>OX422216.1:371504775-374223946 GCA_949130495.1 Sambucus nigra
CACTTGCCTTAGATTTGTTCTTCATATTTGTTGCCGATGTTTCAAGGTTGATTCTTTGCTCTTTATGGTCACAATCTCTTCTAAAAATGATGGTAGTGGGTGTTTTTGGTTTGGAACCCTATGATAACTTCTCTCTAACTCCCGTAGGCCACTTCTAATGCTTTTGGATGGTAATGGCCTTAGTGACCTCTTTAAAAATATAAAAAGAAACTCTAAAATTCGTGGGTTTTAATTCCTCAATTTTTTAATTACCAAAATACCCTTCTAGGTTGCCGGTTTGGTCTAAAAATACTCCGGGACCCAAACTAAACTCCCGGCTAGTGTTTTCTGACTATTTTGACCCTTACGGACACATTGTTGCACTCAAAATGACCATTCAGTTGATAAAAATATAAATTACTTTTAAATCTAATTAAATTCATTCCCGACGCGACTGACACTTGCGTCCCAACTTAATTTTTCCAAATTGTCGTATTTCTGACCCGCGACAACTTTAATATTTTCAATACTCATTTATTAGCATATATACTCAGAAACATTCAATTTTAACATCATAATCAATTACCAACTCACATCTCGCTAGTATTTATATTCGGATTAATTCCCAATTAATTCTCATTTAATTCAATTAATCCCTTAAATAATAATCAATAAAATTACGGGGTATTACAGTATGGAAGTCATACATTTAGTCTCTAGACTAAGATACTTACGTTGTTGTCATGCTTCGAGTAGGATGGGTAACACGGCTAGGATTACCTTTAAACAAGTAGGGTGAGGTATTTTGGATATGAGTGCAGTATGCATGTGATGTAAATTAGTCTTAAATGAGTCGCATTTTATATTGCTATGTAAGGTAAGATATTTCTTGCTTATTTGTGTGGTCTAACCCTCATTATTTTCCCAAAAACCTTTCTGGGGATTCAGTAGTTGCAATATCATGGATGAGTATACCAATTGTAGGGTCAACCTTTTCTAGTTATTAAAGCAAGGGAAGTGGAATTACTTTTCACCGTAATTATTATTTAGTGGACCTTGTATATTTTGATTTATTGTGCAGAGATTTATATTATACATTGTGGTAGGTTCAATAGTTTTTTACATTATAATTTGGTTTCAGAGCAGTTGAGACATTTCCATTGTAGATTCGTTCAGTTTTATTGATTTAGCTATTTAAGAATCATATATGTTATCTCTCTTTATTCCCATCTTTTTATACCTTCGTGGATGGTTTTAGTTCCTTCAGTTATTCTTTAATGCTTATAATGATATAAATTTATTGATGTCCCATATCTTTGGTGTTGAGGTTTGACCACCCGATATGTGGAAAATAGGGGGTGTTGAAGAGATCAAAGAGAGGTGGATCCAAATTTGATTAGTGAGAAAGATCCTCCACCTTGGGTTAAGACTAATCATGATCCCTCCAACATAATTAAAGACCATGACACATGTTAGAGCCACGAGAGAGATTATTTATATTTGATATATCTTATAAAATGAATCCAAGAATATGAAGGAAGCAATTGAAGATGAACATTGGATTTTTATAATTCAAGAGGAGTTTCTTCTATTTGAGAAACACGATGTTTGGGAACTTAACCCCTAACCTAGCAACCTTAATGTGATAGGAACCAAGTGGGTTTATAAGAATAAGATGGGTGAGAACAATTTAATCATTAATAATAAATCCAGGTTTATAGCTCAAGGCTACACATGTAACACCCCACATATTTTTCCATTGAGGGTGATCAGGCCCCCATCCAAAGATATGCCGGGATTTAGAATTAAAATACCATTACTAAAATGTGACAAAAATGAGAGTGTGCCTCTCAACGGTAGCTATCCAAATAAAAAAATAATTCCCCTAATTTAAGAAAAATGTTAGTTAATTTATTATTGTAGCAGGGTTTAACAATCTAAAAGTCTACGTGACAAAGTATTTTACTAAATTTTAAAATCTTCAAGTTATATATTCTTATTTAAGACAATGATTCTAAAAGATGTGGAAAGAGTAAAATAAGAATAAGACCGAATATAAGAGGGAAAAACCCACTAACGGGAGAATCTTAAGCCGATAAGAATGATGAATGCACTATTTTAGAATTTTACAACTAGAGGACAAAGACTTACACCCTCATGATGCAATGACTTACTAAACACTATTTCCTACCATATTCTTCGTAGGGAGTGTCGAAAGTTGGGGAATGTTACTCAACTGCGACCGGTTTTGTCCGCAATCAATGCCTTCAGATCTTTTGCCAAAAATATTTTTTCAAAGTTCTTACTCCTGGTTCGAAAGATTAACCCACACTTAATTTATAGTCTTTTGATTTTGAAAATAGTTAATGCTTAAATTCTAGATGTCACGCTCTTGTGGTGTCAAATAGTCACATCAGGTTCTAAGTCACCCAAAAACCTGTATTTAAAACACTTACCAAGAAAATATTTAAGGAAGGTCTTGTGCAAAAGTGGTTTTCGGCACTATCAGACGCGTCTCGCTGCAATGTCACTTTAGCGAGTAAATCCCTCGTCAGAGCGACCTGAAGCAATCCAGGTCGTGCTAAAAACCAAATTATTTTCACAGGGATACACACGACCAACGATAAACTGTCGATACAGAGAATGAGTTTGTCACTGGGGTGTCAATGCGGAAAAATAGGTCATACGGGTGTCTACAGAATTTTGTCCAGTTTTCCCTCGAAAAATTTCCAAAATAAGTTTTGAGGAAAACTGTAAGTATGTTTGTTTCACACATGAGCACCCATACTTAAAATACATACAAATATGCAGTATTTTATAAAATATATTTTTCTATATGAAAAGTATATTTGCATGTGTATTTGACAAAATTAAATAAACAAGGTTAATTAAAAAGATTTTTGAAGTTATAGAAAGAAAATAATCTAGGCGAATTTAAGTCCACTAAGTCTTGTACCTTTTCCTAAGTGGTGTACTTGAGGTTTGACATTGAGTGAATTCGGTTCGTTGATGAATGTTTCCAGTGACCTCTTGGACAAAGACACAAACATCTTTTGGTCAAGGAATTTAGAAAATTTGATTTTATGGAGTAAATCGAGTATATTATACTCTGACAAATATGAGACTTTTAAAACTTTCTCCACATGATATAAATTTAGATAATCTATAAAAGAAATAAACAATTCATCACAATAAGATCCATTACCATGTTAAACCTCCAACTATATAAAAGTCAAATGACATAAAGTCAACTATATAAATCCCTCCAATTAAAACCCAAAAATCAACTATGGTGTCGAATGACCCACTAAATCCAATACAATTGTCTCATAGATAAAATGAATGGAAATGAAACGAAACTATGCAATAAAATAAATTTCCAATTGCAAGTTCTCTAATCTTTAAACTATGCAGCTACCCAACAACCTATCCTAAAAGGTTAGTCAACAAAAATAGGTCAGGTCCCTCCTTGTGAATACGAGATACTCTTCCCAAATAAGATCCATGAATCCAGTCATAAGAATTATAAGGGATAAACATCATAATATAATATTTTAATTGACGAAGCGATATAATAACGATGGGATTAATGTAAAGCTATACCAACTACTTACATAGGGTAAATCATCTCAACTACCCAAAGCTATTTATGTTTCTTTAAACATTAAGTAAATCTCTTTATATTAACTTTCTCAATTTCAATCATCTTTCTCAATAGTGATATATTATCGAGGCGATACCACCATAGCCAGTTTTTATTTCCCACGACCCTGGACATACTAAGTTACACCTAATGTCTCTTCACATCATATTCACATACATCACTATATCCTATCAACCCAAATTATTAGCACATACCATGAGGCTAACATAACATAATTAATATAACCAATTTTCTTAGGTCACATACACATCATAATTGTCGTCAACACTTGACCCTTCACATACCGTAACGCCCATATGATCCCGTCAAAATAGCCAAGACACTGTAAGTCCCGCAAATGCAATATATCCAATCAATGTACATGCACTCATACAATGAAGCCACATTAATATACCTCTAATACCCATTTATTATCTTAGGTATTAATTATCTTCCCATTAACATATTTTCATTAATTATAACTAGCCTCCAAAGTAATTCGGACATCACAACTAAATCTATCCCTAGTCCCATACCTAGAGATCACCAAACCATAAGTACCTCCTAGTCCCTCACCTAGGAAAAATACCTAAAACCATAACCATCCCCTAATCTCGTGCCTAGGATAAAACAAATTAGGATGTATCACCTTGTCCCATACATAGGAAATACTCAACCTTACAACTAAACACTCCCTTGTCCCATACTTAGAAAGCGTCAACTTCACTTAATATGCCTACTCGCTAGTCCCAAACCTAGACAATATCATACTAATAACAAAAGTGAAAGTACAGCTAACGTACGTAATCTAAACGTCCTAACAATGTCATTCTATTAATACAGGAAAATTTTGTACTTTTTACATTCCTAATCCGATACCATAATTATTTGTTCTATATTTATACCAGTCCGATTTCATATGTGTTAAATAAATCAAATCACGCGATATACAAGTTCAACAAATTATCTCAACAAGTTTTCCAAATTCAATATTTCAATACATGTGAGAATCTGCTGGTTAAAATCATAATTTGGTTTAAACCTGCATATTAATAATTTTTACCAACCTATCATCATATTATACACTTGAATAATCATCTACGTGATTCTATAAATCGAAGCATATTTTCGAGATTCATATTATATATAACTTGTGATTCGTCCCAATACCCGAAAATAACAGAGTCTTATACCCTAATTATGTGGTATTACAAGTATTAAAACTAATTTCACAAGTTCATAAAAACATATTTATAATTTAGTCATCACTTCCCCTAATTAGGTTTCTAACTATCTTTATAAAATATGGGTAATTAATGTTTAGGCAACATTTAAATCAAATAATACTTAAAGAGAAAAATAGAGATAGTTTTGCCTTAAATAAAGTGTTTTGAAAATTTGAGTATTCCACTAGGTTCCTCTCGTGAAAATGTACAACTTTACTTTTTATGGCCTTCATAAAGTTATGAGTGTAAATCTTTCCAAAATAAGGTTGAAGTTTGTTTTAATGGAGGTTTTGGTGTTTAAAAGATGAAGAAAAAGAGGTATGTAGATTTATGGTTTGAGAAAAACACGTGTGAAGAGATAAGATCTCGTGGAGATTTATATTTATAACAAAATTCAGAATGCTCCACAATTAACCCGTGAGGGGAGCCACGTGCATCAAGGCCGTGGTCACATTTGCACACCCTCATGATCGTGGGTCCTATGCCGCAGTCCTGGAACCTTTTTGGGGTCCTCTCTCTCTCTCTCTCTCTCTCTCTCCCCTCTTGTATCCTATTTATTTTAGGATTAAAATATAAAAAGTGCCAATTGTTTACAACTCTAAACCAATAATAACTCATATTCGTGATTAGATATAAGGAATTCCTATCTTGGAGTCAAGTAATTACAAAAAGACTAAAATGCCCACTAGGTTTTTAACAAAAGATCAAATTACGAAAGTATTAATTAAATGCACAAAATATTCATTTAGTGAACCAAAACTCACCAAATTCATTTAAATTAAATCTATTATATACTAATTTAAATTCTAACCAAAACAATCATTTTAGTTGATTGTCCTAATTAATTAATAAAATTTGGTTAAAAAAATATAGGGTATTACAACCCATAAGTAGAAGATATGGATTTTAATGATACTTTTGCGCCTGTTATTCAGATAAAATCTATTCGTCTTCTTTTTGATGTGGAAAATCACTTACTCTTTGAGCTTAATCACGTGGATGTGAAAAACACCTTGCTAAATGGATTATTGATGGAAAAAGTCTATATGAGGTAACCTAAAGGGTTTGAAGATCCTAAATGTACCAAACATGTCTATTAGTTGAAGGCTATAGTTTAGGTCAAGATCTTAGAGATTAGTATAAGAGGCTCACCTCCTATCTTATCGAGCATGGATTTAAGAGAGGAGGAGTGGACAAGACGTTGTTTTTCTAAAAAAATAAAAAGAACATATTAGTTTCCCAAGTCTATGTTGATGACATAGTATTTGGTTCCACATGAGAGATTCATACTCGTGTCCTTTTCAAGTTAATGACGAGTGAGTTTGAGATGAGTATGGTAGGATAACCCACCTTTGCCTAGGTCTTTAGATTCGTCGGTTGAGGGATGGGAGTTTTATATCTCAATCTAAGTATTCTAGAAACTTAGTGAAGAAGTTTGGCCTAGACTCCACTAGGTAGGTATGTTAATTAAGTACTCTATGATAATATAATTGGGAGTGTTTTGTATATTATTGTGATTCATTATGATATTGCCTTCAGTGTTGGTGTTTGTGCAAGGTTTTGGGCGAGTCCCAAGGAGAGTCACTTGTTGACGATGAAGCATATTATTAAGTATGTGAATTGGGTTCGAGATCATAAGGTTTGGTATTATTTTTATACCAACCCCTCTTTGTATGCATACTCTGATGCCGACTGTGTCAAAAATGTCGAAGGTCGTAAGATCACTTTAGGTGGGTGTTTCTATTTAGGGAGGGCACTTACTTTTTGGCATAACAAAAAAATATAATTTGATTTCTCTATCGATCGCTAACGCCAAGCACATAGCGATCAGGATTTATTTTACTCAAATCCTTTGTATGAAGCATACGCTTCATAATTATGGGATATATCAAATACAATAATGATATGGTATGATATCATGAGCGTGATTAATATTTCTCACAACCCCGTTCAACACTCTATGACGAGACATGTGGATATTCACTACTAATTTATTTGGGATCTTATTATAGATAGATTTTTTGTCTTTGAGTTATATGCCAACAAATTCTGAGTGGTAGACATACTTACCAAACTTCTAGAATCCACCTAGTATGAGAACCTTGTAATACCCCGTATTTTTGTGATATTTATTTATGGGATTAATTGAATTAAATGTGTATTAATTGGAAATTAATCCGGATTAAAATACTAGCGAGATGCGAGTTGGTATTTGATTATAATGTGTATATATGACTATATATGAATATTGAATTATGAAACTTGTCGTGAGATTGAAATACGGAAATTTGGAAATTTTGTTGAGACGCGTGTGACACTCGCGTCTGGAATATAATTATTTTAATTATAAAGTGAATTTTATTTCTATTAACCGTATGGTCATTTTGAGTGCGCCAACACGTCCAGAAGGGTCGAAATAGTCAGAAAACACTAGCCGGGGATTTAGTTTGGGTCCCGGGGTATTTTTAGGCCATACCGACAACGTATAAGGGTAGTTTGGTAATTTTGGATTTTTGGGAATTAAAACCCACGAAAATTAGGAATTAATATCTGATTTAGCAATTACCCACTAAACCCACTAATAACCTAATGGGCTACAGAGGTTATTGAAATTAGTTCCAAAAGAGTTCCTAAGGCAAACCCTAGCCACCATTGTCACTTTGGAGAAGAGGGCTTGTAGAGAGAGAAGAGAGGATAATTCTGCAGAGAGAGAGAGAACCATTCATCAGATCGGCATCAAAATCAGAGATACACATAAGGCAAGTGGTTTAATTTCGTTTATTACAAAGAATGTTTCTTCCATGCGTAGGAAATTGACAAAATTTGTATTGTTCTTGGGAGTTTGATAAAAACCCATTAATTGGAATTAGAACTTTATATTTTGATGAAAGGATTGCATGTAGAATTGTGTTAGGAGGATTATTCTGATGGAAATACACCTTGTTCATAACAAAAACGGATTTAATTATGCCCATTGGTGATTTTAAAATTTTAGGGTTCATGTTCATGTGATTTCGGGATAAATGGAGGGATTTGACAATTCAATGATGTTTAGGAAGAATTGGCTCTATATAAACGTTAATATATGACCTAAGTATGTTTAGGAATGATTAGAACCCATGAACGATTGTTGGATTGATGTTTAGATGAGATTAGAGGTGAAGAAAAGATGGAGAAACGAGTTAAGGAATTTCTGGGCTCGAAACTGGCCTCTCGTTAGAAGACCTACCCAGGTCGTTCGAACGAGCTTCTAACGAGTGGACAATTTGCCTTCTAACGAGTTGAATGTTCGTTCGATGACTTTCGTTCGAATGAGATCTCGTTAGATACCCAGTTCGTTCGAATGAACTCTCGTTCGAACAACCTCATTCGAACGAGACTTCTAACGAGCTGACATTTTAGGCTTTTTAGCCTGTTTTAATCCCGAGTGTCCCGTAACCTTGTTTATATGTAGAGATAACACTTCCTTGTGGATTAATTGATATATTTGGGATATAATGAGGAGTAAAACCTAGAAGTGTAGTTTGAACCTAAGGGAAATTATGAATTAGGACGTGAGTGTCTATTACGATGCGAGAACTATTGATGGCCTAAATAATTATATTAACCGGGAACATATAAATTGTGTAGCATTATATGTCGGTACGAGAATGAGAAGTGTACCACAAATATATTATGGTGATTACTAAGATGTGTGCATACTTAGTATATGTATATGATTTTATGTGTATGACATACCTACCATACTTGCTATCACGGGAGGTTTACGTTCTCTTAGGGCCCTCTAATCCTTGTGTTGCCCGGATTTAGACTGGTACCTCGATGAACATAGGTGAGAGAAGGACTTATTGGGATGTTAATAAGTCTGCTGATCGTGGGAGCGTAGGTATGTGCGTGACCCATGTGATGTGACTGTGTTCGCCTCCATTGTTTGTGATTGTTGTTATCTGAGAACGATTCCTGAGAGATTCAGAATGCGTGATCCTTATGTACGTGATGTACCGGGATGGATAGCAGAGTATGTGTGCACCGCAGCTTAGTCTCGGGGTGCTTGTATTGTATATTTATGACGTGAATAATATACACTTAATTAATGGGAACTTTCATGTTGGTATTGTGAATATAATTATGGTAATGTTTTGAGAAAACATAACGGGTTAATCGATAGTGAATTGTATTACTAATTGAGAATCTGAGTTTAAGTAAAGCCCTCTATTTTGATTGATAACGCTAGAATGTAATATGGGAATCGAGTAGTAAGGGGTATAACTTATTACGGTTTGGTTAGATATGTATGTCATCTAGATGGGTATGGTACGTTAGGAGTGCACATGTAGTCGAGAGGTGAGAATTTCATGTGAGTGCACGTCCTAACCCGTATTTTGCATTTAATGTTTTAATGTTATTAAAACAATTGCTGTTTTTAAAATGATTTCCACTTTCGGGCTCAAACCCATTTTCTTTCAAATCTATTTTTGTAAAAACCATTTTAGGTGCCCAGCCACAAGGACACCATGCTTAGGATTTTCATTCAGGTGACGAGCTGTAGCTGTTTGTGGAAGTTACATGACTTTGCTTGTAGACGATTCATCTATCTTGACTCCATATTCTGCATTTATCAGTTGTAGGGCATGTCGCCCATTTCTTTTAGAGGCATTGCATTTATTCCAGTTATTCAGACTTCTGGCATGTAATTAATTCAGGATTCAGACTTGTCATATTATTTTCAGTTGTGGGATTGTTGTGAGGAGTTTTCCTCCGGACTTATTATTATTCCGTTGGTTATTCTATTGCTTCGTTATGGTGAATGGTTGTTATTCTTTCATTATTCTTTTACTGTATGTTAATCAGACTTAAATTAAAATTTGGCAACTTAGTTTTTAAATACTAGGTGGTTAGTAATCATTAAAATGTTTTCGACAGTGATGCTATTAACTGAACTATCTTGGCATTTTGTATTGATTTAATAAAGGAGTAGCTACCCGGTATTTAATTAGTCGGGGTGTCACAGGTGGTATCAGAGCATCAGGTTCTAGTGTCCTTTAGGATCTGTACAGCTTATTATGTTTCCGCTGAGCTTTCTTTGATGTAGAGCCCTATATTTTAGGACTGTTGTATTCTTTTGTTTATGCTACATTCTTCAGCTATTTTGAGTTTATAACTACGAACTTATAGACTTTATTATTGTTTCAGAATGCCTCCACGATGTGCACAACGGGTTCCCAGGAATGCAATGCCAGAACCACAGCCCGCACCAGTTCAGGGCACGTTGAATGCCGCCGAGGTTGCAGCCATTGTGGCCCAGGCGGTAAATGCCGCACTAGCCGTAGTTCAGCAGGCACCACCTCAGGCGCCAGTAGCCGCGCCAGTTCAGGCACATGCATTCCCGTCTGCTAGGGAACGTGTTCGAGATGCTTTCTAGAGAGCACACCCACCGAAGTTCGCAGGTAGCTCCGATGTTGTGGTTTCGAGTCAGTGGAGGAAGGACATTCAGCGGCACTTGAGGATGTATGAGTGCACCGATGTCCAGAAGCAGATACTAGCTACCTTTAAGCTAGTGGGGTCTGCACTGCAGTGGTGGGAGTCTATTACCATCGTGGAGGATAGAGATACTCTCACTATCCAGGAGTTTTGGGTGCGGTTCGACCGCAAATACTTTTCGTCAGCTGTTCACACGGAGATGAGGAGGAAGTTGATGAGCCTCAAGCAGGAGGGTAAGACTGTGGCCGAGTATGAGGCCGAATTCACAAATCTGTTAAATATTGTTCTGGATGAAATACCAATAGAAGAGAAGAAGATACAGAAATTTACAGACGGGTTGACTTGGAGGATCCGTCAGCATTTATTGGGGAACCTATCGTTGGCCCCTTACTCTGATGTGGTTAACGCTGCACTGCTCCATTGCCAGGATCACCGCTTTCACATGGCTGAGGGCAAGCGATCGGGAGAGTCCAGCCATCAGGGCAGGACTAGAGGAAATGGTGCCAGTGGGGCACAATCTGTTCAGGGGCAGAGACAGGGCGACCAGGGTTCCCAGCAGGGGGATCACAAGAGGTTCAGGTCAGGGAATTTCAGGCACGGACAGGGAGGTTTCCGGCAGGGCCATCAGGGTCCGAACGACCATCAGGGCCAGCAGGGTCAGAATGGCCAACAACAATTTCAACAGGGCCAGCAGGGCCAGGGGAGGAACGGTAACGGCTACCAGAGCCGGGGGCAGCAGGGACAGAGAGGGGGAAACTTCCCGGGGAAGTGTTTCGTTTGTGGCAAGACTGGCCATTAAAGCTAGGACTGTCCTGATAGGGGCAGGGCCCCGCAGCAGCAGCAGGGTGCTCGACATGAGCCACATAGGACACTTTTTCCACCTGCCCTCCCAGCTCCAGCCCAGGTGCCATCTCTACCAGCCATTCCAGCAGCTCCAGTGCAGCAGGGGCAGTTACAGTATGGACGTTTCTATAACGTCCACCAGGCAGCAGCTCCACAGGCACCACCAGCGATTGAGGGTATGTTTCCTATCCATGATACTATGGGTCGGGTTTTGTTTGATACGGGGGCAACGCAATGTTTTATAGCTACACATTTTGCGAAAGCCTTAGGGTTGTTAGCCACAGCAGAGAGCACAATGATGTATGTAGACTCACCATTGGGGAGTGGGTCACTTATTTTCTTTATATGCCGGGGAGTGGGGGTAGAGATTGGTAGTTTGGTATTACCTGCAGACATGTTGGTATTAGATATGCATGTGCACGATGTGATTATCGGTATGGATTGGCTCGCAGACTATAAAGCCATGATTGATTGCTTAGGTGGGAGCATTGTTTTTGCCATTCCAGGGCAAGAGATGTTTGTAGTGGCGATGCCTCGCCCAGAGGGAGGCTCAACCGCTCATTTGTACTACATAGAGGAGGATACCTCTAAGGAGGTTGTGATTCCTTTAGATTCGATCCCAATTGTCAGGGACTATTCTGATGTGTTTCAGGAGATACCAGGCCTACCCCCCAGTCGAGAGATAGACTTTGTCATAGATTCGATCCCTATAGCACGCGCAGCGTACCGTATGGCTCCGGCTGAGATGCGAGACCTACGAGATCAGATTGAACAGTTATTAGGTTAGGGGTTTATACGGAGGAGTACTTCACCGTGGGGTGCCCCTGTGTTGTTCGTGAAGAAGAGAGATGGTTCACTGAGATTGTGTGTGGATTATCGAGAGTTGAATAAGGTCACGATACGGAATAAGTATCTGTTGCCTCGAATCGATGACTTATTCGTCCAGTTGAGAGGAGCTTCTTTCTTCTCAAAGATTGATTTGCGATCGGGATACCATTAGTTGCGTATCAGGGAAGAGGATGTCTCAAAGACTGCGTTCTTAACGAGATATGGTTCTTACGAGTTTCGGGTGATGCCTTTTGGTTTGACCAACGCTCCAGCAGTGTTTATGGACTTGATGAATAGGGTGTTCAGAGAGTTCCTTGATCAGTTCGTCATTGTCTTAATTGATGATATTCTGGTTTACTCCCAGACAGAGGAGGAGCACGCCGAGCATTTGAAGCAAGTTTTGCAGACGCTACGTCAGAACGAGCTGTATGAAAAGTATGAGAAGTGCGGATTTTGGCTGAAGGAGGTCCAGTTTTTGGGACACATTATTTACGACCGGGGGATATCTGTTGATCCGGGGAAGGTATCCGCGGTGAGGGAGTGGGGACAGCCCACGACACCAACGGAGATCCGTAGTTTCTTGGGACTAGCAGGATACTACAGGAGATTCATTCAGGGATTTTTGAAGATAGCAGGTCCTTTGACACATCTGACTCGTAAAGGTGTGCCGTTCATCTGGAGTGATGCCTGCGAGTTGGCATTCGATGAGTTGAAGGATAAGTTGACCTCAGCACCTGTGTTAGCATTACCGAGACCGGGAGTTGAGTATCTAGTCTACACCGATGCGTCCTTACAAGGACTTGGAGGTGTATTGTAGCAGGAGAGTCAGGCCATAGCTTATGCTTCCCGTAAGCTAAAGCCTCATGAGAAGAATTATCCCACTCATGACTTGGAGTTGGCGACAGTTGTATTTGCCCTTCGGGTTTGGAGACATTACCTTTTGGGGGAGAAGTTTCGATTATTCACAGACCACAAGTCCCTACAGTACCTATTCACACAAAAGGAGTTGAATATGCGGCAGCGAAGGTGGCTTGAGTTTGTGAAGGATTATCAGTTTGATATCCAGTATCACCCGGGGAAGGCTAACGTGGTAGCAGACGCGTTGAGCCGTAGGCCAGTAGATGAAGTGGCAGGGGTGTGAAAGGCCAAGTGGAAGGAGTTGGGACACCAGGATGCAGTGGCCCGATCGTTCATGTCTGTGATGACTGTTATGCCGCAGATTGTCATGAAGGTGGTAAAGGCCCAGGCAAATGACTCGTTATGTCAGGAACATATAGTTTGATTACTACCAGAAGGAGCCGAATCCTACACCGTTAGCTCAGACGGAGGGTTACGTTTCAATGGGAGATTGGTAGTTCCAGAAGGGGAGGAATTGCGGCACGAGGTGATGGCAGAGTCGCACAACTCACGGTTCGCGGTACATCCCGGTGGGGACAAAATGTACCAAGACATGTGACGACAGTATTGGTGGAGCGGGATGAAGAGAGATATTGCCATGTTTGTTTCAAAATGCGCCACTTGTCAGCTAGTAAAAGTGGATCATTAGAGACCGGCAGGACTTCTACAGCCGTTGGAGGTCCCGATATGGATGTGGGAGAGCATCTCCATGGACTTTATCACGGGGTTGCCTATGTTACAGAGAGGTCACGACTCCATTTGGGTAATTGTGGACAGGTTGACCAAAGTCGCTCATTTTCTACCCGTAAGGACAGACTACACTACAGGACAGTATGCCCAGCTCTTTATTGCAGAGATAGTGAGACTTCACGGTGTGCCCCTAAATATCGTGTCTGACCGAGACAAGATATTTGTTTCACGGTTTTGGGAAAGTTTTCAGGAGGCCATGGGCACGGAATTGCGGTTGAGTACGGCGTATCACCCGCAGACCGATGGGCAGACCGAGCGTACAAACCAGATGTTGGAGGATATGTTGCGTATGTGCATCATTGATTTCGGGGGTGGATGGGAGAAGTATCTTCCACTGGTGGAGTTTGCTTACAACAACTCCTACCAGTTCACCATTGGCATGGCTCCATTTGAGGCGTTGTACGGTAGACCTTGTCGTTCCCCAGCATGTTGGTTAGAGGTGGGGGATAACAAACTACTTGGGCCAGAAGTGATTCAGGATACTTCGGCAAGGATATAATTGATTCGGAGTCGCATTCGGGTAGCTCAGGATCGGCAGAAGAGCTATGCTGATGTGAAAAGGTTCTTCAGAGAGTTCCAAGTGGGGGACCAGGTTTTGCTCAGAGTATCTCCTATGAAGGGGATTATGCATTTCGGGAAGAAAGGGAAGTTGGCACCGAGATATGTGGGACCATTTCCTATTATTGAGCGGATTGGACCGGCTGCGTATAGGCTTGGGTTACCGGAGCATTTGCATCGGATTCACGATGTGTTTTATATTTCCTCGCTAAGGAAATATCGTAGAGACGATTTGTCTCATTCTCACATTGCCTTGGATGACATCGATCTCCATCCTTATAGCTCCTACGAGGAGGGGCCGATTGCTATTTTGGACCGAAGTGAGCAGAAACTGCGGTCAAAGATAGTTCCGTTAGTGCGTGTTCAGTGGCGACATCATAATGTCGAGGAGTCCACATGGGAGCGCGAGGATGAGATGCACGAATGTTATCCAGAGTTGTTCTTACCAGGTACTTTCTAGTTCCGAATTTCGGGACGAAATTCTGTTATTAGAAGGGAAGTATGTAATACCCCGTATTTTTGTGATATTTATTTATGGGATTAATTGAATTAAATGTGTATTAATTGGAAATTAATCCGGATTAAAATACTAGTGAGATGCGAGTTGGTATTTGATTATAATGTGTATATATGACTATATATGAATATTGAATTATGAAACTTGTCGTGAGATTGAAATACGGCAATTTAGAAATTTTGTTGAGACGCGTGTGACAGTCGCGTCAGGAATATAATTATTTTAATTATAAAGTGAATTTTATTTCTATTAACCGTATGGTCATTTTGAGTGCGCCAACGCGTCCGAAAGGGTCAAAATAGTCAGAAAACACTAGCCGGGGGTTTAGTTTGGGTCCCGGGGCATTTTTAGGCCATACCGGCAACGTATAAGGGTAGTTTGGTAATTTTGGATTTTTGGGAATTAAAACCCACGAAAATTAGGAATTAATATCTGATTTGGAAATTACCCACTAAACCCACTAATAACCTAATGGGCTACGGAGGTTATTGAAATTAGTTCCAAAAGAGTTCCTAAGGCAAACCCTAGCCACCATTGTCACTTTGGAGAAGAAGGCTTGTAGAGAGAGAAGAGAGGAAAATTCTGCAGAGAGAGAGAGAACCATTCATCAGATCGACATCAAAATCAGAGATACACATAAGGCAAGTGGTTTAATTTCGTTTATTACAAAGAATTTTTCTTCCATGCGTAGGAAATTGACAAAATTTGTATTGTTCTTGGGAGTTTGATAAAAACCCATTAATTGGAATTAGAACTTTATATTTTGATGAAAGGATTGCATGTAGAATTGTGTTAGGAGGATTATTCTGATGGAACTACACCTTGTTCATAAAAAAACGGATTTAATTATGCCCATTGGTGATTTTAAAATTTTAGGGTTCATGTTCATGTGATTTCGGGATAAATGGAAGGATTTGATGATTCAATGATGTTTAGGAAGAATTGGCTCTATATAAACGTTAATATATGACCTAAGTATGTTTAGGAATGATTAGAACCCATGAACGATTGTTGGATTGATGTTTGGATGAGATTAGAGGTGAAGAAAAGATGGAGAAACGAGTTAAGGAATTTCTGGGCTCGAAACTGGCCTCTCGTTAGAAGACCTACCCAGGTCGTTCGAATGAGCTCGTTCGAACGAGCTTCTAACAAGTGGACAGTTTGCCTTCTAACGAGTTGAATGTTCATTCGATGACTTTCGTTCGAACGAGATCTCGTTAGATACCCAGTTCGTTCGAACGAACTCTCGTTCGAACAGCCTCGTTTGAACGAGACTTCTAACGAGCTGACAGTTTAGGATTTTTAGCCTGTTTTAATCCCGAGTGTCCCGTTACCTTGTTTATATGTAGAGATGACACTTCCTTGTGGATTAATTGATATATTTGGGATATTTGGGATATAATGAGGAGTAAAACCTAGAAGTGTAGTTTGAACCTAAGGGA
The DNA here is from genome assembly GCA_949130495.1 of Sambucus nigra. Lineage (NCBI taxonomy): Eukaryota > Viridiplantae > Streptophyta > Magnoliopsida > Dipsacales > Adoxaceae > Sambucus > Sambucus nigra. The sequence goes on from OX422216.1 coordinate 371,520,940, forward strand.
AATTATGAATTAGGACGTGAGTGTCTATTACGATGCGAGAACTATTGATGGCCTAAATAATTATATTAACCGGGAACATATAAATTGTGTAGCATTATATGTCGGTACGAGAATGAGAAGTGTACCACAAATATATTGTGGTGATTACTAAGATGTGTGCATACTTAGTATATGTATATGATTTTATGTGTATGACATACCTACCATACTTGCTATCACGGGAGGTTTACGTTCGCTTAGGGCCCTCTAATCCTTGTGTTGCCCGGATTTAGACTGGTACCTCGATGAACATAGGTGAGAGAAGGACTTATTGGCATGTTAATAAGTCTGCTGATCGTGGGAGCGTAGGCATGTGCGTGACCCATGTGATGTGACTGTGTTCGCCTCCATTGTTTGTGATTGTTGTTATCTGAGAACGATTCCTGAGAGATTCAGAATGCGTGATCCTTATGTACGTGATGTACCGGGATGGATAGTAGAGTATGTGTGCACCGCAGCTTAGTCTCGGGGTGCTTGTATTGTATATTTATGACGTGAATAATATACACTTAATTAATGGGAACTTTCATGTTGGTATTGTGAATATAATTATGGTAATGTTTTGAGAAAACATAACGGGTTAACCGATAGTGAATTGTATTACTAATTGAGAATCTGCGTTTAAGTAAAGCCCTCTATTTAATTGATAACGCTAGAATGTAATATGGGAATCGAGTAGTAAGGGGTAGAACTTATTACGGTTTGGTTAGATATGTATGTCATTTAGATGGGTATGGTACGTTAGGAGTGAACATGTAGTCGAGAGGTGGGAATTTCATGTGAGTGCACGTCCTAACCTGTATTTTGCATTTAATGTTTTAATGTTATTAAAACACTTGCTGTTTTTAAAATGATTTCCACTTTCGGGCTCTGACCCATTTTATTTCAAATCTATTTTTGTAAAAACCATTTTAGGTGCCCAGCCACAAGAACACCATGCTTAGGATTTTCATTCAGGTGACGAGCTGTAGCTGTTTGTGGAAGTTACAGGACTTTTCTTGTAGACGCTTCATCTATCTTGACTCCATATTCAACATTTATCAGTTTTAGGGCATGTCGCCCATTTCTTTTAGAGGCATTGCATTTATTCCAGTTATTCATACTTCTGGCATGTAATTAATTCAGGATTCAGACTTGTCATATTATTTTCAGTTGTGGGATTGTTGTGAGGAGTTTTCCTCCGGACTTATTATTATTCCGTTGGTTATTCTATTGCTTCGTTATGGTGAATGGTTGTTATTCTTTCATTATTCTTTTATTGTATGTTAACCAGACTTAAATTAAAATTTGTCAACTTACTTTTTAAATACTAGGTGGTTAGTAATCATTAAAATGTTTTCGACAGTGATGCTATTAACTAAACCAGCTTGGCGTTTTGTATTGATTTAATAAAGGAGTAGCTACCCGGTATTTAATTAGTCGGGGTGTCACAAACCTTAAGAAATCCATAGGGGTTTGCACTATTGACTTAGTTCAGAGCATTATTTTCTCTTGGGTTTGGTATATCATGATATCTATATGCATATATTGGCATACCTCCTACATATGTACTATATTTACATTTGTTTTTATTCGTTTTGGTTTTGTAATTGAAAAATATAAAAATCTTTTATATTATTTTGAGCCATATATGAAAAACTAAAAAGAGTTTTTCTCTGTGAAAAATTTAATAATATATTAAAAGATTTTGTGTTTTTTGATGGATAGTGTTAAGGTGATTGATAATTTGGGGAACACATCATATTGTCTATTTCCTATTCTCGAATTATATTATTTGGAGGGTAATGCGAAGATGTGAATGTTTTGCTTAATCATTCCTATCGAGTTCTCTGAGAATGACTTATGTTGACTACGCTATGTCATTGTAATACTGGACATACATACATGAGGTTTAATTAGGGCGTATTTTTAATTTTGATCAGGAAGATTTTTCGCCAAAATATTTCCACTCAATCTGGTCATATTTTCCGCAGTAGATTTTTTAGATGTACTCGTAAAAATCGTTGTTTGTAAGGTTAATTAAAAATGATGAGGAAATATTTGGTAAGTGATACTAAAAGGGATTTAGAAAACATTAGCAAGATTTATGTGCTAATGAGAGAAAAATAATTAAAATATCTATGCAAATGCATACTCTCAAAAATAAAAAGGAAAAAAAAAATCAAAAGACACATGTTTGAGGGTGTTATAAGTTGAAGATCAATGAATTTTTACATTTTCGTCTTGTATGTGATTTTCTTTTAGCATTATTAAACTCTTAATGTAAGTTGTTTATATCTGGTCTTAATCGGCATGAACCTTTGAACACTCAACACTTTTAAGTATAGTTGACCTATAATTATTTTAAACTATGGGATGCATCGAAGAGTATGTGCATAATATAAGTGTGATCTATATAACTTTTTCGGGGTTTGAGTTCATTCCTATTCCCTTAGATAACCTGTAAGAACAATTTTCTAACATTTTTCATAGCATAACTTTAGACTAGTTTAACGTATCCCGTTACAAATTGTCACGCACCGTCACGACGATCCGAACTCAAGCATCTCCAAGTTTAAAGACTTCTTGATATCCCATAAAGGTATAAAGCAATATAGAGTTTAAATTTATTTACAGAATTTAATTTTGGGATGCTTATTTTTTTATCAAAAATGAACTGGAGCTTTTTATTTCGAAAAGAAAAATATCTTTATTTTTAAATGTCGTTCAAATAAGGTAAACATCTCATTCAAAGAAGATGACATGTCGTTACAAGGTCGTTCAGTATGTTTTTCAAACGAGGGCTTACTCTTTTGATTTTCCTGATATCGTTAGAAGAGAGACACATCTCGTTCGAATGAGATAAATATCTCGTTATACCGACACAGTTATATGGTTCGAACGATGCCACAGCCTTGAATTCTGTGAACGTCCTATAAATACTTGTTTCGTGTTAAGATTGTTTAAGATGTTTGCTAGATTAGTTTCTGCACAACTTTTACGAAAGCTCTTCACCTTTTGTGTTGCAAAAACACTACTTAATTCACAAAAAAATATCCTAAATATTTAGTTTTTAGAATTCATTTTAATCCTAGAAAGTTTTGTATACTTCCATTCACTTATGTGAAGAATGCATCTCTATGGCTGACGTATAATACCTAAGAGGAATAACTACTGAAGACAATGACTGGGGATGAAGGAGGACTGCGGTCTTATGATTCTTACGAGGATCATAGTAATTCACTAGAGATTTGCAAAGATTAAAACATTATACTTGTGGTAATTATCAAGTAGTCTGTAAGTCGGCTGTCTTGTAGATTTCTAAAGTGAGTAAAAAAATTTACCCGAAAGGTTTTTTTTCCAGAAACTTTCCATTTGTTGAATGCTAGGTTTGATTTATCTGTTTTATTACCTAGATTTATGTTTAGGATAAAAAGATAAAACTGGTTTAAGATAGAAATTGCAAACTCTTCAATTGGAATATTTGTTGTGCACATTTATTTCCTCATTCTAAGTGGTATTAGAGCCTTTCACTCTTACAAGTGGTGTCAGAGCATACATAGTGCTTTTTTAAATTGGTATCAGAGCATGTTGCACTAAGTTTTCATTTTAGATCCTTGGTTAGTGCTATTTTAGGGTGGTTGATTTTTTTTATCTCTCTTGGATTAGTTTGTTATTTTTCTTGATGGATTCTCCTAGTTTTGATGACAATTTGAAGTTTGCTAAAATAATTGAAATTCTTGAAATATAAAATTTTCCTTTTATCTTTTGCAAACTATTCAAAATCAAAGAGACTTATTTCTTGAGAAACTTGTGGACATGGATAATGATTTTAAAATTTTAGAATTGTCCAAGAAAGAAAGTGATGTGAGAGTCTGGTTTTTAGAGAAAGAATTATAGGACATGAAAAATTCTAGGGTTAATGTTTGTGCCATTAAGGATAGTCTTTTAATTATTGATTTTAGGGCACGTGAGAAGACTTTTAGGGATAAATTTGATTACATTGAGGGGGAGCGAGATAAACTTCTAAGAATGATTGAAAATATGAAAAAGGAGTCCTTAAAATTAGAAGAGTCAAATTATTTTCTCGAGTCTAAAATTTGGAAGTTAAAAGATGATTTAAAAGAGTCGAGTAGTTTGAGTAGTAATGGTACTGGCTCACATGTTTCTAATGCTTTGAGTGATGAAGCCAATACCATAGTTTGTTTTAAAGGGTTAACCGCATCCTAGGACATTAGAAAAGGTCAACCCATAAGTAACATTCCTCGCGTTTCACATGTTCACATTGTGGTAGGAAAGGTCACCTTAGGACTTTTTGTTTTGATCTTGGAAGATGTCCTATGATGTTGAAGTATAGTTTTCCCTTAGTTCCTGAATCCCGACACGTTAAGTACACATCTATTTGGGTTAGGAAATTCATTTTGGATGAGCTAGATGTTAGACTTGTTGATTCTCACATGCTTGCACATGATTCTTCTCTTGCTATATCTTACTGATGATTGCTTACATGATTTTGTTTATCATACTCTAGTTGTTCTTCATGATATATATTTGCTAGTGTAATGACATGTATACTTTTTGTCTAATATTTTTTTATTGATTCATATTTTAAAAAACAAAAAGATTTTATTTTGATAATTTTTTAAAAAATACAAAAGATTTTCGATTTTTGTGTATTTTTGTTTTACACATTTAGTGTGGCATATTAGTGTGTTTGAATACAATTATCTACGTAAATTTCATGTGGGTAGGACATTTGGTTATGAATTTAGATACTTAGATTGATCTTAACCATGTTTATGGAGTTGTTTTGCACTTGATTCGCTTTACGGATTCGACTTTATATATGCTTCTGCACACACATGCACGAGCTTTTTGAACGTTAACTTCACTATGTATATTTGAGCTTGGTGAGATGTTCTCCCATAAATTTTATCATCTACATATTTATGTGATTATGGTGGGGAAAATAGCCCAAGAAAAAATTAAGGCAATAAATACATAGGAAATATTCCAAAAAGGGTTAAAATAGTTTAGTTTGTTTGATCTTGCAAAAGAAATCACTTCAAAAGAAAATAATAGAATATATGATCATGTTTATCTTTTGAGGGAGTTATAGTTGAAGATCAATGGATTTTCACAATGAATCCTAGTATGCTTATTTTGTCATGACACTATCTATGGCCATCCTCGATTTATCTCCATCCCCATTCCTCTCCCGCCGGGCAGGGGAAAAAGGAGGGGAAAAGAAAAAAGGTCTCGCGTCCTCATACTCTCTAGGAGCGCTTCGGTTGTCGTCGGTGTGGGGTGAATGTAAAGAGATGGAGTCACCAACCTATTTTGCTTAAAAAAGGTAAAAGAACATGTTGTCTCTTCGAGAGAGCAACATCAAAGGAAAATTGATGCTTTCAAAACTAATAGTTCGAAGGTTCGGGGGCTAAGTTATGGAACGGGAAGGTGTTAGGCGCCTATCCCGCCCTTTTGGTCTCTCATAGTCTTATGTTATTTTTTTCCTTTATTTATATGTGAAGTGTGTGTGAGTCTATCTATAATGGATACCAGATTCACTCAACTCATACCATAAAAGTGATATAGTGAGGTCATCCATAGGAATCTTCCCAAAATAATATATATAAAATACGATTTTTTTGTTTATCATGACATTGATCATTATGATGAAACGATAATATTTATTGGAATAAAATGCTACTGAGGATCACAAATATAATATGTATAATAATGCAAGAATATGATAAATTCGAAAATGGGGAACTTGGGAAAATTGGAAACTTGTAAAATTGAACTCGAGTCTCGAGTTTTAATCCGAAACGCATACGTAGCCTGTAAAGGTATCAAAGTCCACGTAGTTTGTATGTGGCATAGGGATGGGGTTTATCCCATAGATTCAAACAGAATTGTATTATATGTGTGGGTGTGTAAAAAGATGTGTTTAAGTTTTGAAAAAGTGTGATAGATAATCCCGTTGGAATTTATAGGTGTAACCCCATTTTGTTTGTTTTGGGGTTTTTATAAAAAATAAAGTATGTGCAATATAACTAATAAAAATGAGATATGTTAATGTCTATGAACTAAAGTAAAAGATACATTATGAATTTATGTAATTAATGCAAAAATAAGAAATTTAAAGATAGAGAGAGAAGAATTTTGGACCTTCTTTGAAGAATTGAAACTTGATCTTGATCTTGGATGAACTCCCTTGAATGTTGAGATGAGTGTTGGATGAGAGATAATGGGATTTCTCCTAATTGTGTATGAAAAGGATGGGAATGCAAGATTAAATGGAATTTCACATCAGAAAACTTCGCTGATTGCAAGAGAATGTTGTTGAGATCATTGATGCTGATAGCTTTGAGGTGTGCATTGGGAATGAGGCCATGCCTTCTATTTACAGGGTTGGGGGGGGGGGGGTTGCCTATCATCTGGGTCCTAACCCTGCCAATCGACAGGTAACCCTAGGCACACTGCCAATTGATAGGGAAATGGACCTACCAATCAGGAGTCTGGTGCAGATTTTTCCAAAAATGATCGTACGATGCAATCTGTTGATCCAAATCGTGCATGGGGTACACCATTATAAATTTAATTCAGATACCTTTAAGAGTCCTTTGGACCGCTCCCGATTTCAGGAGTTAACTTTGGGTTAATTGTGTCTCGAAAGCGCATGTCGGTCCTTTGGATGGAAGATCGTTAGACGCAAACAGATCGTTCCTTCAAACAGTAAGTCATAATCGCGCACGGTATGGATCGTTGGAACTTTTACACAAATTACTTTGACATTACAAAGAGTTTCACTTGGTTTGTAGAGTTGACTTTGGTCAATCGGGGCCCGAAAGCGCCCGGTGACATTTCAGAGTAAAACATATCGTTCGTCCGTACTGTATGTCAGAATCGCAGACGAGGTGGAATGTTGGAAAAGGTATTCAGTGGCCTTCAAAAATTCATTTAGTATCATTTTATCTGAAGAGTTGACCTTGTTCAAATGGAACCCGGTAGTGTCCGGTGGCTTTCGAATCAATTTTTGGGGGAAAATGAATTGTACGTCTGAACGGTTATGCCATTTCGTGCATGGGGTGGAATGTTAGAAAAGGGGTTTTAGTACCCTTACAAGATTCAAAGAGATCTCTCTTTAATGGTGAAGTTTATTGGGATCATATCGGGGTCCGGGAGAGCCCGATGGCCTCTAGATCAATTTTCGATAATAAAATGGTTCGTTCGTCCGAACCGTTATGCCGATTCATCCGAAACGTTATGCCGATTCATGCACGGGGCGGACCGTTGGAAAGGGGATTTAGATCACTTCAAAGATTCATAAGATTTTTCTCTGACAATAGAGTTGATCAGAGTCAAACAGGGCCCCGAAGCACCCGATGGCCTCTAGATCGGTACTCAGAGTATGACCTAGGGTTTGTAGTAAAATGTGGAGGTGCTAGGGATCTAAGGAGAGACTTATGAGGTTATTGAAGGTGGTGTCTGCAGATCCCCTCATAGGGTGAGCTTGGAAGAAGTTAAAGTCATCGAATAGACTCTAAATGATGTTTTGGAAAGTGGTCGATTATGTTTACCTAAGGGATGAGAATTACAATTTCAGAGGGTCGATTCTTAGGACCTAAGGAAATGCTGAGGATGATTGATTCTGAGGACCTTGGGTAGGAGTGACCAATTCTGCGAGTTATGGTCAATTCTGAGGACCTAGGGTAGGAGAGACCAATTCTGCAGGCCGAGGTCAATTCTGAGGACCTTAAGTAGGGGTGACCATTTCTGAGGATCGAAGCCAATTCTGAGGGCTTTAAGTAGAGATGACCAATTCTACGGGTTGAAGCCAATTCTGAGGACCTTAAGTAGGGGTGGACAATTTTGAGGGTAGAAGACAATTCTGAGGGCTTTAAGTAGAGATGACTAATTCTACGGGTTGAAACCAATTCAGAGGGCTTAAGCAGATATGAACAATTCTATGGGTCAAAGCAAATTCAGAGGGCTAAAGTAGAGATGACCAATTCTGCAAGTAATAGCCAATTCTTAGGGCTTAAGTTGAGGTGACAAATCTTGAGGGTTGAAGCCAAATATTAAGGCTTTAAGTAGAGATGACCAATTCTACGGGTCAAAGACAATTCTGAGGGCTTAAGTAGAGGTGACCAATTCTTCGGGTCAAAGCCAATTTTGAGGGCTTAAGTGAGATGAATAATTATGCGAGTCGAATCCAATTATGAGGGATTTAAGTAGAGATAACCAATTATACGGGTCAAACTCAATTCCGAGGGCTTAAGTTGAGGTAACCAATTCTGAGGGTCGAAGCCAATTCTGAGGGCTTAAGTTGAGGTGACCATTCCTGAGGGTCAAAGCCAATTATGAGGGATTACGTTATAGTGACCTTGGGGAAATTTGGAGACTCCACTGGGGAAATTATCTTGTGGTTCCCTTGGGGATTTTGGGAAAGCATTTGATTTTGAGTTTTTTTTTTCGGTTCCGCTGAGGAAGAGTAATTAATTTGAGGATTGGAAGTTTCCTTGTTGAGGAATTTGGTGGTGTCTTTTGGAGACATTATTGGGTAGATATCCAATTGATTTTGGGAATTTCTTTGGGGAGGTAAGGTCTCTACTAGGGAAATAAGTGCGGTACATATGTTTTTCTTGGTGAAAAATGTTCTAAAATTCATTTGGTAATTTTAGGAATTTTTGTACTAAATTTCAGAAAGGGTGCCGACCGACATGGTGTGAGAGGTGTGAAAAGGTAGGGGAACAGTATTTTGGATTACCTCGAGCAGGTGAATGGAAACTGCCGATTGGTATGTTATTGGAAGCTGCCGGTAAACATGCACCTTAGCCTCCTGAAAAAAGGGGGCAGGTTCTCCTCATTTTTCACAACTTCCAGAGTTCCTCTCTTCTGCAAACTGATTAGAGTTCTAAAGCAAGAAATGGTTAATTTCTCAAGAAACAAAATACACATGGCGTGGTTAAACATCGACGACTGGGAGAACATGGAATGGCAGGCCAAGGTTCCCCTTGTGATAGACAGTGAAACTGATTTCGACTCATTCGAGCCAGTGACGAATGAGGGACTCTCTAGCATCAAATTACCCGTCATCATTCTTCTAGGGAGGTGAACCCTGGAGGCTATGTAAGTTTTGATGATCTTTGGTATTCTTTTCTTCTTTGTTGAATTTTAACTAGGGTTTTTACTTTTTGTCTTTGATAGTCTGATGCCTCTATGTCGAGCCTGCGATCTCGAGGGACGACGGGGCTTAAGGATGCCTGGGAGCACCTTCTTCCGGTGGTTCATTTGGTAGTGTCATTATCTGGCTTTTGGAGGCTGGTGTCTGCGCTGGATGAGATGCCTTGTTCTATGACTGTTCTTTACGCTTTGGGGGAGAGGTGGTGGGACACCACCCAAACCATGCATTTTGGTTTTGTGGAGATGACGGTTACTCCCATAGACGTGCAATAACTATTGGGATGGACTATGATGGGTTGCAGATAAAGGTGGACAAAACCTTGCGAGTGACGATGGCAATGGGTGACATGGAGAGGATAGTTTCTGGGGACTCTATTCATTTGTCCCTTTTGAGGGAGATGTTACCGAGTCGACGAATCGAAGAGACTGATGGGCTATAGGTATAGTAGATGGCCCGTTTGTTTATTCTTCTTTTGTTGGGAGGTTTCTTAGTGGCGATGAGTGGTGACATCGTCCACTTGTGGTTTTTTCCATTTTTGAGGGTGTTTTCGAATGTCTCTCCTTTTGATTGGGGGAGCCTGACTTTGGCGAACCTTTATTTCTCTTTGGATTCATTTAGTCGGTGCTATCGATAAACTTTTAATGGCGACACGTAACTTCTTGAGGTATTCTTTATTTTGCACATTTTCTTTTATGCATTTTATTCTTGATTTCTGACCCTTGTCCTTTGCAGACGTGGTTTTATGAGGTGATTAGGCTTAACACCCAATTGGTAGCTTTGAAGGATGATTCTGTTGGGGACTTATGCCAAATGTATCGATGACGAAAGTCCAGCCAGTAGTCGAGGAAGTCTCTCTCTCTGGAGGCGGCACATCAAGTCTTAAATGGCCTGACGAGTGATCGGGTAAATATCATTTCTTTATCCTTTGAAACCATTTTATTTTATGATCTTTTTCGATATTGATTCTCTACTGGGAATTTTTCATTTGACCTTTTATTTATGGGGGACGACCATCCAGCATACAGTGGTGATCGAAGGGAACGCATAATTACGGTATCTACTGGCGTATGAGTTTGGCTACTCCTGGTATCGCAGGGAGAGAGTAATCTAAAAGATCATGGATGAGGAGGTAATGGTTCCACCTGCGAGGCCCCCAGTATACATGAGGCAAGATCGGGAGATGCTATATGATCCGAGGGTGGTGGCGATGATGGGTAAGCCTTACTCGTCATATACCAACACGGTGGCGACATACGATTATCTACATTTAATGTCGAGCTGGTTGATGCCGCTTAGCATATATGATGTGATGACTCTCCCCCAAGTGGATTTGAGTTGGCCAATGGGGTCTTCCCACAGCGCAAGTGGTGCATCGAAATCGGCAGCGGCAACAACCTCGGAGGTTCCCTTTGTGTGGTTGGATCCTCCTTCTTATAATATTCAATGGGCTGACAGAGGGTTGATGCATATGTTGAACCTTCCTAATGCGATGGACTTGAGGGAGCTGGGGCTGATGGAGGAGGTTTTCCAGCCAGCGGTATACCTTTCATCTCTTTGACTTTTGATTTTCTGATTTCTTTCATTGCCTCAGACTGACTGATTTTTTTTTGTTTTTCTTACAACATATCCGGGTGTCGAACAACTGTATGAGGGACATTAGGGATTGGGTAGCTTTTGCGATGGCTCATAATCGAGAGGCAACCCCGGTTATGTCTTGTCTAGTGATGTTTGCCTCATTTGAGGAGGGGTTTGGTTTGGGGAGTGGTGGTATGTCGTCTTGTCGTCGAGGAAAGGAGCGCGCCGCAAGAATGGAGGATCTTAGAGAGAGATAAAAGAGAGAGAAAGAGAAAGTTAGAAAGAGATATATTATTTGTGAAGGTAGGTGTGAGAGGGAGAGAATGTAGGTGGGTTCGGTTTGAGTCCCGTTGTATTTTGTTATTTTCCTACAAAACCAGTGTAACACAACAACATTTATGCAATAAAATGAAATTTTTGCTTTCAGTGACTTCATGCATATGCTCTTTTTACTTTACTGTTGAGATCTTAAAAATTATTTGAGAGAGAATTTATTTTTAAGATAAGTGAAAACGTAGGGAGAAGGCAATTCGAAATATTTTAAGAATAAAAATTAATTTTATTGAGTTTTTTTTATTTTGACAAAGAAGGAAAAATGGAATTTTCTAAAAATGGGGGGTTGCTGATCGGCATGCCACTTGTCCTGGCTATCAGCATGTCAGTCCAGTACAATCAACCCAAGGCTTTGATTACACTTTCTTCAATTTCTTGGTGCTTGGTGGGGTAAGTTTTATTTTAATTTTTGCAGGATTTTTGTCTTTCGTTGAGGTTTTCCTTCACACCTCTGCATTCCTTCTCTTTTGCATTCTTCTTTCTCCTTATCTCCTCCTTTTGCTATATGGCTCTCCCCAAAAATGTTGAATTTTCTACCTACCTCGAAACTTTGGAGACGATGTGTTCATATAATATCGAATACGATGCTTTTAACATGCGTCGAGTTTCTTTATGGCGTAACCGGCCAATAGAGTGGAATATAATGATGGCAGCGGTGGAATTATGGTATCCTGAAGACCATGTTTTCAACTTTGGGTTGGATGAAGTCTATCCAACCTATGAGGAGTTCTCTATCATGTTGGGGAAAAATCCTAGTGTTGCAACAATTATGCTTGAATTTTTTCGATCCCCCAGGAAGCTGTTAGTGGAACTTATCCATATATCGCCTTCGACGGCAAGGTCACTGGTTAAGGGAGGAATTATTTTTCTCTATGTTGTGTTACACTCTGTGCATTTGCAGGATGTTGGTGTTGTGGCTATGCTGGAGCTGTCATTCTAGGCTTGATTTTAAAACTACTGTTGATGACTAGGGAACTGCTACTGGACCCCCAACTTGTAGCCATTGCTTCATGGATGTCGTACCATCGCAATTATGCGGCGATGATACTGGTGGAGACTCTGAACGATCTAGATACCTAGAAAGAAGGTCGTTTTAACTTTCTGAGGGGTAGTTCCGCAATGCTGTTCATGTGGCTGTCGGAGAGATTTTGTATGGCTATCCTTCCTGAATATCCCTTGGCAGCTGTGCCAAGCTTCTTTTCTCGCTAGTTTATTAGCGTGGGCTTGGACATTGAGAGCTAGGAAAATTAGTTTGTGGAGCACGGAGCTTAAGGCTTGCGTTGGTCAGTGCCTTGATGGGGGAGCTACTTCTCATTCTGGAACTAGGGGAATAACAGTATGTTAGGTTGGTTGGCCCCAAGCAGACCTCTTTCTACTTTTCATGGTAGCTCTTTCATCGATTTGATTGGGAACAGATTGTTCCACCTCTAACACTAAACTTATTTCTCATGGAGGATTTGACAGAGCGTCTGTGCATGCGGTTGGGCTCTTTGTGGGAGAATCACCAATCATCGACCCTTCTATCCCAGTTTATTGGTAGAGTCTTGCATATTTCAGGGGACTACATGAAGTGGTTATGGAGGAGAGTAGTTGCCAAGATGCTGGCTATGGAGACCGATCAAACGTGGTTTGCCATATCTGACACCATAGAGGGAGGTGTTGTTGTTTTCCCTAAGCTGGTCCGGGCTTACCGTTCCATAGAGCACCTGCGGCATTCTATTCAGGCATGGGAGGTTTGGTGACCCCAGTATGTAGATGATGATGGGGCCAGTTCCTCTGGTAGCTGCGGGTAGGATTCCTGGAGAATTTATTTGTAAAGCTCTTGTATGGTGCATCTAATTACTAGGAAGGTTATTTTGGGTTGTAAGAGAATACTTTGGAAGGTTATTTTAGGGGTAGTTGGTTTTTGTTCGTGGTTTGGCTTCGTTTTAGGAAAGTAAGAGTAGGCTGGCAAGTGAAGTCATTTGATTCCCTATGCTGATGTAATCATAACAACATTAATACTATTACTGTGCCTCTTAATGGGTTTAGCATTCGAGTTATCTATACCAATAGCTAAGGCATACATAATCCTCTTATTCATGTAAATGATAAAAATGAACCGTTATTCTCGAAGATAAGAAAAGAAAACATTTTGTGAAAAAGAAGGTGGGCATGCTCATGTAAAGCGTATGGGTTGCCTACGTATCTATGGGGGGTTTGAAAATTTTTAAAGTTTCATTTTTGAAAGCAAAAATATTTTTATAGGATCAGGCCCCACATAGTTCCGAGTAAAGAAAAATAAAGATTTTTTTAAGAATATAATGGAGATGAGAAAAGTCATAGTACGCTGAGATTTTGGACTAGGGGTAGAATTTCTTAAGACGGTCCAGGTTGACTGGATGGTCCATATCTTCCCCATCAAGGTCAGTGAGCATAGTGACACCGCCTGATAAGATATTCTTCCCAATGTAGGGGCCACTCCAATTGGGCTTGAATTTCCCTCTGGGGTTCCAGATGGGCTCTGCTATATCTTTAAGGGATAAATCCCCTTCTCTAAAACCACAGTCCTTGTCTCTCTTATTGAACGATCGCGTTATCCGACGTTGGTATCCTTGTATGTGATATAGATATTTCAGTCTTCTTTCATCTAATAGTGATAGTTCGTCAAGACGCCTTTGATTCCAGTCTTCCTCGCTGACTTTGATTTCAAGCGTGTAGTGAAGGGACTTCTATCTTTTTGAGTAGGACTGCTTCCATGCCGTATACCAATGATTAAGGAGTAGCCCCATTAGATTCTCGAACTGAAATGCGGTAGCCTCATAGGGCATAAGGGATTCGATCGGTCCAATCTCAATATCTCTCGATCATCTTACTGATGATTTCTTTGAGGTTTTCATTAGTGGCTTCAACTGCACCATTGGGTTAAGGTCGGTAGGGAGAAGATTTATGTCTCTGAATCCCAAACTTGTCGATCGCCTCTGTGACTTCTGCCTCAAAATGCAACCCGTTGTCTGACACCATCTCATATGGGACCCCATATCGACTTATGATATTTTTTTGGATGAACTTGGCCACCTTCTTGGCATTCAACATTACATAAGATTTGAATTTAACTCACTTGGTGAAGTAGTCAATGTTAACTATGATGAACTCATGGCCATTGGAGGCTTTGGGTGTAACCTTCCATTGGATATCGATGCCCCATGTGGAGAACGATTAGGGAGAAGTCATGTTATACAATTATCACGGAGGCAAGTATTGAAGGTTGGAGAATAATTGGCATTTGAGACATCTCCGAACATAGGCGGTGCAATCCTAAACCATGGTAATGCAGTAGTAACCTTGTTGGATGATTTTCTTAGCAAGCATATGGCCATTCATGTGGGGTCCGCATTCCCTGTTGTGGATTTTCTGCATCATCTCTTCAATGTCAACCCCTGCGATGTAGTGTAAGTGGGTTCCATCGAAGTTCCTCTTGAATAGTGCTTTATCACAAATGATATACTGGGCACCCAGTTCGCAGAGGGTTACTAAGTTCTTCTTGTTAGAACCTTGAGTATACCTACCATGCTTGAGGAGGCACCAAATGTCGTAGTACCAAAAATCGTCTAAATCAGGATCTTCTACTGGGAATAGCCAATGTGGTAGCAGTGGGTTAGTCTATCTTGCTTTTGGACTAGGAAAGGGGAAATTATTATTCCTTAGGGCATGCCAATCATGGAGGCTAAGGTAGAAAGGTCATCGACTAGGTTGTTCTTTGCTCGGGGTAGGTAATAAAAGGTGATATCTTGGAATTGGGAGGCCAAATTTTTTAGGTGGGCATAGAAGGGTAAGAGTTTCTCGTCCTTAACTTTTCATCTTCTGAGTACTTGATCGATAATGCCAGTTGAATCCCCATAGACATTTATGTAAAAATTCCTTTCTTGAGTGTGACTTTGAGGCCTACCGTGCACACCTCGTATTCAGTTATGTTGTATGCACAGGGAAAATCCAGCTTGATGGCAATTGGAGTGTGAATGTCATCGGGGGAAATTAGGAGGATCCCAATGCCATACCCTTTCCTTATTGGCAGCGCCATCAAAGAACATTTTTCTTCGAAGGTTTTTTTAGGAGGTACAAAGGATATTCTAATCTGGGAACTCGTAAATCCAAACGTAGATTTCTTCTATAAGGAGGTCAATGAGGTAGTCAAATATGGCTCATACTTTTATGGCTTTTTGCATGACATACACAATATCAAATTCGGCTAGAAACATTAACCAATGGGCCATTTGGCTAGACAGAGTAGGCTTCGCGAGTAGGTAGTTGATGGGATCCATTCGGGACACAAGTTTGATAAGATATGCGAGCATGTAGTGCCGTAGTTTTTGGGTGACCTAGACAAGGGAGACACATTCTTTTTCTAAGGCTCTGTAGTTAACTTCATATCCATCCAACTTGCAACTGGTATGGTAGATGGCCCTTTCTTTGCCAGACTCTTCAAGGTATTGGGCTAGCAAAGCCTCAGCTTCGGTGTCTATTACAGTCAGGTATAGAAGTAGGGGAAGACTAGGCTGTGGTGGGATGAGTACTAGAGGTCAGGTTAGATATTGCTTGATTCGGTCAAAGGCTTCTTGGCAAGCTTCGTTCAAAACTTTAGTTGAATCCTTTCGGAGGAGTTTGAAGATGGGTTCATAGATAGAAGTCAACTGAGTGATTAACTGGCTCATATACTGTAATTTCCCAAGAAACCCCCGGACTTCCTTCTTCGTTCGAGGTGGTGGCATTTCGAGTATGGCTTTTATCTTGGTAGGATATGCTTCAATACATTTTTTGCTGACCATGAATCCTAAAAGCTTTCCTTTGGTAACGCGAAAAACATATTTTTGTGGGTTAAGTCGCATATGGTATTGCCGTAGTCGCTCGAAGAACTTCCGGAGAGAGGGAACATGACCTTCCCTAGTCTTTGACTAGCTAATCTTATCATCCACATAGACCTCAACTTCCTTGTGTATCAGATGATCCAAGATGGTTGGTAAGTATCCCCTATATATTTTTGACTAAATAACATGACGGTGTATCAAAAGGTTCTCTAAAGGGTGATGAATATGGTTTTATCTTGATGATCTAGGTGCATCTTGATCTGATGATATTAGGTAAAACCATGAACGAATGACTTGAGAGTGTGACTGTACATATTATCGACAATCATATCGATATTGGGTAGTAGGTAATTATCTTTCGGAGAGGCCTTGTTCAAATCTCGGTAATCAACGCACATGCGAACCTTTCCTCCGGATTTGGGCACAAGTACGATATTGGCTATCCATGTGGGCTATTCAATCACTTGAATGAAACCCACATTAAACTGTTTGACTATTTCTTCATCAACCTTGAGCGACCATTCGGTGTGGAGCTTTCGCAGTTTTTTTTGATCGGTTTGTATTTTGGGAGAGTTAGAATCTCATACTGAGCGATCTCGAGATTAATACCGGGCATGTCGTCGTAGGACCATACGAATACATCTAAAAATTCCTTTAATAATTCTTCGAGTTACTCGCGCTCATGCCCGTCAAGGGTGGCCCCTATCCTAATCTCACGTTGTTGTCTACTATAACGGAGATTAATAACAACAATTTCATCTTCATTAACTTGAACGAGGTTATGTTGTTAGTTATTAACCTTATTTAGATTAGTTAAGAATTGTTCATTTACAAAATCATCATCATCAAGAGTTTGATTAGAATCAAGACAATTAATATAAGGCCCAACAAGACACTTAAAATCTTCGTTTATTTCATTATTAGGAAAAATAACATTGAGAACCTCATCAAAGGAGGTCTCGATTACATCAGAATAAGAAGGAAAAATAAGAGAAGAAGAAATGGGATAAACATCTAGGTTGGGTTGAATTTCAACAGGTGGAACAAATACAACATGCCAGTTGAGGAGAGATGCATCAACAACTTTGATCAGGCGGATGGATCTGATGATGTAATATTTGAGTGGATCATACAGAGTGCCAGCCCCAGTGCCTGCAAGTTGAATGAATCCTCGGAGTCACTTTCCTCGAAATCTCCAGTATCAGCTAGAGTCTTCTTAATGAGTAGTTACACATGATGCTATGAACTTTCGGCCCATGAGTATCTGTCTTAGAAAAATATATACATTCCACCACGATTCAGGAAAGCCACAAAGGGGAAAGCTTCACCCTCTCTGATAAATGTTCCATTCAAGGAATCTTTCGAGACAATCCTAGCCTTTTCTATCCTTCTCTTCAATTAAAGCTGGAGAATCATTCCGAGTTCTTTTACTAACGGTTGGTAACCCAAACCACGAGGAGGAACAACTTTCTTCAACACAATGGGTTTAATTATCCCATGCTGTCGTTGTCCCAGCCCCAGTTCGGGCATGAAGTGCATATTGTTTAACATCTAGATCACATTGACGTTTCCATGAGGGTTATACTTCAGATAAAACTTATTGTTAAAATCATCTCTTGCTGGGAGTAGAAGTGGTTCAACTCGAAAACCTGATAAAAGCATATCATTTGCCCCTTGTTGTATCACAAGTAATGGATTGCTAGTGCTTGCATTCTCAGCATTATCATCGTCGCCCAAGATAGTGATGACTTGCCCATTGGTGAAGAACTTCAGTTTTTGATGAAGGGAAGAAGACACACCCTTCATGTTATGAAGCCACAGTCGTTCGATCAACAGATGGAAACAAGTCGGGATGCCGATGACTTGGAATTCAACAATAAGATTTACAGGGTCGGTCCCTATTGTAAGATTTATTATTCCCACAAATTCTCAACGAGTATTATCCTAAGCGTGCACTGTAGTAGAGGTTGGATCAATGTCGCTCACTTTCAGTCTGAGGTAATTGAGGGTTCTCAACGGGCAAACATTGAGAGATAATCCATTATCGATAAGAGAGAGCAAGACTTTCTTTCCCATGACTTCGACAGAGTTATCGAGAGCATAATTGTGGTCTGGCTTAATATCAGGGATTTCTTATTCGGAGAAAGAGAGCGTTCTAGTAGAGGTTAGAGATCCGACTAGGTTCACTGCTTCTTCTGGCATGGTAGAAGAAGGGACTGTGGGTCCGGTGAGTAGTTTGATCAAGGCATTTCGGTACATCTAGGAAGACATAAAGAGTTCCCATAAGATGATGTTATCTTGGGTCTTCATTAACTGATCGAGGATCTTGCTCTCCTCGAGGGTCATTTAGGGCATATGAAGATTTTAAACACATTTTCCTTTATCGATCGTTGATGGTTGTGGGTTTTGAACCGATAATTCCTCCTCGATCTAGTCATATGGTTCACATAAGAGGGGATAAATAAAAACCTCATCTCCTCATCGATCTTGGGTTGTTGATCCACCTTGTTATGATATCATTCCATATATGATGATTATTGGGCTAGTCTTTTTTGGACTTTGTTCTTCATCTGAGTCATCGAACTCATCCCCCCATACGTTGGCAACAACATCATCCTTTCATGAAAAATCAATACATTTTACAACCTCAATGGCCTCTTCGTATAGATTCTCACATTCGATGGGGAGATGTAGAAGTGAAGGGACCAGGCGACCTTGTAGCTTTAAAGTATTAAATAGCTCAGACATACTGCAAGTATCATTGGTCTGTCGGAATAAGTCTACCATAATCTGGACTACATCATCTAAACTAATTTAATTGGCAGGTACCACCCATATATCTGACTCTCGAACCCATTTTTGAGCTTCCAAAAATAGTGCACTGAATCTCTAGCAGTCATGGTCATTTTGGAGGGTAATTTCATCCTAAACTCTCAAAGCTAGTTCAATAGTGTTTATAATTCCATATCTTTACCTCCAGAACGGGTACAAATAACAATGTATGCTCTAGTAAGGAGTGACGGAGCCTGATCGACAAAACTAATAGGTGTAGGAGAAAGTATGGGCAAACTTGGAGAGGTTTAGGAGAGTATATGGGTATGATGAGTGATTTTCTGGGTACGATCTGGGTAGAAGGATAAAATTCTGGGTCTTTTTTTAATGAGATGGAATTTGTCTGATTTGGGAGTGGATTATGGATAGTGTTTGATTTAGGATTGGCTGGTGGGGTGATGATACCCGAGTCAATCAATCAGAACTTGGATTACATTTTGGAGATGGGAACATTGATTAGTGTTATGTCCGATAATTTGATGAAAGTCACAATGGGCATCTGGTTTGAAATTTTTGGGAAGTGGATTTGGTAATGGATGAGGGTCCAAAGGCTTGATGAGATTCCGGCTTAAATGGGCCTGATAGAGGGGAGCGTGAATCTTGGTGTATTCCTTCTTAACTGGGTTAGGGCATCTTTTTGGTGCCCATAAAGTGACAGGCTGAGAGTTGTTATTGATGGTTGAAACTACAGTATTAGGCTTTTTATACTTTCTATGAGTGAACTATCCAGATGTTTTCTTCGGCTCAACTTCTGTCTTGTCAATACTTTTTTCGATCTTCACTCCTACTTCTCTGAGGGCTCTCAAATGAGGGTAGTACTGTCCTCCCATCGTTGCTCGGACATGGGGTAAAAAATTCTTTTTCACAATACTGATTTGATTTTCTTTGGAAGGTCGGTTGGTCATGCTGGATGCTTTCCCTCTCAACCTTACTATAAAGCTACTGACAGATTCCCCAGGGTTCTATTTGAGCAGTTCTAAATCACAAAGGGTGACTTCCAATTCTTTATTATACTTGTACTTTGACTTGAACTCGTGAGAAACATCTTACCAACTGAAAATACTTGATTCTTAGAGAGATAAAACCAACGAAGAGAGTTATCCTTTAAAGTTTGTTGGAATATTTAGGCCATTATTTCTTCAGAGGCACGTAGGAGAGTCATGGCTCGGTGGTAACTGCAGAGATGAACAATTATGGGTCCACTGCCCTCGAACTTCTCGATGTTGAGCATCTTGAAGTTTTTGGTAACCTTGCTTTAGGATAGGGAGATATGTGGGTGCAGTTCATGTAGTTCCCAGAGATTCGGAATTGGTCGAACTTCTTGGTCAACATCTTGAGGTCTTCCTTGACTTTGTTCAATTCTTCCTCCTTCGAATCAATGGTCACGGGTAAGTTATCCCCTAGCTGGGCAAGATTCGGCATAGGGAGTTGGGCTGGCAGCGATCCATTAATAGGAGGAGCATATGGAGCATGCTGATATTAATCGGGACCCAAATAGGCTCTGATGTGGGAGGACCCATAGCGCAAGGGAAGAGGACCTAGACCTCTTCCGGAACAGGGACCCGATTTCGTTGCATCTCATGAATCTCAGTTTGAATGTTGTCAATCTTGGCAGTGAGTTGGGCTAGGACTATCCGGCTGCGCATTCGGTACTTGGTCTGTGTTCTCCATAGAAAGTGAATGGAGGTGAATTTCGAACTCAGATGAAGTGGTGAGGTAACTGCTGGAGCCTCGGGCGGTTCGACATTAGACTGAAGCCAATAGGGAGCCATGCCAAGGGTTGGGTATGCGATTGACTTAAGAATGAGAAAAATTCGGATTCATTTTTTAAAGAAATGAGGGGATAATTGTTATTTTTAGAAAGGAAGGAAAATGTTTTTGACATTTTTTTTAAAAAGATGAGGATGAAATGATTTTGGGTAAAAGGGAGGACAAATATTTTTGGTATAAGGAAGGAAAAAATGCAGTTGGTATTTTGATAAAAGAGGGAAAAATATTTTTGACACTTTTGGTAAAGAAAGAGGAAAAAGGAGAGAAAGGGTCCCAGCATGATTATTTATTATTAAGTTTATTATGTTCTCACTTGTATTAGGTTTACCTAAATGCAAAAAGAAATGTCGGATGGGACCCGAGCCTTGGAAAATTGGATTTGAAAAATATGTAAAAACATGGTTGGACTTGTTGCCAGGCTCATGGATAGGATGCCGTTTTGAAAAAGATGAAATCGTGCGAAAATTTAGGTGGCATGTTGACCCGTCATTTCTGCAGAGTTTCGGGTAGAAATGGACAAACTAAATATGAGTGCCCTAGGTTTGACGTCTATATGAGGGTATGTAATTGTTGGGTTAATTGGAAGGGTTCCCCCTTTGGCATGACTTCCACGACATACATCTTTCTTTTGAGGACAATCGTTACGTGTGGACAAGCCATTTGATATACCGGAGTGTATGTGAATTGACTCACTATATACCTCGTGGGGACAGTATGTGTGAGAGATAATTCGAAATACTCGATGTACATGAACGGGTTCCCTGCGATATACCTCCTGTCATGACTTTGGTTAAGCGTGCGATGCAAGAGGAACTGTTCGATATACATCAAAGGTACTTGGGTAATGGAAGGTGAGAGTCATTTCTCTTAGGCTAACTGCAACCTGCTGGACCCGCTCAGATCAGGAAGTGACCCCCTAGTTACGGGATAAAATTTGGTCAATAGCCATGCTCTTTGGTGATGTAGTGTGCGAAATACATGATTCTTGATTAGTATATTATGGAAAGAGTATCTTTATTTGGCATGATGAGCATTATGCTAAGTAGGGGATAATGTACAAGTAAATCTAACATGAAGCGTGAAGATTATACTAAGCAAGGATATGTGAGGGTGAGTGATGTGTGACCATCTACAAGTGAGTGTGTGATAATGAACCTAAGCATGGATCAACTACAAGTGGTGTGTGACAAGTGTGAGTGATCATGTATATATACAAATGTGATAAGTGGAGGTGTGTGTTAGTGACACCTAAGCATGGATACTCTAAGTGATGTGTGCAACATGTGGATATAAGTGATCCTAGGTTCATGTAGTGTGAAGTGTACACAGAGAGTATCTACAAGTGTGTGAGTGAGTAGTGATATAAGCATGAGGTATATGTGTGCAATAAATAATGGAGGAGAAAAAAGGGAACATACAAGTAGGTGCATACGCACATAAGCAGGAAAACAAAACACCCATGCAAACAAAGTCTAGCCCTATTATGAAAATTAGTTACCCAGAGGAGTCTCCACCGTGGCCATCCCCAATTTATATCCATCCTCGCTCCTCTCCCGTGGGTCAGGGGAAAAAGGAGGAGAGAAGAAAAAAGGTCTCACACTCTTATACTCTCTAGAAGTGCTTCAACCGTCATCGGTGTGGGTTGAATGTAAAGAGATGAAGTCGCCAACATATTTTGCCTAAAATAGGCAAAAGACCA
Source organism: Sambucus nigra (assembly GCA_949130495.1). Classification (NCBI taxonomy): domain Eukaryota; kingdom Viridiplantae; phylum Streptophyta; class Magnoliopsida; order Dipsacales; family Adoxaceae; genus Sambucus; species Sambucus nigra. Next base: position 371,543,201 of record OX422216.1, read on the forward strand.
TGTCGTCGCTTAGAGAGGGTGGCATCAAAGACAAACTGATGCTTATGAAACCAATAGTTCGAAGGTTCGCGGGCTAAGTTATGAAATGGGAAGGTGTTGGTCACCCATCTGACCCTTTTGGTATCTCATGGGCTTCTGTTATTGTTTTCCTTTATTTCTCCGTGAAGTGTGTGTGCGTGTATCTATAATGGAGATAGGAATCACCCAACTCATACCATGGAAGAGATAGAGTGAGGTCATCCATAGGAATGTTCCCAAAATAATATATATAAAATACAGTTTATGTGTTTATCATGACATTGATTGTTATGATGAAACAATAATATGTGTTGGATAAAACGCTACTAAGGATCACAAATATAATATGTATAATAATGCAAGAATATGATAAATGTGGAAATGGAGAATTTGGTAAAATTATGGAAAATTGGCCCCGAGTTTTGGTTTCGAAGGCCATCTAAGCACTTTGAAAAAAGGAAGAAACTTGTCCGTAGCTCTGGAGACAAACCTGTTAAGTGCTGCAACTCTTCCGGTTAGCCTTTGAACATCTTTGATAGTTTTAGGTGTCTTCATTTCAAGCATAGCCCTGATATTCTAGGGATTGGCCTATATTCCCCTTTGATTAACGATGAATCGAAGAAACTTTCCTTCTCCTACTACGAAGACACACTTGGCAGGGTTGAGCTTCATCCTGTATAAATCCATGGTGTCAAAAGTCCTCTCTAGGTCGGCCACGTGAGTGTCGGCCTTCAAGCTCTCCGTTAACATGTCATCCACATATACCTCCATGGTCTTGCCAATCTGACTCTCGAACATCTTATTTACAAGACGTTGATAAGTGGCCCATGCGTTCTTCAAGACAAAGGGTATGACCTTGTAGCAATAGGTCCCCTTGTCAGTTACGAACGCTATCTTCTCTGAGCCTTTTGGGTCCATAAAAATCTGGTTATACCCAGAATAGGCATCCATGAGGCTTATGAGCTCAAGCCCTGTGGTGGCATCCACCATCTGATTAATTCGCGATAGGGGGAAGCTGTCTTTTAGACAACACTTGTTCAAATCAGTGAAATCTATGCACATCCTCCATTTCCTGTTAGCTTTCGGCACAATGACGGCGTTAGATAACCACTCAGGGTATATCACTTCTTTGATAAACTTGGCCTCTTCAAGCTTTCTGACCTCTTCCCTAATGACATCATACTTTTCCCTTAAGTAAACCCTTCTTCTTTGTTTGATGGGCTTAGCGTCTTCTAAAACATTGAGTTTGTGGCACATAACTTCAGGGTCAATACCCGGCATGTCCGCGTGGCTCCAGGAAAAGACACTCTGCCTATTACTCAGTAGCTTCACCAACTCTTCCTTGATCTCAGGTCTTAGGGTTTTTCCTATTTAGACAGTTTTTTCTGACTCGTCCTCATTGAGGACGATGAATTCTACATCTTTCGCGGCTTCTCCCTTCTTGATCTTTGTCTCATCCTTAGGATCAAGGGTATCGATGTTGTAAGTGGTTGTTGCCTTCTTATGAGCCTTTCTCTCTTCCGCAAAGTTGAAGTAACATTCACGTGCCAATGTTTGGTCACCCTGCACTTCCCCTACCCCATAGGGGGTCGAGAATTTTAGCATTTAGTGGACCGTTGAAGACACGACCTCAAATTCCTTGAGGGCTACTCATCCTCTGATGAGGTTGTAGGCCGAGAAGACATTTTCATCCATCACGAAAAAATTGATCTTTCGGGTCAACCTCTTAAGCCACTCGTCTCCCATTCGTACATCTATCTCATACATGCCCAATGGATGGACCTTTTCACCTCTAAATCCAATTAACGGATGATGATAGGGTACAAGCCTAGCTCTACTGAGGCCTAGGCTCTTGAAACAGGGACAGAACATTACGTTCGCCGAACTTCCCCCATCAATGAGGATTCTCTGCACCTCACATCCATGTACCCTTGTAGTGATTACCAAAGGGTCATCGTGTGGAGATAGGATACCTTTGAAATCAAGTAGGGAGAATCCAACTATAAGAGTATCCATATTTACCTTCTTTCTCTTCTGTTTATCCTCTGAAGACGCCAGATTCACAACCTCTAATTTAGTCACTGAATGAGCCTCTGCTATATGAGCTTTGCAGTCAGTGACCTCAGAACCTCCTCTTGCTAACCTCCATAGATGGTGTTCAGCCCAAAAGAGATCATACCAACTCTCTTCACCGGGATATTATCATTTTTTGGTGGGAAGTCGGGGTCATCGTCATCATCATCTGAGTCCTCCTGCCTTCTGGTAGGGGAATCTTCCTGACACCTGTCATTTCTCTTCTTTTTAGGGTCGTCTCCTCCCCCCTTAGAAGCTCTACCATCGACATATTTCCTGAGATTTATAGACTTCAACATCTTCTCAATGTCATCCTTCAAGGCTAAACACTTATCAGTCAGATGGCCATAGTCCTTGTGGAACTCGCACCACAAATTCTTGTTCCTCTTATGCGGAGGAGCCTTCATCTTCTCCGACCATCTCAGGGACCGGTTATTTTTTATTTCATTGAGGATGTGTTCGCAGCTCACAGTTAGAGGAGTATAATGTGCAAACTTGTCATTTGCAGACCTTTTTTTTCCGTCTTTCTTCCTTTGGAATTTTTCGCTGCTAATTCCGTTCTCATCCTCATACTTTGCGGACATTGCCTCTTCAGCGTTCATAACCCTACCAACTATTGCTAACAGCTCGACCATGGATTTTGGAGGGTCTTCTGCAAGTTTCCGCAGTAATTTCCCTTTTTGCAACCCTCCTATAAGAGCTGTCATGGCTATATTCTCAACCTTCAATTTTTCTTTGTTGAATCTAGCAATGTAGTCTCTTAGGCTCTCGTTCTTGCCTTATTTGATGTACAATAGATGAGTCTTCTTCTTCTGAGGTCTTACCCCTAAAACAAAAATTGCGAATAAACCGTTCAGCCAAGCCCTTAAAGTTCTCAACGGAGTTCTTCGGAAGAGAGGTAAACTAAATAGATGTAGCTCCCGTTATAGTCCCAGATAAGGCCCGATACCTCATCTCATTTGGGATTGAATAAATGTCTACTGCAGTCTGGTATATCTTAATATGATGCACAAGATTGGTACTACCATCATACTTGGGAGACACCGTAGGTAGGGGTGGGAAGTTCACTATCCTTGCCAAAAATGGGGAGCCCTCTGAGAACCCTCTTTGTAGTGGGTCTCGGATTTTGATGAGGTTACCTATCTTCTCTTCCAGGCGTTGGATGGAGTGATTCCATGGTTTAGTAATGTCGACCTGGCCGAGGTTATCCTCAGCCACCTCCAAGGGGGGGACTGAGGGTTCCCCGGCTGCGGCACAATGTCGACTATTGACCTCTTGACTACAGTCTCGGCCATGCAGGGGTCGGCCATATCGAGGCCGATGTTCACCATCTCCCCTTTAAGAGCCAGCTACACTTCTCGACCTGGATAACCTCTGTTTCAGATCATTGACGGGGTCGAGCCTTTCAAAGGCCGACCCTATACTCAAGCGATAAAAAACTTATCCTCTTGGCTGGTTATCCCTAACCTCGACCCTTTTTGCTCCACAACCTCGGTTCTGCTGTAGAGGACTTACTGTATTGTTTGAAACCTCATATGGTTACCAGCAGTCTGCTGGAACATCTTCCGCTTCGATATCATCGTACCTATCCTTAGGGCAAGGGTTTCCTTGCCTCCCCAGATGCAAACGTCTAGGGTCAGCAACGTCCCTCCTCCATTGAGGCGTAGGTTGGTCCTTTCGTGGTTCCTGGAGTGGTCCCTTGGGCTCTGGATGTGGTTGAACGATCGTCAGAGTAATCATTTTCGGTGAGATCCCAGGTGGCCTCATCTTATTTTGGCTTAGCTGGGCAAACTGTTCTTTCATTGCTTGCTGTGTTGCAGCCAATGACTTCAAGGATGCTGCCACCTCAGCCATCTCGGACTGGGGTGCTACCTAGCTGGAATTAGGTCCTCCAACACCAGATGGTGGAGGAGGTTATGGTAACTCCGGTGCCATATGTTAGGGCTAAAGAGCTTGTGAGAGCTTAAATACCTTAAAGGACCTCTTTAAATGGTGAAATAACTTCACACGAAGGGTGAGGCCTGATTCACCACCAGAGTCTCCGGTGAGGTTAAGCTAGAAAGAGATGAATCTTCTCATTTCCACAGTTGGCGCCAAAATTATGATGCTGAAAACAACACCACCAGATAAGGTGTTGACAATATCAAGCAAGTGATAACAATGACTACACAGGAGAGTACATGTATATATATATATATATATATATATATATATATATATATATATATATATATATATATGCAGAAGGAGGTGAGGAGAAGAGGATGAACACTTGAATATAAGTGGTTCAGCCAATCTGGCCTACGTTCACTGTGAGTGTGTGCGAGTAATATCCCTGAATGAAGGCACTAATGGCCATGGATACAATCATTCAAGCTTTCTCTCTCTACTGTGTAAAATGATAGAGTTTTATCTAGGGTTGTAATTCTGGATCCCTTTACAAGGTAGAGGATGACCTCTATATATAGTGCTTAGGGGGTGTAATGTACCCCCAAGCATGCAATGAGCATGTGCACGAAGATCCAACCAGTGCCAGGATGACACATGGTTGATCTTAACTAAATAATGATGACCTCAATATTCCCTCACATGGAGGGAACTATTCAGTTATAACATATTTGTCCACGTGTTCCAAGCTATGCATGTACTTACAAATGCTCGGTTGTCTTTGGTTAGTGCCAACCTCGGCCTGGATGAGTATGAGGTTGGTGAAGTACGAATGTTCCTTTGCCCGAGGTCAGTATTCATATGGACCTCGTCCAGGTTGGCTGGCTAAGGTAGATGTAACGTCGGCCTGGGCCGACCCATGTCATGGTGATGGAGCCTATGAGGCTTTGCTGACTGGATGATAAAATATAACATCGGCCGGGGCCGATGTTGTTAATGGATTCTTGAACCCAGGTACAAGTCTTACTAATCCTCGACTGTTCCCTAGCCGAGGTTGATGAAACGTCGGCCTGGACCGACCCTATGAGAGACGATATTACTGAATTATTGAGCTTCTGCCATCTCGGCTATGAGTCAAGCGAGGTTAGTATTTCTAACTAGGAAGGTGTATTTTGGGCATATAATGTGTAGGTACTTAAAGAGGAATTCAAGACACACAGATAAAAACAAATTATGTTAAAGGGAAGAAGAAGTTTGAATACAAAGAGAATTATGCCATTTCTTTCTAGGGTTTGGAAGGGTGTTAGGATTTTTGTCATAGGAGATTTTGATTTTAATTTGGTGTTCGGTTAAGTTTGCTTGTTTTGTACTGAAATAGACAAAGGGGGAGATTTGTAAGAACAATTTTTTTAACAAGCATCTCCAAGTTTGAAGACTTTCAGATATCCCATAAAGGTATAAAGAAATTTAGAGTATAAATTAATTTACAGAATTTAATTTTGGGATGTTTATTTTTTTTTATCAAAGACGAATACGAGTTTTTTATTTCGAAAAGAAAATTATTTTTATTTTTAAATCTCGTTCAAATGAGATGAAATGTCATTAGAAGGTCGTTCAATGTGTTTTTCAAATGAGGTTCAAACAAAGGCTTACCTATTTGATTTTCCTGATGTCGTTAGAAGCGAGACACATATCGTTTAAACGAGATGAAGATCTCGTTATAATGACATACTGATATCGTTCGAATGACACCACTGTCTCAAATTTTGTGAATGTCCTATAAATACCTGTTTCGTGTTCAAATTTTTTAAGACTTTTGTTAAATTCGATTCTCCATAACTTTTGCAAAGGCTCTTCATTTTTTGTGTTGCAAAAACACTATTTAATTCACAAACAAACATCCTATTTAGTTTTATGAATACATTTAAACCCTATAAAGTTTTGTATACTTTCATACACCTTTGTCAAGAAGGCATTTCCATGGATGACTTGTGATACCTGATGGGAATCACTTCTAAAGACAAAGGTTGAGTCTGAAGGAGGACTGCGGTCTTGTGATTCTTGGGAGGATCATAGTTGTTAACTAGAGATTAACGCATTATACTTGTGGCGGCTATCAATTAGTTTGTAAGTCAAATGTCTTGTAGATTTCTAAAGTGATTAAAAGGTTTTACCCGGAATGGGTTTTTTCCTGAAACTTTGCCTTTGTTGAATACATAGTTTGATTTATCTATTTTATCACCTAGATGTATGTTTAGGATAAAAAGATAAAATTGGTTTAAGGTAAAAATTTCACACTCTCAAATTGGAATCTTTATTGTGAACGTTTATTTTCGAATTCTAAGTGATATTAAAGCCTTCCACTCTTACAAGTGGTGCCAGAGCATATTTATTGTTTTTTCATAACTTGTGCGAGATTTCATAGATTTGACGTCATCTTACCCTTATTATCCATTTGTCTTTAGTTTAGTTTTCATTTAGTGTTTTAGCCATGTTGATATGTTGATAATTAGACATGTTGAGATATGTTGTTTGATATTCGTATTACCATGTTTCTATATGGCACTTATCTCATTAAGCACATGCTATAATTATGTGATTATTTATTTTCTTGATTTTAATGATTTGTGAAATATTGTAGGGTTCTTTCCTTTATTTATTCCAGATAAGGGGGGAGATTTTGGATTCAAGGGGAGTACATGTTAAGGGGGAGTATTTTAGTGTATGTATTTTCTTTTTCAATACATGTCTATTTATTTTCCAAAGAAAGTGGGAGGTATAGCCATTAGAAGCACGAAATCTACAATGAAAGAAGCTAATCTCAAGTTGGCTTGTAAATTCAGATAAGGATCAGGTATTTGGGCAAGTTTTATGAGAAAAAGTACCCTCATTTGTAAGGCACAAATGGTTCAATAGTTTTTAAAAGAATATGCTAAGTTTGGGATGTCATCGAGTCAAATTTTATATGGATCAAAGATGAACTAGTTTATAAACCATCTCAAACTGGAGTCTTCATGTTTGCATCAACCTATGATCAAGTCAGAAAGTACAAGCTTACCTTTATGTTTTAAAAATTCATATTGGATCCTCACATCCCTCCAAAATGTCAGTGTTCTCTTGGAAAGATCATACTAATTGTGTTCTATTGAAGATAAGGCTTAAATGGTTGGAGTTATACTTGCCTCAAGATGTCAGTGCTACACAGAATCAATAGAATCTCTATTTCATTTTTTTTTATTTCAGGACCAATAGAGAAAAGAGGTTGGGAACTTTTTGAAGGTACACTGGGAAGCAACCATCAATTAAAATCAATTTATGGAATCTTCATTCAATTCTGGTTAAATTCAGAAACATTAGACCTCTCAAAATGGCTGCACACAGTGATCCCAATTAGTATAATATGGGAGATTTTGTTGAGTAGCAATAGGTCAGTCTATGATGCCAAAAGTATGAACTCAACTTTCATTACTCAAAGGGTGATATCCAAAATTTCATACCTCTCACATCCAATAAGATTTAAAGATGGTATAGTGGAAGATTGGAAGATTGCTTAGAAGAAATGAAAATTTTCAAGATAAAAAGCCTCAACTCCACCTCAAAACATAGAGTTTAGTAAGATGGAAGAAGCCATTAAGCGGGAGACTCAAGCTAAACTCAGAAGGGTGTTTTGATCCAAAAGGCAATACAGGAATATGTGCTATTTTAAAAAAGGACCAAGACAAATTTATATGGGATTTTTCAAACTTTTTGATAGGTGGTACAAGTAATATGGCAGAGGCCTTAGATATAAAATAAGGTCTATCTCACTGTTATGAAGAAGGTGTCTTGAATGTTGATGTTGAGACAGATTTAAGGCTAATTTTTTAGAGTTTAACTCTTAAAATCAAGGTCATTCCATGGAAGATTAGAAGTATGATTATAGAAACCTAAAGCTTCTCTCAATTTCTTCAAGTCCAGGTATATCATTGTCCAAGAAAAGTAAATTGTGTGGCAGATCTCCTTTCTAAGCATGAGAAAATCATAAAATTCACTCCAAATATTAGAATATAGCAGATCTCCTAAGAAAAATCAAGGGTAGAATTAAACTAGATTCCATTAGTTTTCCTTTTTTTTAGAATAGGTAGATGAATTTCTTTATTCCTTTATGTAAAGTTGCCTTTTTAGTTTCTTCATTTGTGAGTACCAACATAGGTTTGTTCTCTCTAATCTTTTCTAATAAACTCAGGGGTTAATTTAAAAAAAAATATTTTTCTTACTCTCTTCTACCCTTTGCACATCACTTGGTGAATGTTAAGTGTGTATGACTTACAATGCTTGTGATGTTGATTTTCTATGGATTGGAAGGTCATACATCTATATCGACTCTGTCTCATATGATTGGGGACAAGTATATTAATGTATAGGTATTCGATCCTATGTTTTTTCATAGATATTTTCCATTCTAGGTTTTTTCCCTGGATATCCATATCGGAGATTTGTAAGGGGACGTTTTACTCCCCTTAGGTTTATTTATATTGGATTTATTCCATAACAAACTTTTTGTTTCATAATGACTTTGTATTGAGTATATTGAGTTGTAATTTCATATCATTGAAGATATAACACCATGGCATAGATTATCGTACCAGACCACACATTTCCAAGCAAAAGGCTTTTGAGGGATGACAAGGTTTTCAAGTTTTGTATTTCCTTTGTTTCTCTTTTCAGTAAGGAATTTAGAGGGAAAAATTTGATTTTAAAAAGGGTGAAAAATTTGTTTTAAATGTTTTTTAATTTTGCAAAAAAATGGAAAAATAAGGATCTCGTTCGAATGAGATTCCCTCGCTCGAAAGGTATTTTGAATGAGGTCACTATTTTTCAAATTGTGGACCTCATAAGATAAACTTCTTAAAATGAGGGGACTTCAAAAGAACCAGATTTCATATAAGGACCCTCATTTTTATCCAAGGGACTTCGTAAGATAAAAATGTCATTCGAGGGGACCTTAATAAAAAAGACATCGTTCAAGTGAGAGCACATAGTTTGAACGAGAGTAATATTTTTGGGAACCTTCTTTTAGTCAAGTTCTTCTACTGGTAAAGTATAAGTAACTTCATAAATGTGTATTTTAATGTACAAAGCCTAATTTTTACAAAACCCTTTTTGGTTTTGAAAGAGTCATTTGAGAGTGTGAGATCCTGCCAATTTTCACGCTTTCGGGATAGACTTCAGGTTTACAATCCCTTTTGAATATTCGACATCAACAAAAAAATTGCACGAGAAATCATTTGGGTGACTAACACGTTCGAATTTATGAGAATATCATCATCAACCGAATATAGTGGATACCGAGGCCTTGGAGGTTGTGTAGTTAGTTACTGGACTAGAGTAGCAATCGCTAGTACGGTCGAAAGAAAAGGAGCAGAGCACAAAGGAGTGACTATGTGGGAGTGAGCGTATTCATATATGTAAGACATGTTTATGTACTTGTTAAGTCCTGTAAATATTATGCATTATTAGTGGACTTGTATGGGTTAGGGAGATAGGGTTCCTGTGGGGGTTTGGCTTTCAATTTTTGTGTGCTATTTGTGATTGGTTTATTTATTTTCTTTTATTGATAATCACTTGCATGCAAATTTGACCTAATTAATTTTATTCGGTAAAATTAAAACTTGTTCAAAGTAAAATGGATTCAATTTATTTTGACACCGTAAATAATTAAGTAATTAATTAATTGAACGTAGACCCTTAAGCACATACCTATTTCATAGCGATGAGAAAATTTAAGAGGAACTTGTAGAGAATGACTCGTACTTTATAGAAAAGCCTAAGAGCCCCCTAGGTGATTTGAGTATGATTTCATTCTAGCAGGGGGTGGTCTTGAACCAGTCGATAGGAAAGCTTACATTGGGGAGGCTAAGGTCGACTCTTGGTGCATGAATAGTAATGTCTCTCGTAAGGATGAGGAAGAAATTTGAGCCATAAAAGTGAACATCGATCATTTGATTGTTGGATTTTCTTACGTCGACTTTAAGAGCGTCTTATATCCTCAAAATGACCCACTAGTAGCGATTCTCATGGTTCTTCAATATAACATTTCAAGAATCCTGGTGGATCGAGAAATTTTGACCAATGTAATCTTCTTCAATTGCTTCAAAAGACTCTAACTCTCGGTAAAGTAGTTAAATCCATACCACTAACCTATGATTGGATTTATCGGAGATAAGGTTTTGCCTTTTGGAATGGTGGAATTAAAGGTATGTATAGGAAAGTGGTCCACTTGACTAACTACAAAGTTAATTTCTTTGTTATGGATCGAAACATTATATCCGTATACCATATCAGCATTGACCAAGACTTTTTGAGTAAGTCTCTTCCATGGTTCATTAGATGTTGAGGTTCACAACCCACTTTTGTGTTTGGGACGTTATGGGAGATCAAATCGAATCCTGATAATTCTACTTTACATCATCTGAATAAAAGGAAGCTTATAAGATAAGCATGACTTCATACAATATTGATACCCTAGATTCTCGAGATAAAGATAAACAAGTGGAATGAAGAATTCGAGAAATCATTTCAGGACTTAAAGATCTATCTTGAATTAACCCCTCTGATATCTCGACGTATCTTTAGTAAAAAATTATCTTGTCACTGGTAGTCTTAAATTTCGCTGTTATCTCCACTATGGTTCGCAATGATATTGGGATACATATTCCAATATATTATGCAAGCGACTCTTTCCAAGGGATGAATCAAGATATCCCCAGATGGATAATTAACCTTTGCACTCATATATGCCATGAGGAAAATGTAGTCGTATTTTCAAGCCCATTTTATGTTTGTCCTTACAAATCAACCTCTTAAGAAATTTGTTCTCAAATTCGAGAAATTAGGCCTACTCATAGACTGATCGATAGAGTTTGGAGCCTATGACATAGATTATCAACCTCTTACAACAATTTATACCATGATTTATGTGGGAATATGCAAATAACACCAAGTCATATTCAATTTTGGATGAACACACATCGAACATTTGATAAAGTGGAGAAAAAGAGATCGTTGAGAAAGAAATAGAGCATCAAGAGGTTTAAAATCCGTTTAAACTCAACATCATAATTTGGAACTTATTTGGAAATGGATTGTATTGCACAACAAGTAGTGGTGTCAGCATTATCTTTTCATACCCAAATAAGACATATATTGAATATAAAATACAATTTTACTTCACGACATATAACAATGAGAGAAATATAGGTAATTCATTGTATGCCTCATCCTCATGCTATATATGGGTGTATTATAGCATGAAGCCCATAATGATTATTAGTTGGTAATTAAACAAGTGGTTGGAGAATATAAAAATAAAGATGCACATATGGTTAAACACTTGACCACAGTGAATGTGTTGTGTGATACCCTGTAAAATAAATAAATTGATTGATTAGGTATGATATAAAAATAACGTGAATAATTTTTTTTAGTAACATTCTTAGCATAACGAAACTGAATAAAAGGAAATAATAAACTTACAAAAAAATAACAAATACTTAATCAAAATACAACACATCTGATACCAATCTTTTACATGAAAAATAAAACGAACTTTGGAATAAAATCTCATTAATAAAATCCATCTCTGAATACATGTACCACACGTACAATCTCGGACTCAGAATACACAATTAAATACAATCGTCTCCTAAAACATAAATAAACACAAGAATTAGATGAGCTACACTGCTCGAATTCTACATCCTAGGAATGGTGAATAAAATTTTTCTAGAGATACTGCTCCAATGCACAACCCAAGTCTACGACAACAACAACGACCTAAGGCCTTTGAAAAATAAATTCAATAATAGCATAAACAATAAGTTTATTAAGGATCAGAATTTAACTGAAGTTGGGCCACAATAATAATATTGCATCTTTTTCCCATGTTAAGTATCTTTTAAGTTATTTAAGGTACCCAACCCAAACAACCTAAAATGTACATGCAGTATTACTCCCAAGACCCATGAATCCCATATGATATATGTGATAGAGTTGCTTTTTGGTATGTCGTTGTTGAAAGCTCGTCTAATAAAAAATCTCAATTACCTACAAAAATATATAACAAACTAGAATATAGTGGTAAGTGAGGTATAAATCCAAATATAAGGGTGAAACATACAAGAGAGGCATGCAATTCATTTTTTATTATTTTCTTTTTAGATTCTTTTTACTTTTTCTATTTTTTTTAGCTTTTTCAATATTAAAATAATTTTTTTGATGAGCGTAAAATATGACTAAACTAAATCAAAGATGTAAAGAACTAACTAAAAAGTGACTAAAAATGAAGAACAAAGTCAAACACTAAAATAAGAGACAAAGTGAGGTAAATAAATGTGAGAACATTCACGGAGTGGGACTACACCACAAATTCTAGTTATTCTAACTAATTAATTTATTTATTTGAAATCTCCCAAATTAGTATCAAAACTACAAATCAACTCTCGTTGCAAATGTAATTTTAATATTAATCTTTTAGAAAATTAAGTTCACCCCCCCCCCCCCCCCCCCCCTCAACTCTAGAAAATAGATTTACACTTATTTTAATTAATCACCCGCTAGGATCGATTCATCAAAATTCATATAAATAATTAAAAATAAAATTTAGAGTTGAAATTCAAGGGATAATACTACTTAAGAACCCCCTATCTATAGTTAGAATCTAAAATGGGTATTATATCTCGAATTTTAATTTTCTCTCGAAAATCATTTACCCTCTCTCGTGGCGTAAATTGAAGGGTGAGGGATCAAAATTAACATTCAAATGGAATTTTCAAATAATCAAACTAATTAATCAAAATAGTATCAAATAAGGGTTCACCCCATCCCTTGAAAGGGGATTTAGCCTAGCATGATATTAAATATGATGAACAAATAATCAAAGGCAATGAAATAGAATAGAAGATAAGAGAAAAGAACAATCAAACTTAATCTCTTGAAGTGAAATTGAACTCCAATCCTTGCGATGAAATTTACATCCCTCAATTTGAATGATCTAACCAAAATTACATAAAAAATCCACTCAAATAGATCCTTTCAACAATTTATTTTTCCTCACTAAATAAAAAAAATGAAAATTTAAATTAAAATAAAACTACTCTAAAAAAAATAAAAAGTTTTTCTCTCACAAATTTTCTCTCTAAAACCCTAGCTTACCTCCTAAATGAGCTTTGGGTCTTCATTTCTAGTGTGGCACATGGAGTTGGGGGTAATTTGGGTAAACAAAGGTGGGGGAGGCGCATCTGCATGGGGTGAGGGTTAATTTAGGAATTAAAGAGGGTGCATGTGGGAGATGTGGTATTTAGGATGAGTTGGGGGGGGCGGGGGGGGGGGGGGGGGGGGTAAGATTGGTATATCGGGTAAAATGGGTTTAAACACATGTGGAAGATTTATTTTTTGTTTATTTTTGGTGAATGGTTTTTGGTTTATTGGCAGGTAAGAATCGTGGTTTGGCTCTAGGTGGGTTCAAAATAGGTTATTGGGTTTTGGATGTGGAGCAGGTCCGAAATGGGTTGCGGGGTATGGTTGGGTTAAGGACAACAAGTGGGTTCGACAAGGGTCAAAATCGGGTTAGAGCAAGTGAATGGAAGGCTGGCTAGAATTTCGGGTTTAGGATGGTCGTCGTGTAAGAAAATGGGACCGGGTTTTATTGGTTTGTGATCGGGTATTGGGCCACGGGTTGGGGGCGATTCCAGGTTTTTAATTTGGAGTTTCGAATTGGGTAGGAGGCAGAGGGGTATAGTTCAACGAGTTTAGGAGGTTTTGATCCAAGTTAAGTGTGGTCTCGGGTTTGGACAAAAGAGGTTAGGCACTGGGTTGTAGCATGTCATATTCGAGTTAGGAACCCGAGTTTAGGATCGGGTCTAGCAGGGTCGGAGGTCCGGGTTATGGCGGGTCTCGGGTTAGAAGCCACCACCCGCTGGTGGTGGCAGGTGGTAAAAGATGAGGTTTGGTGGTAATGGTGAATGAGGGAGTGTGTTTTAGAGGTTAAAGATTATGGGTGAGGGAAACGAAAGGGGGTATGTTAATGGTGGTGAATGAGGAAAGAGAAAATGGGTGTTTGGAGGTTGAAGAAGAAGTGGGGGAGATAAGGTGTGTGTGTGTGTGTGTATGGAAGTTAGGGTGTATGTGTGTGATGTGTGTGTGTGTGTGTGTGTATGTTAGATTGTACTCTTATTTTTTTTAAACATGAAAAATAAAATTATCTAAACTAAAAAAATTAAATAAATAAAACTAAAAATATAAAACTAAAAGTAAAATCCTAATCTATAAAAAAACTCAAATAATAAAATAAAGGAAATAAAAATAAAAATATAATAAAAAATAAAGACTACAGTCCTAAACAAAATTGTAAAATCTACTAAAACTAAAAATAACTTCCTAAAAACTAATCCTAATAAAATAAAATAAAATCAAAATAAAATACACTAATTAAAAAGAAATAGAAAAATAGAAAATAAATCCTAGAAAATTCTAATAAATATAAAATAAATCCTAAAAATTAAAACGAACTCAAATAAAAATCTGAAACAAATCTAAAAAATAAAAACTAAACACACACGGGACTCGAGTGAAGGTTTGGGCTAGGATAGGCTTGGGTTTGATACGGGACTGGGGAATTAGCTCCATAAATCGCACAATTGACCTGATATAAATGTTCGAACTCCGTAAATGGCGATCAATCCTGCACATTAAACATTTACGCATATAAGACCCAATTTGCTGAGAATTAGCAACTTAAATACGTCTATTAGGGGTATAAAATATACACTTTTTGGTCCTTATCAATATGTATATATCTTAGTTAAGTAACATTTACTTTCACGTTCTGAAGTTCATCTCTTGATTTAAGAATAATTGATTTTATTGAAATCTCTTACATTAAACGCAACTCGTTTATTAATCATAGCATCTATAATTGTCTCTAGTTATGGTTCCAAAAGAATATCTCAAGTCTAAGATTCTCAATTCATCCCAAACCACTGATTTATGATATACGTTTATATTATATTCATTACATTCTTCTCGAGTCATAAGTTATTAGTCATACATATATAGTATAAATCATAAACTGGTACAACAATCTCAAGCACCGCAAAACAGAATAACATAATCTATGCGAGTGTACACAACTCATATCAAATATCACGAGCTCCACTCATGCCTGAAAATAAGGAAAGACAATCTCAAATTTTAATATTTGCATAAATACGATTTCAGTCACGTGCATAATAAATGGGCTACGCTCAATTCTACACATGACGAAGGCCTATCCCTATCGCCTTCGAAGATCACTCGGGCGTACTAGGTATAATTGTAGATTTTCCCATGCTTATAACCTCAAAGCATAAAGAAGGGATAATAAATATGTATTCGCACCAATCATATGGCCCCATACCCTAGGCTATATGAGAAGATCCCATGTTGATCCCACCGGGATACAACGAGTTTCAAGACATAGTGTCTGAGGTAAAATGACCAAGGTAAACCCGTCTTATCACTGGGGTACTAGCCCGGTCAACATCATACACGCCCCATAAGGATATTCCCCTTCAGTATTCCCATGAGCACTCACACATGGTATGTTTGCATATAAAATACATAAATAAGCATAAACCTAGTAACCAGGTTTAAACAAATAGATGCAACTATATCTAAATAGTTTGCGCATATAGTCTCTTTTATAATTAGTTAATATCAATTTTAACTACAATTGATCATATATAATATTATCCCGATCTCCCAAGGCTCTCCAAACATAGGTATTATCTCACACCTAACCTTTGCAAGGATGAACTAAATATAATCACTACCCTACTCAACTGGTTGTACATACATTATATCAGGTGATTTATACAATTACTAACTATATAATCATCTCATAACTTATCTCCACACTCGGACCTATACTCAAAGTCCTCAAACATTAATATTGAATCCCATCTACTCATACTCAAACCTATGCTCATGGTCCTGAAGTCACATGAATCCAATCTACCCACGAAGTACTACAACATATTGGTTTTCTCCTATTAACTAATTCTAATTAATTTGGAATTCAAATACCTTTACAAATATGGTTTCGATTTCCTTAATTAACATCTCAGTAAATCCTAACAATCATATCATAAAATTTCCTTTACATTCCCTTAAAGAAAAAAAATTCCAAAATCAACCTTGATCTGTGCGTACAACCTCATAAATGCACTCGTGCAGATGACCCATAAATTGAAAATCCCATAAACACGTCCTTCTTCAACCCTAAGTTTCCTATTACTAGCCTAGACACCCAAACCTCCATTAACGTCTTGAACCAAGGTTCTACTTCCCCAATACACCAAAATATGGCCTAAAAACACCAATAAATCAATCTCCAGACTATCTCTACAAGTCTTAGATTTTTAACAAAAAATTAAGTACGAATTTCATATTCTAAGCTTAAGAATTATAACTTCATATTTCAAAAAATTCCATCTCATATTTTTTTCAATATTCTAATTATAAAAGGGGTTTTTAGATAGTTCATTAACACGATTCAATATATAACATTTTCTTTTAGATTTTAAGGTTTAAATCATATGATTTGACATTAAATTATCCTAATATGATATCATGATAATAAGGTTTCACTTATCAATTGAATAATTTCTAAAATTGGTTTTTGTAAGATTAAAATCAGAATATCAACAAATTAGTTTAGAAGCTAATGAATTACTACTACCATAAAACAATCTCAATTAGATTCTTAAACGATGCAACTTGTCTTAGGCCAAATCTAAGAATTTAAGCCTAAAATACCCAAAGATAGAAACCAAAATTATGACTTACAATCTTATAGTTAGGATTGATATATGAATGTCCAAACCATGCTTAAGATGGGAACAAAACTTGAATAAAATATTTAAAGAAAAATTGCCTAGTTTGAAAAGGCCTCGACTACAATTCATGACTTAAGGGCACTTTACAGGTCGTCCAAAATTTGGTATTGGTGTAAAACTTGACAAAAATAAAGTTGGACTAAGGATCACCTATAAAAAGTTACAAATCTAAAAATGAAGAGACAAATTAGAAAATAACAATTGGACTCTACTATGATTTTTTACAACTTATACATGTAAAACTAAGCTCCCGTGACATCCCGTAAAATCCATAAATAGATTGATCAAGTCTAATACAAATATCACAGGAATAAAAACCATTTAGTAACATTCTCAACATAATGAAATAAATAAAATGGAGTAAGTAAAAGCAATACAAGCATATAAAACACTAAATCAAATAAAATAACTCTGACACCAATCACTGCCATAAGAAATAAATCCAACTCTAATATAAATATATCAGTTGTAAAATATCCATCTCGAAGTACAAGTATGTAAGGAAAGTAATTTCCAATTGAGTTCTTTGTAGTTTTGGCTCAATTCCAGAAAAAAATATTTGAGTCACAGGGTAGTGTTCTTGTGTATCCTTAAAGCCTATGACAAGTTTGAGTTGAAGACGTATCGGCCTAGTTCAACATGTAGACATTATTCTTGCCGAGTTTCACGTGCCTTTTTGCGTCCTCAATAACTCATCATATTTCAAGTCTCCAATAAGGCATGAATGTTATATATATATATATATATATATATATATATATATTTGTAGAGACTTAGAATAAATTTGTAATGTGTGTAATTTTATTTTATATAAAATTTTATGAGCTTAAAATGAAAATTCATGTTCGTATTTTTCGTTCGAAAATGTCGTTCGAACGAGATTGTTGTTCGAATGAGATTTTCATTCTAACGAGTTTTTCCAACGAGTTTCCCTTTTCTACACTGACTTTTCGTTAAACGAAGTCGTTCGAACGAGATTTCAGGCGGGGATAGTTTTTAGCATTTTCCCACTATTTTGCCCCACTACTTTTTGACAGATTTTATCCACTTCGAGAATAGATTTTTTCTAAGACTTTTCACATTATTCTAGAGATCTTTTGAGAGATAAATTCATGTTTAGATAAGTCCCTTTTTTGTGTTTAATTTAGATGGCTTAAACTCTTTCAAAACACAAAAGATATACACCCATTTAGTTTTAACATTTCAAGTTCTGCATTTATATATATTTATTGCTTGAAGTCTTTCTTGGCACTATTGGTTCATCTCTATCACAAGACGGAAAAGTTTGGGTTTGCTTCTATTTCCCATAAAAGAAAAGTAATGCTTTTGCTGCGGCGTTCTCATGCGGTGAAAGGCACCGTGTGTGGTTGACGGGTTCCCAAAAAGCTTCAATGGTGGATTTCAAGGTTCTGGTGGAGTTCGGGATTGTCGGCTAAGAAAAAGATGGTACAAGAAGACGCGTCAGGGGCTTGAAGGGAGTAGAGTAAAGTTTTGTAAGTCATCTTTCTTGTATTTGTAAAATTTCGTACTTAGTGGACTTAAGGCTAGGGCCGTCCGAGGTTTTTTCCATTTGGGTTTTCGTCGTACATCGCGGCGTAATGGTTGTGAATTTATTTTATCTTGCAAATCACCTAGAACACATGCTTAGGATTAAAAGACAAAATATGGTTTAATTCACGCTATTGTTTAATTCAGTGCAAAAATTATTTTGGGTGATGTTTGGATTAATTTAGTTTAAGTCACAGATAATTTAATTTGGTAAAATTTGGTTTGGCCTAATTTGCAAAAATGAATTAATTTGTGTAGGAAAATTTTAGGACTTGAATTGAATTAATTTGGTTTAAGTGAAAAATCCATTTGTTGTTTAATTTATTAACTTTGTGTTTAGTTTAATTTTAATTTGAAAATAAATTAAAATTTGTCATTTGTGTGTGTTGCGTTGAACCATCTTCATTCCGCACTTGTAAAAGGAAATTTATATTTAATTTTAAAAGAATATTTAAAATTAGGGGTCTACTATTTCCAACAAGTGGTATCAGAGCCGGAGCGCTAATCTATTGCGTTAAGGTCTTTTTAAATATTTTTGGTTAAAAATGGAATTTCCCCATTTTCAAAATTTCCTGTTTTTGATGGTTCCAACTACGCGTATTGGAAAGAGCGTATGAAATTGGCACTAAAATATATCGACGAGAGAGTTTGGTTGTTAGTTATTAACGAGTGGTCCCCACCCACATGTTTGGTTGAAAATGAGCGTGTTCCCAAACCCATAGATAGATGGAGTGAGAATGAATTTAAACTTTCTAATTTTAATTCCCGAGGTTTAAATGCCTTGTTTAGCGCGGTCACAACGGATGAATTTCGACGTATCATGACATGTGAAACTGCTAAGGAAGCTTGGGATATATTACAACTCACTCACGAGGGAACTAGTGTCGTTAAGGATTCTAAACTCCAAAACCTTACACTCAATTTGAAACCATCAAAATGAATGAAAAAGAAACATTTGATGAATTTTATGCTAGACTTTTTGATATAGTAAATTCATTATTTAATTTGGGAGAAAAAATACCCGACGACAGAGTAGTAAAGAAAATTTTAAGGTCCCTACCCGAGAGATTTATCCCTAAAGTGACCGTTTTAAATTCTTTACGCACCTTGCACTCTACCAAACTTGAGTAACTAGTAGGCGATTTGCAAACCTATAAACTAGATATTTTCCCTGAAAAAATGAAAAGAAAATTGATAAGGGCATTGCTTTGAAAGCCCGAAAGGAGGAAAAATAAGTTATGGTTGATGAGAGTGACAGTGACTCGGAGGACATGGCTATGTTTGCTAGGAAATTTTGAAAATTTCTTAAATTTAATAAATATAAATTTAAAAATAATTTTAAGAAATTTGAAAATTCTAAGCATGACAAAGCCGAAAAGATCCCTAAAAATATTAATGAAAACCTTATTAAGGACGAGTCAAATATGTGCTTTGGTTGTGAAGGGTATGGACATAGGGCTTTTGAATGTCCCACTAAACTAAGGAGAGAAGGCAAACAACCAATTTCCTATAATGCCACCCTTAGTGATGAAAGTGAAAAGGAAGAGGGACCCGACCCGATTCCCCCATTGAGTGCAACTTTACCACGTTTATGGCTTGTCATGTGAGTGATAGTGAGAAATTGTCCAACGATGACATCTCAAATCATGACTCTTCCGAGGCCTTTGTTTGTGAATCACCAAAATATGATGTTTGTGAGAGTGAAGTAGAGAGAGAGAGTGAAAGTGAAAATGAGGTTGATGTGAGTGAACTTCAATTTGCATTTCAAGAATTATATGCCGAATCTATTTAATTAAATAGGTCAAATTTGAAGTTAGAAGCTAGTTTAAAAGAGCGTGCCAAGGTCATTGATGAGAGTGCATTAGTTGAAGACCTTAGGACACATTAGAGAGCTCTTCGAGAGAAGCTTGAATATGTAGAAGGCAATAGAGATAGCCTTAGAGGTTTAATGGAGTCAATGAAAAAGGATCTTCTAGATTTTGAAGAGAGAAATAGTTTATTAGAGTATAGAATTTTAGATTAGAAGAACAATTGAGTGACTTTAGTAAGGTCAAATTTGATTTGGAGTGTAGGTCCGAAAAACTAGATAAAATCTTAGGCACGGTCCAAATAAAAAATAACACTTGTGGTTTAGGCTTCGATTCTTGTAACGATTCCTTTATTAAATCCAAAACCAATTTTTTAGGAGAATCCTCTAGGAATAATGTTATAGATCATTCCTTAGGTAAGTCTTTTCGCCGATTCTTTAGGTGCTCTCATTGTGGTCGAAAAGGTCATTTTAAAAAGTTTTTCTTTGATCTTAAACAAGGTCCTAGAAAATCCCAAAGTAAATCAACCGAGGTAGCCAAGATTTCCATATCCCGAGATCGTCATTCATCATTAGTTCGGGTTAGGAGATCCGAATTGGTATCTTTACAAGATAGAATTTTTTATTCTCATTTACTTTCACACGATACCTCCCTTGTTAAATATAAATGTTGAATGTATTAGTTGTTTGCATACTCTAGTCTTTTGTGCTTTATATCAAATATCCTTGCTAGTTGTATGCATGTTTATTATCTTTCTAATCTATGCTCCATGATTAATCACATGCTAGAATTGTGATTTATATTTATCTTTTGTATTATATTTGTTTCATTTTAAGTTACATTAATTGAAAAATACAAAAAGATTTTAGTTTATCATTTGTGTTTTATCTTATGAGTTATTTAGGCTTAATGGAAAATTCAAATGATTTGTGTTTGTCTTTTGAGTAAATATTTTCATGTTTAGCTTAAAATTTTGAAAAACTCGAAAATATTTTTTTTTGTGTATTTTAGTTTGACACACTTTATGTGGCATATACTTGTGTTTGAATCCTTTCCTATTCGCTTCCATGTGGCTAGAACTTTTGGTTAAGATTGTCAATCCTTAAAATATTCTTTGTCATGCTTAGATGTAGTAGTTGGATTTTGTGTTGCTTAATGAAATTTATTTTTCTATGCCTCTTTTCACACATGCACGAGCTCATTTCAAATTTAATTATCACATGTATATTTGAGCTAAGTGAGATGTTCTCCCATCAACTTAGTCATCTACATTTTGCTATGCCTATGGAGGATTTGTGCATGTAATAACCGTTTCTCGAATTTAAAAATTAGAAAAATATGTTTATCCGGTGTAGTTGTTTATCAATGGAATTGGGCTACGAAAGACAAAATTACTTTACGTGAAAAGCCACCATTGAATTTTAGGCATTAAAAATAATATTTTCCAAGGCTGAAATTGTTTATTTAATATGTTCAAAAGAAAAGAAAAAGAAAATTATGAGGAGTTTGGTTGGATATATTAACGAGTTTGCACAATGACTTTGAATCGTAGATAAGCCTTTCTTGTCATGACTCTATTGGTTTGTAGAATCATCAAAATTATAGGCTTATATGCATTGTGCATGTTTGTTCATTGAGTTCAATTTATATTGTCACATGAGGCTGTATCTAAATGTGATAAAGTTTTGCAATCAAATGAGAACTCCGTGAACATATTTTAAGTGATTGAGTCAAAATTTAATTATTACTAGTTCACACCCCTACACTTCCGTTTACTACATGTATTTGGACACATTTTTACCATACGAGTGTGAAAAGCTTAATGGATTTTGTGCCATGTGTGGTGTTTATATATATATATATATATATATATATATATATATATATATATATATATATATATATATATATATATATATATATATATATATATATATATATATATATATATATAGTGTGTGCGTTAGTGATATTCATTATGTATAAATATATGTGGTATATTTTTATTTTTTTAAAGTATTTGCCTTGCTTGCTAGTCCATCTATGCTTCTAATTCATAATTGGTATCTATCTTGTTGCATATATTGTTTGATATCACTTGCTTAGTATCTTATTTGTCAAATTGGTATCGTTTATTTTTTCATCATAGTTGGTATCCATTAATATTTTTATGGATTAGTTATGTTATTGTTTCCCATATACTTTTATGCTCTTATCACCTTATGCACCATCGTGTTTTATTGATTTCCCATATTTATATCCCTTATGTAGGTTTTAGGGGAGAAATTGTACTTAGTTAAAATGGTGGAGTCATGAATATTTAATTAATTCTATCACCTTTGACTATTCCTGAACAAAAAGGGGGAGAAATGTTATCTAATCCTATTATAATCGTATCTTAGTTTGGGAGATTTAACTTGGGGGAGACGTCTTTCTAAGAAGAACATTTATTAGATAAAGAGGAGAATTAATTTAGGGGGAGTATTTAATTTAATTGCATTTAATATTTTAATATTCCATATGCGTTTATTGGTTTACTTAATTGTGCAGGAATTTTTCTAGCGGTAACTTTATTACGGCAAAGCTATGCATCCTTAGGTTTTGAGTCAAGCTTGTATTTTTTATTTTGGGTGGAAATTTTTTGAGTCTAGTTGAGCTTGACAGCTCTTTAGGATTTTCTTTTGTTTGGTTTTTGTCCCAGAATAGCCAAAGAGGGAGATTTGTAAGGACACAAATTTCCAATTGAGTCCTTTGTAGTTTTGGCTCAATTCTGGACAAAAACATTTGAGTCACAGGATAGTGTTCTTGTGTATCCTTCATGCCTATGAAAGGTTTGAGTTGAAGACGTATCGGCCTAGTTCAACATGAAGACATTATTCTTGTCGAGTTTCAAGTGCCCTTTTGCGTCCTCAACAATTCATCATATTTCAAGTCTCCAATAAGGTATGAATGCTATATATATATTTATAGAGGCTTGGAATAAATTTGTAATGGGTGTAATTTTATTTTATATAAAATTTTATGAGCTTAAAGTGAAAATTTCATGTTCTGTTTTTTCGTTCGAAAATTTCGTTCGAACGATATTTTCTTTCGAGTTTCCTTTTTCTACACTGACTTTTCGTTAAACGAAGTCGTTCGAATGAAAAGTCGTTCGAACGAGATTTCAAGCGGGAACAGTTTTTGGCATTTTCCCACTATTTTGCTCCACTAATTTTTGACAGATTTTAACCACTTTGGGACTAGATTTTTTCTAAGACTTTTCACATTATTCTTGAGAGATTTTGAGAGAGAAATTAATGTTTAGAAAAGTTCCTTTTGTGTGTTTAATTTAGATGGCTTAAACTCTTTCAAAACACAAAAGATATGCACCCATTTAATTTGTTTAACATTACAAGTTCTACATCTATATATATTTGTCACTTGGAGTTTTGCTTGGCACCATTGGTTCATCTCTACCAAAAGAAGGAGAAGTTTGGGTTTGCTTTTATTTCCCATAAAAGAAGAAGTCATGTTTTTGTTGCGGCGTTCTCATGCGGTGAAAGGCACCGTGTGTGGTTAACGGATTCCCAAAAAGCTTCATTGGTTGATTCCAAGATTTCGATGGAGTCTGGGATTATCGGCTAAGCCGAGGTTGGTACAAGAAGACGCGTCATGGGCTTGAAGGGAGTCGAGTCGAGTTATGTAAGTCATCTATCTTGTATTTGTAAAATTTCGTACTTAGTGGATTTAAGGCTAGGGTCGTCCGAGGTTTTTTCCATTTGGATTTTTCTCGTACATCGCGGCGTAGTGGTTGTGAATTTATTTTATCTTGCAAATCACCTAGAACGCATGATTAGGATTAAAAGATAAAATATGGTTTAATTCACACTATTGTTTAATTTGGTGCAAAAATTATTTTGGGTGATGTTTGGATTAATTTAGTTCAAGTCAAGATAATTTAATTTGGTAAAATTTGGGTTGGCCTAATTTGCAAAAATGAATTAATTTGTGTAGGAAAATTTTAGGGCTTGAATTAAATTAATTTGATTTAAGTGAAAAATCCATTTGATGGTTAATTTATTCACTTTGTGTTTAGTTTAATTTTAATTTGAAAATAAATTAAAATTTGTCAATTGTGTGTGTTGCGTTGAACCATCTTCATTCCGCACTTGTAAAAGAAAATTTATATTTAATTTTAAAAGAATATTTAAAATTGGGGGTCTAGTATTTCCATCAAAGTACATCTCATAGAATCTCTAACTCGGGAAAAATCTGAAATAATGCAACTGCCTCAGCTGAAATATAAATAAATTCACAGATGTTAAAGAGTAACACTTCATGACGCCTATACCCTAGGAATGATATATGTAATGTGTAAACAAAGTTTATGACAACAACAGAGCCCTAAGACCTGTGAAAAACAGTTCAACAATGAGGATTAAACCCAACACCTAACAAGTCTACAATTAGTAAAAATGTAACTAAAGTTGGGCCACAATAATAATAATGCATCTTCCTCCCATATTAAGTCAATTTTAAGTTATTTAAACTAACCAACTCAATCAACCAAAAATAATTATGTGGTTTTACTCCCAAACCTTAGCGAGGCCCAATAAAAATGATTTCTTTATTAATTACGTACCTTTACTTTAACAGTTTTAAGTTCATATCTGCTATTATAAACACTTACATTAATGATAATTCTCTTACTAAATTTATTAACTTTCCTTAACAAGTCAGGATTCTAAATACGTACATCTTAAATGTATCAGTCTTAATGTTCTCAAGTCATAGTTCAGTATATACACCTCTAGTAAGTTATTACCACAATATTCTCGAGTCATAAACATATAATAATACATCACTAGTATAATTCATAATCCGGTACAACAATATCAACTACCGTGTTGCAGAATCACATAATCCAGAATATCCGTGAGTGTACACAACTCACATAAAATCTCACGGGCTACGCTCGAGCCCATAAAAGTACGAAAGCCTATCCCTATTGTCGTTGGGTATTACTTGTGCGTACTAGGAATAGTTATAGGGCATCCCAAACCTATAACCTCACAACATCATCATATAATAAATCACTAAGCCTTCATATAAAACGTACGAACCCCATACTTAAGGTTGTGCCAGAGAATCCTCCCGTTAGTCTCAGTCGAAGAGGTGCACGTTCAGCACGTTGGTTTGGGGTAAAT
Organism: Sambucus nigra; assembly: GCA_949130495.1. Classification (NCBI taxonomy): domain Eukaryota; kingdom Viridiplantae; phylum Streptophyta; class Magnoliopsida; order Dipsacales; family Adoxaceae; genus Sambucus; species Sambucus nigra. The sequence continues at coordinate 371,568,635 of OX422216.1, forward strand.
AGTACCTAAGCAGAGCCCATATCATCAACGGGAATACCATGCGCGATCAAGTTTATACGTGCCCCATTAGATCCCTCCTCGTATATCCCCCATGATCACACACACAATCTCCGTATTATTGCATATAAATCAAATAAACAAGCATGACCCTGCACAACTGGATCAGATAAATAAGTATAAAACCTACTCATCTGGGTTACACAAATAAATACATACCCTACACAACCAGGTTACATATTATTTCTCTATTATTATCAGTTCATAGGAACATTAACTGAATTGATCATATATAATATTATCCCAAGCTCCCGTGGCTCTCAAAATATAGGCCTCGCATCACACCTAACTTTCATAAAAATTATCCTAATTTAATAAATACCTTACTTAGTGGGTCATAAAAACATTCTTAACTAATGTGTGATCTACACAATCACTAAACATATATTGTTCTCATGAAATATCCCAATACACGGTCCTATTATCAAGGTGCTCAAACACTTACACATAAATCCCATCGACTCATCAATTCCTAAAAGACCTCACGTTATAAATTAATTATCTCCAGTTAATTAAGAACTAATCCCCAATCTATACAAAAGTCTATCGAACTCAAAACCTAAGATGTTAGATCAGAACAACCTCATAATCTCCTTCTAGGATTTTCCATAAACCCTTAATAAACATTACCATAAAAAAACCAACACACTAGACTTCCTACCAAAACCGTGCGCACGGGGATTATCTATGATGTGCGCATGGCTCGTTGCACACAAAGATATTAACCATGCGTACGAATCCGTGCACATGGGTATACTTAACTGTGCGCATGGGTGCTGCGAATCCAAATATCAAAAGTCGGGTTTCTTCTTCCCCAAACCCCAAGTTGTAAACCTAGAAACCCTAGTCCTCCTTTGATGGCCATGCCTAAGTTCATAACACCTCAATAAATACTTATTAATATCCTTAAACACTTTATAGATCAAAATCCAACCTATACTACAAATTTTAAATGATTTAAACTAAGGTTTACTCATTAATTTCAGATTGTAAGTCTCAGAACCCTAGGTTCCTAATTCTACCCAATTCATCTCAACTTTGGTTTAATTTCGAATTAAAAAAGAGGGATTTTATAAAAATAATTAATATGATTAAGAATATATCAATTGTAATATGATTACAAGATAAAATACATAGGGTTTAATATCACATTATTCTAATTCATTAACATGCGGTTTAAACTTAATTTAACCATTAATCCAATTTCGCAAATTAAGTTTAGATGATAAAAATTAGATTACACAAGTTTTAATCTAGATTCCAATGACTAATACTATTATAACACAATTTTAATTAAATTCTTAATCGATGTACACTTGCCTAACCCAATTGATGAATAAATATCCAAAAAAACTCAATTCTTATTTCAATCCCTATTGCCTATTCTCTCAATCTCTCTAGGGTTTCTCGAATGTCTAAAGTGTTTTTTAGGTTTGTATAATTAACCTTCTAATTGTGCTTCCCACGAAATTAGGCTTAGGACCAATATAAGCCTTAGTCCAAAGAGTCCAAATAATACTCCAAATGACCCAAAACTCTACCCGAGTCATACATTAACCCACAGGACTTCAATACAACCATTTTAAGTCAAAATGGAACATTCTAAACGTCCCAAAGGTCAACAAGAAATATGATCAAATTTTATAAACTAATCGTGTCATTATCTTAGTTTATAAGCCAATACGAGTCACTTAAGTTACAACTTAATTATTAATTTTGTGCGACTCGGCATTATAAAAAACTACTTCATGATCGGTGGAACCTGATATCGAGGGAATAATGCAAATAATAAAACCATTGGCACCTAGTCCCTAATCATTTCATAGTCGCCTATAATACTAAGTCGGTTTACATATTTCATTAATGGACTACAATGTATTATGCCAATTTTCAAAGAGTGTTAATTCAGGTAACACAATTATAAGTTATATAACAACATAAAATTATAATGAGCGACATATCGCATGTCACGATAGGCAATAAATAATAATTTTTTAATTTAAATAAATGTGCAGAAAATACGGTGTATTACATTACTCACCCTTAAATAAGGAATTTTGTCCTCGAAATTCGATTCTCTTACATACCTAACTAGTAAGCCTAGGAATATCTCACCCATATAAGGTCCTCACACTAATATACTAGAATCCGATCACTCTTCCACCTAATACATACCGAGCTCTCTCATCGTAAATTACATTTGGCTATAACTCAAACCAAACTAGTCTAATTACTGACACGTCCACTTGTCCCTGAATAACTCCCTCTATCATATACTCACGAAAGTCATCATTTACATGCTGAGAGTGATTGTGTAATGTCAAATGACATTAGTCTCACCTTATTCAAGATCGGGTAAAGGACCTATGTATCGAGTGCCAACTCTCTTTGGAACTCAGATTTCACAATTCCCATAGTTGGGGAGATCTTCTAAAGCACCTGATCTACCTCATGAGACCCCAAACCACACTTCATTTTATCTCTATAACTCTTTTGACTACTCAGACACTCTTTATCCGCTCTATTAGGAACACCACCTCCTCCAAGGTGTCCCCAACACATCCTGATACGAGTAACTGGCTAACTCTTAGCTCTAATAAACTTGGTCCATTTGACTCAAATGATACAGAAGGCCCCATATCCCCTTTGGGACATTCGTATACATGAGAAAAAAAATCAAGGGATCTATTATCCCACTTTTACACTGGGATTAAAGCAACTGTAACTTTTTGAATGTTTATGGTGCTCTACCTTTATAATTGGGAGGGGCATCCATAGACACAAACTATGATACTAACTGTTTCACCTCACCACTTAAACAGTCTCCTTAAACTACTGTATATCTGGTCACTTCTAGGATGTAAAGTGAACCACATAATACGCGTCTCAAATAAAACTACTTTTCGTAGCTTGGGATTTTTCCGACATAAAAAATATCCCTTGAAAAGCATAATCTCATTCTGAGGCAAAAGAAGAAAGGGAACTCCTTCTAGTTTCAGTTTGCATACCATCTCCTGGTAGAAAGTTCAACACTTGGTCCTGAACCACCCACGACACAAATTTGGGTGTGACGATCACCCCGCTATAAAAACTTCTGCTTCAATAGGATATCATCGCTAGCCACAACACACTGATCCACTTACGGTCAAAATGAATTAAATGACAACTTTATAAGCCCGGATGAAGCATTGGTCAATTTATTTACATGACCTGTGCGCCCACGCTCCATATTGTGTCAGAAAATTGCCTTCGGGATATCATTATCTTAATTCCACAACTGGAGATAACTCGAGCGCCATTCCATCTTCAATAAAAATACACTCCTCTTAATTGATCAAATTAATCACCGATACATGAAGATGAACACCCACTCCGTATTATGACCCTTCTCAGTTCCCAGTGGTCTATATATTACCTAGTGAATCTTCCACCTTTAATAAATAGGACTAGAGATTCCCCACGGTGGTTTACTCTTCCAAAAAATCCTTGGCTCAATACTACAGTGTGTGCTCTCATGACAGTCTTCCATCTTCGATGGATCCAAGTAATAATGTGCCCTCGCAATGGGACAAATGTTAGTTCCAACACTAAGGATATAATCAATATCTCATGTAGGCGGTAACTCAACACCTCTTCGAATAAAACTTGAAGAATCTAAGAGTGTTGGTAATATCTGTATGAAATCGTAACCCCCTCTGATGTACCCACATCTGTGAACTATCCGTATGCACTATACCCTTCCCTGAGCCTACAAGTAACTAAGAAACAACCCCTGCCCAAAAATGGAAAACACAAAAGTCTATTTGCAGTCATCGATATAAGCGTAATACATAGATAGTATTAAAAAATCAATATTAAAATCATAAGACCTTATGTCTAAAATAATAATGCGACTGAACACCAAGGAGAACAAACACATTGCCACGTATCCATAATCACGACGTAAGGAAACACCCCTACCCACTAGGGTATACATATATAAAGAAGCCCAGTGATCAAAATCTATATATCTCATAATCATAAAAAAATGCATTATTAATAAAAGAAAGAGAACTCCTCGATGTCAAAGTATGACTCATATGTGTGAGTCGTTAACATAATCGCAAGCATCCCCCGATGTTACCCCAATAATACTAGTTGCCCTAAGGCATCTACTAACTATTTTAAGTAAAAAAATGTACATTTAAACATCCCAAAGGTCAACACAAAATATGACAAATTTTAATAAACTATTTTTCTCATTATCTTAGTTTATAATCCGACATGTGTTAATTAAGTTAAAACTTAATTATTAATTCATTATGTGAGTTTCGACATTATAAGAAACTACTTCATGATCAGTGGAATCAGATATAAATTGGAATCATTAAAACAAAGAAACCCTTGACACCTTGTCCTTAACCATTCCATAGTCGACTATAATACTAAATTATTTCAAATATTTCACGAATGAATATTCCAAGGCGAAATTATTAAAGCAATCCATTGTCGTAGATTGTCCATCACCTTGAGGAGCAATAATCAGAAGAACAATTGACATCAAATACAACATAGACTTGAAAATATAATTTTGTAGAAAATATTAATGGGAAACCAGACTAAAAACATTGTAGATAGACAAATCCACCTCCTCCCCTCGACTCAATTGGGAAAATACCCTTTATCACAATCTCTTAAATTAGAAGGGACATATATCAAATAGTCCCTCGGACATTTTTTAATACCCATTTAGTCCAAACTTTTTTATTTTGCCTCAAAAAGTCCTTTGCCACATATTTTGGAGAGGGAGTGCTGCTGGCGCGGACCTCTAAAAATAATAGGATATTGAGTGCTTGAGGGATTAAATGGATTAAACTAAAAATATGTGTTCTTTTTAAAAAATATATATTTATAGTAGAGACTATTTAATAATTGACCCAAATTAGAATTAAGAAATTCCACGGCTCGGTGGGATTTGACAAACATTATATCATGATAGGCTCGTAGTTTGTTCCAAAATATCCATAGAGGTGGGAATATTCAGAATAAAATTTTCATTTACCGGATTTTTGGGGAATGTACTGCCCCTGACCACAATGATGTCAATCATATCTTGCATTCTTTTACTAGTTTTTTACACCAACGTGAGCTTTCTTTCATTTTTTCTTAAGGTCAACCACAAGAGGAGGGGATGACTTTTGAAACAACTCCTTCACAATGATCATAATTTTTTAGGGGAATAGACATCTCCCAAATACGAGCAGGACTTCCTTTCAATTTTTTACAAAAGAAGATATGATAAAGAAAAATGAATATTGATAAAACCCATAAAAAAAGGTCAATTCAGAAGAAAGTTAAAGTTCATCCACTCACGGTATTTATTAAGAGGAAAATAGTCCGTTGCTATACCCAAAGCCTCCAAATGAGACACGATCACTAATTCTTCCAATGTTTTGACCTTGATCTCGATCACCTTGTCCACCTTCTTCCATTTTTCTGAACTCAAGTTTGGGGAAACTTTTTTCTACCAAAGGTGACAAAAAGTTATGTTAGAAATGACGAATATAATGATAGACTATCAGATTAGTCATTTTATCTGTTAGTTTGTTTGGTGTAACTATTTGAAAGTCTATGTCTATTATGAGTTAGTTAAACTCTTAGCTACAATTGGACAACTAGCTTTATAGTTAATTCTATTAGCAATTAGAGTTGTATAAAGAGGGATTAAACCCGATTGTTATCATTATCTGGAAAATTAATACCAATTTCTTCTTTCTATCTCTAAACTCTCCCTCTCTCTAATTATCTACTCAGTCAGTAGAATGTACATTTATGGATTTAGGGTTCTTGCCATATGTGATATGCCCAATATGTTCACTATGGCGGCGGAGTGTTAACAACAAGCCTCTACCTGGGAACAGACAGGTCGCGGCCCCTTTATATTTACTGGGGCCTCATCCCAGAGAACTTGGTCAGAGTTAGCCGCTGCATGGGTACAGACAAGACGCGGCACCTATTGGCACCTACAACAGTGTTGTTCACTTGACAACTGTCCATCTTTTATATGGAATCTAGGCTCATCTCACTTATCTACATGTCACGTGCTCCGGGCACGTGACACACCTTTATGACCTCTATAAATAGAAATGATCACCTCACTATTAGGGGGATTTTAGCTTGGTGAAGCCCTAATAATATCTTGGCTCTCTCTCTCTCTAGAGAACATCATACTTGGGGGCTCACCCCCCGCCGCAGCCACTTTGCTCTGCTTAACGTTCACAGGTTACATCCAAGATTGCTAGCTTAGCTAATCTCATGTACTCTCTTACCCTTCCTGTCTTGTATAACTCTCAGGGCATAATTTTTTATCATATAAGGCATATAATGAGAAGAGAGCACTAAAGTGGAGGTAGTCTCATTTTTATAGCCAAACCGCTCTATATTTTGTATTATTTTCCTTATTTCTTGCTTTACTTTTATTCTACACTTGATATGATGCTTGAGAATAACTTGTGTCCGATTTCTCCTATCATCATTATGGCACCGTTTGTGGGAACGAGGTATTTTTATCTAGTTTCTTCTTATTAGGGTTTCAAAGGACTTATTTCATCTACGGGGACCCCGAGGTCATTATCCCATGTGTGAGATTTTGGTTATTGAGCCCTTATATTTGTATACAACCCTATGAGGGGATTATTCGTTTTCAGAACTGTTTATCGGTCTTCCTTTTTATGACCTTAGATGTGTTTTCTATACCCCGTTGATGTTACCTTACCTAAATAGTGTTGAAAAACACAAAGGGTTATGACCTCTTAAAGGTGGGTAACTAGGGAAGGGTTTTATTTACTCATTTCTATTGATTACACCCATGATCTAGGGTTTACTACTAGGTTCATGCTTTTTTTTTGCACCTAAAGGCTGTTTTGCCATTGGTAAACTCCTAGTAGGCATATTCTGTATATATTCTATGAACCAATCTCAGGTTTTGGAGCCCAATTTGGGGATCACACCCTTCACTGCCTTATGAAGAATACGGCCAGGTAGTTCTATTGCTAGAATGTCGCAACACTCCCAAAGCAGTTAATCTTTACAACCTTAACAACTCCTGGGAAAATTGGACTTGTTACATTGTCATCGGACTCAGTTATGGGAATTTCCCTTTGATATAGCCACGACGGTACTTGCATATGTACCTCAGGCCGCAGTCCCAGAAGAATAATTGTGCAGATTATCATAGTCTGCATCCTTGCTAACATACTTGGTTCATTCTCTACATCTCTTGATTTCTCACCATTGTTTAGTTGATCTCAGAATATATATATATATATATATATATATATATATATATATAAACCCTCACAATCAATGGAAGGAAGCTCCGGATCAAGTTCACAATAGAGTGATGACATTATGCAGTTGTATAGCTACATCAACCACTTATACGACAGTCAAGCCTCACTCCTGAGTTAGGTCAACATCCTAGCACAGAGTGTATTGATGTTGGAATCTGAAGCCTTAATCCAACACCTGAGGCAGCACCTGAGGCCGCAACCCCCACTTCTATGGCCGCAGCAGCCGAAGCATCGACAGCTGTAAGAGCCGCAACTAAAGCCAAAAAGAGGAAGCAGGAGGGAAAAAAGGCAGAGAGAGCCTATGTGGAGTACACACCCCTGATTTATAATCTTGAAGACATTATTGATCTCATCAAAGAAGATAAGTTTTTCAGGTGGCCTGAAAATTTGAACTCCTTGCCCCACAACAGGGATCGGGCAAAATGGTGCGATTTCCATAGAGACCATGGCTATAACACCAATAGTTGATTTCCCTAAAGAACGAGATTGAAAGGCTTGTGAGGAACGAATGCTGCAGCGATTCCTAAAGGAGGCATAAGGGGATGCAACCCTCATTTTATAGGCCACATGCTTAATTTCTTCCTTAATTTCTATCTTCTATTAAATAGCCAAAGTGTAGCTTTTACACATGTGCTTTATATTTACCTTACGAACTTCATATATATATTAATGATAGTTTAAATCATATATCAACTCTTAATCTTATGAGAGATATTCGTAGTTTTACTTTCTCCTCTTTATAATCTTATGAGAAATCTTTGTCTTAACTAGATTTTGAACATAATCTTAAATGACCAATTATCTCGAAAGATTCTTTAGTTTGGGAGGAAGAGTCTGATAAGGAGAAAGAGCGACAACCATAATCGACCTATAACATCCCTCACTATGCGAAAGAATTTGAGGGGACGGGATGCTTCTATTAGCCACGGGGGATTATAATGCCCATTCTCAACTTTTAGGATGCTTAAATTAGCCACAGGGGCTTATAATGCCCATTCTTAGCTTTTGGGATGGTTTAATTAGCCACGAGGGATTATAATTGTTGTTCTTAGCTTTCAGGATGCTTCAATTATCCACGGGGGCTCATAATGCCCAGTCGTAGCTTTCGGGATCTTGCATTTAGCCATGGGAGATCATAATACCCAACCAGAGATGGCTTGATATATATTTTATTATAGCTGTGGGTGGCTTGATAATAAACCCAACCTAGGTAGGCTTGATAGTTCACCAAGAAAATAGAATAGGAAATAGATAAGGAGTGTGTTCCAAAGACAAATGTCTACGGTAATGGAAGATAACCCAATCGCCCACTATCAAAAATCGTTCCTATCCTTTCTCCGATAATCTGTAAAAGATAACAAATAAGGAATGTGCAGCGGTAATATTAAATAAGGGACAAGGACCTAATCGTTCCCAACAATCCACCTATTCTACATTTCTGCGACAACATTCCTAACAAACGGGCCAAGGACTTAATCGTCCACGGAAGATGAAGTCATTCCCTAGTCCATTACAGTGTCTCTGTAGCAAAGTTTTCAATCTTATGTCCGCAGCCTTTTTTGGGCCATAACTATTTACAGTTCCTCAATCGACTACAAAACCAATAAATCAAAGGTCACTTCAAATAAGGCATTGCTGCAGCCTATGATGAGCTGCATCCAACATCTAAAGTTCAAAAAAATTCAAACCAGCATCAAGGGACAAAGAGAAGAAGCGAAAAATAAAAAAGTGAAGCCAAAGACTTAAATGGTCGTGGCAAAGAAAGCTATTCCTTAATTCACTCAATAGTTCTATAGTGGAAATTCTAGTCCTAGTTTAAATTGAGCAAGTTTATGTGCCATAGCCTTTTGAGGCCGCAACCAATTTTCAACAAGGTGCATACAGTTGTAGCCCAACATTAGAGTACAAGACTTGTGTCAAGTTCAATTGCAAATAAGTGAACATTCAAACATTCAAGTATTCAAGTGTAGTGCAGTTCAAATGAAAGACGTCGCAACCTTACAAATGTTGTTATAGCCAGTTCAAGATTTTATATATGTGCATTCATCAAAGTCTACAAAATTATAAAGAAAACTTTAGCTTGAATCTACAACCTCTTGGGCCATAATCATTTTTAAGATCCATGAATCTACAGCCTACCACCAATTGCATACCCTATTACTAAAAAATCAGAAGACATTCCCAATGAAGTTCTTGCAAAAGAGATAAAGTAAAGTAAATCAGATGCTCAAGCATTAAAGTAATCAAAATGAAGAGCAAGAAGTGGTAAGTAGACACAAGTTAAATATTCAATAAAGTTATAAAATGTTGATTAAGGCCGCAACCATGTATAAGTCGAAACATCAAGTCCAAAAACATGGTCAATATGGACATAGCCCAAAAATATTTCAAAGACCAGTATGGTCAGCTATGAGGATACATCGTCTTTATCTTCATCTTCATCTCCATCATCTGTTTCAGTCTCAGTTCCTTCATCATCTACCACAGTAGCCTCCTCAAATTACTTCTTAGCTCTCTCATCTGTCGCAGCCTTCAGCTCTGCCACACGCTTAATGTGCTCAACATCACTTAACTTCTAGGATATGATTTGCTCTCTTGATTCACGGAAGTATTTCACCACCCTATGCCTAAATTCCTGGAGGCAGCGGAGGTAGACCTTATTATTGGTCAGAAAGAACTTGTTTGATTTTTTGTAAGATGACACAACATTGTCTACGGCTTACTTCAATGCTGCAGCATGATCCTCATCTTTCTATTTTAGAATTACGGTGTGATCAAGGTCTTTTTGATTAAAGGCAAAAGTACTCCTTTTCTCCAACTCATCATACTTGTGCTGAAAAGGGTTAAACTTTTATTAAAAGGATGAGGCTTGCCTGACAGCCTCTGCAGCCCTGGCCTCAGCAACAGTGATGGATTCTGTGACCGTGATGAAATTCTGTACAACATCCTCTTTTGCCTTGGTAGCAGCCTCAAAATCCAGCTTTGTCGATTGGAGTGCAGTTGCTGAAGACTATTTTCTAGCTTCAAAAGAATAGGTTCTAATAGTCTCTAGGTCAGTCTTATAAACAAAATATGTGGCCCTATGGAGTTTAAATAGTCCCTCATACGTTAATCTTTGGGTTATAATAATGTTCGCGGCCTGAAGTTTGAAATATTTGTTAGTATAAAGAAATATTTATCAGCAGAATGCGAATAAAGGAATGTACTTACCCGTAATAGACTGTAGTGGGCCTATTCCTCCAAATCCTCGTGGTCCTCTTCCACTAGACAATCGACATCAATATTTTCCATAACCTTTCTCATCTTGGTGATCGCCCTTACTATTATATCCTATGAGGAATTGGAATTAAGTTCCCTTAATTGAGGCAGCGGACGACCATCAGGACCCACTCTTGGCCTTCTTTGAGGTGTGGGTAGGTTGGCGTTAACCACCACAACAATTTGATAAGGAGGAGAACCGATGGTGGAGACGTGAATGCATCTAATTTCACCTTGGTGATCCCCATCAGAAGACATTAAACCTTCTGCGGCCAGTTGAGGGTCTATTTCATCATTAACCAAGTTTTGGCTATCCCCAGCTGCAGTAGCGTCATTTGGGGTTGCGACCCTCTTTCAGCTACATCAGTGGTCTCAATAGCGATAGATTTACCTTTGTGTTCCTTTTTTCTCTTATTCCCCTTCTTAGGGGCTTGGTTGAGGGCAATGGAATCCTCATCCATTTCAGCAAGTTGGGCAACCAATAGGTCGCAGTTAATTTCCTCCCTTGGAAATAAAACAATCAATCTGCTAAGTTTAAACATTAGAAACTGCAAAAATTTATATATATTGGTTATGGCATCATTAATAATGTATTCGAAGATAGAGAATTACCTTCCGCGGTCATCTTCTTTGGCACTTGCTTATTGGCAAAATAACCTCGCTTGTAAATTAATGTGGAAGTGACCCGCTTACCGAATTTTTTCACCTTATTTCTGAAGCCTGCTGCGTCCTCAACTCTATTTTTGGCTTTGCTGTTGAGACCTATATTGTCAAGAGTTTCATATGTGTTAAGGTTATTATAATCCATGAAAGATAAAAGGTTACAGTAGTATAAGCATTGGCAAAGGTTGCATTAGCAGTAGCAGTAGCAGAAGCATTGTCAAGAGCTGGACACGTGGCACTTGCTTATTGGCTTTGTTGTTTAAAGTATTAGAAAATATTAAAAGGTTGCAATAGCAGAAGCAAGTCACTTGTTTTGTTAGGATGACCCTATGTCCGCGACATCCTATACGTTTTCTCTCTCTCACACTCTTGGAGATGGATTTCCCAACTCTCACCAGAGACATAAAAAAATTTTCCTTTCCAGTTTTTAACACTGGAAGGCCTCTTAGTATAAAAATACTCTTTATTGTTCCACAGATTAAAATAATAGTACCACGAAAAGCCCACAGAGTTCTCCTTCGGCTTGTAAAAGTGGAAGAAATTCGCGGGAGTAATATCTCTATCGAGTTTCTTTTACCAGAGTGCCAAGACAGCGAGAATCGACCTCCAGCCATTTGAATCTAATTGGGATTGGCACAAATTCATTTCATTAAAAATTCTCCTAACTGGGCTAGGAATTGGAAGCCACATTCCCAAGAGGAAGGCGTGCAAGGGAAAACATATCCCATCATTGGGGACTAGGGAACATGACCTTTGTTCTGCAGAGGGAATTGTGTAGACAATGGACAGAGAAAATTTAAAGGCCATGGAAATTAGGTAAATCCACTCCTCATCCATAATGCTCTTGTTCTTCAAGGCCACCAGAGCTTTCTCTGTAGCTTGGCTAGAAGAATCAGATGGAGTATTCCTAACCTCTAAGGGGACGATCGAGTCCCAGTTGCCGTCGTAGCCACATTTTTCAGCAGGAGGATTGTTGCTAGAGTTTTTATCCTCCTCCATATTGTCTATAGCCCCACTAGTATCCCTACAAGTAAACGAGTTCGCAGAGTCATAATAATGATTACGCAGTGGGGACAGCCTTTTAGCAAACAACGCCCAATAGCCTTCAAACACTTCACAGAAGGAATCTCAAGGGGAGGAATGCCAAAATGAGACGTCCAGACGTCGTCCAGGAAATCTGAAGGGTTCCAACTCATAGGGCCGCAGCAAGACCTGAAAAGCATAAAGTCTCCGCAGTTAGGTGTCGCAACCACTATGGTCAGAAAAGCCTCTTAAAAGCCACGGCAGATACATGCAATATATAAATTTGCAAAAAAATTCAAGTCCACGCCACAAGCATGAATCATAAAGGCTGCTGTCAATTACTCTAAAGTTGAAGACCACAGCCAGGGAAAGTTATTAAGGAATGACAAAAGCCCGCAACAAAGTAGCAAGTTACACTATCAGTCGCGGCCAAAAACACAAACAGGTAATTATATGAAATACGTGTTCTCATAGATTGAATATAGGGTTTTGGCCAAGAACATATTCTAGATTTTTTTGCAAAAATAAATTTCAAAATGGGGTCAAGGTGTTGATTAAACCCAGAAAATCCAAATTTCTAACCAGAAATCGAGTTCGAATACATAAAACTACGTAAAAATCCATCACTCCTAATATTTCAACATCAATTCCCAAAAAATCTATCTACCCATAAATTAAATTTTACAATAATACATCCAAAATACAGTTATACGACAGACAGTAGCCACACTAAACCTTGATTGGGGATTAAAATCATGAGAAATTATGGAAATTCTAGAAATTCATGCATAAACGATAATTGAAGAGCAGAAAGATGAAACCCTAGTTTCTACCCAAGATCAAAAAGGGATTTAGCTAACTTGTTCAGTTAATTCATTAAGCAAGAAGATTTTACAGAAATGGATTTAGCTAAGTTGTTGGGCAAATATGGATTAAAGTGATAAATTATAGAAAAAAATGGAAAAAAAATAAGAGATTAGTTTGAATGTTACCTGGGAATCAATTAAAGGTGGTTTCTCAACCTCAAAACCACCGTACTCTGCCTCTATTCACTTCAAACCACTACAGCAGACTCGTCAAAAAACTCAAGGAAGAAAATGACAAAGCTTCGCTCTCGATTTGCTCTCAAAGGTTTGGGAAAGGTAATGAAGGCCACGGTTGGATCACATTTATTTAAGAGAGCACGAGAAGGTGAAACATCACCTTACAAGTTCCGCGGTAACCTATGGATACTTGCACCACATCAATTGAAATCAGCCGCAGCCCCAACTCGCCAACTATTAGCACTACGACTTGGGGGCTTATTGATATGCCCAATATGTTCACTATGGATGTGGAGTGTTAACAACGGGCCGCTGCCTGGGAATAGACAGGTCGCAACCCCCATTTTTATCTTGGGGACTCATCCCAGAGGACTTTGTCAATGTTAGTCCTTGCCTCGTACAGACAAGTCGCGACGCCTATTAAGACACTTGCCACTGCCTGGGTTCATACAGGTCGCAGAACCTGACAGTTGTCCAGCTTCTAGAAATAGTCTAGGCTCATCTCACTTATCCACATGTCATGTGATCCGAGCACTTAACACGCCTTTATGACCTGTTTAAATAGAAGTGATCACCTCACTATTAGGGGATTCTAGCTTGGCGAATCCCTGCCAATATCTTATATATATATCTCTCTCTCTCTAGAGAACATCGTACTTGGGGGCTCACCCCCCGTCGCAGTTGTTTCGCTCCGCTCAACATTCACAGGCTACATCCAGGGTTGCCAACTTATCTAATCTCATATACTCTCTTACCTTCCCTATCTTGTATGACTATCACGGCACAATTTTGTATCATATAATGCATATAATGAGAGTAGAACACTAAAGTGGACGTAAGCTCGTTTTTATAGACGAACCATTTTATATTTTGTGTTATTTTACTTATTAATTTCTTTACTTTTATTCTACACTTGACATGATGCTTGAGAATAACTTGTGTTCGATTTCTCGTATCATCAATATGATTTGTGGTAAAGTTTTTATTCCATGATCTATGATAGAGTCTAATCAAGTTTCTTTTCAATCTAATCATCTATTGATAGGCAGCTCTCTTGACACTGTTTCATCGGTGTTAACACTAGTTAAGGTATGAAGAAATTCATTTGCAACTTTAATCTAACACTTATTTAAACGAAATAGTTATGTTTGTGCTGATTGTGCAGCCCCTGGATCTTCTATGTGTTGAGGATACAAACAAGAACCTATGCGTCCTTCTTTCCTATCAATTGTTCCAAATGTATCCAACATGGCCAACACCATCGTATCCGATGTTAACATGAAAGTTAATGTATTTATAATGCTTCCCATTGTTCTATGTGTCATTGTCTATTTGTGTTGGTAAAATTAAGAACGATGAAAATTAAGAAATTATCCCATTTATATACACACCTTAGATATTAAACTTGTATTCTCTCTTTGCTAGCCTTGGTAAATCCTTGAAATCTACATAAATGTTTTCTCTCTCAGCATAAATACCTTAATATGCAACACAATTTGCCTCTCTAAAATAATGCTTCATAGACCTGCTAAATTTTTTTAGATCCTCTAGAATGCTTGACAATGCATCTATCAAGTTTCATGAGGGTTTCTAGATGTTGTTGAACAATTCACTACCATAATAGAATCAAATTCAATGCATATCTTAACTATACCATATTGATCACACAAATGAATTCCTCTTTTTAAAGACATGAACTCTTCTATTGAATTTGATGCCATTCCCAAATTTTGAGAAAAACCAATCGCAATAGCTGAATTCCTCTTTTGATACTTTTCTACACCATTTGTTGCTTAAAAAAACTTGAATATAAAGATTATTTTAATATAAAAAGGAATGTACTGTTATAAAATTCTCCATGTATTTATAAAAAGCTAAAATGGAATTTTTTTGTCTTAGGTAATCTTCAAATACCTTATTCTAGGCCTACGATTTCTCAACACTTACATAATTGTAAGAAACCCGAAGTTAATAGATTCCATGTATACTGATTTCTAACCACTTGAATGTATTGATTCGTCACTTCAGAATTTTTTTTAAAATCAAATGGCTTCAAGCTTTAAATCAGTAGTTACTCTCCAAACATTATATGACAATTCTAAACTAGTATATAAATATGGTATCTGAATGTAAATATTCTATGATAAATAAAATATGTTGAATTACAGATTTTGTGAACTCTTCCCATTGACCAATACATTTTGAACTCCATCAATATGTAGAATTATTTTTTCTCGGGTGTATCCATTGATTTTGGGAGGATATTTAATTGATTACCACAACCACCTACGAGGTCTTCTTCACCGTCTTTATTCTCAAATAATAAGAAGCCATTGGCCGCTAACATGGGCATCTTGAGTTAATTTCTTTCGAATGTGGCCATTTGATGATCAAAACCATCCATTGGTGAATTCATTTGATTACGGATTCTATGGATAGAACTTACATAATTTAGTAACTCCACAGGCTTATTTGTAAAGGTAGCCACAGTACCAAAATTGTTTTGGCCTAAACCAGTCAAATTCGGTATGTTGGCCACAACTTGCATTGGCACATATTGCTCAACATAAGCATGATCCTCATTTCCTTGTTCTCCATCACCTTTCCCGCTTGAATTCTTACATACATTACATATAATCGATTCATCCAACTCTTCTTTGAGCAGTGACAACTAACACTGCTTCAACATTTCATATCGCCTCCATCTTGTCCATGATATCCAGACCACCTCCATTTGTGCTAGTACGAGCTTTAATCAGCAGATCAAGACGTACCAACTAAATGGAAGACATTTTATTTCAAATTAGCAATGCTTCCACCAACACTCAATGAAGAAATAAAAGACGTAGAGGACCTATCAAAATTCAAAGAATGTCTTGGGCATAAGATCCTCCTGTTGTTACTCGCGTTAAAGAATGTCTTGGGGGCATAGAAAGTTCCCATAAGCATATCTCAATCCTTTCTAACCATCCACATACTTGTGATCGTCTAGATACCCGCCCATATTAGTTAAATACATCCCCAATGTATAATACTGATATATAGTATCATCAAGACTCACTTTAAACACGTGATTCACATTTCCTCTTGTTAATGATGTATCTTACCCATTACATTACCACATTGCTATACCCGAATTCATTTGATTGTGGATGCCATGGATGGGACATTTATAGACATAGCAGTTGTACTTAAAATTCTTTTCACATTTTTAGTATCAATCCATGAGTTGTAAAATTTAACCATGCTATTATGCTTTTGAGTTTTAAGCAAACGAACCTCCGAATACAAACGGTCTAAATCAATCGAATTCCATACAATATATGTAACCTTTACTTAACAAATAATCTTATAGATGAAAATAAACCACCGACTGCTGACTCTTATTATATAGTGGTATATAGCACGAC
Organism: Sambucus nigra; assembly: GCA_949130495.1. Classification (NCBI taxonomy): domain Eukaryota; kingdom Viridiplantae; phylum Streptophyta; class Magnoliopsida; order Dipsacales; family Adoxaceae; genus Sambucus; species Sambucus nigra. Next base: position 371,585,420 of record OX422216.1, read on the forward strand.
GATGGCGGTTGCTCCAAATACGAAAATAAGGGACAGGATGGACACTTGGCCCATAAAGATTTCTATGGCTTCAAAAATCAGTACACCATACACGTAAATGTGCTTGAAAATGCATAAGGCATGGTGTGAGATGAGAAACCTTATGTATTTATCACTTGCCACCAACAACGAGGTGGTCTCGTCATAAGACTATTTTTGGTATTGCGTGTTCTCTTCTTGTCTCAAATCTCCTCCTTTTTTCCAACCTGCCAAGTCCTTCCTAACAAGAAATCAACAATATAAATCGAACCGTCAGGTTTCGATCAGTTTTTTTGCATTCACCCTTGTCAACATGTCAAGAGGGTGATTCAACTGCTGAGATTCCATCAACGGAGATTTTTTTTAGGCAATCAGTGAAACAAGGGTTGATATTCGAGAAGGAAAAGGATGGACTACTTTAAGAGAAATAAATAACCCCATTGTCACTATTGTTTGGGCATAGGAGGTGTCATCTGGACAAGCATCGAAGGAAGTGGGAGTCATCATTTGCTTAGGCTATCACTCCTCTCCAATCAGATGATGATATCGAACAACTTAAGATGTTATAACTGATCTCGAATCATTCGCACTACGATCATTAGCCAGAAAATATATCACACTCATAACACTTTTATGCTCCTCGTTAAGTTCCAAATGGCATAGTTCATTATAATTATTATTGTTTGATATGTCCCTCCATATATAGGAAAGAATAATAGAAAGAACAAAAGAACGTGATCAGGGGCTGTTGTATGTTTGTATTTTAAAATACAAGTGGGAGAAATAATGCACCCACTAAACCCACTCTCACTAGAAAAAAGTTTTGACTAATATAAATCCACTTTGACACCCACTACCACCTACTAACCCCACGAGTTTATCTATAATGGAAACAATGATTTCCTACTTATTTTTTTTTTTAGTGGTTGAACGGCTACATGAAAAAAGCTAAGGCTTTGATGTTGAAAAAAAAAAAAGCATAAGTAAGAAGAAGAGCTAGAGAGAGCTTGAGAGCTTAAGTTTTTAAAATGAAAAAAAAAACTTGAGTTTAGTTTTGGAAGAGAAATCACTCATTCTCTCCCTCTAAGACTGAAAATATTTTCTTCACGAAAATATTTATTTCCCTAAATTTTTTTTTGAACAGTTTGTTCCCCCAAACTGAAATTTCGGATATTGAGCAATTAATTTGAAATGGGTGTTAGAAGACATATAACTACGGTGCATGGTTATATGATACAGAGGTGATTCTGGGCGTGTTTTATCCTGGTGACGGCGTGACTGTAGATTACCTGCACAAAGAGGGTAGAGCCGCGAAACGTCTTAAAGAGAGCGACCTAGTTCGCGACTCAACCCAAGAATCGTCTACGACGAATTTATAAACAATTGAGGTAATATTGTTTATTTTTATTGTGCAGTATTTATTTGGAATTCACGCATGCGGTTCATATTTGCGATAATCATGAGGTAATAATTTAATTTTGAGCCGTAGAGTTAAAATTAATTTATGATTTTATTTTTCGATTTCTCCATAAAACTCTTTGATGTGATATTTAATCACAATATATAAAGTGTACCAACAATTTTAAGACGTTTTATGTCTACCATGGAGACCGAAAAATAAATCTTATGGGCATATATGATTATTTTTTTTGATGTGGAAATGAAAAAAATGCCAACTAAGTTTCTATGTTTAGAAATTATAATTTTGACCTTTACTTCTAGAAATGACTGTTTAGCCCCCGAACTTCCTAAATGTTATATTTTGTGAAGTAGATATATAAATTTCAGTATTTTTGGTCAATTCGAAATCGATCAATAATTTCGTGAGAAATTATAATTTGAACAAAAATGAACCCCTTCATGGAAAACTTTTAAATAGGTCAATCCTATTTTCTAGTTATGAATGTGAAATATTATTTCACATAAGATGTTATTGTTGGAAATGGAATTGTATATTATTTTTTGGACAATATATTTTGAGCCACTTGTGGTTAAGAAAACAAATTAATTTTTTTTTATATGGAATCAAATTATAAATTTGATATTTGGAAACAAATGAAAATTTGTTATATGAAAACAAATGAACATTTGTTATATGGATTCGAAGGGTAAGTTATAAACATTTGTGCCTTGCGCTATGTTTAGTACAAAAGAAATTTGTTCAAATATATTTGAAGTGTTTATGTGAAAGTGTAGTTGATATTTTTCAACCACACTAAAGTGATCGATGATGAAAAAAAAAATTGAATTTTTTGTTATGAATTCTGTTGGAATATCATCTCAGTTATTTGATGATATATAGACTGAAATTTCGTGAATTTTGGTATGCATGTAGTATGTTGAGATTATAAATTTTGGGGTTTGGAATTTCTGAAAAAAGAGTTGTATATCTTTTATTATGATTTTTACAAATGAGATGTGCAATGCTGAATTTTTTGGACAGCTTGTAGTAAAACAAGTTTATCTTCACTTGTACTTAATATTTTTGAGTGATTCTAATTTTGGATAAGACTAAACTCATAAAGGATGAATTCTGAAAATTTTCATAAATTTTCAATAAGCGGTTTAGTCGTGGTGAAATTTCAAACTTGAAGTTTTTCCGTTTAAACAAATATTTTGGAGAAAATTTAAAAAAAAAATGTATCATGTCGTGTTCCCAATGGATTCAAAATATTTTGATGCCTTTATAAATTTCTTATTCAAGAATTTATGAAGTACTTAGAAAAATTTGGATTCAAATTTATGGAAGATGAATTTCAAAGAAATTGTATAATGACTTATACAATATTTGAGTTTGGAGTGCAACCGATAGAATTTTATATGAATAATTCTTTGTATTATTCATTTATACGAGTTAAAAAAGGTATATAATAAAATTGTATTCTGCTATGTTGGAACAAATTTGGTGTGCTTCATACGCGTGTAGAAATAATTTAGTTGGGTAAAATTATTTTGACCGTATGCTTTGATTTGGAATAGAGGTTTAAACTCTAATACGCAGTATTATTTTATACATTGTGAAAATTTGTATATTATAATTTTTTATGAAATAGATTGTATAATCTATATGTGATTTTCAGACACATGAAAATCTATTTTTTGATTCGGCTATGCATGATGACATTAAGCACGTATTTATTTAAGAAATAAGATTAATTCTTATTTAATGTTGAAACTCACAAGTTTAGATTTTATTTTATGAATTGAAGATATGGTGGGGGCACATTATATGTTGCTTCTCAATGCTATACCTAGAGTATAGTGGGGGCACTCAAACAAGTACCTCTCAACTATAATTAAAGAACATTTAATAGAATCTGAAACTTTGGTGTTCAAGAGAACTCTTATTTTTTGAGTTATGAGTTAAAAATAAAAGCTTGCTTATGTTATTGAAAAAGATTCGAAAAATTCTTAGAGAAGTCATGTCATAAATGATTGATTGAATTCCATGAAATAAACTAGAAATTAGTTTATAATTGACTTATCTTATAACTTTAAGATAAAGAGGTGTATACACATCATTTGAAGGAATATTGAGACCATTATCATTTATGAATATGAGCTTTGTTTAATCGTCGAAATTCATCGATATAACTTAGTTATACATGATGCACATTAAATTATTCTCATGAAAATGAAGAAGCTTCATTTAATTTGAATGCCATTGATATTATATATGATGTTGAGTTAAAAACTAAATATATATAATATCGTTTTTCGGATGGTGACCTGTGTAAGGGAACTTACACGGACCAACTTGAAGTTGGAAAATTAATATGGAAGGCACCAATAAATGGCATGATATTTTGATAAATTATCAAATGAGAATGAATTGATAATATTATAAATCGTGTTTATCACTAAGCATGTTGAAATATGAATGCACTCTTATTTATTATGCAAGAATGATTAGCTAATATTTGGTTATAATATTTTGTTGCCTAGAAAACCAAATTCATGCTAAGTCAAAGTGTTAGCATAAAGAGTTTTAATGAAACAAGAATAGTACTTGTTAATATTACAAGGCTATATGGATCAATTAATTGATCGAGTGCATTGAAATACAAGAATATCTATTTATTAGATATATGCTTATTATGAACCATTTTGTACTCCACATGATCCAAGTATAAGAACGCTATATATAGTGATAAGAAAAGATGAAAATGCGAACATCTTAAGTAGTCTCAATTGAGCTACTAAATACAATTGACTTGGAATAATTTTTTGTGGGAGTACTATGAAGGTTTATAATTAAAAAGTGCATTCTTATGCTATTGAGAAAGGTTATGTGTTTTGATAAAATCACGAACCTAGAATTGATTCTGAATCAATAATGGATATGTGTTTAACACATATTATGTTGCTATTTTTTGGAACTCCCAGAAATATTAATTGTTGGCACAATTAATGATGGAGTATATGGTGATACCAATAGCTATGGCTACTGAGTAAATGAAAGGTTAAAAGACCTATTATAAGATACCACTTATGGTAGAGACTGACACAATCATTTTATCCACAACAATAGAACCATGGCTATTGTAAAATTTTAGAACCGTTATCATAACGAAAAGAACGACAAATATGTCGTAAGCACAACATAGTTTGAGAATTTAAAAACTAATGAGTTGTGAGTGTGGATTATGATCGGATTGATGAGAGTAGAACCTGACTTATCCTTTAACGAAAGGACTAGTGCGGGAGAAGGTGTTTAACATCTAGAAAGGGATCGGACTAAAGCCCGTTGATATTGAATCATTTGTGGTGGTAACCCAACCTATAGACTGGAGATCCCAAGAAATAGGTTCAAAGGGTAATAACAAGTCACGGTGATATGGGTTGAATCATGCTAATAATTATATACGGGGTTTTACTCCGAGTCCATCCCTATGGAGCATGATATCCTGAAGCGAGTTAAGGTTGAGTTAATTATAACTCTTAATGAAGATCTATAGCTCTATTTTGAGTGGGGTACCTAGCTACGGGAGTATCCTTGATAGACTCACCAATGTGGATGGTGGAAGTGTGGTCGCTTCCTATGGTAATTTTGGGCAAATTCCCTAGAGCTTTCACATACTGGGATATAAGCACATGGTCGTAACGTGCTGGCTTGAGGACTACACCCAAGTAGGGTTGTGTGTGGGATGTTGTCAGAGATAGAGTTCAAAACTACGAGTTACTCTAATATAATCTGAATCATCTTTACTACGTAAAGGTTCAAGTCGAAAGACACCTTTGCTTATGCACAATTCTATTAATTATTATTGCTCAATAATTTTTTAAAAAAATTTACAAGAGGGGGATTGTTTCTGATGAGTGTGTTTTAAAATCCAAGTGGGGGATTGTTGTATGTTTGTATTTTAAAATACAAGTGGGAGAAATAATGCACCCACTAAACCCACTCTCACTAGAAAAAAGTTTTGACTAATATAAACCCACTTTGACACCCACTACCACCTACTAACCCCACTAGTTTATCTATAATGGAAACAATGATTTCCTACTTATTTTTTTTTTAGTGGTTGAACGGCTACATGAAAAAAGCTAAGGCTTTGATGTTGGAAAAAAAAAAAGCATAAGTAAGAAGAAGAGCTAGAGAGAGCTTGAGAGCTTAAGTTTTTAAAATGAAAAAAAAAAACTTGAGTTTAGTTTTGGAAGAGAAATCACTCATTCTCTCCCTCTAAGACCGAAAATATTTTCTTCACGAAAATATTTATTCCCCTAAATTTTTTTTTGAACAGTTTGTTCCCCCAAACTGAAATTTCGGATATTGAGCAATTAATTTGAAATGGGTGTTAGAAGACATATAACTACGGTGCATGGTTATATGATACAGAGGTGATTCTGGGCTTGTTTTATCCTGGGGACGGCGTGACTGTAGATTACCTGCACAAAGAGGGTAGAGCCGCAAAACGTCTTAAAGAGAGCGGCCTAGTCCGCGACTCAACCCAAGAATCGTCTACGACGAATTTATAAACAATTGAGGTAATATTGTTTATTTTTATTGTGCAGTATTTATTTGGAATTCACGCATGCGGTTCATATTTGCGATAATCATGAGGTAATAATTTAATTTTGAGCCGTAGACTTAAAATTAATTTATGATTTTATTTTTCGATTTCTCCATAAAACTCTTTGATGTGATATTTAATCACAATATATAAAGTGTACCAACAGGGGCGGACCCACTTCAGAAACTTGTTGTATCCTTTTTTATGGTAATGAATCTATAGTACATGTGGTGTTATGTATATCATACTTTTGTTTATCAAAAAGTGGCAATAAATAATTCTCTGTTTTTAATTTCCATAAAAGTCTTATGATCACTTAGTGTCTTTACTTTTTCGTTGTTCTTATGTTCTTACTTTTTCATTGTTCCTATTTCTGTTTTGTTGAATGACAATAATTTGTTCCTACAACGATGTTTCTGGGGAAGGTTGTGGTGTTACCATCGAGGGATCAACCCCAGTCGTTTAGGAGGCCATTACAACTCCACCTATTGCTGACATAAAGGTAATTTCTACACTTGTGCAACTTTATTCCTTTACCTATTTGGTTATTTGAAATTTTAGTGGGGAGGTCATCTAAGCCTTTTAACGTGGTATTTATGAATTTATTTATTAGTTATGCCAACTTTTGGTCAGTAATAGTGTGTCTTGATACGGGGAAGAAATATATCTGAACTTCCTAACATCTTTTTATGTTTCCCCTGGTTGTCTTATTTATCAATTTAAATTTTCATTCACCATTTGAGTTTCAGGCCTCTGTTCGTTCTGAAGATGACGACGATGATGATGTCGGTCTGTTTTGTGAGGAGAATGAAGAGAAAAAGAAGGCGGGTGAATAAGGCGCAGCTGCCATTAAGGCATCTGGAAAAAAGAAAGAATGTGAGTCATCAAGTATAATTTAAACAGTTTTATGCCTTAATATATACAAGCATTTTTAACTTTCCTTTGCTACAAGCATCCTCCTACTTATTTGTGGTTACATCTCTTACCTCTGTACTCGAGTTTGTTCTGTTTTCTCTACTTTTTTAGAATACAATTTATTTTTTGTTTTTGATTTTTGTTTCCAGCTGGTAAGTCATCAGTCCTGTTGGACATTAATCCATGGGATGCTGAGACAGACATGAAGAAGCTTGAGGACGCAGTTATAAGCGTCCAGATGGAAGGGTTGTTCTGGGAGCATATATGTTTCTCTTTCTCATAGGATTTTCATATACATCTTTTCTCCATGAGTTACTTATCACCTCTTAGAGCATCCGTACTGGAGGGATGCAACGAATGGTAAAATTAGCAACTGAAAAGGTGAGTTACCTTTCGTTCAGGAGCAGGCTACACAATGGAGATTGGTATAAAAATATAAGCATGAGTTTCTACGAACATATGATGTTCGTAGGAAGTAGAAAACTTTTCTTGCGAACAACATTTGTTCGTAAGAAATTGTTAGGGACAAATGTTGTTCGTAAGAACCCGAATATATTAATAAAATAAATATTTGTATTTCTTACGAACTTCTGAAGTTCGTAGGAACTTCCTACGAACAAAAGAACTTCGTAAGAAGTTCCTACGAACTTCAGAAGTTCGTAAGAAGCTTTTACTGATTCAGCAGCCAACCGGTAAATTTACAAATCCCTTACCTTTCCTCTCTCCTGTTTTGGCAATTACCTTCCCCCATTGCACGCCTACAAATTTGTAACTTTACCATTTTTTTTGTCCAAACCTTCCACCATTGTGGATGCTCTTATATATCTTTGTGAGTACACCACATATACGGAATTTAAATGGTCTTGGAAAATTATCAATATCAGATTTGATATTAACTACTCGGGGTTCATATATTGAATTTCTCTTTGTTATTGGTCATGATACTTTATTTATATTAAAATTTGTATACTGTGACTAGGAAACTATAGATCCCGTGTTTATGACAAATGTGTGGTATACGACTCATTGGATCAAAAGGAAGGACAATTGGGTTTCTCTAAAGGCCAGAAATGTATATGTATGATGTTTTCAAGTTTTTTTAATACAATTTTTTGTAATTGTACTATTTAATTATACATTATTTATAGTTATTAATAGGATGGGGTGAAAGAAATACTTGCATCACAATCTAAAGATGGTGTGGAGCTGGATGATGCAGAAGCATTTCAAAATATTTTTGGGTATCGCTCTATCTATGTACGTGGACGAGGGGTTGATTCTAAAACCAAACAACTTGAAGCTATGCAAAGGGAGAAAGATATTGAGACTGATATGCAAGTTGTTGAGGCCATAAGAGAAGCTGAAGAGGCAAGGGGAGAAGCAAATGAAGCTAGAAGGGAGAATGCTGCAGTGAAATAACGATTAGATGATCTTTTTGAAAAATTTGAGGAGTTATCTAATCGCGTAGCCCGTAATAATACATGGGTAGCAGAAGAGATGTATGAAGTATGAATGATCAATCATCTTACATATATTTTCTTTGTACTTATTTTTTGTTATTTTTGTGAATGGTGAAACAATTTATGTAATTGGTGTATGTGACTTGATTTTAATGTGGAATAGTTCAAATATTGGTTGTCACAATGAGTATATAATATTATAAATGTGTTTTGATTGTTTTGTAGCAATGAAGCATAAAAGTTCTTACTAGATTGTCTTAATTATCTTAAGTATTAAATATGAAAATTTAATGCATTTAGCCTTATTAGTTAATTACTTTATGCATAAAATATGAATATTGAATGCAATAACTATTAGTGGAGGCAATAATACGCTACATAATTTTTTTTTAGTTACAAATCTGAATTGTCACATAACTATCTTGACCTCAAGCAAAAACTTAGTCTTGGTAGCAAATCTTATATTTTGCTACAAAAAGAATCTTTTTGCGAGAAATAACATGTCTTTTAGTGACAATTTTGATCGTTTTTTGTAGCAAATAGTTTGCCAGTAAAAGTACATCGTTTAGTAGCAAAATATGTTTACCACTAAATTGTTAACATTTAGTAGCAAACGTCAAAATATTGCCACTAAAAGTATTAGCAGTAGGTCTTTAGTAACAAAGTAGTGACAAATTATTTTTGCCACTAAATGATTTAGGGGATATTTTTTAATGATTAGTCACAATTTTCTTTTGGAACTAAAAGTCTTTTTTCTTGTACAGTGGTTTTTAAACTTCTCATTTGCAAGAATTCGTGCCTCCACATATGACATTGCGTGAGGGCTTGCATATTCTTGATAATGAGAAACTTGAGAACCGTTATCAGGAAGAAAATCATTGTTGGGTTCATGACTTGGATTTATCATTTGAATCCAATGATGATTTTTCTTCCGAGACTTTTGAAGTGGAATAATGTGTTGAACCAAATGAGGAATCTTTTCCAACTTTCGAACAAACTATTTTTCACTTGGCCCGTGGCATAGTAGAGAATAAAAATGGAGAAGAAATGGATGTAGTATCCATTTGCAATGAAATGATTTCTTCTCTGGAAAGTAATGATGAGGTTGAGACTTATGTTTCACATCAAACAATTTTAAAAGAGCATTTTATTGAAAGTGAATCCTTCTCTTTTGAAATTCATTCCTCTAGCGATGATGAGTCATCTCTTGAGTTTGAATTTATTTCCTCCCCATCTTTATTCTACACTATCAAACTGACACAAGTACCCTATGAATCGGTTCAAAACTTTAAAGTGTTTAACCCTTTAACTGATGAGGATTACTTGCTCGAGTCTCTTTCCATGAAGACAATTTTTTCTCCATGTGCACCTCCTCCCATTCCAATTGAATATTCCTTGGGAGAAATTTCTATTTTTCTTGGATCCCATGTGTTTTTGTCACCTATTTTATCCAAATCCCCCATCATCCCCCCAAAATTTTAATTGATAGTGGTTCATTTCTTTCACCTTACGCATACCATTCGTTGTTCGAATGGAATTCCTATTTTTCGGAAGGTATGCATGAAAATGAGAGTACACCAATTATCCCGTCAAAGTCAAATCGTATTTTGGGTTTGATGATACGAGAAATCGTCCACTTGTCATTCTCGTACCAGAAAATCAAGAGTAAAGTGCATAATAAGCAAATAGAGCAAGTAAAGAGATATAAAAGACAAGATATAGAGTGGTTTGGCTATAAAAATGAGCCTACGTCCACTTTGGTGTCGCACTCTCATTATATATGTTTATTGGCACATAGTCATTAGGCCTAAAGAGGCATATAAGCATGAGAATAGAATATAGTACATGACTATGATGATTCTGGTGGCTCTGGGATGGTGGTTGATATGCTCCTTCTATTAGCCCCGAAGCTATGCTCAGTGGCGTAGCGAGTAATCAACTCCAAGCTTGGTGCTAATGTAGGAATATAGCCTGTCCCCAATCCTGAGGTGTTGACCTCTATTTATAGGTGATATTGTATTGTTAGTGGATGAAAAGGGGGGTGCGTCCAGTTAATATGATAAGACTAGGGCCGCACCTTGTAGTAAGTAGGGTCGCGCCCTGTATCAAGTAGGTTCGCGCCCTATTGCATGAAGGTGCCTCACCCTATGTATGAGAGGCTGCGGTAGTTGCCAATGAGGCAGATATGGATAAAGCCGCAGCCTATAAGTTATAGGCAGTGGTAGCAAGTCTTCGCTACTTTCCCATTGCATACGTTTCGCGATAAGGTACTATATCTATCATATCAATAATCCCCCAAGTCGTAGTGCCAAGAGATTGTGATTGGGGCTGCGACTGAGTGATTAAGTCTTTTCAAGCTGCCACGGTATTTCAAAGGCGACTCTTCATCTTCCCTTGCCCTCTTATATAAATAGAATCGGTCATGGACTTCATTGTGTTACCTAAATCTTTGAGAGCATATCTAGAGAGAATTTCTACGTGTTTGTATCCTTACATTTTCTGGCGATCTCTAGCAACTACGAGTGGTGGTTCTAAGGCGTTTGAAGGTGGTTCGAGGTTGAGCATTGGTGGTTTCTTCATTTCTAGGTAATTTACGCACCATTTTTAACACTTTTTAAGCATCTACTTCGATGTTTTGAGAAAAAATCCACCTGATTTCTTGAAAAACTCATATTTGAGTCCCTCGATTTTCCTGAATTGAACATTGAATTCTAAACTAAACTCTGAATTGAATTGAACTCATATCAAACTCTAAATTGAATCCATAGTATTAATTTCATTATCGAACTCTGAATTGAATTGAACTTGTATCGAACTCATGTTTGAATTGATACTGCTAGTCTTAGTTGAAATGAACTCATCACAGCCCATTTATTTGAATGGATTATAGTAGATAACTAGCATGGAATTAAATCATTCTTCAATCGATATAATTACCATTATGTTCTTGATGTTCTCGAATAAACTTTTCACATTCTAGGCCTTTGATCTTAAGAATAAGCATCTTCAGAGTTAAGTTGTTTAGAAGTTTGGTCGTGGCATGTGGCATGTCTAGTTGCGGCCTCATAAAATGCTTGAATGATAAATATTAACTTACCCTTAGGCTAGTGAATGAAAGGAGTTGCGGCTAGTTAAGTAAACAAAATAAGGTTGCACCCTATAACATATGAGGGCCGCATCCTGTGTATGAATGGTTGCGGCATCATTAAGCAATGCTATATAAATTTTACCTTGGCCTTGGATTAGTGTTCGCAGCACTTTTCTAATAACCCAATGGCTGCGGCATGTAAGAATATACCATATATCTCATTCCCCGAAATAAGATGTCGCGTCAGGAGTTAACTTCTAGATTTCTAGAGCTTTTGATCTTTGAATTTACCCAAATTAAATACTGACTTGTTTGATTGATCGACCGCGGCATGATAAAATTTCCCTTTAGTAATTTAAGGTTGTCTTGGATCAATACAACCTTCAATTGGTTTAATAAACATCTTCAGCCTGTAGTAAATAAAGGCTAAGGCATGTAAATATTTTGTTGAGGCCTGTAGCAACTCTTGTTTGATAGCATATTCCTTTCTTTAGGTGCTCATATTAGAGTTTGTGGCATTTAGCTCGTATTTTAATGACTACGGCATGTAAGAAGATAACATGCCTCCTTCCCCTAAAACATATGCTGCGGCGACAATTAACTTCTAGGGCTTTAGAACCCAACACTTGGAATATTTGTCCAATTTTTCTAATCATTTCTATTTAGTCTTCAATCTACATCATTATTCCTATCGCGGATTCTGATAGGACTTTTAGGCTCATATTGGCCGCGGCACCTAATTGCGGACTCTCTGCTTTTCAAGTACTACTGCAGCCATATGAACTTTGACCCAGATGAAATTCTGAGAGGATTTTGGAACAAACATTTTAGAGCCTCTCCTCCCGAACTTCCTTTCGTGCGCCCTTTGAAATCAATTGGACCTTGCCAACTAAAATATTGCCCCAATTGTGTGGAACTAGATTCAGATTCAAACCCAGACCCTATGGCCATGGAGGAAGAGGCCAATTCTAGCAACCAAACAATGGACATAGATGAGAATGCCATAGCAGTGGGTACATCTGAGGTTAGGGACGCACCTGCTGGCACTTCTGGAAGGGTTCAGATACCTCTTGTTGCACTTAGTGTCCGCAGCACTATGACCCAAGAGTGGGTGGATCAAGTTCCTGAAGCCTTTGAAATTCCTAAGAATTTGATGTGCTCTACCATGGAACAAAGGCCATGTACGGCACTTGCTGACGATGGGGTCTACTTACCCCTCCACGCTTTCACATATGGGTTACGACTGCCTATCCCCGTTCCAATTAGAAGAATTTTCCAAACGATGAAGTTAGCCCCAGCCCAATTAGATCCTAATGGCTGGAGGGCAATTATTGCAGCCATAGTGTTGTGGAAGAAGAAATTCAAGAGATACATTACTCCTGCGGAGTTTTTCCACTTCTAATGCCCAAATGAAAACTTCGTAAAATTTATGGGGTACTATTACTTTTCTATCTGCGGTAGAGATGAGGCCCTTTTATTCAGGGAGGCCTACCAGTGTAAAGAACTGGAATGGAAAATATTTTTACATTTCTGGAGAAGGGTGGGAGATCCACCCCCAAGAGACTGAGAGGGAGAGAACTTTTAGGATGCAGTGACTGTGGGTTGTCCATCTAAGCTTGGTAAGTATTTTTGAATAGCAGCCGCGTCCCCTTTTTACAGTTGCATATAATTCTCCATATTTTTCTTTTATACTAACCTTTACATTTTTCTGCAGCTCTTGACAATTTGCATCTGAGTGAGCGGCAAGAGAAGAGGGTCATTGAGGCCGCGACAATTCCTGTAGACAAGATCACTCTTGTAACCTCTGCTTCAATCTACAAGGGAAGATTCTTTCCCAATAACTCAATTCCCAAAGAGATAGGTGCTTAAGGTAATGTTATTATTTGATTTTTTATTCTGCGGCAATTACTTCAAGCATGTATATTGACCTTGCTTTATTTCTTCTCAGGTGAGGGTATTGATAGATATCTAGTAGCATCTCAGCTTGTTGAGATGGATGAGGAAGCAGTTGTCCTCAATAACACTGCTAGGTAGAGGAAAAGGAAAAGGACCAAGTCCAAGGCTCCTGTCGCAGTCACCCCTAGTGGCCAAGTTGAGCCTGTCGCGCCCCAAAATCAAACTACGGATCAAACTACTCCTATCTTGCCCTCACTCCAAGTTGAGGAGTTAGCCCCTCAAGTGAGGCCTGAGGGTACTTTTGGTGGTGATATTGGGGCTAATCTGGTCGTAGTAGGGTTAATGTCAATGTCTGAGCCGATTGAATGTCACGGAAGTTCTCCAATCCATTCAAATTCACCTCCTCCAATAATTATTGTTATTAATGACAACCTAGCACCTCTTTAGTGCCGTGTCAGTGTTGGTCTAGATGGACGTCCGCGGCCCCAGCTTAGGCAGCCCAACCATGAATCCTCTTAGGACACAACTGTGAGGGTTATCCGCGGGATGAAGAGAGTTCCAGATGTCGCGGACCTTAATTGACTCTTGGATGAAGACCACGATGACTTAGAGGATTATGGTCTCCACAGTCTGTTGAGGGAAAGTGCAAGTACCTTATCAGCTTCATTTTCACATTTCGTATTTTACATCTAACTTTAAATCTCTTTACAGGCCGCGGATGTCATATTTCATAAAAGAGGAAATACGAATCCCTCTATAGGCTGAAGGAGGCCGCACACATCGTTTATAATGCTAATTTGGTAAAGGCAAGGGCTAATTCCTTTGAAGCTGGAAAAAAGTCTTCTACGGCGGCTCTCGAGTTATGTAAGATGAATGTGGATCCCACTATCAAGGCTATGAAACAAGCCAAGTAAGATGCTGAGGAGAATTTTAGGTAAGTCGCGAAGTCCTTCGAGGTTGCCTAAGCTCAGGCTGTGGAAGCTGCCAAGGCCGCGGAGTTTGCAAATAGCAAGTTAGGACTTCTTCAGAAGAAGTATGAGGAATTGGAGACCAAGGCTGCCAATGATGCTGAAGCCCATGCCGCGGTGATAAAGAAGATGGAGGAAGATCATTTTACGACCCTTATAAGAAAAGATGAACAATATGTCGAAGCCCTTCAATTAGCCATTAACAACACTGTAGCATTATATAAAGGTTCCCCAGACTTCTTCCTTATCAACAATAGAGCCGCGGAAGGAGAAGAAGTTGAAGAAGATGATGACGCTGCCTCTTAGAATTTCTAACTCTTTGAACATGGGTTGCATCCCTTAATTTCACTGATTTTTGTTGACATATGCATAGGTCCGTGACTCTTTAATCATTGCACTTCATTGTCAAGGTTGTGGCCTCTTGTCTTTATAATTTCAATACTGTAATTTTTTGCTAAGGCTTCAGCCCTCGATCTTTTCTATTTATCTTAACTGCTTCTTTACTCTTTTTTATCATCTGCTTTGATACTTGAATTGATGCTTTTACATTTGAATTGCTTGCTTGAATGCACTTGAGAAAACACTTCAATGATTCACTTACTCAAAATAGGTCGCGGCCTTCTCATTTTTCCTTTGAGATTGACTGCGGCTCCCTTCTCTAACTGGATAATAGGAATAAGGTCGAATGCATGCGTACTCTTGCTAATACGAAGGAATGAATAACTGGAGAAAATATGAAATTTCCCTTTTAAGCCTAGAAATCCAAATTTTTTATTGAGGAAGACTTTTAGGACTTTGTTAAAATATAATGAGGGACTGATTATATTACAGTAGGCCTATGATAGGGTATGGGTTTAGGCCTATTGAGAGGATTAAAGCGATGATTAATTGGGCTTAACTTGTAACGTAATTAACTCATGAGAATGAGAATAAAACTACGAGAAAGCATGGGTGAGATTATTGTATAGACCAGTAGGGTAAGGAAGACTTAACTACTGAAATGAGATAGGGGGTAACTAGGGGCCTTAGAGTAGAGAATAATACTTGACTAAATGTGATGGTGAGAAAATCATAAATTTGAAAGTACGGTGAATATTCGAGTGATATATATACTACGTACAAATGATGATGATTAGGTTGTGTCACCACCCACTGAATATGTATATATAGGTCATGAGTGTACCTATTCTATGATGTATGCTTGTGTGAACATACCTATGCTACCTGCTATCATGGAGGTTTCCACGCAGTGGGTGATCCCACCTTGCCGATTCTATGAAGGTTTGGATTTGTGACCCAAAACATAGAACTTAGGGCGGTTTCGAGCATTAGTGGGACCAGCGTGTTGTTTGGGTACGTTAGGTATGTGCATAGCCTAAAGACTTTGAACTATGTTCGCCTCCATTGCTTGTTATTTAATTTTGGGTTCGAGGAGACATACAGAAACAATAGTCCTCATTTTGTACGAGAGGTATATGGACTGATAGCTGAGTATGCCTATTTATACAGTGGTCCTTTTGAGAGACATCGTAATTATATACATATTAGTGAGATAAAAATATATAACCATTTGAATGATTCTACTTGCATGTGATAGTAGACATCATATTAGTGAGCACACAAATAATAAATTAAGTAATGAAACTTAATTGAATGATTAAATGGTCTGTATGATGTTACCTACGATATTATTAACATACGAGAGATGTTAAGTCGGATAGCGTACTGTATGGGCGGTACGAGGACTTATAAATGTCGATGGTCCATATATATACTTATGTCTAATTAGCTTGAGTAGTATGGCTAGGTGGGATAAGTAGAGAATGTCAGGCATGAAGAATAGTTGAGAGGTAAGAATACTCAAGAGAGTGTACGTGAACCTAACATGTGTAATCAATAATTGATTTGTAATTGCGATAAATTACTTGCTAAATATTTTTAAAATGTTTTGGGTTCTAACCCTTGTTATAAATATTTTTTCAAAACCTTTTAGGTGTCCAGCCACATGGATGCCAGACTTGATTATCTGTTCCAGGGACGCATAGTTGTAGTATTGTGGAGGCTTATAGGGTTGGAGTAGATGCATGCATCATTTCATTCCTAGTGTAGGATCTCATTTCAGTACTTCAGTTTGGGCATGTTGCCATAGTTAGACTTTTTCAGTTATTCAGTTCAGACTTGTATTCAGACTATTTATATTTGGTTGGATTCATTGTTTTGGTTTTGGTATTTTTCTTAGACGATGGTTTATTCGGCAAGACGGTATTTATTTATCTATTTCATTTTGTTGGTTAGGACTATGTTAAATGTGTGAATGTCTAATTTAGTTTTCAGCAATTTATATAAGTTCATTTAATGAAAGATAAGAATTTTGTCACCTGCTTAATTAACTAATAGTTGGTTAGTAATTAACTTGTTTCGACAGTGATGTTAAGAAGGAACCAGATGAGAACCGATTTTAATTTAATAAAGAACTGATCACTCGGTATTTAATTATGCGGGATGTCACGTACCATTATTGCTTTATATTCCCCGATATCTTGAGGCCACCTTACCTAAACACGACGTAGGCCGCCTTGAGCCTGATGAGATTATCCGTCACTATTTTAGAGAGATTCCCCAAAACACCACTACCATGTTCCATAGGCATCTACACGCAGATTAGATTATCGAGTACTGAATTTATTTACTTCATCATCTATCTACCCAGGGGCAAATCATACTCAAATTTCCTTCGATATCATTCACTTCATGTACGCTGTCAGTATGGATTTGTGTATATATCTTCCTGCGATTAAGATGCATGTTATGTCTTCCATTCCTAATTTAGGACACACTCCCATTCACATTGTTTTACCGTATGGTGTCCTTATTACCTGCATTTTCATAGCTGCCCAGGTTCTGTTATTAGTCGACAAGGTTAATCTAACTGGCATTTCCCCGATCGATGCGAACATAATTTGTCATTATGAGAGTCACCTCCCTGCCACCTCTCATAGAGGTTATTCTACTACATCATATTCGTCTTCTGGAGCGGGTCATTATTCACAGGTCCCCTACCTGCAGCGACTCTTTTTTCATAAGCAAGTACTAGTCAAGACATGACATTACGTTTGCTAGTGGATGAGCATACCACTAGAAGGGTTTTGGAGGAGTAGCTGGCTGAGAAAAAAAGGCTTAATGTTGCATTCATGGTGAAGTATGAGGTGAAGGCCGAGCAGAGAGCTATTTAGTAGTTACAGCTAGGGGTGTGCACGAACCCGAATGGACCGAAAAACCGAACCGAACCTACTTTTACGGGTTTTTTAAAATTCGGTTTTAATTCGGTCTTAAATGTGTAGGACCGCATTATTCGGTTCGGTCTCGATTTTGACTCTTAAAAACGATTTTGGACCGGACCGGACCGGATCGCATTTATTAGAAATATATATATATATATATATATATATATATATATTTTATACATATATATATTTAGTTTAATGAAAAATTTTCACCCAATATACCCGCACACAAAAACACATCGCATGCGCACAACACAACCCTAAGTTAGGGTCCCTAACATATACGTTTCTCATCTCTCTCTCTACATAGCAGCGTTCTCATCTCTCTCTACACACACACGACACTGCCCTCAATCACCACGCCCAGCACCGCCCACCACAGCCAACCACCGCCCACCGCAGCTAGCCACGCCCTCAATCACCATGCCCTCAGCCACGCTGTCAATCACCACCGCAGCTAGCCACGCCCTCAATCACCACGCCCAGCACTGGACGACGTTTCTCACCTCATATCTGTGAGTCACTCACTGTGGCTGTCTCTCTCTCACTATTAACCTTTATAATATCATCTCATGTCCGGATTTTCACTTGTTTTTCTATATCTAACCTTTATTTGTGTGTTTGTTAACCTTTATGAGGAAGATTTGTTATGTTCAGTGTAAATTGTGTATATGGATTCTTTCTATGGAGGAAATCTTATTCTAGTTTTCTTCTCTATTTAATATAGTTTTCTATGGATTCTAGTTTTGTTCAGTGTATATGCCTATTAGAAGGACCTTAATATAGAACATGATGTCATACTTCTAAGATGCAACTTCTATGAGATTATAGATCTGTCAAATTAGGAACAATATGAGGACATCAAGTTTGGGTTGTGGAGATAAGCTACAGATATTACTTTCCTCATTTATGGTATGTCTTTGATTGAGGATAATTATTGATCCTTCGTCTTTAAGCTTAAGAGGAAACAGATTTGGTGTTTGTGCTTGATGTTTTATTAAAAAAAATAATAAAAAAATAAATACAGATTTACATTTTTTTTCTGAAATTAAATTAAATTATTTACTTAAGTTGTAATTATTTGTTTGTTTTGATTGTAGATTGAATTTCGATCTCACATATATTTTTTTTATGGCGGAACCACCCTCAAAATCCCAGGTATGGTATCTTTTTAGGGAGATATCTTTTTTTTAATTATATCATTGCTTTTTATTCTTTTTCGATCTCACATATATTTTTTTATTGTAGGTTGATGATCCAAAGTCCGTCAATGCTACCGTGCATGGACCAACTGGCCTTGATGCCGAGCCGCCTATGTCACCACAAAAAAAGAGAAAAAATGGCTCTACGATATGGGATCATTTTACTAAGAATAATGATAAAAAAATCCTATGGCATCATGTAACTATTGTGGTATCATGTATGCTTGTCATGCTAGGAAAAATGGGACTAAAAATTTACTAAGCCATACTCCCTTGTGTCGAGCATATAAAAAAGCGTGTTTGGATGTTTTAGATGACAATAACAATGGACAACAAAAACTATATTTTATTCCAAAGAAAGATGATGGGGGAAATGGTCTAAGTTTAAATCTTTTACCCATGTCTTTTAATGCCAAAGCTTGTAGGCAAGGACTTGCGTAAATGCTGATGATTGATGAGCTTCCATTTAAGTTTGTTGAGAATGAAGGTTTTAGGAGATTCATGGCACTCGCGCAACCGAGGTTAATTATACCGAGTCGTACCACGATTGCGCGGGATTGCATCAATCTTTATAAAAAATTGAAAAAAGAGTTAAAAGTTGGATTGAAAGGGCAAAGGGTTTGTCTTACAATCGATACATAGACATCGATTCAATAAATAAATTATATGTGTCTTACGGCCCACTTTATTGACAAGGATTGGAAGCTTCACAAAAAAATACTTAACTTTTGTCAAGTTAAAAGTCACAAGGGTGAGGAACTTGGGATGGTTGTTAACGATTATTTAATTAATTGGGGAATTGAAGGTATTTTCAAAATCACGGTTGATAATGATAGCTCTAATAACGGTACGGTTCATCATTTAAAAAGAAAAACAAAAAATTACAAAGGCACCGTATTAGAGCATGAGCCTTTGCATATGAGGTGTTGTGCATATATCTTAAATCTAATTGTAGGTGATGGTTTGAAGAAATTTGACGAGTGAATTGCGAAAGTGAGGAGGGTCGTGAAATATGTTAAGTATTCTCCATCTAGGTTGGATAATTTCAAGAAATATGTTGAAAAGGTAAAAATAGAATCAAAAAGTCTATTATGCCTAGATGTACCAACTAGATGGAACTAGACTTACATGATGTTGGAGTCCGCTTTAAAATTTAAGAAAGTCTTTGAGAGGATGGATGAGGATGATGTACAATACAAAAAATAAATTGGTGAGGAAGACGAAAATGATGATGATATTGGAGGGAGAGGGGTGGGGCACGAAAATTGGGTTCGTTAAATAGTGAGGATTGGGATAAGGTGAGAAGTTTTGTGAAATTTCTTTCAATATTTTATCATGCAACTTTGAAATTTTTCGGAACTTTATATGTCACCTCAAATGCCTTTTTCCAAGAGCTTATAATGATTCAAAGCAAGTTGATATCTTTGAGAAACAATGGAGATTATTTTTTGTCTACTATGGCGGCGAGCATGTAATTAAAATTTGACAAGTATTGGAATGTCGAGAAAATAAACTTTCTATTGTTCGTTGCGGTGGTTCTTGATCCTAGATACAAGTTGAAGTGGTTGAATACTTTTTTGGAGAGTTGCATGGCTTTGTTTTGGAAATAGACTTGACTAGGAAGGTAAGAGAGACTTTAGTTCGACTTTTTGATTGGTACCATGGAAATAGTTCCTCCAATACAAATTCAAGCAATATAACTCCAACACCAACTTTTGTCGTGCTTAGTGATGATGATGATATGGATGGGCGTGCGTCTTTATCATCTCAATATAAAAAATATTTGGGAGCGGAAGATAACTGTGGCGCTAAGTCAAAAGTTGAAAAATATTTGTTGGAAACATGTGAGATGGATAGTACAGATTTTGATGTTCTTAGTTGGTGAAAAAATAATCAAAGTAGATATCCAATCCTCTCTCTTGTTGCTCGTGATATATTAGCTATTACCGTGTCTACCGTTGCTTCGAAATCCGCATTTAGCACGGGAGGTCTTATTCTTAACCCTTTTCGTAGCTCATTATCAACAAATATGGTGGAAGCACTTGTTTGTGGTCAAAATTGGCTACGCTCCTCAACAAAGCCAATAAATATTCGATATTCGTTGGAGGACATTCAACAACTAGAGAAACTTGATTCGGGTAACAACTTGTTATTTTGTGATATTTCATCCTATTTGATTGTTTAAATTCTATTATTGATAAACTTGTTTTTAATAATTTGTAGAGTTGTTGAGAACTACAAGTGGAGAAGTTTAACGCGCGGCGTGATGGCATGGATACCTTGGATATTTGAAGAATTTGTAATACTTTAGTTAAACATGATACTTTGTTATGGATTGTATTAATTATGTGGTGGACATATTTTGTTATGGAGAAGTTTAATGCGTGGTGTGGCAGCATGGATGTATGTGGGTATTAGTTATTTTTTATATCTGGATATTAGCTATTTTTCTTAAAATAGTGCTGTTTTTTTTAAATAGTGTGCTGTTTTTCTTAAAATAGTGCTGTTTTTTTAAATAGTGTACTATTTTTTTAAAAGAAAAGTGTTTTTTTTATAAGAAAATTGCTATTTTTTTAAAAAGAAAATAGTTGTTTTAATGCAGTTTTTAATAAAAAAAATGTTTTTTTAATGGAGTTTTGCATGTGTTGTTTTTAATAAAAAAATGCAGTTTTACAAAAAAAAAGTGTTGTTTTTAATAATAAAAAATGTGTTGTTTTTTATTGGTATGGACCTAATAGGACCGAGACCGAACACGGACCGTTTGAAACCGAATGGGACCGAGACCGATAATTTCGGTCCGATCTCGGTCCGTAATTTTTTAGGACCGATTAAGGCGGTCCGGTCCCAAAAACACCCCAAAACCGGACCGGACCGGACCGCGAACACCCCTAGTTACAACATACCTCTTTTCTAGATGAGATGCGTTGTCGTGAGTAGCGACGTGATGATGGCTCGTCAGGCTCAAGTCACATAGACAATGACACTGAAGGTGGATCTGATGACCGATGATGATGCTTACATCTTTTGAGATTATTTTATTCTACTATATCTAGATATTTATTCATTCTAACGAGTTTATACTTGATAATACTATTACTAAGTCTGTTGCTACACTAGTTTTATTTATCATCTTTTATCATTATGGATATGATCATCTTATTTCGGTTATGCAGTCATTAGTTGTTTGATAGAGTTTTATTTATAGTGATGTGGATGTGTGATTTCTTATATTTATCATTTATGTCATTGTATGCTTTATTTATCTCTTCACTACTATCTTGATTTCATCCATTTTTTGGTATTGGATTTATTTAGTTTATCACAGCATGAAGATATGGATTCTATATTTACTGTGACATTTATCTAGCCATGCTATCTGTTGATGTAAAAAATTATATCACTCTAATTATTCAATCACAGATAAATAAATGAGACAAAGAATTTTAAAGTGGTTCAGCCTTAAAAGAATGGCCTACGTCCACTGTTGTTTTATTGCTGAGTGTTTGGGAATTCTCGATTACAAGTTCTATCAAGAAATTCCAGTATGGATTCTTCGGTTCCCCTACAATGAGGATTGTACAATGTATTTATAGCCCTCTGGCTGTAATGTGAAAGGGTAATACATTAAATGGGATACATATGAAAGGGTAATACATTTAATGCCCCTTAAGCGTGTGCGTCTAAATAATAAGCATTTAATGAATCAGTTGAACTGTTGGTTATCCCGCTATTAATGCTTTATTCGAGGTGCAACTCGGACCGCCTGAGTTGCTCGGACCGCCTAAGCTTCTTGGTACTTAAGAGTTCCTCGGTGAGATCTCGTTCCTCGGAGCGTATGAGTTCCTCGGGGAAGCAGTGTTCCTCGGAGAAATAGTCTTCCTCGTTGTAATCTTGTACCTCGGAGCTTGTGGGTTTCTCGGAAGTGTTGTTGTTGCCATGTAGATCACCACGTGTCTTCATTTAATTGGGCCATGTCAGCAGACTAAATTTGGTATCAACAGAAGCCCCCAATGTTTCATAGTTCGAATTTTGAGGAGTAAGGAACATTCTTTCTCAGAATATGGTAGCTTTAAATGGTC
This sequence comes from Sambucus nigra, assembly GCA_949130495.1. Taxonomy (NCBI): domain Eukaryota; kingdom Viridiplantae; phylum Streptophyta; class Magnoliopsida; order Dipsacales; family Adoxaceae; genus Sambucus; species Sambucus nigra. The sequence continues at coordinate 371,608,344 of OX422216.1, forward strand.
TACATGATTTTTAGGAGTGTTTCCTTCGTATTTATTTCTCCTTCCAAATTCGTAGAATCATGCTTTTTTGAACTTTTTTGCTCGCTTCGATTCCCACGCCACTTTTCATCTTTTTAGCCGTCGTTGTCCGCTTTGATTCTCGCATCCCTTTTCGTCTTTTTAACCGCTATTGCCCGCTTTGATTCCCGCGCCCCTTTTCATCTTTTTAGCCGCCGATAACGTAATCATACTTTTTTGTAATCATTACTTCACCATTTCCCAAGGCAAGGTATTTAAACTTCACAGACACTCCCATTGTCTTCTACCTTTTCAAATTTTTATCTTCGAGTTTTCCGTCGTCTCTTTCTCTCCTGTGTATTCATCTCTTCCATAGTCCGTTGTCATCAGATCCACTCTTTTCTGTAAGATCTTCTTCCTTCTTCTTCATTTCCTTTATTCACCATGGTTTACCCTGTTGAATCTCTTGATAAATTTCTCTATGATTTTTCCATTCCCTCCTGGGTTGTTTTGGAAGAGCTTTCTGAGCCTTCTGATTATTTCCATTTGGCTAAAGGACATTGGTTCCCCAGCCTCTTTATTGCTGAGTGTGAATTTTCTTTTCCACCAAATCTCTTGTGTCTGGAATTCTGTCATTACTTTGACGTTGTTCCTGCAAGAATAGCCCCTAACACATGGATAATAGTTAATGGGGTGCATAGATTAAATCAGATCCATGAAACTCGCATAGGAATTCCTGAGATTATGTTTTGTTATAGATGGGCAGTTAATGATAATATTTTTTATTTAAAAACTAGAATTTTGAATAGAGCCTTAGTAGTCAATCTCCCTGATGCCAATAGGGATTATTTTGAACATGGGGTTGTCATAAAAAATTGGCAACACCCTCCATTAACTGGAGATGAGGTTCACCAAGGTCCCATATGCCCTCCTTATGGCAATGGGATAGGTTATTTTTATTTCGTTTTATTTATTTTGAAATTATGCTTCCTTTATGTTTGATAAAATGTGTCACTGATGGCAATGTTTATTTATTTGCAGTTGATAACAAAAGAAAGTGCCCAAAAAAAGCAGATGTCAATATAAGGCCTTTGAAACTTATCTGGAGCCTGCATCAATCTGTTGCTGACGAGCATATTAGGTCGGCATCATATCTGCTGCAATACAAGAGCTACACCACCTCTTTTACTGCTCGTCCAGTAATAAGTGAATCAGAGCCAGTACCAGCTTCCACCAGCTCCTCGCCTGAATCTCACGTCCCTTTAAGCGAAAGGATGAAGAGAAGAAGACCTCCCACTCTATTCGAGAAACATGCCTCTGGTTCTGGTGAGGTAAAAATAAGTAAAGTTGATGTCCCAGGGGAGGGGACAAAGAAGAATGATGCGCCTTCCTCGGCTGCTGTCGTGAAGGTTGTAGAGAAGCCCGTAGTGGCTCCGAGCAGGTCTGCTGCTCCTGGAGAGGTGATTGTAATATCACCGACCAAGGGTTCTTCCTTGGTTGAATCTGTTCATGTTCCTCCGAGGAGGCTGAAGAAAAGCTCCTCGGTCAATTTGGCTGACACCATCATTCATCCCACAACTGTTGGGACAGGGGTTCCCACTTTTATTCCTCCGAGCTCTGCCATGAGCTCGGTAAAGTCCTGGATCATTCTCGAGGTCAAAGGTACTGAAGAAAACCTTACTCGGGATATGGTCACCTTGTTAGCTGCTCGTCACCTTGCTTCTGTAAGTCTTCTTACTTTGAACTTTTCATATTTCCTTTGTTATTTATGTTTCTGACTTGCTTTCTTTTTACTTTCACAGTTGACGAGATGCTTTAATATAATCCTGAAGAAGGATGAAACGATTAAAGCTTCATGCTGCTCGTCCAGTGTGGAGGGATCCCTGGCAGAAGCTATCAAGTCTTTGGACGATTCTCACCAGACATACGCTACTAACAAGGCTATCTGGGAGAAAAATCTTACCTCCACCGAGCAAGAGAAAGCTCGAGCTGTTGATGCCTCCAAGGAGTTGGAGAAGAGAATAAATGCCCTGGAGAAGGCAAATAAGGAGCTCGAAGAGAAGCTCAAAACTGCTGGGGAGCTTGAAGATAAGCTCAAGGCTGCTGAGGAGGAGATGGCTCAACTTAGGGAAGTAGGTCGGCAGAAGGAAGAGATTGAAATCAAATTGAAAGTTGTCGATACCCTGTTGTCCGAGAAGCTCTCCTCGGAGAAATTGAAGAGGAATATGGCTGTGAAGAAGTCCTTCAGCGCTGGCTGGGACAAGGGGTGGAACACGGGGTTGGCTGCTATGGTGTCGCAAGTGGATTATAGCAGTCTCAAATACTTTAGGGATGGATGGGTTGCTGCTCTCCAGGAAATGAAAGTTGATGAATCTTCTGAGATTTTCCAGCAACACATTCCTGGTCCCCCTCTAACCCCAGAAGATCTTGAAGAGGACGAAACTGCCTCAGAAGAGTCTTCTATGGTGATGGGAGATAATCCCCCATCCATTCAGCCTGCTGCCGAGGAACTTCAGCAGATTGTTACTTCCTTCGAGCAGCTTCTCGTGCTCCCCGAGCAACTATCCATTCCCTCCGAGCAACCTACTTCCTCGTTCCAGCCTCCCGAGAAGGTTTGGGGAGATAAGGAAAAGGTGTAGAGTTGTTCGGGTTTCTCTTTATCTTTTTCTTTTTCAAATGTAACCCACATATGTAACTCTGAACTTTATGATCTAATAAAACTTGGACTTTTTTGCATACTGTTGTTTATCTTCTATTCATACTCTGCTTATATTTCTTATTGATGATTGCTCTTTCTTTCTCTGCTAGTTTCTGGCCAGGATGGAATTACTATCTGCCCATGTGTAGAAGGGTGTCTACCTATAAAAAAGTAAAAATATTATTTTATTAGAAATATTGAGAAGAAACCCAGGGTCCCGACAGAAACTCATATTTAGCAGGAACCCCCCCGGGGTCTCGATAGTAACTCCTATTGAGCAGGAACCCCCCCGGGGTCCCGGCATAAACTCATATTGGGCAGGAACCCCCCAGGGTCCCGGTAGAAACTTTTATTAAGAAGGAACCCACCTAGGGTCCCGGCAGAAATGCATAATAGAGAAGGAACCACCCCAGGGTCCCGACAGAAACTCATATTCAGCAGGAACCCCCAGCGCCACTGCAAGTATCAGCGCCCCTGCAAGTGCCAGTGCTGCTGCAAGTGTCAACGACGCTGCAAGTGTCAGCGCCGCTGCAAGCGCCAACGCCGCTGCAAGGGCCAGCGCCGTTGCAAGTGTCGGCGTCGCTTTAAGTACCAGCGCCGACACAAGGGTCAGCGCCGCCGTAAGTACCGACGCCGCTGTAAGTGTCAGCGCCGCTCCAAGTGCCTTCGCCGGGTGAAGTGCCAGCGCCGCTTCAAGCGTAAGCGCCGCTTCAAGCGTCAGCGCCGCTTCAAGTGTCAGCGCCACTTCAAGCGTCAGCGCTACCTCAAGTATCAGTGTCGCTTCAAGCGTCAACGCCACTTCAAGTGTCGACACCGTTGCAAGCGTTAGCGCCACCTTAAGTATCAGCGCCGCTTCAAGCATAAGCGCCGCTTCAAGTATCAGCGCCACTTCAAGCGTCAGTACCGCTTCAAGTATCGGCGCCGCGACGAGGGTCGGTGTCGCCTCAAGTATCAGCGTCGTTTCAAGAGTCAACGCCACTTCAAATGTCGACGCCGTTACAAGCTTAAGCGCCGCTTCAAGTATCAGCGTCACTTCAAGCGTCAGCGCCGCTTCAAGTGTCGGCGCCGCGACAAGGGTCGGCACCGCCTCAAGTATCAGCGCCGCTTCAAGTGTCAGCGCCACTTCAAGCGTCCGCGCCACTTCAAGCGTCAGCGCCGCTTCAAGTGTCGGCGCCGCGACAAGGGTCGGCACCGCCTCAAGTATCAGCGCCGCTTCAAGTGTCAGTGCCACTTCAAGCGTCAGCGCCACTTCAAGTGTCCGCGCCGCCGCAAGGGTCGGCGCCGCTTCAAGTGGCAGCGCCGTTTCTCATGCCAGCGCCGCCGCGAGTATCAGCGTCGCCACAAGTGTCTGCGCTGCTGCAAGTGTCGGTGCCACTTCAAGGGCCAGCACCGCTTTAAGTGTTAGCGTCGCTGCAAGCGTCTACGCCGCTGCAAGGGTCAGCGCCGCTGCGAGCGTCAGCGCCGTCGCAAGTGTCCGCGTCGCTGCAAGTGTCGGCGCCGCTTCAAGTACCAACGCCGCTGCAAGTTTCAGCGCCGTCGCAAGGGTCAGCACCGCTTCAAGCGTCCGCGCCACTGCAAGTGTCGGCGCAGCTTCAAGTACTAGCGCCGCTGCAAGTGTCCGCGCCGCCGCAAGGGTCGGCGCCACTTCAAGTGCTAGCGCCACTACAAGTGTCTACGCCGCCGTAAGTGTCCGCGCCGGTGCAAGTGTCGGCGCCATTTCAGGTACCAGCGTCGCTGCAAGTCAGCGCTGCTACCAGGGTCAGCGCCACTGCAAGTGTCCGCGCCGCTCCAAGTGCCAGCGCCGTTACAAGCGTCAACGCCGCTACAAGGGTCAGCGCTGCTTCAAGCGTCAACGCTACTACAACAAGGGTCACTGCAAAAATGTTATTCGCGAAGTGCCTAAATGAACAACAGCACTAACACTTTACTTTCTTGTACAGGTTGCCTAGTCGAGCTAGCAGGGCTCGAACAGGCGCGTTGGGACCTCCTGGGAGTTTTGGCTTGGCGGCTGAGGGACAAGGTATGTTGAGCAAGCTCAACCACTTAGCACTATAGGATTGAGAGAATACTAGTAGGAGACCCTAGAGTCACCCAGTCCTCACACACCTCACACTTAGTCACAAGTGAAGTGAGCAGCCAAAGGGTTGGCTGCTCACAAGAAAAGAACTATTTATAAAATGATTTTAGAGGAGAGGGTCCTCTAAACCCCTCTCAAGAAAAATGATTTTAGAAGGGGGTCCTCGAGACCCCCCTCAAGCTGGCAAATATTTTAGAGGAGGTGGTCCTTGATACCCCCCCTCAAGTTTACAAAGTTTGTATCAAAGTTATCATTTTAAAAGATATTTAGCAAATCAGATATTTTGTCTCCATTAGAAGGCATATTTGCTTTTGAACTTTGGTCGGCGCCGGGGGGCATCTGCCAGAAGTGACAGGCAAACCTGCCTGCAGGTAGGGATAAATAGTACACTGCAAACTTTGTCCCTCACCAACTCTCTAAGTTTTAGCGCCAAAAGTGTCAACCGAGCCTTAGTGCCCAAGTATAAATAGGACCTCTGGGCAAGGTCATGGGGATGATAAAAGAAGATAGAAAAATTGCACTTTTACTCTGCTAAAATATCACCAGACCTACCTAGTATTCTCTCCCTGCTCATTCTCTTAATGTTGAGTGCCTTGTTCCTTCACTCCCCACTGACAGCCATCACTCTCAGGTGTTTCCCTTGAGAAAATTACTATTTTTGCTGTGAAAGTTCATCTTCTTGCAGGGAGTGAGTTGAAGCTTGAGTTCCATTGTTACCAGAAGGAGAAGTTTTCTTCAGAAGTTGCACCAGGAGACCTTGAAGACGTGCAGACAGCGTCCATTGGAGTGGATCACGCCTCACCCTTTTCAGTTATTCATAGACCCCAGTCTCACTACCCTCCTACACCATGATACTAAGTTGCTGCGACAATGTAATGAATATTTTAAAGCTGGTCACGCAGACCTGAGTGAAGCACAAGTTGTAGACATCCTCGGCCAAGATACTTCAGAACATGCCGTGGAAGCATATCAATATCTGAAGTGTCTACTTGATCGAGCGGTGGCCAATAATATGGCCTATTATGACATGATCGAGGATCTCCAAGGCACCCTCGAAGACCTTCAGCTTCAATACAAAGAATCCATTGCTCTGTTGCATGAGGGGTATGAGAAGAAGTACAAACTGATCATTGTCGATAAGGTCTACAAGAAGCTTTTTGTTGGGTACGATGTGAGGGAGAGAACCCTGAAAGGTGAGGTCGAGGAATGCAGACAGATTGTCGAGTTGCTGGAGCGAGAGAACAACAACTTGCAGAAAGAGCTATCACAGTTGAAGTCTGCAGCCTATTCTTCAAAAGCCTTAATCCCAGTGACCGGTGAGGGATTTTCGTTTCTAGAGGTCGAGAACGCCAACTTGAGGGACGAGTTGGAAACCTTAAAGAGAGTTGGCCCCTCTACATCAACTCGTGGACGAGCAAGATCTCCTCAGGGACGAGCAAGAGCATCTCGGATTCCTATTGAGGAACAGAGGACTCAGTCTGCCTTAGAGAACCAGGCCTTCCAGCTAATGGCAAAGAACCAGGATTTGGCTAAAATGTCAAAGAAAATCAGAGACTTGGAAGAGCAGCTCTCCACGCAGAAATCTACCTTGGAGAACAAAGAGCTCTTCGTCAAAAATCTCCACGAGCAGCTGGACAGACTAACATATCAGTTCCACAAACAGCCCAGGGAGTTCTGGATGGCTGGATACAACGAAGCTCTCTTTCACTTGGACGATCGTATCCAGAATGCCAATAATGAGGGCTACAAGCAAGGCTGGTTGAATGCCTTAGGTGTGCTGCAGCTCGAACAGGGTCATTACCTATGGGACTACCATGATCCCGGGCTTCTCGACTTACCTGTGCCACCATTCAAACTGGATATGAGTTGGATCCCTGCTCGGGCCATTCCTCGGAGCTTGATTTCTAAGTATCTCGGCGACTACAATCTTCATTCAATTGTTGAAGTATCTCGTCCCGAGCATCTTCTAGATCGACCATCCGTGATGAATGTCAGGATGTTAAATGATCTCAACTTCATAAATTCTCCTGTGGCTTTAAATGATCCGCCTGCTGGCGAGGAACCTGTGTCAAAAGTAAAGGGGAAAAACCAGTAAAATAGGAATTTTTGATGTAATAGTTAGTATATATTTCAATATCAATGTAACTTTCATTTCATTATCAATGTAATTTATTTTGAATTCAATGAAAGACTTTCATTTTTATTTGCTATTGTCTTATAACATTTTATATTTGTGCATGCATATCTGATAAAAAGATAACAATATTGTGTAGTTTGAACTTGTGATAGTCATTTGGCAAAAACAACATTTTGTTTCTCGACCAACTTAGTAATAAAGCAATAAGTATAAAAATGTTTAAAATGTTTCCAACCAACCAAGGTTGTTAAATTCTTCATGTCGACCAACTACAGTTAGTGGATTTTTATCCCCGACCAGCTATAGTTAGTCTTTTTGAAATAATTTTGCCCATAAAATGTTTCCAACCAACCAAGGTCGATAAATTTTCCTTGTCGACCAACTATAGTTGGTGGGTTTTTATCCCCAACCAGCCATAGTTAGTAGATTTTGGCGCTTTCTGGATTAATTTTACCTTTCGACCAATATAAGTTGGCATTTTCGAGAATATATTTACCTCCCAACCAACATAAGTTGGCATTTTCGAGAATATACTTACCTCCCGACCAACATAAGTTGGCATTTTCGAGAATATACTTACCTCCCGACCAACATAAGTTGGCATTTTTAAGAATATTTTTGTTTCCTAGCCAAACAGGTTGGCATTTTTAGGAATATTTTGTTTCCTAGCCAAACAAGTTGGCATTTTTAGGAATATTTCGTTTCCTAGCCAAACAGGTTGGCATTTTTAGGAATATTTTGTTTCCTAACCAACCGAGGTTGGCATTTTTAGGAATATATTATTTCCTAGCCAAACAGGTTGGCATTTTTAGGAATATTTTGTTTCCTAACCAACCGAGGTTGGCATTTTTAGGAATTTATTGTTTCCTAGCCAAACAGGTTGGCATTTTTAGGAATATTTTGTTTCCTAACCAACCGAGGTTGGCATTTTTAGGAATATATTATTTCCTAACCAACCGGGGTTGGCATTTTTAGGAATATTTTTGCTTCCTAACCAATCGAGGTTGGCATTTTTAGGAATATATTGTTTCCTAGCCAACCGGGGTTGGCATTTTTAGGAATATTTTTTCTGAGTAGTCTGATCTTTTCTGAGTTTTGCCGAGTAGTGTGTAGCACTAGTATTCCCCAAAAAATTCTCAATAAAAGGAAAAACTGTGGTAGAATATCTTCATTTTATTCATATTGCTGGAACTGCATTACATGTGAATATACATCACTGATAATACTTGCGTAGGTGCTCTGCGTTCCATGCATTCTTAAACTCCTCCCCCTCTAGAGTTGCTATTCGGTAAGTTCCTCGCCGAACAACTTCTGTAACTCGGTATGGTCCATGCCAATTTGCCTCCAGTTTATTGTGCTTTTGAATTACTTTCTTCAGCCTGTAGTCTCCTTCTTTCAGGTCGCATTTCCTCACCCTCTTGTTGTAAAACAAAGTTGTTCGCTGCTGGTATGCAGCATTTCTGATTGCTGCTTCTTCTCTAACTTCCTCGAGCATGTCTAAATCCAGTCTTCTCATTAAGTCGCTGACAGGGGAATTGAAATTCAGTACCCTGTGTGTTGGGAGGCCCAACTTGGCAGGTATAACAGCTTCACTTCCAAACGCCATCATATATGGTGATTCTCCTGTTGCTACTCGGGGAGTAGTTTGGTAAGCCCAAAGTACTGATTGTATCTCGTTGATCCAATTTGCTTTCGCATCATCCAGTCGTTTCTTTAAACCATTCAGCAGTGTTATGTTTGTTACTTCAGTTTGTCCATTGTTCTGAGGATAACCTGGTGCTGAGTAGACCTTCAAAATGTTTGACTGATGGCAATAGGAAGCGAACTCCTCGTTATCAAATTGTGTTCCATGGTCTGTGATGAAAGCATGGGGAAGACCATATCGACAAATGATGTTCTTCCAAACAAATTGGTACACTTTCTCGTACGTCATATCAATGAGTGGCTCAGCTTCTACCCACTTAGTAAAATAATCTACTGCGACGACGAGGTATTTGAATCTTCCTTGGGTCGTCGGCAGTGGCCCAACCAAATTAATTACCCACATGGAAAATGGCCAAGGGGAAGTTATGGGTGTCAACAATGCTTGTGGAGTTCTTCGGATGGAGGAAAAGCGCTGGCATTTGTCACATTTCTTGGCATAGGCTACACAATCGGCTCTCATCGTTGGCCAGTAGTATCCCTGCATCATCATCCTCTGCAAAAGAGTTCGACCTGCTACATGTGCTCCACAGGACCCTTCATGGATCTCTTCAATTAATTCTGTCACCTCGGAGGGATATACGCATCTCTGCAAACCTGCCATAATTCCTCTTCTATATAAAATACCATTAGTTAATACATACCGAGCAGCTTTAAACTTCAATTTCTTAGCTGCGAGCTTGTCAATTGGCAATTCTCCCTCCTCAATATATGCCCTGATGGGATCCATCCAAGATGGTCCTAAATCAAGGGTGATAAAGTTCATCGTCAGATCTTCATCTATACTCCGACCAGCTAGCACTTCAATTGGGATTGTTCGTCGTAGCTCGATGCGAGTAGCTGATGCTAGTCGAGCTAGGGCGTCTGCTCTCGCATTCTCCATTCTTGGTATTCTGACCAGCTGAATAGAAGAAAATTCTGACACCAGTTCCTTTGCCTTTGCATGATATCTGATCATTAATTCTCCTCTAACTGCATATACTCCCAACATTTGATTTACGATCAATTGAGAATCACTGAAGATAATAATCTGTTGCGCCTCCATAATTTTTGCTAAACCAAGTCCTGCAATCATGGCCTCGTACTCAGCCTCATTATTGGAAGCTTTGAATTGGAAACGCAGGGCGTATTCCATGTCGACCTCGTCTGGAGTGATCAAAACTATCCCCGCGCCACATCCTGTAGTGCAAGATGAGCCATCTACATATAGCCTCCATATAGGTAACTCGTATTCAAATTTCTGATCAGTTAGAGTTCCTCGGTGAAATATTTGTTGCTTCCTTTCATCCTCCCCGGATATTTCTCGCTCTTCGTCGATCATTTTTTCTTGCCCTTTTACCAACCGGAGTTGGTCTGAGCTTGAATTTAATGATCCTGTAACATTCACTTGCCCTTTTACCAACCGGAGTTGGTCTGAGCTAGTGTTTATTGATCCTGCAACATCCACAGGTTGATCAGCGAGCAACTTTTGCTCCTCGAGGGTATCAGGATAGGTGAACTCTGCTATAAAATTTGCCACAGCTTGCCCTTTTAGCGATGATCTGGGTTCATAGACTATATCATATTCACCGAGCTCTATTGCCCAGTACATCAATCTCCCTGATTTTTCTGTCTTGTGAAGGGCTTGCCTTAATGGCATATCGGTATATAATACTATGGTATGAGCCTGGAAGTATGGCCTCATTCTCCTACTTGCCTCAATAAGCGCCAGTGCTAACTTTTCCAGCCTTGTATATCTGATCTCTGCTCCTCGAAAGGCCTTACTTGTGTAGTAAATTGGTTTTTGCACTCCATTCTCCACTCTGATCAATGCCGAGCTAACTTCATTCTCAGACACTGCAAGATACAAGTACAATTTTTCTCCCATCACTGGCCTGGACAACAGTGGACGTGCTCCCAAGTATCTCTTCAAGTCTTGAAAAGCCTTCTCGCATTCATCATTCCACTCAAAAGTCTTTCTGAGTGTCTTGAATAATGGGAGACATCTATCAGTTGCTCGTGACACAAATCTGTTGAGTGCTGCTACTCGTCCTGTGAGACTCTGTACTTCCTTCTTAGTCGTTGGAGATCGCAGCCCTAATAGAGATTTGATCTTTTCAGGATTTGTCTCAATGCCTCGCTGATTGACAATGTATCCGAGAAACATGCCTTCTCGTACTCCAAATATGTACTTCGTCGGGTTCAGCTTCATTTGATATTTATCCAGTTGATCAAAAGTCCGACTTAAGTCAACTAGATGATCGGCAGCTTTCTTACTTTTCGTCAGCATATCGTCAACATAGACTTCCATATTGCAACTGATTTGTTCAGCAAAGACTTTGTTCATCAGCCGCTGATATGTCGCACCTGCATTTTTCAAACCAAAAGGCATAACATTATAACAATAAGTTCCCCGAGGGGTAATGAAAGAAGTACTCTCCCAGTCTTCAGGTTTTATTTTGATCTGATTGTAACCAGAATAAGCATCCATGAAGCTCAGCAACTCATGTCCCGAGGTAGCATCCACCAGTTGATCAATTCGGGGCAGTGGAAAGTGATGCTTTGGGCATGCTTTGTTGAGGTCGGTGAAGTCTACACACATCCTCCACTTGTTGTTTTTCTTCTTTACCATCACCACATTGGCTAACCAGTCTGGATATTTAACATCTTCAATGAAACAAGCCTTATGGAGCTTCTCGACTTCCCCCTGTATAGCTTGATTCTTCTCGGGACTAAATACTCTTCTTCTCTGCTTCACAGGCTTAATCTCCTTATTTACATTGAGTTCATGACATAAGAAGTTTGGGTCTATCCCAGGCATATCTTCATGACTCCATGAAAAAGTTTGTCTTCTGCTTCTAAGGAAAGTTATTAATTCTTGTTTTAATGAGGCTTCCAATGACGAACCTATTTGAGTAGTTCGCTCAGGGTGTTCGTCATCCAGAATGATATTTTCAGTAGCTTCCACCACTTGACCCTTCAAGAGTTGCGACTCATCTCGAGGATCCAATGTTTCGATCTCTGCACCTTCATCGACTTGATAGGTATTAGTCTTTTTCTTTGATTCCTCCAATTCTTCTTGCTCGGTGGATGAATAATAGCATTCCCGAGCTACTTTCTGATCACCTTTCACAACTCCTAATCCAAAGTTTATTGGAAATTTTAGGCACTAATGCACTGTAGAGGGTACAGCCTCGAACTTCTTCAATCCTACTATTCCCATGATGATATTGTACGATGATTGGACATTCTTATCCATCACGAAGATACGTATTCTTTCTATCCGACAAGCAGGCCACATACCAATGAATATATCCAACTTGATCGTCCCAAGTGGAAATACTTTCTCGCCAGCAAAACAGATGAGGGGTCTGTGGTAAGGCTCCAGTTGAGATAGCTTTAGATTTAAACTATCGAAGAAGAGTAGAACATGATGTCTGCCGAGCTACCATTGTCGACCAGTACTCTTGAAATCATAACTTCCTTCATCCTCATTTTGATCACTAGTGGATCATCGTGAGGATATAGAACACCTGCGAGGTCATTTTTTGAGAACCCAATGACCAACTTCTCTTTGTTCACCTTTCTCGGGCGATCCTCCTCAGCTAGATTTATTCGTTGAATGTACAAACAAGCTTGAGCCTCGCCGAGGTAAGCTTTTCTCTCTGCAGTAAGGTCTCCTCCTCCTGCATCTCCACCTGTTATAACATTACAGTCAAACGACCCAAAGCGTATTGAAAATACCTCTCGTTCTGGCTGCCTTGGTCTCTTGGGAAGATCGAGGTCGTCTTCTGGATCAACTTCATGGTTTCTTTTCTTGTTCTCCTCTGCTCGACGAGGAGATCTAGACCTCTCTCTTGCTCGGTCGTTGTTTCTTCTTTCGTTTCCACGATCAACATACTTTGACAAATTTCCTCGTCGGATGAGTGTTTCGATCTCATTCTGAAGAGCTATGCAATTCTTGGTCATATGTCCATGATCCTTGTGAAACTCGTAATATTTTTCCCTATTCCTCGTGTCAGGGTCTGCCTTCATTTTCTTTGGCCAGTTTAACTCCTCGTTGTTCTTAATTTCTTCCAAGACATGGTTAATATCTACCTTCAAAGGAGTGTAATTGACAAGTTTCCTCAGGACCTCCCATGACGACTTATTTTTGGATTGTTTATCACCACCATTGTTCTTATGTTCTTTCTTATTGGTTTTGTCGACTTCCACCTTGGTTTCTTTATCCATATTCTTCTTCGCAACCATAGCCTCCTCGGCATTCATGATTTTGGCCACTTTTGCCATCAATTCTGACATAGTTGTGGGTGGATCTTTGGCCAAAGTGTAATACAACTTATTAGGCAACAGTCCACTCATCAAGGCAGTAATCGATGTCTTCTCCTCATAATCAATGACTTCAAGTTTCTCGTTATTAAAATGAGTTATATAATCTCTGGTACTTTCACCAACTTTTTGTCTAACACTTAACAGATGTGCTATTCGTTTAACTGGCTTTGCCCCAAAGAAGAAATTTCCAATGAATAACTCGGCCAGTTGAAAGAAAGTTGAGATCTTACCCCGAGGAAGATTATTATACCATATTTGAGCAGATCCGGTAAGAGTTCCCGAGAATGCCCTGCATCTCATCTCGTCTGGGACAGCATAGATGTCGGCAGCAGCTTGATATTGTTCTATATGAAGAACAGGGTCAGTCTTTCCATAATATTTGGGGGTCACAACAGGTGCTTTGAACTTTGATGGTGTTGGAAAATCTACAATGGCCTGGACAAAAGGTGTTCCTCGAACAAAGGTTCGTTGTAAAGGGTTCTTGATTTTAACCATTTCCCCTAATCTATCCTCCAACCTTTGAATATAACCTTTCTATTCATCATTTCCTTCCTCGGGCCTGTTGGTTCGAGCAGCTGATCGCGTTGAGGTGGCTTCCTGGGATCTCTCTTGACGAGCAGCTGGTCGCGACTGGGCAGATCCTTCCCTTAAGGCTGTTGATCGTCGAAAGCTCATCGACGCTGCATTAAGAGGGCTTTTGTTCCTCCTAGGGCCTAATCGGTTAAAAGGAGAAACCCTACTTAATCTTTCCAATGCGCTGGTCCTTTCTAGAGAGAGAGTGACACGTTGTTCAGTATCTGTGGCTCGCGCCGACGAAGTTCGCCCAGATTAATAAGAGAAATCATCAGATTCCTCATTGCGATGTGAATCGGTACGCCTAGTACGTGAGGATGGTGCGCGGGTGTTTCTTTGAATACTCTGTGGTCCTGAATGGGCTGACGCAACGCCATGGAGAGTTTGGATGAGTTGTCGCATTGTTTTTTGCATGACGGTCTGGCCCTGAGCCAGATTTGTCATTATTCCAGCCAGATCTGGAATATTTGGCGGAGCAGATGGATTTGGAGGGGTTCCAACGTTTCGATTGCTGGATTCCAGAATATCATCCATTTGTGATGGATTGTTTTTGGTGAGAAAACGATATTACCAGTCGTATTCCCACAGACGGCGCCAATCTGTTTATGTAAAAAATTAGATCACTCTAATTATTCAATCATAGATAAATAAATGAGACAAAGAATTTTAAAGTGGTTCAGCCTTATAAGAATGGCCTACGTCCACTGTTGTTTTATTCCTGAGTGTTTGGGAATTCTCGATTACAAGTTCCATCAAGAAATTCCGGTATGGATTCTTCGGTCCCCCTACAATGAGGATTGTACAATGTATTTATAGCCCTCTGGCTGTAATGTGAAAGGGTAATACATTAAATGGGATACATATGAAAGGGTAATACATGTAATTCTCCTTAAGCGTGTGCATCTAAATGATAAGCATTTAATGAATCAGTTTAACTGTTGGTTATCCCGCTATTAATGCTTTATTCGAGGTGCAGCTCGGACCGCCTGAGTTGCTCGGACCGCCTAAGCTTCTTGGTACTTAAGAGTTCCTCGGTGAGGTCTTGTTCCTCGGAGCGTATGAGTTACTCGGGGAAGCAGTGTTCCTCCGAGAAATAGTCTTCCTCGTTGTAATCTTTTACCTCGGAGCTTGTGGGTTTCTCGGAAGTGTTGTTGTTGCCATGTAGATCACCACTTGTCTTCATTTAATTGGGCCATGTCAAAAGACTAAATTTGGTATCAACACTATCCATACTTATACTCTTGCAAAATATGACGCTTGTTGTTTATCTGTCCGATGCGTTGTCTATTCCAGGAAAAAAAAGGGGAGAGATATTTGTGATGTAGTGGGAATGATTATACTGACATTATTTACTATACATTTTTATTCCTCCACACTTCACCTGGTATTCGTTGTTTCTCATGTGTAGGAAGCTTTATGAGTTTATCTATATTTGGTAACACCGAGATGACATTTTAAAGATACTCCTAGGTCGATATATTGTGTCCAATGTAATTTTCTTTTGGGAATTTTTAGGTTGGTCATAGGATCTTCTTGACCGTCTGGCTAATATAATTCACATTTTTTTTGCTTTGTCTCAGAATATCCAACGGGGATATTTATAAGGACAAATTTTCAATCGAGTCATTTTTTTTCTAATTGTCATAATTTCGGACAAAACTGTTTGAGTCATAGGTTAGAATTTCAGTTGTGATCCCACTAAGCCCATGACGTGAAGTGTTAAAAATGTTACGGTAAAGCTTCAAACATGACATCGTGTTGTGTTTTGTGCTAATTTTATCTTCACACACCTGCTTTTACCAAAGATTCATCGGGTATGAATTCTAATTAATTATGAGATCTTGGACTTTTTTAAGGATGTATTTTTATTCTTAAAACTATTTTTTGGACAAAATTATTTTGGAACTTCATCTATATTTTTTTATCTGAGTTTGCTTCATTGAAATGAATTTTAAGCAAGTTATAACGAAATCTTTCAAATGAACTTAGGAGTCGTTAGAACGACTTGGCCTTTTCTTTTGAAGGCTCATTCATAGCTTTTTTCAAACGTGCATCTAACGAGGGTGTATTGTTTTGCATCGTTTGATAATGGTTCAAACGAGATTAGGATCTCGTGTGAAAGAAATAGGTTTTCGTTCAAACAAGATAACATTCGCGTTCGAACAAACCTTGTTTTCGTTCGAACGAGTAGCCGCGTCGTAATTTATGTTTTACTATAAAAGTCATTTCAGACTCAGAAAAAATAAGAACTCTTTTCTAAAAATGATTCTGCACTTCTTTGAAAAAGTTCCCAACTTACAAAAACATCCTTTCATTTTCAAGATCCAAATTCATAATTCATATGCTCTAAAGATCTTGATTTTTGCACCTAGTTTATTTCTTCCATCACAAGAAGAAATACTTTCTTGTGGTGGACTCCGAATGTGCTTATTACAGTAAAAAAAATGGTGGACTCCGTGATTCGAATCGTAGATAGTTGTTGAAGCTACATCGATGGATACCTAGGAGCATGTGGACCCATCTGTTGTGGACACTTTCGTAGGTGGATCCTATGTTGCCCCGTGGAGGATCTATAGAAGATAAAATAATGTCAAGGCATGTGGATGATCAAGTCATTGAGTAAGTCAGTTGTCTACTATTTTCTAAAACCATATCATAGTGGATTGTCCGGCCTGGTCGTCCGAGGTTTTTCCCTCAGTAGTTTCCTTGTACATCAGCATCTTGTGCTTTGTTTCTTTATTTACTTTATCTTCTTAATCACCGTAGATGCATGCTATAGGGTTAAAAAGATAAAAAAAATTGCAAATCAAAGTTTTCCCACAAGATAAGTTTAATTGGCGCTAAGTTAAAATCGAGAAAAATTTGAAAATATTGCACACTCTCAAAACTAGTGTAACTCGACTATTGTTCGTTTGTTTAAAATATCATTTGAGCTCGTCTAGTAATATAAAAAAACTGATCTTGAGCATGTTTGTAGGCTCGTTTACAATTACAAACCAAGTTTGATAAACCTTAAGCTCGGCTCGACTCGACTCGAGTCATTTACACCCTTAGTATTTAGTGAGATGAGGGAGACTGAGAATGTAGGAGATTGAGATGAAGGAGATAGGATAGTTCCCTTGATTAGTTATATGGACTGAGATATTTAATTAGAAATAAATATGATCTATATATATAGTTACGGTATACTAAGGGTAGTATCAAACGCCCCCCACCCCACCCCATGCACGAAAAAAAGAATATCAATAAGCTAAAACAATTCACATGGATGCCTCCACTTCAACCAATGACATCTTTTGTCACGTCAACTCGCACAAAATCAAAGTCATCATTTCATTGAGAAACGTTTTTTGAAGAAGCAAGACCATACTCTCGTCTCAAATCTAGATTTGCATCTGGATTGTCCCTCATGGGACTTTAGTTTATCAATTTTAAAAGTTCGTTATGTTGATCCTCTCACATATTTGGTTGAAATATTAAAAATTATAGAATATAATGTAACTATTTATTTATTATTTTGGGTCATTGAGACTTAACTACATCACTAATTTTTATATTAGACTTTAATGCATTTTAGTTTAAAAATTATATTTTGCCCACAATCCCTTAACAAGGTGTTAAAGTTAAATGCGAAATATCATTTTATGTGAAAATAATTTTAAACTTCCAACCAAAAAAATAATAATAAAAGACAGATTTTGAACAAATGAATGTTATCCAAGCCAAAGACAAAAATCAAGTCCAAATGAAAGCCCAGCCGAAACCAAATGAAACCCAAACCCATCAGAATTCAAAATTGATTCAAACTAAAACTATATTTTTTATCTGATTCAAATCTACTGCAGCTAAAAAACTATTTTGAAATATACACAAATTGATTCAAATCAATAGATTTCATAAACCAAAAACATAGTTCACAATCGATTCAAACTGATTTCGAAACCCATTCGAACAGATTTTTAATTGGTTGAAACGATTACGAGTTTATGGTCACAAAAATTTCAATTTGGGTTAATGGGCTTCATTTTTTTATTATGTTTGAATCAATTTTGATTTGGTGTTAGCTTTATTTTGGTTCGCATGTAAAAAAATTGGGTTGGATCGAATTTGGAATTATGGTTCATACAAAACTAGTAGGGTTTTGTGTATTTGATTTTGTGTTCTGTGTTAATGTGTGCAAATTAGGGGGGGGGGGGGGGGGCTATTTTAAATGAGTTCATTTTTTGTTTTGATGATTCTCAATTTGAAATTACGGTTTGTTTTATTATTTTCTTTTAACACCTCATTAACGGATTGTAGGAGAAGTCTAATTTTTAAATTAAAATATATTAAAGTCCAATATAAGAAATTGGTAATGTATTAAAGTCTAATGATCATCATTATTCATTCATAATGTAATAGGATCACCAAGACCCACTTTTAAAGTGAGTCAATAAATCTTGACTTGTGGGGGCTTAGGTGGTAGTAACCTCGGCTAATTGTTAGGGTAAATCATCATCATTTTTCAAGACTACACTGTGTATGTGTGTGTGTGTGTGTGTGTGTGTGTGTGTCTGAACTTCCATTCGTAGCGTTGTCAGAGAAGAGAGTTTAGAACAAAAAATAAAGAGACGAATGATTGTCTCACATTTATTGTTGTTCTTAATTCATAGTCGAACCTTAACAAATCCAATGAGAGTTGAGGATATGAGAGAAATATGTGGTGACTTGATACATGATGCAGTTTATGATTAAACCCTAATTTTAATTCATACTCATAAAAACTAAACCCTTTTTCAAATTATGCGAGTTTCTATTTTATTTGTTGACTCAACTTTTTTAGGACATTGGATTTAGTTCGACCCAATATAAGTGATTAAAATTGTGTCAAATCCTTGTTCTAGATCTTTTCATTAAAGAATAAATATATAAATATAAATTATATATAAGAATAAATTATAAAATCTAAATTTAAATATTCTACGAATACGGGTGTTCAAAAAAATGGATATCCTCATACGTGGATACTTTACCCCGAATACGGATTATCCGCGATGGATACCTATATTATCCTTATCGTATTCATTTTTGTCGAATATTTAAATGTAAGATCCAATTACGCTTGTTCGAACACTTATTCAAATACATAAACGTAAAATGCGGATTCGAATATTACACATAAATATATTTTTGAATATTCGTTTAAACCCCTAGGTGTGATCAGGGCGGGGTCTCTAATGATGTTTTCCTCCATTGTTCGCTACTAAAAGGAGGAAGGTGGGGAACAAGTGGTTTGTTTTCTAGCTTCCATTAGTCTATATTCGACCTACCAATACCATGCTTAACTTTTACTTTTTGGTGATTAGAAAATTTCTTAAAGTTGAACATGTTTAATATTCAATGAAGATGATTTTTGATGAAATTTAGATTTTTTTTGCAATCAAATTAGATTTTTTTTAATTAATGAAAACAATATATATACAAGAAACCTCTTAAGAGAATTCCAAAAAAAAATCTAAAAATGGATTAATTTCTTAAAATACAAAAAATATATTTTTAAACTACACTTGATAGGTGTGATATCTATAGTGAAGAAATTATTTACAAGAAAATATGAAAAAGTTCAACCAAAAATATGTGAATTTTAAATCGTTGAATCTTTTGATTATCATCTCACTCACTATCGTATTTAATTTTTTATAACTCTCATTTATGGTATTCTAGTAAGTTAACATAAATTAACTATCAAAATTTGAGTTAACTAACAAATCATCTAAAACTAGGGGGTCAATCCTGATGCAGAACCTACTGAATATTTGGATAATTATATAGTGCTTGGAAGCCTAGGGAATCACGTTGGACCAAGGAAAAATGTCATTAGTGATTATTTTTAATTTAAGTATTTATTTAGTAATTAATTATTAGGATATATTGATATCATTTATAACGTCAATATTGTTGGGCTGCAGCATGATGTGAACAAGCTCCATAACTTATTCAGAATGGGACCTCGATCTTCTTGGTCGTCAAGCTATGATGAAGGCTAGTAGGATGCCCCTGTCCGATTACAAGAAGCCCAGGATGTGTCATATAAGCATGGGTGGTTAAACGCCCTTAAGGTGCTCAAAGAACCAAAGGAGTCCGAGTTGGTACGCGTACCAAGTGGATTATCCAACAAATCGCTAACCTCCCTTTGGAAAAGACGAGGAGTGGGTTCCATTGGATGCCATTCCCTATCAACTGGTCAATGACTACCTAGTGGATCACAACAGTGATGATGAACATGCCCCCAATCCCTACAATGGGCAAAGGAGGGAAATAGAATAATTTATATCTCGCCGTCCATAAATTGTTATGTGTTTATTGTAATTTTCGTAATTTTACTGTACAGCTGACATTTCCTGTATTATGGGCTTTTGTCACGTAAAAAATATTAACATCAACTGTTGTTGCATTTTTTTCAATATAATATGTAATTTTATGTGTTATTCCATCCTCCTTACCTTTTAGGCCGTATTGTCACATTCCCTTAGGACTAGGAAAGACGATGTCAAAAATGCACCTGGGTTATGGGCAATTCGCCCGTTTAGGATTTTAGTCAACCAACCAAAGTTGGATGATTGCCTAGGGATCTCCCATAGGTCTTCTGTCTTGCATGAGCAAGTCATGAGGTCAGCTGTGTTGGTTATGATGGGGACCTGTGTAATTAAGCTTTAATTGTAATCAGCAATAATCCCATTGTAATTAAATTAAAGTGTGATCCTATGATTGCATGGTCGGCGGCTTTCCAGGATTAAAAACTAATTGTGAGCCAGTTACTTAGGAAACAATGTTGATTAACCGAATTATATGAAGAGATTTGAGCATAATGTAGAATAAATGGTCTTCCTAAATTCATAACGCAAAATAAAAACAACGAGGAACATAAGTTTGAAATGAAAATTTGCGTAAACTAAATGTGCTTAGATATAAGAAGACTAAAAGTAGAACTTTTTGATGTTGTCCGTATTTCATGCCCTTGGTATCTCTCTGCCCTCCATTTTTTCCAAGTGATAGTCTCCTTGAATATAATCTATGACCACATTGAAAGATCCCTCCTAGTTGGGCCTCCAATGGACTTACAGCGATGCTAAGAACTTTCCTGATGACGTAATATCCTACTTACAAATTCCTCGGATTGACCAATACCTTGAAAATTATTGCTGGTATGAGGCCAGCTTGCTCTCGTCATTCATCTGCTGGGTCAAGTTCATCATGAAGGGCATAGTCGTTTAGTCCTTTGTCGTTCACTCTAGTTCTCGTGGTCTGGAGACCACCTTCAAGTGGTATGATATCTTCCATTCCATAAGTGAGTGCGAAGGGTGTTTCCCCAATTGGTCTTCTGGGTGTGGTACGATATGCCTAAATAACATAAGGAAGCTCCTCCACCCAAGCACCTTTCATTTGTTCCAACCTATTTTTAAGGCCATCGATAATTATTTTATTAAAAGCTTTTGCTTGACCATTGCTTTAAGGGTACGCTACCGAGCTGAAGTTGTGCTTGATTCTATGCCCATCATAGAAATTATAGAAATAACCCCTCTCGAACTATGTGGAGTTATCAATGATAATGGATCTTGGTATCCCAAAGCGTGTTATGATGCTCCTCCAGATGAATCTTACCATATTGGTATCTATAATGTTGGACAGTGGTTCTACCTATACCCACTTGGTGAAGTAGTCTGTGTCGACCAACAAATACTTGTTATTCCTAGGTGTAGTAGGTAGTGGTCCCACGATATCTAATCCCCATTGCTCAAATGACAATGGGTTGGTTAAAGGAATCATATCATTATCCGGTTGATGAACTATAAGAGATAACTTCTGGCACTTCTCGTACTTTCGAACATAGATACTTGTATCTTTCTGCATATATAGACACCAGCATACCTCTTTAATCGCTTGGAACACTAGGGATCTTCCTCCCGCGTGACTCCCATAAATCCCATCGTGAAGCTCATAAAGAACTTGCTCAGCGTCTTTTGGGTGGACGCATTTGAGGTAAGGACATGTGAAAGATCTTCTGTAAAGTTTTACTTCAGGACCCAGATATAATTGAGCAGCCTTCACTCTTATTTAGTGAGCTAACTTTTTATCGATCGAAAATATCTCATTCTATAATTTTGCAATGATCGAATCCATCCAGCTAGGACCTTTTTCAATAGTGAGAACATGCCTGGTGATGATTGTCTTGTTAATACTGGGCTTAGTGAGGAACTCCACTTCGATTGTTATTTTGATATCAGAGTCCACTGCTTCTTAAGGATGCTAAGGCGTTAGCAGGACTATTTATTCTATGGGGAACCATTGAACATGGACTTCTTTGATGTTTTCTATAATCTCGAGTACCACGTCAAGGTAGGCTACCATCCTATCATCCTTTGAGTTGAAATCCCCGCTGACATGGTTGGATACCAATTTAGAATCTCTGAACACATTGAGCCATTTTTCCCCCAGTAAATGAGCCTTGCGTAGGCCATCTATCAACGCTTCGTATTCAGCTTTATGTTGGAGGCTTCAAAGCCCAACCAAATTCCTTAATCTATGATCATGTCTTCTGGTGTAACGGGGATGATTCCCACTCTTACCCCCTTAGAATTGGAGACTCCATCAATGTATAGGGTCTAGTCCTCAGACTGTGCTTCCTTATTTATGGAATTCTCTGCCAGTTATTCATCGATTGAACCGTCTTCTGTGAATTTACCGATAAAATCGGCCAAAATTTCCCATTAATTATTATCCTTAGTTGAAAGTGAATATCAAACCTTTCAAACTCGATTGACCAGTGCATAAGCTAGTTTCCCTAGTGGCAGGTAGTGATGCTCTACATTTAGAAGAGTTTTGTTGGTGTAATAAACATGAGATTATTTTCCCTCCTTTTCGTCGACCAAGGTCGCGCTTACTGCGTGGCCTGAAATTGCGAGGTAGATGTACAGAGGATCCCCATTATTGGGAATTACTATCAAAGGAGGTTTACTGAGGTTATACTTATTTTTCAAGTGACTTTGAATAGTCTTCATTCCAGGTTAGGCCCTTATACTACTTGAGGAGCTAGAAAAATGGTCAGCAGTGCTCCGAAGACTTAGAGATTAAGTGATTGAGTGCTATGAGCATTTCGGTGAGTTTTTGAATATCACGCAGCGTCTTTATTGGATGGACCCTTTTTATAGCATCAATTTGATCTCGATTGGCCTCAATACCTCTTTTGTTGACTAGATAATCTAGAAATTTTCTTAACTGGACCCTAAATGAGCACTTGCTCATGTTGAGCGCCATCTGGTATTTCCTGAGGATTTTGAAGGTGTCGACCAAATCACTAAAGGTGGTCGATTGTGTCATTTCTCTTGACTAGCATGTTGTCGATGTAAACCTCCATGGTTTTCCCCATCTATTGCTTGAACATTTTAATGACCAAACTTTGATATGTTGCCCTTGTGTTCTTAGGGTCGAATGGATTACCATGTAGCAGTACAAACTAATAAGGGTGATGAATGATATCTTATCCTTGTGGGGCCGAACAATAGAATCTGATGATACCTCGAATAGGCATCCATGAAATTCATTCGCTCATATGCTATCATCGCATCAACCAACTAGTCTATCTTTGGCATGGGAAACAATCTTTAGGACCAGCCTTATTGAGATTAGTGAAATATACATATTCTTCAACGATCGTTTCTTTTGCACAACGCCACTGGATTTGAGAGCCACTTCAAAAATTTGACTTCTCTAATGGACCTTGCCTCCAGGAGTTCTCCTACTTCATTTTCCATCGCTTTAGCCTTTTATGGGGTTGTTCGGCATGCCTTCTTAGTGGTTATCTTACGAGATGGGTCCACATAAAGACAATGGCAGGTTATCTAGGGATCAATCCCTGGCAGGTCATATGATTCTCACTCAAACACATCCAAATTACTCTTTAGGAAGCCAATAAGGTCCCTCTTTTTAGGATCGACGAGTGTTGTCCCAATTATAAACTTTCTCTGTGGCAGGTTGACACCAACATAACCTCCTCTAGATTTTTAATGACCTTATCATCGTGGTGGAACCAGGTCTCCTCCACCCATGGTTGATCGTATCATTATTGTTATTTCTAAGGAGTAGCCCCATCTTGGGCTTCCTCTAGATAATCTTCCTTTTCTTTCCTCTTCTCTTCTCGGGGTCTGATGGAGATGATTATTTCCTAGCTGTGGCATAATCACCTCGAATTTTCACTACTCCCGGTCTATGACACACTTGAGCTTATGGTGGTAGATCAAGGTACGAATCTCACTACATGAAGTTATCCTCTGATTAGAATGTCATGGTAAGGTGAGTCTATGTCTACCACTAGGAATTAAATCAATTTTGAAATATTCCCTGCCCTTACTGGCAGGACTATCTTCCCAATGCCATCATGATCTTCTGTAACAACCTGCGTAATTTTGAGCTATTTTAATTTATTTCTGGAAAATGGAGGAAAATAAAGTTTTTGATAAAATTATTTTTATTGCTCAAATATGTTGGTTATTATTTTTAAAGTCGAGAATTTCAAACGGTTTCAAAAACGGAGTTAAAATGATTTTTAAATGTTTTTTTTAACTCTTGGAGTTGTTTTGACTTCCAACTCTTCATTTCTTTGCCTTATTTAAAGGAGTCTTTTGGATTCCAACTCTTCATTTCTTTGCCTTATAAAAAAAGAAGTCGTGAGCAACCCTTTTAACCTAATTTTGGCACAAATTTTGGTAGCAAATATATTTTATATTCCTCTTCTTTTTATATACACATTGGCCCTTGAGATTTGTGAGTTCTAACCTTAGATTAGAGGTGTTCTTGGGGCTATGTTCGAGGAGGTTCTTGGAGGAGATTTTGTAGATATTTTGAGTTGATCTTGAGGATGTCATCGTTGGTTTCTCATCATGGTTTGAGGTATGGGGTTTTACACAATATGCTCCTTAAATCTCGCGAGTGTCGTTCTCTTTGAATTCTTGTTAATTGAACTCATATTTGAATTGATAAATTCATTGAAATCTGGAAAATAATTGTTGAAATTATTTTGATTCATGTGATATCATTATATTGTTGATGAGCACGTTGTCATGAGATTTTAATATGGCACGGATGTTGAGTACCCACCAAAATACCTATTTCCGGGCTATGGCTTTGATAAAGCATATGCGAATGGGGTGAGGCCTGGTTACCCATTGATGTGTTGTTGAAAAATTATAATGATGAAATGCTATTGAGATTTGCATTTTGATTTGAATATCCGTACTCGTGTTGTTACACTTTATTCATTGCTAATCCATATTTGTTGAGCATCTTTCTTGTCGTATTGTGTACTTCCCTATATTTTCTTTTAGTGGCAGGTTAGCGCGGATTTTGGAGCGCTATGGAGATTGATTTTAACGAGGATTGTTTGGGAAAGATTTGTATTATTTTGATGTATAGAGATTTGGAGATTTGTATTTTATTTTCGAGTTAGTTGTTGTATGTAATTCGAGAGATTTGGTATTTAATTTGAAGAGATTGAGATTTGTAGTTTCTCTTTTGTTGTTATGGGACTTAGATGCTCTATACCTTGTCACTTGTGGATTTGGATTTATTTTATCGCATTAGCGCTCCGTTCGCTCTCCCAGGGCGGGCGGGGTGTTACAAATGGTATCAGAGCTTAGGTATACGGCAACCCTCGGGGCTTGAGTTTTGGGTTCATTGCGTGGTTAGAAATTTTTGGAGATAGAAAATTTTAGGTGATATTCGTGATAGGCATCTAGATTAAATGTGAGGAATTTATTTTTGGGAGACGTGATTTATTTTTGGAGATAGTGTAGTGGCCTGATTTTTTAGAGTTAGGCATTCGGCGAATTTCGAGGGCGAAATTCCATTGTTAGTGGGGAAGTGTAACAACCCGCGTAATTTTGGGCTATTTTAATTTATTTCTGGAAAATGGAGGAAAATAAAGTTTTCGATAAAATTATTTTTATTGCTCAAATATGTTGGTTATTATTTTTAAAGGCGAGAATTTCAAACGGTTTCGAAAACGGAGTTAAAATGATTTTTAAATGTTTTTTTTAACTCTTGGAGTTGTTTTGACTTCCAACTCTTCATTTCTTTGCCTTATTTAAAGGAGTCTTTTGGATTCCAACTCTTCATTTCTTTGCCTTACAAAAAAAGAAGTCATGGGAAACCCTTTTAACCTAATTTTGGCACAAATTTTGGTAGCAAATATATTTTATATTCCTCTTCTTTTTATATACACATTGGCCCTTGAGATTTGTGAGTTCTAACCTTAGATTAGAGGTGTTCTTGGGGCTATGTTTGAGGAGGTTCTTGGAGGAGCTTTTGTAGATATTTTGAGTTGATCTTGAGGATGTGATCGTTGGTTTCTCATCATGGTTTGAGGTATTGGATTTTACACAATATGCTCCTTAAATCTCGCGAGTGTCGTTCTCTTTGAATTCTTGTTAATTGAACTCATATTTGAATTGATAAATTCATTGAAATCTGGAAAATAATTGTTGAAATTATTTTGATTCATGTGATATCATTATATTGTTGATGAGCACGTTGTCATGAGATTTTAATATGGCACAGATGTTGAGTACCTGCCAAAATACCTATTCCCGGGCTATGGCTTTGATAAAGCATATGCGAATGGAGTGAGGCCTGGTTACCCATTGATGTGTTGTTGAAAAATTATAATGATGAAATGCTATTGAGATTTGCATTTTGATTTGAATATCCGCACTCGTGTTGTTACGCTTTATTCATTTATAATCCATATTTGTTGAACATCTTTCTTGTCGTATTGTGTACTTCCCCATATTTTCTTTTAGTGGAAGGTTAGCGCGGATTTTGGAGCGCTATGGAGATTGATTTTAACGAGGATTATTTGAGAAAGATTTGTATTATTTTGATGTATAGAGCTTTGGAGATTTGTATTTTATTTTCGAGTTAGTTGTTGTATGTAATTCGAGAGATTTGGTATTTAATTTGAAGAGATTGAGATTTGTAGTTTCTCTTTTGTTGTTATGGGACTTAGATTCTCTATACCTTGTCACTTGTGGATTTGGATTTATTTTATCGCATTAACGCTCCGTTCGCTCTCCCCGGGCGGGCGGGGAGTTACATCTTCCACGTGGAGATGACTAGTTGAACCGTTACCTTTTTTAGATCGGCTAAGTTGAGCTTTAATTTGTGTAAGATCTCTAGGTACATCACCTCATATGAGCTCCCTTAATCTAGCAGCAGTCTATCAATGTTCCAGTTCACAATCCTAATAATGATTACGAGTGCATCATGGCGCGGGGTCCTTACCCCAACCAAATCTTCTTCTATAAAGACAATGTGTTTATTTTAGTCGACATCCTCCGATTGTTGGTGCTTGCCAACCTGGCTTTTAGCGGGGTCAATCTGGAAGGCTTCTATAACGGTTGTGACCTTTTTTAGTTCCATTCAAATAACGTTCTTTTGAATCTTCTTGAGGTCGGAGGCTTCATAAATTATTGCTAATTATTATCCCATGTCTTCATCTAGTATGTTAGCTAGTTTTTGGTTGTCGTTGGTTGCGACCTTGTCAGCTTTCTTGTCTATATACTCGTCCAGATGCTTATCTTGGGATAACTCTTACAAGTGAGATTTTAACACTTTTTAATTATTTGTTCGGTGACCCCCTTCTTTATGGAATGTGCATCGTAATGCGTTTTTCCTCTTCGTTGGGTCACCACCCATATTCATGGGCCACTTCACAAACTGTTGATCCTTGATATTTCCTAGTATTTTATTGATTGGTTCCTTAAAGACCATGTTGATAGCTTGGAAGTTTTTCGGAGGATCTGCCCTCCCCCCATTCTTGGAACCATTTTTACCCCCGTTCTTGCTCCCCTTTTTAGGACTGTTGTCCTTATCGCCTACCTTATTTTCCATTACGCAATAAGTTTTATCATGGCTAGTATGAACCACATCCTCAACTTTATCATATTTCTCAATACACATCATGAGGTCATCAATAGTGGTAGCCTCCTTCTTTATAAGGGACTGGTCAGCATGTAGGTGGTTGGCAGACCGATCTTAAAGGATGTTATGCCAACTTACTTCAACTAGTCCTCTATTTTATTGAACGCTTCCCAATGTCTTTTGGCATACTCATGAAGGGTTTCTTATGGATTTTTCTTCATCGTGAGCAGTGTATACCTCCCCTTAGGGTGGGAGTTGAGGGTTATAAAGCGAGCGTTGAAGGCCTCAGTGAGGACCTTGAATCTCATGATGGACCTAAGGGACAGCCTATCAAACCACTTTTGGACTACATCATGTAGGTTAGAAGGGAAAATGCGCCACATAAGAGAGTCATTTTGGGTCCACAGGGTCATGGTCTGCCTGTTGCGCTTGACATGGCCTATGGGGTCAGTTTTTCCATCATATATTTTAAACTTGGGTACTGTGAACTTATTTGGGGACTTTTCATCCTTAATCTCCCTTAAAAAGGGGGATTTCATGTGCATGTTAAGAGCTCTTCTAACCAGCTCTTTGGTGGACCTAGACCCTTGATGGGCTAGGTGTTGATCCATATCTTTTCGTACTAAACTTCTTATGTCTTGTTGTTCATCATTTCTCTAGTGTCTCTCTGGTCGACCATGTTTCGATCCGTCTAAGTCGCGCTTAAAGCTCCTCCCTCGACTATGAGTTTTGCTCGCTTGAGGACTGATTTGTCACATTTCTTATTGATATCCCCCGTTAATTTGTACATTCTAGCATTCTCGTTCATGTATTTCCCGGCTCTTATACTCATTTATTGACTAACCCCTGAATTCATTATATATATAATATGTGTGTCTTTATTGAGCTTTTATAGGTCTCGGGAATGCATATTGGGAAGTTTAGTTTTGATCTAGAGCAGTTCTGTAGACACTGCACAGTCGAGGGCATTTTAGTAAATCCAGCATTTGAGTTTTGATCTCGATATCTTCACAGAAGTTGAAGCTACTCCTCTTATCTTCGCGTGGGCTCCAACGGTGCTTGAATCTGATCTAAAACGAAGAAGTTACGGAAGATTTGATTAAATATGGGACAAAAGCAAGCCAAGCAATATTTTGAAAGCAGGTCCGAATCGATTCGGATCAGCCGAATTGATTCGGTTATCCCAGCGCATCCTCTTTTCATATGCGAATCAATTCAGACCAGCCGAATCGATTCGGTTCTGCAGAATTTTCAGTTTTTCTCCTATTTACTAGTTTGCCATTTTGGATAATTTTTTTAGAATTTTAATCCTTATTTTCTCTTTCATTGGGGGGATAGTTTTACTTGGGATATTTGTTGGATATAGAAAACACTATCTTCTCTCTCCTAGGTCAAGTGTATTTATTCTTTTCACCTACTTGTAAATCTTGGATTACTAGTTGATTTGTGGTTATTAATGCAAGAAAGGTTCATTTACTTATTCTTTACTTGTTATATTAGCTTTAATTTGCATTTATTACCATCTCTAGTATAGTTATGTGTTTACCCATTATGGATTGCTATAATATGTGGTTTCTTGGCATGTGTAGTCTAGTTCCGATTATGAGTAGCTAAAGTTAAGGTTAAGGATCATAATCCCACCTAGGATGCTTGTACTTTAAATTTATGGTTTGGTTTAGAATTTCCCTAATTGAACTTTATGTGTTTGTATTGAAGTATCCTAGCTTCTTAACTTTTCTTGTCATACGAGGGATAGTATATGAAGCTTTAATATAAACCAAACCCATTTAGTTATAACTAATTAATCCCTAACCCTCCATCGATGAGTTAATCTCTACATGGTTGATGTTCGGACTTAATTAGTTTTGCTCGATTAGAAGTAATTTCAACCAAGTCCTATTATCCTTTTTGTGAATTCAGGGTGGGATAATGATCCTCAATCCCCTTAAAATTTTGAACTCAAGCTTATCTTAGTTCCTTTCACAGTTTCATAATTATTAACTAGTTAATTATTCATCAATAGCATGTTAGTTTAGAGATTACCCTCAATCACTTTTTCAAACAATTAAATCATATTTTACACTTTCACTTTTGTGACGTTTAGAGAATCCTTTTTAACCTATTCTTGTTCTCTAAGGAATGCTTCAATCCCTCTGGTTTACGATTCCGTACTTACCGGATATTACTTGTTGCGATAGATTCACACTTGAATCATAAGCTTTTTAGAGCGCACCAAGTTTTTGGCATCGTTACCGGGGATTGGCAACAAATTTTAAGTTTAAAAAATTCTCTTTACACTATATCGTTACCTGTGGTCACCGTGACAACAGGGTTTCCAAAATCAATCCAAAATTTCGTAGATGCAAGACGCGAGTAGTAGCAATTTAAATCCTATTCGTGAACCCTCGTCGTCTAGTGAACCTTCGGATTATTGGAGACCTTTACCATCTATTTCTCATTCCAATTCAATCTCGTCTCCTTCTTATAACTAAGCCCACTCTGAAAATGTTTGTGAGCGTGGTAGTCAAGGGATAGCACTCATCCTCTGTATAGGCCAATGTGAGATTACTTGCAACCCGAGAGGACCACCTCTCCTTCTTGTATCCTCTTTCCATACAATGTCGTCCAGATCCATTTTAGAAATGGAATGATTCAATTATTTCCTACTACTGCCACGGCATGGAAAATGAAAAACCTTACCTTCATGTTAAAGAGTTTGAGGAGGTGTGCTCTACTTTTAGCGACCAAAACTGTTATTTGGATGTCATACGACTCACACTTTTCCATTTTCTTTAAAGGACAAAGCCAAAACTTGGCTTTAGTCTTTGGCTCCTAATTCCATCGGGAGTTGGCGCGAAATGCAAGCAAAATTTTTGAAGAAATTCTTCCCAACTCTTCGCACCAACGCTCTAAAGGGGCAAATCCAACCCTTCGTTCAAACCAAATGTGAATCTTTCGAGCGATGTTGGGAACGGTTTAACGAGCTACTCTACAAGTGTCCTCACCATGGCTTCGAGAAATGGAGATTAATCTCCTTTTTCCATAATGGGCTTTCCATAAAGGCATGAGCGCATGTTAAATATTGTGCCAAAACTACGCAAGATTGGTACACTTCGCTACCTATCAAAACCAGTGCGCGTTCATCCAAACCGCCTTCCTCTAGCCATGGGATATATCACATTACCGAAGAAGATGATATGTCATTAAGATTAGCCCAACTGTCTAAGCGTATCGAGGCAATGGATGCCAAATATCGAGAACCCTCCAATCCTTCTCCCTCTCATGTAGAGGAGTCTTGTGCCATTTGGGATGTTAAAGTTCACTCAATGCAGGATTGTCCTACAATCCCGACATATAAAGTGATGTTTCACGATCAAGCCAATGTGATTGCAAGAAATAGTTTATGACTCCTTTAGGTGAAGGGTATAATCCATCCTGGAGAAACCACCCGGGTTTCTCCTACGGGCAACCCCAACAATCTCAAAATCCACCTCTCCCATATTATCAAAATCTTCCCCCACCTCAGAATTGTCAGCAACTATATAATAAATTTCCTCCACCCCAAGTTCAAATGCAAGGTCCCCCTAAGGGAAAACCTCCTCCGATTATACCACCGTATGCTCACCCGAACAAGAGGAGTCTCGAAGAGGCTCTTCAATCTTTTATGACTTCTCAACAAGCCACAAATGCTAGGCTTGAAAAATAAATCTCCAAGTTGACTTCGGAATTGAGTATACAAGAAAAGGGAAAATTCCCTTCATAACCTCAAAGGTTCGTGGGGAAAATAGTGTTACTGACACTTTGAGTCCCCCTCCTGATAGTGCAAAATCTGTGACCGTTCTAAAGAGCGGGAAAGTCACTGATAAACCCACTCCTCCTTGTGTCCCCACCATCGTTAAGGAAGTTTCACCCGACCCATTAAAGGTCAAAGATGCCTCATTAAAACAAAGAGAGGGGAAAGCTCCTTTACAACCGGAAGGGGTTTCAAAGTGTCCTATCCCTGTGCCTTACCCTCAAAGGCTCCTTTCGCCAAAAGGGAATGTTAATAATGCGAACATATTGAAAATGTTCAAACAATTCAAGATTAACATACCCCTTTTGGATGCCATCAAACAAGTTCCTGCTTTTGCTAAGTTCTTAAAAGACTTAATCACTGTTAAGCGAAAGTAATTTATAAGGAAGAAAGACTTTTTGGCCGAAAATATAAGCTTCATAATTCAGTCTGAACTACCTCCTAAATACAAAGATCCCGGTTGTCCCACCATATCGTGTTTGATAGGAGACTTTAATATGGAGCAAGCTTTGCTAGATCTAGGCGCGAGTTTTAATTTGTTACCACGCCATGTGTATGAACAACTCGGTCTAGAAGACCTCAAACCCATGAAAATAACCCTACAATTAGCAGATCGCTCCGTTAAGGTTTCGAGGGGTGTTGTAGAAGATGTAATAATACAAGTTGACAAATTTTATTTTTTCGTGGACTTTGTGGTGTTGGACACTCATCCTACTTCTCCTAGTAGTAAGACTACCCCCATTATCCTTGGTCGTCCTTTCCTAGCCACATCCAATGCGTTAATCAATGCTAGGAATGGCCAAATGAATCTTAAATTTGGAAATATGACTTTGGAGATTAACATTTCCAATGTTTCTAAACAGATGAGAGATGATGATGAGGTCCATGAAGTAGACCTCTTAGAGGAGGTGGTTCAGGAGCATTTCGATGGTACTTATTTTACGGATCTTTAGAGGGATGTCTTGTAAACTCGAGTGAGTTGGAGAGTAGTTATTCTCCTTACGATGATGAGGTAAAGTTCATGATTTTGTTTCTAGATGAGGATGATAGAGTCGATGAAGTTAATTGGTGTACCTATTTTGAGGACTTACCCCCTCATGATTCGTATGAAGTACCCTCGGATGTGCGATTTCCCAAACTTGAATTAAAGCAATTTCCTTTCTAGTTAAAATATACTTATTTAGGTGAAAATGAGACATATCCCATTGTTGTCTCATCTATCCTCGATGGGGGTAAAGAACAAAAACTGATGGACTTGTTAAGGAGGTATAAAGGTACTTTTGGGTGGACAATTGCGGATTTTAAGGGAATTAGCCATTTAATTTGCACTCACAAAATCCATTTAGAGGAGGATGCAAAGCCCTCCCGTGAGATGCAAAGGCGATTGAATCCGGTGATGAAAGAAGTTGTGAGGGCCGAAGTGATTAAACTTTTAGATGCCGACATCATATATCCTATATTCGATAGAAAGTAGGTCAGTCTGATACACGTGGTTCCAAAGAAATCAGAAGTCACTGTTGTAGAAAATTCGAAAGGGGAGTTGATCACTAAACACACAACCACTGGGTGGAGTGTGTGCATCGACTATAGAAAACTAAATGCAATGACGTTGAAAGAACATTTTCCCCTTCCATTCACTGACCAAATGTTGGAACGTGTGTCCAACCACCCTTATTACTGTTTTCTCGATGGGTACTCTGGTTACAACCAAATCGAGCTTGATCTCAAGGATCAGGACAAAACAACCTTCACATGCCCTTTTGGGACATTCGCTTACAAAAGGATGTCCTTCGAGTTATGTAATGCATCTGCCACATTCCAAAGGAGCATGTTGATCATGTTTAGTGATATGGTAGAACGTGGTCTAGAGGTATTCATGAACGATTTTAACATTTTTAGCAACTCCTATGACCATTGTCTTTCCATCCTTGAGAAGGTGCTGTCTAGATGTGTCGAGAAAAATCTCTTGTTAAACTGGGAGAAATGCCATTTTATGGTCACTATGGGGATTGTTCTAGGTCACATTGTCTCCTCGGACGGCATTGAGGTAGACAAGGAAAAGATTGAGGTCATTGTTAACTTACCCACTCCTAAATCTCTGAAAGATGTAAGGTCTTTCCTTGGGCACGCAAAATTTTATCATCGATTCATAAAGGACTTTAGCTCGATTGCTAAACCCTTGTGAAATCTCCTTTCCAAGGAAACTCCGTTCGAATGTAGAGATGGGTGTCAAGAAGCTTTTAAGACTTTGAAAAACATGCTTACCACCGCTCCCATAATTCAAGCTCCTGATTGGACCTTATCCTTCGAGTTAATGTCTGACGCTAGCGACTTTGCATTTGGGGTTGTTTTAGGATTGATAAGTGATAACAAGCCCCATGTCATTTATTACGCAAGTCAGACTCTTAACGGTGCGCAGTTGTTGTATTCAACCACCAAGAAAGAGTTATTAGAGGTTGTCTATGCCTCGGATAAATTCTGGGCATACCTCGTGGGATTTCCAACAATTTGTTTTATGGATCATGCGGCACTCAAATACCTTGTGTCTAAGAAGGATGCCAAGGCACGTTTAATTAGGTGGGTGCTTCTACTCCAAGAGTTTAATTTAACTATAAAATAAAAAAAGAGTAGAAAAAGTTATCGCGGATCACTTATCGCATTTAACATTTGTGGTACCCAAGGACCAACTCCCCATTATTGAATTCTTCCCGGATGAACAGTTGTTCTCTGCTTCCTCTCTGTCATGGTTCGCTGATATTGTGAACTACCTCGTGATGGGTTCAATTCCATCTCATTGGACCCCTCAAGAGAAGAGGAATTTCTCTAGTTGGGTGCGTAGGTTCTTTTTCGATGATTCGTATATGTTTAAGTATTTCCCCAACGAGATCATCCGAAAATGTATCCCGGATGAAGAGACAGAGAGCATAATTCGATTCTCCCACACTCAAGCATGCGGAGGCCATTTTTCTTCAAAGAAAACCACTACAAAGATTTTACAATGCTGACTTTATTGGCCTACACTATTTAAGGATAGGCACGACTTCTGTATTTCGTGCGAGCATTGCCAAAAATTGAGCGCTATAACCTGTCGGAACATGATGCCAAAGTCCCCCATTTTAGAAATTGAAGTCTTTGACTGTTGGGGAATTTATTTCATGGTCCCATTTCCACCGTCTTTTGGTAATCTTTACATCCTTGTGGTCGTCGATTACGTATACAAGTGGGTAGAGGCCATAGTGTCCAATACTAATGATCATAGAATGGTGTTGAAGTTCCTTAAGGAACATATACTTTTGTGTTTTGGAACTCCGAAAGTGATCAAAAGCGATAACATAACTCATTTTTATAATTCTCTGTTTGCTAATCTTATACGAAAGTATGGGGTAGTTCATAAATTTGGAACTACCTACCACCCGCAAACTAGTGGCCAAGCTGAGTTGGCCAATCGCGAGATCAAGCATATCCTTCAGAAAATGGTTAATCCCAACCGTAAGGATTGGTCCCTTAGACTCACTGATGCGTTTTGGGCATATCGTACGGCCTATAAGACTTCACTTGGAATATAGCCCTTTAGACTTGTGTATGGAAAACATTGCCATTTACCGGTTGAACTTGAACACAAGGCTTATTGGGCGATTAAGAAGCTAAACCTTGATTTGGATAGAGCTGGTAAGAAGCGAATGCTCCAACTCAATGAGTTAGAGGAGATTCGAAATGAATCGTATGAGATCTCTAGGATTTATAAGCAAAGGGTGAAAGCGAGGCACAACAAGAACATATCCCGTAAAACTTTTCACCCTCTTCAAAAGGTAATCTTGTATAATTCTAGATTACATCTGTTTTCAGGTAAGTTGAGGTCTAGGTGGACGGGTCCATTTGTTGTTAAGGTTGTCTATCCTCATGGTGCAATAGAAATTGAGAATTCGAGAGATGGAAGTGCGTTTAAGGTGAATCGCCAATGCCTTAAACCTTTATAGAAGCTTTTAACTCATCTATTTAGTCGATTCCATTGTTCAAACCCGTTTACGGGGTTGGACAGGTCTCTTGGAATCCCATTTTTTTTATGCCGAGCAACCTCCGACATGTTTGAGGTGAAATATTTTTGTCCCGAACCCTTTGTACATCTTAGTTACCATCTTTAGGGTCCTAAAATCCAAGAATAACAGCCCAATGTTTAAATCCAATGAGAATTATGTAAACAGTAAAGCAAAAATCAAATTTCCTTTTTTGCGAATCGATTCGGCCCCTCAGAATCGATTCGGTGTTGGGACAACCTACAGGTCTTCGTTTGGCGAATCGATTCGAACCATACGAATCGATTCGGCTGGCAACAGTAAAAAAAAATTAGAACCAATTTGAATCGATTCGCACACTGAGAATAGATTCGCCCTGAGACAGTGTGCCAGTTCGAAGAGAGCGAATCGATTCGGACCATCCGAATCGATTCGATTGTTTTGGCCTTTTAAATTCTTCCCAGGTTCATTTAACCTCTTTTTACTCTAACTCTCCTTTCCCCTTTAAAAGCCCATAGAACTCATCCCTTCCCTTTCACTTCCCCCGACTGATTATCTCATTATTTTTCCAAGTGCACACTCATTCAAGGTAATTATCTTAAACCCTTTAATATTCAAATCTTGTTGTTTATTGTTTGCATTGTTTTCAAATTAAAGAATTGTTCTTCCATATATAAAATTGTGTTGATTCATGAAATCTCCATTTTCCTTTACCGATTACCATCAATATCCAATAAATACAACTTTTAATTGTTGTTTGTTCAGTGGTGTTGTATTTGTTGGGGAATTTCATGAATCAAGCATGCTTTTCTCCCTAGTTTGATTCCAGTGCACACCACATGTTCGATAAATTGCCTTAATGAAAGGTTGGTTCCTAATTTTTCCATTTCTTGTACCATTTATCGAGCATGTCCAACGTTTTCCCTTGTTTGAGTGTGGTGCATGTCGGATGAGCATACCCGCCTATTTTCTTTCGACATGCACCCTTGATTCCTTCCCGAACCCCTTTTCACGCTAGTTTTTAGTTTTTACATTACAGTTATTGTGTATGTATTGAATTAAAATTTTTATAGGTTCGAACGGCTCAAAAGCCTGCCACCAATGATGTCACGGGCCGAACTGGCTTTGAAACATTTTGATCCAAGGTCGAGCGAGATTTGTATAGAGAGAAATTTCCCTCAACTTGGGCGATTGCTATTGAGCACAAATGAAGCTTGTAGACTTTCCTAACAAGGTTATAAGGCATTTTAAAAAAATTCCATTAGGAAGCCCACCATTAAATGGAGGGTGAAGTGAACGAAGACCATGTGTGTGAAATATATATTGCACAACCAATTTACTTGTATGAACGACACGAGACGAAGTCGTATGCATATGAAAAGAGGATAAATCTACTAAGGTGCAAATAGTAGAAGGCTAGATAGTGAATATCTAAAATAAAGTTGAAGTAGTAAAACTTAAGCAGAAAGTCTTGGGCAAGAGCCTATATGATAGGGTAACCTGGATTTTAGAGCAAACACATGTGAAGTGTTCATTATTAAGGGTATTTGATAGCGTACTATATGGGTGGTACGGAGTAGCTTACTTGTGAGTGTCAGGATGCGATGCGCAATATTTTTACAGCGTTGTCTGTACCTGGTATACATTTTCCGAATTTCGGGATGAAATTCCGTTGTAAGGGGGGAAGTATGTAACACCCCGTATTTTTGACGATTTAAATAATTATGTGATTAATTATTATTATTATGGGAATAAATATGCGATTAATTATTGTTGTTGGATTAATTAAATTAAAATGTGAGAAATTAATTTGTTATTAATCCGAATTAAAATAATTATTTACTAGCATGCCAAGGGTTAATACTTATTTTTGATAACTATTAAATATTATTGTGTGATATGTAATATGGAATGATGATATTTGATAAATTATCGGAAGTGAGAAATACGACAGTTTAGTAATTTAAGTCTGACACGCGTGTGAGTCGTGTCGAGACTAATTGATTGAGATAAAAAGAGAATTTATTTTTATTAACTTGTACGGTCATTTTGAGTGCGCCATTGAGTCCGGGAAGGTCGAGATAGTCAAAATAGTGAACTCGGGTGTTTAGTTTGGGTCCCGGGCCGATTTCAAGCCTAACCGGCACCCCGAGAGGGCATTATGGTAAATTATATTTTTGGGCTAAATTAATGGACGAAAATTGGGACTTATTATATCAGCCAAGGAAGTCCATTAGGGTTAGGAGGTGACAGGAAGTTAGAACGGCCATGGAGGGTGTGCGGGAAAACCAAATTCCAAGAGAGAATACTCATTTAGCATCACCTTGCACAACTGTGACCACCAACGCATAGATCGCGAAGAGAGGAACGCGTATATACCAACATCACCAGTGGATCAGACCGTCATATTCGAGGCAAGTGTTTATTACTTGCTTTCTTTTAGCAATAATCATGCTCATGTTAGTGTAGGTGGATTTAATCCTGATTTATATGTTAATTGGGTGAAAATTGGAGATTTAAATTATAATTAAGGATTGGTTTAATTAGTGGTTGAAATTCCTTCATGTATGTAGAGGATTAATAACGGAATTTGATTATATATTGATGAACGAATCTGGGTTGATTAGGTTCTTGAATTAGAATTTTGGAAACTAGGGTTCATGTGAATTAATTTGGGGGTTTTATATAATTATGGTGATTTATGACGAATTAATGATCCTAGGAGGTTAGGAATGACTTATAACCTATTAGGTGTTGATGGGTATTGATGATGAGTTGTTGGGAATTAAATCTTAGAGGTTTTTAGGTTCAAAAATGGTGAAAACGTTGAAGTTTGGTGAGGAAGACGAACAGTGCAATCTCACGCGATCTCGCGCGAAGTGGTTCAAACGAGATGGAGATCTCGCGCGAATTCATTTGAGCGAGATGGCATCTCGCGCGAAGACTCTCAAACGACACGTGGAAGTCGTTCAACCGACAACCCTTTTGGTTCGAGCGACAGAGGGAATTTTTGGGGATTTTTCTCAAAGTCTAGTTTTGAGTTTGCCGGTTTATTGGAGTGAGGGAAACTACCAAATAGTAAATTTAAATAAGATGGAATTTGGGAAAGTATGTGAGGATAAATACTTTAATTATTTCGGTATAGAGAGAGTATACCTTGGAGATTACGAGAGAGATAGTAATCTAAATATTTATACTATACGTAGACATGAGATTAAAATACGTATGAAGAGTATATATGTAGGTTGGAGAAATACCTATAATTTATAATAGGATGTGTGTATGCCTATTATGTGATATTATTGTAAGAGCACTAATGGGTGATAACCCGGGGGTGCAAGAACCTTATAGTTAAGAGCACTAATGAGTGATAACTCGGGGGTGCAGAAACTTTATTGTTAGGTGCACTAATGGGTGATAACCCGGGGGTGCTGGATTAATATTATAGGTGCATTAATGGGTGTTAACCCGGAGATGCAAGATTATATCGTTAGGCCCACTAATGGGTGATAACCCGGGGGTGCTTAATTATTATTGATAGGTGCATTAATGGGTGCTAACCCGGGGATACATGTTTTTCTGGAGATATGCACTAATGGGGCTTAGCCGGGGGTGCAAGATTAGTATATATATATGTATAGGGATGATGGCACTATATATATATATATATATATATATATATATATATATATATATATATATATATATATATATATATATATATGGACTTGTGAATATTTCTATTGTGTGAAATTAGTAGACTTGGTAATAATAATAATCATTACGATGCACTAAGTGGTCTTAACCTAAGAATGCAGGAATAGTGTATATATATAGGGATGATGAGACTATATATATGTATGAGTGTACTTGGGTAACTTTCTACTTTGTGAGACTAGTAGATAAAATGAAAATGAGAAGTAAGATAATCTTAGTGAATAAAAGATTAACCATTCAAACGATGAATAATGAAATTTAGTATGTGAGATAAACTATCTGAATAGCGTATTGTATGGGCGATACGGGAATACTACTTGTGAGAATAGTTAGTATTAGTGTGGTTTCTGACTAGTTAGACTGGGAGGTATAACTAGGGGGAGATTAGATGTACATTAAGCGTGTACAATAGACGAGAGGTGAGAAACTCATGTGAGAGCTCGATAACTAACATGTGTATAAGACTTGTTTTAAGAACCAATTTTAAATACTTGCTAAATTATTTTTTACACATCGGGCTCTGACCCGTCTCTTGTATCTCTTCTCTCTTTTGCTATATGTATGTATTATATCAGGTGCTCAGCCACAGGAGTATCAGATTTAGAGATTTGGATTACTTGACGTGCTGCAGCTGCTATGGAAGTTGTAGGTCCTTGCAGTAGACGCATCTATCATTTCCATTCAGTTTTATCCAGACTTCTTGTTTAGGGCATATGTCGCCCACTTCTAGTTCTTTCATCAGAGTTATTGTATTCAGTTTAGTTGATGGTTTGGATTTTTGAACTGAGAGTTTTACGCAGTCTTATTTATTGCAGGACTTGATCCATGTTCAGTATTTATTTACATTTCGATGTGTGGTGAATGGTTTATATTTTGAAATTTAATAAAAATGGATTTACTTGGTTTTACTAAATTGGAAATGTTTTGACACCTAGCTTAATTTTATATTAGGTGATTGATGTGTTAAAAAGTTTTTCGATAGTGATGCTGAGAATGAACCAACTGAATGTCCTGTTTTAAATTGGTAGAGAATTGATCACCCTATATTTAATTGGGCGGGGTGTCACAACAATCCTGAAGCGTATGGATATCCGTCACACGATCCTCTTACGATGCTTCCTAACGAGGTTTTAATTACTCATCTGGAGCTTGGACATGTATGGGCCAAGGAAACATTTCAAACAAAGCACATGCCAGATTCTCACCGATTAATCCACCTAGTTGCCGTTAATTCGATCATTCCCACCCAAACAAAATTGGTCATACGACCTAAGCAAGCCCAATTCCTCTACCATATCCTGTACACCAACACCGTTATCAGCCTGCCTGTCGTGGTGCTTCAACATATGTTGAGCGCTGCATATTACAAAAAAGGGATCGACTACTCTCCCTTATACTCGGCTTGTTTTTAGGATTTATAGAGATGCTCATTGAGAGGTGATCGCCTCCGATAAGCATGTGAGGCTGCCCTCTGCCCTTGACGATGATATTATTGAGAGGACCTTGGGTGAGGATTATTGGGAAATGAAAAGGCATTGTATGCATGACCAAATGGATGCTAGGAACCAATTTTATTTTGATGACCCGCTTCCGAATTTTCAGCAGGAACTGACCCCAGTTCAACACCTGATGGGCCCCTTTAGAGAGTTGGGAGAGGGGATGGATGCCATGCAGGGGGAATTCGTTGTTTTTAGGCAAAACCATGAGAGGAGATTTTTTGAGTTTAGGGGCGCTTACGAGCGTGATATGTCGATGATTGCTAGGGCGCAGATGGACCTATTTGCATATCTACGCGGGGGAGAGGTTGTTGTGCCTCCTTACATTTATGACCCATACCCCCTGCGTAACCCTAATGAGCTCGGTTTTTCTCACCGCCACCCTGACCTTCCCTAGGAAATGTGTTCCCTAGTCTCTTCTGCTGTTTCATTTTGTTTTCTTGTAACTGTTGGTTTTAAACTATTATGGGTTGTTTTATGTTAGGTTTTTGAAAAACATTGTTGTGTATGTGGTAATTGAGAAAGTTCAATATTGTATTTTCTTATTTTGGTTTATTATCCACATATATGCATCCCGTAATTATTAATGAAAACTTTCTCAGTTTCATGTTCATATTTATTCTTGTAAATATCTCTCCTCTGTATATATTGTTGTTGTAGTACTAACATATTGACAGGTATGTCGTTGCGCGGTTTATGAGTTGCTAATTTCGGGGTGACTATTTTCTAACCCCTTTTCCAATTTTACCCCTACTAACATTGAGGACAATTTTTCATTCAAGTTAGAGGGTATGGATTACATTTCTGATACCAGTTATCATGTTAGTATTTATTTATTAAAAAAAATTAAATTAAATTTCTTCCCATGTCTCCTATGATTAGATAAATGATTGACTTATCCTATTTTATAGCTATAAAGCATGCTTTGATTTATTGATTTATTAGCCGATAGCCTGTATATTGTTTGCATTGTGAATAACCTCATGAAATTAAATTGTAAAGCTTTGAGCGCTATGCACAAATAATTGTTTATGATTTGGTTTAAAGCATTTCAAATTAGTTATCTTAAGGTGCATGCTATACCCTTACAAAGTGAAAATTGAGACTTAGCGTCATTTGTGAGCGTATACATCTACTCTATCTCATTCTTATCAATGAACTCGTTATCAATCTCATTTTCTTTTCATTGATTGCATATTAATTGAATGATCACTTGAACACGATTTTTAATGGAGTTGAGTCCCGAGAATCACATGAAACTTTAGGCAAGGATTATAGGCCCTCTTTGTTGTTTAACCCATATGACCTTGACCTTACCCTTAATATTTTTCCCTAGTCAACCTCGTTCAGCCTTATTATCCCTTTCATTTCATCCCCAAATCCCTTGTCCAACTCCACATTTGAGTCATAAACCCTTATTTACACCTCCCGTATCTTGATTTAGGATTATTCCCGGGATTGAATGATGTTTTTATATGGATTGCAATCAATCTATGAGTGAACTAAAAAGAAAGAAAAATAACTATAGAATAAAATGGCTCCTTGATGAATTATATTTCTCCTAGTGCATAAAAATCAAAGTCTTACTCTCATGAATACCTTGCTTTTAGAATTTGATATCGATTCCTAAATTGCCCACAAAATTCACTATCCCGCGCATTATTCCCGAATACCCTTTAATCCTATACACATTCCTTTCTTTTCCTAACCCTAGCCTAGCCTAAATTCTATACCCTAAAAGTCCTATTTGATCCTAGGGTAATATGATTCAAAGGTTGAACATTAGCGATAATCTGTTCAAATGCGTTTCACATCGGTTAATATGCGATATCTATTCATGAGATTGTATCTTTCACTTTTATATTGCGTTCTTCATTGATGATATGTGAGTGGCCTAGTTTCCCTTTACAATTACTCTTATTGCCTGCATGTCCCGAGCGTGTTACATCCTATATCGGAATGTTATCATTTGTTGAGTGTAACAACCGGAGAGAACTTGAGTATGCATGCCTTAACGCTTACAAGGATTTTGAAAGTTTTGCCAAATCTAAATTACCACATGTGTCCACTTATTTCGCATTTCTATGGTTTAAATTTCTTTTGAAGTTACTTGCGTAATGTCAATAATTGTTGACTTTTGTGTGAGCTTGGTTCACTTTGTTAATATATTGTTCTTCTTTGATATTTGTTGATCTACGCATTGGTTTTGGACATATCATTGTATGAGTTTATGTGATGTTTGTGGGTGTCATCCCTGGAAACCCTCACAAGACGACACTCGTCCACTAGGGTAACCTAGGGGTTTAACGGCGTATTGTATATGCTAAATGCAATCGTTCGCCCGCGAAAGTGGCATTTTCCTTATTTGTACATATTTATTATGTCTGGTTTGATTGATGGCCCTTGTTTCTTCTTACTTCATTGCTCGGAACTACCAATGTTTAAGTTAGGGGGTGTGATTTGTCACATTTATTGTATGATATCCCCCCTTAATTTGTACATTCTAGCATTCTCGTGCATGTATTTCCCGGTTCTTATACTCATTTATTGACTAACCCCTGAATTCATCATTTTTATATTGTGTGTGTCTTTATTGATCTTTTATAGCTCTCAAGAATGCATATTGGGAAGTTTGGTTTTGATCCGGAGAAGTTCCGTAAACACTTGCACAATCGAGGGAATTTTAGTAAATCCATCATTCGAGTTTTGATCGTGAGATCTTCACGGAAGTTGAAGCTACTCCTCTTATCTTTGCGTGGCCTCCAACGGTGCTTGAATCCGATCTAGAACAAAGAAGTTATAGAAGATTAAGTGAAACATGGGAAAAATAAAGCCAAAGCAAGCTAAGAAATATTTTGAAAGTAGTTCCAAATCGATTCGAATCAACCGAATCGATTCTGTTGTCACCAGCGCATTAGCTTTTCCTATACTAATCAATTCAGACCAGCCGAATCGATTCGGTTCTGTAGAATTTTGAGTTTTTCTCCTATTTACTAGTTTGCCATTTTGGATAGATTTTTTTGGTATTTTTATCCTTGTTTTCTCTTTCATTGGGGGGGTAGTTTTACTTGGGATATTTGTTGTATTTAGAAAACACTCTCTTCTCTATCCTGGGTCAAGTGTATTTATTGTTTCTACCTACTTGTAAAGGTTGGATTACTAGTTGATTTGTGGTTATTGGTGTAATAAAGGTTCATTTACTTCTTCTTTACTTGTTCTATTAGCTTTAATTTACATTTATTACCATCTCTAGTATAGTTGTGTGTTTACCCATTATGGATTGCTATAATATGTGGTTTATTTGTATGTGTAGTCTAGTACCGATTATGAGTAGCTAAATTTAAGGTTAAGGATCATAATCCCACTTAGGATGCTTGTACTTTAAATTTAAGGTTTGGTTTAGAATTTCCCTAATTGAACTTTATGTGTTTGTATTGAAGTATCCTAGCTTCTTAGCTTCTCTTGTTATGCAAGGGATATTATTTGAAGCTTTATTACAAACCAAACCCATTTAGCTATAAGTAATTAATCTATAGTCCTCCATCGATGAGTTAATCTCTACATGGTTGATGTTCGTACTTAATTAGTTATGCTAGATTAGAAGTAATTTTAACCAAGTCCTATTATCCTTTTTGTGAATCCAAGGTGGAAGAATGATCCTCAATCCCTTTAAAATCTTGAACTCAAGCTTATCTTAGTTCCTTTCATAGTTTCGTAATTATTAACTAATTAATTATTCATCAATAGCATGTTAGTTTAGAGATTACCCTCAATCACTTTTTCAAACAATTAAATCATATTCTACACTTTCACCTTTGTGACGTTTAGAGAATCCTTTTTAACCTATTCTTGTTCTCTAAGGAGTGTTTCAATCACTGTGGTTTACGATTTCGTACTTACCGGATATTACTTGTTGCGATAGATTTACACTTGAGTCATAAGCTTTTTAGAGCGCACCAAGGACTAGGAGTCATCGCACGACACTTCCGGTTATCTCCATGAAGCTCTCTCTCTCCTCCCATTATTTCTAGTCGCCTCTGAAGGCAAGCATTTTTTTCCATCTGGAGGCGTGTGAACTCCTCTTTCTTTTGAAGCCTAGCTTCATAGGCGTCACCTAACCTGGAGATCTAAGTAGACCTAGGCAGGTCGTGGATTTCTTCAAAAGGTATTCTCTCTTGGCGAAATCTTAGATTTGGCTCCTGACAAATTTGAGACATGGTCCTTAGTGGAACTGGGTCAGCCTAT
The DNA here is from genome assembly GCA_949130495.1 of Sambucus nigra. Lineage (NCBI taxonomy): Eukaryota > Viridiplantae > Streptophyta > Magnoliopsida > Dipsacales > Adoxaceae > Sambucus > Sambucus nigra. The sequence goes on from OX422216.1 coordinate 371,653,055, forward strand.
AAATCGTCGGCCCAAGGTAAGTTGCTGTTGTGGTGAGATATTGTGGAACTTTCCTTCAATTGTTACTTTTGTAGGAAAATAGATTCATTTAGCACAGATGGTGCCAATTGTGAGTGCAACAATGATCACAATTAATAATTCCAAGAGATCAAATAAGTAAAGAAAGTAAATCAATCTCACACAAAAGAAAAAATCTACCTGGTTCCGCAACTTTCCTATGTCCACGCAGAGGTCTCTGTATTTTATTAGTATGTCTCTCAAGATCACTAGGTTACATACTCTTCTCCCGGGGGTAAGGGTTTACATTTATAGTAACGTTCAAGAGGTTGAGTTGTACAAGAAACTCTTCCGTCTTGAAGGTAGCTCGTGAGGTATCCTTAAATATCTCTCTGAGATTATTGGTAACCGATTCGAGCTTATTAAGATGTATTTAAGCACACGTTAAATACATGAGTGAAATTAATCATCACGCATCTTATCTCTTACTGGGTTGGTCAGCTGAAATCGTGGATGGGCCTAGCGAATTGTTTTAGTCCCCACAGTGTGTATATATTTGTGTGTGTAAGTATGTGCGTGTATATATGTCCATGTGTGAGTATAGGAGTATATCTGTATGTGCACGTGTACGTATGTGTGTGTATATTTGTGGGCGTGTAAGTATATGTGTGTATATATATATGCAAGTGTGAGCATGTGTGTATATATATGTGCCCGTGTGAGTATTTGTGTATATATTAGTCCAATTTCATAAATATACCTAATTTCACATACCCAATTTCACTATTCTAATGCGTATATACCCAATTTCACATACCCAGTTTCACTATTCTAATGCATAAATACCTAAGTTCACATACCCAATTTCAAATACGATATTTCACATGCCCAATTTGAGATACCCAATTTCATATACACAAACACACGCACGCACATATGCTTTATGTGTGTGTGTGTGTGTGTGTGTGTATATATATGCACACACACACACGCACACATAGCCTCACACATACACATAAACACAAGTAAGAAAAATCAAACCATACAAAAAGCGTGCAATTAGAAGAGAGAGGGAAAAATCGTAAGGGTGTGGGTGTATTACCAGTGTGGGTGAGGGTGGAGCCGCCAGTGTGAGAGAGGAATAGAGATAGGGAAATTTTGAGAGCCTCCAGTTTGTGAGTGAGAGAGAGGTGAGAGAGAAACAAATCGTGAAATGAAAAAAAACTAGGGGGTTATTTATAGCCCAAGGATGGTCACGGTCTAGAGTCGTGACTGTCACCCTTTAACTTACCATGTCGACCACAGTTGGAAGTCGTGACCATTTTTGTGACCAATCACGCGCTGCCATTGGTCATGGTCCAAAGTCGTGGCCATTTTCTCGTAACAAATTCAAACTCAGTTTTGGGGGGCACGATTAAAATTGTGACGATGCTAGGCTCTCACTATTCACGAGTGGGTCACGTTCTAAAATAATGACCACCTTATTGGAAAAAAAGGCGTCAAAATTATCACCAAAATGGTCACAGATTAAGCACGACCTGGAACTATGACCCTCAAGGTCACGGTCTAAAAACGTGACCAAGACTCTTTCTATTACACCCTTTATCTTTGTCACACACTTGGTAATGGATATTTTTGCGTGGTCACGACTTTGGATCGTGACCACCCTGGTCATAGATCTAGATCGGGACCAGCTGACTGTGACCATTTTTAATATATGTCGTATTGAGAGAGAGAGAGAGAGAGAGAGAGAGAGAGATCTGGGGATATAACGTACCTTTTTCTAGAAAGGGAGCTTGTTAGTGGTCTTGACATGGGATGAAATTTTGAGGTCGTCTTGGGCATTTAGGTCATTGATGAACATATGGATATGATCATCTTCATATTTTCAATTTCTTCTTTATAGTTGCTAACATATTTAGCTATTATTAAGAGAGAATTATAGATAAATTAGTGCATAAATTATAGTTAAATTTATAAAATCAATTATAATTCTCATATTATGTTTCATAACATGAGAAAGAGGAAAGGGAGGGTAGAGAAAAATAGATAAATCCAACTTGTATTAAAAAAAGGAGATAGAACATAGAGGTTCAGTGTAATAATTACACGAATAGAGTTGTGATGCTCGAATAGAGAGATAGTGTCGTGCGGATATGTTAGATGGATTTGAGAATTAAGTGCAGGGTTGCATTTTATAGTATGGGAATCCGTGCATAAGCATTCATTTTTCTTTTCCTGGTCATCAATCATGATAAACTCGACTCTTTTCCCTTCCCCAACCTCTCATTTCATTTCGTTCTTATTTTATACCGTCACAATAATGAAGACACGTGATCACCCCTTTTCGGGTCTTGATTTTTTGCATCATTTCAGTCCTCGTGCTCGACAGGTCTAGATTTGTTTTATGGTTTTTTTACTAATTAGTTACGCTCACTAATTATGTAATTTAATAGGTCTTGTGATCTTTTTTTCTCCAACAAGTCTCGTAGAAAAGTTTTTTCTCCAATAGGTCTTATTTATAAACATATAGTGAATATTCGATACACGTATAACTAGGACCAATTGAGGAAAAATAATTTGATAAAACCTAATAGAAAATATCTTAAGTAAATAGATTTTCTCTGTCGAGTTCCTTTTGTTTTACAACTAATTTGTACTGCTTTCCAAACCAAATTGAAACTGCCTGGTACACATTAAGTAAATGCACACTATCCAACACAAGCCAAACAAAAAGCGATGCCAATACCTACTTTTTTGGTATTATTGTTTCACGCATTTTGACTCGTTTTATCTTTAGCCATAAAGTAACTATTTTGCTACCCTATTTCCCCTTATCTACAGCAACTAGCAAAAGGATCCTCCCCTGACTTTTTAACCCATTTCAAGCTACAGCTAAGGCAAAAGACTTTTAACCATTTAATTTTTTTATTGTAATAAAAAGCAAACAAACAAATTTAAGATATTTTAGCTATTCACAAACCCACTGAAGGTCTTCTACCAGCAAATCATATTTAAAATTTTAATTCATTTCACACCAATTGAACAATAACAATTAAATGTTTTGATATCAACCCTAAAAATATAATAATAAAAAAATTAAATATCACGGTCTAAAAATAATAATATTAAAATGCAAAATAATTTTTTTTTGAACAATTTATAATAAGAGAAAGAAACTTAGAAAAGTTCTCAGCAATTCAATTATGAGCATTAACATCAATTATCATTCGGCTTCCAAAATGGGTCAAAAGTGTTTGGGTCATTGTTCATCTCATTGGCACCATTCCAAAATGAATTAGAAGAATCCTGCACAATATAAAAATAACAATGTTTGTTAACAAATTTATAATGACTACAAAGAAATATAAAGAATGATAAGAAAGTACCTTCACTTGAGGTAGCTTATTTGTCCCATAAAATGTGTTACAATTGGAGTTTGGTAAGTGTGGAACATAAGATACACCTACAACGTCCTGAGCATAAGTTTGGCTAATATTTGCCATTGTAAAAAGGTTATGTGAAACCTCAAATTAGGAAGGTATGTCTTGTGAAACTTCCATATGAAAAGTCATACCATATCGACTCTGAGATACACTTTTTGTCTCCTACAAGTAAATAAATCAGCTAATATTAATAACAAAAATGTAAATACATTAGAAATGAAAATTTAAACATAATATCACTAAAGTATAAAACTTGCCGTTGTTATTTTCATTTTCTTTTAAACAAAATTTCATGTCTTGCTTCGTTGCCTCTTAAAAGGCGGTCGACCTTCACCATGAGCAATCGATAGAGAACGAATTGTAGTCATTTATGTAGAACTAACATTAATATCTCCGCTATTTTTTGAAATATTATTTTAGCTAACTATCAACTGATTAGCTTGACTACTTGCACATATTTCATTACTATTCTTCCCTTTTTTCACTAATTTCTTAATCAAATTCATCACCATCTTAGTCTCATCCTCACTTTCAACAAACAATTCTACCACTTCATAAAATGAATTACAAACCCTATTGTTGCGTTCAGTCTTGGGATTCATAGCCAAGTCCGAGTAAATGATTTTGACTTTGGTGTGACACCTTTTCACATTTATTCTCTTGCGCCTCAAAATATATTTTTGAGGAATAACATGAATCTTTCTTTCAATCAAAACTGTGAGGCGATGTCTACAAATAATTCCACAAAACTCAAACAAGCAACATTTTCACTTAATGTCAAAATCTATGGGGTTAAAGGAAACTAAAAAATGGTGTCTTTATTTGTTACTCCAATCGAATCTTCTGATACTTCATACACCACAATGTCACCATCACTACTAATAAGAAAATAATGATAATAAAGCTTCCCCGTTGCCTCATCTTGAATCTCCTTAAACTTTGTTATTGTGTAACAAGGTTGAAATTTTTTCTCAACCTCATATTTTGTAATGGATGTAACTGAACCCTTAAAAGAATCATAATCTACTTCATTCTCTTTTACTACCTTACTATGTAGTGAATTTTCATATTTTTTAACATATTGCTTCAAACTAGTCTTAGAATTGACATACCCATCAAAGATATCTTACATGCTCTCATTTATTTGAGTGGTCAACATCGCAACCCAAAATGTGTCTTTAACACATGCACGAACCCAATGAAATCCCTCCTTATATAAGCCAGTCAACCACTCATTTTTTTTAGGTTAAAATTTTTAATCAGGTTACTCCAACTTGCTTTAAATTTTGAGGTTGTTAGGGAATCATAAACATCACAACTCATAGTAATCTTCGCCGACTCAGAGTGATCATATGCCCTTAACTTTTTTGGTAAATTTTTTAAAATGTGCCACAAGCACAACCTATGATGTGTGTTTGGAAATACAATTTCAATGGCATTTTTCATGTCTATGTCTTGATTCGAGATAATTTATTTAATAGTCAGATCGTTCGTGCATGTAAGCCAAGATTTAAAAAGATAATTAAATGTATTCGTGTCCTCATTTTATGTCAAATCACATCCCAACAGTATTGGTTGCCCATGATTATTCACACCAACAAAAGGAGCAAATGGCATGTCATACTTGTTCATCAAGTACGTCATGTCAAAGGTGATAACATCAATGAATGCCTCATATGCTTGCCTACTACTTGCATCAGACTAAAAAAAAATTAGTCTATATTCATCATAAAATTTAATCAAATAAAATAAATTTGCGTTATTTCTTGCATTTTTAGGATGTAATTTTAGACCACGGAAGCATCCCTATCCATAAGTCTCAACTGTCTCACTTTATTAATATAGTCATCACTTGATTCTACCACGCATGCATTAAAACTTTAATCTGGTATTATACTCGTATGCCCACCTTATCATTCATCTTAAGTCTCCTCTTAGCAACTGATGATATTCTTTTGTTTATCTTATAAAATCTAGATTTTCCACAATTTATTACATGGCCGTGAAAAAGATAAATTGATGAAATTTTAACATTTTCGTTGTTATCTATAATAACCCCGAGCTTAGCACCGCAGTTAAATTTTTGAGTTTGGATGTAATTTAAATGAATTTTCGGTTGTGCATATTGGTTTGCCCTCTCAACCGCACAAAATAGTCACATAGAGAGTTCCACCGTCAAAACCTTTTTTTAAAGTCCTCTTCTTCACAGGCAATCCTTTTTCATTACCATAATTTTTATAAAACTTAAATAAATCATCAACACTATCAAATTCCATCCCTAATTCAGGTTCATTAATTTTTTTTAACTACACTTTCTTCATTTTCATTACAGTTATCAACAACTAATAAGGAATTTATTTCATTTTCTTCCACAATTGCATTCAAATCAATATTAAGACATTGGTTTGAAGTTTTAGGTTCCATCCTATCAATTTAAAAAATACAACAAAAAATTCGATTATTGATAACTAAAAAAAAATGAGTATAAATTGTTATTATTTTAGTAATCATATAAATTGTTACTCAAGTTCTAAACACGCACATATAATTGTATGATCACATATAAATGAAAACACAATACAATTTTTGTAAAAAATAACATAGTACAATTTACTACTCTATGATTTACTTAAGAGATTGTATTTTGGATTTCACTACTATAACTATTGATTTTCTTAACAGATTTCTTTTTTAGACTTTAATTATATATATATATACACACACACACTCACACTAGCGAAATGCATGCACCTGAAGGCACGTGGATATTTTCAAAGTACATGATCACAAAACGACAAAAAAAATTCAAAGTACGTAATTGCAAAACGAAAAAAATTTCGTTCCCCAACAAAACAAAGTGTAATTTTGAAAATTATAAAGTCACGCATAATGTAATTAATAAATTTTTTATACATTATAAGTGTAAATAAATTAGAAATTGTATGCATAATTTCCTCTATTAGTAGGACTATCCATCCTGTAAAAGAAAAAAAATACTCACTAAGTTAAAAAGTTTATTTTACTACAAAATTGGTGTAAATAATTTAAAAATTTTGGGCAGAGTTTCATTTGTTTATAGGACTACCCACCTTGTTTGAAGAATAAAAAATATTCAACGGTACTAACAATACTAATTGTCAATGTTGGACCTCGTCTAAACCACATCATCAGTTTAAAAATATTCAGATATAAACCGAAAATATGAGTACACAACAAACTATTATTGATAAAAAGATCTCAATAATTAAACGACAATGATAGCCAGAAAATTGGTACATTTTACTGAGTGGTAATGCTTCTACGCAATAATAAGTTTGAGGCTTTTTACATTCACTAACATTTTAAATGATCACACTAATAAAATTAACAAAAACATCCCAAATTTGAGTACATATGAAATCATTATTGATCTTCTTTCAACATTGTGAAAAATGTCAAACTAATGTCGGGACACAAAGTATACTATTAAGTGTATTTGAAATGAAAAAAAGTCCAAAGTTTACAATTAGTTATCCCTATAGAACAAAAATGGTGGTTTGAACATCAAAATCCTAGTTAGGAGGGCTCCATTCACTCTTACCACACAATAGGCTCTGCACAAAATACAAAAACACATACACAGCCGTTGATGAGATACAATACAAAACTCTTTAGTACCTATAAAAATTGATGAGATACAAACATGTCATGTAAGATCATCAGAATTACTGAAGTAAGAAGCAAAGTAACAAATGTAATTAGTTCTTACATTTCAATGGAATGCAAAAGGAATATCTTTTAGCACTAAAAAGCAAAAGTAACAAATCTAAATTAGAATAACATAGTTAAAATTAGCTTTATGGCATGTGTATAAGTAACTGATAAGAAATGGACATATGAGAATCTTTATTTTACCAACAATTTCTTTTGTATTAATCACAGGCAACAATTGTGTCCAATGGACATATAACAGGTGAATCTGTCCACCCAAATAACGGAGTGAGTTTATGTTAGGAAGATGAATCTATCTACCCAAATAATGACTTTATGATTGAGATCCTGACCTTAACTGACTATAAAGAAGTGACATGTTGCAATAAAAGAAATAAGTAAAAATAAATATGAGTGATTGAATAATTAGACAATTGAATTAATTAGTAATAAGACCATTACTATAATAACAAATTAATAATTAGAATTGACGTTAATTACTTATACAAACGAATTAAACCAAAATAATTAAAATTATATCTAGAGTAGGACCGAGTATTCACATTGTGTGAGTATGCAAGGTTTCAAGGTTGTCAGCTAAATTAAATACGTTTGGACAGTGGAGTATTACATTAGTTGTACATGATATACTAATACAACTAAAGACATAAGCCTGTCATGATGTTGAAGTATTCCATAACAGAAAAATTACCTTGTTTGGTAGCTGAGGTTTTTATCTTAATCTCATAAATCAATGCAGCATCTTTGGCTCCATTTGTCCAAGCTCCTAAAAAAATTGAGAGAAAACTATCTCAAATAGCATAAAAGAAAATTAATAATATACTAAAAAATTAAAAATTACAATTGACATTAATTACTTATACTAACGAATCAAACCAAAATGATTAAAATTACATCCGGAGTAGGACCGAGTATTAACACTACGTGAATATGCAAGGTTGCAAGGATATCAACTAAATTAAATACATTTGGACAGTGGAGAATTACATTAGTTGTACATGATTTACTAATAAAACTCAAGCCATAAGCTTGCCATGATTTTGAAGTATTCCATAATAGATAGATTACCTTATTTGGTGGTTGAGGTTTTTGCCTTAATCTCACAAATCAATGTAGCATCTTCCACTCTTCTTCTCTTCTGCTCCATTTGTCCAAACCCCTAAAATCATTAAGAGAAAACTCAAATATAATAAAAGAAAATTCGAAAGTGATAACTAATATCATAATAAATTTATGATATAATAAGACTTCAAATTTACAAAGCCTTCAAATTTATCTCAGACTTCAAATACCAATAGTGTTTCAGACTCAGATACGACTACAGTAAGAAGACTTCAAAATTTTCTACTATGGAGACTTCAAATTTATTTTCTTAAAATGTATTCAATGATGATATACAATTTAAAAATTTTGTATATCATCATTACAAATGCAGAATATGTTCAAATTATATATCATCAATGAATATCATCACCACATATTCAAATTATAGACTGCAAATTGCATATTCATTATAGTGATTAAGGCCCATGACCAAAAAGCTTGTCAGCGAGGCATACATCAATGTCCTCTTAACCTGCCATATCCGACCTTCTAACCCACCTTCGGCCACAACCCTTCTCTGTAGAAAAGAACCCCCACCTGCTACCCTGGTAGCAGGTGATACCCACTACCCAACCCAATCAACCTGAATCAACAACCCTTCACAAAAATCAATTTGAACAAAAAAAAATACAAAGTTCGAAATAGAGAAAGAGAATGTATACCGGATTAGGTTTTGATGTGAAAAAAATATAAACACCAAGCACAAGCAAAAAATTAGATTTGCAAAAATGTTAATTTGAACCAAAAAGTAAAACACAAAGTTCCAATACCAATGAATTATATCTACAAAAAAAACAGTCAAAAATAGTTATTATATCTGCAAAAAAAAATAATTAAATCTGCAAAAACTACCTAAACAATAAATTCTTCAAAACATTGCAAATGGTTAAGAAAAAGGGAGATTACCCGTGTGTGTGTGTGTGTGTGTGTGTGTGTGTGTGAAAGGATGAGGAAGAATCAATAATGGCCACATAGAATAAGGGAGGGGAAGGGTGGATACCTCACCAAACGATACCACCAAAGAGGTTGAAGAACCCTAGTCGTGACTAAGAGGATGGTGGCCAAGACTCTGCAAGATAAAGAGAGATAAAATAATACATCAATGATTCTATTACATCAACAACTTACAAATTAATAAAATTTCTTACGTTATATGTATTCATGAGTATAAATCTGGTTGGGGCTGAGGAGTCCCAAGTTCTTTTGTAGATTTGGAGAAGATGACAACAAATTGACATTGGATTAAAAATAGTTATGGCCAAACGTTTTCAAAGAAGAGGGCAAAATCCACCTAACTAAATAAAATGAAATCTCAAACAACCCAGATGTGGTGACCAAATGATTTTAAAGAATATGGTAAAAATCAATACATAATGGTATCTTTATAAAATAAATCTATTACAGATTTCCATGTTCCAAACCCTGTACACACAACAGGTATGAATGTGAGAGGCGAATGGAACCAAACCCCAACATAGGATGGAACCAAAACCCGAAATAAATAAGACCGAACATATTTGATAAGTAAAAGGAATAAATCCAAACCCCAACATATTTAATGGCACTGGAGAGGCGGAGAGGCAGGTGGAACCGGAGAGGTTTTTAGAGGGTTCTTATTTGGGTCTCATTGAGTCGTATTTTTTTCTAGTACTCTTTAAAAAATTGGGTCCTCTTATCCAATTGACTATGGGATTAAAAGCGTTGATGAGAAGTCTTTTCACAGTCAAAAGAGGGAGAGCATTTGAGAGAGAAAGAAGAGTGTGCTCAATCAGTGGAATGGATGAGATTGAGGATATGAGGATGATTGATCATGAGTTGGTTAAGTGGATAGTATGTTTTTACAAAAATACCCACTCATTTGAATTAAAGTGAAAGTTAGAATGTGAAAAGAGAGGAAACCTACACAATTTTACTCCAACAAAATGTGAGCCATTGGATCTAATTTTGCACCATTCAATCCTAGCCCCAAATTAACTTATCCTCTTATGGAATAGTAAAAACATTCGACTCATTATTTGATATATATATATATATATATATATATGTGTGTGTGTGTGTGTGTGTGTGTGTGTGTTAATAGAGAGAGAGAGAGAGAGAGAATAAAAAAAACTTCTATGTAGGTTCGAAAATGGTGGAATGAAGGATGTAGCATCATGGTGATCCTCCTTAATAGACAGATGAATCGATGATAGTGACGCTTTAAAAAAAGAGATTGAAAGAAAGAAGAAATGGGGAATGACAATGGTCTGTTAAAAAGATGTGAGAGAGAATGAAAAGAAAAATGTGGGTGGAGAAGTGTACGTAACTTTTTAAGTTAGTTTAATTACTCTTCATATCACTTTCCAATAGATACGGAGTTGTGTTTGGATAGTGTGCATTTACTTAACATGTGTACCAGGAAGTTTCCATTTGGTTTGGAAAAGTTGTACGAGTAGAATTACTTATAAGGTGGGAAAATTATATGAAATATTATTCTCTATTACTAATGTAATGTCAAACTTCCTTAAATGCTACCAAAAGAAATGAGTATATGAGTTTTGTAAGATCATGTGACTCAATAGGACTATATTGCCTTATTCCATAGATCAAATATACTTTGAGTCTTGTCCTTCAGGTCGTTGTGGAAAAGTGTCATGCAAATCATTCAATAGACATCCTCACCTTCACGCGTATCCTTTTTATACCACTATTAGGAAGGTAACCGGACATGTAAGATCATAATATTTTACTCACACGTGTTCTCTTTATTAGATAATAATTAATTGTGAGTGTGTGTTTGTATTGGTATGGACCTTTGGACTTATTTATGAAATGTAATAACACTTTATTTTGAAAATCTTACAAATTGTATTTCATAACGGTTGTTGAGATCTGTCGCAAGAGACCTTCACCACAGTGAGGCTTTCTCTCGCTGTAGTGATAATGTCTCGATGGTTTTGCTTAGTTCCATAGATTTTATTCTTTGGCTTTCCTTGTTTATTCGCGGAAGTTTCTCCAGAACGACACAAAATTTCACTGCAGTAAAACTCCGACGATATGTTCTCGTTTAAAAAGTTTCAATTATTGAGTGACCTCGGGTGCTTCAGGTTCATCACAAAAGTGAAATATTTCTCTGTAGCAACCTTGAGGTGACACGTGTCTGATATCGCCAAAAGTTACTTGTCGAAATAAGATTGTGAACATCTTTATTGATACTCGTTCAAACTAAAAATCTGACCATACATTTTCTACTTTTACACCTAGTCAAATCTACTACCCTCCTAGCTTCTCTTGCAAGTTTGGGTGAGTATATTTAAGAGTGTTGGACTTCATTTTCTAAAGAATAATATAAGGGTGATTTTGTGATTTTTTTTGTAGACAAAATATTTTAGCTAAATCTTTCTTACGAAAAGAATCATCTTTCAGGAAGAGGAAAATATTTTGAGAAAAAATTCTATTGAATCTTGTATTCATCTTAGTTTTTAGTCTTATTTTTATCTTCAATATATTCTTGAGTTATTTTAAGTTTAAATACTTTCGAAATCTTTAAATATTCTGAAGTAAACTTGTTTGCTTTAAAATCTTTTCAAAACCTTGAACAAATCTCTTTTTAATTTTTTCTTGAGTTATTTTTTAGATTTCATATATCTCAACGATATATTTTGTGAGTTAATCCACTATTTTTAGGAAAAACTTTCACCTTAGGTTATTACACACCTAGAAAGTTACTACACTTTAAGGAGGTTTCTTAACTTTGTTCCAAGCGGTGGAATTTATACTATACTCTAAAATGCTATACAAGGAGTTAATACTCCTCTTTGTTAGTGTGTCCACTTAGGATTGTTTTATTTATTGGATGGAACTCCAACCCCTTAATTCTTATTTAACCACACAACATCTCCCTCTACTCTCTCTTGGCCTTTCCCTCTTCCCCGCAAATTGACTCTACAACTTCTCTTTTACATATAAAACTATCAACATAAAACAAATCTCTCTTATGCCTCTTCATGTATTTCGTCCTCTCTCTTTCCTCATTGACATTTCATATCCTTCTCCATGCTTCCATAAATATCTGTAAAAGCTCCTCTTATTTGTTGCCCATAAACTTTACCACTTAACTCTAAACATCTATACATGTTTAGAAAAAAAGGAAAAGATGGAGAGATTTGTTATTATTCATAAAGCACTTGAGTTTCCAAACAAACAAAAATTGAGACCTTTACCATTGATGAACCCCCAAATGGTCTGAATAAAATCTTTCCATTTATACTCCATAATCCAATATATATCTTGGGTGTTCATAGAGCTAGTGACATTTCGACAGATTTAGGCAGTCTATAACATCTGCAATGCAAATTTAATCGTACTTGTTGGAGCCTTGGATCCTGTTGTAATCAAATTATCTGGTTAGCTTAATCGATTTTTATTTTCATTTTTTCTTCTACGGGTTTATATCACTCTTTATGGTGCAGATCTATTAAATCAAACTTTTGGTGATTCTCGGCTTTATTGCTCGGTTGATCCAACAGTTTTGAGTTTTTTTATTGATTTTAATTATCACCAGAGATATGTTTGATCACGTTGAGAACCGTTTTCATTTCATAACTTTAGCTTCAAGAAGTCAATTTGAATTGATTCCCACTGATCAATACATAGCTTCAAATGGAGATTAGACAGGGTTCTTTGCAAATCCTAAGGCCACTGTTAGATTTTTTATTGAGAATAAAAATCATGGCAGTCAGGGAAATATCCAATCACGGATAAGTTTTGGGTTATAGTATATAATCATGATAAATGTCTTAAATGGTTTTTTTCGTTGATTTTTTCCATAAATTTACTTAACTATACAGGTAAGGAAAGTTAAGTCTTTTCACAAATCGGTAATTTCTTTCGAAACTATTTTTTTATACTTATTTTTCTTGATTTTTTTTATTTTGATAAAAAATAGTTTTTTTAACTTTTTTTTTTACATTTTTAGGGGTTAAATTTGTTTTTGAATAACATTATATTTTTCAAAAAACGGTCTTTTTGTTAAAGTATTATTTTTTTTTGTTAAATATTATGTACTATAATTTTTTTTGTTAACTGTTTCACTTTTGAATAAGAAACTGATTTTTTATGTTAAAATTATATTTTTTTGAAAAAATAATATTCACTAAAAATTAATTTTTTTTGAATTTTTTTTATTAAAAACTATTTTTTTGTAATTATATTTTAAAATATTTCTTTACATACTATTTTTTATTATTTATTTTTGTTATAAACTATTTTTATTGAGGGTTACAGTTCCACAAATAAAGGTTTAATTCTTTATCTTTGGGTTGATCCAACGACCTACAATGGGTCTCTTGGATTTGGTTTCATCAATGCATTTGTGTTCACATGGGAACCACATCAAATCATTGCAACAGATTGTTAATAGCTTTTCACAAGCTATCCATGGAGCTACTAAGAAGAGTAACGGTTTCGGCATTAGATAAGCAACTTCCTCAGTGAATTTGCATTGTAATATAAATGAGTTATTCATGAGACTCATTGTTATTTCTTTTAATTTCATTTTATTTATCTCTTTTATTGTGAAAAAAAGAGTTATATAGTTGATATCTGAGTTTACATAATATAATTTGTATAAGGTTTTGGTACTTGATTGAGCTTAAAATGAAATACCTACATTATGTTATTGCGATTTGTTGAGTTTTTTCTCATGTAGTATTTCGCTTATATGTAATGAACAAAGAACTTAAGGTGAGATACTGCATAAGGGATGTTGATGAAATCAACTATTGTGATATTGGGGTGAGTGCCCTTTCTTCTCATCCAATGAATGTTAAAAAGAAAGGGATTGAATAAAAGGAAAATATTTGGAAGACTCATGATTGCGAATCAAAATTGGGACTCACACTGACATAGCGTGTTGCCATTGGTTGATTCCTTCTGAATGTGGGTCCGCACCAGCGGCACTAACCAATCGCGACATGCCATGTCAGCGAATTACGATTTTGAGTCCCAATTTTGAGTCGCTGTGGAAACACTCTAAAGAAAAATATGTTGCGGTTACTATTGGTGGAACTAAAACTGCAATGGGGGACTTTATGCGGACACTCGTGGTATTTTGAAGCGGGTTAATTAGTACCTATTACCCACTCACGCAACCATGTGTTTCATAAATCCAATTGCACATGATATTTTAAAACGAATTATTTTTATATTTTAAATCTTATTTTATTTTTTATTGTTGAATATATATATAACATTCCAATGATTTTTAATAAATCCAGGAGTTAGATTTATGTTTTCTTTGTTGCCGAATATAATCTTCTACTGGTTTGGAATAAGTTCCAAGAGTTAAATTATCAATGTATTGTTTGAATACATGTATCAAATATGGTGGTAAAAAATATCTAATTGATCTAAATTTTCGATCCGTGTTTTTTCTTATTACTTATGTTTTGCATATTGCGCATCGCCTACGCATCGCGCGGGTTTTCAACTAGTAAATAATTATATTCAAAGTCAAAACAAAGAAGTTGTTTTTACTTTGAAGTATATTGTTTTGGCACGAGTACTTGATGGGATTGGTTACAGGCCAATACCGGTCGTGGTGGTTGATCGCGCGTGAAAAGTAGCGTCGCGTCAAAACGCTAATCATTGTCTTCGTTTCGCCGCGTTAATACAAAAACCTAAGTTAAGATTGCACTTACGATACAAGTATAGCGCTAAGTCGGGTATCAAATCCACAGGGAGTGCTCGACTGATTTTAATCGATTTATTATTTCAAGAATAAAAACGTAAAAGGTGATGGTTGGTTGTAAATAAAAGGGAAAAATAAGAAGTTAAGTCTAAACAATAATTAATAAAACGAGGGTCGGGATCACGTACCTGCCATGGGCTAAACACGCGGAATTAGAATTTCGGTTCGAAAATATTTAATCGAGCATTTTTAATTAATTATAAACATCACACATGAAGGAATTTAACGATGCGAGATTAAATATTTAATAAAAAATGGTGGCACGCGTCTTACAATTAGATTATCGCTTTAAATACTAACGTTGTGTGACAAAGAAATTTAAACGCATAATAATCCCATTTTAATACGCGAGCTTTCAATTAAATGCGATTTTACACAAAAACTAATTTTCGGAGCTCGACGCCCATCAATGGCGGACACACGACCCAAACCCTATTTAACTACTCAGACAACATGAATAATTAAATTAAACAACTAATTAATAATTAAAACAATAAATAAACAACTACAATTAATTTATCTAGGCATGGAACTAATTAATAAAGCATGAGAAATAAAGAACAAAGCTTAAAGAAAATAGGGAGATAATGAATAGTAAATATACACTTACATTAATGGTGGATATACAACAACCATGGAAGAGAGGGGTGAACTCCAACACAAAAAACCCCAAATATCTCTTAAACCCTAAGTCTCTAATACAAAATAAAGATCCAACTAATTATATCCACAAAAAAGGAAAAGAAATTAAAATGAGGATAAGTCTCTTAATAAACTAAATAAAAAAATAGAAAAAGAAAATAAAAAGGGAAAGGTGGCAAGTAGCAGCAAAGAGAGGTCGGTGGAAACAGGGGACCAGTCGACCGGTGTCCCAAGGCCGGTCGACCATGATAAGAGGAGATGCAACACTGGAAAAATTCCACGGCATAAACCTATAACCCGATCGATCGGCGATGGTGGTGCGATCGACCGGCGATAGCAAACAGCCCCAAATCTCACCAAATTGCAGCAACTGCACAAAACCAAAGACCTCCAATGGAGGTCAGCTGCCATGGCAACACAACCCGAGACCCGGATTGAACGAGCCAACACGCAACAGCCTACAGCTGAAAATGAAGCCCATCCATGGAGCATCACGGATTTAGCCCAAACCGAGATCAAAATGCAAGATCCATAGCCAAACTTCCAAAACCCGAAATGGGTATATCCGAGACCACCATGTAAAATTGGTCAAAGACATCTACTCCTGCATGTGTGTGGGTAAAAACTCGAGACCCAATTTCGAAAACCAAGGATCCACAAGGTAGAATCAAAAACCCGAGCAAAAACTCGGGAATGGACCAAAATCGCCATCTCAGAATGAGTTTGCGGCAAAAGAGAAGAAGGATACATATGGAATTAATTAGATTGTTAATTTATTAATAAAATAATAAAATCAAATTCTTATAACTCTTCTCCGATTAAAGCTCCGTGTTTCCTTCGTTCGAACTCTGATTCGAGCACCATTTGGGGTCACACGAAGCTTGGCCCGAGGGCTACAACTTCCGTGAATACTTCAGGCAAAAATTCCGAAGTGTGAAATTACGAAAATGCCCCAGAACGTGCAAATCGCGACGAAACTTAATCGGAACGGGTCCAAACTTCACCCTAAGCATTATAATACCTATAATGGCTCAATTATACCTCAAATAACATATTAGCGTATAAAACGGAGGTTTTCTGATTAACAAGCATAATTATAGACATTAAAGTACCCGAGGGGGCTAAAATGTCTAAGTTCGAGGGCATAAATGTGCAAGATTCGATACGAATCACACCCCCTAAATTACACATTGCTAGTCCCTAGTAATGAAATTCAACACAAAAAGAACTGTAAGAAAGCCGCAAAACATGATATATATACAAAAGCGATAAAAGGGGCCTTACACTTTTGCGAGAGAACGATTGCATTTAGCGTATGCAATAAGCCATTAAACCCCTAGGTTACCCTAGTGGACGAGTGTCATCTCGTGAGGGTTTTCAGGGATGAAACCCACAAACATCAAATTGTTTCCTCAAAACATGCCCAAACAACCAATATGCCAAACTTAACAACAATTAGATATTTCAACATATTATCAACAAACAAAAAGAGAATTTTGCTCAATAATTCGAAACTGTCAACATTAAAAGAATAACTACATGGAATTGAAACCTCAAATGTGAGTGGGGTGTATACACATGCGAAAATCTTTGATTCAGTAAAAATTCCTATAGTCTGGATAACAATTAAAGCATGCTTCCACTCAATCCTCTCCGGATATCACACTCAACAAATAGAAGCACTCGGAATAGGTGTAACACACGGGACATGTGGGCATAAAGAGTAATTTTAAAAGGAAACAAGGTCGCACACATGTCATTAATGAAGAACGAAATATAAAAGTGAAAAATGCAATCCCATGAAAGAATATTGCATATTAAACAATATGAAAAACACTTAAACAGATTCTCACTAATGTTCGACCTTTGAATCACATTACCCTAGGATCAAATAGGACTTTATTGGGTTGTAATGTAGGTTTGGGGTTAGGGGTATGAAATGAAAGGATGTATTTATGGATACAAAAGATGTTCGGAGATGAAAAATTTGGGATAATGGAAAATAGCGAGCAATTTCAAATTGGAAAATGATTTCCAAACAAGCATTAAATATATCAATCGAGAGAATAACAAGGATTATTGAATCACTATAAACAATATATACAAATTTCTATTTCCTTTTATTTTCTTCTTTTTCTCACTTTTTCTTTTGTTTTCTTTTGTTTTCAACTTTCTCTTTTTCTTCTCTTTTTCACTACACTTTCTTCTTTCCATGCTTAAATTGCAAACACACTACACAACATCATTCAATCCCAAATATCATTCCAAACATAGGTAAGAAATGTAAAATGTATGGTGTAAAACTCCAATGTGGAGTTGGTTAGGGGATTTGGGACGAAAAGAAAGGTTATAATAGGGATCAACGGGGTTGATTAGGGACATGTATAAGGGTAAGGGTAAGGTCGTATGGGATAAACATCAAAGTGGGACTATGATCCTTTCCTACGGTTTCATGTGATTCTAGGGACTCAACACCATTAAAAATCATGCTCAAGTGATAATTCAATTAATATGCAATCAATGAAAAGAAAATGAGATCGCCAACAAGATACATTTTTCAAGAAAGAGAGAGTAATGTATAATCACTCAAAAATGAAGAAAAGCACGAAGCTCGCTAGGTTTTTAGTGTACACATAGCAACAAAAAGATACCAAGCTATAATTGTCCTACCGAATGATTTTAGAAAATATGCTCAAGTACTAATGGGTTTTCAAGGTTTAATTCATGCATTTATTCTCAATATTGAATAATTTGAGGATTAAAGTTTAATAACATGAAAAAAATAGAAAATACATCATTGAGTTAGCAATTGGATAGGGAAATTATTAAATTTATCATAGGAAATTAAGGCAAAAAGCCCAAGAAAGGAGAAAAAAGAAAGAAAATCTTTTTAAAATTCTGTTAATTTTTACAAGAAAAGCATGCTTGAAAATAACATATAATAAAAATCATGGACATGGACACTACCAATGAATGGATAAAATATCCCAGACCCCCTAACTTAAAACCTGACATTGTCCTCAATGTTAATTAAGAATGAAGTTAAAGAAGGAAAATAGTGATATTACCCAAAAAGAAGCGATCTCATGAAAGAACAAGTCCAATGATTCTACAAAACATGTTAGTACCAAGAATATCAAAAAGAAGAAACAAAACTTAACGAATCACACTAGAAAAAAAAGTAAAAATAAAGAAAAATAAAATTAACTATTTACAACCTACAAATTAAACTCCTAACTAGCTATACCCTAGAAGTTGAAATTTTTGAGGGTCCACCCAAAATACAATTTGACTTTGGAGGATCAACGGTGGACCCTCCCTTTCATGCATGCCTCCCGAAATATAGGAATTTTGTTTGAACAACGGAAGGCATGTGGGTGGTGGAAAAGGTGAACCATCCCCAAATAAAAATTTGGGAGGGACGATAGGGGATTTGGATAGGACGGGTGACAAATACACATGGGGGCCAAGAAAAAATGAATCATCTCCCAAGTATTTTGAAGTTGGAATGGGAGGCGGTGCACATGAGGGAAAATATGCCTTTATGGAGGGCGACTCGAGCGAGTACTCCTCGTCGGTGAAAAGGTTTTAAACTGTAAAGTTTGGCACCGATTCATCAGGTACTAAAGACGGGGTGATCGTATAGAATAAAGATGGGGTTGAAAGAAATTCAATCTCAAGAGATGAGTTATCATCGCTTGATGGTTGAATTTCGAAGGAAATAGGATCGTTTGCAATGAAACTTTCTTCTTTTAAAATCAAAGAAGAAACGAGTTCATTGCAAATGGATACTACGCCCATTTCTTCCTCATTTTCATTCTTTACGATACCATGGGTCAAGTCAAGAATGATTTGTTCCAAAGTAGGCACAAAGTCCTCATTTGGTTCAAAACAGTCATCGACTTCAAAAGTCTCAGAAGAAAAATGGTCGTCGAATTCAAATAATAAATCCAACTCATGTTCCCAACAATGATTTTCTTCCCGATAACGGTTTTCAATTCTCTCATTTTCAAGCATGTGCAACCCCTCACCGAAAGTCATGGGGCGAGGAGCGGGTTCTTGCAAATGAGAACTTTGAAAATTGTTCTCGGGACTACAATCAAAATCATTAACATAAGAATTTTGAAATTGATTGCAATTCGTTTCAAAATTCTTATCATAAGAAACTTGAGATCGAAAATCGAAATGATCAATCCCAAAATTTATGTAATCTAAACTTTGATTTTTGTAATACTCACCCAATGTCATTTTAGATGTTGCAATTTTTTGGGCTTGTAAGTATTGACCAAAAGTCATAGGTTTACCGAAATTTTGAGAATTATCATTAGCATTACCAGAAAAATTAGAATAAGACATACTTACCCTAAAATAAAGCTCGAGAGGGAAAATTCCACAAAGCAATGTGCGACGGAAAAATTCAAGCGTTTCTAGGCGCTCAAATGTAGAAGTCCTGAAAAAAAAGGTTAAAACAAAGAATACAAATACAAAAGAAAAAATACTACGAAATAATAAGACAATTACAATCTATAACAAAACATTCCTCGGTAACGAGGCCATTTTGATCGCGTGTGAAAAGTAGTGTCGCGTCAAAACGCTAATCAATGTATTCGTTTCATCCCGTTAATACAAAAACCTAAGTTACGACTGCACTTGCAATACCAGTATAGCGATAAGTTGGGTATCAAATCCACAGGGAGTGCTCGACAGATTTTAATCGATTTATTATTTCAAGAATGAAAACGTAAAAGGTGATGGGTGGTCGTAAATAAAAGGGAAAAATAAGAAGTTAAGTCTAAATAATAATTAATAAAATGAGGGTCGGTATCACATACCCGCCATGGGCTAAACACGCGAAATTAGAATTTCGGTTCGAAAATATTTAATCGAGCATTTTTAATTAATTATAAACATCACACATGAAGGAATTTAAGCCAACGATGTGAGATTAAATGTTTAATAAAAAATGGTGACACGCGTCTTACAATTGGATTGTCGCTTTAAATACTTATGTTGCGTGACAAAGAAAGTTAAACGCATAATAATCTCATTTTAATACGCGAGCTTTCAATTTAATGAGATTTTACACAAAAACTAATTTTCGAAGCTCGACGCCAATCAATGGCGGACACACGACCCAAACCCTATTTAACTACTCAGACAACATGAATAATTAAATTAAACAACTAATTAATAATTAAAACAATAAATAAACAACTACAATTAATTTATCTAGGCATGGAACTAATTAATAAAGCATGAGAAATAAAGAACAAAGCTTAAAGAAAAGAGGGAGATAATGTATAGTAAAGATACACTTACATTAATGGTGGATACACAACAAACATTGAGGAGAGGGGTGAACTCTAACACAAAAAACCCCAAATATCTCTTAAACCCTAAGTCTCTAATACAAAATAAAGATCCAACTAATTATATCCACAAAAAATAAACAAGGCTTGCTTTTTATAGTAAGTTACATTAATAGAAGAAAAAAAAAAGGAAAAGAAATGAAAATAAGGATAAGTCTCTTAATAAACTAAATAAAAAAAAGAAAATCAAAAGGGAAAGGGAGCAAGTAGCAGCAAAGAGAGTTCGGTGGAAACAGGGGACCGATCGACCCGGGTCCCAAGGTCGGTCGACTGCGACAAGAGGAGAAGAAACACTAGAAAAATTTCACAGCATAAACCCATAACCCGGTCGATCGGCGATGGTGGCACGGTCGACAGTGACAGCAAACAGCCCCAACTCTCACCAAATCGCAGCAACTGCACAAAACCAAAGACCTCTAATGGAGGTTAGCTGCCATGGCAACACAACTCGAGACCCACATGGACCGAGCCAACACGTAACAAACCACAGCTGAAAATAAAGCCCACGCATGGAGCGTCACGAATTTGTCCCAAACCGAGATCAAAATGCAAGCTCCATAGCCAAACTTCCAAAACCCAAAATGCGTATATCCGAGACTCATCATGTAAAATTGGTCAGAAAAATCTACTCTCGCATGTGTGTGGGTAAAAACCCGAGACCCAATTTCGGAAACCAAGGCTCCACAAGGTAGATTCAAAAACCCGTGCAAAAACCCGGGAATGGACAAAAATCTCCATCTCAGAATGAGTTTGCTGCAAAAGAGAAGAAGGATACATATGGATTTAATTAGATTGTTATTTATTAATAAAATAATAAAATCAAATTCTTATAACTCTTCTTCGATTAAAGCTCCGTGTTTCCTTCGTTCGAACTGCGATTCGAGCACCGTTCGGGGTCACGCAAAGCTTGGCCCGAGGGCTACAACTTCCGTGAATACTTTCGGCAAAAATTCTGAAGTGTGAAATAACAAAAATTCCCCAAAATGTCCAAATAGCGACGAAACTTAATCGGAACGGGCCCAAACTTCATACTAAGCACTATAATACCTATAACAGCTCAATTATACCTCAAATAACATGTTAGCGTATAAAACGGAGGTTGTCTGATTAACGAGCATAATTATAGACATTAAAGTACCCGAGGGGGCTAAAATGCCTAAGTTCGAGGGCATAAATGTGCAAGATTCGATACGAATCAGTGGTGTAGCATTCTCTAGCTATTGCCGCTCTCTACGGAGGATAAGGTGGGAAATATTGTTTAGTCGATTATAGCATCGTGAGGGTTGTAATTTTATTTATTCTAATTTTAAAACTTTATCATATTACATTTGTCATTCTGTCAGCCCAAGATTTTTTCCCATTGTGAGTTTTTCCTCGTACACCTAGGTGTTGTGCTATATTGTTTATCTTTCCACAATTAGATTAAGTACTCAAATATTGAAGATAAAATTTTCTGTAATCTATTTGGTAAACAATTTGTCGCATAGACCTTAGGGATTGTTTTTTATATCCAAACTTGAACTTGCAAAGAAAACTTATCACAACTTGACAAGAGATTTTAATATGGTATCTTCGGTCTATCTCGATTTTGGTCACATGCACTCTCAACTGGTATCAGATCTATACCCCATTTTTATAGTTTTAATGTAGATCTAATGAGTGTGAAGATGAATATTAGCATGTGCAATAGAATTCGTAATTTATTTGTTACATCTAATTGTCGTGTTTTTAGTGGACTTATTATTCCATCCAATTTTTTAAATCACCCTTATACTAGCATGTCTATGACGAGTATTAGTGATTGTGAAGATAATTAACTACGTTCTTCTCTTGATGCACTTATTTGTAAAATAAGAAGTTATCTAAAATCAATGTTAAAATTTCCTTGAGAATGAAACATTTAGAAAAAAAAAAGCTATGAAGGAAAATGAAGAGCATGAATCTTTAAGGTTATCATTTGATAGGATATTTTTCTTGATAAAATTAAAGATCTTGAAATTGAAAAAACAAACTTTTACATGAGCTTCTTTTTGTAAAAGAAGAAACTATTTTCTTACAATCCCAAGAAGCTCATGGTCACTCCCTCTTTTCTATGCTTAAGTCTATTAATGTTGACTTTAGTGACCTTGTAAACTTTCTTGATGAAGCAAAAGGCCAAAAGGAGGGCACTAAAGAAGAGGATGAATGTTTGTCTAAATTAATAACAAAAATAGATTATTTGACCATTTCATTGAAAATTTTGAAAAAGAAAAATCAAATTTGTGAAGATTTTGATTTCAATCTTTTAAAAAATATTGAACATCTTGGATTCTTGCAAACTAGACATTCCCATAGGAGAGACAATTTTTGTCAACCCTTCATCATCAATGAGGCCACAGTTATTGAAAATATTGCCCAAATTTCTCAGAATAAAAGGAAACATATTGTCAATCATTTGAAGGGGTAGAATATTATCCTTCCCATTTGTGTCAACAAAAAGCACACACTTAACCATAAGATACCTAAAAAGGACTTTGTTTGTTCTTATTGCCACAAAAAAGATCATCATAAGGGTTTTTGTTTCAAGTTGAAATAAGCTCAACATTTTGATAAGGTTGATCCCAAGACATCTCCTCATGTGCTTTATCTTAAAGTTTACAAATATGATAATTGTAATAGGAAAGTACATTTGAGAGAATTTTGGCATTTTCTTAAATCAACATTTCACTTTCATCATTCTAGGAAGAACTATAGCTTTGTTAGGAATAACACCTTAAGAAAGTAACTTGAACACCCTCAACATGTTCATAAGAAAAGGGGCAAAAGAATTCCAAATATGCCTAAGATCCAATATACTCCTATTTTACCTCATTCTAAACAAATATTTATTAGGAATTATCATTTACATTTCGTAGATTTAGATACTAGATCGGATCATTTATTCATCCCCTGGATTTCTACTTGTTAGAAGGTTTCTCTACAAACTGAGGACATATTTGAATGATTATCTTATTCCTTATCCCATTCTACCGTTTTTATGCTTTATTTTCATAATTTGTTTCCAGAATACCTTTTATGATTCTGTGCTTATATGTTACCTTGCTAAATGCTAGGACTAATCTATTTGACTTGTTTTCACATGACGTTTGTATTTTGGTTGGGTTTATAACTATGAACTCTATAATTAAAAAATTTAAATCTTTGAAAAATCTATGATTCTTTGAGCTTGATTTATCTAGAGCATATATCATAACTTGTCTCACTTACACCGCACTACATTTCGAGAATTATCTTGTGAAATAAAGAACAAAACACTTTCGATTATAGTTTATGGAAATTTCAAAATGTATGTGAATTGAAAAATGGTATCATTTTTGCCTTTGTATGTGTGAGACTAATCTCTTCATGGTTGGAGTTGAAAATGATATATATTTGAAAATTATGAGAGATGTGGTAAGGGCTAAAAAATTGATTGGATAATACTACCTTTCAAAATTGGGAATATAATTCCATCATAGTAATGAATGTGTGAAGGCAACCACATGTAAAATTTGTTTAAAACTGATGTTGCAAAGATTTATATCCATCCAAAATTTAATTATCATTAAGGATGTGAAAAAGGGTTTTAACCAAAAAATCGCTTATTGAGGAAAAGAAAAGTGTTAGTTGAAGATTTTACTTTTCAAGAAAAATGTGACTTTTTCAACAAAAATCATTTAATGTTGAAATTCCCAAGTAAAACTTCCCTTTTGATATTTGTTTTGATTTCATTAGATAAGTGCTCATATGTGTGAACTTTTCCCTCACGCGTGTTATCTTTTATGTGATCTTATAAATTTACTTAAAAAACATGCAACGATTTTATCACGGCTAGTTTATTGTCTACTTATAGTACTTAGAATAACCATTTATACCTTGACTAAAATAGTTCATAACGCAAGTATATCAAATTTTATTTATCGAAGTCATTTTAGGAAGGGTATCATTTAAAACTGATCACTTTATATCTTCTGAGAATTATTCCTTGAGTCGAACACCCAATTAAAATAGTTGAAATTTTTCTGGATATCCACGCGACCAACAAAGGGTGTTTCACCGTTGTGACCTTAGTCATCACTTCACCACATGTCGTAACCAACGATAACTTTCGTTGAACTGACAATAGATTTAAAGTACGTCATAACCTTTTTCCTGTCATTTTCACGAAAGTCCCTTTCTCTCTCCACCTTGAAATCTGATCGTCCCCACTCCATTTTGGACTACTTCGAAGCTTTTATTTTGACGATTGCCCCATTTTCCCCTTCTACAATCGTTTAGGTAAGATTATTGTACTTTTTACCCTCTAGATTCAGATTTTCCTTTGTGGGTGTAAGGAAGTTATGTTTTCGTGACTATGTAAGGATTCTCTTCTTTTACTAAGAAAAGAAGAACTACAATGAGCTCTTCAAAACCTAGGCCTACAGTTCCTCATCGATTCACTGGTCCTGAGTCTTTCATCATGTTTAAAATATTTTGCAACCCTATAATCCATTTTTAACACTGCATTGATTGAGATTCTTTCTGTAATAATCATGCTGCTGGTGTTTGAGTTTTTAATGATCTCCATTGGTTGGGTATTTGAAACTAAGGTGCGAATGGCAAAATTGTCTACCCAGACCTAGTTCATGAGTTTTATACCATAACTAAGCTGACCGAGACCAACTTTACCTTTTTTGTTCGAGGTATTTATATAAACATTACCTCTGCCAACATAAGAGAGCTTTATGGAATACCTGAGGTCCCAAAACCTATTTTTCCCTCTAAAAATCTTGAAGGACCTAGTAGAAATGAGATAGTTACAGAACTTTCTAGTGGAATAGTCACTGAGGACTCTCGCAAAGCCTTACCTCAAAAGTATTTTACTGATTTCTATTATTTTTTTCATATTATCTTTTTAGCCAACATAATCAAAGTTCACATCACTATTACATTCCCTCCTATGACTGCAAAACTCTACATCTAATTGGCACCAATGTCACTATTGACTTGGGGTGGGAAATTTTTAGTTTGATAGTTGATTGCATTTTGAGAAAAGGTAAGGGTAAACGACCAACTCTTTTGTTCAGACGTCTCATTAATCATCTCTTGTTGGAAAAGAGTGTTCATATTTACTCTAATTAGCCAAAAGAAAAGGCGAGAAAGAAAACTATCCATGCCACCTTTGTGGATGGTAGTAGGAGATTGCCCAAACAACCTACACTCCTTACTATAGATAAAGTGGAAGAAACTCTCACCTAAGGTTTAATTAGTGAACCTTCTCAGTCCTAGCATATGACCACACCTCCCTCACATTCCTCTAGCACTCGCGTTGTCAATGATAAGATCACATAAATATATATTGGGTTACCAACTTATTATGTCCTCATATCGCCACCCAGATCACCTTGCTCCTGTAGCATCTAACTATGTTTTAAAACTCAATCTTCAAATAGTTTGATGCCATACGACGGGATGTTTTTAATCATAAAACAAATGTAAAAATATTTTGAAAATATCAAGAAGACTCTGATGAAGATGGTGACGATGATGAGAAAGAGGAAGAATAGGTTGTGGTAATACTTTTGATAGTGATTGGGTTTTATATATATCTTGTGTGTTATGGATTTAATTTGGTTTTTGTGACTTGTAAATGAAATTTTGGATATTCCTTATGACGTAAATATGTTATCTTATATATATGGGTTTTTTCTACATCACTTGCTTATCATGACTATCTCTTTGTGATACTTATCTCATTATATGTTATTCTCTTGTATTTGGCAAATCATGGATTATGTAGGCTTATTATTCACTCACTTACTTTATTTCCTACTAACCCATGATTTATACTTGTTAACTTACACACATGCTTCACCCTTTCCACTTTGAGTGCACTTTGACTTGTATTTGTGTTACATGCTCTAGCTAGATTATGTTGTTTTTCTATCTCTATTAGTTAAATATGGACTAAATTACTTAAATTGAATTTTTTATCTTTGTTTAATTTTGGTTGAAACAACTCACTATATGATTATTCTTAGCACACTTGTTTAATCCAATATTTCTTTACCTTTGTTAATTCCATGACAAAAAAGGGGGACAAAGGTTAGATTAAGGGGGACTTTTAATTACAAACATATCTTGATTTGTTTTATGAAAAACTAAATGAACATAGAGTATTTATCCAAGAAATGTACTACATATCTTAACATGTCCTATAACATTAAGATATTGTCATTTTTATAACTTCCATGCGCACCTTAAATGATGAATCACTTTCATATCTTATTCATCACATATTTTTTATTAGCATGTCCATCATATTACTATATATATCTTGTATTAGATTGAATTATAAATTAATTAGTGGCAGACTTTCTAGGAATTCTTCTATAATATGAGGACTAGTGGTATAGGGATGGCATTGCCTTTGGTCGGGCTTATGTCTATGTGTAATAGGTTGGTAGAATATTTGTAATCTTTGTCACGGAATAAACAAATGGGGAATTTGTAAGAGTGCGCACTTTACTCATATGCATGAACTTTACTCATGTTCCCTAATAGGATTAAATTGTCTTATTTTGTTGACCAAATATACTTCGAGTATTATCCTTGAGGCCATTCTGACAAAGCGTCATAAAAATCATTCAATGGGCATCCTCACCTTCATGCATATCCTTTTTATACCACTATTAGGAAGGTATCCCAACATGTAGACTCATACACATTTTACTCACACATGTTCCCTTTATTAGAAATTACTTTTGTGCGTGCGTGTGTGTGTGTGTGTGTGTGTGTGTGTGTGTGTGTGTTGATATGGATCTTTGGAGTTATTTATGAAATGAAATAAAACCTTATTCTGAAAATCTAATAAATTTCATTTCTTAAAGGTTGCAGAGGTTTGTATCGAGAGGCCTTTGCCCCAGTGAGGCTTTATCTCGCTGCAGCGATAACGTCTCATTGGTCACGTCTTGTTACAGAGATTTTGTTATGTGGCTTGCCTTGTATCCTCGTGGTAGTTTTTCCACAACAAAACTCTGGCGATATGTGCTCATTCAAAAAGTCTGAGCTACTATGCGAATCATATCGATTCAGGTTTGTCGCAGTGACAAAATAGCTCGTTGTAGCAACCTTGTTGTGACACATGTCTGACAACGTCAA
The DNA here is from genome assembly GCA_949130495.1 of Sambucus nigra. Taxonomy (NCBI): domain Eukaryota; kingdom Viridiplantae; phylum Streptophyta; class Magnoliopsida; order Dipsacales; family Adoxaceae; genus Sambucus; species Sambucus nigra. The sequence goes on from OX422216.1 coordinate 371,681,212, forward strand.
AAGTTACCTTTTGATCCAAAATTGTGAACATCTTTCTTAATACTCAAGCAAGCTAAAGATCTAACCATATAATTTCTAGTTTTACAACTAATAAAGTCTACTTACCTATTTGTATCCTCCTAGCTTCTCTTTTAAGCTTCGGTGAGTATGTGTAAGTGGGTTGAACGTCATTTTATAAAGGAGAGTATAAGTGTAATTTTGTGATTTATTTGTGGACAAAATATTTTTGCTAAATCTTTCTTGCCACAAGAATCATATTTCAAGGATAGAAAAATCTTCTCATAAAAACTTCATTTTTAATCTTCATCAGTTTAAGACTTGTTTTTCTCTTCTATATATTCTTGAGATATTTTAAGTTTAAATACTTTTGAAATCTAGAAATATTCTGAAGTAAACTTATTTGTTTTAAAATCTTTTCAAAACCTTGAACAAATCTATTTCTAATTTGTTCTTGATTTGTTTTTTTGGATTTCATATGGTTCAAATTTATATTTTGTGAGTTAATCCATTAGTTTTAGAAAACACTTTCACCTTAGGTCATCACACACCTAGAAAGTGGTACTACACTCTAAGGAGGCTTCTCACATTTGTTCCAAGTGGTAGAATACATAGTTCCCTTCAAACTCAAAACGAAGAAGTTTCATTTACTTTAAAAAGGATCATCGAGATTGTTTTGGAATGAGGACATGACGACATTAGTTCGAACTAAAATTATTTGTGGTTTTGTAGCATTATCCACCTGTTATCTCTCTCTATGGAGGACATGGTGGAAAAGAGAGTCTAGTCGGTTACAGAGTCGTGAGGGCGGTAAGTCTATTTTTTCTAGTTCTAAAACCCTACCATAGTACATTTCTCATTCTATCGGCCTAAGGTTTTTTTCCATTCTGCTTTTTTCCTTATACACCTTGGTCTTGTGCTATATGGTTTATATTTTCACACTTAGATTAAGTCACATAAATCTTGAAGATAAAATGTGGTGTAATCTATTTGGTAAATAATATGTCATATAGACTTTAGGACTTGTTTTTTATATCCCAACTTGAAGTTGTAAAGAAAACCTTATCACAACTTGACAAGAGATTTAACTGGGTATTTTTTTCGTCCATCTCACTTTCGAGCACACACACAAGTTTTACAACCCACACAATGTGGAGCGTCATACAATTTTCATAATTTAGCTAGCGTGATATAAATTTAGACAAATATACATCATCAAAGTACATGAATGTAAACAATAAAATAAAATCAATAATATGATAATATTCAAAAAAGTGTTGTTTTTTATTTCTATAATGCCTCGAACATTGGTATCCAAAGTGATATGAGACATAAATAATGTGTGTCAAAGTTGAATGACCTTTAATTTTATGGATTACTAATTTACAAATATAGTAAAAATTAAGCTCTATTTCGAAAAGAGGTATTGTTGGTGACTAAATGATACATATTTAATGTCGTGTTAAAAAAATCAAAAATTCAAAAATATATGAAAAATAATTATAAGAGCGTTGGAAGGAAAGTTTTGTCTACAAATCTAAAAAAATACTTTCACAAAATACCTCTATATTTCTTGAGTCTAAATTTGAATTTTTTTTTTCTGAGTGACTGCTCCATTACAAATCACTTCGAGTTTTATAACTTTTGTGAAAACATATACCCTGGTTTGCATGAATAACACCGCATATGTATGATGATTAGGAATTAAATATATAAGTAAAAAAGAAAAATAGGGCACTTAAACGACTTAATTAGTTTATTTAAAAGACATAACTGTGAAATATTATATGAATTTTTAATTATATCATTATAATGGGCTTTGACAACTTTTAAGGTTCCTTTAAGTACGAACATGTGATCAAAATTTATGATCATCGGGTCGTTTTGGTCATTAATTATCATTGTAAACATATTATGATTCAGTATATAAGCAAGATATAAGAAAAAAAGAGCAAGCTGATTTAAATTATTTTATTTCCATAACTGAGCTCTGAAGAATTATATGCATTTAATTATCCTAATATCTCACTCTAACTCAAATTTTCCTTTAGCTACAAACAAGTTATTAAACATTTTCCCCCCGTTGCCTACTTATACTAATAAGATCCATATACTCAAGAGCTAGAAAAAATCGGCGGCAAGTTAAAGATTTAAAATGAATTTTTTTTCCCTAGATTTGCATGCACATTAATGACTTAATTCATGTTAGACCTAAATTACAGAAGTTTTCAAAACAATAATGAAACATACCAAATTAAAGAACTGCGATGAACCGGGAGATGAAAATGCATAAACGCTTGGTCCAGGAGTGCATACGTTAGGAGTGCACACATAGTCGAGCATAACTAGATTTGATTACGGGCATAACTATATTGGACTAGTTAGATACAATGTTAGCCCTATATTGGACTAGTTAGATACGGGCATAACTAGATTTAATTACGGATACGTTAGGAGTGCACAGATAGTCGAGAGGTGAGTATTTCATGTGAGAGCACGTCCTAACATGTATTTTGCATTCATTGTTTAATGTCATTATAACACTTGCTATATTTTAAACTATTTTCAGAATCGGGCTCTGACCCATTTTCTTTCAAATCCATTTTTTTGTAAAAACCTTTTAGGTGCCCAGCCACAAGGACACCAAGCATAGGAGTTCCATTCAGGTGACGTGTTGTAGCTGCTGTGGAAGTTACAGGACCTTGACAGTAGACACCTCCACTTCTGATCTTCACTCTATATTATCAGATTCTCTCATCTGTTGGGCATGTCGCCCCATTTCTTTTAGAGACACTTTATCTATTCAGTGATTTCAGATTTTTTAGTTGTAATTAATTTAGTGATGCAGACTTAGTATTTGTTCATTCCAGTATTCGGATTGTTGTGAGGAGTATTCCTCCAGATTCATTATTATATTATGGTATTTATATTGTGACTATGTTGTGGTGGTTATGTTAGCATTTCATAATCTACTTATTGCATGTTAATTGGATTTAATTAAAATTGAAAACTCACTTTTTGAATATTAGGTGGCTAGTAATTGTTAAAACGTTTTTCGACAGTGATGCTATGAACTGAACCAACTTGGCATTTTGTATTAATTTAATAAAGGAGTAGCTACCCGGTATTTAAATAGTCGGGGTGTCACAGGTGGCATCAGAGCACTAGGTTCTAGTGTCCTTAGGATCTGTATGGCTTGTTATGTTTCCGCTGAGCTTTCTTTGATGTAGAGCCCTATATTTTAGGACTGTTGTATTCTTTTGTGTATGTTTCGCTCTTCAGCTATTTTGAGACAATAACTGCGAACTTATAAAACTTTACTCTCATTTCAGATGCCTCCACGACGTGCGCAGCGAGTTCCTAGGGATGCTCATTCCGAGCTACAGCCTGCACCAATTCAGGGCACTATGAATTCCGCAGAGGTTGTAGCTACTGTAGTCCAAGCGGTAAATGCCTCCCTAGCCGTTGTACAGCAGACACCACCCTAGGCACCGGTAGTCGCGCCAGTTCAGGCTCAGGCATTCCCACCTACTTGGGAATGCGTTCGTGATGCTTTCCAGAAAGCACACCCTCCGGAGTTTACAGGTAGCTCCGACGTTGTTATGTCGAGTCAGTGGAGGAAGGACATTCAAAGGTACTTAAGGATGTACGAGTGCATGGATGTTCAGAAGTAGATACTGGCTACTTTTAAGCTAGTAGGATCAGTGTTGTAGTGGTGGGAGTCCATTATCACCGCGGAGGAGAGGGATTCCCTTTCTATTCAGGAGTTCTGGGTGCGGTTCGACTGTAAATATTTTCCATCAGCTATTCACACCGAAATGAGACGGAAGTTGATGAACCTCAAACAGGAGGGAAAGGCCGTAGCCGAGTATGAGGCTGAGTTCACAAATCTCTTGAACATCATTCCTGATGAGATTCCAACAGAGGAGAAGAAGATTCAGAAGTTCATGGATGGATTGACTTGGAGGATCCGTCAGCATTTTTTGGGAAAACTCTCATTGGCCATTTATTCTGATGTGGTTAACGCGGCACTACTTCACTGCCAGGATCACCGCTTTCACATGTCTGAGAGTAAGAGATCAGGAGAGTCCAGCCATCAGGGCAGGACCGGGGGAAATGGTGCCAGCGGGGCACAATCTACTCAAGTTCAGCATAGGTAGGGAGATCAGGGTTCCCAGCAGGGGGATTTTAAGAGGTTCAAATCTGGGGGTTTCAGAAATGGACAGGGAGGTTTTTGTCATGGCCATCAGGGCCATCAGGGTCAGAATGGTCAACAGCAGTAGTTTCAACAGGGCCAGCATGGTCAGGGTAGGAATGGTAACGGCCATCAGGGTCGTGGGCAGCAGGGACAGCGAGGGGGAAACTTCCCGGGGAAGTGCTTCGTTTGTGGCAAGATTGGCCATAAACACCAGGATTGTCCTGATAGGAGCAGGGCCCCACAGCAGCAGCAGCAGGGTGCTCGACACAAGCCACAGAGGCCTATGTTTCCCGCCGCCCTCCCAGCACCGCCACAGATGGCAGCATTACCACCCATTCCAGCGGTCCCAGTCCAGCAGGGACAACTTCAGTATGGGAGAGTGTATCAGTTCCAGCATATCGCAGTCCCACAGGATCCACATGCTATTGAGGGTATGTTCTCTATTCAGGGGATTATGAGGCGTATTTTATTTGATACGGGGGCCACACACTGTTTCATTGCCACGAGATTTGCACGAACTATTGGATTGTTAGACACTGCAAAGAGCACGATTACTTGTGTAGATTCACCGTTGAGTAGGGGTTCTGTGATTTCCCTTATTTGTAGAGGTGTGGGTATATAGATCGGGAGGTTTACTTTACCCACTGATATGTTAGTATTAGAGATGACCGAGTATGATGCGATTGTTGGTATGGATTGGCTAGTTGCGTACCGAGCCATGATTGATTATTTCAGTAGGAGTATTATATTTTCCATTCCCGGGCAAGAGATGTTTTTAGTGGCGATGCCTCGCCCTGAGGGATGATCATCCACTCACTTGTACTATATAGAGGAAGAGACCTCTAAGGAAGTGGTGATACCACTCGATTCGATTCCAGTTGTTAGGGAGTTTGCTGATGTATTTCAGGATATACCTGGACTATCTCCGAGTAGAGAGATAGATTTTGTAATCGATTTGACCCCAGGCACTCGACCAATTTCCCGCGCACCTTACCGTATGGCTCCAACAGAGATGAGAGAGTTACGGGATCAGATAGAGCAGTTTTTGGGTCAGGGGTTTATCCGAAGGAGTACTTCACCATGGGGTGCCCCTGTGTTATTCGTAAAGAAGAGGGATGGATCGTTGAGGTTGTGTGTAGATTACCGGGAGTTGAATAAAGTCATGATACGGAATAAGTATCCGTTGCCCCGAATCAATGAATTATTCGACCAGCTGAGAGGAGATTTCTTCTTCTCAAAGATTGATTTGCGATCAGGATACCATCAATTGCGTATCAGGGAACAGGACGTCTCGAAGACTGCTTTCTTGACGAGATATGGTTCCTACGAGTTTCGGGTTATGCCTTTTGGCGTGACCAACGCTCCAGCTGTGTTTAAGGACTTGATGAATATGGTGTTCATAGAGTTCCTAGACCAGTTCATCATCGTCTTTATTGATGACATCCTGGTTTACTCCCAGACAGAAGAGGAGCATGCCGAGCATTTGAGGCAGGTTTTGCAGACGCTACGTCAGAACGAGCTATATGCAAAGTATGAGAAGTGTGGGTTTTGGCTGAAGGAGGTTCAGTTTTTGGGGCATATCATTTCAGACCGGGGGATATCTATTGATCTGGGGAATGTATCCGCGGTGAGGGAGTGGGGACAGCCCATGACACCGACTGAGATCCGTAGTTTCTTGGGCCTAGCAGGATACTACAGGAGGTTTATTCCGGGTCTCTCAAATATAGCGGGTCCTTTGACACATTTGACTAGCAAGGGTGTGTCATTCATCTGGAGCGATGCCTGTCAGTTGGCATTCGATGAGCTGAAGGACAAGTTGACCTCAGCACCTGTGTTAGCATTGCTCAGAACGAGGGCTGAGTATTTAGTCTACATCGATGCGTCCCTACAAGGACTTGGAGGTGTACTGCAACAGGAGAGTCAGGCCATAGCTTATGCTTCCCGAAGTTTGTGAAGGATTATCAGTTTGATATCCAATATCACCCGAGAAAGGCTAACGTGGTAGCAGACGCGTCGAGCCGTAGGCCAGTAGATGAAGTGGTCGAAGTGTGGAAAGCTAAGTGGAAGGAGCTGGGACACTAGGATGCAGTGGCCCGATCATTCATGTTTGTGATGACTGTTACACCTCAGATTGTTACGAGAGTGATAAAGGCCCAGGTAAATGACTCATTTTGTGAGGAGCAGATAGTTCGATTACTAGCAGAGGGAGCTGAGTCATATACCATTAGTTCAGACGGGGGATTACGCTTCAATGGGAGACTGGTTGTTCCGGAAGTGGAAGACTTATGACACGAGGTAATGGCAGAGTCGCACGACTCACGGTTCGCGGTACACCCTGGTGGGGATAAGATGTACCAAGACAAGAGACGACAGTATTGGTGGAGCGGGATGAAGAGAGATATCGCCGTGTTCGTTTCTAAATGTGTCACTTGTCAGCTAGTAAAGGTGGACCATCAGAAATCGACAGGACTTCTACAGCCGTTAGAGGTTCCGACGTGGATATGGGAGAGCATATCCATGGACTTTATCCCGGGGTTACCTACGTCACAGAGGGGTCATGACTCCATATGGGTAATTGTGGATAGGTTAACCAAAGTTGCTCATTTTCTACCCGTGAGGACCGACTACACTACGGAACAGTATGCCTAGTTTTTCATTGTGGAAATAGTGAGACTTCACGGTGTGCCTCTAAATATCATGTCTGACGGAGACAAGATATTTGTTTCACGATTTTGGGAGAGTTTCCAGGAGGCCATGGGTACGGAGTTGCGGTTGAGTACGGCTTATCACCCGCAGACTGATGGGAAAATAGAACGGATAAATCAGATGTTGGAGGACATGTTGCGTTTGTGCATCCTAGACTTTGGGGGTGGTTGGGAGCAGTACCTTCCACTGGTGGAGTTTGCTTATAATAACTCCTATCAGTTCACCATTGGCATGGATCCATTTGAGTCGTTGTACGATAGACCTTGTCGTTCCCCAGCATGTTGGTTAGAGTTGGTGGACAACAAACTCCTTGGGCCGAAAGTGATTCAAGATACTTCGACAAGGATAGAGATAATACGGAGTCGCATTCGGGTAGCTCAGGATCGGCAGAAGAGCTATGCTGATGCCAAGAAGTTCTTCAGAAAATTCAAAGTGGGGGACCAGGTGTTACTCAGAGTATCTCCTATGAAGGGGATTATGCATTTTGGGAAGAAGGGGAAACTGGCACCAAGATATGTGGGGCCATTTCCTATCATCGAGCGTATTGGGCCAGTTGCGTATAGACTTGGGTTACCGGAGCACTTGCATAGGATTCATGATGTGTTCCATATTACCTCGCTAAGGAAATATCTTAGGGACGATTTGGCCCATACTCACATTGCTTTAGAGGACATCGATCTTCAGCCTGATAGTTCCTACGAGGAGGGACCAATTGCTATTCTGAACCGAAGTGAGCGAAAACTGAGGTCGAAGATAGTACCATTAGTACGTGTTCAGTGGCGGCATCATAATGCCGAGGAGTCCACGTGGGAGCGTGAGTATGAGATGCGCAAGCGTTATCCAGAGTTGTTTTTACCAGGTACTCTTTATTTCCGAATTTCAGAACAAAATTCTGTTATTAGGGGGGAAGCATGCAATACCCCGTAATTTTATTAATTTTTATTTAAGGGATTAATTGAATTAAATGAGAATTAATTGGGAATTAATCCGGATATAAATACTAGTGAGATGTGAGTTGGTATTTGATTATGATGTTAAAATTAAAAATGTCATGAGTATTGAAAATATTTAAATTGTCACGAGACAGATATACGATAATTTGGAAATTTAATTGGGACGCGCGTGTCAGTCGCGTCAGGAATGTAATTATTTGAATTAAAAAGTGAATTATATTTTTGTCAACCGAATGGTCATTTTGAGTGCGCCAACGTGTCCGTAAGGGTCAAAATAGTCAAAAAATACTAGTCGGGGGTTTAGTTTGGGTCCTGGGGCATTTTGGGGCCATACCGGCAACCCAAAAGGGTAGTTTGGTAATTTTAAAAATAGGGGAATTAAAACCCACGAATTTTAGGATTTAATTTTATATTCGTAATGAACCCATTAAGTTCATTATCAGCATTTATCAAGTAGTGCGCTACGGTAGTTAAAGGGAGAGTCCTAAGAGGTTCCAAAAGAAACCCCTAGCCACCATCACCATCTTTGGGAGAAATCAGTAGAGAGAAAGAGGATAATTAACCTTCATCCTTCAACATCAAATCAGAACATCTAAAGCAAGTGGTTTAATTACATAAATTCAAGTGAATGTTTCCTCCATGCTTAGAATTGAATATATGTCTTGTATTGAAAGTTTGATGAAAACCAATGAAATTGGAGATAGCAAACGTAATCTTATATGAGGATCGCATGTAGAATAGTTATGGACGAATTTCATATCCAGAAATATATCTATTGATGATGTAAAAATGGATTTATAAGAAGTAGTTGTGGACATTAAATTTTGTGTTCATGTTTATAGGGTTTGGGATAAGATTTGGGAATTTTAATGATTACATGTTGATTTAGGAGGTATTGGCCCCATATATATGTTAAAGAGTGACCTAGGAGGACTTAGTGTAGTTTAAACACATTAAAACTTAGTTGGGATGATCATAGAATGGATTTAGAGAAGAGAGGAATGAAGAGAAAATGGATTTTGGGATTTCTGGGCGTGTTCTGCCATCTCGTTAGAAGACCTGCCCAGGTCCTTCGAACGACCTCGTTCGAACGAACTTCTAACGAGATGACAGTATCCTTTCTAACGAGTTGGTAGTTCGTTCGAAGCCTTTCGTTCGAACGAACTCGTTCGAACGAGACTTCTAACGAGTTGAAAGAATGGCCTTTTAGGCCAAATTTCATTTCAAATGTTCCCGTAGACTTATTTAATGGAGTGATAACCTCCCCTTATTGACCAGTGAGTATAATTGAGAGATTGGAGTACATGAGGAGTAAAACTTAGAATCTTGGAGTAAACCGGATGACATTTGTGGATTAGGAAACGAGTACCTAATTACGACGTGAGAAGACTTGACAACGTTAATATACATGAATCGGGGACTTGTAAACGTATAACACTAAATGACAGTATAAGAACGATAAGTATACCTATATTAATAATTCGAGATATCTAAGATGTGTGAATGCTTAGTATATGTGGTTTTATGTGTATAACATACCTACCGTACTTGCTATCATGGGAGGCCTACGTTCGATTAGGGCCATCTAATCTTTGTGTGCCTACGAGGGGGATTTAGATTGGTACCTCGAGGACATAGGTCAAAGAAGGACTTATTGAGAAGTTAATAAGTCTGCTGATCATGGGAGCATAGGTATGTGCGTGACCCATGTGATGTGAACTATGTTCGCCTCCATTTTCTGTGATTGTTGTTATTTGAGAACGATTCCTGAGAGATTCGAAATGCGTGGTCCTTATGTACGTGATGTACCGGGATTGGATAGCAGGGTATGTGTGCACCGTAGCTTAGTCTCGGGGTGCTAGTATTGTATATTTATGATGAGAAAAATATACTGTTAATTGAAATGAATTGTCATGTATAAATGTGAGTATCTATAATATCAACGTTTTGTAAAAGATAAAATGGAAGATCTCTAGTGATTAGTAGTACTAAAATGGGAAACTGTGTAGAAGAGTAAAACACTCTGTTTAAAATAAGATGTCGAGAATTAAATCGTGAATCGTATAGTAACGTTAGATTTTATATTGGACTAGTTAGATACGGGCATAACTAGATTTGATTACGGATACGTTAAGAGTGCACAGATAGTCGAAAGGTGAGTATTTCATGTGAGAGCACGTCCTAACATGTATTTTACAAAGAATTTTAAAGTGGTTCAGCCTTATAAGAATGGCCTGCGTCCACTGTTTATGTTATTGCCAAGTGTTTTGGAGTTCTCGATATGTAATTCTATCAAGAAAATCCGATCCCCTTGAATGAGGATGATACAATGTATTTATAGCCCTTAGGCTGTCATGTGAAAGGGTGATACATTAAATGATATACATATGAAAGGGTGATACATTTAACGCCCTTTAAGCATGTGCGTCAATGATAAGCATTCAATGAATAGTTGAACTGTTGATTATCTGGCAATCAATGCTGTGGCCGAGATGCAGCTCGGACCGCCTTAGTTGCTCGGACCGCCTGAGCTTCATGATATTCAAGAGTTCCTCGGAGAGGACTGAGTTCCTCGGGGAAGTCTGTTCCTCGGAGCGTATGAGTTCCTCGGAGTACACTTGTTGCTCGGAGTGAGTACGACTTGGTCGGGGAAATAAACCTCCTCGTTGCTATTGTGCCACGTAGATCGACACGTGTCTTCTTATTATTCGTCTACATCAGCATGCTAATTTTGGTATCAACAGAAGCCCCCAATGTTTCATATTTCGAAATTTGAGGAGTATGGAACATTCTTTTTTCGGTATATGGCAATATTAAATGACCTTCCTAGTTTTTAGGAGCATTTTATCCGTTTTCGAATTTCCTTCCAAATTCGCAGAATCCGCCTTTTTGAATTTTTATAAACGCTTCGATCTTCGCGCATTTTTTGTCCTTTTATCCGTCGGTAGCGTAATAGTTTCTTTTTTGTAATCATTTCTTTCGCCGTTTCCTAAGGCAAAGTATTTAAACTTCATAGGCAATCCCATCGTCTTCTACCTTTTTCCAATTTCTGCTTTCGAGTTTTCCATAATCTTTCTCTCTCTTGTGCGTTCATCCTTTTCTTCGTTCGTTGTCAACAGATCTCCCTTTTTACTGTAAGATCTTCTTCCTTCTTCTTCATTTCTTTTATTCGCCATGGTTTATGTTATTGAATCTCTTGAGAAATTTCGTTCTAATTTTTCTATTCCATCTTGGGTAACTCTGGAGGATCTTTCTGAGCCTTCAAATTACTTTCGTTTGGCTGAGGGACATTGGTTCCCCAGCCTCTTTATTGCTGAATGTGGATTTTCTTTTCCACCAAACCCTTTGTGTTTAGAGTTCTGTCATTATTTTGATGTTGTTCCTGCAAAAATAGCCCCCAACACATGGAGAATAGTTAATGGGGTGTATAGGTTAAATCAAACTCACGGAACCCGTATAGGAATTCCTGAGATTATGTACTGTTATAGATGGGCTGTTCTAGATAATGTTTTTTATTTAAAAACTAGATTTTTGAATAGGGATTTAGTAGTCAACCTCCCTGATGCTAATAGGGATTATTTTGAACATGGGGTAGTTATCAAAAATTGGCAACATGCCCCTTTGATTGGAGATGAAGTATATGAAGGTCTCAGATGCCCTCCATATGGCAATGGGATAGGTTATTTTCATTTTATTTTATTTCTAAAATTATGATTTCATTATGTTTGAATAAATGTGTGGTTGACATTTCAATATGTATTTGTTTGCAGTTGACAGCAAAAGAAAAACTCCAAAAGAATCAGAAGTAAATATTAAGCATTTGAAACATATCTGGAGTTTGCATCAGAAAGTTGCAGACGAGCACGTCAGGTCTGCTTCATACTTGTTGCAGTACAGGAGCTATACATCATCCTTTACTGCTCGTCCTGTGGTCAGCACTAGTGATCCAGTATCAGTTCCTGAGGACTCTTCTCCAGAATCTCACATTCCTCTGAGTCAGAAAATGGGCAAAAGAAGAGTTCCTGCTATCTTTGAGGAGACTACCTCTGCTGGAGATGGAAAAAGAAACAAGACTGCGGTCCCAAAGGGGACAAAGAAAGTAGATGCTGCCCCTTCTGTTGCTCCTCAGAAGGCTGCCGAGAAGCCCCCAGTGGCTCCGAGCAAGAAAGATGCACCTGTGGAAGTGATCACCATCTCCCCAACCAAAAGCTCTTCTTTGGTTGAAACTTTTGAAATGCCACCGAGGAGACTGAAGAAATCCTCCTCGGTCACTTTGGCTGAAACCATTCCCCAGCTCCAAGTTAGTGGAGCTGGTGTTCCAACTATTATTCCTCCGAGTTCGGCTATGAGCTCGGTGAAGACTTGGACCATTCCTGAAGTCCAAGGAATTGAGGAGAATATGTCTAGGGATGTGCTTACCTCCATGGCTACTCGTCACATTGCTTCAGTAAGTTCCTCATATTCTGAATTTTCTTTCTTCCCATCAATACATGTATTTCTGTGCTAACTTATCATTATCTCCTTTTTTCAGCAGGTGAGTTACTTTAACACCATTGTGAAGAAGGATGAAGCAATCAAGGCTTCTAGATCCTCATCCGGAGTGGAGGATGCTTTATTGGGGTTGACCAAATCTTTGAAGGATTCCCGTCAAAAGTATGACGAGGATAGGGCTGATTGGGAGAAGAAGTTGGCTGCAGTTGAGGCAGAGAAGGTGCAGCTCGTTGAAGTTTCCAAGGGTTTGGTAAAATAAAGTGAAGGATTTGGAGAAAGAGAACAAGAAGTATGCCGAGAAGCTCACGAACTTTGGGGAGCTTGAAAATAAGTTTAAACTGGATGAGGAAGAGCTAACCCTTCTGCGAGAAGTTAATCGCTAGAAGGAGGAGGTGGAAGCTAAATTGAAGGCCACCGAGGATCTTCTATCCGAGAAGCTCTCCTCGGAGAAAATTAAAAGAAAAATGGCGGTGAAAAAATATTTCCGCACTGGTTGGGACAAAGGGTGGAACAGGGGGGTAGCAGCCATGATGACCCAAGTGCAATATGGGAGTCTTAAATACTTTCGAGATGGTTGGGTTGCTGCCCTGCAAGAGTTGAAGATTAATGAGGACTCAGAACTGTTTCAACAGCATCTCCCTGGTCCTCCCCCAATTATTGAAGATGAAGAAGAGGACGAAGCTGCCTCCGAAGAATCTTCGATGGTAGTGGGTGATCCAATCCTTAATCAACCTGCCGACGAGGAGCTTTCATCTCTGCCTGCTCCCCCTGAACAAGTTCCAGCTCTAGCCGACCAACCCATTGTTCCCACTAAACAACCGAGCTCCTCGTCCCGGCCTCCCGAGAAAGTCTTGGGAGACAAGGAAAAGGTGTGAAGTTGTTCGGTATTTGTTTCTATTTTTCTTCTTTGTCAAGTGTAACCAAGATTTTTGATAATTAAACATTGGCGCCGTCTGTTGATGTAAAAAATTAGATTGCTTCTAATTATTTAATCACAGATAAATATAAATGAGACAAAGAATTTTAAAGTGGTTCAGCCTTATAAGAATGGCCTACGTCCACTGTTTCTGTTATTGCCAAGTGTTTTGGAGTTCTCGATATGTAATTCTATCAAGAAAATCCGTTCCCCTTGAATGAGGATGATACAATGTATTTATAGCCCTTAGGCTGTCATGTGAAAGGGTGATACATTAAATGATATACATATGAAAGGGTGATACATTTAATGCCCTTTAAGCGTGTGTGTCAATGATAAGCATTAAATGAATAGTTGAACTGTTGATTATCTGGCAATCAATGCTGTGGTCGAGATGCAGCTCGGACCGCCTGAGCTTCATGATATTCAAGAGTTCCTCGGAGAGGACTGAGTTCCTAGGGGAAGTCTGTTCCTCGGAGCGTATGAGTTCCTCGGAGTACACTTGTTGCTCGGAGTGAGTATGACTTGGTCGGGGAAATAAACCTCCTCGTTGCTATTGTGCCACGTAGATCGACACGTTTCTTCTTATTATTCGTCTACATCAGCATGCTAATTTTGGTATCAACAGAAGCCCCCAATGTTTCATATTTCGAAATTTGAGGAGGAGATAAATGATGAGGATGATATTGAAGATGAAGATAAACATTCACATCAAACATATAAGAGACAAAGATTTTTAAAGTGGTTCGGCTATAAGGAAAAGCCTACGTCCACTGTTATTTTATTCCCAGGGGTTTACAATAGCACCATATGGTGTAGAGAGAGAATGGATGTGTATCTTGTGTATGGGGTTTCTAGGTTCTCTTGGATCTCTCGGATCTCTCCCCTTTGGCTAAGGGAATACATGTATTTATAGTGATGGTAGATAAAGAGATTCATTGTATGTAGACATTTATACATTATGTCTACATTCAACGAATCTAATTGTTGCATTGCTTGGTATGCTATGTGTTGTCATCTACAGTATAAATGTACATTAATGATCATTAAATGCGTAGTTATCCTTTGATCTTCCCTGTTGGTATGTCGACCAACTCTCCTCGGGTGCCGACTAACTCTCCTCGGGTATCGACCAACTCCTCGGGTGCCGACTAACACTCCTCGAGTGCCGACCAACACTCCTCGGGTGCCGACCAACTCTCCTCGGGTGTCGAATATTGCCACGTAGGATGACATGTGTTCTTTTCTGATTGGTCCTCGTAGATGGAGAATTTTTGCGTTAACAGAAGCCCCCAATGGTCCATGCTTGATGGTTTACTTGAAAGGATGGAGTATTTATTCTGCCGTGTTGCTCGGTGCTCGTGAAATTCTTGATCTACCTTCTTTATTTTTTTAACATAAAGTGCATTATCTCTTGGACGACATATGATGCAGGTTGATCGATGGTTGCTAATCTTTCTTTTGAGGAACTCCGTGTGCTATGTATCACCCCTGGGAATTTGGATACAGCCATGCTATAGTATGCAGCTCGTAGCTTATCATAATCTTCAAGTATGTTGATTGGTTTGCTAGCCGACCAACTGCCTCCTGTGTCGAGTAACTGAGTGCTAACTTCACGTGCTTGATTCTTTTGATTTATGATCCTCTGAATACTTTGTCGAGTAACATACTCGCTTTTGAACCTAACTCTTCAATCTGATTAGTACCAAGCTAGTGGTGGACTTTGAAACATTTTCACACAACTTCTTCTTCATTATTGGTGGAGACAGTAGTAGCAAAATATCTCAGTGCTGTAGATGCTGATTTTGACTTCTACCTCTGCTCGGGAACGAGCAAGAGGTTCTCGGGGACGAGCAAGAGCTGCTCGGGTAACTGTCGAAGAACAGAGAACTCAATCTGCTTTGGAGAATCAAAGCTTCCAACTAATGGCAAAGAACCAGGCCTTGGCTGAGATGTCCGAGAAGATCATGAGTCTTGAAGAGCTTCTCGGGGACGAGCAAGAGCTGCTCGGACAGACCATCTGTGATGAACATCAGAATGCTAAAAGATCTTAATTTCATAAACTCCCCTTATGCTTTGGATGATCCTCCTGCTGGCGAGGAACCTGTTTCAAAAGAAGAGGGAAAGAAACCAATAGAGTAGGAATCTCAATGTAATAGTTAGTATACATTTTCATTCTCAATGTATTTTGTTTTTGATTTTAATGAAAGACTTTCATTTTTGTTCGCAATCTTAATTGCTATTGTCTTGTAACATACTTTACATCTGTGCATATGTATAAGTTAAAAAGATAATAATATTGTGCTGTTCATCGACCAACTTAGTAATAAAAAAGTTACAAGTATTAGTAATGTTGCTCGATCACTTAATAATAAAGTAATGAGTATAAAAATGTTTAAAATTTTTCCAACCAACCAAGGTTGTTAAATTGTGCTCGTCGACCAATTATAGTTAGTGAGAGTTTATACCCTACTAACCATACTTGGTAAATTTTTGTCTTTTTCATAAAATGTGTCCGACCAACCAAGGTCGATAAATTCTTCTCGTCGACCAACTACAGTTTGTGGGTTTTTATCCCCGACCAACCATACTTGGTACAGTTTGGAATATTTTTTCCTCGTCGATCAACTACGTTGGTACAGTTTGGAATATTTTTTCCTCGTCGACCAACTACGTTGGTACAGTTTGGAATACTTTTTCCTCGTCGACCAACTACGTTGATACAGTTTGGAATATTTTTTCCTCGTCGACCAACTACGTTGATACAGTTTGGAATATTTTTTTCTCGTCGACCAACTACAGTTAGTGGATTTTTCAGGTGAGAGAAAATTAATTTTTATATTGATCCCTTCCTATTCCCTATTTGGAGAGATAAAAATATGCTGAATGATAGAAGTTATTACCAAATTTATATCAAAAATCAATCAATTTGACTTTATTGACATAGATGGAAGATGAACCAAATTAAGTATATAGTTCATAAAAGTGAATGCAAAGAGACTCAAACTTGAAGAGAGAGAAAATAGATCTAGGTCATGATTTCCATGAGAAAACTTTTTATTGTCTTTAACCTTTTTCCATTCTTTTATTAAAAATATGATGGGAATTTGAATAGACATCAAAGATCTTACAAAATTTATAATGAAAATTATCAATGAAAATTATCAAATCTTATCATCGTCGTATATATTGGTATATGTAATCATTTAAAATATTTATTCCATGATATAAAATTGAAACTTGAGAATCAAGCAAAGAGTTATGATTTATGAAATCCACTATTTTTCAGATTTCTAAATAAGAATTAATCTAATAGTTATGATTTAAAAATCATGATATGCAACATTTTGCAGATAAAAATTGGACAATTAATTTATGTATATAAACAGAAAATCATGATTGAATCAAAAGATGTATGTATAATTGATTATACGTAGAGAAAATAAAAACTTAGCTTTTGATGGAGAACAATGGTTGTAACACGTTCCCACAGACGGCGCCAATCTGTTGAAGACAGAAAATGGCCACTGCCATTTTAGTGGCGTCAACAACAGATAAATGATGAGGATGAGATTGAAGATGAAGATAAACATTCACATAAAACATATAAGAGACAAACATTTTTAAAGTGGTTCGACTATAAGGAAAAGCCTACGTCCACTGTTATTTTATTCCCAGGGGTTTACAATAGCACCAAATGGTGTAGAGAGAGAAAGGATGTGTATCTTGTGTATGTGGTTTCTAGGTTCTCTTGGATCTCTCGGATCTCTCCCCTTTGGCTAAGGGAATACATGTATTTATAGTGATGGGAGATAAAGAGATTCATTGTATGTAGACATTTATACATTATGTCTACATTCAACGAATCTAATTGTTGAATTGCTTGGTATGCTATGTGTTGTCATCTACAGTATAAATGTACATTAATGATCATTAAATGCATAGTTATCCTTTGATCTTCCCTGTTGGTATGTCGACCAACTCTCCTCGGGTGCCGACTAACTCTCCTCGGGTACCAACCAACTCCTCGGGTGACGACTAACACTCCTCGGGTGCCGACCAACACTCCTCGGGTGCCGACCAACTCTCCTCGGGTGTCGAATATTGCCACGTAGGATGACATGTGTCCTTTTCTGATTGGTCCTCGTAGATGGAGAATTTTTGCGTTAACTGTCATTAAAACACTTGCAATATTTTAAACAATTTTCAGAATCGGGCTCTGACCCGTTTGCTTTCAAATCCATTTTTTTGTAAAAACCTTTTAGGTGCCCAGTCACAAGGATACCAAGTATAGGAGTTCCATTCAGGTGACGTGTTGTAGCTGCTGTGGAAGTTACAGGACCTTGACAGTAGACGCCTCCACTTCCGATCTTCACTCTATATTATCATATTCTCCCATCTGTTGGGCATGTCGCCCCATTTCTTTTAGAGACACTTTATATATTCAGTGATTTCAGATTTTTGAGTTTTAATTAATTTAGTGATGCAAACTTAGTATTTGTTCATTCCAGTATTCGGATTGTTGTGAGGAGTATTCCTCCAGATTCATTATTATATTATGGTATTTCTATTGTGACTATGTTGTGGTGGTCATGTTAGCAATTCATAATCTACTTATTGCATGTTAATCGGATTTAATTAAAATTGACAACTCACTTTTTGAATATTAGGTGGCTAGTAATTGTTAAAACGTTTTTCGACAGTGATGCTATGAACTGAACCAACTTGGCATTTTGTATTAAATTATAAAGGAGTAGCTACCCGGTATTTAAATAGTCGGGGTGTCACACCCCCCTAAAAAACTGAAGCCTCTTACCCCAACAACTTAATTCCCTCCACCAACGTTAACCCTTCATCCCTCCTCCGCCCTGAAAACCCATTGGAATCTCAACCTACCCCACCCATCCCCCACATCATGTTTCCCACCACAACCTAACAATCATACTCCCACTCCACTAGACCCTCTCTCTCTCACACACACACACACACACATATATAATTCTTACTCACTTTGATTTTCATCGTAAGCGCTCAAACTCGACGTATCTTCTCTCTTAAGTTATTTGCATGAACACTTTCCAGATCTCCCAAATCTAGGGTTTGGTTTGTTGGGATCTCATGAAAATAAACATTTCATCTTATGTTATTTATAAATTAAAGAAATCGTTAATAACTCATGGAAGAAAGAGAAATAATGGGGGAAGTCAAAGAATCATGTTAAAGATTTTTTATTATATTGTCTATGTGTTGTGGGAATGGTAAATGAGTTTGAGGAGAATCCATTGGAAACCAAAAAGTTTGGGTGAGATATGTATATCCTCTTATATCCTAATTTTCTTTTTAAAAATTAAAAAGGGGATAGAGACAATGGCAAAAGTGAGTCCATATGGCCTATCTCATTTTTTTTAAATTAAATGAGAAGCTTCCGTTTCATAATTATAATATATATATATATATATATATATAATATTGATGAATACCTCTCTTTTTATATTCTTGCGCAGTTGTGTTACTGGCATCATCTTATAGTATTCCATTCATGTTTAAACTTCCATTGTTATTATTATTTTCTTGTTGGGCATTTGGATCATTCCTTGTCCTTTTCTCCCCTCCCGTACTCATTCTCATGTTCTAATAAATACAAAGGTAATAAGTTCATTGGGTAGACAACTTTGATAGTATGGCTTTGGGATTATTCCATGATATTCCTAGAATAGTGAATGTGTTGCTACTTGTTTTAGTTTTAATTAGTTGGACATGCTCGTATGCTATTTAATTATGTGTAACTTTTAATTTTTGAAAATGTAAGGAGAAATTTCTAATTGAATCAATATATTTGTAATTGACTTAATTCCGAACAAAACATTTGAGTCATAGGTTAGGCTTTGTATTGTTGATCTCATACGTTTATGGCGTGTTAATAAAGACGTAGCAATAATCTTCAAAGATGGTTATACTTTATGCCGTGTTTCATGTCACGTTTGTCTTCGTTCTTCGAAGATCACGCAGATATGGATGCATTTGATTTATGATCCCAAGAAATTTATTTAGGGTGGTTTGTTTTTAAGCAAAATGTTTGGAAATATTTTTAAATTATTTTTTAGAGAAAAATATTTTGTTTGCTTAGTTCGTTAAATCAAAAGGTTGATGTTATTAGAACGAAAGACAGTTTCGTTCAAACAAAGTGTCATTTTAGTTAGAACCAATTAAGGTCTTCATTAGAACATAATTGAAATGGACATCCAATGGGGAATCTCTGTCAAACAGTGGGCAACCCGTTCAAATCTCATTAGAATGTTGTTTGAATGGTTTTTCTTGTTCGTTCTAACGAGAGTAGGTTTCATTTGAACAACATAAGCATTTCGTTCGAACGAACCCTATGATTTCGTTCAAAAAACCCGCCACCTCAAAATCTGTGGTTTTCTATATATAGGCAAGCTAGACTCATATTTTATAAGAACTTTTGGCGAAGAACATTTTCCCATCCTTATACAAAAGTTCCCAAACCCTTGTTTCACCTAAATCGTTTACAGATCCAAGTTTCATCGTTCTTATGCTTTGAGATCTTATTATGTGGGAACCAAAGTTTATTTCTCTCATCATCTCAATAGACAAAAGGTTATGTGCGGTGAACTCCATGCTTGGTTTTCCATGTTGCGGTGATGATGTGATGATTCTGAATTCTGACTCTGTAGATGGGTGTTGAGCCTCATCCGATGATACCAAGGTGTCTGTGGACTTACACGTTGTGGCACCTTAAGTGGGTGAACTTCTGCGTTGCACTGTGATGGTTAAAGATAGAATAAAGTCAAGGCTTGTGAGGGGAACGAGTCGTTGTGTAAGTCTACGGTCTATCTTTTGTAAAACCTTATCGTAGTGATCTGTTTGGCTAGACCATCCGAGGTTTTTCCCGCTGTGGGTTTTCCTTATACATTGACATGTTATTGTTTTACTTATTTAATCCATAATCACCTAGATGCATGTTTTAGGATAAAAAGATAAAATTGGGTAAATCGATTCTTCCTAGCAAACGGTTTAAAATTGGTGCACAAGTTTTTATTGGGTTATTCTGTTTAAAGTTTTATTCATTAATTTTGAGAAACATAATAATAATGTTTTTAGCATATAGACCATTCTTGCCTAAGCTATTGGGCCTTTTCAAATTGGTATCAAAGCATATTACACTAAATTATTGTGTGATTTATGTGTTGAGTGTGGATTCTTTTAGGATACCCATTTTTTCAAATTGGTATCAGAGCTAACACACTAAGTTATCGTGTAGATCCTTGTTTCGTATTATGTGGTATCTCTCTCTCTCTCTCTTTCTCTCTCTCTCTCTCTCTCTCTATCTCTATCTATCTATCTATCTATCTCTATCTCTCTCTCTCTCTCTATCTATCTATCTTTCTCTCTCTATCTATTTATATATCTATCTCTATCTCTATCTCTCTCGTGTTTATTTCTATATTTTTTTCTCCCATCGGATCCCCATAATGATAGGTTGTTCATTTTAAATTCCTTGAAAAATAAAATTTTCATTTTAAATCTCAAATTGAATTTTTGCATAATATTCAAATTCAAAGAGATATCATTCGTTAGAACTCCTGGACCTCAATCATGATTTAAAACTTTAGAAGCGTCCAATAAACAGAGTGAGGATAGAGTTCAATTTTTAGAGAAGTAATTAGAAGACTCTAAAAATTTTAAGGTTAAGTTTCATGCCATTGAGGATAATGATAAATTAATTAATTAATGACTTGAGGGCACGTGAGAATACTCTTAGGTATAAGTTCACTTGCATTGAGGGGGAGCGAGATAACCTTCTAGGAATAATTGAAAATTTGAAGAAGGGGTCCCTAACACTTGAAGAGTCTAATTCCTTGCTTGAGTCTAGGATTTCAAGGTTAAAAAATGATTTGAGAAACCCAAGTAGTGTTGATAGTGATGGTATTGGATTCTATAACTCTAATGCTTCTGTTACTAAACACAAGACTATTGTTTATCTTAGAAGGTCAATAACATTATAAAGTATTAGAAAAGGTTAACCCGAAGGTCCTGTTCCTCATCGCATCTACACATGTACACACTACAGTAGGAAATTTCACCTTAGACATTTTTGCTAAGATTTTAGAAAAGAACCTAGGAAATCGATGTCTAGTGTCCCCATGGTTCTCGATACCCATTTCATTAAGTATTCATCTATTTAGGTTAGGAAATCCAATTTAGGAGCGCTAAATGTTATAATGGTTAATTCTCGCATGCTTGCACATGACTCTTCACATGCTATATTTATGGGTGATTGCTTGCATATTTTTCATACACTAGCTTTTGTACTTCATGGTATATATGCTTGCTAGTTGTCTGATATTTATCCTTTTGTATTTTCATTTATTAGTTATATTGAAAACTACAAAAAGATTTTATTTGTCTTTTGACTTATTTTTTTTAAAGTGGTATTTTTAAAAAAAATGTTTAAAGGCTCAAATAGATTTTTAGATTTGTGTGTATTTTAATTTTACACATTTTGTATGGCATATTGGATTGTTTGAATCCACTTCATTCCATGTTTCCATGTGTCCATGACTTTTGAATATAGTTGTTAATGCTTAGATTATTCTTAATCATTCTTATATGGAGTTATTTGACTTTGATTTGCTTTATGGATTCAACTTCGTAGATGCCTCCACACACAAGTGTATGAGATCTTTTGAATTTTAACTTCACATGCTATATTTGATCTAAGTGAGATGTTCTCCTATCAATCGTGTCATCTACATATTTTCATAGCTATGGGGGAGTTGTGTATGTAAGAACCATTGCCCATGAGATATTTTGATTTTTATTGAAAATATGAGGGTGCACGGGAAAGGGTTGCGAAAGGAGTAAATCTCCTTTGAGGGAAATTCATCATTGGTAAGAGCCTAATATAAAAGATTAGAGTAAAAAAAACAGAAAAATTGCCAAGGCTAACAAGTTTTTTTAATGTTTAATTTTCAAAGTGACGTCTTTAAAAGAATTAAGTGAAAAGAAAATATGTTATATGTTTTACTTTTGAGGGTGTTATAGTTGAAGATCAACGAGGTTGCACAATGAATCTTAGTTATGTTTATCATGTCATAACGCTATTGATTTATAGAATCATTAATATTCTAGGCTTGTGTGAATTGTGCTTATATGTTCATTGAATTCACTTAATCTTATCACTTGAGGCTAAATTGTAGTTTGATAAATTTTTGCGGCCAAATAGAACTCCTTGAACATGTTTAAGTGTTTGGGTCATAATTCATTTGTATCTAGTTCGTGCCCATTTATTCTATCCCACATATTTAGACACATCAATACTATGCTAGTGTGTAATGCGTATGTGTTTTGTGTCGAGTTTACGATGTTGGTTATATATATATGTGTGTGTGTGTGTGTGTGTGTGTGTGTGTGTGTGTGTGTGTCGGTGTGTCATTGGTATATTTTGCATATTTATATATATTGTATCATTTTGTTTTGAGTCTTTGCATTTTCATTTAATCCATGTTTACCAAATGCTTTATCTTTCGATTATGTTTGGCATGCTATATTATCATATTGGTACCTCTTGTTAATTGTTTGCTTTGATGTTTCATGCCTTCTTATTTATTCAAGTTAGTATCTTATTTGCATATATATTGATATGAATTGATCATTGTGTGTAATATATGTGCTTGTGTTGCCATGTTGTGTTTGTTGCACTTCACACCGTTGCAAGATATTATTATTTTTTTCGTAATTTCTCTTAATACTATATGTTCACACATTTAGGGGGAGATTCGGTTTATGGGGGAGAAATAGTTAATGCATTATTACTTTTTCTAATTCTGAACAAAAAAGGGAGAAATGATATCTTTTCTTTCATGATTATGAAATATTTATCTTAGGGGGACACGTCTAACCCAGGTTGAGATAATTAGACATGTGGAGAATTTTAGTTTTATACAGAATTTATGTTTGTTATATTATCTTTGCATTTGAAGGTATGTTTAAGTGTGAAAATTTACATCATGTGAAACAGTTTACAAGTGTCCAAATCTACTCAACATATATGTGTATCGAGCGTCCGTATTTGTTTCTTTTTGGGCTTAGGGATTGAGTCTTTTAGAGAGCTTGATGGCCCATAGGTATTTTTATTTTGGTTTTGTCCCGGAATAGCCTAGGGAGAGATTTGAAAGGAAAAATTTCCAATTGAGTCAATTTGTTTATAATTTTCTTAATTATGGACAAAACATTTGAGTCATAGGTTAGGCTTCGTATTGTTGAACTCGTAAGCTTATGATGTGTTGATGAAGTCGTAGCGAAAAAGCTTCAAAGATTGTTATACTTTGTGTCGTGTTTTGTGCCACGCTTGTCTTCTTTTTTTCGAGGATATCATAGGTATGTATGAATTTGATTTATGATCCTGGGAAATTTAATTTGGGTGATTTGTTTTAAAACAAAATGTTTGGAACAATTTTTTAAATATTGTTTGAAGAAAAATATTTTTTGTTGCTTAGTTCGTTAGTACGAAAGATTGATGTCGTCAGAACAAAATGATAGTTTTGTTCGAACGAAGTGTCATTTTTGTTGTAACAAATTAAGGGCTTTATTAGAACGTAATCCAAACAGATCTCTAATGGGGGCTCTCTGTCAAATAGTGAGCAACCTGTTAGAATATCATTAGAAGGTTGTTTGAACGGCTTTGCTTGTTTGTTCGAATGAGAGTATGTTTCTTTTGAACGAGATAAGCATTTCGTTCTAACGAACCGCATGATTTCGTTCGAACGAATTCGCTGCCTGAAAATTTGTTCTTTTCTATATATAGGCATGCCGGACTCAAATTATATAAGAACTTTTGGAGAAAATGTTTTCCCGTCCTTATACAAAAGTTTTCAAACCCGAGATTCACATAAATCATTTGAAGATCCAAATTTCATCTTTCTTATGCTTTGAGATCTTATTGTGTAGGCACCAAATTTTATTTCTCTCATTGTTTGGATATAGAAAAGGTTTCATGTGGTGGATTCCATACTTGGTATGATGTGTTACGGTGATGAAATGGTGATTCTATGTTCCGACTCCGTAGATGATTGTTGAGTCTCATCAGTTGACACCGTGGCAACTTGAAAGGGTGGACTTCAGCGTTGCACTACAGAGAAGAGGTCGAAGATAGAAAAGCATAAAGGCTTACGAGGGCGACGAGTCATTGTGTAAGTCTACTGTTTGTCTTTTGTAAATCCTTATCATAGTGATTTGTTTGGTTGGGTCGTTCGAGGTTTTTCCCATTATGGGTTTTCCTCGTACATTAATGTGTTGTGCGATTGTTTTACTAATTTTATCCATAATCACCTCGATGCATGTTTTAGGTTAAAAATATATAATTGAGTAAATCGTTTTCACAATAAACGATTTAAAATTGGTGCATAAGTTTTTATTGGGTTATTCAATTAAAAGTTTTATTTATTAATTTTGAAAAATATAAAATAGCTTTTTTGGCATAAATACCATCCTTACCAAAGCTATCGGTCCTTCTCAGAAAATGCTTTGAGCTAAGAGAAAAACTATTTAAGAGAGATCAATAATTTTTAAAACGTGAGAGGAAAGAATAAATTGGATGAAAATAATTTTTTTAAGAACATTGTCTAAAGATCCATATATGTTATTTCGATAAAATTCATTTTATGTCACATGTATTGGCTGAATTTTTTCATATAATGCCCAAAAGAGTTAAGGACTTGAAGATTTTGGTATATATCAAATTGATCCCACATGATTTTTGTAAAAAAAGTCTTCATGATTCAAATTTTACCTGCATTATAAATAACCTTGAAATTCGCAACACTTGAAGTGTGAAAATTGATTCACAAAAGTATTTTTCAACTCATCCATGGAATTAATATACTCTACATATGGTCACAAACATGTGAGCACCAACAGCCATTTCTAGTGTCCAAATAAAAACTAGTTTAGAAAAGCGACATATGATAACCTTAATAACTTTGAAAGACTCTAAAAGTCACAAATACTCCACACAAACAAAAACTCGTTTCATAACTGATAAAATATTGGAGGAGAAAAACAACTTTGAAAAGATATAATATTAATGAAAAAATCAAAATATGGAAACCCTTGAATATATTTAAATCCATTGGCCCTTAGACTCACTTTAATTAAAGTACTTTGAAAGATTAGTTGACTATATATAACATTCATAACATCATGAAAAGAGTGTCCCTTATGCGTGTGTTTTTCAAATTAAACCAATTTTCACCAAAAATTATCCAACTTTTAATTAGCACCAAACCAAGTTGTGAAAAACTAATTTTTACTTTAACCCAATTTTATCTTGATTAATCCTAAACATGCATCTAGTGATTAAAGAAAGTAAATTAAAGTAAACAATACTCACAACGCAGTATGTACGAGGGAAAACCCAAGACGGGAAAAACCTCGGATGGCCCAAGCCAGATAATCACTATGAATGTGGAATTCCAACGAATAGACAAAAGACTCACTCAACGACTCGATCCCCACGGGTCTTGACGCTCTTCTGATCTTGAACCACTCCTCTCACAGTGCCCATGCAGAAATTCCTTCTTCCACGATACTTATCCACAACACACGCGTCCACGTATGTCTCGGTGTCCACCGAATGGCTTTGATACGTCTACGATATCGAAAAAGAAGTCTTTCACTTTTCTTCACCGCAAAACCCAGATGTTCAAGTATAGAACAAACCTTCTTGGTGCAGCAAGATCACATAAACATATAGTAATGATAACTCGGATCTTTGAAAACTCTAAGGATGTTTTTAAGCTTTTGAAACCTTAGAAAACATGTGCAAAACTGGTACTGGATCGTAAACTGTTTTCCAGATTGCACACTTAAGAAATTCTGACGAAAACACGCTTTAAATAGGAATTAAGCACCGCCTCAAAAATAGTGTCGCTCGAACGAGGTTAACCTGTCGTTCGCGCGACATGGCCATTTCGCTTGAACGAGCTAGCTTGTCATTTAAACGACGCGCGTGTCATTTTGACTTTTTCTTTAAAACGTCTCTTCCAAAAGAGAACCAATTAAGTCAAACACTATTTCGAGCTTATCAGAATAAAACGTAGTTTAAAACATTTAAAAAACTCTTAAAAACATTTTAAAATATTTTTTTCCTTATAAAATACATCCTTATCCTTTTATAAAAATTATTCTGAGCACCATTAATTATACGCATTCATATCTGTGTGATCTCGGAATGCAATTAACTTGAAGACGAATAAACTTGCACCAATTAAACTTCAGCATGATTAATTCTTTGAAGCTTTGCGGCAACGTATTCAATTTCTTCAATATGTCATAGACCGAGTGCGATCGTGACAAAATAAAATCTCCCTATGACATATTACAAACACAGTTTTGTTCACGGAATTAAGTCAAAACAATACAGGGACTCAATTGGAAATTTATGTCCTTATAAATCTCCCCCTTTGACTATTCAGGGCCGTCAAGCCGTATGATGCCTAAATCTCATCCCATAAATCCAAAGTCAAAAAATACAGGACACGGACTAGTATATGTAGCACCGGCAAGCATGAACTGTCTAAATGTGACGTAAACTTAAAATCTCGAATCGCTGAAGAATACCTACACACATGAAACAGACAAACAAATACCTAGTTGTAACACCCCGCCTAATTAAATACGGGGTGGCCAGTCCCATACCAAATTAAAATAGAATATACAGTTGGCTCATTCTTAGCATCACTGTCGAAACCATTTACTAATCACCCAATACCCAATTAAGCTGGTGTTAAAAACTTTCCAAATTTTAATTCAACAAAATCCATTTTTAGTTTAAGAATAACATTACACATACTATTCTACATCACTAATAACTGAACAGATAACACAAAAGAATTTAAATGCATTTGGAATAAACATTCCCAAATAATAATCCAATACAGTAATCCATCAATAGTAAACATATTAAAACGACACTACTACAAGAGTATAAGACTCAGATAGAAAATAGATAATTGAGTTCCTTTGGACGATGTCCTGAATAAAAGGACACTACATAATGTGAATCAAACGAAGATAGGCGTCTAAGTAATACTCGATAGGGTGTTTCGGGACTAACGAATGCCCCCGCTGTATTTATGGATCTCATGAATAGGGTGTTTCGGGATTTTCTGGACCAATTTGTTATTGTGTTCATCGATGACATCTTAGTCTATTCTCGAACGGAATCTGATCCTGCTATGCATTTGAGGTCGGTCCTATAAAGATTGAGGGATCACCAACTATATGCTAAGTTCGAGAAGTGTGGCTTTTGGCTACAGGAGGTACAGTTTCTGGGTCATGTGGTGACGTCCCAAGGTATATCGGTGGATCCAAGCAAGGTGGTTGCGGTGAGGGAGTGGGGTCAGCCCACGAAACCTACCGAGGTTCGCAGTTTTCTAGGTTTGCCGGGTTATTACTATCTGTTCATTAAGGGTGTCTCTAAGATTGCTAGCCCTTTGACCAATTTGACCCGGAAGGGAGTGAGATTTATTTGGGATAGCTCTTGCCAGGCTGCATTTGATGAACTTAAAGATAGATTGACTTCGGCTCCGGTCCTTGCATTGCCAAAACTGGGATTGGAATATATAGTCTTCACCGATGCATCTCTTCAAGGATTAGGAGGTGTACTTCAGCAAGAGAGATGGGCTATCGCTTATGCTTCTCGCAAGCTGAAGCCCCGTGAAAGAAACTATCCGGTGCATGACTTAGAACTAGCCACAGTTGTCTTTGCCTTGAAGATATGGAGGCATTATCTCCTGGGAGAGAAATTTAGTCTTTTCACGGACCACAAATCGCTGCAATATTTATTTTCACAGAAGGAATTGAATATGCGACAACGCCGATGGTTAGAGTTCGTGAAAGATTATCAATTTGATATACATTATCATCCGGGTAAGGAGAACGTTGTAGCGGATGCCTTGAGTAGGAAGCCCGATGGAGAATTAGTTGAGGTTTGGAAAGCTAAATGGAAGGAACTCGGTCAGGAGGATGCGGTGGTGAGAGCATTCATGTCGGTGATGACCGTTACTCCTACCATTGTGGCAAGGGTGGTAGAAGCCCAAGGAAGGGATAAGGGGTGTCAAGACCATATTCGTCGATTGCTGTCCAAGGGAGCGAAGTCCTACTCAATTGGTTCTAAGGGTGGATTATGCATCCATAAAAGACTCATTGTTCCGGAGGAAGGAGATTTAAGAAGGGCAGTGATGGCCGAATCTGACGGGTCTAGGTTTACGGTTCATCCTGGTGGGGACAAAATGTATCAGGACATGCGTCGTCAGTATTGGTGGCCAGGTATGAAGAGGGATATTTCGGAGTTTGTGTCCCAATGCACTACTTGTCAACTGGTCAAGATCGATCATCAAAGACCGACAGGTTTGTTGCAACCGTTAGAGATCCCAGTGTGGAAATGGGAAAACATATCGATGGATTTTATCACGGGCTTGCCAAGATCACAAAGTGGATGTGATTCTATTTGGGTGATTGTCGACCACTTGACAAAGTCAGCACACTTCCTACCCGTGCGGACAGATTATGACACTGCTCGGTATGCCCGCTTATTCATAGAGGAGGTGGTGAGACTCCATGGAGTGCCTTTGAATATAGTTTTCGACCGAGACAAAATTTTTGTTTCCCACTTTTGGAGGAGTTTCCAAGGAGCGATGGGGACCGAATTGAGGTTAAGCACTTCGTATCATCCTCAAATAGATGTCCAAACTGAATGGGTAAACCAAATGTTAGAGAATATGCTTCGCATGTGTATGCTTGACTTCAAAGGTGGTTGGGAACAATATCTTCCATTGGTTGAGTTTGCTTATAACAACTCTTACCAATTCACAATTAGAATGGCACCTTATGAAGCTTTGTATGGAAGACCGTGTAGGTCACCCGCTTGTTGGTTGGAAGTGGGTGATAATAAATTTATTGGACCTGAAATGATCCAAGATACTTACTAAAAGATTGAATTGATTCGGGATCGCATTCGGATAGCCCAAGACCGTCAAAAGAGCTATGCCGATGCGGGTCGGCGACACATGGCATTGGAGATTGGGGACCAAGTCTTAGTTCGAGTGTCGCCCATAAAAGGCATAAAGCGTTTCGGTAAGAAGGGGAAGCTTGCGCCACGCTTTGTTGGACCTTTTTCGGTCATTGCGAAAGTGGGTCCAGTGGCATACCAACTTGCTTTACCGGAACCATTGCAACAAATTCATGATGTATTCCATGTTTCCTCCCTAAAGAAGTATAGGAGGTGCGAAGGTGCTCTTTGGCACATCCCTTTCGAGGATATTGATTTGCAACCTGACATTTCATATGAAGAACAACTGATTGCTATTTTAGAGCATGGGGAGCGTAGATTAAGGTCTCGTGTGTTGCCCTTGGTGCGGGTTTAATGGAGTCACCATGACGCCAAGGAATCGACATGGGAACGCGAGGATGACATGCGGGAAAAGTATCCGCATCTCTTTATACAAGGTACGTTTAAATTTTGGGGACAAAATTCTCATAAGGGGGGAAGTATGTAACAACCCTCGCTTTTGAGGTTCTACTTTATATTTGATTTGCTAGATATAGTAATTAGATATAAAATGTTGGTATGTGGAGTAGGTATTGATTTAAGAAAGAAAAGTTAATATCTACTATGATGTTGCATATTTACCGTAAGTATAGGTGAATCTTGCTATGTTATGTTGTAATGTCATAAGATATAAAATGACATTTGCCTTAAAATGTAACCGGAACCTAAAATGAATTATAAAGTTTCCAAATGATAATTTGGAGGGCGTAGTTAGTTTTGGGAGGTTCGAGATAGTCAAATTGTGTACCATATTGTATTTTGAGTATTTGGGCACTTTTGACTGGTTGTAGCTTGGTTGACTAGTCGCGTATTATTTTATCGCACATTGATCACTTAGGCTGGAATTTTAAGCCTAAGCCACGATTTATGTCTTGATTAAGTCACTATTCCCCTAATTTCATTACTAAACCTAGAGAAAGAAAGAGAAAGGAAGAGAACTTGTGGGGATAGTGAGAGATTGAAGCTTTGGTGATTGTTCTTGCATACAAACTTCATCAAAATTTGAACTTGCAAACTTGAGGCAAGCTATCTACTTGCTATTTTATGATTTAAGTAGAGTAATTAGCATTGATAGTTATGGTTATGTATGGTTTATGGAAGTTAGGGTTTTTATTTGATTTATGGGCTTTAGATCTTTGGAAGTTGAATTGATATGATTTTGAGGTAAATTATGGTTGGATGGTGTATTTATGATCAGTTGGTAGCATTAAAGAATAGGGATTTGAGTTGGTTGAAGTTGGGTAGAATTTGGAGTCAAAGACTCCATAAACAAAACTTGGAATTTCTGCAGAACCGAATCGATTCGGCCTGGCCGAATCGATTCGTTGAGAGACAGTTTCCAAGCCTGGGTTGTCCGAATCGGTTCGGCTCGTCCGAATCGATTCGGCAATTATGAAGAAACTCACTTTTCCTGGCCGAATCGATTCGGCTATTCCGAATCGATTCGCCTTTAAAAACCCAAATCGATTCGGCTAGTCCGAATCGATTCGAAAAGCCTATTCTTTTCCTTTATTTTTAAATTTGACCCCCTTTCTTTAGGATTATGACCTAGGACCCTTCTTGTAAGAAGTAAAACTAGGATTTTAGAGTTTTAGTTGAGTTTGGTCGTTACCCTATAGTTGAATGGGATCACTTGGGGTTAATTCAGGGGTACTTAAAGTGATACATAGGTATCACTTCTCATTTGGTAAATTAGTTGAATTTAGAGTTCTAAGCCCATATGTGGAGATGTTAGAATCCCTTTTTGAGGTATATGAAACCTCGGGATTTATGAGACTTTGGGAAACTGTTTGGAGAATACTTCGGGACTTAAACATATGATGAAATTGAATAAGAAATATTCAAAGATGATGGTTTCAAATAAAATGAAACACATGTGATTAATGGTAATGAAAATGAGATTTAAATTGGTAATTGTTAAATTACTTAAACACACCTCTCTAAATGCTATCATAAGGGAAGCTCACGCATGAGGTGATGTCCCCTAACTATTGAATGCAGGCTGACATAGTCCTCGGCCATATGCGGGGTTTATATATGTTTTTCTGCGCTAGTGAGGTAATTCCGGGTGTGGTTATGACTCACTCGCAGGCGTATGGCCACTTCCCGACGTGCGTTAGGTGCCCAGGTTGTCTTGTACAGATAGGCCCTGGAAGATGATAGTCATTTAGGGGTGCGCCCAGTGGGGAAACTCGGAGGGACGGTCTTAGAAATGTTATATGTATAAGAATATAACCTTTCTAACTCAAGTGGGACTTGAGATATGCGACTTGCCATAAGAAATGAAATGGTAATTATATTCCTGCTAAGGAATGGAAAAACAGAAAGATATGATGGAAATTATATTCCTACCGAATGGAAAATGATAAGATATGAGATGAAATGAAATGAGATTTAATTTTACTTCTCTTGCTTAAATTAATAACTGTTAGAAACCTATAAAAATGCATTATCACAATTGATGATTAGGTTGATATATTCTCATTCACATGATTCATGATTTATCGTCCATATCTTTCATGCTTCTTACTCTTCTGGGAATCATATATAAATCGGGCCCTGACCCGTTCCTTTTCCATGTTGTCCATGTTATTGTATCCGCTCAGGTGCTCCTCCGCAAGGGCGCCCGTTGTGATATTCCTATTCCTATACTTTCGAGGATCTATGAGACTTTGCGGATTATCATGGGATATTTTGTTAGACGCTTCATTTCATGAATTCTAGATACGTTCGGGTCTTTTATTCGGGCGGATGGCCCAACTTTTGTACCTGATTAATGCATGTACTATGTAAATTATTGAACTTTTGTAACACTTTGAATGTAACTGTGGATCGACTGATTATTCGATCCTCTTATTGCATGGTTGTTTCCGTATTAATATATGTTCCTTTGAAATTCCACTTTCATCAGATTTAGGTTGTTTAATTTACTTCTTAACTTGTTATCAAACCAAAATTTTTGACAACCTGCTTTCTGATTTAATGGGTGGTTTTCCCGTATACCTATTTTATTGTTATGATACTGAGGATGATATCCATTCATGATTCCGTTATGTTGAGGTAATCGGGCTGGCCACCCCTTATTTCGGATGGCGGGTTGTCACATCCCGATTGTGAAAATGATTTTTAAAACAGCAAGTATTTAACAAGTGCAATAAAGCATTTATTATGTACATGTTAGTATCCAAGTCTCACTTGGTATTCTCATCTCTCATCTAGAGTGCACGCTTAATGTTTCCTATTAATCTCCTATTTAATGGTTCCTCCTAACTAGTTTCCATAATATGATTCCATCCCATATCATAACCCCGTATGTCCCATACCATACGTCATATAATTATTCATATACGTTTATCATTAACATGAATCATTTATCATTAATATGAATTAAGCTTTTCAATAAATATTCACTAACTTATTTCAATTCTTTTCTCAATTCACCTTCATCTAAAATTATCACACAGTAGGTTGATCCAACCACTATAAATACATACATTTAATTCATTATATATATATATATATAATACGGCACCTCGAGTCACAGCTGCGGTGCATTGCATTACTCTGCTATCATGTCCCAATATCACTGGTCGCCGAATAGGGGACTAAAGGTTCGGTAAGGACTCCTCGAACCACAAACAACAACACACAAATTAGAGGCGAACATAGTTCTCATATCCATGGGTCACGCACATACCTACGTTCCCATAGTCAGCGGATTTATCAACTCCCCGATAAGTCTTTCATAGACCTATGTTCTCGAGCGACAAATCAAAAATCCCATGGATTCATCAGGATATGACTGTCCTCACGCGCAAACCTCCCGACGATAGCAAGTAAGCTAGGTATGTCATACACATAATCATCAATCAATCAAATAGGCATTATTATACCTATAATATAATATCAATAAGGTACTCACATTACCCTTAGATAGTTCCCATACGTAGCATTATACTCTTTAAATCCCACGTATTAAAATATCATGACTTTACTTCTTAATTTAATCATCCCCGAGCCTCACTCAATACTCAAGGTTAAAATAGGTTTTTCCTCAACATATAATCAGTAAGAAGTCACCTATACCCTACTGGTCCATATTGTCATATCTCCCGAATTACGACAAATTAAACTCTCCTCTAATTAGGGTTATAACCGATTATTTCTAATCTCTTATAAACACATCCTCTATCAACTAGGATTGAATACCATCATCACATGGCCCATAGTCTAGTTTTTCATTCACACTATATGACTTATCAACAAAACCAACATCCTCGCATCCTATAACATCTCTCCACTCCCGACGTCATTAAGGTTCATGCGCGGAGCGTCTCGCAAAGCGAAATCCAAACAAGGAACCCCTCCAATACACTACTACTTAACTTAGTCAGTCGTGGAGGTCCGTCAACTTCAAATACGCAATCGGGATAACCTCATCCCCTCTTTCAACCAAATGTGGTCTGAACTCCCATCTCTATCCAGTAGCCATACCACTAAGCGCTTGTACTACACTCGGTCCTTGCACAATCAATAATGAGCTTAAACTTAGTCCTTGATGCTCAAATTGTAACCCTAAGGCTACCTAGGTGTTATATTAAATCTCCCCTACTGTACCTATCCTTAATCCTCATGCATACCAATTAGAATCCAACACATGAATCTAGCAACCGAAATTTCTTCCAAATTAATTATCAAAATTATAATCCATTAAATCCCAATCATATTAATTCGATTCTTATCTAGGGCTTACTGATCTTCCCTAAGTCCCATAATATCCAATTAATAATCACCAAAGATATACAAAAGGTTTGGGATACGAACAAGCATTAAAAAGAAACAACTTCAAGGATTCTGGGGAGGTCGATCAATCGATCGCCCAGATAACACCCGGTTTTCTGCATTTCTTCTAGTACGGGTTTCATCACTTTTGATCATAAAATCCTTCATATTAACAACCCAAATTCCTTATAAACCTTACTACATGATATAGCAACATATGTGAATGATTTCTAATGCTCTAAACATCCTAGAATCATCAAGAGTTTGAATTAAAAGCATATGTTTATCCTCTTTTTCCAGAAAATTATATATATGATATCTTCAAGAACACAACAATGATTCTCATAATTTCTTCAACAACTTACTGATTATTTCATGGATTACTATCTACCTACAACATGAGTTTGATTGCCATATATTTTCAGTTTCCATAAATCCATTAACAACTCTATCCTTTCATCTTCCAAACATGAAAAATTTCCTCTTTTTATAACTATTCTAACATGGACAATATACAAACTTAGATTGCCATTATCAAACACTTGCCTCTAATGAAGATCTGATCCTTTGGGGTTGTATAACACAGGTGGCTCTCCTCTTTTTCGGTCACTTCCGGTGGTGGTAGGTGGTGGTAACCTTTGGTCTTTGGTTCTTCTCCTTCCCAAGTAAACTTTTCTCTTCCCAAGCAATCTTTCACTCTCTCTAGGAAGATGACCTTTCAATTTTGTGTAGAAGAGATGAATGAACCCACGTTCAACTAATCTCCAAACACTTATAATAAGACAAAATCCGAAATCACTATTCATCTCCCTTTTAAAAATAATCAAAATGCCCTTTTGGGTTGTCTTTTCATTTCCAAATGACCCGAGACTCAAAACCAACATCCAAATAGACTTTTCTGACTATTTCAACCCTTTCGGATGCAATGACGCAGTCGAAACGACTATAAGGTCGATATAAAAATAAGTCTCTTATTTAATCTCACAATTTAGTTCTGACACGTCCCATACCGCGTCTGACTAAAAATTCAAATTACTGAATTAACAATTCACAGCAATATCAATAACATCACATTCATATATTACCTAAATATCTTTAAGTAATACTCAGAATCATTCATTTTAATATCCGCAATTCGGATAAAACCCAAATGAATTAATTTATAATAAAATTCAATTAATCCATTAATTTAAAATATAACCTATTTTTAAAAGTCATTAAAATCACGGGGTATTACACTAGTGAAGTATGGAGGAACAAATGATACCAATTTATATTTCCAAATGATACCAATTTTACAATAGATACCAAAATGAATAAACTCATAAAAATCATTTGTTAAACAATTGAGCAACAATATGATAAAATGATACCAATTTGTACAACAAATTTGTAATATCAATTTGTAAAATATGTACTCAAAAACATGCTCAAACCAATCTCCCCCTACATCACATACATCTCTCCCCCTTTTTGTCTCGAAGAGACAATTCGGTGAAAAGATAGACGAATCAACAAGTATCTAGCATGAAAATATACCAATTAAAAAACTATAAATAATCATGAAACAACCAGCTAAATATGATCATGTAATGACAAATCAGTAGCTAATAAACAATGAATCACACAAAGAATATAGCAATCTAATCAGGTGTGATAAACGAAACCATATGCAAAATATCAATTTTGAAATAATATAACCTGCATATAAACCAGTTAGTCCAAAAAGCTTCTAGCAGTACCAAAAAAAATAACAATTTTTAACCAGAGGACTGCAAAAAAAAATTCCCAGACTGTCGTTCGAACGAGTCAGGGACGTCGCTCAAACGAGATGAGGACGTCGCTCAAACGAGACTTCGCGCGACATGGTAATGTCGCTCAAACGACTTCTCGCGATGTCCAAACTTTCCTAGATTCCCAAAAATATCATAAATTTTTGCCCAGTGAAAAAATTTCTAGAAAAATTTCTTGGTAGGGGTTGACAGTAGCAAAACAGTAAGCTTTTTTCCCAAAACGCGTAAAAAACTAACAATACGAGATACAAGCAAACATAGTACTGATGTGCTCAAACATGGACATGGAATGTATGGACGTGAAACTACAACAAAATGAGTCACAATTCCAACACATCAAAAAGATAAAAAAGCTCTAATTGATAGCGATAAATCATCAAACTTTATCATATCCATATGACAATTAAAGTGTGAGCTTAATGAACTAAACATACTACATGCACACAAATCCAGAATTTTAACAATTCTAAAAATAATGGCGTCAAATTGCAATGTTTCAACATTAGGATTAGTTGTGAAAACCCATTAGATTTTTAATCCATCCAAACTCCCTCAATAATATCATATTTTCTTTGGAATGAACTAAACTAATTTGGCCCTTTTCTTAGCATTTTGCTTTTTTTTGGGTTCTTTTAAACGGTGGTTTTCACGACGAGTTAATTTTGAACTCTCGTAACCTTTTCCCATGAATCACTCATCATTTTTTCAATTTATATTCTAATTCAAATCCTCACGATAAACGGTTCTTACATGCACACTTCTCCTTAAGTCTACTTATGCATAGATGACAAGATTGAGATAAGAACGCCTCACCAAATTCAAATATGCAAGAGAAGTTAAACATTCCTATAAACTTTTGCATGTGTGCAATGTTGGCATATATACAAAGTCGAATCAAAATGCATATCAACTTCGAAACAACCTTATATAAACAATGGTTAAGATCATTCTAAGCAACGATAATAATGACCAAATGTCCTAGCCACATGGATAATGAAATGATGGAGGTCCAAGCACACCAATATGCCACATCAAACATGTAAACTCAAAAACAAAAAAACAAAAATCTTTTTGGCTTTTCAAAAGTTTTCTCAAAAAATAAAATCTTTTTGTATTTTTCAATAGGACTCGAACAAATGAAAACTATAATACAAAATGATACACATGTCACTATACTAGCAATGAATATATCATGAAGAAAACTAGCATATGACAAACAAGGCATCACTATCATCCTTTAGATTTAGCATGGGAAGAATCAAGTGCACCCAAACGAGAATCATGAAGTTTTATTCCTAAATCCACTAGATCCGATTTCCTAACCTAAGTTGGTGTAAAATGACGCATGGGGTTAGGGAACTGGGACAACTTTTTTCCTAAACTTCCTAAGAGCTTGTCTAAGGTCATAACAATAATGCCTAAGGTGACCTTTCCTACCACAAAACGTGCAAGTGTAGCGATGATGGGAATGATTACCTACATTCGTACCTTTTCTAACATTCCCAGTGTTTCTCACAAGTGCGGGGCGAATGGGAATAATTCTCTCATCGAAACCTATACCTCCCCTATATGCCTTAATTTGGACGGTGCCTAAGATCTTATCTAACTTCTCTGACCTAGCCTCCAATTCAAACTTAACTCTAGACGAGTCTCTCAAACTCTTCTCCAACTCACTAATCCTAGACTCGAGCAAACGCCTCGACTCTTTAAATTCTAAAATATCCTTTTTCAAAGACTTCATTAAACCGCGAAGATTATCTCTCTCACCCTCGACATACTCTAATTTCTACCTAAGAGTCTTCTCTCGTGCCCAAAGAACTTCAATCAAACTATCATTATTTTCTATGACACTCTCATTGAACTTAGCTTACAATTTTGCATTTGCCTTTTTCACCTTAACCGTCTCGGCATACAACTCATTAAATGCAACTTGTAATTCTTTCACATCTACCTCCTCTTCCTCACTCTTTTCACCCTCACTAACATGGGATTCACTCAAAACCTCCTCGGAAGTGTCATTCACATGAGAATCGTCGTCGCTCACATGACATGCCATAGACGCAACGAAGTTACGCTCAATGGGGGAACTCTCTCCCTCTTCCGAATCACTATCACTTGAGGTGGCATTATATGCAATAGCTTGCTTGCCATCTTTCTTAAGTCTAGTGGGACACTCCTTAAATTTGTGACCGTACCCCTCACACCCAAAACACTTATCTGACTCATCTCTCTTAGGCTTCTCAAACTTATCCTTAGAGGTCGAATCTACTTTGTTGTTCTTAAATTTTTCAAATTTCTTGGCATATTTCTATTGCTTTTGAAACTTAATAATTTTTTAAAATTTCTTTGCCAGCAAAGCAACATCCTCAAAATCGAAATCGGAATCGAAATCGGAATCTGAAAATTTAATTTCCCCCGTTCAGGTTTTCAAAGCAATACCATTTTCTTTCTTAGGCACTTCCTTGGAGGTAATCATGTCAATTTCATAGGTTTGTTAGTCACCTACAATTTCTTCTAGTTTCATCGACTCTAACTTACCCAAGGAGTTCAGAATAGTCACTTTCGCATCAAACCTACTAGGCAATGACCTAAGGATTTTCTTAATGACATGGTTAGCAGGAATTTTCTCACCTAGGTTAAACGACGAATTGCCAATGTTGGACAACCTAGCATAAAACTCATCAAAAGTCTCATTCTCTAACATCCTAATGATCTCAAACTGTGTAGTGAGATTTTGAAGTTTCGACGCCCTAACCGTGTTAGTGCCCTCGTGAGTGAGTGCCAAAATATCCCAAGATTCTTTCCATGTTTCACAAGTCATAATTCTATTATATTCTTCCGGTGTGACATGTGAAGAAATAAGGTGCAAACCCTTAGAATTATATTGTGAAAGTCTATGTTCAGTTTTGGTCCATAACTCGACAGGCTTTAAACTAGTGACCTCGCCTATAATAGTGACAGGGGGTGTCCAACCTTTCTTAACTTCTACCCACACACTCTCATCAATAGATTTTAATGCACTTTTCATTCTCATCTTCCAATAAGTGTAATTAGTGCCATAAAAAACTGGAGTTCGAGAAAATTCGTTATTTCCAAAATTCATCTTTGAAAACACACGGGATCACAAAACAAATAAATTATGTTTTCTAGCTTTGATACCAATTTGAAAAGAGTGTCCTTTATGCGTGTGTTTTTCAAATCAAACCAATTTTCACCAAAAAGTATCCAACTTTTAATTAGCACCAAACCAAGTTGTGAAAAAATAATTTTTACTTTAAAGCAATTTTATCTTGATTAATCCTAAACATGCATCTAGTGATTAAAGCAAGTAAAGTAAAGTAAAGAATACTCACAACGCAGTATGTACGTGGAAAAATCCAAGACGGGAAAAAACTTCGAACGGCCCAAGCCAGATAATCACTATGAATGTGGAATTACAACGAACAGACAAAAGACTCACGCAACTAATCGATCCCCACGGGTATTGAAGCCCTTCTGATCTTGAACTACTCCTCTCACAGTGCCCATGCAGAAATTCCTTCTTCCACGATACTTATCCACAACACACGCGTCCACGTATGTCTCGGTGTCCACCGAATGGCTTTGATACGTCTACGATGTCGAAAAAGAAGTCTTTCACTTTTCT
Source organism: Sambucus nigra (assembly GCA_949130495.1). NCBI lineage: Eukaryota > Viridiplantae > Streptophyta > Magnoliopsida > Dipsacales > Adoxaceae > Sambucus > Sambucus nigra. The sequence goes on from OX422216.1 coordinate 371,720,826, forward strand.
TCACCGCAAAACCCAGATGTTCAAGTATAGAACAAACCTTCTTGGTGCAGCAAGATCACATAAACATATAGTAATGATAACTCGGATCTTTGAAAACTCTAAGGATGTGTTTAAGCTTTTGAAACCTTAGAAAACATGTGCAAAACTCGTACTAGATTGTAAACTGTTTTCCAAATTGCACACTTAAGAAATTCTGACGAAAACACACTTTAAATAAGAATTAAGCGTTGCCTCGAAAATAGTGTCGCTCGAATGAGGTTGACCTGTCGTTCGCACAACATGGCCATCTCGCTTGAACGAGCCAGCTTGTCATTTGAACGACGCGCGTGTCATTTTGACTTTTTCTTTAAAACGTCTCTTCCAAAAGAGAACCAATTAAGTCAAACACTATTTCGAGCTTATCAGAATAAAACGTAGTTTAAAACATTTAAAACACTCTTAAAAACATTTTAAAATATTTTTTTCCTTATAAATACATCCTTATCCTCTTATAAAAATTATTCCGAGCACCATTAATTATACGCATTCATACATGTGTGACCTCGGAATGCAATTAACTTGAAGACGAATAAACTTGCACCAATTAAACTTTGGCATGATTAATTCTTTGAAGCTTTGCCGCAACGTCTTCAATTTCTTCAATAGGTCATAGACCGAGTGGGATCGTGACAAAATAAAATCTACCTATGACATATTACAAACACAATTTTGTTCACGGAATTAAGTCAAAACAATACAGAGACTCGAGTGGAAATTTATGTCCTTACATATCACTTCCACACCAAATCTTTGAATTCTCCCTTGATTAGTCTCTTGATAATTTACATATTTCAATGATTTGAAAATCTCAAGATGAGATACATGATATTGGTGAATGTTTAAACACTTGTTTCATTTATGATATATGTGACACATGACACATGGGCAACAAGTGTTCTCTAATTATGACTTAGATAATTCTTTCATTTTTATTGTATGATTATTGAATTTAAATGCTTGCACCTACAGCCTAACATGATTCACCTAATAAAAAATTATTTTATTATCTTCATTATCATGCTACATTCATTTATACTTTATTATCTTAGTATTTAGACCATGCTTTCAACTATATAATTATCGGATAATTTTTGGACATAAAGTCATATGTTGGTAGACCGCGGTACAATAATTTGTTCGTCAAATATGATTATTACAAATTGGATAGATTCAATTCGTGTAAAAAAGGTGGTAATCCCATATGGAGGATTACCTTAAAAACATACTCAAAGAGTGTAGGATATAACATCAAAAAGGATAACGGGAAACTTGATGAATATTGACATAAAATATTGATACACCTTTATAAATATGACGTAACTTAGTAGTACTGTAGTAAATGACTAAAAGTCATGATAAATGGGAAAGACAAACAAATATTTTGAGAACCTAGTGGGATTCCAAAAATTCCTATACCTTTTTTTAGAAAGTGTCACTTTCTAAAACTTCCAAAAACGAAGGATGGTTTAAGACATGCTCCAACCATGTGAAAACATTTTGAATTAAAGGAGAGAGGGACTCCACCCATAAAAAAAATAATGGGAACTACCAAGTACATCTTGGAAGTCAAAAACATTTTTCAAAAACCAACTTTGGAAATTAAATTACCTCAAAATATACATTTTAAATTACCTTTAAAAGGCACCTTTTGTGACACCCTGCCTATTTTAATCTCAGCTGACCAATTCTTTATAAAAAACGAGATTCTCAGCATCACTATCGAAAACCAAATTAATTACTAGTAACCTATTAGGCCCGACGTCAAATTTTAAACTTTCTAATCTTCTTAACTTAAACACACACTAATTCCATCCAAACAATTAATATACACAACAACTGAATTAAAATAAATAATAACCGATAACTCTCGGTAAAATATTAATACAACCATATTGAATGGGCGTAAATGAAAAATGTGATAAATAATATAAATGACAACAGTTGGGCAAAATGCCCGAATATAACTCACAGTACCTACTATCTAAATCACAATGATAGAAGCGTTTAAACAATTCCTGCTAGCATCCATAGTTGTTGTAGCATTGTCTGACTCAAAGGAATAATATCATCTAGGCGTCCCTGTGACTGGACACCTAAAAGGTTTTTAAAATATTTGCAAGCGGGTCAGAGCCCAAAACATTTTGAAAATATTTAGCAGGTGTTTAAAATACTTTAACATTTAAAATATGATATCCTACATATTTAAACTGGTGTCGCACTCACATGAGATACCCTTCGCCTCTCATCTAACAATGCATACCTAACGCATGTATTTTAAACACCCTAGTTATGCTACCCAGCCTAACTAGCATCTCTCAAAATCTCTAAGGCACCATACGCTATCTCACCCCGGGTATATAATATCCTAAGTTTCCGCACGAGCTTATACATAATAATTCTCACTCAAAACTTATCCGGTCATTATGAATAACTTTCACTAGTTATTATAAACTATTCACTTTTTAGTGTCATTAATCTCATATATAATATTCTCATCTTTATATACGTATCTCACAGTTTATTCCGAATTTTATTCTCCCGGATGTAACAATTTACTTTTCACTTTATCTTTAATTTCGTCCGTATATATATATATATATATATATATATATATATATATATATATAACTTTTCACATCTTCATATATATATATATACAATATACTAAACACATCAAGTATATCCATACTTATATATCTCAAACTATATAAGTATAATAACCATCCCTCGGATCTATAACTCAATGGATGCAGTCTCTAGAATGCTATCATCTTCCAGGGATTTCTCACACATCATCCTGGGAACCATAGGTCGGAATCTCACACCAACCTGATAAACATAGCACAAACGCAGGGGAAGCGGTCATGGTTCCTCACCTGAAAGTGAGACCGAATTATACCCAAGACGTCTCACCCATGATAAAAAGCCACACTGTATAAATAACTGGACGCTATGACCTGGGGACTATACTCTCCCTTCTCCTCAAGACAAAGGATTCACCCATATCTCGTAACTTCCCATGATAGCACTAGAGGGGTATGTTTGACATAAATATACCATTCACACACAGATGTATTTATAATCATATCATATATATATAGTCTCTATACCCGTATATATATCATCAAATCCAGCTATCCATGTCTATAACTCGTGGTACTAGCCTCTAAATTCCGAATTTACCAATTCGTAATAATTCATACGTATTCATACACTTATTTTAATCCCATAAGTATTCACTCACTTATGATACAATTATCACATTAATTTCTTTCGAATATTAGCTTACCACGTCTAGCTAGTATTCTAGTTTCATCCTACTCGCGCATTCAGATTTACTCATATATAATCGGCATATATATTCAATGCGTATAAATATGTATATAACCGCCGAAATAATTTCCTTGAGTGTCGTTCGTCCCAAACACTTCTAAAATTTATACCCCGGATCTTATTCTTGCTAACCCGAGATTTATATATCACTTATTTAATCTTTTAAAAGTCCTCACACTCTATTTAGGATCCCCTAATATTTATCTCCAAAAGGAATTCTCCCAAATCCTTTTAGTCCAAGAAAAACTTCCCAAATTTAACTGTCATAAACGAACCGAAGCTATGGCCAGAAAAACGAACCGAACCGATGGCCCCAAAAATGAACCGGTTCGGTGACCCAAATCGAACCTCATTTCACTGGTTCGACGTGTTCAGTTCGGGAGTTTAATATCTTCTCCAAATCCAAAATTTCCAACCAACACACATCCAACCCAATTTCTATATTTTCTAACATCACCAACCATCAATACACTCATATCCACACTTATTTTTACCCAACACAATAATTAATTTCAAGGGACTCATCAATTTAATTAAGAATGCAACCCTGTCTCAATTAAACCTAAGTATCATCCAACTCTTCTAATTTTTCACCAAAAATTACACCATTAACAGGGATTCAAGCTTAGATTTCAGATGGAGTAATTATCACATCAATTTATATGAATTCATTTCCAATAACCCATTTTGATTCAAGAATCCCAACCCAAAATTCATATAGTTTTCACCAATGCTAATATGAATTACAAACACACATAAATAGTTAAAGCAAGTTAAACACTTGCCTCATTGGATAAATTCGACGACCTCGTGTCGGAATCTGCCGGAGTTTGGACGGAGTTCTCCTTTTCTTCTCCCTTTCTCTCTTCCTTTATTTTCTTTCTTTATTTCCTCCTTTCCTTTCTCTCATGACTTGTAATTGGGAGAAATAAGGCTTCTCCCCCTATTAAACCCAAAATTGACTCGTATACTCAAATGTGAGTCCCTACTAGTCCAAAAAGTCTCCGGAATCCAAACATTACCCCCAGGTACTCTATTGTGACTATTTCGGCCCATTCGAGACCAATCGTACATTCGAAACCCCCATCCGAGTCACTTATCAAAAATTCACATTTTTAAATTAAATACTGCTCCGCAGGTATTTTCCAAATAAAATATTATTACTTGTTGCTTTGCCCAACTGCGACATGATATAAAATAATCCAACTTCATTTACTTATTGTTGTAAGTAAATATAGCACACATCGATAATAATCCAAAGCTCGCCAATTAATATTTAACCCGCATTTCAAATTCTCTTTCACTTAAAATTCTCAAATTATTAAATTACACCCACTTATGTAATTTAAATATCCATAAAAGTATGGGATATTACACATGTTACCTAAAACTCTTCCTGAATCCAGTTTGATAATTGGTAAAGGGAGATGGATAAGATATGATGTGAGAAAATATTATAAAATATGAAAATATGAGATTAACTGCTTCAACAACCAAATTTCCACAAGAAAGGGGGATAATTATGAGAAAAGGAGCATACAAATATTTTCACAAAACCACATCCTCAAGAAGGAGGAGGTTTTAAATACTTTCTCCAACTATATTAATTTAATTGTCTCTATCAAAAAGGGAGAGATTCTGAAAACAAAAGTATATTCAAAGTAAAAGAAACGATTATCAGTTAAAATAATGTACTTGATATATTTGTAATACTTTACTATCTTCTCTTTATTTTCCTTGAAATAAAAATAAGAACTCGAGGCAAGATGAGATCCATTACCGGAGTATGATCTAGGGTTTGTAGTGAAATGGGGAGGTGCTAGAGACCTAAAGAGAGACTCAAGGTCTCCTAGAATATGGTGTCTACATTTAACGTCATCAACTTTTCAAAATCTCTCACGTATAAATGCACATGTTATATAGAGACTTGGATATTTTTATTGGGTGTCTTTTGTTAAAAATGACTTCTCTATTTTTTTTAAAAATCAAATTTTCGTAAAATTCATTAGATTATGTCGTTTGAACGATCTCGTTCGAACGAGATTCTCAGGTCGTTTGAATGAGGTATCTAACGACTTTCCTTCGAACGAGATTCCTAGGTCGTTTGAACGAGGTATCTAACGACTTTTCTCTATGGACTCACTAAAATATCGTTTGAATTGTCACTCGAGCGAACCTTCATTTTTTAACCTACAATATTCTCATTCAAACGATGTCGTTCGAACGACTCTGGTATGTCGTTCGAACAACATTGCAGTTTCGACAGTATTTTGGTAGTTTTCTTAAAACTCCCACTACTCCATTTATTTTTCCACCTATTTTATAGAGTACGGGAATGAACTATTTTGATAGACTTTTGAGAGGATTTTTCCTACATTTTGAGAGCATAAACACTTATCCAAAAGTTCCTTTTATTTTGTTAATCTTTAATGTATTAACTTACAAACAAAACATAAGTTTCACACCCAAATTTTTATTTGATCAAAGTTTCAATATATAGATGCTCTGAGATCGTTGGTTTGACACAGGGTATCCTTCTCTACCCAAAAGAGATAGTTTCTTGCGAAGGATTCTGTGGTCGTGATTTTACATGTGGTGGACCCTGTTCAATTGATGGTTGCTTTGCCCTATTGGTGGATTTCAAGACGTAGGTGGACTCCTGCATTGTCAACTAGGTAGAGGTGTAAGGAACAAAGAGAATCGAACATTGAGTAAGGCTTATTATCGTGTCCTTAAATTAAATCTGTACTTAGTGGAATTGTGGCTAGGTCGTCTGAGATTTTTCCCGTTACAGATTTTCCTCGTACGTCGTGGCATTATGATTGTGTTTATTTGTATCTTGCAAGTTATCACCTAGATGCATGCTTAGGTTTAAAATGATAAAAATCGGTTTAATCAAAACAATTGCGTAATATGGTGCTAATTCAAATTGGGTAATTTTTAGTGTAATTTAATTCAAGTCGATTTTAATATTTTGGCAAACTTCATGTTTACGTTGTTTTGCATAATTTAGAACTTAAATTGAAGTTGTGGTTATGCTTAAGAAGTGAAAATTTAATTCTTGAAAGAAATTATTAAAAATTGGAATATTTGGTGCACCATCGCTTTTGAGTTTAAAAATTAGTATTTTTCGTCCATTTCAACTGGTATCAGAGATTATTAAATTAATTTAAAGGAAACCCACATTCTTAGATTGGTATCAGAGCGGAACTCTAAATTATTCTGTTAAGATCATTTTAGTATTGAATATGGAAAATATGTCTTTTTCAATATTTCTTATTTTTTATGGTTCCAACTGTGCGTATTAAAAAGTTCGTATGAGGTCGGCACTTAAATCGTTAGATGAGCGGGTTTGACAATCACTTGTTAAAGGATGATCCCCACCAACGTGTATAGAAGGAGAAGTTCGTGTTCCTAAACCCGTTGAAACATGGTGTGAGGATGAGCTTAAACTAGGAAATTTTAATTATAGAGGTCTAAATGCTCTTTTTAGTGCGGTCCCACCGGATGAGTTTCGCTATATTATGATGTGTGAAACTTCTAAGGAGGAATGGGACATATTCCAACTCACCCATGAAGGTACAAGTGTCGTTAAAACTTCTAAACTCTAAAACCTCAACGCTCAATTCGAAACCATTAAAATGTTAGAAAGTGAGTCCTTTGATGAGTTATATGCTAGATTGTCCGATATTGTGAATTCGTGTTTTAATTTGGGAGAAAAGATACCCGACCATTATGTCATAAAGAAAATTTTGAGGTCATTACTCAAAAGGTTTAATCCAAAATTGGTCGTTTTAAATTATTTAGGCACTTTAAACTCTACAAAACTTGAAGATCTTGTAGGTGACTTACAAACCTTTTAACTTGACATGTTTACTCCAGGGATGTGAAGAAGAAGGATAAGGGCATAGCTTTGAAAATTCGAAAGGAGGAAACATATGTTTCGGATGATGAGTTTGACATCGACTCCGGTGATATGGCTAAGTTTTCTAGGAAGTTTAGAAAATTTCTTAAATTTAATAAAGAGAATCTTAAAGATGATTATAAGAAATTTGAGAAGTCTAAGTGTAACAAAGCCGCGAAAATCCCTAAAAATCATAATGATGATCTTAATAGGGACGAGTCGAATAGATGTTTTGGTTATGAGGGGTATGGCCATAGGCCATTCAAATATCCCACTAAACTAAGTAAGGAGGGCAAGAAATCAAGTTCATATGATGCCACCCTTAGTGATAGTGAACCAGAAGAGGGACTCGATTCCTCAATTGAGCATAATTTTACCATATTCATGGCTAGTCATATGAGTGATAGTAAAAATCTTTCGTTGATGATACTTAATTACGTGACGCTTTTGAGGCCATTTTTGTGAATACCATGAGTTTGATGGCAAAGAGAGTGAAGAAGAGAGAGATAATGAATAAGAGGAGGAGGAGAGTCAACTCCAAGTTGCCTTTCATGGGTTGTATGCAGAATCGTTGAAATTAAAAAGGGTTAACTTGAAATTAGAAGCTAGGATGAAAAACATGTTTTGAGAGTGTTTTAATTGAAGATCATAAGGCAAGTGAGATAACTCTTCGAGAGAAACTAGAGTATGTTTAAGGTGAAAGAGATAGCCTTAGAGGTTTAATAGAGGCTATGAAGAAAGGCCTTCTTGAGCTTGAAGAGACTAGGAGTTTTCTTGAGTCTATAATAGTGTAACTTGAAGAGAGATTGAGAGACTCGAGTCCTGTGAAATTTGATTTGGAGTGAAGGTCAAAAAAATTGGATAAAATTTTAGGCCCCGTCCAAATCAAAGATGACAAGTGTGGTATTGGCTTCGATACTCAAAATGCTACCGCTAATAAAGCCGAAACCATGAGTTTGAGATAATCGTCTAGGAATGCTAGAAAAGGTAAATCCTTAGGTAATACTTATCACCGTGTTTTTACTTGCACATATTGTGGTAGTAAGGGTCACCTAGGAGGTTTTGTTTTGATCTTATAAATGGTCCTAGGAAGTTCGAGTGTAGAGTCAACAAGGTCACCAAAACTCGAGAGCATCACTTTACATCTATGTGGGCTTTACGTGATAGGCTTTATGATTCTCATTTTCTTGCACATGATACTTCTCATGCAAAATCTAAAGTTTGTTTGTGTTAGCTTTGTTTACATACACTAGCTTTTGTGATTCATGATATATTCATGCTAGTCATATATTTGTTTGTTATTTTCTAGTCTATGCTTCATCATATATGTTTTACTAGAATTATGACATTTGTATCTTTTGTATTTTTATTTTATCATTTATTGGGTCTTATGAAAAATACAAAAAGATTTTGTTTGTCTTTTTATTTGTTTAAAAATTTTGAAAAATAAAAAAAAAGATTTTTTTTTGTATTTTAGTTTTACAAATTTTATGTGGCATATCCTTGTGTTTGAATCCTATACCACTCCACTTCCAATTGGCTAAAACTTTTGGTTATGAAATTCAATGGTTAAAATGTTCTTCATCATGTTTGCATAGAGGAGTTCGACTTTTATTTGCTTAATGGATTCTCTTTTTATATGCCTCTCCACACACACACACATGCACGAGCTCTTTTGAACTTTAACTTCACGTGTATATTTAAGCTAAGTGAGATGTTCTCCCATCAATTTTGTCATCTACAAGATATGTGACTATGGGGGATTTGTTCAAGTAAGAGTTGTTGCTCGGATTGAGAAAAATAGATAAATATTTATCCGATAAATTTTTATTTAGTAATGGAATCCGGCAGCGAAAGTCAAGTTGACTTTGAGTGAAAGCCACCATTAAAAAGGGGCCCAAAAAGTGTGGCGTTGAAAAAAAGTATCCCAGGCTACCGTAGTTTTGAGAACATACTATATGATTGACTTACTTGAGTCTATATCATATAGGAGTTCCAACAAGTTTGGACATTGAGACAAAGTAGGATTATATTTTCAAGAGTTGCTCTCTCTCTCAAAAGTATCCAAGCATCAAAGAAGAAAACCAGTCTAAGAACCTCATGATCCCCCTAAAAGGGAAGTTATATCTTGCTCATGACCACCTTAGGACACTTACACTGAAAATTATTGATGTTATGTGTGCACAAGAGTCATATTCTTTTTTAGGAATTTTTTAAACATTTTTATATCACTTAAAACATTTTTTGGAATTAAAAATGATTTTCAAAATTAATTAAATTGTGATTTTAAATGTTTGGGGTTTAAATGCAAATATTGTTTTTCCTTAAAACTTTCTCAAGGTAGAATACAAAAGCGCTAGAGAATTCTGGAGGTTCAATTCATACTTTTTAAAACACAAAAACACGCGTTTCTTATGCAATCTCAGCCATACACGTGTTGGTCATTCAACAATTGGATTTATGTTTCCTTTAAGACTTAATTATGCGAAGAGATCGTAGCCTTTGTTTCAGTCTAATCAACGTTCTGCATGCGTTCTAAGCTAATCCATGTGATCCCACTTTTAACCAATCGGCATTAGTTTAATCACCGCCTATTTTAAACCGTTAGATTTGAAGCCCAATAGTCGAGTGAATCCTAGCCATTGATTTGCCTGAGCCTTCTCGATCATTCTTCATCCATTATAAAACAAGGCCCTTAGTCTTCATTTCGGAACTTTTTTTCATTCGTCTAACTTGAGAGAAAAACTAGAAAAGAGAGAGAAAAGAGAGAAGAGAGGAAACCCTGTTCATCTAAAGACCAAATCCAAAGTGTTTTCTCCAAAATACCATACATCCAAATATTCCATTTCCATATACTAGAAAACCCAAACTTGAGTGTTAGATCTAGGATTTCTGTGAGTAAGGGTGTTAGGGTATTTGCTGTTTGAAGACCTCTCCAAACCAGTTGTCTCTCTTAGAACCTATCTCAAAGAAAAACTCGAGTTTCTCAGTAGAAATCTTGAGGTCTTCCTAAGAGAAAATCACACGACCATTTTTAGGTTTTTATCTCTCTTGGATCTTTATATTTGTTGTTATTTCCTAAAAGATCCTTCTCTATTTTCAACTATTTTTGAAAAATAGACTTATGTTTTTTTAAAGTGATTTTAAAGACGTTTATGTCTCTCAGATTATATTTCACATTTTGTGAAATAAAGTTGTACATAAATTAAAGTTTAGGTATATAGGATCTTGGCTGCTTTTAATAACAAGATTGTTTTTCTGTTCTGATTTGAAAAAGAAGTTTAAGTTTCATAAATAGTTCTTGCATGTCATATAGAAGTTCAATGATTTATAGGAATCTGTCTATATAACTATTCTGAGAGGTGTGAGTTGCATTTATGCATTTAGTTGACTTCACGACCACCTACACTCTCACACGAACACTTAGTATAGTGGTTCTTTCTGAGAAACTGGTGTAACACCCCGTAATGTTGAGGATTTTATATTTAATTGTTTTTTAGAGATATAAAAATATTTAAATTGGAGAAACTTAAATTTATGATTTGAAGAATTTATTTAAGTGGGAAGAATTATTTATATTAGGCGACTTTAAGTTAAATTGTCTGAATTAATGTGTGTCGCATTTTTTAGGTCAAAATTGGAGAATATTATAAAGTATTTTGGATGACGATTCTGAGTGAGAGGTTGAGTCCGGATGGGTCGAGATAGTCAAAAAAGAGTACTCAAGAGTAGTAATCGGGTCTCGGGGCATTTTTGGGCATAGCCGGGCCACAAAGGGTGATTCAGGCCATTTTAATTAGGCCCATGTGACCAGAAACGGGATTAGGGGTTTAAACCTAATTGGGGAAGTGTTGAATGGAAGTTAACACAAATTCTAAATCTAGGGCTTGAGAGGGAATTTGAGGAAAGCAAATCAAGAGCAAATTGGGGATTTTTGGAGCCAAATTAAGGGACAAAAGTGAGTGCTCATCGTCAACCATTCTCTACACCAACGGATCAGACACTACGAACAATTTCAGGCAAGTGATTAACTTGTTGTGATTTCAATTATGTGATATCCAATTCATATTATGGTGATGTGTAAAGCCAAATCTGTTTTCGGGTGGGTTTTCGGGAAGAAAACGGGTTTTCAACCAATTAATTTGTGATATGTAAATTGAGAATTTAGTTGATGTTATATTATGATTTAGTGTATGGGAATCTAACTCACATGAGGAAATCCGAATATTATGTAGTAGAATTTGAATCTAGAATGGAGATTGTAGGACAAAGTTAATTGAGATTTATGGAAAACTCCATTTCGGTATTTGTGAAATAGGTTGAGAAATTTTTATATCTTAAGGTCCATATGATGTGTAGGATCTAAGTTAAATAACTATACGTTGGGGGGAATTTGATTAGAGGTTGTATCGAAGGTTTAAAACCTCATAATTCTCATCAATGGTGAAAAGACAGAAACGAAGAAGATGCTGACCTGATCGATCGATCGATGGTCGAGAAATGTTGGCAGTTCGCCCAGTTTTATATATAAGGGGGAAATTATATTTAATTCAATTCCTATGATCTATTTAGTGATAAATAAATTGGAGGCACCTATTCCTAAAAAGTATGGGGAAAAGTAATTGGAGTTAGGGAGGATTTACGTGAGACACTTTATGGATAAATTTGGGGAATTAAATTCCAAATTTAATTATATACGGATTGAGTGAGCAAGTCTGGGTATATTGGTTGAGCGACGCCAAGGTGTTAAAATAATTATGGAGATAAATAAATTAATTTGGAGTCGGAATATAGACTCGGGAAATATTAAGTTATGGGCCAAGTGAGCGAGTCCGGGTATGTTGTTTGAGTCACACAAGGTAATAAGTTAATTAATGTGTAAATTAATTAAATTATAGTCGAATCATAGACTCGGGCAAATATTATATAAATTAATATGCGAAGAATTTATATTAGAGTCGGACCATAGACTCGGGGAAAAGACTATATTAATTTACGTGTGAATTAAATAAATCAGAGTCGAACCATAGACTCGGGAGGATTATAAATTAATAACTGAGAAAATTAACTAAGTTGAGTCGGGCCAGAGACTCGGGAAATTACAGGCTAGTGTTAAGGGTTTTTGAGTACACGGTAAAGTCGGGTTTATATTATATATATACGGTGTAGTGATAGTGTATATATATATATATATATGTGTGTGTGTGTGTGTGTGTGTGTGTGTGTGTGTGTGTGTGTGTGTGTGTGTGTATTGTGTGTGCTATTAAATATCAATGACTAGATATTTATTTAATTTATATATACTCTAGTGTTATCAAGGGAGGTTGCGCGATGCGGGTGAATCCCCTAGCTTGAGGAGTAGGGTGAGTATATCCCCAGGTTATAGCGTCCAGGGGTTTATCTCACTTTCAGGGAAGGAATATGACCGCCTCAACTACGTTTATATTTTGAGCCAGGTTGGTGAGCGATTCCAACTTGGGGAACTAGGTTATGTGAGCACATATAGTGAGATAGCACTTTAGAGGGAATCATCCGGAGAGGGTATACTTGGAGGGATGGATATACATATGATATATGTGTGGATGTTGTAGTAAAGGTACGTATATAATGGTAGTAAATATTATATGTGGGTAATAATACAGTGTGTGATATATTTACTTTATATAACTTGTGTCACGGTTATACGCTATTACTTAAAAGGAATTAATTAAGTTAATTGGGGAGATAAACTATAACCCATGAATTATTATACTCGGGTTAAAGTAGTATGGTAAGGGGAGATTACACCAGGACTAGTTGGACGGGGTAGTACAACTAGGTGGGGATTAAGGAAATCGTTAGGTGTGCACATTAGTGGAAGGATGAGTATATCCTCAAGGGAGTGTGACACTAACTTAAATATGAAGAGCATTCATGCATTTTAAATTACTGCAGTTAATTCACTTGCTAAATATTTTCAAAATGTTTTGGGTTCTAACCCTTGCTATAAAATTATTTTCAAAACCTTTTAGGTATCCAGCCATAGGGACGCCAGGATTGATATTCTATTCCAGGGACACGGAGCTGCGGCATATGTGGATGCTATCAGGAACTTGGATTAGACGAATCGGTCATTCATTCCTAGAGTAGGAATCATTTATCAGTTTCAGTTTTATTTAGGGAATGTCGCCCAAACTTTCAGTACAGTTTTCAGATTTATTTTATTCAGGTGTTGAATATTTGTATTGTACTACTTACTTGGGTGGCCGATGGTTTATTCGGCATGTCGCTTTATTATTTGTTCGGTTGATTTAATTCAGTTGTGTGAATGGTTTATATTTATTTCCGCGTGTACTGTTTGGTTTAATTAATAAGCTAAAATATAGCACCAGCTTTTTGGAATACTAGGTGGTTAGTAAGTTTTAAAAAGGTTTTCAACAGTGATGCTAAGGATGAACCAACTGGGATTCCTCTTTTAATTTGGTATAGGACTGATCACCCGATATTTTATTAGGCGGGGTGTCACAACTGGGTGTTGTAAGAGCTGCCATAATCAGTGGACAAGGACAAAGCAAGGAAGCTGCCATGGGAGATCAAAATCAAGTCAAAATCCTTTGAGAGTGGAGGAACTCGTATAGGTATATTTTCTTGACTTAGATTTAGGATCTTGATTTGCATGCTTAGTGCTGTAACTTGTATTGTGATTGTTTCTAGTGGATTTTTCGTTTTGCTCCGTCAAGGTTTCCCTTACTTTAGGGTTTTACCATGTTAAAAATCATGTGTTCTTTTGCTTGAATGTTCTTAATTTCTTATGTCAATGGTTTCTCACTTAAGACTTAGCGATAGGTTTTAATTTTAAAAACCTAAGGTAATCAAACTAACAAATCTATAATACATATTCAGAACCTGTTCAACACATCTTGTGTTATATTTCAAAAAAAGTTCTGTTCAAGGAGTTTATTACCGGAGTTTTCTTAATCTTTAACATTTTGTTATTAACTTAGTAAAAAAATTCAAGTGGTATTAGAGCGGGTTTATCAAATATTTTTTATCCTGAAACTCTAGAAACTGTTTTCGAAATCTTTAAGTTCTGAATATGGATGAAAGATTTGAGAAGTTACGTAACCTTTCCCAACCACTTCTCTTTGATGAAAACAACTTTTCATACTGGAAAGTACGAATGGTTGCTTTCATTCAAGGAGCTCTTGGTTATGTTGTCTGGTATATGATTGAAAAAGGGTATAAATATCCAACTAAGTCTGTATCTGAAACTGATCCCAAAAGGGTTAAGAAACTTCTAAGTGAATTTACTACGACAGAGAAGAAGATGTCTCTAGATAATAATAATAATAATAATAATAATAATAATAATAATAATAATAATAATAATAATAATAATAATAATAATAATAATAATAATAATAATAATAATAATAATAATAATAATAATAATAAGGGCAAGAACGCTATCTTTATGTCCATTAACGAACACGAATTTAAAGAATATCTATATGTTCTACTTCTAAGGAGGCCTGTGACACCTTAGTCACCGCCCACGAAGGTGATGAACGTGTTAAGTCTGGAAAAACCCAAATGTTAATCCAGCAGTATAATACATTCATCATAGATGACAATGAATCTTTTGATGATTTCTACATAAGGCTAACTTACCTTTTTACAAAATTACATGCAAACGGTATAACCTATAGTAGAAAAGAAATCGTTCAAAAGATTCTCAGGTCATTACCTACTAAGTTTGACAATAAGAAATATTCCATTGAAGAAATGGACGACCCAAACCTGACTCCTGAGTTGCTAAGTAACAAACTAAAAACTGTTGAGATGGAGTTAGAGTTTAAAAAATAATTGACTGCCCAAAATAAGAGACCCACTGGTTCTAATGTTGTGTTTTCGTCACAATTGACTTCACCTAAAGTCAGTCCCTTAGATAATAACCTTGACCTTAGTGATGATTGTGATTTATATCACCTTAAAAATCAAATAACTCTTATGAGCAAGCATTTCAAAAAGATTATCAAATTCAGAAATGCAATAGCCTCTAAACAAGGCAGGCAAAATTATCAAGGTAATCAAAATCGCAGACCTCATGAAAGACACAATGACAAATAGCCCTATGACAAAAATAAACCTTTGATGGACTAAAAAGATGTGAAATATCATAGATGTGGTAGAATGGGACACTATGCTAATAGATGAAAAATAAATTTGAACAAAAATAATAGGGCAAATTTATGTAAGACATGGGACGACTCTAGTGATTCTGATTCAGATGAAACTGAGTCAACCCATAATTATGAGTCTTGTATGTCATTCTTTGTTAAGGTCATATACCATGATCATGATAAATGTTTGACTACTCAGGATCCTTTTGTGCATGATAATGTTCTTACTGTATTTGGAAATGATAGCATAGTATCTATTGGTGATAAATATAGCATTGAAAATGATAGTATACGGGTGTGTCTAAATGAGAACATTGTAGACAAATCTAAAGTGTGTGTAATAAAGGCAGGACTTCTTCAATAGCAACACATGGAGTAGACTTGCAAATCTACAAGTGTACAAAACACCTTATAGAAGAAGCCCAAAATAAATTGAAAGAATATTTGACACGGGAGAAGGATGCAGGGTAAATCTTCTAATTGTTGATTTTAGTAGCAACTTATTTTTATTTTGAAATGCACTTATTTTTATTTTGTAATGCACTTATGTATATATTCGAATATCACAATGCATGTTAATTTTCTAAATTATATCTTCTTATTATATAATCTATTATTTTAATAAAGTACATTCATTTTGAAATAGAGAACATTCATAGTATAATAAAGTACATGCATTATCAATAAAGTACATGCATTTGTTACTCAAGTAAATGATTGGTTTTCTAAAGTACACACATTTTTGTATTGAACATTATGCGTGTACTTTAGTACTTAAACGCATATTTCACAAAGTACGAGAATATTATTTAATGATCATAGATTATATGCATGTTTCAATTATTATTCTAACATTATTTTCTATGTTGAAATTCAGCGATTGTCTCTATAAAACAGAAGACTCATCATTCGTTTGCGCTGACGATATTTAAGAATTACTAAAAGGCAAAGAAATATCAAACCAAGTATATAATCAAAACATAGTATATTCATTAAATTTGCATATTTATATCCTTACCTTTTTATATTTATGAAACAGATAATTCGATGCTTCTCCCATTTAATGGAGACGAAAATGAAGAAAAATGGGCTTCGACTTATGAACACTTTTAACTTATATGCTTGAGTAAGGAAAATAAAACCTAAAGTTTTGTCCATCACCTTCAAATATATTGTCATATTGTTTCTTACTAACAAATTTATTACTTTTAACAAGAAGTCGTTCGAAATAATGATGACTTAATGCAGAAAGAATAAATAGAAAAACACATTTTGGAATTTTTTGGAATTTCTAATATTCTATTCATTCTCATGAGACATGCAATAGGAGATAATGCTGGACATTTTACATTGTTAGTTATCTACCAATAGGAATATAAAGTTGTCCATATGGACTCTCTCCTCCCGTTAGAAATCAATGAATCCTCATTGTACTACATCGAGGCCAATAGGATAGTTACGCCCTAAACTTATTTACATTACATGAACTTTTGTATTTTATATATACTCGTGGTTTTTTCTTTTAACAGTTTTCCGCTTTCAAAGAAAAGTTGTACAAATTGAAGAACCAAACACCACAAATAAGTAAGAGATGTAGAATAAAAAGATACTTTGAATGGGTGGAATTTGAAGATGCACTATCCAACAAGGAAAAAATAATAATTGACTGGCTCTTGAGTAATGATGTCAATTTTGAACTAATCAAAGATCATGAATGCGTGGGACAAAATAATGGGTAAGATCAAACTATCTTAAATAAATGCACGTATAATTCATCACGGCACATTTCAACAAATTTAATTCACCTTATTCTAACTGATATATTTGTTTTATTTTAATTTCAGTGTTGACCGTGGGGTGTAGGCCTGTCAATGAATCGAATTTTATCCGAATCCGAATCCAAATCTGATCCATTTAAGCCGATATGGACATGCCTAAAACCCGATTATCCGATTAACCGATTACCCATTCATTAAATGGAGCGTAGTTGGATTCATATACTCTGATCCGTTAATAATCCGATCTGATTAATATTTTTAATATATATATATACATACATGTATAAATTATATATAATATATTTTTAATTAATATATATTGTATTTAATAATATTTTAAATATTTATTATAATAGATCTTTATTTCATTATTTGTTTTTTTGGAACATTTGCAAAATGAATTTATGAAATAAGAGTTGAAAATAAAAATGTTGCAAATCAAGTTTAACATAAATGGATAATCGGATAATCGGATCCGATCCGAATTCGTTTAACATAAACGGATATGAACTTGGATTTGCCAGATCTGATCCGATTAATAAACGGATCAGATCCTAATCCGTTTAATATAAACGTATATGGATTTGAATTTGCCTCATTCGGTCCAAATTCGATTGGTTTACAGGCCTAGTGGGTGTATTATATATACTTCTTGGAAGAAATTGCCAAAAGAAATGAGCTCAAAATATCATTTGAAGATGACGAAATGCTACAACAAAGAGCATATACAGCTAATGAATTTTTTTTCACTGGTTGTTAATATGAGGAAGAATAATTGTAAAGGTTTTTTATGTTAACACAAATGATTGTAATTTTTTTGTATATTTTTTTATTATTTTATTCAATATAGTTCCATATAATTTATAGTAAAAAAATGGTACTGCTGGCACGGACCATTCAACATGTAGGAATAAATATATTATAACATGTAAAGTACAAGCATATGATACGTGTACTTTGTAGTATTATGCATGTACTTTGCTTTGTCTGCCCAAAACAAAGAAAGAATTTTAAAGTACTCGTGAAATATTACAAAGTACACGTAAAAGAAAAAATAATTTCACTGTACTTTGGGGTGATTTGAGTGTACTTTGCAATGTCGGACCTTAACAAATAAGGAATCCTAAAGTACACTCGTGACATTACAAAGTAGGCGTACTACCTTACAGGATTTCACATGTACTTTGTAATTTTATGCGTGTACTTTGATTTATTTACTTGTTCTAAACTAATATTCTTAAAGTACACGTACAATATTAAAAAGTACAGATAAAAATAAAAAAGAATTAAACCTATGCGACATTCTGTCAAAAGAATTACACGTATACACCATATAATACATTATTTATTAAGTCAACATCAACCAAATGCATTCAAACCATGGAAGTTTAAACGTTATTTACTTCATTTATCAATGCAACAACCACCTACCATAAATATAAGGATCAAAATTATATAAAACTGTAATCTTTACCATTCTAAATTTCATTCACAAAAACGTAAAAATGGTTATTCCGGAAGAGACTTTAAAAGATGCTCATTAAAATGCAAACAACTATAGAGAAAAATTACAAATGATTGAGGAAGAAATTTCCCCAATCATTCGAGCAATCGACTTCTTTAACAAATACGTTAAATAAGGCTCCTCCAAACCCCCACCCATCCCGTACGACTTATTTAAAGAAGATGCACCGTCGTCGGAAACCCATAAAGCCTTCGTCAGTTTCTATACGTATGAGGCAAAAATACTTCTGGAAAACGGTATGAAGGACAGGGATATTACCACTGAGGTCCTTTGTCACTTGAGAATAGAATTATGGCCATCTCGAATTTTATCGGCGCTCTTCCGGACCCCGTCGATAGTCTTCTTCATTTTCAAGTTGATATTTTCATAGTTGTTGTGTCTTATTTTTTTTCTTTATCATTTGTAATTTTTTTTCAATTCAGTTCAATTTTTTTATTAATGAATGAAATTATATTTTCTTTTAAGGCATTTCTTTTTTATTCTGATGATAATAGTATCGAAAATTATATAAAAATGACAAAAAACACAACTGAAAAATTAATTAGGATTAAACATTTAGTTTTGGGGGATTTAGTCCCATCTTCTAAGATTTGTTAGGCTCTCATTCCATGTATTTTTAAATTTGTATTAAGTCTCATAACAACCCAAAACTACCTATAATTACTCTGTTGCTCATCTTCATTTTTACAGAAAATGACGCTTGTCCCATAGTGGTTATAATATGACCAATACTAAAAAAATAAAGACCTGAGAGTGGATACAAATAAATCGTAAAAATGAGACAAAACACTTAAAATTTCTTAAAAATTTCAATATGTGTGTACTTTAACTAAGTACAAGCATTATTTATTAAAGTACACACACATTGACAATGATTTAATTATGTTGTTTATAAAATACATGCACAAAGTATATTTTTGTACTGAAATACATTAAATATGGAGAGAACATTTTTGAACATTTTTATAATGTACATTAAATATATTTTTGTACTGAGATAATGTATTAAATATGCACAACACGTACATTTTCTAAATCAAGAATATTGTCGCTTGTGCGGAACATATTCTCACAATACTCCCATAATAATACCACTGGCCCGGACCATAATACACGTAAGAATGTGTGAATATGAGTGATCTGTTTATTAAATATTGGAACATAATATAATAAAAGCAAAACCTTTAAAATAATTAATAATATAAATTATAAAGTCAAAAATGAATAAAATAAATCTAAAGTAACTATAATAATACATAAAGTAAAGGTGAAAGATATAAATTATAAGTTATACAATACACAAAATACACACATATTGTACTAACCAAAATATTTTCTAAGTGCGTGTACTTTATGTATTCAAAAGTACACGCACTTAGAATATAATTATGGTGAGTACAATGCACATGTACTTTATACAAACATGCGTATACTTTGTGTTGATCACATTTCCAAATAAATAATACAGAAATGAAAACTCGAAAATAAAATTGCATTAATTTATTCAAATGTGAATGCTCATTGATTTTATTTAAAACTATTGTTACAATGAATGAATTGAAGAATATTAAGAGGAATGAAATTGGTTCTTTACACGTGGACCTGTAATGACCCGTTTAACTATACCCACAGCAAGTAACTTCTCTTATTATGACCTCACCAACATATTTTATTCTCTTATTTCTTAGCTTCCCTGTCGATTTCTTTATTAATGGAGGAAGGATTGCTGGATTTTCAGGTAATGGAATGTTTAGGGACATCAAATCAGGAAGATGAACTATAGGTGATAAGTATGATTTTTTGTTAAAAAAAATTATAATAATCCTCAATATGATCATAAATACTTTCACTTACTATCCATCAGACAACATCAGCATGAGAAAACGAAAAGCATCGTAGCTGCCAACACTTACAAGAGCAAATTCCTTGTTCTAAGTCAATCGTGACACGCACATCTACATAACTCCGAATACATGTTTACTTGAGCGGATAAATAAACATGTAGACTATACAAGAGAACAAATATATTTGTAGTGATAGGCTACACAAATGTAAAGTATAAACATATTATGCTTGTACTTTAATATATATGGGTGTAATTTATTATTTCATTTGACCAATATAAAAGAAAGAATCCCAAAGTACACGCAAAGCATTACAAAGTACACGTAAAGTGTAAACAGGATTTCACGTGTACTTTGTAATGATATGCGTGTACTTTGCATTGTTGGACTAAAACAAATAAGGAATCCTACAGTACACTCATAACATTACAAAGTACACGTAACATAAAATAAAAATTCGCGTGTACTTTCTAATCTAATGCGTGAACTTTGGGATTCTATGCAAATAACAAAAGCATACCTCAAAGTACACGCGTAACACATAAAAGTACACGCATACATTAACATGTACTTTAGAATGTCATGCGTGTACTTTATATTCTGTCAAAAGAACATACAAAGAATGCCAAAATAAAGGCATAATATTGTAAAGTAAACTTCAATGCTTCACATTTACCATTGTTCCCATTCTTTACAGTTGCCGACAAAATCGTTTCACAGTTTCGGCTCTTAAAAAAGGCACCATCAATAAACAAAACTAGTCTGCAGTACTAAAATCCATCAATGGATCCTGCAAACATTACAAAAATTCTTTTGAATAATTTTCTCTTCGGTTTGACATTAAAAATGCAATGCGATCCTGGATTATACTGCAATAAAAGTTCCCTATAGTCATTGATTAATGCATATGAAACTTTCTCATCACCATACAGCTCAGCAGCAACCATCACTTTGCCATGCTATGCATGATGATAACCTATATCAAGACAGTAGTTCTTCTTCATATCTCCATCAATCGATCTCAGCAATGGTTTATCCCTTAGCTCATCAGCAACTAATGTCGAAATCAATTTGGAGTCCATCATTTTGCTTGATGGGCTACGATATACACCCCTACAAGTATGTTCATTTTTCAGACTTGTTATATAAGGTAACCATTTACTGTCGATAATGAAGCATGAACTTGCCACATGCAATTCTTAGTACTCTTTTTAAAACACTCTACTGTCACCCGAGTTTTATCATTCTTCAAATATATATACTTGAAACTAACCTCAACAACATATTTTCTCAACTTATCACGAAACTCAACCACACCTCCTTCGAAACACTGCTCTTCATGACTAATATATGTCTTCCAATCATTGGAGAGATAAACTTTTGACGTACTCGGCTCTACACCTCCAATATAAACATCATTTTCAACTCCACTACTAATATCAATCGCAGTGGATGATTATATATAGTTTACCCTTTCTCTACTTGTACCACTGCATTCAACCATCTCACAACTTGTATAACTGCGGTAAACTCGTTCACGAATTATATATGTGCATTCAACCCATTTGTGAATTGTACTAGTGGCCAAATATATTGAATCAAAGACATATATCCAAATAAGATAAGCTTTGAGAATCATTTGAGATCGCAACATACCTTGAACATCTTTATCACAAACCAACATGAATCAACTTTCATCACCAAAGTCGTACTTCAATGAAAAAGATCCAGCTTTCAAATTCATAAACCTTCTACATAACTCATTGTATATGAAATCTAATGAGTTGTGTTCCATCATTTCAATGCAATCCATATTATCCAAATAACAACATCGGGAAATACGACAACTTTCCATTATGAAATGCATTAAATTAAAACAGAAAAATAGTTTTATTAAAGCTCAAGTTTAATTAATACCGCTGGCGCGGATCCACAAACATATGGTCAACAAAGACATGACTACTTTATTAAGCACGAGTCAACAGTAACAAAGTAAATGCACATTAACATTATGAAGAATTAATGTCAAAAAATAAATGAGAATGAATCATTAGAAAATCACGTATATTTTAGATCAAATTGCGTTTAGTTTACTGCAATTTTCTGGTCATGTATATTCAAAGTACTATACTGTTGTAAAAGATTAAAATTGGTCAATTCTGTTGACGCGGACCCACAAACACATGACAAGTCTATTAAGTAAAGAGTAAAAAATAACAAGGTAAATTCACATTAACATTATGCTAAATTAATGTCAAAAGAAAAAAAATCAGAATTAATCAAGTCCAAAATTCACGTGTACTTTATATCAAATTACATGTACTTTATTGCAATGATCATTTGAGATATATTTATGAACAATTGCAATGATCATTTGAGGTATATACATGAACAACTTGTATATACATAAAATACACACACACATGAACACACAATCAAAACATATACATACACAACCTGTTACGAAATTAAAACACAAAGTCAAAATATATTCATGTAAAATTAAAATAAAATTATAAAAACACACAATCAAATCATTCATTCAATATTCAAGTTAATTCAGCACATGATTTATACAATTACAATGATTTGATTAATCGAAAACAAATACATCGGCCTATTTTAATTGATCGACATGCAAAAAATTTCTTCATAACAAGTATAAACTTACAAATGATCGAATTAATGCAAAGGAAAATCTACGTTAAACAAAGCAAAAATAATTGATTTCTACGAACAAATTGATACATTTTTTATTTGATAAAACAAAGTTGGTTGAACAAAAGTGAAAAGAAATTATAAGATCCTAAGTTATTGGAGAGAACGAACCTGTTTGACATAAGATCCTAGCTTATTGAAAAAGTTTTCGATCGCTGATTACGTCAATGATTACAAAATGAATGAAATGTCGAAAAAAGTATATACAGAGTTCCTCAGCAGGTCAACTCTCTCTCTCTCTCTCTCTCTCTCTCTCTCTCTCTCTCTCTCTCTCTCTCTCTTTATATATATATATATATATATATATATATATATAACCACCACCAAAATCGACACCGGCATAATTGAGAACTGGAAATCTTGTTAGAGTTGGATTTCAATTATATATAGTTATTAAAGTAGCTTTTAGGGGTAGTCCCTCACGACTCCTATATAGAAATTCTCTGTGTGGCTTTTGTCATTGAATATGAATATGGTTTTGAGAGATATAGATAATTTATCTTGGTTGTTTGTGTCTGTTTATATCAAATTGATATAAGAATCAGAGCATGGTTCGTTCTTCGTTCTCTGTGTATGTAGTGTGTGTTGGTTGTGACACTACTTTTTTGTATACTTCCTCATTCCTAATCAAGGGTCATTCTTAATTTGGGACTTACAATAAAGAGTTAGATTGATTTTGTAGGTCCCTTGAAATGTTCCTATTGTTGCAACATATTCCTTGGATACTATAATGAACACATTTCAATTGTTCATGCTCAATACTGTCCGAAAAAGATTAAAAACTGTCTAACAATGGTCAATGGTGGGTTAGGGACTATGAAGATTATTTGGCTCGACGTTTGCATAATACAAACTCATATTCGAGTCATGAGATAAATTACACACGAAAGAAGTCATTATGGGATAACTTTATTTCATCCTTCCTTTTTATTCAGCTCATCCAACGGAAGGTAGATGTTAGGATGCAAAAAGGGAAGTTGATCTGGAAGGGTTCGTTGATTCATTGCAAGGGATGTCAGGAGCTTTGTATAAGCACATATTATGAATGTTTGAGGTTAGAAGGAAGATTTGTATACGACAAACAAAGGAAGACCACCAACAAGTTCGACCAAGAAAAGGAAATCCCAAGAAGTGTCAATGTGATTTGCGCTGATGATTGGATAGAAGGCCAGCTTCCAAGAGTATTTAGTGTTAAAGAGGTTAAACAATTACACGCGAGCAGGATTTAGTAGTGCTCAGTTCCATTGATGGTGTTATTATGGATCCCTTCGATTAGCATGAGACATTATTAGAGTTGTTGATGAAGCAACATAATCTTTAATTGCTGTCACAAGAAATAACCAAATTGAAATGGTCACCCGGGGAGCAAGAAATAACTAGCCTAACCCAAAGATAACAATCAAATAAGGTGTCCAACTTATTCAAATTTTGTCAAGGACTTGGAAACTGAAGTCAAAGGGGGTCATTTTTCATTTAATATTGGTTATAAGTCTTTGTGGGAAGGACAACTCTTTGTTAAAAATTATGACAAACAGTTACCCGGGTTTCTAAAACCTTGGGAAGGGTAACCCTTTGTTAAAGCCCGAGTTATTTCTCCCAAAATGTGCCATAACAAAACCAAGACCATACATCTCCAAATGTGTCGCCTTTTCTTGCTCCCATGCTTTACGTATTCGATAAATAGCACATTCAAGGCATATTGGGGAAGAATAGATTGGATTTCAAATTCTCATATCACGTTATTCCATAAAAAAGAGGCACACGGACAGTGGAGGAATAAATTAGCCATGGTTTAGTTATGCGAGATACTCATCGAACACCAATTACGAGATAATGTCCAATCTTTCAACTTCCTTTGAATACTGTTACAGGTTTTTAATCTTCCATGAGCAATGAGCGAATTAAAAACTTGTGCTTTTTAAGGTGCGACAATAGACTATATGAATCTACGAGGAGCAAAATATTCAAAAGAGAACCGCATGTGCGACTTCCCCCGCATACTGCTCAAGTGGGAGGAAGATTGAAGAAATAATGTATAAGATTTGCATGAGAAACCCTCCTTACCCAGCAACCACTCACTCACTCGTGGAAACCCCTTCGAAAAAATTAGGAAGAGTTTATCTCATCATTTTTTAGATTTCTAAAGAAAGTTTATATCCAAAGAAAACAACCCATTAGTGTTGATATGTAAGGTTTAGTAGATTTATTTTTGAAAGTAACCAAATAGTGAAGATTAGAAAAAATTATTTGAAGGTACCTTCATCCCTCCACTTATCTTCCCCAAACAAAATGGTTTTCCCATCCCTCACTTTTCACTCCACACATTGGAGAAAGGAATGTAAACTTTTAGAAATATTATTCCATGGAATCCTAAGAGTATCCATTCGAACCGGATTAGAATCCCACACATTCTCATACATCTCATAATTGCTTTAATAGCCGCATGCTAAAGAGATTTTTTTTTACAGAAAATCAATAAAGCCATTTCCCCAATAAAGAGTATTGTTTTTGGCTTTATGATTCCCAGTCCCCAACCCACCATTGTTTGGGATTTTGAAAATGGACATAAATTTAATCGAAAGAATATACATCACCTCTCAAATAAGAGTAAGTCTCCTCCATGTGACAAAAACCTTTTATTCCAACCGTCTTGCCTTCGATTGATTTTCTCTATAACCGACATCCAAAAATCTTGATATAAAGGACTCCATCCCAAAGGAAGTCCAAGATATTCCATTAGCTAGTTCCTCTCCAAGTAATCTATATGTCTAGCTTTCTCTTCTAACTAACCATTTATCATTCTCATTGATCCCCAAAATAACACTTTTCATAAGATCGATCTTTAGGCCTGAGACTTTCGTACAAAGATCTAATTGCAACGTAATATTCTTAAAAGAATTATCCTCACCCTCCACAAAAAGAATAGTGTCATCCCCGAATTAGAGGTGAGATATATCCACTCTATTTCTAATTTCTACATGCCTTGAAGACTTTTATTACTCCCCTCTCCAAAGCTTTGCTTAGCTACCTACTAAAACCATTTGCCACTAATGTAAAGAGGAAGAAAGATGAAGGATTTCCTTGTCTAAGCCCTCAAAAGGAAAAATTGTACCTCTAGGTTTTCTATTCATGATAATATAATAATTCACCAATTCCATGCAACCACTTATCCATTTCCTCCATTTATTTTCCATGGAAAATGTTTTCTAGCTTTTAGAATATACAACTTCCAAAAGCTTTGTTTTTTAGTTGTCCTACTTTTATTTTCCTACCCCCCAATAGAAAACATTTTCCAAGTAAAGGGTTAAAATTTCACCCTATATATAAACCATTCTTTTCATTTTGACAACTTTTTTTCCACCACTACAATAAAAAAAACAAAAGTAAAATTACAACCTGTAACCATTTTCCAAGCAAAACATTTTCTTTCCGATCTTTGCAATCAAAGGGAGTCTACGAGGAAAACTATGAAACAAAAATCAGAGATGAAGGAAGAGAGTGAAAAAAATTGGCTTATGTATAATTTATGATAGTCGAGGAGTGATTAAGGGTCGTGATATTAGGAGCTGGGAGGGGGGTCTTATTCATTTTCGAGAAATTCTTGGTTGGTGTCACTACTTTTTTTTTAAGTTTTTGTCTAATATTTTTCGCCTTTCTTTAAAGTGTAGCATTCACATACATTTACCTTTCCTGTATCACTAAGTTCTTGGCCTTGTCGCCTTCTCTTTAAATTGCGTAGAGTTTGAGGAGTTTGTTTTTTTCCTATAGTGTTTTAGAAGTCTTCATTTGGATCCTCTTGTGCTTGACAAAAGATGAAAAGAAGATGGCTGCGTCATCCATTCTTCAGGTCTCTTGCCTTGTAACTCCCACTTTGACTCTTTGATGATTTTCTGGGGTTTCTTCCCTTTGGTTCAAATAAAGCAGTTTGGAAAGTTGGTTTGCTAAAGTAAAAAGTATTGGTTTGGTTGTTTGCTTTGAGGAAGGTCAACTCTTGCTCACTGTTACAAAAGAAGAGCCCAAAACTTTGTTTTCCTCTGTTGTGGTGTATAATAGTTGGGTTGTTGGTCACCTATTTATGCACTGCTCATTTGCTTGCTATCTATGGTACATAACAATTTTGTAATGAAGGTGTAATTCGTAAATCTTGGAGAAGTCATTTCTCATTAGATTTTTGAAAAAAAATGAAGTGTCTTTGCGGTTTTTTCTGGTGACTCTTCTATGGGGGTGGGGGGACAAAATTGGTGATAGGAGTATCTTTGAGGATAAGAGTGATGAGTGTTGCTTTTTTTGAAAGAGAATTAAATCCAGGTCCTCGTTATGGGCAGTATTCTCTAATCCTTTTGAGGTCTTGGATGTGTTTACTCATTTCTATTGTTAAGGATTGGAGGGAGATTATATTGTAGTGGGAAAAAGATATATCTTTGCTTCTTAGTTACATTTTTTACCTTTATTTTTTCCTCCCTATTCAGGTATTAGGGGGACAGATTGTCCTTCCTTCTGTTGTAATTTTGTTCCTTAACGAAATTATGTCTATTATAGAAGAGGCGGGGTTTGGGCTTATGTGAAATATCGGATTTATTTAATTTTCATGAATACACGGTGACACGGTAATATCCATATTTTATAACAATGGATAAATACAATGACCTCCCCTGTGTTGAATTTAATACACATACATCCTCTGTGTGGAAATGTATCTTCCCCCACATTTGGGTTTGGTTACATTGACCTCCCCAGACATTTGGTTTGATAACAGTCACCCTCCCATTATTTGCAAAAATGTCTACATAATATTCAGTTATATCACATGGGAAAGATTCTCTCCACGTTAGTGTTGATCTTCATATAAAAGAATTGTCAAAATTGATAATAAATAACGTCAGATTCTAAAAATTCAAATCATATGGAAAGTCACTCTAATTTTCTAAGAGAGTTATTTACGCAAATGACCAATGAACTTCGTCCGGTTTTCCTCTTTGGCCATTGAACTTTTTTTCCTTAGCATTTAGTATACAAAACAATGGAATGAAAAGTTCCCCCTCCCTCTAAATTCTCTGTCGGCCCCTTTTATTTTATAACACGTTATCAACAAGAATTAGTCTCTACATTTTGAAAGATCAATTTGGTGATCATTCTCTAAGGTTCAGTGTTAGATCAGTTTTTTTATTTCTCCTAATCATTCAGAAAGTACTCCCATTATGGATTAAGGTGATCTAGTCTTAAAACTCATCATGATTTTTTTTATATATCTTTGAATTAGTCAAGAATCATCATAGTTGTCAAAATAAAAATTAATTTATAAGTGAAACAATGTTGCAGATTACCTGCATATATGGAACAATCTTCAATTGAAAAAATTAATCTGAACTTCCTTAGTTAAGGTTGCTATCAAAGTTAAAAAGTTCCTTAATATGGTAAATTGCATTTATGAAGAAGTATCACGTGTTTATGTAATACTACTAGAGTACCCAATATTTTTTCACGCGTATAATAATTTATAAGTCAACTGTAATTCCAGGTAGACATATGTTTGTCATAAAAAACTCTCTCTCTCTCTCTCTCTCTCTTTTACGCAAAAATAAAATTTTGTTCATTCTAAGTTCATAATTTGTGGAAAATAATTTGTCCAGGACAGGCAGTTCCAAAAGCAGAGCATATATTATGGAATTTTTACCTTTTTATAATGAAGGGTGCATTTGTCAATATGATAAATTGAGTTTGTCTATGTTGCTAACGGAAATTGTGCCTTTAACGGTCAAAAGTGAAGATTTGCCAATCTCTCAAAAAAGTGCCAATCTCTCAAAAGTAAAGATTTGCCAATCTCACAAAAATGAAGATTTAAAGTCTTTAACTTCCTTCATATAGCAATATACGTACATATAAAAATTCAATATGGCCAAGCACATGTAACTACTACATCATAAGTCAATACTTTATTGATTTTGATTATATGTGTTTGACATTGCCAGGATCCTACTTAAAATATATTTAGAAAGCAAATTAATTATTTCAATTTTTCAAACTTCTTCATATTTAAAAATTCATAAGGTAAATATCTACATATTGACATTAATATTTTGGGTACTTATATTTAGCTCGTGAACGTTTGATTAATTCTATGATTGCCTCAAAAAATTTATTTTACTCCTAAAACTTGGCATACTTATACTTTGACTGATAAATATTAGGCATACTATATGACCACTTATGTTTATGTATAATTTATGAAAACTTAAGGACTTGAAGTTCTTAATTATCATTCAATGTTGGAATCCCAAGTTCCCTAAGTAATTAAAATTGGAACTTGTAATTACTATTTTGGACCTCAAGTTCCCATAAAACTATTTTAGTTTTGGGTTTGAAGTTCCCTTATACTTATTTTAATTTGGGGCCAGAAGCCCCCAAAACATTTACAATTGGGATAAAAATTCTCAATTACTATTTAAATTTTGGGCATGAAGTTTTCAATTACTAATCAAAATTTAGGGTCTCAAATTTTCAATTGTTATTAAATTTTGCACTTGAAGTTCTAACAAATCAAAATATGAAGTTTTGATTATTTATATAATAGGTAAGAGATACTAAAAGTATCCCACCAATTATATAAATTTGGACCCGAAGTCCCAAGAGATTCTTTTCTATAATCAAACCTACAATTTTGATTATTTTTATTACAAGTGCAAGGACATTAAAAGTCCCAAATAATTATTTTGGACCTGGAGTTTCACATTTTTTTCGTTTGTTTGAATTAGGTTCAAAATAAATTAAATATTACAACGCGACTTTTCAACTTCTTGACTTTTTATTTTCTTTATAAAAAGAAATATCTTTTCATATACCATTTTAATGGTTAAAGGCCCCTTTAACTATCCTATTAATGGTTTTACCATTAAAAGTTTATCTTTTGACATTTCAGTTCATTAGAGTATTAAATATTTTTTAATGGTATTCAATTGATCTTCGTTTCACATTAGCATCTTGGGAATGCGCAGAAAATTAAAAAAACAACGCATTAAAAATAAGTTGGATTATTATCGATCGGAGTTGTTGTATGTATATTTGGCACTTGTTTGGAAGACTCTAACATTTTTACCTCTAATTATACATGGAGTCTTGATAAAAAAAGGGTAGAGAATTAAATATCCTTGCACGTTAATAATGTTGTACCTCAAACACAACAATTTGTATAGAACTAGAAATTTCTCACACACAAATGATAAGACTTGAAGTTTTATATTTCACATAATTCGCACAAGGAATTTTTGTGAATTATTTAATTTAGGACCTGAAGTCCTAGGTTTTAATTTTATATTTTATATGAAACCGAAGATTCATATACATATGACATAAAATAGAGCCAGGAATTCTACAATATTAAATCAATTTATGGACATAATGCAATCAAAAGAACATGACGTTTTGAATTGCTATCCTAGGAGCCTAAAGTTCCAAAATAATATATTTAAAAATTAAAGTTTTAGCTATTAACTCAATGAACCTAGATTTAAATCGAGGATCTGAAGTTCTCTTTGCTTTTTAGACAAAATATTGATCATAATTATTTTTGTGGCAATAGTTATAGATTGGAAACCTGGAGATTCTTATTTCTGAGTCTGAAATCTCTAACATTTTATCTCTAAATTTTGATTCATTAGTTACGAACCTAAAATTCTATCTCTAATTGGGCAATTTTTCGTTCTGTAGTTTTACTTATTTATTACATTTTGTGTAGTTAAAGTTTTTATGCTTAAAACATATTAATTAAATTATGATTTGTGATGCATGATTTTCACACATGTATTTATCTAGAGAACTTTTCATAGACATAGCGATCTATATCCTGAAATATGCAATACTTTGATATTCTTAAGTATTCTAAGAATGTTTTTAAAAAACTTGAAGGTTTTTTTTATCGAATATTTGATAATTATTTTATACGAATTTGTTGTAAAAATAAAAATACCTCCATTTATTTAGGTTTGATCATCAAACACGTGACCAACATAAACAATGGTATTCTTGTGCATCTACATATTTGGACTCACACACACTTCACGATCTATATTGAATCTTGTCATTAGCAATTTTGAACTGTCATTATGGAATGACAATTGGCTAGACGATAATGAACAACCCACGCTATTATGAAAAATCATATTTTTTTTACTTGTTTTGTCATGTAATTAAGGTTTCAACCGTATTTCCTACTAAAATTATTGAAGTCTCCAGAAGATCCTATATGGTTTTGTACTCGCCCATTCATATGTGATGATTTATATGAAAAAAAATCCTGAAGAAATTTTTCACGTTTTA
Source organism: Sambucus nigra (assembly GCA_949130495.1). Taxonomy (NCBI): domain Eukaryota; kingdom Viridiplantae; phylum Streptophyta; class Magnoliopsida; order Dipsacales; family Adoxaceae; genus Sambucus; species Sambucus nigra. The sequence continues at coordinate 371,752,442 of OX422216.1, forward strand.
TGGACATGAGAATACACGGTACCATATTGAAATAAATAATGAAAAGTAATTGTGCATTACTTATAGTGTTGGAAGCCAGAAGCTGTAACAACCCGTTCTTTTGGAGACAATTAAATTTCGTAATTTAGTACAAATTGATCATTTGGAGAATTTCTCGAAATAGTGATTTTTGGGATTTTCGAGGATTTAATGATTTTTTATGGATGTTGTAATTATTTTTGGGATTAAATAGGTCGGAATATTTTAATTATATGTCGCTGTTGAGTAAAGCGACACGAGGTCAGATTTTAATTAGAAAACCCGCACTAAATCTTATGGGTTAGAATAGTGATTTGCGGTCAAGTACCTCAGATGGAAATTTCGACTGCGCTGTGAGTCTCGGAATGTCCGAGATAGTCGGAAAAGAGTGTCCGATTGTCGAAATTGAGTTTCGGAAAATTTTAAAGTTAAACGGGCTCGTAATTGAGTAAACGAGTCGTTTTTGGGTTTTAAGGGGTTAAACCCTTTTTCTTCCTATATAAAGAGGGAGAGGGGGAAGAAAAGAGAGAGAAGAGAGAGAGGAGGAAGAAAAGAGGAGAAAAGGGGAGATTATGGCCAACCTCCGTGGGATTCGGCTCGAGATTGTCGGATTATATCCACGAGGCAAGTGCTTACTTGCTTTATTTAATTTTTGCATAAATATCTCATACCGTAGTTTGGTATAATTAAACCCTAAAGATTTTGGGTTGGGTTTTCGTGGATAAAACGGGTTTTCGGGAGTTATAACGAATAAAGCCCTAAAATTTAATAATTGGAGAAACTTAGGTTTTAACCTAAATTAATTGGTGATTTCGGGTTCTAGGACGTTTAGAACTCGTATTATAAGTGTATTTGTTGTTGGTTGGAGTTGTAGGCCGTTGGGTGAGGATATGGAAGCTTGGGGGAAGCTTCCATGGCTGAAACGGCTTCTCGAAGAAGAAGTTGCCCTCCATGATCGATCGATCGATCGATCATGGGGGTTCGATCGATCGAAGCATCGATCGATCGACAGCCATGGGTCGATCGATCGACCCCTGCTGAAAGATGGCAATTTTCTTTGGGTGAGTTGGATGAGATGAATTCCAATTCTAATGGATTCGAGGTTAATTATGTGATAACATAAGAGACCTTTTAGGAGTATTTGGTCTTCCAATTGAGGAAATGTTGGAGGGCAAGGTGAGGGTTTTAATGTAAAACCCTTAAGTTATATTTTCGAGGAAAATATAACAATTATAGGATTTGATGGTTTAGGGTTCCTAAACTATGTTGGGGACCTTTAAATGATTATATGGACAAGATGTAGTCCTTGGGTTCATGGAAATGAAATCCATGGCCCACTAAATGTAAGGTTGTTCGGGAAAGATAAATCCCTAAGTTATTGTTTTGGGCTTTTAGGCCTATATGATTTAGGCATATAGGAAAGTATAATTATGTTGGTTATGGTTAGGTGAATCCTAGGATTGGATTACAATAAATTTGGGGAGTATAGTTATATATTCGCTAAATGAGAAATGGCATAACTGGAGATATCAAATAAATCCTTAGATGGCATTTAGGTATGTATTTATTATCAAAGTAAGAAAATACTTTGGGTTTAGTATCATGCTTATATGAATCCATGATTATGATTCCTTGAGGGAACCTTTGGTATTATTGGTCATCGTTATATGGTTTGGCAAATATGGCCATATATATATATATATATATACTAGGTGCTTAAAGTATATATATATGATATGATGTAAATGGTTTTGAAAATGTAAAAATAAATGTTTTCAAAATGGATAAAGGAAATGATTTTCATAATTAATAAAATATGGATACACACCTCTCTAAATCACTATCATAAGGGAAGTTGCATACGGATGGTGAATCCCCCTGGCTAATGAATGCAGGGTGGATATAGTCACATGGGCCATATGAGCGATTATTGTTTTTGCGCTGGTTAGGATATTTCGGGTGTGGTCTTGACTATCCCGCAGGCATATGGCCGCTTCCCGACGTCTTGCGTTGTAGGATCCCAAGTTGTCTTGTTTGATAGGCCCTGGAAGATGATAGCCATTTAGGGGGGAGCACAGTGGGGAAACCCGGATGGGCGATCTTAGAACGCGTTATATGTTAAAGCAATTTATGATAATAAATTGTCTTTAATTACATTTCCTGGATGGAAGAAGGGAAATGGGATAAATGTTTTGGCTTCGGTAACACTTCCCGGATGGAAGAAGGGAAGTGGAAGCATATGATATGATCAAAGCATTTTTATGATAATAAAAATGGCTTTGGATACATTTCCTGGATATAAGAAGGGAAATGGGATGTTATAAAATGGAAAAGCATTTTTATGTTAATAAAACTGGCTTTTAAAAAGGTTATATGTTATGTTAAAGCAATTCATGATAATGAATTGGCTTTTAAATACATTTCCTGGATATAAGAAAGAAAATGGAAAGTTTTGAGAAAAATGAAAGGTATTGATAAATAATTGGTATATAAATTCTCATTCCGGGAGATAGATCCGGAGGTATATGGAAATATGTATATATATATATATGGATAAATCGAGTACCGAGGGTCTAATGGATCTCGACGATCGACCTTGTCGCGTAGTAGTGTATCGTGGGGGTTCCTTGTTTGGATTTCGCTTTGCGAGACACCCCACGCACGAATATGGCATTGTGTTGAGACTAGGGAGAAGTTTAATCCTTAGTGCTCTAATATAAATATTTCTTATTGTATATATATATTTATATATATTCTGTACTGAGGGAGTGGTGGATCTCGACGATCGACCTTGCCGCATAGTAGTGTATCGGGGGGGTTCCTTGTTTGGATTTCGCTCTGCGAGACACCCCACGCACGAACATGGCATAGCGTTGAGACTGGGGTGAAGTCTAGCCCTTAGTACATTACTTGGACTATCTAGGGTTGATAGTAGTTGGGTGATAGACTAGTTTAGCAGGGTAGCTTGACTAGGATGTTTTAGAGGGATGTGCTAGGAGTGCACTGTTAGAGGAGAGGTGAGGGGTATCTCATGGGAGTGCGATACCAAACTTAAATATGAGATAAAACCTTTTTCTAAAAAATAAAGCATTTATGCACTTGCAAAATATTTTTTAAACTCGGGCTCTGACCCGTTTATCTACTTTTCCTCTCTTGCTATATATATATAGGTGTCCATACACAGGGACGCCTGGATGGCACTACCTTTGAGTCAGACGTCAGCTGCAGCAGCTGTGGATGCGTGCAGGTTCTTGATAGCCGCTTCCACCTTTGTACTCTAGATAGGAGGTACTGTATTTAGTTATTCTTTTTGCAGCATTCGATATGGTTGTATATTTTGGCCGAGTGTTCGATTATTTTATTTCATTTCAGTTTCATTAACACATAAACTGTGTGGATGTTTTATCTGTATTCATTTAAAAAGAGTAGTTAAGTAAAATTTTGACACCGGCCTAATAGGTTATTAGTAATTAAAGGGATTTTCGACAGTGATGCTAAGAATGATCCATATGAGACTCCTGTTAAAATTTGATATAGGAGTGATCACCCGGTATCTGATTAGGCGGGGTGTCACAGAAGCTTACACTAGTCATCATTTCATTATTCATGGGGTTATACTATACAACATTTATTGTTGTAAAAATACATTTTGTCATGAGCCGGATGCTTCATGATTCAATTTAGTGATATTATACGATGACCTATTTAATTATTTTTTTACAAGATAATTAGGGTTTTAATTAATGCATATCTTTACTATTGTTATCATAAGATTATATATATGGTGTTTCAATTCACCCGTTATTGAATCATTGACAAATGTAGTGTTTATCGTATATTTTGTGAAAGTTTAATTTTGATGAGACACCCTTCTTGCTATTAGGGGGAGGAGAGGAAAAACCAGATCTACAAATTGTTCTTGAAGAACGGTTTGATCATGAAGAACGACGATAATTATAGTGGAATACTTTCACCTTGTCTCAACCAATCCTCGTATCACTCAGTGTAAAAATAAAGTGAAACACGATATTACAACATCAAATGATTACAAGACTTAAAATGTTAGATTTTGTTACATAGACTAGTTGCAAATATGCGTGCCAAAATCATTGTCCTAGTATGACAATAAATTCGGTAGCAAATAAATTAACTGCACGCTAGAAGCATGACAAACCTACTGGTCCCAACTACTTAACTCCCTAATAGTGGATATCAAATAAAATCATTCTGAAATAATGCTACAGAAGAGATTATGAACAAAAGACCCACTTTCTCTAAAACCCAGAAGATATTATTACCTATGAAAAGACTTGAGTCCCTGAAGTGATGATAAAATCCCCGAAGTAGGAAAATATACCAAATATTAATGAGATCTCTATGTTTTGTTCATATATAACAGAAAAATGAGATTGTCAAAGATGACCATCGATTAAATAATTATATATGTTGTAACTACACAAATCAATGGGCAGTGGTAATACAAATTTACGTTCTATAATTGAATGTCGACAAAGAATATATTGGCCAAAATGAGAAAATGGCATGATGGCTTAATCGGAGTCTCTAAATGAACGTGGTGTATTCAGACCTATAGTAAATACCCATGAGACATTGACCCAGAAGGTTACGAATGGGTGTTTATAAGAAAGCGAAGTAAGAAACTCACTAAAAAATGCACAACTTATGATAGATAGTTTCTTGAAGAAATTGAAGATTGATTATATACGAGCATATGGTCCCATAACGACCGTAAATACTTTTAAGATATCATATTAACTCGGCAGTTTTTGAAATATATTATATATGAGACTCATGAATATTATAATTGCTTATTTGTACGGGACTTAGACAAATAACACATATAAAAATCCTAGAAGGATTTTCTTTGCATAAAGCAAAGTCAATGAGTACTTACTTAATTCAAATAAGACGTTCACTATACAGTTATAGCAATCTAGAAGGATATGGATACAACCGTCTTAGTAAATACTTGTTTAAGTAAAGGTATAAAAACAAAAACAATCATATATGCCAATATTCCATTATACGAATATTCTTAAAAGAATGTGCTTCTGAAGAACTCTATTGAAATCCAAAATACCCAAATAAGGAATTCAAAAATGAATGAACTTGGGGTAATTAGTTATTGTATGAGTCTAGAATAACTTTAATTAAACACTAGTTCATTAGTTAAATAGATTGCAAAGTCTTCATTGCTTTAGCATATAGTAGACACGCCATATTAGTATACCCGTGATGTCTATTTTTTGGATACTAAAATATCCATATTGTCCTAAAGAGGATGTCAAATATAAGTTTTGTTCAGAAATACCATATTTGTATGTTATTATTGCATTGTTAAGTTTCGTCCAGAAGTGCCATACTTGTGCATTATTAGTATATTGCTATACGTAGCACAATGCATGATTCCGAATATAGTATTCAGAGTCAATCTCTTGGAAATAAACAATTACCATTGACTTCCAAGCATGAGACTAATATCAATTTTATTAGATGATACATTCATGGAATTATTAGTGTGATAATTTTAAATTTAACCATCCACCTTTAGTTAATTATGTACATAAAGTTATTCGGGGGATCCTCATAAGGAACAATCAATCAATGTGCCTCAAGCAACATATATTACTACCACTACCTATGAAGGCAATGATGCATGTAAAACTCAAATTCAAAAAGTTTACATCAAGGGAGATATGACTGGAACATTTCAATATTTTGGAATTAATTGAAGTCAAATAAAATAGATAAAATGACATGTTCAACCCTCTTCACCAAAATCGAGCTTCAAAATAAAAATGAGATTGAAGTAACAAGCAATCTTATAAGGGGAATAACATGATATTTATGGACATTATGCGCGCTGTACTTTTTTTCCTTAACTAGGTTTTTTCCCATTAAGTTTTCCAGATAAATGTTCTAACGATGCAACACTAAGCTCGTCCAACACCAATTCAATTATCACAATTCCATCACTTTGATTTTTTCCCACTTGGGTTTTTCCTTAGTAAGGTTTTAGTGAGGCGACGATCATTGAATGATGGAAATAATGTACATCCAAGGAATAGTGTTATAAATTATATATTTTTATGTGGATGTCTACATATATTCCTTGTGCATGTCTCTTGGCATACTATACTTATTACTATAAACAGGGGTAATACTCCCAAAGTATACAAGGCAATGGAATGAAAAGTTTCCTCTTCCTCTAAATTTCGTGTCACCTTTATTTTACATCAATAGTTAATTTTTTTCAGGTAAATTAGTTAAAATTTATATCTATAACCCCAAAAGAAAAACATTGAGACAAACCCAAAACAAACAAAAAATGAGATCAGCACCACCACCACTACCGTCACAACACCTAATACCATCGCTTTCTCCCATTACCACCATCGCTTACTCCTATTATGATGCTCCCACTACCACTGCTGCCTGTATTCACACACCATCACTAATATTCCGAATTGCTGAACAAATCAAACACCAAACCAGTGCAAACATATTTGAAATTGATAAACAAAATTGCACCACAACTCTCCATCACCATCACCATCACCATCACCAACACCATCTAAGAACCAAAATTTAATCAACAGCCAATTGCAAATCGACATAACTAAAATTAATAAATCACAAATCAACATAACCAAAATTATCCTCGTAAAATCGTAGTTGCAACCTCGATGATCAACTGTTTAGGAGAGATGACAGGTGGAGAAGCCGATATGCATGAACGAGAAGATGAATTATTTGAGACCACTCGGTGGAAATCACAAATACAACAACACCATCGTTATTTAATAGCTAATTCCCAAGCTCTTGAAGTCGATCCCTCATCTTCTTCTCCAATTCTAGCCCTGCAATCTCGAGACCTGCGGTTGGGGTTTATGCAAAAAAAAATTTGGATTTGTGAAACCTGGGGTTTATTGCTGATTGTGAAATTTCTGTGATAATAATTGACCGAGTAAATAGAGAAGAGACAGTAATAATTGACCCAGTAAAACATGACAGGTTTGTATAATAAATTCAAAACACATGGGAGGTCACTGTAATAATTTATATATGCTTGGATAAAGTGGTTTTCTCTGCAATACAATATTCCTTCCGAGGGATTAAAAGGTTATTTCTTTTATGCAAAGTATTCTTGAGATTAGGAAGTTGTGTGTGTGATTTATCTTTTCGTATAAATTAGGTTGTATTATATAATGATAATTGTATATATCATGTTTGTTGATGTTTACTCATATAAGTTTAAAATGCATATATTTCAATATACAGTGTGCATGCGCAGAGAGGACTCATCTTGTAGATTTTATACTGGGGGGTATGTTTGGTTGGAAAAAATATCCGAGGAAGAGATTTCTTACCTCCTGCAAATTTTTTTATGGAAAATGTCTAGAATGTGCATTATCTGGTAAAACGTTTTAAAGAAATTTTGACAATTAAACATCAATAGTTGGAAATATATGGAATCTTCTATATTTTCCACTGATAATACTTAGCACTAATGGGTGGAAACAAATTTCCATCGAATTTTTTTCTTACCTCCCCCTAAAGTTCAAAATGTGCATTACCATTACCTATGCTATTGCTGATATAAATCTTCATATGCAAAAGCGTTATTATTACACTACATAACAACTATTATCTACACAACAGCAACCGCAACAACAACAACAACAACAACAACAATAACAACAACAAAAAAAAAAAAATAAACTAAACTAATGAAATGGGTTTCTTTCTTTCTCTCTTCATTCTTAATTCTCAATATTAAAGGTTGATTACAAATAAGGGTTAAAGGCCAATTTATACGAAGAGTTAGCTTGCTAGACAAGCTAATACCCAAAAAATCAAAAAGGACAACTAATAACTAAAAATGGCTCATTTGCCCCAAACATGCTTGGAGACTAATTAAATACTAGAAATGATGTGATTTAGGGTCATTATCGTCTTTTATCCATTTTTAGTCATTTTTAGCATTCATTGTATTTTCCATTTTTGTTTAGTATTTAGAGGAAGGAAGGTTAATTGGCATTAATGGCATATCTTTAATTAGATACTTAGCTTAGAGGCCAATCAACCTCCTTCCTATAAATACCCTTTATGTAGACTCATTTGAGTCATTCTTCCATTATGAGATATTGAGATTTGAGAGAGTTTAGAGAGACATTATCTTTTCTTGCTTCCATTTGACGTCATTTACGTCAATTGGTATCAAAGTCAAGTCACTCCACCCGTAGTTGTTCTTATTATTGTAAAATAAAAACTCGTAAGCAACGTCACGTGGGTCCAAGAAAAGATGAAGACCTCTGAGCCAAACCCTTTCGAGCAACTCTTGAAAGTCATCAACCGATTGATGGACCGAATAACAACCGATTGATGGAACGATTGATGTTGCTATAAATTTGTTGTATATCTTCAAATGCGGAAGCGTGATTATTACACTACACAATAACTATTATCTACACAATAACAATAACAAATAAACTAAACTATTGAAATTGGTTTCTTTCTTTCTCTCTGTATTCTTAATTCTCAATATTCAAGGTTGATTACTAATGAGGGCCAAAGGCTTATTTATAAGAAGAGTTAGCTTTCTAGCCAAACTAATACCCCAAAAGACCAAAAGGGACAACGAACAACTAAAAATGACTCATTAGCCCCAAACATGCTTGGAGACTAATTAAACACTAAAAATAAAAGAAAATGACAATAAAACCGAAACTAAAAATGTAAAATAAAATATAGTCTTCTCCCGGAGGCACAACCACGCACCACGTGTCGCTATAAATCCCATACATATCAATTGCTCTTCCTTTCACTCAAAAGGCGAGTAGTCCTTAAACAAAAAAGTTTTAAGAAGGCTTTTCTTTATATATTACATTAGCCCTAAAGTAGGTAGCCCAGAAAACCGACTCAACAACTTGTTAGGAGCAGGTTTTGGCTTGTTCCCAACTTGGTAGGAGTAGGATTTGGCCCCGATCCAATCACTCACCTAACAAGAATTGACCTAACTAGGTGTAAGAATAAATGATGTTTATGGTCACTGAGAAGTACAGGCTTTTTTGCAATGGAGAAAGGCTGCTCCTGTCTATATACTAAGGCGCCTTGTCTCTCCGTTCCTCTAATTACCCTTACCATTACCATCTTAATCATTGGGGTTCGTGTTTTGTATGTTATATACTGGAGCAGAAAACCACTTCATATTACACCTCCACAACCTGTTAGTACCCTCATTGTTCTGGGTTCAGGTGTTGTCAAAAGTTTCCTTTTTATTTTATTTTTTAGTCATGTTTTAATAATAATTACTCTCGTCCTCATCATTGGCTTAATTTATAATGTAAGGGGTCACACGGAAGAAATGCTAAACCTCTTATCTGTGTTGCAAAAAGATTGGTTTACTCCAAGATTTTACATTGATACTGCCACTGATAATATGAGTCTTCAGAAGGCGTGTGTATTTGAGAACTCTTTTGTTGATAAGGTAGATTTTACTAGTAGATCTAGTAATGTAATTAATGTTTCCTCGATGCATTTGAAACTTTTCGGGAGTACATATCTGGGTTACTATGAATCACGGGCACATCATTGGATACCCCATACATGTGTCAGACACACACATAAACACGTGTCCAACATGCCTTGGACACATGTTCGACACACCGCCTAGCATGTCAGACATATTCGATATCAAAATAAAGCTAAATACAAAGGGGCTAAAAAAAAGAAATAACATTCCAAATAATGGAAGCCAATTTGAGCAATCGATTTCTTTACATGGTTTACTAACAATTTAACACTTGGTAAAGTACTTTTTAACCTTTACTCACTTTTACGAACTCTGCCCCTCTCAAAAGTTAGGGTTTCCTCATTTAACATAATTTGTTTTTGTTAGAACATTATTTTTTTATTCTTTCCAAATCTTGTTATTATGATTATTTTGTTGGAATCATGTTTAATGTTTCGAATGGATTTAAGACTCTTATGGTTTCTACTACTAAATTTTTGTGTTTCATTGGTTATGTCCAAATGGAAAGTGGACTTTTAATTCATGACAACCAAAAAAGGAATAGTATACTCATAATTTCGGATGGAAAGAGTATATAGTTTAGTCTATTTTGCACTTCATAATCAAATTGTAAAAGGGTAGTATGCTATTAAGCACGGACACATCTTCGGAGGCCTCGTACATGTGTCGAACACTCACACAAATAACATGCCTTGGACACATGTCCAACACGCTGCCTGGCATGTCAGACATATTCGGTATTAAAATAAAGCCAAACACGGCAGCGCTAAAAAAAAGAAATAACATTCCAATAATGGGAGGCAATTTGAGGAAATCAGTTTCTTTACGTGGTTTACTAACAATTTAACACATCGTAAAGTAGTTTTTAACCTTTATTCACTTTTACGAAGATACCAAAATTAATATGCTGATGTGGACGAATAATACGAAGACACGTGTCAATCTACATGGCACAATAGCAGCGAGGAAGATCATTTTCCGACCAACCATGCTCCTTTCCGAGCAACGAGAATACACCGAGGAACTCTAGCACACCGAGGAAGTCTTGCACACCGAGGTACTCTAATGCTCCGAGGAACTCCTGATCATCGAACAGCTATGGCGGTCCGAGCTGCATCTCGGTCGTATCATTAATTGCCAGATAATCAACAGTTCAGATATTCATTGAATACTTATATTCTTGGCACGCACTCTGCATTAAATGTATTATCCTTTCACATGTATGTCATTTAATGTATTGAACCTTTCATGTACAGCCCCAAGGCTATAAATACCTTGTATCATCCTCATTCAAGGGGACCGGAATTTCTTGAGAGAACTTGTAATCAAGAATTCTCCAAACACTCAGCAATAACATAACAGTGGATGTAGGCTTTATTCCTAGCCGAACCACTTTAAAAATCTTTTGTCTTATTTATTTATCTGTGATTGAATAATTAGAGCAATCTAGTTTTTTACATCAACAACGAACTCTGCCCCTCTCTAAAGTTAGGGTTTCCTCGTCTGACATAATTTTTTTTTGTTAGAACATATTTTTTTGTTCTTTTCAAATCCTGTTATTGTTATTATTTTGAATGAATAATGTTTAATGTTTCTAATGGATTTAAGACTCTTATGGTTTCTACTACTAACTTTTTGTATTTTAAGTGCAAATATATGGAATTATATATAAAAATTATTATAATATTTTTTTTTACCGTGTCGTGTCCTATTTTTTTAGAATTGTCGTGTCGGTGTGTCCGTGTCTGTGCTTCATTTGTAGTAGGTGGCAGGTTCAGCTTATGGAGTGTCCTGGGTGTAATCCATCTAGGATAGATCTTGATGTGTATGGGATATTTAGCAACATGTGGCGTGTGGTTGTGGCCCTAAAAGAAGACTATCTTTTATTTGCTATTTTTAGTTTAGGGTTTAATTGTCATTTTCCTTTATTTTTAGTGTTTAATTAGTTTCCAAGAATATTTCGGACTAATGAGTCATTTTTTGTTAATAGTTGTCATTTTTGGTCATTTTGGGTATTAGATTGATTTGCAAGCCAACTTCACCTTGGCCCTCATCTGTACTTTACCTTGAATATTTAGAATTAAGAATAGAGAGAGAACGAAACTCATTTCACTAGTCTAATTTATTTTTTGTTGCTGTTGTGTAATTAATAGTTGTGTAGTGAAGTAATAATGCTTCCGCATTTGAAGATTTACATCAAATTGGTATCAGAGCTCGGTTTGTTCTTGGTGTTCATCGGGGTGCGTGAAGCGGGTCACGTGTGAAGATTCTAACTCCAACAACCCTTCAATCGAAAGATTGATAAATGTCAAAAAGAGAATCAGGTGAATGGAAACTCTAAATTCCATCACCACTCAAACAGAAGATACCAACTCTTTTAGCACCTCCCCCTCCATCCCCACCACCACCCTCCTCCACCTCCACCTCCACCTTCACCTCCTACCGCCACACAACCATCACCCCAGTAATATGAATTTCCATCTTTAAATTTTTTTTCCTAAACCCTAACCTCAAAAACAAAATTGAAATCCTAACCCTCAAGAATTCAAGAAAATACAAACCATAAATAAGAAATCAACAAACCCTACCCATAACCCTAACTCCACCCCACCAAACTGCCCCTACCTTACCGTCGCCCATTGGCGACCCTCCTGAACCCACTTTTGGTGCCGACATAATTCCCCAAGCCCCTGAAACAACCCTTCCCCTTTCCCATCCTCCCCACTTCTGCCCGCCATCCAAAAAAGCCTAATTCTAATTGATACCCCCTACCCCTACCAAACTACTCGCAACTCTACCCCAGCCCCTTTACCAATTTTTCGACCATCGTCCTTACCTTTTAACCGCAAAAAATAACCTCGTCAACCTCCTAAACACCGCTGACCTAAAAAGAACACCAACCAGCCTCTGTTTGACCCATAACCCTTCCCTAACCTCTTCGACCATCCCTTTCCCACTCGGGATAGCCTCCGGCCAGACCCCCAACCCATTTCCGGTACAAAAATACCCCCAAAGCAGCGCCCACCCCTGATCTACCTCCCCACCTCTTCAAACAATATTTTCGCCTTTGCCCCCTTCACGCCGACCCCCTGCCTTATTGCCCTATTACCAACCGATATTACTGCCCCAAAACAAACCCTAACTCCTTTTTTTCTTAACCCAAAATGACCCCGATCCCTCCTCACCAAATTTTTACGTTTCCCCACTCATTAATGCCCAACCACAACTAAATTCGACTCAAACGGGCCTGCCCTACTTTGAGCCAATCTCACCCTCCCCTTTAACCTCTATTCCGATCAATATTTGACACAACATATGACATTCATGAGACATGTACCCACTTGGAATACATTTTCTGACTATTTGCCATTTTGGACCCTACTTTTTGGGATGTCGCTGTCTTCATTTCTCTTGTTTCGCCATTGTACTTGCAAAGGTGCGGTTGTCGAAGTTACTCTCCTGTCAGATTCAAGGGTCCACCAAGCCAAATTGCAACCACGTGCATATCGTGTTGAGAATAGGGAATGATCCTCAGTTTTTTGTTGCTCGAATTCTGTAGGGAGTCATCGTTGAGATTTGAGTATATTATATCCACTTATTGAAGGTCCATATGGTTTTAACAGAAGTTCGGCCGGTTCATTTGCGTGTTAGATTTGATTTGGGATTTTGCTTTGCTTTGGAAGATAACACTTGTACTGACACGTGTACACCCTCCAAGCTCGAGGACGATCTTTTTCGAAAACGGGGAGAATGATGTGTATGGGATATGTAGCGACACATGACACGTGGTTGTGCCCCTGGGAGAAGACTATCTTTTATTTCCTATGTTTAGTTTAGGGTTTAATTGTCATTTTCCTTTATTTTTAGTGTTTAATGAGTTTCCACACATGTTTGGGACTAATGAGTCATATTCTATTATTAGTTGTCATTTTTGGTCATTTTGGGTATTGTCTTGATTATCAAGTTAACTTCTCCTATAAATAGGACCCTTGACCCTCATTTGTACTTAACCTTGAATATTGAGAATTGAGAATAGAGAGAGAAATAAACTCATTTCACTAGTCTAATTTATTTGTTGTTGTATAGTTAATAGTTGTGTAGTGTAGTAATAACGCTTCTGCATTTGAAGATTTACATCAGATCTTGATGGGATAAGAATGGGAGTCTTAACAACACCAGAGTAATATAAGCATGCCAAATCACTATAATAAATGGGAATGAGGGAACTTTCGAGAGTGTTGGAGTGGAGGGTGAGAAAGTAAGCACTCCTTTTGAGAGTAATTCTGCACTTCCTATTTTGACAAACAAGTTGAAATTCAGATTGTGATTTTGCCCATTATCGCTACCTCATCCCCTCTCCATCTTGGATCACGGGCCTTTATACTTGTTAGTATTTGGAAGTGACGTCATATGGGAGAGCCGCCACAATGGTTCAAAATATCGACCGATACCAAGTTGATTCGGTCAACTTGACTTGGTATTGAAACATACTGATTCGATACCGTGATACATTAAGTCAGAGTCGATTTCAGCAAGGCTCATATCGGCCCATATCTACGAGATATCGGGCGAACCGAACCATATCAGACTAATGCTTGGTGTATTCACATCTGGAGATGAATTATAAGATCTCTTCAAACGAAGAAATTTAAGAAACTCATCACCCGGGTTGACAAAATAAGATAATAAGATTTATGTGGCCGATTCTGCGGAATCCATGGTCATCTATCTTACCTGAATCGAAGTCTTGGCTGTGAACGCTTGGCTTTGGTTATCGCCTAGGGTTTAAAACTTTGTAAGAGCTAATAATAGTATTTACCTTTTTTTTGGGTTGTGTTTTGACGTTCCATTTTCTTTTTCTTTTTACCTTTTTTAAGCGTGTCTCGGTGTGTAGAGTGTTTTGAATTCTGAATTTGGTTTATAAATTGTTATTCATGTAATAAATAAGGTTTGACATTGCAAGACTAAAAAATATCAATTTTCAAGATGCGGCTAATTTCAATTAAACAGATTATTATCAATTAATAAATGTGATATATATATATATATATATATTTGATAATAATTTAATAACGAGTGTTTAAAAATTTAACCTATATTTTCAATAATATATTTAGAGAAAACAAAACAAAATACATTTAAAATATATTAGAGAAATCAGAACTTAAAAAAACACTTATTATTTTACTTGGAATATATTTTAAAAATGGATAATTATTTACTTAACTTTATTTAAAAACATAGCATAATCTTTCAGTCCGGATGTATCTTTATTTACTGACAATATTATAAAAAATGTATCATGGAATATCTTAATTAATAATATGTATTAATATTATTATTATATTTATGAAAAATATCGATTGTATCTAATATACTGAACTTCATTTATTTGTTTTATAAATTTGTATTCAATGATAGTGCAACTGTTAAGTTCGAAATGCGTCAGTAATATCAATAAGACAATGCTATGCATATTAAATGATGATTTTGGACTTATTAAATTGTACTTTTTATGTTATCTTTTTCAATTTTGTTTTTTAATTTTTAGGGCTCCCTAAATAGTGTAACGTTGTGGATTACTTGATTTGATGACTAGTTGAAAATTGGAAGCCCGAATCATAGATCGAGACCGAGATTTTAAACCATAGCTGTCACGTGTTGTGCTAAAATGAGCGAAACCTTAAGTAAAAAAAGAACATGTGAAGTACCACAAGTGAGGTGACTTGCCAATAATCAAGGCAGCGCAATTAGTGCTTTGTTCCGCTACCGAGTTAACTTGGTTACGTGGCCTATCGGCTTGTTTCCTAACACGACCTGAGTAATAGACATTATTGGCTCGAATCGAACCATATCTGTGAGATATCGGTCGATATCGGAACGATCTTGGTCAACTCAGACAATATCAATGAGATCTCGCTCGTCTCGAACAATATCAGACAACTCACTATAAATTGTATTTAAATTATAAAATCATTAAATTTGTATCACTTCTATCAAATTTGTGATGTTATTTATGATTGAGTTAAATCCTTACCATATGAGTGATAATCTATATATATCCCACTCATTAAAATGTATTAAATATGTATCATTGTATTTAAAGCACTTATTTATTTACTTAAATTTAAAATATATTTTAAAAACGTATCATTATTATAATATGTATTAAAGTGTATCATTATATGTGGTACACATATTATTATTATCTCACCTTAAAAATGTACCTTTATTTACTCAATGTATTTTTAAAAAAGTATTATAAAATATATTATTTAGATACAATTATTTACTCAAATTAAGAATCAATATTTTGTTACATTTAAGAAAATGATGAAAACAATGTATTTACCTTCTATTTACCTTTTTTCCTTAATAAAGTTTGGTATATAATTAGATCATTTTCCTTTACTTGTATTAAAGTATTATGCATAATTGGAATTCATAAGTGCGACACGTGTCACGCATCACGCAGTGCTATGCATAGATGACGGTTTTGTACTTATTATATTAATCCATAATATTATTAGATATTTTTCTGAATATTTATATATATTTTTTCAAATTTTTTGGGCTATCGTTGCTCATCGCACGATACTACGTCCGATACCGAAACCTAGTTGAAAATTAATGGTTCTCTTCTTTTCGACCTTACTTCCAAATCTTTTATGACCGGCCATACCAACATGGGAAACCTAGCTTCCCTCCCTTTGAAGTGAATTTATCATATCAGCTCCCCGAGTCACTAGAATGAGGGTGAAAGGCCCACTACTTCATTCATGGCCTATTTTTTAATTGATCTCCATTCGTATTCATTCGATCTGAGGCAAAAGAGAAGTCATACAAAGAAAGGTTCTTTCATGCAATGCACAACGGGCGGGCCTCTTATCGATTCCTCCAACTTAATGAGTCATAGACCGAAAGTGCGACTTTGAACCATGTTACCCATTATCTCTCATATTAGTCCATTGGCGTTGATGTATGAACTTAGTGAGACCTAGCAAATGAGGACTGAAGAGTCCCAGAAAAGTGGAGATTGAGATTGAGATTGAGATTGAAGATATGTTGGGAGCATTTCCCTTCTCTGTTCTGAATATTTTTCGAAATGTGTTACGCAGTTTCCTGATCAGTTAATGATTTACCGAAGGGGACCTCCTCGGACCTTTCTATTAAAGAGTCCACAGGGAGGAGACAACGTATTATTGTACCTATATCAAGCATATGAATGGACTAAAGTATGGTTGTTATGTATTTGGCTACGGTTGAGGGGTGCAAGGTTACTAGGGAGTCGTTCAGAGTTGAAGCTTGTGGGTGTTGAAGAGTGTAAAATCCTTTATTGTTGTCAAATGGTGAATGAGCAATGGTCAGCCATAGGCGTAAAAAGCCGAAAGGCATTCCTCTAGGGGTATTTTCACTGAGTGGTCCTCTTGTTGAGTTGGTGGAAAAAATATCATCACCACATGGGCAAGAAGTGGTCCCAAAAGAGATTACTCTCCCCTTCCACAAAGTCCTCAGTTTTGATAAATAACGTAATGAAGATGGAAGGAGTCTAGACCTAGACCTATTAGAAGAGAAAAGAGAAAAAGCTATGATTGAAGTGGCAATATATCATGAACGGAAAGCTACGTTCAACAAGTGGGCAAATAGCAGTATACTCAGAGGATGACTTGGTGCTGGTCATCATTCAGAAAGAAAACAAGTTGGTGGCCAATTTCCATAATCCCTTACAGGATCCCTAGGTTGTGTGCCCTTAGAGACTTTATAAGGTGAACCATTGCAAACCTATGGAATGCTAAGTACCTCAAAAAGTAGAGTGGAAATATTTTGAACCCTTAAGTTTGGGGTGAATTTGAATTTTCCCCTTAATATTTTAATTTTTTCAACTTCTCTCAAGTATTTAAATTGTTTAATGTTACTCCTAGCCTCAACTTTGTTAATAAGACGTAATAGATGGCTTATGTGGCATATGATGTGGATGCTGAGTCAGCTCAATATACAAGTAACACGAGCTTTTACAAGAGAAAAACATTCTAAAACTTGAAGGTTAGTGTGAATTTCAATTTCTACCTTGATGTTTCTAATTTTTGCGTTCTTTCTTTCTCACTAGGTTGGGTTCACACATAGAGGGGAGAGGGTAGAGGGTAGAAAGAGAGTGGTGGGGCTGGGTTTTAGTGGTGGGTGGTGGAGAGAAGGTTACAAGCGGTGCAATGGGAGAAAATACATAGTTAATAGTTGTGTAGTGTAGTAATAACGCTTCTGCATTTGAAGATTTTCATCAGATCTTGACGTGATAAGAGTGGGAGTCTTAACAACATCGGAGTAATATAAGCATGCCAAATCACAATAATAAATGGGAATGAGGGATCTTTCGAGAGTGTTGGAGTGGAGGGTGAGAAAGTAAGCACTCCTTTTGAGAGTAATTTTGCACTTCCTATTTTGACAAATAAGTTGTTGAAATTCAGATTGTGATTTTCTCCATTATCGCAGCCTCATCCCCTCTCCATCTTGAATCACGGGCCTTTATACTTGTTAGTAGGGGTGGCCATAGGCCCGAGGCCCGCCAAGCCCGCCCAATAAAAAAATAGGGCTTGGGTAAGGTAAATAGGCTCGCAAAGCGGGCTTGGCAAAATTTTATAGGCCCGATTTTTTTTCGGGCGGGCTTGGGCATGAGTTCTTAAGCCCGATGAGGCCCGGCCCGGCCCGAGGCCCGAAATATATATATATATATATGTATATATATGTATATATACATATATATATATATATACATATATATATGTATATATATATATATATATATATACATATATATATGTATATATATATATATATATACATATATATATGTATATATATATATATGTATGTGGGGGGGGGGGGGGGAGGGGAGGGGGGGCTTCTATAAATATAAAAACGTATACCAAGTCTTTTCATGTAAAGTGAGAAACTTTATAAATGGACTTTGTAATATAGGAGTTTAAAACAGATTTTTAATTAAAAAAATTGGTCTTTAAATAAAAAAATAGGTATTTTAATTTTTAAAAAAAATCTTTTAATTAACATAATAGGGCCCGATCGGGCGGGCCTGGGTAAAGAGCTTTCAAATCTGGGCGGACTTGGGATTACATAATAAGGCCCGATCTAGGCCCGAGCGGGCTTGGGATAACACTTAATTTTTCAAGCCCGGCCCGAGCCCGACCGGGCCTTCCCAGGCCCGGCCCACGGCCACCCCTACTTGTTAGTATTTGGAAGTGACATCATATGGGAGAGCCGCCACAATGGTTCAAAATATCGACCGATACCAAGTTGATTCGGTCAACTTGACTTGGTATTGAAACACACTGATCCGATACCGTGATACATTAAGTATGAGGCAATTTCAGCAAGGCTCATGTCAGCCCATATCTACGAGATATCGGGCGAACCGGACCATATCAGACTAATGCTTGGTGTATTCACATCTGGAGATGAATTATAAGATGTCTTCAAACGAAGAAAATTAAGAAACTCATCACCCGGGTTGACAAAATAAGATAATAAGATTTATGTGGCCGATTCTGCGGAACCCAGGGTCATTGTTCTTACCTCAATCGAAGTATTGGTCGTGAACGCTTGGCTTTGGTTATCGCCTAGGGTTTAAAACTTTGTAAGAGCTAATAAGAGTATTTACCTTTTTTTTGGGTTGTGTTTTGACGTTCCATTTTCTTTTTCTTTTTACCTTTTTTAAGTGTGTCTCGGTGTGTAGAGTGTTTTGAATTCTGAATTTAGTTTATAAATTGTTATTCATGTAATAAATAAGGTTTGACATTGCAAGACTAAAAAATATCAATTTTCAAGATGAGACTAATTTCAATTAAATAGTTTATTATCAATTAATAAATGTGATATATATATATATATTTGATAATAATTTAATAACCAGTGTTTAAAAATTTAACCTATATTTTCAATATTATATTTAGAGAAAACAAAACAAAATACATTTAAAATATATTAGAGAAATCAGAACTTAAAAAACACTACTTATTTTACTTAGAATATATTTTTAAAATGGATAATTATTTACTTAACTTTATTTAAAAACATATCATAATCTTTCAGTCGGGATGTATCTTTATTTACTCACAATATTATAAAAAATGTATCATGGAATATCTTAATTAATAATATGTATTAATATTATCATTACATTTATGAAAAATATCGATTGTATCTAATATACTCAACTTCATTTATTTTATTTTTATAAATTTTTATTCAATGACAGTGCAACTGTTAAGTTCGAAATGCGTCAATAATATCAAAAAGACAATGCTATGCATATTAAATGATAATTTTGGACTTATTAAATTTTACTCTTTGTGGTTATTTTTTTCAATTTTGTTTTTGAAGTTTTTAGGGCTCCCTAAATAGTGTAACGTTGTGGACTATCTGATTTGATGACTAGTTGAAAATTGGAAGCCCGAATCATAGATCGAGATCGAGATTTTGAACCATAGCTATCACGTGCTGTGCTGAAATGAGCGAAACCTTAAGTAAAAAACGAACATGTGAAGTGTCACAAGCGAGGTGACTTGCCAATAATCAAGACAGCGCAATTATTGCTTTGTTCCGTTACCGGGTTAACTTGGTTTCGTGACCTATCGGTCTGTTTCCTTACACGACCTCAGTAATAGGCATTATTGGCTCGAATCGAACCATATCTGTGAGATCTCGATCGATATCGGGACGATCTTGGTCAACTCAGACAATATCAATGAGATCTCGCTCATCTCGAACATTATCAGACAACTCACTATAAATTCTATTTAAATTATAAAATCATTAAATTTGTATCACTTCTATCAAATTTGTGATGTTATTTATGATTGAGTTAAATCCTTACCATATGAGTGATAATGTATATATATTCCACTCATTAAAATGTATTAAATATGTATCGTTGTATTTAAAACACTTATTTATTTACTTAAATTTAAAATATATTTTAAAAGCGTATCATTATTAACTTAATATGTATTAAAGTGTATCATTATACGTGGTACATATATTATTATTATCTCACCTTAAAAATGTACCTCTATTTACTCAATGTATTTTTAAAAATGTATTGTAAAATATATTATTTAGATATAATTATTTACTCAAATTAAGAATCAATATTTTATTACATTTAAGAAAATGATGAAAACAATGTATTTACCTTTGATTTACCTTTTTTCCGTAATAAAGTTTTGTATATAATTAGATCATTTTTCTTTACTTGTATTAAAGTATTACGCATAATTGGAATTCATAAGTGCGATACGTGTCACGCATCTTGCAGTGTTATGCATAGATGACGGTTTTGTACTTATTTAATTAATCAATAATATTATTAGTTATTTTTTTCAAATGTTTTTGGGCTATCGTTGCTCATCCCCGATACCGAAACCTAGTTGTAAATTGGGGGTTCTCTTCTTTTCGACCTTACTTCCAAATCTTTTATGCCCGGCCATACCAACATAGGAAACCTAGCTTCCCTCCCTTTGAAGTGCATTTATCAGATCAGCTCCCCGAGTCACTAGAAAGAGGGTGAAAGGCCCACTACTTCATTCATGTCTTATTTTTTAATACATCTCCATTCGTATTCATTCGACCTGAGGCAAAAGGGAAGTCATACAAAGAAAGGTTATTTCATGCAATGCATAACGGGCGGGCCTCTTATGGATTCCTCCAACTCAATGAGTCATAGACCGAAAGTGCGACTTTGAACCATGTTACCCATTATCTATCATATTAGTCCATTGACGTTGATGTATGAACTTAGTGAGAGAGATGGAGGCAATCCTAGTAAATGAGGACTGAAGAGTCCCGGAAAAGTGGATATTGAGATTGAGATTGAGATTGAAGATATGTTGGGAGCATTTCCCTTCTCTGTTCTGAATATTGCCGAAATGTGTTACGCAGTTTCCTGATCAGTTACAAGATTTACCGAAGGGGACCTCCTCAGACTTTTCTATTGAAGAGTCCTCAGGGAGGAGACAACATATTATTATACCTATATAAAGCATATCAATGTACTAAAGTATGGCTGCTATGTATTTGGCTACAGTTGAGGGGGTGTAAGGTTATTGGGGAGTCATTCAGAGTTAAAGTCTGTGGGTGCTGAAGAGTGTAAAATCCTTTATTGTTGTCACAGGGTGAATGAGCAATGGACAACCATAGGCGTAAAAAGTCGAAAGGCATTCGTCTGTGGGTATTTTCACTAAGCGGTCCTCTTGTTGAGTTAGTGGAAAAAATATCATCACCACATGGGCAAGAAGTGGTCCCAAAAGATATTACTCTCCCCTTCCACAAAACCCTCAGTTTTGATAAATAACGTAATGAAGATGGAAGGAGTCTAGACCTAGACCTATTAGAAGAGAAAAAGCTATGATTGAAGTGGCGTTTGTGCTTTATTGATATCTTTATGTATATCGATATAAATGGTATCAATTATTTTTTAGTCTTTCCTTTGTCATTTAGTCCTTGTATATTATTAGTTCAAATACCTATTTATCTAGTTGCGAATTTTCATTGATATCCCATGCTTATCTTAGTACATTCTAGTTGGTATCATTTTGCTATCGCATCTTAGGTGGTATCTATTAATCTTTGCGTGGATTAGTTGTTCTTATGATGCCATCATTTGTTTGTTTCTCGTATCACTCTACACCACTGCATGATATACTTATTTTTCCATTATGTTTATCCCTTGTTTCATTTAGGGGGGAATTGAATTAATTGGGGATAAATGAGTTATTTTCATCCACGTAACAAAGTTTTAAATCAAGCAAAGCTACTCAACATATGTGTCGGTCAAGTGTTTGTATTTTTTATTTTGGGTGGGATTGTATCTTTTACATGAGCTTGACGGCCCATAGGATTTTTATTTTGATTTTGTCCCGGAATAGCCAAAGGGGGAGATTTGTAAGGATAAATTTTCAATTGAATCGATTTCCAAGTGTTGGCTTAATTCCAGACAAAACTATTTGAGTCATGGGATAGAAGTTATTTATGACCTTTCAAGCCTATGACGTTTGAGTCGAAGACGTAGCGGCCAAGTCTAATGAAGATCACATCATAGTCGTGTTTCGTGCCTTGTTTAGCGTCATCAATTTTTTAACTTTCCAAGATCTCTCACGTATGAATGCATATGTTATATAGAAACTTGGATATTTTTATTGGGCGTCTTTTGTTAAAAATAACTTTTCTATTTTTTAAGAAAAATCAAGTTTTCTGAAAAGTCGTTAGATTATGTCATTTGAACGACCTCGTTCGAACAAGATTCCCAGGTCGTTCGAACAAGGTATCTAATTACTTTCCTCTATGGACTCACTAAATTCTTTTTTCGATTGTCGTTTGAATTGTCATTAGAACGAACCTTCATTTTTTAACCTAATGTATTCTCATTCAAACGACGTCGTTCGAAGGACTTTAGTATGTCGTTCGAATAACATTGCAGTTTCGGCAGTTTTTTGACAGTTTTCTTAAATCCTCCACTACTCCATTTATTTTCCCACCTTTTTTATAGAGTACGAGAATGAACTATTTTGATAGACGTTTGAATGGTTTTTTCCTACATTTTGAGAGCATAAACACTTATCCCAAAGTCCCTTTTGTTTTCTCAATCTTTAATGTATTAACTTTCAAATGAAACACAAGTTTCATACCCAAATGTTTATTTGATCCAAGTTTCAATATATACATGCTTTGAGATCATTGGTTTGGCACCAGGTATCATTCTCTACCCAAAAGAGATAGTTTCTTGCAGAAGATTCCATGGTCGTGATTTTACATGCAGTGGTACTTACGAAAGTACATGCATCATACATAAAGTACACGCACATTGAGACTGATTTTGTACATTCCAAAGTTCTTATAATTTATGGAATATATATGTCGTCTCCATATTTAGTAGATCATATGTTATTGTGGTCCACGCCAACGACATTTGAATGTTATTCCACTGTTTATAAGAAGTATTTGGGTTGTGTTATTGTTTAGGAATCAACCCATCAAGCATGTTCAACTACAAAACTGCTGCGTACACCTTTGAAGATCTTAACAATACAAAACCTTTCGTATTGATAGCTAATACTACTGACGATGACATAATTGATTTTCTACTTCGCATTAATGATAAAGCAAAAAAGTTAATTGGTTTTTACTACTACTTTAAAGACATTAAGTGCACTTTTGATGTACGAAAGCTTCAAGTAACTGAATCGAAAGCGAAGGATTTGGCAAAATGAATTGAGCAGTATTGCTTAAGAGGTTTTGAAAATGCTGGCACGTTTAGCATGGATCTATTGTATCACTTATTTCCTGAATATGTTATTAACAGTGAATCTTGGTTTTTAACTTGTCAAACAACTAGTCTTAGTTATTACCATGCAACGGATGATAGGGAATTTTTTCTTTGAAATATTATATTACGTATTTGTTGTATTTTGTTGACATTTGTATGAAGTTTTAAGAGAATATTGCATGTACTTTTGCTAAACATTTTCTCTATTCAGATATATTTATTTTTCAATACAAAATTCATATACTTTATGTTTGTGTGTGTACTTTATTTCTTTATACGTGTAATTTAATCTATATGCTTTTACTTTATAGAAATGACTTTAAAGACAAGGGCGCAGAAGGTAAAGAATCTCGAAAAGGAAATTGATGATAAGAGTGGTTCGAAGAGGCCAACAAAACGAAATAAAAAGAGTCACAAGTAGTCAGCAAGGGCAGTTCATAAAAATGACCAATATATGTCGAATATCTTGAGCTTCTATCATGATTTTCTCGATATTCGCAATAAAATCAACGAGAAGCATATTGAGCTTCTTAAGAGATACGCCTTTCTGAAACTTATTCAATGCCTATTACAACGGTGAATTAGATGAGAGAGATCATAAAAAGAGTGGTAAAAATATTCTCACCATTTTCAAGCTCTACAATGTAAACAAAAATTGTTTTAAGATGATTAGCGATGCCCAAATAACCCCCAACGATATAAGTCAATTTTTGGGATCCCAATAACAAAGGGGCAAAAGGAAATTGAACTGAAGAAGAGAATGGATCAATCTGCCCCATACCTGAATTTTGCAGTCGTTACTTCGATGCCGACATAAAGATTGAAAAATCAGATATTACAAAGGGATTTAAGACGTCTGTTGAGCTTGATACCGATGAGGGCAGGCAAGATTTTATAAAACTTATTTCACTTTATTTCATGACGATCTTAATTTTCTCCAACTCAAACTTCACATTAGGATAATTTTCCACACAATACATCGATAATATTGATAACATGATTACATATGATTGGACTTTTGTTGTTCGTAAATTTCTGATCAACTCTCTCGGTAAAATGACCGAATCTAAGACCAGCACAACCAGTGGATGCACCATATCATTATTGGTGAGGAAATGTCATTCGACACATTTCAATGTTAAATTACATGCATATTTCATAAAGTACATGCGCATTTCAGTAATACAAATCATCTTCAATGTGCGTGTACTTTATAAATATACGTGTACATTGTTAAATTACACGCATATTTTATATAAAATACACGCAAATTGCAGCAATACAAATCATCTTCAATATGCATATACTTTAAAAGTATGCATATACTTTGTTAAATTACACGTATGCTTTATAAAGTACACGCACATTATAGCAATACAAATCATCTTCAATGTGGGTGTACTTTATAGATCATGCATGCACTTGTTAAAGTACATGCATGTTTTATAAAGTACACGAATATTTCATCGAGCCAAATCATTTGGAATGTGCGTGTACTTTATGACATATGTATGTACTTTGTTAGAGTACACGCATGATTTTAAAAGTAAATGCACGTTGCGGTGAAATTTCATTTTTAATTTGCGTGTACTTTATGTATTATGCGTGTACTTTAACAATGTTTACATTGTTACTCATTTCAATTGGTTTAAATGGTATAGCTTTTAATTTTTATTTCAATTTTCACAGTATTGGGTTTACGAGAAGTTTGATCTTATCAATCCTATCGAGGGAAAGGAGGATAAGGAACCGAGATGTCTTCTGTGGAGCTTAGGAGAATTAAAGGAATGGATGAATGATAATAAGATCAATAAACCTGCTTTGAATATGGGAGTTTCAAAGTGTAAGGAAAAAGAAGTGAAGGATGATGACATGCCCAATTGGGATTTGGGGATATCACAACCATAATTAAAAATAGAACCGGTACAAGGTACAAGTTCTTCATTGAAATTTAATTGAGATACTTCATTAAATAAAGCAGTGGCAAAGTCTAAGAAGAAAGTTAATTTAGTCAGGTTGAAAGAAAAGGTAAGAAAATTGACTGAAGAGAATGCTGGGATGAAATTAATGCTAGAGGAGAGAGATACCCAACTTAAAGAAAGTAATCAAGCAAAGGTTCAAGTTTAAGGAAATATTAAGAAGTTGGGGAAGGATAACGATCTTTTCGAGACACTATTGAAACTTCGGATTCAAGAGTTGAAGATAGCTTCAACGAATAATTAAAAAAGTTGGAGGAGGAAAAGGCCCAATAAATTTGTTTTAATAATGAGTTGAAAAATAAACTTGAAGAGTTGACGATGAATGACTGTGACCGAATAAAAAAGTTAGAGGAAGATAATGCTCAACCCAAAATTGAAAATTTAAATTTAAAAATAAGTTTGAATGCTGCTAGACAATCATCAGAAACTCAGAAGATCACAGCTCATCAACTTGAGCAAAGCAATAGCTACTTGTCTGAAGCCAACCAAATGTTTTTAACAGAGAAAGAAAAAGCTCTTACGAAACTCAATGAGTAGGTAATTTGGTGATATTACAAATATATTTGTAATAATTTGTCCATATTTAATTTAAATTGCACACGTTATCACCTTGGTTATTTAAGTACAAACATAGTAATTAAAAAGTATTATATAAATTTGCGTGTACTTTTAACTTTATGCGTGTACTTTATGATTTATTATTTATTTTTTAGACTAAATACAAAGTACACGCATGACATTCTAAATTACATGTAATTATTGCGTGTACTGTGTAACTTTATGTGTGTACTTTATAATTTCTTGATTTTACATAGTACATAATATAAAGTACACTCATATCAAAGTACATATGAAATTATTTTTACTTTACGCATATTTTGAAATGTTTTACGTGTACTTAGGTATACTTTGGCAAATAATGGAGAGTTAACGCATATTTCATAAAGAGCACGCATTTTCTAATGATGATCATCCATTGTTTGATAAAGTACATGCATAGTTTAATAAAGTATACGCATTATCAATCTAGCAAATCAATAAATTCTCTTATTGTTTGACATTTGTTTATTTTCATTGAGGTTTATGGCGTGTTTATTAATTAAACATGATGTTTTGTTTTCTCCAGGAAACAGAAAATAAAATTCTCAATAAAAAGATAGAAGATTTGTCGTCCTCCCATTCTAAAAAGGATGGAAATAAATTCAATCCAGAACTCAATGATTATGAGCATCCACAAAACGGATGATAAGAAGCAAAAGATTGATGAAGATTTTGTATATGAACATTGTATTCATGATTTCTCAAAAGGAGATGGGAATAAAGATCCTTCGAATGATGCTCCTGCTAAATTGCAGCCCAAAGGAAGAAAAGAGACAAACCAATAGGGCTACCAACGTGCCATAAAAAAAAGGCAAGACTTCTTCAATAGCAACACATGAAGTAGACCTGCAAATCTACAAGTGTACAAAACACCTTACAGAAGAAGCCCAAAATAAATTGAAAGAATATTTAACACGGGAGAAGGATACAAGGTAAGTCTTCTAATTGTTTATTTTAATACCAACTTATTTTTATTTTGAAATGCACTTATTTTTATTTTGTAATGCACTTATGTATATATACGAATATCACAATGCATGTTAATTTTCTAAATTATATGTTCTTATTATATAATCTAATAGTTTTATAAAGTACACGCATTTTGAAATAGAGAACATTTATAGTATAATAAAATACATGCATTATCAATAAAGTACATGCATTTGTTACTCAAGTAAATGATTGGTTTTATAAAGTACACGCATTTTTGTATTAAACTTTATGCATGTACTTTAGTAAGTAAACGCATATTTCATAAAGTACAAGCATATTATTTAATGATCACAGATTATATACATATTTCAATTATTATTCTAACATTATTTTCAGTTTTGAAATTCAGCGATTGTCTCTATAAAACAGAAGACTCGTCATTCTTTCGCGCCGATGATATTAAAGAATTACTAAAAGGCGAAGAAATATCAAACCAAGTATATAATCGAAACATAGTATAGTCATTAAATTTGCATCTTTATTTACTTACTTTTTATATTTGTGTAACAGATAATTCGATGCTTCTCCCGTTTAATGGAGATGAAAATGAAGAAAAATGGACTTCGACTTATGCACGCTTTTAACTTATAAGCTTGGGTAAGGAAAATAAAACCTAAAGTTTTGTCCATCACTGTTGATACCAAATTTAGTCTGCTGACATGGCCCAATTGAATGAAGACACGTGGCAATCTACATGGCAACAACAAACACTTCCGAGGAACCCACGCGCTCCGAGGAACAAGACTACAACGAGGAAGACTATTTCCCCGAGGAACACTGCTTCCCTGAGGAACTCACACGCTCCGAGGAACTCTTGAGTACCGAGAAGCTTAGGCGGTCCGAGCTGCACCTCGAACAAAGCATTAATAGCTGGACAACCAACAGTTTGACTGTTCATTAAATGCTTATCATTCAGACGCACACGCTTAAGGGGCATTGAATGTATTACGCTTTCATATGTACATCATTTAATGTATTATCCTTTCACTTTACAGCCTCAGGGCTATAAATACATTGTACAATCCTCATTGTAAATGGACCCAGGACCGGAATTTCTTGATAGAACTTGTAATCGAGAATTCCCAAAACACTCAGCAATAACACAACAGTAGACGTAGGCCATCTTATAAGGCTGAACCACTTTAAAAATTATTTGTCTCATTTATTTATCTGTGATTGAATAATTAGAGTGATCTAATTTTTTACATCAACAGATTGGCGTCGTCTGTGGGAAACGACTGGTAATATCGTTTTTCACCAAAAATAATCCATTACAAATGGCTGATATTCCGGAATCCAGCAATCGAAACGCTGGAACCCCTCCAAATCCATCTGCTCCGCCAAATATTCCAGATCTGGCTGGAATAATGACAAATCTGGCTCAGGGCCAGACCGTCATGCAAGAAACAATGCGACAACTCATCCAAACCCTCCACGGCGGGGCACCAACCCATTCAGGACTGCGGAGTATTCAAAGAAACACCCGTGCACCATCCTCACGTACTAGGCGTACCAATCCATATCGCAATGAAGAATCTGAAGATTTTTCTTATCAACCTGGACGAACTTCGTCAGTGCGAGCCACAGATACTGAACAACGTGTCACTCTCTCTCCATAAAGGACTAGTGCGCTAGAGAGGTTAAGCAGGGTATCACCTTTTGATCGATTAGGACTCATAAGGAATAAAAGTCCTCCTAAAGTCGTATCGAGGAGTTTTCGACGACCATCAGATTTAAGGGAAGGATCTGCCCAGTCGCGACCAGCTGCTCGTCAAGATAGATCCCATGATCGACTAGCTGCTCGTCAGGATAGATCTCAGGAAGCCACATCAACGCGATCAGTTTCTCGAACCAACAGGCCCGAGGAAGGAAATGATGCATGAAAAGGCTCTATTCAAAGGCTAGAGGATAGATTAGGGGAAATGGCTAAGGCCAAGAATCCTCTACAACGAACCTTTGTTCGAGGAACACCTTTTGTCCAGGCTATTGTAGATTTTCCAACACCATCAAAGTTCAAAGCACCTATTGTGACTCCCAAGTATGATGGAAAGACTGATCCTGTCCTTCATATAGAACAGTATCAGGCTGCAGCCGACATCTACGCTGTTCCAGATGATATGAGATGTAGGGCATTCTCGGGAACTCTTATCGAATCTGGTTAAATATGGTATAATAATCTTCCTCGGGGTAAGATCTCAACCTTTCTTCAACTGGCCGAGTTATTCATTGGGAATTTTTATTTTGGGGCAAAGCCAGTTAAACGAGTAGCACACTTATTAAGTGTTAGACAAAAGGTTGATGAGAGTACCAGAGATTATATAACTCGTTTTAATAACAAGAAACTGGAAGTCATTGATTATGAGGAGAAGACAGCCATTACTACCTTGATGAGTGGACTATTGCCGAACAAGCTGTACTACACTTTGGCCAAAGATCCACCTAGAACCATATCGAACCTGATGGGAAAAGCATCCAAGATTATGAATGCCGAGGAGGCTATGGCTGCGAAGAAGAATATGGATGCCAAAGAAACTAAGGTAGAAGGTGATAAAGCTAAGAAGAAAGAGCATAAGAACAATGGTAATGACAAACATTCAAAAAGTAGGTCGGTATGGGATATAATGAAGAAATACGATAATTATACTCCTTTGAAGAAGGATATCAACCATGTTCTAGAAGAAATCAAGAACAACGAGGAACTAAACTGGTCAAAGAAAATGAAGGCAGACCCAGACAAGAGGAATAAGACGAAGTATTGCGAATTTCATAAGGATCATGGCCATATGACCAAGAACTGCATAGCTCTTCAGAATGAGATTGAAACACTTATCCGACGAGGAAAGCTGTCAAAGTATGTTGAT
This sequence comes from Sambucus nigra, assembly GCA_949130495.1. Lineage (NCBI taxonomy): Eukaryota > Viridiplantae > Streptophyta > Magnoliopsida > Dipsacales > Adoxaceae > Sambucus > Sambucus nigra. The sequence continues at coordinate 371,782,781 of OX422216.1, forward strand.
CGTGGAAATGAAAGAAGAAACAACGACCGAGCAAGAGAAAGGTTTATATCTCCTCGTCGAGGAGAGGAAAACAAGAAAAGAAACCATGAAGTTGATCCAGAAGACGACCCCGATCTTCCCAAGAGACCAAGGCAGCCAGAACGAGAGGTATTTTCAATACGCTTTGGGTCATTTGACTGTAATGTTATTACAGGTGGAGATACAGGAGGAGGAGATCTTACTGCAGAAAGAAAAGCTTACCTCGGTGAGGCTCAAGCTTGCTCGTACATTCAGCGAATAAATCTAGCTGAGGAGGATCGCCCGAGAAAGGTCAACAAAGAGAAATTGGTCATTGGTTTCTCAAAGAATGACCTCGCAGGAGTTTTGTATCCTCATGATGACCCATTGGTGATCAAAATGAGGATGAAGGAGGTTATGATTTCAACAGTACTGGTCGACAATGGTAGCTCGGCTGACATCATGTTCTACTCGTGCTACGATAGTTTAAATCTAAAGCTATCTCAACTGGAGCCTTACCACAGACCCATCATCGGTTTTGCTGGCGAGAAAGTATTTCCACTTGGGACGATCAAGTTGGATATATTCATTGGTACGTGGCCTGCTTGTCGGACAGAAAGAATACGCTTCTTTGTGATGGATGAGAATGTACAATCATCATATAATATCATCATGGGAAGAGTAGGATTGAAGAAGTTCGAGGCTGTACCATCTACAGTGCATCAGTGCCTACAATTTTCAACAAAATTTGGAGTAGGAGTTGTGAAAGGTGATCAGAAAGTAGCTCGGGAATGCTATTATTCATCCGCCGAGCAAGAAGAACTGGAGGAATCAAGGAAAAAGACTACTACCTATTAAGTGGATGAAGGTGCCGAAATTGAAATATTGGATCCTAGAGATGAGTTGCAACTCGTGAAGGGTCAAGTGGTGGAAGCTACTGAAAACATCATTCTGAACGACGAGCACCCTGAGCGAACTACTCAAATAGGTTCGTCGTTGGAAACCTCATTAAAACAGGAATTGATAACTTTCCTAAGAAGCAGAAAACAAACTTTTGCATGGAATCATGAAGATATGCCTGGGATAGACCCAAATTTCTTATATCACGAGCTCAATGTGAATAAGGAGATCAAGCCTGTGAAGCAGAGAAGAAGAGTATTTAGTCCCGAGAAGAACCAAGCTATACAGGAGGAAGTCGAGAAGCTCCAGAAAGCTTGTTTCATTGAAGATGTTAAATATCCAGACTGGTTAGCCAATGTGGTGATGGTAAAGAAGAAAAATAGCAAGTGGAGGATGTGTGTAGACTTCACCGACCTCAACAAAGCATGCCCAAAGGATCACTTTCCATTACCCCGAATTGATCAACTGGTGGATGCTACCTCGGGACACGAGTTGCTCAGCTTCATGGATGCTTATTCTGGTTACAATCAGATCAAAATGAAACCTGAAGACAGGGAGGGTACTTCTTTCATTACCCCTAGGGGAACTTATTGTTATAATGTTATGCCTTTTGGTTTGAAAAATGCAGGTGCGACATATCAGCGGCTGATGAACAAGGTCTTTGCTGAACAAATCAGTTGCAATATGGACGTATATGTTGACGATATGCTGACAAAGAGTAAGAAAGCTGCCGATCATCTAGTCGACTTAAGCCAGACTTTTGATCAACTGGATAAATATCAAATGAAGCTGAACCCGACGAAGTGCATATTTGGAGTACGAGAAGGCATGTTTCTCGGGTACATTGTCAATCGACGAGGCATTGAAGCAAATCCTGAAAAGATCAAAGCTCTATTAAGGCTGCGATCTCCAACGACGAAGAAGGAAGTACAGAGTCTCACAGGACGAGTAACAGCACTCAACAGATTTGTGTCACGAGCAACTGATAGATGTCTCCCATTCTTCAAGACACTCAGAAAGACTTTTGAGTGGAATGATGAATGTGAGAAGGCTTTTCAAGATTTGAAGAAATACTTGGGAGCACCTCCACTGTTGTCCAGGCCGATGATGAGAGAAAAATTGTATTTGTATTTAGCAGTATCAGAGAATGCAGTTAGCTCGGCGTTGATCAGAGTGGAGAATAGCGTGCAAAAGCCAATTTATTATACGAGTAAGGCCTTCCGAGGAGTAGAGATCAGATATCCAAGGCTGGAAAAGTTAGCACTGACGTTGATTGAGGAGAGTAGGAGAATGAGGCCATACTTCCAGGCTCATACTATAGTAGTATATACCCATATGCCATTGAGGCAAGCCCTTCATAAACCAGAAAAATTAGGGAGATTGATGTACTGGGCAATAGAGCTCGGTAAATATGATATAGTCTATGAACCCAGATCATCGCTAAAAAGGCAAGCTGTGGCATATTTTATAGCAGAGTTCACCTATCCTGATACCCCCGAGGAGCAAAAGTTACTCGCTGATCAACCTGTGGATGTTACAGGATCAACAAACACAAGCTCAGACCAACTCCGATTGGTAAAAGGGCAAGTGGATGTCACAAGATCATCAAATTCGAGCTCAGACCAATTCCGATTGGTAAAAGGGTAAGAAGAGATGATCGACGAAGAGTAAGAAATATCCGGGGAGGATGAAAGGAAGCAAAAAATATTTCACCGAGGAACTCTGACTGATCAGAAATTTAAAGACGAGTTACCTATATGGAGGCTATATGTAGATGGTTGATCTTGCACTACAGGATGTGGCGCGGGGATAGTTTTGAACACTCCGGACGAGGTCGGCATGGAATACGCCCTGCGTTTCCAATTCAAAGCTTCCAATAATGAGGCTGAGTATGAGGCCATGATTGCAGGACTTAATTTGGCGAAAATTATGGAGGCGCAGCAGGTTATTATTTTCAGTGATTCTCAATTGATCGTAAACCAAATGATGGGAGTATATGCAGTCAAAGGAGAATTAATGATCAAGTATCATGTAAAGGTGATGGAGTTAGTATCAGAATTTGCCGCTATTCAGTTGGTCAGAATACCAAGAATGGATAATGCGAGAGCAGATGCCCTAGCTCGACTAGCATCAGCTACTCGTACCGAGCTACGACGAGCAATCCCAATTGAAATTTTAGCTGGTCGGAGTATAGATGAAGATCTGACGATGAAATTTATCGCCCTTGATTTACGGATCCCATCAAGGCGTATATTGAGGAGGGAGAATTACCAATTGATAAGCTCGCAGCCAATAAATTAAAGTTTAAAGCTGCTCGGTATGTATTAACTAACGGTATTCTTTATAGACGACGAATTATGGCAGGTTTGCAGAGATGTGTACATCCCTCCGATGTGAAAGAATTGATTGAAGAGATCCATGAAGGGTTCTGTGGAGCCCATGTAGCAGGTCGGATGCTTTTGCAAAGGGTGATGACGCAGGGATACTACTGGCCGACGATGAGGGCTGATTGTATAGCCTATGCCAAGAAATGTGACAAGTGCCAACGCTTTTCCTCCATCCGAAGAACTCCATAAGCATTATTGACACCCATAACTTCCCCTTGGCCATTTACCATGTGGGGAATTGATTTGGTTGGGCCACTGCCAATAACCAGAGGAAGGTTCAAATACCTCGTCGTTGCAGTGGATTATTTTACTAAGTGGGTAGAAGCTGAGCCACTCATTGATATGACGTACGAGAAGGTGTACCAATTTGTTTGGAAGAACATCATTTGTCGATATGGTCTTCCTCATGCTTTCATCACAGACCATGGAACACAATTTGATAACGAGGAGTTCGCTGCCTATTGTCATCAATCAAATATTTTGAAGGTCCACTCAGCACCAGGCCATCCTCAAAGCCATAGACAAACTGAAGTGACAAACATAATGCTGCTAAATGGCTTGAAGAAAAGATTGGATGATGCGAAAGCAAACTGGATCAACGAGCTATAATCAGTACTTTGGGCTTACCGAACTACTCCCCGAGTAGCAACTGGAGAATCACCATATATGCTGGCGTTTGGAAGTGAAGCTGTTATACCTGCCGAGTTGGGCCTCCCAACACACAGGGTACTGAATTTCAATTCCCCTGTCGGCGATTTAATGAGAAGATTGGATTTAGACATGCTCGAGGAAGTTAGAGAAGAAGCAACCATTAGAAATGTTGCTTACCAGCAGCGAACAACTTTGTTTTACAACAAGAGGGTGAAGAAGTGCGACCTAAAAGAAGGAGACTATGTACTGAAGAAAGTGATTCAAAAGCACAATAAGCTGGAGGCAAATTGGCATGGACCATACCGAGTTATAGAAGTTGTTCGACCAGGAACTTACCGAATAGAAACTTTAGAAGGAGAGGAGTTTAAGCATGCGTGGAACGCAGAGCACCTACACAAGTATTATCAATGATGAATAAAATGAAGATATTCTGCCGAATTCTTTCTTTTTATTGAAAGTTTTTCGGGGAATAGTGCTACACACTACTTGGGGCAAAACTCGGCAAAGCTCAGGCTACTCAACTTTTTCTCGAAAATGCCAACTAAGGTTGGTCGAGAAACCAATACTCCTTCGGGAAGTAAAGCTACCAATATTCCTCCGAGAAGTAAAGCTACCAATATTCCTCCGGGAAGTAAAGCTACCAATATTCCTCCGGGAAGTAAAGCTACCAATATTCCTCCGGGAAGTAAAGCTACCTATATTCCTCCGGGAAGTAAAGCTACTTGTATTCCTCCGGGAAGTAAAACTTGTATTCCTACTAGAAATAAAATTGTGTTTCTCGGGAAATAAAAATATTCCTAAAAATGCCAACTTATGTCGGTTAGGAAGTAAATATATTCTCGAAAATGCCAATTTGAGTTGGTCGGGAGGTAAAATTATTTCAAAAAGACAAACTGTGGCTGGTCGGGGACAACAACCCACCAACTGTAGTTGGTCGACAAGGAAAATTTACCGACCTTGGTTGGTCGGAAACATTTAAGAGAAAAATCTACTAACTATGGCTGGTTGGGAATAAAAACCCACTAACTGTAGTTGGTCGACAAGTAAAATTTAACGACCTTGGTTGGTCGGAAACATTCTAAACATTTTTGATACTCGTAATTATTACTAAGTTGGTCGAGAAACAAAATATTATTTTTGCCAAATGACTACCATAAATTCAAGCTATTCGACAATAAGTTGATCGACAAACTACACAATATTGTTATCTTTTTAACAGATACACATGCATAAATATAAAGTGTTTGATATTTACAAGACAATAGCAATTAAGATTGCAAACAAAAATGAAAGTCTTTCATTAAATCCAAAAATAAATTACATTGATAATGAAATGAAAGTTACATTGATATTGAAATGTATACTAACTATTACATCAAAATTCCTATTCTACTGGTCTTTTCCCTTCTACTTTTGACACAGGTTCCTCGCCAGCAGGCGGATCATTTAAAGCCAGAGGAGAATTTATGAAGTTGAGATCTTTCAACATCCTGATATTCATCACGGATGGTCGATCTAGGAGATGCTCGGGACGAGATATCTCGGCTTTTGAATGGAGATTGTAGTCACCGAGATACTTTGAAATCAAGCTCCGAGGAATGGCCCGTGCAGGGATCCAACTCATATCCAATTTGTAAGGTGGCACAGGTAAGTCGAGCAGCCCGGGATCATGGTAGTCCCACAGGTAATGACCCCGTTCGAGTTGCAGCACACGTAGGGCATTCAACCAGCCCTGCTTGTAGCCCTCATTATTGACATTATGGATACGATCGCCCAAGTGATATAGTGCTTCGTTGTATCCAGCCATCCAGAACTCCCTGGGCTGTTTGTGGAACTGATATGTTAGTCTGTCCAGCTGCTCGTGGAGATTTTTGACGAAGAGCTCTTTGTTCTCCAAGGTAGATTTATGCTCAGAGAGTTGCTCTTCCAGGTCTCTGATCTTCTTTGACATTTCAGCCAACGTCTGGTTCTTCGCCATTAACTGGAAGGCCTGGTTCTCTAAGGCAGACTGAGTCCTCTGTTCCTCGACAGGAATCCTAACTGCTCTTGCTCGTCCCCGAGGAGCTCTTGCTCGTCCCCGAGAAGAAGAAGAAGAAGGGCCAGACCTTTTTAAGGTTTCCAACTCGTCCCTCAAGTTGGCATTCTCGACCTCCAAGAACGAAAATCCCTCATCAGTCACTGGGATCAAGGCTTTTGAAGTGGAAGCTGCAGACTTCAACTGTGACAACTCTCTTTGCAGATTGTTGTTCTCTTGCTCTAATAGTTCAGCGATTTGTCTGCACTCCTCGACCTCACCCTTCAGAGTTCTCTCCCTCACATCATACCCAGTAAAAAGCTTCTCGTAGCCCTTGTCGGCAATGATCAGCTTGTACTTCTTCTCGTACCCCTCATGCAACAGGGTAGTTGATTCTTTATATTGTAGCTGAAGGTCTTCGAGGGTGCCTTGGAGATCCTCGATCATATCATAATAGGCCACATTATTGGCCACTGCTCGATCAAGTAGACACTTCAAATATTGATATGCTTCAACTGCCTGTTCAGAAGCATCATGGTCGAGGATGTCGATGACTTGTGCTGCGCTCAGGTCTGTGTGACCAGCCTTAAAGTATTCATTACATTGTCGCAGCAGCTTTGTATCATGGGCAGATAACAATTCCATCCAGGCCAGAAACTAGCATAGAAAGAAAAAGAAATAATCAATAAGAAGTATAAGCAGAGTATGAATATAAGATAGACAACAGTATGCAAAAAAGTCCAAGTTTTATTAGATCATAAAGTTCAGAGTTACATGTGCTGGGTTATAATTGACAAAAGAAAAATATAAAGATAAACCCGAACAACTCTACACCTTTTCCTTGTCTCCCAAAACCTTCTCGGGAGGCTGGGACGAGGAAGTAGGTTGCTCGAAGGGAGTAGGAAGTTGCTCGGGGAGCACCAGCAGTTGCTCGGAAGAAGTAATGACTTGCTGAGGTTCCTCGGTAGAAGGTTGGATGGCTGGGGGATGATCTCCCATCACCATAGAAGATTCTTCAGAGGCAGCTTCGTCCTCTTCTTCATCCTTAGGAGTTGGAGGGGGACCAGGGATGTGTTTCTGGAAGAGCTCAGAAGATTAATCAACCTTCATCTCCTGAAGAGTTGCGACCCATCCATCTCGGAAGTATTTTAGGTTGCCATATTCAACTTGTGACATCATGGCAGCCAACCCCTTATTCCACCCTTTGTCCCAGCCAGCACTGAAGGACTTCTTCACATCCATTTTTCTCTTCAACTTCTCCGAGGAAAGTTTCTCGGACAGAAGGTTCTCGGCAGTCTTCAGTTTGTTCTCAACCTCCTTATTCTGCCGACCTACTTCCTGAAGCTGGCCCAACCTTTCTTCAGCAACCTTGAGCTTATTCTCTAGCTCTCTAGTATTCATGAGCTTCTCATCAAGCTCTTTATTTTTCCATTCTAATTCCATTATTCTCTTCTCCAACTCCTTTGAGACATCAACAACTCGAGCTTTCTCCTGCTCGGTGGAGGCAAGCTTCTTCTCCCAAACAGCCTTGTCAATGGCATATTTTTAGCGAGAATCGTCCAAAGACTTGATAGCTTCTTCCAGAGCTCCCTCCACACTGGACGAGGAGCATGAAGCTTTAATTGCTTTATCCTTCTTCAGAATTATATTAAAGCAGCTCGTCAACTGTGAAAGTAAAAAGAAATAAAGTCAGAAACATAAATGACAAGGGAAATATGAAAATTTCAAAGTAAGAAGACTTACAGAAGCAAGGTGGCGAGCAGCTAACGAAGTGACCATGTCCCGAGTAAGGTTTTCTTCAGTACCTTGGACCTCAAGAATGATCCAGGACTTTACCGAGCTCATGGCAGAGCTCGGGAGAACAAAAGTTGGAACACCGGTTCCAGTAACTGGGGGCTGAGTAATGGTGTCAGCCAAATTGACCGAGGAGCTCTTCTTCAGCCTCCTCGAGGGAACAGAAACAGTTTCGACAAAGGAAGAACTCTTGGTCGGTGATATTACAATCACCTCTCCAGGAGCAGCAGATCTGCTCGGAGCCACTGCGGGCTTCTCGACAACCTTCACAACAGCAGCCGAGGAAGGTGCATCATTCTTCTTTGTCCCCTCCCCTGGGACATCAACCTTATTTCTTTTTGCCTCTCCAGAACCAGAGGCAGGTTTCTCGAAGAGAGTGGGAGGTCTTCTTCTCTTCATCCTTTCGCTTAAAGGGACGTGAGATTCAGGCGAGGAGCTGGTGGAAGCTGGTACTGGCTCTGATTCACTTATTACTGGACGAGCAGTAAAAGAGGTGGTGTAGCTCTTGTATTGCAGCAGATATGAAGCCGACCTAATATGCTCGTCGACAACAGATTGATGCAGACTCCAGATAAGTTTCAAGTGCCTTATGTTAACGTCTGCTTCCTTTGGACACTTTCTTTTGCTATCAACTGCAAATAAATAAACATTGCTATCAGTGACACATTTTATCAAACATAAAGGAAGCATAATTTCAAAATAAATAAAATAAAATAAGAATAACCTATCCCATTGCCATAGGGAGGGCATCTCGGACCCTGATAAACTTCATCTCCTGATAAAGGAGCATGTTGCCAATTTTTTATAACAACCCCATGCTCAAAATAATCCCTATTGGCATCAGGGAGATTGACTACTAAAGCCCTATTTAACATTCTAGTTTTTAAAAAAAAGGTGTTATCACCAACTGCCCATCTATAACAAAACATAATCTCAGGAATTCCTATGCGAGTTCCATGGATTTGATTTAATCTATGCACCCCATTAACTATTCTCCATGTGTTGGGGGCTATTCTTGCAGGAATAACGTCAAAGTACTGACAGAATTCCAGACACAAGGGATTTGGTGGAAAAGAAAATTCACACTTAGCAATAAAGAGACTGGGGAACCAATGTCCTTCAGTCAAACGAAAATAATCAGAAGGCTCAGAAAGCTCTTCCAAAACAACCCAGGAGGGAATGGAAAAATCAGAGCGAAATTTATCAAGAGATTCAACAGGGTAAACCATGGTGAATAAAGGAAATGAAGAAGAAGAAGGAAGAAGATCTTACAGAAAAAGAATGGAGCTGTTGACAACGAACGATGGAAGAAGATGAATACACAGGAGAGAAAGAGACTATGGAAAACTCAAAGATACAAATTTGAAAAAGTAGAAGAGGATTTTCTATAGCGTTTAAATACCTTGCCTTGGGAAAAGGAAAGAGTAATGATTACGAAAAGAAACGATTACGCTACCGACGGCTAAAAGGATAAAAAATACGCGGAGATCGAGGCGGTTATAAAAAAATCAAAAAGCATGATTCTACGAATTGGGAAGGAGAAATAAATACAAAAGACTCCTAAATATCAGGAGGACCATTTAAGACTGCAATATTCCGAGAAAGAATGTTCCATACTCCTCAAAGTTCGAACTATGAAACATTGGGGGCTACTGTTGATACCAAATTTAGTCTGCTGACATGGCCCAATTGAATGAAGACACGTGGCAATCTACATGGCAACAACAAACACTTCCGAGGAACCCACGCCCTCCGAGGAACAAGACTACAACGAGGAAGACTATTTCCCTGAGGAACTCACACGCTCCGAGGAACTCTTGAGTACCGAGAAGCTTAGGCGGTCCGAGCTGCACCTCAAACAAAGCATTAATAGCTGGACAACCAACAGTTTGACTGTTCATTAAATGCTTATCATTCAGACGCACACGCTTAAGGGGCATTGAATGTATTACCCTTTCATATGTACATCATTTAATGTATGACCCTTTCACTTTACAGCCTCAGGGCTATAAATACATTGTACAATCCTTATTGTAAATGGACCCAGGACCGGAATTTCTTGATAGAACTTCTAATCAAGAATTCCCAAAACACTCAGCAATAACACAACAGTGGACGTAGGCCATTCTTATAAGGCTGAACCACTTTAAAAATTCTTTGTCTCATTTATTTATCTGTGATTGAATAATTAGAGTGATCTACTTTTTTACATCAGCAATCACCTTTAAATATATTATCATATTGTTCCTTACTAACAAATTTATTACTTTTAACAAGAAGCCGTTCGAAATAATGATGACAAAATGCAGAAAGAATAAATAATAAAAAAACATTTGGAATTTTTTGGAATTTCTAATATTCTATTCATTCTCATGAGACATGCAATAGGAGATAATGCATGATATTTTACATTATTAGTTATCTACAAATAAGAAAATAAAGTTGCCCATGTGGACTCTCTCTGCCCGTTGGAAATCAATGAATCCTCATTGTACTACAACGAGGCCAATAAAATAGTTACGCCCTAAACTTATTTACATTACTTGCACTTTTGTATTTTATATATACTCATGGTTTTTTCTTTTAACAATTTCCTGCTTTCAAAGAAAAGTTGTACGAATTGAAGAACCAAACACCACAAATAAGTGAAAGATGTACAATAAAAATATACTTTGAAGGGTGGAATTTGAAGATGCACTATCCAACAAGAAAAAAATAGCAATTGACTGGCTCTTGAGTCATGATGTCAATTTTGAACTAATCAAAGATTATGAATGTGCGGGACAAAATAATGGGTAAGATCAAACTGTCTTGAATAAATGCACGTATAATTCATCACGATACATTTCAACAAATTTCATTCACATTATGTTAACCGATATATTTGTTTTATTTTAATTTTAGTTTTGACCGTTGGGGATATTATATATACTTCATGGAACAAATTGCCAAAAGAAATGAGCTCAAAATATCATTTGAAGATGACGAAATGCTCCAATAAAGAGCATGTATAGCTAATGAATTTTTATTCACTAGTTGTTAATAGGAGGAAGAATAATTGTAAAGGTTTTTTATGTTAACACAAATGATTGTAATTTTTTTTGTATATTTTTTTATTAGTTTATTCAATATAGTTCCATATAATTTATAGTAAAAAAATGGTACTGCTGGCACGGACCATTCAACGCGTAAGAATAAATATATTTTAGCATGTAAAGTACAAGCATATGATATGTTTACTTTGTAGAATTATGCGTGTACTTTGCTTTGTCTGCCCATAACAAAGAAAGAATTTCAAAGTACATGTGAAACATTACAAAGTACACGTAAAAGTAAAAATAATTTCACATGTACTTTGGGGTGATTTGCGTGTACTTTGCAATGTTGGACCTTAACAAATAAGGAATCCTAAAGTACACACATGACATTACAAAGTACACGTACTACCTTACAGGATTTCACCTGTACTTTGTAACTTGATGCGTGTACTTTGCTTTATTTACTTATTCTAAACTAATATTCTTAAAGTACACGCACAATATTAAAAAGTACACGTAAAAATTAAAAAGAATTAAACCTATACGATATTCTTTCAAAAGAATTACACGTGTACACCATATACTACATTATTTATAAAGTCAACATCAACCAAATACATTCAAACCTTGGAAGTTTAAACATTATTTACTTCATTTATCAATACAACCACCACCTACCATAAATATATGGATCAAAATTATATAAAAGTATAATCTTTACCATTCTAAATTTCATTCACAAAAACGTCAAAATGGTTATTCCAGCAGAGACTTTAAGAGATGCTCTTGAAAATGCAAACAACTATAGAGAAAAATTACAAATGATTGAGGAAGAAATTTCCTCAATCATTCGAGCAATCGACTTCTTTAACGAATACGTTAAACTCCTGACTCCCAGCCATCCCGTACGACTTATTTAAAGAGGATGTGTTGTCGCCAAAAATCCATAAAACCTTCGCCAATTTATATTCAAACGAGGCAAAAATACTTATGGAAAACTGTATGAAGGACAAGGATTTTACCACTGAGGACCTTTGTTGCTGGAGAATAAAATTATGGTGATCTTGAATTTTATCGGCGCTCTTCCGGACCCCATCGATAGTTTTCTTCATTTTCAAGATGATATTTTTCATAGTTGATAGGTCTTATTTTTTCTTTATCATTTGTACTTTTTTTTCTTTTTTTTTTCAATTCAGTTTTAATTTTTTTTTTATTAATGAATGAAATTATAATTTCTTTTAATGCATGTCTTTTTTATTCTGATGATAATAATACAGAAAATTATATAAAAATGACAAAAAACACAACTGAAAAATCAATTAGGATTAAACATTTAGTTTTGGGGGATTTAGTCCCATCTTCTAAGATTTGTTAGGCTCTCATTCAATGTATTTTTAAATTTGTATTAAGTCCCATGATCACCAAAAACTACCTATAATTATTTTGTTGCTCATCTTCATTTTTACAGAGAATGACACTTGTCCCATAGTGGTTATAATAGGACCAATACTAAAAAAATAAAGACATGGGAGTGGATACAAATAAATCGTAAAAAATGAGACAAAACACTTAAAATTCTTTAAAAATTTCAATATACGTGTACTTTAACTAAGTACAAGCATTATTTATTAAAGTACACACATTGACAATGATTTAATTATATTATTTATAAAATACATGCACAGAGTATATTTTTGTACTGAAATACATTAAATATGGAGAGAACATTTTTGAGCATTTTTATAATGTACATTAAATATATTTTTGTACTGAAATACATGTATTAAATATGCACAACACGTATATTCTTTAAATCAAGAATATTATCGCTTGCGCGAACCATATTCTGACAATACTCCCATAATAATACCACTGGCCCGGACCATAATACACGTAAGAATGTTTGAATATGAGTGATTTGTTCATTAAATATTGGAACATAATATAATAAAAGCAAAACCTTTAAAATAATTAATAATATAAATTATAATGTCAAAAATGAATAAAATAAATCTAAAGTAACTATAATAATACATAAAGTAGAGGTGGAAGATAGAAATTATAAGTTATACAATACACAAAGTACACACATATTGTACTGACCAAAATATTTTCTAAGTGCGTGTACTTTATGTATTCAAAAGTACACGCACTTATAATATAATTCTCGTGAGTACAATGTGCATGTACTTTATACAAACATGCGTGTACTTTGTGTTGATCACATTTCCAAATAAATAATACATAAATGAACACTCAACAATAAAATTGCATTAATTTATTCAAGTGTGAATGCTCATTAATTTTATTTAAAACTATTGTTACAATGAATGAATTGAAGAATATTAAGAGGAATCAAATTGGTTCTTTACACGTGGACCTGTAATGACCCGTTTAACTATACCCATAGCAAGTAACTTCTCTTATTATGACCTCACCAACATATTTTATTCTCTTATTTCTTAGCTTCCCTGTCGATTTCTTTGTTAATGGAGGAAGGATTGCTGGATTTTCAGGTAATGGAATGTTTAGGGACATCAAATCAGGAAGATGAACTAGAGGTGATAAGTATGATTTTTTGTTAAAAAAAACTTATAATAATCCTCAATATGATCATAAATACTTTCACTTATTATCCATACGACAACATCAGCATGAGAAAATGAAAAGCATCGTAGCTGCCAACTCTTACAAGAGCAAATTCCTTGTTATAAGTCAACCGTGACCCGCACATCTAAATGAATTGAGCGGCTAATATTCCAATGTCTACTTTTATTCCAATTTTCAGTCAGTAATTTATCAAATTAAGGACACAACTCCTTTAACCATGTTTCAGATTCAACAAGTTTGTTTGCATTGAAATTCATAATCTTAATCCTCATTTTTTCATAATATTCATTATCGGTAAATGCCTTTCCTCTAGGATCCAAGAGTTGAATGATTCTGCAACACTTGATGCTATGTCACCATAACGTTTTCCGGTGAAATATGCACAAGACCAATTCTCTGGAGGCAAATTACCAAGAAAATTAGCAACACCAACTCCACCTTCCTTATTCAGGGCATCAATGTTCTTCTGAAATTTATTAATTGTTATAGCATATGCACAACACATGAAATCTTGAACAAGCTTCTTTCGAAAGTTTCCACTCCCCCATATTTTCTTCTTTATATTTTTCTATAAATGATGTATATAGTAGGAATGCGTAGACATTGAAAAGACCTTAGAAACACCTTCAATAAGACCATTGTTCTGATCGAATATGAATGTGATGTTTCGATCTTAATGAGCTAGTGCGTCATGCAAATTAATGAGAAACCACATCCAATTATCCTTTGTCTTTGAATCAACAACTGCATATGCAAGAGGATAAAGGCCTGAAATTATAATGAAATATATCAGTATACACAATACCTATGATGAACTCAGAAAATGGTGCCGCTAACGCGGACCAATAAACACGTAGACTATACAAGAGAACAAATATATTTGTAGTGATAGGCTACACAAATGTAAAGTATAAACATATTATGCTTGTACTTTAATATATATGGGTGTTATTTATTATTTCATTTGACCATTATAAAGAAAGAATCCCAAAGTACACGCAAAGCATTACAAAGTACACGTAACGTGTAAACAGGATTTCACGTGCACTTTGTAATGATATGCGTGTACTTTGCACTGTTGGCCTAAAACAAATAAGGAATCCTAAAGTACACTCATAACATTACAAAGAACGCGTAACATAAAATAAAAATTCACGTGTACTTTTTAATCTAATGCGTGTACTTTAGGATTCTATGCAAATAATAAAAACATACCTCAAAGTACACGCATAATACATAAAAGTACATGCATATATTAACGTGTACTTTGGAATGCCATGCGTGTACTTTATATTCTGTCAAAAGAACATACAAAGAATGCCAAAATAAAGGCATAACATTGTAAAGTAAACTTCAATGCTTCACATTTACCATTGTTCCCATTCTTTGCAATTGCCGACAAAATCATTTCACAGTTTCGGCTTTTAAAAAAGGGACCATAAATAAACAAAACAGGTCTGTAGTACTAAAATCCATAAATGGATCCTTCAAACATTACAAAAATTCTTTTGAATAATTTGCTCTCTGGTTTGACATTAAAAATGCAATGTGATCCTGGATTATACTGCAATAAAAGTTCCATATAGTCATTAATTAATGCATAGGAAACTTTCTCATCACCATACAACTCAGCAGCAACCATCTCTTTGCTATGCAATGCATGATGATAACATATATCAAGATCGTAGTTCTTCTTCATATCTCCAACTACATCAATTGGTCTCAGCAATGGTTTATCCCTTAGCTCATCACCAACTAATGCCAAAATTAATTTGGAGTCCATCATTTTGGTTGATGGGCTACGATATACACCCCTACAAGTATGCTCATTGTTTAGACTTGTTATATAAAATTAACCATTTATTGTCGATAATGAAGCATGAACTTGCCACGTGAAATTATCAGTGCTCTTTTTAGAATACTCTACTGTCACCCGAGTTTTATCATTCTTCAAATATATATACTTGAAACCAACCTCAACAACATACTTTCGCAACTTATCACGAAACTCAACCACACCTCCTTCGAAACACTGCTCTTCATGACTAATATATGTCTTTCAATCATTGGAGAGATAAACTTTTGACGTACTCGACTCCACACCTCCAAAATAAACATCATTTTCAACTCCACTACTAATATCAATCGCAGTGGATGATTATATATAGTTTAACATTTCTCTACTTGTACCACTGCATTCAACCATCTCACAACTTGAATAACTGTGGTAAACTCATTCACGAATTATATACGTGCATTCAGCTCGTTTGCGAATTGTACTAGTAGCCAAAGCTATTGAATCAAAGACATATATCCAAATAAAATAAGCTTTGAGAATCATTTGAGATCGCAACATACAACGAACATCTTTATCACAAACTAACATGAATCGACTTTCATCACCAAAGTCATGCTTCAATGAAAAAGATCCAGCTTTCAAATTCATAAACCTGCTACATAACTCATTGCATATGAAATCTAATGAGTTGTGTTCCAACATTTCAATGCAATCCATATTATCCAAATAACAACACCGGGCAATCCGACAACTTTCATTATGACATGCATTAAATTAAACCAGAAAAATGGTTTTATTAAAGTTCAAGTTTAATTAATACCGATGACGTGGACCCACAAACACATGGCCAACAAAGACATGACTACTCTATTAAGCGTGAGTCAACAGTAACAAAGTAAATGCACATTAACATTTATGAAGAATTAATGTCAAAAATAAATGAGAATGAATCATTAGAAAATCACGTATATTTTAGATCAAATTGCGTTTACTTTGCTGCAATTTTCTGGTCATGTATATACAAAGTACTTTACTGTTGTAAAACATTAAGATTGGTTAATGCCGTTGGCGCGGACCCACAAACATATGCCCATCTAACACATGACAAGTATATTAAGTAAAGAGTAAAAAATAACAAAGTAAATGCACATTAACATTATGCTAAATTAATGTCAAAAGAAAAAAAAATCAGAATTAATCAAGTCAAAAATTCACGTGTACTTTATATCAAATTACATGTACTTTATTGCAATGATCATTTGAGATATATTTATGAACAATTGCAATGATCATTTGAGGTATATACATGAACAACTTGTATATACATAAAATACACACACACATGAACACACAATCAAAACATATACATACACAACCTGTTACGAAATTAAAACACAAAGTCAAAATATATTCATGTAAAATTAAAATAAAATTATAAAAACACACAATCAAATCATTCATTCAATATTCAAGTTAATTCAGCACATGATTTATACAATTACAATGATTTGATTAATCGAAAACAAATACATCGACCTATTTTAATTGATCGACATGCAAAAAATTTCTTCATAACAAGTATAAACTTACAAATGATCGCATTAATGCAAAGGAAAATCAGGTTAAACAAAGCGAAAATAATTGATTTCTTCGAACAAATTGACACCATCTTTATTTGAGAGAACAAAGCTGGTTGAACAAAAGTGAAAAGAAATTATAAGATCTTAGGTTATTGGAGAGAACGAACCTGTTTGACAGAAGATCCTAGCTTATTGAAAAAACTGTCAATCGCTGATTAGGTCAATGATAACAAAATGAATAAAATGTCAAAAAAAGTATTAATATGGACCTAATCGTTTAAAATTTGTTTGATCCGATTACGAAGTCCAAAATATCCAGTCAAGGGACTAGACCGTAAAAATCTAATATTAAATGACCCATGTAGCTTTGAACTAGAAGCATTTACGGATGCTATTTGAATTCTCGGGGGAATTGAGGGGTAATTTATAAATAAGTATGATCTGAGGGGGTTTAAGTAAAAAAACAAAACGTAAACTGCACCTAAATGGGTGAATCTGCATCATGGCCCTGGGTCGAAAGGAAAAATTCACCAGCAGGGCGGGAAGAAAGCGTTGCAGCTTGGTTCGAAAGGGATCAATCCGCCACTATATACAGAGTTCCTGAGCAGGTCAATTCTCTCTCTCTCTCTCTCTCTCTCTCTCTCTCTCTCTCTATATATATATATATATATATATATATATATATATATACGTGTGTGTGTGTGTGTGTGTGTGTGTGTGTGTGCGTGTGTGTGTTTATGTATATCTCCTTAAAACCACCACCAAAATCGACACCGGCGTAATTGAGAACTGGAAATCACGCTAGAGTTGGATTTCAGTTATATATAGTTATTAAAGTAGCTTTTAGGGGTAGTCCCTCACGACTCATATATAGACATTCTCTGTGTGGCTTTTGTCATTGAATATGAATATGGTTTTGAGAGATAGAGATAATTTATCTTGGTTGTTTGTGTCTGTTTGCATCAAATTGATATAAGAGCATGGTTAGTTCTTCGTTCTCCGTGTAGTGTAGTGTGTGTTGGTTGTATACTTCCTCATTTCTAATCAAGGGTCATTCTTAATTTGGGACTCACAATAAAGAGTTAGATTGATTTTTTAGAGCCCTTGAAATGTTCCTGTTGTTGCAACATATTCCTTGGATACTATAATGGACATATTTCAATTGTTCATGCTCAATACTGTCCGGAAAAGATTAAAAAATGTCTAACAATGGTCAATGGTGGGTTAGGGACTATGAAGATTATTTGGCTGGAAGTTTGCGTAATAGAAACTCATATTCGAGTCATGAGACAAATTGCACACGAAAGAAGTCATTATGGGATAACTTTATTTCATCCTTTCCTTTTTATTCAGCTCATCCAACGGAAGGTAGATGTTAGGATGGAGAAAGGGAAGTTGATCTGGAAGGGTTCATAGATCTAGTGCAAGGGATGTAGAGGAGCTTTGTATAAACACATATTATGAATATTTGAGGTTAGAAGGAAGATTTGCATACGACAAATGGAGGAAGACCACCAACAAGTTCAACCAAGAAAAGGAAATCCCAGGAAGTGTCAATGTGCTTTGCGCTGATGATTGGATAGAAGGCCAGCTTCCAAGAGTATTTAGTGTTAAAGAGGTTAAACAATTACACGCGAGCAGGATTTGGTAGTGCTTAGTTCCATTGATGGTGTTATTATGGATCCCTTCGATTAGCATGAGACATTATTAGAGCTGTTGATGGAGCAACATAATCTTTAATTGCTGTCACAAGAAACAACCAAATTGAAACGGTCACAGGGGGAGCAAGAAATGACTAGCCTAACCCAAAGACAACAATAAAATAAGGTGTCCAACTTATTCAAATTTTGGCAAGGGCTTGGAAACTGAACTCAAAGGGGGTCATTTTTCATCTAATATTGGTTATAAGTCTTTGTGGGAAGGGCAACTCTTTGTTAAAAATTATGACAGACAGTTACCCGGGTTTCTAAAACCTTGGGAAGGGTAACCCTTTGTCAAAGCTCGAGTTCTTTCTCCCCAAATGTGCCAGAACAAAGCCAAGACCATACATCTCCAAATGTGTCACCTTTTCTTGCTCCCATGCTTTACGCATTCGATAGATAGCACATTCAAGGCATATTAGGGAAGAATATATTGGATTTCAAATTCTCATATCACCTTATTCCATAAAAAAGAGGCACATGGACAGTGTAGGAGTAAATGATCCATGGTTTAGTTATGCAAGAAACACATCGAACACCAATTACGAGATAAAGTCCAATCTTTCAACTTCCTTTGAATACGGTTACAAGTTTTTAACTTTCCATGAGCAATGAGCCAATTAAAAACTTGTACTTTTTAAGGTGCGCCAACAGACTATATGAATCTACGAGGAGCAAAATATTCAAAAGAGAACCGCATGTGCGACTTCCCCCACATACTGCTCAAGTGGGAGGAAGATTGAAGAAATAATGTATAAGATTTGCATGAGAAACCCTCCTTACCCAGCAACCACTCACTCACTCATGGAAACCCCTTCCAAAAAATTAGGAAGAGTAAGCAAGGAATTTATCGCATCATTTTTGAGATTTCTAAAGAAAGTTTCTATCCAAAGAAAACAACCCATTAGTGTTGATATGTAAGGATTTAGTAGATTGATTTTTGAAAGTAACCAAACAGTGAAGATTGGAAAAAATTATTTGAAGGTACCTTCATTCCTCCACTTATCTTCCCCAAACCAAATGGTTTTCCCATCCCTCACTTTTAACTCCACACATTGGAGAAAGGAATGTAAACTTTTAGAAATATTATTCCATGGACTCCTAAGAGTATCCCTTCGAACCGGGTTAGAATCCCACACATTCTCATGCATCTCATAATTACTTTAACAGCCGCATGCTAAAGAGATTTTTTTTTACAGAAAATCGCCAAAGCCATTTCCCCAATAAAGAGTATTGTTTTTGGCTTTAAGACTCCCAGTCCCTAACCCACCATTTTTTGGGATTTTGAAAATGGACATGAAGTAAATCGGAAGACTATACATCACCGCTCTAATAAGAGTAAGTCTCCTCCATTTGAAGAAAGCCTTTTATTCCAACCCATTGGCCTTCGATTGACTTTCTCTATAACCGACATAAAAAAATCTTAGATACGAAGGACTCCCTCCCAAAGGAAGTCCAAGATATTCCATAGGCTAGTTCCTCGCTAAGCAATCTATCTGTCTAGCTTACTCTTCTAACTAACCATTTATCATTCTCATTGATCCCCAAAATAACACTTTTCTTAAGATTGATCTTTAGGCCTGAGACTTCCGTACAAAGATCTAATTGCAACATAATATTCTTAAAAGAATTATCCTCGCCCTCCACAAAAAGAATAGTGTCATCCGCGAATTGGAGGTGAGATATCTCCACTCTATTTCTAATTTCTACATGCCTTGAAAACTTTTATTACTCCCCTCTCCAAAGCTTTGCTTAGCTACCTACTAAAACCATCTGCCACTAACGTAAAGAGGAAGGAAGATGAAGGAATTCCTTGTCTAAGCCCTCAAAAGAAAAAATTGTACCTCAAGGTTTTCTATTCATGATAATAGAATAATTCACCAATTCCATGCAACCACTTATCCATTTCCTCCATTTATTTTCCATGGAAAATCTTTTCTAGCTTTTAGAATATACCACTTCCTAAAGCTTTATTTTTCAGTTGTCCTACTTTTATTTTCCTACCTCCCCCATAGAAAACGTTTTCCAAGCAAAGGGTGAAAATGTCACCCTATATATATACCATCCTTTTCATTTTGACAACTTTTTTTTCCACCACTACAATAAAACACAAAAGTAAATTTACAACCTGTAAGCATTTTCCAAGCAAAACGTTTTCTTTCCGATCTTTGCAATCCAACGGAGTCTACGAGGAAAACTGTGAAACAAAAATCAGGGAGGAAGGAAGAGAGTGAAAAAAATTGGCTTATGTATAATTTATGATAGTTGAGGAGTGAGTAAGGGTCGTGATATTAGGAGCTGGGAGGGGGATCTTATTCATTTTCGGGAAATTCTTGG
The DNA here is from genome assembly GCA_949130495.1 of Sambucus nigra. NCBI lineage: Eukaryota > Viridiplantae > Streptophyta > Magnoliopsida > Dipsacales > Adoxaceae > Sambucus > Sambucus nigra. The sequence continues at coordinate 371,803,587 of OX422216.1, forward strand.
TTGGTGTCACTACTTTTTTTTTCAAGTTTTTGTTTAATATTTTTTCTCCTTTCTTTGAAGTGTAGCATTCACATACATTTACTTTTCCTGTATCACTGAGTTATTGGCCTTGTCGCCTTCTCTTTAAGCTGAACCTAAATTGCGTAGCGTTTGAGGAATTTCTTTTTTTTCTGTAGTGTTTTAGAAGTCTTCATTTGGATCCTCTTGTGCTTGACAAAAGATGAAAACAAGTTGTCTGCATCATCCATCCTTCAGGTCTCATCTTATAACTCCCACTTTGACTCTTTGATGATTTTCTGGGGTTTTTTCCCTTTGGTTCCAATAAAGCAGTCTGGAAAGTGGGTTGGCTAAAGTAAAAAGTATTGGTTTGGTTGGTTGCTTTGAGGAAGGCAACTCTTGCTCACTGTTACAAAAGAAGAGCCCAAAACTTTTTTTCCTTTGTTGTGGTGTATAATAATTGGGTTGTTGGTCACCTCTTTGTGCACTGCTCATTTGCTTGCTTTCTATGGTACATAACAATTTGGGAATTTTGTAATGAAGGGGTAATTCGTAAATCTTGGAGAAGTCATTTCTCATTAGATTTTGGAAAAAAAAAAATGAAGTGTCTTTGCTGTTGTTTCTGGTGACTCTTCTATGGGGGTGGGGTGGGGTGGGGTGGTGGGGACGAAATTGGTTATAGGAGGATCGTTGAGGATAAGAGTGATGAGTGTTGCTTGTTTTGAAAGAGAATTAAATCCAGGTCCTCGTTATGGGCAGTATCCTCCAATCCTTTTGAGGTCTTGGATATGTTTACTAATTTCTATTGTTAAGGATTGGAGGGAGATTGTATTGTAGTGGGAAAAAGATATATCTTTGCTTCTTGGTTACATTTTTTACCTTTATTTTTTTCTCCCTGTTCAGGTGTTGGGGTGACAGATTGTCCTTCCTTCTGTTGTAATTTTGTTCCTTAACGAAATTATGTCTACTATAGAAGAGGCTGGGTTCGGGCTTATGTAAAATATCGGATTTATTTAATTTTCTTGAATACACGGTGACACGGTAATATCCATATTTTATAACAATGGATAAATACAATGACCTCCCCTGTGTTGAATTTAATACACCGACATCCTCTGTGTGGAAATGTAGCTTCCCCCACATTTGGGTTCGGTTACATTGACCTCCCCTGACATTTGGTTTGATAGCAGTCACCTTCCCATTATTTGCGAAAATCTCTATATAATATTCAGTTATATCACATGGGAAAGATTCTCTACACATTAGAGTTGATCTTCGTGTAAAAGAATTGTCAAAATTGATAATAAATAATGTCAAATTTTAAAAATTCCAATCATATGGAAAGTCACTGTAATTTTCCAAAAGAGTTATTTACGCAAATGACCAATGAACTTCGTCCGGTTTTCCTCTTTGACCATTGAACTTTTTTTTCCTTAGCATTTTAGACACTGAGCCATCATTCTGGTTTCACTACTAGTTCCCGTCAAATACACTTCACGGTTTGCAAATGTGATAGTTGTTATAAAATGTATATTTTTGTGTGGATGTCCACATATATTCCCTCTGTATGTCTCTTGGATTATATAGTAGGAGTGATACCCTTGAGTATACAAAACAATGGAATGAAAAGTTTCCCCTCCCTCCAACTCTGTCTGTCCCTTTTATTTTACAACACGTTATCAACACGAATTAGTCTCTACATTTTGAAAGATCAATTTGGTGATCATTCTCTAAGGTTCGGTGTTAGATCGATTTTTTAATTTATCCTAATCATTCAAAGGGTACTCCCATTATGGATTAAGGTGATCTAGGCTTAAAAGTCATCATGATTTTTTTTTATCTATCTTTGAATTAGCCAAGAATCATCATGGTTGTCAAAATAAACATTAATTTATTAGTGAAACACTGTTGCAGATCTCCTGCATATATGGAACAATCTTCAATTGAAAAAATTAATTTGAACTTCCTTAGTTAAGGTTGCTATCAAAATAAAAAAGTTCCCTAATATGGTAAAGTGCATTTGTGAAGAAGTATCACGTGTTTATGTAATACTACTAGAGTACCCAATATTTTTTCACACGTATAATAATTTATAAGTCAACTGTAATTCCAGGTAGACATGTGTTTGTCATAAAAAACTCTCTCTCTCTCTCTCTCTCTCTCTATCTTTTATGCAAAAATAAAATTTTGTTTGTTCTAAGTTCATAATTTGTGGAAAATAATTTGTCCAAGACATGCAGTTCCAAAAGCAGAGCATATATTATGGGATTTTTACCTTTTTATAATGAAGGGTGCATTTGTCAATATGATAAATTGAGTTTGTCTATGTTGCTAACGGAAACTGTGCCTTTAACGGTCAAAAGTGAAGATTTGCCAATCTCTCAAAAATGAAGATTTAAAGTCTTTAACTTCCTTCATATAGCAATATACATGCATATAATAATTCAGTATGGCCAAGCACATGTAACTACTACATCTTAAGTCAATACTTTATTGATTTTGATTATATGTGTATGACATTGCCAGGATCCTACTTAAAATATATTTAGAAAGCAAATTAATTATTTCAATTTTTCAAACTTCTTCGTATTTAAAAATTCATAAGGTAAATATCTACATATTGACATTAATATTTTGGGTACTTATATTCAGCTCCTGAACGTTTGATTAATTCTATGATTGCCTCAAAATTTTTATTTTACTCCTAAAACTTGGCATACTTATACTTTGACTGATAAATATTAGGCATACTATATGACCACTTATGTTTGTGTATAATTTATGAAAACTTAAAGACTGGGACTCGACATTCCCAAAATATTATTGGAACCCAATGTTTTCAAATTATTAATTAATAATTAGGAAAGTGAAGTTTCTTTTTTGTTATTAGGACTTGAAGTTCTTAATTATCATTCAATGTTGGAATCCCAAGTTCCCTAAGTAATTAAAATTGGAACTTGTAATTACTATTTAGGTCCTGAAGTTACCATAAAACTATTTTAGTTTTGGGCTTGAAGTTCCCTTATACTTATTTTAATTTGGGTCCAGAAGCTCCCAAAACATTTACAATTGGGACTAAAAATTCTCAATTACTATTTAAATTTTGGGCCTGAAGTTTTCAATTACTAATCAAAATTTAGGGTCTCAAATTTCCAATTGCTATTAAATTTTGGACTTGAAGTTCCAACAAATCAAAATATGAAGTTTTGATTATTTATATAATAGGCAAGAGATACTAAAATTTTCCCACCAATTATATAAAATTTGGACCCGAAGTTCCAACAGATTTTTTTCTATAATCAAACCTGCAGTTTTGATTATTTTTATTACACGTGCAAGGACACTAAAAGTCCCAAATAATTATTTTGGACCGGGCGTTTCACATTTTTTTTTGTTTGTTTGAATTAGTTTCAAAATATATTAAATATTACAACGCGAATTTTCAACTTCTTGACTGTTTATTTTCTTTATTAAAAGAAATATTTTTTCATATACCATTTTAATGGTTAAAGGTCCCTTTAACTATCCTATTAATGGTTTTACCATTAAAAGTTTGTCTTTTGACATTTCAGTTCATTAGAGTATTAAATTTATTTTAAATGATATTCAATTGATCTTCGTTTCACAATAGCATCTTGGGAATGCGCGGAAAATTAAAAAAAACACTCATTAAAAATAAGCTGGATTATTATCGGTCGGAGTTGTTGTATGTATATTTGACACTTGTTTGGAAGATTCTAACATTTTTACCTCTAATTATACATGAAATCTTGATACAAAAGGGTAGAGAATTAAATATCCTTGCACATTAACAATGTTGTACCTCAAGCTCAACTATTTGTATAGAACCATAATTTCTCACACACAAATGATAAGACTTAAGTTTTATATTTCACATAATTCGCACCAGACATTTTGTGAATTATTTAATTTAGGACCTGAAGTCCTAGGTTTTAATTTTATATTCTATATGAAACCCAAGATTCATATACATATGACATAAAATAGAGCCAGGCATTCTACAATATTAAATCAATTTATGGACATAATGCAATCACAAGAACATGACGTTTTGAATTGCTATCCTAGGAACCTGAAGTTCCAAAATAATATATTTAAAAATTGAAGTTGTAGCTATTAACTCAATGAACCCGGCTTTAAATCGAGGATCTGAAGTTCTCTTTACTTTTTAGACAAAATATTGATCATAATTATTTTTGTGGGAATAGTTATATGTTGGAAACCTGAAGTTTCTTATTTCTAAGTCTAAAATCTCTAACATTTTATCTTTAAATTTTGATTCATTAGTTACGAACCTAAAATTCTATCTTTTATTGGTCAATTTTTCATTCTGTAGTTTTACTTATTTATTACATTTTGTGTAGTTAAAGTTTTTATGCTTAAAACATATTAATTAAATTATGATTTGTGATGCATGATTTTCAGACATGTATTTATTTAGAGAACTTTTCATAGACATAACGATCTATATCCTGAAATATGCGATACTTTGATATTCTTAAGTATTCTAAGAATGTTTTTAAAAAACTTGAAGTTTTTTTTTTATCGAATATTTGATAATTATTTTATACGAATTTGTTGTAAAAATAAAAATACTTTCATTTGTTTAGTTTTGATCATCAAACACGTGACCAACATAAACAATTGTATTCTTGTGCATCTACATATTTGGACTCACACCCACTTAAGGATCTATATTGAATCTTGTCATTAGCAATTATGAACTGTCCTTATAGAATGACATTTGGCTAGACAACAATGAACAACCCACACTATTATGAAAAATCATAATTTTTTTACTTGTTATGTCATGTAATTAAGGTTTCAACCGTATTTGAACCTACTAAAATTATTGAAGGCTCCAGAAGATCCTATATGGTGTTGTACTCGGCCATTCATATGTGATGATTTAATATGAAAAAAATTCCTGAAGAAATTTTCCACGTTTTATGGACATAAGAATACACGGTACCATATTGAAATAAATAATGAAAAGTAATTGAGCATTACTTATAGTGTTGGAAGCCAGAAGCTTACACTAGTCATCATTTCATTATTCATGGGGTTATACTATACAACATTTATTGTTGTAGAAATACATTTTGTCATGAGCCGGATGCTTCATGGTTCAATTAAGTGATAGTATACGATGACCTATTTAATTATTATTTTACAAGATAATTATTATTTTAATTAATGCATATCTTTACTATTGTTATCATAAGATTATATATATGGTGTTTACAATTCACCCGTTATTGAATCATTGACAAATGTAGTGTTTATCGTATATTTTGTGAAAGTTTAATTTTTATGAGACACTCTTCCTGCTATTAGGGGGAGGATAGGACAAACCTAATGTACAAATTGTTCTTGAAGAACGGTTTGATCATGAAGAACGACGATAATTATCGTGGAATACTTTCACCTTGTCTCAACTAATATTCGTATCACTCAGTGCGAAAGTAAAGTGAAACACAATATTGCAACATCAAATGATTACAAAACTTAAAATGTTGGATGCTGTCACATAGACTAGTTGCAAATGTGCGTGCCAAAATCATTGTCCTAGTATGGCAATAAATTCGGTAGCAAAGAAATTTACTGCACGCTAGAAGCATGAAAAACCTATAGGTCCCAACTACTTAACTCCCTACTAGTGGATGCCAAATAAAATCATTCCCAAATAACGCTTCAGAAGAGATTATGAACAAAAAAATCACTTTCTCTAAAACCCAGAAGAGATTATTGCCTATGAAAAGACTTGAGTCTCTGAAGTGATGATAAAACCCCCGAAGTAGGCAAATATACTAAATATTAATGAGATCTCTATGTTTTGTTCATATATAACAGATAAATGAGATTGTCAAAGATGACCATCGATTAAATAATTATATATGTTGTAGCTACACAAATCAATGGGCAGTGATAATACAAATTCATGTTCTATAATTGAATGTCGACAAAGAATATATTGGCCAAATTGAGGAAATGGCATGATGGCATAATCCGAGTCTCTAAATGAATGTGGTGTATTCGGACCTATAGTAAAACCCCATGAGACGTTAACCCTGAAGGTTACGAATGGGTGTTTATAAGAAAGCGAAGTAAGAAACTCACTAAAAATGCACAACTTATAACAGATAGTTTCTTGTAGAAACCGAAGATGATTATATACGAACATATGGTCCCATGACGACCGTAAATACTTTTAAGATATCAAACTAACTCGGTAGTTTTTGAAATATATTATATATGAGACTCATGAATATTATAATTGCTTATTTGTACAGGACTTAGACAAAGAACACATATAAAAATCCTAGAAGGATTTTCTTTGCATGAAGCAAAGTCAAGGAGTACTTACTCATTCGAATAAGACGTTCATTATACAGTTATAGCAATCTAGAAGGATATAGATACAGCCGTCTTAGTAAATACTTGTTTAAGTAAAGGTATAAAAACAATCATATATGCCAATATGCCATTATACGAATATTCTTAAAAGAATGTGCTTCTGAAGAACTCTATTGAAATACAAAATACCCAAATAAGGAATTCAAAAATGAATGAACTTGGGGTAATTAGTTATTGTCTCAGTCTAGAATAATTTTAATTAAACATTAATTCATCAATTAAATAGATTGAAAAGTCGTCATTGCGTTAGCATATATTAGACACACCATATTAGTATACCCATGATGTCTATTTTTTGGATACTAAAATATCCATATTGTCCTAAAGAGGATGTCAAATATAAGTTTTGTCCAGAAATACCATATTTGTATGTTATTATTGCACTGTTAAGTTTGGTCCAAAAGTGCCATACTTGTGCGTTATTAGTATATTGCTATACATAGCACAATGCATGATTCCGAATATAGTATTCACAGTCAATCTCTTGGAAATAAACAATTACCATTGACTTGCAAGCATGAGACTAATATCAATTATATTAAATGATACATTCGTGGAATTATTAGTGTGATACTTTTAAATTTAACAATCCACGTTTAGTTAATTATGTACATGCAGGTTATTCGTGGGATCCTCATAAGGAACAATCAATCAATGTGCCTCAAGCAACATATATTACTACCACTACCTATGAAGGCAATGATGCATGTAAAACTCAAATTCAAAAAGTTTACATCAAGGGAGATATGACTGGAACATTTCGATATTTGGGAATTAATTGAAGTCAAATAAAACCAATAAAGTGACATGTTCAACCCTCTTCACCAAATTTGAGCTTCAGAAGAAAAATGAGATTGAAGTAACAAGCAATCTTATAAGGGGAATAACATGATATTTATGGACATTAGTTGATGGACATTATGCGTGCTGTACTTTTTTCCCTTAACTAGGTTTTTTCCCATTAGTTTTCCTGATAAATGTTCTAACGATGCAACACTAAGCTCACCAATTCAATGATCATAAAGCTGTACTCTTTTTCCATCAGTTTGATTTTTTCCCACTTGGGTTTTTCCTTAGTAAGGTTTTAGTGAGGCGACGATCATTGAATGATGGAAATAGTGTACATCCAAGTAGTGTTATAAATTATATATTTTTGTGTGGATGTCTACATATATTCCTTGTGCATGTCTCTTGGGATACCATACTTAATACTATAAACAAGGGTGATACTCCCTAAGTATACAAGGCAATGGAATGAAAAGTTTCCTCTTCCTCTAAATTATGTGTCACTTTTATTTTACATCAATAGTTAATTTTTTCAAGTAAATTAATTAAAATTTATATTTACACCCCCAAAAGAAAAACATTGGGACAAACCCAAAACAAATAAAAAATGAGATCAGCACCACCACCACCACTACCGTCACAACACCTAATACCATCGCTTGCTCCCATTACCATCATCGCTTGCTCCCATTATGATGCTCCCACTACCACTGCTGCCTGCATTCACACACCATGTAAGGACATTTTTGTCATGTCCGTTATCTTACAGTTTTGTATGTCGTACGCCGTTACATTTGGCACGTTTCTACATGATCACATATGACGGCCTCAATCCGAATTCTAGGAATCAAGCATCCTGCATCTCCATCATGTGTTTTACATCAGCCTCAATGACTTCACGTTCCATGCTTTTAGGGACTATATGCTAGTGGTACGCAAGAGAAGTCAAAACAGTGAAAGAAGGCTCGATATGAAAGTTCAAGGGCAATTCGGTAATTGTACATCCACCATCCGGAGGATAGGTCAACTGAAAAGTTGAAGAGCTTGCCGCAACAAAGATACTGGAAGAAACGGCATCTCATTCCGAGCTACGGTGAAGAAGATATGGCCCTTTGAAGATGGAGAGATTTCCTTGAAGGAATCTGGTTCCTGAGGACCGGACCGATCAGGACCAGATAAAAGAACCGATCCGGTTCACCGGACCGATCCGGATAAAGGGACCGGACCGATCCGATTGCTGAAGCTAAGTCCAGTACACCCGGATCCATAGCGAACCGATGAAGACAAAAGTTCCGGACCGATCCGATGCCAACCAGACCGATCTGGTTTCAGAAAAAGAACCGATCCGACTTACCCGGACCGATCCGCCTAATCGACCGGACCGATCCGGCGAGGATAATCACTGCCAGATCGTGCAGCCGATTTTGAAGGGTTTCGATCCCTTATTTAAACCACGATCAGCAGTTGGTTTTCTTAAGACTTATACACGATTTTCAGAGCATATCAACCCAAAAGTCTTCACCTATTGAGTCCTATGATTCTAGGTTTTTAGATTCACACATCTTTCGTATCTTTGTGAATCAAATTTGGTAACCCAAAGAACACCATTGATGTTGTTCAACCCTTTGTGAAGTGGACCGTTTCTTCCTCTTCATTGCAGCCCTACTGGACAGGGATAGTTCCAGCCGCAAGCCCTACTGGAAAGGGATTTTCTTCCAGCCGCGACTACAGAATCCGATACCCGAGGGTAATTCTTAGTCAACCTGTATTTCATTGTAATCCGATTGTAAACCGTATTTTACAAATTATAGTGATATACAAATGGTTTTGCCCCTGTGGGGGATTTTTCCTTAAACTTTGTGTGTTGAATAATTCTTGCATGATTTCATATTGTTTCAATCACACCTAGTTGCATGCTTAGGGTTAATTTGGGTTAAAAGGCATTTATTATATTGTTTCCTTATTTGAACGCAAGCGCCAACTCTTTCAAATTGGTATCAGAGCAGGTTACGCTAATCTATCGCGTATTCCTATTTTCCGCAAAATTTTTCTAAGATATCAATTTTCTGAAAAAATTGATTTTTGAAAAAGTGCGTGTTCAAATGGAGAAGTCATATTATAAAATGCCTATTTTTGAAAAAATTCACGACCATGCTGAAAATTTAAAAACTTTGAATTTGAAACTTTGCAAAAGAATTAAAGTTTTGGAAAAAGAAAATTCTCTCTTTAAAATTAAGATTGAATATTTGCAAGAGTTCCAAACTCAAAGTGGTATTTGTCGTGAGCACTTTGGTAATTTGTGTACTGATTTTGATTCTTTGAAAATTGCCAAAAGGGAGAGTGATGATAGGGTCCTATTTTTAGAAAAGGAATTGGAGGACCTTAAAAATTCAATGGTTTGTGTTTGTGCCAAAGAGGAGAAAAATATTTTAGTCAATGAGTTTGTGGCACGTGAAAAGACTCTTCGTAAAAAGTTTGCTTTAATTGAGGGAGAGAGAGATACGCTTTTAGGAATTATTGAAAACTTGAAAAAGGCGTCCCTTAATCTGGAAGAGTCTAATTCTTTGCTTGAGTCAAAAATTTTGAAATTAGAAAATGATTTGACAGACTCAAGTAGGTTTGATAGTGATGGTAATGGCTCATCTTGTTCTCATGCTTCTAATGCTAAAGCCAAAACCATTATTTGCTTTAGAGGGTCAACCAATTTTCAGGACGCTAGAAAAGATCAAACTTTCGGTGTTATCCCACCCGTTTACACATGTTCACATTGTGGTAGGAAAGGTCACCTTAGGAGATTTTGTTTTGATCTTGGAAGAAGTCCTAGGATGTCGAAGTCTAGTGTTACCTTAGTTCCTAAATTCCCCACTCGTTGTTTCACATCTATTTGGGTTAGGAAATCACTTTTGGATACACTAGATTTTAGACAAGTTGATTCTCGTTTGCTTGCACATGATTCTTCTCTTGCCATATCATATAGATGATTGTGCTGCATGTTTGTCATACACTAGTTGAGGTTTCATGTTATATATTTGCTAGTGTGTTGACATGTAATTTTTGTATGTTTTATTTTTTTGAAAATTTTGAGGAAAAGCACAAAAAGATTTTATTTTGATAAATTTTTTTGAAAAATTCAAAAAGAGATTTGCCTTTTATGGATGAGCATTTAAGATAGCCAAGTCACAACTTCATTCCATATATCCATGTGACTGTTTGATAGAGATTTGAGAGGCTACATCATTTCATCCATGTGCTTAACATTGATTGGAGTCCTTGAGATGTAATTAGTGATATTTCCTACATGCTTGACTCCTATATCCTTTTTTGCACACATGCACGGCTATATTTGATTGTTGCACTTGTCAATCTCATGTTGGCTTGAGTGTTTCCATCTCAATCCTGTCTATACAATGTATAAAATGCGATAAAACTTGACAAGATTGGATTGCATGTAAAAACCGTTTGGTGAGACTGTGCGCATATTTTCATAACGGGGAGGGGCTGCGAAAGTTGATTCTTATCCTTTGCGCAAAAGCCACCGTTAAAAAGGACCTAAAAAATGGAGGAATTTTAATATCCGAGGTCCTAAGAGGTTAAAAGAGCCCGAAAAAATTGTTAAGGCAATCAAAAGCAATACATGCCAAATATGGGCCATTTAGGTTTTCACCACCAATTCTCCAAAGTTTGAGAATTTAGTATACCTCTATTCAAAATATAAATCTGAGGGAGTTTGGAGATTGAAAAACGGGTTTGCACTTCCTTGAAAGTCCTGAAAACGCATGAAAATCATTTTGGACGTTATTGGTGTAGAAATCACTTTGAGCTTTGATTTGTAGATTTGATAGTCAATGTCATATATTTCCAATCTTTTACACCAAAGGAAGCATTTGAGTTCATTCGTTAGGAATATCCAATATTCATCGTGCACATATGTCATGTTTGTATGCTTTGATTTTCCTATTGAATTTTGATCACACCCATTCTTTTACGCTATCACCGACTTGGTTGTTTTATGTTCATTCATGGTGTGATTTTATGCCTTGTGACATCCCTGTACTTGATTGCTTGATTTATTTCTCTCATTTGTCTATTTGGGGACATCATAAAAAGGGGGAGAATGAATTATCTGATTATGGGGGAGTTTTTGAAATTCTGAGAATATCATCTTACATTGATATATATGCTTATGTTTATCTCATTTCAAAACTCGATACGTCACTTGGTATTTTGCTTTATCTCATGTGTGTAGGTACTATCTTGATGATCTCTGAATTGCACACCCTGATGAGAAAAGCTTTGAGATTCCTGAAGATTTGAAGAACAAACGATGTAGTCTTATTCATATGTATCTTTCCAGTTTTGGGTTCATGGAAGGGTAGATTTGTATAGGCAGTTGTGAATTGATAATTCGGATTTTTTATGTATGTACCGGCATAGACATAGGGGGAGATTTGTAAGGACATTTTTGTCATGTCCGTTATCTTACAGTTTTGTATGTCGTACGCCGTTACATTTGGCACGTTTCTACATGATCACATATGACGGCCTCAATCCGAATTCTAGGAATCAAGCATCCTGCATCTCCATCATGTGTTTTACATCAGCCTCAATGACTTCACGTTCCATGCTTTTAGGGACTATATGCTAGTGGTACGCAAGAGAAGTCAAAACAGTGAAAGAAGGCTCGATATGAAAGTTCAAGGGCAATTCGGTAATTGTACATCCACCATCCGGAGGATAGGTCAACTGAAAAGTTGAAGAGCTTGCCGCAACAAAGATACTGGAAGAAACGGCATCTCATTCCGAGCTACGGTGAAGAAGATATGGCCCTTTGAAGATGGAGAGATTTCCTTGAAGGAATCTGGTTCTTGAGGACCGGACCGATCCGGACCAGATAAAAGAATCGATCCGGTTCACCGGACCGATCCGGATAAAGGGACCGGACCGATCCGATTGCTGAAGCTAAGTCCAGTACACCCGGATCCATAGCGAACCGATGAAGACAAAAGTTCCGGACCGATCCGATGCCAACCAGACCGATCCGGTTTCAGAAAAAGAACCGATCCGACTTACCCGGACCGATCCGCCTAATCGACCGGACCGATCCGGCGAGGATAATCACTGCCAGATCGTGCAGCCGATTTTGAAGGGTTTCGATCCCTTATTTAAACCACGATCAGCAGTTGGTTTTCTTAAGACTTATACACGATTTTCAGAGCATATCAACCCAAAAGTCTTCACCTATTGAGTCCTATGATTCTAGGTTTTTAGATTCACACATCTTCCGTATCTTTGTGAATCAAATTTGGTAACCCAAAGAACACCATTGATGTTGTTCAACCCTTTGTGAAGTGGACCGTTTCTTCCTCTTCATTGCAGCCCTACTGGACAGGGATAGTTCCAGCCGCAAGCCCTACTGGAAAGGGATTTTCTTCCAGCCGCGACTACAGAATCCGATACCCGAGGGTAATTCTTAGTCAACCTGTATTTCATTGTAATCCGATTGTAAACCGTATTTTACAAATTATAGTGATATACAAATGGTTTTGCCCCTGTGGGGGATTTTTCCTTAAACTTTGTGTGTTGAATAATTCTTGCATGATTTCATATTGTTTCAATCACACCTAGTTGCATGCTTAGGGTTAATTTGGGTTCAAAGGCATTTATTATATTGTTTCCTTATTTGAACGCAAGCGCCAACTCTTTCACACCACCACTCAAACCCTGAATTGCTGAACAAATCAAACACCAAACAAGTGCAAACATATTCGAAATTGATAAACATAATCGCACCACAACTCTTCATAACCATCACCATCTAAGAACCAAAATTTAATCAACAGCCAATTGCAAATCGACATAACTAAAATTAACAAATCATAAATCAACAAAACCAAAATTATCCTCTTACAATTGTAGTTGCAACCTCGATGATCAACTGTTTAGGAGAGATGCCAGGTGGAGAAGCCGATATGGATGAACGAGAAGATGAATTGTTTTGGACCACTTGGTGGTAATCACAAATACAGCAACACCATCGTTATTTAATAGCTCATTCCCATGCTCTTGAAGTCGATCCCTCATCTTCTTCTCCAATTCTAGCCCTGCAATCTCCAGACCTGTGGATGGGGTTTATGCAATTTTTTTTTTTGGATTTGTGCAACTGGGGTTTGTTGTTGATTGTGAAATTTCTGTGATAATAATTTACCGAGCAAATAGAGAAGAGACAGTAATAGTTGACCTAGTAAAACAGGACAGGTTTGTATAATAAACGCAAAACACATGGGAGGTCACTGTAATAATTTATATATGCTTGGATAAAGTGGTTTTCTATCCAATTCTAGCCCTGCAATCTCCAGACCTGTGGTTGGGGTTTATGCAATTTTTTTTTTTTGGATTTGTGTAGCTGGGGTTTGTTGCTGATTGTGAAATTTCTGTGGTAATAATTGACCGAGCAAATAGAGAAGAGACAGTAATAATTGACCCAGTAAAACATGACAGGTTTGTATAATAAACGCAAAACACATGGGAGGTCACTGTAATAATTTTTATATGCTTGGATAAAGTGGTTTTCTATGCAATACAATATTCGTTCTGATGGATTAGAAGGATATTTCTTTTATGTAAAGTATTCTTGAGATTAGGAAGTTGTGTGTGTGATTTTTCTTTTCGTATAAATTAGGTTGTATTATATAATGATCATTGTATATATCATGTTTGTTGATGTTTACTCATATAAGTTTGAAATGCATATATTTTAATTTTCACTGTGCACGTGCAGAGAGGACTCATCTTGCAGAGTTTATACTTAGGGGGTATGTTTGGTTGGAAAAAATATCCGAGGAAAAGATTTCTTACCTCCTGCAAATATTTTTATGGAAAATGTCTAGAATGTGCATTATCTGGAAAAACGTTTTAAAGAAATTTTGACAATTAAACATCAACAGTTGGAAATATATGGAATCTTCCATATTTTCCATGGATAATACTTAGCGGCACCAGTGGGTGGAAACAAATTTCCATGGAATTTTTTTCTTACCTCCCCCTAAAGTCCAAAATGTGCATTATCATTACCTCTGCTATTGCTGATATAAATCTTCAAATGCGAAAGCGTTATTATTACACTACATACCAACTATTATCTACACAACAACAACAACAAAAAATAAACTAAACTAATGAAATGGGTTTCTTTCTTTCTCTCTCTATTCTTAATTCTCAATATTAGAGGTTCATTACAAATGAGGGTCAAAGGTCTATTTATACGAAGAGTTAGCTTGCTAGCCAATCTAATACCCAAAAGACCAAAAATGACAACTAATAACTAAAAATGACTCATTAGCCCCAAACATGCTTGGGGACTAATTAAATACTAGAAATGATGTGATTTGGGGTCAGTATTGTCTTTTATCCATTTTTAGTATTTCTTCTATTTTTAACATTCATTGTATTTTCCCTTTTTGCTTAGTATTTAGAGGAAGGAAGGTTAATTGGCATTAAGGGCATATTTGTAATTAGATACTTAGCTTAGAGGCTAATCAACCTCCTTCCTATAAATACCCCTTATGTAGACTCATTTGAGTCGTTCTTCCATTATGAGATATTGAGATTTGAGAGAGTTTAGAGAGAGATTATCTTTTCTTGCTCCCATTTGACGTCATTTACGTCAATTGGTATCAGAGCCCAGTCGCTCCACCCGTTGTTGTTGTTATTGTTGTAAAACAAAACCTCGTAAGCAACGTCACGTGGGTCCAAGAAAAGAAGGACACCTCTGAGCCAAACCCCTTCGAGCAACTCTTGAAAGCCATCAACCGATTGACGGACCGAATAGACGCGATGGACGCCCGAGGTTTTTCGTCGGCAACCACCACGGACCGCCCCCACACCACTCAGGTAACATCTCAAAACCCTAATCCTAATTCCCCAAGATCCACACATTCTACACCACCCCCACAAAGAAACCCTAATCTTGAAAACCCTAACCCTAAAAACATCCAAGAAAGCACCACCACTGAAGAGGTTGTCCCACCACCACAACTCGCTAGCCCACCCATCCAAAAAAATACCCAATCCAGTCAACCCGCCCCGAAACAGCCCAAACCCCCCCCCCCCCCAAAAAAAAGTGATCGGCCAACCTCAACAGGCCCTACACCCGCCGACTTCCTCCCTATGCCCGACTGACCCCCACAACCCCTTCGATCAGAACCAAAACCCCCTAACAGCAGTCGAAAGCCACCAACAACCATCCGGCTACTTCCTCCGGAGTCGGACCACCACCGACAATGCCCCAAGCAGCCGCAGATAGCCATCGCCCCATCTGCTGGATTAGAACAAGGGTTTCAGCCCTCCTACAGCCCTACCGAGGGGTGTTTAACAGATCCTACCACCACAGGGGGCATTCTCGGCTGGTCCTATCCCTTTATTAGTTCAACCAGCACCACCCATCATCGGGACATACTCCCCACCATTGCCGAAATGATCCGTGACATTCGGCACACAAAAAAATCAAATCCCCCTCAAATACATCCAAATGTAACAAACCCTATGCCTTTTATCCCCAATATTGCACCCCAAACCCTAGAATTTCCATCTTCCCACATGCCCAATAATTTCGACCACTAAAATTCACCCCCCCCATCTATACCTCCACCCCACCACCAAACACATCAATCCACCACCACTTGCCCTCTCCACATATTCCCCCATCCCGAATTCTTATTCCCTCCCACTCCCCACCACCACATCCATCCAATTACCCCATTCAATCCCCACAATATTACCCCTTTCCCCCTATCTCCATTTACCTTCGTCACCACCCACAAAAACATCTTGAAAACCCCCACATACCATCCATACCCCTTGCCCCATCTCTTCCTACATACCCTCACCCACCCCATTATATTTTTCCCACGCTTCCGCCCCCTATTTTACATACCACTTCCCCACCTCAGCCACCCCCGTGGGATACCCGTTCCTTTCACTCCGCGCCCGTTGATTCCCATGAGCGGGTACGGGAGTGGATTACCTTACCTCCCCATGCTGATCCTCCTCCACCCCGTCCCCACTCCGCTCCTGAGTTTGAGCCACCCCCTCCTACCGAGTGGCGCACAGATGCTTCCCCCTTTGATTCATTAAACCGCAAGGTGACCCCCTATGCCCCTCTCTGAGCGTCATTGCTTTGTTTGCCACCAGGAAGGGCACCAAATGAATCAGTATCCCTACCGCCAGCCATCGGTTCCAGCACCACCTCCTTCCCCATCCCACGAGACTTTACCACCTCACACTCATCCTCCTGCCGACACAGTTCTCCCACCAGCTCCTGACCCTCCTCATCCATTGCCTCAGAGGCACCCACGGCGCGCATTACTTACCGAGCCTCCGCTAGGCGATGATGATATCGATGAGGATACCCTAGCCCTTCAGAGTGGTGATGCCATAACACAGTTGGCCCTTCAGTTACTCTCACGGAGTATACAGGGTGATATTATAGTGGATGTTCTCATATTTGACGACCACCTTCAGTCCGATGCCGTCGTTGATTGGCTTGCTGCCATGTAGCGAATTTTTGAGTATAAACGACTGAAGGGTCGTAGATGTGCTCTTCTAGCAGCAACCAAGTTTTAGAGCTATGCCAGTATTTGGTGGAATAATTTAGAGCAGCGACGTGTCCTTGAGGGCCTACCCCTATCCAGTCCTGGGCCGAGCTCCGAGCATAGTTGATGTCAGCCTTTGTCCCCGCCACCTATGAGCGTGACCTATTCTTGCGAGTCCAGTCTCTTCGGCAGGATACCACAGTTTTGGACTACACTGAGCGCTTCCAGCTTCTATGTACTCGTGCCCGCCTCGGCGAGAGTGAGGAGCAGTGGATTAGCTGTTATCTTCACGGGCTGCAGAGTTATATTCAGTGGGATCTCGCTTTACATGACGTCACCCCCTTTGCCAAGGCAGTTGAGTACGCCACTAAAGTCGAGTCCTTCCATCAGAATACCCATCCACCGTGTAGCCGCTCCATGACGGCTCCTCCAGCCCCAGTGACTTCTGCTTCTCCCATGACTCCATCTACTGCAGCTACTCCTACCATCACGGTGCCTCCGTCGGCCCCCACTCATCCGGTCACCTTTAAATGCTACAACTATGGGGTGATGGGTCATCGAGCCTCAGATTGTTCCCTCCCTCGCCGTCATGCTCTCTTAGCTTCAGGGGACCCTGAGTATCTTGAGGAGGCGCCAGAGATTCTACCACAACCCGCTCTCATTACTATCCTTGATGGTGACACTGAAGGCCTTCCTCTCTGAGTTCGAGGACAAACTCTTTTCAAGGGGGGGGGGGGGAGAGTGATGTGATTTGGGGTCATTATCGTCTTTTATCCATTTTTAGTCATTTTTAGTATTTCTTCTATTTTTAGCATTCATTGTATTTTTCCTTTTTGTTTAGTATTTAGAGGAAGGAAGGTTAATTGGCATTAAGGGCATATTTGTAATTAGATACTTAGCTTGGATGCCAAGCAACCTCCTTCCTATAAATGCCCCTTATGTAGACTCATTTGAGTCATTCTTCCATTATGAGATATTGAGATTTGAGAGAGTTTAGAGATAGATTATCTTTTCTTTCTCCCATTTGACGTCATTTACGTCAAGAAATAAAAGAAAATGATAATAAACCCTAAACTAAAAATGGAAAATAAAAGATAGTCTTCTCCTGGAGGAACAACTACGCGCCACGTGTCGCTATAAATCCCATACACATCATTCTTCAAGCTCATCCTCGAGCTTGGAGGGGGTGACTCATCAACGCCAAATGTACACTAGTCGCAACAAGTGTTAGCTTCCAAAGTAAAATCCAAATCAAATCCAACACGCAATTGGATAGGCTGGAACTTTTGTTAGACTCATATGGACCTTCAACAATTGGGCCTAATATACCCGAATCTCAATAATGCCCCCCTATGGAATCCGAGCAACAAGCACATGTTTGTAACTTGACTTGGTGGATCCTTGAATCTGACCGAACGGTAACTCCGACGATCGAACCTTTGCTAGTATGACGAGGAAGCAAGTGGATTAAAGATGGCGACATCCCCGAAATCCGGGCCTCAAAATTTCAAATAGTTGGAAAATGGATCCCAAGTGGGTACATTTCTCATGGAAGTCATGTGTTGTGTCAAAGATTGATCGGATTAGAGGTCAATAGAGAAGGTGAGATCAACTCAAAGTAGGCAGGCCCTTTTGGGTCGGATTTGCTTGTGGGTGGGCGTAGATGAGTGGGAAAAGGGTAAAAAATGGGGGTAAAAAGATTTACGGCAGATTTGGCTAAGGTTGGGGTAAAAATTGGTTGGATTTTGGGAATTTGGGAGATGTATGGCAGCCCTAGGTGGTAGTGGGTTTGGTTAGGGTTTGTAGATGGGTTGGCTCACCCCCAAAGGTTGTAGGATGGCCTGGGGAAATGGTTGGAAGGGTTGTGACAGTAGCAGGCCTGGACATAGGTGTTTTAGGGGCTGATTGGGGTAGGGAAAGGGCTGATCGGAGGTTGGGGAAAGTGACCGAGGACTGTCGGCAGTGGGGAGGGACCGCCGAGGGGCTAGGGTGGTCGGCTGCTACCGGTTAGGCCTGGGGTTTGGTCATTAGGGGCTGGAGGATGCTGGGGTTATTTCAGGGGTTTTGAGGGATGTTGTTGGCATCGGAAATGGTTCCAGGTGGCTGGCCAGTGGTTGGCGGTAGGGTAGGGAGGCAACGGGGTTCAAATTGGGGGAAAAAGGGTTTGGGGGAAGCTGAAAATTGGCGTGCCTGCCTCTTGTTTGGCAGGTGGCTGTCTTGACAGGGGTGGGGGTTAGGATTTCTTGGGATTTGGTGGGTTTTTGAGGGTTAGGGTTTCAATTTGGGGCTTTAGGTTTCTTGGGCTAGGGTTTGGTTAAAAATGAAGACGGAGATTCATGTAGACGGGATGGTGGTTGTGTGGCAGTAGGAGGTGAAGGTGAAGGAGGGTGGTGGTGGAGATGGAAGGTTGAGGAGGCTAAAAGGGTTGGTATCCCTCCTTTTAGCGGTGATAGAGTTTAGGGTTTCCATCCACCCAATTCCCATTTGGACATTTATCAATCTTTCGATTGAAGGGTTGCCGGAGTTGGAATCACAACTCGTGACCTGCTTTACGCACCCCGACGAACTCTAAGAACAAACCTCGCTCTGATACCAATTTGATGTGAATCTTCAAATGCGGAAGCGTTATTATTACACTACACAACAACTATTATCTACACAACAACAACAAATAAACTAAACTAATGAAATGAGTTTCTTTCTTTCTCTCTCTATTCTCAATTCTCAATATTCAAGGTTGATTACAAATGAGGGCCAAAGGCCTATTTATGGGAAGAGTTAGCTTGCTAGCCAAGCTAATACTCAAAACGACCAAAAAGGATAACTAATAACTAAAAATGACTCATTAGCCACAAACATGTTTGGAGACTAATTAAACACTAAAAATAAAAGAAAATGACAATAGACCCTAAACCAAATATAGAAAATAAAAGATAGTCTTCTCCCGGAGGCACAACCACGCATCACGTGTCGCTATAAATTTGATGTAAATCTTCAAATACGGAAGCGTTATTATTACACTACACAACAACTATTATCTACACAATAACAATAACAAATAAACTAAACTCATGAAATTGGTTTCTTTCTTTCTCTCTCTATTCTTAATTCTCAATATTCAAGGTTGATTACTAATGAGGGCCAAAAGCCTATTTATAAGAAGAGTTAGCTTGCTAGCCATGCTAATACCCAAAAAGACCAAAAAGGACAACTAATAACTAAAAATGACTCATTAGCCCCAAACATGCTTGGAGACAAATTAAACACTAAAAATAAAAGAAAATGACAATAAACCCTAAACTAAAAATGGAAAATAAAAAATAGTCTTTTTCCGGAGGCACAATCACGTGTCACTTGTCGCTATAAATTCCATACATATCAATTGCACTTCCTTTCACTCAGAAGGCGAGTAGTCCTAAACAAAAAGGTTTTAAGAGGGATCTTCTTTATATATTACATGAGCCCTAAAGTAGGTAGCCCTGAAAATCGACTCAACAACTTGTGAGGAGTAGGTTTTGGCTTGTCCCCAACTTGTTAGGAGTAGGCTTTAGCCCTGATCCAATCACTCCCCTAACAAGAATTGACCTAACTAGGTGTAAGAATAAATGATGTTTATGTTTCGAAACTTTCAGTTGTTTGCTTAATTCCTTGATTCTCTCTCTCTCTCCCTCCCTCAATGTTCTTTCTATCTTTTTGTTACTGATTTGTCTGTGATATGGTCACTGAGAAGTGCAGGCTTTTTGCAATGGAGAAAGGCAGCTCCTGTTTATATACTAAGGCGTCTTGTCTCTCCGTTCCTCTAATTACCCTTACCATTACCATCTTAATCATTGTGGTTCGTGTTTTGTATGTTATATACTGGACCAGAAAACCACTTCATACTACGCCTCCACAACCTGTTAGTACCCTCATTGTTCTGGGTTCAGGTGTTGTCATAAGTCTCCTTTTTTTTTTTTTAAGTCATGTTTTAATAATAATTACTCTCGTCCTCATCATTGGCTTAATTTATAATGTAGGGGGTCACACAGCAGAAATGCTAAATCTCTTATCTGTGTTGCAAAAAGATTGGTTTACTCCAAGATTTTACATTGCTGCTGCCACCGATAATATGAGTCTTCAGAAGGCGCGTGTGTTTGAGAACTCTTTGGTTGATAAGGTAGATTTTACTAGTAGATCTGGTAATGTAATTAATGTTTCCTCGATGCATTTGAAACTTTTAGGGAGTACATATCTGGGTTACAGTATTTAGTTATGAACTGTGAAGCACAGACAGGTACGCGTGTCGTATCCGACACAACTCAAAACACGTCGACACGAGAATTCTCAAAAAATTTGGACACAACATAGTAGAGACACGAAGAGAAATAGAACTTATTTATCTATGTTTTATATTTATAACTCCTTCCCAAATTAAATCCCTATACTCTTTTCGGATAGATTGAGGATACACTCAATCAATGGTCAAGACCAATAATCGTTCACTATCGTTGAATGTGGTTCGTTGGTTATGTCCAAATGGAAAGTGGATTATTAATTTGAGACAACCAAAAAAAGAATAGTGGACTCTTAATTCGGGACGGAAAGAGTATATAGTTTAGTCTATTTTGCACTTTAGAATCAAATTGTAGGAGGGTAGTACACTATGAAGAACGGACACATCGTTGGAGGCCCCATATATGTGTCAGACACCCACACAAACACGTGCCCAACATGCCTTGGACACATGTCCGACACACCGCCTGGCATGTCAGACATATTCGGTATCAAAATAAAGCTGAATACGGAGGGGCTAAAAAAAAGAAATAACATTCCAAATAATGGGAGCCAATATGAGAAATCAATTTCTTTACATGGTTTACTAACAATTTAACACATGGTAAAGTAGTTT
Organism: Sambucus nigra; assembly: GCA_949130495.1. Lineage (NCBI taxonomy): Eukaryota > Viridiplantae > Streptophyta > Magnoliopsida > Dipsacales > Adoxaceae > Sambucus > Sambucus nigra. The sequence goes on from OX422216.1 coordinate 371,825,286, forward strand.
TTAACCTTTACTCACTTTTACGAACTCTGCCCCTCTCAAAAGTTAGGGTTTCCTCGTTTAACATAATTCGTTTTGTTAGAACATTATTTTTTTGTTCTTTTCAGATCTTGTTATTATTATTATTTTGAAGGAATCATGTTTAATGTTTCGAATGGATTTAAGACTCTTATGGTTTCTACTACTAACTTTTTGTGTTTCATTGGTTATGTCCAAATGGAAAGTGGACTATTAATTCGTGACAACCAAAAAAGGAATAGTAGACTCTTAATTCCGGACGGAAAGAGTATATAGTTTAGTCTATTTTGCACTTCAGAATCAAATTGTAAAAGGGTAGTACGCTATTAAGCACGGACACATCGTCGGAGGCCCTGTACATGTGTCGAACACTCACACAAACAACATGCCTTGGACACATTTCCAACACGCTGCCTGGCATGTCAGACATATTCGGTATCAAAATAAAGCCGAACACGGCGGGGCTAAAAAAAAGAAATAACATTTCAATAATGGGAGGCAATTTGAGGAAATCAGTTTCTTTACGTGGTTTACTAACAATTTAACACATCGTAAAATAGTTTTTAACCTTTATTCACTTTTACGAACTTTGCCCCTCTCTAAAGTTTGGGTTTCCTCGTCTGACATAATTTGTTTTTGTTAGAACATATTTTTTTTGTTCTTTTCAAATCCTGTTATTGTTATTACTTTGAAGGAATAATGTTTAATGTTTCTAATGAATTTAATACTCTTATGGTTTCTACTACTAACTTTTTGTATTTTAAGTGCAAATATATGGAATTATATATAAAAATTATGATAATATTTATTTTTTGCCATGTCTTTGCCGTGTCGTGTCCTATTTTTTTAGAATTGCCATGTCGGTGTGTCCGTGTCTGTGCTTCATTTGTAGTAGGTGGCAGGTTCAGCTTATGGAGTGTCCTAGGTGTAATCCATCTAGGAGAGATCTCGATGTGTATGGCATATTTAGCTACACGTGGCGCGTGTTTGTGCCCCTAGGAGAAGATTATCTTTTATTTCCTATTATTAGTTTAGGGTTTAATTGTCATTTTCCTTTATTTTTAGTGTTTAATTAGTTTCCAAGCATGTTTGGGACTAATGAGTCATTTTTTGTTATTAGTTGTCATTTTTGGTCATTTTGGGTATTAGCTTGATTAGCAAGCTAACTTCACCAATAAATAGGCTCCTTGGCCCTCATTTGTACTTGACCTTGAATATTGAGAATTGAGAATAGAGAGAGAAAGAAACCCATTTCACTAGTCTAATTTATTTGTTGTTGTTGTTGTTGTTGTTGTGTAATTAATAGTTGTGTAGTGTAGTAATAACGCTTCCGCATTTGAAGATTTACATCAAATTGGTATCAGAGCTCGGTTTGTTCTTGGTGTTCGTCGGGATGCGTGAAGCGGGTCACGAGTGAAGATTCCAACTCCAGCAGCCCTTCAATCGAAAGATTGATAAATGTCGAAAAGAGAATCAGGTGAATAAATTCCATCACCACTAAAACAGAAGATACCAACTCTTTTAGCACCTCCACCTCCATCTCCACCACCACCATCCTCCACCTCCTACCGCCACACAACCATCACCCCGTCTATATGAATTTCCGTCTTCAATTTTTTTTCCCCTAAACCCTAACCTCAAAAAAAAAAAAAAAAATTGAAATCCAAACCCTCAAGAATTCAAGAAAATACAACCCTAACCAAGAAATCAACAAACCCTACCCATAACCCTAACCCCACCCCACCCCACCAAATAGCCCCTACCTTACCGCCGCCCATTGACCACCCACCTGGACCCATTTCTGGTGCCGACACAATTCCCCAAGCCCCCGAAACAACCCTTCCCCTTTCCCATCCTCCCCACTTCTGCCCCGCCATCCAAAGAAACCTAGTTCTACCTGATACCCACCCCTACCCTTGCCAAACTACTCGCAACTCTACCCCAACCCCTTTACCAATTTTTTCGACCACCGTCCTTACCTTTTAGCCTACAGAAATCCCCTCGTCAACCTCCTAAACACCGCTGACCTAAAAAGAACCCCAACTAGCCTCTGTTTGACCCATAACCCTTCCCTAACCTCTTCGACCACCCCCTCCCCACTCCGGATAGCCTCCGGCCAGACCCCCAGCCCATTTCCGGCGCAAAAATACCCCCAAAATAGCCCCCTACCCCCGATCTACCTCCCCACCTCTTCAAACCATATTTCCGCCTTTGCCCCCTTCACGCCGACCGCCTGCCTTGCTGCCCTATTACCAACCCATATTCCTGCCCCAAAACAAACCCTAACCCCTTTTTTTCTTAACCCAAAACAACTCCAATCCCTCCTTACCCAATTTTTACCTTTCCCCCCTCATTAATGCCCAACCACACCTAAATCCGACTCAAACGGGCCTGCCCTACTTTGAGCCAATCTCACCCTCCCCTTTGACCTCTATTCCGGTCAATATTTGACACAACATCTGACTTCCATGGGAAATGTACCCACTTGGGATACATTTTCTGACTATTTGCCATTTTGGGCCCGACTTTTCGGGATGTCACCATCTTCATTTATCTTGTTTCGCCATTGTACTCGCAAAGATGCGGTCGCCGGAGTTACTCTCCGGTCAGATTCAGGGGTCCACCAAGCCAAGTTGCAACCATGTGCTTGTCGTGTTGAGAAGGCGGAATGGTCGTCAGTTTTTGGTTGCTCGGATTCTGTAGGGAGGCATCGTTGAGATTTGAGTATATTAGATCCACTTGTTGAAGGTCCATATGGGTCTAACAGAAGTTCGGCCGGTTCATTTGCGTGTTGGATTTGATTTGGGATTTTGCTGTGCTTTGGAAGATAACACTTGTAATGACACGTGTACATCTTGTATTGATGAGTCACCCTCGAAGCTCGAGGATGAACTTTTTCGAAAACGGGGAGAATGATGTGTATGAGATATATAGCGACACGTGGCACGTGGTTGTGCCCCAGGGAGAAGACTATCTTTTATTTCCTATTTTTTGTTTAGGGTTTAATTGTCATTTTCCTTTATTTTTAGTGTTTAATTAATTTCCACGCATGTTTGGGACTAATGAGTCATTTTTTGTTATTAGTTGTCATTTTTGGTCATTTTGGGTATTAGCTTGATTATCAAGTTAACTTCTCCTATAAATTGGCCCCTCGACCCTCATTTGTACTTAACCTTGAATATTGAGAATTGAGAATAGAGAGAGAAAGAAACTCATTTCACTAGTCTAATTTATTTGTTGTTGTTGTTGTGTAGTTAATAGTTGTATAGTGTAGTAATAACGCTTCCGCATTTGAAGATTTACATCAGATCTTGACTAGAGGGATAAGAGTGGGAGTCTTAACAACACCGGAGTAATATAAGCATATCAAATCACAATAATAAATGGGAATGAGTGATCTTTCGAGAGTGTTGGAGTGGAGGGTGAGAAAGTAAGCACTCCTTTTGAGAGTAATTCTGCACTTCCTATTTTGACAAACAAGTTGTTGAAATTCAGATTGTGATTTTCTCCATTATCGCTGCCTCATCCCCTCTCCATCTTGGATCACGGGCCTTTATACTTGTTAGTATTTGGAAGTGACGTCATATGGGAGAGCCGCCACAATGGTTCAAAATATCGACCGATACCAAGTTGATTCGGTCAACTTGACTTGGTATTGAAACATACTGATCCGATACCGTGATACATTAAGTCAGAGGCGATTTCAGCAAGGCTCATATCGGCCCATATCTACGAGATATCGGGCGAACCGAACCATATCAGACTAATGCTTGGTGTATTCACATCTGGAGATGAATTATAAGATCTCTTCAAACGAAGAAATTTAAGAAACTCATCACCCGGGTTGACAAAATAAGATAATAAGATTTATGTGGCCGATTCTGCGGAATCCATGGTCATCTATCTTACCTGAATCGAAGTCTTGGCTGTGAACACTTGGCTTTTGTTATCGCTTAGGGTTTAAAACTTTGTAAGAGCTAATAATAGTATTTACCTTTTTTTTGGGTTGTGTTTTGACGTTCCATTTTCTTTTTCTTTTTACCTTTTTTAAGTGTCTCGGTGTGTAGAGTGTTTTGAATTCTGTATTTGGTTTATAAATTGTTATTCATGTAATAAATAAGGTTTGACATTGCAAGACTAAAAAATATCAAATTTTCAAGATGCGACTAATTTCAATTAAACAAATTATTATTAATTAATAAACGTGATATATATATAAATTTGATAATAATTTAATAACCAGTGTTTAAAAATTTAACCTAGATTTTCAATAATATATTTAGAGAAAACAAAACAAAATACATTTAAAATATATTAGAGAAATCAGAACTTAAAAAAACACTTCTTATTTTACTTAGAATATATTTTAAAAATGGATAATTATTTACTTAACTTTATTTAAAAACATATCATAATCTTTCAGTTCGGATATATCTTTATTTACTGACAATATTATAAAAAATGTATCATGGAATATCTTAATTAATAATATGTATTAATATTATTATTACATTTATGAAAAGTATCGATTGTATCGAATATACTAAACTTCATTTATTTTGTTTATAAATTTTTATTCAATGATAGTGCAACTGTTCAGTTCGAAATGCGTCAGTAATATCAATAAGACAATGCTATGCATATTAAATGATGATTTTGGACTTATTAAATTGTACTCTTTATGGTTATCTTTTTCAATTTTGTTTTTGAAGTTTTTAGGGCTCCCCAAATAGTGTGACGTTGTGGATTATCTGATTTGATGACTAGTTGAAAATTGGAAGCCCGAATCATAGATCGAGATCGAGATTTTGAACCATAGCTGTCACGTGCTGTGCTGAAATGAGCGAAACCTTAAGTAAAAAAAGAACATGTGAAGTGCCACAAGCGAGGTGACTTGCCAATAATCAAGGCAGCGCAATTAGTGCTTTGTTCCGTTACCGAGTTGACTTGGTTTCGTGGCCTATCGGTCTGTTTCCTAACACGACCTGAGTAATAGGCATTATTGGCCCGAATCGAACGATATCTGTGAGATCTCGGTCGATATCGGGACGATCTTGGTCAACTCAGACGATATCAATGAGATCTCGCTCGTCTCGAACAATATCTGACAACTCACTATAAATTCTATTTAAATTATAAAATCATTAAATTTGTATCACTTCTATCAAATTTGTGATGTTATTTATGATTGAGTTAAATCCTTACCATATGAGTGATAATGTATATATATCCCACTCATTAAAATGTATTAAATATGTATCGTTGTATTTAAAACACTTATTTATTTACTTAAATTTAAAATATATTTTAAAAACGTATCATTATTAACTTAATATGTATTAAAGTGTATCATTATATGTGGTACATATATTATTATTATCTCACCTTAAAAATGTACCTCTATTTACTCAATGTATTTTTAAAAATGTATTATAAAATATATTATTTAGATATAATTATTTACTCAAATTAAGAATCATTATTTTATTACATTTAAGAAAATGATGAAAACAATGTATTTACTTTCTATTTACTTTTTTTCCTTAATAAAGTTTTGTATATAATTAGATCATTTTTCTTTACTTGTATTAAAGTATTACTCATAATTGGAATTCATAAGTGCGACACGTGTCACGCATCACGCAGTGCTATGCATAGATGACGGTTTTGTACTTATTTAATTAATCAATAATATTATTAGTTATTTTTTCTGAATATTTATATATTTTTTTTCAAAATTTTTTGGGCTATCGTTGCTCATCGCCCGATATTGCGACCGATACCGAAACCTAGTTGAAAATTTGGGGTTCTCTTCTTTTCGACCTTACTTCCAAATCTTTTATGCCCAGCCATACCAACATGGGAAACCTAGCTTCCCTCCCTTTGAAGTACAATTATCGATCAGCCCCCTGAGTCACTAGAAAGAGGGTGAAAGGCCCACTACTTTATTCATGGCCAATTTTTTAATTGATCTCCATTCGAATTCATTCGATTTGAGGCAAAAGAGAAGTCATACAAAGAAAGGTTCTTTTATGCAATGCATAACGGGCGGGTCTCCTATGGATTCCTCCAACTCAATGAGTCATAGACCGAAAGTGCGACTTTGAACCATGTTACCCATTATCTCTCATATTAGTCCATTGGCGTTGATGTATGAACTTAGGGAGAGAGATGGATGCAATCTTAGCAAATGAGGACTGAAGAGTCCCAGAAAAGTGGAGATTGAGATTGAGATTGAAGATATGTTGGGAGCATTTCCCTTCTCTGTTCTGAATATTTTCCGAAATGTGTTACGCAGTTTCCTGATCAGTTACAAGATTTACCGAAGGGGACCTCCTCAGACCTTTCTATTGAAGAGTCCTCAGGGAGGAGACAACGTATTATTGTACCTATATCAAGCATATCAATGGACTAAAGTATGGCTGTTATGTATTTGGCTACGGTTGAGGGGTGCAAGGTTGCTGGGGAGTCGTTCAGAGTTGAAGCCTGTGGGTGCTGAAGAGTGTAAAATCCTTTATTGTTGTCACAGGGTGAATGAGCAATGGTCAGCCATAGGCGTAAAAAGCCGAAAGGCATTCGTCTGGGGGTATTTTCACTGAGCGGTCCTCTTGTTGAGTTGGTGGAAAAAATATCATCACCACATGGGCAAGAAGTGGTCCCAAAAGAGATTGCTCTCCCCTTCCACAAAGTCCTCAGTTTTGATAAATAACGTAATGAAGATGGAAGGAGTCTAGACCTAGACCTATTAGAAGAGAAAAGAGAAAAAGCTATGATTGAAGTGGCAACATATCATCAACGGGAAGCCACGTTCAACAGGTGGGTAAATAGCAGTATACTCAGGGGGTGACCTGGTGCTGGTCATCATTCAGAAAGAAAACAATTGGTGGCCAATTGCCGTAATCCCTTGTAGGATCCCTAGGTTGTGTGCCCTTTGCAAACCTATGGAACGCTGAGCACCTTAAAAAGTAGAGTGGAAATATTTTGAACCCTTAAGTTTGGGGTGAATTTGAATTTTCCCCTTAATATTTTAATTTTTTCAATTTCTCTCAAGTATTTAAATTGTTCAATGTAACTCCTAGCCTCAACTTTGTTAATAAGGCATAATAGATGGCTTATGTGGCATATGATGTGGATGCTGAGTCAGCTCAATGTACAAGTGACACAAGCTTTTACAAGAGAAAAACATTCTAAAACTTGAAGGTTAGTGTGAATTTTAATTTCTACCTTGATGTTTCTAATTTTTGCGTTCTTTCTTTCTGACTAGGTTGGGTTCACACATAGAGGGGAGAGGGGAGGGGTTGGGTTTTAGTGGTGGGTGGTGGAGAGAAGGAAATAAGGGGTGCAATGGGAGAAAATACATAGTCTCTCGAGAGAGCAATGTTATAAAACCACTAGTTGTCATCAGGCGACCGTTTTAGCTGCTAGGTGGGGATTAGTTGGCTTCTTGACAATATATATATATATATATATATATATATATATATATATGCATATGTATATTCTTAATATGCCTATTTACTGATGATGCCCAGGCATAAAAGAAATACTATTGGTAGTTACTAAAGAAATTTTGTATGTAGTTATTAAAAACAAAAATGTAAATAGAGAAAATGACGTAAACTACACGTCAAAAGGCTCCTAAAAGTATCTAACACCTTTAGAGAGAGACACTCTTTTCTATTTCAAAATCTACCTTAATGAGGCTTACAAGTGGGTATTTAAAGGGGAGGAATAGCTTAGGCTCCAAGCTAAGGCCCTACTTACAAAAATGCCATTACTACTCCTTACCTTTAAATACTAAAACAAAACAAAGGCAAATACAATAACAAAAATAAAGAAAAATAACTAAAAGAAAATAAAACTACTATGCCAAAAAAATGACAATAATGCCCTCGATTCACATCAATCTCCCCCCCTTGAAAAGAGTTTCGTCCTCGAACTCAAAAGGGAAGACCAACTGAATCACCCTCCAAAACTGTAATCAACGCATGTTGGGGAAGCTCCTCGGACACATCCAAATAGTCAGGTGGATGATTCAACGTCAATAATGCGCGGCGTCGAGGGAGAGAGCAATCAAAAGCTCGGCGACCAACATTGCCACAGTTGTAGTACCGAAAGGTAGGAGGCCCTGGCTGTGGAGCAGCGGGAGTAGCGGAAGTAGAGGCTGAAGCTGCCATTAGAGGAGGAACTGGGACAAAAACCGGTGTAGGTAGAGTCTGGGAGGTCGGAAGAGTTGGATGCGCCGTATGGTAGGCCTCAACCTTGATCGCATACTCGACCGCCTTCAGGAAGGTCGGTATTCCCCTCAAGCTGAGATCGTGCTGGAAGTGCGACTGCAGTCCCAATATATAGCGGCTGATTCGCTGATCCTCTGTCTCGGGGAGGCGGACTCGGGTGCACAAAAGCTGAAAATGCTCCGTATACTCTATTATCGATGAGGTGTCCTGCCTGAGGGACTGAACTCGAGCGAAAAGATCACGTTCATAGATGGGAGGAATGAAAGACGCCTGGAGGGCGGCCTTCAGCTCAGGCCAAGTCTGGATGGGGGGCAATCTTGGCGCTGTTCGGCGATAGCAGAGGCCGTTCCACCAAACCCGGGCCCTGAAATTTGGTGGCTGCGAGGAGAATACAGGAGCGACCCTAAATCCGCTTGTAGTAAAAAACAGTCTCCATCGAAGCTAATCAGTCAATTATGGCATCTGGAGAGAACCGTCCGTTAAACATGGGGACGTCAATGCGAATATCCCCATGGAGGCTCCAGAAAAGCAGCTGAAGAGCCATGGATAGTGGACCCTTGTCCTGATGAGCATCAAGGCCCATCACGTCACCTGGCATAGGCGGAACAACATCAGCAGGAGGGGTGGCATCTGTGCAGGCGGTGGATGAAGAGGGTAAGCATGCTGGGGCACGAGAGGCGTTTGGGGGGGATAGTGAGGGCACGTGCCAATCAAGTGGCCACGTCCGTAGTGGCGCAAAGCGGTGGGCATCAGGTGGGGGCGGAGGTACCCGCTCTAAAACACTGGGGTGGCTATCCCCAAACTCGGAAGAGGATGAGGAGGAAGCAGAATGGAGTAGCGAGAGGGTGTGGTGGGGGGGTGTATATGAAGGCGGGGGTAATGGGTGATCAGGTGGGCTAATATATTGATTGGAATCCTCGGGTAGGTCGAATAAAACGTGGGGTTGGGGATACAAGGCTAGATCGAGTCCCAGGAGGTGAGGGTGGGAATTTATTGGGTTGGTTTGGTGAGGGAGGGAAAAAAACAGAGGTCGGGGGTGGGTTGGAGTAAATACGAAATGGGTGGCCCCGAAAATGGAGGTAGGCTAGGGCCGACATAGTGGGGTTGGCTTTTCTGGCTCGGGTAAGGGTCGGGTTGGGGCAGATGTGGGTCAAGGGGTTGCGTGGTATTGGGTTTGGGGAAAAAAGGAGGCGACAAGTGGCTGGAGGGTCCAGACGGCAGTTGGCGGAGGGGGAGGGATCAGACGGAGCCCGGGTGGTGAGGTGGAGGGTTTTGGGGCATCTTGGTGAAGAAGGGGGCTGGATCGGGGCTGAACAGGGGCGATTGGGTGGGGCGAGGGAGCTGGTGGCTGTCGGAGGTGCAGAGGGGTGACCGATGATGGTGGGGAAGGGGTTTATAGTGTTGGACGGTGGTTGGGTGAGGCTGGACAAGGCAGCAGGGGTCGGGGGTGGTAGCGGGGGCCGTCAGCACAGGGTAGGGTTGTGACCAAGGTTCTAAAAGGCGCGATGCGTGGTCGAGGCGTAGAGGTCAAGCCTCAAGCCTTAGGAGCCTAGGCGAAGCCTAGGCGTAAAAAGGCGTTTTCCCTTTTTTATTATTTTAATTATTCTAAGGCTAATAATATAACAAAATAATACATACCTTGAATTTTGAAGATATATTCGTATGTTTGGTAGCCATGTTTCTCATATTCATGATCTATAATCATGATCTATAATCAATATATAAAATGTATTTCTCAACATTCAATAAGCAATATACAAAATGTTTAAAAAAAACTGTGCCTTGAGCCTTTTACCAAGAATAAGGCGTAATAAGGCGTAGGCGATGCGTTTCTCTCAAGCCTCAAGCCTAGGCGGGCCTAGGCGCGCCTTTTAGAACACAGGTTGTGACTAGGGCAGAACTAGGGTTTGGTAGCATGGTGGCTAAGGTTTGGGCAGTGGGTAAGGGTTGGGGTGTGAGTTGGGCCATTTGAATCATAATTTGGGCCATTTTATGTTTCTTCCATTTGTTGCCTCAAATTGAGATTCTCATCTTGTTGTTGTTTGGTTCTTTTGGGAGCCATTGAAGAGTAGTGTACGATTTTTTAATACAAATACACCGATACACCAACACCAATGTGGAGCGATACCCGCTCTGATACCAATTTAACGTAAATTACACGGCAAAAGGCTGCTAAAAATATCTAACACACCTTTAGAGAGAGAGACACTCTTTTCTATTTCAAAATTCTAGTCTACCTCAAATGAGGCTTACAAGTGGGTATTTAAAGGGGAGGAATAACTTAGGCTCCAAGCTAAGGCCCTACTTACAAAAATTCCATTAGTACTCCTTACCTTTAAATACTAAAACAAAGCAAAGGCAAATACAATAACAAAAATAAAGAAAAATAACAAAAAGAAAATAAAACTACTACTATGCCAAAAAAATGACAATAATGCCCTTGATTCACATCAGAAAAACTACACAACATAAAAACTACCAAATATTTTTCAACATCTTTAAGAAATATATACATATATTTCAGAGATATAAAGTTCTATCTATATCTATATATATTAGAGATTACAAACTAAGTATATAATTAAGAGATATATAGTTATATAAATAGAGATATAAATAGGTATTTAATTTAAAAAATTAAAAGTCAAACGCTCCTCGGGGAAAAACATTTAGTTCGGTTAAACTCAGCCTAGGCCGATTAATCGGCGGCCGACTTTTCCTTTTTCCGATTTGTAGCGCGACCTTCGTGCTGTGCCAATTAATCAGCCGCCTAGGTCAATTTTTAGAATGCGGAGAACTTTACCAAAATTGAAATATGAAAAGAGAGATTGAAATTAACCCCAAACTTCAATGTTTGAAATGTTGTTTTCCCTTGCAATTTTTTTTGCCACCTGTACATTGAGTTGATTCAATATTCAGATCATACATGTAAGCTTTTCATAATGTTTCATTAACAGAGTTGAGGCCGGGTTAATACTAAAGTAATTTTAAAACCGTGAGGGAAACATTGTAAAAATTAATGCATCGATGGAGAAACTGAAATTTTTCCTGAACTTTAGGGTTTAAAATATTTTTTCCCTAAACAGTATTATCATTCAACTCTTGTTTCAGTTTTTATGTAAATGCATTCTAAATGATTGTTATCAATGAAATTGACTTTAAAAACGTGATGACTATCAATGAAATGGAAAGTTTTGTATTATTTTTATGTGATTAAGCTACTTTGTTCGTTATGTTATATTCAAATTCTTGTTTAGCATGCCAAGGCGGCCGATGAGACTGCAACCATACAACAGAAACTCATGGGATCATGAGTTAGGTTCTAATTGCAAATGTCCAATCCTCCCTAGAAAGCTGCGTCTTCAACACCCCTTGGAAAAAGAATTAGTTTAGCAGAGTTAGAAGGCCTCTCAAGGCAATCATAACCCCCTTAAGCTGGAGAGAATATGTCGATCAAGTCCAGCTTGCCAATTGAAGACCGGAGCAGAGAAGGACCAACTGACTTAGTGAAAAAATCTGCAGTTTGATATGAGGACGAAACAAAGGTGGGACAAATGATGCCATCCGCTAATTTCTCCCGAAGAAAGTGAATATCGACCTCTATATGCTTTATCCTCTCATGGAGCACATGATCTGAGGAAAGCATGATGGCATATTTATTGTAACAAAACAATTCCGATGATAATTTTTCCCCAAAGCCTAGTTCCCCCAAAATAGATCGAAGCCATAAGAGCTCGCATGTCCCTTGGGCCATGGCAAGATACTCAACCTTGGCAAAAGAGTGGGAGACAAGTGCCTGCTTTTTACTTTTCCATGATATGAGATGTGACCTGTAGAAGATGCAAAAACTTGTAGTGGAACGTCTATTTGTTTTGGATCTTGCATAATCCGCATCAGTGAAGCAAGAAAGTCCATTCTAAGTTCCCGATGCATAGAAATGCCCAGAGATATCTCAAGATATGGTAGACGGCATCCATATGTGCAGTACGTGGTGCATGCATGAACTGACGAACCACACTCACATCAAAAGCCAAATTTGATCTCGTGTTAGTCAAGTAGATGAGGTGACCAACCAATCTCTGATAAACTGAGGGGTTAGAAATCAAATTTCCAGTCTCGACAAAGGGCTTTACATTTGGATCCATCGGAGTAGAGGCAGGACATCAACTGATGTGAATTTGGGTGCGGAAGCATAAAAAGAAGAAGTTATCTACACAACAATCAACCACACAACATCTACACTACACAACAACAACAACAACAACTAAACTGACGAAATGAGATGGGTTTCTTTCTCTCTCTCTTCTCTCTTCTCAATATTCAAGGTTAAGTACAAATGAGGCCAAGGGGCCTATTTATAGAAGAGATTAGCTTGCTAAACAAGCTATTACCTAAAAAGACTAAAAAATGCAACTAATATCTAAAAATGACATATTAGTCCCAAACATACTTGGAAACTAATAAAGCTCTAAAATAAAGGAAAATTACAATAAAAGCAAGAAAATACTAAAATAAACCCTAATTCTCATCATTCTCCCCTACTTGAAAGAGCTCGTCCCGAGCGATAAAAATGTGTGTGAGGGCAACATCCGGGGGCTCCCCTACTTGAAAAGGAAGTTGTCCTTTGAAGCATCCCGCATAACGACTTGCAAAATAGGCGTGAAGAGAAACCACAAAGTTATGCCATGGCCGATGAATATGAAGGCGGCCTCTAATCCATCCAACGAAAGAGCAAGCACAAGATCGACGCGGAGAGGGCTATTGATGCCAAATTTCATCCAAATTGCTCGTGACGAGCCTCCGTAGCATCGAAGCATGTAAATGCGTCATGGAGCGCTCCTCATAAGGAACCCAAATGGATCCACAAATCCCACACCGATTGTGATCGCCCTATGCAACATATACTCCTCATAGGAAACAACCACAAAACCATCATCACAAAGCTCATTATCGTGATAAAAAATGGGGAAAAAATCCATTAAATCAAATATTGCCCCCTCACGATAATGAGTGCGAATCTCCCAACCATCTTCAACAAATAAATCGAAAAAATCACATAGGAAGTACCCCTCATCTTCTACCCCAAAGATAGGAATGAAGTCCACAATCTCAAATGTCTCCAAATTCCTATATTGAGTACGAGTGAGCCATCCATCCTCCTCGAATATGGAAAAAAAGTCACAAGGAAGGAACTCAGAGTCACTAACAAGCATCGTCGCGGTCTCAACAACCTCAGAGACATGCTCATGAAGCATATCCGAAGAGATACTATCATCGGTGTGCGTCGGAATGACATCAGATGTAGGAGGAGGTACACCGGTAGACAAGTACTCCAAATATGGGACCAAATACCCCGCTCGTGCGCGTATCCATTATTCACATGCCATCTCCATCTCATAATACTCGGCTCGATATGTATGTAGGTGTTGATGGTACAATCTCATACTCTCTGACAGAATAAACACTATATGCCAATGTGTGAAGCTTGTGAGAGAGATATGAATCCGTCTTGGCCCAAGAAGCTTGAAGACTTTGGAGTTCCTTGATGATGGCACAGCTAACCTTGTCAAAATCGGCACATGCATTCATATCGAGGCCGTATTGGGTACCATTCCACGAGAATTTGTAAGAAAGGTATTCTTCTGGTGAGGGAGGGATTAAATCGTAGGACCTTGATAGATTTGGGGTAGATTTGTAATTATTGGAAAATGTAGGGGCTGAATTGTAATTTTCAGAAATTGGTTGGGGATTAGTGTGTTGAAGAGGTCCGTGTGGTGGGAAAATTTGGTTAGGGTTTGTAATGTGGTGGGAGGTTGCCGGGGTTGAATGGGGTTTGGAATCAATTTTTTTCGATTGAATTTGGCTAGGGTTGGTATTAGGATGGATCTTGGATTGTTTGGAAGGAAAAGACAATGAATCTTGGGAGTGGGTAATGCTTTCTTGAAATTCCGGTGGTTCTTGATTTGTTAAGGGTGGGTTCTTGAATTTGCGGTGGATTTCTTGAGATTTGGACTGAATTTCAGCATTAGAATTGGTTATTACCTTTTCGGGCAGAACTGTTGGAGATTCTGGACTGTTACGCCGTGTTCCCACGCAAGAATGTTGGGCCGGACCTTTTACAGGGATCGCGGTGGTTGCGCCGTGGACCACTGCTCGGCTACGGCTTCTCGGCGATGGCGTGACTGCTCTCGGGGCAGAGCTGCCGGCGGAAGCAGCCAGGGATTTTATTAGCTGTGATAAACCTTGCTTCGGGATTGCTTTGGTTATCCCATCCGATGAAAAAGGGTTGGTGGGGGTTGTGGAGTTGGCTGTGAAATGTGGAGATTAGTTTTTTTTTGCAAATAATGAACCCAATGGAAGTTCCAATCTTCTACAAACATGGCTAATCCAAGAACAAACCACGTTCTGATACTAATTTGATGTGAATTTGGACGCGGAAGCGTAAAAAGAAAAAGTTATCTACACAACATCTACACTACACCACGTCAACAACTAAACAAAGGAAATGAAATGGGTTTCTCTCTGTCTCTTCTCTATTCTCTATATTCAAGGTTAAGTACAAATGAGGGCCAAGGAGCCTATTTATAGGAGAGATTAGCTTGCTAAACAATCTATTACCTAAAAAGACTAAAAAAGGCAACTAATATCAAAAAATGACATATTAGTCCCAAACATACTTGGAAACTAATAAAGCTACAAAATAAAGGAAAATTACAATAAAAGCAAGAAAATACTAAAATAAACCTTAATTCTCATCAACAACCTATCATCTCAGTGTCCTGCAGAAGGTCGAGAGTGTACTTCCATTGAGAAAAGGAAATCCCACGCCGAGATCGGGTTACCTCAATCCCAAGAAAGTAACAAAGTGGACCCAAATCCTTCACATCAAATACTCTCCCAATATCTCTCTTAACTCGAGCAATCCCCTCAGTATCATCCCCTGTAATAATGATATCATCCACATAGATGATACATCGGTGATTGGGCTGACGTCGAACAAAGCATGTATGTTCAGAATGACATCTAGTAAAACCGATGGAGTTAATCACCTCACTAAATCTGCTGAACTAAGCTCGAGGGGACTGTTTCAGGCCATATAAGGACTTGCGAAGTCTACAAACTTTGCCAGCATACTCCCCTCAGCTCGAAATCCGGGAGGAGGATCCATATAGATGGTCTTTATCAAGTATCCATGAAGAAAAGTATTTTTGACGTCCAATTAATGCAAAGGCCAAGAGTGAGACGTCGCAAGAGAAATAAGAAGGCGCACTGAAGTGAGCTTAGTAATAGGGGCAAACATAGCACAAAAGTCCTTCCCTGGAATTGAGTGAAGCCCTCAGCAACTAGACGGGATTTGTAGCGATCAATAGATCCATCAGCCGAATCAAAAATCCATTTGTAACCAACTGTCTTTTCTCTGGGAGGGAGGGACACAAGCTCCCACGTGCCATTTCTGTCCAAAGCATCCATCTCAATTTTCATGGCATCCACCCACTTGGGATCCTGAAGAGCCTCAGTCACAGATTGGGGAATAGAGATGGAGTCAAGATGACCAAGAAAAGCACGATAGCATCCTGAAAGGCCATCATAGGAAATATGCTTGAATATAGAGTAATTAGTACTACAAGTATGGTCATATCGGGAAGCGGGGAGATGAACACGAGTAGGATAACGAGATTGAAAATCAGAAATATGAGATGGGGAAGAAGAATCAATGATACCTGCGTCCAGAGAAGGAATAGGTAGAGGTGGCCGAGGGCGACGAGCATAAACTTGCAAAGTGGGCTCAGAAGGGTCACTCGGTAAAACATCGTCAAACACAGGAATGGGACGAGCTAGAGGAGAGACCTCCGTAGAAGGAGGAGTCAAAGGGGGAACCCCACCATAAAACGGGACATCCTCATGAAAGGTAACATTAAGAGAATGATACATATGTTTAGACATAGGATCATAACATCGATAGCCTTTGACATAACAGAATACCTAACAAAAATGCATTTAATTGCTTTATCATCAAGTTTATGCCGGGAGGGACTTTGGTTGTGAACAAAACATGTACAACCAAACACTCGAGGAAGAATGTGGAATAAAGGAGTATCAGGTTGAAGCCACTAGAGGGGTGCCTTCCCACCTAAAATTCGACTTGGTGTTCGATTGATAATAAAAGTGGCAGTAAGAACAAGATGCCAGTATGTTTTGGGAACTCTTAACCCTCAATAAACAACGAACTACCCCTATGAGATGGCGGTTTGTACTTTTTGTAACACCATTTTGTTCAGGGGTATAGGGCAAAGTAAGTTGGTGAAGATTACCCTTTTGATTAAGTTGAGAGCGGAATTCATTAGAGACATACTATCGCCCATTATCAGATCTAATATTATGAACCATGATATATTGGGTTTTAATCATTTTGAGAAATTGAACAAACAAAGGTAAGACATCAGATTTTTTTAAGCAAATAAACCCAAGTACATCTAGAATAATCATTAATAAATGTGACATAATACCGGTAACTCGAGAAAGCAGTAACAGAGGAAGAGCCCCACACATCAGAGTGAATTAAGTCAAACATACTGAGAGCACATCTCATAGGAGAAATATAACTAGTACGAACATGTTTAGAAAGTTTATAAATCTCACAAACAAATCTTGTCTTTACAAGCTTTAGAAAGAGATGGGAAAAGCAAACAATACTAAATATTGACATGCCGTAAATGAGCATGCCATGAATGCAAAGTCTTCAAAGAAACATCATAAGAGAAGGAAGCTGCGTAGGATAGAGGCACCGAGACTGGAGGTAGAAGGTTGCGATGGTGGATCCCCAAAGCGATAAAGCCCGTCGCGCTCATAGCCCTGCCAAAAATCCTCCTCGAACTCAGGTCCTGCAAATAGAAATGAGAGGGTAAGAAAACAACAACACAATTGAGATGTTTACTTAATTAGTTCACAAACAAGAGATTGATGGAAAAATTGAGAACATGTAAGACTGAAAAGAGGGTAATATCAGGGGATAGGCGTATATCTCCCTTACTGTGAATGCGTGCAAGAGAGCCATCTGCACGACATACATGTTGGCAAACAGGTGAGTTAGGCGAAAGGAACAAGGATGACCCATCCGTCATATGATCTGTTGCTACGGAATCGACAAGCCTACTTCAACATGAAAAGCAGAATGAATACGTGAAACTATAGTGGCTGTGGGAGTTAATGTGTCAGCACGATTGAGTGAACTCAACTGCTCCGCTATCAATCCAGATTGAGACCGTAACTGGCTTAGATCAACAGACGGGGTTGACTGTGAGGGGCAGTCAGAGGAGGTGTTACTGGAGGACCCGAGGTGTCGGCGATAGCAACAGTGCGGAATGAGCCAGATGATCTAGTTCGATCAAATTTTTTCCTCAACTCTAGATGAAGTTTGAAGCACCGATCTCGAACGTATCCCGTGGCACCACAGTGGTGGCAAACAACCTTCCTGTCCCTAGGATGAGAACCTGAGTGTGCAACAAAGGCAATCTGATCGACAGTGGAAATAGGAGCAGGGGATGGCTGAGTCGGACGAAGGCGATATTTCTCGCCATCAACAATAGCAAACGCCTCGCGCAGAGGAAGCATATGGGAGGTATTAACGATATGAGATTTCAACGAACCAAACTCAAACCGCAATCCCATAAAAACTGATATGTATGTTGACGCTCCAGATGTGTCAATAATAGGGACGCGATCTCGGGGGAAAAATCATTGAGAGGCTCATATTGTGCCAATTCTTCCCAACGGTACTGAACGTAAGCAAAATAATCGGGGAATGAAAAGTGTAGGGGCTCCTGAGAGGCTGCAGAGATCTCCCGATAAAGCTTGAATATATGAGCATCATTATGCGCATGGGCGTACATCTGAGTGAGGGCCTTCCAAAGGTCGGATACCGACTTATGGAACATAAACATCGTATAAATCCGCTCTTCCATTGAGCTGAACATTCAACTCAAGGTTGTGAACCGCTCCATATCCCATTGATTGAATGCATTGGCATCACTAGAAATGGCTGCTTTTCAGTTCCCAAAAGCCAACTTGTCTTTCCTTTTCTTCTAATATAGAGACGAAAGGATCGGGACCATGATGCAAAGCTTTGTCCATTTAACAGAACGCTCGTGACCCTTTGAGCCGGGCTATGTTGTGCCAATGAAACTAAATCTTTCCTAACCAACAAAGGTACCAATATCCCCACCACAACAAAACAACGTACAAGGACAAAAAAATGGCAACTAGGCACAAAATGCCCCCCCCCCCCCCCCCCCCCCCCCCCGAAAAAAAACCCGGCAGAGAGGCTAACTCAGTTCAGTACATCATAAATGAGAAGAATAAGGGTAATATAGGCCAGAAGCCCTAGGTTTAGGGTTTAAAGAGAACTAAGGCTTAGATTAGGGTTTTGGAGAGGAAAATGGTCGGACTAGGGTAGGGGCCGGCCATATCTACATCGGAATAACACCGGTGGCCAGAGAACTCTAAAAGAGGGGTGCGATCTGCTCTATAGCAGTCGCGATGTGAAGAAGGGTGTGGGCGGCTGCTGGAGAAGGTCGATGGCCTAGGAAAGTTGAGCGGCAGTCAAGGGGTGGTGGTGCGGGAGCGACGACGGTAGGCTGGTGGTGAGGAAGTGGCGGTGGGCTGGTGGTGAGTTAGGGTTAGGGTTTATGGGGCTTATATAAGAGAGAAAATTTAGGGTTTGGAGGCTCTGATACCAAGAAGATTTTTATGAGGTAATGGCTTACCCAATTGGGAGCCCAATAATTGTATTTATACTAGAGTTTAGATGGTTCTTGAACATACAATATACGAAAGGAATAACAAACTAAAACAACTATAGCCCAATACATAATGTGCCAAACAATAAAAGAGAGTACTAGTAATGTGACATCCAACACGTAATACCCAAGGGTAAAATGGAACAAGGGGTAAGGTTAAGAGATGCGGGTAGGCTCGTCCACCGTGGAAGAGGAGACCACGGCATTCAATCCAGACTAACCACAATTTGGAGACCATAAGGTCTGGCTCATTCGCAGAGGACAAGGAGCTGACCTTTCAGGGTTTGATCCCACTGATCACGGTCCAACTTGTTCTCAGGATTTGATTGATCCCACTGATCACGGTCCAACTCATTCACTAGGAACGAGGAATTGAGCTTTGAGGCTATGTAATTGAAGACATATTGGGGTGAATCTTCATCTTCCGATGTTTACTCAGTAAGGGTAGGAAAGTGAAGTTAGCATCTTCGGCCGTCGAGGAAGAACTTAAATGACTAACTTCCATTGCATCATTTCTAAGCAATGTGTCTCGGGGAACAAGCATATGACTTATCTCCGACCAATCACGGGGAAGCAAGCAAAAAGAGGTACTACGAAGCCCACGTCTCACACTTGCAAAATGCAAGACCTTGACTCCATTATAAAAGGTTAAAGTCATTCCTACGAAGCTGACGTTTTACACTTACAGAAGACAAAAAGAAACATATTTGATCAAGCAACAGTAAAAGCAAAAGACAATATGAAAAAAAAAACAAAGACGTTCACATTATATCAAGAAAAAATAGAGTCAAAGTAAAATGAGAAGACCTTGCAGGGTCACAAAACCAAGAAAAAATGCAGGAGATCATCATTGGCCGCATCAGCAGTCTCCTGGTCTTTTCTGTCAGCAGCCCAACAACCTACTCTTCATCTGCGAGTGCCTTGACCTCGTCGTCATCGGGATCGGGCTTCATAGCCGCACTTTCGGCCTCTGATGCTTTACCCCACACTTATTCAGCTTGCAATACCCGTTGTCGAAGGCCTCAAGTGTGGCCTCGGAGTACTCAGAAGTCTTGAACTCCTCCATAGCCTTTTTAGGGATTTCTTCGGCCTCAGACCTGCGATTAAGAGTTTCTTCTCCAAGTCATTGTTGTTGTTAACGGAGTGCGTGACACAATATTATTTGGAATGTGGATCGCTTGGGTACGTGGTAAACTACTTTAGCTGGTACGCGGTACGGTAGGGGTAGGTTTAGTTCTCACTATTTTTGGATTGTGTGGCACTTTAGAACTCTTGTTGGAGTTATATTAGTATTATAATAATTTTTTTTGTCATGAAGCATGTACTCCATCAATATTTAAAGTGCTCACTTAGAATGTACAACCAATGTAGTGTGTAGTCTCTATATTCTATAATATTTTATTAAAATATATAAGCCGTTCTTGTATATATTGGTTGGATGAGAAGTCTTTTTCTTCCCATTTATTCTATTATTGAAGTCAAAACTTGTGTTATGACTAATAATAATAATAGTTGTTAAAGTTGGGAACGCCACTTTTGAAATTCCGCATCGCGAACCCACCATGTTTCGGATCGTACGGCCCTAGATCGTGGTACGCAAGGGGTGTAGCGATCCCAGTAACTATAGTGTGACATCAGTTTTATCAATTGTGGCAGCTTCTAGGTAGTCTTTTGACTTCTTCTTTATGTCCACGTTAGCTTCAAGTCCACTTCGGCCTTCTTCAAGTCATACTAGAGCTTGGTTGACGTGCCTCAGCATTGGCCTTGGACTTCAGCACATCCCTGACCTTCTCCTCAGCCGTGGTTAGGAGTTCTTGGTGTCACCATCTTCGTCCTCAACCTTTGCTTCATTCCCTTGGCCGCCTTTACTCTGGTCTCTGCTGTCCTCGCCCTCTCATGGAGGACAACGGCCATCATATTGGTCTATAATTAAAAATAAAAATAAATTAGTAGATGAATTTTAGTATGCGGATGAAAACTTAGCATAAATGAAAAAAGGCGAAGAGATCAAATAATTACCTAAGCCGACCTGTGAAGAGTCATGCCGAAGAGAATGTCATGGGAGAGGGTCGAGAGGTAAGATAAATCCCTTTTGTAAACCCAACTCTAAACAGAGTCACCTGCTGGTTGGGCATGACAACACACTGAATTAGGGTCCTGCCTGATCTCGACTCGTGGCAGGACGTCTAGGGTCATAGGCAGCTGGAAGAGGAGTTTGGTGGCACTCCTGCGAAGAGACGAAATAGCAGAGACACAACGACAAATATATATATATATATATATATATATATTACAATATAATTTCACGTAGGGGTGAACCTGGAGCAACGACAAGGTTGTCCCATTGTGACCTGGAGGTCACAGGCTCGAGTCGCTGAAACAACCTTTGCATATGCAGGGATAAGGCTGCGTACATCTAACTCTCAGTACCCCGCAGTGGCGGGAGCCTCGTGCACTGGGTTTGCCCCTATTATAATTCCACGTATATAGCTCCATTTATTCTTCGCCTTAAAAACACAAATTGGTGGTCAAGCTAATTTACGTAACTAACATAATCAAATATTCAATGAAAACAACGAAATCCTTGGTCAAGATTATTAATTGAGAGAAGGCTGACTTTTTTTCGAACTTTTCTTTTAATCTCTTAGAAACCTCCAAAAGATTCCAATTTTACACGGTGAAGGTTTATTAGTTCTTAGCTGCGGCGCAAAATGTCCCCAACATCTCATTTTTTTTTAAATGCCAAACAAGTTCGACAAACCACATAACGTGTTGGACTGAGCCATGTCGTATCCATGCCTGTGTGTCTTTAAGTGTCCAACACCGGTACCTCACCTCCAGCAAAGTGTGTGTGCTTCCTAGAGGGTTGGTCACTTTATTTTAAATTATATGAAGGCGGTATGTTGAATTTTAAAAGGTTTAGATTCGGACTGAAAATGTTGTTTGCATGTCTAGTATGGCTACCTTTAAATTTTACACATTTCTCCTGAATTATGCTTGCTACCTTTAAATTTTACACATTTCTCCTGAATTATGCTTTTAAAAACGGTATCCTATTATTGTAGGTAGGGATTCATGCGACCAAAACGGCTCAATATATGCAGATATATCGAAGCCGCGAAGTAGGTCAATCTTATGTAACATCTGTTGGAACAACCTTTATTGCTATGGCTCATGCCCTGTGGCTTATGATGAAGCTGAGACCTCAAGTGGTACTATCAATACCCTTTTGCGTCTTCCTTTCCTCTTTAGTCATTGCATTTTTAGATTTTTACTTGTTTTTTTTTTTTTTTGTAAATTCGCTAGTGATAAAGATTATCACATTCTTCTCGCAGATCCTATGCAATGGCCCTGGGACTTGTATACCTCTGTGTGTAATTGCATTCTTTTTCAAGGTTTGGATGTTTGAACCTGAAACTTAGTTACGTTCATTTTCTTGCGTCTTTCCTTGTTAATAAAGTTGAACTTTCATATTGATTATTTAAGATGGCGTTGTATATAAATAACTAACTTTATCCTACAGGTCATGGGAATTAGATGGTCATCTATTTTCTATGTAGAGAGTATAGCAAGAGTGAGGAGGCTATCTCTAAGTGGCTTGCTTCTTTACAAGTTAGGCATAGCTGATCAGTTATTTGTGCAATGGCCCCAACTGCAAAGGATGTACCCTCGGGCCCACTATGTGGGCTGTCTCATGTAGTTGTGAAAGTTGTGCAATTGTGCGAGTTTTACCTTCTAAACAGTTGCTTCTTTACGAGTGATTTGGAAGTTAATCACTGTCTCTTCCATTACCAGCTTTCTTTTCCCGTAAGGGCTTGAGTTCTCCCCTAAAAGGTGGATTTTGTTATAGAGAATATATGTATACAGTACTATAGTCCTTGTATAAGAATAAGTATAGTACTTGTGGGAAATGGTCTTGTCTCATTTAGATGTTGTCATCAAGAGGTGGTCTTGTGTATTTCTTGTAGGATCCCATAATTGATAAAAAGACGACAATGTAATCTCTTGTACCTGTTCATGAAAATTTCTATATCATTTTGGGACATTTCTCTTTTGACCCCCCAAATCTAGGCTGAAACTGCCTGTGACAAAATATCCTCTCCTTAGCCCTCAATGTTCTATATATAATTAGACTTCATCCCGCTGACTTCACCGCCAAAGTTGTCAGTTATCGAACTTTGCCCCCCATTGTTAATGGTTCGGCATTTCACCATTACTAATCTTAACAAACTATTAAAATATCCCCACTTTGGCCCCACCGTTTCATATATAATGGGACTCTAGCCCCCATGTATTCATATATATAATTAAACTACAACTGAGCCAATTTTGGTCATTTGGATCTATAATGGTAAATTCCCTAATAGTAAAAATAGGAGGAAAAAGTTCAATAATTGAAAACATTGGGGACTTTTGGTGTTAGTTTTATGTTTCTTTAGGTTGGCATAATTTCATATTAACCCTGTCATTATGCACCCGCATACGTTGTATCCTTTGGATTTGACCTCCATAGTTGTTTTTGTTTGTAACTAACCGCCCTGCTAACCCAAGTAGTCACATACTTCACAAATATTCCTTTGAAACAGACCAAAGTTTAGGATGAAAAGTGAAAAAATAAACAAAATTTTGACAATAAACTAATATAACCAGCCTGCAACATTTATCTATAGTAGTTGATATACTATGGGATCACCTGTTTACATGTATGTGGTTAATGCCACTATTAATAGACACTTTGTGTGGTCCATCATGACATGGGTTTCAGCTAAGAACAAGAGGAAATGTCCATATTATGGCATGGCTTCAAGACAAGATGGTGTCCATATCCTATGACAAATTTAATATTTTTGCATGACAATGACACATGCACACAGCCGCTTGTAAAATGATAAAAAAACAGAATGAGAAGAAAATTCAAGCAGCAGGTTCCCTCTTGGATTATCTGGACTGCTGATTGTGCTGCCGCCAATATGGTTATGCTCGATTTTTAGGGAAGTAGACAATTCTGAAATCAATTAAAAAGCAGTAGTCGATTGGAGTTGAGGCCTTGTACCACTGTCTACTCATGCTTTTAGCTCTATAATATACTGCAGCTTTGGCATGGGGGAAGCTCAAGAACTGCCACGACACATCATGGGTAAGTTATTTGTTCAAGTGTTCAGGGAAGAAATGAGAATTTTATTTTTCTTTCTTAATTGGTAATGTTCGGAAGACTTGCAAAAAAAAGAAAGAACGGAAAAATATGATTCATGTAGCCCACCCTAGATAATTGGACGTTAGTTTGGACAATCTTCAGTATTGTAGCACCAAAATTTCGACACAATTTTAAACTCTTCCACTGGAGATCCTTTTAGAGGTCTTCCAACATATTGGGTTTTACTTCATTTATGACAATTTGGAACGCCATTCATATTGGGTCTAAAATGTCAACTAGTGATTGTTATTCGCAATTACACATTCATCTGGAAACTCGATAAAAACATCCCCCCCCCCCCCCCCCCCCCCACACACACACACAACACATACACACAAAAAAAAATCATGTATTTTGTTGCAAAAAAAACCCTGGTATCGCTAAATAGTTGATTTTGCAACAAACTGCATGACCCAGCTCAGCTGTATAAAAAATAGTTCAGGAACTTTCTGGAAAGATTTGAGGAGTTTTTTTTTTTTTCCTTTGGCAATATAACCTTTAATTAATTGGGTACCGTGTTATTAACAAGCGGAGAACAATTTTCACATATGAACTTAGCCATACACGAAACGAACTCGTTAAACAAGATGCGAACTCAGATATACATTACGAATATGGTTGAACCAATTTTAACACGGCCCCGACTTAATCAAGATATGAAAGTGGTTCAGCACAAATGTTGCAAAACCTAGGCGGGGTAACATTAATCTTTTTCCACACGTTTTTTTGTTTGTTTTTCACCAGTTCAGGAACCTAAAGATGAAGCAAGCTCAGTTGGGAGTGAAAATTTCAACCACCAATCCTCTACAATCTCTCAGCTTAGACATTACAAGTGGTGGCTCCAAATGGCCATCTTGATATTATTCATCCTCTCCGGACAGTCGGCCGCCACCCTCTTGGGGCGACTCTACTACGACAAAGGCGGAAAGAGCCAATGGATGGGAGCACTGGTCCAAACTGCTGGTTTTCCCGTCCTCCTTCCCTTCCTTTTCATCTCCCTAACCAAAAACCACACCCCCAAAGTTGATAATAATATTATCAACACCCATTCGAAAGAACCCTCCTTCTTAATCCATGTCTCACTATACGTATCCTTCGGCATCTTTTTGGCTGCAGATTGCCTCTTGTTTTCAATTGGCCTTTCATATCTCCCAGTTTCTACTTACTCTTTAATCTCTGCAAGTCAATTAGGCTTCACTGCTCTCTTTTCCTATTTCCTCAATTCCCAAAAGCTCACACCTTTTATAATAAACTCTCTCTTCCTTCTCACTATCTCCTCTGCACTACTTGTATTCCAAACTAATGATTCAGATTCAACTAACACATCTAAAGGGAGGTATAAGTATGCAATTGGGTTCTTGTGTACTGTTGGTGGATCGGCTGGTTATGGGTTGATGTTCTCTGTAACGCAGTTAATCTTTAGAAAAGTTCTTAAAAGGCAAACTTTTAGAGTGGTCTTGGAAATGATAATCTACCCGTCTGTGACAGCGACATGTGGTGTCCTCGTTGGGCTTTTCATAAGCCAAGAGTGGAGGAGTCTTAGGAGAGAGATGGAGGGATTTGAGCTCGGGGGGATATCGTACGTGATGACTTTGGTGTGGACGGCTTTGTTGTGGCAGGTTTTTGCCATTGGTTCCATTGGGTTGATTTTTAAGGTCTCTTCTTTGTTCTCCAATGTTATAAGTACTTTGGGTTTGCCGATTGTGCCACTTATGGCTGTGATTTTTTTCCAAGAGAAGATGACTGGAGTGAAGGCAATAGCCATGTTGTTGTCCCTATGGGGGTTTGTTTCGTATATATATCAACATTATCTTGATGATTTGAAGTCCAAGGCTGAAATTGAAGACGTCAACGGGGTTTCACGAATTGTCAAAAGATGCTAGTTGATGAGTATGGCAAGCATTTCGATTTCTACATAAACTATGCTGTATTTAAGATATTTGCATCTTGGAAAGTACAATATATTAACACTTACGTGATGGAAAAACATGTTACAATTCATTTTGTAGAAGTTCACAGTAGGCAGAAAGTTCGTGGAGTAAACTTAAGCCGGCGGATGAATGCTGCTATAAACGAGTCAAGATTCAAAGTAATGTTTGGGGTACTTAAATATGGCAGTTAGATTCCTTGTTTCGTTACTCTTTGCACTTACGGGAAAATAACTTTGCAATTTAATCCACAATTTATCTTTTGATGAAATAATGTACCCCTGGAAGGGTATCAAGTTGATCTCTTAATCAGGGACTACACGATTAGGACAATCTTCATTTTTGTTCATGGGAAATGCAAATAAATACCAACAATCCTTTTTCAATAGGTTGCATCTTGGCCTGTTCGTGGTATGTTAAAAACTCGTACCGTACCATTTTGTACGGATAAAAAGTGGTAATGGTTTACTTTTTTTACTTACTGAAAATCGAAATTACCGAAACCGAAATTACCAAGTTTTTGGTGAGTTCTAGTTTACACATCTAAAAAATCGATTTATCGAAATTACTGTACCAAAATTAAACACCAAAACTACCATTAAAAATGCGGTATTGTAATGTTGAAAAAAGTATAGGAAATAATGTTATAATTTATTATTTGGGTAGAGTGAATAATGTTTTGATTAATTTGTACATAAATATACAAAGTTGGGGTAAAATGATTTGAACTCGACACGTAGGCTCTTAAACATATCACTATTCATGGAACGGATTAAATGATGAATTTTGTTAAAATAGTAAAAAAAACACTAAAATAGATGGGAGTTAAGGTATATAAATAAGGGGTTACTCTTTGAGTATTTCAAGTTTAAACTTTCATTTTGAGTTTTCTAAAGTTATAGCATTTTGTAATCTTTTAACTTGCATTTAGTTTGGTGAACATTATTTTAGTCAATTTTTTCTACTAAATAAAAGTGTTGCAACCTTTTTTTTTAAAATCTAATATTTTGAGTTGGGGTAGCTCTAAAGAGAAAGACCTAATGGTGGAAATTCAAAATTTAGTGTTATTTTTTTTTTTGAAGTTATACCAAAAAAATCGATTTTGCTGCAATTTACTATAAAATGTGTGGTACGATTTTGGTTCAAGTTAGGTTGTACCGAGTGGTGTAAATGGTAATTTCGATTTTAGTCTATTAAAATTGATTTGGTATTGGTATGTTATATTTACCTACCAAACCGACCGAAAGTCGGCCCTAGTTTTATGTGACACATGTGTGCCTACATGTGCAAAACCATCTAAATCTCTACGTATACTTGACTTCATAAAAAAAAGGTGATCAGAAGAGAATATAAAGAAACAAAATAATTCTCTAATACATACCATTTTCCTCAATGTACTTATTGATAGTTTTTATTTGACAATTACAAAGAAAGTGTGGTGCTAAGAGCACCCCAAAAATAACTCCTAAATACAACGAACCTATTTTTACTATAAAATACCACCATGATTTAATTTTTACTTCAAAATACCACATTGAGAGTCACCCCATATTTAAAGTGTAAAAAGTTATTTTACCCACTTTCCATCCTTCTCTCTACACATTCAAACCTCTCAACTCCCCCCTTCAACTTCAAAACCTTTCAACTTCAACTAGAGATTAATCCCATTCAGGTTGGTACATTGAACAAACTAACTATTGGAATCCTACCTTTACGATTTCAACAACGAATACGTTCATTGAACATTAAACATTCATTTTGAAACAAACGATTCTACTGAAACAAATAATTAATTTTGAACCTATATATATATATATATATATATATATATATATATATATATATATATATATATATATATATATCTTAGCTCGAGTGTTCCAAATGAACGAATATGCTTCATTGACAAAATCAATCGAACTTCAATAAAAAAATCAATCGAAGTGATTCCTGAGACTACTGTTCGAACAAAAAATCCCAAAATGTATGCTCTCTTATTTTTTTAAACCAACAATTGGAATTCTAAAGACTACTATTACTAATCGTTTTGAAATAAATGATTTTACTGAATTGGTTTGAATCGAATTAGTTGAATTTGTTTAGAAAAGAATTTAAACGACCTAGGGTTTCGTTTGGTGTAAATCAGAAGAAATAAACTCCCAAACTCGTAATTTTTTGACGAATTAGGTTCTCATTTGAACTTAGCTTTATTCATGCCTTTTACCCCGACTTTTAATCCCTCTCTCGCCACATTTATCCCGAATCAAACTTGGGATAGTGAAATACAATCATTAGAGGAAAACATCACGAGATTTGATCCCTTACTCGTCACATTTATGTCGAATCAAACTTGGGATATTGAAATACATTCATTCGGGGAAAACATCATGAGATGTAATCCCTTATTTGTTATGTTGATGCCGAGTCAGCTGTTTTATTTTGCTGCTGTTGCCTCGAATGAGAGAAAAAGTGTTCGCGTGAAAATAAGAAGGCTATTTGGGGCTTTTAATATAAAGACACTGGTTACGACCTAAAGCCGTGACCTAATTTTTTTTCCACATCAACAACCGTGACCATGATATTAAAATAGCACTGGTCACGGCCCTGGATCGTGATCACTCTTCGAGACTATTTTAAATTGGTCACGATCCAAAGCCATGACCTCTTTGAAGGGAAATTTGGCATTGGTCATGGATATGGTGACCACCATAGCCCATAACCACAGTTGAGGGAAATTTGGCATAAATTTGGAACCATAATGGTCACGCCTTGGTCACAGATGAGGATTGGGACCCACTATGGTTAGGGCTAAAGGCCATGATCAGTTCCAGCTAGTTCCATGACATTTTATGGTCATAGAGCTGGTCACACTTTTATTGGCTATAGTCACGGATTTGGGTCATGACCATTTGGTCATGAACCAAATTCGTGACCAGCTTGCCGTGACATTCGAACGACTTTTGCCCTTCGTTCGAACAAACTATTATTCCATTCAAACCAGACTTTAGTTCGTTCGAACGAACTCTAATTTTCATTCAACGAACTTAAAAATGCATTTAGGTATTTTTCCTCAGCTATTTTTTCTTTTGTTTCACTTCTTCCCATTTTGTTCAGCATTAGCTAGCCCTAGGCAAATTTATTTCCTCCCCTTGTGCAATTCCCTTCCATCTTCTTGTGTGAGTTCCATCTACTGTTACATGCTTGACGCCATTTCCCGAGGTCGCCTTCTTCGAGTTATTTTTGCAGCTGCCTAGGTTTCATCTTCTTTTGGGGTAAGATTTTTTTCTTTTTTTCATATTTTTAATGTATATTTTTGTGCTATTCTTCTCTTATACTCTCATATATAGACATTTGAATTCATCGAAATAATGTTTTATGAGTGTATATTCTTGTACCTTTGAGCATAAATATATATCTTTCAAATATCTTTTTTTTTGTGTGTGCGGGGGTGTGGTGTGTGTGTGTGTGTGTGTGGGGGGGGGGGGGGGGGGGGTGTGGTGCTTTTTTCTCTTTTAATTCATTTTCAAATAAGAAATGAAAAAATATTTTCTCTTTGCCCCCTTATATGTGTTCTATCCCCATTTTCAATTAATTAATTTTTATTACATCCTCTTCCACTGAATGGGCATATATCACACACGTGCTTTGCTTTTATAGCTTTAATCCTTATATCAGTTTATACTACATCTTCTTCTTATCTTAATGTTTATTGGCTATTGGTTGTGGTTGGTTGGATGTTTGATCGGAGATAGGTCCTTAGTGCATGCGTGTGTTTCTTCCTTGTTGGTTCCCATTCCTATCCCTATTCCTCTACATTGATTTGTTATGGCTAGCGGTAAGCTACATCTGCTCGTCGACTATGAGCATTATTATCGTTTAGGCTTCCACTGTCATTCTATTGTCTAGGAGCAAGTTGTCACCCTATCGCATTTTACTCTAACTTCCTTTACTGGATGGTTTACGAGTCGTGGTTAGGATCCCTTTTTTCCCATGTGTGATGTCATTCTTCTCGATCTAGTGCGGGAATTTTATCATCATATGACGGCACACACTGCTCTCCTTCTCTCCTCTGTTCAAGGTATTGACATAGTCGTTACCTCTGCCACCATTGCCTCTCTTTTAGACATCCCTATGTCATTCTTCCCGATTTTGTACGTAGTATGTGAGATAGAGAGATGTATATATTATTATTTTTTTTATTATTTCTTGTACTCTTTTGAATTTTCTGTTACTCTATATTACATATGGATTCAATTTTATATTATTGTTCACTTTATAATATTAAATTTATTTAATTTCACTAATAAATTCAAAAATTACTATTCATAGAAATTTCTCAAATTACTAAATCACGTCCACAGTGTAATTTAAATACCTTTAAAAGTACGGGGTATTACATATCCCCATCGGGATATACCATAAATCGATACCCGTGAGCCTTTTTCATCACTACATGCCTCAAATCATCACCCTCTGAGGCCACGAGTATCCCGTGAAAATGCAGACCACCCTCAGAAACGATCGAGTACTAATCTGTCCCATTAGCTAATAACTGACGAACTCGATCCTGGCAGTATTGGTCCTCTGCCTGTGCTTTCACCACCCTCATTATAATTTCAGGTGTGACAGCTAATATGGACAGACAAGCCAAGGAAATCTCATCATTGTTTTTAGGCTCCATCAATCTCTCTTTCCAAACTTCTGTTAGCTCTCCCACAAGCCTTCGACTTAACGCGTCTGCCACCATGTTAACCTTCCCATGATGATACTGAATATCAAACTGGTAATCTTTCACGAACTCTAACCACCTCCTCTGTCTCATGTTTAGATCTTTTTATGTAAACGGATACTGAAGTGATTTATGGTCCATGAATAAGGTAAACTGCTATCCCAATAGATAATGCCTCCAGATCCTCAAGGCAAATACCGCTGCGTCTAACTCCAAGTCATGCATGGGGTAATTCTTCTCATGTTTCTTAAGCTTGCGAGATGCATACGCTATAGCCCTTTCGTCCTACTACAATACACCCTCAAGTTCGTGTAAGGATGCATCGGTGTAGACGCAGTACGCCATTCCTCCCTTAAGCAGTGCAAGTATAGGTGATGAGGTCAGTTTGCCATTTAGCTCATCAAAAGCTAGTTGACAATTGTCGTCCCAAATAAACGGTACCCCTTTTTGAGTTAAATTTGTCAACGAACCCGCAATCTTTGACAAACCCTTAACGAACCTTTGGTAATATCCTACCAATCCCAGAAAATGATAAATCTCGGTCGATGTCGTGGGCTGGCCCCACTCCTTCACCACCGATACCTTACTCGGATCAACATCGATACCCTTCTCATACACAATATGGCACAAAAACTACACCTCCCAAAGCCAGAACCTATATTTACTAAACTTCACATATAACTGATGCTCTTTAAGTGTCTGTAAAACCTTTTGTAAGTGCTTGGAATGCTCACCCTCAGAGCAAGAGTAAATCAGAATATCATCGATGAACACGATCACAAACTGGTCGAGGAACTCTCGAAAAACTTGGTTTATTATATCCATGAACATTGATGGCTCATTGGTGAGTCCAAATGACATCACCCTAAACTCATAGGACCCATATCATATCAGAAAATCAACTTTAGGGACATCATCCTCCTTGACAGGCAACTGATGATAACCAGACCGCAAATCTATTTTGGAAAAGTAAGTTGCTCCCCTCAGCTGATTGAATAGATCATCGATACGAGGTAATGGATACTTATTTCAAGTCATGACCTTATTCAAATCCCTGTAGTCATTACACAACTGAAGCGACCCATCCTTCTTTTTGACAAACAACACTGGTGCGCCCTACGGTGAAGTACTCCGTATAATAAAACCCTACCCCAAGAGATGTTGAATCTTCTTCCTCAATTCCCGCATCTCAGATGGGGACATGCGATAAGGCGCTCAAGCTATAGGTCTCGTACCCAGTGCTAGGTAAATAACAAAGTCAATTTCCCTGCTAGGCAAAAACCCAGGTATGTCCTAAAATACATCCTCAAATTCCCTCACATTTGGAATCGATTTTAACATAACAACCACCTCATGTGAGGTCTCCTCCTCAATGTAATACATATGTGTGCTCAACCCTCCCTCAGGAAGAGGAATCGCCACTAAGAACATCTCCTATCCTGGAATAGAGAATACGATAGTCCTCCCGAAACACTCCACCATCGCCCAATATCCAGATAACCAATCCATCCGTAAGATAACGTCATACCCCTCCATGTCTAATACAAGAGTATCAACAGCTAAACATAATCTACCCACATCAATATTCACACCCCTATAGATCGAGTGTATAAGTGACCCACTACCCATTGGTGACCCCACGCACATAAGGAGATAACCAACTGTCTCTAATAAGCCGGAAGCTCGTGCAATTCTAGTCGCTATGAAAGAATTTGATGCCCCCGTACCAAATAGAATACTACCTACAAGACCATAAATATGAAACGTACCTGCTACTGTTGGTGGTGCCAGTGGGGATTACTGTATGGTGGCATCTTAGACATTATAGACATGCCCGTCCTGTAACTGTCCCTGCTGTGATGGTGCATGTGGTGCTAGTGTTGCAGGTGGCCTTTGCTGCTCCTACGGGAAACCCGACTGCTATGTCAATGAAGGCCATTCTATTAGTTAGAGTCCAGCGGGGACACCACATCGAGGCCGAGTCTATTTTGGTGAGAGAGGACAGCATGCAAGCGAGGTATCTTGACCTCTTCGAGTTAGGTATATTAAAGTTAAATTTTGACGATGAAATTCCTTCTTTAATGAGGAAGGAATGCAATACCCTCTATTTTTTGTGTATTTATTTAAAATGTGTAGTTGATTATTATATGCCTTCCATGAAAAGTGATTTATCACTTGGTATAATTTTATATGTTTTTTTAATTCGCATATGGGTTACGTGAGTTCACTTTTTTGGAAATCAACATAATACAAAGTAATACATTAATTTGATATAGTAAGTAACTTAGTATTATGGGCGACTATGGAACGGTCAGGGCCTAGGTGTTGGGGGTTTCCTTGATTGGATTACTCCATCGATATCGGGTCCCACTGATCGTGAAGTAGTTTCTTACTTAACTTTATTGTCTCGTACCTATAAAGTAAATTAATGAGATAATTAATTTATTAGAATATGTCCTAATTTCTATGGACTTTCGAAATATATAAAAAGTTTTTTTACTTAAAATAATGGGATTTAATTCTACTGGGTTAATATATAGCTTGGGCCAAGTTTCAGGTCGTTTGGAATATATTTTTGTATCATGGGGTTAAGGCTAATATTTGGTCTAGGCTTAATTTCTTGGTTAGATCTTTATTATCTTAATTTGAGAAAACTAAAGCACTCATAAGACATTAGATAAAATTCTAGAGGCTAAGGAGAGGAGTCACACCTAGGACTAAAGAGAATTTGGGGGATTTGTCAAAATCAAAAACTCAATAAAAATAATTTTTATTCCAAAAGAATTCAAAATTTTCCTCCCTTATATATATAACTTATCATGTTCTCTTTTAAATAATTCCAATCCTTTTTACGATCTCAGTAAACAAAGTAAAAGTGCATGTAGATTAAGTCATTTAAAGCAAGATAAATAAATAAAATCTCATTTCATAAATGTGTGTTGCTATCATTACACCTTTTTGAAGAAAAGAAGAAATATAATGGGACTCAGCCCGATCCCCCCAAAACTTTATCTCTCGCTTTCTTTCTCCCTCTATCCTAAGATCCCCCATCCTTGTGATGCACGCGCTTCTCCTTGCGATGAGCTGACGAGCCTTCGCTAACCGATCCAGATCCCCCCTCAAACGAGGCAGATGGCACAATACAGGAAAGAACCGGGATCGACTCTTGAATATGAGCAGTTATAGAAGCTACCCAATCTCGAATGTCCCTCAGCCAGGTAGTCGACACCCGGACATGCTGCAAGAAAAATGAA
Source organism: Sambucus nigra (assembly GCA_949130495.1). Classification (NCBI taxonomy): domain Eukaryota; kingdom Viridiplantae; phylum Streptophyta; class Magnoliopsida; order Dipsacales; family Adoxaceae; genus Sambucus; species Sambucus nigra. Next base: position 371,859,439 of record OX422216.1, read on the forward strand.
AAAGAGAAAATCAGTCTGTCTGAGGCAAAGAAGAATTCAGAAAAACAAAAGATAAAGAAAAAAGTTATACCTACGACCGAAGAACGTCCTCAGTCAACCCCAACACCTCCGAGTCCATCGCGTTAGGGCGATGCATCATACTCACCGAGCCTCCCCCAGGCAGTCATATGTTGTAAGAGGGAGGATCAAGCATCATAAATGGAACCTCTGATGTCGCCCCCGCTGCTAACGTCGACATACCACCCGCTCCATGGGCAGACCTCACTGGCCGACTCGTACCCCTGTCGGTAGGGGTGGACAAAAAAAAGACCGACCCGATTGACCCGATTGGACCGAACCGGACCGAACCCACATTTATAGGCTTTTTTATAAATCGGTCCTAATTCGGTCCTATATTCGGTCCGGTCTAAAATAGTCATTTTTAATTCGGTCTTAGGATCGAACCGGACCGTTTATTTTAATACTACATAATATAAAATTAATTTTATATAAATATATGATATATGTTTATTAGTAAATAACTAGACCCTAAGTAAAAGTCTCTCACATCAACATATACACGGCTGACCAACACATTAGGAGGTTTCCTCTCTCTCATCTCTTTCGTCTTTCCTCTCTAAACACCGTGGCAGCTGCCGGGTTTTGGTGGTTGGGTAGGTCTATGAGATTCCGGCATCGGGTTGATGTGGCTGGTTGGAGGGGTTTTCGATGGGTACATGATTCAGGCTTTTGTCGGCGCGGGTTGGAGGTAGTCGTCGTCGGGTTCCCATTTTTGAGATGGTCGTCGATGGCCGGCCCGGGACATCAGGTCCCACCCATCCTCAACTTTCCAGCAACTCTGCCGGCACCGGCGACAACAGTTCATCATGCTACGGTATATTACTTAAACTATTTGTTTTGATTTCTTATTTTTTGTTGTTATTTGTTGGTATAAAACCCACAATGGGTCTTTGATATATGTTTAATTTGGTTTACTTTACTGGTAGCTTTCGATTTTGGACCCATTTTTCTGACAGAATACCCATTTGTGAATCTGTGATATATGTTTATTCTGGTATAAATCCCAGCTGTTGATTGTTTTATGGTTTGAACCCACTTTTTTGGTAACTTTGTTGGTAACTTTGAACCCAACTTTGCTGATATATGTTTCCGGTTTACTTTACTTGTAACTTTGGACCCATTTTTCTGGTAGAAAACCCATTTAATTTGGTTTACTTTACTGGTAGCTTTCAATTTTTTTTGGGTTACTTTTCTAGTTTACTTTGAAATAACTGTGATATGTGTTAATTTGTTGTGACTTGTTGGTTCTACTCTAATATAAAACCCACAATGGGTCTGTTTGTGAATCTGTGATATATGTTTATTCTGCTATAAAACCCAACTGTTGATTGTTTTGTGGTTTGAAAAAAAGTAAATGTAAATAAAAGTGGACCGATTATTAACCGAACCGGACTGAAAATAGCCTAGACCGAATAAACAAGCTAAAAACCGATTAAATCGGTCCAAATTCGGTCTTCTCAAATATAGGACCGAATGATTCGGTCCGACACTTAAAAATGCCAAAACCCAAACCGGACCGGACCGCGCCCACCCCTACCTGTCGGAAGCTGTAGGAGGTGGAGGCATATTCACCACATTACATATTCATAACAATATTAACTAGCTCATCATGAAATAGAGATAATTGTACGTCGCCACCGTCTCCGTGTAAAGAGAATAGGGATCAACATTCATCACCGTCACCCGAGCATCCTCTGACACCTATCGCACCTACCTCATAGATCTCGCGGGCATCACCGGTGGTACCACCACCTCTTCCTCCATAATGTGCCTGGCTACTCTCTCTCCCAGATATAAGGAGTAGCCAAACTCATATGCGAGTAGTCAGCGCATCTGCGCATTCCCACCGATTACCCCTGTATGCTGGATGGTCATCCCCCATGGATAAAAGGTCACCTACATATTGCCAAGACTAAGTCAACACTTGGATAAAGGAAAACGCCGAAAGGTAAATTCAAAAGAGAAATGAAGAGATAATCCGATCGCTCATCAGGTCATTCAAGACCTGACGCACCGCCGCCAAAGAGAGGGACTGCCTTGATAATCGATTATGCTTTTGCCATCGATACATCAGGCAGAAGCCCCCCACCGACTCATCCTACAAACCAATCAAATGGGAATTGAGCCCAATCACCTCATAGAACCACTTTTACAAAAATACGAGAGTCAGCAAACAAGAAAATAAAAAAATGAAATAAAATGCATACAGGAAAAAATGCAAAAAGAAGAATACCTCCAAAAGATACGTAGCTCCAGTAAAAGTCTGTCGGAAGCACCGACTAAAAGCATCTAAAGATGAATAAAGGGTCGCTCAAGTCAAGCCCCCCAGTGAAAAAGAGGGATATTAAAAAATACCCTCAAGTATGGTAAAAACCATAAATGGACGACATCGTCGCTTGTCGCCTAAAAAATCCCCCTAGCAGTAAAAGAATAAATAAACGAGCCATCTGCCGAACCTGCAGCCCGTTAGCCTCATTGATCTGTCGACTTAGCAAAGCCTTGCAAAGAAGATATATACGGATTGAGTCCCCCGAGACTACCCATCCAATATCACCCAGCTCCGCCTCCACCACCATCGGCATCACCCTTAGCGTGCAATCCACCTCTATCTGGGTCCCCTCACAATCTATCCCCAGCAGCTGCTGAACATCGATACGAGTCACTGTTATCTTCCCAAAACCCAAATGTATGATGTGGGTAGTATCCCACCACCTCTCCCCCAGAGCGCATAAAACCGCTGTAGAACATGGCGTCTCATCTAATGCAGATTCCAGACTGCCAAAACCCGCTAAAGAATCTATCCAATGCACCTTTGCAGGAAGGTGCTCCCACACATCTCTAAATCCCATTATCCCCCGAGATCGAAGACTCGTTGCAGCAATATCAGTCTGTTAAAATAAACAAGAAAACCTTTTGTCAAAATTCGAAGAAACAAGAGAATGCACAAGAAAATCGCAAAGAATGCCAAAAGTCACACAGTACTTACATAACCATCAGGGTTCCTCACCCAGGACGATCGATGGTGCGCAGGCTCATGCAAAAGAATCTGCTCATTGGTGATAGGCTTGAACAAATCAAAGACATTCTCGTTGCCCAATGCCAAAGGCACACTGTCCCTCCACTCCAAAAGCGCCCAATCATCAACATCTGGCCAAGACACGTGGACATCACTGCTAGAAAAATCCGCCATTTTCTAAACTGAAATGAAGAGGGAATGCAAGAATGGATCGCAGAAGAAAGATGTAGAAGATATGAAAGTAGAAAGCCGTGAAAAATGAAGAGAACTCTCCATTTTTTATAGAAGGCTAAGAGGTATGCGAATCGGCAGTCCCCTAACACTCGCCAATCGACACTGTTCTTTCCCCTTCCCAAGGCAGTCCATACGACCGTACCATTGCCATTTGGTAACCTCTACAACCTACCAGTCGGCAACCCCTTGAAATTTCGTACAAAAATCATAGAAAGTGCCAGAAAATCCCAAAAATTCCCTGAAAATTCCTAAAATTACCCAATGAATATTGAAATAATTCTTCACCAAGAAAACCATTTTTCAAAGTTCCCTAAGTTTCCAGCGGGACTAATACCACATTTTTAATCCCTATATTAAACCTAAAAATATGGCGCACCCATTACCACTCCCGAAAGGAATCTTGGGAACCTCAAACTCAGGAAAAATCAAAAGCTCCTCAACAGAGTTAACCTTTTTCCAGCAGGAATTCCCGAATTAAACTTTTCCCCAATAAAAATTCCAAATTCCCCCAAACAGAGTCAGAAGCCTTAATCGGGCATCTCTCCCTAGTAACACATTCCCGAGAAGAATCCCAAAACCTCAAGTTATCAATTGGACTAAGATTTTTAGCCTTTATCAAAAGGACACAATCCCCAGATAAATGTCTCCTCCCAAATAGAGTCTCAAATAAAAAATCCCCAGGAAAGTTATCCCCAACATAAGGTCCTCAGAATTGACCTCAGCCCGTAGAATTGATCATTCCATTTAAGGTCCTCAGAATTGACCTCGACCCTTAGAATTGGTCGCTCTAACTTAAGGTCTGCAGAATTGACGTCGACCCGCAGAATTGATCGCTCCAAACTTAAGGTCCTCAGAATTGATGTCAGCCCGCAGAATTGGTCATTCAAACTTAAGGTCCTTATAATTAACCTCGACCCGCAGAATTGGTCCTTTTCACTTTAGGTCCTTAGAATTGACCATGACCCACATAATAGGTCGCTCCACTTAAGGTCCTCCGAATTGACCTCGACCTGCAAAATTGGTCACCCAACTTTAGGTCCTCTGAATTGACCTCGACCCTCAAAATTGGTTGCCTCTACTTAAGGTCCTCAGAATTGACCTCGACCTGTAGAATTGGTCGCTCCCACTTTAGGTCCCCAGAATTGACCCCGACCCGTATTATTGGTCGCTCCACTTAAGGTCCTCAGAATTGACCTCGACTCGCAGAATTGATCGCTCCGTTTAAGGTCCTCAGAATTGACCTCAACCCGCAGAATTGGTCACTCAAACTTATGGTCCTCAGAATTGATCTCGACCCACAGAATTGGTCGCTCCACTTAAGGTTATCAGAATTGACCTCGACCCACCGAATTGGTTGCTCCCATCTTTAGGTCCTGAAAATTAACCTCAACCTACAGAATTGGTCGCTCCAACTTAAGGTCCTCAGAATTGACCTCGACCCACAGAATTGGTCATTATGCTTAAGGTCTTTAGAATTAACCTCGACTCGCATAAATGGTCACTCAAACTTAAGATCCTCATAATAGATCTCAACCCTCAAAATTAGTCGCTCCCATCTTTAGATCCTTAGAATTGACTTCGGGTCACAGGAGCGGACATCCCCAGCATTACCTAAGGTCTTAAGAATCGACCTCGACCCTCTGAATCAATCATCCTCATCCCTTCTTGCTCCTCAAAATTGACCTCTTTCCAAAACATCACGTGGTGTCTATTCAATGGATTTTCGTTGTTTCAAGCTCATCCGCCGTGGAGCTCTATAGACACCACATTCTAGGACCCCCTAAGTCTCTCCTAAGGTCCTTAGCACTGCCCTTTTCCCTACAAACCCTAGGTCATACTCCGAGTATAGATCTAGAGGCCATTGGGCGCTTTCAAGACCCGTTTGACTCTCGTCAGCTCTATTGCAGAGCAAAAGATCAATGAATTTTTAAAAGGATCTGAATCCCCTTTAAAATAACCAGCCCCATGGGCCAATCGGCATAACAGTTCCGACGAATGAACCAGTTTACTACTAAAAACTAATCTAGAGGCCACCGGGAGCTCCCGGGCCCCGATTTGACCCCGATCAACTCCATCATCAGAGAAAAATCACAATTAATCCTCTAAGGGCACTAAACCCCCTTTATTATGGTCCATCCCATGCACAGAACAACATAATTATTCAGATAAACGATCTATTTTTACCCAAAAACTGATCCAAAGGCCATCGGGCACTGCCAAACTTCATTTAACTAAGGTCAACTCTTTAGATTGAGCGAGAATAAATGGATATTTAAAGGGCACCGAATACCCTTTCCAACGATTTGATTAGTGTGCGTATCAGCCTTACGGTAAGGACGAATGACCCATTTTACTCCGAAGGGTGAGCGGGCACTTCCGGGCCATGTTTGACCAAAGTTAACTCTCTAAATCGAGTGAAGCTCTTTGGAATGCCGAATTACCTCACATAACATTTCCAATGGTCTACCCCGTGCACAATTATGACTTAAGGTTTGGACGAACGATTCATTACCATTCGACAATCTCCCTTCCAAAGGACCGATAAGCGCTTTCGAGCCCCGTTTTACCCAAAGTCAACTCCTAGACCTGGGAGAGGCCTAAAGTACTATTGAAGGTATCTCAATTACCTTTATAATGGTATGACTCATGTGTGATTTGTATTAATAGATTGCATTCTACGACCATTTTTTGAAATTTTTTGCACGATATTACCGATTGCAAGTCCATTACCTTGCCTATCAGCAGTATGTCTAAGGTCACCCGTCGATTGACAGGGCTAAGGTTATGTCGATCGGTAGTACCCCTACCCTATAAAAGGAGGGCATGATATCACTCTCAACAGACCTCAGATCCATCAATATCAGTGATCTCAACAGCATTCTCTTGCAATCAACTAAGCTTTATTATGTGAAATCCCTTTCGTATTTCATTCCCATCATTTTCATACCCAATTTAGAAAAATCTCCTTCTCTCTTATCCAACATTCAAGGAATCTCATCAAGGATCAAGATCAAGCCTTAATTCTCCAAAGAAGGTTCAAAAATCCTTTTCTCTCTTTAAATTCTTTATTTTTGCATTAGTTACATAAATTCTTAATTTAGCTCATTAACATCTCATCCTTTATTAGTTATATTGCACATAGTTTATTTTCTATAAAAAACAAAGAAAAAGAGGGTTACACCAATAAATTCCAACGGGATTATTTGCCATATTTTCTCAAAACTAAAATATCTTTTCTACACACATATAATAAACTCCCGTTTGAATCTATGGGATAAATCGCACCCTTATTTCTCATGCGATCTACATGGACTTTGATTCCTTTATAGGCTATATAGGCATTTCGGGCTAAAACCCGAGACTCTAGTCCAATTTTCCATTTTTCCTATTTTCACATTTTCATCCTTTTTCATCTTATCTATATATTACTCATATATATCATATTTGTGATTCATACTTGCGTGTCTTATCTAACAAATATTATCGTTTCATTATAGCAATCAATACCTCGATAAGCGCATACATTGTATTTTCTATTTATTATTTCGGGAACATTTCCTTCGGATGACCTCACTCTATCATTTCCATGATATGAGTCGAATGATTCTGATCTCCATTTATATATACATGCACACACACTTCACGGAGAAATTAAGGAAAATAGTAACATAAGCCCATGAGAGACCCAAAGGGCAGGAAGTGTGCCTAACACCTTCCCATTCCGTAATTTATCCCCCGAAACTCTGAACTATTGGCTTTGTAAGCTTTAGTTTATCTTCAATGCCGTTCTTTCGAGGCGGCGACATATTCTTTTGCATGTTTTGTGCAAAATAGGTTGGTGACTCCATCTCTTTACATCACCCCACATCAACGACGGTCGAAGCGTTCCTAGAAATAGGTACGAGATCTTCTCTCCCTCCCCGATTGCACGCATATGCGCCGATGCTCGAGACGAGAGGAAAGAGCCAAAAGGAGGTATGGCCACATCTATGTCATGCCATATCATATGAGATAAAGTTAAACTACAAAATTAAAATTCGATGATAAAAGAAGCTATGATAAGAGGATGATCGATAATTAGAGAGAGAAAGAGAATTTAGAGAAAGAAAGAAGAAATTGGTAATAATTTTCCAGATGATGATTACAATCGGGTTTAATCCCTTTTTATACAAAACTAATTTCTAACAAAATTAACTACCAAGCCAGTTATCCAATCGCAACTAAGACTTTAACTAACTCATAATAGGATTATACTTTCTACAGTTACACTAAGTAAACTAACAAATAAAAGACTAATCTGATAATAGCTTCCCCTCCATAAGGATTAAAATCAGGATTAAAATCAGGAAATTAGTTCTTAATGCAAGAAAATTCCTACCACATTGCATATACTATTAAAGAGTTGAACCATTGAATTAACCATCGGATCATAGGGAAATTTCCTTGCTTAAGAACTCTGCAATCCAGCACAACAATGAGCTCGAGTAATAATTACCCGTTAGATTTTGTTCTTGGTAAATCTGCTACATGTATTGTCCTTTCACCCACTTTGTTATTTATGAGCATGTCTCAAATTGACGATAATTTCATAAAGACCAAAAAATTTGGGGGAAAACTTGTTATGTCTTCTCATGACCATTGTAATTTAACGATACGACTGTAATCTCAAATACACCTATTCTACTACTTAAAAACTTCTTTTTAACCTCATTTTATCATCATACTGCTTCATCTTGGCTTGAGCTTAGACTAGTCTTTCTCGTAAAATATGTAAACTTTCTTTTCTCTCACCTAAGAAGGCTATTAGGCCAGGTTCATGTGTAGTAGACTATTATGGAATAGATAGGTTAGGTGGTGGATACCTATAGAGGGCTTAGAAATGGGAAGTGTCAATTGAGGTATGATGGGAAGAATTGTACTAACACTGGGCAAAGGAAATAATTTTTTTCCATTTCTTTGGTCTGTCACTAGTGCGACATCTAAGCTAATTTTCAAGACATTAGTTGAGCCTCTCCATTTGGCCATCTGATTGGGGATGGTATGATGAGGAGTGATGTCATTTGGTACCCACTATGAGGAAGAGTTAAGTCCAAATTTTTTTGAGGAAAATAGGATCCTTATCTGAAACTATGGCATTACGTAGGTTGTGAAACTTGTGGATACCTTCAAAGAATATCTAAGCAATTTGTTGACATCTATATGGGTGTGACAAAGTTAAGAAGTGGTCAAATTTAGTTAGTATGTCCACCATGACTAAGATAGAGTTACAACCTGCTGACATACGTAATCCATTTATAAAGTCCATAGAGATATCACTCCAAGGGCATAAGTAAAGGCTACAACAAGCCTGGGTAGGACACATTTTCACTTTTATTTCGTTAGCATGTGTCACAACTGGAGACAATCTGAGTTACATCCTTCTTGAAAGTAGGAAAATAAAAATAAGTTTATATCCTCTCGATTGTGGCCTTAATGCTTGAGTTCCCTCCCACATTGGACACATGTAATTCCTGTAGAATTTTATTTCTTAGCTCACCCTGTTGACTAATTAATATCTTGCCCTTGAACGTGAGTAACCATGGCTACTGGAATAACCTTCTACTGTTTCTTTGTTTCTAATGAGCTGAGACATAAGTTGTTATACCATTTCATCCCCTTTCAAACTTTCTTGCACTTCTAGTAACAATGATGGTTCCACTTGAGAGATAGTATTGAACCACACTTGGTCTTCTTTCATTCTTGACAGAGAATCAACTTCTTTGTCTTCTACCCCTTTCTATATCGAAGTTCATAATCAAAATCTAACAACTTTGTAAGCCACTTATGTTGTAACATACTTGACACCCTTTTCTCTAGGAGATATTTCAAACTTTAGTGGTCAATCTTGAACATAAAATGATGCCCTGAGAGATAACATCTCCATTTATCCACTACAAACACTATAGCCTATAGTTCCTTCTTATATATAAATAACCCTTTCTTTTTAGGTGGTAAAAATTTAGTGAGATAAGCCAATGGTCTATCTTGTTGCATGAGCACTACTCTTATACCTTCATTACTAGCATCAGCCTCTAGTATGAAGGGTAGGGAAAATTAGAGAGGGATAATATAGAAGTTGAAGTTATGGTTGCCTTCAATGCTTGGAATGCTTCCACTACCACTGAGGACCTTTTAAAATGATCTTATGATATGTCTTAAATATTCCAACCGATTTTGACCAATGGAACATTTAGATTTTTTCACATACAATTGGTGGTAACTCAACAACTCTAAAGTGAGCCTCAAATGATGTATATGATCACACAAGTCAGATTTGTACACTAAAATGTCATCAAAAAATGCCAAAATAAATTTCCTTAAGTAGGGTATAAAAATAGTGTTCATAAGGACTTGGAAGGAGGCCAGAGCATTAGTTAAGCCAAAGGGCATGACCAAGAACTCATATTGTCCTTCATGAGTACAAAAAGCAGTTGTAGGAATATTTGGCTCATTCACTCGAATTTGGTGATATCCTGACCTTAGGTCTATCTTAGAAAATATAATTGCACCATGGAGTTCATCCAACAACTCATCAATCACAAGGATAGGAAATTTGTTCTTGATAGTGAGGTTATTAACACCTCTATAATCAATGCATAGCCTCCAAGTGTTATCTTTCTTCTTAACTCATAAGATTGGGGAAGTAAAAAGGATACAAAAGGTTGTGATAAATCATGATTTAAGCATTTCTATAATAATACTTTCGAATTCAGTATTTTGGATGTGTGGGTACTTGTATGGTCTGATGCTCACAGGTTCACTCACTTGTTTTAAGCGTATGTGATGGTCATGGTCCCTTTTGGGGGGAAAACCAACGGGTTCATGAAAACTTTCTTGAATTCATCTAGGAATGTTAGTAAAGGGGCTAAAGTAGTGACCTAATGATCATTTTTTGAGATTAAATACAGTTGACCGATGATACCATATATTTGTTTGGTGCATAGCTTGTGAAATGATTTCCTAAAAATCATGTACAATTGGATTCCTCCCTTAGATCATTGTAGCTCTATGATTATACGTTCATTCATGAAGCTCAACTGTAATTTCTTAATGTCTATTGTCATGGTAGTAAATTCTATAGGCCACTGGACACCTAATACCATGTTGAATCCCCCCCAGTGTTAATATCCTCACTTCTACTTCAAATTAATTTCCTTATATGATCCACTTGAATTTTGGACATAATCATTCATTACAGATTCTACTCCCATCAGCCACTGCGACCCCCATATTCGTGGTGGGTTGGATACCACATCCCACTGTCTTAACCGTGTTAAAGTCTCTGAAGTTGTGAGAACTAAATGTATCTACCAAAATAGTGATATTGTTTCCTCTAACCTGCCTTTTTATTGACATGGACCTTGGTGATGTAAAACTAGACATAACATGAAGATATATACCATCTCCTTTTCTCCTTTTTTTGTGTTGTTACATAACATGAAGATATATACCATCTCCTTTTCTCCTTTTTTTGTGTTGTTACTATCAATTTCTAATGGTGTTTCTATAGTTCCATTTCTTAGTTCTGTATTGGAATCCTCATAAGTTATTAGCATGTGTATGTTAAATTTTGTACATTTGTGGCCTTGTAAATATGGTTCCTCACAAAAATAATAAAGGCATTTGTCTCTCTTGGCTTGCAACTTAGCAGGGGTCATTTTCTTGAAACTGTTTTGGGTTCTAAGATGGAAATTATTAGGAGTAATGGGATTTCTTGAAGGTGGGGGTTAGTGTACTAGTTATTTTGATGGTAGGTGTTGGTTCTTGGGTAGTTTGAGGGTTGGGGGTTAGTGTACTAGTTGTTTTGGTGGTAGGTGTTGGTTCTTGGGTAGTTTGAAAGGTTTTGGGTAGTAATAGTAGGGTTATTTTGGGTGTAAGATTTTTTAGTTGTAGATATACCATCTTAAAATATTTCTAGCAATATAGCTGGTTTTAAATTTTTGGGTAAGAATATCTGACCTGCTATTCTAATATCTTCCTTTAGGCCATTTAAAAAACTCAATGTGAAATATGCCTCATTCAGTCTTGGAATCTTGGACATCATTAATGGCTTAAGTTCTTCAAATTTATCCTAATAAGGCCCCATTGTTATATCTTGTTGGAGTTTGTTGAACTCCAACACTACATCATCTATTCTATCTTCAGAGAATCTGGATCATAGTTCATTCACGAAATCTTCCCATTTCACCATTCTTGGATCTTAAAATTCTACTTGGAACCATTATTTGTCCTTGACTTCTAAGTGCAATACTACTCTCCGTTCTTCTCGAATATGATTGAATATGAATTACCAGTGCAAGCTTTGTAACCAATTTCTAGAGTCCTTTTTATTGAACCTAAGGTACTCCACTTTTTGCATCTTTTAACCTTGAATACAATTAGGGTTCTCATTCTTTTTGTCAAATTCAACTAAGATGGGAGGTGAATTTATACCTTGTAGAGTACCAAAAAGTCCCATCATGTATCTGATTTTGACTTTAATTTCTTTGTTCATTACCCATTTCTCAAACTGTTGGTTCATGTTGGCCATCATGGATTCCATGGATGAACTCACATCATTCTTAAATTATGTTCGCATATGTTCCAACTTGCCATCCATTACATCTTGCCTTTATTTCACTTCTGTAAACTGTGACTCTACCCTTTGCCATCTGGTTTTTTCCATTTGTACAATCTTAATCATTCAAGATCTTACATCTCTAATAAAAATTCTTGCCATGCCATCTCATATGACATACAAGTTAAACTACATAATTAAAGGATAGATGATAAAAGAAGATCACTATAAAACTTAGCATCTTAGACTTAGGGTTTACTTGTTACTTTAATGCTAATACTTTATTTTTTAATATTCTATTTCAAAATAAGCCAAAAAAAAACAAGGTGCTTACTGGCATTCCAATTTTCACTAGTTCCTTTAAGAAAATTATCCATTAAAGTTTTTATTTTTTTCTTTTATCAAACATGCCCATATAAATCAGGATCTTTTCCTTTTGCCTCTAAACAGACGAGGTACCAAGTAGTGTTTTTATTAATAAAGAGAGGTTAAATATCATTTCCCATTTACTGTTTAAAGGGCCTATACTAAATCTGAATTAGACTTATCCTATCCATTAGGAAAGAGGTGATCATGAATATACATGACTCTTATGCACAACCCATTCACTATAATTAAGAACTTGAACCCAAACAAAATGACTCATTGGTAGGTCTTACATGTCATAGATTTTGTATTACTCTAATTACTCCAATTGGACAATCATATAATGATGTTATTTTAACATATAGACCTATAAATCTACAAAGAAATGTAAAATGATGCAAAGAATATCAAAGCCATCACAAATTAGGAGTCACGATTTCAATGTTGAAATTTTGAAAAGTAATTTTTTTAGTACAATCTATTAGTATTCAAAACCTAAATTTAAGTAACTATAACACAATTGGTATATTTTTTAAAACATGACTTGATTCCATATGCCCCAAGAGAGGGTTACTATAATTTTGGAGAAACGGATTACCTAAATATCAACTCAATCAAATTAAAATCAATTGAATTAATCCCATTATCGTATAGAGATTTTAATTATCTAAAATTAAACTATTTCATATAGAATTTTTTTTCCATGAAATTAATATCAGGATGAGTGACCTAACATTGAATCAAAATTGAAATTTGAGCTAACTAAATCAATATTAACTCTAATCTAAAAGAGTAAATAAATTATTTGGAAACTTAAAATCAAATTTAGATAACTTTATACCTTTACAAATCGTTTGTTATTACTCAAACACTTCTAAAAATGAAGATCGTTTCTTATTATACTTTTACCAAATGCTTGTTAATCAATCACTAACTGGTGAAAGGGTAATCGAATCCCTAACTATTCTTCATTTTCTTATGCAATCATCATTCAAAATGGAAAATACATAAATGATATCAATGAAGAGATAGACTAAGAAAAAGAAAAAAAAGTACCTGATTAGATGAAGATGATGAAGAATTTTCAAATCTGGTCTGTATTCGAACCGTCACAACATAACATCAAATCTGGGCGTGTAAAACGAATTGAGCAAAAATTGTGAGAGAAATATGTGCGAGAATCCGTTTGAATTTATAAAAGAGTTTATGGAAGAACGTTTATAGAATAACATTCTTCGATCTGGGCGTGAATCAATTTGGAGGATTTTGAGGGTTTGGGGACTTGAACAAGGATTTAGGGGAGCGATTTTGGGACAAGATGAAAGAGGGATTTTTAGGGGGTAAGTCGCGGGGGAGATGAATCGTGTTAATTCTTTTTGTTTAGTAACAAACTAATTTTAGTGCATCATAGAAGAATTTTGTGGCAAATTAATATATTTGCTACTAATAAATCTATATTTGTGGCAAATATTTTAAGTTTGCAACTAGTTAAAATTTTGTGTTCCCACTAAATGTCTAATTCTTCCCGCTTTACATTTAGTGGAAAAATTAGTGGCGATTTTAATTTGTTGCCACTAATACATTATCTTTTAGTGACTAACATAAATTTTGCAACAAAATATACGTTTTAGTGGCAATAAATGATTAACCCACTAATAAAATTGTGAAGAATTGATATTTTTCTTGTAGTGATCCTCAGAACTACTATCAAAATCATTATTATAAGAAATTTGAAAGTTATTGCAATTAGTTTTAACATTCTTATTATAAGGATTTTGTGGCCCACTATCGGAACAATCATTCTCAAAATTCCCATAAACGAACTCTTGACTTTTGTAAAACTTACCCAAAGTCATTTTAGATGTTTCAAGTTTTGGGTTTGAGAGTATTGACCAAAAGTCATAGGTTTAGGGGAATTTTGAGAATTATCATCATGATTACAGAAAACATTAGAATAAGACATGCTTACCCCCAAAAACGTTCGAGATGGAAAATTCCACAAAGTGATGTGCGTACGATAGATTCAAGAGTTTCTTGGCACTCAAATGTATAAGTCCTACAAAATTAGTTAACAAGGAATATAAATAGAAAGAAAATATTGCGAAATACTAAATCAATTAAATTCTAAAATAAACAAGTCCCCGACAACGACGCCATTTTGATTAAGGGTGAAAAGTAGCGCAATGTCAGTACGCCGGTCGTTGAATTCGTTTCACCTCCTCAATACAAAAACCAAAACTATTAGCTACACTCTTTACGGGAGTATAACAGCCAGTACGGGTATCGAATCCATAGAGACTAGTTGTTAGAATTCTATTAATTTAATACTTCACAAATAAAAGTGTAAAAGATTATATGTGAGCAAATCATTAAACTATATATGCATTTTAAACTTAGATTAACAAAATGAATAAAACTATAGGTTAAGAATCGTCTCCCTCACATGGACTAAATAGCATAAATGGTTACATGAACATAAAAGTGCAAACAAGATTAATCATATTTGGAGAATTAATTAAACCTAGAGTTGTCACCCTCTGAATTCTCATAAAAACTTAATTTGAGTTTGGTGTCAACGAATATTTCCTAAATTACACATGAAAGGTCGTAAATACGGAGCATACGTGATAGACGCCATTAAATCTTCTAAATGTGATACAAAGAATAATTGACTCATTAAAACTACCTTAGACCCATCATACTATAACATAGCAAATAATTAACCATGTGAGTTTAACAATCTCAACCTAGATTAAGTTATCTACAAAGCATGTTAATTGGCATTAATTAAATGAAAGCAAGTAAACGAAAGAAATTAAATCTAGGTTACAAAGAAAGTAAAAAAATCTCAAACCAAGAAAAAGAATAATGAAAGCTTGGATTAAAGAGGAAGAAGATGAATAGTGTTCTTACAAACCAAAGTGGGTAAACCCTAGGAGAGAGAGAAGCAAAAATCCAAAAGTCCCTCCAAAAACCCTCTTCTCTAACCTAACTACTAAAAAGATGATAGAAGAAGATGTAACATAAGATAATAGAATATCTCTTCAAATACACCAAACACTCAATGTAAGGACTTATTTTTGTAAATGTCCGTCACAATTAATTATGTCGTATACCGTTACAACTTTCGAAGAAGTTCAAAAGCAATCTACATCAAGACGGATCCGAATATATCAAGGTTCTTCATCAAAAAGCTTTCGCAATGTTTACTTTGGTAAGGCTATGTTTTAAATACCTTAACTTTGCACTTAGAGCTTTGGGATATCTTTACAAAATATTTTCTAAGTGTTGGAGCAGAATTTTTTTGTCAAAATTTGAGAATGAGTAATTTGTTTAAGTCCTATAGCATTCCTCGATTTTGACACCCAGGTCATTCAAGCGAGATCCCATCTCATTCGAGCGATATGGAGATGTCGCGTGATGTCGTTCAAACGATATGTGTCCTTCGTTCGAGCGAGATCCCTTTTTCGTTCAAACGACCGAGGCGACGCATTTTTCTATATATACTCATTAAATGGTTTCGTTTTCAACAAGAAGTCCCAGCATTTTGAAAGACGGAAAACTGCGAATCTGCAGAATTCTTTTTGACTTCTTCTTTTAGGGTTTTTATCCCTTTTGTTTTCAATTCACAAAAATCCCATAAGCTTTGGTGAATTATTTTGGTGGTCAAGAACACACTTTGATTTTGTTCATTCTTGTGGGGAGAACTCTATAACCGTAGAGCTGCGTGCTATTGTGGAGGGAGTCTCTATGAAGTTACTCTTGTAGGGAGGATAACCTACACCGTGAAGACTGCGTGTCTGGACTGCGCGTCCTTGTGGTATAGCTGCGTGTGAACCACTGCTGATTTCTAACCGTTACTTTGAAGGTTTGACGAAGACGAAGTGCTTTACTCTTGTGGGTGAAAGCAAGATGTTATGTAAGTCAATGGTCTTGTAAACTTTTCAAAGTTCTAGAAGTAAAAGGTTTTGCCTTGCGGGGATTTTTCCTGAAATTTGTGTCGCATGCTTTATTTATTTATGGTTTGACACACACACACACGTAGTTGCATGTTTAGGGGATAAATTAATTTGGTTTAAAAATAGACTCTAATTAAATAAGTGTGCCAAATTAGAAATTTATGAATTTAATCAATTAACACATCGTCGTCGCATTCTACACTCACTTATATAGTAAGTGGTAAAAGAAATAAAGATAAAAGAAAACGAAATTATTTATCTTAATAATAAAGAAGGAGCTCCCCGAGAAAATGGTCATAACATGCTCATTAGGAACCAGATTAATGAACCGTCGGAGGCCACGCGAAACCGACTCAAAGGTCTACAACTTTTGTGAAGAGTTTGGGCACGAAGCTCGGACGCTGAAATAACTAAAATGCCCTTGAAGTTGCGTATATCGTTAAGCGTTCCAATACCTACAAAAACTCAAATAAACCTTGCAACACACACACACACACACACACACACACACACATATATATATATATATATATATATATATATATATATATCGAAACCTAAGGTTATACAGTATATGAGCATAAATATGGGGATTAACAGACAGAATTGTACTAGAATGCATAAGTAAAACGGGTGATAATATACCATATACACAATGTATAATAAAGGTTGACCTTTCCTAATGTTCCTAGTTAAGTCTCTCAAACGTATGGTCTTGGCTTTAGGAATGGGAGCAATACAATCATCGAAGCCAATTTCACACTTGTCATCTTTGATTCGGACACTGTCGAACATTCTATTCAATTTTTTCGACGTAGCCTCTAAATCAAATTTGACCCTACTCGAATATCTCAATTTCTCCTCAAGATTAACTATCCTAGACTCAAGTAAATGCCTAGACTCCTCAAACTACAAAAGCTCTTTCTTCATAGCCTCCATCAAACTACGAAGACTATCTCTCTCTCCCTTAACGTACTCTACCTTATCTCGAAGAGTTTTCTCATATTCCCTATGATCCTCAATCAACATATTATCATCATTTCCTATAGTATGTTCTTTCAACCTGGCTTCCAACTTCAAGTTATCATTCTTCACCGTCACAATTTTTGCATACAATTCACGAAAGGCAACTTATAGCTCACTTTCCTCCACTTCTTAATCCTCACTAACATAACCCTCAGTCAGCTGGGATTCACTGACTGTGTCTGCAAAAGTGTCATGCAAAGAAATATCTTCATGGGAGGATTTCTCGTCCTCACTCATAAGACTAAGCATGAACACTGTAAAGTTATGCTCATTGGAGGAATCGTTTCCCTCTTTCGAATTACTATAACTAAGAGTGGCATTATAAGCTATCGATTTCTTTCCCTCCTTTCTTATTTAGTGGGGCACTCAACTACCCTATGTCCATAACCCTCACAATGAAAAAAAAACTGTTCGAGTCATCCTTCTTAATATTCTCACTACGATTCTTAAGTAAATGATCAGACTTGTTGTTCATTTCTTTCTTAAATTTTTTGACATCTTTCAATTGCTTTCGGAATTTGAGAAATTTCTTAAACTTCTGTGCCAACATTGTTACATCTTTGGATTCGATGTCCGACTATTCATTCAAAACTATTATTTCCTCATCCCGTGTTTTTAAAGCTATGCCTTTCTCTTTCTTCGTCACAATCTTGGAGGTATACATGTCAAGCTCATAAGTTTGTAGGTCACCTACATGCTCTTTAAGTTTCACCGAGTTAAGTGTACCTAAAGAATTCAAAACAGTCACCTTTGGATTAAATCTGTCAGGAAATGACCTTAAGATTTTTTTTTAATCACTCGGTTGTCGAGTATCTTCTCTCCCAAGTTAAACGACCAGTTAACTATATCGGATAATATAATGTAGAACTCATCAAAGGTCTCATTCTCTAACATATTAATCGTCTCAAATTGAGTGGTGAGGCTTTTGAGTTTGGAAGCCTTAACATCATTGGTTCATTCAAGGGTGAGTTGGAGTATATCCCAAGCCTATTTGGGCGTCTGACACGTCATAATACGGTGGAATTCCTCCAGGGTGACAGAACAAAAAAGAGCATTTAAACCTTTAGAATTATATCGCGCTAATTTATGCTAAACATCAGTCCACGACTCAACAAGTTTTAAGTGAATTGTATCTCCATCTATCGTGAATGGTGGTATCCACCCCTTAACTATTGCTAGCCACACGCGCTCATCTTTAGCCTTAGGTGTTGAGTTCATACTCATTTTACAGTAAGAATAATTAGTCCCATCAAACATAGGGGTTCCAAAACCATCAAACACTCCAAGATTCATGCCTAACGACAAGGTATCAAAAACACAAAGACTAAGAGTTCTGGCTCTGATACCAATGTGAGAGTGCACCTACAGTGTGTACTTTGGGCAAAGATAATATTTTTAAAATTTTCTCAATTTTAACTTAGCACCAATTAAACTTATCTTGTGGGAAAACTTTGATTTGCAATTTTTTTTCTTTTTAACCTTATAGCATGCATCTACGGTGATTAAAAAGATAAAGTAAATAAAGCAACAAACCACAAGATGTCGATGTATGAGGAAACCACTAAGGGAAAACCTCGGACGACCAAGCCAGACAATCCACTATGATACGATTTTACAAAAGAGTAGATAACAGACTTACTCAACAACTTGATCATCCAAAAGCCTTAACATTTTTCTATCTTCTACTTCTCCTCCACAGGGCGACGCAGGAGTCCACCTATGCAAGTGTCCACAACAGATGGGTCCACACGTACCTCGGTATCCAACGATGTAGCTTCAACAACCGTCTACGATTTGAAACACGGAGTCCCCCATTTTTTTTACCGTAATCAACACGTAGGAGTCCACCACAAGAAAGTATTTCTTCTTATGATGGAAGAAATAAACTAGGTGAAAAAAATCAAGATCTTTAGAGCATATAAATTATGAAATTGGATCTTGAAAATGAAAGAATGTTTTTGTATGTTGGGAACTTTTTCAAAGAAGTGCAAAACAGTTTTTCGAAAATAATTCTTATTTTTTCCGAGTCTGAAATGCCTTTTATAGTAAAACATGAATTACAAGGCGACTACTCGTTCGAATGAAAACCAGTCTCGTTCGAGCGAGAATGTCATCTTATTTGAACGAAAACCTAGTTCGTTCGCACGAGATCCCAATCTCCTTTGAACCAGTATTGAACGAGTATCAAACAATGCAAAAAAGTACACCCTCATTAGATGCACATTTGAAAAAAGCTTTGAACGCCCTTCAAACGAAAAAGGCCAAGTCCTTATAATGACTCTTAAGTTTGTTTAAACGAAATACAAATTTCGTTCTAACTTGCTTAAAATTCATTTTAATGAAAATATCAGATAAAAAATTTAAAATGAAGTTCCAAAATAATTTTCAAAGTCCCTCAAACATTTTTAAGAATAAAATTACATTCTTTTAAAAATCTAAGATGTCACAATTCATTAGCATTTATACCTGATAGATCTTTGATAAAAGCAAGTGTGTGAAGATAACATGGGAACAAAACATGACACGATGTCATCTTTGAAGCTTTGCTGCAACATCTTCAACACTTCACGTCATAGGCTTAGTGGGATCACAACTCAAAGTCTAACCTATGACTCAAAATGTTTTATCCCGAATTATGTCAGTTACAAACAAATTGACTCGATTGAAAATGTCCTTACAAGTTTAATGTGATTATTGATGATCAAGCCGAATGCGAGTAGAGCTCAATAAAATAACGAGTTTAAAAATATATTCGAGATCAATTCATTTATTTTATGAGCATATCTCAAATGAAATTTTTTTCTAGGTTAACACGAGCCGAACTCGAGAACTTGATTTGTTTTACAACCCTATCAAATACTACACACAAAATATAAATTCTTATAATAACGGAAAGAAGATATAACCATGACATTAATATGTATTAGCTTACATATTTACATGGATACCCAAAATGACAAAAGTAGATGAGTAGATGCCCTATATCTGAACCCAAAAAAAAGATACTCTTCATCATTCAAGAGTTCATTAATTCACGTGATGATTGGGGTGTCCAATTAAATTTTCTCCATGTGACGATTCCTAAATATTTGTCTATGATCTATCTTCGTTGTTTATTGAATCGTTTGGTAGAGCAACCAGATGAGGCAAAATTTTTGGAAACTCTTGATTAAGGATCAATATGCATAGGGTTTAATTATATAGAAACCTTTTATTAGGGGCTATATATAATTATCTATTCTTTTACTATTTTTAAATATATTTTGATAACGTACTCTAACACCCCGCCTAATTAAATATCGGGTGATCAGTTCTTTATTAAATTGAAATTAAGGTGAACAGTGTGGTTCATTCTTAGCATCGTTGTCGAAAATAATTTTTCCATTTTAATCACCCTGTAATTTATCGAGCCAAGTGTCAAAACATTTTAAAATATTATTTCATTTATTAGATTTCATCGTAAAGCCTTTTTAAATATAAACCAGTTTAAGAATAACACAAATGCTAAGGATATCAATCATCCAAAAGAAACATGCCAATGAGATTATTCAAACCAAGTCAATATCCATAAGTATGATCAACATGACATGAAATAACTCCCAAATGAGTACTGAATACTGAAAACATAAATAAATACAAAATCTCTAATAAGTCTAAATGGAATAGGAAATCAGGCGACACATGCCCTAGCTATGAAGAACTAAATCAAGAGTTGAATCAAGGAAGAGGCCGTCTACTGCAAGGGCCTGCAACTCCCACCTAAGATGTAGCACGTACAATCCCAAGAACCTACGACTGAAGCCCCTGTGGCTGGGTACCTGTAATATATACATATATATATAAAAGAGAGAAGATGACAAGAAACGGTTCATAGCCCGAGTGTAAAACTGTTTTAAAATAGTTTAACAAGTATTTAAAATGCTTACTGGCTAATATAACAACCATGTTAGTACGCGACACTCTCTTGAGAATTATCACCTCCCATCTAGTGTGAACGCCTACCGTACTACTAAAATGCCTCATAAGTCTATCTAATTAATCTCCCATAAATTTTATTTCGAGAAGTCACAAGCTGATCAAGCGTGAGAGGTAGCGTTGCATTAAAACGCTAATCGTTGTGTTCGTTTCACCGCGTTAATACAAAAACCTAAATTATGACTGCCTTGCGATACAAGTATAGCAGTATGTCGGGTATCGAATCCACAGGGCGTGTTCGATAGATTTTAATTTGTTTATTACTTCTGGAATAAAAGTGTAAAAGGTGATAAGTTGTTATGGTGATAAAATAAAGGAATAAGTTAAGTCTACGCAAAAGTAAAGCGAGCATCGAGATAGCATCCAACCATACGGATCGAAACGACTACTAATCATAATTCCAGCTCGAGAGTAATTTAATCGACATGTTCTATTAAGCATAAACATCACACGATATGGAATTTAAGCCAAAGTTACGAGATTAGACATTTAACAGAAAATGCTCACACGCGGATTAAATTCGGATTATCGCTATAAATACTAACGTTGCATGACAGAGAAATTTAAACGCATAATAATCAGACTTTAATACACGCGGGTTCAATTAAACGCAATTTTACACAAAACCTAATTTTTGGATCTCGAGGCCCAAAAATGACGGAACGAAATCCCGACCCTATTTATCTAAGGGTAATACATGAATTAAACTTAATTAAACCAATTAAACTAAGAAAGCAACAAATAAACACAATTAAACTAACTACAAAGCATGAAAAATAACTATCAAAGTAAGGAATTAAGCTAAAACAACTATATTAATGGAGAGGGCAAAGAATAATTCAACTTACAAACCCAAATGAGTGTCACACGAAGAAGAAATGAAGATGAGCTCTCCAAACCCTAACCCTAAGCTTTTTTAAACCTAAAACGAATTATCTGTTATATTACAATAAAAATCTCTTAAATAATAAGTTGGAAAAAGAATAGAAAAGAAAAGGAAAAAGAAAATGCAGAGCAAAATATCGTGGAAAACAGGGGATCGATCGATCGACCCCTTTGGTCGATCGATCGACCAGTCAGATATGAGCCTACTGTCTTTGTTCGAAGAGTGAAAATTGAAGGGTCGATCGATCGTCCCTTTTGGTCAATCGATCGACTAGTCAGGTTTCAACACACTGCATTCTTTTTCCTTCTCCCCTGCTTTGGTTTCTTTATTTTTCTCTTTCACCAAAAGTCTCGTAACTTCTTCGTTATGGATCGGATTTGCACACCGTTCGTGGCCACACGAAGCTCGCTCAGATTCGTGAAGCTCGCTTAGAGGGCTACAACTTTCGTGAGATGTGGGCCATGTGCCTAAAATGTGAAAAGACTAAATTTCCCTTGAACGTGCAGAATTGTATGAAACTTCACCGGAATGCGTTCGAACTTCATACTAAGCATCCAAATACCTATAAAATCTCAATTAACCCCTACAAAGCATTTTAACATAGAAATTCGAGGTTGTCTGGTTAATGAGCATATATATAGGGAATAAGATACCCGAGGGGGCTAATAATGCGTATGTTAAAGGTTGGAATACGCAAATATTACGTAATATGACAAGCCTATGATTTGAGTTTAGAGATTAGTCTCTTAATGATTACTTACGTCGATTATGTATTTCTTAATACCGTTGTAAATTTCCCGAACACTTACTAA
Organism: Sambucus nigra; assembly: GCA_949130495.1. Classification (NCBI taxonomy): domain Eukaryota; kingdom Viridiplantae; phylum Streptophyta; class Magnoliopsida; order Dipsacales; family Adoxaceae; genus Sambucus; species Sambucus nigra. Next base: position 371,882,369 of record OX422216.1, read on the forward strand.
AATTTGGAGGATTTATTCAATATTTATCTACTTATACGCATAGTAGAAGAATTCCATTTATACACATATATATATATATATATATATATATATATATATATATATATATATTAATCACTCATATAATATATATACTATCGGCACCCCACATAAAATATATGGTGCTGGCATACTCTGCTATCAAGTCCCCGTATCTCTCGTACCAAGGAAAATACAAGTTCGGAATCACTCTCGAACTGTATTAACACAATACACACAAAATGAAGGCGAAGCATAGTTCCAAGTCACTTAGAGGTTAGCACATACCCCTCACGTCTCTTAGGACCGTCTTACTATCATTCTCAGATAGCCTGTACCAAAGAATTCTATGTTCTAGGGTAGAAGTTAATATCCCCATAAAGGTCTCATCGAGATAAGACTGTCCCGGCACGATAACCTCCGTGATAGCAAGTAACGCGGGTATGATTATACATAAATATAAGATATATATATACATATGCACTCGGTCATATATATAAATATTCTCATTTTCCAATTAGGTTCGCCCAAGACCCATAAAAATATTTTTAACCGTACTTCATACAATTTTATCCAATTCTTACGCATAAAGAACTCATCTCTTTTTATTCTTAATTATAATCATTTCATAATTACTTTTCGTCCCTCGAAGTATTCTCTCTTCCTAAAGGTAAATTCAGTAAGTAAACCCTCACTAACATATTTGTCTAAGTCCTTCATGAATCTCTCAATTACTTAGTTAACGTACGCACGATTTCTAATATGTGACATACCCCCGTTATCCCACAGTTACATCCCATATGAAATTATATTAAACGGAACCTACTTAGACCCTACTGGTCCTCTTCATGACCCATTATGCTCTTTAAAAATTATTGAAGGGCTCCTACGCATTTTATCCGAATTAAACAAACACAGAAAAAAAATTAATTTTCCAGGAGGGGTCGATCGATCGATGAATGAGGTCGATCGATCGATCAGTCGATGGATCGACCGAGCAGTTCTTTCCCAGATTCTGCTATTCCAACCTACGGGCTTCATCACCTTTCAACCTCTAAATCGTGTTTAATACATCCCAAACTCCCAAACAATTACACTAGTGATTATATACACCAATTTACATGATTTTCTACGTAAAGCATGTACGAATTCATCAAAGTCATCGAATTAAAGGGGTTAATTCAGCAGAATTATCAAAAACCCTTGTTTTGTATTGATTTCCAAAATTCTCATTCTTCTTCCAGATTTCTTTCTATTAAACCATTACAAATTCGTGGGTAATCCTCTATATATGACAAGGCTTCTAGATTTCATGAATTACTCCTAAAACATGCGATTTAAATCTTCTAAATTATATAATTCTTCAATAACAACATGTATTCTTAATCCTATTCTAACATGGGTGGAATATCAACTAGGAATTATCAAGATAAATACTTGCCTTAAGATCGTAGGTCTGATCCCACGAATTTGACAGGTTTAGACTTGCTCCCCTCGCTCCGATCTGCGTTTAGGTGGTGGTGGTGGTGTAATCCGATTAGTTCTTGGCCTTGAATTCTTGGAAGGCCTTTTCCTCTCTTCCTCTCACTTCCGTTCTAATCTTTTGAGAATATTAACCCTAGAAGACTCTCCTAACATCTGATTTTAATTCTTAATTTTCATCATTAACTAAGGCCTAATTTGGAAAATGACTAAATATCCCTCCCAGGGTGCCGGTTAGGCCTAAAAACTCCCTGAGACCCAAACTAAACCTCCGGGTACACTTTTCTGACTATCTCGACCCTTCCGGACACGTTGGCGACTCGAAATGACCATACAGACGACTTATAATTTATTCACTTTTTATTATGATAATTTAGTCTCGATACGACACAGGTGCGTCCCGACTTAATTTTCATAATTGTCATATTATTTACTCGTGACAATTTTAATAAATTCAATTCTACACATTACTTTACTCATTAAGTAATATTCAACAAATTTTCAATAATTACTAACTCTCGTCACACTAGTAAATATTTAAAATAAATTTTCGGATTAATATTAAATTAATATCTCAATTAAATTTAATAAATTCCCAATTTAAAACCCATAAAAATACGTAGTATTACACTTACCTCTCAGTGAACCTTTTATAATCTAATATTTCAATTAATAAGATTCTTGGAAAACCTAAATTTTTAAATCAATCACTTATCCTATTAATTGAAATATTAATATAATAAGTATTGTTATTTTGACAAATTACTTTTTAATTATTTTAGCCTAGAGGATCACTTTGACCTTTCTCGTGCGGTGATCAAATTTTAACTCCATAAATAAGAAATAATGTTATGAATTTAAAAAAAAAAATCTTTTAAACTTTTCTCAAAGTGAATACATATTTGTATTATATGTGGATCCCATTTCAATATACAAATAATTAATGTAATTTATGGATGTTTTAAAAGGATATTTTGGGATGTAACGTTACTAGTAAACAAGTAAATAAGCGACTTTCTTTAGACTTTCCAAGACCTGGTAAGACATTTAAGGACACCATTAAATGCACGTGTCGATAATCCATTCATTCGGCTTTAGCTAGCAAAATTCCAACACGATTCTGATAAGATAACTTTTCATGTAAATTGGTCTTCGCCGTAAACTGTATCAACTCAAATACCTTTTTCAGCCCACTCACTAAACTAGAACATGAAAGAGGAAGAAAGAGCATGGATTAAATTATAACATGTGTGCTTGTAGCGTCCTTTATTTGGACATGCATCCATATCCTCCGGCGAAAATCAAGTAAGCTTCCCCCGGGACCCTACCCTTTTCCGGTGGTGGGAAACATATTCCAACTAGGCACCCAACCCCACATATCACTAACCAAATTATCCAAATCTCACGGCCCTTTAATGTCACTTAAACTGGGTACCATAACAACCATAGTCATATCCTCACCAGAACTTGCTAAACAAGTATTACATAAACACGACCTCGAATTCTCTGGCCGCTCAATCCCACGAGCAGCCCACGTGCTCAACCACCACCAATTTTCAGTGGTCTGGCTACCCGCTGTGGCCATCCCTGATCCCCGCCGCGGAGGGAGGAAGGATCCTTCGGGTACCGCGCGTCCCCTCTCGGGAGAGCGGTTCGACCGGCGTCGATTTTGTGAGGTGTGAAAAATGTAGAGAGATTCAGAGTCGCCAGTCTATTTTACTCAAAACAGACAAAAGAAAAAGAGGAAGCCACCCCGAAGGTTGGCTTCCAAAGACATACTGGTGCGTGCGAAACCAAAATGATTTGGAAAGGGTTCGGAGGCTTAGTTACGAAATGGGAAGGTGTTAGGCACCCATTCCGCCATTTCGGTCTCTCATGGATATTTGCTATTTTCCTTTATGTTTCCCCCCGTGAGATGTGTGCATGCGTATATATATAGAATGGAGGTAGGAATCTTCGACTTGTATCATGGAAAAGATAAAGCGAGTCATCCGTAGGAAGATATAAAAGTAATATTAGAAAAATAATATTTACGCGGCTACCCCTACGTTGATCGTTATAAGGGAACGATAACGCACATGGAGTAATACGTCACTAAGACTAATAATGTAAGAAAAATGGATTTAGAGAAAATAGAAAATGAGAGAAAAAGTGAGATAAAGGACTCGAGTCTCGGGTTTTACCCCGAGACGCCTACGTAGCCTATAAAGGCATCAAAGTCCACGTAGTTCGCATGTAAATTGAGGGGTGGGGTTTAACCCATAAATCCAAAATGGAGAAATCTCTTATTTGTAAGTGTGTGTGTAGAAAAAGTGTTTTAGTTGTGAGAAAAGTGTGGAAAAAGTGTGAGAATCCCCACTTGGAATTTATGAGCAAACCCTCTTTTTCTTGTTTTTTGAGTTTTTTATTTATATGAAAATAGGAGATGTGCAATAATACTAGATAAAAAGTGTATTTATGGTATGTGAGATGAGATTATAAAAGTGCTAAGTAAGAAAACAAGTTATTGGGAATTCAAGAGAATTTAAGAGAGAGTTTGAGAAAGTTGGACCTTCTTGAAGATCTTGAGCTTGATCTTGAACGTTGGAGAGCAGCCCTTGAGCTTGGATGATGATGGAGAGTGGTTAATTCATCAAGTTTGATAAAAGGGATGATGAAAAGTGGAAGTGAAAAAGGGATTTGGAAGTTGAAATCACACTGCATTCGAGAGAGGTTTCAGGGATTCGTTCAGAGAGATTTCTATTAGATCTGGGCTCTCTTTGAAAATGAGGCCAAGGCCTCCTTTTATAGCCCCAGGGGACAACCGATCGTCTTAGAGCCCTTCCTGCCTGTCAGCAGGAAGGTGCCGATAGGCAGGTTCTGGGACCTGTCGTTTGGCAGTGTGTTTCAGGCTTTTTCGGAAGATTGGTCGCCGAGGGTAAACCGTTGGTCAGAATTGCGCACGGGGCATACCTTGGAAAGGTAATTCATAGACCTTCGAAAGTCCTTTGGACCATTCCCGAGTTCGGGAGTTGACTTTGGGTCAAATGTGGCTCGAAAGCGTTTGTCGGTCCATTGGACGGGGAATCGTGCGGACGCAAACGGATCGTTCGTCCGCATGGTAAGTCCGAATCACGCACGAGATAGACCGTTAGAAAGGTTAGGAGGTTTACTTCGACATTCCAAAGAGTTTGTCCCAATTTAGAGAGTTGACTTTGGTCAACCGGGCCCGGGAAGTGCTCGGTGGCTTCCCGAAGTCAAACGGATCGTTCGTCCGCATGGAAAGTCAGAATTGCGCACGGGATGGACCGTTGGAATGGGTATTCAGTGCCCTTCAAAGATTCATTCAGCCTCGGTCGATCTGAAGGGTTGACTTGGGTCAACAGAGCCCAGGAGCGCCCGGTGGCCTCTGGGTTAGGTTTCGGACGCAAACGGATCGTTCGCCCGCATGGTAAGTTGGAATCGCGCACGGGGCTGACCGTTGGAAAGGGTATTCAGTGCCCTTAGAAGATTCATTGAGTCTCGATCGAGATGAGGAGTTTGACTTTTGGGTCAAACTGAGCCGGGGGGTGCCCGATGGCTTCCAGGTCAGTACTCGGGACGTGACCTGGGTTTGTGATGATGGGTGGAGGTACTAAGGACCTAAGGAGAGTTAGGGGTAACAGAGTGAGGTGTCTACAGAGCCCCTCGATGGGTGAGTTTGGAACAAATGATAGCCATCGATTAGACACCGTATGATGCCTTTAAGGGAGTGTGACCGATTCAGAAGGTCGAGGTCGATTCCGAGGACCTAAGAAGTATGCTGGGGATGATAAATTTTGTGGATCAAAGCCGAATCTGCGGGCATAAGGAAGCGAGGGTGACCAATTCAGCGGATCGAGGTCGGTTTTGAGGACCTAATGAAATGAGGATGACCAATTCAGAGGGTCGACGTCAATTCTGACCTAAGAGTCATGACGACCGAGGACCGAGGTCGATTCTGACCTGATTTAGGTGACGATCCAAGACCGGAGTCAATTCTGACCCAAGAGTGGTGACGACCGAGGACTGAGGTCAATTCTGACCTAACTCAGGTGACGATCCAAGACCGGGATCAATTCTGACCCAAAAGTGGTGACGACCGAGGACCGAGGTCAATTCTGACCTAATTCAGGTGACGATCCAAGACTGGGGTCAATTCTGACCCAAGAGTGGTGACGACTGAGGACCGAGGTCAATTCTGACCTAACTCAGGTGACGATCCAAGACCGGGGTCAATTCTGACCCAAGAGTGGTGACGACCGAGGACCGAGGTCAATTCTGACCTAACTAAGGTGATAATCCATGACCGGGGTCAATTCTGACCCAAGAGTGGTGACAACCGAGGACCGAGGTCAATTCTGACCTAATTTAGGTGACGATCCAAGACCGGGGTCAATTCTGACCCAAGAGTGGTGACGACCGAGGACCGAGGTCAATTCTGACCTAGCTAAGGTGACGATCCAAGACTGGGGTCAATTCTGACCCAAGAGTGGTGACGACCGAAGACCGAGGTCAATTCTGACCTAACTAAGGTGACGATCCAAGACCGGGGTCAATTCTGACCCAAGAGTGGTGACGACCGAGGACCGAGGTCAATTCTGACCTAACTAAGGTGACGATCCAAGACCGGGGTCAATTCTGACCCAAGAGTGGTGATGACCGAGGATTGAGGTCAATTCTGACCTAATTAAGGTGACGATCTAAGACCGGGGTCAATTCTGACCCAAGAGTGGTGACGACCGAGGACCGAGGTCAATTCTGACCTAACTAAGGTGACGATCCAAGACCGGGGTCAATTCTGACCCAAGAGTGGTGAGGACCGAGGACCGAGGTCAATTCTGACCTAATTAAGGTGACGATTCAAGACCGGGGTCAATTTTGACCCAAGAGTGGTGACGACCGAGCACCGAGGTCAATTCTGACCTAACTAAGGTGACAATCCAAGAACGGGGTCAATTCTGACCCAAGAGTGGATAAAGATTGTATTTTGATTCTGCTGTAGAAAGAGCTTTATGATTCCGATTTGAGGTGGGGAGCTGATAGCTGGGGGAAGCTTTATAGGAGACCTCGCAGGGGGAATAACCTATTTTGGGTGCTGTGAGAGAATTCCGCTGGGGAAGTGATCATGTGATCCTTAGGGATTTTTCGGAGCCTTGCCGAGAGGAGTTTTCACTTAGCTTTTGAGGATTCCGCTGAGGAAGAGGGGTTCCGTTTGGGGGATAAGAATTGGATTTGAGGTTCCGCTAGGGAACGATGAATGAGCTGGGGAAAATTTATATTGCCCTTTGGGAGAGATCGCTAGGGGCGAGTGGTTCTTCTGATTTCTGCTGGAAAAAATACCATGTGATAATGTATCACACCGGGAAGCCGATGGCCGGGGGGCCTTTTGTAAAGTCTGATGAGGAGGTGATTCGGTGGTCCGGGTGCCTTGCCCGAGAGGTCATTCGCTTGGATTTTGAGGGCTCCATTGGGGAAAGCGCTGTGTCGCCTGAAGGAGTGCGAAATTTTCTTGATGAAAACGTTCTAAATCCCTCCTGGGATTTTTAGGAATTTTCTGGGGATTTTTTGAGGCTTCCTGGTATTTTCTGGGAATTTTTATACGAAATTTTAAGGGGGGTGCCGGTCGGCATAGACTGAGAGGTGCCATTCGACAGTGGCACGGACTTTTGGGCTGCCTCGAGAAGGTGAGGAGACAGTGCCGATCGGTATGGCAGGGGTAAGTGCCGATCGGCATGGCGTTTGGCCTCCTATATAAAGGGGGCGAATCCCCTTCATTTTTCACAACTTCTTGCCTTCTCTCTTTCTGCGATTTCTCTTTGCGAATTGTTCTAACGTTCCGATCTTTAAGAAATGGCCGCCTTTATGAGTATCGCTGTCCATCGGGAGTGGTTGACCGTTAATGACTGGGCGAATGTGGATTGGAGGGACAGAGTGCCTTTTGCTTTGGGAAATGAGAATGCCTTTGATGTATTCGAGCCGATTGCGGATGAGCGGACCTTGCTGCGGGAGCCGTCACATCATTTCTCTTCGAAAGTGATTCCCGATGGTTATGTAAGTAACCTGACCTTTGGCATTCTTTCGTTTTTGGGTGATTTTTCCCTTTTTCTTGACCTTTGACTGAATTTTTCCTTTTGCCAGTCGGATATTTCCTTGAAGAACATGCGTGCCCGCGAGACGACGGGGCTTAGGGATGCTTGGGAGCATCTTCCACCCGTGGTGTGCTGGATGGTATCATCAGCGGGTTTTGGGAGGTTGGCGGCTGCGCTGGATGAGACGCCTCGTTCGACAATAGTTCTGTGTGCCTTGGGGGAGAGGTGGTGGGACACTACCCACACTTTCATTTTGGCTTCGGGGAGATGACGGTGACTCCCATAGATGTGCAACAACTATTGGGGCTGGATTGTGACGGGGAGCAGATAGAGGTGGATCGCTCTTTGCGGGTGAGGCCGGAAGCGGTGTATGCGGCACTCGGTGATGTGAGGAGGATAGTCTCTGGGGATTCTATCCGATTGTCCTTGCTGAAGGATGTTTTGCTGAGCAGGGTGGTTGATGTGGAGGATGGGCTGCAAGTGAGGCAGATGGCCCGGTTATTCATCTTGTTGGTGCTGTGAAGTTTCATGGTGGCGTCGAGCGGCGACGTCGTCCATTTGTGGTTTCTACCATACTTGAGGATGTTTTCAAACATCCCTTTCTATGATTGGGGGAGTCTGACCTTGGCGACCCTTTACTCTTCTTTGGATGCATTCAGCCGGTGCTGCCGGCAGACTTTTACTGGAGCCACGTATCTCCTTGAGGTATCCTTTACTTTGCGCATTTTCCTTTCATGCATTCACATTTTCCTTTCATGCATTCGCATTTTCCTTATGCGTCTCTTTTTGCTTGTGAATTCAGACGTGGTTTTATGAAGTGATTGGGTGCAACACCCCGCTGATTGCTCTGGAGGATGACACTGTTGGGGACTTTTGCCGACTGCACCGATGGCGTAAGGCCAACCGGCAGTCGAAGGGATCTCTTTCCCTGGAGGCGGTGCGTCAGGTCTTGAATGACCTGACCAGTGGTATGGTAAGGTCTTTTCCTTTTCAGTCTTGGTTTTTTGCACCTTCTGATTTTGTATTGACTTATGCCTGCTTGGGGATTTTCAGGTGACCTTTTATCCTTGGGGGATCGCCATTCAGGATACGGAGGTGACTGGGGTGAACGCGCAGATGAGGCGTTTGTTGGCGCATGAGTTCGGCCATTCCTGGTACCTCGGGGAGAGGGTGATCCGTCATATTGCTGAGGAGGAGGTGGTGGTGCCTCCCGCGCAGCCTCCTACTTCTATGAGGCCGGAGCGACAGTTGTTGGAGGATGAAAGGATCGCGGCGATGATTGGCGAGTCCTATGCAATGTATACTGATACAGCCGCACTGTATGATTATATGGACTTTATGACGAGTTGGTTGATGGCGCCCAGTATACATGATGCTTTGCCTTTCCCTCCTGCTGGTTCGAGTCGGGCGGTGGGGTCTTCCCACAGTGGTGGTGGTCCGTCGGCACCTGCGACGGCGGCGACCTCGGAGGTCCCTTTTGTTCGGCTGCACACTCCTTCGTACAAAATCTGGCGGGCTGATGGAGGGACAGTGCCGATGTTACACCGTCCTCTTACGATGGATCCAGAGGAGCTGGGCTTGACAGAGGACGTCCTTCGTCCTGCGGTAAACCTTTCGGTCATTTTCCTTTCTTTTTTGATTTCTTTTGCTTGATACTGATTCTGCCTTTTCCTTGCAGCAAATCCAGGTGTCGACCACTTGGCTCAGGGACATCAGAGACTGGATATCATCGGCGACTACCTATATTCGGGATGCTGTCCCTGTTCCTTCTTGTTTGGTGCCGTCAGCCTCGTCCAGGGAAGAATCTAGCTCGGGAAATAGGGGCGCGTCGTCTCGTCGTAGGGGGAAGAGAGCGCGTCGCAGCGGTGGAAGCTAGAGAGAGAGAGAGAGAGAGAAAGAGAGAGGGAGAATGTGGGTTCGAGCTGAATCCCGTTATTTTGGCTTTTTCTTTATTTCCTACAAAATGATGTAACACAGAAAAAATATATATGCAATGCAATGTAGTTTTTTGGCTATCTTTTATTTTAATGATGAATGAATGCATGCACATGCGCCTTTTAATTTGCTACTGAGACCGTAAAATAGGAGTATTCTTGGAATTTTTCAAAGTAAAGTTGTTTTATTTAAAACGTAGAATCCCATAAGGAGGGAACAGGATTCTCAAAATTCTTTTGAGAATATCAATTTATTTTTATGGAGTTTTTCTGATTTGACAAAAAAAGGAATGGAGGAAATTTCCAAAAATGGGGGTTTGCCGATCGGTAAGCACCCTGGCCTGCCTATCGGCAGTTCAGTCCAGTCCCATCAATTGAAAGCTTTGATTGGTACCCTCTTCAGCCTTTAGTACCTTGTGGGGTGGGATTCCTTTCGATTTTTGCAGGGATTATGTCCCTTGTGAGGATCTTTAAATATTAAAAGGGAGAAGGGTGGAGTGTTTTCCTCACACCTTTTGCATTCTTACATATCCACCCATCATCTTTTAGTCTTGCGAGATGGATCTCTTTGGTAGCATTGAGTTTGTCAATTACCTTGAAGCCTTGGAAGCTATATGCTCTTATAATGTCGACTATGATGCTTTCAATATGCGTCGAGTCTCCTTGTGGCGTAATCGACCTTTTGAGTGGAATATGCTGGTGGCGGCAGTACAATTTTGGTATCCCGAAGACCATGTATTCTGCTTTGGGTTGGAAGAAGTTTGTCCTACCTACGAGGAATTTTCTGCCATACTGGGCGTGAATCCCAGTGTTGCCGCGGCTTTACCCAAATTTTCCCGTTCTCCTAGGGATTTGTTGGCCGGGCTTCTCTATATTTCTCCTTCGGCGGCCAGGTCATTGGTTGTCGGAGGAATGATCTCCCTCCCGGCGGTGTTGCAGTCCGTGCGTTCGCGGGAAGTAAGTGATGCTGGCTATGCTGGAGCCATTGTTCTGGGCCTGGTTTCAAAATTGCTGTTGGTGACTGGAGAGGTGCGCGTGGACTCACAGCTTACATCCATTACCTCATGGATGTCATACTGTCACAATCCTGCGGCGGTGATATTGGCGGAGACTTTGAATGTCCTGGATGCCTGGAGAGAAGGTCGTTCTGACTTTTTAAGGGGTAGCCCTGTGATGCTGTTCATGTGGTTGTCTGAAAGATTCTGCTTGTCGACTCCTCCAGAATATCCTTTATCGGCTGTACCCAACTTCTTTTTATGCTACTTCATTCGCATGGGCCTGTATGTTGAGAACTGGGAGAATTGTCTTGTAGAGCACAGGGCTCGTGGGCTGTATTGGTCAGTGCCTTGGTGGGGACAGTTACAGCCAATTCTGGATCTAGGAGAATATTCATATGTGCGGCTGGTTGGTCTCAGGAAGACCTCTTTTTATTTCCCTTGGCGACTTTTGCGCCAATTTGGCTGGGCGCAGGTCGTGCCCCATCGGACCTCAAATTTCTTTCCGGTAGAAGATTTGACTGAGCGCCTGCGTCTGTTGCTTGGATCTCTGTGGGAAAATCGGCGTCCGTCGACCCGTCCCTCTCAGTCTGTTGGGAAGGTTTTCCATGTCCCCAAAGATTATATGAAGTGGTTGTGGAGCAAAGTAGTTAGCAAGATGTTGGCAGTAGAGACTGGTCAGAGGTGGTTTGTTTTATCTGACTCCATGGAAGGGGGTGTTGTGGTCTTTTCGAAGATGGTTAAGGCTCATCGGTCCATGGAGTGTTTGCGACACTCCATTCAGGCAGGAGAAACTTGGGGTCCTCGGGATGTAGATGATGAGGGTGCAGGCTCTTCGGGTAGCTGCGGGTAGGACTCCTGGGGAGTTTATTTATGTAACAGATGTGGGGGATTTTATCTGGTTTTCAGGATAGTAGGGGGGAAAGGAGTTATTCGTTCCTTTTTCTTATGTAATCCGTATTGTAGTTTCTTATTAATGAAATAAACAAGTTTCTGATCATCCAACTGTGCCTTTCGATGAATTTTGTATTTTGAATTATTTATACCAATCACTAAGGCATACATAATCCTTTTGTTCAAGTAGATGTTTAGAATGAACTGCCATTCTCGGAGATAAAAAAAGAATATATTTTTGTGAAAAAGAAGGGGCCGTGCTCATGTGTGGAGTATGAGCTGCCTACGTACCTCTGGGGTTTTTGAAAAGTTTCTTATCTGTTTGAAAATAGTTTTTACAGAGGATCAGGCCCACGTAGTTCTGGGTAGAGGGAAATGGAGAGAGTTTTTTTTTTAGAATAGAAGGTGGGGGGAAGAGTCGTAGCGCGCCGAGATTTCGAACTAGGGGTAGAATTTCTTGAGACGGTCCATATTTACTGGACGTGCCATCTCTTCCCCATCCAAGTCGGTGAGCATGGCGTCACCGCCAGATAAGATCTTCTTCACAATGTAAGGGTCACTCCAATTGGGTTTGAACTTTTAATCTCCGTTCATCTAGGAGGGTCAGCTCATCAAGACGGCCTTGGCACCAGTCTTCTTCACTAACCTTGCTTTCGAGCATGACGCGTATCGAGGGTATTTCCAGGTCCACAGGTAGGACTGCTTCCATGCCGTAGACCAGGGAGTAAGGGGTAGCCTGTAATACCCCGTACTTTTGACTATATTTATTTTTGGGATTAATTAATTAAATTGCGTATTAATTGGAAATTAATCCGGGTTATAAATACTAATGAGATGCGAATTGGTATTTGATTATGTGCATATATGATTATATATGTATTTGGTATTATAAAATTTGTCGTGAGATTTATATACGACATTTTAGAAATTTTGTTGAGACGCGTGGGACCGCCGCGTCACGGTATAATATTTTGATAATAAAAATGAATTTAAAACCTATAATCCGTATGGTCGTTTTGAGTGCGCCAACGCGTCCGGAAGGGTCGAGATAGTCAGAAAACACTAGCCGGGGGTATAGTTTGGGTCCCGGGGTATTTTTAGGCCATACCGGTAACTTAAAGGGTATTTTAGTAATTTGGTATTTTTGGGTAATTAAAAGTGACGAAAATTGAGAGTTGTAATCTGATAAGGAGTTGACCCAACCAACCCTTATTAACCCAACAAGCTACGGAGGTTTATTAAATTAGGTTTTCATAAGTTCCCCAAAGCAAACCCTAGCCACCATAGCTTTTTGGAGAAGAAAGCTTGGAGAAGGAGAGAGAGAGAGGAATTCTGCAGAAATTCTACACCGAATCCACACCAAATTCAGAGACAAACAAGGCAAGTGACTTTATTCCATTTAAATTCTGAGAATGTCTTTTCCATGTTAGAAAATTTGGATTTATGGTTGTTCTTGATAAAATATGAAAACCCATGTAGTCTAGATCATAAAAGTTGAGGAATTTGAGAAGGATTGCATGTAGAATAGTTTGGAGACAATTAATCTGATGTTAATACATGTTTGGGTGAAAGAAAAACGAATTAAATTCTGGATTTGATGTTGATATATATCTAGGGTTCATGTTCTTGATGATATTGGGGAAATAGTATAAAATCTTGGAATTTAATGATGTTTAGGATGCCTTATTGCCTTAAAAGACGTTAGTTTATAACCCAAGCATGTTTTAGTATGATTAGAGGACTTAAATCATGGTTAGGACGAACTTTGGAGAAGGATTGAAGTGATAAAAATGGTGAAAAACAATTTTTGGAAAAATCTGGGCCGAAACTGGCAATTCGTTAGAAGAAGCCCCCAGGTCGTTCGAACGAACTCGTTCGAACGAGCTTCTAACGAGTTGACCAGTCGTTATTAACGAGTAGGGATTTTCGTTCGATATCTCGTTCGAACGAGATATCGTTAGAAGGGTCAGTTCGTTCGAACGAACTGGGATCTCGTTCGAACAGCCTCGTTCGAACGAGACTTCTAACGACCTGACAGTCCAAACTCGTTCGAAGTCTCGTTCGAACGAGACTTCTAACGAGTTGACAGTTTTGCCCTTTTTGGACTGTTTTGATTTTTGGAGTCCCGAAAACTGGTTCGAGGGTAGAGTTAACATTCTTTGATGATGCAAGGATAGATTTGGGACTTTTGGGTTATTGAGAGGAGTAAATTATATACGAGAGTTATATCAAATAAACCATTTGGGTTGAGACGTGAGTGTCTACTGTGATGTGAGGATGAATTATAGCGCGTATAATTACAAACCGGAATACTACGAATTGTGATAATTATAGTTAGTACGAGAGTGCAATATGTACTACGATTAAAATATGGTATTACTAAGACATGTGTTTACTTAGTATTGGTATATGGATTGTGTGTATGACATACCTACCATACTTGCTATCACGGGAGGTTGCGTTCGCTTAGGACCCTCTATTCCTGGTGTGCCTACGGGGGGGATATAGACTGGTACCTTGATGAACATAGGTCATAGAAAGACTTATTGTGATATTAATAAGTCCGCTGACCATGGGAGCGTAGGTATGTGCGTGACCCATGTGATGGTGACTGTGTTCGCCTCCACTATTTGTGATTTGTGTTATCTGAACTATTCCTGAGAGATTCGGAATATGTAATCCTTATGTACGTGATGTACCGGGATGGATAGCAGAGTATGTGTGCACCATAGCTTAGACTGCGGGGTGCTTGTATCGTATATTTATGATGTGAATAATATACCTTAAATTAATGGAAATCCTCATGTTAATGTTGTAAAAATATTACGGTATTGTTTCGAGATATATAATGAGTTAACTGATAGTTATATCATTGGCATATTTAGTAACTGAGTTTACGTTAAACCTCTATTTAATTACGAGCGTTGTTATGTTAAATGGAACCGAGTAATATGGGTAGAACCTTTGGCAGTCTAGCTAGTTATGTTGTCAGTTAGCTAGTAGTATGGGTCGATATAGATGGGTACTTACGTTAGGAGTGCACAGTTAGACGAGAGGTGAGAATATCATGCGAGTGTACGTCCTAACATGTACTTTGCATTTAACGTTTTAAATGTTTTTAAAGCACTTGCAGGTTTTTAAAATATAACTCCACATTCGGGCTCTGACCCGTTTGCTTTTCAAATCTCTTTTTCTTTGTAAAACCATTTTAGGTGCCCAGCCACAAGGACACCAAGCATAGGATACTCATTCAGGTGACGAGCTGTAGCTGCTTGTGGAAGCTACAGGGATTTGCATGTAGACGCCTCCATCTTTTGGATTCCAGAGTCACCATCTATCAGTTGTAGGGCATGTTGCCCATTTCTTTAGAGACATCTTTTATATTTCAGTTTTCAGACTTTAGCACGTTTTATTTCAGTTTCGGTTATTCATTTCGGTTATGGGATTGTAGTGAGGAGTTTTTCCTCCAGACTTTATTTACTCTATTGTGATGGTTATTCAGTTTACTTCAGTATGGTGAATGGTGTTATTTATTTCTTCATTACAATTGTTGCATGTTAATCAGACTTAAATTAAAATTTGGCAACTTGATTTTTAAATACTAGGTGGTTAGTAATAATAAATGTTTTCGACAGTGATGCTATTAACTGAGCCAACTTGGCATTTTGAATTAATTTAATAAAGGAGTAGCTACCCGGTATTTAATTAGTCGGGGTGTCACAGGTGGTATCAGAGCATCAGGTTCTAGTGTCCTTTAGGATCTGTACGGCTATTATGTTTCCGCTACGTTTTCTTTGATATAGAGCCCTATATTTTAGGACTGTTGTACTCTTATTGTGTATGCTTCGTTCTTCAGCTATTTTAAGTTTATAAACCGCGAACTTATAAACTTTGTTCTTATTTCAGATGCCTCCACGACGTGCACGACGAGTTCCCAGGAATGCAATGCCCGAACCCCAGCCCGCTCCAGTTCAGGGCACGTTGAACGCCACTGAGGTTGCCGCTATAGTAGCTCAAGCGGTGAATGCCGCGATTGCCGTGATTCAGCAGGCACCGCCTCAGGCGCCGGTTGCCGCGCCAGCACAGGTTAATGCATTCCCGTCTGCTTGGGAGCGTGTACGAGATGCTTTTCAGAAAGCGCATCCACCAGAGTTTGCAGGTAGCTCAGACGTGGTAGTCTCGAGCCAATGGAGGAAAGACATACAGAGGCATTTGAGGATGCATGAGTGCACTGATGTTCAGAAACAGGTGCTAGCTACTTTCAAGCTAGTGGGATCTGCACTATAGTGGTGGGAGTCTATTACCACCGCGGAGGAGAGGGATACCCTCACGATTCAGGAGTTCTGGGTGCGGTTCGACCGCAAGTACTTTCCGTCCGCAGTTCTTACAGAGATGAGGAGGAAGCTGATGAGTTTGAAGCAGGAGGGTAAGACAGTGGCCGAGTATGAGGCCGAGTTCACTAACCTGTTGAATATCGTACCAGACGAGATTCCAACAGAGAAGAAGAAAATAGAGAAGTTCACCGACGGGTTGAATTGGAGGATCCGTCAGCATCTGCTAGGGAACCTATCGTTGGCCACGTATTCTGATGTGGTTAACGCTGCATTATTGCACTGCCAGGACCACCGTTTTCATATGGTCGAGGGCAAGCGGTCGGGGGAGTCTAGCCATCAGGGCAGGACTGGAGGACATGGTGCCAGCGGGGCACAATCGGGTCAGGGGCAGAGACAGACTGAGCAGGGCTCCCAGCAGGGGGATAATAAGAGGTTCCGATCAGGGAACTACAGGCAGGGTCAGGGAGGTTTCCGCCAGGGCCATCAGGGTCCAAACGGCCATCAGGGCCAGTAGGGACAGAATGGCCAGCAATTCCATCAGGGCCAGCAGGGCCAAGGGAGAAACGGTAATGGCCACCAGGGCCGGGGACAGCAGGGGCAGAGGGGAGGGAACTTCCCAGGGAAGTGCTTTACTTGTGGCAAGACTGGCCATAAGAAGCAGGATTGTCCTGATAGGGGCAGGGCCCCACAGCAGCAGCAGCAGGGTGCTCGCCAGGAGCCACAGAGACCTATGTTTCCCGCCGCTCTTCCTGCACCACCACAGATGGCAGCATTGCCACCCATTCCAGCAGTCCCAGCTCAGCAGGGGCAGCTACAGTATGGACGTGTCTACAACGTTCACCAGGCTGCAGTTCCACAGGCACCGCCCGTGATCGAGGGTACGTTTCCTATCCATGGCACTATGGGTCGGGTGTTATTTGATACGGGTGCTACACACTGTTTTATAGCTACACACTTCGCGAAAGCTTTAGGATTGTTAGCCACGGCAGAGAGCACAGTGACGTGTGTCGACTCACCATTAGGGAGTGGGTCACTTATTTTCTTTATATGCCGGGGAGTGGGGGTAGAGGTTGGTGGTTTGGTATTACCTGCGGACATGTTAGTATTAGACATGCATGTTCACGATGTGATCATCGGTATGGATTGGCTCGTAGCATATAGGGCCATGATTGACTGCTTCAGCGGGAGCATTGTTTTTGCCATTCCGGGGCAAGAGATGTTTATAGTGGCGATGCCTCGCCCAGAGGGAGGATCGACCGCTCATCTGTATTACATAGAGGAGGATACCTCTAAGGAGGTTGTGATTCCTTTGGATTCGATCCCTGTTGTCAGGGAGTATTCAGATGTGTTTCAGGAGATACCAGGCTTACCACCCAGTCGGGAGATAGACTTCGTTATAGATTTGCTACCGGGTACGAGACCTATAGCACGTGCACCGTACCGTATGGCTCCGGCTGAGATGCGAGAGCTACGGGATCAGATAGAGCAGCTGTTAGGGCAGGGCTTTATTCGCAGGAGTACCTCACCTTGGGGCGCTCCAGTTTTGTTTGTGAAGAATAGGGATGGTTCACTTAGATTGTGCGTGGACTACCGAGAGTTGAATAAGGTCACGATACGGAATAAGTATCCGTTGCCTCGAATCGATGACTTATTTGACCAGTTGAGAGGAGCTTCTTTCTTCTCGAAGATTGACCTGAGGTCGGGATACCATCAGTTGCGTATCAGGGAGGAGGATGTCTCGAAGACCGCGTTCTTGTCGAGATATGGTTCTTATGAGTTTCGGGTTATGCCTTTCGGCTTGACCAACGCTCCAGCAGTGTTTATGGACTTGATGAACAGGGTGTTCAGAGATTTCCTAGATCAGTTTGTCATTATCTTCATTGATGACATTCTGGTTTACTCTCACACAGAGGAGGAGCACGCCGAGCATTTGAGGCAAGTTTTGCAGACACTTCGTCAGAACGAGTTGTATGCAAAATATGAGAAGTGCGGGTTTTGGCTGAAGGAAGTCCAGTTCTTGGGTCACATTATTTCCGACCAGGGAATATCTGTCGATCCGGGAAAAGTATCAGCGGTGAGGGAGTGGGGACAGCCCACGACGCCAACGGAGATTCGTAGTTTCTTGGGTTTAGCAGGATACTACAGGAGGTTTATTCGGGGTTTCTCAGAGATAACAGGTCCTTTGACACATCTTACTCGTAAGGGTGTGCCGTTCATTTGGAGTGATGCCTGTCAGTTGGCATTTGATGAATTGAAGGACAAATTGACCTCAGCACCTGTGTTAGCATTGCCGAGACTGGGAGTTGAGTATTTGGTTTACACCGATGCGTCCTTGCAAGGACTGGGAGGTGTTTTGCAGCAGGAGAGACAGGCCATAGCTTATGCTTCCCGTAAGCTTAAGCCTCATGAGAAGAATTACCCCACGCATGATTTGGAGTTGGCAGCAGTGGTATTTGCCTTACGGATTTGGAGGCACTATTTATTAGGGGAGAAGTTTCAGCTGTTCACGGACCACAAGTCACTACAGTATCTGTTCACGCAGAAGGAACTGAATATGCGGCAGCGTAGGTGGCTTGAATTTGTGAAGGACTACCAGTTCGACATCCAGTACCACCCGGGTAAGGCTAACGTGGTAGCAGACGCGTTGAGCCGCAGGCCAGCAGATGAGGTGGCAGAGGTGTGGAAAGCTAAGTGGAAGGAATTGGGACACCAGGATGCAGTGGCCCGATCTTTCATGTCTGTGATGACCGTTACACCGCAGATTGTCACGAAGGTAGTACGGGCACAGGCTAATGACTCGTTCTGCCAGGAGCAGATAGTTCGATTACTTGCAGAGGGAGCCGAATCCTATACCGTTAGCTCAGATGGGGGATTACGCTTCAATGGGAGGTTGGTAGTTTCGGAAGGGGAAGAATTGTGGCACGATGTGATGGCAGAGTCGCACGGCTCACGGTTCGCGGTACATCCCGGAGGGGACAAAATGTACCAAGACATGAGACGGCAATATTGGTGGAGCGGTATGAAGAGAGATATCGCTGAGTTTGTCTCGAAATGCGCCACTTGTCAGCTTGTAAAAGTGGATCATCAGAGACCAGCAGGATTGCTACAGCCGTTGGAGGTCCCGGTGTGGATGTGGGAGAGCATATCCATGGATTTTGTCACGGAGTTGCCTACGTCGCAGAGGGGTCACGACTCCGTTTGGGTAATTATGGACAGGTTGTCCAAGGTCGCGCACTTCTTACCCGTAAGGACTGACTACACTACGGGACAGTATGCCCAGCTCTTCATTTCAGAGATTGTGAGACTTCACGGTGTGCCCCTAAATATCGTGTCTGACAGAGACAAGATATTTGTTTCGAGGTTTTGGGAGAGTTTCCAGGAGGCCATGGGCACGGAATTGCGGTTGAGTACGGCTTATCATTCGCAGACCGATGGGCAGACAGAGCGCACCAACCAGATGTTAGAGGACATGCTACGCATGTGTATTATTGACTTCGGGGGTGGATGGGAGCAGTACCTTCCACTGGTGGAGTTTGCTTACAACAACTCCTATCAGTTCACGATTGGCATGGCTCCGTTTGAGGCATTGTACGGTAGGCCTTGTCGTTCCCCAGCATGTTGGCTAGAAGTGGGGGACAACAAACTACTTGGGCCGGAAGTGATTCAGGATACTTCGGCAAGGATTGAGTTGATTCGGAGTCGCATTCGGGTAGCTCAAGACAGGCAGAAGAGTTATGCTGATGCGAAGAGATTTTTCAGGGAGTTCCAAGTGGGGGACCAGGTTTTGCTCAGGGTTTCTCCGATGAAGGGGATTATGCGATTCGGGAAGAAGGGGAAGTTGGCACCGAGGTATGTGGGGCCGTTTCCTATTATTGAGCGGATAGGACCGGTTGCGTATAGACTTGGACTACCGGAGCACTTGCATCGGATTCACGACGTGTTCCATATTTCCTCGCCGAGGAAATACCTTAGAGACAATTTGGCTCATTCTCACATTGCGGTGGAGGACATCGATCTCCAGCCGGATAGCTCTTACGAGGAGAGGCCAATTGCTATTTTGGACCGAAGCGAGAGGAAACTGCGGTCAAAGATAGTCCCGTTAGTGCGTGTTCAGTGGCGACATCACAATGTCGAGGAGTCCACATGGGAGCGCGAGGATGAGATGCACGAACGTTATCCAGAGCTTTTTTTAGCAGGTACTTTCTAGTTTCGAATTTCGGGGCGAAATTCAGTTATTAGGGGGGAAGTATGTAATACCCCGTACTTTTGACTATATTTATTTTTGGGATTAATTAATTAAATTGCGTATTAATTGGAAATTAATCCGGGTTATAAATACTAATGAGATGCGAATTGGTATTTGATTATGTGCATATATGATTATATATGTATTTGGTATTATAAAATTTGTCGTGAGATTTATATACGACATTTTAGAAATTTTGTTGAGACGCGTGGGACTGCCGCGTCACGGTATAATATTTTGATAATAAAAGTGAATTTAAAATCTATAATCCGTATGGTCGTTTTGAGTGCGCCAACGCGTCCGGAAGGGTCGAGATAGTCAGAAAACACTAGCCGGGGGTATAGTTTGGGTCCCGGGGTATTTTTAGGCCATACCGGTAACTTAAAGGGTATTTTAGTAATTTGGTATTTTTGGGTAATTAAAAGTGACGAAAATTGAGAGTTGTAATCTGATAAGGAGTTGACCCAACCAACCCTTATTAACCCAACAAGCTACGGAGGTTTATTAAATTAGGTTTTCATAAGTTCCCCAAAGCAAACCCTAGCCACCATAGCTTTTTGGAGAAGAAAGCTTGGAGAAGGAGAGAGAGAGAGGAATTCTGCAGAAATTCTACACCGAATCCACACCAAATTCAGAGACAAACAAGGCAAGTGACTTTATTCCATTTAAATTCTGAGAATGTCTTTTCCATGTTAGAAAATTTGGATTTATGGTTGTTCTTGATAAAATATGAAAACCCATGTAGTCTAGATCATAAAAGTTGAGGAATTTGAGAAGGATTGCATGTAGAATAGTTTGGAGACAATTAATCTGATGTTAATACATGTTTGGGTGAAAGAAAAACGAATTAAATTCTGGATTTGATGTTGATATATATCTAGGGTTCATGTTCTTGATGATATTGGGGAAATAGTATAAAATCTTGGAATTTAATGATGTTTAGGATGCCTTATTGCCTTAAAAGACGTTAGTTTATAACCCAAGCATGTTTTAGTATGATTAGAGGACTTAAATCATGGTTAGGACGAACTTTGGAGAAGGATTGAAGTGATAAAAATGGTGAAAAACGATTTTTGGAAAAATCTGGGCCGAAACTGGCAATTCGTTAGAAGAAGCCCCCAGGTCGTTCGAACGAACTCGTTCGAACGAGCTTCTAACGAGTTGACCAGTCGTTATTAACGAGTAGGGATTTTCGTTCGATATCTCGTTCCAACGAGATATCTTTAGAAGGGTCAGTTCGTTCGAACGAACTGGGATCTCGTTCGAACAGCCTCGTTCGAACGAGACTTCTAACGACCTGACAGTCCAAACTCGTTCGAAGTCTCGTTCGAACGAGACTTCTAACGAGTTGACAGTTTTGCCCTTTTTGGACTGTTTTGATTTTTGGAGTCCCGGAAACTGGTTCGAGGGTAGAGTTAACATTCTTTGATGATGCAAGGATAGATTTGGGACTTTTGGGTTATTGAGAGGAGTAAATTATATACGAGAGTTATATCAAATAAACCATTTGGGTTGAGACGTGAGTGTCTACTGTGATGTGAGGATGAATTATAGCGCGTATAATTACAAACCGGAATACTACGAATTGTGATAATTATAGTTAGTACGAGAGTGCAATATGTACTACGATTAAAATATGGTATTACTAAGACATGTGTTTACTTAGTATTGGTATATGGATTGTGTGTATGACATACCTACCATACTTGCTATCACGGGAGGTTGCGTTCGCTTAGGACCCTCTATTCCTGGTGTGCCTACGGGGGGGATATAGACTGGTACCTTGATGAACATAGGTCATAGAAAGACTTATTGTGATATTAATAAGTCCGCTGACCATGGGAGCGTAGGTATGTGCGTGACCCATGTGATGGTGACTGTGTTCGCCTCCACTATTTGTGATTTGTGTTATCTGAACTATTCCTGAGAGATTCGGAATATGTAATCCTTATGTACGTGATGTACCGGGATGGATAGCAGAGTATGTGTGCACCATAGCTTAGACTGCGGGGTGCTTGTATCGTATATTTATGATGTGAATAATATACCTTAAATTAATGGAAATCCTCATGTTAATGTTGTAAAAATATTACGGTATTGTTTCGAGATATATAATGAGTTAACTGATAGTTATATCATTGGCATATTTAGTAACTGAGTTTACGTTAAACCTCTATTTAATTACGAGCGTTGTTATGTTAAATGGAACCGAGTAATATGGGTAGAACCTTTGGCAATCTAGCTAGTTATGTTGTCAGTTAGCTAGTAGTATGGGTCGATATAGATGGGTACTTACGTTAGGAGTGCACAGTTAGACGAGAGGTGAGAATATCATGCGAGTGTACGTCCTAACATGTACTTTGCATTTAACGTTTTAAATGTTTTTAAAGCACTTGCAGGTTTTTAAGATATAACTCCACATTCGGGCTCTGACCCGTTTGCTTTTCAAATCTCTTTTTCTTTGTAAAACCATTTTAGGTGCCCAGCCACAAGGACACCAAGCATAGGATACTCATTCAGGTGACGAGCTGTAGCTGCTTGTGGAAGCTACAGGGATTTGCATGTAGACGCCTCCATCTTTTGGATTCCAGAGTCACCATCTATCAGTTGTAGGGCATGTTGCCCATTTCTTTAGAGACATCTTTTATATTTCAGTTTTCAGACTTTAGCACGCTTTATTTCAGTTTCGGTTATTCATTTCAGTTATGGGATTGTAGTGAGGAGTTTTTCCTCCAGACTTTATTTACTCTATTGTGATGGTTATTCAGTTTACTTCAGTATGGTGATTGGTGTTATTTATTTCTTCATTACAATTGTTGCATGTTAATCAGACTTAAATTAAAATTTGGCAACTTGATTTTTAAATACTAGGTGGTTAGTAATAATAAATGTTTTCGACAGTGATGCTATTAACTGAGCCAACTTGGCATTTTGAATTAATTTAATAAAGGAGTAGCTACCCGGTATTTAATTAGTCGGGGTGTCACATAGCCCCAGTAGAGGTTCGGATTGAGGTTCGATAGCCCCAGAGGGCGTAGGGGATCCGGTCGGCCCAATCCCTACAACTTTCGATCATCTTGCTGATGATGGTTTTGAGATTTTTGTTGCCGGTTTCAACTGCACCATTGGTCTGAGGTCGGTAGGGAGAGGATTTGTGTCTCTGAATCCTGTACTCGTTGACTATTTCTGTGACTTCTGCCTCGAAGTGCAAACCATTATCTGACACTAGCTCGTGCGGGACCCCATATCGACAGATGATATTTTTCTTGATGAATTTGGCCACCTTCTTAACATTTAATACTGCGTATGACTCATCTTCGACCCATCTGGTGAAGTAATAGATGGCAACCTGGATGAACTCATGCCCGTTTGACGCTTTTGGTGTAACCTTCCCTATGATGTCGATACCCCAGGTGGAGAACGGCCAGGGAGAAGTCATGTTGTATAATTCCCACGGAGGTAGATGCTGGAGATTGGAGAATTGTTGGCATTTAGGGCACCTTCGAACATAGGCGGTGCAATCCTGGGCCATGGTGGTCCAGTAGTAGCCTTGTTGGATGATCTTTTTGGCAAGCATGTGACCGTTCATGTGAGGCCCGCATTCCCTGCTGTGGGTTTTCTGCATTATCTTTTCAATGTCAGCCCCTGCGATACAGTGCAAATGAGTTCCATCGAAATTCCTCTTGAGTAATGCTTTATGACAGATGATGTACTGAGCGGCCAGCCTTCGGAAGGTAGCTCGATCGTTCTTGTTAGAACCCTCTGGATACCTACCGTACCTGAGGAGGCACCAAATATCATAGTACCAGTAATTGACTAGCTCAGGATCTTCTGACGTGGCAAGCTCAATATGGTAGCAATGGGTAGGTTTGTCTTGCTTTTGAACTAGTAAGGGGGTCATTATTATTCCCTCGGGCATGTCGACCATGAAGCCAAAGTAGCGAGAGCATCGGCTAGGTTATTCTTTGTTCGGGGCAAGTAATGGAAGATGATATCTCAGAATTGGGAGGCCAACTCTTCTAATTAGGCATGAAAGGGTTGGAGCTTTTCGTCCTTGACTTTCCACTTTCTGAGCACTTGACCGATGATAAGGGAAGAATCCCCGTATACATCAAGGTATTGAATACCTTTCTCGAGAGCGACCTTGAGGCCCACTGTGCATGCCTCGTATTCTATCATGTTGTTGGTGCAAGGGA
This sequence comes from Sambucus nigra, assembly GCA_949130495.1. Taxonomy (NCBI): domain Eukaryota; kingdom Viridiplantae; phylum Streptophyta; class Magnoliopsida; order Dipsacales; family Adoxaceae; genus Sambucus; species Sambucus nigra. The sequence continues at coordinate 371,906,557 of OX422216.1, forward strand.
AATCAAATTTAATGGCGATAGGAGTGTGGGAGTCATCTGGGGCGATCAGAAGTATCCCAATGCCATATCCCCTTTTGTTGGCAGCGCCGTCAAAGAACATTTTCCATCGGAGGCAGTCTTGAGTGGTGCAAAGGACATTTTCATCTGGGAATTCGGAGATCCAGACATCTGTTTCTTCTACGGGGTAATCCGCGAGGTAGTCAGAGATGGATCTTCCCTTAACGGCTTTCTGTGTGACGTACACGATATCGAACTCAGTTAGGAGCATCAACCATCGGGCCATTCGGTTGGATAAGGCGGGTTTTTCGAGCAGGTATTTGATGGGATCCATTCGGGATATAAGTTTTATGGGGAAGGCGAGCATGTAGTGCCGCAAATTTTGGGTGACCCAGATAAGTGCGACGCATGCTTTTTCTAAAGCAGTGTAGTTGACCTCGTACCCGGCCAATTTGCGACTGGCATAATAGACGACTCTTTCTTTGCGGGAGTCTTCAAGGTACTGGGCTAGCAAAGCCCGGCTGCAGTGTCGGTTATGGTTAGGTATAAGAGCAAAGGGAGACCAGGCTGTGGTGGCATGAGAACTGGAGGTTGGGTTAGGTACTGTTTGATTCGATCAAAAGCTTTCTGGTAGGCCTCATTCCAAACCTTGGTTGAATCCTTTTGGAGGAGCTTGAAGATTGGTTCACAGATGGAGGTTAGCTGGCTGATGAACCGACTGATATATTGTAATTTCCCAAGGAAACCTCGGACTTCCTTCTCTGTTCGGGGAGGTGGCATCTAAAGTATGGACTTCAGCTTGGCGGGATCTGCTTCTATCCCCTTCTTACTGACCATGAATCCTAAGAGTTTTCCCTTTGTAACGCCGAAGACGCACTTCTGTGGATTAAGTCGCATCTGATACTGTCGCAGTCATTCGAAGAACTTCCGAAGAGCGGGAACATGACCTTATCTAGTTTTGGACTTGATAATCATATCATCCACGTAAACCTCGACCTCTTTGTGAATCAAATCGTGCAGGATGGTTGTGGAGGCCCTTTGGTAGGTAGCCCCAGCATTCTTGAGACCGAATGGCATAACGGTGTAGCAAAAGGTTCCCCATGGGGTGATGAATACGGTTTTCTCTTGATGGTCGGGGTGCATCTTAATTTGGTTGTATCCAACAAATTCGTCGATAAATGACTTGAGAGCATGACTCGTTGTGTTGTCCACGATCATGTCGATGATGGGTAGCGAATAATCATCCTTCGGAGAGGCTTTGTTTAAATCTCAGTAATCCACACACATTCGAACCTTTCCTCCTAATTTTGGTACAGGTACAATGTTGGCTAGCCACGTGGGATATTCGATTACTCGAATGAAACCCACGTTCAACTGTTTGATCACCTCTTCTTTGACCTTAAGCGACTCTTCGGTGCGTAGTTTTCTTAATTTTTGTTTAACTGGCTTGGCATCTGGGAGAGTTGGGATCTCGTGCTGAGCTATTTCGGGGTCAATACCGGGCATGTCGTCGTAGGACCATGCGAAGACATCCACGAACTCCTTTAGAAATTCTTCGAGTTGTGCGCGCTCATGCTCGTTAAGGGTGGCCACTATCCTAATCTTGCGCAGTTAGCTACTAGAACCGAGATTAATAACAGCAGTCTCTTCTTCATTAACTTGAACGCGATTATGTTATTTATTATTAACCTTATTTAGATCAGTTAAGAATTGTTCATTTGCAAAATCATCGTCATCAAAAGCTTGATTAGAATCTAAACAATTAATGTAAGGCACAACAAGATACTCAAAATCTTTGTTTATTTCATTGATGGGAAAAACAGCATTGAGAACCTCGTCAAAAGAGGTCTCGATTATATTTGAGCAAGGGTGGACAACAGAAGAAATATGGTAAACATTGGGGTTGGGGGAGATTTCAAGAGGTAGAACTGGCGCAGAATGCCAGTTGAGGAGAGGTGTATCAGCAGCTTTAATCAGACGGGATGGGTCTTTTGATGTAGTGCCTGAATGAACCATGCAGAGTGCCAGCCCCAGTGTCTGCAGGTTGAAGGAATCTTCGGAGTTACTTTCTTCAGTCTCTTCAGTATCTTTGATAAGTGGTTGTATGCGGTGCTGGAAACTTTCGGCCCATGGGTAGCTATCTTGGAAAAAGATCTCCATTCCAGGCTTCATTTTCTTGTCTGTGCGGTCGTACCATGGTTCTGGAAAATCGTAAAAGGGGAAATCCTCGCCCTCTTTGACGAATTGTCCATTTAAAGAATCTCCCGAGATAGTCCGGATGAAGTCTAACCCTCTTTTTGATCGAGTCTGGTGGATCATTCTGAGCTCTTGTTCTGATGGTTGATACCCCAAGCCGCAAGGAGGGAAAACTTTCTTCAGTTCGATGGGATCAAGTATCCCCTGTTGCCTTTGTCCTAGCCCCAGTCCGGGCATGAAGTGCATGTTTCTAAACATCTGAATCACATTGACATTGCCATGAGGGTCATATTCTGGACAAACCCTTTCTTTGAAACCGTCCCCTGCCGAGAGTAGGGATGGCTCAACTCGGAAACCTGATAGGAGCATATCATTTGACCCATGCTGTATCTCGAGGATTGGACTGCTGGTTCCTGCACCCTCGGTGTTATCATCATCACCGAAGATGGTGATGACTCGCCCATCGGTGAAGAACTTCAATTTCTGATGAAATGAGGAAGAGACACCCTTTATACTGTGGAGCCAGGGTCGTCCGAGCAACAGGTTAAAATAGGCCGGGATATCGATGACTTGGAATTCGACGACAGGGTTTATAGGACCAACCCCTATTGTAAGTTTTATGGATCCCATAACCTCCCAACGGGTATTATCGTAGACATGCACGACATCGGAGGTTGGAGCGAGGTCGCTTTCTTTTAGGCCTAAACATTTGAAGGTTCTCAGTGGGCAGACATTCAAAGAGGATCCGTTGTCAATGAGAGAAAGTGGTACCACCTTCCCCATAATTTCGACGGAGATGTTGAGTGCATGATTGTGATTTGGCCCAATTTTGGGGATTTCCTCTTCAGAAAAGGACAACATTCGGGTAGAGGTCAAGGATTCAACTAGGTTCACCGCTTCTTCTGGTGTGGTAGAAGGAGGAACTATAGGTCCAGCGAGTAATTTGATTAAAGCATTTCTGTGCAGCTGGGAAGACATGAAAAGCCCCCATAGGGTGATGTTAGCTTGAGTTTTCTTCAGTTGATCGAGGATCTTGCTCTCCTCGAGGGTCATTTTCGGCATATGAAGGTCTTCAACTCCCTTCCCCTTATCATTTAATGGTAGTGAGTTGGGAACTTGGTAATGTCTCTTAGATCTGGTCATGTGATTTACTGAAGAAGGGAAAAACTTAAATCCAGTTTCCTCATCAATCTCAGGTTGTTCTGCCACCTTATCTATTTCTCCGAGGAGTTCTTCAAATGATATCATCCCACATAAGTCAGCTACTGGGCCAGCTCTTTCTAAAACTTGTTCTTCGCTCGAATCTTCGAATTCTTCCCCCCATCCGGTGGCAACAATTCTGTTTTCCCCTGTGAAGTCAATGTATTCCACGACTTCAACGGCTTCCTCATATAGGTCTTCCCATTCTGTGGGGATGTGTAAGGGTGAAGGGACCAGGTGCCTTTGCAGCTTCAAAGTGTCAAGTAACTCGGTGATACTGCAAATGTTATTGGTTTACCTGAATGCTTCCGTCATGATCTGGACAACATCATCTAAGCAGACTTCGTCGGTTGGTACCATCCACCTATCTGATTCTCGGGCCCATTTTTGTGCTTCCAAAAACAATGTATTGAACCTCTGACAGTCGATAATCATCTGTGAGGGCAATTTTATCCCGAACTCTAGGAGTTGGTTCAACACATCTGACAATTCCATACTTCCACTTTCAGAACAGGTACGGACAGTGATACACGCTCTGGTAAGGAGTGACAGTGCCTGATCAGCGGGGCTAGTAGGGTGTAGGAGGAAATATGGGCAAAGTTGAAGGGGTTTAGGAGGGTATAAGGGAGTGATCTGGGTTGACGGATCGAAATTCAGGTTTTCTTCTAAGAAGATGGCATTGGTGTGATTTGGGAGTGGGTTATGAGTAGTGTTTGGTTTAGGATTGGCTGGTGGGGTGATGGTACCCCGATCAATGAGATATTGAATTATGTTTCGAAGGTGGAAGCATTGGTCGGTGGTACGGACAGCTGTTTGGTGAAAGGCGCAATGAGCATCGGTCTTGAAATTTCTGGGAAGTGGATTGGGTAATGGACGTGGATCCAGGGGCTTTATAAGGTTTCATCTTAACAGGGCTTGGTAAAATTTGGAGAGGGGAGCATGAAGCTCAGTGTATTCCCTTCGGACGGGAGCATGGTAGCTTTCTGGTGCCCATGATGTGGTTGGTTGAGAGATGTTGTTGATGGTTGAGACTGTAGCATTAACAGGCTTGTCATATTTCCTAGGGGTGAACTATCCGGACACCTTCTTAGGTTCAACTTCTATTTTGGCAAGACTTTCCTCGATTTCTACCCCTGTTTCTCTGAGAGCTCGAAAGTGGGGGTAGTACTGTCCTCCCATGGTTGTTCGGACATGGGGCAAGAAATTCTTCTTCACTAAGCTGACTTGTTCTTCTTCAGATGGCCGATTAGTCATGGTTGCTGCTTTTTCGCTCCATCGGGCTATGAAGTTACTGACTGATTCTCCAGAGTTTTGTTTGAGCATCTCTAAATCACGGCGGGTGACCTCGAGCTCTTCGTTGTATTTGTATTGCGACATGAATTCTCTGGCTACATCCACCCAGCTATGGATTCTGGATTCCTCAAGAGATAAAAACCATCGGAGGGCACTATCCTTCAAAGTTTGCTGAAATAATTGGGCCATTACTTCTTCCGAAGCCCCTAGTAGATTCATGGAACGATGATAAGTGCGAAGATGAACAATCGGGGGACCACTCCCTCCAAACTTCTCGATATTTGGCATCTTGAACTTCTTGGGTAACCTTGCTTTAGGATAAGGAGACATATGGGTGTAGTCCATGTAATTTCCAAAGATCCTGACTTGGTCAAACTTCTTGGTGAGCATCTTAAGATCTTCTTTGACTTTGTTCAACTCCTCCTCCTTTGGATCAGTAACCACAGGCAAGTTAGCCATAGGCTGGGAAATGTTTGGCATTGGAAGCTGGGCAGGCGGCGGCCCATTAGCAGGAGGGGCACGCGGAGCGTGCTGATATTCTTTCGGGACCCAGATGGGTTCGGGTGGACCCATAGCACGAGGGAACAGGGCCTCAGGCTCTTGAAGAATAGGAACTTGGTTTCGTTGCATTTCTCGGACCTCAGCTTGGAGGTTGTCAATCTTGGCCACGAGCTGAGCTAGGACTGTCGGTAGATCCGGTTGTATGGCTGGTGCTTTATCTGCATTCTCCATAGAAGATGGATGGATTTTGGATTCAGAAGATGTAGTAGAGGAACGGATGAAACTCCGGGGTGATTTGACTGAAGACCTAAGCCAATAGGGAGCCAGGCCAAAGGCGTGCGATCAACTTGAGAAGGCCCAGGATGAGATTTATTTTTTGAGAAAAGGGGAAGAGATTATTTTTGGATTTTTGATAAAAAGGGAGAAATGTTTTTGGATTTTTGATAAAAAGGGAGAAATATTTTTGGAGACGGAACTCAGCATCATTATTATGATTATTATGTTCTCACTTGTATTTAATTCTCCTAAATGCAATGCCGGATGGGACCCGAGCCTAGAAAAGTGGGGTTTTAATACATGCAAAGCTATGTTTGGACTTGTAACCAGGATCGCGGATAGAGTCCCGTTTTAAAAATGCGCGAAAATTAGGCGAAAGATCGACCCAGAATTTTGGCAGAGTTTCGGGTTGAAACTGGCAATCTAAAGTGCGTGTCCTAGGTTTGACACCTATATGCGGGTATGCAGTTTGGTTGGGTGAATCGGCATGGGTTCCCCCCTTTGGCGTGGCTTCCACGATATACGTCTTGCTCTTGCGGGCAATCGGTACGTGCGTACAAGCCATTTGATATACCTGAGTGTACGTGAATTGACTCACCATATACCTCGTGGGGACGGTACTTGTGAGAGCGAATTTGATATACTCGGTGTACGTGAACGAATTCCCTGCGATATACCTCTCGTCATGACTTCGGTCAAGCGGTACGATGCGGGGGAACCGTTCGATATACGTCGAAGGTACTTGGCCAATGGAAGGTGAGAGTCATATCTCTTAGGCTAATTGCGACCTGCCGGACCAGCGCCCATCACGAAGTGACCCTCCAGTTACTGGGTAAAATTTGGTCAATATCAATGCTTTATGGTGATGTCGTGTGAATCATGCATGATTCTCTTATTAGTATCTTATGATGAGAATGCCTTTCTTTGATTATGCCAAACCGGGAACAAAGTACAAGTACCTCAAAAGGTACACCAAGTATGGATGGGTGATGCATGCAACATGGGGATATACATATGATCCTAGGTGCACGTGGTGTGAAGTGTACATGGAGAATTTTTTACAAGTGTGTGAACATAAACATAAGCATGGGATACATATGAAAAAGGGGAACATGCAGATATGGGGGGAAATATAAACAAATATAGCATCCATGTAAATAGAGTCAAGCCTTCAAAATAAATAAAGTCCCCAGCGGAGTCGCCACTATGGCCATCCCCGATCCCCGCCGCGGAGGGAGGAAGGATCATTCGGGTCCCGCGCGTCCCCTCTCGGGAGAGCGCTTCGACCGGCGTCGATTATGTGAGGTGTGAAAAATGTAGAGAGATTCAGAGTCGCCAGTCTATTTTACTCAAAACAGACAAAAGAAAAAGAGGAAGCCACCCCGAAGGATGGATTCCAAAGACATACTGGTGCGTGCGAAACCAAAATGATTCGGAAAGGGTTCGGAGGCTTAGTTACGAAATGGGAAGGTGTTAGGCACCCATTCCGCCCTTTCAGTCTCTCATGGATATTTGCTATTTTCCTTTATGTTTCCCCGCGTGAGATGTGTGCATGGGTATATATATAGAATGGAGGTAGGAATCTTCGACTTGTATCATGAAAAAGATAAAGCGAGTCATCCGTAGGAAGATATAAAAGTAATATTAGAAAAATAAGATTTACGCGGCTACCCCTACGTTGATCGTTATAAGGGAATGATAACGCACATGGAGTAATACGTCACTAAGACTAATAATGTAAGAAAAATGGATTTAGAGAAAATAGAAAATGAGAGAAAAAGTGAGAGACGCCTACGTAGCCTATAAAGGCATAAAAGTCCACGTAGTTCGCATGTAAAGTGAGGGGTGGGGTTTAACCCATAAATCCAAAATGGAGAAATCTCTTATTTGTAAGTGTGTGTAGAAAAAGTGTTTTAGTTGTGAGAAAAGTGTGGAAAAAGTGTGAGAATCCCCACTTGGAATTTATGAGCAAACCCTCTTTTTCTTGTTTTTTTGGTTTTTTATTTATATGAAAATAGGAGATGTGAAATAATACTAGATAAAAAGTGTATTTATGGTATGTGAGATGAGATTATAAAAGTGCTAAGTAAGAAAACAAGTTATTGGGAATTCAAGAGAATTTAAGAGAGCGTTTGAGAAAGTTGGACCTTCTTGAAGATCTTGAGCTTGATCTTGAACGTTGGAGAGCAGCCCTTGAGCTTGGATGATGATGGAGAGTGGTTAATTCATCAAGTTTGATAAAAGGGATGATGAAAAGTGGAAGTGAAAAAGGGATTTGGAAGTTAAAATCACGCTGCATTCGAGAGAGGTTTCAGGGATTCGTTCAGAGAGATTTCTATCAGATCTGTGCTTTCTTTGCAAATGAGGCCAAGGCCTCATTTTATAGCCCCAGGGGACTGCCGATCGTCTTAGATCCCTTTCTGCCTGTCGGCAGGAAGGTGCCGATAGGCAGGTTCTGGGACCTGCCGTTTGGCAGTGTGTTTCAGGCTTTTTCGGAAGATTGGCCACCGAGGGCAAACCGTTGGTCAGAATCGTGCATACCTTAGAAAGGTAATTCAGAGACCTTCGAAAGTCCTTTGGACCACTCCCGAGTTCGGGAGTTGACTTTGGGTCAAATGTTGCTCAGAAGCGTTTGTCGGTCCATTGGACGGAGAATCGTGCGGACGCAAACGGATCGTTCGTCCGCATGGTAAGTCCGAATCACGCACGAGATGGACCGTTAGAAAGGTTAGGAGGTTTACTTCGACATTCCAAAGAGTTTGGCCCAATTTGGATAGTTGACTTTGGTCAACCGGGCCCGGGAAGCGCTCGGTGGCTTCCCGGAGTCAAACGGATCGTTCGTCCGCATGGAAAGTCAGAATTGCGCACGGGACGGACCGTTGGAATGGGTATTCAGTGCCCTTCAAAGATTCATTCAGCCTCGGTCAATTTGAAGGTTTGAATTGGGTCAACAGAGCCTGAGAGCTCCCGATGGCCTTTGGGTCAGGTTTTGGACTCAAACGGATCGTTCGTCCGCATGGTAAGTCAGAATCGCGCATGGGGTGGACCGTTGGAAAGTGTATTTAGTTCCTTTTAAAGATTCATTGAGTCTCGATCGAGACGAGGAGTTTGACTTTTGGGTCAAACTGAGCTGGGGGGTGCCCGATGGCTTCCAGGTCATTACTCGGGACGTGACCTGGGTTTGCGATGATGGGTGGAGGTACTAAGGACCTAAGGAGAGTTAGGTGGTAACAGAGTGAGGTGTCTACAGAGCCCCTCGACGGGTGAGTTTGGAACAAATGATAGCCGTCGATTAGACACCGCATGATGCCTTAGAGGGATTATGACCGATTCAGAGGGTCGAGGTCGATTCCGAGGACCTAAGAAGTATGCTGGGGATGATCAATTCTGTGGATCAAAGCCGAATCTTCGGGCCTAAGGAAGCGAGGGTGACCAATTCAGCGGATCGAGGTCGGTTTTGAGGACCTAAGGAAATGAGGATGACCAATTCAGACGGTCGAGGTCAGTTCTGACCTAAGAGTGGTGAAGACCGAGGACCGAGGTCGATTCTGACCTGATTTAGGTGACGATCCAAGACCGGGGTCAATTTTGACCCAAGAGTGGTGACGACCGAGGACCGAGGTCAAGTCTGACCTAACTAAGGTGACGATCCAAGACCGGGGTCAATTCTGACCCAAGAGTGGTGACGACCGAGGATCGAGATCAATTCTGACCTAATTTAGGTGACGATCCAAGACCGGGGTCAATTCTGACCCAAGAGTGGTGACGACCGAGGACCGAGGTCAATTCTGACCTAACTTAGGTGACGATCCAAGACCGGGATCAATTTTGACCCAAAAGTGGTGACGACCGAGGACCGAGGTCAATTCTGACCTAATTCAGGTGACGATCCAAGATCGGGGTCAATTTTGACCCAAGAGTGGTGACGACCGAGGACCGAGGTCAATTCTGACCAAATTTTGGTGATGATCCAAGACCGGGGTCAATTCTGACCCAAGAGTGGTGACGACCGAGGACCGAGGTCAATTCTGACCTAACTAAGGCGACGATCCAAGACCGGGGTCAATTCTGACCAAGAGTGGTGACGAGTGAGGACCGAGGTCAATTCTGATCTAATTTAGGTGACGATCCAAGATCGGGGTCAATTCTAACCCGAGAGTGGTGACGACCGAGGACCAAGTAAAAATATTCTTCTGACCCAACAATGTTAGAATTTATCCCGAATAAAAATATTCTTCTTTTTCTATACTCCAAAGAACCTTAATTTCAATTTTAAAAACCCAAAAATTTATAAACCTTAACCATAACTAGACCTGTCAAAATACACGATAACCCGTTAACATGACACGACCCGACACGAAATTATAAGTTAATGGGTTTACCCTTATTGGGTTTGGGTCATTAACGGGTTGACACGGTAGACCCGTTAACACTAACGGTTCGGGTTTGGAAATTTACCTGTACCCGTTTTAACCCATTTCTACCCGTTAACACCCGTTAACACTAACGGGTACTATAGGGTCACCCAACCCGTACCCAATAACAATAACCATTAAAACCCATTATTTCTAAATATTTAAAGACTAACGGGTGCTATAGGGTCACCCAATCTATACCCAATAAAAATTACAATTAAAATCCATTATTTTTAAAGTATTGAAGACTAACGGGTATTATAGAGTCACCCAACCCGTTACCCATTTCGACCCAAAATGATTCGTTAATATTAATGGGTGTTAACGGTTTGGGTCGTGTACCCATTAATATTAACGGGTCGTGTTTGGGTATTGTTATTAGACCCGTTAGGCTTAACGGGTCGTGTACGGGTTAAGGGTGTTTTCACCCGTTAACCCGTTAACCCGACCCGTACACGACCCAAACCGACCCGTTGATAGGTCTAACCATAACCACTCATTTACATTTAGGATACCGTTACATTTTCTTTTCTATTTCTCAATCCATTTTCTCCTCCTTTGCTTCCAGACCCCTCATCCCCTCCTGTTGTTCACTCGTCGCCGATCATCACCCGTCAATATCTTCCTCTTTTAATCAGATCATTTCTCCATCACTTTACCACCTCTTTGGTCTCACTCTTTTGTCAAATTAATATGGAGCCTTTTCAACCCGAAAGTGTGGACCAAGCACCTCAGCTTAGGTTATTTTCCCTCCAAATTTTGTGGTTGAACATTTGAACCCTTTTTTTTCAATTATGTATTTTCATTTGACTCTTTACTTATTAGGGATTTTAGTTGATTTGGAGGTATCTATACCTACGGTCCCATTTATGTTTTTGCAGTTGAGTGGTGAATCTGACAGTTCAAATTGATCGACAGAGACAACTCGAATTTGTCGACTACGAGCCAACATGTTTTTGCAAAAAAATAGGTGGGGGTATATGTATTAGGTCAAATGGTGTGAAGAATAAGGAATTTGAGTTATATAAAGATGTTAATTGTGTTTCTACGGTTTCTATTGGGAAATAATTGTTGTTGGTAGGGTTTTTGTGGGTGTTGGGATTGTCAGGAGTGATGGAAACAATAATGGGAATTTTGGATTGAAAATTTTTAGGCTTTTGAAATTGAAACAAGGGTTTTGGGGAAGGAAGGTGAAGTGCAAAAGAAGAAGGGTATTTTAAAAAATACAGGTGGTAAGTCAAAATATTAATTTAGAGTGATTTTTAACGAAAAAAGTGACAGTATTAGAATCTAGGGAGTTATGTCTAACTTTTCATCTTTCAGGGGTTAAATCAAAATATGTTATTATTACAGGGGGTTCCGTAAAACCCCCCCTACAACTATGGAGTTATTTCCACTTGCCTTTTATACTAGTTGTAGATTTAGACACCACAAAAGAGGATAAATTTCTAACAAGGGAGGAAAAGTGACTTCTTTGTTTTGTTTTTGAGTTTACTCGAGGATAATTATTTTTTTTCATTACTTGCCAATTACTTATTGAATATAATTTTGAACTTATTAACGAAATAATTATATGTTTTTTGATTTCTTCAATTAAGAGAACTTTTATTCTTACCGTAAAATAGTGAGTTTACTAAGTTTTTTTTTTAACAAAAGAGCTCCTAATCTAGCTTGTACTATTACACTGCTAGGTTAATTATAAGAGAAAGGAGTGAGTCTAAACTAAATATAAAAACTAAAGGTAAGATCAATAAAATTAAACTATTAAATAAATGAGAAAATAAAACAAGACTGTGAAGGAAAATTCTTGAATTCAAAACGCTAAAGTAAAAAAGTGAGATTATAGTCCTAAAGCTAAAGGTTTATTAAGACGTTGATGGTGACAAAATAGTGCTACTTTGTAGGTGTTATCTTCTAAAATTGGTATATGAATTTATAGGTCTTAGCTTATAAATACCAAAAATAAACTATAACAAACAAATAAATAAACAGACTAAATTAAAAGAGAGATGAAAAATTGATATTGAGGCAAGGGATTCGGCCAATAGGATGCCTACTCCCAAAGATGTTGCGCAAAGGTTTATTATTCAATCCACAAAGATGTGTACTCTCACAGTTATCTCTATTCACATATCTGGTTTCTTCTTTCTTCTCCCATATGGGAGCATGTGTTATTTACAAGCGAGAGAAAGAGTAGGTGGATAGGCAGATTGCCTTTATAAGTCAGGCAATTGCGCCCATTTACATTCTAAAAGTAGTTAATGAAGGTTTACTTATAATCAGCTGAAGGGACCGCCCTACGTGCGTATAATGGGGGCTATACATATTCCCATGCGTGATGCTCAACCGACCAATAACATCGATTTATTATGGTCAGTTTCTTAGCTGGCCTGAAGTAATGTTGGGTTAACGAAGGAGATGATGCGTCGACCATGTTTAATGAAATGAGTTGACCTTCTTCCAATGACATGTGTCACCATATTCCCACGTGGAATGAATGGATGAAATGTTAAATAGTTTGGAATGAATGGATTAAGTGTTAAATAGTTATGAGTAGGTGTAGATTACTAGTCTTTCTCTAAGAATAGGTCAGCAAAGATGCGTGAACAGTTGACGACCTCTGGGAGTTGGAAAACTAGGATTCTTAATTTTCCTAGTTAAGTGTCAGCTTTATAAATATGGATAAAATTTAGGAGACGAAGCGTGCCAATAGTACCCTGGTAATAAAATTTTTGGCAGTCATTCACCGTCAGAATGGAGATGCCGGGTGCACTTAATAATCATTATGCCTTAGAAACGATTAATATGTCGTTTCAAGCTTATAAAACATCAGTTCCCACCTTTTTGCTCAATTTATTTTTATTCAAAATAAACTTCCATTCATCTCTAAGCACTTTAGCCATTTGTGAGAGTGTCGTATCTTTAATTTTAGTCGTTTGTGAGAGCTTTCTGTATTTCACTATAAGGATCTTTTTATCCCCATTCTATTTTCTTTCAAATACTTTCTTATCCTCTGGAAGCATGGTTTATATGGTCATTCAGAGTCGGTTAGCAACTTTTAGGACCACTTACACGATTTCCCATTGGGTAGTCACTGAAATAGTTAGTGGGGCCTCTGATCTTTGTGCCCTACCTGAAGGTCACTGGCTACAATATATTTTCATTGCTTAATGTGGGGTCAATTTACCCTCCAACCCTCTCGTTATGGAATTCTACCAATATTTTAATGTGGTTCATGCCCATGTTGCCCTAAATACTTGGAGAATCGTTAATGGAGTCCACTGCATTAACGAGCAATATGAGACCCACATTAGAATTTTAGAGTTAATATACTATTATACTTGAGGCAACACTAATGAGAAAATTTACTATATGAAGGCTAGATAGTCAAACACAACCTTGTGAATTTATCTGATTCCAGTAAGGATTATTAAGATTATGGCTTGAATGTGAAGAATTGACAGTTTTCCCTTTTTTCTAGAGGGTATAACATATGAGGGCCCAAGTACCCCAAGGGAGGCAAGAGAATAGGTTAGGACATACACATATTTTGAATATTTCTATTATGATTTCTGCTTTATTTCTATTGTTGAATTTATACCCTTGATTTCCCTTTTTACAGCAAATAGTAAGAAGAAAATTTGTCGCCACTCTGAGGTTAATTTTTTCAACTTGGAAACTGTTTGGTTTATCCAGCAAAGGCTTGGCAATAGGGAACATCATAGGTCATCTTCTTTTTAGCTCGACTATAGGAGTACAATCACCTCTTTTGTATCCCATCCTACCAGAGAAATACCTTCTGAACCCATCTCTTTGGATGACTTGACATCTTTTACATTTGATTCTTTTGGGTCATCTCATAGAGAAGGGGATAATTTTTTAATGGGAAGTCCCCCTTCCTCTTTTGAGCCTCTTGACGTTGTGCTAGTATTAATTAACGTTTCTTCAAGCGAGATGGTGAAACGAAAAATTACCAATATGATCGCCATCCATACTAGGGCCAACTCACATCCTCCAACGAGCAAGAGACCCGGCGTTGGAGCCTTAAGTCATATCCAGCTTATGGAGACTTATCCCGAGGACAATGGGACCTTATCCAAGAGAATAAGGAGTGATACTCCTCCCAGAGATGGATAATATGGATGAAGACTACGGACAAAGACAAGAGTACCACTCAATCGGGTTTGCTAGTCCTGGACTTTCTCGCATGTTATTCAACACTGGAGTCCTTCCTACTGACCGGTGCAATTTGATTCTTTTTTTATTGCTCTCAGTCTTACGATAAAGACAAATGATTCGGGATTAGAATATAAATAAATTTTTGGATATAAATCCACGATTATTGAAGGTAAAGTTTGGAAATTGAACAATTCCTTTTCTCGTGTATCCTTGATTAATGCAGCCTTAAATAACCTGTTTCAATTGTCAATTCTAGTATTGAGTGAAAGGCTAGACCTATAGGTTCTGTATTACAGGTCAATCCTACTACACCGAACAATTGCTTCCTCAATCCCTCACGTTAGGCTGCAAGAATGATCCAATCACACTTGGACCTTATAAGTTGGGTTTTTATATGTTTATTCTTCAAATTTATTCCATCTTCTTACTATTCATTTATCTCCTCCCTTTAAGTTTGTAGTTCTTGGTAGATTAAGAACAACTGCTGGAGAGAAACGCCAGGATGAGGGGGTCATATCCTGATGTTGAGTCTACTCTATCTGAGCTGCGAAAGTATTTAGAGGCTGTTGGTCGTGATATAAGGTCGAGATGAAGGAAAAAGAGAATCTAGAGAAGATGATCAATGGAGAGATGGTGGTTTCAGACAATGTCGTTGCTGTTGTTGGGAAGTTTAAAAAAGAGGTTGAGGACATTTGGGTTGGTATTGAGCAAGCAAAGGTCAAAACCGAACAAGCTTTGACTTCCATTGTTAAGGTCAAGGAAGAGGTCTTTACTAAAGGTTGGGATGAGGCTTTCATTAATACGTCTATGCAAATTGACTACTTGAATAAGTCATTCTTCAAATATGGTTGGGATGCATCACTTATCAAGGTTGGCATTGCTGGACGGTTCGAACTCTTTCAGTTACACAATACTGGATTTCCTCCTCAGATTGATGAGGGGTTGATTGTGATGAAAATGAAGTTGCTAATGATAAGGACCAAGTGGTGGATACCCAGCAGGGGGAAGGTCGTGCTGCTTCTGAAGAGGAGAAGGTGGATAAATAAATCTATATATTTTTGTTAGTATTTTTCTTTTTAATTTTAATGTATGGGGATTGCCTCAATGTGACTTATTTTTTATAATGAAGTGAAATTTATGTTCCATATATTGTTGACACAGTTAGATTCTTAAAAGTTCTTTTTCTTTGCAGTTAATTACTTCTGACCACATGCTATACAGTTAATACAATACTGGCATATCTATTCTCCGTTAAAATTATTTCCAGGAAAAATGTAGTGGGATGTTCAATGCTGGCTATACTGAGATCGATGGAGACGAGATGGAGGGGCTACTTCGCCATGATGCATCTTCTTTATCCAAACAACCATACTTAATTTTATGTTGTCTTTTTCATCAGGCAGTTGTGGACAACACTGCCTACCATGACACGATTTCTCATATACGGAGGATGCATAAGGAATCGGCGATAAGTCTTCATGCTGACTACGAAAAGAAATTGGTCGAGCTACAGAAAGATAATGAATTTGATGAGAAGCTTCTTTCTTTAGCCTCAACTTATTCCATGAAAGAGTTCATTCTTACTACTCAGATGAAAGGTGCCAAAGAGGTCACTATAATGCTCGAGCAATAAAATAATGCCTTACATCTTGAACCTGAAGGTCTTAAGAAGTCGGTGCCTACTGTTCAAATGAGGGTGTTTCCTTTTTGGAAGAAGAGAATGCTCGCATGAGGGAGGAATTTGAGAAAACAAAGAAACACAAGGGCCAGTTTTCTCAGCATTAGGGGATAATTGTGTAGTTGCTGGAGGAAGAGAAAACTAAGAAAACATTGTTAGACCAAGATCCGACCATAAAGAATCAATTGTCTACCATCAAGAGGCTAAATGAGAAGGTAGATTGCCTCACATACCAATTTCTTAAGCAACCTCTTATGAAAGGCTATGATGAAACCCTTGTACATATAGGGACAGAGTTTGATTAGGCAAAAAAAGTGGGTTATAAACATGGTTGGCTCAATGCTTTAACAATAATGAAGGTTCCAAAAGAGAACAAACTACCATACCAGCATAACCAAGGATTCTTGGATTTTCCTGAACCTACTTTCAAGCTTGATGCCTTATGGATTCCTCCGGATGCCATTCCTATGAGCTCAATAAGAAAATATTTTAGAGATTGCGTCCTTGTTGGAGATGAAGAACTAATCGTCCTCTTCATCTAGTTGATAAGGTCAGTACTAATGGTTAGCGTAGGGATGAAGATCTGTAAACAATCATTACTCCTTATGCTTTGGATGTTCCTCCTACTGGTTTTAAAGGTTCAATAAGTAAGAGAACCGGTTCTCGTGACTAAATATGTTCTTACAATCTTTTATCATGATGTCTTGTAAAAATCTTCAAGTTATAATAAAATATTATATTTATGCGTTCCATTATTTGTCTTTCTTTTGCACAAGTAGATGTATTCAAATTGTTGCAAGTTTAGTTGCGTCATCTTGATGATACTTGCTAAAAAATGGTTTTACGAGTAATTTAGTCTTATGATCACGTGGTTGTCCATTTCCTAAATTATCTGCCTTACTAGTTACCAAGGTTGGACGAACCTGGGTTGTCCAATCTTATTGGTGTCCGTAAGGACGGATTTTGCCTTCTTAACCAAGTATTGGTATTAGTTGCATGAGACAACCAAATGTGTTGAGAACTATCCATTCGTTTATCTAGTTATGGTCGGATCATGTCATCTATATGACTAATGGATTTCTTATATTTTGTGAATTTCTTGTTCTTGGTCATCCCTAAAGGAGAGATCATTCATGAAGTAATTTTGGTTCACTTCTTATTCTTAGTCTGCCCTAAAGGCAAGATCGTACATGAAATGATTTTGGTGAACTTCGTGTTCTTGCTCTGCCTTAAAGGCGAGATCATACATGAAGCAATTTTAGTGAAGTTCTTGTTCTTAGTCTTCCCTAAAGGAGAGATCATACATTAAGTTATGTGGTTGTGGTATATTATGTTTTTCGGTTGTTGAGTTCTAATGTGTTGCTGAGATGTATTCGACTTTGAATCTTGGCAAGGTTTATTTTATCACATCTCCCCATACCGAAAAAAACATAAATAATATGATAACATTCGTTAATAAAATAGGTTTTATATATTACTTAAAGCGAGTTACAAGAAATGAAAGATCTTGAAATGAAAAGACATGACATATTTATTGATAATATTTCCTTAGGTGTTCGGTATTCCAAGAGTTTTCGAATTGTTTCCCTTACATTATTTCAATTCTATAGGTCCATAGGATAATAAAAGATATTCTGTATTTGTTATTAGGTGTTCAATTTTATAGGACAATAACGGATATTCTGTATGGACCATGCCAGTTAGGCTCCAACTTATTCCTTTTTTCTGAATGACCCTCATCAGTATATAATCTCCATATTCCAGAATGCCCGATTTTTCTTTTTTGTTATAAAGTCGAACAGTTCACTGCTGGTAAACTGCCACCCGAAAGTGCTGCATGTTCTATCACTTCTTTTATTAGCTCCAGATCTAGTCTTCTCATTAAGTCTCTCTTTGGTGAGTCAAAATTTAGAATACGGTGGCTGGGCGGACTAATTTCTGTTGGGACTACTGCTTCTGTTTCGAAGGCCAACATATAGGGGGTCTCTCCTGTTGTTGTCCTTAACGTAATTCTGTAAGCCCACAGAACACTCTGAAGTTCTTTATCATCGTTAAATCATTTTTTTATCCCGTCGATCAAGGTTTTATTCGTTACTTATGTTTTTCATTGCAATGAGGATGGTTAGTTACAAAGTGCAGTTTTTAGATTTTAGACCACTTACAATAGTCTTCGAATTCCTGATTGTCAAATTGAGTGTCATGATTAGTGATGAAAACATACGGTACTCCATAACGGCAAATGATGTTCTTCCGAATGAAGTGAAAGACCTTTTCGTATGGTATTTCCATAAAGGGATCAGTTTCCACCAACTTGGTGAAGTAGTTTATGACAACGACCAAATATATGAACCTGCCTTTGACCTTGGGTAAGGGTCCGATCAAATTTATCCCCCTTATTGTGAATGGCTAGGGTGATGTGGTCAACATAAGAAAATCCCATGGACTTTTGTGAATATTGGCATACTTTAGACATTTTACACACCTCTTCGTGTAATTTATGCAATTAGCCTTCATTATGAGCTAGGAGTAGCCCTGTGTGTCTACTCATTTTACCGGTGATAGACCATCTGAATATGCACCATAAGAGCCTCCATATACTTACTTCATCAAGTTATGGATGTTGGCAAGATGAACACATCTGAGTAATGCAATGATGAACCATCTTCTGAATAGGATTCCCCTCTCAAGAAGATATCTTAATGCTTTGTACCTAAGTCTCCCGACCTTTTTAAGGTTTACTAGGAGAATGTCGATCTCCAGGTATGCTCGTATTGGATCCATCCATAATGGCCCAAGTCTAGTTCCATTATATTGATAATCTCTTTGATTGTACTCCAATGCGTGAGTATCTATATTGAAACTATTCTTCTCAACTCTGTCCTTGTAGCGAATGCCAATCGGGCAAGTGCGTCTGCTCGGGCATTTTCTGACCTTGGAATTCTTACCATCTTAACTGATGGGAATTTTGCTAACCACTTTTTGTTTTGGGCCAGGTCTTTTTCCATAAACTCCTTGCTCGCCTTATAGATGCCCAGAACTTGGTTTACTATGAGTTAAGAATCACTGTGTGCTAATATCTATTCGGCGCCAATCGGTGATGCCAATCCAAACCTTAGTATGAGCGCTTCGTATTATACCTCATTGTTATAGGCCTCAAATTGGAAGCTAAGGGCATATTCCACTTCAATGTCATCTAGTGTTGTAATGATTAATCTCGGCCCACTGACAACGATATAGAATGAAACCATCTATGAACATTTTCCAAATAAGCGGGTCTTCATTGAAATCTCCTTCTATCAAGTTCCCAAAATTAAATAATTTTTTCATTTGCTCCAAGTCGCGAGAAATTTTTTCCTTCTTGGTCGATGACCCTAGAATCTCAATACTCTGGTCGATCGGAGTAATAACTGAGCTACCTCCCACAAGAGTCTTCTCATTTGATTGGATTGGTGCTTTTTTTTCTGAAGGTGTCTACTTAGTCTGCTTTGGGGCTAAACTTTCTTCTATGGAAGTATGTTTTGTCGATTTTATCACTAAGCTCTCTTTCGTAGAAGTTTGCTCGATGGGCTTTTCTTCATATGTGAATTCAGTTATAATTTTTCCATGGCTTGGCCCTTGATGGACTTTTTATGTTCAAATTTTATGTTACACTCTCCTAGTTCTACAGGCTAATACATAAGTCTACCTAACTTCTCAGGTTTATGAAAAGTTTGGCGTAGAGGTAGGTCTGTATAGACAAATTTTATATGCGCCTGAAAATATAGCTTTATCCTCCCGAAAGACTCAATGAGGGCTAATACTAATTTTTTCAGTCTTGGATATTGAATCTACGCTCCTCGATATGCTTTGCTAGTATAGTAAAGTCATTTTTTTACCTCATTTTCATGCGGGACCAACATCGAGCTGATCGCTGATTCGGATACGACCAAGTACAAGTAAATTTTTTCTCCTATTACATGAATTGAAAGTAGAGGTGAAGATCCTATGTACTTTTTCAACTCCAAGAACACTGCCTCACATTTATCAGTCCATTCAAATGTCTTTCACAATACTTTAAAGAAGGGTAGGAATTTTTTGGTAGCTAGAAAAATAAACAGATTTATCGTAGTCACAACCCTGTTAACCTTTGCACTTGTTTTTTATTCATCGGAGACTGGATGTTGATTAGTGCCTGAATTTTATCTGGGTTGGCTTCAATGCCTCTCTGATTGACTAAGAAGCCCAGAAACATCCCTTCTCGTACTCCAAAGACACATTTTGTATGGTTGATCTTTATTTTATGCTTTTTTAGTTGGTCGACATTCTAGCCCAGATCTATGATATGGTCAGTAGCTATTTTTCTTTTGGTGATCATGTCATCATTGTACACCTCCATATTTATGTTGATCTATTCTTCAAACACTTTGTTTACCAACCTTTGTACATTACTCTAGAGTTTTTAATTCCAAAGGGCATAATATTATAGCAATAGGTACCTCGACTAGTGATAAACGAACTCTTTTTTCGATTTTTGGGCTTCATCTTGATCCGGTTATATCATGAGTACGCATCCATAAAAGTGAGAAGCTCATGCTCGGAAGTATCATCGACCAACTGATCAATTTCGGGAAAATAACGGTGATCCTTTGGGCATACTTTGTTCAGATCGGTGAAGTTGACCCACATACGCCACTTGTTATTCTTTTTCCTGACCATGACTACATTAAACAGCCACTCTGGATACTTTACGTCTTTAATGAAGTTTGCTTCTTGTTATTTCTCCACTTATTGTATGACTATGTTCTTTTTTTTACTCAAGAAGCATTATTTTTATTTGGCAGACCTGTCATCCTTGACTATGTTTAACTCATGATAGATGAATTCTGGGTCAATCCTTGGCATGTCCTCATGAATCCAAGAAAATACACTCCTATGTTGCCTAAGAAAATTAACCAATTCTTTTTTGATGTTAGGATCCAGTGATCTGAGCAATCCTTTTCGGGTGATCTTCATCCAAGATAATTAATTCTATATCTTCTATCACCCACCCTTTAATTGTCACTTTCTCATCCTGATGATCTAGTGTTTTAATTTGGTATATCGTGGTCAATTTCTTCTATTCCTCCAGATCTTTCGAGGTATAATAGTACTCTCTGTCTTCCATTTGACTTCCTTTTATCACACCTACCCCATAATGAGTGGAGAAATTCAAGCACTGGTGTATGGTGGAGGGAACTGCTTCAAATATCTTTAGCCTTACCCTGCCGAAGATAAGGTTGTATGCTGAGTGTACATTTTTATCCAGGATGAAGAAACGAATCTTCTCTATTTTTTAGGCGGTCCACGTGCCGAGCATAACCTCTAACTTAATTGTTCCGAAAGGATATAGCTTTTCTCATGAGAAGTCAATAAGTGATCGATGGTTGGACTTAAGCTTGCTATCCCTTAATCTCACACTCCTGAAGTAGTTGTAGAACAAAACATCAATGAAACTACCATTGTCGATCAGAAATATTGCAACCTTGCTTTCATGTACCATCATAGAGTTTCCCAATCGATCATCATATGAATATAACAAACCGGACAAGTCATCTTTGTATAAGCCAACCACAAGAAAATCTTTGTTTAACGGGTATCTACAGTGCCGGTCAGATTGATCTGTCTTATGTTAGCAAACCCTTTGTCTCATTGAGATAGGCTTTCCTTTTTGCGGGATCCTCATCTCCTGTAGCATCCCTTCCTGCAATGAAATTATATCCAAAAGAGATTATTTTGCCTCATGTACAGGTTTTTTAGGCCTTTTGGGCAGATCTGGGTCATCCCAGAAGTCATTGTCTCTTCTTCTTTTCTTCTCATCGAGTCTTCAACATGGAGACTCCTACCGTCTCCAGGGCTTCTACTCGTCCCTATGATTTATTTGGACACATTTTCCCACAAACTTTGATAATTTCTCCCGCCTAATAAAGTTCTCAATCTCGTACTTTAGGGCTATGCAGTAATCAATATTATGGTTATGAACCCTATAGAATCACAATATTTGCTCTTGTCCATTCTATTATCTGGGGTTTTCGATTTATCGGGACACTCCAGTTCCTTGCTTCCATAGTTTCCTTAAGGATATGATGGAACTCGATGGTCAAAGGAGTATATTCGTCGTATCTATTTAGTTTGTCAGCCTTTTTATATTTTTTCTCTTTATTCTATGAGCTTTTGTTGGTGTTGGCTTTGGAGCTACCAACCTCTTTGGCATCCATAGCTTATTTGTCATTCATAATCTTTCCGTCTGTGGATAACAACTCAACCATTGTCTTAGGTGGCTCCTTAGCTAACACCCAATACAACTTTCCTAATAACAGACCACTCATTAGGGTTGCGATGGCTATTTTCTCATCACAATCGATCATATTTAGCTTCTTGCTATTGAAACAGGTGATGAACTCTCGAGTCATCTCATCACCCTTCTGTCGAATGTTCAACAGGTGAGTTACCCTATTGTCGGGCAGATCCAAAGAAAAATTACTAACGAAGAGATCTGCCGACTATTGAAACGGTAGGTTATTGTGCCAAATTTGCATGGATCCGATGATCGTACTAAGAATACCCAACAACACATTTCATCTGATATAGAATAAATATTAGTGGCAACATGGTACTGTTCTACGTGCAACACTGGTCCAATCTTATCATCATACTTCGAGGTTACCACCAACGGTTTGAACTTTGCAGGCGTGGGATAACTCACAATTGACTGGGTGAATGGAAATCCTTTCACAAGCCCTCTATGCAGAGGATCCTTTGATTTAGTGATTTCCCTAAGTGATCTTCCAGATGCTGATTTGATCCTTTCCAAGGTTGGTCGTCTTGTTCGAACATGGTTGCGACGGTGCCAGGTCGACCGTGACTTTTTGTTGAACTCAATGTTTGAGAAGTCTTTTCGTCATGCGCCAACCTACATGTTGCAGCTCTAGATCTAGTCAAACATTTTGTCCTCCTGGCAGTAGACCTCGAGTCCTCTCCATGTTGTCTAGATCTAGTAGGATCTCTAAAATGTTGTCTCCTTGTCGCTTATGGACCTAGACGATCAAATGCAGAGCCTCTGCTTAACTTTTTAAGTATTACTTTCTTCGGAGAAAGTTTATTTATTTTCAAGACTAGTTCTTTTGCAAGATGGGGTAGCTTCCGGGAGGTACGACCTGTCACTTCGAGATCCAGAACATCTGGACCTGCTTTTTTCTTCCTATATCCTTTACTAAGACTTTGTGGGTTCTTTAATGTTGGAGTACAATATGTATATCGTCCTCCTCAGTACGGAGCTAGAGGTGTCATTTCCACTCTTTTACTTGGTTGTTTGCCTACTGTCGGGTGGGTAGATTCTCCTTCGGGTTTGCATTGTCCAGCCTGGAGAATGTGTCAGTTGTTTAAAACTTTATTGCATTGCTTTTTGTCCTCTAACAAAATTCATCAGAATTCCTTGTGTGTCCCCTATTCCAACAGGGGCTAAAGTTGGAATGGCTTTATTTACACGACCGCCCTCCGAATCTTCTCCCATTTACAAGGAATGCAAATGGTATCTGAACAGTCACGGTCTAAGGGTTTATGTATATGAGATGTTAGGAAACAAAAAATGGCTTGTCATTTACACAGATGACGCCAATCTATTATCATCTAAAATTGGTATATGAATTATAGGTCTTATATTATAATTACCAAAAATAAACTATAACAAATGAAAAATTAATGGACTAGATTGAAAAGAGCGATGAGAAATTGAGATTGAGACAAGGGATTAACGTTGTTCAGCCAATAAGATCCCTACGTCCATAGGTATTGTGCAAAGATTTATTATTCAATCCATAAAGATGTGTACAAACTCTCATAGTTATATCGTATATCGGTTTTCCTCTTCCTTGACCCATGTGGGAGTGTGTGTTATTTACAGGCGAGAGAAAGAGTAGGTGGATCGAAAAATTACCTTTATAAGTCAGAAAAGTGAACCCATTTCCATTCTAAAAGTAGTTAATGAAGCTTTAATTACAATCAATTGAAGGGATCGCCCCATGTATGTATAATGGTGCCTATACATATTCTCATACGTGATGCACATGTGCACCTGGTTATTTATACCAATGATATCAATTTATAATGGTTAGTTGCTTAGCTGACATGAAGTAATATTATGCCGAGCAAGGAGATAATGCTCCAACCACGTTAAGTGAAATGAGCTGAGATTTTTCTAATGACACCTGTTACCATATCATTGGTCCACGTCATCTTCCATATTTATGATATAATAGTAGGAAATACTATTTTAAAGTTAAAAGAAAATGCAAATGAATAAAATTAAAGGTAAGGTGTATAGTTTTCTGACCTCTTTCCCATTTGCTAATCTCACTATTAATGAAGTGTGGAAGGTAACAATGTAAAAATTCTTATGTTTTAATTTGAATTTAACTACTCAAAAGTCTCATCCCACATTCATATGTTCAATGCTCAATTGTATTACAAGGCTTCGAGAGACTTCCACAGTGACTACTTTTAATATAATTTATCATACACATGTAAACATTAGTAAAGTATTATGCGATAGCAGGATCCATACCACAAGGTACAACACTTATTGTTGTTTGGGGGATGATTTGGGTGATTTGTTTCGGACTCGAGCATTTCTCAGCTACTTAAATGTCACATTGAAGTACCCACCCACACACACACACACACTCACACATATATGTTCTCTCTCTTTGTCTCACGAAGACTATCACACTCAAACTCCTACTCACACTCACACATGCACACGCACACGCACACTCCCATATGCATATACACACAATCTCTCTCACACACACGTGCACACATACACTTACGCATATAGACAGACACCCTTAGAAATTATTTTTGACACTATTTAAAGAAAAAATATTGTTTTTGAATTTTTTTTGAGGGGGTAAGTTTTCGAATGCAAAAAAATTGTCCAAAACTTATGTTTTATAAACAGAGTAAAGGTACAAGGCCCAAGGTTCATAGGTCTTAGGAACCTTTTTGGAACCTTAAAACATACTACTTCGCGGGGGGGGGGGGGGGGGGGGGGGGGAGGCTAAGTTCCAGAGGCTTTTCATCCCAGTATGACCATCAAAGTTTTTTAAGTCCAGAGGTATTAGGACCATTATAAGGACTTAGAATTTTAAAAATATCTATGTTCGTAGGACTTAGGACCCTTATAAGGACTTCAAAGTTTCTTCAATCCAGAGTTCTTAGGATCCTTATAAGGACTTCAAATTTCAAAATTCCAAGTCCAAAATCTAAATCTAATATTTTGGACACTTTACATATTTAATTTTAGGCATTTACGACCAAAGCTTGGGGGGTTAAGTGTCTATTCAAAATTTTGGGCTTCAAGAATTTTTATGGTTCTAAGGCCCAATGTCTTGATTTCAACTGCCGCAGACGTACATAATAGATGTCTTAGGACCCCCAAATCTACTCCAACAAATTCTCCACTTAAGTTACTTTTCTTTACTTCCCACCAGCAAACCCCAGACAAACTTCAAGCAGTGAAAACGTTACCTTGACAAAGCAAAAAAGTTAAAAAAGTGCGAGAAAAAAGTAAAGCAGTACAAAGTAAGAAAAGTTGCATGATTCCAAAACATATTTTTTCATTGAAGGTAAAAGATATATACTACAAAGAATGGCCCACAACCAACAAATAGTTTATAAAAAAATTTACATAACGACCATTTAAGTCTTTGAGGTTCCACTAGGACTTCACTTTTTTAGGGCAAAGAGATAGAGGTTGCTTCCTTAATTTCTTCATCTTGGGCCTTAAGAGAAGAGGCTTAAAAAATATCACTGCCAAAGTTTCCTTCGTCATATGAGCTCTCTTTATTCAACTGAGGGTTCAATAAATAGATCGGAGATATCCACATCAGGAAATAAGGCTTGAACCCTAGCCTTATAAGCCTCAAAACTAGTAATGAAATGATGGAAACTATACTTCCTAAAGGCCTCAAGCTCCTGATAAGTCTCCAACTGGTTTTTAACAACAATATGAATTTGCCCCCGCATCTCTTTATGTTTCACCAAGACTTCAACGTAGCTCTTGTGAAATTCTTGGGCTTTGGATTTCAGAGGTTCCTTGTCAGTACATATGTCTTTTATTGACTTCTTCAAAAGATTTACCTCGTGGTTGATTCTCATGTAGCTCCTCATATCAACTTAAACAAGGGCATGTAGCTCCTCAACCTTAGCAACGGATTCTCACGTAGCAACCAACAAAGAAACACCGTCTTTAAGAGTTTGTTCATTCAAGAGGTTCTCTTGCTCCATGGAGATGACCTTAACCTTCAAGACACCCCTCTCTTTTGTAAGGGCCTCCACCCGCAACCTCTAGTCATTAATCATCTGGTGTAGGTGCATTCGGGTGAGGCCATTTCTGCTCGCCATCTCAATAACCTTCTTTCATGATTTACTATCATCAAGAATGTCAACCATCATGGACTCTATAAAATGTTCTACCTGCATAAGAAAAGGGACATGTGAATAAATAACTAAAATAGCTGAGGAAATAATTAGAGCAATATGGGGATAACTTTCCCATCAAGTGGACTAACTCTTCAGCATTGGCAGGGGTTCCCTGCTCCTCAGCGTTGCTACAATATTAAAGTTATTTATTTTGGCCAGTGAGCGAAAGGCATCAATAGTTAAGGCATAAGAGTCCACCTCCTTAACTGAAGGATATCTCGAATATCTCTCCACCATATGTGGCGAAAGGTTTTTCCCTTCACTAATAGTTGGTCCCTTTAATGTACTAGGCAACCCAGCTGCCCTCTTTAAACCCCCTGCTTCTGAGGGGTCACCACCTTCTTCAAAGATTCTTTATGTGAGACCAATTACAAGTCCTTTAGAATAAAATGATCACTCTGGGTTTTCACAAAGGTCCCACATGCCCCCAAGTCTGCTTGCAGAAGTGCAAGGTTTTTACAGGCTCTAACACTGATCCCTCAGTGAGACCATACACCAAGATGGTCTTATCAACCAGTTGGACTCTAGGAAATAGAATATTCACTGAGGCACTAAGCTTTAGGAAATTTGTGTTTATAGTCCTCTTCTTCATGTTGATAAAAAACTCAGTAGGAATATCCTGGACAGACCACTGAGTTGTCCCTCACACTTCCCATTCATCTAATGGATTAATAACAAGTTAAAGTTATCTTATAGATGGTTTGAAGAAAATAATAAAGTAAAGGCAAAGACAGTTATGGGTACAGACATACTTAAGTATAATAACCTCATTACATGAGGTGGAGACTCCTTCAGCCCTTAGGGGATCAGTCTTCCCCATAGGTGGGTCATTTTCACCCTTAGAGGCCTTAGGAACCTCAACGAAAATCTCAGTGGTGGATTTCCTTTTTTGACGCACTAAGACATAAGGTTTAGACCCAACATGTCCGTCGCCATAAACATGGGGACCTAGGGATCTCCCCTAGACATTAGTGGTTAACAATCAAGGCCCAATCCACAATTAAAGAGACATTTGGTTGTCCCTAAGATCTCAAAGAGGTTGGGGTCCAAATTCTGGTCCTTGATAATACTTTTGAATTCTAACATGGTGGGGTAGCAACCACTGAGACTCAAAGGGGAAGTCAGATCAAGTACCAAAGAAAAAACAAACTCTAACTTACGTATAGGTGAAGGGGTGAATTGAAGCGTGGGATAACTGATGTGCTCAGTAGGGTCTTGGGTGGCCTAAGCTCCCCTAACAAATAATATTTTCCATTCTAATTTTTTGGGGTATTATGCTTGTCCTTAGCCAATGCAACCATGTTGGTCCTAATAGCTAAGTACTTCAGCCCCTTATCATTGGCCTTCTTTTACTCCCAGACCTTATACAATTTGAATAACTCGGCTAAGGAAGCGTCACACTTTCCTCCGCCACGTTCCCTAAATTCTAAGATGGTGGCCATCAGAGGCCTCTATGAATTAGCCACCAATTGAGAAAAGGGTTATTCCAATAGACTTCATAATCTTCACCACGAGTAGAGGCAGGGGGAATCTGGACCCATATTAGTGGAAACACTCACTGAAACAAACATGGTGGGCCACCATGGAACATAACCTATCCTCAATCCTTAATACCCTTAGAGTAACTTTTTTTTAACTTTGATTGTTCTTACGGATATCTAGTTTATCATTCTCTATAATTAATGAAGCAGAGTAATCCCCACGATAAAGTTAGGGTTAACCCCCCTCGTAGCTCATCAACTTCATACCAGAAAGAATTGAACCTGTGGGGAAAGGGGAAGAGAGATCAATTTTTGGATTTACAAAGGACAATGGACTAGGGTCCAACACATTTGAAGGAGAGATGTTCTTGGCTTATGTTGTCTGGGAAGAAGAGTATACTTGCTCGAGAAAATATAAAGTAAGAAAGGATGGATAGAGTGATATATGAAGATTTCAAACCATACACAAGGGGATATTTAAAGCCCCTAAGTCTTGTCACTTCAGTACCTATATCCACCAAAATATGTCCCATAAAGTAATTTTAACTACTTGCAAGCCTCTTCCTGATGCACACTCATTATGAGTCTTAGTGGCTAGTTATGACCTTATCCCCAACTTATAAAAAGGATAAATGTTCCCCTATTGCAACCTTTACAAGAATTAAAAAGGGGATATTGATGATATCCTATTTTATCCTTGGTATTCAGAAGGTTCGTAGACTCCTCGACTACCTTTAGGTAGGATCAAAGGTCCCAAGGTTGGCCTATAACCTCAGAAAGATCACCACTTGGTTTCCCAAACCTGGGTTGTGTTCAACAACTAGCCAAGGAACCGGAGTAGACCCCAGTCACGCCTCTTCTTCCCTAAGACGATCACTCTTGCCAATATACTCCAACAACCAAGCTAAAAAAAATGACATTAAAGTTTTGTAGTGTATAATGTTCAGGGAAGATCTTGAATTAAAGATAAGTAACCTCCAAAGGTCACCTAACCCTCAAAATTGATGTGACTCATTGCTCATGACCTCGTGATTAGCTTATGGAAATCCCATAACAGTTCTAGACCCGTTGAACCTATGTAGATCTCCTGTAACCAATATGGCGGGTAGGTGAAAAGCTCAATAATGTGTTACCTACCACCACTACCCATACCCACTTTCATTGAATAATCCCATCCACATTTAATGCACTCAATAACTATCTTACACCACTTACAATCATTAGAATCCCCTTGTTGACATCGTCAGACCTCAGATGCTCCCAACCATGCCGTGATGGTCCATCCATTCTTTGTACTAGAGCTTTCATATAAATAAGGGGTGGGTTGAAGGATAATGAGAGGTTTAAGGAATAATAGTTACAAAAAATCCAGAGTTCTAAACATTCACAAGTGTTTTACTCTTTGTTTCATACTCAAACCCCACTTTTATGACTTTATATTTGTAACTTATATCATTTATAGTATTTACACATCTTGTATATATTGTTGGCCCCCAAATCAATACTTAGGAACCCTTAGAGAAGTTGATCAGTTATAACCTAAGGTCCTGTGCATTGTTGACAAATGCCGCAAAACCTCAAACTCTCTTAACCAAAGCTTAAGAGGTCTCATTGATTGTAATAACTTATTTGTAATATAATAAACAAGTACATCTCATATGAGGTTCAAACGACTTTACATCATTGTCTCACACTTTGATACTCCTTTAATCTTACCTATTTGAGGTCTAGAGGGGAACACTTGGAGGTATAGAATCACTTAAGATTTTAGCACTCATCAGTATGAAATCATACTTGAAAACATGGATTGATTTATACTCCATTCGCAAACCTTTTAGACTATTATTTATACTAGGATAGTTTTTTGGAAGCATATTCTGTTTGGGGAGCAAACCCTTCACCTAATTTAAAATACTAGTCACGTTATTTCTAGACAAATCAAAATGTCTCTTCAAAGTATGCAAACCAATCATGGTACGCAAAGTTGTCTGATCTTTTTCGCAGTCAGGGTACAATGTTTGGGTCGATTTGAACTTTGGTAGTCATTATTAAGGTTTATCCCACCACTGTCATGAGCACGAGAACCTCCACCAAAAGATTCATAGTATTCTTTCTCAGAATCATTATTGTCTTCCACTACGTGAATTTTGTAAGCATTATCTACTAGATCATCTTACATATTATGATCTATGATATCCTCGTGTTCTTTTACTGCTGTCATACTTGACAGTTGTACTGGAGGTTGTTCGGGGACAAAGGGACAATGTATTTCCCATGAAAACCCTGTAATCGTCTTGCATAACCTATTTAAGCAAATGTAATTAAACTATTTTTCACTTAAACACTTTACCATTTCTACAACATGCGCAATGACAAAATAACTCTTCATTATTGAGACACATCTTTGCAAAATTTAAAAATTCCTTAGCACCTTTATGGTACATATCTCCGAGTCTGTTTGTCTAACCCATTCACTCTTTATATAGGTGATACCCGATCATAACTTGTAGGAATCATTACCTATCATATGTAAATATATAGTATGATAATAGTTCTATAACCCGTGGGTACTAAAATAATTTGTAGAAACACCCGGTGCAGTCGTGTTGAAACAACAATGCAACCTAATAAAAAACTTATCATGTTGAAACACTTTCATGTTGAAGCCCTAAGTCGCGTATACATACCAAAATTTGTTATAATTATACTTTATAACCTAATCGAATCCAACTTTAAAAACGTACTTACATTTTAAGAACATTAGAAATTACTAAAGAACGTTCATTATGTTCTTTTTCATTTTCACTGAAAATTTCAAAATACTTCACATTTTTAAATAAGTCCACAAATTATATTTTTAACCTAACTGATTACATTTACAAAAAACAAACACATTATAATGAAGCCCCCCCAAAAATATCAAAGTCAAACATTCACGTTGTAATGAAGAATAGTTTGAATGCTCATACCTAGTTTTACACGAATTATTTCTACAATATCAAAGCCGTAAATATATATACAACTTGTTTATAACAAATAAACACATTATAATGAATCACAAACAAACATATAAATTCAAATATTAACAATCTAATAACTAATGATTTTAATGTCTAAACCTAAGTTTTACACAAAATGATCTCAAAGAATAAGAAGACAATTCATGTATACACCACTAGCTTACAACACATATATTAGAAACTGCACACACACAATATATATATATATATATATATATATATATGCAAACCATACCTTTTAATGAATGAAAATCGAGAATTTTGACATAAGAGAGAGAGAGATCCGGGTTGATGGAGAGAAAGGAGGGAAATTGAAAATGTTGAGAAGTAGGCTGTCCCCCACAGAATTGTCACAATATTTGTGACAACCCGATATAATTGACCGTCACAAGGCACACATGTTTTTTGTCATGATCCTTGATTATGACAATGGTTGGCTAGAAAAGTGTCATTTTCTCTCTTTTGGTGTAGTAAGATAATGTAGGCAATTGGTAGTGTATTTTTCTTTGTAATTGAAAAAATTACTAGACTATTGGCTTCCCTTCGAGCCAAATTTTGTTCTCGGCTTTACAAAATAAAATGCAATGTATTGTGAGCCATTAATTCATTAAAAATGAGTATTTGGTGATGTATCATCTCTATAGCCATATTTATTTGGTGACTAAACATTGGTTCTTAATAAGTGGGAGAAAAACCATACATATATTAGTGTAGCTTTTTTCATGTGGAAGACTTCATTTTATAAGTCATTGTGTACTCTTCCTAACCATTGATTAACATGTAATTCATAATATTCAAAATTTTATTTGTGGATAAATAACTACATCCCTTAATTCTAAAAATTCCATTATTTTTCTTTGTTTTTACTTGCGATGTAACAAGTTTATTTAGGGTTAAATTTATCTCCACATTGCTCGCATTCCCCTAACCTATTACATTTTTATATAGTGATCTTCATTTCCATTAATTGCCTTTTTATCTTGAGGGAAATTGATATTATCCTTATTTATTAGCTCATAAACCCTATCTCAAAATGTAATACAAGTTCTATTTTAATGTGACCAATTATTATGTCATTTACAAAGTTCTTTTTCTTTCATCTTAACAAGTGTTGAAAAGTTCACATTTTTGGTAGTTTAAAGACATTTCGTTTGAAAAATGGTTGAAAAATTCTTTCACTTGAATATTATAAAAATAATAGCTTTTACGAAAACTAGTCTTTTTAACATATGATTGAACAATTATCTCCTTAAAAGCTAAGGCTTTTCAAGTAAAAGTTTCATAACCTATTAATTCTGCTGTGTCGATTTCATAGTTAGGATCCCTATAATATATTTCAAGAGGGAAATTATTCATCTATTTGTTTTCTCCTAAAGGAATTCTCATGTTGACACATTTAGGGACAATCATTAAAAAATCAAGAAAAATCATGCCATCAAACTTCTATTCAAAACATGAACTCTAAAACATTTTAGGCTAGCCATAACTTCATTTGTTTTCATGTCCCCATTGAACCTATATGTAAATATGTGGATTTTTCATGATCCATTTGGAAAAAATAATTCGACCATTGTTTTGTTAAGATATTTCAATAATTCTATATAAGTAAATTACTTACCGAGTAGTCTCAAAATCTCGTAAATTAACCAATGGTTATGTGTTTATTCGATTGCATCAATTAAGAGAACTTTTAATGTTTACGTGAAAGGTAATTTTACTACAATGTAAAGTAATTGAAGAATGAATTAATCTATATTGAAATATGAAAACTGAAGTAAATAGAAATCAAATTAATTCGTTATGTAAAAGGGAAAGTAAACTAAGAATATTCTTGAATTAAAAAAACAAGCTTCAATGTTATAAATGACTAACCAGTGCTTCTTTGAATAAAAAGCTAATCTTAAGTTACAATGAAAGATAAATCAAATCAAATCAAAGTTAAAGTGTTCGGCTTTTTAGTAATATGCCTCACTCCCATATACCATTCCCCTAGTTATAGATGTCGTGAGGCAATTATCCAAAAATAATTATGTTTAAATGTAAAGTTAACTAGTCATAACTTATTTAGACTTGACACGTGTTATCTCATGTTTGTACATTTTCAACTCTTTAATTTTCCATGCACAATTGCTCACTTTTCTTAAATGTATCTTGGAAATTCAGGAGTTATCACCGATCATTAAATAATAGACCATCTATAATCTGATTTATATTATGATTAATTACTACAAAACCTATAATGGCATGAATACAACCATTATTTTATTCCTTTAAAATTATTCAATATTAATTAGACGAGTTGTAGTCTTGTTACACAAACGCATCCTAGGCGAAAAGTATGTATCTTAAGCATAACTATAATAATGAAAAAGTATAATATTTTCATCTCTATATGTGTGTGTATGGGGTTGATGGTACCAAAAGCAAAACATAACAAAATCTTTCCCTGCATTCACACGATGTCTACATTGAGTACTCACACCATATAAGCAAGACACATTGTAACCTCTATTTTGTTTTTTGTTTCCTTAAAATATACGTCTCACACTACTTTATTTAGGACTTATTTATTGCAGGAACCGATACGACTTCAAGCACAGTGGAGTGGGTAATGGCAGAATTACTACAAATCCCCTTAAAAATGGCAAAAGCTCAAATAGAGCTAAAGAATTTTCTAAGCCATGGAAAAAATGTTCAAGAATCAGACATATCTAGTCTTTCCTACTTGCAAGCAATAGTAAAAGAAACATTTCGGTTGCACCCACCAGTCCCATTTCTACTCCCACACAAAGTCGATGCATTTGTAGAACTCAATTGTTCCACTGTTCCTCCAAATGCACAAGTACTTGTTAACATATGGGGAATGGGTCGAGACTCAAGAGTGTGGTCAAGACCAAACTTATTTGAGCCCGAAAGGTTTTTGGCATGTGAAATTGAGTACAAAGGCCATGATTTTGAGCTCATTCCATTTGGTGCGGGAAGGAGGATGTGTCCAGGCTTATCACTAGCCCAACGGATGGTGCACCTTATGTTGGGTTCTATACTTTACTCTTTTGATTGGAAGCTTGAGGAACCTAAATATGTGGACATGAGCGAGAAGTTTGGGCTTACTTTGCCTAAGGCCACACCTCTTAGGGCTATTCCAGTTAACAAATTATGACTTAGTGTTTTTTATATGCATTATGTCATATTTGTTTACTAACGTGTGTTTGATGGACATAGTATTTTTCATAACAAAACAATATTTTAACCCAATTTTTCCTTTTGTGGTGCTTTATTAAAGAATATACTTTATTGGAACAATTATAGTAACGTGACCCTTTTATCAATTATAACTTAAATTTTATGAACAAAAATTATCTACGATATTTGATGGTATCATTGATAAGAGGTTTCGATTATGAGGTTCTCTCTCGGATTCATCCACGGGCAATGATGTTTTGGAAGCTTTACAGTTCTAGAAGAGTGACAATGAATTCAAGTCCAATGACATAAAATATTTAGGGTCAGTTTGGTTGCGCAAATTATTTGATTATGTTAATTGGTTCATTTTGAATTAGTGAATTATAAATGAAAGGATTTGAAATGAGTATAAATTCGATTTTAGGTGATGTTTGGTAATCTGAAATTAGTGTTAAGGTTCAAATAGAAATAAAACTAAAAACGAATTGAGTTGCCGGGGGGGGGGGGGGGGGGGGGGGGGGAGGAGGATCAATCAAATGAACTTTATATGATTTGACTCCTATTTTAAATGGATGCATTTAAACTTTTTGTGAAATGCTTAAATTTCAGATTTTACACATGAGCTAAAATGGGACAATTAATTAATCATTTCATTAATAAAACTAAATACAATTAATGTACCAAATTCTAAAGTGGTCAATTTATAAATGAGTCGATCTATAATTTGAAGGCAACCAAATATGGCCTTAGTTTCCACGAGTATTTCTCTCTATTATACTTAGGGCTGTAAACGGATATTCGAAAATCCGCATCCGTCCGATATCCGAATCCGAATTTGCGAATATTTATCCGAAAATATGGAAATGAATACGAATATGGATACTCTATAAAAATATCCGAGAAAATGGATACGGATACCGTATCCGATGCGGAGTATCCATTTTATCGGATATCCGTTTTACCGGATATCCGTATCCGTCAAGCATATGTTTAAAATATTACTAATAATATTAGTATTAGTATTACTAATAAAATAATATTTAAAAAAAACTTAATCGTTTATTCCCTAAAACAAAATAAATACATACTCCACTCAAAATAAAAACACCCTAAAGTTATTATTTTATTGGGTATATTATAAAATGTCATGTATTATTATTTTATTGGATATATTATCATGGAGTTACACTAAAGTTACAATACACCCTATCACACTCAACATACACCCATTAAAGAACATATACTCCACTAAAAACAAAACTAACTTTATTTCATTTCTCTTTCGTACAAAACAAGAGAAAATAAACCCTCATGTGGTTGTTAGTTAGTTTCCTTAATTATAAATAAATATAAGAGAGAAACACAAAAAAATGTAAGAGAGAAACAAAAAAGTAAAGAGATGATTTTGATTGTGATGAGAACTGAAGTTAACAACAGATATATTATATACAAAATAAAAATGTATACTTATTAAAATAAAAATATAAGTATGTTTTAAGACAAAAGGTCCCTGAGGTTATCATTCTTAATAAATTTGATTTAATCTAAAAGGTACATATGTATTTCTACTGTCATGGAATGTGACTGTTATTTTTTTGGATGGATTTAGCTTATATGGTTGTAAAGTATGGATGATTTTAAGCCATATTATCATTATGGAAGGATACTATTATTATGGAATCAATAATTGTTGATGTTAGGAGGCAATAATTTTGTTATATATTTATTTGGATTGGATTTCATTAGATTGGATATTTTAATAGTAATTTTTTGCGATGGCTAATGTAAATGGATACGGATATTATCCGAATCCGAGGTATCCGAGCGGATACGGATATGGATAGTTGATTTAAATATCCAGCGGATATGGATACGAATACGGATAGTTTATTCAGATAGCGGATACAGATATGGAAAACATGGTATCCGATCCGTATCCGTATCCGTCCGTTTACCACCCCTAATTATACTCATATAAACTTAAGACATAATTTGTTTATTTATAAATACTTATTTAGATTTATTTTAGCTGCCTCATCTACTTGCTTATTTTTAATTATGGAGAACAATAAGAAAAGTAACTTAACTTGGTTTCATATTAGAGTTTGAAAAGAAAAGAAAGTTAATTGGAAGTTAAAAAGAAAAGAAAGAGAAAAAGGAGAACGAAAAATTAGTTGTTATATCTTTATAGTCAATAATATCATTATAACATGCCGACTAATTAGAAAATGATCAAATACCAAAAAGTCCTTCAAACATTTTTTAATACACATTTTGTCCAAGTCTTTTATTTTGTACCAAAAGTTTCTTATTCTCTTACCTTTAAAGGTTCGCGCCAGCGGCATGGTAAAGCCTTTTTGGCATGGTAAATAACTTTTTGCTGCAAAATAAAAAGACTTGGACTATATATGTATTAAAAGAAGTTCAAGTAACTATTTGGTATATCCCCACTAGAAAACCCCTCTCACCACCAACTATGGTGGACAAGGAACCGCGCCCAAAACCCCTCTATATATTATCTTCTCTTCACTTCCCTCCCAACACACCTTCTGCTTTTCCCACTCATCTTCACCTTGATATCTCCACTCTCGAAATCTAGATTTAATTATAATCATTTGTTCTTCATGAAACTGTGTTTTCATAAAGCTTGAATGATCCTTTGATGTTGTTTTGACTTTCACAAGTCTTGAGAGGATTAACATATTTGATTGATAATATTTAGCGTTAATTAGAGATTAGGTAAGTGAGTTTCTCTCTTTGATGAGTAGACTAAATTTGACTGAGTTGACATGCATTGGGTATGAAACCCTAACGAAGTTGATTTTTCATTAGTTGTGAACTTATAAATGAATTTACTTACTATGGTCATGAACTTATTTATTGGGTTATGGACTTATTATCGAGTTGGATTGCTTATTTGGTGTGAATTTCCCTTTTGTGGTACAAATTTTCCTTTCTTACTCTGGTATAAAATACTTTGCTTTCTTGGTTATAAACTGGATGGATGAAAATGATATCATTATTGATTGAATTATATAATGGACATCGATTGTCTTAAAGCAGTTATTCCACACATGGCGTTGGTTTCCATTATATTACTTGCTTGCTAATGGATCTCATCTTGTCTCAAGTCCTTGTTTTTATTTCTAGGAAAATAAAGAGAAGGTAGTAAAGTATTAAAAATATATCAAGTATATTGTTGTAACAAATAATAATTTCTTTTACTCTAAAAATACTTTGTTCTTACAATCTACCCCTTTTTGATAATGATAATTAAATTGATATAGTCTGAGAAAGTGTTTAAAATCCCCCCGTGTCTTAAGGGTGAGGTTTTGAGAAAATATTTGTATGCTCTTTTTTTTTTTTTATCATATTTCTCCCCCTTTCTTGGGGAATTTTGGTTGTTGATATAAATTAATCTCACCTTTTCATGTTTTATAATATTTTCTCACATCATATCTTATCTATCTGCCTTTGTCATTATCAAAATCAATTCGGGAAGAGTTTTGGGTAAAAGGTTCCTTTTCAAGGTAATTTAAAATGTAGATTTTGAGGTAATTTAATTTCCAGAGTTGGGTTTTGAATAATGGTTTTTTAATTCCAAGATGTACTAGGTATTTATCATTATTTTTATATGGTGGATTCCCTCTCTCCTTTCATTCAAAACTTTTTCACGTGGTTGGAGCATGTCTTTAACCATCCTTGATTTTTGAAAGTTTTCAAAACTGAC
Source organism: Sambucus nigra (assembly GCA_949130495.1). Classification (NCBI taxonomy): domain Eukaryota; kingdom Viridiplantae; phylum Streptophyta; class Magnoliopsida; order Dipsacales; family Adoxaceae; genus Sambucus; species Sambucus nigra. The sequence goes on from OX422216.1 coordinate 371,944,203, forward strand.
ACCTTGTCCAAAAAACAATTATAGGAATTTTTGGAATCTCACTAGGTTCTTGAAACATTTGTTTGAAATTCTCATTTCTCATGACTCTTTAGTCATTTCCTACAATACAGATAAGTTTAATCATATTTATCAATGTGTATTTATATTTTGATGTTAATACTCCTAAAGTTTCCCATTATTCTTTTTGATATTATATCCTACTTTCTTTGAGTATGTTTTGAGGGAAATCCTCCGTATGGGATTACCACATTCTTTATAAGTGTTGATACCAAATTTCGTCTGCTGACATGGCTCAATTGAGTGAAGACACGTGGCAATCTGCGTGGCAATAACAAACACTTTCGAACAACACCTTGACTTCGAGGAACTCAACTTCCTCGACCCACTCAGATACTCCGAGCAATAGATGCTCTCCGAGGAACCATACTGCAATGAGAAACTCTACTTCCCCGATCAACTCAGACGCTCCGACCAACAAGAGTTCTCCGAGGAACTTTAATACACCGAGCAACTTATGAGTACCGAGCTACTTTGGCGGTCCGAGAAGCTTAGGCGGTCCGAGCTGCACCTCGAACAGAGCATTAATAGCAGGATAACCAACAGATTGACTGCGCATTAAATGCTTATTATTATCATACAGATGTATACACCTAATGGACAGCTATGTATTACCCTTTCACATGTACAGCCTGATGGCTATAAATACATTATATCATCCTCATTATAGGAGGACGGAGAATTTCTTAACTAAATTAGTAATCAAGAATTCCCAAACAGTCAACAATAATAGAAACAGTGGACGTAGGCCATTCTTATAAGGCTGAACCACTTTAAAATTTCTTTGTCTCATTTTATTTTATCTGTGATTAAATAATTAGATATAATCTAATTTTTTACATCAACAGATTGGCGCCGTCTGTGGGAAACGACTGGTAATATCGTTTTTCATAAAAAACAATTCATTACAAATGGCTGATAATCCAGAATCCAGTAATCAAAAAGCTGGAAGCCCTCCAAATCCATCTGCTCCGCCAAACGTTCGAGATCTGGCTGGAATAAGGACAAATTTGGCCCAGGGCCACACAACCATGTAAGAAACTATGCGACAACTCATACAAACCCTTCATGGCGGAGTATCGACCCATTCAGGACATCGAAGTGTTCAAAGAAATACCCATTTACTTTCTTCGTGTACTAGGCGTACCGATTCATATCGTACTGAGGAGTCTGAAGATTTTTCTTATCATCCTGGACGAACTTCGTCAGTACGAGCCACAAATACTGAACAACGTATCACTCTCTCTCTAGAAAGGACTAGTGCGCTAGAAAGGTTAAGCAGGGTATCCCCTTTTGATCGATTGGGTCCTAGGAGGAACAAAAGTCCTCCTAAGGCTGCGTCGAGGAGCTTTCGATGATCATCAGACTTAAGGGAAGGATCTTCCCAGTCGCGACCAACTGCTCGTCAAGATAAATCACAGGAAGCCACCTCAACGCGATCAGTTGCTCGAACCAACAGGCCCGAGGAAGGAAATGATGCGTGGAAAGGCTCTATTCAGAGGCTGGAAGACAGACTAGGGGAAATAGATAAGGCCAAGAACCCCCTACAACGAACTTTTGTTCAAGGGACACTCTTTGTCCAGGCCATTATGGATTTTCCCACACCGTCAAAGTTCAAATCACTTGTTGTGACTCCCAAATATGATGGAAAGACCGACCCTGTTCTTCATGTAGAACAATACCAAGCTGCAGCCGACATCTATGCTGTTCCAGATGAGATGAGATGCAGAGCATTCTCAGGAACTCTTACCAGATCTGCTCAAATATGGTACAATAATCTTCCTCGGGGTAAGATCTCAACTTTCGTTCAACTGGCCGAGTTATTCATTGGAAATTTTTGTTTTGGGGCAAAGCCAGTTAAATGAGTAGCGCATTTGTTAAGTGTTAGACATAAAGCTGGTGAGAGTACCAGAGATTATATAACTCGTTTTAATAACGAGAAACTCAAAGTCATTGATTATGAAAAAAAGACAGCGATTACTGCCTTAATGAGTGGGCTGCTTCCCAACAAGTTGTACTACACTTTGGCCAAAGATCCACCAGAACCATGTCAGAACTGATGGAAAAAGCGGCCAAGATCATGAATACCGAGGAGGCTATGGCTGCGAAGAAGAATATGGACGCCAAAGAAACCAAGGTGGAATGTGATAAAGTTAAGAAGAAATAGCATAAGAACAATGGTGGTGACAAACAATAAAAAACAAGGTCGTCATGGGAGGTATTGAAGAAATTTGATAATTACACTCCTTTGAAGATAGACATCAACCATGTTCTAGAAGAAATCAAGAACAACGAGGAATTAAACTGGCCAGAGAAAATGAAGACAGACCTTGACAGGAGGAATAAGGGAAAAAATTGCGATTTTCACAAAGATCATGGCCATATGACCAAAAATTGCACATCTCTTTAGAATGAGATTGAAACACTTATTAGACGAGGAAAATTGGCAAAGTATGTCGATCGTAGAAATGAAAGAAGAAACAGCGACCGAACAAGAGAGAGGTATAGATCTCCTCATCGAGCAGAGGAGAACAAGAAAAGAGACCATGAAGTTGATCCAGAAGATGACCCTGATCTTCCCAAGAGACCAAGGCATCCAGAACGTGAGGTATTTTTAATACGCTTTGGGTCATTTGATTGTAATATTATTACAGGTGGAGATGCAGGAGGATGAGACCTTACTGCAGAGAGAAAAGCTTACCTCTTTGAGGCTCAAGCTTGCTCATACATTCAACGAATAAATCTAGCTGAGGAGGATCGCCTGAGAAAGGTAAACAAAGAGAAATTGGTCATTGGTTTCTCAAAGAACGACCTCGCAGGTGTTCTATATCCTCATGATGACCCATTGGTGATTAAAATGAGGATGAAGGAAGTAATGATTTCAAGAGTACTGGTAGACAATGGTAGCTCGGCAAACATCATGTTCTACTCGTGCTTCGACAGTTTAAATCTAAAGCTATCTCAACTGGAGCCTTATCATAGACCCCTCCTCGATTTTGCTGGCGAGAAAGTTTTTCCACTTGGGACGATCAAATTGGATATATTCATTGGTACATGTCCTGCTTGTCGAACAGAAAGAATACGCTTCTTCGTGATGGATAAAAATGTTCAATCAGCCTAGAATATCATCATGGGAAGGGTAGGATTGAAGAAGTTCGAGGCAGTGCCATCTACGGTACATCAATGCATAAAATTTCCAATAAATTTTGGAGTAGGAGTTATGAAGGGTGATCAAAAAGTAGCTCGAGAATGCTACTATTCATCTACCGAGCAAGAGGAACTGGAGGAATCAAGGAAAAAGACTACTACCTATCAAGTGGAAAAAGGTGCAGAAATTGAAACATTGGATCCTAGAGATGAGTCCCAACTCGTGAAAGGCCAGGTGGTGGAAGCTACTGAAAACATCATTCTGGATGACGAGCACCCTGAACGAACAACTCAAATAGGTTCGTCGTTGGAGGCCTCACTAAAATAGAAATTGATAACTTTCCTAAGAAGCAGAAAGCAAACTTTTGCATGGAGTCATGAGGATATGCCCGGAATAAACCCAAATTTCTTATATCACGAACTCAACGTGAATAAGGAGATCAAGCCAGTAAAGCAGAGAAGAACAGTATTCAGTCCCGAGAAGAATCAAGCTATACAGGAAGAGGTCGAGAGGCTCCAGAAAGCTTGCTTTATTGAAGATGTTAAATATCCAGACTGGTTAGCAAATGTGGTGATGGTAAAGAAAAAGAACAACAAATGGAGGATGTGTGTAGATTTCACCGACCTCAATAAAGCATGCCCAAAGGACCACTTTCCCTTACCCCGAATTGATCAATTAGTAGATGCTACCTCGGGACACGAGCTGTTGAGCTTCATGGATGCTTATTCTGGATACAACCAGATTAAGATGAAACCTGAAGACAGGGAGAGTACTTCTTTAATTACCCCTAGGGGAACTTACTGTTATAATGTTATGCCTTTTGATTTCAAAAATGCAGGTGCAACATATCAGCGGCTGATGAACAAGGTGTTTGCAGAACAAATCAGTTGCAATATGGAAGTCTATGTTGATGATATGCTGACAAAGAGCAAGAAATCTGCTGATCATCTAGTTGACTTAGGCCAGACCTTTGATCAACTAGATAAATATCAAATGAAGCTGAACCCGATGAAGTGCATATTTGGAGTACGAGAAGGCATGTTTCTCGGGTACATTATCAATTAACGATGCATTGAAGCAACCCCTAAAAAGATTAAAGATCTGTTAGAGCTGCGATCTCCAACGATGAAGAAAGAAGTGCAATGTCTTACAGGACGCGTAGCAGCACTCAACAAATTTGTATCGCGAGCAACTGAAAGATATCTCCCATTCTTTAAAACGCTCCGAAAGACTTTTGAGTGGAATGATGAATGTGAGAAGGCTTTTCAAGACTTGAAGAAATATCTGGGAGCACCTCCACTATTGTCCAGGCCAGTGATGGGAGAAAAATTATACTTGTATCTGGCAGTGTCAGAGAATGCAGTTAGCTCGGCATTAATAAGAGTGGAGAATGGAGTGCAAAAACCGATTTATTACACTAGAAAAGCCTTCCGAGGAGCAGAGATCAGATATCCAAAGCTGGAAAAATTGGCACTAGCATTGATCGAGGCAAGTAGAAGAATGAAGCCATACTTCCAGGCTCATACTATAGTCGTATATACCGATATGCCATTGAGGCAAGCTCTTCATAAACCAAAAAATCAGGAAGATTAATGTATTGGGCAATAGAGCTCGGTGAATATGACATAATTTATGAACCCAGATCATCGCTTAAAGGGCAAGCAGTAGCAGATTTTATAGCAGAGTTCACCTATCCTGATACCCCCGAGGAGCAAAAGCTGCTCACCGATCAATCTGTGGATGTTACAGAATCATCAAACTGAAGCCCAGACCAACTTAGGTTGGTAAAAGGGCAAGAAGTGATGATCGACGAACAAAAAGAAATATTAGGAGAGGGTGAAAGGAAGAAACAAATTTTCCACCGAGGAACTCTGTCAGATCAGAAATTTGAAGACGAGTTACCTATCTGGAGTTTATATGTGGATGGCTCATCTTGCACAACAGGCTGTGGGGCAGGGATTCTTAATAGTCCAGACGAGGTCGACATGGAATATGCCCTACGCTTCCAATTCAAAGCTTCAAATAATGAGGCTGAATATGAAGCCATGATTGCAGGTCTTAGTTTGGCAAAAACCATGGGGGCAGAGCAGGTTATTATCTTCACTGACTCGCAATTTATCATAAATCAAATGATGGGAGTATATGCAACCAAAGGAGAATTAATGATCAGGTATCATGCAAAGGCAAGGGAATTAGTATCAGAATTTGCTGCTATTCAGCTGGTCAGAATACCAAGAATGGAGAATGCGAGGGAAGACGCCTTAGCTCGATTAGCATCAGCTACTCATACCGAGCTACGAAGAATAATCCCAATTGAAGTTTTAGTTGGTCGAAGTATAGATGAAGATTTGACGATGAATTTTATTACCCTTAATTTAGGACCATCTTGGATGGATTCCATCAAGGCATATATTGAGGAGGGGGAATTACCAACTGACAAACTTGCAGCCAAAAAACTAAAGTTTAAAGCTGCTCGTTATGTCCTGAATAATGGTATTCTGTACAGACGAGGAATTATAGCATGTTTGCAAAGATGTGTGCATCCCACCGAGGTGAAAGACTTGATTGAAGAGATCCATGAAGGGTCCTGTGGAGCCCATGTTGCAGGTCGGACGCTTTTGCAAAGGGTTATGACGCAAGGATACTACTGGCCAACGATGAGGGCTGATTGTATAGCCTATACTAAGAAATGTGACAAGTGTTAGCGCTTCTCCTCCATCCAAAGAAATCCCCAAGCGTTGTTGACACCCATTACTTCCCCTTGACCATTTGCTATAAGGGGAATTGACTTGGTCGGACCACTTCCAACGACCAGAGGAAGATTTAAATATCTCGTCGTCACAGTGGATTATTTTACTAAGTGGGTAGAAGCTGAGCCTCTTGTCGACATGACGTACGAGAAGGTGTATCAATTTATTTGGCAAAATATCATCTGTAGATATGGTCTTCCCCATGCATTCATTACCGACCATGGAACACAATTTGACAACGAGGAGTTCGCTGCCTATTGTCATCAGTCAAATATCTTGAAGATCCACTCGGCACCAGGCCATCCCCAAAGCAATGGACAAGATGAAGTAACAAATAGAACGCTACTGAATGGATTGAAGAAAAGACTGAATGACGCGAAAGCAAATTGGATCAACGAGCTACAATCAGTACTATGGGCTTACCGAACTACTCCCCGAGCAGCAACAGGGGAATCTCCATATATGCTGGCATTTGGAAATGAAGCCGTTATACCTGCCGAGTTGGGTCTCCCGACACACAGAGTACTAAATTTCAATTCCCCTGTCAGCGACTTAATGAGAAGATTGGATTTAGACATGCTCAAGGCAGTTAGAGAAGAAACAGCCATCAGGAATGCTGCTTACCAACAACGAACAAATTTGTTCTACAACAAGAGAGTAAAGAAGTGCAACCTGAAAGAAGGAGACTATGTGCTAAAGAAAGTGATTCAAAAGCACAACAAATTGGAAGCAAACTGGCATGGACCTTACCGAGTTACAGAAGTTGTTCGACCAGGAACCTACAGAATAACAACTTTAGAAGGGCAGGAGTTTAGAATGCATGGAATGCAGAACACTTGCGCAAGTATTATCAGTGATGTAAACTCTCATGTAATACATTTTCGTTAGTATGAATAAAGTGACAATGTTCTGCCCAGTTCTCTCCTTTTGTTGGAAATTTTTTGCGGAATACTAGTGCTACACACTACTCAGCAAAACTCAGACTACTCAAAACTATTCCTAAAAATGCCAACTAAGGTTGGTTAGGAAGTAAAACTATTCCTAAAAATGCCAACTAAGGTTGGTTAGGAAGTAAAACTATTCCTAAAAATGCCAACTAAGGTTGGTTAGGAAGTAAAACTATTCCTAAAAATGCCAACTAAGGTTGGTTAGGAAGAAAAACTATTCCAAAAAGTGCCAAAGTTGGTCGGTAAGAAAAAATCCACTAATTATGGTTGATCGGGAATAAAAACCCACTAACTGTTGTTGGTCAAGAAGGAAAATTTACCGACCTTGGTTGGTCGGAAACATTTTATGAGTACGAGAAAGTGATCGAGCAAAATATTTGATACTCGTAACTTTTTAAATTACTACCAAGTTGGTCGAGAAACAAAACATCATTAAGTTTGGTTAGTTGTCAAATGATTACCATAAATTCAAACTAGTCGACAATAAGTTTTAATCAACTCTAAGTTGATCGACAAATAACACAATGTTGTTATCTTTTTAACAGATATACATATATAAAGTGTTTTACAACCATAAGGCAATGGCAATCAAGATTGCGAACAAAAATAAAAGTCTTTCATTAAATCCAAAAACAGAATACATTGAGAATGAAATACAAATTAATTATTACATCAAGATTCCTATTCTATTGGTTTCTTCCACTCTACTTTTGAAACAGGTTCCTCGCCAGCAGGAGGATCATCTAAATCATAAGGGGAGTTTATGAAATTAAGATCTTTAAGCATCCTGATGTTCATCACAGATGGTCGATCGAGTAGGTGCTCGGGGAGAGATATTTCGGCATTGGAATGGAGACTATAATCGCCAAGGTATTTGGAAATCAAACACTGAGGGATTACCCGGGTAGGGATCCAGCTCATGTCGAGTTTGAAGTGTGGCACTGACAAGTCGAGCAACCCAGGATTATGATAATCCCACAAGTAGTGACCTTGTTCCAGTTACAGTACACCCAGGGCATTCAACCACCATTGTTTGTAACCTTCATTATTGGCATTTTGGATCCGATCATCCAAATGGTAAAGAGCCTCATTGTAGCCAGCCATCCAAAATTCTCTGGGCTGCTTGTGGAATTGATAAGTCAACCTTTCCAACTGCTCGTGAAGACTTTTTATAAAGAGTTCTTTATTCTCCAAGGCAGACTTCTGTGCAGAAAGCTGCTCGTCCAGATTCCTGATCTTCTTAGACATCTCAGCCAATGCCTAGTTCTTTGCCATCAGTTGGAAGGTCTGGTTCTCCAGAGCAGATTGAGTTCTCTGTTCCTCGATAGTAATCCGAGCAGCTCTTGCTCATCCTCGAGGAGCTCTTTCTCGTCCCCGAGTAGATGTTGAAGGGCCAGCTCTCTTCAAGGTTTCTAATTCATCCCTCAGGTTGGCATTTTCGACCTCCAAGAAAGAGAATCCCTCGTCGTTCACAGGGACCAAAGCGTTTGAGGTGGAAGATGCAGACTTCAACTGAGACACCTCTCTTTGCAGGTTATTATTTTCCTGCTTTAACAACTTAGCTATCTGTTTGTTCTCTTCGACCTCAGCATTCAAAATTCTCTCCCTCACATCATAAGCAACAAACAGTTTATCGTATCCCTTATCAGCACTGAGTTGCTGATACTTCTTCTCGTATCCTTCGTGCAAAAGGGTTGCAGATTCCTTATATTATTGTTGAAGCTCTTCAAGAGTTCCTCGGAGATCTTCAATCATTTGATAATATGCTACATTGTTAGCCACTGCACGGTCAAGAAGGCACTTCAAATACTGGTAGGCTAAAATTGCTTGCTCTGAAGCACCTTGACCGAGGATGTCAACGATTTGTGCTGCACTCATATCTGTATGACTAGCTTTGAAGTACTCATTGCATTGCCTCAATAATTTTGTATTATGAGCACACAATAACTCCATCCTGGCCCTAAACCAGTAAAAGAAGAGAAAGCAAGAATCAATAAGAGTTCAAACAGAGCATGAAGAAGAGAAACAACAGTATGAATAGGCGAAACTTCAAATTTTATTACATCCTAAAGGAAAAGTACAAAATTTAGAGTTACATTTGATAAAGAAAAATAAACATAGAGAAAAATCCGAACAACTCTACACCTTTTCCTTGTCTCCCAAAACTTTCTTGGGAGGCTGGGACGAGGAGGTAGGTTGCTCGGATGGTACATATGGTTGCTCGTGGAGTGCTGGAAGTTGCTCGTTTGAAATAATGGATGGTTGAAGTTGCTCGCTGGTGGACTAGATAGCTGGGGAATGAGGAATTTGATCTCCCATCACCTTGGAGGATTCCTCAGAGGTGGCTTCGTCCTCTTCTTCTTCTTTAGGAGTTGGAGGGGGGCCCGGGATGTGTCGCTGAAACAGGTCAGAATTTTCATCGACCTTCATCTCTTGCAGAGCAGCGACCCAGCCATCCCTAAAGTATTTGTGGCTACCATATTCCACCTGCGACATCATGGCAGCCAGACCTTTATTCCACCCCTTATCCCAGCCAGTGCTGAAAGACTTTTTTTATAGCCAACTTCCTTTTCGCTTTCTCCAAGGAAAGCTTCTCGGAAAGAAGATCCTCGGCAGCCTTCAGCTTATTCTCTATTTCTTCTTTTTGACGACCTGCTTCACGAAGTCGACCCAACTCTTCTTCAGCATTTTTCAGCTTACTTTCATGCTCCCTAGCATTTTTGAGCTTCTCATCGAGCTCTTTATTCTTCTCTTCCAAGTTTTTTATTTTCTTCTCCAAACCTTTGGAGACTTCAATAACTTGGTTTCTCTCCTGCTCGGTTGAATCAAGTTTCTCCTCCCAGGCAGCCTTATCATTATCATACTTCTGATGAGAATCTTTCAAAGACTGCGTCAGGCCCACCAAATCTTTCCTCTACACCAGACGAGGAGCTTGAAGCTTTAATATCTTCATCTTTCTTTAAAATGGTATTAAAATAGGTCACCAATTGGGAAAAGAAAATGATATCAAGTCAGTACACAGATGTAACAAGGGAAAAATGAAAGTTGAGGACAATGATACTTAAAGAAGCTATATGACGAGCAGATAATGAGGTAACTATGTCCCGAGAAAGATTTTCTTCCATACCTTGGATCTCGAGAATGATCCAAGACTTCACCGAGCTCATGGCAGAGCTCGGGGCAACAAAAGTGGGAACACCACTTCTAGTAATCAGGGGCTGAGAGTTGGATTCAGCCAAATTGACCGAGGAGATCTTCTTCAGCTTCCTCGGGGGAACAAGAATGGTCTCGACTAACGATGTAGTCTTAGTCGGAGAGATAACAATCACCTCGCTTGGAACAGCGGCCTTTCTCGGAGCCACCGGGGGCTTCTCGGTAACCTTCACAGTAGTAAGCCGTAGGGAGTGAATCAATCTTCTTTGTCCCCTCTTCTGGAACATCATGTTTACTTCTCTTTGCCTCTCCAGTAACAGAGGCAGATTTCTCGAAGATGGCAAGAGCTCTTCTTTTCTTCATTCTTTCACTCAGAGGGATATGAGACTCAGGTGAAGAACTTGCAGAAGCAGGTACTGGTTCTACCTCACTTATCACCGGATGAGCAGTAAAAGATGAGGTGTAACTCTTATACTGCAACAAATATGAAGCTGACCTGATATGCTCATCAGCAACAGTCTGATGCAAACCCCAGATAAGTTTTAGATGTTTTAAATTAACTTCTGTCTCTTTTGGAGACCTTCTTTTGCTGTCAACTGCAAATAAATGAAAATTAAAATATCAGTGACACATTTTATCAAACACAAAGGAAGCATAATTTCAAAAATAAAATAAAATAAAATCAACCTATCCCATTGCCATAGGGAGGACATCTAGGACCCTGATACACATCATTTCCAGTCAGTGGAGGGTGTTGCCAATTTTTCATAACAACCCCGTGCTCGAAGTAGTCCCTATTGGCATCTGGGAGATTGACCACTAAAGCCCTATTTAAAAACCTAGTTTTTAAATAAAAAGTATTGTCACCAACAACCCATCTATAACAGAACATAATTTCTGGAATTCCTATACGAGTTCCATGAATTTGATTTAATCTATGAACTCCGTTAACTATTCTCCACGTATTGGGGGCTATTCTTGCAGGAACCACGTCAAAATATTGACAGAATTCTAGACATAAAGGGTTTGGGGGAAAAGAAAAGCCACATTCAGCGATAAAGAGACTGGGGAACCAATGTCCCTTAGCCAAACGAAAATAATCTGAAGGCTCAGAAAGTTCCTCCAAAATAACCCATGAAGGAATAGAGAAATCAGAACGAAACTTATCAATCGACTCTACAGGGTAAACCATAATGAATAAAGGAAATTAAAGAGAAAGAAGAAGATCTTACAGGAAAAAGGATGAGTTTGTTGACAACGAATGATGAAAGGGATGAACGCACAGGAGAGAGAGACAATGGAAAACTCAAAGAGACAAATTTGAAAAAGTAGAATACGAGGGGATTTTCTGCAACGCTTAAATACCATGTCTTGGGAATGGGTAAAGATAATGATTACAAAAAGAGACGGTTACATTACCAGCGGCTAAAAAGATAAAAAGGGCACGGGAATCGAAGCGGTTATAAAAATTCAAAAAGTCCAATTCTACGAATTTGGAAGGAGAAATAAATACAAAAGAAAATACTCCTAAATTTCAGGATGACCATTTAAAACTGCCATATTTCGAGGAAGAATGTTCCACACTCCTCAAATTTCGAACTGTGAAACATTGGGGGCTTCTGTTGATACCAAATTTAGTTTGCTGACATGGCTCAATTGAGTGAAGACACGTGGTAATCTGCGTGGCAATAACAAACACTTCCGAACAACACCTTGACTTCGAGGAACTCAACTTCCCCGACCCACTCAGATACTCCGAGCAATTGATGCTCTCCGAGGAACCATACTACAACGAGGAACTCTACTTCCCCAATCAACTCAGACGCTCCGACCAACAAGAGTTCTCCGAGGAACTTTAATACACCGAGCAACTTATGAGTACCGAGCTACTTAGGCGGTCCAAGCAGCTTAGGCAGTCCGAGCTGCACCTCGAACAGAGCATTAATAGCAGGATAACTAACAGATTGACTGCGCATTAAATGCTTATTATTATCATACAGATGTATACGCCTAATGGACATCTATGTATTACCCTTTCACATGTACATCCCGAGGGCTATAAATACATTGTATCATCCTCATTGTAGGAGGACGGGGAATTTCTTGACTAAACTGGTAATCAAGAATTCCCAAACAGTCAGCAATAATAGAAACAGTGGACGTAGGCCATTCTTATAAGGCTGAACCACTTTAAAATTTCTTTATCTCATTTTATTTTATCTGTGAATAAATAATTAGATATAATCTAATTTTTTACATCAACAATAAGAATTGAATCTATCCAATTTGAAATGGTCATATTTGGCAAACAAATTATTGTACCATGGTCTACCAACTTATGAATTTACATACATAAATTATCTAATAATTGTATAGTTGCAAGGATGGTCTAAATATTAAGATAGGCACGCATAAAAGAATGTAGAATGCTTTGAAGATAATAGAATCATTTCTTATCAGGTGAGTCATGTTAGGATCATATTAAGTGTATATCACTAATAACTTTTAGTAATTTTAAGGCACTGAGGACGTAGGTGCAAGCATTTAAATTCAAGAATCACGTAGTAAAAATGAAGCTATTTTGTAAGGCATAGTTATACGGCACGTGCTACCCATGTGTCATGTGTCACATATATCATAAATGAGTCAAGTGCTTATATATTCACTAATGGCATGTATCACATATTGGGATTTTTAAAATCATTGAAACATGTAAATTATCAAGAGACTAATTAAGGGATAATTCAAAGGTTTGGTCTGTAAGTGATATTATAAGGAATAATTTATATAGTCAACTAATCCTTCAAAGCACTTTTATTAAAATGAGTCTAAAGGCCAATGGTTTTTAAATAAATATAAAGTTTGAATTTTTCAACAATATTATATCTTTTCAAAGTTGTTTTTCTCTTCCAATACTATATAAGTTACGAAACAATTTTTTATTTTGTTATGAAGTCCTTGCGACTTTTAGAATCTTTCAAAGTTATTAAGGTTCTCATATATCTCTTTTCCAGATTAGTTTTTCTTTGGAAACTATAAATGACTAATTGTTTTCACATGATTATGACCATATGTAGAGTTTATTATTCTCACAGTTGAGTTTAAAAACACTTTTGTGAATCAATTTTCACACTTAAAGTGTTAAGAATATCAAGATTATTTCTAATGCGGGTCAAATTGGAATCACGTGAACTTTTTTACGAAAATCATGTGGGATAAATTTGATATACTGAAATGTTCAAGTTCGTAACTCTTATTTGGGTGATGTGAAGAATTTCAAACCAAGACATGTGAAATGAAAATAATTTTATCAAAATAACATATATGGATCTTTAGACAACGTTCTTCAAAAATCATTTTCATCCAATATATTCTTTCCTCTCATGTTTTAAAAATTATTTATCTCTCTCAAATAATTTGTCTCTTAGCTTAAGGCGATCTAAATAATGAAAAGTTACACATACTTAAATAGCATACGAGCATGTCCAATACAATAAAACTAAAACATGTATCAAGACATTCACTATTTTGGGAATATCGTGGCATAATCCCAAAGCCATAGTATCATAGTTCTCTACCCAATGACCTTATTACCCTTGTATTTATTTGAACATGGGAATAAGTGGCGTAGGCGAGAAAAGGATAAGGAATAATCGAAATGCTCGATAAGAAATAATAAATAAGAATGGAAGTTTAAACATGAATGCAATAATATAAAATGATGTTAATAACACAACCAAACAAAAACATAAAAAGAGGAGAAGTATTCATTGATATTATTTATGTATCTCTATATTATATCTCTAATATAATAGTATTAAAAGTGTTAATGCATAACTATTACAATTAATGTCAAAATCCATTTGAATAAGGATTTGTTCCTCTCCCCTAAAAACGATATCATCTCCTTTTTATTTCCCTCCAAGTTTCCCTTGGGCTCCCTCCTCTATCTTTCCATCTACCTACCTGTTCATTTTTTCCCTTAAAAGACTCCATTCACCCCATTTTTGTTCTCTCTCTCACCCTTATATATATTTAAACTCTCATGGTACAGACTCTGTCACTCTCTCTCTCTCAAATGGAAACCCAACAATTAGTAAGCTTGATTTTTTTTCTTTTGTGGTTTTGATAGATTAATGCGGGATTCTATTACTATTAAATGAATCACTGCATATTTTTCGATTTGCTAGATTAGTGTTTTTTTTAGAAAAAATTCGCTAATCTAAAAAAGATTAGTGCGTTACAAGGATTGTATGTAACTGTTTGAAACAAAAGGAATGTTTATTTCTCTTGAGTTTATGGGAAAATGGAACGACGAGGACGAGGTTTCAAGTGGGATTAGGGGTAGTGGTGGGTTGGGTTGAACAAAAGAAGGTGACATTGGCAGATAGAGTATGGAGGAGGACTGAAATAGTAGTGATACAATTGGAGAGTAAGAGAAATATGGTTTGTGTTTGAGTTTGAAGTTTGGGTTTGGGTTTGTAGGGGAAAGGGGAGTAGAACCTTATCTCCAGCTCTGAACTGTTGATAATTTGATGTCTTCCTTTTATCCCTTTAAGTTTTTTTTTCTTTTCTTTTAAATGCAGTGAATTAGATAGGATATAGATAGAGATAGCGGTTGCAAGTTGCAACAAATTGTGAGTTTATTTAACAAGTCCTTTACTTCTTAACCAAATAATAAATATAAATAAAATAAGATCATTTGGTTACATTTTTAGAAGATTTTGTTTAATAACTATTTTCAGAATAGTTTAATAGATCAATTTTATGTGTTTTATTTTTTTTTAGATATGTGTGTGTAACATATATTAGTGGATATAAGATTGAGAATTAAGTAACCTAAAGAATCAATTTTTTAACATATAATGAGTTAAAAAATTAGGTTTAATTTATCTTATTCCCCAAACTTCATCCTTCTCGGCATCACATATTTTTCGTGATTTATTAATGGCTATACTCACTAATTTCAAACATTTCTACGTGGGCTTGTGTTATATAATATAATAGTGTGTTATTGTACTAAAAGCCTAAACTAATATAACATCGTGTCATATTAATATTAGAACACATTGACCAAATGAGATAATGGCCAATTTAATGAGACTAATTTTTTTCAAATAGTAAAAAATATTATTGTGATTTGTCAATTATTTTTAAAAAATTGGTTAAAATATGTTAAAACTCACATATTTTCCAATTTTTAAAAAATAGCAAAAAAAAAATTGTAAGTAAAATATTTATTGGGAGTTCTTTGAAATGTTTAAATATCCTAACAAAAAAATCAACTCAAAATAATTTTTTTACTATTTAAAAAAACGCCATTCGACGAAAGTCCCCAAATAATTTTTAATTAACATTTAGTCCAAATCGGCTAGAGGAGTTGATGAGTCAGTGGCCGACCACGTCAATACCAAACCGATAAGAGAAAGAATTGGAATCTAGCGAAAAATCAACAGAATGGTGATCTTTATGTTTATCCATTGTATGGAATTATCTTATGCCTCATGTTCAAGTTCTGATCTTTAAGTCTAATTTTTTACTTTCATATGTTACTACTTTATATTGTTTTAACCTAACTTCATTGATTAATTGATCAGATTTTGAAGATGGTAAAATTATCTTATCACTTTGTTTCCTTTATTCCATTTTTTTAAGTAACATCATTGGATTGCTAATTTTTTATAGAAATTTTTTATTTGGTATATGATTATAGTACCCGAAACGTACACGTGGAAGATCAAGAGAATGATGCAACTATCTATTTTAAGTTTACTTACGGAGGTACATGGGATTTTATCTTTCTTTATTTTTTACATTTGGGTGGAGTTAAACTAATTATGATTGTATCCCACTCCTAGACACTTTCAATATTTTGGTTATTTTGATTTGGTTCTTTTACCGATAGTCTGAAGTTTACTCTCATCGATTTTTCAGCCACCTTTACCAAGGCATTCAATTTAATGATGTTGAGGATATGTATAGATTTTTGTGTGTGGTATTTAAAGGATGTCACTATAATTTATCCGTGATTAAATAGAGTTTATAGATGTTAACTAGATATAGTTGGTACCTTTTATTTCAAGTATTTTTGGAAGATTTTTTTATAGATGTGATTGGTAGTAATGGTACCATGAACTTGAATTAGAATCATAGTACATCCATTATTTATTCTTGCCTTTTAAATAGTTAATTCATAATAATAGATGAATACGATGCAAACGACTTAAATGTGGTAAACACATTAATGAAATCAGGAAAAATATTGAAAGTATGAATGTTCTCTTTGGCTAACTTTTAACATTGTTTTAAGTTATTATTACATAACAATTTGTAAATAAATTATAGGGCTCACGGGCATTTAGTCCTACATCCTGAGATTTTTTAGTGAGTAATCCTATGTCCTTTTATTTTGGATATAAGTCTCATTCCCCACAAATGTGCTCACTATAAAAAAACTGCTAACCCATAAAATGTGGAACAGTTGATTATACGAAACCTACCGAAATGGGCATAACCGTTAGAATTTGGGACTACCAACAAAAACAAAAAGGTGTGGGATCGGACACATATAAAACATATGGGTACAGGACTTTAGACAAAATATCTGTAAATCTCGCGCATCGTGTGGGTTGCATGATAGTTATAATTATAAAATGGATGCTTCTCATATAATTTTAAAGCAAATGAGATAGGCTACGTGGACCCTCTTTTGCCATTATCTCTCTCGTCTCTTTATATTTTAAAAGTAAATTAGGATATAAGAGGCAATATATCTCTAACAAAGCCTTCTGGATTTTCAATGGCTTCTCCTCATACTCATTTACCATTCCTACCACACATAGACAATAGGATAAAAAATCTTAAGATGATTCTTTGACTTTCCCCATTATTTATTTTTCTTCCATGAATTATAGGGGTTTTCTCTTATTTTTAAATAATATAAAATGAAATGTATGCTTGCATGAGAACCCAATAACCCAAACCCAGGATTTGGGAGATCTGGTGAATGTTCAGGCAAACAACTTGAGAGAGCAAATGTGTCAGGTTTGTGTGCTTGGGATGAAAGTAAAACTGAGTAAGAATTTATGTTTATGTATGTGTGTTTATGTGTGTGCATGTGTGTGTGTGAGGGAGGTAGGTAGGGAGGCTAGTGGAGTGAGAGTATGATTGACAAGTAGCGGGAAATACAATATGGGGGATAAGTGCATTGAGATTCAGATGGATTTTTAGGGTTTGGGGAGGGATGAAACAACGAGGTTAACAGCGGTAGGGTGGTGGCAGGAATTAAGTTGTTTCGAGAAGCTAAGAAGTTGTTTAGGGAAAAAGCTTCAGTTTTTTTGGAGGGGGTCTATTTCTCATATTTTGTGTTAGTTTGGAAGTTTTTTGACACAAAGATGGTGGGAAAATATTTGGGGTTGGGGCACTAGTAAGATGTTGATTAATGTTGTTTATTCCTTATCTTTTATTTTGTCATGTATTTTGAGATCGCGTCAATTGGGGATTGTTTGGGAAAGTTAACTTCTTTTAAGTCTTTTATATCTTTATAATTAAATGATATACATTTGAGAAATCCTAAAATCAAAATCCAGACTACTATTGACATGTTATTTAAATATTCCAATCCAATCACTATGTGTGTATTAGTTCTACTTTTCCTTGATTTATTTTTGATATCTAGTTTAAATTTTAGGGTTTTGTATTTTGTACATTTTACATTATGCATCCAATAGTGCGTATCCTCGTATCATATGTCCCATCTTCCATCGCCAGTATTTAAACACCTACCTATTTTGTTCCCTCTTACGACCCAAGAAACGCGTTTAAAGTATTTTCACTATACAACCTAGACGATTTGGAAATCAAAACTGTTTCTCTAACAACTACACACGAAAAAAGCTTCCACGAGTGCATCGTTATCTTCTCAAATTCAAATAATGTGATTACGTCTATTAACATCTTGGTTATCAATTGATTCAGGTTTTGAAGTGGGTTAGGGGTGTGGTATATTTGGTGTTTTTTTTGTTAAACTGGTTAATATTTGTTGTTAAAATGGGTTAAGGTTATGGTAGATCTAATTTGTGTTTGTTGTTAAAGTGGACTTGGGGTATGAGTTTTAAATTTTATAAGTTTAAAAAAAATATTCATGTTAATTAAATGACAAATGATCTAATTGACAAAAAATTAAATTTTTGGTGGTTGACATACTACAAATATGAACTGGGGATAATTATTCTCAAAGTTGTCCTTCTTATGGTGATTTTAGAAATCTTAAAATTTAGAAACACAACAGTTTATGATGATTTTTTTCACTGAATCCATTATTAGAAATGTCAGCATTAGTTTGTAAGTAGTTGAGAAAACATTAGAAATGAAGTTATGGTGGAACCTTTAGGGAAGATATCTCTCAGTTGTATGGTACTGATTGAAATACAATTGCTTATGTCACGTGTTTAAGAAAATGGCTATCGTTTATATAATTTATCAATACATACTATTTGGTTGTTGAATTTGATGAGTTTTCTTCGATTTCTTAAGTTTGTTTAGGGCAAATGGAATTCATTTTAGGTAGAACATACATTCAAACTCTAACGTATTTGATCAAAAAACTAAAACTCAAATGTAGTGTGCAACCTTTTCATCTAGTTGCTTTCTTTATTTTATGTGTATGATTGATTTTTTTATATATTTATATATAATTTTAATTATATTATTGCAAGGTTTATAATTTTCCACCATGGGTTTAAATTTGTAGTTTACTCACCACCACATGACTTAGTATCTATTGTGTCAATATAGTTGCTTATTTATTTGATTAGTTTAACTTTTTTGCCTTGTTTTTACTAAATATTATAATGCTCCCACGCATCGCGCGGGTTGCATGCTAGTTATTACTATAACTATAAAACAGAAGATTGTATTCAATGTTGATAAGAAACTAGGGACTCCACGTGCCACTAGATAATCACCATTTTTCTCTCAATTTATAATGTTTCTCTATCATCTCCTTTTCTCCCTCTTCTGTGTTAGTTTTCTATCTCAGTGGTTGAAGAGACTCCATTTATTTAAACTCTAGGACTCTTTTTCTTCGTTTACATTTAATCTCATACGAGTCCATTTTCTCTCTCCTTATAACTTCTCATTATTTTTATACCCTTATTGGCATCTTCCTCTTACCATGTTTCTTCTCCCCTCCCCATTTCTCTCCCTCTTCCACCATCTAGTTATTTTCCCATTCTTTCACTCGACAAGTTTTAATGCAATAAGCAAGTCTTCTTCAATGAAAATATCTCTACAATCTTTGACAATTTGTATATACATATGCACACTTACGCATATACATGTGATTTAAAATTAATAACAATTAAGATCCAGAAAGAAATTAAAGAACAAAGTAAAAAGATACCAATTGCACAACACGAATATACGTGGTTTGGCAAATTGCATGCGTCCACTTAGAGGTCATTGTTTTTCTATTAGGTTATCTCAATTGTAAAAAAGTACATACCTTTGACCCAAGGGTGTGCGTTATATTTATAGTGGTAAAAAGTGGTTAAGTTGTACAAGGAACTCCCCTAGCTTGTCATTGGATCTTGTGGTAATCCTAAATATCCCCTCCAAGATTGTTGGTAACCGTTTGAGCTTACCAAGGTTGATGTGATAAATGTTAATATTGTTTACATGATAAATGAAATCTCTCATCATCTTTGAGTAGCTTGGGCCGGGCGTGTCCACATTCTGCTGGTCCTGGTCGACCGTCGCTGAATTGGGCCAAGTTAATTACTTATGTCCCCATAATTGCCCCTAAAATCTTTGGGCTGAAGTCTATTTGGGCCAATAGATTTTATTCATTATTTGGGATAAATCACTTTTGAGACTTGTTGGAAAATCTAAATCGACATGGACGCCTTGTATTATGCTGTAGTCTCAAGGGTGTGCTCATCCGAGTTGCAGGTGAAGTGCCAAAACCCATCTTGGGAGTTGTGTCTTATGATTACGCACGAGGATTCAAATAGAGTGTGTATACTCCAAACCGTCACTTTGCCTTTGATCTTCTTCTTATCAAAATCTTTAGAGCTTCCTTCGCATTCTTCCATCTATGTAAGTCTTCATCTTTACTCCTCTCTGTGACACCCTGCCTAATTAAATACTGGGTGATCAGTCCTTTATTAAATTAATTTAGAATATCCAGTTGATTCAGATTATGCATCACTATCGAAAAACTTTATTATTAACACTAACCACCTAATATTTAAAAATGTTGATGTCAAAGTTTCTATAGATTGTCATAAAACCAAATTTATCCAATTAATAACCATACACCATTCAAAACAAATCTCGTATGAATTAAAATGACTAATGTAATAAATGGGACTGGAGTAAACATATCCAGACTAAATCTCCATACAATGATCTGTAACACCCCGCCTAATAAGATACCGGGCGATCACTCCAATATTAAATTAAAACAGGAGTTTCATATGGATCATTCTTAGCATCACTGTCGAAAATCCATTTAATTACTAATATCCTATTAGGTGAGCGTTAAAAACTTTTACTTAACTACTCTTTTTAGCAAACAAATTAAAACATCCACAATTAAATGCGTAATGAATTGAAATGGAAATGAAAGGAACTAAAATAACCGAACACTCGGTCCAAATATACAACCATATCGAATGCTGTACTGAAAGAATAAATAAATGCAATTGAGTCATTGGCTCGAGTGTTTATACAGTATCTCCTATCTAGAGTACAAAGAAAGAAGCGTCTACTGATAACCTGCAAGCATCCACAGCTGCTGCAGCAGACGTCTGACCCGAAAGAGTTTCCATCCAGGCGTCCCTGTGTCTGGATACCTATAAATATATAGTATAGAGAAAGAAAGGAGAGTAGACAAACGGGTCAGAGCCCGAATGTTTAGAAAATATTTTGCAAGTGCATAAATGCTTTATTTTTAGAAAAATAGTTTTTATCTCATATTTAAATTGGTATCGCACTCTCATGAGATACCCCTCACCTCTCCTCTAACAGTGCACACCTAGCGTATCCCTAAAAACATCCTAGTCAAGCTACCCTGCTAAACTAGTCTAATACCCGACCACTATCTAACCTAGATAGTCAAACAGATGTACTAAGGGCTAAACTTCACTCTAATCTCGACGCTATGCCATGTTCGTGCGTGGGGTGTCTCGCGAAGCGAAATCCAAACAAGGAACCCCCCCGATACACTACTATGCAGCAAGGTCGATCTTTGAGATCCGCCAGTCCCTCAGTACACAAAGATATATATAATATATATACCATAAACATTTAATAATATTAGAGCACTAAGGATTAAACTTCTCCCCAGTCTCAACACAATGCCATATTCGTGCGTGGGGTGTCTCGCGAAGCGAAATCCAAACAAGGAACCCCCCCGATACACTACTATGCAGCACGGTCGATCGTCGGGATCCATTAGACCCTCGGCACTCGATTTATACATATACGTACATCTACAATATACGTCCGGATAATATCTCCCGGACTGAGGATTACTTGATACATATAGTATTTATAAATACTTATCCTTTTCATTTCAAAAAACTTCCATTTCCCTTCTCATATCCAGGAAATGTATTTATAGAAGCCAATTCATTATCATGAATTTCTTTAACAAATCATATACTTTTTGAAAGCCAATTTTATTAACATAAAAATGCTTTTCCTTTATCAATTATCCCATTTCCCTTTTTATACTTAGGAAATGTATTCAAAGACATTTTCATTATCATAAAAATGCTTTGATCATAACATATGCTTCCACATCCCTTCTTCCATCCGGGAAGTGTTACCGAAGCCAAATAATATAACCCATTTCCCTTCCTATATCCAGGAAATGTAATTAAAGCAAATCCATTATTATGAACTGCTTTAATAAATGCGTTCTAAGACCGCCCGTCCGGATTTCTCCACTGTGCGCGCCCCTAAATGGCTATCATCTTCCAGGGCCTCCAAGACAACCTGGGATCCTATATCGAAAGACGTCGGGAAGCGATCATGTGCCTGCGGGATAGTCAAGACCACACCCGGAATCTCCTAACCAGCGCAGAAAATATAACAACAAACGCTCACATGGCCTATAGGACTATATCCACCCTGCATCATTAGCCAGGGGGCTTCACCATACGAACGCAACTTCCCTTATGATAGCGATTTAGAGAGGTGTGTATCCTCATTTTTATTATTTATGAAAATCATTTGTCTTTCCATTTTGAAAACATTTATATATTATTTTCAAAAATCATTTTCATCATATCATATATACTTTAATCACATAGTATATACATATACCCTATATTCATCCTTGAATATACATAAATGGCCATATTTGCCAACTATATATAGCGATGACCATTAATCCCAAAGATTCCCTCGAGGAATCATAATCATGCTTTCATATAAGCATGATACTAAACCCAAAGTATTTCCTTACTTTGTTCAATACTAATTACCTCAATCATCTCTTAAAGGTTTATTTATCCTCAAAACCCTTATTTAGGAATCCCCATAAAAATCCCAAATGGTAATTCAACTCCCCATACTCTTAAAGGGAGAAAACTAGAAATTCTAGCCTAAGCGGATCGATTCGCCCCTTTAGCGAATCGATTCGGATGGGCGAATCGATTCGGTTCCCAATCCGAATCGATTAGGAAAGTATTCTGCAAACAGGTCTGTAAATGGTGAATCTATTCGGTCTGTACCCGAATCGATTCGGCCCATTGCAGAAACCCAATTCCCCTTAGGCGAATCGATTCGGCCTGTACCCGAATCGATTCGGCCTGTTCGAGGGTCACAGTTTGGGCGATTTCTCAAACTCCAAAATACCCAAAAACCAATCCAAATTCATTTTTATGGTTTCTACTCTACACCAAAAATCATCCCAAACATCTACACAATAATTTCTAGCCTTTATTTTTCCAATTCCCGATTTGATTTCCGAGTTGGTACTTTCAACCGGGAGCTGTCATCTTGTAAAAATCATATCAAATCGTAGAAAAATCAGAAAAATATGTGGTCAGTGCCCACGCGACCGTATCGAAAATATCTACAACTTTCGTGTTTTGGCCGAAAGCTAAATCAATTATTTTCCTGGCCAAAAATGCCCCCTAAGGTGACTGGTTACTATTCATCGTCTCTTCCGAGACGATTTCGGCCATTAAAGCTTCTCCCAAGCTTTTGTCGCCTCACCCAACGTCCTACAACCTCAACCAACTACAACTACACATATATTATGGGTTCTAAACATCCTATAACCCAAAACCACCAATTAATTTAGGTTAAAACCTAAGTTCCATAAATTGAAATATTATTTGGGGTTTAATTGTTTTAACTCCCAAAAACCCGTTTTATCCACGATAACCCACCCCAAAATCATTAGGGTTTGTTTATACCAAACTACGGTATGAGATATTTATGCAAAAAGATAAATAAAACAAGTAAACACTTGCCTCGTGGATAAAATCCGACGACCTCGAGTCGAATCCGGCGGAGTTTAGCCCGAATCTCCATTTCTCTCCTCTTTTCTCTCCTCCTCTCTCTCTTCTTTCCTTTCTTTCTCTTTTCTCTCTATTCTCTTCCCTTCTCCCTCTTTAAATAGGAAGAAAAGGGGTTTTAACCCTTAAAACCCAAAAATGACTCGTTTACCCAATTACGAGTTACTTTTACCTCTAAAATTACCCGAAACTCATTTTCGACAATCGGACACTCTTTTCCGACTATCTCGGCCATTCCGAGAATTATGGCGCAGTCGAAATTCCCATCCGAGGTACTTGACCGCAAATCACTATTCCAACCCAAAATAATTAAATGCGGGTTTTCCAATAAAAATCTTACCTCGTGTCGCTTTACTCAACGACGACATATAATTAAGATATTTCGACCTATATAGTCCCAAAAATAATTACAGCACCCATCGAAAATCATTCAATCCTCGAAAATCCCAAAATTTACTATTTAGGAAAATTCCCCAAATTCCAATTTAGATCCAATTATGGAATTTAATGGTCTCCAAAAGGACGGGTTGTTACATGATCCAACAAAGTAACTCAACAACTGAAAGGAATAACTAAAATAAATCCACAAGTCTCTGACTGGCTTAATAAGAAAAAGGGGCAACATGCCTTAACTGAAATAGAGAAGCTCAATATGAAGGAATGAGAATCATATAGGCACCTACTACCAAGTCTTGGAACTTCCACAGTAGCTACAGCTCGTCGAATGAATGGAGTTCCTATCCTTGGTGTCCCTGTGGCTGGGCACCTAAAATAATTTGACAAGAGAAAAGATTTTCAATAAACGGGTCAGAGCCCTAGTTAAAAACAGTTTAAAAATCAGCAAGTGTTTAAAACGAATTAAACAATAAATATTATATCCATGTTAGTTTCTCGTGCCCTCACTTGAGATCCTTACCTCTCAACTAATGTGCACGCTTAACGTAGACTCCTAACCCCTCCTAGTTACACTATCCCACTTATCTAACTTAGCCCAAGGCCTTTACTGAATGCCTAAGTTATTGTACTCAATTATAACACCCGAATAATATAATCTTATAGTTTTAATGCTAGCTTAATCGAATTCAAGTAACTCAATCATTCAAGTTCTCACATTGTTGATTAATATTAAGTATTAATGTATTTCTCATCTACAAAACAACACAGTAGAATAATCTCAAGTGTATATATACATATATCACTTTCATACATATATGTATATTAATACGGCACCCCCAAAAGGCTAAACCTGCGGTGCAAACATACTCTACTATCAATCCCGGTAGATCACGCACGTAAGGACTACGAATTTCGAATCACTCTGGAATCACATTAACACATATCACACACAATCTAAGCGAACATAGTTCCCATCCCCATGGACTACATGAACATACCTACACATCCACGTGACCGCAAACTTATCAACCCACAGATAAGTCTTTCCCAGACCGATGTCCCGAGGTAGCAATCAAAAATCCCCCCGAAGTCTCATCAAGATAAGATTGTCCTCTTACTACGACCTCCGATGATAGAAAGTATGATAGGTATGTCATACACATAAGGATTCGTATAATAGTTACACACAACCCATATAATTTATAGGATCACACCCCCTATATATTTCAAATTTACACGATTTATCGTTCTTACAATGTTCACGATGTCTTACCATTATGACTATTCTCTCTAACGTAATGCATCACTTATAATGAATATCACTAAGGAGTTCCTGTTATCCTTATATACACCTATACCCATATTACTAGCTTAAGAACTACGTTGATCCTACATATACTTGAGTCATTTATAGTTCTTGAATTATTTTCACCAAATTCCAGCTCGCCCCGTAAAATCCCAAAATTTTGAAATCTCGTTCGAAGTGCCTAGTATCTCGTTTGAACGAGTTCGTTCGAATGAAATTCAAACGAACTAAGTTTTGAATTCTCGTTGGATTTCTTATTGGATTCTCATTCGAACGATGTCGTTCAAACGAATTTCGCCGAGTCCGTCTCCTCCCTTAGGAAATATGCATTTTTGCCCATTGTTGTTCACCCAATTCACCTAAAACTTCATCCAACTTACAATTAACAGTCCTAAACCCATTTTACATACATATGGATGATCCCTAATATATTTTAACCATCAAACCTCATTAAATCTTATGTATGGGTGAAGGAATTTAATCAAATGTCAAAAACCCTAGTTTTACATCATCAATAATTTTATCCACTCAAAACTTAAAATTAAAATTGTTTGCCTTCATGTAACATCCCAGATTCATATCCTCTACATATTATATTTCATCTACAATCAAGTTTCTACCCAAAACTTGATTAACAATTCAATTTCAATCCAAATTTCATCATAATAGGTGTATATCATCATTTGTACACTGACATGTGTAATATATGCACTAATTTAAAGCAAGATAACCGCTTGCCTTGATGAGAAGGTCTGAATCGTTGAATGAAAGTTGTATAGAGGAGTTCCTCTCTTTTCGATCTACAAGTTGATGGTATTTTTGGTGAAGGATGGTTGGTTTTGGTCTCAGGGCTCTTAGAAATCCCTTCTTCTTCTTATTCCTCTTGGGCTCTCTATTTTTCTCTACTAATAAAACCTAACTTCTCTCATGTATGTACAGATATAACCCAATTTTCTTCCATTAATTTGCCTAAATTATTCAAAAGACAAAAATATCCCCCCGGGGTTTCGATTTGGCCCAAAACTCTCTCGAAACCCAAACTGAACCCCCGAGTAGACTTTTTTGACTATTTCGACCCTTCCGGACATGTTGGCGCACTTGAAGTGACCATTTGAGTGATGCATAATTATTTTACTTCTTATCTTACTAATTTAGTCCTGTCACGACTCACACGCGCGTCCCGACTTAGTTTCCATAATTGTCGTATTTTTTCACTCACGACAGCATTAATATTTTCATGAACATATATCACTTTAATAAGTAAATAATATTCAATATAAATTATATCAATAAGTAATAACTCTAGTCACGCTAGTAATTATTTTAATAAATTCGGATTGGTTATAAATAAATTTCCAATCTAAGTCAATTAATCCCATAATTAAAATCGTTAAAAAATACGGGGTATTACACTTACTCTCTCATTTTTATTATTCTTTATATTTCTTACTTCAGTAGTGGTAGTTTTATCACTCTAATTAATATTCACGAGAAGACCGTAGAGGAATTTAGAAAAACTTATTCTATTCCCTCCTGGGTGGGAATCGACTGTGCCCCCAAGCCCAAAGATGTCATAGACATTGAAGGGGGGCAATGGATCCACACTTTGGCTATGGTCCAAGGGGGTTGACATTTTCCCCAAATTCTTTATTTTTAGAGTTTTTTGATTTCTTCCGAGTGGTCCCTGCTCAATGTCCCCCCAATACATGGCGAATAGTCAATGAGGTTAATCGCATAAATGAGATATATGGGACCAACTTGGACTTTTAAGACATTAGGTTTTGTTACTCCTGGTCTCGCACTTCTGAAGGACTCCTTAATCTAAAGGCAAGTAAGGTTGAAAGGGTGTTGGTCATAAACTTCCATCATTCAAACAACGGGTATTGGGACCAGGGTTTCATCACCAGGAATTGGAAACATCCATCGCTACTCGAGGGAGTAGAATACACCAAAATTTTGTGCCCTGACTGGGGGGATGATCACATAAGTTAACACATGTTTTTTTAATATGCTAATTTCTTTACTATTTGCTCTGTTGCTGTTGATTTTTCTTTTTTATCATCTTATGAACAAGTCGCAAGAAAAATAGAGAGCCCTCCATTAAAGACATTAAGGTTGCAAATCTCCTGAAAGCTTGGAGGATCAGAGATAATCTGCCTGACGCTGAACATCCCCGATCGGCGACCTTTTTTATTGCATACACCAATACCACCAACAACTTTACTTCTCGCTCGGTGGATGATATACCTGATATTCCTCTTCCTGATGAGTAAACATCTTCTTCTTTCGAGCCTTTGAATGTTGGGTCAATTTAGCTAGAGGAGGAGAAGTGCCCAATGGCTTAAGTTCTCTTTGTTTCTGATGATGATGATGATTATGTGTTCCTCTCTTCCATGTCCAAGTCCTAAAAGAAGGCAAATGGTATTTCCTCAAGGTTTGGCGACCCAAACTTGGTCGCTAAGGAGAAAAAAGAGGAAAAGAAGAAGAGAAAATAGGAGAAGAAGAAAGAGGAAGGGGAAAAAGGATTTTTCAACTTCTTCGAAGAAAACCAATGCTCCCCCATATCTCCTCAACATTATAGAGACCCAGTATTTGGACCCTATTCCAACCCTTCCCCAAGCTTGCTGAGGGGGTAGTGTTCACGGGTGATGTGAGTGATTGAAGATACTAGGACCCAACCATCTATCTCTTCGAGATTCCAATACTTTATCTTTGTTAAGAGTTTTTCCTTTATCTTTCCTGTTCCATATGTTTGAGTTGTTCAGATGTAACTTATTAGTCTCTTTGTTTGTTTTACATTCCATGGAGGAGTTTATAAGTCTTTTGGATAGTTGTGCTGACCATACCAAAAGGAATTATGAGCTGGCATAGGCCCTCCAGAAATTCAGTGGGGTGATGTCAACCACCAAGAGGCCCATGGAAAAGAAAAAAGACCACTATCGAGGCCATGGCCTCGCTAAAATATGAGAATGACCTGCTGAAGGTGGACAAGGCAAAGCTTGCAGCGAAAATCTATCGGTTGACCAATGAGGTTGATCATATCCCTGCCTATAAGGATGCCAACTTAGAGCAAGGCTGGAACAAGGCGTATGATGACGTCAGAGTCCAGATTGCCTATGATCAGAAGGTGAGCTATAAGAAAGGTTAGGACAAAGACTTGGTGGAAACTAAATTCCCTTTTAAATTCGAGATATATGGAAGGCACTAGCCAAGTCCCCTACCTACTATTGATGAGGAGCCTTTTGCCAGCCATCTTGATGACTAAGTGAAGGAGTTCTCTACTAAGGATAAGGAGGTGGCTCCCAAGAGGAAAGAGGCTGAGACATAAGAGCAGGTGAAGAAGTGAAGCCTATAATTATAGGGTTTTTTCTTATTTTTCTCATGTGTTGTACTCTTTTCCCTTTCCTTAGATTGTAATGGATCTTCATTCCCTTCGTTTTGTTTAATGAAAATTGTATTTTCAATTGAGTGTGCCAATTTACTTATTTTTCTGATAAACTATTTTCTTGTTTTGTTTTGCTATTATAGATTGATGCCGAGAAAATTCCTTATCTAATAACTTAGACAATGTGCTCGGGTGTGATGCTAGCTTATGAACTTGTCGAGCATTTTTGATCGTCTGTAAAGCTCTAAAAAAGAGGACCAATGACTATAAAGATCAATCCACTTTGGTCGCCAAGCTGAAGGATGACCTCAAGGACTTGGAAGATGTATGTGCCTCAATGAAAAATGAAATTAATGACTTGAAGGCCCATTTGAAGGAATATAAGGAAGTGGGTGAGGTCAGCACTTTGGTCCAGTTAAAAAATGATTACTTGAAGAAGAAACATTTTTAAACCGAAGAGCAAACTCAACGGAGCAACACCATAGTGATGCGTTTAAGCTGTGACAATAAGAAGCTTCGATATTTGTTCAGGATGGGTCCTTGAGTGACATGGGTGGCAAGCTATGATGAGGGTTAGTAGGATTCCCCAATGAGGTTACAAGAGTCTCAAGATGTCACCTGTAAGCACAGCTAGCTGAATGCTCTCAAGTTTGTTAAGGAACCTCAGGACTCTAAGCTCTGTTAGTACCAGGTTGATTATCCTGCGTATAACCAATCTCCTTTTGAGCATGATGAGACATAGATTCCTTTGGATGCCATTTCCCTTCAGCTTATCGAGAGCTACTTAGAAGGACACGAAGTGATGACAAATACACGCCTTACCCAGATGATGGTCGAAAGAGGCAAAAAAAACAATATCTGTCTCACCGACCGTAAACTGTTGTACATTTTTCATGCCTTTTGTAATTATTATATAAGTGGTACTTTTTGGAATTGTCTGTCGAATGAATCAAGTTAATACCAATTTATTATGAATTTTTCCAATTCATTATGCCTTGCATGTGTTATTATGTCTTTCTTACCTTTCAGGTCGTGTCATCACACTCCCTTAGGCCTAGAAAAGAAAGTGGCAAAAATGTGCCTCGTATGTGGGCAATCCGCCTGTTCAGGATTTTAGTTGACCAAGATAAGTTGGTTTATTTCCTAGGGATCCCCCGTAGGGATTTTGTCTTGCCTGTGCAAGTTTTTGTGAGATCTCCTGTGTTGGTCATGACAGGGACCTGAGGGCTTTAGTTTTAATTATAATTAGCAAAAAATTAACGTAGTAATCAAGTTAAAGCCTCATAAATACTCTTTTAAAGACTAAGAGGCAATTATGAGCCTGCTACTTAGGAAAAAATGTATTCATCACATAACTTAAGAACTTTGTGATATAAAAGGAAGGGCCTTTATTCATAACGACAATAAAGTATGAGCGACATAAGTTTCGATATGAAAATCTGCATAAACTAAGTGCTGAAAAGTAAAAAGAAGACTAAGAGTAAAGCTTCTTGAGGTTGGTCTCATTACATGCTCTAGGTATCTCTCTGCCCTCCATTATTTCTAAGTGATACACTCCCTACATATCATCTTTGATCACTTTGAATGGTCCTTCGTAGTTGGGCCCTAACTTACCGTTCGATGATCTTATGGCACTATCGAGAACTTTCCTCAGGACGTAGTCTCCTACTTAAAACTTCCTCGGATTGACCCCCATGTTGTACTACTTTACCAACTGCTACTAGTATGAGACCAGTTTGATCATGGACTTCTCTCTTCATTGATTAGCTAGGTCAATTTCAACGCAAAGAGCATTGTCATTTAGTCCTTGGTCGCCCAACCTTTTTCGCATGGTCAAGAGGACTGCTTCAAATGGTACGAAAGCTTTCATTCCATATGTGAGCACAAAGGGTGTCTCTCCAATTAAGAACACTCAAGCGCCTTTTAATCTCTCTAGCCTTTGATTAAGGCCATCAATCATCATTTTATTTGAGGCTTCCTCCTGACCGTTTCTCTAAGGATATGTCACTTAAATAAAGTGGTGTTTGACTTCTTGCTCCTCGCAGAAAGTCTTGAAAGGTCCACTCTCAAACTGAGTTCTGTTATTAGTTATAATTGCCTTTGGTACCCCAAGTTGCATTGTGATGTTCCTCTTGATGAAACTTATCATGTCGGTGTCCATAATATTAGCCAGTGGTTATGCCTTTACCCACTTGGTAAAATAGTTTGTGTAGACCGGTAAGTGCTTACGATTTCTAGGAGTGGTAGTTAGTAGTCCCACGATATCCAAACCCAACTGTGCAAATGGATATGGCCTAGTCAATAGATTCAGGTCGTTTGGATCGAGGGGAGAATTTTAAGCACTTTTCGCACTTCTGAACATAAACACTTGTGCCTTTCTGCATGTACGACCACCAATAGCGTTCTTTGATTGCTCAAAATTGAAAAAATGCGAGTTTTTATAAATCAATGCTCTGATACCAATTGTTGGAACTGATAGGTCCCCAATTTTTAAAATCTTAAACAGAAAGTAATTTCCTTTAATTATGCGGAAGCGAGATGGTTCAACTTAAACAAGAACATAAACAAATTTTTTTTAATTTCTTTCATATTAAAATTAAACCAAGTGAAATTAGATTAATCTATAAATACGAATTTCACTTAAACAACTTATTTCAATCCAAGTCCTAGAAATTTGCTTAAGTCATATTTTCAATATTACCAAAATAGGTCAAACCAATTTTAACAAATTAAACGATAACTTGAATTAAATTAACGTATACCCAAATTGAATTTGCACCAAATTAAGTAAGTAGTGATTTAAACCTAATTTTATCTTTTTACCCAAGCATGCATCTAAGGTGAATTTTTCTAAAGATATAATGAACAAATAAATCACTACGCCGCGATGTACGAGGAAAAACCCACAACGAGAAAAAATCTCGGACGACCCTAGCCTTAAGTCCACTAAGTATGGTATTTTTATAAGTATAAGACAAATGACTTACTCAACTCGACTCAAATCTCTTCAAGCCCCTGATGCGTCTTCTTGTACCAAACTTCGCTTAGTTGACAATCCCGAACTCCACCAGAACCTTGGAATCCACCACTGAGGCTTTAGGAACAACCGACAACCACACATGGTGACTTTCACAATGTGCGAATGCCGCAGCAAAACAACGAGACTTCTTCTTTGAGGGATGTAGAAGTAAAACCAAACTTCTCTTCTTCAAGGTGTAGAGATAAACCGGTGCCAAACACTCCAAGCAAGATATTTATAAGGAAACTTGGAATAAACAATATGGGTGTAAACCAAAAGTGTTTTAGGGTGATTTTCTTGGAAAGCAAAACACTTAAACCATGAACATGTTCGTAGAAAAGTTAAACTCTCAAAACTCTCTCTAGGAGATGGAAGAATATGAAAAATTTAGTTTGAAAAGGTTGGTTCCCGCACATATTAAATCTGTCAAAAGTAGTGGGATAGAGGTGAAAAACTGCCAAATAATTTTCCCACCAGAAATCTCGTTCGAACGAAGTGTCGTTCGAACAATACTTCTAATGAAGTTCCAGTGGACATAAGGGATATATCGTTGGCAAACTCATTCGAACGACATTCTCGTTCGAACGAAAAATTCGTTCGAACGACAATTTCGAACGAAAAACCAGAAAGCTTAAAAATTCGATTTCAAGCCCAGAAACTTTATTTTAAAGTTTTAAAGAAACCTTCTGAAAATAACCATCAGTTTAAAATAAAAAATCACCCAATTAAAATTTTTCCAAGCTACTATATAAATATGTAATGCATTCATACCTTAGGAGTAAATGGAACACATGTTGTTGACGTAGAAACGAGGCACAACAAACTCGGCATTTGATGAAGCTTTAATCTTGGTCGCCACGTCTTCAACAAACACGTCATAGGCTTGAATAGATACACTTGAACACTATCCTATGACATAAATATTTTTTTCCGAAATTAAGCCAACACTATATTAAGACTCAATCGGAGACTTCTGTCCTTAGAAATCTCCCCCTTTGGCTATTTCGGGATAAAAACCAAAACAAAAATCCTAAAGGGTCGTCAAGCCCTACTAGACATAAAAAATATCCCCCCCAAAATAAAATTAATAATACAATAGCTTGACTCAAATAACCCAAGGATCAATATCTTTTCCGATGATGAATGTGTCCATTTAGAAGAATTCTTACACACTTAAGCACACTATCAAACGCATAGGGAATATCAGGAATATTAAATGCATAAAATAAATACTCTCCCTAACTTAATTCTCCCCTTTATCAACTATGATTAACCTAAGAAGATAGCGCTCTCCCCCTAAGTTAAATCTCCTAAAATTAGATAAGATTATAATAGGATTAGATACCATTTCTCCCCCTATCATTCTCCCCATTTTGGTTCAGGAATAGACAAGGGATAAAAGCTAATTTAAACATGAAGCGTATAGTGATAACAGAATGAAAGCCTACGAGCAACAAAATAATAACTAATCCAACAAATAATAACGGATACTACCTAAGATGCAAGAAAATGATACCAATATGATACATAAGTATTAAGCATGTGATATCAACAAAGAATGCAACAAGATAGATAGCAATTATGAAGTAGAGGTATAGATGGACTAGAAAGAAAGGCAAAGACAAATAGAATACCCTGTATATGGGAGCATAATAAATATCATTAACGCACATGCACATATACTAGGTATAAATACCACACATGACACAAAATAAAATAAGCTTTTCACACTCGAATGGCAAAAATGTGTCATATGGAAACAGAAGTGTTGGGGTGTGAACTAGTAACAATTAAATTTAGACCCAATCACTTAAAACATGTTCACGGAGTTCTCAATTGATTGAAAAATTCATCACATTGGAATATAACCTCACGTGATAATATAAATTAAAGTCAATGAACAAACAAACACAATGCATACAAGCCTAGACTTTTGATGATTCTACAAACCAATAGAGTCACGACATTGAAAGTACAACTAGGATAAACGGACATTGTGCAAACCGTTGATATACCATCAAAACTCCCTCAATTTAAGCATAAAGAGTTTAATATTTTGAATGAATAAATTAACTAAACAAAATAGGCATTGGAAAATATTTTCTTTTAATGCCATTATTCTTTTAGGCCTTTAGACCACGTATTTCTTTTAGGTCCAAACAAACGATGGATTACTCGCAAAGGATGATTATTCCTTTCGGAGCCCTTCCCCGTGCACATTTATATATAACATTTTTATATCTCACACAAATCACACGTGCAATGGATTTTAACATCACTAGTCCTCCTAGGTCATATAATATGTAGATGACTAGATTGGTAGGAGAACACCTCACAAAGCTCAAATATACGTATGAAGTTATAGTTTCAAGTGAGCTCGTGCATCTGAGAATTGAGGCATATAAAAATAGAATTCATTATATCAAAACAAAATCAAACTACTCCATGTAAGCATGGTAAAGAACATTTTGAGGATTGACAATCTTAACCAAAAGTTCTAGCCACATGGAAGCGAAAAAGAAGGGATTTAAACACAAGTATATGCCACATAAAGTGTGTCAAACTAAAACACACACAATTTTTTTTTTGATTTTTTGAAATTTTTAGTCCAAATAAAAATATTTACTCCAAAAGACAAACAAAAATCATTTGTATTTTTCATTAAGCCTAAATTACTAAAAGGTAAAACACAAATGATAAAACATAAATCTTTTTGTATTTTTCATTTTAATGCAAACTAAAATGAAGGAAGGATAATACA
This sequence comes from Sambucus nigra, assembly GCA_949130495.1. Taxonomy (NCBI): domain Eukaryota; kingdom Viridiplantae; phylum Streptophyta; class Magnoliopsida; order Dipsacales; family Adoxaceae; genus Sambucus; species Sambucus nigra. The sequence goes on from OX422216.1 coordinate 371,978,660, forward strand.
AAAGATAAACAAGAATCATAATTCTAGCATGTGATTAAGCATGGAGCATAGACTAGAAAATGATTAAGCATGAATACACCTAGCAATGATATATAATATGAAGCTGTAATACTCCGTATTTCTACGTATTTATGATTTAATTAATTCGGAAAATTAATTGGATAAATACATTTTAGTTAAATTACATGTGTGACGTAATTTTATGTGGTTAAATAATAAAATTGATTATTAAATATTAATTGAGAGATAGAGACTGATTAATATTTAGTTATGAGATTTACTATATGCGTGAATAGTAAATAATGGTGGATTTTTGTATACAACATAACGAGTGATATGTGCGTATTTTATTTTATCTCACCGAGAGTCGCGTGTAGACCATTTTGAGGTGAGAAATGAGAAATATATTTTAAGTGACTTGGAATATAATTTAGAGGCCACGAATGATTTTGAATGGGTCGAAATAGCCGGAATAGTGTACCCGGGGGTATAGTTTGAGTCCCGGGTCAATTTTAGACCAAACCGGCACCTTTTTAGGGTAATTTGGTCATTTTAAAAATAACAGTTAAAAGACCTACGAAAATTAGCACCCCATATCTGGTAATTAGAATTGGGGGTTAGGGTTAATAACTCACAAAACTTAGAGAAGCCATTAGAGAGAAGGGGAAACCAATTCCATAGCTTAAGAAGGGATTCTTGAAGAATTGGACTTGAATCTTGCACCCAAATCATCCAAGGAAGAAGGATGGAGGGAGAAGAACATAAATCCACCATCAAAAACAAAAAATTGGACCCTACAAACTATGAGGCAAGTATTTATTGCAAATTAAATTCAAGTTATAATACTCATGTGTAGGGAGTTTTAAGAATTGGTTGATTCTATTGAAAAACCATGAATTAAATGTATGAATTGATCATATATTTCAATAGGATTGCATGTAGAATTAATTACGAAGTAAATTTGAAATGAAATTTGAATATATTGATGATTAACATAAAATCTTTATGAGTTCTTGGTTGAAGAACATGAATCTTGAATGACTTAGGGTTTAATTAATGAACACAAGATGTCAATCTGCCAGTATTTTTGACATAATTTTAACGTATGCCATTTGAATTGTACTTTGAATTAGTGTGTGAACTATACATGTCTGTAAAGGTATATCTCTTAGCTATATAATTAACTTGAAATCAGGTTAATCGGAGTTTTGTATATGGAGTAATCGACACGTTACTACAGGGTATTTGATCTGCCGGCATAGTAATCTGCCAGAATTTTATCGTGACTTTAAACATGTACGATTTGAGTTGTACTTCGAATTAGAGTGTGAATCATATATTTATGGAAAGGTATATATCTTAGCTTTCCAATTAACTTAGAATCAGGTCAATCGAATTTATGTAGAGGGAGAAATCGAAATTTTACTAGAGGGTGTTTAATCTGCCAAAAAATTTATATTTCGTTTCTGCTGCGAGAAAATGTAAGATCTTTCTTTTTAAGACTCAAATGCCTAAAATTTTATCGGGGAAGTGTTTGGGAACTTGATAAAATATATTTATGGAATAATGATATGGAATTAGGTCTATGATTGAGCGTTAGACTTTAATTTTGTGAGAGAATTAAAGTGGAGATTCATAGGCTTGATTGTGACGTATTCTAATTTGAGATGATAAGAAGATAATTACGGAAAAGCGTGAGCGAGATTAAATTTATTGAGTCAGTAGGTTAACAAGGGTAACTACTGAATTGATATAACATGGGGTAACTAGGATCCTTAGAGTTGTGTGAATACTCGAATTAATACGACCGTGAAATAAATTTGTAAAGCAAACAAGTATGGTAAATATTAGAGAGAAATATATTACGTACAAGTATGAATAATTTGGTTGGGTGAATACTTATTATATTGATTATTAGATTGGGTGAATACCTAAAGTATGCTTACTCTTATATTAGGGTCAATTATTTTCCGAACCAATAAATCCTTTTAGTATATATTGTATGTGAAATACATACCTTATGATTTTATACTTATGTGCGATAGTAGACTTGTAGATGATATATATAGAGATGTACATCTAAATGGTAAATTAAGTAGAAAGAAAATTAATCACGAAATTTAAAATCGACTGGGAATAGGCTATAGTAATTAAGTAGTGAAACTTAATTATGGAGGTTAAACGATGATAGGATAATTGGGGTCGATGATTATCCGAACTAACGATTCTTATAGTATATGTTGTGAGGGAAATATATACCGTATAAATAATATGCTTGTGTGGGATAGTAAATAGTTAGATGACGTGTAGACATCTAAAAGTAAGTTGAGTAGATAAACTTAATTTTAAAGATTTATTGTTAGATAGTGGATATCTAAAGGACAAAATTAAGTGGTGAGACTTAATCATAGTTATGGAAAGATAGCATATGAAGAATGTTACTATTGTGCTAATTAACAAATGAGGGATGTTAATAAATTTATATTCTATACGGGCGGTACGGGAACTTAGACGTGTAGATAAGTTTAGTTGAATACTCTAGTCAAATTAGCTTGGATCGTATAGCTAGGTTGGATAAATATAGAACGTGAAGCGTGCACTATAGATAGGAGGTGACGAGAACTCAAGAGAGAGTGTACGCGAGCATGTGTAATCAATTACTGAATTTTGTTGTGATAAATGCTTGATAAATATTTTCAAAATGTTTTGTGAACTAACTCTTGCTATAAAATATTTTAAAAACTTTTTAGGTGTCCAGCCACAGGGATGTCAGACTTGAGGATTTCATTCCAGGGACTCGGAGCTATAGCACTTTGGATGCTGACAGGATCTTGATTAGACGATTCTACCTTTCTGATCTAGTGTAGGATCTTATTTTTTATTCCTTGTATGAACATATTGTCCGTTGATGATTTATAGTTATTGAGTTCTTTTGAGCATTATGGATTGTGGTTTTGAACTTTTAGTCGATAGTTTATCGACAAGTCTTTCATTTATATATATTATGTTGGATTGAACTCTAGTATACTGTGAATATTTTATTTATCTTTTCGCATGGTACATTTTATTGTGTTAACGAAAGATAAAATTTGGCACCGGTCTAATTTCACTTAGGTAGTTAGTAATTAAATTTTTTTTGACAGTGATGCTAAGAATGAACCATCTGAGAAACCTATTTTAATTTAATAAAGGCCTAATCACCCGATGTTTAATTAGGCGGGGTGTCACAGATGGTATCAGAGCATCAGGTTTTAGTGTCCATAGGATCTGTATAGCTCACTGCGTTTAAAGCGTACCGTTCGATTGATCTAGAGCCCTATGCTAAGGATTGTTGGTTCCGTAGGGGAGAGGGTATGGACTTAGTGGGGAATATATTAGAACTACTCATTTTAGTGATGTGTTATACGAGTATGATATTCTCCTGGAAATAGACTCGTCAGTAATGGTTAGAGCGATAGTGGGCCGTTAGTGCAAGGCTATCGTGTTCGCTATTCTAGGGCAGGATGTGACATTTGGCGATTCCTCACCTGAAAGAGGGTTGAGCTCACACTTATGATACATTTTGTTGGGGACTTTGGAGAGCATAGAGGTCTCGTTACAGTTAATCCCGGTGTGTAGGGACTAGATTGATATGATTCAGGGTATACTGGGTTACAGTCGAGCGAAGAGATTGAGCTCGTTAATTTGTTTAGCACTCAGTACATAGTGATAGAAAGAGCGCATTGTTATATCACTCCTTTAGTGATGCGGGAGTTGCGAGATGTGTTGGATGCTAGGGTAAGGGCTAACACTGTAGTTATTACTCATTTTACGAGTGGAGAGAACACGTCGAACTGAGAGATATTATGAAAATAAGGCACGTGAAGCCTGTAGTGCCTTGAAAAAGCATTGAAAATTTTCCTTTCACCACAGGTTGAAGGGTGAGACGATGTTGAGGAAAATTATATTATGATTAGTTGGGTGATTGAGAATACCCATGTTTTTATGGGAATAGATGATATGCACGGATTATATTATGGTTGTGAAGATATGCACAAATGATAGGGTGTATAGGCACCTTAGTTAGTTAGTTCCAAAGATGTCCGAGATAGAAGGACGTGAAAATGAATGTGTAGAATATATGCCCGAGGGGCAGCTACAAATAAGGTTAAAATGGTATAACGGATTGAATTTTATGTGAGAGAGACGATAATTCAAGCATATATGTGCAACAAGAGGTAGCACACCCGAGATGGGTTGAAAGGATATGGAAAGCCATTTAAAGGTACCCCTTGATAAAAAGGATACCAAATTATTGTGAGAAAGTAGAGCGGTGTATTACTCGAACGAGTGTTGAAGAGTGGCTTGCACATGACTATAATGTTTGTATACTCCAAGGAAAGAAGGGGTGTATATAGTACCGAATTCCGGAAGAGTATATGAGAATTAATACTTTAATTATTCAGTATAGAGAATGTACCTTGGAGATTACGAGAGAGATAACAATTTGAATATTTAAACTATACGTAGCGATGAGAATAAAATATGCATGAGAATGGTATGATTAGGTTGGGAATCTGCCTATGAATCTTAATAGGATGTGTGTATGCCTATTATGTGATATTATTATTAAGAGCACTAATGGGTGATAACCCAGGGGTACAAGGATATTATAGTTAAGTGTACTAATGGGTGATAACCCGGGTGTACAAGGATATTATTGTTAAGTGTACTAATGGGTGATAACCCGGGGGTACAAGGATATTATTGTTAAGTGTACTATTGGGTGATAACCCGAAGGTACAAGGATATTATTGTTAAGTGTACTAATGGGTGATAACCCGGGGGTACAAGGATATTATTGTTATGTGTACTAATGGGTGATAACCCGGGGTACAAGGATATTATTGTTAAGTGTACTAATGGGTGATAACCCGAGGGTACAAGGATATTATTGTAAAGTGTACTAATGGGTGATAACCCGGGGGTACAAGGATATTATTATTAAGTGTACTAATGGATGATAAATCGGGGGTACAAGGATATTATTGTTAAGTGTACTAATTGGTGATAACCCGGGGGTAGAAGGATATTATTGTTAAGTGTACTAATGGGTGATAACCCGGGGGTACAAGTATGTTATTGTTAGGTGCGCTAATGGGTGATAACCCAGGGGTGCAAGAACATTATTGATTAAGTGTGATAATGGGTGTTAACCTGGGGGTGCAGGATTATTATGATTAGGTGAGCTAATGGGTCTTAGCCCGGGGGTGCAAGATTAGTATATATATGTATAGGTATGATGTGACTATATATATATATATATATATATATATGGATTTGTGAATATTTCTACTGTGTGAAACTAGTAGATATGGTATTAATAAGAAATGTTTTGCGCCAAGTGGTCTTATTAACATATGGGTGCAGGATTAGTGTAAATATATAGGAATGATGAGACTATATATATATATATGATCATACTTTGGGAACTTTCTATTTTGTGATTTTAAAAATCCTAAGTTTTAGTACCGACATTGTCCTAATTTCGGGGACGAAATTCCTTTGTAAGGGGGGAAGTATGTAATACCCCGTATTTCTACGTATTTATGATTTAATTAATTCGGAAAATTAACTGGATAAATACGTTTTTAGTTAAATTACATGTGTGACATAATTTAATATGGTTAAATAATAAAAGTGATTATTAAATATTAATTGAGAAATAGAGACTGATTAATATTTACTTATGAGATTTACTATATGCGTGAATAGTAAATAGTGGTGGATTTTTGTATACGACATAACGAGTGATATGTGCGTATTTTATTTTATCTCATCGGGAGTCGGGTGTAGACCATTTTGAGGTGAGAAATGAGAAATATATTTTAAGTGACTTGGAATATAATTTAGAGGTCACGAATGATTTCGGATGGGTCCAAATAGCCGGAATAGTGTACCCGGGGGTATAGTTTGGATCCCGGGTCAATTTTAGACCAAACCGGCACCTTTTGAGGGTAATTTGGTCATTTTAAAAATAAGGGTTAAAATACCTACGAAAATTAGCAACCTATATCTGGTAATTAGAATTGGGGGTTAGTGTTAATAACTCACAAAACTTAGAGAGGACATTAGAGAGAAGGGGGAAACCAATTCCATAGCTTAAGAAGGGATTCTTGAAGAATTGGACTTGAATCTTGCACCCAAATCATCCAAGGAAGAAGGATGGAGGGAGAAGAACATCAATCCACCATCAACAACAAAACATAAGACCCTACAAACTATGAGTCAAGTGTTAATTTCAAATCAAATTCAAGTTATAATACCCATGTGTAGGGAGTTTTAAGAATTGGTTTTCTATTGAAAACACTTAAATTAAATGTATGAATTGATCATATGTTTGGGTAGGACTGCATGTAGAATGAATCATGAAGTAAATATGAAATGAAATTTGAATATATTTGATGATTAAAATATAATCCTTATGAGTTATTGGTTGAAGAACATGAACCTTGAATGACTTAGGGTTTAATTGATGAACACAAGATGTCAATCTGCTAGAATTTTTGACATAACTTTAAACGTATGCCATTTGAATTATACCTCGAATTAGAGTGTGAACCATACATGTATGGAAATTTATATCTCTTATCTATATAATTAACTTGGAATTAGTTCAATCGGAGTTTTGTAGAGGGAGTAATCGATATGTTACTACAAGGTGTTTGATGTGCCAGCATAGTAATCTGCCAGAATTTTTATGTGACTTTAAATGTGTACGATTTGAGTTGTACTTTGAATTAGAGTGTGAATAATAGATTTATGGAAATTTATATCTCGTATCTTTCCAATGAACTTAGATTCAGGTCTATCGAGTTCTGTAGAGGGAGAAATCAAAATTTTACTAGATGGTGTTTAATCTGCCAGAAAATTTATGATTCGTTTCGACTGCGAGAAAATGTAAGATCTTTCTTTTTAAGACTCAAATGCCTAAAATTTTATAGGGGAAGTGTTTGGGACCTTGTTGAAATATATTTATGGAATAATGATATGTAATTCGGTCTATTTTGAGCGTTGGACTTCAATTTTGTGAGAGAATTAAAGTGGAGATTCATAGGCTTGATTGTGATGTATTCTAATTCGAGATGATAAAAATTTAATTACGGAAAAGCGTGAGCGAGATTAAATTTATTGAGTCAGTAGGTGAACAAGGTTAACTACTGAATTGATATAATAAGGGGTAACTAGGACCCTTAGAGTTGTGCGAATGACAGTGAAATAAATTTGTAAAGCAAACAAGTATGGTAAATATTAGAGAGAAATATATTACGTACAAGTATGAATAATTTGGTTGTGTTAATACCTATTATATTGATTATTAGGTTGGGTGAATTCCTAAAGTATGCTTACTCTTGTATTGGGGTCGATGATTTGCCTAACCAATAAATCCTTTTAGTATATATTGTGTGTGAAATATATACCTTATGATTTTATACTTATGTGCGATAGTGGACTTGTAGATGAGATATATAGAGATGTACATCTAAATGGTAAATTAAGTAGAGAGAAACTTAATCACGAAATTTAAAATCGGCAGGGAATAGGATATAGTAATTAAGTAGTGAAACTTAATTATGGAGGTTAAATGATGAAATGATAATTGGGGTCGATGATTATTCAGACCAATGATCCTTATAGTATATGTTGTGAGTGAAATATATACCATATAAATAATCTGCTTGTGTGGGATAATAGATAGTTATATGACATGTAGACATCTAAAAGTAAGTTGAGTAGATAAACTTAATTTTAAAGATTTAATGTTAGATAGTGGATATCTAAAGGATAAAATTAAGTGGTGAGACTTAATTATAGTTATGGAAAGATAGCATGTGAAGAATGTTACTATTGTGTTAATTAACAAATGAAGCATGTTAATAAATTTATGTTCTATATGGGTGGTATAGGAACTTAGACATGTAGATAAGTTCAGTTGAATACTCTAGTATAATTAGCTTGGGTAGTATAGCTAGGTTGGCTAAGTATAGAACGTGAAGCGTGCACTATAGATGAGAGGTGACGAGAACTCAAGAGAGAGTGTACGCGAGCATGTGTAATCAATAACTGAATTTTATTGTGATAAGTGCTTGCTAAATATTTTCAAAATGTTTTGAGAACTAACTCTTGCTATAAAATATTTTCAAAACCTTTTGGGTGTCCAGCCACAGGGATGCCAGACTTGAGGATTTTATTCTAGGGACTCGGAGCTATAGCACTGTGGATGCTGACAGGATCTTCATTAGACGATTCTACCTTTCTGATCTAGTGTAGGATCTTATTTTGTATTCCTTGTATGAACATGTTGTCCGTTGACGGTTTATAGTTATTGAGTTCTTTTGAGCATTATGGATTGTGGTTTTGTACTTTTAGTCGATAGTTTATCGACAAGTATTTCATTCATATGTATTGTGTTGGATTGAACTCTAGTATACTATGAATGTTTTATTTAGCTTTTCGCATGGTACATTTTATTGTGTTAACGAAAGATAAAATTTGGCACCGGTCTAATTTCACTTAGGTGGTTAGTAATTGAAAAGTTATCGACAGTGGTGCTAAGAATGAACCATCTGAGAAACCTATTTTAATTTAATAAAAGCCCGATCACCCGATGTTTAATTAGGTGGGGTGTCACAGAAGCACAAAAAGCTAGAGTACGCAAATAAAACTGACACATTCAACCTTTAGATTTTGCAGGGTAGGAAGCATGTGAAAGTAAATGAGAATCAAAAACCCTATCTTGTAAAGCTACCAAGTCGGATCTCCTAACATAAACTAATGAAGAATGACGATCTCAGGGTGTAGGAATCTTGGATACCTCGGTTGCCTTACGTAGGAATTTTCTAGGACCTCGTTTAAGATCAAAACAAAATTTCCTAAGATGTCCTTTTCCACCACAATGTGAGCACCTAAAGACTCGGCGAATAGACTTACCTAAGGAATGATCTCTAAAGGCTTTCCTAGGCGATTCTCCTAAAACATTGGTTTTGGCTTTATGAGTTGATTCATTACAAGTATAGAAGCCTAAACCACATGTGTCATTTTTAATTTGGACCGTTCCTAATATTTTATCTAATTTTTTCGAACAACATTCCAAATCAAATTTGACTTTACTAGAGTCTTTTAATTTATTTTCTAATTCTAAAATTCTAGACTCTAACAAAACATTTCTCTCTTCAAACTCGAGGAGCTCTTTTTTCGTTGATTCCATTAAACCTCTAAGGCTATCTCTCTCGCGTTCTATATATTCAAGCTTCTCTCGAAGAGTCCTCTCACGTTTCCTAAGGTCTTCAACCAACACACTATCATCAACGACCTTGACACGCTCTCTTAAAATCGCTTCTAACTTCAAATTAGCTCTTTTTAATTTAATAGATTCTTCATATAATTCTTGAAAAGTATTTTGAAGTTCACTCACAACAACCTCATCATTTTCCTTATCTCTCTCTTCTTCACTCTCACAACCATAAAAAATAAGGGAATTATAAACTTTGACCTTGGAAGTGTCATGTATTAAAATTTCATCAATAGAAGAGTGCTCACGATCACTCACATGACGAGCCATAAAAGTCACAAAGTTGGGCTCAGTAAGGTAATCAGGTCCCTCTTCATTGTCACTATCACTAAGGGTTGCATTAAAAGAAATTGGCTGCTTACCCTATCTCCTTAGTTTAGTGAGGCACTCCTTTTCCCTATGGCCATACCCTTCACAACCATAACACCTATTTGACTTGTCTGTATTTAAATTTTCATTAAAAGTTTTAGGGATCTTCTCGGCTTTGTCATGCTTCGATTTTTCAAATTTCATAAAATCATTTTTAAATTTAAGAAATTTTGAAAATGGGGAAAATTCCATTTTAGAAAAAAATATTTAGAAAGGATCTTAAACGCAATAATTTAGCGATCCCGCTCTGATACCAATTTTGAAAAAAATGCGAGTTTTTCTAAATCAATGCTCTGATACGAATTGTTGGAACTGATAGGGCCCCAATTTTTAAAATCTTAAACAAAAAGTATTTTCCTTTAAAGATGCGGAAGCGAGATGGTTCAACTTAAACAAGAACATAAACAATAGATTTTAATTTCTTTCAAATTAAAATTAAACCAAGTGAAATTAGATTAATCAATAAATACAAATTTCACTTAAACAACTTAATTCAATCCAAGTCCTAGAAATTTGCCTAAGTCATATTTTCAATATTACCAAAATAGGCCAAACCAATTTTAACAAATTAAACGATGACTTGAATTAAATTAACATATACCCAAATTGAATTTGCACCAAATTAAGTGAGTAGTGATTTAAACCAAATTTTATCTTTTTACCTAAGCATGCATCTAAGGTGAATTTTTCTAAAGATATAATGAAAAAATAAATCACTATGCCACGATGTACGAGAAAAATCCCACAACGGGAAAAAACATCGAACGACCCTAGCCTTAAGTCCACTAAGTATGGTATTTTTACAAGTACAAGACAAATGACTTACTCAACTCGACTCGTCTCCCTTCAGGACCCTGATGCTTCTTCTTGTGCCAACCTCCACTTAGTTGAAAATCCCGGACTCCAGCGAAACTTTAGAATCCACCAATGAGGCTTTAGGAACAACTGTTAACCACACATGGTGCCTTTTACCATGTGAGAATGCCACAGCAAAACAACGAGACTTCTTCTTTGAGGGATGTAGAAGTAAACCCAATCTTCTGTTCTTCAAGGTGTAGAGATAAATGGGTGCCAAACACTCTAAGCAAGATATTTATAAGGAAACTTGGAATAAACAATATGGGTGTAAACCAAAAGTGTTTTAGGGTAATTTCCTTGGAAAGCAAAACACTTAAACCATGAACCTTTTCATAGAAAAGTTAAACTCTCAAAACTCTCTCTAGGCGATCGAAGAATATGAAAAATTTAGTTTGAAAAGGTTGGTTCCTGCACATATTAAGTCTGACAAAAGTTAGTGGGAAAAAAGTAGTGGGATATAGGTGAAAAACTGCCAAAAAAATTTCCCGTCGGAAATCTCATTCGAACGAGATTTTTGTTTGAACGAAGTGTTATTCGAACAATACTTCTAACGAAGTTCCAGTGTCTATAAGTTAAATATCATTGGCAAACTCGTTCGAACGACATTCTCGTTCGAACGAAAAACTCGTTCGAATGACAATTTCGAACGAAAAACCAGAAAGCCTAAAAATTCGATTTTAGCCCAGAAACCTTATTTTAAAGTTTTAAAGCAACCTTCTGAAAATAACCATCAGTTTAAAATAAAAAATCACCCAATTAAAATTGTTCCAAGCTCCTATATAAATATTTAATGCATTCATACCTTAGGAGTAAATGGAACACATGTTGTTGACGTAGAAATGAGGAATAACAAACTCAACATTTGATAAAGCTTTAATCTTGGCCGCTACGTCTTCAACAAACACGTCATAGGCTTGAAAAGATACACTTGGACACTATCCTATGACACAAATGTTTTTGTCTGAAATTGAGCCGACACTACATTAAGACTCAATCGAGGACTTGTGTCCTTACAAAAATGCCAGGGAACTTCCTTCTGCGTGGCTTCCACATATTCCATCGTGAAGTTCAGAAAGAACTTGCTCAGCGTCACTTGGGTGCACACATTGGATATATGGTCCTATGAAGGACCTTATGTACAGTTTTCCTTCTCTATCTATTAATATAATGTCGTACACTTGCGCCTTTCTGCGTGTACGACCACCAATAACCTTCTTTGATTGCTTAAAACACCAGGGAACTTCTTGCTGCATGGCTTCCACATATTCAATCTTGAAGTTCAGAAAGAACTTGTTCGACATCGCTTGCGTGCACACATTGGATGTATGGGCCTATGAAGGACCTTCTGTATAGTTTTCCTTATCTATCCAAGTAAAAATGCACAGATTTCACCCTGATGTAATGGGCCAATTTCTTATCAGCCGATCGTGTTTCATTTTGGAAGTACTCTATGATGTTGCCCATCCAACTGGGGGATTTGCTGATGGAGAGGACATACTCGGGACATACTTCCTTCTCAATATTGGGCTTGGTGAGGAATTCCACTTCAATGATTCTCCTGAGAACTGAGTCTACTGTTAATCTTAGTGCTACTAGAGTGTCGACATGACTATTGTGACCCCTGGGGAACTGTTGAATGTGGACTTCCTCAAATTTCGTAATTAGCTTATGAACAACTGCGAGGTAGGCAATAATTATATTATCTTTGGCATTTAAATTTTTGATTAGATACTAATTTGAGTCGCAATAAATATTAAGTTTTTTCACCCTGAACAAATGTGCTCTACTAAGTCCATCAATAAGCGCCTCATATTCTGTCTCATTGTTGCAGGCATCAAACCTAGTCTAATACCTTGGTCAATTATAGCATAATCTTGAGTGATAAGGAAAATTCCTTCTCTTACCCCCTTTGAATTGGAGGTTCCATCAACATACAACGTCCAACTTTTGCCTTGGACCTGTTCACGCCACTCTGATTGATCAGTAGGCTGATGGTAGACATGACCTTCTCCCGTAAATTTTATGATCAAATCAACTAAAACCTTCCCTATTATTGTTATCCTTGGTTGAAGGTGAATATAGAACCTCACGATCTCGACCGACCACTTTGACATTCGTTCGGAGAGGTCAACCTTGCGAAGGACAACTTTAAGGGGGAAAAAGGTGATCATAGTGATGGAATGGGTATCAAAGTAGTGCTTTAGCTTGCGCGAAGTTATCACCATTGCGTAAATCAGTTTATCCAAAGGCAAATAATGTTTCTCGTCATTAAAGAGCGTCTTAATGGTTTAGTAGATGGGAAATATCTTAGCTTACATTTTGCAGACCAAGGTCGAGCTGACAACGGGGATTGATAGTATGAGGTAAAGGTAAATCCCCCTGGATGGGGATTGCTAGAAGTGGAGGTTTGCTAAGGTAATATTAGATCTCCTCTAGGGCCCTGGAGCATTCATCATTCCACGTGTGGTTCTTCTCCTTTTTGAGAAGTTGGAAAAATGGTCTGCAATGCTCAGACAATTTGGAAATAAAGCGATTGAGTGCTGCAAGAATTCCATTAAGCTTTTGGACCTTGCTTAATGTTTTCGATGGTTGGACCTCGCTGATCGATTATCTCTGATCTTGGTTAGCCTCAATACCCCTCTTGCTAACTAGATAACCACGAAACTTTCCTGATTGGACTCCAAATGTACATTTACTAGTGTTAAGATTCCTTCGATAGCTCCTGAGGATTTCAAAGGTGTTAATCAGGTCTTAGAGGTGGTCTCTCTTATTCTTACTCTTGACAAGAATATCATTAATGCACACCTTCATAGTCTCCCCTATTTGGTGTTGGAACATCTTGATGACTAACCTTTGATATATCGCTCTTGCATTCTTGAGGCCAAATGGCATGATCTTATGGTAATACAAATCGGCTGGTGCTATAAAAAAGTTTTGTCTTAGTTGGGGCCAAACAGAGGAATCTAGTGGTACCCCAAATGAGCATCTAAGAAACTCATCCTCTCATGAGTTGCTACTGTGTCGACCAACTGGTCTATCTTTGGTAGGGAAACTATCCTTGGGATAAGCCCTATTGATGTTAGTGAAATTTATGCAGAGTCTTTAGACCCCATTTCTCTTTCGACCACGACCAGATTTAAAAGCCACTTTGGGAATTGAACTTGTCTGATGGAACTTGCCTCCAAACGTTTCCCTACTTCCTTTTCCACTTCCATTGCCTTTTATGGGGCTATTAGGTGGGCCTTATTTATGACCAGCTTAAATGTTGGGTCCACATGGAGTTGATGGCAGGCAACTGCAGGGCCAATCCCAGGCATATCATATGGTTTCCATGTGAACACATCTAAGGTTTGTTTCAGGAAGGAGATAAACTCCTCACTTTCAAGGTTAGTCGATCTTGTCCTAATCAAAAACTTTATTTTTGGTTTGTCTTTGTCAAAGATAACCTTCTCCAGGTCTTCGACGACGCTATCAGTGGGGTGGATCGTGGTTTCTTCCACCCTGGTCATCGATGCCGTAATTGCTATTTGGACGGAGTAGCCCCATCTTGAGCTGCCTATGAAAAACCTTCTTTATCTTTCTTCTTCTCCTGCTTAGTCCTAGTAGCAACTATGAAGCATTTTAGAGAGGCTGCCTGGTCACCTCTAATCTGCACTATCCCTCTGTCCGTGATGCATTTGAGCTTTTGTTGGAAGGTGGAAAGGACAACTCTTATGGTGTGAAGCCATCCCCTACCTAAGATAATGTGATAGGGTGACTCAATGTCGACCACCAAAAACTCTATGAGTTTTGAAATATTCCTTTCCCTTACTGGTAGTACCACCTTCCTTAATGGCATCGTCATCTTCTCCATAAAGATGACTAGAGGGACAGTTGCCTCCTTAAGTTCTAACATCTTGAGTTTGAGTTTGTAGAAGATCTCTAAGTACATCACCTCTGTAGAGCTCCCCTGGTCCACTAGTAGCTTGTCCATATCCCAGTTAATGATTCTGAGAGTGATTACTAGCGTGTCATGGTGTCATGATTGTACCTTAACCAAGTCCTCTTCTGTGAAGACGGTATGCTTGTTGTAGTTAATGTCCTCTGGTCGCTGGTGATTTCCAGTTTGTATTTGGTGGGATCAATCAAGAAAGCTTCCATCGCATCTGTTACTTTCTTGGGTTTCATCCGAACAACATTCCCGTGGATCTTCTTAAGATCGGATGCTTCGTGAATAATAGTGAACTCATGCCCCATGTCATCATCAAGGACATTGTTTTTTTTTTCGACATTGGCTGTGACATGGTCAGTCTTCTTCTTAATAAACTCGTTCAGATGCCTGACTTGGGATAACTCCCCTAGATGAGCTTTGAGCACTGGAATTTTTCAATTTTGTGGCCACCTTTTTTGTGAAATGAATATCGAAGATAATTATTCCTTTTGGTCATATCACCACCCATCTTCTTGGGCCACTTGATGAATTGCTGATCTTTGATTTTCTCTAAAATCTTATAGATCGGCTCCTTAAAAACTGTGTTGACGGCTTGGAAGGCTTTAGAGGAATAAGTTTTGCCTCTATTTTTGGTACCACTCTACTTTTTGTTCCCTTTCTTGGGGGATGTTCTCCTTTTCTCCCCCTTTGTTCGCCTTGGTGCGACTAGTCTCAGCTTGACCAGTGTGGATCATGTCCTCCACCTTGGCGTACTTCTCAATGCGTGATGTGAGATTATCAATTCTTGGTAAGGTATTAATACATCATTGAAGTGTGGGTGACCTATTTTGAAGGATTATACAATAAATTTCTCTAAGGAATCCTCTACCTCATTGAATACTTTCCAATAACATTTGGTATGTTCGCATAGGGACTCCTGTGGATTTTTTTTCATCGTGATAAACGAATCCATGCTTTTGGGATGTGACCTGCTAGTGATGAAATGAGTAGTAACGGATTTGATAAACACTTTGAAACTCTTGATAGACATGTGAGGGATCTTTTCGAACCATTTTCGGGCAACCTCACCCAAGCTGGAGGAAAGATACGACACATTAGTGCGTCGTTATGACTCCAAAAAGTCATAGCCTACCTATGCTTCCAAAGATCATCAATGAAATCAGACTTGCCATCGTAGTCCTTGAATATGGGGTTTTTAAATTTCTTAGGGGGTTCCTCCTCTTCGATGGTTTTTGAGAAGGGAGACTTCATCTGGGTGATAAGGGCTCTACTTGCTAAATACTTGGTTGAATTAGCCCCCATGTGAGTGGGGTATTGGTCCATTTCCCTTCGAACCAGATCCTTTATGCCATATCTGTGGCGCCTACCTTCATAACTTCCATGCCCTGCAGACTCTTGGTTACGCCTGGTGATTCTTCCTCGGCTGTCGGTCTTGCTCGCTCGAGGACTAGGATTCTGAGGTCAGGACTTTTGATTTTGTCAGATGTTTTTCTCAATCTCATCAAGTCATCGTTGGAGAAGAGAATTTTGTTCAGCATGGAGGTGAGCTGCCTTTTCATTCTGTTGGAGCATTGCTTTGTAGGCGTCTACTAGGAATGAGATCTGAGAAGATCTAGGTTACCTGTGTCTTTCCTCTGAAGGTTATCGTTCTGGTCAAAACCTTTGGTTACCATCTTAATAAACCTCAGACCTGATGCTCAGTGGAGCCAGATCAGCTCGCACGTCTCTGGGCTAGGGTGCATTGTACATTTGGTGAGACATCGAGGATATTCTTTGTGAAGGTTACTTTCGTGGAAAGGAAAATCATTCCCACATATGATGCCAATTATGAGTTCAAATTAATCACAATTAAGATCCAAAAAGCAATTAAAAACGAAGTAAAAAGATACCAATCGCACAACACAAGAATTTACATGATTCGAAAAATTGCCTACGTCAACGGAGAGGTCATTGTTTTTTTTATTAAGTTCTCTCAATTGTAAAAAAATACATCCCTTTGACATAAGGGAGTGGGTTACATTTATAGTGGTGCAAAGTGGTTGACTTATATAAGGAACTCCCCCAGCTTTCCATTGGCTCGTGTGGTAATCCTAAATATCCCCTCCGAGATTGTTGGTAACCGTTTGAGATTATTAAGGTTGATGTGATAAATGTTTGCATTTATCCACGTGATAAATGGAATCGCTGATCATCTTTGAGTAGTTTGGGCCGAGCGTGTCCACATTTTGCTAGGCCTGGTCGACTGTCCCGTAATTGGGCCTAGTTAATTATTTAGGATTATTTAGGTCCCCACTATATATATATATATATATATAATTTTTTTCTTTTCTTGATTTGTAGTTGAGTAATGACCATGTCAACAAGGGTTCATGCTATGTAAAAGTTAGTATTTGTAATTGATAGGAGGGGATGAATGTAATTGGAAATGTGATATTTAATTGTTAAATTTTTACTTTTTTCTTCAATGGATTTAAGTGCCTTAAATTATTCCATAAAGCAATCAACGTTGAGTTTAACACTCTTTTGGTGTAAAAAAATTACTATTAGATTTCAATTGGTTCTGTCGTTTGCGATGTTAATCATGTAGATGTAAAAGGGATGCAGTCAAACTCTCACCAAGGCGACGAGTCCACCTGCACTTCCAACTAAAGCTCCTATACCAAGCGTTGATGCATCTTCATTTCCTGATCCATCACATCTCATTGATTTAGTACATTTCATTCTTTTTGGATAACTCCTGTAATTTAGGTCTAACACGAAGTATGTTGGTAATGTGCATGCAAATCTAGGGGAAAATTCATTTTAAATCTTTAAATTGCCGTTGATTTTTTTTTCTGGTTCTTAAGACTATGGATCTTATTAGTATAAGTACGCAAAGGCCAAAAATTGTTTAATAGCTAAAGGAAAATTTGGATTAGAGCCAGATATTAAGAGAATTAAATGCATTTAATTTTTCAGAGTTTGGTCTTGTTAATGAAATAATTTAACTCCTTAGCTTTCTTTATTTTTCTTATATCTTGCTTTTATATTGAATCATAATTTGTTTACAGTGATAATTAAGAACCAAAACGACCTAATGATCATAAATTGTTTAATCATATGTTTGTACTTAATGGACCTCTAAATGTTGTCATAGCTAACTAGAATGATAAAAAATGCATATAATATTTCACACTTTTGTCTTTTAAACTAACTAACTAAGTCGTTTAAGTTCTCTATTTATCTTTTTTCTTACTTAGATATTTTATTCCTAATCATGGTACATATGCGGTGTTGTTCATGTAAACCAAGGGATTTGTTTTCACAAAAGTTATAAATCTGTAAGTGATTTGTTAGGGAAGAGTCAATTACAAAAGAAAAATCAAATTTAGACTCACGAAATATATAGACGTATTTTGTGAAAGTATTTTATTATATTTGTAGAAAAAACTTTTCTTCCAACGCACTTCTAATTGTTTTCCACATATTTTTGAATTTTAAATTTTTGTTACATGACAGTAAATATGTATAATTTAGTACCAACCACACTTATTTTCAATATAGAGATTAGTTTTTACCATATTTGTAAATTAGTGAAACGTAAAATTAAGAGTCATTTAACTTTGACAGGCATTATTTATCCTCATATCACCTTGGATACTAAAATTTGAGGTATTATAGAAAGAAAAAAAATAATGTTTTGAATGTTATCCTATTATTAAATTTACTTTTTGTGTTTACATTCATGTACATTGATGATGTAGATTTATCTAGATTTCTATCACACTGGCTATATTACGAAAATTATATAATTCTCTGTATTGTGTGGGTCGTAAAGCTTAAGAGTGTGTGTGCTTAATATCGATATGGACAGAAGATACCCAATCAAAAAATCTTGTCAATTTGTGACAAGGTTTTCTTTGCAAGTTCAAGTTGATATATCAAAAACAAGACCTAATGTCTATGTGACAAATTATTTACAAATAGATTAAAACATATTTTATCTTCATGATTTAGTTGACTTAATCTAAGTGTGAAAGGATAAATAATATAGCAAAACACCAAGGCGTACGAGAAGAAAATCCACAACGAGAAAAATCCTTGAGCAGATAGAATGACAAATATACACTGGTAGAGTTTTAAAACTAGAAGAAATAGACTTACAAACCTCATGGTGCTATAATTGAATGGACATTCTTTCTCACCATACCCTCCAAAAATAATAGCTTAACTCACAAAATATATCTTTGAGATATATGAAATATAAAAAATATCTCAAGAACAAATTAGAAAGAGATTTGTTCAATGTTTTGAAAAGAGTTTTAATAAAATAAGTTTACGTTAAAATATTTCTAGATTTCAATAGTATTTGAACTTAAAATATCTCAAGAATTTATACAAGAGAAAAATAAGACTTAAAATTTAGATGAATGCAAGATTCAAAAATAAGCTTTTTTCAACAAATTTTTCTCTCCTTGAAAGATGATTCTTGTTGAAAGAAAGATTTAGCAAAAATAGTTTTTCACAAAGAAATCATAAAATTACATTTAAACTATCCTTTACAAATGACATCCAACCCACTTACATTTACTCACCCGTGCTTGCAAGCGAAGCTAGGAGGGTACAAGTAGGTAAGTAGACTTGACTAGGTGTAAAAGTTTAAAATATATGGTCATATCTTTAGTTTGCACGAGTCTCAAGAAAGATGTTCACAATATTGCTTCAAAAAGTAACTTTGGTTGTCGTTAGACATGTACCACTGCAAGGTCACTGCAGCGAGATATTTCGTCATTGCGAAGAACCTAAAGTGATCGAGGTCATGTAATAGTACAAACATTTTGAACGATCACATATCACCAGATTTTCACTTTCACGAATTTTTTTGTCAGTGTGGCGACACTTTCGCGTGAATACAAGGTAAGTTCAAGAATAAAATCTATGGAAAAAAGCACAGTCAACGAGATATTATCAATACAAGAGAGAGTGCCTTGCTGCGGGGAAGGTCTCCTGCGACAGACCTCAATAGCCTTTATGAAATACAATTTGTAGGATTTTCAAACTAAGGTTTTATTGCACTTCATAAATATGTCCAAAACATTATGTCAACACAAACACACACAGGAAAAGTAGTTAATCATAAATAGAACACTTGTGTGAGTAAAATGTTATGAGTCCACCTGTCCGGTTACCTTCCTAATAGGGTTATAAGAAGGATACGCATGAAGGAGAGGATTTCCATTGAATGATTTTCATGACACTTTACCGCAACGTCTTCAAGGATAATACTTAAAGTATATTTAATCAACAGAATAAGACAATCTAGTCCTATTAGGGCACATGAGTGCGTAAAGTTTAACATTACATTAGTAGTGGAGAAAATGATTTCATATAATTTTTTTCTCACCTTATAAAATAAGAGAAATTCTACTCGTACTGGTTTTCCAAACAAATTAAAACCACCTAGTGCACATGTCAAGTAAATGTACACTATATAAACATAACTCTGTATCTTCTGGAAAAAAAGATACATAGTAATCAAACTAACTCACAAAGTTGCGTACACCTCTCCACCCACCTTTTCTTTTTCCTTCTCTCTCATCTCTTTTTAGTAGACCATTTCCATTCACCGTTTCTTCTTTGTCTCTCTCTTCTTTTCTTAAAGGATCATCATCACCGATTCAATTGTCCGTCAAGGTGGATCACCCAACCTAGCCTCCTTCATTCAATAATTTTTTAACATAAATGGTTTATTTTTTTTCTTTTGATATGACCGAAGTGAACCCTCGCCTTGGAGGAAGAATATCGTCACATCTCACTGTTGAGTCGACATAAAAGTCCCACAGGCCTATAGTGGGATCGTTCGAATAGGAGTCAACCTCGTCTCAATAAGTCTAGTCTATATGGAAAGTCGAGACCATAAGAACATCACATGTTCAGCAAGGACCGGCTTCGTACTTTGGAATGGCTGATAATAGGAGTGACCCCGCTAATCCAACCTCGGCCTGATCTATTCAGATGAGGTCATACTTATGTCTGTGAGCATGGGAACGTCCTATCGGAGTTAGCAACCTCGTATCCTGCCAGGCCGAGCTCCCAGCGAACGATACCAAGCAACGCGAGAAAATGCAAGTACAGAAGTGACATGCCCACATGGACAATTCTGTTATAACAAGATCATTCCCTCACATGAGGCAATATTACATCATTATTATATCCATGTGCCAAGGATACGTGCCTTCATCTTATTGGGAGTTTCCTCATGCACATGCTGATTACATGCTTAGGGGGTACATTACATCCCCCAAGCCCTATATATATATATATATATATATATATATACCCTTTATCTTCTCCATGAGGGAGGGATTGATCTCTTTTAAGTCAAAACCCTAACATAACTCTGTCTAATTGGATACCGAAGAGAGAGAGATATCTTTGAGTGTTGTATTCATGGCCATTAGTGCCCTTGTTTAGTGGATTTCACACACACTAACATATTGGATGTAGTCCTAATTGGATGAACCACTTTAAAACATTGAGTTCATTTTCGTATTCTCATCTCTTTCTCTCATATATACATATATCCATATCCATTGTTGTGCTGTGATTGATCTTAATCTATTCATAATCTCATCTTAATCTAGTGGTGCTGATTACAACATCATCAATTTGACGCCATCTGTGGGAACGAAGATAACCATCTCTTCCCCGTTTTAGCTTATACTCGTTAGAGTCTCTGGTGGTGAAACCATCCTCCCTCTTTGTGGAGTTATTTCACCATTGAAGGAGATTTTGTTAAGTATTTAAGCCCTCTTTCTCCATCTCATAGCTCAAATAGGTTACACCAATGGCAATGGATCAACCTCCTCCTCCTGAGAATCAACTAGCACCACCACATGGAGGTGGTGCAAGCTCCAGTCAAGCACCGCCCCAGTCAGAGATGGATGAGGTAGCGATTGAGCTCCACTCCCTCATAACCATCCAACAATAAATGCAAAATCAATTCGCTATGTTTAGCCAAAATTTCGCAGCTAGAACTAGTGGTGTTGAAGCTGAGTTTGTAACTCCGATTGTTAAAGAAAGTGTCCCAGATCAACAAGCCAGGGGACCACCCTTGGCAACGAAAAAGGATCTCCCTCCAAAATAGAGATGGAGAGACGTTGCTGACCCCAAGAGTGTACGCTTTGGGAGGCAGAGTCCAGAACTCCGTGATGATAGGGTGGGAGAGGACCTTTATGAGTACGAAGAAGAGAGGGAATGCTAGGGACCATATCGGATCTCTAGGGGCACGTTTCTCCCTTTATTACTGAGTTGGGAGAAAGAGCGTGGACAGAACCGGGATGACAGAACAAGGCGATAAACCTTGGACAGGCTAAGCAGGGGGTCAGCCTTTGATAGGCTCAACACTCAAGGAGATCTGAGGAACCATCTGTCTAGATCAAGGAATGTTGTCGGCTCAAGAATAAATGAGAGGAAAGATGACTGCAGACCTCCCTAAGATCGAGAGGAGCAAAGAGAGGTCATCAGCTGACCTAGGTGTGCAGAGAGGCTACCCTCAGTCCGTCCAGTTAAAAGATAATGATTAGCTCATCCAAACGATAAAGATGGGGCCAGGGAAAATTATATCCCTGCAAAAGCTGACGTTGTAACAAAAAAGCATTGGAATGAGTCCATACAGAGGTTGGAGAATAAAATAGGGAATATCATAAAAAGCCGAGACCCCTTGCAGAGGGGATATGCTGAAGGATCTCCATTAATGACAAAGATACTGAACTACCCAACCCTGACCAAGTTTAAGCCATCAGTGATTACTCCGAAGTATGACGGGAGCTCGAATCCGATGTATAATGTGGAGATGTATCAATCGGCCTCTGGCATTTATTCAATTTTAGATGAGATGAGATGGCGAGCATTTTCCAGTACATTTATTGGGGCAACCCATGTATGGTTCACCTCTCTTCCCAAGAACTCAATAGGAAGTTTTAAGCAGCTAGTCGATAGTTTTATCCATAATTTCGACTTTGGGGTGAAACTTAGGAAGCGGACGACCCACCTGTTATACATCAAACAGGGGAAGGACGAGACTCAGAGGGAATATATAGCACGTTTTAACAAGAAGAAGCTGGAAGTCGAAGATTATGAGGAAAGTATCACAATGATAGCCCTTATGGGAGGTCTTCAGAAAGGAAAGCTACTCTAGAAGCTGGCCGAGGACTATCCAAAGTTCATGGCTGAACTCCTGGGTATGATCGGGAGAGTTATGAACGTAGAGGAGGCGATGGCCGCCAAAGAAGATGAAGAAAAGAATGCCCACAGTGATGGAAAGTTTCGAAAGTCTAAGGGGAAGAATAGCAAGAAAAAACCGATAGATAATAAGTTTGCGGACTATACCCCTTTGACAGTTAGTTGTGACCACATTTTGAAGGAGATAAAAAATGACCGGTCTCTTAGGTGGATAAAAAAGTTAAAAATAACTCCTCATAAGAGAAAGAGAAATATTTCGTGCAAATTTCACCAAGATCATGGACACATCACTAATAAATTCTTCGCCTTCAAAGACGAGATAAAAAAGATGCTAAAGTTTGGTAAGTTGAGGAAATATGTTGATAAACATCATTAACTTAGACACACATGTGGCTGACTTTGAAAGAACGTTCAGCACAATGGACGAGTACAGAATGAAGCTCAATCCATTGAATTGTGTGTTCGGTGTTGAAGCTGGTAAGTTTTTGGGATTCATCTTAAATCAGAGGGGAATAAATGCAAACTAATAGAATATTAAAGTCCTGATAGAAATGCAAACCCCAAAGATCGTCAAGGACGTCTAGAGGCTCACTGGATGAGTGGCTGCTCTAAATAGGTTCGTTTTTATTGCCACTAATAAATGTTTGCCGTTCTTTAAAGTGATCAAAAAATATTTTGAGTGGGACGAGGAATGAGAGAGAGCCTTTATGGAGATAAAGTATTATCTCGGCTCTCCACTTTCACTGTCTCATCCTGTCCAAGGAGAGAAACTTTATCTATACTTGGCCGTGTCTGAGTTAGCTATTAGTGCAGCGATAGTACGAGATGATGAGGGTGTGTAAACACCGGTGTATTTCACCGTAAGGCCCTCCAGGGGGCTGAACAGAGGTATTCGAAGATGGAAACACTAGCCTATGCCCTAATCCATGCTTCAAGAAAGATGAAGCCATACTTCTAATCCCATACTATGGTCGTCTTGACAGAATCTCCCCTCAGATAGGTCATCCATAAACTCGAGAAATTGGGTAGGTTTATGTCCTCAGCTATTGAGATGGGAGAATACAACATAGTTTATCAGTCGAGGGTGGAAATCAAGGGGCAGGCCTTAGCAGACTTTGTGGCAGAGTTCACCTAGTTCAAAGTCGATAATGAAGAAGCAGATAGTCTTGAAAGGTCAGCCAAAACCAGTACCGAACCGACAGAGGTCGAGAAAATCATGGGGATACCTCTTATAGGAGAGACTGATAATTTTTTGCTCAGAAATGGTGTTATTGAAGAAGGGCCATTTTCAGAAGGCGCAGTGTGGAACTTGTTTGTTGATGGTTCATCTTGCAAAAAAGGTAGTAGAGCAGGCCTGATTGTGTTGGCCCCGAACGGAATATATATAGAGTACGCAGTGGGGTTCAGTTTTAAGGCTTCCGATAATGAGTCAGAGTATGAGGCCCTCGTAGTCGAAATCTCCCTCGCCAGAGCTCTCAACATCGGCCAACTTTTAGTCCATAGCGACTCTCAGCTTGTAGTTAATCAGGTCCTGGGGATTTATGAAGCCAAAGATGAAAGAATGGATAGATACCTAGAAAAGGTGAGGAAGATGATAAAGGAATTAAATGATATTAAAGTCAAAAGGGTGCCTTAGATGGATAATAACCAAGCCAAAGCCCTGGCAAGGCTAGCCTCGGCCACACGAACAGAGACCAGGAGGTCGGTGCTAGTAGAAATCCTTCCTTGGCTGACCATTAAAGAGGATAACACAAAGCTGAATTTTTGCTTCAATTTAACCCTAGGCCCATATTAGATGGACCCACTTATTCAGTATATCAGAGAGGGTAGTTTTCCAGAGTCTAAGGCCGAAAGAAGGAAGTTGAGATACAAAGCCGCTAAGTTCTCAATCTTAGGGGACGTGCTATACAAGAAGAGGTTTCTTTTACATCTGCTCAGATGTGTCCACCCATCTAAAGTAGATTATATTTTAAAGGATGTACACGAAGGTTATTGCTCAAGTAATATTGGGTGAAGATCATTGGCAAAGAGGATCATCATGCAAGGTTATTAGTTGCCGACCATGGCCAAAGACTCAGTCAAGTACGTAAAGAAGTGCGACAAGTGCCAGCGGTTTGTCTCCATTCCTCATCTACCCCATCAAACTCTAACGTCTATCACCTCACCATGGCCATTTGTAGTGTGGGGGATTGATTTTTGCCAAAGGCCATAGGAAACTACATTTATTTGATTGTGGAGATAGACTACTTTTCAAAGTGGGTAGAGGTCGACACTATATTCAAGATCACAGAAAAAAAGACCTTTCAGTTCATGAGGAAGAACGTCATTTGCAGATACAGATTTCCTAGTACACTCATCTTAGACAATGGTACCTAGTTCATAAACATCTCCCTAGAAAAATATTATAAAAGGGTCAGCATCAAACAATTTTTCTCAGTGCCAAGCTGACCTCAGGCCAATGGTCAGAGTGAACTCACCAATAGAACTATTCTTGATGGAATCGAGAAAAGGTTGGAAGACGATAAGGTGAGATGAACTGACGAGGTACATGTTGTACTATGGGCTTACTGGACGACAGTGAAAACGCCTATAGGGGAGACCCCGTTCATGCTAGCTTATGGTTCAGAAGTTGTGGTGCCTACAGAGATTGGTCTCCCCACTCACATAGTTCAGACGTATGACCCTGAGGGAAATATGGCAGAGAGAAAACTGACCTTGATCTGATTGAAGAGAGAAGAGAAGATGCAGAGGTTAGGCAAGCAACCTACCAGCAGAGGATGCCTAAATTTTACAACAAGAGGGTAAAAGAAAGGCCGATAACTGTGGGATATTTAGTTCTAAAAAGGACGTGGTGAAAACTTAACAAGCTCCATGCCAACTGGCATGGTCCTTAAAGAGTTACTGATGAAGTCATCCCAGGGACCTACCGACTAGAAAATCTAGAGGGAGAGGCCTTCTTCAACCCCTGGAACGCCGACTATTTAAGAAGATACTACCAATAAAAGATATTGGATATTATCTTATACGTTGAAATTTTGCCATTATATGATATAGTATATACATGAAAATTATCCTGCATGTGTTCCCTCATATTTTGTTTGTAGCAATTAAATTATATGGTCCAAATGTCCTCAAGCTATAAAACATCATTCATGGTGAGATGGAAATAACCCAACCTTGGTGAAATGATAACCTGGAGGGGCCGACCCCATCCATGGATTTTTAATAACACCAAGAGGGGTCAATTTCATTATTGAAACATCATTAACTTAGTGGTGAAGAAACCTCTCTCGGCCGAGATGATAATGCATGGGCGAGATGATGCTCAACCATGCACTCTCAAAACGACGAGAGGGGGTATGGAATAATAACATAATTTGGTGAGTCCAAATTCAAAATCACTTGGGTGTGGTTCATTATTAAAACATCATTAACTTGGTGAAGAAACATCTCTTGGCCGAGACGACAGTGCATGGGCGAGACGATGCTCAACTATGCACTCTCAAAACGACGAGAAGGGGTATGGCATAACACTATAATTTTGTGAGTCTAAATTAAAAATCACTTGGGTGTGGTTCATTATTAAAACATCATTAATTTGGTGAGAAAACCTCTCTCGGCCAAGACGACAATGCATGGGCAAGACGATGCTCAACCATGCACTCTCAAAATGAAGAGAGGGGGTATGGCATAACACTATAATTTGGTGAGTTCAAATTCAAAATCACTTGGGTGGGGTTCATTATTTAGACATCATTAATTTGGTAAATATGATATGAAACATCATTAGTTTGGTGATCTCAGACCTTAAATATCATTAATTTGGTGAATATGAGATGAAACATCATTAGTTTGGTGATCTTAGACCTTTAAACATCATTAATTTGGTGAATATGAGATGAACCATCATTAGTTTGGTGATCTCAAACCTTAAACATCATTAATTTAGTGAATATGTGAATATGAGATG
Organism: Sambucus nigra; assembly: GCA_949130495.1. NCBI lineage: Eukaryota > Viridiplantae > Streptophyta > Magnoliopsida > Dipsacales > Adoxaceae > Sambucus > Sambucus nigra. The sequence continues at coordinate 372,005,342 of OX422216.1, forward strand.
AAACATCATTAGTTTGGTGATCTAAAAACTTTAAACATCATTAATTTGATGAATATGAGATGAAGATGAAACATCATTAGTTGGTGGTATCATACTTCAAAAGATAGCAAGCAAAAGACATAAAAATTATGGAAAGCAGAATTTCATTCATCAAATACGAGGTTACAAATGCCATAAACAAAGGTTGCAAAAGGAAGTACAAGTACAAAAAGCCCTCAGGGCTGACTGCCTTAATTATAAAACTAATAATCAAGGAGCCCTCAATAATGAACATCACCTGGGACCAGGACCGACCCATTAGCAGTCTGAACCGTTTCAGTGGCTCTGACACTAGTGGCCCCAACCCCATCATCATGGGCATACAGTGTGGCATCGTCTCCAAGGTTCTCTGTAACCTCCAGAGGGCTGGTCTCTGCAGGGGCAGTAACATCGTTCCCAACCTCGTCCAAAGTAGCTCTGATACGAGCGTCACCAAAACCAAGGATTATAAAGTCATCCGGGGATAGGCTCCCAGTCTCAGCGTGTTTAAGGGAAGCCCATTGGCCAACAAACCTAATACCCCTTTCAACATAGTCAAAGACAAAGTCCACAAATTCACCAAAAACTTTGTAGTTGTTAATGATTTGGTCCTTAGCCTCAACCAAGGCAACTTTAATGGCAGCATCAGTGCTGGCTTTCATGCTCTCGTCCTTAGCCTTAACAGTTTTGTCATAGTCGGCCTTTAGAGTGGTGACCAGATCTTTCTGCTTCTTCAGATCCCCCTTGACTTTATCAAGGTCGACCTTCCAGGCCTTCTATGCCTTTTCAGCGTCTTGGCCCTTTTAGATTAAGGGCATCCTCTTCAAATTCCAGTTGGCCAAGTGGTGAAGAGAAACTGCAACATGTAATATAAGAGGCAGACACTTAAGTACGAAACATAGGAAATGAAGGGACAACACTTAGGTGAATGGTTTTTTCTTAAAGATACCTGGACAGTTCGATGAATAGAGAATTCAGTCAGCAGATGGATGTTTACGGATTAAAGGAAATGTTTTTCATCCTCTGAGATGAGGGAGCCGAGGGCGTCTGTAGCCTTCAGACTATGACCAATGACGCTATTATCACTTACTTACAGTTGTGACAGATGAGCAGCGAGAGCATCGTCCGTTGAAATAGGATGACATGGTCAGAACACTAAGTTTTGGAAGGCCGAGTGGAGGTTGGATTAGCTGGTTGACCCTTCCTCTTCTACCCGACATCATCGATTCTGCAGGAGCTGATAGTTTTCTTCGATTGTACAGTTGGAGGGGCAACTTTGTTTCCACGCCTGTCAATAAACTTACTCAAATTTGGGGCCGACATCTTCCAAAGATTATCTGAAGTTCCTTCTAGATGCTCTGCAAAATAAAAGTCTCAGAATCAGTGTATCTTCTATAAAAAGGTGCGAGGCATCACTTAGCAACAATAATAAAATAACATATGAAGTTTAGTTAGGGGGCCACCCCCCAAACATGTCTGCATAAGGTAGTACGGGGTCATCAGATGCTCAAACTTCACAAGATGAACTTTATCACCTTGGCTACGAAGTTTGTTGATCTTCTCATAGGAATTACTACTTAATCTCAGGTGAACTTTGGTCGATATGGGGGCCTTGGCCCACCTCAGAGGAGTTCTAGGCCCAGACGTCCTGCAGGCTTGGTTAGGGCCGAACTCCCAAGCACCGGAAATGAAAAAGTATCAGGGTTTCCAATTATGGTTGGAGGTATGAGTCACCAATAAGATTTTCTTTTCAGACTTCCTGGCTACAAAATGATAGTATCCTGGATGATTCTTGGAAGACGATGGTGCATAACAACCAATGAATATGTGAACTGGAAGGTCGGTTTGATGTATAACCTTCTAAATGACGATTGATCCAATCATAAATCTCCACGCATTTGGAGATAGCTGATAAGGGTCAAGGTTTATGTGATCAAGGATGGAGTGTATTGTGGGGTGAATAGGCAGACAAAAACCTAACTTTAACATCTGCTCGTAGACGCAGATCTCACCATCTCGGTTGTTAAAGGCTATCTCATTCTCGAGAGTTATCCTCATAGAAACAACTAGATCTATGCCGTAGAGGTGTGTGAAGACTAAGAGATTAGCCTCAGATACAGAACTCTCATACTCAGCAATGATGGAGGTGTTAACCTCACTCTCCCCCTCACTACTATTCTTCGGGACCTCGACCTGGGTGTTGTTCGGGTCACCGCTAGGGAATCTATCAACGAACTCGGCTCCAGTCATGACCGATAATGGAATGGCATTTATTAGAGGTGGGAATGAAACATTGGGTTTAAATATTTTCATAGAATCAGAGTCATGTGATGATTAGGCTCCTTTAAAAGACGAGATACAAGAGGGAAGATCTTCAACATCAGACTCTAAACTTTACGTAGGGGAATAATCCATAGCCTCTTTGTATGAATCCACACTCTCAACTTGTTGAGAGTTGGACATAGGGTCGGCATCAGATGACTCTGACATTGGTTCACAAGTCTCAGTGACTTAGGGGTATACTACAGTCAAGGGTGGTGAAAAGATAGGATGAATTGGGAAAGCCTCAGCTTTAGGACTCTTGGCTTGGGCTTCCTCTATATGCTTAATCTTGTCAAAGCATTTCTCTCTCAGACTGGGGAAGTCCTCTGCTAAGTTGTACAAGGGTCGTAACATCTGAAAGATGACGCTACATTTGGGTAAAAAAGTAAAAGGTAATAAAGGGAAAATAACTTAAAAGTTTAATTGTAGTTGACTCAAGGATCAAACCTTGGGAATTTGAAAGGTTTTCTTAAGAACACCAAGAATAACCCTAACTTGATCACCCGGAGATGATGACCAGAGTTTGCCTGAAAACCTAAAAACGGAAGCCTAAGCATACCAAAATCTCATGACCACACAAGTAACTTAAAAACCACCGATAAGCAACCTTATTCAACCCCAAAACCCCCAATTGTGGTAAAAATTATCGCTGGAAAATATAAAAACTGAACGAAAAAGTAGTGCAAAGATTGGAATTACTGGAAATGAAGAAAACAGGGGGTGAAGAGGATTACCTGAGCAAACTTAAGCTCTTAAGATAGGTAGAATAACATGAGGTGACCTGAAATTGGAGGATTTGTAGGTTTTTGAGATTTGAAAGGCTATGGGGGTTTTTGCAAAAATGACAAAGGCGTGAAGGTTTATTTGAGAAGAAAGATAAAACATTTGTTTATTTTTGTTTTAAATACTCCCCTAATGATTATGCACATTTCCCAATGGTTCCATCATGAAAGGCACGAAACCCTAAGCGTGCAACCCCCAAATCCTATTTGGGGCGGACGCCAACCAATAAGGTCAGTAACATGAGTCACCCACTCATGTATCAATACCTATACAGCCAAGACGTCAGAGATGTCTCATCATGCATTCAACAACACATACCCTTCAACCTCCTATTCATACATAAGGCTAAGGGCTAGGGGTTGATTGATATGACCGAAGTGAACCCTCGTCTTAGAGGAAGAGTATCATCACATCTCACTTCTAAGTTTCCATAAGAGTCCCACATGCCTATAGTGGGATCATCCGAATAAGAGTTGACCTCATCTTAATAATGCTCATCTATATGGAAAGTCGCGACTGTAAGAGCATCACGTGTTCAGCAAGGACCAACTTCGTACTCTTACATGGATGATAACAGGAGTGACCGCACTAATCCAACCTTGGATTGATTTATTCATCTGAGGTTATACTTGTGTCTGTGAGCATGAGACCGTCCTATTAGAGTTACCAACCTCGTATCCTACCAGGCCAAGCTCCCAGCAGACGATACCAAACAACGCGAGCATATGCAAGTACAGAAGTGGCATGCCCACGTGGACAATTCTGTTATAACAAGATTATTCCCTCATGTGAGGGAATATTACATCATTATTATATCCATGTTTTGGGACAAGTGTCTTCATCTTATTGGGAGTTTCCTCATGCACATGCTGATTACATAATTGGGGGGTAAATTACATCCCCCAAGCCCTATATATATACCCTTTATCTTCTCTATGAGGGGAGATTGATCTATATTAATTCAAAACCCTTACCGAACCTTATCCATTTGTATACATAAGAGAGAGAAAGCTTTGAGTGTTGTATACATGGCCATTAGTGCCCTTGTTTTGTGGATTTCTCACACACTCACATAGTGGATGTAGGCCTAATTGGCTGAACCACTTTAAATCATTGAGTATATCTTCTTATCCTCATCTCCTTCTCTCATATATACATATGTCCATCTCCATTGTTGTGCTATGATTGAGCTTAATCTATTCATAATCCCATCTTAATCTGGTGGTGCTGATTACATCATCATCATCATCATCATCATCTCTCTCTCTCTCTCTCTCTCTATATATATATATATATATATATATATATATATATATATATATATATATATTGTTTCGTCATGAATCCAGGTTTTTTTTCATATGGAGGGTCAGTTATTTTCTAGGCCACCAATGTTTGACTTGTCTAATTACGCATACCAGAAAATGCGTATAAAATCATCACTTAAGGATATAGATGAAAGGGTATGTCTAGCTGTTATTAAAGGTTGGACCAACCATGACTTTAATAAGTGAACTTCGTGTCTCCAAACTCGTAGAAAGTTGGAGTGAGGATGTGCACAAATTAGCTACTTATAATTCACGTGATTTGAATACTTTATTTTTTGCGGTCACAGCGGAGGAGTTCTGACGTATTATAACGTGTGGAACATCCAATGAAGTTTTTGATATACTCCAACTAACCCAACATGGAACTTTGACTTTAAGTCTTGCAAACTCTAAAACCTAACCACTTAGTTTGAAACCATCATATTTTAGGATGAAAAGATAAATTTCGATAAACCATTTTTTCACAAAAAAAGGTTTAAAATTGGTGCAAATTTTTAGAGGGTTAAATTTTTAAAATTTTAAATCTTAAAATTTGAAAAATACAAAATAACAATTTTTTTATTCAGATCATCTTTGCCAAAGCAAATTGTGGGGAAGTTTTTAGCCATGTTGAAATTACTTTTCTCAAAATTCTTTTCATTTTGTTTTCAAACTTGAGAATTTTTTTAACTTGTTTACAAACCTATCCATATCATAAGAATCGATATCAAAATCATCTTCCAAAATAATTATTTCATCCTTCTGAGGTTTTAAATCAATGACCTTGTCTTTGTTCATGTTTTTGGAGGAAAACATGTCGAGTTAATAGGTTTGAAGATCACCCACGAGCGTTTCGAGTTTCGTTGAGTCTATAGTACCTAAGGAATTCAAAATAGTCACTTTAGAATTAAATCTTTCAGGTAAGGACCTTATGATATTCTTAACTACTCGAGTTTCAAGTATTCTCTCTCCCAAGTTTCACTCTCCTCCAAAAAACCCAAAACAAACAAAGGAGGGTTATGTCCGTAAATTCTGAACAGTATTATCCATCACACTTTTTTAAAACTAAAGCACATTTTGTACACACGCACATATATTAATATCCCTTTCGAATATATGGAATAAACCCCACCCTTATGTCTCATGTGAACTATGAGACTTTGATGCCTTTATAGGCTACGAAGGCATCTCGGATTGAAACTCGAGACTCAAGTCCAATTTTCCAATTTTTTAATTTTCCCATTTTCCAATTTCCCAATTTCCCCAAATTCTCCATTTTCACATTTATCATATTCTACATTACTATACATATTATATTTATGATCCTTGTTATCATGTTATCCAACACCTATTATCTTTTCATCATAACGATCAATATCACGATAAATGTTTAAAATCATATTTTACGTTGAATATTTTCGAAACATTCCTATGGATGACCCCACTCTATCTCTTCTATGGTATGAGTTAGCCAATTTCGATCTCCATTATATATACACGCACACAAACATTATACAGAAATAAAGGAAAATAATAACACAAGCCAACGAGATCCTGAAAGGTCGGGATGGGTGCCTAACACCTTCCCACTCTGTAACTTAGCCCCCGAACCCTTCTAACTATTGGTTTCGTAAGCATCAGATTATCTTTGTTGCCGCTCTCTCGAGACATCAACATGTTCTTTTGCCTGTTTTGTGCAAAATAGGATGGTGAGTCCATTTCTTTACATTCACCCCACATCGACGACGACTGAAGCGTTTCTAGATCGAAAGAGGGCGCGAGACCTTTTCATCCAACCTTTTCTTTTCCCGACCCCCGTTCTTGGCAAGAAGAAGAGAGGAGAGAGCGAGAGAGAGATAGAGATAGAGGGAGGACACGCATAAATCGGGATGGCTAAAGTGGTGACTCCACTGGGGACTATTTTCATAAGAGGGCTAGACTCTATTTGCATGGGTGTTTTGTTTTTATGCTTGTGTGCGCATGCACCTACCTGTATCTTCCCTTTTTTCTCCTATATTATTTCTTACACATATACTCGATTAATATCTTCATTCTTTATGCCCACCCGTCTAGTATATCAGGTAACTTCTCTTTCGATCCTAAAGTCTCAGTGACAGGGAATGTTTGAAGTTTGTACAGTATTGGGTGTATCGAATATGATTTTATAATTATTCATTACTAGGGTAAAGTGGTTTTGTAAAAGGTTTTTAAGTCCAAGAAGCTAGGTATATCGTGATCCATGGAAGTGAAATGCGATCCAAAAATTACCTAGTTACATCTCCCTTTTTCATATAGAGAAAAATATCTACGTACATATCCTATTTCACCAAAAGAAATATACTTTCGGGTCAATGCTCTGACACAAAAATTCAAAAATTATTAGACGACTGGAGGCTAATCCGAATATCTCAGATTCTAGGCTGAATGTCATCCCATTTTTATGGAAGATGAAACAATATGAATCCGCAAGACGTTACCAAAGAATAATTCCTTTAGGTTGGACTCCCCTGACCACATTTTATTTAAAGAAAATAGTAAGCCATAGTGTATTACTTCCTCACTCCTTGTACAAATAATGAGAGCTCACATTCGTTCTCCCGAATCTAACTGGACTTTACTCAATTCTTCCATTTTGAAGATACAACCAAGCAAAAAAATAAAATTAAATACTGCTTTAAAGAATTGCACTTGCTTTGTTTTTTCTCTACTCGTGCATTCACTAGTTTCTCGAGTGCTAATAAGAGAAGTTCATCAATGAGATTTTAGATTGAATAACAATATCGACTCTCTTGCATACCCTACATGCAAATAGAGATAAAACTTATTAGTCAGAGCTAGCAGCAAAGTGTAATACCCCGTATTTCTGCGTATTTTTCTTTAATTAAATTGAGAAATTTATAGGGAAAATGTACGTTTTAAATAAATTACGCTAGTGAAGTAATTTAATGCGATGACATGATAATTTTGACTATTAAATATTAATCGAGAGATAGATACTGATTAATATTGCATGATGAAATTTTCTAAGTGCAATTAGTAAATAATTGATAATTATGGTTATACGGCATAACGAGTGATATGTGCGTATTTTATTTTATATCACTAGGAGTAGCATGTAGACTATTTTGAGGTGAGAAATGATAAATGTATTTTAAGTGAGTCGGATGATAATTTAGAGGTCACGAACGATTCTGGATGGGTTGAAATAGTTGGAGTAGTGTACCCCGGAGTATAGTTTGGGTGTCGGGTCAATTTTGGACCAAACTGGCACCTATTAAGGGCGTTTCGGTCATTTTTCAAAAGTGGTCAAGGAATCTACGAAATTTAGAGCCATATATCTGATATTTATAGATTGGGTTAGTGCTCAAAACATAAAAGATTACAGAGTACATTAGAGAGAAGAGAGAACCTTTTTCCAAAGCCTAAGAAGAGAATTGTGAAGGTAGTGAAGTGTTTCTTGCACCTCAAGGCAATTGGAAAGGATGATTTGAGAAGAAGCAATCAATCATCAACCAAGAACCGCGAAATCAGATACAATCAATTAAAGGCAAGTGTTTATTGCAAACCAAATTGATGTTATAATACCCATGAGCAGGGGTTTCATGAATAGATTGATTTTATTTAGAAATCTTTGATGAAAACTACCAATTGATTACATCTTTGGGTAAAATTGCATGTAGTTAGTGTTTATATCTCTAGTGAATTATAAATCAGAAGAGTTTTGACTATTACTATGGATTTAAATCTGGGTTTTGAATTGAATGAAATGGATGAACACAAAACTAGATTTATGAAAGAGTTTTGAGGGTTTGATTCATTCTTGATTGATTTTGGTGAAGTTTTAAAGTGTTTGAAACATTAGAAATCATCCTAACTCTTGTAAGAATAGTAATGAATAATCGTATGTGAAATTGGTGAAGAAGTATGGGATTTGAGTAAATAAAAAATGGTGAAATATCAAAGAAGATGAAGCTTCACTTGCTCGATCGATCGATTGACCCATGAATGTCGATCGATCGATGGAGTCGATCGATCGACCAAATCCTTCGATCGATCAACCCTGGAAGATTTTGGTTTCTTTTCTTGGTTAACTTTTCAGGGATTACCAATGATGGAATGGAATCTTAGGAGTGATATTATACCTATACAGGGACTTGATAAAGATCAGTAGGGTATAGTTAAGGTCCATTAAGGTGTTTGAGTGTAGGACTTAGAGTATAAACATGCAGGGATAACCGATTGAGAGATAGGTCGGGAAATTTGGGAATTGAGCTACGGAGACAGAGTAAAAATCAATTTGACATGTATACCAGTTGGTTAAAGATGGTAACTACTAACTTTATATAAGTAGGGATAACTAGGAACCTTAGAGTTGTGGGAACACTCTTATAGATACGATAGTGAGATAAATCGTAAAGTAAATAGTACGACGAGTATGTGAAAGATATATACTACGTACTAACATGTATTATCTGGTTGTGTGAATGCATGTTGATGCATAGTAATACATAGGTTATGTGAATGACTAAAGTATACTATATATATATATATATATATATATATATATATATATATATGTTGGTGCTCGAGGTATGATTTTGAGACAATATAGATGACTAGTATTGGTGATCTAGGTATGAATTCGAGCCAATCTAGATATGATTATTCTTAGTGCTTGAGGTATGATTCCGAGCCAAGAGATATAAATCACTATTGGTGATTGAGGTATGATTCCGAGCCAATAACACCTAAAATGTGATACAAGGAGGTGATTATATAGTATGTGTTTATAGTATATATTGTGTTCGAAATACATATACCTAAAGTATGCTTATTTATGTATCGGGGTCGATGATTATCCGGAACAATACAGGAAAGCTCAATTTGGGGTCGAGGGATATCCGGACCAATTTAAATGGTAGGATTATTGGGATCGATGATTATCCGTGCCAATAATCTTATAGTATATATTGTGTGTGAAATATATACTTCATGATAATATACTTATGTGCGAAAGTAGACTTGTAGATGATATATGTATATATATATACATATATATCGAGAGAAACTTAATTTCAAGATTAAAAATAGATTGGGAATATCTATAGTAAATTAAGTAGTGAAACTTAATTATGGAATTTGAATGATGTTAGATATTTAATTCTATATGAATCAAGTAGTGAGACTTGATTATGATGATGAAATTTAACATATGTGAATGTTATATAAGAAACGAAGAACATGCGAGAAATGTTAATAATGAATCGTGTTATATGGGCGGTATAGGAGAGTATACTATTGATAAGATCAGTTATATACTTTGGTCGAGATAGATTGGGAGTGGTATCTAGGTTGGCTAAGTATAGAACGTTAGGCGTGCACATTAGATGAGAAGTGAGGAAACTCAAGGGAGCGTTCGTGAACACAACATGTGTAATTAATAACTAATTTTAATTGCGATAAATTACTTGTTAAATGTTTTAAAATATTTTGAGTACTAACTCTTTCTATAAAAATATTTTCAAAACCTTTTAGGTGTCAAACCACAGGGAATCCATACTTGATTTCATTCCAGGGACTCGGAGTTGTAGCATTGTGGATGCTGACAGGGTTTGAGTAGCCGATTTTTTCATTCAAATATAGTATAGGATGTCATTCTTGTATCTTGTATATGGACATATTATCAGTATTTCAGTTTCAATTTTGTATTAGACTTGCTTAGCTGTTAGTTATGAATATTGCTTGGTTATGGTTTTTAGCTGATGGTTTATTCGGCATGACTTTGATTCTTTTACATATTATGATAGTTTGGATTCTAGTGTATTGTGATTGTTGATTTAGTTTTCAGCTATTTATTTATTTTGTTTAATTGAAAGATAAAATTTGGCACCGGCATAATTAACTATTAGGTGGTTTGCAATTAATTTTGGTTTTCGCCAGTGATACTAAGAATAAACCATATGAGAAACTTGTTTTAATTTGATAAATGCCTATCACCCAATATTTGATTAGACGTGGTGTCACACAAAGACTAGAGCAACATATGTTCCATCAGTGAACACTCTTTGTATTTTCTCCCCGAAACGATAACGAAAAATGATCCATTGCCTCCAGCTGATAAAAACAAAGCAAAACATCCAATTTTGAATAGAGCAAAAGAGATGTCTTAGACCATTATTGATAGGAATGGCTTTGCAGGCTTGATTACATATCCATAAATCAGAAAGCAGAACCAGGAGAGCTTAGGGGACCAGAAGTCACACAACAAGTGGGAAATTATAGATAAGATGTTCAGTATAGCCACATCAGGTGGCTATGGGGTATTATTGGAGGATCATTCGCAAGATTTGGGTCAGTGGGTACGTGGGGAAAGTAAGAGTGTGTAGGCATTGCAATCCATTTTTGTAGATTTTATCAAAAAGGAGGATGAGAGCATTCATTTTTGGCATGCTAATTCCCTACAAGATTGGAGAAACTACGGCTTGTGTCTCGATCTTAACAAATCAATCATGCAAGAATACTATATTTCATCTAGGGTTTCGTTCAGGTGGCGATGTAATTTTAAGACCAATGAATAATCCCAACCCACCATATTTGTTCTAGCGGTTTGAATGGTTGACTTTCGCCGTAAATGTGTTGAGTTGGCGAAAAGGTACTATGAAAAGTTATTCGAAATCCCTGTGGAGATCGACCTAAGGGAGTGGCGGTACTTACCTTAATGGACTCCCTAGATAAAATATAAACTGTATATATAGAACAAATCATGTTCTTCCTCAACGAGTTCATGATCACGTACCTAAGCCTCCCATGGGGATATGGAAATTATATGCCTTTTTCATAAGAGACACTTACAAATCACGCCAACATGGCCAGAGGAGCCCACACTTGGACTCAGAATAAAACACCTGCCCCACATATCTATTGGGTTTTACCTTTTGTCTCTTATGCGTCCTTTATGTAATTTGTTTTACCCATTAAGTCTCTTCTGAGATGTCATCGTCCGTGAGAGACCGCATTTCCAAGGGCCACATCCCTTCTTCAGGTCCTTACTAGACACCTACATTCATGCGTGGTGTATTATTCCCATTATAATCAAGGGACTTATAAACCCACCACCATATTATGAGATGGCTTTATCCTTCACCTTCAAGACTTATTATGCCTAATCTAATCAATAACTTTCTAGCCCAGCCCTCATTTTAGGAGCCTAATTCTCATCCAATTCCTCGAGGCTTTCTCTAATCCCACTCATATGTAAGGAATTTCTCAGAACCATTATCCATGTTAGGACTTACCCTAAACCCTACACATTCTCTCAGAGGCTAATCGTCCATTTTTAATAAAAAATGATGAAAAAATAAATGGTGAGAAAAAAATTGTCTATAACATTTTAGAGTCAAATACAAATCTAATGTGGACTCAAGTTGAGATGCTCATATTCTCACTTCACCACTTTGTTATTTCCTAAGAAGTGGTTTTCTCACAAGTCCGCTGGTAAGGTCACGTTTCTTTTAATATTGAATCATCATTTCAAACCCCCTTAAAAAAACTCCGTCCTTTCAAAATCTTTGCTCAGTGACTTCATGGGTATAAACCCACCTTAGACATATCCTTCTCATCTTGTTGAGAATTCTCAATTTCACCCCATGTGTCAGAACAATTAAACCTCTACTCAACGACCAAAGGCATCTTTGCCTTGACTAAAAAAAAGTTATCTCACGTTACGATCAAATTTTGAGAAGAAAACTTATGCTTATCCAAGATGACAATGGATTTGTAAAAGTAACCCAATATTCCTTACACCCTCCTCAATGGATCTAGTTGATTAAAACACTGATAGATGCCCTAACTCCTCACCACCGAGATTTCCACCGTTGAATAACCGATAATTTCTTAAGTCTACCTGGTCGAAAACTAAGCCTCCCTATATCGCCCTAAAAGTTGAACTTCTTCGAGCTCTATGAAGTCGAATTTCCTCCCTTTGATGGCATGCCGAGTAATATATTTAAGTACTTAACATCGTGTATTATATGTGTTGAGTCGAACGTTCTAAATGAATCAAATGACACACCTAATAATGAACTCTGCGGATAAAAAATACTTAAAGTACCTGAAAAATCTTAACAAATAATAAAATGACTATATAACTCCTACAGAGAGAGATACAATATCAGTAACTTGGGAAATATCGACTACCCCAGAATATATCTATATAGGACCCTCCCCTGGCCAATAACACTTCACGATAATTTTAGTTTAGTATTTATTTGTATGAGTACTCTTAGTTTAGTTATTAGAACATTTATTTTGTATCTTTATCTATAAGAGTTTTTAATCAATTAAATAATTAATTAATTAATTAATCTTTTTGGCTCTACCATTGCCGGTGCCCAAGTCCGGATATGAAACGAGGTGGGTTAGTGTCAGGTTGACAGCCGACTGTAAAATTTATGTCAAATCTTGTGATGGATTCTCTAATAAAAAGAAGAAACGTAAATAAAAATAACATACGTAAAATCATATTTGCTACATAGAACGTAGGAACACTAACTGACAAGTGTAAAGAACTTATGGATACCTTAAAACAGAGGAAAATCAACATAGCATGCCTTCCAGAAACTAAATGGAAGGGTGAAAAGGCTAGAGAGATATGAGGAAGTTATAAGTTATTTTACTTAGGAGGGATAGATAATTTCAGAGATGGTGTGGGTATTGTTGTTGATCACTATATGAAAGATAAAGTCGTGGATGTTAAACGATGGGGAGATTGTAAGAGGCAATTTCCAATCGAGTCATTTATAGTGTTGGCTTAATTTCGAACAAAACTAATTGTGGCATAGGATAGATGTTTGTTGTTCCTTTCAAGCCTATGTAAAGTTAGCTGATGACGTAGAGGCCTAGCGTAGTAAAGATTTCATCCTTGCTAGTTTTGTGCCAAGTTTTGTGTAGTCAACATTTTGATTCCAAGGTCTCTAAAGGTATGAATGCATTTAATATATATAGAGTCTTGGATATATTTTTATGGGTGTCTTTTTGTACACATTTTGTCAAAAAGGCTTTTCATTTTCTCAAAAAATCATTTTAGAACTTTTCATAAAAGTTTTGGACTTAAAAAATTGATTTTTGATTTTTTGGAATTGTTCGAATGACAACGGAATATCGTTTGAACGAGATGCCTAGTTGGTTCGAACGAGGTTACCAACGAGATTCAAGCGAAATTTTACCATTTTTTACGAAATTGTCGTTGGAATGTCGTTAGAACGAGTTTTATCCAACGAGATTTTGATCTATTTATCTTCTGAAATTTCTTTTGAACAGTGTCCTTCCAAAAATCGGGCGCGGGAACAATTTTTTTTAAGGTTTCAATTTCCATCTTCCCACTATTTCCACCTTTTACATAACTGATTTAAGTAGTGCGGGAGCAACGGTTTTCAGAGACGGGGGAGACTTTTCCAAACACTAGAGAGAAAAAACACTTCCATTAAAAAGTCTCATTTTTGTGTGTTTAATTTTCATGATTTTAATTATTCCAACACACATGTTTCCACCCATAGTCTGAGTTTGATCCAAGTCCTCTTATATATATATATATATATATATATATATATATATATATATATATATATATATATATATATATATATATATATTATTTGTTTGAGATCTTTGGGCACCGAGTGCATTCTCATCCTAAAAAGAAGAAAAGTTTCCCTACGGAGGTTTCCATTCTTGGTTCATTGTGTACATACGAAGGAAAGGCCTTTGTATGTTTTGATGGTAGTTGAGCCCCATCGGAGGATTCTGAGACTTCGGTGGACTCCGGAGTTATCTAATAGGAGAAGGTTGAAGATCGAAGGAGCGTCATGGATTGAAGGGAGTTGAGTCTGTGTTATAAGTCTTTCTGTTGTAGTCTTTGTAAAAATACTGTACTTAATGGATTTGTAGGCTGGGGCCATCCGAGGTTTTTCTCGTTGTGCGTTTTCCTCGTACATCGCGCTTTGTGCGTGTGTTTATTTTTATCTTGGAAAATTTTACTTATAAGCATGCTATGTTAATCAAAATAAAAATTGGGTAAATTGGTGCTAAGTTTAGTTGGGGTAATTGTTGATTAATTTTATTCAAGTTGGGATAATTTATTTGGGAAAATACATGCTTTAGTTTGTTTGGCATAATTTTAACTTGAATTGAATTAATTTTTCTAAATTGAGTTTAAAAGAAAAAATTCAAATATTTGTTTTGTCTTGTTTGAATTATCTTGGATTGTGAAGAAATTAAAATTTGGGAACTTTATGTAATACCCCGTATTTTTATGCTATAATTAATTTGGGGATTTATAAATTTAATGTGATGATTTATTTAATAAAAATTCAGAAATTAATTATGTTATAATTATTAACGTGACAAGAGTTAGTAATTATGGCAAACTTGTTGAATATTACTAATGAGCATAGTAATATATTATATTGGTTATATTGAATGTCATAAGTAAATTAAATGACTATTTCGGAAATTTAAGTCGGGACGTGCCCGTGTCACGTCGGGTCTAATTATGTTAATTAAAAAGTGAATATTTTATAAGTTGTCCGTATGGTTGTTTTGAGTGCGCCAACGCGTCCGGAAGGGTCGAGATAGTCAGAAAAGTGTACCCGAGGGTTTAGTTCGGGCCTCGGGGTGTTTTTAAGCCTAATTAGTGACCCGGGAGGGCATTATGGTCATTTTACAAATTAGGGTAATTAAACCCACGAATTTCAGCCATCCTTAGCAACCATTTAAGTCAACCTTTTAGGGTTAGAACATTCAAAACCCTAGAATGGCCATTGGAGTAGAGAGGAGAGAGCTCTCAAGGTGATTCAAGGCCAAAACACCACCAATCGCACCACCGTCACCACCAACACGTAGATCACGAGGAGGAGAACGCAACCACACCAATATCAGTAGGAAACCAGACCTCTGAAATCCCAGGCAAGTGTTTAACTTGCGTATTTTCGTTAGTGCAATAATAATATTAGTGTAGGAATGATTAGGAGTATAATCAATGGAAGAAAACCCCAATTTTGATAGGGATTTGCATGTAGAAATCATTATAACCTTATTCTGGAAATTAATATGTGAAGTAGATGATTAACCCACGAATTTGTAATGACTTGTTAGAAGGAAATTCTGGAGAAAACTGATTAGAACAAAAGTTAATAAAACCTTAGGGTTCTTGATGATTAGATGAAATTTTAGGTTGTTTAACCATGTCTAATGATGAATATACGCATGCTGATCGTTAAAGATATCTGGAATTATGTTAGGATGTTAGCAGTAGACTTTTTGGGTCGATTAGTGTTGGAAAATATGAGTTTTGATGAAGAAACTTAATCAATCCCGTCACTGCAATTTCTGCAGAATTTTTGCCCAGACCTGCTTGATCAATCGATCGAGCATAGAGCTTCGATCGATCGAAGGATTCGATCGATCGAGCCCCAAGCTTCGATCGATCGACCCTTCCTGGCAGACTCCTATTTCTCTTGTTTATTTAGTTAAATTAAATTATCGTGAAATAACCCTTGGGCATTCTAAATAAAAGAATTTGGGAGATATTGAGGACCAGTAGGGTATAGGGATAAATGTTAGAACCTTTAATCTTCAACGAGAAGGGTAATTATGGGATATTTACTTTAGGTTGAATTTATGAAACTTAAGGGTGAGGTGCGTAAGAGAGTTATGTTGGAATCAAATAAAGTCACTTACTGAATTTTAGATTGGTAAGGATATGACCCATGAGTATTAGGTAATGAGTGAGAAAACTCTTCGAGTTAAGGTTAGAGACGAAACCTTATACGTAATCATAATAATGGGAAATTAAAGATAAATGTTGTGACTATGGGTTACGAGAGAAACCTATATTAATATGATGAAATGGGTATATTTATATAATTGTGTGTACATATATTATATACATGTGAAAAACGTACCCGCGCTACTTGCTATCCCTGAGGTTACCGTGCTGGGACGATCTTATCCTGTGTTGCTTTATGGGGGATATTGATTTGTACCCTAGAAGATAGAGATCCTAGGTACGGGCTATCAGATTTATAGTCGGACGGTCCTAAGAGACGTGTGGGTATGTACTGACCTCTTGGACTTGGAATCTATGCTTCGCCTCAACGTTGTTTTGTAAATGTTAATACAGTTCGAGAGTGATTCCGAACTTGTATTTCCCTTTGTGTGAGCGATACGGGGATTGGATAGCAGAGTATGCCCGCACCATAGTTTAGTTGGGGTGCTGTTATATATATATATATATTATCCGAGTAGTTAATATATATATGAGGTTATATACTTTAACTGCCTACTGGGATTTGATAAGTAGGACATAGTTGTTGTCACTATAATAAATACTTGTTTTGTGAAAGTATGAGAAGGCACTGGTAAACTTTATAATTTAATGAAGCTAAAACGAGAGTAGTGCTACTAATTGAAAGTAAATTTTTTAAAACATTGTCATCGTTCGGTTTTGAAAACTTATGAGTAAGTTAAGATAAACTAGACTATTTGGGAAGGTTAGTACGATAGGCGTGCACATTAGAAGAGAGGTGAGAATTTCTTAAGAGAGTGTCGAACTAATATGATTTGCATTGGCCTGTATCAATATAAATACTTGCTTAACGTATTTTAAAAATCAAACACACTTTCGGGCCCTGACCCGTTTCTTTCTCTCTCTCTCCCTTGTGTATATATATGTATATTTTCAGGTGCCCAGCCACAGGGGCGTCTTGCTTAGGATCCTTTGAGAAGAACGAGCTGCAGCTTAGGTGGAAGTTGCAGGTCACTTGAGTAGACGGATTCTGTTATTGACTCCACTCTTATTACTCTCATTTATTGGGCACGTGTCGCCCCTTTCAGCATTTCATTTACTTGTTGGGATTTTTATATTTTCAGTTATCCCAGTATTGTTTTATGGGATTTATTCAGGATAGTTTATGATGTTTGGTTTTATTATGTTGACATTCGATTGACGAATGTATGGTTTTATTTTAGTTCTTCGTGGTGTGATTCTATATTGTAGAAATGTTGTTTTGTATAAGTAAATCTTTTCTGTAATTAAAATTTGGAAGTTTGTATGAAAAATGTTTTTGACACTTAGCTTAATTATTTAGGGTGTTAAATTGGAAAAATTATTTTATCGACAGTGATGCTGAGAATGAACCAACTGTTTACCTTGATTTAATTTAATAAAGGAGTGATCGCCCGGTATTTAATTAGGCGGGGTGCCACAGGTGGTATCAGAGCATCAGGTTCTAGTGTCCATAGGATCTGTACGGCTTACTTCGCTTTCAGCTTAACGTTTTTGCTATAGAGCCCTATTTTTAGGATTGTTGTATTCCTGCTTTTACGTTTAAGTCTTCAGCTAATTGAGATTCGATGATGACTGTAGACTGATAAATTTTGTTCACGTTTCAGATGCCTCCGAGACGTGCTCCGAAAGATAGGCGTGCCCAAGCCGAGCAGCCAGCAGCTCAGGCACCAGGCACAATGAATGCGAATGAGGTAGCCGCCATCGTTGCTCAGGCGGTAAATGCCGCGATAGCGGTGATTCAGCAGGCTCCACCACAGGTCCAGGCAGTGGCGCCAGTACCAGCACAGCTTCCATCTGCATGGGAGAGGGTTCGGGATGCTTTTCAGAAAGCACATCCCCCTGAGTTTTCTGGTAGCTCCGATATTGTTACTGTCAGCCAATGGAAGAAAGACATCCAGCGACATCTTCGCATGTATGAGTGTACCGAGGTACAAAAGCAGTTATTGGCTTCTTTTAAGCTGGTGGGAGCCGCATTACAGTGGTGGGAGTCCACTACTACTTTGGAGGAGAGGGACACGATCCCTATTCAGATGTTCTGGGAGCGGTTTGACCGCAAGTACTTTCCACCCGCAGTGCAGACTGAGATGAGGCGGAGATTACTAAATCTGAAGCAGGAGAACCTTACTGTAGCCGAGTATGAGGAGGAGTTCACGAGACTTCTCAATATTGTACCAGATGAGGCACCCACTGAGGGCAAGAAAATTTTGCTGTTCGTCGACGGGTTAGCTTGGAGGATCCGTCAGCACCTTATTGGGAATCTATCCCTGAGTACTTTCACTGACGTACTCAATGCAGCGTTACTACATTGCCAGGATCACCGCTTCCATCTTCAGGGAATCAAGAGAGCAGGAGAGTCCAGCCAGCAGGGCAGGACCGGGGGTAATAGTGCCGGTGGGGCACCAACTCATGGGCAGACTCGTCAGCACGAGCAGAGTTTCCCATCAGGGGGACCCTGCTAAGCGATTCCATTCAGGTGATTCTAGGCAGGGATTCGGGGGATTCAGGCAGGGCCATCAGGGTCAGCCTAATCAGCAGGGCCAGCTGGGCCAACACCGACCGCAGGGACAACAGCAGGGCCAGCAAGGCCAACAACGTGCACATCAGGGCCAACAGGGCCAATGGCGTGGAGGTAACGGCCAGCAGGGCCGTGGTCAGCAGGGACAGAGGGGAGGTAATTTCAGAGGCCGGTGTTTTGTGTGCGGCAAGCACGACCATAAGCGTCAGGATTGCCCAGAGGGCGATAGGGCCCCACAGCAGCAGGGAGCCCGTAATGAGCCGCAGAGGCCACTCTTTCCACCTGCCCTTCCAGCTCCAGCCCAGGTGCCAGCCCTACCAGCCATTCCAGCAGCTCCAGTACATCAGGGGCAATTATAGTATGGACGTGTCTATAATGTCCACCAAGCAGCAGCTCCACAGGCACCACCCGCGATTGAGGGTATGTTTCCTATCCATGGTACTATGGGTAAATTTTTGTTTGATACGGGGGCAACACATTGTTTTATAGATACGCATTTTGCGAAGTCCTTAGGGTTGTTAGCCACAGCAGAGAGCACCGTGACGTGTGTCGACTCACCACTGGGGAGTGGGTCACTTATATTCTTTATATGCCGGGGAGTAGGGGTAGAGATTGGTAGCTTGGTATTTCCTGCAGACATGCTAGTCTTAGAGATGCACGAGCATGACGTGATTATTGGTATGGATTGGCTCGCATCTTATAGAGCCATGATTGATTTCTTCGGTGGGAGCATTATTTTTGCCATTCCGGGGCAAGAGATGTTTGTAGTGGCGATGCCTCGCCCAGAGGGAGGTTCGACCGCTCATTTATATTACATTGAGGAGGATACCTCTAAGGACGTTATGATTCCTTTGGATTCGATCCCAGTTGTTAGGGAGTATTCCGATGTGTTTCAGGAGATACCAGGCCTACCGCCCAGTCGTGAGATAGACTTCGTTATAGATTTATTGCCGGATACGAGACCTATAGCACGCGCACCGTACCGTATGGCTCCGGCAGAGATGCGAGAGCTACGAGATCAGATTGAGCAGCTATTAGGTCAGGGCTTCATTCGTAGGAGTACCTCACCGTGGGGCGCTCCAGTCTTTTTTATAAAGAAGAGAGATGGCTCACTGAGATTGTGTGTGGACTACCGGGAGTTGAACAAGGTCACGATACGGAATAAGTATCCGTTGCCTCGAATCGATGATCTATTCGACCAGTTGAGGGGAGCAAATTTCTTTTCGAAGATAGATCTGAGGTCGGGGTACCATCAGTTACGGATTAGAGAGCAGGATGTTTCAAAGACTGCCTTCTTGTCGAGATATGGGTCCTATGAATTCAGAGTGATGCCGTTCGGACTCACAAATGCCCCAGCCGTTTTCATGGACTTGATGAACCGAGTATTCAGAGAGTTCTTGGATCAGTTCGTCATCGTCTTCATAGATGATATTCTGATATATTCACACTCCGAGGAGGAGCATGCCGAACACTTGAGGCAGGTTCTTCAGACTCTACGAGAGCATCAGTTGTATGCTAAGTACGAGAAGTGTGGATTCTGGTTGCGAGAGGTACAATTCTTAGGCCATGTTATTTCTGAGCAAGGGATAGCAGTTGACCCGAGCAAAGTGTCAGCGGTGAGGGAGTGGGGGCAGCCCACGACACCGACGGAAGTGCGTAGTTTCTTGGGGTTAGCCAGATACTACAGGAGGTTCATTCGGGGATTCTCCAAAATAGCGGGTCCATTGACGAATCTGACTCGCAAGGGGGTACCATATGTCTGGGATGACGCTTGTCAGTTGGCTTTCGACGAGCTGAAGGACAAGCTTACTTCGGCACCAGTCCTTGCTTTACCGAAGCTGGGTGTAGAGTACCTGGTTTACACAAATGCGTCCTTACGAGGATTTGGGGGAGTACTTCAGCAGGAGGAGAAGGCTATAGCTTTTTCTTCCCGCAAGCTTAAGCCACATGAAAAGAATTACCCCACCCACGAACTGGAGTTAGCTGCGGTCGTCTTTGCATTGAGAATTTGGAGGCACTATTTATTGGGCGAGAAATTCTGTTTGTTCACAGACCATAAGTCACTGCAGTACCTGTTCACTCAGCGAGAGCTGAATATGCGTCAGCGCAGATGGTTAGAGTTTGTGAAAGATTACCAGTTCGATATACAGTATCATCCGGGGAAAGCCAACGTAGTTGCTGATGCGTTGAGCCGTAGACCGGTTGACGATGTAGCGGACATCTGGAAAGCAAAGTGGAAGGAGTTGGGTCACCAGGACGCAGTAGCACGTTCTTTCATATCCGTGATGTCAGTCACACCCGAGATTGTTACGAGGGTGATACAGGCACAGACCACAGACCCGTTTTGTCAGGAGCAGATTGTACGACTTCTAGCCGAGGGTGCTGAGTCCTATTCTGTTAGTTCGGATGGAGGGTTGCGGTTTAATGGGAGATTAGTGGTTCCAGAAGGAGCGGAGCTACGTCATGAAGTGATGACTCATTCTCATGGGTCCCGATTTGCAGTACATCCGGGAGGCGATAAGATGTACCAGGACATGAGACGACAGTACTGGTGGAGTGGGATGAAAAAGGACATCGCTGAATTTATGTCCAAGTGTTCTACTTGCCAGCTAGTGAAGGTGGACCACCAGAAACCGTCAGGATTACTTCAGCCGTTGGAAGTACCCGCGTGGAAGTGGGAATGTATTTCCATGGATTTCATTACCGGGTTGCCTACATCACAGCGGGGCCACGATTCTATCTGGGTGATTGTAGACCGTTTGACCAAGGTGGCTCATTTTCTGCCAGTAAGGACAGATTATACCACGGGTCAGTATGCCCAGTTGTTCATCGCTGAGATTGTCAGATTGCATGGGGTGCCCCTGAATATTGTGTCAGATAGAGACAAGATTTTTGTGTCACGTTTCTGGGAAAGCTTTCAGGAGGCTATGGGAACAGAGTTGAGACTGAGTTCAGCTTACCACCCACAGACAGATGGACAGACAGAGCGTACTAATCAGATGTTGGAAGATATGCTACGCATGTGTGTTCTCGATTTCGGAGGAGGTTGGGAGCCACACCTTCCACTGGTAGAGTTTGCTTATAATAACTCCTATCAGTTTACGATTGGCATGGCTCCATTTGAGGCTTTGTACGGTAGGCCTTGTCGTTCTCCAACTTGTTGGCTCGAGGTGGGGGACAACAAGTTGTTAGGACCGAAAGTGATTCAGGAGACCTCCGCGAGGATTGAGATAATCAGGAGTCGTATTCGGGTAGCCCAAGACAGACAGAAGAGCTACGCCGATGCGAAACGGCTTTTTCGGGAGTTTAATGTGGGAGATCAAGTGTTGTTGCGTGTATCTCCTATGAAAGGAGTGATGAGGTTCGGGAAGAAGGGGAAGTTGGCTCCGAGGTACGTAGGACCATTTCCCATCATCGAGAGGATTGGGCCGGTAGCATACAGGATGGGATTGCCAGAACATTTACATCGCATCCACGATGTATTCCACATCTCGTCGCTGAGACGATATCTTCGGGATGATATGGCCCATACGCACATTGCGATAGATGAGATAGACTTACAGTCGGATAGCTGTTATGAAGAGAGACCAGTGGCTATTCTAGACTATAGTGAGAGGAGATTGAGGTCGAAAGTAGTTCCACTTGTGCGAGTCCAGTGGGAGCATCATAATGTGGAGGAATCCACTTGGGAGCATGAGGCAGATATGCGCGAGAGATATCCAGAGTTGTTTTTACCAAGTATGCCTTATTTTCCAAATTTCGGGACGAAATTCCGTTATTAGGGGGGAAGTATGTAATACCCCGTATTTTTATGCTATAATTAATTTGGGGATTTATAAATTTAATGTGATGATTTATTTAATAAAAATCCAGAAATTAATTATGTTATAATTATTAACGTGACAAGAGTTAGTAATTATGGGAAACTTGTTGAATATTACTAATGAGCATAGTAATATATTATATTGGTTATATTGAATGTCATAAGTAAATTAAATGACTATTTCGAAAATTTAAGTCGGGACGTGCCCGTGTCACGTCGGGTCTAATTATGTTAATTAAAAAGTGAATATTTTATAAGTTGTCCATATGGTCATTTTGAGTGCGCCAACGCGTCCGGAAGGGTCGAGATAGTCAGAAAAGTGTACCCGGGGGTTTAGTTCGGGCCTCGGGGTGTTTTTAAGCCTAATTAGTGACCCGGGAGGGCATTATGGTCATTTTACAAATTAGGGTAATTAAACCCACGAATTTCAGCCATCCTTAGCAGCCATTTAAGTCAGCCTTTTAGGGTTAGAACATTCAGAACCCTAGAACGGCCATTGGAGTAGAGAGGAGAGAGCTCTCAAGGTGATTCAAGGCCAAAACACCACCAATCGCACCACCGTCACCACCAACACGTAGATCACGAGGAGGAGAACGCAACCACACCAATATCAGCAGGAAACCAGACCTCTGAAATCCCAGGCAAGTGTTTAACTTACGTATTTTCGTTAGTGCAATAATCATATTAGTGTAGGAATGATTATGAGTATAATCAATGGAAGAAAACCCCAATTTTGATAGGGATTTGCATGTAGAAATCATTATAACCTTATTCTGGAAATTAATATGTGAAGTAGATGATTAACCCATGAATTTGTAATGACTTGTTAGAAGGAAATTCTGGAGAAAACTGATTAGAACAAAAGTTAATAAAACCTCAGGGTTCTTGATGATTAGATGAAATTTTAGGTTGTTTAACTATGTCTAATGATGAATATACGCATGCTGATCGTTAAAGATATCTGGAATTATGTTAGGATGTTAGCAGTAGACTTTTTGGGTCGATTAGTGTTGGAAAATATGAGTTTTGATGAAGAAACTTAATCAATCCCGTCACTGCAATTTCTGCAGAATTTTTGCCCAGACCTGCTTGATCGATCGATCGAGCATAGAGCTTCGATCGATCGAAGGATTCGATCGATCGAGCCCCAAGCTTCGATCGATCGACCCCTCCTGGCAGACTCCTATTTCTCTTGTTTATTTAGTTAAATTAAATTATCGTGAAATAACCCTTGGGCATTCTAAATAAAAGGATTTGGGAGATATTGAGGACCAGTAGGGTATAGGGATAAATGTTAGAACCTTTAATCTTCAACGAGAAGGGTAATTATGGGATATTTACTTTAGGTTGAATTTATGAAACTTAAGGGTGAGGTGCGTAAGAGAGTTACGTTGGAATCAAATAAAGTCACTTACTGAATTTTAGATTGGTAAGGATATGACCCATGAGTATTAGGTAATGAGTGAGAAAACTCTTCGAGTTAAGGTTAGAGACGAAACCTTATACGTAATCATAATAATGGGAAATTAAAGATAAATGTTGTGACTATGGGTTACGAGAGAAACCTATATTAATATGATGAAATGGGTATATTTATATAATTGTGTGTACATATATTATATACATGTGAAAAACGTACCCGCGCTACTTGCTATCCCTGAGGTTACCGCGCTGGGACGATCTTATCCTGTGTTGCTTTATGGGGGATATTGATTTGTACCCTAGAAGATAGAGATCCTAGGTACGGGCTATCAGATTTATAGTCGGACGGTCCTAAGAGACGTGTGGGTATGTACTGACCTCTTGGACTTGGAATCTATGCTTCGCCTCAACGTTGTTTTGTAAATGTTAATACAGTTCGAGAGTGATTCCGAACTTGTATTTCCCTTTGTGTGAGCGATACGGGGATTGGATAGCAGAGTATGCCCGCACCATAGTTTAGTTGGGGTGCTGTTATATATATATATATTATCCGAGTAGTTAATATATATATGAGGTTATATACTTTAACTGCCTACTGGGATTTGATAAGTAGGACATAGTTGTTGTCACTATAATAAATACTTGTTTTGTGAAAGTATGAGAAGGCACTGGTAAACTTTATAATTTAATGAAGCTAAAACGAGAGTAGTGCTACTAATTGAAAGTAAATTTTTTAAAACATTGTCATCGTTCGGTTTTGAAAACTTATGAGTAAGTTAAGATAAACTAGACTATTTGGGAAGGTTAGTACGATAGGCGTGCACATTAGAAGAGAGGTGAGAATTTCTCAAGAGAGTGTCGAACTAATATGATTTGCATTGGCCTGTATCAATTTAAATACTTGCTTAACGTATTTTAAAAATCAAACACACTTTCGGGCCCTGACCCGTTTCTTTCTCTCTCTCTCCCTTGTGTATATATATGTATATTTTCAGGTGCCCAGCCACAGGGGCGTCTTGCTTAGGATCCTTTGAGAAGAACGAGCTGCAGCTTAGGTGGAAGTTGCAGGTCACTTGAGTAGACGGCTTCTGTTATTGACTCCACTCTTATTACTCTCATTTATTGGGCACGTGTCGCCCCTTTCAGCATTTCATTTACTTGTTGGGATTTTTATATTTTCAGTTATCCCAGTATTGTTTTATGGGATTTATTCAGGATAGTTTATGATGTTTGGTTTTATTATATTGACATTCGATTGACGAATGTATGGTTTTATTTTAGTTCTTCGTGGTGTGATTCTATATTGTAGAAATGTTGTTTTGTATAAGTAAATCTTTTCTGTAATTAAAATTTGGAAGTTTGTATGAAAAATGTTTTTGACACTTAGCTTAATTATTTAGGGTGTTAAATTGGAAAAATTATTTTATCGACAGTGATGCTGAGAATGAACCAACTGTTTACCTTGATTTAATTTAATAAAGGAGTGATCGCCCGGTATTTAATTAGGCGGGGTGCCACACTTTAATTACTAAACCAAAAAGAAATTTTAATATGGAATATATTGTGGACCATTTTTACTTGGTAATTTAAAATTGGGGTATCAAAGTATATGCTCCAAGAATTCATAGTTTTAGATTGGTATCAGAGCGGGAATGCTAAATTATCGCGTTAAGATCATTTCTCCAAATTTTTGCTTTATAAAAGAAAAATTCACCTTTTTTGAATTTCTTGTTTTTGATGGTTCCAACTACGCGTATTCTGAAAGGTCTCCCTCACTCGCTGCCAAGATGGTGGCCCCACTGGAGCCGGAACTGCTGGAGCCAATGGAGGCGGTGCCTGGGGCTGTGGAAAATGAGCTGCCATAGCTCGCATTGATGTCTCGACCGCTTGGGCCACTTTCACTGCCACCTGAGTGGTAGAAATCAACTCGGGTGGGGGTGGTGGTGGCGGTACCTGTGGCTCATGGCGAGCCTCCCTCACCTCATCTCTAGCCTCAGCCCTCTCCGCTCTCAGTCTCTTTGGTGGCATCTGAAATAGATTGAATTGTATAAGTACACAATTTATACAAAAACTAATAGCAGGAATACGATATCTCACAAGCGGAAAAATATAATCAACAGTCCTAATAATAGGGCTCTATAACAACCGAACGCTACGCTGAAACGTAGAAAGCCATACAGATCCTAAGGACACTAGAACCTGATGCTCTGATACCATCTGTGACACCCCGCCTAATTAATCCCGGGTGATCAGTCCTAAATCAAGTTAGAACAGGTTTCTCATTTGGTCCATTCTTAGCATCACTGTCATCTTATCTAATTACTAACCACCTAAGTGAGAAAAGTAGACTGGTGCCAATTTTTATCTTTCATTATTTAACAAACACCCATGCGGAAAATAAAACTATATAACAATCACAGATAACTGAATTAATCATTCACAAGTAAAAATATAATTGACCGAATAAACCAACGGTCCAAATAATAAATCCCATAAAGATAAGAATAAACTCTCAACAAGTCTAATACAAATAAATGGAAAGTGAGCAACATGCTCGAATACTAATCATGAACTTCTACATTTAAGAATGAAGAATGAGGCGTCTATCAAAACCCCGCAACATCCACACATGCTGCAGCAACGGATCCCTGGAATATAGTCAAGGCTGGCGTCCCTGTGGTTGGACACCTAAAAGGTTTTTAAAAGTTTTTATAGCAAGGGTTAGTACCCAAAACATTTGAAAAACATTTAACAAATGATTAACTTGCAGTAATAAATAAATATGCATGCTCTTCATATTTTTAGTTAATAACGCACTCTCTTGAGAACTTCCTTACCCTTCCTCTATTATACCCTACGAATGCTTTAATTAAATTACCTAGTTACTCATCTCATGACTACATAATTAACAAAGTTCCTTTATACCCACCCTACTCTAACTGAGTATGTAGTGATTTTGATATATAAGTTATTGGTAACATCAACTTAACTAAATCACTTCCCTTTTTATATTCATATAACTTCTACACTTGTTATACCTGTGAAATAACTCACTTTTCATTAATATACCGTATATAATTAATTATAAAATTATATACTTATAATCATATTCCAGCATTCACAATCATATTGTAATATATATAATAACTTGCAACCTCCCGAGTAAAATACTCCCGGAATGTAAATTCTATAAAGTGCTATCCCACTAGGTATAATCACATAGCCTAGTTATCCCAAGTCAGAATTTTCACACCAACTTGATAAAAATAAATAATTGGAGGCGGTCATATTCCTTCCCTGAAAGTGAGTTGTCCCTCACCCATATAACGGACGCTATGACCTCGGGAATATACTCACCCTACTCCTCAAGCTAGGGGATTCATCCACTACGCGCAACCTCCCCCTATAGCACTATAGTAACAAATATATAATCATTGATATTAATTGAGCACACCATATATATATACTAACGCCTCCGTATATATATAAATATAAAAGTCCCGGCTATACCGTTCACTAAAATCCGTAACATAAGCCTATTAAAATTATTAAAAGTTTATGGTCCAACTCTAAGTATTAATTAAATTGCACTTTAATTAATTTAGTTATTTTTGGTGTCGCCCCCACCATAAATTTGGACTTACTCCCGTAGCCCAAAATAAATTTACCCGAGTCACAATTCCCGACTCTAATTTATTAGCCTCAAACCCTAATTAATCTATCTACAATTAATTAGATTCAAACTCATGTATTTAATTTCTCAATAATTAATTACATAAGATTTTTATATAAATATTCCCTCTTATATAACCAACTGGCGGAACTGCCAGATTCTGGCGACCGTCGATCGATCGACCCAGACCGTCGATCGATCGATCGAACAGATCTTCGTCTTCTTCGCGAAGACAGGGCAGCCATGGACGGATTTTCTTAAACCCTAATCTCTTATAACGTGAGTTTTAAGCCTTCTTAACCCCAGAGTATACTAGAAACCTTATTAGGATAACCCAAAAAGACTACAACAACCATCAATTCGTCCATAAACAACTGATTCATAAATTTTTGGGGAAAATCCATCTTTTTCCTTGAACACATATTTACTCCAAATTTCTTCATCGAATTCGTTCTAATTTATCTGGATATCCTTCTAACAGATAAACATCAATATTACAATATCAGATTTTACATAACTCCTCATAATTTCGGCCAAAACAGATTCATGTTTTCTTTAGAATTGTCAAAGCCCCATGTTTATACCATGAACCCCAAAACGAATTTTAAATTCATAACAGCACACAAATATGAATTGAAAGACAGTTTTCATGCTATTGCAAGTTATTCACTTGCCTTAGGTTTCGTAGTGTCTGAATTTGTGATGGATTCCAAGGTTGAAGATGACCTTGTTGGTTCTTTGAGATCCCCAAGATGGCTTTGGCTGCTGCTAGGGTTTCCTAACCCTTTAGTTCTTTTTTCTAATTAAGCTCAGCCATGCCCTAATTTCTTTTTATTAGGTTAATTTTTCAATTCCCATTTTTTGACTAATGGGCCAAGCCCAAGTGACCAAAATGTCCCCGAGTGGGCCCGTCTATGTCTAAAAACGTCCCGTGACCCGTTTACTACCCCCGGGTACACTTTTCTGACTATCTCGACCCATCCGGACTCAACTGTACACTCAGAATTTGCATCTGAATTAATTTATAAAAATACTTATCCCCCACCCAATATAGTCTATACCGACTTCCGGATGTGATAAGTACATACCTCGTCATTAATACTCGAAACGACGAAATTTCATTATTACTATTCACTTAGTAAATAATTTTTTCCTAAATATTAACCATTCAATCCCAGATTAATATTTATATAATTTTCTATCATAATTAATTCATTAAATTACAACACACTAGTAATTTAGAATTTCTGATTAATTCAATTTTAAATGTACCAAAAATACGGGGTGTTACAGCGCCCCCCACACGGCCCTTTGAGTGGTGCCAAAACCTCGCACGGGTCCAATGTAACTCGCATGAATCGACCGCCTAGTCACGAGACCCTCGATTTGAGAGCACGACCCAAAATAGCTAATATCCACATTTATTCTTAAAAATGTGCCATCGGGGGGAGAAACCCTTTAACGCCCCCCAAAAGGCCTCATGAGCGGTGTTAACACGTCGCATGGGACCAATGTAACTCGTAGGAACTGATCTCGTGGTCAAGGAACCCTAGGTTTGAGAGCACGACCCAAAACAGATAAAATCCACACTTGGGCTTTAAAACGTGCTATCGGGGGGCGAAACCCCTTAGCGCTCCCCCACACGGACCCGTGAGTGGCGCCCACACTTCGTACAGGACCAACGTAACTCGTAGTAACCGACCGCGTGGTCACGGGACCCTCAAATTTGAGAGCACGTCCCAAAAAAGAGAATATCCACACTTTGGCTTGAAAACATGCCGTTGGGGGGAGAAACCCCTTAGCCCCCCCAAACAACCCAGTGAGTGCCGCAGACACCTCACACGAGACCAATGTAACTCATAGGAACTGACCGCGTGGTCACTGGACCCTCAATTTGAGAGAATGACCCAAAATAGAGAATATCCACATTTTGGCTTGAAAATGTGTCGTGGTTGTGCGAAACCCCTTAGCGCCCCCCAAACGGCCCCGTGAGCGGTGTCAACACCTCGCATGGGACCAATGTACCTCATAGGAACCGACTGTGTGGTCACATGATCCTCGATTTGAGAGCACGACCCAAAATAGAGAATATCCACACTTAGGCTTGAAAATGTGCCGTTGGGGTGCGGAAATCCTTAGCGCCCCTCACTTGGACACATGATAAGCTTCAACACCTCGCACGGGTCCAATGTAACTCGTATGAACAGACTGCATGGTCATGGGACCCTCGGTTTGAGAGCACAACCCAAAACAGAGAATATCCACACATAGGCTTTTGAGGGCGAAACCCCGCAACACCCCACAAATGGCCCCGTGGTCGGCACCAACACCTCGCTTGGGACCAATGTAGCTTGCAAAAACCTACCGCATGATCATTGGACTCCCAATTTGAAAGCATGACCCAGATTTCAGAATGCCTTCATGGGTCCTGTGACGACGTGGTCACGGGACCCCGATTTGAGAGAACGGAATCCCCATGTGGTTACCCAAGGAGCACTTACAGCAACTGACCAATTAGACTCCCAATTTGATGATTTTTTTTTATTATTAAAGTTGGTCACAGCCCAAAGTCGTGACCATGTTATGTATACACTAAGTTTGGTCACGGGCCAAAGTCGTGACTAAGTTGATTTCTATAGAAAACATAGTCACGGCCTAAAGCCGTGACGAAGATTAATCATAGGAATAATAGTCACGGCTTGAAGTCGTGACCAAGTCTAATTGTACAGAAAATATAGTCACGACTATGGGCCATGACCAAATGGTTTTGTAACTGGGTGATGGTCATGGGTTTGGTCCGTGACCAAACTTGTAAATAGGGTCAGGGCTTATGGGCCGTGATCGGAATTCCATAACCAGGAAGTGGGTCAGGGATTTGGGCCGTGACCACCAAAATTGGTCATGCCATATTTGGTCACAGACCAAATTCTCAACCCACACTGCCTGGTCAGGGATAAAGTTTGTGACTAATCGCCCAGTTTGGTGTAGTGTTGAATGAAAATATGGAAACCATATGATCTTCCATTAAATTTGGAGTGAAAAAATATGTAAAAGTATTTCCAAGAAGTTCTTAATCCTATAATGTATTACTATAAATGATAATGATCAATAATCACTCCTAATAGGTCTTTACAAGTGTTAAAAGTCATTTGAAGAAGTCTTCATAAACTCAAATTCTTCTAGCTAAAAGATAGGAAAAAAAATAAGATTCCCATCTTGGACTGAACCTATGCACCAAACCCATAGAGATAATCGATTCACATAAAGGACCGAACCGGTTCGGTACAGATCTCTGCCTAAGGATACCTTGTATGCTCAATTTTCTCTTAATTACAACTTTGCTACTGACTTCTTTTCTCAACTTCGAACGTGCATAACTTTCTAACCGTAGCTCGAATCGGGGTGTCGTTTCTTTCAGTTTACTTGTAACTTCAAGCTCTTCAAATTTCCAGTGACTCCTTTTCAGAGTTCGGAGTGGAAAATCATAAAATTTCCCTTGACTTCCCTTTTTTTATTTTTTCACCATTTCGGGTTTTCTCTCGCTTCCACTTGCACGAATTACTTGTAAAACATGAGAGAAATATACAAAACACAAAATAGTCACCAAAAAGATTTAGTAGCATACATATGAGATATATATGGGCTAAATGGACTATAAGATCATAAAAATACCTAAATTAAGGGGATAAATATGGAATATTTATGCCTAATCAATCATGTAGAGCATAATTACATTCATAAATATTAATTTGTCGAGATCTATACTCAAATACCTGTCCCTTTTGCATTAGGATACAACCTAAGATTTGGAACGAGGAATTAGTGTACACATCATAGGGTAGTAGTCAACTTGTCCTTTTGAATTTTGGAATGCTTGCTCACACTCAGTAGTCCACACAAATAGTATTTCCTTCTTAATTAACTTCAGTAATGGGAGAGCGATTCTTAAAAATCCTGTAACAAAATGATGATAATAACCATATAACCCGAGAAAAATCTTAATCTCGATGATATTGGTGGGATTTTTCCATTCCAAAATGGGTGTGAATTTTGCTGGTTCGACTTGGATTCAACTTTCAGAAATCACATATCCTAAGAACTTTACTTATTTTATCAAAAAAATATATTTTCTCTTCTTAGCATACAACCGGCGGTTTCTCAAGGTACCTAATACAATTTTTAAATTTTGGGCATATTCTTCATGATTTTGGGAATAAATGAGGATGTCGTCAAGGAATATGATAGCGAATTTATCATGAAAAGGTCTGAATATCTGGTGCATTAGATGCACAAAAGCTATAGTGGCATTGGTTAATCCAAAAGACATTACGATAAATTCAAAATGTCCATAACATGTTTAAAAGGAAATTTTTGAAATGTCTTCTTCTCTTACTCACAATTGATGGTAACCAGATCACAAATAAATCTTTAAAAAGATCCTTACACCCCTATGTTGATCGAATAAATCTCCAATTCTAGGTAAAGGACACTTATTCTTAATATTGTTATCAAATTCAACTTACGGTAATCTATGCATAGCCTAAAACTTCCATTACTCTTTTTTACAAACAACACAGTTGATCCCCATGGAAAAGAACTAAGGTGAATAAACCATTTTTCAAGTATATCATCTAGTTGGGTATGAAGTTCTCGAAGTTTTAAAGGAGCCATTAGATAGGAATGTATCGAAATAAGAGAAGTATTTGGGTAAAGGTTGATGGTAAATTCAATTTCTCAGGAGGGTGTTATTCCTGGAAATTCTTATGGGAAAACATCCTTGAATTATTCAAAATTCTAATAGATAAATGAGAGGTGGTACTTTTGATTTGAGAAGTTAAAGGTTTGGAATGAACCGTTCCTTGGAACATAAAAGAATGATTTTAATGGTCTCGAAAGTATACTCTCTTTAAATAACAATCGATATAAGGGTGATATTTTAATAATACATCCATTCCGATAATAATATCAAATCCACATATATCTAAGATTATTAAATTTAGAAAAGAGTATACCTAAGCCTAGATGAATTTTACAATTATCGTACCCTCTAGTAGGCCTGCTAACCTTTCCAGTAGGTAATTATATTTCCAAGGGAATGTTCAATGACTTTGGTAAAATTTGTAAAACTTTAGCTAATTTAAGACCAATGAATGAATGAGTTGAACCAGAATCACATAAAATATGAGCGGGATAATTATAAAAGAATATTGTACCTTTT
Source organism: Sambucus nigra (assembly GCA_949130495.1). Classification (NCBI taxonomy): domain Eukaryota; kingdom Viridiplantae; phylum Streptophyta; class Magnoliopsida; order Dipsacales; family Adoxaceae; genus Sambucus; species Sambucus nigra. Next base: position 372,038,268 of record OX422216.1, read on the forward strand.
ACCATATCATGTGAATATTGTATAGGCTATATGGCATAATTTTTCCATGATTGGAGACCGACCCAGGCTTTATACCAGCGTTATATGGCATGTGCTTATTATGGGAAAGAGTTATTCCTCTGTGTCTCGAAGGATTTCCCGATCAGTTTGAAGTCATGGAGGGATATAGCTTAGGATAATGTGAACGAATATGTCCTACTTCTTGGAACTCGTGGCATCGCATTACTGGATAAGTCATTCTATGGAGAATATGAGAATAAACTCGTCCATTAGAGTTGGGATAAGGTTGGCTTCAGTGCCTGGGTAATGTTCTAGCAATGTAGTTATTCCTATTGATAGGATTAGGCGAACATACAGATCCACGTGATATGGGATTACGTTCAACAATTGAAAAGAGTACACTGAATTAGGAAAAGTTTAGAATTTGCAAAGGGGTAACATAGGTTTTGGTTCTCGGGTGCATACCTCTCTTAAATTGCTTATGTTTCTTGATCTCATTATCCACATACTCGACTGTATAACGGGATAGTTTTATGAACTTGGATTCATACTGGGCCATAGATAGATTAGCTTGATGTAATATCAGAAAATCTACAGTCAACTAGTCTCTTTCGATTTCAAAAAAGTACTTTTTGAAGAATATTTCTTCAAACTATTCCTAGGTCAGGGCGGATACATTTTGACTCTGGGTTACAACTTGCCACTTCACCTTCAAACACGTAAGATGACAAAACTACTCAAATATTTATAGTAATTTCTACCCCGTTGAATGTCTTTATAATTTGACATATGCATTTTTCAACCTCACTTGCTCCTGGCTTCCCAAAAATGGATGGGTTCAGTGTCTCAAAGATTCTTTGAGAGGAAGTTATGGATGCTAAGAAAGCTCCAAGTGCTAAGGCTGAGGATCATAAGAAGTCTGATAAGAAGGAGTAAAAGGATAAAAAAATATGAGAAACCTAAGAAATATGATGAATACACTCCTCTCATTGTTAGCGTGCATCTCATCCTGGAGGAAATCAGATGGAGCAGAGACCTCAAACACCCTGAAAAGTAAGTCCCCTCCTAACAAGAGAGATAAGTCCAAGTACTGTGAGTTTCACAAGAACTATGGGCACACGACTGATAACATCATTACTTTGGAAAATGAGATTGAAATTCTAATTTAGCATGGGAAGTTTTCCCAGTTTGTTGATAGGTCAGAAGAATGAGACTCCAAGAGGTGATCAGAATCTCCTTGTAAAGGAAGAGATGATAAAAAAAGAAGCTGAGATAATGATTTAGATGAAGACATGGTCTTCCAAAGAAACCTCGAGAGCCTAAAATTTAGGTAAAATGATATATTTTGGTTGTCATTTTATTATAGGAGGAGATGCTAGTGGTGGTGATGAGATATCTAAATGAAAAGCCTATTTAAATGAAGCCAAAGCATACTCCTAAATTCAGAATTTATCTGATGATGTTGATGGTCGGCCTAGGAAAGTAAACAAAGATAAGTTGGTGATCGATTTCTCCAAGAACGACCTGTTAAGAGTTCTTTATCAACATGATGATACTTTGGTCATCACCATAAGAGTACATGAGGTAGGGGTGGTTAGAATCTTGATTGACAATGACAGTTCAGTCGACATCATGTTCTATAAATATTTCCACAGTTTGGGACTACTTGATAGCAAACTGGAACCTTATAATAGGCCCCTAATAGGATTCGTGAGTGAAAACGTATATCCATTGGGGATTGTCAATTTGGAAGTTTTAATAAGCATATGGACAACTAGTAGGACTTAAAGATATTATTTCTTCATCTTAGATAAGAATGTTTGATCAGCCTATAATATGATCCTTCGCAGGGTTGGACTGAAAAAGTTCAAAGAAGTACCATCTACTATCCATTAGTGTTTAAAGTTCCCCACTTATTATGGGGTCGGCATTGTTACAAGAAATCAAATTGAAGCTAGGGAATGCTATTATACTTCAACCGACTAAGATGAAGTAAAGAAACTTACTGCAACCTACCAAATTGAAACCTTAGACCCCCGCAAGGAGGCTAATTTAGTTAAAGGAAAGGTTGTGGAGGATATGAAAATGATTATCCTAGATAATGAAAGACCAGATAGAACCACACAGATTAGCTCAACTCCGGAACCACTTTTCGAATAAGAATTGGTCAATTTCCTTAAAGAGTGAAAGTGCGTGTTCACATGGAGCTATGAAGATAAGCCAGGAATTGATCCAAAATTTATCTTCTATGAGTTTAATATCACCAAAGTTACTAAGGCGATCAAGCAAAAGTGACGTGTGTTCAGTCCTGAGAAGAACATAGCCATCCAAGAAGAGGTGGATAAGCTGGAGAAGGCAAATTTCATATAAGACGTCATATACTTAGATTGGTTGGCCAACATAGTGATGGTGAAGTATAAGAACAACAAATGGTGCATGTGTGTTGACTTCACCGATCTTAATAAAACCTATCTGAAGGATCATTTCCCCTTTGCCCAGAATTAATCGAATAGTCGATGCCAACATAGGACATGATTTACTCAGCATTAAGGCTTCTTACTCGAGATTCAATCAAATTAAAATGTAGCTAGAGAATATGGAAAATATATCATTTATCACCGGTCGAGGTACTTACTGATACAACGTCATGCCTTTTAGGCTTAAAAACACTAGAGCAACGTACCAAAGGATGGTAAATAAGGTCTTTGAGGAGAAGACTGGCATGAATGTAGAGGTTTATGAGGATGATATGTTAACAAAAAGCAAGATAGCATCCAACCACATCAAAGACTTAGGCTAGATATTTAACCAACTAGAGAAGCATCAGATGAAACTTAACCCGACTAAATGTGTATTCGGCATATGGGAAGGGATGTCCCTGGCACTCACCATAAATTAAAAATGAATTGTAGACAATCCAGACAAAATCTAGGCATTGATCAAAATGCAATATCCCTCGTTTAAGAAAGACATGTAGAAGTTGACAGGAAGGATAACTTCACTAAAAATATTTATTTCCCGAGCAATTGATCAACGCTTACTGTTCTTCAAGGTACATAGGAAAACCTTCGAATGGAATGAAGAATGTGAAAACGCATTTCAAGAATTGAAGAAATATTCTGGATCTTCACCATTTCTTTCCTAACCAATTTTTGGGAGAATAATTACACTTATACCTTGTTTTATCTGAGTTAGACATCAACTCGACCTTCATCTAACTAGAAAATGAAATTCAAAAACCAACGTATTATGCCAAAAAGTCTTTTAAGGGGGCAGAGATTAGATATCCTCACCTGAAAAAATTAGCTTTATAACTTATTAAAGTGTCTAAAAGAATGTAGCCCTACTTCCAGAAACATGCTATTGTGGTTTACATAGATTTACCATTGCGCCAAGCTATCCATAAACCAAAAAACATTAGGGAGATTGATGGCATGGGCAATGGAATTAGGTGAATATGATGTATTAAATGAGCCCCGAGTAGCATTAAAAGGGCATGCCATAGCTGATTTCTGTAATACCCTGTAATTTTAATGACTTTTAAAATGGGTTATATTTTAAATTAATGGATTAATTGGATCTTATTATAAATTAATTCATTTGGGTTTTATCCGAATTGTGGATATTAAAATAGATGATTCTGAATATTACTTAAAGATATTTAGGTAATATATGAATGTGATGTCATTGATATGACGGTATGATATAAATTCGGTAATTTGAATTTTTAGTCAGACGCGGTATGGGACGTGTCGGGACTAATTTATTAAATTAAAAAGGAAATTTATTTTCTATCGACCTTATAGTCATTTCGACTGCATCGTTGTGTCCGGAAGGGTTGAAGTAGTCAGAAAAGTCTATTTGGATGTTGGATTTGGATCTCGGGTCATTTGGAAATGAAAAGACAACCCAAAAGGGCATTTTGGTTATTTTTACAAGGGGGATGAATAGTGATTTCGGGTTTTGTCTTATTATAAGTATTTAGAGATTAGTTGAATGTGGGTTCATTCATCTCTTCTACACAAAATTGAAAGGTCATCTTCTTAGAGAGAGTGGAAGGTTGCTTGGAAAGAAAAAGAAGTTTGCTTGGGAAGGAGGAGAACTAAAGGTCAAAGGTCACCACCACCACCACCACCTGTGTTATTCAGCTCCAAAGGATCAGATCTTCATTAGAGGCAAGTGTTTGATATTTGCAATTTAAGTTCGTATATTGTCCATGTTAGGATAGTTATAAAAAGAGATGATTTTCATGCTTGGAAGATGAAAGGATATAGTTGTTAATGGATTTTTGGAATCTAAAAGTATATAGGAATTAAACTCATGTTGTAGGTAGTTAGTAATCCAATAAATATTCATCAATCTGTGGAAGAAATTCTGAAAATAATTTAGTGTTCTTGAAGATAATATGTTGATAATTTTCTGGAAAAAGAGGCAAAAACGAGTGGAATGAGAAGAACCAATTTGGAATGTTTAGATCTTCTTTTTGAGTGCATTTGGATGAGATTTAAGAAAAACTCAAAACACATACCTGACTCAATTTTTCGTGTAGAATCCAAATCCGAAGTCGGATTGATGATTTGAATTTAAAATATGAGAATTCATGATGTCGTTTCTTTTTAATGTTGGTTCTTATCCCAAAACTTTTGTAGATCTTCGGTGATTATTAATTGGATATTATGGGACTTAGAGAAGATCAGTAAGCCCTAGTTAAGATTTGAATTAATTTGATTGGAATTTAATTGATTAGAATTATGATAATTAAAGTGAAAGAGATTTCGGTTGCTAGATTCATGTGTTGGATTCTAATCTATTTGTATGAGGATTAAGAATAGTTCAAGTAGGGGAGATTTAAAATAACACCTGGGTAGCCTTAGGGTTACAATTTAAACATCAAGGACTGAGTTTAAGCTCATTATTGATTTCGCAAGGGCTGAGTATAGTACAAGAGCGTAGTGGCATGGCTCGTGGATAGAGATGGGAGTTTAGAACACATTTGGTTGAAAGAGGGGATGAGGTTATTCCGATCGCATATTTGAAGTTGACGAACCTCCTCGATCGACAAAGTTAAGTAGTAGTGTATTGGAGGGGTTCCTTGTTTGGATTTTGCTTTGCGAGACGCTCCGCGCATGAACCTTAGCGACGTCGGGAGTGGAGAGATGTTATAGGATGCGAGGATAATTAAATTATGAAGTAAAGATATGACATTTTAATACGTGGGATTTAAAGAGATATAATGCTACGTAAGGGAATAATCTAAGGTTAATGTGAGTATCTTGTTGTTAGTATACTATAGGTATGATAATACCTATTTGATTGATTAATGATTATGTGTATGACATACCTAGCTTACTTGCTATCAGTGGGAGGTTTGCGCGTGAGGGTAATCATATCCTGATGAATCCATGGGATCTTTGATTTGTCGCTCGAGAACATTGGTCTATGAAAGACTTATCGCGGAGTTGATAAGTCCGCTGACTATGGGTCCGTAGGTATGTGCGTGACCCATGGGTATGAGAACTATGTTCGCCTCCAATGATTGTGTTGTTGTTAATGGTTCGAGGTATCCTCACCGAACCTTTAGTCCCCTATTCGGCGAACCGCGATAATGGGACATGATAGCAGAGTAATGCATTGCACCGCAGCTGTGACTCGGGGTGCCGTATTAAATATGAATATATATATATATATATATATATATATATATATATATAATGGATTAAATGAATGAATGGGTATTTATTATGGTTAAATCTATCTACGGTGATAATTGTAGATAACGGTGAATAGAGAAAGATAATTGAATTAAGTTAATGAATGTTTATTGAAAAAAATTAATTCATATTAATGAGAAATGATTCATGTTAATGAGAAACGATGAGAAATGTAAATGAATAATAATGTGACGTATGGTATGGAACATACGGGGATTATGATATTGGGATGGAATTATAATATGGAGACTAGAAAAGAGGAACCATTAACTAGGAGGTTATGAAGTATGTTCGAGTATGATGACCGTAGTCGAGGTCACCCCTATTATGGAAAATTGAGGAGAGACATCAGTAGAAGTTCTTGAAATGCGGGAATTGTGTGTGTTACCTAACGAAGGCAATATATTCAAAGGCTTGTGCATATAGTGGAGTGTGGTTAACTAGAACTGAAAATTTGGGGTAAAATTTTTCTTGACTTATCAGAGCAAAGTTATAATTGTGGGATTCAACAACCACCACCCACGAATGAGGGTATGTTTTCTATCTAAGGAATTATGAGGCGTATATTGATTTTTGTAGCGATTAATATTGTGTGGGCAAAAAGGATTGCTAAACTTAGCCTATAGCATCGTTATTTACGTAGACTCACTGAGGGGTGTGGGACACCTATATGTTACATGTTATCACATGTGTTTGATCATGGGATTACTTACTTTGGGCATGTCCGAGCGTGATGTGATTATCGTCATGCATTGACTTGTGGTATACGAGAGCGTATGTACTACTACTAACCAGCATCTTGTCTTCTAGAGAAGAGTAGATGAGTAGACTCTATTTGAAATCAATAAAACCTAAATTTTTGTTTAAATCGATAAACCAAATTTTTATATACTGTTGACTAAGGACCTTAGGAGTTTCGATGCCCGACTACTTTAGGAAGTAGTGTATCGGGGTGGTTCCTTGTTTGGATTTCGCTTGCGAGACACCCAACGCATGAAAATAATAACCGTTGGGAGTCGAAATAAGTTAGTTCTTTAGGATATGAGTTTATAACCTTTGCTATTATAATGAAAGTTGTACGATAGGGTGTATGGGCACCCTGGATGATTGGATTGTAGTAGTTTTCAAAATTGTGAAACAGTAAGTAGTTGTGGCTTCAGGATTTATTTGTCTAATAAGTGAAGATCATTTTCCCAAACTTTGTCACGAGGATGGTATAGGGAAGATTGGGTATAATTTAAATTTGATTCAGTTGGAACTATATGGTGAGACTTAGTGTAACATCGATGGGGATTTTCGTTAATGTACTGTATGAGTGGTACTACTTAGATTTCTTGCGATGTGAGATTTATACTCGGAGTTGACCTTATCAGTATGGTTCATTTTTCTAAATTTCGGGACGAAATTCTGTTATAAGGGGGGAAGTATGTAATACCCCATAATTTTAATGACTTTTAAAATGGGTTATATTTTAAATTAATGGATTAATTGGAACTTATTATAAATTAATTCATTTGGGTTTTATCCGAATTGTGGATATTAAAATGGATGATTCTGAATATTACTTAAAGATATTTAGGTAATATATGAATGTGATGTCATTGATATGACGGTATGATATAAATTCGGTAATTTGAATTTTTAGTCAGACGCGGTATGGGACGTGTCGGGACTAATTTATTAAATTAAAAAGGAAATTTATTTTCTATCGATCTTATAGTCATTTCAACTGCGTCGTTGCGTCCGGAAGGGTTGAAATAGTCAGAAAAGTCTATTTGGATGTTGGATTTGGGTCTCGGGTCATTTGGAAATGAAAAGACAACCCAAAAGGGCATTTTGGTTATTTTTACAAGGGGGATGAATAGTGATTTCAGGTTTTGTCTTATTATAAGTATTTGGAGATTAGTTGAATGTGGGTTCATTCATCTCTTCTACACAAAATTGAAAGGTCATCTTCTTAGAGAGAGTGGAAGGTTGCTTGGAAAGAAAAAGAAGTTTGCTTGGGAAGGAGGAGAACCAAAGGTCAAAGGTCACCACCACCATCACCACCTGTGTTATTCAACTCCAAAGGATCAGATCTTCATTAGAGGCAAGTGTTTGATATTTGCAATTTAAGTTCGTATATTGTCCATGTTAGGATAGTTATAAAAAGAGATGATTTTCATGCTTGGAAGATGAAAGGATATAGTTGTTAATGGATTTTTGGAATCTAAAAGTATATAGGAATTAAACTCATGTTGTAGGTAGTTAGTAATCCAATAAATATTCATCAATCTGTGGAAGAAATTCTAAAAATAATTTAGTGTTCTTGAAGAAAATATGTTGATAATTTTCTGGAAAAAGAGGCAAAAACGAGTGGAATGAGAAGAGCCAATTTGAAATGTTTAGATCTTCTTTTTGAGTGCATTTGGATGAGATTTAAGAAAAACTCAAAACACATACCTGACTCAATTTTTCGTGTAGAATCCAAATCCGAAGTCGGATTGATGATTTGAATTTAAAATATGCGAATTCATGATGTTGTTTCTTCTTAATGTTGGTTCTTATCCCAAAACTTTTGTAGATCTTCGGTGATTATTAATTGGATATTATGGGACTTAGAGAAGATCAGTAAGCCCTAGTTAAGATTTGAATTAATTTGATTGGGATTTAATTGATTAGAATTATGATAATTAAAGTTAAAGAGATTTTGGTTGCTAGATTCATGTGTTGGATTCTAATCTGTTTGTATGAGGATTAAGGATAGTTCAAGTAGGGGAGATTTAAAATAACACCTGGGTAGCCTTAGGGTTACAATTTAAACATCAAGGACTGAGTTTAAGCTCATTATTGATTTCGCAAGGGCTGAGTATAGTACAAGAGCGTAGTGGTATGGATCCTGGATAGAGATGGGAGTTTAGAACACATTTGGTTGAAAGAGGGGATGAGATTATTTCGATCGCATATTTGAAGTTGACGAACCTCCTCGATCGACAAAGTTAAGTAGTAGTGTATTGGAGGGATTCCTTGTTTGGATTTCGCTTTGCGAGACGCTCCGCGCATGAACCTTAACGACGTCGGGAGTGGAGAGATGTTATAGGATGCGAGGATAATTAAATTATGAAGTAAAGATATGACATTTTAATACGTGGGATTTAAAGAGATATAATGCTACGTAAGGGAATAATCTAAGGTTAATGTGAGTACCTTGTTGTTAGTATACTATAGGTATGATAATACCTATTTGATTGATTAATGATTATGTGTATGACATACCTAGCTTACTTGCTATCGGTGGGAGGTTTGCGCGTGAGGGCAATCATCTCCTGATGAATCCATGGGATCTTTGATTTGTCGCTCGAGAACATAGGTCTATGAAAGACTTATCGGGGAGTTGATAAGTCCGCTGACTATGGGTACGTAGGTATGTGCGTGACCCATGGGTATGAGAACTATGTTCGCCTCCAATGATTGTGTTGTTATTAATGGTTCGAGGTATCCTCACCGAACCTTTAGTCCCCTATTCGGCGAACCGCGATAATGGGACATGATAGCAGAGTAATGCATTGCACCGTAGCTGTGACTCGGGGTGCCATATTATATATGAATATATATATATATATATATATATATATATATATAATAAGTTGCAAGTGTATTTTTACTGTTCAATAAATTTATAACACATTTAATGGTTTAGATTTAAGCCAACAAGGCCCCATCTTTACGCATTTTGTTAAAATGGAAGGCTGAGATTGATCCGCTACTTTCAGATTACCACTCACGATTCACCCACGATTCAATTAATGTTTTTTCCTCAAAAGTTGTGTATATCCGTACACCTACTACAAAAATCTGTCACCCTTTACCCTCTCCCAAATGATCCGTATCTCAGCTTTCTAAATATGTGTGGCTCGAGGAGAATATGAAAGTTACTTTAATTTGACCTAGCAACCCTTTTCTCTCTCTTAACCTAGCATTTTTCCATTTTCTTAGAAGTTCCGCCCATTTCATAGACTTTGAAGATCCACTTTTATAATCAGATAATGCTCCTTCATCTCCACTTTGGAAGATATATACTCATCTTTAAAAATCTTTAATTCATACTGCTTTGTGACTCCTTTTGTTGACACATGTATACTCATTTTTGGATTGTGTTTGATTTTTTTAGCTCATGTGTGAGCTTCAACGAGTCCTACATGTTCACTGTTTTGTTCCATTCAAGTTTAATTGTTCACTATTTGTATGGTTTCCTATTTTTTAGCCCGTGTGTAAGCTTCGTAGGATTTTGTTTGGAAGGACCTATTGAGGTAATCTCTCTCTCCATTTTACATATGTTAATCCAAATCTACGGTTCTCTTTATTTCTCTTGATTTCAAGATCTGGAACTCCATGGCTTTGAAAGAGTGGAACTCACATGGTTCTTTCAAAATGTACCATCACTCCTCAAACACCCCCTCCCTCTTTCAAATCACCGGCCCAGGTCTCCCACTTAAGCCTACTGGGAATCTATAGTTTGGTATCTGGGGTTTTGAGTTTCCAATGGTTGAAGATGCTCTTTCTCTCTCCCTCTCTAGGTTTTGGGAAATTCGATTTATTTTAAAAATCAATGTTACATATAACATTTATTTGTTTATCAAACACAAATTTCAAATAGTTTATGGTACTATGGCTTAATGAATCACGGATATGAAGATAATCTAAAGTTATTCCGTTAAATCCTCTATGTTTTTGGTAAAACTAAATCTATTGGGTTTTATTTTTTTTCTTATTGGATTTGAAGGTGAGAAGCATTACTATTGCTCTGTTTTTGTATGTTTCTCAGTAGATAAACACTCCAATCTTATCTATTTTCTTATTTATGGTTATCATTTCTTTGTATATTTATTGAATTGTATGGGTTTTAGGTTTTCAAGTTGAGTTTTACACATCCATATAATATGGGTTTTATGCTTGATTTTGCAGCACAGCATAAGGTTCTCTCTCTCTCTCTCTCTCTCTAAATGGACGGGACTCTATCTCAATGTTTGAATACGTTAGGCCATGTATTTTTACGGTTTGTCTTTTGATTTATTTGTCATTTTTTCTGCTTCATTATTTTTAATTTTAATAATGGGTTAGCTTGATAAATACCAGCGAGTTTATTATTTTGTTGAGCTGCACTTATTTATAGATTTTATTTACAGATTCTTTGTATTTCAATTGAATTTGTATGCAAATGAGGTTCTTTGCGTTTTTATGGAGTTTTACAGTGGTCATTAGTTATGTTAAAAGGTTTTATTGTTTTTTCAATTTCTGATTGTTAACTGTCTTAAACTCACGGGTATAATATGTATTGAGATGTCTGATCAAGATCAAGCTTACCAACAGTCGTGCATGACTTTGGCACATTCATTAATCCTATTATTTAAGCTCCTAGGTTGTCAAAGTGAATCTGTTCTGCAACTGATGGTATTTCAATATGAGTAATGACACCCGGGTTAGTACATGGAGAATTTTTTTTCTGTTTTTTTTTTTGGTTTTTTATGTGAGTTATTAGCATTATTTGACTTTTTTTTTATTTAAAAAAAACTCTTTTATTAAAAAATAATATTTTTTATAAACTAAAAAAAATGTATTGTTTAAAAACACTATTTTAATATAAAAAGATTTTTTTTCTGAAAAAAACTGTTTCCAAAAAGAGAAGTGGTTTAATATAAATATTTTTTTTTTACATTTTGAAACAGTTTTAAGAAATACAAAACTTATTTTAGATGTTGTAAAATTAAAAAAAAAAAGTTCAAAAATAACGAGTGCCGCTGGCGCGTACCTTTAAAAATAAGGGAATATTGGGTAAATGGGTGTTTGAGGGACTAAATAGGTTGAAAATAATAAAAAACATAAATTTTTTATTAGATTAGTTTTTTAATGCAAAAATACAAAAAATATTTTAAATGTTGTAAAATTAAAAAAAAGGTTAAAAATAACGAGTGCCGCTAGCGCGGACTTTTAAAAATAAGAGAATATTGGGTAAATGGGTGTTTGAGGGACTAAATAGGTTGAAAATAATTAAAAACATAATTTTTTATTAGATTAGTTTTTTAATGCAAAAATACAACAATTATTTTAAATGTTGTAAAATTAAAAAAAAAAAGTTAAAAATAACGAGTTACGTTGGCGCGTACCTTTAAAAATAAGAGAATATTGGGTAAATGGGTGTTTGAGGGACTAAATAGGTTGGAAATAATTAAAAACATAATTTTTTATTAGATTAGTTTTTTAATGCAAAAAAACAACAATTATTTTAAATGTTGTAAATTTTTTTTAAAAAAAGGTTAAAAATAATGAGTGTCGCTGGCGCGGACCTTTAAAAATAAGAGAATATTTGGTAAATGGGTGTTTGAGGGAGTAAATAGGTTGAAAATAATATAAAACATAATTTTTTATTAGATTAGTTTTTTAATGCAAAAAAACAACAATTATTTTAAATGTTGTAAAATAAAAATAAAAAAGGGTTAAAAATAACGAGTGCCGCTGGCGCGGACCTTTAAAAATAAGAGAATATTGGATAAATGGGTGTTTGAGGGACTAAATAGGTTGAAAATAATTAAAACATAATTTTTTATTAGATTAGTTTTTTAATGCAAAAGTACAACAATTATTTTAAATGTTGTAAAATTAAAAAAAAAAGTTTAAAAATAACGAGTGCCGCTGGCGCGGCGGACCTTTAAAAATAAAAGAATATTGGGTAAATGGGTGTTTGAGGGACTAAATGAGTTAAAAAAAATTATTAGATTAGTTTTTTAATGCAGAAATACAAAAATTATTTAAAATGTTGTAAAATAAAAAAAAAGTTTAAAAATAACGGGTTCCGCTAGCATAGACCTTTAAAAATAAAAAAATATTGAGTAAATGGGTGTCTGAGGGATAAAATGAATTTTAAAAAAAATAATTGAAAAAAATAAATAAACTATTCTAATAAAATTTTTTTTTTTTATAATTATTTTTAACTCATTTTACATGAAAAATCAAAAAAAAAAAAAAAAAAGAAAACAAAAGGGCATCCCTGTGCTAGCCCGGGGTTAACACCCGGGTAGCCAAACATTATTCTTTCAATATATACTAGGTATTTGAAATACCTCAACAGTGTATAAAAGAAGGCTTGCCTACTACTTTGACCCTTCCTCCCAATATGATTACCACTAGATTGCTTTTCTCATATTGTATTTTACCTTATGCAAAAATATTTTAACTTTAGACAGAAGTTGTGGGGACCACTTATTAGGGTTACAGTCATTAAAGTCATTGAGCACATTATGCTGAAAATAAAGATGTAGGAAACACCAAAACTTAGTGTGTTCCAAGTGAGAGTTGCTTTTTTTTTTTATATTTATAATATCGAAAAAATTTCAATTGGTTTCTAATCAAACATATCGAGCACAATATGTTGAAAATAAAGATGCAGCCGAATTAAAATAAATAGTAAAAACTTTTACAATATATTTAGGTATTAAAATTTGGATTAAATACCAAAAATTTTATCGAATAATTTTTAATATATATTTAGTCCAAGTCTTTTATTTTGTTTCAAAAAGTTCCTCAATTTTTCATTTAATTAATATTTTTTTATTTTTAAAGGTTCGCGATAGTAGCATGGTGAAGCAATTTTTGAAATAAAATTAAAAGGCTTGCATTAAACATGTATTAAAAAATTTTGGAGGAACTATTTGGTATATATTCCTAAAATTCATGACGTGAATTAATAGTGCATGGACTCGGTTGTAATATTTTTATTTGTAATCTTTTATTTTGCTTCTTTATTTTATTTAGTATTAGTTAGTGGAAGGTTGAAAATTCTTAGTGTAATCATGGCACATGTCGCTAATATAATGATGTCAACTATGACATTACTAATTATTTCGTGTTAGTGAGCATATTTGGGGGATATTCCCTAAATCTATGTTTGGAGCAAAATAGTATTTTTGTTGATTTAACTCAATTTGTAGTATGTTTTGAAGGGTGGAGAAACTTTAGATCTCCACTTCAAAACATACTATTAGTATTGTTGTTGCAGTAATTTTTATTTCTTAAACAGGGTGGATAGTCCTATAAATGAAGAAAATTATGTTCAAATTTTTTAAAGTGTTTATAGTTATTTGTGTTGTGAAAAACGTTTCGACTTAAATTACACACGATTCAAAATATTTTTTTACCAAAAAATGAAGTCGAAAAAAGTAAACATGACTCGACATAATATGACACGACTTGAAATAATATTTTTTTTACCAATCACGAACATTTTCCAAGTAAAAGCGGCAATATACAAAATGTTTTTTTATAAACTAAAAACAAACTCCGCCAAAATAAACACGGAATGACATGAAATTTTATCACCAATCACGAACACTACCGTTTTGCAGGATAGAGTCCTATAAATAAAGGATATTATGTCCAAATTTTTTAAAATTATACTTTATTTTGTCGGGGAATGAATTTTTTTTCGTTTTACAGTTACATACTTTGTAAATTTGTACCGTTTTACCGTTTTACGATTACTGCTGAGTTGAATACTCAAGGAAACCCTAAAAAAATGCATTCAAATAATGAGTTGTTTAAGAATGTAAAAGTAAGAAACCAATTCTAAAGAGTTTTCAATTCACCTGCTAAAACATGACAATCTCAAAATCAAGAGGTTTGTAATTATTTTTTGAAAAACATTTTCTCTACATAATTACGTAAATGCCCATGTTAAGCTACTGTAATATAATCTAGGGTAAGCGATGAATTTTTTATGTTTAAAAATGAATTCCCCTACCAAAAATAATACCAATAAACTACTATTTAGATAAACTGTCCCACCTGCTAATTATAATGGCCTCCATGTCTGTCATGCGGTTAATAACATTTGTATAAAAATAATGTCAGCCATGCGATGTAATCATTATTTGTTGGGGAACGATAATTTTGTCATTTTTTGATTACGTACTTTCTAAATTTTCGTCTTTTCGCGATTATGTATTTTGAAAATTTTCGTCGTGCCTTCAGGCACGGGTATCCGCTAGTATATATATATATATATATATATATATATATACATATATATATATATACATATATATATATATATACATATATATATATATACATATATATATATATATACATATATATATATATACATATATACATATATATACATATATATATATATATATATATACATATATATATATATATATATATATATATATATATATATATATATATATATATATATATATATATATATATAATGGATTAAATGAATGGGTATTTATTATGGTTAAATCTATCTACGGTGATAATTGTAGATAACGGTGAATAGAGAAAGATAATTGAATTAAGTTAATGAATGTTTATTGAAAAAAATTAATTCATATTAATGAGAAATTATTCATGTTAATGAGAAACGATGAGAAATGTAAATGAATAATAATGTGACGTATGGTATGGGACATACGGGGATTATGATATTGGGATGGAATTATAATATGGAGACTAGAAAAGAGGAACCATTAACTAGGAGGTTAATAGGAAACGTTAAGTGTGCGCTCTAGTTAAGAGGTGAGAATGGCAAGTGAGAGTTGGGTCTAACATGTACATAATAAAAGATTTATTGCACTTGTTAAATACTTGTTGTTTTAAAAATCATTTTCACAATCGGGCTCTGACCCGTTTCCTTGCATATTTTCTTTTCTATTGTATCTTCTATATCAGGTGTCCAGCAACAGGGACGCCAACCTTAGCGGATTATGACAGGCTATGGATTTATGGAGTTTTGCTTAGACGCCTATCATCATTTGATTCACAGTATTCTCTTAGTAGGGCATGTCGCTCAAAGGATTCAGTTATCTTCTTCTATCGGGGTCAAATACTATGGTATTCGTGTCATTTTAATACATTTGATATTGTTGGGATTACTGTAATGGATTAATATTATTTGGGAATGTTTATTCCAATTGCATTCAAATTATTTTGTGTTATCTAATTGGTTATCAGTGTTGTAGAATAAAATGTGTTGTGTTATTCTTAAACTGGAAATGGATTTTGTTAAATTAAAATTTGAAAAGTTTTTAACACCAGCTTAATTGAGTACTGGGTGAGTTATAAATGTTTTCGACAGTGATGCTAAGAATGAGCCAACTGTATATTCTGTTTTAATTTGGTATGGAACTGGCCCCCCGGTATTTAATTAGGCAGGGTGTTGCAATTTCATAGCAGAATTTACCTACAAAGAAACCACAATTAATCATGAGGATAAACAAGCCGAGCAGACTTCCTAAGAGGAGATCTCAAAGTCGAACCAAGCCGAACAGACTTCTCTAAAAAATAGTTCTAAACTGTACAAATTGCAATCATTCGGTACCCAAGAGGTTGCCAAAAAGTATGAAGAGAAAAGAAAGAAATAATTCAAGCAAGGATTTCTAAGTAATGGGAACTTTGGCGAAGAAATTCATATCTGGAAATTATATGTTTGTGGGTCCTCTTGTGCCTCTAGCAGTGGAGCTGGACTAATTCTAAACACTGATGATGGTATAGATGTGGAGTATGCCCTTAGTTTCTAAGTCTAAGCTTCCAATAATGAGGCAGAGTATGAAGCATTAATTACTAGAATTGAACTCGCTTTGTCATTAGGCACCTATCAAAGACTCGCTCATAGTGACTCTCAACTTATCATTAATGAAGTGTTAGGGATATATGGAGTTAGAGGAAAATTAATAGCAAGGTACATGGCCAAAACACAGAGAACCATCACTTAGTTTCTAGTAGTCAGAATGGTCAAAATTCTAAGAATAAAGAATGCCCAAGTAGACACACTTGATCGACTTGCTTCAGCAACCAGGACGAAATTCAAGAGGACCATTTTGATGGAAATATTAGTTAATAGGATCATAGATGAACAAGAAGTCATCTTAAGAGCAATTAATCTAGGCCCCTCGTGGATGGATCCAATAAAGGAGTACATTGATAAAGGATTATTTCCTGGAGATCCCAAGGAGATAAAGATGTTGAGATACAAAACATCCATCTATGTACTAGAAATAGGTGTCTTATATAAAATGGGGTTCACTATTTCTTTACTTAGGTGTGTTAAAAGAAAATCATGAAGGGTTATGCGAAGCCCATTCGACATGACGATCATTGGTACGTTGGGTAGCTATGCAGGGATATTACTGGCCAACTATGGAAACGGAATGTTCATCATATGTTAAAAAGTGTGATAAGTGCCAAAAGTTTACTATCATACCAGGGGCTGCTCTGACGTTGATCATATCCCCCTGGCCCTTTTCTATTTGGGGGATTAATTTGGTCGACCCATTGCATAGGACCAAAGGATGATTTAAATATTATATTGTAGAAGTTGAGTATTTCACAAAGTGGGTGGAAACTAAGCCATTGGTGGAAGTGCCTTATGAAAATGTTTTCCAGTTTATTTGAAAAAATATCATATGTCGATATGGCATGCCATATGCTTTCATCACAGATCATGGAACATAGTTCGAAAATAAAGAATTTGAGGATTACCGTATTCAATCGATAATTTAAAAATTGCATTATGCACCTAGACAACCTAAGTGCAATGGTCAGACATAGGTGACTAAAAAACGTTACTCGATGGATTGAAAAAATGGCCTGATGATGTGAATGGAAATTGGATCAATGAGTTGCATAGTGTCTTGTGGACCTATAGAACCACGCCAAGGATAGCTATCGATAAAAATCTCTACATGCTTGTATTAGGAAATAAAGTTGTGGTTCCTACAGAGATCGGTTTACCTAGCGATAGGGTGCTTAACTTTAACTCTCCCAAGAGTGACCTGATAACAAGGTTGGATTTAGAACTGGTGGAAGAGGTAAGAGAAAGTTCCAAACTTTGGACCGCTACATATTAATAACACATAGCTAGGTGTGGCCATCCCGATTGTATCTCCATCCTTTCTCTCTCTCGCGGGGGCGAGGAGAAATGAGGGGAGAAAAAAGGTCTCATGCCCTCGTACTCTCTAGGACAGATTAGGCCATCGTCGATGTAGGGTGAATGTAAAAAGATGGAGTCGCCAACATATTTTGTACAAAACAGGCAAAAGAACATGTCGCCGCCTCGAGAGAGCGGCATCATAGACAAACTGATGCTTACAAAACTAATAGTTCGGAGGTTCGGGGGCTAAGTTACATAATAGGAAGGTGTTAGGCACCCATCCCACCCTTTCGATCTCTCATAGGTTGCGTTATTGTTTTCCTTTATTTCTCTTTGAAGTGTGTGTGCATGTATATATGATGCAAATCGTAATTTCCCAACTCATACCATAGAAGAGATAGAGTGAGGTCATTCATAGGAATGTTCCTAAAAAAAAAATATTAAAAATATAATTTTTGCATTTATTGTAATTGTTGATGTAAAAAATTAGATCGTATCTAATTATTTAATCACAGATAAAATAAATGAGACAAAGAAGTTTTAAAGTGGTTCAGCCTTATAAGAATGGCCTACGTCCACTGGTTCTGTTATTGATGACTGTTTGGGAATTCTCGATTACAAGTTCAATTAAGAAATTCATGTCCTTCTACAATGAGGGTAATACAATGTATTTATAACCCTGAGGCTGTAATGTGAAAGGGTAATACATTAAATGCCGTACATGTGAAAGGGTAATACATTCAATGCCCCTTAAGTGTATACGTCTGAATGATAAGCATTTAATGAAGAGTCAAACTGTTGGTTATCCGGCTATTAATGCTTTGTTCGAGGTGCAGCTCGGACCGCCTAAGTTGCTCGGTACTCAAAAGTTCCTCGTTGTAGTATGGTTCCTCGGAGCACCTGAGTTCCTCGGCAGTGTTCCTCGTTGTATTATGGTTCCTCAGAGCGTCTGAGTTCCGCAGAAGTGTTTTTTGTTGCCACATAGATTGCCACGTGTCTTCATTCGATTGAGCCATGTCAGCGGACTAAATTTGGTATCAACAGAAGCCCCCAATGTTTCATAGTTCGAAATTTAAGGAGTGTGGAACATTCTTTCTCGAAATATGGCAGTTTTAAATGGTCCTCTTGATTTTTAAGAGTGTTTCCTTTGTATTTATTTTTCCTTCCAAGTTCGTAGAATCAGGCTTTTTTGAATTTTTATAACCGCCTCGATCTCCGCGTACTTTTTGTCCTTCTAACCGCCGGTAGCGTAATCGTTTCTTTTTATAATCATTAACTTTACCGTTTCCCAAGGTAAGGTATTTAAGCGTCACAGACAATCCCATCGTCTTCTACTTTTTCAAATTTGTATCTTCGAGTTTTCTATTGTCTTACTCTCTCGTGCGTTCATCCTTTTCATCGTTCGTTGTCAACATATCCACTCTTTTCTGTAAGATCTTCTTCCTTCTTCTTCATTTCCTTCTTTCATCATGGTTTATCCTGTAGAATCGATTGATAAATTTCGCTCTAATTTTTCTATTCCCTCCTGGGTTGTTTTGGAAGAGTTTTCTGAGCCTTCAGACTATTTTCGTTTGGCTGAGGGACATTGGTTCCCCAGTCTCTTTGTTGCTGAGTGTGGATTTTCTTTTCCTTCAAACCCTCTATGTCTGGAATTATGTCAGTACTTTAACGTGGTTCCTGCAAGAATAGCCCCCAATACATGGAGAATAGTTAATGGGGTTCATAGACTAAATCAAATTCATGGAACTCGCATAGGAATTCCAGAAATCATGTTTTGTTATAGATGGGCTATTGGTGATAACACTTTTTATTTAAAAACTAGATTTTTAAATAGGGCTTTAGTGGTCAATCTCCCGGATGCCAATAGGGACTATTTTGAGCACGAGGTTGTTATAAAAAATTGGCAACATGCTCCTTTATCTGGAGATGAAGTGTATCAGGGTCCCAGATGCCCTCCCTATGGCAATGGGATAGGTTATTTTTATTTCATTTTATTTATTTTGAAATTATGCTTCCTCTATGTTTGATAAAATGTGCCACTGATATTTTAATGTTGATTTGTTTGCAGTTGACAACAAAAGAAAGTGTCCAAAAGAGGCAAACGTTAATATAAGACACTTAAAACTTATCTGGAGTTTGCATCAGACTGTTGCCGACGAGCATATTAGGTCAGCTTCATATTTGCTGCAGTACAAGAGTTACACCTCTTCTCTTACTTCTCGTCCGATGATAAGCGAAGTAGACCCAGTACCAGCTTCTACCAGTTCTTCGCCTGAGTCACACGTTCCTTTAAGTGAAAGGATAAAGAAAAGAAGACCTCCTACTCTCTTCGATAAACTTGCCTCTGGTGCTGGAGAGGTAAAAAGAAGTAAACATGATGTCCCAGAAGGGACAAAGAAAATTGATGCACCTCCCTCGGCTGCCCCTGTAAAGGTTGTTGAGAAGCCCCCAGTGGCCCCGAGCAAGGCTGCTACTCCAGGTGAGGTGATTGTCATATCACCGACCAAGAGTTCTTCCTTGGTCGAAGCTATTCCTGTTCCCCCGAGGAAGCTGAAGAAGAGATCCTCGGTCAATTTGGCTGAAACCATCTCTCAGCCCCCAACTACTGGAACCGGTGTTCCTACTTTTGTTCCCCTTAGCTCTGCCATGAGCTCGGTGAAGACTTGGATCATTCCCTAGATCCAAGGTATTGAAGATAACCTTTCTCGGGATATGGTTACCTCATTGGCTGCTTTCCATATTGCTTCTGTAAGTCTTATTGTTTTGAACTGTTCATCTTTCCCTTGTTATATCTGTCTCTGACTTGCTTTCATTTTCTTTTCACAGTTGGTGAGCTGCTTTAATACAATTGTGAAGAAAGATGAAGCTATTAAAGCTTCAAGTTCCTCATCTGGTGTGGAGGAAGCTCTGATGGGTCTGACGCTGTCTTTGGAAGATTCTCGTCAGAAGCATGATGCTGACAAGGCTGCTTAGGAGAAGAAACTTACCTCCACCGAGCAGGAGAAGGCTCAAGTTGTTGAAGTCTCCAAGGGGTTGGAGAAAAAATTAAATGATTTGGAGAAAAAGAATAAAGAGCTCGAAGGTAAGCTCAAAAATGCTGGGGAGCTTGAAGATAAGCTCAAGGTTGCTGAGGAAAAGTTGGGTCAGCTTCGGGAAGTAAGTCGGCAGAAGGAGGAGGTTGAGAGTAAACTGAATGATGCTGAAAATCTTCTGTCCGAGAAGCTTTCCTCAGAGAAATTGAAGAGGAAATCGGCTGTGAAGAAATCTTTCAGCGCTGGCTGGGATAAAGGGTGGAACAAAGGCTTGGCTGCCATGATGTCGCAAGTCGAATATGGCAGCCTAAAATACTTTAGAGATGGGTGGGTCGTATCTCTTCAGGAGATGAAGGTTGATGAAACTTCTGAACTCTTCCAGCGACACATCCCTGGTCCCCCTCCAACTCCTGAAGACGAAGAAGAGGACGAAGCTGCCTCCGAAGAGTCTTCCATGGTGATGCGAGAACAAGTTTCTCATCCCCCAGCCATCCAGCCTACTAACGAGGAACTTCAGCAACTTGCTACTTCATCCGAGCAACTTCCAGCGCTCCCCGAGCAACTTTCTGTTCTCTCCGAGCAACCTACCTCCTCGTCCCAGCCTCCCGATAAAGTTTTGGGAGATAAGGACAAGGTGTAGAGTTGTTAGGGTTTCTATCTATATTTTTCTTTGTCAAATGTAACTTCTGAACATGTAACTCTGAACCTTGTACTTCTGACCTCTGTAATGTAATAAAATTTGAACTTTTGCTTATGCATACTATTGTTTCTCTTCTTCATGCTCTGTTTTGATTATTGCTTTTTCTTTCTCTACTAGTTTCTGGCCAGGATAGAATTACTATCTGCTCATGATACAAAGCTGTTGCGGTAATGCAATGAATATTTTAAGGTTGGTCACACAGATCTGAGTGCAACATAAATCGTCGACATCCTCGGTTAAGATGCTTCAGAACAGGCAATTGAGGCCTACCAATACTTGAAGTGTCTGCTTGATCGTGCGGTGGCCAATAATGTAGCTTATTATGATATGATTGAGGATCTCCAAGGTAATATTGAAGACCTTCAGCAACAATATAAGAAATCCACTGCCCTCTTACACGAGGGGTACGAGAAGAAGTATCAGCAAATCATTGCCGACAAGGGATACGAGAAGCGTTTTGCTACTTACGACGTGCGGGAGAGAACGTTGAAGGCTGAGGTCGAAGAGCACAGGAAAATAGTCGAGTTATTGGAGCAAGAGAATAACAACTTGCAAAGAGAAGTATCTCAATTAAAATCTGTTGCCTCCACCTCAAATTCTTTGATCCCAGTGGCTGACGAGGGATTCTCGTTCTTGGAGGTCGAGAACGCCAACCTGAGGGATGAGTTGGAAACCTTAAAAAGGTCTGTCCCTTCTACACCTTCTCATGGACGAGCAAGAGCTCCTCAGGGACGCGCAAGAGCAGCTCGCATTCCTGTCGAGGAACAGAGGACTCAATCTGCTTTAGAGAACCAGGCCTTCCAACTGATGGCGAAGAACTGGGCATTGGCTGAGATGTCTAAGAAAATCAGGGACCTGGAAGAGCAGCTTTCTGCGGAGAAGTCTGGCTTGGAGAATAAAGAACTCTTCATCAAAAATCTCCACGAACAGCTGGAAAGATTGACATATCAATTCCACAAACAGCTCAGGGAGTTCTGGATGGCTGGCTATAACGAGGCTCTCTACCACTTGGACGATCGTATCCAAAATGCCAATAATGAGGGCTACAAGCAGGGATGGTTGAATGCCTTAGGTGTGCTGCAATTGGAACAGGGTCATTACCTGTGGGATTACCATAATCCTGGGCTGCTCGACCTACCAGTGCCACCATTCAATCTTGATATGAGTTGGATCCCTACTCGGGCCATCCCTCGATGTCTGATTTCCAAATACCTCGGCGATTACAATCTCCATTCAAATGTTGAGATATCTCGTCCCGAGCATCTACTAGATCGACCATCTGTGATGAATATCAGGATGTTAAAAGATCTTAACTTCATAAATTCTCCTCTTGCTTTAAATGATCCGCCTGCTGGCGAGGAACCTGTTTCAAAAGTAGAGGGGAAGAAACCAATAGAATAGGAGTATTGATGTAATAAATTTTTATTTCATTCCTGATGTATTTTGTTCTACATTTAATGAAATAATTTTATTTGCAAATCTTGACTGCCAGTGTCTTGTAATACTTTACATTTGTGCATGTGTATCTGTTAAAAATATAACAATATTGTGTTATTTATCGACCAACTTATTGTCGAGTAGTTTGAATTTGTGGTAGTCACTTGGTCAAAATGATGTTTTGTTTCTCGACTAACTTAATAATAATTTTAAAAAGTTACGAGTATCAAAAATTTTGCTCGATCACTTTCTCGTATAAAATGTTTCCGACCAACCAAGGTCGATAAATTTTCCTTTTCGACCAACTACAGTTAGTGGGTTTTTATTCCCGACTAGCCATAGTTAGTGGATTTTTCCTCTGCGAGCAACTTTGGCACTTTCTGGAATAAGTTTACCTCCCGACCAACCTTAGTTGGCGTTTTCGAGAATATTTTTACTTCCTAACCAACATAAGTTGGCATTTTTAGGAATACTTTTACTTCCCGAGGAATACATTTACTTCGTAACCAACATAAGTTGGCATTTTTAGGAATACATAGTTTTACTTCTCGTAGGAATACATTTACTTCCTAACCAACATAAGTTGGCATTTTTAGGAATACATAGTTTTACTTCCCGTAGGAATACATTTACTTCCTAACCAACATAAGTTGGCATTTTTAGGAATACATAGTTTTACTTCTCGGAGGAATACATTTACTTCCTAACCAACATAAGTTGGCATTTTTAGGAATACATAGTTTTACTTACCGTAGGAATACATTTACTTCCTAACCAACATAAGTTGGCATTTTTAGGAATACATAGTTTTACTTCCCGGAGGAATACATTTACTTCCTAACCAACATAAGTTGGCATTTTTAGGAATACATAGTTTTACTTCCCGTAGGAATACATTGTTTTACTTCCCGTAGGAATACATAGTTTTACTTCCCGGAGGAATACATTTACTTCCTAACCAACATAAGTTGGCATTTTTAGGAATACATTTGTTTCTCGACTAACCTTAGTTGGCATTTTCGAGATTAAATTTGAGTAGTCCGAGCTTTGCCGAGTAGTGTGTAGCACTAGTATTCCCTGAAAAACTTTCAATAAAAGGAGAGAATTTGGCAGAATATCTTCATTTTATTCAAACTGACGGAACTGCGTTACATGAGAATATACATCACTGATAATACTTGCGCAGGTGCTCTGCGTTCCATGCATTCTTAAACTCCTCCCCCTCTAAAGTTGCTATTCGGTAAGTTCCTGGTCGAACAACTTCTCTAACTCGGTATAGTCCATGCCAGTTTGCCTCCAGTTTATTGTGCTTTTGAATCACCTTCTTTAGCACATAGTCTCATTCTTTCAGGTCGCACTTCTTCACCCTCTTATTGTAGAACGAAGCTGTTCGTTGTTGGTATGCAGCATTCCTGATGGCTGCTTCTTCTCTAACTTCCTCGAGCATGTCTAAATCCAATATTCTCATTAAGTCGCTGACAGGGGAATTGAAATTCAGTACCATGTGTGTTGGGAGGCCCAACTCGGCAGGTATAACAACTTCACTTCCAAACGCTAGCATATATGGAGATTCCCCTGTTGCTACTCGGGGAGTAGTTCGGTAAGCCCATAGTACTGATTGTAGCTCGTTGATCTAATTTGCTTTCGCATACCAATTCAGTAACGTTCTATTTGTCACTTCAGTTTGTCCATTGCTTTGAGGATGTCCTGGTGCCGAGTGGACCTTCAAGATATTTGACTGATGACAATAGGCAGCAAACTCCTCATTGTCAAATTGTGTTCCATGGTCTGTGATGAAGTCATGAGGAAGACCATATCGACAAATGATGTTCTTCCAAATAAATTGGTACACCTTGTCGCACGTCATATCAAGGAGAGGCTCAGCTTCAACCCATTTAGTAAAATAATCCACTGCGACGATGAGGTATTTGAACCTTCCTCTGGTCATTGGCAGTGGCCCGACCAAATCTATTCCCCACATGGAAAATGGACAAGGAGAAGTGATGGGTGTCAACAATGCTTGTGGAGTTCTTCGGATGGAGGAAAAGCACTGGTACTTATCACATTTCTTGGCATAGTCTATACAATCAGCCCTCATCGTCGGCCAGTAGTATCCCTGCATCATCACCCTTTGCAAAAGCGTCCGACCTGCTACATGGGCTCCACATGACCCTTCAATAACCTCTTCAATTAAATCTTTCACCTCGGTGGGATGCACACATCTCTACAAACCTGCTATAACTCCTCGTCTGTATAGAATATCGTTGGTCAGTACATAACGAGCGGCCTTAAACTTTAGTTTCTTGGCTGCAAGTTTGTCAGTTGGTAATTCCCCTTTCTCAATATATGCCCTAATGGGATCCATCCATGATGATCCTAAATCGAGGGTAATAAAGTTCATCATCACATCTTCATCTATACTCCGAACAGCTAAAACTTCAATTGGGATTGTTCTTCGTAGCTCGGTATGAGTAGCTGATGCTAATCGAGCTAGGGCGTCTGCTCTCGCATTCTCCATTCTTGGTATTCTGATCAGCTGAATATCAACAAATTCCGACACCAGTTCCTTTGCCTTTACATGATATCTGATCATTAATTCTCCTTTGGTTGCATATACTCCCATCATTTGATTTATGACCAGTTGCGAATCACTGAAGACAATAACTTGTTCCGCCCCCATGGTTTTTGCCAAACTAAGACCTGCAATCATGGTTTCATATTCAGCCTCATTATTCGAAGCTTTGAATTGGAAACGTAGGGCGTATGCCATGTCGACCTCATCCGGACTGCTCAAAACTATGCCTGTGCCACATCCTGTAGTGCAAGATGAACCATCCACATACAGACTCCATATAGGTAGCTCGTCTTCAAATTTCTGATCGGACAGAGTTCCTCGGTGAAATATCTGTTGCTTCCTTTCATCCTCCCCTGATATTTCTTGCTCTTCGTCGATCATCTTTTCTTGACCTTTTACCAACCTAAGTTGGTCTGGGCTCGAATTTGATGATCCTGTAACATCCACTTGCCCTTTTACCAACCTAAGTTGGTCTGATCTTGTGTTTGATGATCCTGTAACATCCACAGGTTGATCAGCGAGCAACTTTTTCTCCTCGGGGGTATCAGGATAGGTGAACTCTGCTATAAAATCTGCTACAGCTTGCCCTTTTAGTGATGATCTGGGTTCATAAACTATATCATATTCACCAAGTTCTATTGCCCAGCACATCAATCTTCCTGATTTCTCTGGTTTATGAAGGGCTTGCCTCAAGGGCATATCAGTATATACTACTATAGTATGAGCCTGGAAGTATGGCTTCATTCTTCTACTTGCCTCAATCAATGCTAGTGCCAATTTTTCCAGCCTTGGATATCTGATCTCTGCTCCTCGAAAGGCCTTACTTGTGTAGTATATTGTTTTTTATACTCCATTCTCCACTCTTATCAATGCCGAACTGACTGTATTCTCGGACACTGCCAGATACAAGTATAATTTTTCTCCCATCATTGGCCTCGATAACAGTGGAGGTGTTCCCAAGTATTTCTTCAAGTCTTGAAAAGCCTTCTCACATTAATCATTCCACTCAAAAGTCTTTCGGAGTGTCTTGAAGAATGGGAGACATCGATCAGTTGCTCGCGATACAAATCTGTTGAGTGCTGCTACTCGTCCTGTAAGACTTTGCACCTCTTTCTTCGTCGTTGGAGATCGCAGCCCCAATAGAGCTTTGATCTTTTCAGGATTTTCCTCAATGCCTCATTGATTGACAATGTACCCGAGAAACATGCCTTCTCGTACTCCAAATATGCACTTCGTCGGGTTCAGCTTCATTTGATATTTATCCAGTTGATCAAAAGTCTGGCTTAAGTCATTTAGATGATCGACAGCTTTCTTGCTCTTTGTCAGCATATCGTCAACATAAACTTCCATATTGCAACTGATTTGTTTAGCAAAGACCTTGTTCATCAGCCGCTGATATGTCGCACCTGCATTTTTCAAACCAAAAGGCATAACATTATAACAATAAGTTCCCCTAGGGGTAATGAAAGAAGTACTCTCCCTGTCTTCAGGTTTCATTTTAATCCGGTTGTAACCAGAATAAGCATCCATGAAGCTCAGCAGCTCGTGTCCTGAGGTAGCATCCACCAGTTGATCAATTCGGGGCAGTGGAAAGTGATCCTTTGGGCATGCTTTGTTGAGGTCGGTGAAGTCTACACACATCCTCTATTTGTTGTTCTTCTTTTTCACCATCACCACATTTGCTAACCAGTCTGGATATTTAACATCTTCAATAAAACAAGCCTTCTGGAGCTTCTCGACTTCCTCCTGTATAGCTTGATTCTTTTCGGTACTGAATACCCTTCTTTTCTGCTTCACAGGCTTGATCTCCTTATTCACATTGAGCTCGTGACATAAGAAATTTGGGTCTATCCCATGCATATCCTCATGACCCCACGCAAAAGTTTACTTTCTGCTTCTTAGGAAAGTTATAAATTCCTATTTTAGTGAGGCTTCCAACGATGAACCTACTTGAGTAGTTCGTTCAGGGTGCTCGTCGTCCAGAATGATGTTTTCAGTAGCTTCCACCACTTGACCCTAATGATGTTTTCAGTAGCTTCCACCACTTGACCCTTCACGAGTTGCGGCTCATCTCTAGGATCCAATGTTTTAATTTCTGCACCTTCATCCACTTGATAGGTAGTAGTCTTTTTCCTTGATTCCTCCAGTTCCTCTTGCTCGGCGGATGAGTAATAGCATTCCCGAGCTACTTTCTGATCACCTTTCACAACTTCTACTCCAAAATTTATTAAAAATTTTAGGCATTGATGCACTGTAGATGGTACAGCCTCAAACTTCTTCAATCTTACTCTTTCTATGATAATATTGTATGATGATTGAACATTCTTATCCATCACGAAGAAGCGTATTCTTTCTGTTCGACAAGTAGGACACGTACCAATGAATATATCCAATTTGATTGTCCCAAGTGGAAATATTTCTCGCCAGCAAAATCGAGGAGGGGTCTGTGATAAGGCTCCAGTTGAGATAGCTGTAAATTTAAACTATCGAAGCACGAGTAGAACATGATGTCTGCCGAGCTACCATTGTCAACCAGTAATCTTGAAATCATTACCTCCTTCATCCTCATTTTGATCACCAATGGGTCATCATGAGGATATAGGACACCTGCGAGGTCATTCTTTGAGAAACCAATGACCAATTTCTCTTTGTTTACCTTTCTTGGGCGATCCTCTTCAGCTAAATTTATTCATTGAACGTATGAGCAAGCTTGAGCCTCATAGAGATAATCTTTTCTTTCTGCAGTAAGGTCTCCTCCTCCTGCATCTCCACCTGTAATAACATTATAATCAAATGACCCAAAGCGTATTGAAAATACCTCACGTTCTGGCTGCCTTGGTCTCTTGGGAAGATCAGGGTCGTCTTTTGGATCGACTTCATGGTCTCTCTTCTTGTTCTCCTCTGCTCGATGAGGAGATCTAGACCTCTCTCTTGCTCGGTCGTTGTTTCTTCTATCATTCCTCCGATCAACATACTTTGCCAGTTTTCCTCGTCTGATGAGTGTTTCGATCTCATTCTGAAGAGCTATGCAATCTTTAGTCATATGGCCATGATCTTTGTGAAACTCGCAATATTTTGCCTTATTTATCCTTTCGGGGTCTGCCTTTATTTTCTCTGGCCAATTTAATTCCTCGTTGTTCTTGATTTCTTCTAAAACGTGGTTGATGTCTTTCTTCAAAGGAGTATAATTATCAAATTTCTTCAATACTTCCCATGTCGACCTTGTTCTTGAATGTTTGTCATTACCATTGTTCTTATGCTCTTTCTTTTTAGCTTTATCACCTTCCACCTTGGTTTCTTTGGCATTCATATTCTTCTTCGCAGCCATAGCCTCCTCGGCATTCATAATCTTAGCCGCTTTTCCCATCAGATCTGACATGGTTCTAGGTGGATCTTTGGCCAAAGTGTAGTACAAATTGTTGGGCAGTAGTCCACTCATCAAGGCGGTAATCGCTGTCTTTTCCTCATAATCAATGACTTCGAGCTTCTCATTATTAAAACGAGTTATATAATCTCTGGTACTTTCACCAGCTTTTTGTCTAACACTTAACAAATGCGCTACTCGTTTAACAGGCTTTGCCCCAAAATAGAAATTCCCAATGAATAACTCGTCCAGTTGAAAGAAAGTTGAGATCTTACCCCGAGGAAGATTATTATACCATATTTGAGCAGATCCGGTAAGAGTTCCCGAGAATGCTCTGCATCTCATCTCTTCTGGAACAGCATAGATGTCAGCTGCAGCTTGGTATTGTTCTATATGGAGGATAGGGTCAGTCTTTCTATCATATTTGGGAGTCACAACAGGTGCTTTGAAGTTTGATGGTGTTGGAAAATCTACAATGGCCTGGACAAAAGGTGTTCCTCGAACAAAGGTTCGTTGTAGAGTGTTCTTGGCTTTAGCCATTTCCCCTAATCTATCCTCCAGCCTCTGAATAGAGCCTTTCCATGCATCATTTCCTTCCTCGGGCCTGTTGGTTCGAGCAACTGATCGCGTTGATGTGGCTTCCTAGGCTCTATCTTGACGAGCAGCTGGTCGCGACTGGGCAGATCCTTCCCTTAAATCTGATGGTTGTCGAAAACTCCTCGATACGACTTTAGGAGGACTTCTACTCCTTCTAGGTCCTAATCGATCAAAAGGTGATACCCTGATTAACCTCTCTAGCGCACTAGTCCTTTCTGGAGAGAGAGTGATACGTTGTTCAGTATCTGTGGCCCGTACTGACGAAGTTCATACAGGTTGATAAGAAAAATCTTCAAATTCCTCAGTACGATATGAATCAGTACGCCTAGTACGTGAAGAAGGTGTACGGGTATTTCTTTGAATACTTCGCGATCCTGAATGGGTTGGTACACCGCCATGGAGGGTTTGTATGAGTTGTCGCATAGTTTCTTGCATGACGGTCTGGCCCTGAGCCAGATTTGTCATTATTCCAGCCAGATCTGGAATATTTGGCGGAGCAGATGGATTTGGAGGGCTTCCAGCGTTTCGATTGCTGGATTTTGGAATATCAGCCATTTGTGATGAATTGTTTTTGATGAAAAACGATATTACCAGTCGTTTCCCACAGACGGCGCCAATCTGTTGATGTAAAAAATTAGATCGTATCTAATTATTTAATCACAGATAAAATAAATGAGATAAAGAAGTTTTAAAGTGGTTCAGCCTTATAAGAATGGCCTACGTCCACTGTTTCTGTTATTGATGACTGTTTGGGAATTCTCGATTACAAGTTCAATCAAGAAATTCCTATCCTTCTACAATGAGGGTAATACAATATATTTATAGCCCTAAGGCTGTAATGTGAAAGGGTGATACATTAAATGATGTACATGTGAAAGGGTAATACATTCAATGCCCCTTAAGTGTATACGTCTGAATGATAAGCATTTAATGAACAGTCAAACTGTTGGTTATCCGGCTATTAATGCTTTGTTCGAGGTGCAGCTCGGACCGCCTAAGTTGCTCGGTACTCAAAAGTTCCTCGTTGTAGTATGGTTCCTCGGAGCACCTGAGTTCCTCGGCAGTGTTCCTCGTTGTAGTATGGTTCCTCGGAGCGTCTGAGTTCCTCGGAAGTGTTTGTTGTTACCACGTAGATTGCCACGTGTCTTCATTCGATTGAGCCATGTGAGCAGACTAAATTTGGTATCAACAGTAATATTGATCATTTATAATGAAATGATAACATGTGTTGGATAAAACACGTCTAAGGATCACAAACATAATATGTATAAGGATATAATAGATATAGAAATCTGGAATTTGGGAAAATTGGAAATTTGGACTCAAGTCTGGGATTTTAATACGACACACCTACGTAGCCTATCAAGGCACGTAGTTAGCATGTAGCATAGGGGTGGGGTTTATCCCATAGATTCGAATGAGATTTTATTATAGGTTTGTGTGTGGAAAATGTGTTTTACTTTTGGAAAAATGTGATGGATAATCCCGTTTCGAATTTATGGGCGTGACCCTCTTTTTGTTTTTTTTTTGTTTTTTTAATAGAATATAGAGTGTGTATGATATAACTAATAAAGGATAATATATTAATGTGTATGAACTAAAGTAAAATCTAGATTAAGAATTTATGTAGTTAATGCAAAAATAAGAAATTTAAAGGGAGGGAAGGATTTGGGACTTTCTTTGGAGAATTGAATCTTGATCATGATCCTTGATGAACTCCCTTAAGTGTTGAGATGAATGTTGGATGAGAGAGAATGGTATTTTTCCAAATTGGGTGTGAAAAGGATGGGAATTTAAGAGGGAATGAAATTTCACAAAAGGAAACTTCATTGATTGCGAGACAATTTTGTTGAGATCACAGATGCTGATCGATCTGATGTGTGCTTTGGGAGTTAGGTAATTCCCTCTATTTATAGGGTCAGGGGGGTGCCAATAGATATATCCCTAGCCCTGTCAATCAGTAGGTAACCCTAGGCACACTTCCGATAGGCAGGGAAATGGACCTGCCAATTAGTAATCTCATGCAGATTTATTTGAAAAAAGATCATAGAACGCAATTCGTTTATCCAAATCGCGCAAGGGGAATACCATTAGAAAGGTAATTAGGAGACCTTCAAAAGTTCTTTGGGCCTCTGGGAGCTGACTTTGGGTCAAATGTGGCTCGAAAGCGCTCATTGGTCCTTTGGGATGAGAGATCGTCCGATAAAAATGGATCATTCGTCCGAACGGTAAAATGGAATCTCACACGGGGTGGGTTGTTAGAAAGGTTATGTGTGGTACATCTAATTATAAAGAGCTTCACTCAGTTCGAAGAGTTATCCTTGGTCATCGGGGCCCAAAAATGCTCGATGACATTTCGAAGTAAATGGATCGTTCGTCCGTACTGTAAGGCTGATTCATGCACGGGGCGGACCGTTGTAAAGGGTATTCAGAGACCTTTAAAGATTCAAATAATTTTCACTCAAACGATGGAGTTGACCAGAGTCAAACGGAGCTCGGGAGCTCCTAATAGCCTCTCAATCGATACTCGAAGTATGACCTAGGGTTCATAATGAAATGAGGAGGTGCTAAGGACCTGAGGAAAGACTTAGGGGGTCCTAGAATGTGGTGTCTACAGAGCCCCTTGACGGGTGACCTTGCAATAAGTGAAAATCGTTGAATAGACACCACATGATGTTTGGAAAGCGGTCGATTCTACGGACATAAGGGATGAGGATGAGGTCGATTTTAAGGGCCTAAGGAAATGTTGGGGATCGCCGATTATGTGGACCAAAGTTGATTCTGAGGTCCTAGGGTAGGGAGCGACCAATTCTTCTGGCCGAGTTCAATTCTGAGGACCTAAGGAGGAGAGACTAATTCTGGGGGTCGAAGCCAATTCTGAGAGCTTAAGGTAGGACTGACCAATTCTATGGGTCAAAGCCAATTTTGAGGGCTTATATAGAAGCGACCAATTCTTAGGGTCAAAGCCCATTCTAAGGTCTTAAGATAGGAGCGACCAATTCTGAGGGTCGAGGTCAATTCTGAGGACCTTAAGTAAAGGTGACCAATTCTGAGGGTCGAAGACAATTTTGAGGGCTAAGGTCAATTCTGAGGACCTAAGATGGTTAATTCTATGGGTCGAGATCAATTCTTAGGACCTAAGGTAAGTATATACCAATTTTGAGGGTCTAAGATGATTCTGAGGGATTAAGATGGGAGAAACCAATTCTGAGGGTCGAAGCCAATTCTGATGGTTCATGTCAATTCTGAGGACCTTAAGTTGAGGTGACCAATTCTACGAATCAAAACCAATTTGGAGGACTTAAAATAGAAGTGAACGATTATGTGGTTCGAGATCAATTCTAAGGACCTTAAGTTTAAACGACCAATTTTATTAGTCGAGGACAATTCTGAGGACCTTAAGTTGAAACGACCAATTCTAAGGGTTGAAGCCAATTTTGAGGGTTAAATCCAATTCTGAGGGCTTAAGTATAAGCGACAAATTCTGTGGGTCAAGGTCAATTCTGAGGACCTTAAGTTGAAATGACCAATTATGTGGGTCGAGGTCAATTATGAGGACCTTAAGTTGAAACAACCAACTCTAAGGGTTGAAGCCAATTCTGAGGGCTTAAGTGGAAGCGACCAATTCTGTGGGTCAAAGCCAATTCTGAGGGCTTAAGTAGTGGTGACCAATTCTTAGGGTTGAAGCCAATTCTGAGGGCTTAAATTGAAGTGACCAATTTTGAGGGCTTAGTAAGTTGAAGCGACCAATTATGAGGGTCGAAGCCAATTCTGAGCGCTTAAGTCGAAGCGACCAATTCTACGGGTCGAAGCCAATTCTGAGGTCTTAAGTAGTGATGGCCAATTATGCAGGTCGAAGCTAATTTTAAGGGATTAAGTTGAAGTTTTTTTAGGGAAATTTGGAGACTACATTGGGGGAAATTATCTTGTGGTTCCGTTGGGGATTTTGGTTAAGTGTTTGATTTTAAGATTTTGCATCCGTTGAGGAAGAAGAATTAATCCAAGGATTGGATGTTTCCTTGTTGGGGAATTTTTCATTTTTTGCGGTGTCCTTGCTGGGGGGATATAAATGTTCTTCTAGGGAAGTAAGTGTTCCCCTGGGGAAGTAAGTGTGGTAAAAAAAATTCTTGGTGAAAAAGGTTTAAAATTCATTTGGTAAATTTAGAAATTTTGTTGGGATCTTTCAGCATTTTTTGTGAATTTTTGTACTAAATTTTAGAAGGGTGTCAACTGGCATGGTTTTAGAGGTGCCAAAAGATAGTGGCAAGGTATTTTGGGGGACCTCGAGAAGGTGAAGGGATAGTGCCGATCGATATGTTACTGGGAGCTACCGATCTGCGCCCCTTAGCCTCTTATAAAAGGGGAGCGACATTTCCTCATTTTTCACAGCTTCCAGACTTTCTCTTTTCTGCTCTTTCTTTCTGCAAATTGTTTTAGCATTCAAAAACCAAGAAATGGTTGATTTCTTAAGTAGTGAGACCCACATGGTGTGGCTAAATGTCGATGATTGGGTGAAGTTGGAATGGCAAGTCAGGGTGCCCGTTACGCGGGGTAGGGAGAATGCTTTTGACTCATTCGAGCCAGTAGCTGATGAGCAGACTCTTTTTATGAGCCAACGCATCATGGATCCTCTTGGGTGGTGAAACCTAGCGGTTATGTAAGTGTTGATGACCTTTGGTATTCTTTTCTTCTTTTTTTTGGTGATATTTACTTATTTCTTTGAATTTTGACAAGGGTTTTTCCTTTTGTTCTTTGACAGAATGATATCTCTACGTCGAACCTGTGTTCTTAAGGTACTATGGGGATTAAGGATGTCTGGGAGAACCTTCCATTGGTGGTGCATTGAGTGGTTTCATCAGCCGATTTTGGTAGATTAGCATCTTTACTGGATGAGACGCCTCGTTCGATGGCTGTTCTTTGCGCTTTGGGGGAGAGGTGGCGGGACACCACCCACACCATGCATTTTGGCTTTGGGGAGATGAAAATGACTCCCATCGATGCACAACATTTACTGGGGTTGGATTGTGAGGAGGTTTAAATAGATGTGGATATGACCTTATGGATGACGTCGGCAGTAGTGGAGGCGGCGTTGAGTGATATTAGGCGGATAGCGTTGGGGGAATCTATTTGTTTATCTCTTTTGAGGGAGTTATTGCCGAGTCAATAGATCAATGAGACTGACGGGCGACATGTGGGGGGGATATCCGGTCTATTTATTCTGCTTTTGTTAGGAGGGTTCTTAGTGGAAACGAGTGGCAATGTCGTCCACTTATGGTTTTTGCCATTTTTGAAGGTATTTTTAATGTCCCTTTTTTTACCGGGGGAGCCTGACTTTGGTGACCCTTTATTTTCTTTGGATGCATTCAGCTGGTGCTGCTAGAAAACCTTTATTGGCTCCACGTATCTTCTGGTGGTTTTCTTTATTTTGCGCATATTCCTTTATTCTTTCACATTTTCCTTCATGCATTTTCTTCTTTTGATTTCTTGATTATTGACCTTTGTACTTTGTATACGTTGTTTTATGAGGTGATTGAGCTTAACGCCCAATTAATAGCTTTAAAGGATGAGCCTATTGGGGACTTCTGTCGGATGTACCGGTGGAAGAATTCCAACCGGCAGTCTAGGCAGTCTCTTTCTTTGGGGGCAGTGCATCAGATTTTTAACGGCTTGACGAGTGATCAGGTAAATCCTCTTTCTTCTTAAGACCATTTTCCTTGATGATCTTTTCAAATATTGGTTTTCTGCTGGGAATTTTGCAAGTGACCTTCTATCCCTAGGGAATGACAATCCTGCATACGGGGGTGACCGGGGGGAATGCGCAGCTACGACGTCTGTTGGCACATGAGTTAGGCTATTCCTAGTATCTTGGGGAGAGAGTAGTCCGACAGTTTGTGGAGGAATAGGTGATGGGGATAACTGTGAGGCCCTCTATGTATATGAGGCGAGACCTGGAGATGTCAGATAATGCGAGGCTAGCGGCGATGATTGACGAGCCTTATTAATCATGTACCGACACGGTGGCGACTTATGATTATTTTCACTTTATATCGAGCTGGTTGATGTCGCCCAACGTATATGACATGATGCCTCTCCCCCATGCGGCCTCGAGTCAGCCAATGGGGCTTCCCACAGTGTAGGTGGTATGTCGACATCGACAACGATGATGACCTCAGAGGTTCACCTTGTGTGATTGTCTCTTCCTTCTTATAACATCCAACGAGATGACGGAGGGTCGGTGCGTATGTTTAATCATCCCAATGCGATGGGCGCTGAGGAGCTGGGGCTAATAGAGGGCGTTCTTCAGCCAACGGTATACTTTTCATCTCTTTGTCATTTGATTTTCTGACTTCTTTTTTTTTGCGTAAGACTGACTGATTTTCTCTTTTCTATTTTCTTGCAGCACATTCGGGTGTGGACCAATTGGATAAGGAACATTCAGGACTGGGTATCTTCTACGACGGCTCATATTCAGGATTCAACCTCGGTTCCTTCTTCTCTGGTGTCATCTACCTCGTCTAAGGAGGGGTTTGGTTTGGGGAGCAGAGGTGCGTCATCTCATCGCCAGGGAAAGCGCGTGCATCTCAGGGATGGAGGTTCTTTGATAGAGAGAGAGAGAGAACTAGAAGAGAATGAAAGAGAAATTGAGAGGGATAGAGAATATAGGTGAAGGTAGGAGAGAGAAAGATAGAGAGAGTTGGGGTTCGGGCTGAGTTTCGTTGTATTTTTCCTTTCCTGCAAGGCAAATGTAATAAGACAATATCTATGCAATGGAATGAAGTTTTTGTTAATTTTTGTTTTAGTGACTTAATGCATATGCTCTTTTTACTTTTCTACTCAGATCGTAAAAAGAATTTAAAATGATTTGAGGGAGAATTTATTTTAAAACAAGATAAGTAAAAACATAGGGAGAAGGAAATTCCAAATTCCTTGGAATAAAATTAGTTTTATTGAGTTTTTTTTATTTTGACAAAAAAGTAAAAAGGGAATTTTCCAAAAATAGGGGT
This sequence comes from Sambucus nigra, assembly GCA_949130495.1. NCBI lineage: Eukaryota > Viridiplantae > Streptophyta > Magnoliopsida > Dipsacales > Adoxaceae > Sambucus > Sambucus nigra. Next base: position 372,074,602 of record OX422216.1, read on the forward strand.
TGTCGATAGGCATCCCCTTATCTCGCCTATCGGCATGTCAGTCCAGTCTAATCAACCCAAGGCTTTGATTGCACTTTCTTCAATTGCTTAATACTTAGTGGGGTAAGCTTTTCTCCGAAATTTGTAGTTTTTTTTTTGTCTTTGGTTGGTGTTCACCAAGTATATATAAGGGTATGGCCATCCCCACCATCCTCGCGGTGGGAGGGATAGAAAAAGCGGGCGTCTTCGACGTCGAGAGGATCTTGGTCCCGCACATCCCCTCTGTCGGCGTCTGTGATAAGGTGAAAAATGTAGAGAGATGGAGTCGTCAGTCTATTTTACTCAAAATAGACAAAACAAAAGGGAGTCATCCCGAAAGACAGCATCCAAAGACATACTAATACATACGAAACCAAAAAATGATTCGAAAAGGGTCCGGAGGCTAAGTTACGAAATGGGAAGGTGTTAGGCACCCATTCCACCCTTACAGTCTCTCATGGGTTATTGCTATTTTCCTTTATTTCCCTGTGATATGTGTGCATGTGTATATATAATGGAGATAGGAATCATCGACTTGTATCATGGAAGAGAAGAAGCGCGTCATTCGTAGGAATGTTCCTAAAAGTAATATTAAAAAATAGGATATACGCGATTATCCTAGCGTTGACCATCTTAAGAGAACGATAACGCATGAGGGATAATACCCCCCTAAGAACGAATATATGTATATAGAGAGTCTAAGAGATTAAGGTTAAAGAATATAGAGAAAATAGGAATAAATAGGAAAAGGACTCGAGTCTCGGGTTTTACCCTGAGACGCCTATGTAGCCTATAGAGGCATCAAAGTCCACGTAGTTCATATACCAAACGAGGGGTGTGATTTATCCCATAAATACAATCGGGGACTTCTTTTATATATGTGTGTGTGTAAAAAAGGGTTTTAGTTGTGAGAAAAGTATGAGAATTCCCGTTTGGAATTTATGAGCAAACCCTCTTTTTCTTATTTTTTGGGTTTTATTTATATGAAAATAAGAGATGTGCAATAATACTATATAAAAAAGTATATTAGGGATGTGAGATGAGATAATAAAAGTGCTAAGTAATAAAACAATTAATGCTAATTTAGGAGAATTTGAAGAGAGAGTTGAGAAAGTTGGACCTTCTTGAAGATCTTGAGATTGATCTTGGATGTTGGAGAGCAGCCTTTGCACTTGGGTGATGATGGAGGGTACTTAATTCACCAAGTTTGATGAAAAATGTGACAAAAAGTGAAGGATGGAAAGGGATTTGGATGTGGAAATCACATTGACTTCGAGAGGGGTTTTCTGAGCTCACTGAGAGTGATGGATTTCAGATCTTCCCCTTCTGGAAGGGGGTTAGGCCCTCCTTTTTATAGTCCCAGGGCATTTTCGATCGGCATAGACCTGGTCCTCCTAATTGGCAGGTGTGTTTAGGCACACTGTCGATAGGCAGGGTTTGGAATCTGCCATTTGGCAGTCTCTTTCAGATTCCTTCAGAAAATCGGCCATAGAGCGCAAATCGTTGATCCAAATTATGCACGGGGTGAACCGTTGGAAAGGTAATTCCGAGACCTTCAAAAGTCTTCAGACGGATCTCGGGTTTAGGAGTTGAATTTGGGTCAAATATGGCTCGGAAGCATTCGTCGATCCTTTAGACGTGGAATCGTCGGACGCAAACGGATCGTTCGTCCGCATGGTAAGCCAAAATTGTGCATGGTGCAGATTATTGGAAAGGTTAGGAGATGTACTTAGACATTCCAAAGATCTTAACTCGGTTTAGGGAGATGACTTTGGTCAATCGGGGCCTGGAAGCGCTCGGTGACCTTTCAGAGTAAAATGGATCGTTCGTTCGTATCGTAAGTCAGAATCGCGCATCGGGCAGACTGTTGGAAAGGGGTTTCAGTGCCCTTCAAAGATTTATTTATTCTCGGTAGAGCTGAAGAGTTAACTTTGGTCAAACGGAGCATGGGAGCGTCCGGTGTCCTTTTGATCAAGTTTCGGGGGAAAATGGGTCATTCGTTCGCATCGTAAGTCAGAATTGCGCACGAAATTGACCATTAGAAAGGGGTTTCAATGCCCTTCGAAGATTCATTCAGTCTCGGTTGAGATGAAGAGTTCTACTTTTGGTCAAATGGAGCCTGGGAGTGCTCGATGGCCTTTAGGTGAGTACTCGGGGTATGACTTAGGTTTGTAAAGATGAGGGGAGGTGCTAGGGAACCTACAAAGAGGTTGGGGGGTGTTAGAATGGGGTTTCTACAGAGCCCCTTGACGGATGAGTTTGGAGTAAACGATAGTCATCGAATAGACACCATATGATGCCTTTGAAAGAAGTCGATTCTGAGGACCTGGGGATGAGGATGACTGATTATGCGGGTCAAAGCCAATTATAAGGGATTAAGTATGAGGGTGACCGATTCTGAGGGTCGAAGCCAATTCGTAGGGCTTAAAGATGAGGGTGACAAATTCTGCGGGTCGAAGCCAATTCTGAGGGCTTGAAAGTGAGGGAGACCGATTATGCGGGTCGAAACCAATTCTGAGGGCTTGAAGGTAAGGGTGACCGATTCTACAGGTCGAAGCCAATTCTGAGGGCTTAAGATGAGATGGCCAATTCTACAGGTCGAATCCAATTCGGTAGGCTGGAAGATGAGGGTGACCAATTCTGCGGGTCGATGTCGATTCTGAAGGCTTGAAGGTGAGGGTGACTGATTTTGTGGATCGAAGCCAATTCTGAGGGCTTGGGTAAGATGACCAATTCTTAGGGTCGAAGACAATTTTGAGGGCTTAGGGTAAGATGACCAATTTTGTGGGTCGAAACCAATTCTGAGGGATTAAGTATGACTAATTCTGTGGGTCGAAGCCAATTATGGGGGCTAGAAGATGAGATGGCCAATTCTACGGGTCGAAGCCAATTCTACGAGCTAGAAGATGAGATGATCAATTCTGCGGGTTGAAGCCAATTCTGAGGGCTTAAGTTGAGAAGACCAATTCTGCGGGTCGAAGCCAATTTTGCGGGCTTAAAGGTGTGATGACCAATTCTGTGGGTCGAAGCCAATTCTGTGGGCTAAAAGATAAGATGACCAATTCTGCGGGTCGAAGCCAATTCTGCGGGCTAGAAGATGAGATGACCAATTCTGCGTGTCGAAGCCAATTCTGCGGGCTTGAAGGTGTGATGACAAATTCTGCGAGTCGAAGCCAATTCGGCGGGCTAGAAGATGAGATGACCAATTCTGCGGGTCAAAGCTAATTTTGCGAGCTTAAGCTGAGATGACCAATTCTGCGAGTCGAAGCCAATTAAGAGGGATTAAATTTATATGACCAATTCTGCGAGCTTAAGTTGTGATGTTCTTGGGGAACTCTATCGGCGAAATTACCATGTGATTTTGATTTGAGCTGGGGAGCTGATTGCTTGGGAAAATTTTGTATCTTCTCAAGATTTTGCATCGTGGGTTCCTCCCATAGTGGTGGAGGTCCGTCGACATCTACAACGGCAGTGACTTTGGAGGTCCCCTTTGTGAAGTTGCATACTCCTTCATACAACATCCAATCGACTGATAGAGGGATGGTGCCTATGTTGCATCGTCCTCATGCGATGGATCCAGAGGAGTTGGGCTTGACAGAATAGGTCCTTCATCCTTTGGTATATCTTTCTATTCTTTTCTTTTTATTTCTTTTTTATTCCCTTTGATCTTTTATGTTTGATTTTGATTCTTCCTTTTCTTGCATCAAGTCCGGGTATCCACTACTTGCCTGAGGGATATTAGGGATTAGATATCTTTGGTGACTGCCCACATTCGGGATGCGGTTCCTGTTCCTTCTTGCTTGGTTCTGTCTACCTCATTTGGGGAGGAGTCTATTTCGAGTAGCGGTGGTTCGTAATCTCGCCACAGGGGAAAGATAACGTGTCACAGGGGTGGAAGCTCTTAGGAGAGAGAGGGGGAAGGGTAAGAGAGAGAGAATGTGGGTTCGGGTTGAGTCCCGTTATTTTTGCTTTTCTATATTTCCTGCAAGATTAATTTAACACTGAGAAATATCTATGCAATGCAATGAAGTTTTTTTTATTATCTTCTGTTATTAATGAATGAATGCATGCCCATTCGCTTTTTACCTTGCTTCTGAGACCGTAAAAAGAGATATTTTTGAAGGAAAGTTTTATTCACAATGAGGATTTATATAAAGATGAAAAGGGGATTTTTGAATTTTTGTTGAGAATATCAATTTATTTTTATTAAGTTTTCTGAATTTGACAAAAGAGGAAAAAGGAAGATTTCTAAATACAGGGTGTTGTCGATAGGCAAGCACCTTGTCCAGCCTATCGGCAGGTCAGTCCAGTCCCATCAATTCAAAGCTTTGATTGGTACCTTCTTCAGCTTTTGGTACCTTGTGGGGCAGGATTTCCTCCAACTTCTGCAAGGATTATGTCCTTTGTGAGGGTTTTCAAGTATAAAAGAGGGGTAAGGGTGGAGTGCTTTCATCACACCTTCACATGCCTACTTTCTTGTTCTGTGAGATGTCTCTCCCTGGTAGTGTGGAGTTTGCCAACTACCTCGAGACTTTGGAGGCAATGTGCTCCTACAACGTCAACTACGATGCTTTCAACATGCGTCGAGTCTCTTTATGAAATAATCGACCCATAGAGTGGAACATGCTGATGGCGACGGTATAATTTTGGTACCCCGAAGACCATGTATTCCGCTTTGGCTTGGAAGAAGTTTGTCCAACTTATGAGGAATTTTCTGCCATGTTGGTAGTAAATCCTATTGTGGCGGATGCTATGACTGAGTTTTCTCGATCTCCCCATGTGTTATTGGCTGGACTTCTCCACGTCTCACCCTCGTCGGGTAGATCCTTATTTACTGGAGGAATGATTTTGTCTTCTGACGGTGTTGCGATCCATGCATTTGCAGGAGGTTGGTGATGCTGGATATGCCAGATCCGTCATTCTAGGCTTGGTTTCAAAATTACTTCTAGTGACCGGGGAGCTTCTGGTGGACCCACAACTTACAGGTATTACTTTATGGATGTCCTACTGTCACAATTATGTGGCGGTGATACTGGCGGAGACTCTGAATGGCCTGGATTCCTGGAGAGAAGGTCGTTCTGACTTTCTAAGGGGTAGCCCTGTGATACTGTTCATGTGGTTGTCTGAAATATTCTGCCTGGTGACTCCTCCGGAATATCCTTTATAATCTGTACCCTACTTCTTTTCGTGCCATTTCATCAATGCGGGCCTGGATATCGAGAGATGGGAGAACTGGTTTATGGAGGATGGGGATCTAAATCCATACTGGTCAGTGCCTTGGCGGGGACAACTGCTGCCTATTTTGGAACTGGGGGAATACCCGTACGTCTGGCTGGTTGGTCTCATACAGACCTCCTTATATTTCCCTTGGCGACTTCTGTACCAATTTGGCTGGGAGCATATTGTGCCACCTCGGACACTGGATTTATTTTCGGTAGAATATCTAAAAGAGCTTCTGCGTATGCGGCTTGGCTCTTTGTGGGAGAGTCGGTAACCGTCGACCCGTCCCTCTCAGTCTGTTGGGAGAGTTTGGCACATCCCTGGGGATTATATGAAGTGGTTGTGGAGAAGAGTAGTCATCAAGATATTGAAAGTGGAGGCTGGACAGAGGTGTCTTATCTTATCTGATAACATGGAGGGAGGTGCGGTAGTTTTTTCGAGGCTGGTTCGAGCTTATTGGTCCATGGAGGGTCTGCGTCACTCTATTCAGGCAGGGCAAGCTTGGGGACCTCAGGATGTAGATGATGATGATGGAGCGGGCTCCTCTAATAGCTGTGAGTAGGATTCTTGGAGAGTTTGTTTTGTAATGGGGAATAAATTTGGGAATTTCATTTATCTTTTTTAGGAAGGCAGGGGGGAAGGGAGTCATCCGTTCCTTTTTTTATGTAATTGTACCATAATTTATTATTAGTGAAATAAATAAATGTTTAATCATCCAGCTGTGCCTTTTGATGAATTTTGTATTTTGAATTATCTAGACTGATCGCTAAGGCATATATAATCCTTTTGTTCAAGTATATGTTAGAATGGACTGTCGTTATCGGAGATAAGAAAAGAATAGTTTTTTGCAAAAAATAAAGGGGTCATGCTCACGTAAGATGTATGAGCTACCTACGTACATTTAGGGGTTTTGAATTTTTATTATTTTTCTGCAAATGGTTCTTGCAGAGGATCAGGGCCATATAGTTCTGGGTAGAAGGAAATGAAGATTTTTTTTAATAGAAGGGAGATGATACGAGTCGTAGCATGCCGAGATTTTGGACTAGGGGTATAACTTCTTGAGACAGTCCAGGTTGACTGGACAAGCCATCTCTTCTCCATCTAGGTCGGTGAGCATGGAGGCACCTCCAGACAAGACTTTCTTCACAATGTATGGGCCGCTCCAATTGGGCTTGAATTTCCCTATGGGGTCCCAAATGGGCTCTACTATTTCTTTGAGGGCTAAATCCCCTTTTCGAACATCGCAGTCTTTGACTCTCTTATTGAATGATCGCGCTATTCAGCGATGGTACCCTTGTATGTGATACAACGCTTTTGGTCTCCTTTCGTTCAAGAGTGACAGCTCATCGAGAGGGATTTGATGCTAGTCCTCCTTACTGACCTTGCTTTCAAGCATGACGCGTAACTAGGGTATTTCCAGCTCTACAGGTAGGACTGCTTCCATGTCGTAGACTAAAGAGTAAGGGGTAGCCCCAGTAGAGGTTCAGATTAAGGTTTGATAGCCCCAAAGGGCGTATGGGATTCGGTCGGCCCAATCTCGACAACTTTCAATCATCTTACTGATGATGTCTTTTAGGTTCTTGTTGGTGGCTTCGACTGTACCATTGGTTTGAGGACGGTGGGGAGAAGATTTATGTCTCTGAATCCCATACTCGTTGACCACTTTTATGACTTTTGCCTCTAAATGCAACCCGTTATTTGCACTAGCTTGTGCGGGACCCCATATCGGCAGATGATGTTTTTCTTGATGAATTGGGCCACTTTCTTGGCATTCAGGACTGCGTATGACTCGGCTTCGACCCATTTGGTGAAGTAATAAATGGCAACTAGGATGAACTCATTCCCATTGAAGGCCTTGGGTGTAACCTTCCCTATGATGTCGATACCGCGAGTGGAGAACGACCAGGGAGAAGTCATGTTGTACAATACACGCGGAGGCAGGTATTGAAGGTTAGAAAACTGTTGGCATTTGAGGCATCTCCGGACATAGGTGGAGCAATCTTGGATCATGGTGGTCCAATAGTAGCCTTGTCGAATGATCTTCTTGGCACGCATGTGACCATTTATGTGGGGCCCGCATTCCCCACTGTGGATTCTATGCATTACCTCTTCAATGTCAGCCCATGCGATGAAGTATATATGGGTTCCATCGAATTTTCTCTTAAATAGTGCTTTATGACAGATGATGAACTGGGCAGCCAGTCGTCGGAGGGTCACCTGGTCCTTATTGTTGGAACCCTCAGGATACTTACCATGCTTGAAAAGGTTCCAGATATCATAATACCAGCAATTGGCTAGCTTGGTATCTTCTTTGGTGATGAGCTCAATGTGGTAGCAGTGGGTTGGTTCGTCTTGCTTCTGGACTAGGAAGGGGCCATTGTTATTCCTTCGGGCATGTCGACCATAGAGGCTAGGGTAGCAAGGGCATCGGCTAGGTTATTATTTGCTCGAGGTAGGTAATGGAAGGTGATGTCTTAGAATTGAGAGGCTAGTTCTTTTAAGTGGGCATGGAAGGGCTGGAGTTTCTCGTCCTTGACCTTCCATTTTCTGAGCACTTGACCAATGATGAGGCCAGAATCCCCATAGACATCTAGGCATTGAATTCTTTTTTGGAGAGCAACTTTGAGCCCTATCGTACACGCCTCGTATTCAATCATGTTGTTGGTGCAGGGGAAATCTAATTTGATAGCGATGGGAGTGTGGGAGTCATCCGTGGCGATCAGAAGTATCCCAATGCCATATGCCTTTTTGTTGGCAGTGCCGTCGAAGGTCATCTTGAGCGGTGTAGAGGATGTTTTCATCTGGGAATTCAGAGATCCAGTCATCAGCCTCTTCCATGGGGTAGTAAGTGAGGTATTCAGAGATGGACCTTCTTTTCATAGCTTTCTGCATTACGTACACGATATCAAACTCGACTAGGAGCATCAACCATCGGGCCATTCGGCTGGATAAGGCGGGTTTCTCAAGCAGTTACTTGATGGGGTCCATTCGGGATACATGTTTAATGGGGAAGGCGAGCATGTTGTGCCGCAGCTTTTGGGTGACCCATATAAGAGCGACGCATGCTTTTTCCAAAGCAGTGTAGTTGACTTCGTATCCGACCAATTTATGACTGGCATAATAGACGACTCTTTCTTTGTGGGAATCCTTAAGGTATTAGGCTAGTAAAGCCCCAGCTGCAGTGTCGGTTATGGTTAGGTATAGAAGCAAGGGGAGACCAGGCTGTGGTGGTATGAGTACCGAAGGTTGGTTCAAATATTTTTTGATTCGGTCAAAATCTTCTTGACATGCCTCATTCTAAATCTTAATTGAATCCTTTCTGATGAGTTTGAAGATAGGTTCACAGATGGAGGTGAGATGGATGATGAACCAACTGATGTATTGCAATTTTTCTGAGGAAACCATGGACTTCTTTCTCCGTTCGGGGAGGTGGCATCTCAAGTATGGATTTTATCATGGCAGGATCTTCTTTTATCCATTTCTCACTCACCATGAATCCCAAGAGTTTTCCTTTTGTAATGCTGAAGACACATTTATATGGATTGAGTCTCATTTGATAACGTCGCAGTCGTTCGAAGAACTTTCATAGAGTGGGAAAATGATCTTCTCTAGTTTTGGACTTGATAATCATATCATCCACATAGATCTCGACTTCTTTGTGAATCAGATCGTGCAGGATGGTTGTGGCAGCCCTCTGGTAGGTAGCCCTAGCATTCCTGAGACCAAATGGCATAACAGTGTAGCAAAAAGTTCCCCACGGTGTGATGAGCTTAGTTTTTTCTTGGTGATCTGGGTGTATTTTGATTTGGTTATATCCGGCAAACCCGTCGACGAATGACTTAAGAGCATGTCTGGTTATGTTGTCCACGATCATGTCGATATTGGATAGTGGTTAATCATCATTTGGAGAGGCTTTGTTTAAGTCCTTTCAGTCTACACACATCCGAACTTTCCCTCCTCATTTCGGTACATGCACTATGTTGGTTAACCATGTGGGATATTCGATCACACGAATGAAGCCCACGTTCAGCTGTTTGACCACCTCTTCTTTGACTTTGAGCGACCATTTGGTGCGGAGCTTTCTCAGATTTTGTTTAACCAGATTGTAGTCTAGAAGAGTGGGGATCTCATGTTGAGCTATTTCATATTTAATGCCAAGAATATCGCCATAGGACCACGCGAAGACATCCACGAATTCCTTCAATAATTCTTCGAGTTGTGCGTGCTCATGCTCGTCGAGGGTAGCCCCTATCCTAATCTCGCGCAGTTGTCTACTAGAACCAAGGTTAACAATGACAGTCTCTTCTTCATTAACTTGAACGCGGTTATGTTGTTTATTATTAACCTTATTTAGATTAGTTAAGAATTTTTCATTTGCAAAATCATCATCATCAAAAGTTTGATTAGAATCTAAGAAATTAATGTAAGGCACAACAAGATACTCAAAATATTCGTTTATTTTATTGATAGGAAAAACGGCATTGAGAACCTCATCAAAGGAGGTCTCGATTACATTTGAGCAAGGATAGATAACAAAAGAAGAAATGGGGTAAACATTGGGGTTAAGTGGGATTTTAACAGGTAGAACCGGCACAACATGCCAGTTGAGGAGAGGTGTATTAGTAGCTTTAATCAGGTGGTATGGATACAGTGATTTAGTGCTTGAATGAACCATGTAGAGTGTCATCCCTAGTGTCTGTAAGTTGAACGAGTCCTCGGAGTCACTTTCCTCAGTCTCTTCAGTATCTTTGATGAGTGGTTGTACATGGTGTTAGGAACTTTCGGCCCATGGGTAGCTATCCTAAGAAAAGATCTCCATTCCGGGTGTCATCTTCTTATCTATATGGTCATACCATGGTTTCGGAAAGCCACAAAAGGGGAATTACTCGCCCTCTTTGATAAATCATCCATTCAGGGAATCACCTGGGATAGTCTGAATGCAGTCTAGTATTCTTTTTGGTCGAGACTGACGGATCATTTAGAGCTCTTGTTCTGACAGTTGATACCCCAAACCACAAGGAGGGAAAGTTTTCTGTAGTTCAATGGGCTCAAGTAACCCTTACTGTCTTAGTCCTAGCCCCAATCCGGGCATGAAGTGCATGTTTCTGAACATCTGAATCACATTGACGTTTCTATAAGGGTCGTATTTTGGAAAAACCCTTTCTTTAAAATCGTCCCCTACTGGGGTTAGAAGTTGTTCAACTCGGAATCCTGATAGGAGCGTATCACTTGACCCGTGTTGTATCTCAAGAGCTCAAAAATTGGGATAGTATTGTCCTCCCATTGTTGCTCGAACATGCGGTAAGAAGTTCTTCTTCACTATGTTGACTTGTTCTTCCTCGGATGGCCGATTGGTCATGGTGGTTGCCTTTTTCCTCCATCGGGCTATGAAGTTACTGATCGATTCCCCAGAATTCTATTTGAGCAACTATAAATCACGGTGGGTGACCTCATGCTCTTCGTTGTATTTTTACTGCGACATTAATTCTCGAGCTACATCCTCCCACTTATGTATTCTGGACTCCTTGAGAGACAAAAACCATCGGAGGGCACTATCCTTCAAAGTTTTTAAAAATAATTGGGCCATCACTTCCTTAGAAGCCCCTAGAAGAGTCATGGAACGGTGATAACTACGAAGATGAACAATCGGGGGTCCAGTCCCTCCAAATTTCTCTATATTTTGCATCTTGAACTTCTCGGGTAGCCTTGCCTTAGGATAAGGAGACATGTGGGTGTAGTCCATGTAAATTCCAGAGATTCTGACTTGGTTGAACTTCTTAGTTAGCGTCTTGAGATCTTCTTTGACTTTGTTCAACTCTTCCTATTTTAGATCAATGATCATAGGCAAGTTAGCCCTAGGCTGGGCAAGGTTTGGCATAGGAAGCTGGACAGGCGGTAGCCCATTAACAGGAGGGGCATGCGGAGCGTGTTGATACTCTTCGAGAACCCAGATTAGCTAGGGTGGACCCATAGCGCAAGGGAATAGGGCCTCAAGCTCTTGAAGAATAGGAACTTGGTTTCGTTGCATCTCTTGAAGCTTAGTCTGAAGGTTGTTAATCTTGGACACGAGCTGGGCTAAAACTTCCATTAGATCTGGATGCACAACTGGTACTTGATCCGTGTTCTCCATGGAAATTGGATCGATAACGGACTCAGAAGAAGTAGCCGGGGAACGGACGGAATTCCGAGGTGATTTGACTGAAAACCGAAGCCAATAAGGAGCCAGGCCAAGGGCGTGCGATTGACCTGAGAAGGCGTAAAATGGGATTTATTTTTGACAAAAAAGGATGAAATTTTTTTGACATATTTTTTCTTTTTGAGATTGAAAGACGAACTATTTTTGGATTTTTGATAGAGGAAGGAGAAATATTTTTGGATTTTTGAAAAATAAGGGAGAAATGTTTTTGGATTTTTGATAAAGAAAGGATAAATGTTTTTGGATTTTTGATAAAGAAAGGAGAAATGTTTTGGGAGACGGGTCTCAGCATGATGATTATTATTATGTTCTCACTTTTATTAAATTCTCGTAAATACAAAATTAAATTCCGAACGGGACCCAAGCCTGGAAAAGTTGATCATTACAAGGGAACGATAACGCATGCGGGATAATACGCCACTAAGAACGAATATATGTATATAGAGAGTCTAAGAGAGTTAAGTTTAAAGAATATAGAAAAAAAATAGGAAAAAGTAGGAAAAGGACTCGAGTCTCGGGTTTTACCCCGAGATGCCTACGTAGCCTATAGAGGCATCACAGTCCACGTAGTTCGTATACCAAACGAGGGGTGGGATTTATCCCATAAATCCAATCGGGGACTTTTCTTATATGTGTGTGTGTGTAAAAAAAGTGTTTTAGTTGTGAGAATTCCCATTTGGAATTTATGAGCAACCCTTTTTTCTTGTTTTTTGGGTTTTATTTATATGAAAAGAAGAGATGTGAAATAATACTAAATAAAGAGTTTATTAGGGTATTTGAGATGAGAGAATAAAAGTGCTAAGTAATAAAACAAATTAATACGAATTTAGGAGAGTTTGAAGAGAGAGTTGAGAAAATTGGACCTTCTTGAAGATCTTGAGCTTGATCTTGGATGCTGGAGAGAAGACCTTGCACTTGGGTGATGATGGAGGGTACTTAATTCACCAAGTTTGGAAAAGGTGATGAAAAGTAAAGGTTGGAAAGGGATTTGGATGTGGAAATCAAGTTGACTTCGAGAGGGGTTTTCTGAGCTCACTAAGGGTGATAGATTTCAGCTTTTCCCCTCATGGAAGGGGGTTAAGCCCTCCTTTTTATAGGCCCAGGGCATTTTTGATCGTCATAGACTTGGTCCTGCTAATTGGAAGGCACTGCTAATAGGCAGGGTTTGGAACCTGCCCTTTGGCAGTCTCTTTCAGGTTCCTTCAGAAAATCGTCCGTAGAGCGCAAATCGTTGATCCAAATTGTGCACGGGGTGAACTATTGGAAACATAATTCAGATACCTTCGAAAGTCTTTTGTACTGCTCTCGAGTCCAGGAGTTAACTTTGGGTCAAATGTGGCTCAGAGGCATTCGTCGGTCCTTTGGACGTGGTATCGTTGGACGCAAAGGGATCATTCGTCCGTATGGTAAGTAAGAATCATGCACGGGGCAGACTGTTGGAAAGGTTAGGAGATTTACTTCAAAATTTCGAAGAGCTTGACTCAGTTTGGGGAGTTTAATTTGGTCAATCGGAGCCTGGAAGTGCTCGGTGACCTTTCAGAGTAAAACGAATCGTTCGTCCGTACCGTATGTCAGAATCATGCACGAGGCGGACCATTGGAAAGGGGTTTCAGTGACCCTTGAAGATTCATTCAGTCTCGATCGATCTAAAGAGTTGGCTTTGGTCAAATGGAGCCTGGAGCATCTGGTGACCTCTTGATCAAGTTTCGAGGTAAAATGGGTGGTTCGTCTGCACCGTAAGTCATAATCGCACAAGGGATTGATCATTGGAAAGGGGTTTCAGTGACCTTTAAAGATTCCTTTAGTATCGGTTGAGCTAAAGAGTTTTACTTTTGGTCAAACGGAGCTTGGGAGTTCCCGATGGCCTTTAAGTCAGTACCCGAGGTATGACTTAGGCTTGTAATTATGAGGGGAGGTGCTAGGGAGCCTACAGAGAGGTTAGGGGGTATTAGAATGGGGTGTATACAAGGGGTATGGGTGGAGCATTTTATTACACCTACACATTCCTTCTCTTTTGTATTCTTCTTGCTTCTTATCTCATCACTTTACGATATGGCTCGCTCCAAAAGTGTTCAATTTGATACTTACCTCGAAACTTCAGAGGCGATATGCTCATACAATGTTGATTATGATGCTTTAAACATACGTCGAGTTTCTTTATCGTGCAATCGACCTATAGAATGGAACATGCTCATAGTAGAGGTGGAATTATCATACCCTGAAGACCATGTCTTTCACTTTGGGTTGGACGAAGTCTGTCCAACTTATGAAGAGTTCTTTGCCATATTGAGGATAAATCCTAATGTTGCGATAGCTATGCCTAAATTTTTTGGGTCTCCTCGAGAGCTATTAGTAGGACTTCTAAATATCTCACCTTTGGCGTCTCGTTCACTGGTTTGCATTTGTAGGATGTTGGTGATACGGGATATGCTAGAGAAGTTATTCCTGACTTAATTTCAATATTATTATTGTTAAGTGTGGAACTGTTGGTGCACCCCCAACTTACAGTCATCGCTTCATGGATGTCGTACCATCGCAATCCTGTGGCTGTGATACTAGCGGAGACTCTGAACGGTCTGGATACCTACGACATGGTTGTTTTAATTTCCTAAGGGGGAGCCATGTAATGCTGTTCATGTGACTGTTGGAGAGATTACTTAGGGCGTTCCCTCATGAATATCCCTTGTCGGTTGTGCCAAACTATTTTTCTCACTACTTTATTAGCATAGGCCTGGACATCGAGAGCTGGGAGAATTAGTTTGTGGAGCACGGGGCTCGAGGCTTGAATTGGCAAGTGCCTTGGTGGAGGGGAGCTACTTCCCATTCTATAACTGGGAGAATACAAGTAAGTTAGGTTGGTTGGCCTCAGACAAAAATCTTTCTAATTTCACTGGCGATTCCTCTGCCAATTTGTCTAGGAACAGATTGTGCTACCTCAGACACTAGACTTCTTTCCCGTGGATGAATTGACATAGTGCATGCACATGTGACTGGGTTCTTTATGGCATAATTGCCAACCGTCGACCCTTCCTTCCCAATATGTTGGTAGAGTCTAGAATATTTCTAGGGACTACATGAAGTAGTTGTGGAGAAGAGTAATTGTCAAGATACTAGTTGTGGAGACCAGGAGAAGGTGGTTCGCCATATTTGACACCATGGAGGGAGGTGTTTTTATTTTCCCTAAGCTGGTCCGAGCTTACCGTTCCATGGAGCGTCTATGGCACACTATTTAGGTAGGGGAGATTTGGGGACCCCAAGATGTTGACGATGATGGGACCGATTCCTCTAGCAGCTATGGGTAGAATCCCTCCAGGATCTATTTGTGAAGCTTTTGTGATGTGTTTGATTATGTATGAGAATAAATTTGGAAGGGTTATTTTTAGGAGTAGTTTTTTTCTGGGGTTTTTTGGGGGTTTTAAGAAAGTAGGGGTAGGTTGGCAAGGGAAGTTATTTGACTCCCTATGCCGATGTAATTGTAATGGAATTTTTCGTCAATGAAATAAAGAAAATTATAATTATATTATTGTGCCTCTTGATGAGCTTTACATTTGAATTACCTATACCAATCGGTAAGGCATACATAATCCTTTTATTCATGTACATGATAAAAATGAACTATCATTCTCGGAGATAAGAAAAGAATAGAATTTTGTGAATTAGAAGGGAGCCATGATCATGTAAAGGGTATGAGCTGCCTATGTACCTCTGGGGTTTTCAAAAATTATCTGAGATTCATTTTGAGAGTAAAAAGATTTTTAGAGGATCATTCCCCATTAGTTTTGAGTAGAGGGAAATTAAGATTTTTTTAGAATTGAAGGGAGATGAGAAGAGTCATAGCGCGCTGAGATTTCGGACTAGGGGTAGAATTTCATGAGACGATCCAGGTTGACTGGATGGCCCATATCTTCCCAATAGAGGTTAGTGAGCATATCAGTGTCTCCTGATAAGATATTCTTCACAATGTAGGGGCCATTTCAATTGGGCGTTAATTTCCCTCTGAAGTCCCATATGGACTCTACTATTTCTCTAAGGGCTAAGTCCCCTTCTCAGACACCACAGTCCTTGAATCTATTATTAAATGATCGTGCTATTAGATGATGGTATCCTTTTATGTGATATAGAACTTTCAGTCTCGTTTCTTCCATGAGTGACAACTCGTCAAGACGACCATGATTCCAGTCTTCCTCATTGACTTTGATTTCAAGCATTATTTGTAGTGAATGGATGGACTGCTTCCATTATATATACTAGAGAGTAAGGGGTAGCCCCAGTAGATGTTCTAATTAAAGTGCGGTAGCCCCAGAGGGCGTAAGGGATCCGATTGACCCAATCTCGACAGCTTTCAGTCATCTTGCTGATGATAACTTTGAAGTTTCTATTAGCAGCTTAAATTGCTTTATTGGTCTGAGATCGGTAGGAATAAGATTTGTGTCTCTGAATCCCTTACTCTTCAACCACTTCTGTGACCTCTTCTTTAAAATGCAACTCGTTATCTGACACCGGCTCATGCGAGACCCCATATCGATAAATGATGTTTTTCTTGATGAATGTGGCTACCTTCTTGGCATTCAGGACTGCATATGACTCGACTTCGACCTATTTGGCGAAGTAATCTATGGAAATCAGGATGAAATCATGCCCATTGGAGGCTTTGGGTGTAACTTACCTATGATGTCGATACCCTGTGTGGAGAACGGTTAAGGAGAAGTCATGTTATACAATTACTGAGAAGGCAAGTGTTGGAGGATGGAGAACTGTTTGCATTTAAAATATCTTTGACCATAGGTGGTGCAATCTTGAACCATGGTAGCCGAGTAGTAACCCTGTCGGATGATTTTCTTGGAAAGTATATGGCCATTCATATGGGGTCCACATCCCCTCTATGGATTTTCTGCATCATCTCTTCAATGTCAACTCATTCGATGTAGTGTAAATCGGCTCATTAAAGTTTTTCTTAAAAAAGTGCTTTATCACAGATAATTTATTGGGCAACCAGTTTGTGGAGGGTTTCTTGGACTTTCTTGTTAGAATCTGAGGGATACCTACCATTATTGAGGAGGCGCCAAATATCATAGTACCATTAGTGGGCTATATCAAGATCTTCTTCTGTGATGAGCTCAATTTGGTAGCAATGGATTGGTTTATCTTACTTTTGGACTAGCAAGGGGGCATTATTATTCCTTCGAGCATGTCAACTATGGAGGCTAAGGTAGCAAGGGCATCGGCTAGGTTATTCTTTGCTCAGGGAAGGTAGTGGAAGGTGATATCTTAGAATAGGAAGCCAACTTTTATAAGTGGGCAAGGAAGGGTAAGAGTTTCTCGTCCATTACTTTCCATCTTCTGAGTACTTGATGACGATGAGGGCCTAAATCCCTATAGACATATAGGCATCAAATTCCTTTCTTGAGAGTGACTTTGAGGCCTACCATGCATGCCTCGTACTCAGTCATGTTGTTGGTGCAGGGAAAATTTAACTTGATGGCAATGGGAGTCTGAGAGTCATCAAGGGAAATTAGGTGTATCCTAATTCCATACCCTTTATTCTTGGAGGAATCGTCAAAAAACATTTTCCAACGGAGTTATTCTCGAGAGGTATAAAGGATATTTTCATCCAAGAACTCAGATATCCAAACATCAATCTCTTCTGTAGGGTAGTTAGAGATGGATCTTCCTTTCACGAATTTTGTGTGACATACACGATATCAAATTCGGCTAGCAGTATCAACCATTGGGCCATTCGGCTAGACATGGCAAGTTTCTATAGAAGGTATTTAATAGAATCCATTCGGGACACAAGTTTTATGGGAAAGGTGAGCATGTAGTGTCATAATTTTTGGGTGACCCGAATAAGGGTGACACATACTTTTCCCAAGGCTGTGTAGTTAACTTCTTACCCGACTAACTTTCGACGGGCGTAGCAGATGGATCTTTCTTTACGGTATTCTGCAAGGTATTAGGCTAGCAAAGCCCTATTTGCAGTATCCATTACGATCAGGTATAGGAGAAGGGTAAGACTAGGTTACAATGGCATGATTAAAGGAGGTTGGGTTAGGTATTACTTGATTCGGTCAAAGTCTTTTTGGCAAGCTTCATTCCAAGCCTTAGTGGAATCCTTTCGGAGAAGTTTGAATATAGGTTCACAGATAGAAGTCAATTGGCTGATGAACCGACTGATATACTGTAATTCTCTAAGGAATCCTCGGACTTCCTTCTTCGTTCGAGGTGGTTGCATTTCGAGTATAGATTTTAGCTTGACAGGATTTTCTTTAATCCCCTTCTCACTAACCATGAATAGTAAGATTTTTCCTTTGGTAATGCTGAAGACACATTTCTGTGGGTTAAGTCACATATGATATTGTTGTAGTCGCTAGAAGAACTTTTGAAGAGCGGGAACATGACCTTCCCTAGTATTCGACTTGATAATCATATCATCTACTTACTCCTCGAATTCTTTGTGTATACGATCATGTAAGATGGTTGTGGAAGCCCTTTGGTAGGTAGCCCCTGCATTTTTTTTTAGACCAAATGGCATAATGGTGTAGCAAAAAGTTCCCCAAGGGGTGATAAATGCAATTTTCTCTGGATGATCCAGGTGCATCTTGATCTGATTATATCTAGCAAACCCATCAACGAATGACTTAATAACGTGACTGGTTGTATTCTCCACAATCATGTCGATATTGGGTAATCGGTAATAATCCTTTAGAGATGCCTTATTCATATCTCGATAATCAATGCACATGTGAACCTTCCCCCTTGGTTTCAGCACAGTTATGATGTTGGCTAGCCATGTGGGATATTCGATCACACGAATGAAACCCACGTTCAACTGTTTGACCACTTCTTCCTTAACCTTTAGTGACCATTCAATGTGGAGATTTCACTGTTTCTACTTGATCGGTTTGCATTTTGGGAGAGTTAGAATCTCGTGATGAGCGATCTTGGGATCAATATCAGGCATATCATTATAGGACCATGCGAAGACATCTAGAAACTAATTCAGTAATTCCTCGAGTTACGCACGCTCATGCTCGTTAAGGGTGGCCCCTATCCTAATGTCACACAGTTGTCTATTAGAACCGAGATTAGTAATAACAGTTTCATCTTTATTAACTTGAATGCGGTTATGCTTTTTATTATTAACCTTATTAATATCATTTAAGAATTGTTCATTTTCAAGATCATCATCATCAAGAATTTTATTAGAATTAAGACAATTAAAGTAAGGCATAGTAAGATACTCAAAATCTTTGTTTATTTCATTATTTAGAAAAACAACATTGAGAACCTCATCAAAGGAGGTATAGATTACATCAGAGTACGAAGGAACAACAGAAGAAGAAACGGGATAAACATAAAAATTGGGTTGTATTTTAGCAGGTGGAATAGGTACAATATGCCAGTTGAGGAGAGGTGCGTCAGCAAATTTGATCAGGTAGGATGGATCCGATGATGCAGCGCTTAAGTGAACCATGCAGAGTGTCAAACCCAGTGTCTGCAAGTTAAATGAATCCTCAGATTCACTTCCCTCGGAGTCTCCGGTATGAGCTATGGTCTTCTCAATGCATGATTACACATGATTCTAGGAACTTTCGACCCATGAGTAGCTGTCTTGGAAAAAGATCTCCATTTCTGGTTTTATTTTCTTGTACACATGATCATACCATGGTTCAGGAAATCCATAAAAAGGGAAATCCTCACCCTTTCTGATGAATCTTTCGTTCAAGGTATCTCTTGAGACAGTCTTGGCACTTTCTAGCTTTCTATTTATCTGAGGTTAACGGAGCATTTTGAGTTCTTCTAATAACGATTAATAACCCAAACTGTAAGAAGGAAAGGACATGTTCTTAAGCATCTGGATCACATTTATGTTGTCATGAGTGTTATACTCCAAGAAAACCCTATCGTTGAAATCATCCCTGCTGGGAGTAGAAGTGGTTAGACTCAAAAACCTAACAGGAGCATATCATTTGGACCATATTGTATCTCTAGTACTGGATTTTTGGTGCTTGCATGATCAGTGTTATCGTTGTCTCTTAGGATGGTGATGACCTTCCCATTGGTGAAGAGCTTCAGTATTTGATGAAGGGAAGAAGACAAACCCTTGATATTATGGAGGCATTCTCATCCAAGCAACAGATTAAAACAAGTTGGGATGTCGATGACTTGGAATTTAACACCAGGATTTATAGGGCGGTCGACCCCTATTGTAAGCTTTATTGATCCCATCACTTCTCGACGAGTATTATCATAAAAGCGCACTACGGCAGAGGTTGGAGCAAGGTCGCTCATTTTTATTCCCAAGTAAATGAGGGTTCTCAATGGGCAAACATTAAGAGCTAATTCATTATCTATAAGCGATAGTGGGATGGTCTTTCCCATGACTTCGACAGAGATATTGAGTGTATAGTTATGATTCGGACCAATCTTAAGGATTTATTCTTTGGAGAAGGAGAGCATTCTAGTACAGGTTATGGATTCGACCAGATTAACTACTTTGTCTGGCATGGTGTGAGGAGAAACTATTGGCCTAGTGAGTAGTTTGATCAAGGCAGTTTGGTGCAGTTAGGAAGACATAAAGAGTCCTTATAAGGTGATGCTAGATTGGGTCTTTTTCAACTGATAAAGGATATTGCTCTCCTTGAGGGTTATTTCTGGCATAGGATGTTTCTCAACACATATCCCTTGTCGATCACTGATGACTGTGGGTTTGGATCTTCGTAATGCCTTTTTGATCTAGTCATATGGTTCATAGAAGAGGGGAAAAATAGAAACCCCATTTCCTAATCGATCTCGGCTTCTTCATACACCTTATTGATTTTTCCTAATAGCTTCTCAAACGACATCATTCCACATATGCTGACTATCGGGATAGTATTTTTTAGTCTTTGCTCTTCATCTGAATCATCAAATTCATCCCTCCATCCGGTGGCAACGACATCATCTTTTTATGAGAAATCTATACACTCTACAACCTCAATAGCTTCTTCATATAGATCCTTCTATTCGATGGGGAGATATAGAAGTGAAGGGACCAGTCATGCTTGTAGTTTTAACTCATCAAGTAGCTCGGACATGCTACAAATTTCACCGGTCTATAGAAATAAGTTTGCCACCATCTGGACGACATCATCTACGATGACTTCATCGGTACAAACCACCCAATTATCTAACTCTCAAGCCTAGTTTTTATCTTCCAAGAGCAGTATACTCAATCTCTAGTAGTCAATAGTCATCTTGGAGGGTAATTTTAGCCCGGACTCTAGAAGCTAGTTCAACACAGTTGATAATTCCATATCTTTCCCTTTGGAGCGGGTACGAACAGTAATGCATGCTCTTATAAGGAGTGACAAATCTTGATTTGAAAAATTAGTAAAATGTTGAAGGAAATATGGGCAAACTTGTAGAGGTTTAGGTGAATATATGGGTATGATGGATGATTTGATGGGTACAATCTGGGTATATGGGTCAAATTATAGGTCTTCCTCTAGAAAGATGGCCTTTGTATGATTTGGGAGTGGATTGTGGGTAGTGTTTGGCTTAGGATTGGTTGGTGGGGAGATGATATCCCGATCAATCCGACCTTGGATTAAATTTTAGAGGTGGAAACACTGGTCAGTGGTATGGCCGTTTGAAATTTCTGGGAAGTGCGTTTAGTGATAGATGAGGGTCTAAAGGCTTGATAAGATTCCTGCTTAAAAGGGCCTGGTAAACTTTGGAGAGGGGAGCATGAGTCTCGATGTATTCATTCTTTACTAGGTTAGGACGGTCTTCTAGTGCCCATGAAGTGGCAGGTTGAGAAACATTGTTGATGGTTGAAAACGCGGTACTAGAAGGATTTTCAAACCTTTTGGGAGTGAATTGTCTAGATTCTTTCTTCGATTCAACTTTTGTTTTGTAAAGACCTTTTTCGATCTCCACTCCTACTTCTCGGAGGGCTCAGAAATGAAGGTAGTACTGTCCTCCCATCGTCGCTCAGACATGGGGTAAGAAGTTATTCTTCACGATACTGACTTGTTCCTCTTCGGAAGGTCAGTTGGTCATGGTGGCTTCTTTCTCTCTCCACCTTACTATGAAGTTACTGACTTATTCCCCAAGGTTCTCTTTGAGCAGCTCTAAATCACACGAGTAACTTCAATTCTTCATTATACTTGTATTGTGACATGAATTCTCGGACATCTTCCTAACTAAGGATTTTAGCCACCTTGAGAGATAAGAACTAGCAAAGAGAGATGTCCTTCAAAATTTGTTGGAACATTTTGGCCATAATTTCCTCAGAGGCACCTAAGAGAGTCATGGCTCGGTGGTAACTTTGGAGATGAATAATTGGGGGACCACTACCTTCGAATTTCACGATGTTGGGCATCTTAAATTTTTTCAACAACTTTGTTTTAGGATAAGGAGACAATATGGGTGTAATCTATGTAGTTCCCAAGATTCTAACTTGGTCAAACTTCTTGGTCAACATCTTGAGGTCCTCCTTGACCTTATTCAAGTCTTCCTCCTTCGAATCAATAATTATAGGTAAGTTAGCCCCTAGCTGGGCCAATTTTAGCATATGGAACTGGGTTGGCGACGACCCATTAACAGGAGGATCACGTTGAGCGTGTTGATATTCCTCGGGGACCCATATAGGCTCGAGTGTGGAAGGACCCATAGCAGGAGGGAAGAGGATATCAGGCTATTTCGGAATAGGGATTTGGTTTTGTTGCATCTCATGAACCTCGGTTTGAAGGTTGTCGATCTTGGCAATGAGTTGGGCTAGGACCATTATCAAATCTGGATGCACATTCAGTACTTGGTCCGCGTTCTCCATGGAAAGTGGATGAAGGTGAATTTTAGACTTAGAGGAAGTAACGAGGACACTGACGAAGCCTCGGGATTGATCGATGGAATAACGAAGATAATAAAGAGTTAGGCCATGGGCCGGGTATGTGATTAACCTAAGGTGGAAAAAGATTCAGATTTATTATTGAAAGAGGAGGGGGAAAACTGTTATTATTTTTATTTTGGAAAGGGACGAAAATATTTTGACATTTTTGAAAAAGAGGAGGACAAAAATGTTTTTTGGGTAAAAAAGGAGGGAAATTATTTTTGGTAAAAGGAAGGGAAAATGTTTTTGGTTTTTTGATAAAAAGGGAAAATATTTTTGACACTTTTGGTAAAAAAGAGGAAAAATGAGAGAAGGGTGGCATGATTATTATTTTGTTTATTATGTTCTCACTTGTATTAGGTTTACCTAATTACAAAAAGAAATGTTGAACGGGACTTGAGCCTGGGAAAATCAAGTTTGAAAAATATGTAAAAACAGATTTCGACTTATTTCCAGGTTCATGGACAGGGTCTCGTTTCGAAAAATGCAAAATCGTGCGAAAATTTGGGCATCATGCCGACACGCCATTTCGGCAGAGTCTCGGGTAGAAGCCGGTAAACTAAATATGAGTGACCTAGGTTTGACACCTATATAAGGGTATGCAATTATTGGGTTAATTGGAAGGGTTCCCCCCTTTGGCATGACTTCCACGATATACCTCTTACTTTTGGGGGCAATCAGTACGTGTGGATAAGCCATTTGATAGACCTGAGTGTACATGAATTGACTCATTATATACCTCATGGGGACAATGCGCATAAGATTGAATTCAATATACTCGACGTACGTGAATGAGTTCCCTATGATATACCTCCTGTCATGACTTCGGTCAAGAGGTACGATGTGGGGGGGAATTGTTTGATATACGTCGAAGGTACTTGACCAATGGAAGGTAAGAGTCATATCTCTTAGGCTAACTACGACCTGCTGGACTAGCACCCATCACGAAGTGACCCCCCAGTTACGGGGCAAAACTTGGTCAATACCCATGCTCTTTGGTGATGTAATGTTCAAAACGCATGATTCTTGATTGGTATATTATGGAAAGAGTATCTTTATTTGGCATGATAAGCATTATACTAAGTAGGGGATAATGTACAAGTATAAAGAGTAAATCTAACATGGATAATGAAGATTATACTAAGCATGGATAAGTTAGAATGAGTGATGTGTGAATATCTAAAACTGGGTGTGTGGTAGTGAACCTAAGCATGGATCATCTACAAGTGGTGTGTGACAAGTGTGAGTAAGCATGGATATATACAAGTGTGATAAGTGGAGGTGTGTGTTAGTGACACCTAAGCATAGATATACTAAGTGGTGTGTTCAACATATGGATATAAGTGATCCTAGGTGCACGTAGTGTGAAGTGTACATGGAGAGTATCTACAAGTGTGTGAGTGAGGAGTGGTATAAGCATGAGGTATATAAGAAATAATAGAGAAGGAAAAAGGGAACATACAAATAGGTACATACGCACACAAGAAAAACAAAACACCCATGCAAACAGAGTCTAGTCCTCTTATGAAAAAACATCCCCAGTGGACATCCCAGTCGTATCTCCATCATCGTTCTCTCCCGCAGGGGCATGGGGAAAAGGAGGGGAGGAGAAAAGGTCTTACACCCTCGTACTCTCTAGGAGCGCTTCGTCCGTCATCAATGTGGGGTGAATGTAAAGAGATGGAATCGCCAGCCTATTTATCACAAAACAGGCAAAAGAACATATCGCTGCCTCGATAGAGCGGCATAATAGACAAACTTATGCTTACAAAACCAATAGTTCGAAGGTTGGGGGCTAAGTTACGGAATGGTAAGGTGTTTGGCACCCATCCCTCCCTTTCGGTCTCTCATGGGTTTGTGTTATTGTGTTTCTTTATTTCTCCGTGAAGTGTGTGTGCTTGTATATATAATGGAGATCGGAATTGCCCAACTCATACCATAAAAGAGATAGAGTGAGGTCATCCTTATGAATGTTCCCAAAAAAATCATATTTAAAATATGATTTATGCGTTTATCGTATGATTGATCTTCATAATGAAATTATAACATGTGTTGGATAAAACACGTCTAAGGATCACAAACATAATATGTATAAGGAAATAATAGATGCAGAAATGGGGAATTTGGGAAAATTATAAATTTGGACTTGAGTCTCAAATTTTAATCTGAAACTCCTACGTAGCCTATAAAGGCATCAAAGTCCACGTAGTTTGCATGTAACATAGGGGTGGTGCTTATCCCATAGATTCGATCAGGATTTTATTTTAGGGGTGTGTGTAGAAAAAGTGTTTTAGCTTTGGGAAAATGTGATGGATAATCCCATTTGGAATTTATGGGAGTGACCCTCTTTTTGTTCATTATGTTTTTTTTGTAGAAAATAGAGTATGTGCAATATAACTAAGAAAGGATGATATAATAATGCGTGTGAACTAAAGTAAAAAGCCAAATTAAGAATTTATGTAATTAATGCAAAAATAATAAATTTAAAGAGAGAGAGGTGGGGATTTTGGACCTTCTTTGGAGAATTAAAGCTTGATCTTGATCCTTGATGAACTCCCTTGAGTGTTGAGATGAATTTTGGATGAGAGAGAATGATATTTTCCCAAATTGGGTGTGAAAAGGATGGAAATTTAAGATGGAATGACATTTCACATAAGGAAACTTCGCTGATTACGAGATAATGTTGTTGAGATCACTGATGTTGATGGATCTTAGGTGTGCTTTGCGAGTAAGTCCATGCCCTCTATTTATAGGGTCAGGGGGTGCCAATCAACATAGACATAGACCTTCCAATCGGTAGGTAACCCTATGTACACTTCCGATAGGCAGGGAAATGGACCTTCCAATCGATTGTCTCATGTAGATTTCTTTGGAAAAATGGTCGTAAAATGCAATTCGTTAATCCAAATTGTGCATGAGAATACCATTAAAAAGTAAATTCAGAGACCTTCAAGAGTCCTTTAGGCTACTCTGGAGTTCAGGAGTTGACTTGGGGTCCAACGTGGCTCGAAAGCTCTCGTCAATCCTTTAGATGGGTGATCGTCTGATGGAAACAAATCGTTCGTCCGAATGGTAAGTCAGAATCGCTCACGGGGTGGACCGTTGGAAAGTTTATGATTGGTAATTTGATATTCCAAATATATTATCTTATTTCAGAGAGTTGACCTTGGTCAACCGGGGCCTAGAAGCGCTCGGTGACCTTTCTATGTAAAATGGGTCGTTCGTCCATGCCATAAGGCTGATTTGTGCACAGGATGGATCATTGGAAATGGTATTCAGATACCTTTGAAGATTCAAAGATATTTTTCTCTAATGATAGAGTTTAGTAGAGTTAAACGGGGCTCGGGAGCACCCGATAGCCGCTTGATCGGTACTCGGAGTATGACTTAGGGTTCGTAGTTAAAGGGGGGAGGTGCTAGGTACTTAAGGAGAAACTTAGGGGGTCCTAGAATGTGGTGTCTAAACTAGGTTTTATAACAGAAAGGTGAAGCTGAGCAACCTAAAAGAAGGAGACTATGTTTTGAAGAAAGTTCTCCCGAAAGGAAATAAATTGGGGGTTAATTGGCATGGTCCATATCGCATCTCTGCAGTTATCCGACCTGGTACCTACCTTCTGAAAACATTTAAAGGAGAAGAATTAAAGAACCCATAGAACGCCGAGCATCTTAGGAAGTATTATCAGTAATTTTGGATTAATTTTTCAATCATATTTATAGCAACTTTTTTCAGCTTTAATGATAATTTATCGGATTGTCATCAGTATACTTCCTTTTTATGTTTTTTTGGGAATAGGAGATATATTATCTCAAGAACTATTGGACTATTATAAAACAATGAAAACTTAAAACAATATATTCAAACTTCATGTATGACTTCGTCTTTGACAAGTCACGAACAAGAAGCCCATTACTTTTCTAAACTTCATGTATGACTCAAAGTCATGAACAAGAAGTTTTACCAAAACAAGTTAAGGAAAAAACCTATAAAACTTGGTCGACTTTGCTAAATAAGTCAACATTAATCCTATAACGGCAAAGATCCATTTGAACAACCATACGTGCATTAGTAGAACCTAAGGATGGACAACTCATGATCGCCCAAAATGGTAATCAATAAAGCAGATTAGTCGGCCAAAGGCCAACCATATAATCATAATGCTTAACTACTGGTTAGCTAATATCAATTGCAATATGTATTGAACACATATTGTCTTGTATTCAAAAGATGAATGAACTTCGGTACAAAATACTTTTTAGAGCTACAAAGGTAAAAATAAGGTAAACACATTCATTTGGTTGGATGTTTTCCCATGGATTTCTCCATTCCTTTAGAGGGAATATCCAGAGTAGAAGGACGAATGGTAGATTTCAACTCCCTAAGTGTCTCTTTCCTATTAGAGCTAGTCTTATGCAATAAATGCAGAGGTTGGACAAGTGTGTCTTCTCCATAAAGGCCACGGTCACCCAGATATTTCCTAATGAAACTTATGGATATAGTATCAGTAGGAATACAATTGGTGTCCAATTTAAAAAGAAAGATTAGGTTACTCCAAGCAACCAGGGGCATACCTATACCATAAAGTATCTTTTATTGGTACCTTCAACACCGTCAGGGCATTCAACCAGCCCCATTTATACCCTTCTCTCTTAGTCTGCTCCAGTTCATCGTCCATATGTGCTAAGTCTTCATTATAACCGTTCATCCAAATGGTTCACGATTTCTTATGAAAATGAAAGATAAGGTGATCAACTTTCTCATTTTACTTTTTAATGTTGGTAGACTGATTCTTGATTAAAACAACCTAGTCGACTAGAGTTTTCTTCATCTTTTCCTCCTCAATAATGGGATGAGGAATTATCACCTGTCTCGATGACTGACCACCTTTGGACTTCTTCAAGTTTTCAATATCCTCTAACAATATAGCATTATCCTATTCCAAAAAGGATACACCTCCATTATGTTCGGCGCCCACAATCGATTTCTTCAGACCTTCCAGTTCATCCCTCAATAAGTTTTTTTTGTGTTCTAATAAATTGGCGATCTCCTAGACACTATTCAACTCGCTCTTTATTATAAATTCCTTTTGCTAAAAGTCAAAAATATATCCCGTAAGTTCTTCTCAAAACCTGCCTCACTACTAAGCCGAGCATATTTTGCTTCATAATCAGAGTGCAGACTGGCAAGGGATGTTTACAGTCCTATTGCATTTTAAGAATCATCTCATAGTAAGCAACATTGGTCAGTACAACCATGTCAAATCACCTATGCATATGAATATACATTTATTTAGTTTTTTTTTAAGCATCCAGGCTGAGCAACTCTTCAATTCATCTTCATCCAAGTCCTCATGACCAACCCTAAAAAGTGTAACACCCTATGTTTTTAAAACACAAAAATTTGTTGGAAATTTGAATTTCGGTTAAGAATAAACTTTTGCAAATTAATTATTTCGTATTTTAAAATGTTAATCTTGATTTATATAAAAAGGTATTTTAATAAAAATTGGAATCGAATTCAAATTAGGATAATTTTGCATTTTATAAAAATTAGGGGGATTTTCGGGTGTCAGGGCATCTGGACCGGTTCGTAGGGAGGGGTGAACCAGTTCGCTTGTTCAGTTTTGCAAAAATAAAACACCTTTTTTTAGAATTTGTATAGGAATCAAATTCCTTTCTTCTCCTATAATATAAAGGTACGGGTTTAGGCCTTTTCAAACAAATGTTAGCCTTCTAAAAAATTAGTAGCCTCCCATAATTTCATTCTCTCTCTTCTACAAAGCCTAAACCCATTTAAGTCAACTTTCAACCTAATATTTGGAGAGCTAAACAGGATTTTCTCAAGATCGTTTTAGAACGCTTTTTTATTATTTTCTCGAGAAGAAAGCAACCATTAAATCGGATTCTTCAAAAGATTTTTAGAGGCATAAATACTTCTATTGCTCCCCTTTGTTATTATGCATTTTAAATGTTTGCCAAACATCAATAATCATTGTTTTCCTAAAATAAATTAGGAATACTAATTGGGTAAATGGAAACTAAATTTGGTATTTCTTTAGTCAAATCTTTAATATGATTTAAGACTTAAAACCCTTGCATGCTTAGGTTAGAGGATGGGATTCCATTAGAATTTATAACGTTCACGTGCAAAATATATTGTAAGGATGTTATAAATTATTTTCGACATGTAAGATCACGTTAATTATGTGCATCTTGTAGAATAGAGATTTATTATTTTATGTTCTAAAAAATATGCATGTGAATTGTAATCCGATAAATTGATGAGGAAATAAATTGTTTAAGTAATATTGTGATCAAAAGGACATAATTTGGATATCTTGCGATTTATTTGGAGAATTGTTGTGATAAGTTGAAAATGTGCCATATGTAATTCGTTATGTTATTAATAAATGACACTGCGGGGACGGCGGAATTGTTAGGTTAGTTAGTTCTCTAATCTTATTTTTAGGTCGGTTGGTAGGTATGGGACTACTAGGTAGGTCTTGGTTGTTGTTAACACTTTCAAGGTGTGGGATTAGTTAATGTAAGTTTTTACGGATGGGTAATTCTAGGGTGGGGCTGAATTGAACGTCATTTTCGTTGAATTGTTAGCCTAGATGCGAGTCTACGTAATGATTATTGGTAAGTATTCTTCCTAAATGTTAGGCTAGGATACACTAGAATTTTGGAGACCTCTAGGTATGGGACTAGGGGTGGTTTGAAGAGTTATGCTCGATAAATGGTGGGGCTAATAGATTTGAAAACGCCCCGGAGGCCCCCAATTTTAATATTCTTAAATAACAATTTCCCTTTGAGATGAGGAAGCGTAGAGTGATGGTTCAACTTTAAAAGAAAATTTTAATTTCTTAAACAAATTAAAATTAAACACAAGTGAAAATTAATGAAACGCACACAAATATTAATTTCACTTAAACAATTAATTCAAGTCCTAGAAATTGCCTAATCAGATTGTTCATTTAAACAAAATAGGATAAACCATTTTTAACAAATGACTTGAATTAAATAAACCTTACCCAAATTTAATTATCCACAAAATTAAATTAATAGTGATTTAAACCAATTTTATCTTCTTTACCTAAGCATGCGTTCTAGGTGATATTGCATGATTAAATAAAATAAGAAATCACTACGCTGCGATGTACGAGGAAAAACCCAAGACGGGAAACAAACTCGGACGGCCCTAGCCACAAATCCACTAGATACGGATTTACAAATATAAGACAAAAGACTTACAACACCCGACTCGATCCCTATCAAGCCTCGACGCTTCTTCTTGTAGAAACCTCTTCCTAGCGAATAACCTTGGAGCTCCACTGCGGTCTCGGAATCCACCGATCGGACTTTATATGGTCACCGTCACCCGAACAAGGATCCTTTCTCCAAGTGGGTACATCAATGCAAACTTCTTCTTCTTTGAGGGATGGAGAAGCAAACTCCAATATAACTCTTCAAAATGGTAGAGTGAGCCGGTGCCAAACTCCAAGAAAGATATATGAATATGGGAACTTGGAAGAAACTTATTTGGGTGTAAACAAGAGTGGTATAAGTTTTTATCTTTGTAAAATCTCACTCAAAACCTGATCTTTTTCTCTATTTGATTTTGCTCTCAAAACACTCTCTAGTAGTTAGTAGGATATGAAAAAGATAGTTAATCAAAAGTGATTCCCGCACATAGTTATGCTGTGAAAAGATAGTGGGGAAAGAAGTGGAGATCATGAGAGAAAACTGCCAAAAATTGTAAAAAAATGTTCCCGCCTGGAAAGTCGTTCGAACGACATTGGGTCTCGTTCGAACGACTTTGGCATTTCGTTCGAATGACATTACTAACGAGGTTCCAGTGGTGAAAATGGAATTTCGTTAGAAGTCTTGTTCGAACGACCTGACAATCTCGTTCGAACGAGATGCCAGTTCGTTCGAACGACATTGTAATCTCGTTCGAACGAGATTACAGTGTGCTTCGAACAACGTGCTATAGAAAGTTAGAAAATATTCATTTTAGCTCCAAAACTTTTTAACTTTATTTATAGTTTTAATTAAATCTTTCTGAAATTAAAACGCAATTTTAGTTAAACCTAACACCCAATAAACATGTTCCAAGCTCCTATATATATATATATATAACATTGCATTCATACCTTGGGAGCATGGAACCACTGTTGATGACATAGAAACGAGGCACGAAACCGGCATGATGATGAAGCTTTATACTCTTTGCCGCTACGTCTTCAACAAACTCTTCATAAGCTTGAGAATATTACAATTAAATACAATCCTATGAATAAATGTTTTTGTCCGGAATTGAGCCAAAACTATAAATGGACTCAATTGGAAATTTGTGTCCTTACAAGCTAATATTGAGAACTTTAGAAAATCGAGGCTTAATTATTAAGAGTTATAACATATATTAAAATAAGTTTGCATCATGAGTATGTACCGAACTGACAAAATACGGGACGACTGGCTATAGAGAGGTAGGTGTGAGTTGGCATCACGAGTATGTGCACGGCTAATAGAATACATGCCAACAAGCTATAGTGATATGTCATGCATGGAAACTCGTGAGTATGTGCAAAGCTGATAGAAATTGGGTTGACTGGCTATAGTGGGGCGAATGGTTGTGATGCGTGGAACCTTAAGTGCGCCTAGAGTGTGTGCACGACTGATAAAGGGTCGACTGGCCATAGTGGTGTCCCATTAATAAGAATAAATTGAATAATTAAATTAAGTAAGAATAAAAGCTAATGTTTAAATTATAGTTGAAATAGAATAATTGGACTTAAACAATTGGGGTGGGTTAGTTATGTGGGTAAATGGTAGTAGTTTATTTACTCACATATTAATATATATATCTTGTTTAATTTAAAATACTCTATTGTGATGCCTATCATGTATAATGCTATTGTATGGATTTAGGGATCCTAATTGGAAGGTGTATCTAGTATTCAAGCAATGGGCTCTGACCTATTGTGTTGATTAACATTTCAATTATAGTTGTTTGAGTAGTCGTATAGGATGGATTGGAGATCTTTGGAGGGAAGCTAAAGTTTTATTTTTTTACATTAGTAATTTAGATAATTTTCCATTCCATCGTTGTATTATGAGACAATTATTTATAGTTTTGGTGGACCAATCGGTTGCACAGTTGTTTATGATATTCTGTCAGATATTTATTGTTGGATTATTTCATATAAGCTTTAATAAATTGGAGTTGCATTTATTTTGGAGATTAGCATGGAGATGGATATTATTGATTGGATTATATATATATTCATTAGATTTAATTGTATTTTATCTCATGGATTAAAGTTTTAAATATCTCATATTCTTGTCACATGCTGAGAATGGTATTTAATTTTGTGATGCTCAGCGTAGTTTGGCAGCGGCCAACGCCAAAATGCGCAAGGAGTTACAGATGGTATCAGAGCATGATCTTAGGTCTTATAGGTTGTGAGTTTGTTTAGCTTCTGCAATACCGATATTTGGTTCCCTTTGTTGATTCATACTCCTTAAGGTATTGGGTCTAGCATGTGTGTTAGAAGTGCTTCTTGGAGATATGGAGCTTTGTGTTAAGGCCATTATACGTATTGAGGTTAGAATTGTAAATCCTGATGTGAGGATACTTAGAACTCATTTTGGAGGCAAGATTTATTTTAGAGATCATTAGAATTTATTTTGGAGATAAAATTTATCTTAGATCATTTGTACAAGTATCTCTAGTATCGATATAATGATTTGAGTTGATTTGAGAACCTTAGGCTTACGATGACTTTTGGAGATAGAATCGAGTGTTGATTCATGGAGGGTCGTGATACGCTGTTATTTTCATAGTTATATTTATATATGGTTAGGATATATATTATATTTTTTTTCATGGGATAGGTGAGTGTGGATTGGGTGTATGGGAGCCCAATTGTAGCATTCTACGGGTAAGCATATGTAAGTTTTATTTTATTTGCGCAATTTGATGTTTACACTGCATCGAATTTCGAGGACAAAATTCATGTGCTAGTGGGGAATTATGTAACACTCCATGTTCTTAAAACATAAAAATCTATTGGAAATTTGAATTTTGGGTAAGAATAAATTTTTGGAATCTAGTTATTTCATATTTAAAAATGTTGATCTTGATTTGTATAAAAACATATTTTCATCAGAATTGGAATCGAATTTAAATTAGGATAATTTTGCATTTTATAAAAATTAGGGGCATTTCAGTGTGTCAAGGCATCCGAACCGTTTCGCTTGTTCAGTTTTCCAAAAATAAAACTACTTTTTTAGAATTTGTGTAGGACTCAAATTCCTTTCTTCTCATATAATATAAAGGTAGCGGTTTAGGGTTTTTCGAACACATTTTAGCCTTCTCAAAAATCAGTAGCCTCCCATAATTTCATTCTCTCTTCTACAAAAACTAAACCCCATTTAAATCAACTTCCAACCCAAGATTTGGAGAGCTATATCGGGTTTTCTCAAGATCATTCAAGAATATGTTTTATTGTTTTCTCGAGAGGAATTCAACCATCAAATAAAATTCTTCAAATAATTTTTACAGGCATATATACTTGTATTGTTTCCCTTTGGTATTATGCATTTTAAATGTTGCCTAAACACTAATAATCATTATTTTCCTAAAATAAATTATAAAGATTAATTAGGAAAAGTGAAACTAAATTTGGAACTGTTTTATTCAAATTTTTAATACTATTTAAGACTCAAAACCCATTTATGCTTAGGTTAGAGGTTGAAATTCTGTTAGAATTTATAGCGTTCGCAATTAAAATATATTGTAGGTATGTTATAAATTGTTTTCGAAATGTAAAATCATTTGATTATGTGCATCTTATAGAATAGAGATTTATTGTTTTATGTTCCCAAAAATATACATGTGAATAGAAATTCGATAAATTGATGAGAAAACAAATTGTTTAAGTGATATTGTAATTGAAAGGAAATAATTTGGATAAATAGTGATCTTGCGATTTATTTGAAAAATTATAGTGATAAGTTGAAAATGGACCATATGTGATTCGTTATGTTATTAATAATCGACACCGCAGGGATGGCAGGATTGTTGGGGTTATTAGTTATCTCACTTCATTTTTAGGTTGCTTGCTAGATATGGGACTAGTAGAGAGGCCTTAGTTGTTGTTAACATTTTCCAAGTATGGGACTAATTAGTGTAAGTTTTTACGGATGGGTAGTTTCGGGGTGGGGAGGAATTGAACGCCATTTCTGTTGAATCATTAGCCTAGGTCCAAGGCTATGTAGTGATTATTGGTAAGTATTCTTCCTAAATGTTAGGCTAGGATACGCTTGCATTTTAGAGACCTCATGGTATGGGACTAGGGGTATTTTGAGATATTCTTCTCGATAAAATGGTTGGTCTAATAAAGAATATTGATTACTTGAGAAAATTGACAATTAATGCTTAAGACTTACAATGGATATTAAAATAAATTTGCGTCGCGAGTATGTGTAGGGGTGATAGAATATGGGTCAATTGGCTATAGCGACGTGGGTGTGAGTTGGCATCATGACTATGTGCAGGGTTGATAGAATACGGGCCGACTAACTATAGTGATGTATCGTGCGTTAAACCTCACAAGTATGTGCGGAGCTGATAGAAATCGGGTTGACTAGCTATAGTGAGGCGAATGGGTGTGATGTGTAAAACCTTACACGCGCCCGGAGTGTGTACAGGACCGATAAGGGGTCGACTGGCCATAGTGGTGTCGCATGAATAAGAATAAATTCAATAATTAAATTAAGTAAGAATAAGAGCTAATGTTTAAATTATAGTATATATGGAATAATTGGACATAAAAATTTTTGTGGTGGCTTAGTTATGTGGGTAGATGGTAGTAATATATTTACTATCATCTTAATATATATCTTGTTTAATTTAAAATACTCTATTGTGATGTTTATCATGTATAATGATATTTTCTGGGTTTACGGATCCTAATTGGGAGGAGTAGCTAGTATTCATGCGGTGGGTTCTGACCCATTGCGATGACTAGCATTTCAGGTATAGTTGTTGGACTAGCTGCATATGATGGGTTGGAGATCTTTGGAGGGTAGCTGGAGTTTTATTTTATTAATTTGGTAATTTAGATAATTTTTCATTCCGTCGTTGTATTATGAAACAGTTATTTATAGATTTGGTGGGTCAATTGGTCGCATAGTTGTTTATGTTTTTTAATCAGATATTTATTGTTGAATTATTTCATTTGACTTTGAAAATTGGAGTTGGATTTATTTTGGAAATTATCATGGTGATCGATATTATTGATTAGATTTTATATATATTCAATTGATTTAATTGTATTTTATCTTGTGGATAAGTTTTAAATGTCTCATATTCCTGTCACATGCTAAGAATGGTATTTAATTTAGTGACGTACGACGTAGTTTGGTGGCGGCCGATGTCAAAATGCGTGAGATGTTTCAAAAAACTGAACACTTCTCCTATAAAGGTTAATCTATGTTGTTGCTATGACAGATCTCCTAGATTTAAACTGGAGATCAAGATATGAATTTAAATTCAAGAAGCAATTTTATCGACATCAACAATGTGAAATAAACATAAGGAATGATTTTATTAAAAATGTGAGGGAATACCTCAAAAGGATAGATGTTAAAGATTTCAAAGAAACCATGCATTAGAAAGAAACAAAACTGGAAATGCAAGGCAATTCTAAGGAGTCTACACCTTCTCCTTGTCTTGGGCTTTTTCATCAATCGACTGAGCAACCACCATTGAAGCCTCGGCCCCATTAAAAATTAACTAAGCCTTGGTACCATCAATCATAGGACCGGTACCCAAGTTAAATTTCTAAAAAGGGTATGAGTCAACAATAGTTTTAACCTGTTTCAGTGAAAAACCCAACCCTTCCTTGAAGCAGGTCTTCTTTAAATAGTGTATTTGCATAGCAATAGTGGAGAAATCCTTATCCATCCCATAAATATAAGCATCTTCTTTCCCTTTTTTTGGGATAGCCTTGAAGTTTTGGTATTTTTTTCTCCACTTCAATGGTAGCCTTAGAAGCATCAAACGTGGTCTTCTCGTAATCCTTCTTTATTTTCTCGACAATATTCAATAAGCCTTGCCATTTTTCTTAATCTTCCTTATGAGCCTCCTTCGTGGCATCCAATGAGTCCTTTAGCTCTTTGAAAGCAACTTCAACATTAGTGGATGATGCCTTCAGTTAGTCATCTCTCATCAGAAGTTGGTCGTAATTAACCAAGAATTGTAAATATTGAAGAATAAAGGCAATTAGCAATGATTCTAAAGAAGGGCAAAATTGGATAGGGAAAGTTTATGTGAAAAATTACAAAAGCCAAGTTGTGATTATCTCTTTCCAGCAACCTTTCTTTGAATAGGGGAATAGTCATCGACCTGTCTGCAGGAAATACTCGAACACTAATTAAACCTGTAGCTAAACTATGGTTCACTGCCATTAACACAAAATTTACAGAGACCTAGTCATCCTGGGTTTTCTAATTCCTGTTGAACAGTAGGAATTTTTCTCAACCTCATAAACTGAGGTTTAGAACTCTTTATTTATTCATTAGTAACCACTACTGGTCTCTTGGAACCTTCAATGGTATCCTTCTTTTTCTCGATTAGGGGAGGAGATATGGCTCCAATAATCAAGTTGGTAATTCTCCTCTTCGCCATTTCGCTTAAAAACGGAGAGAGTGGTCGGAATAACAGTCAAGTGTGAGGACTAAAAAGAGGAAGAAGTGTATCCAAACGTAGTATATTTTTCTTCTTTTTCTTCTTCTTGCAAAGGATATTCGGAGGCAACAACAAATGGGGGTGAGACAGAATCTTCTACATCGATAGGGGATGAAGGGATATCGTTTGTAGGAAGAGCAATAAAAATATGTTATAGAACTCTGGTATTCCAACAAGACAGAAGTTGATCGGGGATGGTCTTCACTAATTCTTTATTGGATGGACCAAGTAAACTTCAAATCCACAAAATTGACTTCAGAATCAGGGGCAATCTTTCCTCCTTCTCTATATAGAAAAACATGCATAATATATTAGTCGACTTATCAACAAATAGAAAGCAAACATGAAATAAACATGTGTGTCATAATGGGTCGACCTATGCCACACCCTTCCTAGGGGCATCTGGGACCACTGTATCTTACTCCCTAAAGAAGGGGGCATGTTGCCAATTCTATACCATAACCGCATAATCCCAATAATCCTTATTGTAATAAAATAAATATAACACCATGGCCATGTTAGCCTGACATATCTATAAATAGTAAGTATTATCCCTAGTGGTCCCCTAATTGTACCAATATATCAACTCCTTTATTCCTATGTGGGTTCCATATAATTTATTAAGACGGTCAACCCAATTCACTACTCTTTAATTATTAGGGGCTACATTGGTTGGGACCACATCAAAATAATGGCAAAAATCCAAAAATAAAGTGTTGGGAGTAAAGATAACCCCACACTCAGTAATAAATCAGGTAGTTAACCAATGACCCTCATTCAAGGCACATAAATCACAAGGCACTGAAACCATCTCCATAACCACCCAATCTAGGATTTTTATCTTCTCTCTAAACTCCTCCAAAGAATTTTTGCCCGTAATATAAATCATTCTAATATATCAAAAAGAAAAAAAATAGAGGAAGTAGGTTTTTACCGTGGCAATCTAAGTAACGAAACTCTACAGTAAGGTAGAAAAGCAACAGTGGATGAAAGAGAATTCGATATTACTGAAGTGAGGAAAAACGGAGGGAAAATTAGCCTTTTATAGGTACAATGATGACTCTTGATATCTGGGGTTTGAAATGGTTCAGTGTACCAATGTTTAGATAGTCAACAACATCCCAGATACTAAAAACATAAAAATACCAGTGTACCCTTGAATAGTTCATTATTTTCAAGTTATTTACAAAATTGTCATTGCTTCAATACAAGAAGAGAGAAATTTTACTTGTCTCGAAGTCCAATTATCGACCATAACCTTTAAGAAGTGCTCAGAAAGTATAGAAATGAATAGGCCATTCTCTCATTCAACCTTCAAGTATGTAGTATTAGGGGCTTCTGTTGTAGCCCAAAAATATTAGGCCACCTGGACTATTATGACAATGACACCTGTCAACATCATCCCAATGTCTTCCACGATGGATGAGAACTGGTCGAATCAGGTACCCTCTAGTTGACTACTCGGCTAACCAAATATAGGAAGATAAACCATCAGATACATATAGAATATTCAACGGTCACCATGCACGTGAAGGACATCCACCTACATCTTATTATGTAAAGGTGTAAATGCTTGAAGCTCTAAAAGCATTTTGCCTCTTGAGTTTCCACTTACTAGAAATACACCACTTCCCCAGCTGAGGGGGGAACGCCTGAACATAATAGCTTTATGATAAACCCTTGTATTATATCCATAATATTAGAACAAAATCCTAAATACTAGTGCCCCGTGGACATAGGCTCCATTCTTGAGCCGAGCCACGTAAAAATCTCTAGTGTCCTTCTTTATATTTGCATTTTCTATATTATCTATGGTGATAAATTTAGTAACTAAGAGCTAAGATCAGTAATCCAAATTTAAGCATCAACATCAATCAAAATAACCAAGCTCTTGTGTGTAGAACAACTTGTGAAGGCAAAAACCTTCAAAAACTCCATTAAAGCTTGAGCTCTAATGGTGAAACTTCATTCTTTGACTTTAAAACTATTTCAAAGTGAGGAATGAGTTTCTTATGAGCCCCAAAGTTCAAGTGCAATGGCCATTTTAAAAAATTCATAAGTTTTGAAATCGAATTCTGTAAAAGTGTTTTTAAGTTTTAGAAACTGAAATTTAAAAATTCTCTTCAACCAAGATTTCTCAATCCTTAAAACCAAAGCCATACTCTTCCTTAGCATAGCAAAACGTGGCCATAAGCTTTAAAGCCATTACCTTATCCGGTAAATTCATTCATGTTTGTCAAAATTTCTAAAAAATAAATAGTATTTAGAACTTGATGAATACTAAACCTAAATCCATGAAACCTATATATTTGATTTCCCAATGAAAAATTAGGTTGGATTGGTTCAAGAATCATCTAAAATGGTTTAGAAAATTATAAGTTATTTAATCTCAATGTCTTATCAAAACCTAGGTCAACTGTTAAGAGGTTGCATG
Source organism: Sambucus nigra (assembly GCA_949130495.1). NCBI lineage: Eukaryota > Viridiplantae > Streptophyta > Magnoliopsida > Dipsacales > Adoxaceae > Sambucus > Sambucus nigra. Next base: position 372,113,098 of record OX422216.1, read on the forward strand.
AACTTTTCAATCAAAAACATTGACTAGGTGCGTGAGGGCACGTGACCAATCAATTTTTTTTCCCAATATTTTTATTAAAATTTTCTAGTCAAAATGGTATAAGGTAAGGCAATGTTTGGTCAATCCTAGCCCAAATTATAGAAAATCAAGGTTTTAGGCTAAAAGTATTTTTTAAAATTTACAAATTGACCCCTTGTGGTTTTTTCAATTTATTCTACATACACTTTGATATGTTTTGAGCCAAAAAGTCTACACCATTTTCTAAATAAGACCTTAAGCCTTAGATTTTAAACTCCTAGAAATAATTACAAATTTGCCCCTAAAATTTAAAGGATACAGTTTTGTCCATTTATTTTTCCCATTTAATCCTATTATCAATAAACCACACTTATAATTATGCTAATTGATAGGTAATCAAGCACCTAACCCTTCTGATCCTGACTTCAGTCGTAGTTAAGCCCGTTCTACCTAGCTAACAAGTAGGTTTTACATTTTTAATAGCAAATTCAGTGTATTTGATATACTGATATTGATATCACACTCCGATAGCTCGAATTTATTCTTAGTATATGCGTGTTATGATACTTCCGTGCTACATATATTGTTATATCTCATGGATATTTGAATATAGATCGCTTGGATCAATTATTACCCTTCTCATCTAATAACTGATTTAATGAGATTATTGAAATGATTGAATTAGTTCGCCCTCTGCACCTATGTACTAATTATTGTGTTATAAGCATCAGCATTAACTAGGGAGTAGACTTTCAGGTTATCCCACGAAATGTTTCTACTTAGCCTAAGGTCTCAGATGTTTTAGAGCTTGTATTTATTGCTACATACGTATGAGTGCCACTCTATTTAGTGTGCCTAGCTGTTTAATTATTTTCCCAAAGTTTTTGGGTAAATATTATTATTTTCTTAGACTAATCATGTCTAATTATGTATATACCAATTAGTAAAATGGTAAGTATGGAATTATGAGTTTAAAAATCCTTGATTTTCTTTATGAAAAAATTGTTGTTTATGCTTCCTTTAACAAAAAGTCAATTCTATACACACTCCAACTATATGCATGTAATTGTTGTAGAACTGGTTAAAATCTACTTAGTATATTCGTGCTAATTTCTTTTTCCTCCAGATGCTCCAGGATAAGGAAGCTATATCCCCTTCCTTTTATGTAATACGCGCGAATCATATGTTTACTTATATAAATATATGGAAGGAGATTAAGGAAAATGGAATCAAAGGGTGGTGTTTCTTGATGACCTATGTGTGGCAACCTGCTCACCAAAATAAGGGTGGCCAGCCCGATACTCCAATATAACATGAATCATGGATGGAATCATTCTCAGCATCACAATAATATAAAGAGTATACATGATAACTGCCCAATATTTCAGAAAACGGGTTGCCAAAAATTTCATATTTTATAAGTTAAGGAAAGAATTTTAACAACCCAATACTGAAAAGAAAGTGGAAACCCCCAAGAACATATATTACAATAACTACAAGTAAACAATAAGAGGACCGAATATGCTGTCGGTCAACAAACTCTACAACAGTATTAAACGAGGATGACGGAGACTAATGCAATATGTCCCGTAATACCCGCAAAGCATCACGGCTCCCAGAAACACTGGAATAAGAGATGCAAAACAGGCATCCTTGCGGCGAAGCACCTGGGCGGATACAAGATGCATGCACAACAAGAAATATGAACGGGTCAGGGCCCAGTTTTATATGATCACAAGATGAATAAAGAGTATGACAATTATGAGCAATAATCATGACTAAAAGAAATAAGAATCTACCTACACAATTTAAAACATAATCTAAGACATTTTAATTAATCAATAAATTTAATTTAGTTATGCAAGAGAATAAGGATAAATAACATTAATCTAAAAACTTCCATTATATACTCTGATTCATCTCATATTTCCATTCCTTATTAGGAATTATAATCATATTTATATGCTCTTTTGGCATTCCATTCCTTATCACGAATATTATCATTATCATATGCTCTTATGGAATTTATCATACATCAAGTCCCACTTGATTCAGAATGGTTATATTCTTATGCATATAACGATTCTAAGACCGCCCCTCCGAGTTTCCCCACTGGGTGCACCCTTAAATGACCATAATCTTCTTGGGGCCTATCAAACAAGGAAGCCTGGGCACCTATAACGCAAGACGTCGGGAAGTGGCCATATGCCAGCGGGAGAGTTAAGACCACACCCGGAATCTCCTCACCAGCGCAAAAAACATAACATAATCGCGCATATGGCCTAGGACTATATCCACCCTGCATTCATTAGCCAGGGGGCATCACCAAGCGCGCGAACATCCCTTATGATGTCATTTAGAGAGGTGTGTTTAAGTAATTTAGCATTTACCATATGCATGATTAAGTAAATTATCATTTACCATCATTATTACCATTTCCATTTCCATTTCATTTTCATTTTACATATGTATGTTTCATTTTTATTCAAAACCATAGTCATTTACATTATTGTAATTACCTCATATTATACCCGGAGCCATACTTAATACATCATATCGTTGTACCCTCGAGGAATAAATAAGATTTCAATTTATTCTCCAAAGATTCGTTGTAAAGTTATTATAAACCATCAAGACTAACATAGATAAATGGAGCCTCTAAAGTCTCCCAACCATAACACTACAACTCCTAGTTTCATAATAATCAACTAGAAGAAAGAATGCCCTAACATCAATTGGCGAAACCCCGGAAAACCCTCCACATAACCCATCTATATTGTAGGGTGGATTACTAACTCATCTAGGACTCTAGAACTCTTAGTTTACTTCATATAAGAAGGTTCCTAAGTCTTAAGCCTAAGAAAAAGGGTTAAAATTAAACTGAGAAAAATCACTCCAAATTGCAGGATTTCCGAATCGATTCGGCCTGGCCGAATCGATTCTTTCAGAAAAGCGAATCGATTCGGACCATCCGAATCGATTCGGTCAGGAAAACCTGACTTCTGCATAATTGCCGAATCGATTCGGTCCACTCAGACCTGGACACCGCCCCTCTAGCGAATCGATTCGGACAGGCCGAATCTATTCGCCCTTGCGAATTTTCCAAGTTTTATTTTAAGGGTTATGAACCCTAGATTTATCCCAAACTCAAATATCTTCCATATTTACACATATCTAACATCATTAAACTACCCTAAATCATCCTACATGATTTATAACCAATATAATCCACAATTTCATCATCATAAACTAAGATTAGGGTTTAAATCCCATAAATTCCATTTTTGATCCATAAATGATAATACACAACTATCACACAATTTATTCATCTTAAATCATATATTAGCAAGTAAAAAACTTGCCTTGAAGTTGAAATCTCAGATTTCTTTGTTGTAGAAGCAATCCCAATCTTCAATCTCCAATTTTTCTCTTCTTTCTCCTCTTTTATCTTCCTCTTTCTTTCTCTCTTTTTCTCTCTAAGTTTAAGACATAAAATGAGGAAATTAGGGGATTTGGAAGACTAAAATCGGGGCTTAAGTCTAAGGTTCCCAACTTAAGTGGTTAATACCACATTAAAATGACTCGCAAATACGCATTTAAGTCAAAACCAGGTAAAAGTGCGTTAAATAAAAAAATACAATATGGCACTTATTTGGACTGTCTCGCACATTCCAGGACTAACTACGCCCTCTAAAATGGCATCCGGTAATTTTATAATTCATTTCGAGTTTCGATTTCATATAAACCACAGTGTCATTTAAACACAGGACACTATAAAACATACAACAGAACGATATTTACTTTCACATGCAGTAAATACGCAACAATCTAGCATTTATTAACTTCCAACTCATTAAATTTATATTTACACCTGTTTCAACATTTTATATAATTAGCTTATGCGGTAAAATAATATAAAATTAGCTTCCTAAAAGCGAGGCTTGTTACATACTCCCCCCCTTATGAGGGAATTTTGCCCTCAAAATTCAGGCATACTCTAATCATATCAAGGGTATACTATTCTAAACTATCGTTTTATCACCCTTAATAAACCTCTCGTTATTGCGGTGTCCCAAATGGACTCGGACTAAGATCGTGACTATCGATCTCAGTCTACACTCTTTGTGCTCAAGCATAGCACTAAATCGTTCCTCATGAACTATCAATCCTACCGTCTTACAACGGAAGGAGATACCCACACAACTTGGCATAAACCACTTTACTCCCTAAATCACTTTACATCCCTCCTCGGGGATACTTACACCAACGCTAAATGCCTTAACCCCAACACTAATCAACTTCTCTTTGCATAAGCGTATCCCTTCAAAGCATATGGATCAAGAAGCCCAATCCTTAAAGAAATGCTCTAAGACCACTCCAATGCCACGGAACATATTGTCCACTAGTTCCATCCAACGAGTATGCGAATTACTCAATTGGCTATACTAGGCCACTCACGGTGCCATACCTTAGAAAATGATCCATAAGTGCCATTCAAAAATCCCAATTATTGTTCGGGAATTTCCATCTATACAACTACTGCTCCCATCAGCTATGTATTCTAAGGTGCACGTTCGAGGTATGCCTTTCGGCATTAGGTAAGACATACTCCATTTCCATATGGTTCCCATACCTTCATGGAAACTTTACCAGACCTTCGACATGAATATCTAGTCTCGGTCCACCACCAGTGATGGGAACTTCATACAGTTCTACCATTCCTCCATATAGAGCGGGGCGTACTCCTCTACATATAGTCCACCCATAAAGGCCGAAAAAGCAACGATTTGGTCTAACGATCAATAATTTTCTCAAATAAGATCACGACCAGTTCAGTGCCGGTAATTCCATGAAGAAGTCTATGATTATACAATTCTTCTTTCCACTACTACTCTTCTTCACACGAGTAGGCGAAATGGTTAGTCATAGACATGAATACTCCTGCTACAAAGTCCTCTGAGTTATGCCCATTTTACTTGGCTTTCCATGCCTTCCCTAATAACTCCGACGGGTTTTCTTCTCGACGCATCTACTATCCCAATCGCATTCCCTTAGCGAAAGGAAATTTCCAATCGATAGTCCTTTATGAACTTCGTACACCATCTCGATTCCTCCGACAGCATATTGTAATAACTTGTGGCTCGCGAGAAAAACTAAATTCTCTACCCAGGAAGTAGTGCCTCATTTCTTTAAAGCAATCACTACCGTAATAAATTTTAAATCCATCGTGGAATAATGCTTCCCACAACGTTTAAGCATGTGAAATGCATAAACAATGAGTCCATGCTCCAATATTATTACTCTCCATTCCTGGCAGAGACTTATTCATTAAATCTACCCTCGAGCTTAACAACATGGGCTCACGAGCAAAAGTTAACTTATCCTCTTAACTCCGCGAAAGTTAAGTTACCAAAGTAACACTCTATCTAGGAAAGGCCTCATCTCATTCGTCCTAAATTTCCAAATCTCTCGAGATTCCATACTTCTCGTTCCTAGGGATCTAATCCTTCTTAGAGTTAACCCACAACCTAACCGTGGTCAACTCCCTACCTCCTTCCTAAGTCAACATCACATGCACTAAAAGTCCTACGTCCTAATAAATCTAAGGTCGATATATATATATCCTATCTAAGTCATATACCTATGATACTAAATATATCCCTAGTGCCCAAGACCTTTCTTAACTTTCGACATTCACTCGGTTTCATGCGTGGGACGTCTCACCGAAGCGAAATCCAAACAAGGAACCCTCCCATTACACTACTACCTCGCATCGTCGGTCATCAAGATATAACGGTCTAAGACACATAATTGGGACCGGTAAAACACTAATTCGTAACCCTACTAAAAATTTACAATTTCAACAAATCGGACATTTACTTTCTATAAAGTCATACAAATATTTATCCCACTATATACATATCTTACTAAGTGGACTTATCATCAAGGCATAACCTGAAGTCTCAATTCGACTTCATATCTCAGTCTCCCTCACATCGATCAGAGGAGATAACTATATACAATGCTTCTATCTCACACTACAATAGCCCTTAATCACTCAACTACGTGATTCTCAGCTATCTCATCCAATCAGCTTTTAATAACAAAATAAAATAAAAGAAAAGAAAAGAAAAGAAGAAAAAGAATAGCATCTCTCCACTCCCAACGTCGTTAAGTGTTCATGCGCAGAGTGTCTCACAAAGAGAAATCCAAATAAGGCACGCCTCCGACACATGCACACTTAACTAGTTGGTCGTGGAGATAAGACATAATAAACACAAACAAAGTAAACAAACAATCAATCACTCAAGCAAGATAACTAAAAAAAATAATGAAAATCTCCTACCTACCTCGGTCCACCTCTATAAAGTCTCAACATGTATCCAGGAGAGATATTATTGAACAACTAGTTCCATTTTGAAACTAGAAGTGAGATAGCCTTGCAATTTATTCGCTTTCTATCACCCCAAGCCAACCAAAATATCTTTACTAGCATAATACCCATAATACAAGTGACACATACTACACATACACATGTAAAATATTATCACTCGCCTCATCACGAGTGAAGAAAACATAAAACTTCCCTACCACGAAAGTCATATAATTACTCTATTTACAGTAGCATCGATACTATTACAAGCCCGAATCTAGATAAAACACAATACTACTCTATCTTATCTTAGGGGATGAACCACCCACTATTAAGGTGGAATTCCCACCAACATTCATGCCAATCACCCCGGGCCAATACTAACGGTTCTCAAACACCGTACTCGAGTCTTAACTGAACCAATATTGCTTCTGTCAACTCCCTAACTAGGCACTTTATCTTTTCCCTTGTTCTCCAAATCAACAAAATCAAAATGAGTGATTATACACTCCACGTCATAGCCATTGTTCCATCCTTAACTGCCAAACAGTTTCCCACTTAGTTCCTTTCTCTTCTTCAATAAAAGAGAGCATGCTACCGGCCTCCCCTTCTTTAGTTCAATGAATCCTCCCCGAGCAGATATCCTCCAAATGGGGTTTCATGAACACTGATCCTTCAGAAGTGTTAATGACACTTATTCTGGAGCCTATCGTTCCACTGAAGGGATCTTTCTTCCTTATGCCTATCTTATTTTGGTGCACGACCTCCCTAACCGTACAACTCTTTATTCACTGTCGGCCTCTGATCGAGCCTCGTGTGAACATTTGAGAATCCACCTTCTCATTAGTCGAGTTATCCCAGAGAAACTCGCTGTTGCAAGCGTTCACTGGCTTCTCCATGGGCAAAACTTCCTATACCCACATTTATTGTGACTACGTTCCCACCATTTCAACACTACTCCTTTGGGTGAAGGATTTTCCTCCATCCTTATAATCTGGGAACTTTTATACCCCTCTTCTAGGCCAAACTCCTGGACCTTATGCATCCACAATATGAGGACGCATCTCTTCTATCTTACTTCAACATGTATCCCTTACCATGGGCCCTTCACCACTTCAATATAATATCACTTGGAATCCCGAGCTTAATAGCACTCTTTGCTTTTAGCGGTACTTACAAAAATATATCTACTGTATTTAGTGGTCGTAGTAGCAAGATAATGAAGTGCTACAAAATGGGAACAACCTCCAAAGTAGTCCTTATCCCCGACCAAAATTTACAGTTCTTAGTACTTCCCTCCAATGACGCCTTCACAACGACCTTCTCTGGCATACTTCTTCGATCGACCTACGAATCTCACACGAACACGCAAAGGATTATATAGGTTCTACCTAATGGAAGAAGAACGAAATCTCACAAGAGAAATCAACGATCTTAATCCTAAGGCTCTATGTCAAATCAAAAGAAATGCTGAAGATGTAACGCGTCCACACAGATTCCTAAAGACTCAAGAACCTGATGCTCTGATACCATCTGTGGCAACCCTCTCACCAAAATAATGGGTGGCTTGCCCGATACTCCAATATAACAGGAATCATGGATGGAATCATTCTCAGCATCACAATAATATAAAGAGTATACATGATAACTACCCAATATTTCAGAAAATGGGTTGCCAAAATTTTTATATTTTATAAGTTAAGGAAAGAATTTTAACAACCCAATACTGAAAAGAAAGTGGAAACCCCCAAGAACATATATTACAATAACTACAAGTAAACAATAAGAGGACCGAATATGCTGTCGGTCAACAAACTCTACAACATTATTAAACAAATTCAATACTTTAAATAATACATTACATTAAACAATTACAAAAGCTTGGGCCTCACGCCCGAGTAAAAGACCTGATCATAACTAGAGTACAAGGATGACGGCGTCTGATGCAATATGTCCCGTAATACCCGCAAAGCATCACAACTCCCAGAAACACCGAAATAAGAGAGTCAAAACAGGCGTCCTTGCGGCGAAGCACCTGAGCGGATACAAGATGCATGCACAACAAGAAATATGAATGGGTCAGGGCCCAGTTTTATATAATCACCAGATGAATAAAGAGTATGACAATTATGAGCAATAATCGTGACTAAAAGAAATAAGAATCTACCTACACAATTTAAAACATAATCTAAGACATTTTAATTAATCAATAAATTTAATTTAGTTATGCAAGAGAATAAGAATAAATAACATTAATCTAAAAACTTCCATTATATACTTTGATTCATCTCATATTTCCATTCCTTATTAGGAATTATAATCATATTTATATGCTCTTTTGGCATTCCATTCCTTATCACAAATATTGTCATTATCATATGCTCTTATGGGATTTATCATACATCAAGTCCCACTTGATTTGGAATGGTTATATTCTTATGCATATAACGATTCTAAGATCTCCCCTTCGAGTTTCCCCACTAGGTGCACCCCTAAATGACCATCATCTTCCAGGGGCCTATCAAACAAGGAAGCCTGGGCACCTATAACGCAAGACATCGAGAAGCGGCCATATGCCTGAGGGAGAGTCAAGATCACACCCGAAATCTCCTCACCAGTGCAGAAAACATAACATAATCGCACATATGGCCTAGGACTATATCCACCCTGCATTCATTAGTCAGGGGGCATCACCAAGCGCGCGAACTTCCCTTATGATGTCATTTAGAGAGGTGTGTTTAAGTAAATTAGCATTTACCATATTCATGATTAAGTAAATTATCATTTACCATCATTATTACCATTTCCATTTCCATTTCCATTTCCATTTCATTTTCATTTTACATATGTATGTTTCATTTTTATTCAAAACCATAGTCATTTACATTATTGTAATTACCTCATATTATACCCGAAGCCATACTTAATACATCATATCGTTCTACCCTTGAGGAATAAATAAGATTTCAATTTATTCTCCAAAGATTCGTTGTAAAGTTATTATAAACCATCAAGACTAACATAGCTAAATGGAGCCTCTAAAGTCTCCCAACCATAACACTACAACTCCTAATTTCATAATAATCAACTAGAAGAAAGAATGCCCTAACATCAATTGGCAAAACCCCAGAAAACCCTCCACATAACCCATCTATATTGTAGGGTGGATTACTAACTCATCTAGGACTCTAGAACTCTTAGTTTACTTCATATAAGAAGGTTCCTAAGCCCTAAGCCTAAGAAAAAGGGTTAAAATTAAATTGAGAAAAATCACTCCAAATTGCAGGATTTCCGAATCGATTCGGCCTGGCCGAATCGATTCTGTTAGAAAAGAGAATCGATTCGGACCATCCGAATCGATTCGGTTAGGAAAACCTGACTTCTGCATAATTGCCGAATCAATTCGGTCCACTCAGACCTGGACACCTCCCCTCTAGCGAATCGATTCGGACAGGCCGAATCGATTCGCCCCTGCGAATTTTCCAAGTTTTATTTTAAGGGTTATGAATCCTAGATTTATCCCAAACTCAAATCTCTTCCATATTTACACAAATCTAACATCATTAAACTACCCCAAATCATCCTACATGATTTATAATCATTATAATCCAGAATTTCATCATCAAAAACTAAGATTAGGGTTTAAATCCCATAAATTCCATTTTTTATCCATAAATGATAATACACAACTATCACACAATTTATTCATCTTAAATCATATATTAGCAAGTAAAAAACTTGCCTTGAAGTTGAAATCTCAGATTTCTTTGTGGTAGAAGCAATCCCAATCTTCAATCTCCAATTTTTCTCTTCTTTCTCCTCTTTTATCTTCCTCTTTCTTTCTCTCTTTTTCTCTCTAAGTTTAAGACATAAAATGAGGAAATTAGGGGATTTGGAAGACTAAAATCGGGGATTAAGTCTAAGGTTCCCAACTTAAGTGGTTAATACCACATTAAAATGACTCGCAAATACGCATTTAAGTCAAAACCAGGTAAAAGTGTGTGAAATAAAAAAATACAATATGGCACTTATTTGGACTATCTCGCACATTCCAGGACTAACTACGCCCTCTAAAATGGCATCCGATAATTTTATAATTCATTTCGAGTTTCGGTTTCATATAAACCACAGTGTCATTTAAACACAGGACACTATAAAACATACAACAGAACGATATTTACTTTCACATGCAGTAAATACGCAACAATCTAGCAGTTATTAACTTCCAACTCATTAAATTTATATTTACTCCAGTTTCAACATTTTATATAATTAGCTTATGCGGTAAAATAATATAAAATTAGCTTCCTAAAAGCGAGGGTTGCTACACTATGTCATTTTTCAGTTTTGGAAATAAAACGTAACAAGAATAATTCACCCCTGTGGCGGTAGTACAAAATATGTAATATTTTATTAATGAATAATGTTTTGTTTTCATCCTTAACTTTAACTTCATTGCATTGTTACCATCTTGTACATTCATACCAAAAATAGGGTGTGACAAGTTAGTATGAGGGCGTGTTTCTAAAATGCATTGGGTTAGACTCCTCTACGGGAATAATATTGAATATTAATTGTTTTACACTTTTCATAACTTCTTTACCTTCATTGTGTATGAAATCTATGCCCGGCTTGAATACTTGGGACTCACTATATTTTAGCCCTGATATAATTCCCAAGAATAGATGGGAAAACACAGTAAGGGAATAAGTGTGACACCCCGCCCGCTTAATTAAATACCGAGTGATCAGGCCTTTATTAAATTAGAATAGAGTATCCAGATTGGTTCTTTCATAACATCACTGTCGAAAGCTTTTTAATATTTACTAACCACCCATTATTTGAAAAGATGGTGTCAAATTTTTATCTTTGAATTAACATGGAAAGATTGAAAATAATTAAACATCACATTCACCATCATAAATTAATCAACACCACAATTAATGAAATATGGAATCAAATAAAATATGTCTTAAACTCTAATACAATAATCTATAAATAAAATTCAAAATCCAACAATTGAAATCAAAGAAGTACAATATCTCTGGAGTAACTGCTAACAGAAGAGGGGCGACACGCCCGATTGAGATAAAATAAGGATGCATCGAATTTGAAATGAATAGAGACGTCTACTAAGTAAATCCTACAATAGACCAAAGCAACTGTGGCAACGAAAAATGACAATTAACTCCTAAGTTGGGCCTCCCTGTGTCTGGGCACCTAAAAATGGTTTTTACAAAAAAATAGATTTGGGGAGAAACGGGTCAGAGCCCGAGTAAAAACATTTAAAAATCCAGCAAGTATTTAAAATGCATGAATTAGAATATATTATATCCGTATTAGGTTCACAGCTCTCATTTGAGGTCCTCACCCCTCAACTAGTGTGCATGCCTAACGTATACTCCCAACCCGTCCTAGTTACGCTACCCCGCCTAACTAGTTCGAATTAAGTATTTTAATTCATTTACTAACTTTCGGTGCTCACATGTGTTACCCATATTTTCTGTGTTTATTAGACATTTATAATTTCTCATATAATATTAATTTCTCGCAAACTTATCTACATTTAGATATCACTATATCATTCTTTTCTACTAAGCACAAACTGTAGGATTTATTCATAAGTATATACATGTCACTCTAATTATATATACAACTGTAGCGCCTCTATGCTGAGACATGTGGTGCATGCATACTCTACTATCATGTCCTGGTACATCATGCATTGTATAAAGGACTGTTGGTTTGGTATCTCTCTCGAACCATAAATACAAATCACATATATTCAAGGCGAATATAGCTCTAAGCCTATGGGTTACGCACATACCTACGCACTCATATGACCTCCAGCTTATCATTCTTACAGATAGGACTTTCCTAGGTTCTATATTCCGAGGCACAAGTTAAATATACCCCCAAAGGCTCATCAGGATATGACTTTCCCAACATGAAAACCTCCTGTGATAGCTAGCAGCGTAGGTATGTCATACACATAATAAATCATGCAATAGGTATACATGCAACCTATATATTTTTACCATCAATATAGGTATACTCCCTACCTATATTATACATCCTATACGTAGTATATATCTCTCTCCCGAACATCTCACGTATGATTAATTATCAATTATACTTATTATCATATATTCGAGTATCTCTCACCACTCAAAGTGTGTCCACTATTCTACACATAATATCAGTAGCTAACTCACTCATATCCTAATGTTCTAAGTCATCATTTTCCTCGAATTCCATTGGCTCAAATTGTCCTTTAATTTATGTTTTTCCTCTCGATTTAAGCCTAATTAATTTAGCCCATAAATTCTCCTCATAGGTCCAAGCCCAACACCCTACCTAGGCCTATTGGTATATCAATATAATTCCCAATATATTTAAAAAAAATTATTTAACAAGTGAATCCTGAACATTTCCCAAAGATTCTAAACAAAAGATAAAAGTGGCCAAAATCTAGGCAACCAAATCGATTTGGCCCTGATCCGAATCAATTTGCCTTGCCGAATCGATTCGGCAAGCAACCGAATCGATTCGCCTATATAGGTCTCATTTTTTGCATTCGTTTTCTATGGGTCTCCTCCATTGATACACCTCCAAACCTTCATTAAAGTTACCCAAACTCCCAACCAAAGTTCTATATCATTATATTAACATGTATGGGTGATTTTTAACATTTCAGAATCATCAAATCATAATTTAACATCAATAAATTTCAAAATCCCAAATTTATTTCTTTAAAAACCTAGTTTATCACTTTTTATTCAAGAACAGCATAAAACTCACATTTCTTCACCGAGATTAATTATAATTTCACGGGTTTCATACTACATGCATGAGGGAACCAATCTTATATAAATTTAGACCCAAATTCATGGTATATCTCTTCCAAATTTCCCAAGAACACATAAATTGCATGGATAATCTAACCTATTCTAACATGAATATCACATATGCTTATAATTTTGCACGTTTAAATACTTTATTTTAACAGTAGTTTTGATCCGTTGAAGATGATGGGTATGGCGGTGTTCCTCTCCTTCTGACCTACGCAACGGTGGTGTTTGAGGTGGAAGGGTGCAACTATTGTAGTTTTAGCCTTGTAACCCCTCTCCTCTTCCTCATATGGCCTCTCTGTGACTTCTCTTTGCTTCTCTCATTTATAACCCTAACTCCCTTCTCTTATCAGATATATTACACTTAGAAAATTCATAGGTATTATTACTCCCAAAAATACAAATGAGCAAAATGTCCTCCCGGGATGCCAGATTGGTCCAAAATTGACTTGGAACCCAAATTAAACCCATGGGTAGACTTTTATGACCATCTCAACCCTTCCGAACAATTTGGCACACTCGAAATTACCATTTGGATGACTAAAAATTAAATTACTTTTTATCTCATTAAACTTAGTCCCGACACAACTGACACGTGCGTCCCGTGAGTGTCGTATTTTTCACTCGTGATAATGTTAATAAATACATAATCACATATCACTTTACTCAATAATTCATATTCAATATATATCACATCAATAAATTCTAATTCTTGTCTCGCTAGTTAATATTTATTTTAATCCGGACTAATTAGCAATTAATTTCCCATATTTAAATTTAATTAATCCATTATTTAAATTTATAAAAATTTGGGGTGTTACAATAAGCTATTCTAAGACTTAGCACTATGGTCTCGGAAGTGGATGATGACTAGACAAATTCTATTAGTTCCATAAAACAATTAGTATTGACAAATTGCATCTCTAGTGAAGCTCGAGTAATGAAAAAAATGCGAGGGCATGTGGATGATCCGATCATTCTCGAGGAAGTAATTAACCTTGTGTTGAACGATGTTCACTCGCCACCCCTTATCTATCCCGAATCTACCTATAATGGAGAAATTATTATGTATTCTTCGGGATTTAATAGTAGCTCCATTGAGGATGAACCATCTGAGCCCAGCGACTTTGACTTCGTCCCCAACTATGATCCTTTCGAGACCGACACTCTGGCTCCATAAGAAAGAATAAAATAGACTTACCTCACCCTATCTATAATATATATATATATATATATATATATATAACAAGTAGTTTGTAAATATTGTGACAACACTACAAAATAGGCGGAGTAAGCTACTAAGGGCCGTATAAAAACCATAGTGTCTAAGATATGATAGGTTGTATAATACTATGTTAACATAATCTAGCAGTTATAATAACCCTACCGTGTAATATAAGTTACTTAGAGTTTCTTCTATATGCTCTCTCTTTAAGATTTTATTCTTATACATATTCATTATGTCAATGTTATAGTATGCCTTAGGATGGTTAACACTCTCTCTCCTTCCACCGAAACTAATACGACGCAAATATTGTGTATTTCACCCGTTAACGTACGCGTTATTAGCCCCCTCGAGTATCTTAATCCCTATATTTATGCTCGTGAACCAAAAAACATCGGATTTCTATGTTAACATGTTTTGCAGGGGTTAATTGAGATTTTTTAGGATTTGTATGCTTAGTATGAAGTTTGGATGCATTCCGGCGAAGTTCCGTACACAATCTCATGCGCAAGGGAATTTTAGTCATTTCACAATTTGGGCAACTGGCCCAATGTTTTCACGGAAGTTGAATCCCTCTGAACAAGCTTCGCGTAGTCATAAACGGTGCATGAATCCGATCCCTAACGAAGAAGTTACAGGAGTTCAAGAGAAAGAGAAAAACATCTCAACCAAAACAGGAGAAAGAAGCCAAAAATAGGGGGGGCGAATCGATTCGCCCTTGCCGAATCAATTCGCTATAGTGAAATTGTCAGATCTCCAACTACCGAATCGATTCTCACCATGCGAATCGATTCTCCCCGAGACAGTAGTAACATTTCCGTTCAGCGAATCGATTCGGACTATGCGAATCGATTCGGACTATGCGAATCGATTCGGACTATGCGAATCGATTCGCCCATTTTGTAGCTTCGAAGATATTTATCAGCGAAATGATTCGCACCCTGCGATTCAATTCTGCTCTACAGTTTTTCTTCTTCTTTCTATTTACATGTTTGCCATGGGATTTTTTTTGGTATAAATACTCTATTCTCTCATTTTTGAGAGATATCTCTATTTTGTCTTAGATTTTAGGGTTTGTAAACTTAGGAGATTTTCCCTACTCCTCTCTTGTACTCTTTGTTTTGTAAGTTGTATCTTAACTTTAATTACATTAATTTAGTTGTTGTGACAACCCGCTCACCAAAATAAGGGGTGTCCATCCCAATACTCTAATATAGCGGAATCATAAATGGAATCATTCTCAACATCACAATAAAAATATAGAGTATCCAGGATAACCACCCAATATTTCAGAAAGCGGGTTGCCAAAAATTTTAAATTTTAAAGTAAATAAAGGAAAACAAACAACCCATTTCCTGAAAAGATAGGGGAAACCACAAGGATGTATATATATATCTATAACAACAGGTAACAAATAAGAGGACCAAATATGTTATCGGTCCGCTGGTTCATACAACATTATTAAACAATTTCAATAAATTTATATATTACATTACATTAATCAATTACAAAAGCTTGGGCCTCGCCCGAGTGAAAGAGACCCGATCTTAACTAGAATACAAAAGTAAAAACGTTTATACCAATTGTATCCCATAATACCCGCAATGCATCACGGCTCGCCGAAGACATCGGAATAGGAATTCAAGTCAGGCATCCTTGAGGCGGAGTACCTGAGTGGAGACAAGATGCATATGCAACAAGAAATGTAAACGGGTCAGGGCCCGGTTCTATATGATTACCAGATGAATAAAGAGTATGACAGTTATGAATAAAATCATGCTAAAAATAATAAAATCTATCTACACAGTTCTAAAACATAACTAAGACAGAAAAGAAAAGCATGGGTAGCATAAATTTAAAAACTTCCATTTCAGTATTATGTTCCTTATCAGGAACTCACAATTACAACATTTATGCTCTTTACTAGCATTTCATTCCTTATCAGGAAAATATAATTAAAATTTTAAGCTCTTTATGGATTTTATTTCAAATACATTCCCATCCTGGCATTACCATTCCTTAGCAGGAATATAATCAACATTAAATGCTCTTTGTGGCATTGTACTGTGCTCTTTGTGGCACTTCTTCATGCTCTTTATGGCATATAATCCATCAAGTCCCACTTGATGATGAATAGTTATATTTATATACATATAACGAATTCTAAGACCGCCCCTTCGAGTTTCCCCACTGGGCGCGCCCCTAAATGACCATCATCTTCCAGGGCTTATCTATACAAGACAACCTGGGCACCTACAACGAAATACGTCGAGAAGCGTACATATGCTTGCGGGAGAGTCAAGACCAGACCCGGAATCTCCTCATCAGCGTAGCAAATATAACATAACCACTCATATGGCCTATGGACTATATCCACCCTTCATTCACTAGCCAGGGGGCATCACCAAGCGCGTGAACTTCCCTTATGATGTCATTTAGAGAGGTGTGTTTAACCAATTCATCATTTATCATATTAATGATTAAGTAAATTATCATTTACCATCATTATATCCATTTCCATGTATATGTTTCATTTTATCCGAAACCATTCCTATTTACTTCTCGTAAATAATATAACTTATTATCCGGAGCCATACGATAAATTATATCGTTGCTACAACCTCAAAGGAGTAATTGAAACTCTTAATCTTCTCCAAACATTTTAGGGTGTTATTTTTAAACCCCAATACTATCATACCTCAAAGGAATGAATGAACCTTCAATTTATACTCCCAACTTACTTTTATGGTGTTATTATGAACCATCAAGATTAATGTAGCTCCATTGAGCTCCAAAAGTCTCCCAAACATAACTCTAGGAATCCTATTTTCATAATAATTAACTAGAAGAAGAATGCCCTAACATCAATTGGCATAACTCCAGAAAAGTCCCCACATAACCCATTCCCAACGTAGGGAAAGTAACTAATTCAATTAATACTCTAGGACACTTAGTTTACTTCATTAAGAAGGTTCCTAGGCCCTAGAATTAAAGAAAATGAATTGGGACAAAACTAAGAAAATCACTCAAAATGCAGGGCTTCTGAATCGATTCGGCCTAGCCGAATCGATTTGGATTCAGGAAAACAAATCGATTCGGACCATCCGAATCGATTCGGTCAAGAAAACCTTCCTTCTGCATAATTGCCGAATCGATTCGGACCATCCGAATCGGTTCGGTCGACCCAGACCTGGAAACTATCTCAAGGCCAATCGATTCGGCCTGGCAGAATCGATTCGGTTCTGCAGAATTTCCTAGTTTTGTTCTAAGTGTTTTGAGCCCTAATTCTCCCAAACCTCAAATCTCTTCAATTTCACACACAACCAACAACATTTATCTACCCAAAATCATCCCAACATGATTTATAACTACTATAATTTACAATTTTATCATCAAAATTAAGATTAGGGTTTAATTCTCATAAATTCCATTTTTGATCTCCAAATGAAAATTCATAAATATCATACAAATTATTAAACTTAAATCACATATTAGCAAGTAGAAAACTTGCCTTAGGATTGCAAATTCAGATTTCTTGGTGTAGGAGCATCAATCCATCTTTAATCTCCAAATTTCTCTTCTTTCTCCTCTTTTCTCTTCTTCTTTCTTTCTCTCCTTTTCTCTTTATGTTTAAGACACAAATTAGGGAATTAAGGGATTTAGAAGACTAAATCGTGGCTTAAGTTAAATCTCCCAACTTAAGTAGTTAATACCGCATTAAAATGACTCCCAAAATACGCATATAAGCTAAAACCAGGTAAAAGTGCCCGAAATACAAAAATGCAATATGGTACTTATTTGACTGTCTCGGACATTCCGGGACTAACTACACCCTCTAAACTGGCATCCAACAATTTATAAATTATTTCGAGTTCCAATTTCATTTAAATCAGAATGTCAGTTTAAATACATGACATTATAAACATGCAACCTGATGATATTTACTTTCACATACAGTAAATATGCATCAATCTAGTAAATATTAACTTTCAATTCATTCAATTAATATTTACTCCAGTCCCCACATTTTATATAATTACCTTATGCGGTAAAATTAGTATCAAATGAACCTCCCAGAATCGAGGGTTGTTACAGTTGCCTTCCTTAATTTCCATGCTTTCATTTACTTACTTTCTCTACTTTCTTGCCTAGATAAATTTATTTCTTGTTGTAATTAGTTTAGTTGTGGTTTAATTTAGTTTATTTCCATTTCTTGCCCTTAGATAAATAGGGTCGGGATTTCATTCCGCCATTTACGGGTTTGGATCTCAAAAGTTAGCGTTTCATTCAAAATTGCATTTAATTGAAACCTCACATATTAAAGTCGAATTATTATGCATTTAACTTTCTTTGTCACGCAATTTTAGTGTTTATAGCGATATTCCGAATTTAATCCGTGTGTGACCATTTTTCGTTAAATGTTTAATCTTGCAACTTTGGATTAAATTCCTTATTGTGTGATGGTTATTCTTAATTGAAAATGCTCGATTAAATTGCTTTCGATCCGGAATCCTGATTAGTAGTTGTTTCGACCAGTGTGGTAGGATGCGATCCCGATCCTCGTATTACTTTTGTGTAACGTAACTTATTATTTTCTTTTTCCACCATTCCCAACCATCACCTTTTCTTTTATTTATTTTACACTTTTATTCTTGAAGTATTAAAGAAATTAACATCTAAAATTTAATCACTCCCTATGGATTTCTTACGATAACCGACTTACCGTTATGCTTTCCTTGTCAAGTGTAGTTATAGCTTAGGTTTTTGCATCGCGGCGGAGAAATACACAACGATTGTGTTCTCACACGAACACACTTTTACCGCTCGATCAAAATGGCGCCGTTACCGGGGAGTGTGTTTTAGATAGTAATTATTTTATTATTTCGTAGTATTTTTCCTTTTGTATTTTTATTCTTTGTTTTAACCTTTTTTGCAGGATAACATATTTGAGCACTAAGAAAATTTGATTCACGGTTGTTCACTTTCTTGCTCGGATTATACATCTACAAACAACGAGGTTATCATGTCCTACTAATATAGTTATTACGGTCATTTTAATGATTCTTACTTTGGAGATTTCCAAGTTTTCCATTTTGAAGATTTTATTGAGATTGAAAGACTTGAAAACATTTATTGGAATGAAAATCGTTATTGGGAGCTTGAGTTGGATTCATTATTCGAATCCAATGACGATTCTTATTCCGATACTTTCGAAGACGAGTTTCAACCAAATGGGGAGTCCGAGGCTCTTGAGCCGAGGAAGCCTACTTTGGAAGAAACTTTTCTTCTTTACTCCCAAGGTTTGGAAAGCCTAAATAACGCTGGAATGATACTTGAAGAACTTTGCAATGCGATGAATTCTTATGCATAAAATAAAGAGGAGGTGGAAACTTGTGTTTCACCTCAATTTTTCAAAGAATTTCTCATCGAATGTGAATCTTTCTCCCCCGAAATTCAATCTCCTTCTGACGATATGTTGACGGAGATTGAATTTATTTTATTACCATATAGGTTTTCCGTTATCGAACCATTAGAATTACCAGTTGATTCCTATGAGTCAGTAAAAACTTTTAAAACTTTTACAATTTTTGCCGATGAGGACTCCTTGCCGGACTTATTTTCGATGGATGTTATCCCCACGGGTGCACCATCTCCCATTCCATTTGAAAAATCTTTTGGAGATGAGTCGATTTTTCTTGGACCTCAAGTGTACCTTTCCCCCTTGTTATCCAAATCCCCCATCGTCCCCCAAAAAATTTATAATTGGCGATGGTTCATTTCTTCCGCCTTACACACGCATTCCGTTGTTCAAACGAAATTATTATCTTTCGGGAGGCATGTTCGCTTTGGGGGGTCCACCATTGATCTTTCAAAGTTAAATACCTTTTTGGGTGGATCCTCAACTATTTAGATTTCTGGTGTATAGTTTGTGTGCAGTCTAAATAGTAGGTTGTACATAGTTAGCTTTATTTATTTTTCTTTCTTTTTAATTTAGTCAAGTGTAATTAGTTAAACTTTTTGTTATTGCTTTTCGTTATGCTCAATAATGACTTGTTTTGTAGATTCTTTGGACTCGTACTTATCGGGGATCTCTCCAATTTTGGGTAATATAATTCTTTTCCTATCTTTGTGTTGTGGTCTTAATGCGCATTCAGGACAATGCAACATTTAAGTTAGGGGGTAAGGATATTCTATCCATTGCTTATGTAGTCCATGGATTTGCTCACATTTAGTTACTAAGCATGCTATTTGTTAAAAAATAAAAAAATTCAAAAAAAATTTCATTCTTTTTTCTCCTTTGTTTGACATTTTGCCTTGTTTCCGATGATAAATTTTAATAATTGCCCGATCCAATAGACAACTCAACGATGCATGTTCTCAATTTTAGAAGTTATTAGACTTTAGTCCTTAAATCATTGATATTATGAATAACTTCATGAATTAAACTTTATCCCATGAGCACATGTGCTTTTCTTGCTTTATTGATTTGGTTTAAGATTTTTATGACTCGGTAATCTTTTGTTGCATTGTATATACTTACGCCGAGTAAGCTTTGTACCTTTCGTCGGTTATGAGTGTATACACTATTCTTTCCTCTTTGAAAATATTGAATTCGTCGGTAATTTGCTTTCATTGATCGTTCATTAATTGAGTTTATATCTTGAAATGTGTTACTTGAGCATGATTGTCATATATTGTTTGACTCGATAATTGCATAAACTTTAGAAAATGATCATAGGCCATCTTTGTTATATCACCCATATTAGCCTTAACCTCACCTTATATATTTTTCCTAGTCAACCCCTTTGAGCCTAAATATTAGCCTTCCATTTTATTACCCAAAATCCCATAACCAACTCCACATTGGAGTTATAAACTATACATATTACCTTCCTTACCTTTTTTTGGAATGATACTTGGGATTGAATGATGTTCTTGCTTTGTGGTTGCAATTTGAGCATGAAAAGAGTGAGAAAAGTGTAAAACATAGTGTAGTGAAAAAGAAAACAAAAAAAAAAGTTAGAAAAAGAAGAAAAGAAAAAGAAAGAGAAAGTTTCTATATTTGTATATAGAGTTCAATAATCCTTATTACTCTCCAATTGTTATATCTAATGCTTGATTATGGAACTTGTTTTCCATTTTTGTTATTGCCCGTATGTTTCCATTATCCCGAGTTTTGATCCCCGAAAATTTTGAATCCGTACATATAGCTTTCATTTCGTACCCTAGCCTAGCCTACATTACAACCCTATAAAGTCCTATGTGATCTTAGGAAGAATTTAATTTAAAAGTCATAATAGTTTTAATAATCTATGAAAATGCATTTCACCTCTTTTCATGAGCGGTATCTTTCATTGAGATTACAATTTTTCATTTTATATATGGAGTTCTTCATTTGTGACATGTGAGCAACCTAGTTTCCATTTACATTTACTCTTTATGCCTGCATGTCCCGTGTGTTACCTCCCTGTTTCGAGTGGATTCACTTGATGAGTGTAATGCCTATGGGGATTTAATATATGCATGCTTTAATGTTTATCCGATTTATTTAAGTTTTTACCAAATCATACTATGCATGTGCTCTCCCCCCTCCCACTTTTAAAGTTTCAATTCTATGAGGTGGATTCAACCTGTTAATAACAACGGACTTTAGCTTGAATTCGTTCAATATGCTAATAACATGTTTGAAATTTTTTTCGGGGTTGTTGAGTTTGTCGCATGTTGGGTTGGGCATATTTTGAGGAAACTATATGCTGTTTGTGGGTTTCAACCCTGAAAACCCTCATGAGACAACACACGTCCACTAGGGTAACCTAGGGGTTTAAGGACTTATTGCATACGCTAAATGCAATCGTCCGCCCACGAAAGTGGACTTATCCTTTCTTACCCTATTTTTGTACTTGTATATTGTTTGTGATTTTCTTGTAGTTAATGTTGTTTCCTATTTCATTGCTAAGGACTAGCAATGTGTAAGTTAGGGGGTGTGATACGACACAAATATTGTGTATTTCACCTATTAAACTACGCGTTATTAGCCCCCTCGGGTATATTAGTCCCTATATTTATGCTCGTTAATAGAAAATCTTGGATTTCTATGTTAACATGTTTTGCAAGGGTTAATTGAGCTTTTATAGGTATTTGGATGCTTAGTATGAAGTTTGGATGCATTCTGGGGAAGTTCCGTGCACAATCGCACGCGCAAGGGCATTTTAGTCATTTCACAATTTGGGCAACTAGCCCAATGTCTTTACGAAAGTTGAAGCCTATGAACAAGATTTGCGTGACCGTAGATGGTGCATTAATCTGATCCCTAACAAAGACGTTACGGGAGTTCAAGTGGAAGAGAAAGACATCTCAACCAAAATAGGAGAAAGAAGCCAAAAACAGGGGAGCGAATCGATTCGCCCTTGCCGAATCGATTCTCTATAGTGAAAGTGTCAGTTCTCCAACTGCCGAATCGATTCTCACCATTCGAATCAATCCTCCTCGAGAGAGTAGCAACATATCCATTCAGCAAACCGATTCGGACTATGCGAATCGATTCGTCCCTTTTGCAGCTTTGAAGATATTTATCAGCTAATCGATTTGCACCATGCGAATCAATTCAGCTCTGCAGTTTTTCTTCTTCTTTCTATTTACAAGTTTGCCATGGGATATTTTTTGGTATAAATACTCTCTTCTCTCATTTTTGAGAGATATCTCTGTTTTGTCTTAGATTTTAGGGTTTGTAAACTTGGGAGATTTGCCCTACTCCTCTCTTGTACTCTTTGTTTTGTAAGTTATACCTTAATTTTAATTACATTAATTTAGTTGTCTTCCTTAATTGCCATGCCTTCATTCACTTGCTTTCTCTACTTTCTGGCCTAGATTAATTTATTTCTTGTTGTAATTAGTTTAGTTGTAGTTTAATTTAGTTTATTTCCATGCCTTGCCTTAGATAAATAGGGTCAGGATTTCATTTCGCCATTTATGGGTTTGGACCTCGAAAGTTAGGGTTTCGTGAAAAATTATGTTTAATTGAAACCTCGCGTATTAATGTCGGATTATTATGCATTTAACTTTATTTGTCACGCAACGTTAGTGTTTATAGCGATATTTCGAATTTAATCCGCGTGTGACCATTTTCCATTAAATGTTTAATCTCGCAACTTTGGATTAAATTCCTTATTGTGTGATGTTTATGCTTAATTGAAAATGCTCGATTAAATTGCTTACGAGCTGGAATCCTGATTAGTAGTTGTTTCGATCCGTGTGGTAGTATGCGATCCCGATCCTCACTTTACTTTTGTGTAGCGTAACTTATTCTTTTATTTTCCCACCATTCCTAACCATCACATGTTCTTTTATTTATTTTACACTTTTATTCTAAAATTTTTAAAGAAATTAACATCTAAAATTTAATCACTCCCTGTGGATTTCTTACGATACCCGACTTACCGTTGTGCTTGCCTTGTCAAGTGTAGTTGTAGCTTAGGTTTTTGCATCGCGGCGGCGAAACACACAATGATTGTGTCCTCACTCGAACACACTTTTACCGCTCGATCAGAAACTCAAACTGTGAAGACTCACACCGAATGAATTATGAAATGCCTTGAAGAATTAACATCTCTAGCCAGATAACAACAATCACCACACTGAGTTTAAGAAGAAATCATTGATGAAGCAGGTCGGATGATTCATCATTTTTCTAACTTTATCCATCAACTCAATTATGATTTCACGGGGTCTTTGGCCAATATATAGTATAACTTAGCAAGAAGAAATTTGCTTATCGAAGAAGTAATAACAGTCTTTCCTTCATAATCTACCACTTCAAACTTTTTAATGTTAAAGCAGTAATATACTCGCGTGTGGTCTCCCCTGATCGCTATGTATGCTTAGTAGGTGAGCCACCCTCTTGATAGGTTTGTCCCAAAAAGAAAACGTTACTGATGAATACCTTGGCGAGCTATTGTCATCTAGAAATTTATCCTCGGGTAAGATTATTATACCAAATATGTGCAGATCCAGTGATGATACTTGAGAACAATCGATATCGTATCTCATCTGGAACTAAATAAATATCATCTACTGCCCGGTATTATTCGATACGGAGGAAAGGGTCAGTTTTACCATCATATTTAGGAGTGACCACAGGTGGCTTGAATTTGGGTGGTGTGGAAAAATCCACAGTGGCCGAAATAAAAGGAGGTCCCTTAACAAAGCTCCTTTGCAAGGGATTTTTGGACTTGGAAATTTCTCCCAAATAATTTTCCAATCTTTAAATAGATCTTTTCTAACGCTCATCTTTTGGATTAGTTTTGGTTGTGGTAGATTTACCATAAGTTTGTGCTGAGCTCTCTTCCTGGAAAGTCTGCTAGATATCTAGATCTACTGATTATTATGACGGTCTAGATATTCCAGAATGGTAGATTTACCATAAGTTTGACGATCTAGAATATCGATATTTATCATTACTAGGAGGAGGAGATGACATTTCCCTCTCATGGGATAGGGTAGCACTGGATCTAGCTTAAAGCGTTTGAGTAAGTTACTGCATGGTTTCCTACATCACTTCCTGTCCTTTGGCGATGTTGAGTAGAATTCTTTGTAAATCTCCCATACCAGCAGGAGCAGAAAGACTGAAAACATTACCTCCAATAAGACTACCTTTTGGAATATCTATCATACTTCAAGGAAATAATAATATGTTATGAAAGAATCAGGTAAGAAACAACAATGACTTGTCATTCCCAAAGACGACACCAATCTATTGATGCTTAAATTCAGATTATTGATCTTAGCCCTTAGTTACCAAATTTATCACCACAGATAATAGAGAAATGAAAATATAAAGGACGCCAGATATTTTTGCGTTGTTCATCTCAGGAATGGAGCGTACGTCCATGTGGCAAAAGTATTTAGGGTTTTGTTACATTATTCTTGTTAGAATACAAGGGTTTAGCATAAATCTAGTATGTTCATGCATGCCCTTCTCAACTAGGGGAAGTGATGTATTTATAGTAAGTCGAAACTCAAGAGGCAAAATGCTTTTATAGCTTTAAGCATTTACACCTTTACATAATAAGATGTAGATGGACATCTTTCACGTGAATGTGTATGGTGACTGTTGAATATCCCACGTGTGTCTAATGGTTCATTTTCTTGGATTTATTGATCGGGCAGCTGACCAGATGGTACTCGAACCAACCAGTTCTCATCCATTGTGGAAGATATTGGGATGATGTTAACGGGTGTCATAGTTATATCGGTCCATGTGGCCTAATATTGTTAGGCTATAAAAATTGGATTGGATATTATGATGGTGCAAAAAACATTTTGAATAGAAAGAATAAGAATTGATGCATAAAATCATAGGTTACCAGTTTGGAGGGAAAATTTTAAGTTTGGTGCTGGCTAAAGGGATGAGGTTTAAAGCTTGAAGTCGTGGGAAATTTATACATTAAACTAAGGAGAGTTCATTGGTGCTATGGGGAGGTGGATTCTCCCAAGTTTTAAGAAGATAAAATTGTGGAGAAGATAAGTTCACAAGGTTTAATGGTGTATGGCATGTGAAATTTGAAATTTTGTACTGATGGGGATGCTTTTGTGTGATTTTATAAAACTCTAAGAGTTAGGATTGTAAAAATTAAATTATTTGAGTTCTTAAGGTTCAATTTGATATAAATTTTGGCTCTTGGGGTAAAATATAGGCTAAGTTATACTTTTTTCAAAGTTCAAGGGGTAGTTTGGTCATTTTGTAGCCTTGGAGGTACTTGGATAATTAAGCAAAGTTATAGGTTTTTAGGATGTATTTTAAATTTATTTAGGATTTATTTTAGTTTGACTAAGTTATAGGGGATATATGAGTGTGACACCCCGCGTAATAAAATACCGGGTGATCAGTCCTATACCAAATTAAAACAGGAATCCCAGTTGGATCATCCTTAGCATCACTGTCGAAAACTTTTTAAAACTTACTAACCACCTAGTATTCCAAAAACTGGTGCCAATTTTAACTTTTTAAATAAACAAAACAGTACATGCGGAATTAAAATATAAACCATTCACACAACTGAATGAAAGTAAACAGAATAGTAATTACACAACTTGCCGAATAAATCACCGGCCACCAAATAAATAATCCAAATACAATTTTTCAACACCTGAATAAATTACACCTGAAAACTGTACCGAGAAGTCTGGGCTACAAGCCCCAAATAAAACTGAAACTGATACAAGATTTCCTACTCTAGGAATGAATGAATGATGCGTCTAATCCAAACTCCTGCTAGCATCCACATATGCCGCAGCTCCGTGTCCCTGGAATAGAATATCAATCCTGGCGTCCCTGTGGCTGGACACCTAAAAGGTTTTGAAAATAGTCTTATAGAAAGGGTTAGAACCCAAAACATTTTGAAAATATTTAGCAAGTGAATTAACTGCAGTAATCTAAAATGCATGAATGCGCTTTATATTTAAGTTAGTGTCGCACTCCCTTGTGGACATTCTCACCCCTCCACTATTGTGCACACCTACCGGTTACCTTAACCCCACCTAGTTCTACTACCCTGTCCAACTAGTCCTGGTATAACCTTCCCTTGCCATACTACTCTAACCCGAGTATAATGATTATTGAATTATAAGTTATTTCACAATTAACTTAATTAATTCCTCTTAAATAACAGCATATAACCGTGTCATAAGTTATATAAAGTAAATACATCACACACTGTATTATTCCCACAAATGATTAACTTAATTAATTTCTCATTAATTAACAACATATAACTGTAACCCCAGCTATATAAGGTAAATACATCACGCACTGTATTATCACCTACATATAATATTTACTACCATATTATACGTACCTTTACTAACATCCACACATATATCATACGCGTATCCATCCTTCCGAGTATACCCTCACCGGATGATTCCCTCTAGAATGCTATCTCACTAGGTGTGCTCACAAAACCTAGTTTCCCCAAGCTAGAATCGCTCACCAACTTGGACCAAAATATACGAAATGGAGGCGGTCATATTCCTTCCCTGAAAGTGAGATAAATCCCTCACCCATATATACCGGACGCTATGACCTGGGGATATACTCTCCCTACTCCTCAAGCTAGGGGATTCACCCACATCGCGCAACCTCCCTTGATAGCATTAGAGTATATAAATTTAATAAATATCTAGTCACTGGTATTTAGTATCACGCAAAATAAATACACGTATATATATACTATCACGACACCGTATATATATAATATAAACTCCGGCTTTACCGTATACTCAAAATCCCGTACACTGCCTGTAATTTCCTGAGTCTATGGTCCGACTCAATGTAATTAATTTTCTCACTTAATAATTTATCCTCTTCCCGAGTCTATGGTCCGACTCTAATATAATTAATTCACACCTCAATTAATATAATACTTTCCCCGAGTCTATCGCCCGACTCTAATTAAATTAATTAACACTCATATTAATTTAATACCAATCCGAGTCTGTGGTTCGACTCTAATACAATTAATTTACACTTAAATTAATTAACCCAAATTCTGAGTCTGTGGTCCGACTCTAATATAATTAATTATCACATTAATTAATAAGTACCCCTTCACGAGTCTACAATCCGATTCTGATAAAACTAATTATCCCATCCATTAGTTTAATCCTACCCGAGTCTACAAACCGACTCTAATCAAATTAATTAACACCCTTATTAATTTAATCCTACCCGAGTCTACAAACCGACTCTAATTAAATTAATTAATACACTCTTATTATTTTAATATTTCCCGAGTCTATGTTACGACTCCAAATTAATTACTCTCTCTTAATAATTAATTTAATACTTTGGTGTCACATAACCAACATACCCGGACTCACTCACTTGGTCCATTTTTACATCTCATAAATTCCTTTTCCACATTTTTCGCCCACAATGTGTCACACATTTATTTCCATAATTTCCCAATTATATTTACCTATAATTACCAACATACCCGGACTCGCCCACTTGGTCCATAATTCAATATTCACCCGAGTCTATATTCCGACTCAAAATTATTTAGTTTATCTCCAAACTTAATTCACTACCTTAGGGTCGCATGACCAATATACCCGGATTCACTCACTTGATCCGTACCTCACTATTTTGGAATAAAATTTCTCAAATTTCATCCATTTAATGTCCCACATAAATTCATCCTAATCCCAATTACATTCTCCCATAATTGCTAGGAATATTTGTTTCACAATTATCTATCACTTATTAATGTATGAAACTTAACTTTTAATAATTTTCCTTTTATATAATAATCTGGCCGAACTGCCCAGAATTTCCTATCATCGATCGATCGATGCCCCCGATCGATCGATCGACCCCTTCGTTACAGCTCTTCTTCCCCCCTGTTTTCCACCATTAACGAATTTCAAGGTTTTTAAACCATAATTTAAACCTCTAATTACATAATCCCATCATCTACACATGGTTAATCCACATCCTATTCCTCATAGAAACCATTAAGATGATCAACTTCTCTAATTATCTCATAATTTTCGAAATGGGTCTTACTCCATAAAATTCAATTATCTGTTTTAAATCCCAATTTACATATTCAGTTTCCCCTCTTTTATGTTCTGGATTTCTCATTCAAATCATATATACACATTCAGATATAAATCACTCATCTAAATCTTAATTTGAATCTCATTCAAGTGTTTCAAAAACAAAAATCCCATTTTGTACCCATTTACACCCAAAAATGAATTTTCATACACACATCACTATGATATGAATTGGTTATCATGCTTTAAGAATCAAAACAGTTAACCACTTGCCTAAAAGTGTTCGTAGTGTCTGATCCGTTGGCGTAGTCCCTCAATTTGGCTCCAAAAACCTCCAATTTGCTCTTGATTTGTTTTTCCCCAAATCCTCTCTCAAACCCTCGGTTTAGAATCTGATGGCTGCTGATTTTCTAATCTCCCCATTAGGTTAAAAACCCTTAATCCCGTTTTTCACCTAATGGGCTTAATTAAAGTGGCCCAACTCACCCCGTGTGGGCCCGGCTATGCCCAAAAATACCCCGAGACCCAATTACTACCCCCGGGTACTCTTTTCTGACTATCTCGACCCATCCGGACTCAACCGCGCAGTCAGAATTGACATCCGAATTAATTTATAAAAATCCTTATCTCACACCCCATTAAGTCTATACCAACTCCCGGCTGGGATAAGTGCATACCCCGTCATTAATACCCTAAATGACGTAATTAAATTATTACTAGTCACTTTGTAAATAAATGTCCCTAAACATTAACCATTCACTCCCCGATTAATATTTAAATATATATATATATTGCCATAATTAATTCAATTAAAATTACCACACACAAGTAATTTAAAATTCCCGAATTAACTAAATATTAAATGTACAAAAGTACGGGGTGTTACATACTTCCCCCTTACAAAGGAATTTGGCCCTCGAAATTAAGATAAACCTAGTGTTCCGATATTCACATCTTTCACACCAGTCATGTGCCTCCAAGCCCGCTATATCTATCCCATCTGTTTCTAACCACGTTGCACAAGTATGCATTTAAAATTTACCCAGGGCGCCCATACACCCTATTCCCGTGCTTTACCGCACAAAATTTGCCTTAATTAACCCGGGTGCCCATACACCCTATCCCCGTGCCCTACTACACGGAAGTTACCCGACTGTACTAGTCGTAACCCGTACTATAACTTCGAACCCGTAGTTATATCACACACATATATATATATAATTACTGCCCGGGTACGCAACCCATGTTACGTCCAACTATCTCTCCATTAATACTTATCTCTCAACACAAAAGAATATACGCTTACCCTTATGCTACCAAAGACAACATAATACCGCACCCTTACTACCACTAGTCCTTGCGCAAAATGAACCCCGAGCTATCTCTCTTTGCTCGAAAATAAATCTAACCACTCTGATTCACTTCCGTAAACATCCCCACATACTGGGATAAAATGTGCGAACACAAAACTTCACTATGTGCTATCGTACCACGCAATACAACATCTATACATCCACATATATACAGGCTATACGCCCTTTCTGGTGATACCTAGTACCAACCCTACCCTGGTGCCGCGAACACCAAAATTTTACACTACTATCCACAATAGTTAACTTCCATCGCTATCCAGCCGACATTTAGGAAATATTATCATCCCTACTCCCATAATTCTCGAAAGTAGTAATTCTTCGCAAAATTCAAACAATCACTCAGCGTACACCTCCACCCTCTCGTGAAGAACACCAAGGAACTCCGCTACCCTACGGAAATTTCTCCACATACTATGGCTGCTACCGCCAACGCACCCACTAAGTTCGACTCACCTGCAAACTTTAGTGAAAAATATGTCTTATTTTTGTGACATCCTCTTTGCCACTCAAAAACAATATACCCCATGGCCCTAGGGTAAAAATAATTACCTCTATACTCCAGCTACAACGGCTGGTTCTCGATTTTCGGAGCAGCTTCTCCCTGCCCGAATGCACCCGTGACTTGCGTTAGTGGTTGTACATCCAGGACCTCGTCCTGTAGTTGACCCCTGCCTCACTTAAGGCAATATCTCTTCATGTGTCTCGCTTTTCCCACAAACGAAACACTTTCTAACATGTTCACCCTGCCACTGATCCCTTCCATGCCAACCTTGTTGGAATTCCTGGCCATCCCGTCGATAGCCTCCAGTTCTAGATCGTTTGGCATGATTTCCCTGCCAGAAATACTGCCCCTGATCTCCCCCAGTCTGCTGCTGGGATACCCCACTGGTATTGTTCCCTTCTGCCTCATCCAATTGGCTAATACCCACTCACTTCCCATTTCCTTTCGCGTGGAAGCGATATTCCCGACAGTGCCGGAGTGTTGCGTTAATGACATCAGTATAATCTACTAATGCGGAATTATCAATTAACTGTTGTCTGATTCTCCAGACTAACCCATCCCTAAACGTTGCTTCCTTTCTCTTTTCCTCGCTTACCTCATCCGGTATAAAATTTACCAACGAGTGAAATCTTCCTCGTAATCGATCACTAAACGGTCTCCCTTTGAGTCTCCTCACAAAATTTTCTCCTCATTTCGGTCTCTACTGCTGAAGGAAAAATACTTGCGGTCGAACCGCACCCAAAACTCTGCAGTAGCTAGTGTGTCCCTTTCCTCAACTGTGGTGATCGACTCCCACCACTGTAGTGCTTCTCCCACTAAACTAAAATTGGTTAGCATTTGCTTCCGTACCTCATCGCAATCTCCTATGCGTAGGTAACGCTGGATATCTCTCTTCCTTGACACGCTAGAACTACATCTGAACCCCTCACAATTCTGATGGGTTCCCACTAAAATATCCTCTCTTTCTTGCTTCCACCCTGATGACTCCGCGTGAGTCTGAACGTCCGACGCCACTAACACTTGTGGCTGATCCCGTGTCAAGTACCTTGCCGTTGTGACCACCGTTGCTCCAACTGCCTGTGCCACTATTTCAGTGACCTATGCTGCCCCAATCATATATGGCCGTTGCTGTGGTAGCTCTTGCTCCTAACGAGCCTCCCCCGTCTCCTCTCCCCCTGCTGCCCTAACTGTTCTCTCCCTCCTGGGCGTCATCTGGACTGAGAATCGAATTGTATGAGTTCACTCTCAAATATAAATTTCGCAGAGGAACGTATATGCGCATACGTATGAGAATACAACAATCCTATGATAGGGCTCTATATCAAAGATTGCTAAGCTGAAACGTGAAAAGCCGCACAGATCCTAAGGACACTAGAACCTGATGCTCTGATACCATCTGTGACACCCCGCCTAATAAAATACTGGGTGATCAGTCCTATACCAAATTAAAACAGGAATCCCAGTTGGATCATCCTTAGCATCACTGTCGAAAACTTTTTAAAACTTACTAACCACCTAGTATTCCAAAAACTGGTGCCAATTTTAACTTTTTAAATAAACAAAACAGTACATGCGGAATTAAAATATAAACCATTCACACAACTGAATGAAAGTAAAAAGAATAGTAATTACACAACTTGCCGAATAAATCACCGGCCACCAAATAAATAATCCAAATACAATTTTTCAACACCTGAATAAATTACACCTGAAAACTGTACCGAGAAGTCTGGGCTACAAGCCCCAAATAAAACTGAAACTGATACAAGATTTCCTACTCTAGGAATGAATGAATGATGCGTCTAATCCAAACTCCTGCTAGCATCCACATATGCCGCAGCTCCGTGTCCCTGGAATAGAATATCAATCCTGGCGTCCCTGTGGCTGGACACCTAAAAGGTTTTGAAAATAGTTTTATAGCAAGGGTTAGAACCCAAACATTTTGAAAATATTTAGCAAGTGAATTAATTGCAGTAATCTAAAATGCATGAATGCGCTTTATATTTAAGTTAGTGTCGCACTCCCTTGTGGACATTCTCACCCCTCCACTATTGTGCACACCTACCGGTTACCTTAACCCCACCTAGTTGTACTACCCCGTCCAACTAGTCATGGTATAACCTTCCCTTGCCATACTACTCTAACCCGAGTATAATGATTATTGAATTATAAGTTATTTCACAATTAACTTAATTAATTCCTCTTAAATAGCAGCATATAACCTTGTCACAAGTTATATAAAGTAAATACATCACACACTGTATTATTCCCACAAATGATTAACTTAATTAATTTCTCATTAATTAACAACATATAACTGTAACCCGAGTTATATAAGGTAAATACATCACGCACTGTATTATCACCTACATATAATATTTACTACCATATTATACGTACCTTTACTAACATCCACACATATATCATACGCGTATCCATCCTTCCGAGTATACCCTCACCGGATGATTCCCTCTCGAATGCTATCTCACTAGGTGTGCTCACAAAACCTAGTTTCCCCAAGTTAGAATCGCTCACCAACTTGGACCAAAATATACGAAATGGAGGTGGTCATATTCCTTCCCTGAAAGTGAGATAAATCCCTCACCCATATATACCGGACGCTATGACCTGGGGATATACTCTCCCTACTCCTCAAGCTAGGGGATTCACCCACATCGCGCAACCTCCCTTGATAGCATTAGAGTATATAAATTTAATAAATATCTAGTCACTGGTATTTAGTATCACGCAAAATAAATACACGTATATATATACTATCACGACACCGTATATATATAATATAAACTCCGGCTTTACCGTATACTCAAAATCCCGTACACTGCCTGTAATTTCCCGAGTCTATGGTCCGACTCAATGTAATTAATTTTCTCACTTAATAATTTATCCTCTTCCCGAGTCTATGGTCCGACTCTAATATAATTAATTCACACCTCAATTAATATAATACTTTCCCCGAGTCTATCGCCCGACTCTAGTTAAATTAATTAACACTCATATTAATTTAATACCAATCCGAGTCTGTGGTTCGACTCTAATACAATTAATTTACACTTAAATTAATTAACCCAAATTCTGAGTCTGTGGTCCGACTCTAATATAATTAATTATCACATTAATTAATAAGTACCCCTTCACGAGTCTACAATCCGATTCTGATAAAACTAATTATCCCATCCATTAGTTTAATCCTACCCGAGTCTACAAACCGACTCTAATCAAATTAATTAACACCCTTATTAATTTAATCCTACCCGAGTCTACAAACCGACTCTAATTAAATTAATTAATACACTCTTATTATTTTAATATTTCTCGAGTCTATGTTACGACTCCAAATTAATTACTCTCTCTTAATAATTAATTTAATACTTTGGTGTCACATAACCAACATACCCGGACTCACTCACTTGGTCCATTTTTACATCTCATAAATTCCTTTTCCACATTTTTCGCCCACAATGTGTCACACATTTATTTCCATAATTTCCCAATTATATTTACCTATAATTACCAACATACCCGGACTCGCCCACTTGGTCCATAATTCAATATTCACCCGAGTCTATATTCCGACTCAAAATTATTTAGTTTATCTCCAAACTTAATTCACTACCTTAGGGTCGCATGACCAATATACCCGGATTCACTCACTTGATCCGTACCTCACTATTTTGGAATAAAATTTCTCAAATTTCATCCATTTAATGTCCCACATAAATTCATCCTAATCCCAATTACATTCTCCCATAATTGCTAGGAATATTTGTTTCACAATTATCTATCACTTATTAATGTATGAAACTTAACTTTTAATAATTTTCCTTTTATATAATAATCTGGCCGAACTGCCCAGAATTTCCTATCATCGATCGATCGATGCCCCCGATCGATCGATCGACCCCTTCGTTACAGCTCTTCTTCCCCCTGTTTTCCACCATTAACGAATTTCAAGGTTTTTAAACCATAATTTAAACCTCTAATTACATAATCCCATCATCTACACATGGTTAATCCACATCCTATTCCTCATAGAAACCATTAAGATGATCAACTTCTCTAATTATCTCATAATTTTCGAAATGGGTCTTACTCCATAAAATTCAATTATCTGTTTTAAATCCCAATTTCCATATTCAATTTCCCCTCTTTTATGTTCTGGATTTTTCATTCAAATCATATATACACATTCAAATATAAATCACTCATCTAAATCTTACTTTGAATCTCATTCAAGTGTTTCAAAAACGAAAATCCCATTTTGTACCCATTTACACCCAAAAATGAATTTTCATACACACATCACTATGATATGAATTGATTATCATGCTTTAAGAATCAAAACAGTTAACCACTTGCCTAAAAGTGTTCGTAGTGTCTGATCCGTTGGCGTAGTCCCTCAATTTGGCTCCAAAAACCTCAAATTTGCTCTTGATTTGTTTTTCCCCAAATCCCCTCTCAAACCCTAGGTTTAGAATCTGATGGCTGCTGATTTTCTAATCTCCCCATTAGGTTAAAAACCCTTAATCCCGTTTTTCACCTAATGGGCTTAATTAAAGTGGCCCAACTCACCCCGTGTGGGCCCGGCTATGCCCAAAAATACCCCGAGACCCAATTACTACCCCCGGGTACTCTTTTCTGACTATCTCGACCCATCCGGACTCAACCGCGCAGTCAGAATTGACATCCAAATTAATTTATAAAAATCCTTATCTCACACCCCATTAAGTCTATACCGACTCCCGGCTGGGATAAGTGCATACCCCGTCATTAATACCCGAAATGACGTAATTAAATTATTACTATTCACTTAGTAAATAAATGTCCCTAAACATTAACCATTCACTCCCCGATTAATATTTAAATATATATATTGCCATAATTAATTCAATTAAAATTACCACACACAAGTAATTTAAAATTCCCGAATTAATTAAATATTAAATGTACAAAAATACGGGGTGTTACAATGAGGTGATTTATGTAATTACCAGATCCTCCTTGACTAGTCTAGGGTTTAGCATTATGCGGGTGTTACAAAGATCCAAGTTCTTATATTCATATGCTTTGAGATCTTCACATTGGGCAATAAAGTTTTTTCTCTTAATATTAAGAGAACTTATTTTGTGCCGTGGAATCCGTACATGCTATTTTCTATGTTAAAGTGAAGAAGAGATGGACTCCATGTTTCAATCCATTGATTGTTGCTGAGCTTCATTGGTGGATATCAAGATGCGCATATATCCATGCGTTGTGGAAGCTTGCATGGGTGCACTCCTAGGTTGCATTGTGGAGGAGATGTAGAAGACAAAAGAACATCAAGGCTTGCGAGGTAAATGGGTTGTTGATTAATTCTACTGTCTAGTCTTTGTAAAATCTTATCATAATGATCTACTTGGCCGCGCCATCCGGGTTTTTTCACTTTATAGTTTTTCTCATACATCAGTGTGTTGTGGATGATTTATTTATCACCTAAATGCATTTTTTAGGTTTGAAATATAATATTGGGTTTGTCCGTTTATCACAATAAACATTTAAATTTGGTGAATAAGTTTTATTGGGCTTAATTTGTTTAACGCTTTGATTTTTAAAATTAAAAAAAATATAAAAATAGAATTTTTGTTTGTGACCACATTTGCCTAAGCACCTCACTACACCAAAATAAGCTTTTAGTAACAGACTGTTTTTTGTATTACTAACAGTATTATACTGTTACTATTTCTCACAACATCATACCGTTACTAATATCTGATAAGTGTTACTAATATTATTTAAATATTTTAAAAGTAATTAGCTAGCAGTCCTTAGTTAACACAATACACTCTAGCGTTCTCCAAAATCTCCCCGACAAAGAAATTGTCTTTCTCCAAAATGCTCTAGCGTGACCTAGCGTTTGAAAAAGCTAGCGCGATCTTCTTCTTCTCCAAAATGCTCTTCCTCTTCTCCAATACGCGATGCTCTAGAGTGACCTAGGTTTTGGAAGAAGTCTCAGTTAGCGTGACCTAGGGTTTGGAAGAAGTCTCAGTTAGCGTGACCTAGGGTTTGGAAGAAGTCGGTGCTCACATCACAACCTAGGGTTTGGGAATTGCGATTTGCTTTCATAAGGTAATTATGTCATTCATACGAGATTTGTCTAAAACGTTCTAAGCGATTTACTGTTCATAAGAGATTTGCTCTTGGGTTACAAGTTTATTTTTTGGTAAAATGCAATGTATTTTTGTTATTGTTGTTGGGTACATACTTTTTGTATTTTTTGGTTCAAGTTTTTGATTATTTTGTATTAAATCCAAAGCTTAGAATGTTTTTTTATATACTGATTTATAACATTACTAGACTTGGTATTTAAAACCCTGTTATACTATTAAAACACATAATTGTATACACTGATCTATACACTGATTTATACTATTAAAACACATAATTTTATATAACTAAGGAAATTGCACCCCTCCCCTGAACTTTAAGGTTTGTTCTAACAAAATTACATGTTGTAACTGTGATTTTTCTTATGTGTATCAATAATTCTATTTTTTTATATAATCATATAACTTGTGTGTAAACCATATTTTTTTGGTAGTGCAGAATGTCACAAACATTGAACAAAGAGTGGATGAATGAGAGGAATAGAATAAGTGAGGTGTACACAAATGGAGTTGCGTCTTTTATTAATTTTGCAATTGCAAACAATGGCCATCAATTCTCGACCTTTCCTTGTCCATGTGTTAAGTGCCGAAATAAGAAGCATTTTACTGCGGTAGATATCAAGGGTCATTTGATAATGCACGGTATAGACAGGACATATACTAAGTGGGTTTTACATGGTGAAACACTATCATCGAACCTAACATGTCCCATAGTAGATACTATTGATTGTGAAGGACATGATGAAGCTGATAACAATGAGAATGAAAGGTTGCGAAACTTAGTTGACGCATGTTACGGAGTGCACGAACAACATTGTGTAGAACCCGATCAGGAAGGATTCTCTGAAAAATCGTATGTCAACAATGAGAAGTATGATCAATATAATAAATTAGCGATGGAGAAATTGTACCCTTCATGTGAGGGTTCTGAGACTACTCTCTCTGCAATTGTTGAATTGCATAATTTGAAAAAGCAGTTTGGTTGGTCGGGAAATAGTGTGACCTCTCTCTTGTCGATTTTAAAGAGGTGGCTTCCAAAAGGAAACACATTACCAGAAAAATATCCGCACATGAAGAGAATGATGAAAGACCTAGGTATGAAAGCAAATTACATTCATGCTTGCGTTAACAACTGTATTTTATATTGGAAAGAGAATGAAGATTTGGAGGAATGTCCTCAGTGTGGAGAACCGAGATATGCAGTGAACTCAAAGAAAGGGAAGAGGATATGCAAAGAACCGATGAAAGTGTTGAGACATTTCCCTTTAATTCCAAGGCTAGTGAGATTGTACACTATACCTTGGATAGCGCATGAAATGACATGGAACCATCGGGCAACAAGTTCATGGGATTATCAGCGACATCCTTGTGATTCATCCCAATGGAGAATGCTAAAAAGTAGATGGACCGATTTCACCGAGGAAGGGCAAAATGTTTGGCTTGCAATGGCAACAGATGGGTTTAATCCCCATGGTATTCAGTCTAGTAGTTATAGTTGCTGACCTGTCATGACCGCGCCTTATAATGTGGGGCCTTCTTTATGCTTGAAGCGTGAGTTCCAAATTTTATCTTTGCTGATTCCTGGGCCAAAGGCACCGGGTCAAGACATTGATATTTTTCTTCAATCATTAGTAGATGAGTTGAAACAACTATGGGAAGGAGTTCCAGCTATTGACATGCACAAAATGCAACCTTTTACGTTGAGAGCTATGTTGATGTGGGGGATTCATCATTTTCCCGCATATGGAAACTTATATGGGTGTGTAACACATGGTTACAAAGCATGTCCTATTTGTGGTGATGACACTCCATCCATTTGGCTAGAACATAGCATGAAGATAGTTTACACAAACTATCGTATGTTTCTTAAAAGCGATCATCCTTTTAGGAGTGGTAGAGGTTTGGGACTTAGGAGACAAGAAGTTGGATGTCCCCCGATTGGACTAAACAGAGATGCACTTGTGGAGAAGTTAAGAAATATAAAGTATGTACCTGGAAAAGTCTCAAAAGTTCCCGCTAAGAAGAGAAAGTCTAATAATGTTAATGGGAGTGGTAATGTTGAAGTTAAAGAAGCTTGGTATAAAAAATCTATTTTCTTTGATTTGGAATATTGGCCATATCATCAAGTTCGACATGTCCTTGATGTGATGCACATCGAAAAGAATGTTGCAGAGCATTTGATAAACACAATTCTTGATGATAATAAAACAAAGGATACTGAAAAGGGTCGATTGGATATGAAGGGTATGGGCATACACAGCGGTCAATGGCTTCAAGTTGATGGACGCACCGGAAAAACGATAAAACCAACAGCACCATTTATCTTGGATAAAGAAGAAAAAAAACAATTCTGCCAAATTTTGAAGGACTTAAAGCTTCCTACCAGTTTTTCCTCTAACTTGAGCAATATAGTAAGTCTTAGTCCCCCATCTTTTCACTCCTTAAAGTCACATGATTATCATGTCATAATTGAACATCGGCTACCTGTGTTGCTCCAACATGCCTTTTTGAAACATCGAGATTTAAGAAGAGCAATACAACAATTAAGTTTGTTCTTTAACATGTTGTGCTCTAAGGTCCTAATTCGGCAAGATATCCAAAGAGCCAAATACATGGTTGTTGAAGCATTGTGCGTGTTGGAAAAATATTTTCCACCTACGTTTTTTGATATTAGCATTCATCTCACTGTGCATCTAGGAGATGAAGCCCTGGTTTGTGGACCCACCGACGCTCATTGGATGTATCCGTTCGAAAGGTGATTTTTTTTACCTTTTAATATAGTAAAATATGCCCCATTTAAGTTAATAATGCTTGCTATTAATTTTTATTACCTAATACAAATAGGAAGATGAAAGATTTCAAAGATATACCCAGAATTAAGCGGTATGTTGAAGGTTCAATTGCAGAATCCTACGTTGTTGCTGAATCTGTTAGATATTGCATGGAGTACATGCCAAATCCATCTGATGGAAATCATAAACGCTCCCGTGAGGCCTTTTTAGAGGAAGGTGGAGAGTTCTCTGATGAAGGGCCTTTGCTTGATGATAAGACTATAACATTGGGACCCGTATAGTTTTAACAAATACGTCGATGGGTATTATTTATACTAAATGTTGATGGATTTCAAGAGTACTATAGGTTTGAGTTCTTTTGTTTGTTTATAGTTAAGAATTAATTATCATTTTGAGTTATAATTACTTATATCAAACTACATATTGCAGTGAATATGAAGCATCACTGAAATCCGTGTCTCGTCCTAAAGGGAAGGGGATTGAAATGACAGAAGTGGAGAAACAAACTTCTTTTATCCCTTGGTTATCTGAGAAGGTGATTATATAAATACTAATATTTTTACTAATCTTTCCATTAAGTATGATGAGAATTGAAACATTGTAGTAATTATGATTTGTTTTCATCAAACAGTTGCTGAAATCAGGAGAGATGAAGATAAATGAAACATTGTGGCGGTTAGTTCAAGGGCCGCAATTCAAGGCTAAAACATATAAAAAGTATCGTGTAAATGGTTTCGTATTCTCTCCTAAGTATCACGACGATACTGTTGTCACACAGAATAACGGAGTTTGCTTAAAGGCATGGACACAATTTCGAGCTAAAAAATGTGATAAGAATCTCACAAATACTTGGACTATGTGGTATGGAGTTATCAAACAAATTATTGAGCTGGACTATACCTTGTTTAAGGAGGTGGTATTTTATTGTGATTGGGTGAGAGTGGAGGATAAGACTAATGGTTGTAAGCTTTGTCCGGACTCCAACTTAGTGATGGTAAATTTTGATAAGTTTAAGAGCGTTGATAATGAGTATGATGAGCCTGCCATTCTCGCATCCGAGGCTAGTCAAGTATTCTATTCGAAAGATCTTAAAAATCCCAATTGGTGGGTTGTTATACAGTCACCTAAGAGATTGAAGAGTCAAGTGGACGACTTAGAGACACCAACAATCTTCCAATCTATTCTTGAAGACCAACCACACTTGGAACGTTTGCTCAAGCAATACGACTCGATTTAGTTGTTTTAATATTTTCTTTTAGATATTATAACCGTTGAAAGCTATTTTGTTTTACCAACATGACTACATTTTGTTTTACCCCGTTGCTAATATATAAATTTATTGGTGGTATGTTAACCGTTGAAAGTAGCGTCTTGTGATTTTAATGATATCATCTTGTGATTTCTATATATATCTCTATCAATATGCTAATGTTGTATTAATATGATAATTCAATGAATATTATTTTATAACAGTTATTTCTATTGTTGGCATCTATTTTTTGTTTGGCAGTACTGTATTGGGCATCATGGCTTCAAGTGCAAGTGGTGGTTCGAAACAACAAACGTCATCAACACCGCAACAAATATCATCCACTCCGCATCAAGAAAATAAATAGAAGCAAGAAGAAATGGATAAAAAGGCTAAACAATTAGAATATATGACCCAAGATGGTAAAATGAGAGTCACCGTTCAAGTGTATGGGAGTGTAGTCGGTCCATGGAGCGGGAGATGGAGCACTCGTGTTGGTGATCTTGTTAGATCTTATATTTCGATTAGCTACGAAGATTGGAGAGTTGTGCCAAATAATTACAAAGATGATGTTTGGAATGCTTTAATGGTAGGATTTGAGTTAGATGTTGAACTGGAGGTGGCTCGCCCGCTGATAGAGAAACGGTTTGCACAGAAGTTTAGGACACACAAAAGTAATATGAGATGTTTTTTGCCTACCGAAGACAATCCTGGAGTCCTACCGGAAGGTGTTGATCCCAACATATGGATATTATTTTGTGAGAACGAAAGGAAATCAAAAAAGAAGTCACAAAACATTCAAAATGCCAAGAATCGAACCAATTTAGAATATTCCCATACACTTGGGCGTCGCACCTATGCTGCTTTGCAATATGAAATGGTATGTATCATAATGTTTTTCAAATATCAACACTAATTTTGTGTATAACATGTGATATTTAAATTGTAGGTTCAATCGAACCCAGAAGAAGAATTAACGCGAGTAGACACATGGCTTGCGGGACACGAGGACAAAACAGGGAATGCCTTAAACAGTGCTAAGCTTTACTATGTGCGTATTTACATGAAAAATAATAATATTTTTAGTATTATTTATTGCGTTTATTAATGAAATTTTCTCATTTGATAGGATAAAGTAAAGGATGCGATGGAGAAAAGAAAGAGAGAGAGTGGAGAGGGTAGTATCAAGAGCCAATGCATAGAGAATGATGAGTTGATAGAGGTTTTTGGGAAGGAGAAAAGGGAGGAGTTCGTGGAGTTTGTCCCCTAATTTCGAAGAAGCAGTTGATGCATTTAGGGGTGGCAAATGCCAAACTTAAACAAAGAAAGAAGGCAAATGATGATGTGGATGCATTGAAGGAAGATATCATATCTTTCGTCAATAGAATATTTGAGGAAAATAACACACAAATTATGGTATATATGTATTTTATATAATTTCATTTATTAAAAAGACTTATTTAGATATAACAGATATTAACTTACTATTGTTTGATCCGTTTTTTCATAGGATGCTATAGAACGTTTGGTTGATGCCTTCAATGCTCAAAACAGAAAGGGTCCACCAATCACACCGATAAGTGATCATGCATCCAATACAAGTCTACAACATAGGAATCTCTGTCAAAATTTGGATAATATTTTTGCATCCGCTTCTCGTCCTGTTTGCGTGACCACACCTTCTCTTACCAACAATCCCAAAGTAATTTTGCTTGATAGGTATAATGAAGAACTGGCAAAGGGGTATGTCGTGAGAGATGCAACACAGGATATATGTCATGGTAAGCGAGTTGGAGTCGGGGAAAGGAAAGTATATGTGGAGGAAGTGATGAAGCCGGATGCTAGGTTGTTTGATGCTTCTCAAGGTGACCAATATACTTTTGTTGACCTAGTCTTGGGGGGATATTTGATTTGGCTGGATTGTTGGCTTAAATATGTTTAGTTTATGTTATGAACTTTGTTTGAGCTATCTATATGTGAATTTAGTTTGCATTATGCGTTTGTTATGAACTTTGTTTGAGTTATCTATATTTGGACTTAATTTTCAATATGTGTCGTTGTGAACTTTGTTTGGATCTATCTATATTTGATTTGGAATTAATTTGGACTGTCTTTTTTTTATTGTAAAACCCCTTTTAACTCCGCCAATGCTAATATTTATTTGAGCATTGCCGATCCCAATCCCGAATAAAGGAGGAGGGAAAGGTCATTGATTTGGTTTCTTTATTCTCATTCTTCATTTTGTTCTCATTCTTCATTTTGCTTTTCTTTCTATCACAAATGTCATTCATTTTTCTTTTCTTTATGCAAGGACTCAGAAATCAAATGAGCAGCAAATGATGTGGTATACTCGTCTCTTCCCGCTCACCTTGTCCATTGTCTATTTCAACCACTGTGTAATTTTCTTATTTCTTTTCATTCAAATGAATGTGTTTGGTGGATGACTCTTTTTAAAGTTGCATCTTTGATAGAGAATGTAATTGTTTCTACTTTGGACAAGAAGAAACTATATAATGTTTTTGTAGTTTAAAAGATATAAAATATTCTATGTGATGCAATTGCTGACACCGAGAAGAGTAAATTTCAAATTAAGTTTTTGTGTTTGTGCCATATAAGGGAGTGACAATAAATTAAATTTAAAAGAGAGACATATGATGTTAACGTACAATGTCTTTTGTATATCATATTATATCATATTTGTTTTTCATTGTTTCTCATTACGTTAACACTTCCTACAAGTAACCAGGATAATGTGCCACATATATTTAGAAGATAAGTTCTATAATATTGACTTTGTGTGATAAATGCTCATTTTTTATAATAAAAATGATTTTTTTGATGCATTGGATAGGGGGAGGGGGATCGAACTCACGACCTCCCTCTCTTTTTTGTTATAGTTAATCTTTTACGCCACTTATTTTACTGTAGTTCTTCACATTAAAAAGAAAAGTTGTTATAGTCTCGAAATAATGTGATGTTTTCTTCATCTTTCGCGTTACTTTTTCGTGCTCTTGTTTCTCCAATTTAATTCTGCTTTCATTCTAAAACCATGTATTTTAGGTTGTTTGGCACAATGTTTCTTCTTATTATCAAGGTAAGAGAGCAATGGAATAGTTATAGGATCAACTAGTTACAGCATTACTGGCCTAATTTTAAGTAATTGTGTTATCCAGAATAGAATCACTCAGAATAGAA
This sequence comes from Sambucus nigra, assembly GCA_949130495.1. NCBI lineage: Eukaryota > Viridiplantae > Streptophyta > Magnoliopsida > Dipsacales > Adoxaceae > Sambucus > Sambucus nigra. The sequence goes on from OX422216.1 coordinate 372,157,396, forward strand.
TCACTCAAACTTCTCTGTAAGACTTCTTGTTTGGGGAATTTGATTCCTAGAAAAATATGAATTTGTGGTCACATTTTGCTGGAAACTTTCTTTTCTTTACACACACGCACGCACATATGTCTGCTTTAAATAAGTGATTCTCTGTAAGGTGTGCCTTTTAAATGCAGTGGAGGCTTCTCCCCACATGCATTTGGAAAAATAAGTCCATATGTTGTTCATTTAAGTCCAAGTTTCATGTTTATTTATTCTGCTTTTACTTCATCATTTTTTAGGCAAATGAACTTTTTTTAGGCAAGTTTTAGGATACTTGAGGGTTACGAAAGGCTGGGAAGAACAAGCGATATTGCTCGGGTTTTCTGATGCGCTTCCATTTTTAGGAAAGAGATGTTAATGAAGAGTCTGGTTGGAAACTTGTTCATGGGGATGTTTTTCATCCTTCGCACCATATGGTATTACTTTCAGTTGTTGTTGGTATAGGTTTTTAAATGGCATTATTGGTTCTTCTTGTCATCTTGGTTGCAATTATTGGAATGTTGTACATTGGGTATGGTAGAGAAGTAATTTGAAATACTTTGATATATTTTTATCCTTAAGTAGCACTTCTTTTTGATGTGATTGTCTAATATTATTTATTGCACTGTATGGATCATTAAATTGTAGGTTACGATTCATGTTACTCCTCGTTCTTTATCCATCTTACTCTATTCAAATTTTGTTTTGTTTTGTTATCTTTTTTCTTCTTATTGTTGTTGTTCACATCAGTATGTTTATACACGGAACTATGGATATCCTGGAGCATAGACTTGTATTGGTCTTGTCATTCACAGTTATTTTGAGCTATTTGAGTAGCATTCTCGGAATTTAAGATTTATTTCATTGAAATTGTGTTCATGTCTTCAGGATTTTCTTTGTATTGGCTTTAATGATTACCTGTAACGCTATTTTTGTGCTTCAGGGGAGGAGCGATTGTCATAACTTATATACTCTGCTATGCTTTCACATCATTCATTGATGGTTATGTAAGTGAAGATATGTACTCAAGCCATGGGGGTATTCTCTATGTTTTAATTTTGTATGATTTTTGGGTCTCTTGTTTTATGCATGGTGCTCTATTGAACTCTTTGGAATCAATACTGCGCTTGCCTATTTATCTTTACATAATTATTAAGATGCAACTTTTATGTCCTCTTTGCAGGGAAAAGCTGGATAAAGTCAATGATCCTCACAGCATCACTTTTTCCAATTTGTGCTTTGGGATTGGTTTCGTTCTGAACACAATTTCTATATTTTATGGGTCTCTAGTAGCTAATCCATTTGGCACAATGGTGGTTGTTTTTATCAGTTGGGCTTTTATGTCTTTCCTCGTGGCTCTTCTTGGTACAGTTGTTGGAGGAAATTGTAGTGGTGCTCCGAACAATCTGTGTCGGGTGAAGACCATTCCTGGTCTAATTCCTGAGAAGACGTGGTACCTCACACCTTCTTTAGTCTCAATGATGGGAGGATTGTTACCCTTTGGAAGCATATTCATTGAGATGTATTTTGTCTTCACATCATTCTGGAATTACAAGGCATTGGCAAAGTTTGGTAGTAGTTTCTTCTGTTTCGATAATCGAGTGCAACAAACTAATCCAATCAGAACGTGGTTGGGAAATCATGCCAAAGACCCATACTGGACATCTGCATCAGTTTTATTTCAAGTAACAAAAATTCAGAGTATAAAATACACAGGTCATTCACCATGTATTAAAAAATAATTCAACATATACTGTGTCAGCATTTGCATGGTCATGGGGTCCCCCGGGGTGGTTCATCCCCAGTAAAATTTAAGTTCTAGTGATGTTAGTTCTATATGTGACTTGGTATTTGATGTTATCTCTTTGATGCGCATGTTCCAATGATGAATGAAGCTCATGGCGTCAACACCCTCACATTGATGAAACATTTACAAGGTAAGTAGGAGAGACTAAGATGGTTCTCGATTCATTAATAACTTTTTAATAGAGGCAACAAGACACGGTTCTTGAAATAAAACTGATGCGGATTGCCCAACCACGTAAATTGAATAGAGGCAACAAGAAACATTTCTATATTCATTAATAACTTCTTAGAACTACTCGGGATCATATTTTAAATGTAGTTAACTTGAAGTTGATATTTTGCTGCCTTTTGTAGGTTCCCGGAGTTTTGTGTGTGTTGCAAGAAGCAGGAGAGGCTGAGATGGTTCTTCAAATCGGTGAGAGTTTGTTGAGAGAGAGGCTGCCCAAATCATTCAAGTAAGATGTAGTTTTCGCAATGGCGCTTGCATATGTCGACATGTCTAGAGATGCTATGGTCGTGTCATTTTCGGATTACATTAAAGGTTGTGAAGTGCTTGAAAGGGTATTGAAGTTGTTGTAGGTCAGTGCTGAAAACTTATTTACTGTACTTGTATGTTTATTTGATGCCATTTATAGAATTTCGTCTTAGTAGTTACATGATAAATTACTAATAATGCTAACATGGGAAAATGGATTGATTCATTTGAATTTAAAGCTATTCTAAATGTTGTAGTATCTTTTTTTAACTTCTTTATCATTATCTAATGATTTGGGGATTATCGATGAAATTAGTTAAAAAGAGAGTCTCAATGGGCATTTGCTTATTGTTAATTTTCTTTTATTCACATAATCTGTGATCAGTTAACTGATGCAAAATTAAATTTATTCAATTTCTGAATTTTCAAACACTTGATACGCTTGTAATTGGTTTGATGATGCGTGTATGCTTATCTTTTACTTATAGCTCACCTGAAATTGGATTAACCTTTTCTTTTAGTTTTAATTTTAATATAGTATACAAACTATTTGTTCTGTTGCTATGTAATGGTATCAATCTTGCTTATAAGATTTTATAAAGAAAGTAAGATTTTTTAGACATCTAACGAGCCAATTCTTTTTTCATGCATATTGAGGCTCCAAAGAAGAAGGTTTAGAAAATAAACATACATCTAACTGAGTTGGTTTATGGAGGAATGATACCTGTAGATGTACAAAAAGAAGTTGAGAAGGAGTTTGAAATGGCGTTGCAAGATGTTATGGAAGAAACAAAAGACAGAAGGAATGTTGTTGAGGCCTATGTTTATGACATGAAGAACAAGGTACACTATACCCTATGAAGCACCCTGCCAGGTACTAAATGTTTTACTTGATTAGACTACTTATAGAATTATCTAGGAATATTGGTTCATCTATTTGAACAGTTCTTAATTATGATTTCATTGTGAATACAAGGGTGGGTTTGTGTTCTAGTCTTGGTAACTATTCAGTTTCTTTATAGTATATGTTATGATTCTATGATGATTAAAATGAAATTGACTCTTAAGTGCATTCTTTGACTGAACAATTAAGATGACATATGGAGATCTAATGCATATACTGATATTTTGAATTTTAAATTTTCGAGTTCATCAATGTATAACAACATTAATATGCATAATGCCAATTGTAGTACTTATTGCATGCTTAGCATATATCACAGTAAACCCTTAAAAAAGTATTCTACTAGGGATGGCAAGTATGGTTATTTAACTTTTAAAAGAATTTGTCCAATTTGGTATAAGTTAGAAGATAATTCAGAAGTGATAGATCATTAATTAGTGTAGAAGCCCTCTTCTAACGGTAAATTTTCTTTTTCATCTGCTTATGATTTAATAAGAAAGTGTAAAATTTCTTCTTATTCTTTTAAGGCTACTTGGGATGCCAAAATTCCTCCCAAAATGTCAGTGTATTCTTGGAAGCTTCTTACTAAGAGTGCACCTACAGATGAATCTTTACGATGTGTGGGAATTAAATTAGCCTCTAGATGTAGCTATTGTAAAGCTGATACAGAGACAGTTAAGCAACTTTTCATCCAAGGTCCAGTAGCTAAGCAGGTGTGGAATTTTTTCTGTTATTGAATGGACTGTCTCATTATAGATAATTCAGTTCATGGTATTCTAATCCATTGGTGGCTTCAATCAGGTCACTCTCAGTTATCTAGATGGCTTTTCAAAGTCATTCCGGTTACTGTAACGTGGGAGATTTGGATTGGTCGAAATAAGGGGCTTTTTGAAGGTAAAAATATGTTCTCTAATAATATTATCTCTAATGTTATTAACAAAATTTTTGAAATGCTCAATGTTATTCCTTTTCTGGTGACGGTAAGGATGTTAATCTAAACATTCTTAACACTTTCAATCTCAAGAAATCTTTAGTCTGCACTGTCCCTGATCAGATTGGTATGTGGCAGAAACTGTCAGCTGGTAGTTTCAAAATCAACTCTAAAGGTTTGATTGATAATAATGGTAATATGAGGATGGGGTCTATTCTTAGAGACAATAATGGTAGGATGATTTAGGCTCTTTCTAACTATGATAGTGGAGATGTTCATTTCAGGGGCAGTGGTTTTAGCAATTAAGAGAGCTATGGAATATAGTCTTAGTAGAGGTTATAGAAACATTTCAGTGGAAATCAGTTCAAGGACAATTTTGGATGGTATAACAAACAATTTCAGTTACTATCATTGGAAGCTTAAAAGTCATGTCAAGGAAATTCAAGAATTGAGCATCAATCTTCAACTCAAATTCAGTCTTTGTTCTCATAAAGTCAATTATGTTGCTGAACTCTTATCTATGGAAGCTAATAGTCTTAATAGAAATATCCAATTCAATAATGCTACTAGTATTTCTAGAAGGATTAGAGGAGCAATATTTTTAGATTCATTAAATTTTCCATATGTAAAAATTCTGGTCCATGGTTTTTATTCAAAGATCTCTTTTTCAGGGTATGCTCATGGTTTACTGACAATTTCAAATTCAATGGCAATTGGGTTGGTTCCTCAATTGTCTCTTTATTGTTTCAATTCAAATTATAATTCATTGGGGTGTTATATAACTAATTAATTTTTTTACTAAATTAATTTTATATGACTAAATGTTGATATTATAACTAATATGATAGTTTTATTTTGTTTGACAGAATGTCATTTTTGGATCCTCATCAAGTTTCCAGCGTTGCAGGTTGAGGCATTGATGGCGATGATGATAGAACGAAGATTGATAATAAACAACAACACACTTCTTTTTTATATTTCATTTGATTGGTTATAATATAAAAATATTTCATTTGGGGATGATTGTGTTAGGATGTTATATTGGATGCTTTTATTAAAATAATGTAACTTTCGGGACGATTGTATTATGATGTTTCATTTGTTTAGTTTAAGTTTCTTTTGTAAATAAAGAGTGGAGGCATATAAATGTAAATGTTGAATATAATGCCCTTGTTTTTGTGGACTATTTTTGTGTATGTTCTTAGGATTTAAATAGTGTGATAAGAATAATTGAATTTGTTTAAATTCAGGATATTGGATCTTAAATAGTATTTTTTTTTAATATGTATTAATATTAGTAACATAATTTTACCGTTACTAATTCTAAATTTTACTGTTACTATTAGTAACAAAACTTTACTGTTACTAATTCTGAATTTACCATTACTATTAGTAACAGAATTTTTCGTTACTAATTTTGAATTTTACCGTTACTATTAGTAACAGAATTTTGCGTTTCTAATTCTGAATTTTACCGTTACTATTAGTAACATAATTTTCCGTTACTAATTCTGAATTTTACCATTACTATTAGTAACAGAATTTTTCGTTACTAGCTTCGTGCCCCATGCCTTTTTTCTAACGGAAAAATTGTGTTACTAATATTTTTAGTAACGGTAAAATTGTGTTACTAATGGTGTGTTTTGGTGTAGTGTTATAGGGGAATTCTGATTTGTAAATATGTAGACTTAGATAAAAACAAGTCGTTAAAGTGTTCAAAATTCAAAACAATCATCACAAGGCCTTGTAAGCTGCACGAATACCTCGTAACGAACCAACACAAGTCGTAGGAAGTAACTGCGTAGTGACCGAACTCCCGATTTGAGAATGTGACGAAAATTTTCTAAACTCTAGACTTAGGATTAATAACATGCTATTAGAGGCTTAAAATCCAAAACAACATACAGACATCCCCGTAAGAGACACAAACACCTCGCACGGGACCAACCTAACTCGTAAGAACCGACCTAATAGTCACGGGACTCCTGTTTTGAGAATGTGACGATAATTTATAAATATATAGAATATGGCTTAAAAACATGCCGTTAAAAGGAAACAAATAAAAAAAAACATCCACCAAACGATTCTATAGGAGACAAGAACACGTCGCATGGGACCACAGTAACTGGTATGAACTGAGAACATTATCGCGGGACACCCAATTTAAGAATAAATGGAAATTTACAAAACTATAGACTTAGACTTAGAAACATGTCGTTAAAGGGCAAAATACAAAATAACCACCAAACAACCCCGCAAGAGGCAAGAACACCTTACACGGGACCAATGTAACTCGTAGGAACTAACCGTGTAGTCAAGGAATGCCAGTTTGAGAATATGATGAAAAGTTGTCAAAACCTTTTGAATTAGGCTTAAAAACATGTTGTTAGAGGTTTAAAACCCCCCCAAAAATCTCTAAACGGCCCCGTAAAAGACACGATCACCACGTACAGGACCAACTAACTCGTAGGACGCATAGTCACGGGATTTTCAATTTGAGAATATGATGATAATTTTTAAACATCTAGGATTAGGCTTAAAAACATGCCATTAAAGGGTGAAAACCCAAAACAACCCCCTAAAGGCACCTTGCACGACCACATAGTCATGGGACTTGCAGTTTAAGAATATGACAGAAATTTGCAAATCTCTAGGATTAGGCTTACAAAATTCCGTTAAAGGGAGAAAATGCAAAACAACTACTAAACGACCATTCAAGAGGCGCAAATACCTCGCATGGTAAAAATGTAACTTATAGGAAATAACCGCATAGTCACGGGACTTTCGATTTGAAAATATGAGAAAAAATATCAAATCTATAGACTTAAGTTGGAAAACATGCTATTAGAGGTTAAAAACCCCAAACAACCCCCCAAATAGCACCGTAAGATACACGAACACCTCTCATGGATATAGCTAACCAATTAGATTGTTTATTTATTATTATTGTTGACATTCGAGATTCTTATTTTTTATGTGTTATGGTCGTGCAGGGTTTTATGATGATTAGACGAGTTGGTTTTCATATATAAATAAAGATGACGTGGTCAAAATTGTTTAAAATTGTAAAGAGTTGTCGATACGATTAACTAATATATTTCGATATTTTATTTTACTAATCGAATTTTACTGTAACTTATTTCGATAAATGTTTATTTATTGATTGCAGGTTATTTACAAACAGTTAAAGAAACAAGTTTTAGAGTGTGTCTACTATATGTATGACACTGAGAGAATTTTTTGAGCATGGCTATTATATTTATGTTATTAATTTAGGGAAGAATTTCATTTTGACAATTTATTTTCTTATTAATTAGTATGGTTTTGCAATCATTTAACTATTTTGACATGGATGTGATAATAGTTTCTACTTATTAATTAGGTTGTTGGATGTAGTTTAAAGGAAAAAATTATTATTAGATATGTGTTTCAATGCATGAAGTTGATATATTGCATTTCTGATCGGATGACTTGACTTATAATAAAATTTAATGTCATTTATTAGTGCAGTATATTACATACAATATTGTCATTTTTTATGGAATTTTTTTATATAAACTAGAAAAGTTATAAACCGCCTGTCTTCTTTTTTGTTATCAATTGGGAATACCTTTTCAGAACTTTTTTTGTCCTTATTGATTTATCAATTGGGGTAGTTAGAAACCATCCTAATTTTTTGCATAAACTGAGGACTATTGACGACGAATAACTCGTCCCTATTTTTTATGCGAGAGAGGGATTTTTTTTGAGGTAATACCTTTTGAGATGTCAAAATCCGTACCTAATGCCAAATATAAAGCGTTCATAAACCAAAATTTAGAACGACAAAATTTGTCCCTAAATACGCTTCAAGGACAGTTAAAAGGCTTTCAAGGATGAAATTTTGTCGTCCGTAATAGCCATTTTTCTTGTAGAAATCCCAGGTATATAGGCGTAATCTCAAACTACACTCATGATCCCATGCCTTGTAATATGTATCTCAGCATATTATCTTTAGGTATGCCACCATTTTTAGTAAAATTTCCTATCCTTTCACCCCAAAGGCACTAAAAGATGTCTAAAACATGACTTCCTTCACACCTCCCAAGAAAAGTCGTCACACTTCCACACACATCACATTTGAACCGATTCCATGAGGCACATCACAAAACTGAACTACGTAGGCGCAATACCGAGTCCTTCTCATGAGAGAATGCCTTTGTAATATATCTCTTAATATATTTTCTCGAAGGATATGCTTTCATCTCTCACATTTACCTCTTACTACGAACGCGATATCGAACTATCTCTAGCCATTAATTCTCACGCAGATCCACATAACCCGAGCGCTTCAATGCGTATATACAAATCATAACACGAAGTACGTAGGCTTTGATCTCGTGTCTACACGATTAGATGAGCGCAATAACAAGTCCTACTCGTGAGCACAAGCCTCCTCAAAATGTACCTTTATATATTGCCTTTAAAAATATGATCCTATATCTTACCCTTAGTTTTCGCTAAAAATGAGATATCCAACTATCTCATCGCGAGACTTCTCGCATATGTATACACATTAAAAAGTTTCTAACGTGTATACATATACCGCATTACTAACTACATAGGCTTTGATCTCGTGGATACATGGGTATGTAAGTGCAATATCAAGGGTTTCCTTGTGTGCACAAGTCTCCATATACTAACGGCCTTCTGTTACACCTCAACGCATCAACGAACTTCTGTTATATAAGCTAAGACTTATCTCACATATATATGCTAATGACCTCCTGTTACCTATATAGGTATTTATGCACACGCACTCCTTGTACCCACACTGATTTAATGATGTTCCTATTTTTATAACTAAGCATATATTTATGTTTTAAAAGGATTTTCAAACACATGTCTCTCATCATGCTCTAAAATAAATTAAAAGTAATTATAAATGTAAAATGTAATATTAAGTATATAGATAAAGAAACATAAAGAGTGAGTGTAATACCTTCTCCACTAGTAACTCGGTTCCGGAACCCACACCAAGAATCTATGGAACATTCATAGGTTGCAACCTGACTTAGGGTAAGTGAGAAATGACTGACCTGACACATTTTATTTTCTTTTAAATAAAATAAACTAACGACTCTGAATAATCAAAAAACCCTCACGCGAATAATAACTCAGGCCAATAGGGGAGCGCATCAAACTAGATATGGTGTCTAATATCTTCTAAGGGCAAAACAAGACACAACCCCAACCTAAAAGAGAAATGGAGATCGAGAGACAAGAAACCTAGCATCCGTCAGGATGCATACATATGGATGGATCATAGACGCCTCCCTCCACACATCCATCTTCTTCCTCTAGCCAGTCCAGATGGCCCGCAACAACATAACGGTGACTTCACTCAGGATAATGGTAAGCAAACCCAACTATCGTTATGCTTCCTTTTTATATACTTACTATCATATATCATCATTATTATTTTACACATATTTTAGAACAGTAAATGATGTATGTGTATAAAGAAACTACCCAAATTAAAAATTATTATCAAAATGAAGGTAATATTCATTTTTAAACCAAATTCAGAAAAAAGTTAATCATAGAGTCTAAGTGATGATATTGTGATTTATAAGTTGATTTAAATTGGAAAAATATATTCATAAATCATATAAGATAATCAAAATGCTGAATAATAAATCATACATTTGAGATGAGGACTTATATAAGGGTAAAACCCTTACGGGAAAAACCTCAGGCCAAATCGACACCTTCCACTGTATAGGTAAAGATTTACAAAAGGGAGAAATGACTTAAAAACTTCAAGCTATCCTAGACATAATAATGCATAGCCTCTATAAGACACTTTTTTCTTCAAGAACTGACCGCTCTCTGACCACTCGCGACATCACGCGGGGGGGGGGGGGGGGGGGGGGTGGTGTTAAACTTTCATTGATAATGTCGTGTTTGCACTAAGCTCAAAATCTTTTTTAAAATTGAAGAAAATTTTGTGTTCCTAAGGAACAAGTGAAAAGACACTCATGTAGATATAACTTTCGAGGATGTTAGAGTCCTAGAGGTTGAAAGAAGGTTCAAAAGTGTCTGGCTAATCAAAATAAACTCAAAAAGTAGTATCGTAATATCAAAAATATTGAAAGTTTCTCGAGAACAAATTTTACAAAATATTTTGTTCGAGTCCTGAGAAGAATTCATAAAACTCAAAATAACTTTAAACTATAATGATAAAAATGTATATCTCAACAATATAAAGAAGGTTTTTCTCTTAAGAAAATCAGATTTCTTTTCCTTTATAAAGCAACAAAGACATTATTAATTCTTTTCAATCTTGTTTTTATTATGGAGAAGAAGATGAATTAAATAGGCTTTTCAAACTCGTGGGCGCAAGATCTAAGCCTATTAAGTCATTTATGTCCACAAAAAATAGGTTGCTTCCTTAACATAATAAAAGATATGTAACAACCCGCCTAATTAAATACCAGGTGGTCAGTCCCATACCAAATTAAAACAGAATATACAGTTGACTCATTCTTAGCATCACTTTCGAAAACATTTACAACTCACCCAATACTCAATTAAGCTGGTGTTAAAAACTTTTCAAATTTTAATTTAACAAAATCCATTTCCAGTTTAAGAATAACACAACACATTTTATTCTACAACACTGATAACGAATTAGATAACACAAAATAATTTGAATGCAATTGGAATAAACATTCCCAAATAATATTAATCCATTACAGTAATCCCTACAATATCAAATGTATTAAAATGGCACGAATACCATAGTATTTGTCCCCGATAGAAGAAGATAACTGAATCCTTTGGGCGACATGCCCTAACTAAGAATATTGTGAATAAAAAGATGATAGGCGTCTAAGCAAAACTCCATAGCTCCATAGTTTATCATAATCAACTAAGTTTTGCGTCCCTGCTGCTGGACACCTGATATAGAATATACAATAGAAAAGAAAATATGCAAGGAAACGGGTCAGAGCGCGATTGTGTAAATCATTTTTAAAACAACAAGTATTTAACAAGTGCAATAAATATTTTATTATGTACATGTTAGACCCAACTCTCACTTGCCATTCTCACCTCTCAACTAGAGTGCACACTTAACGTTTCCTATTAACCTCATAGTTAATGGTTCCTCTTTTCCAGTTTCCATATTATAATTCCATTCCCATATCATAATCCCCGTATGTCCCATACCATACGTCTCATTATTATTCATTTACATTTCCCCTTTATATGATTAGTTTCTCATTAACATGAATCATTTCTCATTAATATGAATTAAGTTTTTCAATAAACATTCATTAACTTAATTCAATTATCTTTCTCTATTCACCGTTATCTACAATTATCACTGTAGATAGATTTAACCATAATAAATATCCATTCATTCATTTAATCCATTATATATATATATATATATATATATATATATATATATATATATATTCATATATAATACGACACTCCGAGTCACAGCTGCGGTGCAATGCATTACTCTCCTATCATGTCCCAATATCGCTGGTCGCCGAAAAGGGGACAAAAGGTTCGGTGAGGATACCTCGAACCATTAACAACAACACAATCATTAGAGGCGAACATAGTTCTTATACCCATGGGTCACGCACATACCTACGTACCCATAGTCAGCGGACTTATCAACTCCCCGATAAGTCTTTCATAGACCTATGTTCTCGAGCGACAAATCAAAGATCCCATGGATTCATCAGGATATGACTGCCCTCACGTGCAAACCTCCCACCGATAGCAAGTAAGCTAGGTATGTCATACACATAAATCATCAATCAATCAAATAGGTATTATCATACCTATAGTATACTAACAACAAGGTACTCACATTAACCTTAGATTATTCCCTTACGTAGCATTATATCTCTTTTAAATTCCACGTATCATATCTTTACTTCATAATTTAATTATCCTCGCATCCTATAACATCTCTCCACTCCCGACGTCGTTAAGGTTCATGCGCGGAGCGCCTCGCAAAGCGAAATCCAAACAAGGAACCCCTCCAATACACTACTACTTAACTTTGTCGATCGTGGAGGTTCGTCAACTTCAAATATGCTATCGGAATAACCTCATACCCTCTTTCAACGAAATGTGTTCTAAACTCCCATCTCTATCCAGGAGCCATACCACTACGCTCTTGTACTACACTCAGCCTTTGCGTAATCAATAATGAGCTTAAACTCAGTCCTTGATGTTCAAATTGTAACCCTAAGGCTACCCAGGTGTTATATTAAATCTCCCCTACTTGAACTATCCTTAATCCTCATACAAACAGATTAGAATCCAACACATGAATCTAGCAACCGAAATCTCTTCAACTTTAATTATCATAATTCTAATCAATTAAATCCCAATCAAATTAATTCAAATCTTAACTAGGGCTTACTGATCTTCTCTAAGTCCCATAATATCCAATTAATAATCACCGAAGATCTACAAAAGTTTTGGGATAAGAACCAACATTAAAAAGAAACAACTTCATGAATTCTCATATTTTAAATACTCAGAAAAATTAGATCCAAAAATTATTCAAATCATCAATCCGACTTCAGATTTGGATTCTACACGAAAAATTAAGTCAGGTATGTGTTTTGAGTTTTTCTTAAATCTCATCCAAATGCACTCAAAAAGAAGATCTAAACATTCCAAATTGGCTCTTCTCATTCCACTCGTTTTTGCCTCTTTTTCTAGAAAATTATCAACATATTATCTTCAAGAACACTAAATTATTTTCATAATTTCTTCCACAGATTGATGAATATTTATTGGATTACTAACTACCTACAACATGAGTTTAATTCTTATATATTTTTAGATTCCAAAAATCCATTAACAACTATATCCTTTCATCTTCCAAGCATGAAAATCATCTCTTTTTATAACTATCCTAACATGAACAATATATGAACTTAAATTGCAAATATCAAACACTTGCCTCTAATGAAGATCTGATCCTTTGGAGTCGAATAACACAGGTGGTGATGGTGGTGGTGACCTTTGACCTTTGGTTCTCCTCCTTTCCAAGCAAGCTTTTCCCTTCCCAAGTAACCTTTCACTCTCTTTAGGAAGATGACTTTTAAATTTTGTGTAAAAGAGATGAAATGAACCTACATACACTAATCTCCAAATACTTATAGTAAGACAAAACCCGAAATCACTATTCATTCCCCTTGTAAAAATAACCAAAATGCCCTTTTGGGTTGTCTTTTCATTTCCAAATGACCCGAGACTCAAAATTAACATCCAAATAGACTTTTCTCACTATTTCGAACCTTACGGACGCAACGACGCAGTCGAAATGACTATAAGGTCGATAGAAAATAAATTTCCTTTTTAATTTAATAAATTAGTCCCGACTCGTCCCATACCGCGTCTGACTAAAAATTTAAATTACCGAATTTATATCATACCGTCATATCAATGACAAATATCTGTAAGTGATATTCAGAATCATCCATTTTAATATCCACAATTCGGATAAAACCCAAATGAATTAATTTATAATAAGATCCAATTAATCCATTAATTTAAAATATAACCCATTTTAAAAGTCATTAAAATTACGGGGTATTACATACTCCCGCCCTTATAACAGAATTTCATCCCGAAATTCAGAAAAATGAACCATAATGATAAGGTCAACTCCGAGTATAAATCTCACATCGCAAGAAATCTAAGTAGTACCGCCCATACAGTACATTAACGAAAATTCCCATCAATGTTACACTAAGTCTCACCATATAGTTCCAACTGAATCAAATTTAAATTATACCCAATCTTCCCTATACCGTCCTCGTGACAAAGTTTGGGAAAAATGATCCTCACTTATTAAACAAATAAATCCTGAAGTCACAACTACTTACTGTTTCACAATTTTGAAAACTACTACAATCCAATCATCCACGGCGCCCATACACCCTATCGTACAACTTTCATTATAATAGCAAAGGTTATAAACTCATATCCTAAAGACCTATCTTATTTCGACTCCCAACGGTTATTAGTTTCATGCGTGGGGTGTATCGCAAGAGAAATCCAAACAAGGAACCCCCCCGATACACTACTACCTAAAGTAGTCGGTCATCGAAACTCCTCAGGTCTTTAGTCAATAGTTTATAACCTCTCTACAGGTTTTATTAATTCGAATAAAGTCTACTCATCTACTCTCTTATAAAAGATAAGATTCTAGCTATAGTAGTAGTACATACGCTCTCCTATACCACAAGTCAATGCATGCCGATAGTCATATCATGCTCGGACATGCCCAAAGTAAGTAATTCCGCGATAAAAATCAAACCCACGTGATGACATGAAAATATAGGTATCCTACACCCGTCGGTGAGTCTACGTAAATAACAGTGTTATTGTCAAAGTTTAGAAACCCATTTTCCCATATAATATTAATCGCTACAAAAATCAATATACGCCTTATAATTCCTTAGATAGAGAACATACCCTCATTCGTGGGTGGTGGTTGTTGAATGCCACTATTATAACTTTGCTCCGATAAGTCAAGAAAAATTTTACCCCAAATTTTCAGTTCTAGTTAACCACACTCCACTATATGCCCAAGCCTTTGAATATATGGCCTTCGTTAGGTAACACACACAATTCCTGCATTTCAAGAACATCTACTGATGTCTCTCCTCAATTTTCCATAATAGGGGTGACCTCGACTACGGTCATCATACTCAAACACACTTCATAACCTCCTAAGTACAATCTTCGCTATCCATTCAATGGCCCTCATCTGCCATACTTCTTTATTCGGTCACTCCCGAACGTAAATAAGATTCACTGATATATACGGAATCTTACCAAAGAGATCAACAATCCTAAACATAGGGCTCTATATCAAAGAACGTTGAGCTGAAAACACAGTAAGCCGTACAGATCCTAAAGGACACTAGAACCTGATGCTCTGATATCACCTGTAACAGCCCGCCTAATTAAATACTAGGTGGCCAGTCCCATACCAAATTAAAACAGAATATACAGTTGGCTCATTCTTAGCATCACCGTCGAAAACATTTACAACTCACCCAATACTCAATTAAGCTAGTGTTAAAAACTTTTCAAATTTTAATTTAACAAAATCCATTTCCAGTTTGAGAATAACACAACACATTTTATTCTACAACACTGATAACGAATTAGATAACACAAAATAATTTGAATGCAATTGGAATAAACATTCCCAAATAATATTAATCCATTACAGTAATCCCAACAATATCAAATGTATTAAAATGACACGAATACCATAGTATTTGACCCCGATAGAAGAAGATAACTGAATCCTTTGGGCGACATGCCCTAACTAAGAATATTGTGAATCAAAAGATGATAGGCGTCTAACCAAAACTCCATAGCTCCATAGTTTATCATAATCAACTAAGGTTGGCGTCCCTGCTGCTGGACACCTGATATAGAATATACAATAGAAAAGAAAATATGCAAGGAAACGGGTCAGATCCCGATTGTGTAAATGATTTTTAAAACAACAAGTATTTAACAAGTGCAAAAAATATTTTATTATGTACATGTTAGACCCAACTCTCACTTGCCATTCTCACCTCTCAACTAGAGTGCACACTTAACGTTTCCTATTAACCTCCTAGTTAATGGTTCCTCTTTTCCAGTTTCCATATTATAATTCCATTCCCATATCATAATCCCCGTATGTCCCATACCATACGTCTCATTATTATTCATTTACATTTCTCCTTTATATGATTAGTTTCTCATTAACATGAATCATTTCTCATTAATATGAATTAAGTTTTTCAATAAACATTCATTAACTTAATTCAATTATCTGTCTCTATTCACCGTTATCTACAATTATCACCGTATATAGATTTAACCATAATAAATATCCATTCATTCATTTAATCCATTATATATATATATATATATATATATATATATATATTCATATATAATACGACACTCCGAGTCACAGCTGCGGTGCAATGCATTACTCTGCTATCATGTCCCAATATCGCTGGTCGCCGAAAAGGGGACAAAAGGTTCGGTGAGGATACCTCGAACCATTAACAACAACACAATCATTAGAGGCGAACATAGTTCTTATACCCATGGGTCACGCACATACCTACGTACCCATAGTCAACGGACTTGTCAACTCCCCGATAAGTCTTTCATAGACATATGTTCTCGAGCGACAAATCAAAGATCCCATGGATTCATCAGGATATGACTGCCCTCACGTGCAAGCCTCCCACCGATAGTAAGTAAGCTAGGTATGTCATACACATAAATCATCAATCAATCAAATAGGTATTATCATACCTATAGTATACTAACAACAAGGTACTCACATTAACCTTAGATTATTCCCTTACGTAGCATTATATCTCTTTTAAATTCCACGTATCATATCTTTACTTCATAATTTAATTATCCTCGCATCTTATAACATCTCTCCACTCCCGACGTCGTTAAGGTTCATGCGCGGAGCGCCTCGCAAAGCGAAATCCAAACAAGGAACCCCTCCAATACACTACTACTTAACTTTGTCAATCGTGGAGGTTCGTCAACTTCAAATATGCGATCGGAATAACCTCATACCCTCTTTCAACCAAATGTGTTCTAAACTCCCATCTCTATCCAGGAGCCATACCACTATGCTCTTGTACTAAACTCAGCCTTTGCGCAATCAATAATGAGCTTAAACTCAGTCCTTGATGTTCAAATTGTAACCCTAAGGCTACCCAGGTGTTATATTAAATCTCCCCTACTTGAATTATCCTTAATCCTCATACAAACAGATTAGAATCCAACACATGAATCTAGCAACCGAAATCTCTTCAACTTTAATTATCATAATTCTAATCAATTAAATCCCAATCAAATTAATTCAAATCTTAACTAGGGCTTACTGATCTTCTCTAAGTCCCATAATATCCAATTAATAATCACTGAAGATCTACAAAAGTTTTGGGATAAGAACCAACATTAAAAAGAAACAACTTCATGAATTCTCATATTTTAAATACTCAGAAAAATTAGATCCAAAAATTATTCAAATCATCAATCCGACTTCAGATTTGGATTCTACACGAAAAATTAAGTCAGGTATGTGTTTTGAGTTTTTCTTAAATCTCATCCAAATGCACTCAAAAAGAAGATCTAAACATTCCAAATTGGCTCTTCTCATTCCACTCGTTTTTGCCTCTTTTTCTAGAAAATTATCAACATATTATCTTCAAGAACACTAAATTATTTTCATAATTTCTTCCACAGATTGATGAATATTTATTGGATTACTAACTACCTACAACATGAGTTTAATTCTTATATATTTTTAGATTCCAAAAATCCATTAACAACTATATCCTTTCATCTTGCAAGCATGAAAATCATCTCTTTTTATAACTATCCTAACATGGACAATATACGAACTTAAATTGCAAATATCAAACACTTGCCTCTAATGAAGATCTGATCCTTTGGAGTTGAATAACACAGGTGGTGATGGTGGTGGTGACCTTTGACCTTTGGTTCTCCTCCTTTCCAAGCAAGCTTTTCCCTTCCTAAGTAACCTTTCACTCTCTTTAGGAAGATGACTTTTAAATTTTGTGTAGAAGAGATGAAATGAACCTACATACACTAATCTCCAAATACTTATAGTAAAACAAAACCCGAAATCACTATTCATTCCCCTTGTAAAAATAACCAAAATGCCCTTTTGGGTTGTCTTTTCATTTTCAAATGACCCGAGACTCAAAATTAACATCCAAATAAACTTTTCTGACTATTTCGAACCTTACGGACGCAACGACGCAGTCGAAATGACTATAAGGTCGATAGAAAATAAATTTCCTTTTTAATTTAATAAATTAGTCCCGACACGTCCCATACCGCGTCTGACTAAAAATTCAAATTACCGAATTTATATCATACCGTCATATCAATGACATCACATTCATATATTACCTAAATATCTTTAAGTGATATTCAGAATCATCCATTTTAATATCCACAATTCGGATAAAACCCAAATGAATTAATTTATAATAATATCCAATTAATCCATTAATTTAAAATATAACCCATTTTAAAAGTCATTAAAATTACGGGGTATTACAAGATATAACTCAAAAGAGAACCTTAACATTTTACAATGCAATATTTTATGAAAAATTCCTTTTTATGCCAAATCTGGAGCTGTCGTTGGAGCTTCGTTGGAGTGAAGGAAAATTATCACTGTAGAGAACTTGCGGTGAAGCTAGGTCACATGAATATCCAAGGAATTTTTTGCTTAGATAAAGTATCAAATAAGGAGCCTTCACTGCAGTGAAGAAGGACTTCGATGCAATGACTCTACGATGGGGCATGTCGCGAATTTGTCTAGAGTTTAAACCAGTATTTGCCATCCAAGATTTTAAAACTAGTTTTGCAAATACTCGAAGCAAGTTTATTCACAACCTAGAACACTCATGCTCAAACTAAACATAAAACAATGAAATTTCTTCACACATAGCAATGAAATTTTTATGAATGTAGTTTTTCATTAATAAAATTATAATGCATGGTGTATTTGTTCAATTTGTCCAAATAAACTCACATACAAGTTTAACACATTTTTTAATATAAGAAAATCCAATTTTAATTATGTTAAAAAAGGGTTAATCTAAGTCATTTAAGTCCTTTTACCTTTTCTGAGGGTGCCATTATCATGGATGTGGAATTGAATTATTCCAGGATGAAATTTATGAATTCAAGTGAATAAGTCTTGACTTGAAGCTTTGCCGAAACGACCTCTTTAACTAGAGACACAAAGTCTATTTTGATCAATGTGATAAGACAACCAAATCTTATGGGGAGTGGGCTTTTTATTATGCATACTCTTACTACCCCCTTGTACATTCCTTGACAAAACACGCAAAAAAATATTACAATCAAATGAATCAAATATATTACCTATTACACGACTTGCCTGACCAAATGCGTAAAAATATAGAAAGACAAACTCCAATATTACACAATTATTTCTAAATCTTGTACCTATCTCCTATCAAACACTAGCAAACATATTAAAATACCATTGTGTAATATAATAACGGTGAAATATAAGTAATAAGATGAATTAATTGATAAAAAAATATTAAAGCAATTCATCTAATTAGTAAAAAGAACATATAACATGTTATCTAATGTCTTAACAAGATATAATAAATAAACTTCATTCCGTAATATTGTTTTCATTCAATTTTATTTCCATTCAAATTGTTCCACAATGATATTTCCCCATTGATTCATTCTTTTTAGTAATTAGTAGTTGATAAAACTTTGAAATATATGTTCATGAAGCATATAAAATAGATCAAAATTCATAGTTGTAAATAATAAACTTGAGACGAGGATTTATACAAGGGGAAAACCTTGCGGGAAAAACCTCAGGATAAACCGACACCTTCCACTATATAGGTAAATATTTTAAAAAGGGAGAAATAACTTTAAAAATTGAACCTCTCCTAACCTCAGCAGTTCACAACCTCCACAAGTCACTTTTCCACCTTTTTGCGGGAAGATCAAGCATGTATCGCTTTACCACCACCACACCACATCGTGTGTTTCAAATTTTCTTATTAATGTCGTGTTTTCACTAAACTCAAAATATTTTTTAAAGTTGAAGAAAAAATTTTGTTCTAAAGGAAGAAGTGAAATAATACTAATCTAGATCTAACTTCTTAATATATTAGAGTCTTAGAGATTGAGGTAAGTTTCAAAAGTGTTTGGCAAATCAAAATAAGCTCACAAAGTATTATTGATATAAAAAAAAAATTAAAAGTTTCTTAGGAATAAATTTTATAATTTTTTCTCAAGTATTGAGAAGAAGTAATCGAACTCTAAATAAATTTAAACTATGAATGATAACAATGAATATCTAAAAAATACAAAGAAAGTTTTTGTAACACCTCGTGTTTTTATTAGTTAATTTAATTAATTAATTAGAATATTCTAGAAAAATGAAATTTTGGATTTAATAATTTTTACTGGTTAAATATGTTGGTTATGATTTTAGAAGAATAAAACTTCAACAGAATTGAAATTGAAATTAAAATGGATTTTTAATTGAGTTTTTAATTATTTTTGCCTTATAAGCATTTTGTGGGGGAACTGTCGCCAGATCTGTAGGGTCGATCGATCGACCCTGGGAGTCGATCAATCGACTATGCCCAGATTTTGTGTCGGTCAGTTATATTTTAGAGTTTGAGTTGGGCTAGGATTCCTAATTACTATTTAACCTTAATAATTCGTGGGGGGACTTCTCATAATCACTTTTTCCCAAATTTTTCACCAGAAAGCTCTTCCAAAAGTTTTCCTCTCCACCATAATCATCAACCTCCAATATAATCAAGTTTTTGTCACAAGTTTTGAAGGCTTAATTGGGGTTTAATCAAGTTCGTTCAAGAATACTTCTTTGTTAATTTTTTGAGAGGAATTCAACCGTGCTACCAGTTTTTCTTCAACTCAATCTTAGGCATGAATAGTCTATTCTTTTCCTTTGGTATTATGTGTTTTAAGTATTACCGAAGCCTTTAATCATGTGTTTCTTAAAAGAAAGTAGTGATTTAATTAGGAAAAGTGGACACTAATTATGGGACTGTTTTTATTAATTCTTTTAATCTGAATAATATTCATAACCCTTGGGTATATAGGATTGGTGAGTGGATTTTAGGTTTTATTGGTGTAGGTTACATGTAGAAAAACCTTGGTTTTAAATTAAATGAATTTGGGTACATATGACTCATGTAAATTGTGTAGAGATAATGAAATTGAAAATATGATGTATTAATGATGAAATCTCAGTGTATTTAATTTAAAATAATTGAATGGGATTAATTGGGTGTGATAATTAAATTAAGATTTAATTGAATTGGACTATTATGCATAGTTTTATACGTTGAGTAATTATGCTTATTTGTGTGGCTTGTTGGTATTACTGAATTACTATTGTGACGACAGGTTGTTGGGTATTTTTGTTATCCTTATATTTAAGGATGTCTTCTAGGTATGGGACTGGTGGGTATGACTTTTGATGATTTACGCCTTTTAGGTATGGGACTAGTGAGGGTAGATTATTATGACTTTATTATGATGGGGGTGGGCTGATTTTTGATAATTTATCGTCGTTACGCTAGCCTAAGCATGAGACTAGGTCAAGATTTTTGTTAGAAATTCATCCTATATGTAGGATAGGACGCATGTGTACTTAGGGACACTTAGGTATGGGTCTAAAGGGTATTTTGAGGATCTCACATCGATTAAAAGGGTGGGATAATTTATAAATTGAGAAATTGAGAAAATGAGAATTAATGCCTAAGATAAAAACGGGTATTGAAATTTGTGGCGACATAATATGTCAGGGACTGGCAGTTTAAACGGGTCAGCGGGCGATTTATGTCAAGTCATGTGTAGAACCTTATCGTAGGGTGGGGTCGACAATTTAAATGGATCAGAGGCCATTTGACAAGGGGAAGTGTGACACTTTGGTGGATTACCACCCAGGGTGGGAGGACCACCATAATAAAAAGTGAGAAAAATAATAAATTTGGGTTAATTGAATTAAATTAACATCTTGGGACTTGAAAATTTAAAATCATATTGGTGTGGTTTTTGGAATGGGAATTTCTGAGGGTAGTTAGTGATTTATATTTATTGCATTTCATTATCTCGTTTAATTAAAATATTCTATTGTGATATTTATTGTCTATAATGCTATTGTCTAGATTCACGGATCCTATTTAAGGGGAGTAGTTTGTATTCATGCTCGGGGCTCTAACCTCATGCGTTGACTAACATTTTTAGGATAAGTTTTGGAGATGCTACATAGGATTATCGAAGTTTATCATTTGGAGGTGCAACTTGAGTTTATTCATTTTATTGCTTTATTTAGTTAGACTTTCCATTCTGTCATATTTCATTATGAGATTTCATTTGGGTTTTGTTGGGCCATTCGGTTCCGAAGTTGTTTAAGGATTTCAGTTGGAGTATTTATAGTATTGTATTTAATTGGAGTTTAGCATTTGATGGTTTTTATAGTACTTTTATTCTCTAGGATTGATTACTATTCATCTTGTGGATTGATTTTATGTGTCTCATATCTGTCACATGCTGAGAATGGTGTTTTATATAGTTCACGCTTGACATAGTTTAGGTGGCGACCGATGCCAGAAATATGCGGGGTGTGATAGTTTTTCTCTTAAGATAATCAAATTTTGTTTGCCTATTAAAATAATGAAAATGTTTTAATCTCTTTTAACCTTTTTTTTATGGAGGAGAAGATGAATTAAATATGCTTTTTCAAACTTGTGGAAACAAGATCTCAAACCTTTCAAGTCACTCTTGCTCCCAACAAATAGGTTACTTCCCTAACACAATAAAAGATATAGCTGAAAAGAGAATCTTAATATTCTACAATGCAATCTTTTATGATAGTCCCTTTTTTACACCAAATCTGGATCCGCCATTGAAGTATGAAAAATTATCATTGTAGCAAAACTATGATGAAGCCAGGTCCCGAGAAGGTCCAAGGAATTTCGAACTTGGATAAAGTATCAAAGATGGGTCCTTCACTATAGCTAAGAATGACTTCAATGCAACAACTTTACGATGAGGCATGTGGTGACTTTCTAGAGTTTTGAACCAGTATTTTCTATTCAATCTTTTCAAACTGATTTTGGTAGACACTTCAAGTAAGTTTGTTCACAATCCAAAACACTCATACTTAAAATACATACATAAGAATCACATGTTAGTGAACATAGTTTTTCATTAAGAAAATTATATTGCATGGTGTATTTGTTCAATTTGTTCAAACAAACTCATACACAAGTTTAACATATTTTCCAATATAACAAAAATCAAAATTTAATTATGTTAAAACAAGGGTGAATATAAGTCATTTAAGTACTTTTACCTTATCTTAAGGTTCCATTCTCATGGATGTGAAAGTGAATGATGTGGGGATGAAGTTAATGAATTCTAGTGAAAAAATCTTGACATGAAGCTTTGCTGGAATGACCTCTTGGACTAGAGACATAAAGAGGATTTTGGTCAATGGGATAAGAAAACAAAATCTTATGGGTACTTTGAGTATTATGCATACAATTATAGTTTTCCCCATTTTATATCCTATGATAAAACATAAAAAAAAATTATTACAAATAGATGAATAAAATATATCACCTATGACATGACTCTCCCGACTAAAGGCATAAAAACAGAAAAATAAACATGAATGAATCCCAAGAGAATCCACAACCATTTATAAATTATGTATCTATGTCCTGTCAAACACTACCGAAATTATCAAAATACCAATTGTGTAGTAAAACAACAGTGAAATATATGTAATAAGATTGAACAATCGGTAAAACAATATTAAATAAATTCATATAATTACCTAATATAACATATAACAAGTTTATTTAATATCTCAACAAGATATGATATGCAAACTCCATTCCTTAACATCATTCTCTACAATTTCATTTCCATATAAATTATTTCACAATATTTTATAATGATACTTCCCCTTTGATTCATTTTTCTAGTAATTAATAGTTCCTTTAACTTACAAATATATGTTCATGAAGCATATAAAATAAATCAAAATGTAGAATAGTAAATCATGATCTTGAGATGAGGACTTATATGAGGGAAAAACCTTATGAGAAAAACCTCGAGCTAAACCAACACCTTCCACTATATAGATAAAGATTTAAAAAAAGGGAGAAATAGTGTAAAAACTTGAACCTCTCCTAGACTCAATAAGTCACAACCTCCACAAGACCACCTTCTAGATAGAAGATAAAAAATGTATCACTCTACGATTGAGAACGCACGGTTCATATGGATAATCTGTATATTTGGTTATGCACATCAATTATTTCAAACCAAGAAAACAATCAGACGAACCCAAAGAGACCAAAAGAAGAAACTGAGAAAAAATCCGTTTCAGGCAAAACCTACATTTTAGCACCGTAAAGAATTTGACAGACTTGATGATGTACAGACTACCTAGAGCTCTAGTAAGTATAATGCACAAGCCATTAATTATTCTATAGATATGGCACAGAGCATCACCGTCCACAAGAAGCACCTCTTCCCTCAATATCCACCGATTAACCTCAGGATGCTGTGTCATTTTTTCTTTAGTCATAGACCCGTTTCTCCACAAATTAGTAGCAGATTAAACTCAAGGATTTGATGTATGGGTTTGGAACTTGGGCCTGAACAAACTGTAAAAATAGTACAAGGGATGTATGATTTGAAAAATATTTTTTTTTTATAAAACACAAAGGAAAAAAATTATTGGAAGGATGGGACATGTTTTCACCAAAAGAATTGAAACAAATTTACCAAAAGAATCCTTTTTATAAGAAAACACATTTTTTAGGGTAGCAGTTTCATTCGAATGAAAATGGACTCTCGTTAGAATGAAAACTATAGTTTCGTTCTAATGAGGGAAGTCTTGTTTGAACGAGATGTTTATGTTGTTCGATCGACCTTCCAATGAGCTTCCAATTAGAGTGTGTTTGTTAAATAGATCCCCTATCATTAGATGTTCATCAGAAGTCCATTTTAATGAAAACAACACATCATTCCAATGGTATTTGATCTCGTTCAAACGAGAACATAATCTCATTCTAACGAGATTGAAATCTCATTCCCATGAAGGAATAAATAATTTTTTTATTTTAAAAAAAGATTTAGACAATACTTCTTGAGTAAAAAATAAACATCCCATAATATATTTCACCTATAAGTGAAAATCACAAGTTCGTATACCTTCGCAAAATATTTGTGATGATTTCAATGGCTTGATATTCGAAAATGATACTTGGTCATTAACATGTCTTCAAATGATCTTGGAGGAAAAATCGGATGTAGTATTTGGTTTGTGACAACTCTATGTAACGGGATCCCCCAAAATTCCTAAGCTATAAGAAATTATAAAAAATTTCTTACAACAACCACTCACCACGTCATGGGTTTCAACTTCTATTATTAATGTCGCATTTGTACCAAACTCCAAATCTTACTTAAAGTTAAAGAAAGCTATTTGTTGCAAAAGAACAAGTGGTAAGATACTAATTTAGATCTAACTTCCAAAGATTATAGAGTCCTAAAGGTTGGGGAAAGTTTCAAAAGTTTTTGGCTAATAAAAATAAACTCACAAAGTATTTTTGAGAAATAAAAAATATTTAAAGTTTCTCAACAAGGATATGGATGAAAAAAGTTGATTCAAATTTTACAACACAATCCTTTACGACAGATTCCATTTTGCGCCCGATTTAGATCCATCGTTGGAGTGAAGAAAATCGTTGTTGTAGCGAACTCGTGGTGAAGTTAGGTCGTAGAAAGATTCAGGGAATTTGGACTTGAAGGAGACTTCGCTGCAGCGACACTGTGGTGAGGTAGATCGTGCGTTTGTTTATGGATTTGAACTAATATTTTCCATCCAAGATTTGAAACTAATTTTTAAAAACACCCCACGTATGTTTGTTGACGACCCAAAACACTCTTACTTAAATAAAAATAGGAGCTCAATTTTTAGGAATATAATTTTTCAATAGGAAAATAATATTTCATGGTATATTTAATTAATTTGTCCAAACAAACAAACAAACTCATGCACAAGTTTTAACATATTTTCTAATAAAAAAAAACTCAATTTTAGTTATGTCAAAACAATTGTGAATGTAAGTCATCTAAGTACATTTATCTTATCCTATGGTTCCATTCTCATGGAAAGTGAATGATGCCGAGATAAAGTTGAAGAAGTCTGGTGAATAAGTCTTGACTTGAAGCTTTATCGAATTGAACTCTTGAACTGAAGATGCACAATGGTTTTTTGTCAATGGAATAATGCAACCTAATCTTATGGGGAACTTTTAGTATTATGAATACTCTAACTTGACTAAAGTAATGATACCAGATTCAACTCTGATTGTCAACAATCCCAAATCCATAATAGATTTCTTACTCTTCCTAGAGAAAGCTGAACAAGAAGAACTAACATAGCCATGACTTTTTCCAGACAAAGAGGTCGTCTTCCTCACCCGTTTAAGGGGAAACTTTGCCCCTATAATCTGAAAATCTCATTTCTTCGTGTTGGCTCAATTTTTAGACAAATATTTTTTAGTTGCTCCTAAATTATTTTCTTATTAAAATTTATTTTTTTATAACTTAAATCATATTTTCCTATATTGATTTAATAAAAATAATTTTTGTGAAGTGTACAATTTGTTTTGGTCAAAATACAGTTTCATTTGTATTTTTTATGTCAAATTTTTTTCTTTCTTTGTCATAAATTTTGTAGTGTTTTTTTTCCCTCTTATTCAATTTTTTTTCTTTTCTCGTAATTTATTTTTAATGGGTTGAAAACTTTAATTAAACTTAAGTTAATGTTTAATTAATTTTTTGAAAGAAATCCAAGTATTAAAAGACAGCTCGGTATTTTTATGCTCATGGTTTTGGGTGTTGTTGGTTTTGTTTTGAAACCATTTGTGGTTTCAATGTTTTGTATGGATCAATGTCTGAGTTGGTGTGTCTTTTGGGTTTGGTTTTAAGAGCCATTTGAGACTTTGTGGGTTATATGCTTTTGTCACTTTCTCTCACAAAACACCCACGATCGGCCAATTTCTTTTCCCCAACCATTTTACATTTCCTCTCTCTCTCTTGGAGTTCTTGGCTTCCAACACATTTTTTCCCCTTCTCATTTTTTTCTCCACACGATTCTTGTCCATTTCTTGAGAGTTTTTCTTCGAGAGAAACATTTGGGTTTAATTGTTTGGAGTGTAGATCGAAAGTTTTTTTTTGTTAAGCATTGTTCCGGTGTGGAGGCTTTTTCAGGCGCGATTTTTTTGGGTTTGTTTTCCGGTTGTACATCGTTCTGGATCTTATTTTTTGGTAGAAGCTTTTTTCGGATCGTTTCATTTTTTTGGCGATACCTTTTTTTACCAAAGTCTTATCTGGTTTGGACACGGGTCGTTAGATTTTCTCGTAGATTTTCTTTATTCTAACGAACTGGGCATTTTGTGGTTTCGGAGACTTCTTCAGTGATCCTATTTGGCGGTGGTAGCTTGCTTCTGGTTTGGGTTTTCGTTTTTGGAGCTGTTTGGTTCGCGATTTTAAGGAGATCGATTTTGGGGTTGTCGAGTTATTTCCTGGAAAGATTTCGTTTGGGGTAAAAAAAAAATTCCCTTATATATATATATATATATATATCTATATAATATGGAAGCTTGGTTTTTGAAAATGTGTACATTTTTAAGGGTGAGGATGAGTGCCACCTCCTTACATATTTTAAAAAATTGAATGGTTAAGATCATCTCCCTCCATTACTTTGAAATGCTACCCTATTCCTATTTTGTCACTACCTATTTTATCCCTTAAAATTTGAAATTCCCCCTCCTTTTCTTCTCACTAATTAATTTCCCCACTATCACTTTAATTCAAACACAACCCTCTTTTGGTAAAAACACACGAAAGAACAACCCTTTTCTCTCTCACGATGTCTGTTCTCTATCTCACTCTCTCTCCTCCGTATACTCACCAACCCCCGCTCAAACACCACGATGGCTCTCTCTATCTTCTCAGACATCGTGGAGAAAGAAGAACCCCCAACCTCTCCGGCTCCGGGTTCGGAAACCCTTCCCTCACCGGCTCCGGGCGGGCTCCGATACCCCCTCCCTCACTGGCTCCGGATGGGCTCTGATTCCCCCTACCTCTCCGGCTCCAAGCTCTGATACCACCTCACCGGCTCGAAACCCTCTCTTTCCCCCTCACCTGCTCTGGACTCCGACAGCAACTCGAAACCCCCTCTCTCCCTCTCACCGGCTCCGACCTCCGTTCGAATATTTTTCTGTGACTGTGGCCACCTATTGTGGCCTCCGATTGTGGCAAAAATTGAAATACCAGCCTCTGATTGTGGTTACCCACGCTCACAAAGGAGAAAATGACTTCCCATGTGCCTAATTTTTCTCCGATTGTGAATATCTTACAAAATTTGTAAGTATCTTAAATTTTTTGCATTTGGGGGTTTAACAAGGAAATTTTACTCCATTTTTTTAGGAACAATCTCTGCTCCTATAATCTATGCATAAATTTTTTTCCATTTTGTAGGGTTCTTCTGTTTCGGTTCAGGTAAAGCTGGAGGGGAAATTGGGTTTGTAGCTTACCAAACGATTCTGCAGCAAATGTTTGTTACAAGGTGAAACATTTCATCTAATTTGATTTGTGTTTTTATGAACTTTTTTTTTCATTAATTTGATTTGTGTTTTCTATACTTTTTGTGAAGTTGAGTTTTGATATGCTCTTCACCATTATGAAACTCAAAATATTTTTGAAGTGTAGGTTTTGTTTATCTTGAAGCAGTCAACATTCTGCAACAAATGTTTGAAAAAAAATAATGTTTGTATTTGTTTTTATAAACTCTTTTTTCATTAATTTGATTTGTGTTTTCTATAGATTTGTTTTGGTAGCCCTTTTTGTGAAGATGACAGTCAATACTGAAATGAAAAAAATTCTGGTACTGATATCATTACATTTGATTGTATTTTATACCATTTTTTTTCCAGGTTTGATCGATAATCAACCAAGCTAGATTTATAAGTTTTGTGCCTTTTGCATAGGTTCGAGTTCTCACCTACCGTTTTTTCCTTTTTTAATTTAGTTTTATTGCAATTTGGGTGATTCCTATTAAGTAGTTTTCGGTTGTTGTTTAAAATTGAGTGTGGAGGCCTTATATGCATATATATGCAGCGTGGAGGCCATATATATGCATATGCATATATATGCACTGCCATATATATATGCAGATTGTATATATATGCACTGCATATATATGCAGATCGGAATGAAGATTATGACAGATATCAAAACAAGAATTTTAAAAAATTCTGAACTAATGACAAAGTGACTGATTTTATCTTTTAAACAAACATGCACCGTGGGAGATCTAAATTACAAAAGGTCTGATCTCTATGTTTGATTACTCACAATGTTCTTATTAATTTACATAATTTCTTCATTCAGTCTATAAAGAATATGTAGTGTTCATTAGTTATGAAATGAATTGATTCTTTTAGTAGGCAGGGCATTTTAATTATCGAGATTGATGATGTATCTTTTATTTGAACTACTCTATATATATATTATTGGTCAATGTTGTGAAATTTTTTTCATGTTTTTTATTTGAGTTTTTAAATGACACAATTCGCTTGATATTTAACTTTTTTTTTTCTAATTGCAATATTTTTCTTTTGATATTTAGGTGCTCAATGCTGCAATAAAGGACCACGCAACGCTTTATTTCACCGACACTCAGTGCTTCAGCTCACAGACACACACCCCTCGCCTCAGCCATTGCGAGGATGTAACGCTTCCGCTCACTGCTGCACTGCTTATGCTGCTACTATATGCAGCTGCACCACTTGCACTTCACTGAGCTTCAGCTCACTCCCAAGATAATTGTTTGATTTAGCGAACAAGGCTCCCTATTTTTAAGCGTGGTTTTCGTTTGGATAGGAGAGAGATTAGACAAACACATTGTGTTGTATTTGGCCAGAGCAGGTATTTAGTATTTAGTTTTCTGATCTTAAATTTTCATACTCTCAGTTTGTTTCTCAGATAAAAAATCTCAGGCAAACTGCTCCTACCATCTCCGACAACCTTCCACTCTGTAAAACATTGGCCATAACCGTACATTGTCCATCAACACCATACCCAGCATCCCATCTATGAATACCATGTATTTGCATCGATTTCCACCGGATCTGCTATTTATTTTTAGGTTTGAAGTTGCAAATGTTAAAAATACGATATCAAAATTGGGTCAAGTTAAGGAAATTTGTCATACATTCTTGATGAAATTTTTGTAGCTGAAATAATGAAATTTATTTTATTTGTATGTTACTTATCTTTGCCTTTCTCTTTCTCTTTCCTTCTCTCTCATATTCATCTTTTTTGTAGGGGAATAGATGTTAAAATTAGAAGGTGGACTCAATTATGCCTTCTCTTTGTTTTGTAGATCTCTCATGGTATTACTACACTACTTTAGTGTTAGTGTTTAGAACTCTAGATTTATTTAGATATTCAAACCTATTCCTGATTTTTCTTTGCATATCTAATAATAATATCATGTATTACTGATCCAATGTTCTTATGTTTTCCAGATTTTCAAATCCCATTTTCATCAAAATAGTTTCCCTAAGCAGGTATGAGGTCATAAGAGGTTATTTTGTTGGATTGTTTGGTTTTCATATAATGTTTTATGTTTTTTTTCGTAATACGTTTGTTGGATTATTTGGTTTTCATAATAAGTTTGATTATTTTGGTTTAATGGTTTGGCTGATACAATCAACTTTCAGTCGATGTTTTCTTTCACAAAAAACTTGGGTGACACATGTTGTATTTCCTTATTGTACATCACATTGTCTAGATGCGATTTGTGCAATAAACAAGTTTTAAAAATACGTTGAAAAAAATATGTCGTGTGATACATTTCAAGATTATGTTTGTGGTAGTATTAACCTTAGATTCTCCTCTAAATGCTTCATTAACTTCTCTCAGGTAGTATTAACCTTAGATTCTCCTCTCATTGCAGTCAAGTAAGGTAGCCTCTCTGTCTTTGTCTACTGTGTGGTCAACTGTCCCCATGCGTGCATATATTGTCTTTGTATAAGAAGTTGCATATGTAGTGCATACATTGGCTTCTCTATTATTACAAATATGTCTGCTGTGTGGATATATGTTGGCTTCTATATTGTCTACTGTGCATACATTGGCTTCTCTATCATTATTTTAGTGTTCTTAGAATCACCAATTTTACTATTTCAAAAACTCTTGACCTGTTCAGTTTACCATATTATTCACAGGTTTGCGAGTTCTTATCATATTCGTGGTTGTATTTGCTATCATTTTGATAACGTTCCCTCATTTAGTCACTTAAGCCCCCTCAATTGAACCTTCCTGAGCCCTCCACGATTCAAATAGTTCCTTTTTTCTAATATTGTTATTTGTTTTATTTGTTGACCAAATATGATGGGATCAAACTCGAAATTGCATTTTTTTTATGAAAGTGGTAATCCAATTGGATCCGGTTGAATCAATCTCCAATTTAGACATTTTGGATGTGATTGTATATTTACTTATGTGACTGTATCTTTGTTCGAGAAACTGATTAATTATGTTTATTGTTTGTCAAATCGTACAGAATAAAAATTGACACTTTGTTTTTTTTAGACACAGTTAATTTGATTGGTGAATATTGTATATTTCATTTTATATGTGAATTTGTTTGAAGAATTTAGACAATTTGGATGTTGAACTATTTGTTATTTGTTAAGCAGGGTGAATAGTTCCTTAAACAAAGGAGATTATGTCCAATTTTTTTAAAAATTTGACACTTTGTTTTTTTTAGATAATGTGAATTCGATGGATGAATATTGTATATATCGTATTATATGTGAGTTTATTTGATGAATCTAGACTATTTGAATGTTATTGGACTATTTGACATTGTTTTAAAATTACACTTTGAAGTTTTTGCGTTTCGCTATTACGTACTTTGAAAAATTATCGTCGTTTCGCGATTACGTACTTTGGAAAATTTCATCGTGCCTTCAGGCACGGGCATACGCTAGTATATATATATAATAAGGTATAAAACTTATGTATGTCACAAGTTTGACACATGATGTCATCTATATGCATTTTTTCCAACACTACCTCTTCTGCCCTCACTTCTTTGATTTCCCCCCACTTTTTTTTACTTACCAAATTTATACTTCAATTCAAAATTGGGGGTAGTTTGGTAAAACCCATTTAATCAACTTGCTCAGTGAGAACGTGTGTGCTTTCTTTCAAATGATCAAATTATATTTAAAACACCTTTTAACCCAAATAAACCCTAAACATGCAACTAGGTGTGATTGAAACAACATGAAATCATGCAAGAGTTATTCAAACACACATAATTGAGGAAAAATCCCCTAGAGGGGCAAAACCATTTATTTTCACTATAATTTGTAAGAAAACGGCTTACAATCGGATTACAATGAAAATACAAGATGACTAAGAATTACCCTCAGGTATCGGATTCTGTAGTCGCGGCTGGAATTATCCCTTTCCGGTAGGGCTGCAATGGAGAAGAAGAACGGTCTCCTCCACAAGGGTTGAACTGCAAAACTGCGTTCCTGGGTTACCAAAAGGATTCACAAATGTATGGAATTTGTGTGAATCAAAATACCTAGAGTATTGGTACTCAATATGTGAAGACTTGGGGCTTTCTCTACTCTGAAAATCGTGTGTAGAAGTCTTGGAAAAACCAATTCCCGTAGTGGGATTAAATAGGAGAACTTGAGCCCTAAAATTCGAAACATGATCTGAACACGATCTGTTTGGAATTATCCTCGTCGGATCGGTCTGGTCTCTTTAGGCAGATCGGTTCGGATGAACCGGATCGGTTCTTTTATCTGAAGGTGGATCGATTCGGTTGGCATCGGATCGGTTCGGCATTTTGGCTTCATCGGTTCGCCATGGATTCGGGGTACACTGGCCTCACCTCAGCAGGCGGATCGGTCCGGTCTCTTTAGGAGGATCGGTCCGGAGGAACCGGATCGGTTATTTTATTAGAGCCGTATCGGTCCGGTCTATTCCCTGATTCCTTTTCTTCTTTTGATATTCGGATTCCGTTGATGAGCGAATGATTCTTGAATTTTCTCAACGATGTAACGGCGTACGACATATAAAGTGCTAATGGACAAAAATGTCCTAACAAATATCCCCCTATGTCTATGCCGGTACATACATAAAAACAAACATCCGAATTATCAATCATAAAAAAATTGCCTATACAAATCTACCCTTCCATGAACCCAAAACTGAAAGAGTACAAGTGAATGTGACTGCATCGTTTGATCTTCAAATCTTCAGGAATCTCAACGCTTTTCTCATCAGGGTGTGCAATACAATGATAATCAATGTAGTACCTACACACATGAGAAAAAGCAAAATACCCCAAGTGACATATCGAGTTTGAAATGATGAGATAAACATATATATATATCAATTTATGAGCAAACTCAAATTTCAATTCTCCCCCATAATTTCTCCCCCATAATAAGATAATTCATTCTCCCCCTTTTTATGATGTCCCCAAATAGACAAATGAGAGAAATAAATCAAATAAGCAAGAGCGGGGTGTCACTGGGATAAAACCACACCATGAATGAACACAAAGCAACCAAGTCGAAGATAGCGTAAATGAAGTGGTGTGATCAAATTCGATAGGAAAATCAATGCATACAAACATGACATATGTGCATGATGAATATTGGATATTCCTAGCGAATGAACTCAAATGCTTCCTTTGGTGTAAAATAATGACAATATAAGATATTGACTCAATCAAATCAACAAATCAAAGCTCAAAATGATTTTCACACCAATAACGTCCAAAATGATTTTATGCATTTTCAGGACTTTCAAGGAAGTGCAAACCCGTTTATATACTCCAACCAAACTCCCTCAGATATAATTTTGAATAGAGGCATTCTAAATTCTCAAACTTTGTAGAATTGATGGTGAAACCTAAGTGGCCCATATTTGGCATGAATTGCTTTTTATTGCCTGTAAATTTTTTCGAGCTCTTTTAACCTCTTTGGACCTCCGATGTTAAAATTCCTCCATTTTTTAGGTCCTTTTTAACGGTGGCTTTTGCACAAAGGATAGATGATTACCTTTCGCAGCCCCTCCCCGTTATACAAAAACACACAGTCTCACAAAAACGGTTTTTACATGCATTCCAATCTTGTCAAGTTTTAATCGCATATAGTACATTGTATAGACAGGATTGAGATGAAAATACGCAAGCCAACAAGAGATAGATAAGTGCAATAATCAAATATAGCCGTGCATGTGTGCAATAAAGGATATAAGAGTCAAACATGTAGGAAGATATCACTAATTACATCTCAAAGACTCCAACCAATGTAAAGCACATGGATGAAATGATGTAGCCTCTCAAATCTCTATCAAACAGTCACATGGATATATGGAATGAAGTTGTGACTTGGCTAACTTAAATGCGCATCCATAAAAGGTACAAAAACAGAAAAAATCTTTTTGGATTTTTCAAAAATTTTGACAAAATAAAATCTTTTTGTGCTTTTCTTAAAATTTTTCTTAAAGGAAAATCTTTTTGTATTTTTCAAAAGAAATATAAAAAGCAACAAGAATAAAACAAAGTTGTACAACTAAGCAATGGTACATATAAAACAGACTAGCAATAGGAAGCATATGATATGAACATGAAGAAGCATCCTATTCTAGACATAGACCAACCCCTCAGTCAACTGTGCAAATCCCTTAAGATTTCCTAAGACTCTCAAATCTAAGGGCATATAAAGGTTTCGTGAAAATATTGGCTAACTGACGGTCGGTGGGAACAAAACTCAGGGATACGAATTTCTCTTCAACTAACTGACGTATAAAGTGCTCACGTATCCTGATGTGTTTTGTGCGCGAATGCTGAACTGGATTGCGGGATATGTGTATCTCGCTCGTGTTATCACAGGAAATGGTCATGGTGTCCTGTGATATCCCATAATCCTCCAGCATTTGCTTCATCCATAAGAGTTGTGTGCAACAACTCCCGGCGGCTATGTACTCAGCCTCCGCAGTGGACAAAGAGATGGAATTTTGCTTCTTGCTCAGCCAGGAGACAAGAGCAGAACCAAAATAGAAACACCCACCAGAAGTGCTCCTACATCCATCTACATCCCCAGCCCAATCGGCATCCGAATAGGCGGACAAACGGCCATCGGTATCAAAGGAATACCAAATCCCGTATGAGAGAGTCCCACTTACGTATTTAATAATACGTTTTAGAGCAAGTAAATGTGACTCTTTTGGGGATGCCTGATATCGCGCACAGACTCCAACACTAAAGGCGATGTTGGGACGACTGGCAGTCAAGTAGAGAAGACTACCTATCATACTCCGATATAAGGTTTGCTCTACGTCCTTGCCTGAAGTGTCCTTACTAAGCTTGGTAGTGGTACTCATAGGTGTACGGGCATGCTTAGCGGAGTCTAAACCAAATTTCTTCACTAGGTCTCTAGCATACTTGGATTGAGAGATGAACATCCCATCCTTTAGCTGACGAACCTGGAGACCAAGGAAGAATGTAAGCTCACCAACCATGCTCATCTCAAACTCACTTTTCATCTCCTTCTCAAAATGGTGAGCATGCTGGGAGCATGTGGATCCAAAGACTATGTCGTCCACATAGACCTGGGCAACCAAAATAGCACCGTTATCTCTCCTAACGAACAACGTCATATCTACTCCCCCTCTCTTGAAGCCACGAGCTAAGAGATAGGAAGTAAGCCTCTCGTACCAAGCACGAGGTGCTTGCTTCAAACCATACAAGGCTTTCCTCAGATAGTAGACGTGCTCAGGATGCTGAGGGTCTTCAAACCCTTTTGGTTGTTCCACATAAACCTCCTCCTGTAGAATGCCATTCAGAAAGGAACTCTTGACATCCATCTGATATACCTTGAAGCGCAGATGACATGCGATGGCGAGTAGAAAATGTACGGACTCAAGCCTCACAACAGGAGCAAATGTCTCCCCAAAGTCTACACCCTCTATCTGTGTGTAGCCTTGAGCGACCAACCTAGCCTTATTTATGATTATGGTACCATATTCATCCATTTTGTTCTTAAAAATCCACCGGGTACCTATCACATTAGTCTCAATAGGTCGGGGGACTAAGTCCCAGACATTATTCTTTTTAAACTGAAGCAACTCATCCTGCATAGCAGATATCCAGTGTTCATCCTTGAGTGCTTCTTTGTGGTTCTTGGGCTCGACATTGGACGTGTAGCAAAGATGGCTAACAACGTTTTCTAGCTGAGCACGAGTCTTGACCCCTAGAGTAAGATCACGAACAATGGCAGAAGGGTCATGACTCTTGCGAACCCAAGCAGGTGTGTCCCCTAACACAGGAGTAGGATCCACAGAGTGTGAGAGAGGAACAGGTAAATTACTGTCAGAACAATCCTCATGCTCACACTTAAGGTTAGGATCAATAACCGTCGAAGGTTCGTCATCTTGCACGGTAACGTTTATTGATTCCATAACCCTAGAGCTCTTCAGGTTAAATACCCGGTATGCTCTAATATTTGATGAATATCCTAGAAATATTCCCTCGTCGCTCCGGGAGTCGAACTTTCCTAATTGCTCTCTATCCCGTAGGATGTAGCATTTACTCCCCAAAACACGGAAATACGCCAGGTTGGGCTTCTTGCCGGTCCACAACTCATAAGGTGTCTGTAGTGTGTGTGGACGCAAATAAACCCTATTCACCGTGTGGCATGCAGTAGACACTGCCTCTACCCAAAATCTCCTAGAAACTTTACGACCTAGAAGCATAGATCTAGCCATCTCTTGGATCGTTCTATTCTTTCTCTCAACAATCCCATTTTGCTGAGGAGTTCTCATAGAAGAAAACTCATGTTTGATCCCAAGACTATCACAGTACAAATCCACCTTTGCTTCCTTAAATTCAGTGCCGTTGTCACTACGTATTCTGTTAATAGTGACACCGTGTTGATTTTGCAGGACACGACACTTAGTTGTTAAGAAATCTACAGCATCGGATTTCTCTCTCAGAAAACCTACAATGGAGTACCTGGAGAAATCATCTACCATCACGAGGATGTACCTCTTACCACCTAGACTCTCAGTACGAGTGGGACCCATAAGATCCATGTGAATCAACTCCAGAACACGAGAGGTGGTAATGGAATGCAACTTCCTATGAGGACTACGAATTTGTTTTCCCAACTGACAGGGTCCACAAACGGTTGAAGTTGACTTTCCAATAGATGGTAAGCCACGTACTAGGTCCTTTTTAGATAAACGATTAAGATCTCTAACGTTCACGTGACCTAGACGTTGGTGCCACAGATCCATAGGAGTGATCGTGGCGCTGTTGCAGACAAGTGAGGATGTGGGCTCAGTCCCATAGCAATTATCCTCAGTCCTCACCCGTTGCATCAAAAGTTTACCAGCTTGATTATAGACTTAACACGCGTCCCGGTCAAACTTTACTGCAAAGTCAGTGTCGCACAGCTGGCTGATGCGGAGAAGGTTTGCTTTCAAACCTTTGACGTACAAAACATTTTCTAGCTTAGGAAACCCAGGTAACTCGACAGTACCACGTCCTATAATGCTAGACTTGCTCCTATCTCCAAAGGTGACTCTGCCATCCTGATAGTCCTCAAGAGTCGTAAAAAATGAGGCATCACCTGTCATGTGTCTGGAGCACCCACTATCAAAATACCACTGTGAGGTATTATGAGCTTTGAGAGCAAGATGAACAACAAAAGTCTTTTTATCTTTCTTAGGCACCCAAGCAGAGATGACCTTTTGTTTGACTTTGTTGTTGTTGATTTTAGCTGGAATGTGAGAAGCATTCACTAACGGCGAAGACATCCGTCGGAATTCTTTCATCAAACTCTGAGTCGTGGCAGCTAAGAACTCAACTCGCTCTCTCAGACTAGAAAATTTATCAGTATGACGTGGTGGAGCAGTAGTACGTCGTGTTCGACCCATACTATAGCAAGATTCCCTAAGGTGGCCTTTTCTTTTGCAATAAGTACAAAAGAGCACAGTCAAAGGCGGACCTTGGTTTGCTTTTCTTGGTCGAACTCTCCTTCGAGGTTTTTGACGGTGACCATAAGGAGTTGTAGTAAACTCAGGAACTGGTCCAGGTGGAATTTGGGACGTGGAGGCACCATCATAACCAATTCCTTGACGATCACCAAAACCTAAAGCGGGGCCGAGGAGCATCTTTCCC
This sequence comes from Sambucus nigra, assembly GCA_949130495.1. Lineage (NCBI taxonomy): Eukaryota > Viridiplantae > Streptophyta > Magnoliopsida > Dipsacales > Adoxaceae > Sambucus > Sambucus nigra. The sequence continues at coordinate 372,195,482 of OX422216.1, forward strand.
ATCTTCCCAGATCTGTCCTCGATTTGTACCTTGACTTCCTGTGCTTTCTCAAGAGCATGAGTCAGCTGGGCAACAAGGGCTTCAAGTTTCTTCTGAGTCTCCACGGAGGAATGGAGATGACTCGTAAGACTAGCCACTTGCTTAATCAAGTCCCCTCTCTCTTTCTCTAAAACACTCTCTCTCTCTCTAAATAAATTCTCATTCTTGACACATGTAGAATCTCTCTCTCTCAGGGCGGTGCAGGTGGAGAACTCTCTTTCTTTCGCTTTCTTTAAATCTTCCTCTAAGCAGGTGATCTTAAGAACTAACGCTTTATTATGCTTTTTAGTTTTAAAAGACTCAGAATATAACTCAGCGTAGGTGCATTGTATATCACTCTCGCTCTCACTTGTGTCATCCTCCCCCTCACTCACATCGATCTCACTGTCGAGGTGTCCCAGTGAAGCATCATCCTCAACGTCGTGAGGAGAACTAGGAGTGCTCACTTGGCTGGCCATGAATGCAGTGAAGTTACACTCATGAGGTGACTCATCTCCTGAATCCACCGTCTCGACCTCACTGTCGTCACTAAGGGTAGCATTAAGGACAGCTTTCCCGTTCTCTCTATTCAGATGATTGGCGCACTCAAAGGCTCTATGACCCCTACCATCGCACTCAAAAATCTCTCACTTTCTTTCAGAGGAGGATTTTTGGAATCTTTTTCATTTTTCTTTTCAAACTTATTTTTCTCAAATTTCTTTTTATCTTTAAAATTGCCATTTTTCTTAAATTTGAGAATTCTCTTGAAATTTTTTGCGAAAAGAGCCAAATCATCCAAGTCAAAATCGTACTCAGAATCTGACGTGTCAGTCTCTCTCTTTCTAGATGACTCTACCCTCTTTCTAGCTGACCCGTCACTCCTTCTCTCTTGGGCTTTAAGAGCAATTCCCTTATCTTTAGATTTAGCATTTTTAGGGAACATATCAATTTCATAAGTTTGTAAATCTCCTACAAGTTCTTCCAATTTTAGCGTATTTAAATTACCCATAGAATTTAGCACAGTGACTTTAGGGATAAAACGCTTAGGCAAAGAACGAAGAATCTTTTTAACAACTCTAGCATTCGGAATATGTTCACCAAGATTAAAACTAGTATTCACAATGTCAGAAAGTCTAGCATAAAATTCATCAAAGCATTCAGAATCATGCATGGTGATTGTTTCAAATTGAGTTGTCAAGTTTTGTAACTTAGACTCTTTCACAGCATTAGTTCCTTCATGGGTGAGTTGTAAAACATCCCATGCCTCTTTTGACGTGGTACACGTCATTATGCGTTTGAACTCATCAGGTGTGACAGAGCCAGAAATAGCACTTAGACCCTTAGAATTAAAAGATGACCATTTAAATTCTTCATCAGTCCAGGAAGTGTCAGGTTTCAAGTTGGTCACATTATCAACAGTCACGGTGGGAGGAGTCCACCCTCGTTCAACCAAAATCCAGACACGTTCATCAATGGCTTTTAAAGCCGACCTCATACGGTCTTTCCAATAAGCATAATTTGTCCCGTCAAAAACAGGCATTTTATAATATGACTTCTCCATTTGAACACGCACTTTTTCAAAAATCAATTTTTTTAGAAAATTGATATCTTAGAAAAATTTTGCGGAAAAAGGAATACGCGATAGATTAGCGTAACCTGCTCTGATACCAATTTGAGAACGTGTGTGCTTGCGTTCAAATGATCAAAATATATTTAAAACACCTTTTAACCCAAATAAACCCTAAACATGCAACTAGGTGTGATTGAAACAATATGAAATCATGCAAGAGTTATTCAAAGACACATAATTGAGGAAAAATCCCCCACAGGGGCAAAACCATTTATTTTCACTATAATTTGTAAGAAAAGGGCTTACAATCGGATTACAATGAAAATACAAGATGACTAAAAATTACCCTCAGGTATCGGATTCTGTAGTCGCGGCTGGAATTATCCCTTTCCAGTAGGGATGCAATGGAGAAGAAGAACGGTCTCCTCCACAAGGGTTGAACTGCAAAACTGCGTTCCTGGGTTACCAAAAGGATTCACAAATGTATGGAGTTTGTGTGAATCAAAATACCTAGAGTATTGGTACTCAATAGGTGAAGACTTGGGGCTTTCTCTACTCTGAAAATCGGGTGTAGAAGTCTTGGAAAAACTAATTCCCGTAGTGGGATTAAATAGGAGAACTTGAGCCCTAAAATTCGGAACATGATCTGAACACGATCTGTTTGGAATTATCCTCGTTGGATCGGTCCGGTCTCTTTAGGCGGATCGGTCCGGATGAACCGGATCGATTCTTTTATCTGAAGGCGGATCGATCCGGTTGGCATCGGATCGGTTCGGCATTTTGGCCTCATCGGTTCGCTATGGATCCGGGGTACACTGGCCTCACCTCAGCAGGCGGATCGGTCCGGTCTATTTAAGAAGATCGGTTCGGAGGAACCGGATCGGTTCTTTTATTGGAGCCGAATCAGTCCGGTCTGTTCCCTGATTCCTTTTCTGCTTTTGATATTCGGATTCTGTTGATGAGCGAATGATTCTTGAATTTTCTCAACGGTGTAACGGCGTACGACATATAAAGTGCTAATGGACAAAAATGTCCTAACACTCAGACTCTCTCACTTCTCACACAAAGAAAATGTTCATCTCATTCTCTACTTTCTTTCGTGCTCTCATCACCAACCCCCAAAAATCACTCCCCCTCTCTCCTATCCACCGCTCCCTCCTCACCGGACCTTCCTCCTCTTCATCGCACTGCTACTCCTCCCAAGCATCCCCTCCTCATCTCTCTTACAAACACTCCTCTTTCTCTCTGGATTCGCAGACGACAGCTGTAATTTTAGGTTGGTTATCCACGCTTGGGTACACCCACGACGGCTATAATTTTTTCCCACCGTCTTCATATTTGCCATATTCATCAAATGAGGATTTTTAGGGCTTCTGTATGTGGTTTACATCTTTTTGGGGCTATAATTTTTTATGGGTTTTCCAGGTACGGCTATAATTTTTGGGGCTTCTATTTTTTTGTCCGAACTCCACCAAAACGGAGAGAGAAACCATCCATGAAAGCCCCACTGAGGTACTAAAAAAAAATTTATTTCTTTCGATTTTTTTTATTTATATGTTGATGTGGGAAGATCTTATATAGAACCCATCCCTGACCCAAGTTATATTTTTTGATTTTTCAGATCTCTCTTTGATTTTTTTTTCTTTTTCTATGTGGTTCGAATTTAGTTAATGTAATTTTTTTCCTTTGATAACAGACGTATCCAATTTAGTTTCAAACACTTTATAGGGTAACATCTATTTGCTCAAATGGGTACCTGTTAACTTTAATGGCTGGTGAAGGAATCATACATTTGTCTGGGGAAGCTTTTTTTTAAGTGGGTAATGTTTGCTGTTACTGTTGCCACATAAATTTTCCCTTTTTTTGGGTTATTTGAATTGTTACCTGTTGTTAACCCCAATTATTTTTTTTATTTTTCAGATCTCACAACTGTTAGATATCTCTCTTAGATCTCACAACATACGATTTTTGCCTTCGATTTACCTGCATAACATAAGGTATAATCTTCTTCTATGTATCTCACTTACTTTTTTCTCTCACTTTGTCTCATAAATCCTCAATTCACGGTTTCATCGACCCAGTTGGAATACATTCTCAAATTTTTTTTCCTATTGGGTTTTTGTAAAGTTTTTATAACAGTGGGTTGTGGAGTAATGTTTTGTTTTTATCCTTTTAGGACCTTTTATTTCATGCTTTTTTTATTTTATGACTTATTTATCTCTTAATACTTTAAGTTGCAGGGGAGTTCACACTCAAATTTGGAGGAATAGTATTGTTGGTGAACTTATTGAAGTTGCAGGGGAGTTCACACTCAAGCTTTTAGATACATAACTGAATGTTTTTATTGTAGTTTGTTTAATGTAAATTTTGTTCATGCACACCTTGCTTAGTATGGAAATTCTGTTTATAGTGGTATTTGTTCTCATTTTTCTAATAATGGTTGAAACATGGAAGTGTTAAATAATTTTCCGTATTTAGGGCTTGAATGAAATAATTTTTTCCCGTTAATTGTCTTCAATTGGATGGCTAATCATTTTTTTGTTTGTTTACTTCTTTACATTACAAATAGGAGTTTCTCGGAGGTTTTGTTGGTTTCGTGGCTTTGGAAAGTCGGGTATTCTTCGTGGATTTCGTGATGTTTCATTTGTACAAATTCACACAATGTAGAGCTACATTGACTAATTTTCATATGAAACCAGAGTGTCACTATATTTCAGTTAACCGGTAGCTGCTGATAATCCTTCGGACCAGTTCCATTCGTTTTCATGTTTGAAAATAACTTCACGGACACAATAATTAATAGTATTTATGTTCATCGTATATGCTTTTATTTATTGTTCATTTTGCCAATTGTTATGAATTTGAAGGTTTTGCAAGTTAGATTCATCTTTTGATCATAGGAATGATTTATCACTGTTAGTTTCATTACGTGAATTTCATTATGTAATTAGAGTGCGAGACCACAGTCAAACTGCTCAAATGAATTTCATTATGTTATTTTTTATACTTTATGGTTAAATTTTAGTATTTTAGTATTTTGAGTTTTTCTTTATTGATTTATGAATTGTTATAGGTTTGGGCGATTGATGTTAGTTGGTTTAGTAAATGGAACATTCATTTCATCAAAATATTGTTGAACATCTTGGCAGGTGGTCATTCGGTAGTTGATCAACAGATTTCATAGATGGCAGGTGGTCGTTCAGAACATCAAAATATTGTTGAGCATTGAAAATGTATGTATCTCACGTTATTGTAATTTATTACACGGTCAGGCTGTAGCCAAACGTTATCAGTGGGTGACTCCATATAAGCTTGATCAATTCTTTTTTAGCAAATTACATTTAGCTGGACAACTCATTTCAGATCAGCTCAAAAACTAAACAAACTAAACAATATTTTATTTTATAGAGGGATGTGTCGTGGCATATCGATTGTATAACTCATTTTTTTTTACTAATTCTTTTGCAGAGTTTCTATAACGTTTATAGTGCAGATTTACCTTTAACTACACTCTTCAGACATTATGATACCTCAGTCTGGTGTTAATATGAAAATCCAAGCATAAAGTGAGGAGTCCACCTTTAGCACAAGAAGACAAATTAGGGATATGAGTCTTTTGAGTGCACCTATTTCTAACTGCAATGAGTTGTTCTGATCTCTATACATGTCTACTTTTTTGCAGTTATTTAGATGTATTAATATTATCTAGCATACCGTTTTACAGTTATTTAGATGCAAGATCATCAAGCATCTCTTCTTTCAAACTTTTCCACGTCTCATTACCAACCAAAGTCGATGGAGTTGGCTGTAAGGATGTTTCAAAAAGTGTTTTTTCCAACTATTTGAAAACTTCACCTTCCTCCTATGCTACAATGTCCAAATCCCATATTTAAAGATATCCTCATCTGATGCTACAATCACAAATGATGGGAAAACCATATCCACTTCAAAAGCAGAATTTTCAATTTATATCATTTCTTTGGTGTAGGTTAGAAGAAAAGCATTTTGCAATTTACTTATTGACCATGAACTAACATCAGTTTCTTCGATTAGATAATGCAGGTGTACTAATTTATCACCTTCTCAATGACAATGCTTACTCTGTTTGTTGTTTCTTTTCAGTTATTTTTTTTTGTATAATTAGACTAAAAAAACAAATAATGCAGTCTTACAACAAAATGCAGCAGAAGGTTATTTTGTGTATTTATACCAAGTGAATTAAAATGCATTATAACATGATTAAAGTGGAGTCGTACTCTCCATAAAATCCAACTCACCTCTCAACTAAAGCGCGCACTAAACGTATGCACATGATCTCCAATTAATTTCCTAAATCTATATGGGGGAAAGTAATCTAACTTACTCCAAATTTATACTCATTTAAAATCCATCTAAATCATATCCCTCAAATTCTACTATTACCAATCTCAAATATTCGCCCACTATCTAAACATATAAAATATACATAAACATTCTCGTTTTCTAGAATTTCTCATATTCTAGTTATTTACATAAACATATATATAAATATATATGAGTTATTAGCATATAGGTGCTAAGGACTAAACTTCTCCCAATTCTCAATACTACACTGCGTTTCGTCGGTGGGACGTCTCGCAAGCGAAATCCAAACAAGGAACCCCCCAAATACACTACTCCTTGGCAGTATTGATTATCAAGATTTATTATGCACTCAAAGAATGACGCATATAACTCAAATTCTTATTAATAATTAATTTACTATTCTCAACAGTGCACGGCGTTTCGTGCGTGGGACGTCTCACAAGTGAAATCCAAACAAGGAACCACCCCGATACACTACTCCTTGCCACTGTCGATTATCGAGATATATATAATAATATATAATATGAGCACTAAGGACTAACTTCTCCTCACTCCAAACATTGCACTGTATTTCGTGAGTGGGACGTCTAACAAGAGAAATCCAAACAAGGACCCCCCCCCCCCCCCCCCCCCCCGCCGATACACTACTCCTTGGCAATGTTGGTAATTGAGGTCCATTATGCCCTCGATACCCAAAGTAATCTATATAATCATATAAATTTATACTCTTCATTTTCACTTTAATATATTCATCACAATTTATTCCGAATTTAATCTTCTGGAACGAGATTCAATCAATCTTTTTATATCACTTTACTCTAGAGACAAATATATGATATCACATAATCATATACAAATAATATACTATTCGCACAAGTATAATAATAACCATCCAAGCGAGATATAACTCGAGGATGCAGGTTCTCAATGCTATCATCTACCAGGGAATCACTCACGTATCATCCTGGGTACCAACGGTCGGAATCTCACACCGCTTTGGTAAAAACCATTTCATAATGCACGGGAAGCGGTCATAGTTCCTCCCTGGAAATGATATGAAACATACCCACCACGTCTCACCCCTAATAAAAATAATGACAAAATAATAATGGACACTATGACCTGGGGACTATACACGCCCTGCTCCTCAAGCCAGGGGCCTCATCCTCATTGCACAACTTCCCATGATAGCATAGAGGGGGTATGCTTCACACACACACACACACACACACACACACACACACATATATATATATATATATATATATATATATACTAGGGTATGTCCGTGCTTGAAGGCAACTTGAAAATTTTCAAAATACATAATCGCGAAACGACAAAAATTTCGAAAGTACGTAATCGCAAAACGGCAAAAATTTCAAAATTAAATAATCATGAAACGATAATAAAGTCATGCATATAATTTTAAAAAGTATAAAGTCGTGTATAATATAAATAATAAATGTTTTATATATTATAAATGTAGATTTTCAAAGTAATGAATCGTATAAATTTAAGTAATGAAATTTCTTTTACAATACACGTGTAAATAATTTTAAAAAAATTGGACAACGTTCCCTTTGTTTATAGGATTATCCACCCTATTAAATAAATACGAAATAATATTTACAACAATACTAAAGATATGTAGAAACAATACATCGATTCGACCAAATTCTTGAAAGCAAAAAACTCAAAGAATCCACATGGCTACATTACTTCATGTATATTATCACAATATTTCAAACTACCATTCACTTCAAAAGGAAAAGAATTGCACTAAACAACTAATATTTAGTATCACTACTCCAATAAAAATCAACTGGACTGCTACGTCACAATAGGAATTCCAACAATACTTGACTTATTAATATCACTCCTATATAGCTACTTAGCTACCAACAAACAACAAATGATCTATAATTACAGCAAACACAATCTTAATAGATGAACCTGAGACATTATTACTTTAATAGTACAATCAATGAATTGTTTAAATATATAAATCATAAAGGTTGCCAGTAATTTCTTTATTGCAATAGGACTTGAATACAATGATGTAGGGACTTAATCTAGGAGCAAAGTTAGTAACACCGCCAAAAATTCCCTATCTATATCACTAAACGACCATGTGGGGTGGGTGGCTCAACAATTGTTCTAACTTTGAGCAAAGTAAGTAACATCGTCGTTGGTTATGTTTCTTTCTCGATGAAAAGATCATCAACTTTGAATGTTTGGTTTCTTACTTGTCGATTGTTATACCTCACAGACTTACATTGCATGGAGGCCACTATTAATTACATAAATAATACATCCGTTGCTAATGCTGAGTTATACCTGATTATACTGGATAAGAAACAAAGAATTAATAACAAATTATATACACAATCATACACAAATAATATACCATAATTTACCACAAAAACTATAAATGAAAAGCTAAAGTGTCAAAAATGGATCCAAACTTTAATTTATTTTGGCTCAATGTTTAATAGAATTGGGCAGTCCCGAATTAGCTACTGCAGACGAAGGCATCTTGGTTTAGGTCACTCTTGATATAAACTTTCCAAAGCTTGAACCTTCAAGACGATGTCACTACCATCATCACTTCAAAATCAAGGCCAAATTTAATTCCGAGATCAAATTTAAATATTCTATAAACTGTATAAAAGAATCTTAAAATTGAGAAACATTTTGACACGATATCCCATCTTATATTGTCCTTATTTCAATACCGATAGAAGCAATGGGTTCAAAGTCTGGTTTGTAGAGTTCAATACCGATAGCAGCAATGCAGGCCTACTTAGTCTACTATTTATAGATTTCATAAAGTGAGGTTTTATGAGATTTTAAAACCTGCTACAAACCTCATAAAACCTCACTTTTATTGAACTGGACTGAGTATAACTTTTATTGAACTAGACTGAGTAGAAGGTTTAAAATCTCATAAATAGTAGTAGGTTTTATGAGATTTGCAGACCTGCTACTATTTTTTGGACTTAAACCTACATACCTAGACCTACTATTACTCGTCTTTTGCTTGCTATTACTTTTTAGACCTGCTATTATAGGAGAGCAGACCTGCATACTTACCGGCTGTACTCCTACTCCACTTTCACTTCAAACCAATTTGCTGTGAGGCAGCGCAGTCGAAGATGAGCTGAGCTGAGCTATTACTCACTGGCTTAGACCGTACAATATTTTGGTCTTTCCTTGAAACAACTCTCTAGCACATTCTTCTAAGAAGATCATACATCGAATTCCAAATTCTTCTATTCTCAGCATCATGCGCATATGCTTCTGGTGAAGAGTACACAAAATAACCTCCTAGTCTAAGTAACCTGTCCAACTATAATAATAGCACCCCGTCTCTCTGAGGCCAATCGATCCTGAAAAGAAATAAATACACAAAATAACCTTCTGCTGCATTTTGTTGTAAGACTGCATTATTTGTTTTTTGAGTCTAATTATACAAAAAAAATAACTGAAAAGAAACAACAAACAGAGTAAGCATTGTCATTGAGAAGGTGATAAATTAGTACACCTGCATTATCTAATCGAACAAAACTGATGTTAGTTCATGGTCAATAAGTAAATTGCAAAATGCTTTTCTTCTAACCTACACCAAAGAAATGATATAAATTGAAAATTCTGCTTTTGAAGTGGATATGGTTTTCCCATCATTTGTGATTGTAGCATCAGATGAGGATATCTTTAAATATGGGATTTGGACATTGTAGCATAGGAGGAAGGTGAAGTTTTCAAATAGTTGGACAAAACACTTTCTGAAACATCCTTACAGCCAACACCATCGACTTTGGTTGGTAATGAGACGTGGAAAAGTTTGAAAGAAGAGATGCTTGATGATCTTGCATCTAAATAACTGTAAAACGGTATGCTAGATAATATTAATGCATCTAAATAACTGCAAAAAAGTAGACATGTATAGAGATCAGAAAAACTCATTGCAGTTAGAAATAGGTGCACTCAAAAGACTCATATCCCTAATTTGTCTTCTTGTGCTAAAGGTGGACTCCTCACTTTATGCTTGGATTTTCATATTAACACCAGACTGAGGTATCATAATGTATGAAGTGTGTAGTTAAAGGTAAATCTGCACTATAAACGTTATAGAAACTCTGCAAAATAATTAGTAAAAAAATGAGTTATACAATCGATATGCCACGACACATCCCTCTATAAAATAAAATATTGTTTAGTTTGTTTAGTTTTTGAGCTGATCTCAAATGAGTTGTCCAGATAAATGTAATTTGCTTAAAAAGAATTGATCAAGCTTATACGGAGTCACCCACTGATAAACGTTTGGCTACAGCCTAACCATGTAATAAATTACAATAACGTGAGATACATACATTTTCAATGCTCAACAATATTTTGATGTTATGAACAACCACCTACCATTGATGAAATCTGTCGAGCAACTGCCGAACGAACACCTGCCAAGATGTTCAACAATATTTAGATGAAATGAATGTTCCATTTACTAAACCAACTAACATCAATCGCCCAAACCTATAACAATTCATAAATCAATAAAGAAAAACTCAAAATACTAAAATTTAACCATAAAATATAAAAAATAACATAATGAAATTTATTTGAGCAGTTTGACTGTGGTCTCGCACTCTAATTGCATAATGAAATTCATGTAATGAAACTAACAGTGATAAATCATTCCTATGAGCAGAAGATGAATATAACTTGCAAAACCTTCAAATTCATAACAATTGGCAAAATGAACAATAAATAAAATCATATACGATGAACATAAATACTATTAATTATTGAGTCCGTGAAGTTATTTTCAAAGATGAAAACTAATGGAACTGGTCCGAAGGATTATCAGCAGCTACCTGTTAACTGAAATATAGTGACACTCTGCTTTCACATGAAAATTAGTCAATGTAGCTGTACATTGTGAGAATTTGTACAAATGAAACATCACAAAATCCACGAAGAATACCCGACTTTCCAAAGCCACGAAACCAACAAAACCTCCGAGAAACTACTATTTTAATGTAAATAAGTAAACAAACAAAACAATGATTAGCCATCCAATTGAAGATAATTAACGGGAAAAAATGATTTCATTCAAGCCCTGAATACAAAAAATTATTTAACACTTCCATGTTTCAACCATAATTAGAAAAATGAGAACAAATACCACTGTAAATAAAATTTCCATACTAAGCAAGGTGTGCATGAACACAATTTACATTAAACAAACTACAATAAAAACATTCAGTTATGTATCTAAAAGCTTGAGTGTGAACTCCCTTGCAACTTCAATAAGTTCATAAACAATACTATTCCTCCCAATTTGAGTGTGAACTCCCCTGCAACTTAAAGTATTAAGAGATAAATAAGTCATAAAATAAAAAAAGCATGAAATAAAAGGTCCTAAAAGGAAAAAAACAAAATATTACTCCACAACCCACTGTTATAAAAACTTTACAAAAACCCAATAGGAAAAAAAAATATGAGAATGTATTCCAACTGGGTCGATGAAACCGTGAATTGAGGATTTATGAGACAAAGTGAGAGAAAAAAGTAAGTGAGATACATAGAAGAAGATTATACCTTATGTTATGCAGGTAAATCGAAGGCAAAAATCGTATGTTGTGAGATCTAAGAGAGATATCTAACAGTTGTGAGATCTGAAAAATAAAAAAAATGACTGGGGTTAACAACAGGTAACAATTCAAACAACCCAAACAAAGGGAAAATTTATGTGGCAACAGTAACAGCAAACATTACCCACTTAAAAAAAAAATCTTCCCCAGACAAATATATGATTCCTTCACCAGCCATTAAAGTTAACAGGTACCCATTTGAGCAAATAGATGTTACCCTATAAAGTGTTTGCAACTAAATTGGATACGTCTGTTATCAAAGGAAAAAATTACATTAACTAAATTCGAACCACACAGAAAATGAAAAAAAATCAAACAGAGATCTGAAAAATAAAAAAAAATAACTTGGGTCAGGTATGGGTTTTATATAAGATCTTCCCACATCAACATATAAATCAAAAAAATCAAAAGAAATAATTTTTTTTTTAGTACCTCAGTGGGGCCTTCATGGATGGTTTCTCTCTCCGTTTTGGTGGAGTTCGGACAAAAAAATTGAAGCCCCAAAAATTATAGCCGTACCTGGAAAACCCATCAAAAATTGTAGCCCCCAAAAGATGTAAACCACATACAGAAGCCCCAAAAATCCTCATTTGATGAATATGGCAATTATGAAGACGGTGGGAAAAAATTATAGCCGTCGTGGGTGTACCCAAGCGTGTATAACCCACCCAAAATTACATCTGTCGTCTTCGAATCTAGAGAGAAAGAGGAGTGTTTGTAAGAGAGATGAGGAGGGGATGGTTGGGAGGAGTAGCAGTGCGATTAAGAGGAGGAAGGTCCGGTGAGGAGGGAGCGGTGGATAGGAGAGAGGGAGATCGATTTTTTGGGGGTTGGTGATGAGAGCACGGAAGAAAGTACAGAATGAGATGAACATTTTCTTTGTGTGAGAAGTGAGAGAGTTTGAGCAAGTTGATTAAAATGGGTTTTACCAAACTACCCCCAATTTTGAATTGAAGTATAAATTTGGTAAGTAAAAAAAGTGGGGGGAAATCAAAGAAGTGAGGGAAGAAGATGTAGTGTTGGCAAAAATGCATATAGATGACATCATGTGTCAAACTTGTGACATACATAAGTTTTATACTTTATTATATAGATATATCATTCACGCAAGATATACATACATAATCACATCGTATAAATGTATACAATCACACTAGGTATATATATATCACACTATTTACATACTCTTATTACGCTCTTAGAAATAAATTAAATAATATCAGTATTTAGTATATTTTATTCTCGATATACCATTTATCGCTAACTCACATAACTTCCCCATTTTGTATACAATATACGATTTCTCACTTGAAGCTCACCCATCCCCTCTATTTGTATGAATAATCTCCCAACTCAATTTACGTTGAGGATATTCTCTATATTCGTATGCACATTAACCAACAGTTATTACTCTTCAATTATTAACCTCGACACTAAGAAGATTTCCCACCAAATCGATACGATAACTTAAATTCGCACTCTCCCGGAATCAATCACAATAACTCCAAACCTTTACGTCCAATCATCTATTTATTTTTCTCTCCGGTACTTAATGAGCGAAGAAATACGCACTCAATTTCATTAGGATATAAACCCCAAACATCTTATCACTTTCTAAGATCCTTAATCGCTTTAAATAATTACTTAATCCTCTATGATATAATAATTAGGAAGGTTCATATATATAAACCCAAAGGAAAGGGGGATAAACTTAAATTCCCAAACTTAAGCCAAAAATAGAGGTCGGGTCGACCGGTGCCCCAATCGCGGTCGACCTCTCATTTTAATTATGCCTATAAATGAAGACAGTGTCCCTCATTTTGGAGGCGCGGTTGACCGCCCCCCTGGACGTGGTCGACCGGCCCTACCAGGTACCTCGGCCAAACTTCATTTTTAAGGAACTCTAACTTCTCAAAAACCCCAAAATAATTACATCCAACCACAAATCTTCATCCCAACCATATTTATAACATTAATACACATCAAATAACTCAACCCAACTAATTTACAACCTCAAATTCATCCGAAGCACATCAAATGTAAGATTTACCCCAAAATCTTAGTTTTAACATATTTAACCCAAAATCCACAAATTTATCCACAAATCATGAAATAAAATATGCACAAGAATTATTTTGCAAGTTTAATCACTTGCCTTAAAGTTGTAGAGTATGATTCTCCCTCGAAATCGCGTATTTGCCGGAATTCCCAAGCTTTTCCTTCTTTTTCTCTTCTTCCTTTCTTCTTCTCTCTTTCTCTCTTCCTTTCTAGGGCTTTCTCTTTCTCTTAAGTGAGAATGACTTCTCACGTAGGATTTTAAGCCTTAAATCCAAGATACCTAACTTTAAATGATAATACACACTTTCAATGACTCGGTTAGTTTAATTCGAGCCAAACGAACTTAAAATATTTCGGAACCCAAATAAGACCCAAGTACAGTCATTTTGACTATCTCAACCCTTCTGGAATCAACCGCACACTCATAATCATCATTCGAAATACTTTCAAACATCCTCAAATTTTGACCTCAAGTGCCAATCTAAATATTCTCCAGTTAAAATAATAATATTTCTCCCAAATATAATTAATTTATTGTCCTAAAAATCTCGGGGTATTACATGCAAGCCCTCTCACATGCCATCCCTAACATGTATCCTATGATGGTGTTGACCAAGTACACTTTTGAACCTTTAAAGGAAAAGTATTAAAAGTCTTACAAACTCTGCTTTCCTATGCTTCTAATGAAGGCCAAGGTCTCAGGGAACCCATAAGATACTCCCATGTCCTCCAATAAAATCTGACCCAACTCATCACCAATATCACTGTAGCGTAAAAACTACGCAATTGGACCTCTACCAGTTGTATACTTACTTAAGTCTTCCAGAAGTTCTTTGAGTATGTCCTGTTAGGAAATGTATCCCTTTATACCCTATTCTAACATATCCCTATACAAATCACACTTTTCTATGTGGTATTTTCTTCCTTTGATAATGAGAGTGGGTGGGACTGAAACCAAGATGACTAAGAATACTGAATAATAATTTCTTATCAAAAAGAGACAAGGTTTTCGAGTGATTTTGTTTTATGGGTAAAAGACAAAACCTACGATCTATGTGGAAAATTATTTACTAAGTAGATTACACCAAATTTTATCATCAATATTAGGCGATTTAATCTAAGTGCGGATATAGTAAATAATATGGCACAACACCAAGGTGTATGAGGAAAAACCCGCAAAGAAAAAAAACTTAGGGATTACAGAACGACAAATGTACTATGGTTGAGTATTATAATTAAAACATAAAGACTTATAAAAATAGTTTCTTTCTTTCGACATTTAAATAAAATACCCCATTCCCAATACATAAGGTGCTAACAATTACTATACTCTTAATAACATATAGTTCTCAAAACTAGAATAATTATGAGCTAAATCCCTCGCTCAACAATAATCCACTAAATTCATTTTAGTAACAAGAGTTTCTTATATGATAATAAAATATTGCCATACACTAGGCTCTTCCATAGCCGGAATGTAACAATTATATAAGTCTATCAAGACTCGAAAATAATTAGCTCTACCATCACTACTCAACAAATTTCAACATTTCTTACGTTCCCAACCAAGTCCTAACTCTCTACTAGCACGTCATATAACAATCTATTCTCCCAAAAGATAATCATATAAGAGCCTCACTTGCTCAATATTCCCTTCCGGGTCGTTCCATACATAATAGGGTTATAACACTAACCACTCATTTCAATCTCACAGAAGATACTCCCAAAATCTCATATAGCATAATCCTATTCACACAGGAAAATAATTTACATCATACCTCTCTAGTCTGATTTCATATCCTCATCATTGGGTTCCCACACAAAGTCCCCTGGCCTAAAATGACCTCAAATATGCTGTAAGGGTGGCACCTATAAAACATCCTCAAAATGTGGTCCTTTACCTATTTTAGGACAATCTCTCTTTCTATGGCCTAATTCTTTACAAAAGAAATATCTACTTGCAAATCCTCTCTGCCCATCTTGACAAACATAACGTTGTTGCGACCCTCAAAAATCCTGCCTATCCCCTCTGGCATTACTGGAATTCTCTCCAGACTTACTAGATGAACCCGAATCTCCAAAGTTATTACCCCCTTGCGAACGGAGACGATATTCATGACACCGTAACAGTTCCTCATTCACTACCTCAACGAAAGTCACTAACGCTGGGTTCCCTAACAAATGTCGTTGAATTCGCCAATCTAAACCTTCCACAAATCTCTCTATACACTTCTCCTCCTTATTTAGATCATCAGGTACTAAATTTTCCAATCGAGTAAATTCCTCTTTGTACTCGACCACCGTTCGATCACCTTGAAACACATCCAACAATTTCCTCCTCATCTCTTTCTGGATTGCGGAAGGAAAATACTTTCGGTCAAAGAGTACCCAAAAATCTGATATGGCTAAGGTATCTCTCTGTTCCGATGTGGTGATTGACTCCCACCAATGGAGAGCTACTCCCGTTAACTTAAAGGTGGTGAGAAATTTCTTCTTAACCTCACTACATTCAACCATACAAAGGTGCCTCTGTATACTATTCTTCCATTGACTTGCAGCCATCGCATTTGCTCCCCTTGAAAACTCTAGAGGATGTCCCTTCCTAAAATCTTCCCGTACTCTTTCCCACAGAGACGGTCCTAAATGGGTTCGGGCTACTTGAACTACAGGTTGATGCACTATCGCAAAAATGGCAGCAGTTACTGCTTATGTCATAATACTGGCAACTTCATCTATAGTCATAGTCCTTTGAGGCATTTAGGGTTCCACATTATCAGCCCCTTTATTTGCCCTGCCTGAACGACTTCTCTTTGGTGGCATATGAAATAAGATCAATTGTATCAGAACGCCCTTCAAATATTTTCTCATCACAGAAGACAATATGGACGTATGAACACAAGAGTCCTAATAATAGGGCTTTACTTCAAGAACGATTACGGAAGATCGTAGTAAACCCACACAGATCCTAAAGACACTAGAACCTGATGCCTTGATACCACCTGTGACACCCCGCTTAAAATAATAACGGGTGGCCAACCCTATACTAAAATCATCAAAAATATCAAGTGAATCATCCTCAACATCAACTTACGATTCTAAAACAAACACGACTAACTACCCATTACCACAAAAAGAGGGTATCAAAAATTTAAAACATTTTATTTATATCTCTAAAACAAAACCATGCAACAACTAACCAATAACATAACTCTAAATATGATAATATACACACACACACTCAATTAATATATAAGAGACTAATAAAGGAGTACAACACAATGTACAAAGTAAAATACCCGAATATGCTGTCGGGTCACAGATAATACAATAATCTGAGAAGAAAAATCTAAAAGTGCTACACTACAACACTTTTGTATAAACTCGATATAGAAACTGAATCCTAATCTAGATACACTAAAGATAGGATTCAACTATATCAAAATACAGCAATAGTCCGCTACTGCCACAGCTCTACGAATACACTGGATGGATAACAACAATGGCGTCCTTATGGAGGAACACCTAAAATAAAACAATATATACACAGCAGGAGAAAATATAAACGGATCATAGCCCGAGGTGTGAAGAACATTTATATCAAGTGCATTAAAATGTATAATAATTATAAATGCATTATAACATGATTAAAGTGGAGTCGCATTCTCCATAAAATTCAACTCACCTCTCAACTAATGCGCGCACTAAACGTATGCACATGATCTCCAATTAATTGCCCAAATCTATCTAGGGGAAAAGTAATCTAACTTACTCCCAATTTATACTCATTTAAAATCCATCTAAATCATATCCCTCAACTTCTACTATTACCAATCTCAAATATTCGCCCACTATCTAAACATATAAAATATACATAAACATTCTCTTTTTCTAGAATATCTCATATTCTAGTTATTGACATAAACATATTTATAAATATATATGAGTTATTAGCATCTACGTTCTAAGGACTAAACTTCTCCCAATTCTCAATACTACACTACGTTTCGTGCGTGGGATGTCTCGCAAGCGAAATCCAAACAAGGAACCCCCTGATACATTACTCCTTGGCAATATTGATTATCAAGATTAATTATGCCCTCAATGCATGACTCATATAACCCAAATTCTTATTACTAATTAATTTACTATTCTCAATTCGCAACAGTGCACGACATTTCGTGCGTGGGACGTCTCGCAAGCGAAATCCAAACAAGGAACCCCCCTGATACACTACTCCTTGGCACTGTCAATTATCGAGATATATATACTAATATATAATATGAGCACTAAGGACTAACTTCTCCTCACTCCCAACATTGCACTGTATTTTGTGCGTGGGACGTCTCGCAAGCAAAATCCAAACAAGGAACCCCCTGATACACCACTCCTTGGCAATGTTGGTCGTTGAGGTCAATTATGTCCTCGATACCCAAAGTAATATATATACTCATATAAATTTATACTCTTCATTTTCACTTTAATATATTCATCACAATTTAGTCCGGATTTAATCTCCCGAAATGATATTCAATCAATCTTTTTATATCTCTTTACTCTAGAGACAAATATATGATATCACATAATCATATACAAATAATATACTATTCACACAAGTATAATAATAACCATCCAAGCGAGCTATAACTCGAGGATGCAGGTTCTCAATGCTATCATCTACCAGGGAATCACTCACGTATCATCCTGGGTACCAATGGTCGGAATTTCACACCGCCTTGGTAAAAACCATATCACAATGCACGGGAAGCGGTCATAGTTCCTCCTCCGAAATGAGACGAAACATACCCACCACGTCTCACCCCTAATAAAAAAAATCACACAATAATAATGGACGCTGTGACCTGGGGACTATACGCGCCCTGCTCCTTAAGCCAGGGGAGTCACCCACATCGCGCAACTTCCCATGATAGCATAGAGGGGGTATGCTTCACACACACACACACACGCACACACACACACACACACACACACACACACACACACACATATATATATATATATCATTTACACAAGATATACATACATCATCACATCATATAAATGTATACCATCACACTAGGTATATATATTACACTATTTACATACTCTTATTACGCTCTTAGGCGTAAATTAAATAATATCAGTATTTAGTATATTTTACTCTCGATATACCATTTATCGCTAACTCACATAACTTCCCCATTTTTTATACACTATACGATTTCTCACTTGAAGCTCACCCATCCCCTCTATTTGTATGAATAATATCCCAACTCAATTTACGTTGAGGATATTCTCTATATCCGTATGCACATTGACCAACAGTTATTACTCTTCAATTATTAACCCCGACACTCAGAGGATTTCCCACCAAATTGATTCGATAACTTAAATTCGCACTCTCCTGGAATCAATCACTATAACTCCAAACCTTTACGTCCAATCAACTATTTATTTTTCTCTCCGTTACTTGATGAGCGAAGAAATACGCACTCAATTTCATTAGGATATAAACCCCAAACATCTTATCACTTTCTAAGATCCTTAATCCCTTTAAATAATTACTTAATCCTCTATGATATAATAATTAGGAAGGTTCATAAATATAAACCCAAAGGAAAGGGGGATAAACTTAAATTCCCAAACTTAAGCCAAAAATAGAGGCCGGGTCGACCGGTGCCCCAATCGCGGTCAACCTCTCATTTTAATTATGCCTATAAATAGAGACAGTGTCCCTCATTTTGGAGGCGCGGTTAACCGCCCCCCTGGACGTGGTCGACCGGCCCTACCAGGTACCTCGGCCAAACTTCATTTTTAAGGAACTCTAACTTCTCAAAAACCCCAAAATAATTACATCCAACCACAAATCTTCATCCTAACCATATTCATAACATTAACGCACATCAAATAACTCAACCCAACTAATTTACAACCTCAAATTTATCCTAAACACATCAAATGTAAGATTTACCCCAAAATCTAAGTTTTAACATATTTAACCCAAAATCCACAAATTTATCCACAAATCATGAAGTAAAAGATGCACACGAATTATTTAGCAAGTTTATTCACTTGCCTTAAAGTTGTAGAGTCTGATTCTCCCTCGAAATTGCGTATTTGCCAGAATTCCCAAGCTTTTCCCTCTCTTTCTCTTCTTCCTTTCTTCTTCTCTCTTTCTCTCTTCCTTTCTAGGGCTTTCTCCTTCTCTTAAGTGAGAATGACTTCTCACGTAGGCTTTTAAGCCTTAAATCCAAGATACCCAACTTTAAATGATAATACACACTTTAAATGATTCGGTTACTTTAATTCGAGAAAAACGAACTTAAAATCTTTCGGAACCCAAATAAGACCCAAGTACAGTCATTTCGACTATCTAAACCCTTCTAGAATCAACCGCACACTCACAATCATCATTCCAAATACTTTATAACATCCTCAAATTCTGACCTCTAGTGCCAATCTAATTATTCTCCAGTTAAAATAATAATATTTTTCCCAAATATAATGAGTTTATTGTCCCAAAAAGCTTGGGGTATTACATGCAAGCCTTTTCACATGCCATCCCTAACATGTATCCTATGATAGTGTTGACCAAGTACACTTTTGAACCTTTAAAGGAAACGGCTTAAAAGTCTTACAAACTCTTCTTTCCTATGCTTCTAGTGAAGTCCAAGGTCTCAGGGAACCCATAAGATACTCCCAATGTCCACCAATAGAATCTGACCCAAATCATCTCCAACATCACTATTGCATAAATACTACGCAATTGGACCTCTGCCAGATGTATACCAACACAAGTCTTCCAGAAATTCTTTGAGTATGTCCTGTTAGGAAATGTATCCCTTTATACCCTATTCTAACATATCCCTATACAAATCACACTTTTCTATGTGGTCATTTCTCCCTTTGATAACGAGAGTGCGTGGGACTGAAACCAAGATGACTCAGAATATTGAATAAAAAATTGTTGTCAAAAAGAGACAGGGTTTTCTCATGATTTTGTTTTATGGGTAAAAGACAAAACCTACGATATATGTGGCAAATTATTTACTAAGTAGATTATACCAAATTTTATCATCAATATTAGGTGATTTAATCTAAGTGCGGATATAGTAAATAATATGGCACAACACTAAGGTGTGTGAGGAAAAACCCGCAAAGAAAAAAAACTTAGGGATTACAAAACGACAAATGTACATGGTTGAGTATTATAATTAAAACATAAAGACTTATAAAAACACAGTTCTGTGAGTAAGCAGAAACTTTTTCCCACCATATCCTTCAAGGATAGCGCCTAAAGCTGAACAACGCTACATAAATGCCATAAATTTTGATTTGTAACCAGTGTCCTCAAATAATACGCCAATAAATCTTCTTTTAAAGTTTGAAGAAAACTTTTGTTATTCTAATGGAATAAGTGATAAGCCATCATTGAAGATCTATCTTCCTAGGAGTTGATATTCTTAAAGGTTAAGTTGAAAGAGCCGCTACAATGTAACAACCCAAATTTTTTAAATGAGAATTTTTAAATTAATTTTGGAAATTGGAGAAAAATGAAATTTTGGATTTTATAAATTTTATAATTTAAAAGTGTTGGTTTTTATATTTGAAAATAAATTTTCAAACAAAATCGGAATCGGAATTAAAACGGAGTTTAATTGAATTTTTATTATATGGAAGAGTCCTCAAAACATAAAACTCTTTAGAAAAAAAAATATTTAAAAATATTGAATGGTCCGATCGTCCGAAATAAATTTTTTAGTGTTTGTATCTGATTAGAACTCTTTTCTTAATCAAACTCTCAATCCTTTATATATCAACAAATTCGTGGCTTGGCTTTTCAAATCACTTTTTCTCAAACTTTTCAACCAGAATACCTCTCCAAAATTACTCCCTTTTGTATTCAAACCATAGGCCCAAAATTATTCAAGATTTCAACCTTAGATTATAAGGCTTATTTGGTGTTTTCTTGAGTTTGGGCTAGAATGAGATTTGATTATTTTCGCGAGAAGAACGTGATGGTGTGATTAGATTTTGAGGCTGAAATTATGTGATGATTCATGTGATAATTTTTTAGGTATGGGGTTTTACACAATATGCTCCTTAATCTCGCGAGTATTATTCTCGTTGTTTTCTTGTGATTATTGACTCATATTTGAATCGATAAATTCATTTGGAAATCTGAAAATATTTGTTCGAATCTAATTTCGATTCATGTGGTATTATATTTGGTGTTGACCATGTTGTCATGAGATTTTAATATGGCACTAAGGTTGGGCACCCGCCAATATTCCTTTTTTCGGATATGCTTAAAAATGCATAGGCGCGGTATGGTGGTGAGGCATGGTGACCCGGTTAATGTGTTGTTGAGAAATTATATTGATATAATTGCTTATGAGATTCGCTTTTGATTTGAATATTCGTATTCGGATTGTGACGTTTTATTCACTGCTAATATTTGTTAAGCATCATTCCTGTCGTATTGTGTACTTCCCCATATTTTCTTTTAGTGGCAGGTTAGCGCGGATTTTGGGCGCTTGGGATTTATTGGGATGATATTTAGTATGGATTATTTTGGGAAGAATATTCGAGTATACAAGATGAGAAGATTTTTGTTTATTTTTTATGTATAGAGCATTGGAGATTTATTTTACTTCGAGATAGATAGTTGTTTTATTTCGAGAGATTACTAGTTGTATTTAATTGAAGAGGTTTGATATTAGTGGATTCTTATTATTGTATTGTGAGATTTTTTAGATGCTTTATACCTTGTTATTTGAAGGTTTGGTGAGTTTCATCGGAGTGGTGCTCCTCCCCACTCTCCCCGAGCGCGGGCGGGGTGTTACATACAGCAAAATAAACGCGACTTCTCAAATAAATAAATTTTAATTGTGTATCAAGAAAACCATATTTAATTAAAACCCATATTTTAATTTAATCCTAGAACATGCATCTAAGTGATATGGAATCATAAATCAAGAAGCATGCAAAGGTTGGAAACACCAAGTTAAGGAAAAAAATCCCCGTAGGGTAAAAACCTCTTATTTCCACTATAATATGTAAAGTAACGGTTGACAATCGGATTACAGCGAAAATACAATTTGAATTAGGAATACCCGCAGGTGTCGATCGCAGTCACGTAGCGAACTCACAAGAACCGCAGTCCTATCTTCAGCCCAAGAGTACTGCAACACTCCCTAATGTTGACCTCAGTCTAGTGTAGGTTTATCCTCTGTACAAAGAGTTGAACAATAGTAAGATTGTACCTTGGGTTCCAAAACAATTCACTAAATATTGGGATGTTTTGGGAATTGAAAAACAAGAGATTGTACTCTCAAAAGATTGTACCTTGACATGACAGTTCGTATTATGTTTAAAACCAGTGTTTCTCCACACGAAATACTGAACCCTAACACCTTATTTATAAAAACTTTTAAGGCGGTGACGTGTCAAGTAAAAAGACTTCTCGTTCGAACGAACTGTCATGTCATTCGAACGACATTTGGTCTCGTTTGAACGACCAGTCACAAATCTCTAGATTCGATTTACAGAGTTTTAAAATATTTGGGGACTTAGAAACCAACACTCTTACGAATCTGAGAACAGTTATCAAAAAGCTTTTATCATAAAAATGTTTTAAAGGTAAAAATCCATTAAAATTAATTCAAAAATCATTTTTTTCATAAAAGGAAAAATATTTTAATTTTTATAAAAAATCCCAACACTTTTTATGCAAAATGTAAATGGAACTTAACCAATTTACCAAGTTCGTCCTTATTGGGCATGATTGTGGAAGTTGACTTGAAATTCGAATCGTTGATTTGTAGATGTGCGCTTTCCAATGCTTCAACAAACTTGTAGCGATATACGACATACTAAATGTGACAGAATATGTCCTTACAAATCTCCCCCTATGTCTATGCCGGTACAAAATAAAAAAAATCCGAATTATCAAACTCAAAAATAACCTATACAAATCTACTCTCCCATAAACTCAAATGTGGAAAGATAAATCGAACAAGCCTTTAATCAAACGTGGCTTCAACAATCAACTTGTCAAATCTCCAAACTTTTTTCATCAAGGTGTGCAATCCAAAGAATCTTCAATTGTACCTACACGCATGAGATAAAGCAAAAACCTCGTGACGTATCGAGTTTTAAATGATATAAACATAAAACATGTAGGCATAATCAATCTCCACCATATATAAAACTCCCCCATAATATCATAATTCATTCTCCCCCTTTTTATTTGTCCGAAATAGACAAGGAAAGAATAAACACAATAAAGCAAATTGGGGTGTCACGGAAAACAAAGGAAAAAAACTAATTTTGAATTTTTCAATATTTTCATTCAAAAATGTAAAAATAATTTTACAAAAAAATCACACACCATAAATTTATACTAAGACGACCAAATCGAGAATATGTAATGAATGTGTGTGAACAAATTCAATAGGTAATAAAACTCAATCAAACATATGTGCACGATGCATACATGTACTCCTATGAATGAACATAAAAAATATCCTTAGGTGTAAAGTTGTTGAATTTAAATGATATCGACTAAATCAAATCAACAAATCAAAGCCTAAGTGATTTTCACACCAATAATGTCCAAAACTTTTCAGTGCCATTTTGAGAACTTTTCAAAGGACGTGCAAACCCATTAATTACTTTCCAACCAAACTCCCTCATATATAATAAAGCAATTTTTTTTATATCTAATGAGGTACTAAATTCTCAACTTAGAGAAAACCTATTGTCCCAAATTTTGGCATATTTCATCTTTTTATTGCCTTAATTTTTTATGTGGGCTCTTTTCAAACCGTGGCTTTCACGACGTGATAGTTATTAACTCGCAACCCTTTCCTGTGTCACTCATCATTTTTTTAAATTTAAACAAATTCCTCACGGAAAATGGTTTTTACATGCACTGCTTTTATTACTCTCATGTTATTGCACTTGGTTGATTTTAAGGACAGGATTGAGATGAAAACACTCGACCAACATGTGATAGACAAGTACAATAATCTGACATATTGAGCCAAACATGTAAGAAGTATCGTCTAATAACATCTCAATGACTCTAAACATGGTAAAGCACATGGATGACATCATATATTGTCTTAAAACACTATCAAATTATCACATGGATAAATGGAATGAAATTGTGACTCGGTCATCCTAAGTGTCCATTCATATATTGTGTAAAACAAAATAAAAAAATCTTTTTGATTTTTTTTTCCATTTTTTCAAAAATAATGAAAATCTTTTTATGTTTTTAAAAATTATTCAAAAATAGAAACCATAAATACAAACATGGTACAAACTAGCAATAGGCATAATATCAGCATATAAATCATCCTATGCTAGCAAGCATAAATCACACAAATGAATCATCAGTCAAAGCAGGTGTGATTAAACGAACAAAGCAGTATTAACAATTAAAGCATGGAAAACAAAAATAACTGCATATAAACTGTCCTAGAAGCAACCATCATTACAAATAATGTAACCAATTAGCACAGGGTACTGCAAAGAGAAAATGACAAAAAACCATACATGTCGTTCAAACTAAGTTCAATGTATCGCTCGAACGAGAGAACATAACTTTCACAATTTTTCCCAAAAAACATATCCATACAAAATACCAGGTACGGCATGACAGATGAAAAACAGTGACAAAACAGTAACAAAATAGAAAACTCAATAAATAAATCAATGAGCGCTACTACAAAGTGAGTCATAACACTAGTAAAAGTATATCAAGACGCACAACTAGTGTATGACAAATATCAACACAATGAACCAAAAGATCTCACATGGGGTGAATCACGTGCAAGCAAACGAGAGCCTTGAACAATTTGACCATAAGCCTCTAAATCCGATATCCGAACCCAAATGGATGTGTAGCGAGGTGAGGGGGTTTTAGGAATCGTTGTGACTCTCTTTTTAAACTTCCTAGATCCATTCAAAAGTTTATAACAGAAACACCTAAGATGGCCTTGCCTACCGTAATGTGTGCAAGTATAAATCGGGCGGTGAGTGTTACCTAAAGGCAGCCTTCTCGTCAAATTCATAGGTGGTGCTCTCCTCAAATTCCCAAGTGGTGCTCTATGAATTTTCCTAGGTGGATCTCTGCTAATGATCCTAGAAGTATCTCTCACAATGTTCCCAGGGGGGTCTTTCCTAACAAACTTAGGTGCCTCTTTCTTAACAATCCTAGGAGGCTCTCTCACACGTGTGGAAATTGGTGCAACATGTTTTTTAAAACCAATCCCACCCCTATCCTTTTTTATCTCGACAGTGCCTAAAATCTTATCAAGTTTTTCAGACCTAGACTCCAAATCAAATTTTACCATACTCGAATCTCTCAAACTTTTCTCAAGTTCACCTATCCTAAATTCAAGCAAACATCTAGAATCCTCAAACTCAAGAAGCTCCTTTTTCATAGCTTCCATCACGCCTCAAAGATCATCTCTCTCACCCTCGACATATCCAAGATTCTCTCTCAAAATTTTCTCCCGTGCCCAAAGTTCTTCAACTAAAACATCCTTATTATTTTTTAAGGCACGCTCTTGCAAACGGGCTTTCAATTTCAAATTTTCTTTCTTTATTTTCAAAAATTTAGCATAAAGTTCATTGAAAGCAGCTCGCAAGTCATGCTCATCCTCACTTGTGTCATCCTCACTCACCTCAATTTTATCACTAGTAACACGGGTGGGAAACTCTTGCCTAGAAGAAAAAAAAACTTCTTGTTCCGAATCACTGTCACTAAGTGTAGAAACATTAGATGTTAATTTATTCGATTTCATCCTCAAATTTTTTAGACACTCATCTATCTGTGACCTACACCCTCACAATCCAAACACCTCTCAAAAGTATTTTCAACGGAAGATTTAAAACACGAATTCGTGTGAATTTTCCAATTAGATTTTTCAAAAAGTTGACATCGAAAATCATTAAAACCTCAAAAAGGCATTTTTAAGAAAAAAAAACAGGTTCAAGCACAATTTTTTGAAAAACTGGATTAAACGTGATAAATTAGCAATACCCGCTCTGGTACCAATTTGAAAGAGCCGCTACAGCGGAATAAATGCGACTTCTCAAATAAATCAATTTTAATTGTGTATCTACAAAATCATATTTAATTAAAACCCAAATTTCAATTTAATCCTAGAACATGCATCTAAGTGATATGGAATCATAAAGCAAGAGGCATGCAAAGGTTGGAAACACCAAGTTAAGGAAAAAAATCCATTTAGGGTAAAAACCTCTTATTTACACTATAATTTGTAAAGTAACGGTTTACAATCGGATTACAGTGAAAATACAATTTGACTTACGAATACCCGCATGTGTCGGTCGCAGTCATCAACAATGAATCCACACGCAACGAACTCATAAGAACCACAATCCTATCTTCAGCCCAAGAATACCGCAACACTCCCTAATGTTGACCTCAGTCCGGTGTAGGTTTATCCTCTCTAAAAAGAGTTGAACAATAACAAGATTCTATCTTGGGTTCCAAAACAATTCACTAAAGATTGGGATGTTTTGTGAATTGAAAAACAAGAGATTGAACTCTCAGAAGGTTGGAGAATAAATTAAAACACTCAAAATCGTATTTTATTTAAAACCAGTGTTTCTCCACACGAAATACTCAACCCTAACACCTTATTTATAAAAACTTTTAAGGCGGTGATGTGTTAGGTAAAAAGACTTCTCGTTTGAGCGAATTGCCATGTCGTTCGAACGACGTTTGGTCTCATTCGAACGAGATAGGATCTCGTTTGAACAACTAGGCACAAATCTCTAGATTCGATTTACAGAGTTTTAAAATATTTGGAGACTTAGAAAAAAACACTCTTACAAATTTGAGAACATTTATCAAAAAGCTTTTATGATAAAAATGTTTTAAAGGTAAAAATCCATTAAAATTAATTCAAAAATAATTTTTTTCATAAACGGAACAATATTTTAATTTTTATAAAAAAATCCCAACACTTTTTATGCAAAAAGTAAATGGAACTTAACTAATTTACCAAGTTCATCCTTATGGGGCATGATTGTTGAAGTTGACTTGAAATTCGGATCGTCGATTTGTAGATGTATGCTTTCCAATGCTACGAAAAACTTGTAGCGGTATACGACATACTAAATGTGACGGACTATGTCTTTACAGGAAATTCTATAAAGTGTTTGGAAACTCCAAATAAACTCTCAATTATTTTTGTGATAACAAAATATTTAAACTCTCTCAAGAACAAAATTTACCAATGTTTGGTCAACTCTTGAGATGAAGTAATCAAACTTCAAATTATTTTAAAATTTAAATGAGTGCAATGGATATCCTAAAAATATAAAGAATGTTCTGCTCGCTAGAAAATATTATGAAGAAAATTTGAAGCAAAAATCTTTCAAAAATCGTAACTTGTTTGTGGAAAGAAAAAGACCTAAATAGCCATTTGAAGATTGTGACAATTTGATTTTTAGGCCAGATTTATAGTCATCGTTGGAGCTTCGTTGTAGATAAGAAAATTGTTGCAATAGCGAATCTGTGATGAATCCAAGTCGTTTAAAGATCAAGGGATTTTTGGCCTTGGACAAAGTACCATCGAAGGAGACTTCGCTACAACGAAGAAGAACTTCATTCTAGCGACTCTATAACTAGGAAGTATGAGCCTTCGTCTAAGGATTTGAAATCGTTTTCATCATCCAATATTTTGAAACTAATTTCGGCAAACACTCCAAGTATGTTTATTCACAACCCAAAACACTCATACTTACGATAAACATAAGAATACAATTTTTCTGAATATAGTTTTTAAATAAGAAAAGTATGTTTCATAGTGTATTTGTGTAATTTTTCCAAACACACTCACACAAGTTTTCACATATTTTTCAATTTAATAAAATCCAATTTTATTTATGTTAAAGCAAGAGTGAACTATGCAATCAAAATCATTTTTCCTCATACTAAAGTGGCATTCTCCTAAGTGTGGAAGTTAATGATGCGGATGAAATTTGTGAAGTTCAGTGAATGACTCTAGGTAAGAAGCTTTGCCAGAACGACCTTTTGGGCTAGGGACACAAAGTGGATTTTGGTCAACAAGATAACACAACCTAATCAGAGGGGAACTTTGATTATTATGCATACTCTTAAAATCTAACCTTTTATATATTCTGAGATAGAACATATAAAAATAAAGTTTACAAACAAATGAATCAAATCTATCATCTGTGATGCGACTTGCTTAACTAAAGGCATAAAAAGATAGAAAGAAATAATCGAATGAATAACAAGAGACTCTAAAATTATTCGGAACTCTTGTAACTATTTCATGTCAAAAACTAGCAAATAAATCAAAACACCAACTTGTTATAAAATGATAGTGACATATAAGTATTAAGATAAAATAATGGATAAATCAATATCAAAGTAATTCATCTAATTACTAAAATGAACATGTACCAAGTTAATCGAATATCTCAATAAAATATGATATATAAACTTCATTCCTTAATATTATTCTCAAATAATTTCATTTCTATATAAACTTTTTCACAATATAACACAGTGATACTCCCCATCGATTAATTCGTATCCCTCCTTTTGTCCTGGAATTGACAAAGAGAAGATGATAAGATCAAAAGATGGCATCATTAAGGCAATACTGAAACATTTTATAAATAAGTGTATTAGTAAAGAAACAATCAAAAGGATTGAAATAAATATACCACAATATATAATTGAGATAAAAATTAAAATATCATATGAACATAAGGTAAAAATATATAAGGCAAAATGATAACTATGAGATAAATGACGACCATATATATATATATCACTAGAATATTAAAAATCTGTCCCCTCATAAACTATTTTCAAGTGAAAAGTGTAATCTAAGAACACAAATTTTCTATCCTTACATCCTATAGCTTTCTTTATTTTGTCATAAATCGGTTCCCACCAATCAAGTCTTCTCCACATTTAGAAAATTTATTAAGAAAGATGAATAAATAAAGAAATAAAATCAATAAGAACATGATAAACATAACCATACGAAATAATTAGTGAAAACAAGCTTAGAGTGTGATAAGAATGTTATGTAACACAATAAAAACAAATAGATGATAACATATGGGATATGAATCTAATGTTATAACTTATAAAGGTACAAATGATCAATAATGATATAATTAACTAAATATATGTAAACCATCATCAAGGTTTTAGCAAAAATATTTAAAATGTACTAAACATTAAGTTAAACACATTGAAAAAAGAGTATAGGATACAAATGAGAGATCAATATTTATAATATTAACTCATGAAACATAATTATAGAAAGAATACTTGGATAAACTAGGTGATAAATCATGATAAAAAGCAGCTATGAAATATGTCCAAGTTATAAATTAGAGAAAGTCTTGGTCATAGAAGATGACATTTCATTCTCGCATCCTATCAAATATGATCAAAATAATGAATGATCATACCTTTGGAAGTATCAAATTTATCCCAAATGAAAAAACAATGATATAAAAATATTGTGCACCCCGCGTATTCTAATCTTGGGTGATGGGTCCATAATTAAATTAAACACGAATCATTAATGGTTTCATTCTTAGCATCACTGTTGGAATTAAATTTAATTACTAACCCTAATAGCCCGACGTCAAAATTTTAATCCTAATTATTAGCATGAGATAAATAAAATCAGAATAAATATAACGATCACCTTTCCCGTGCATATAAAACAAATAAGAAGATAATGACATAAGTAAATAACTGAGTCTGGAATAACACTCTAGAGAATATCCAAATACAGTCATCCATAAGTAAAATCTAAATTAATGCTGGAAATAAAGGAAAACAACTGGAATAGAAAATCTCTACAAATAGTATCCAAGTATGAATGGGTGACATGCCCGACAAAGAATAGTAAAGGGAACTAGGAACTGAATAAAAGTGGAGGCATCAAATAGCAAGGTCATACAACTTCCACATCACCTGAATCACGTCAAATGTAGGAACTCCTATGCCTGACATCCCTATGGTTGGGCACCTAATTTTTTTTACGAAAGGATTTGAAACGGTCAGAGCTCAAGTAAAACAATTTGAAAAAGTTTAGAAAGTGTTTAAAATGCATCAAGATAAGATATTAAATACAAGTTATTACTGCGTGCCATCACTTGATATCCTCACCCCTCAACTAATGTGCATGCCTAATGTATTACCCTAACCCACCTAGTTATGCTACTCGCCTAACTATTTTGACTCCCATCTCTTCACATGTAATAATTTATAGTGCCCACATGTATTGTTCGTACGATACTAAACCACATTTCTCATTCTTTTTATTTATTTAATATCACCATTTCATATGTATGTTTTTTACACGCTTAGAGTACTTTTAATATCACTATTTATTTTCTCTACTAATACACCCACAGTAGAATCAATCATGTGAACACATATTTTCATCACTAGTGTAATATATAATTATACGTCATGCCTAGGTGGATACCTGCAATGCGGGCATATTCTACGATCAAATCCTGGTACATCACGTACTAAATAAGGACATCGATTCGGATATCACCCTCGAACCATAAATCAAATCACACATATTGGAGGTGAATATAGTCCCAAGTCTATGAGTCACGCGCACACCAAACGTTCCCAATAGACCGTCGAAACTATCATACACTCAGATAGCACATACCTAGGTTCTATCTCCTTAGGGTACAAGTAATAATCCGAATAATGGGATCATCAGGATAAGACTGTCCACGGTACGTAAACCTCCTGTGGTAGCAAGTCAGGTACGTTTACACATAAGAGTATACACAATAGGTAATCACACATCCAATGTGTGTGTGTGTGTGTGTGTATATATATATATATATATATATATATAGGTATACCCCCAACCTATAGCATGTGCCTCATACATAGTATATATAATAACCGAATATCCAACGCATTTTAAATTCACTATTTAACTATTCACCATATTCTTCCAGAGTGTTTTTCCCCACTACTCAACGGATCCGATTCATTCCATTGGATTATTTCAGTAATTAAAATATTCTTCCATCACTAGTCCGGTCGTATATTTGCTCACACTTCTTGTAACCCATTCTAATTTACTAATTAATATTTCAATGTCAAACTAAGCCCTGTGGTTCACTCGTATTCACTATAACTTTCTTTATGAAATCAACTATAAAATATATCACATACATTGTTAACCAAAGTTCTCTTCATTTAGAAGGAAATTATCAACTCAAACCTATCAAAATTTAAAAAATAGAAACTCAAAAATGCTTGGTCACCTGAACCGATTTGGGGTAATTGTGAATCGGTTCGAGGGTATAGCCGAATCGGATTGGGGAACATGCGAACCGGTTCGCTATACCTGGGTGTTCATCTTCTTCCAGCTACGGTTTTCCACTATTTTTACACCTCCAAACCAACATTACACTATCCCAATTTCCCAACCAAAGGTCTCTAACATTTTAGTAACATGTATCAACGATTTTTAACGTATTAGAATCGATAAATCTCTATAGAAAGATTAAATAAAGATTTATTTCTAAAAACCCTAGATTATTACTCATGTTCAAGAACCTCCATATAATTTCAGATTTCATCCAAAATTTTGTGATATTTCTCATCAAAATATATCTACAAATCTCAAGGATCAAATATGTTATCATTCCTACCCAAGAATTTGAATTATGTTTTCGATTTAAGATCAAAGTTCACAAATTTCATAAGAATTCATCCTATTCTAACATGGATGACATATAAAATCAAAAGTCATCAAGATAAACACTTGCCTTAATGTGGAAGTATGATTTCTATAGAATTGGTGGTGAGATTTGTGTTCTCCTCTTCCCGATCCACAATCCGGTGGTGGTGGTGGTGGTGCAGGAGGATGACAACTCTCCTTCTTCCTCCTATGACTCTCCTTTTGGTTTGGTAACTAATAACCCTAATTTCCTTTACGTGTTATAAGATATAATCATTTAATTTTCGTGAGTTTATTATGTCCAAAAATTCAAAGGTCCGAAATACCCCTTCGGGGTGCCGATTTAAAAGTGTCCGGAGACCCAAACTAAACTTTGGGGTAGACTTTTTTTACTATCTCGACCCTTTCGGACACAATGGCGCACTCGAATTGACCATATGGAATAATAAGATTTTATTCTTTAAAATAAGTCCCGACACGACTGACACGCGCGTCCCGACTAAATTTATCATAACAGCCGTATTTCTCCCTCACGACAGTTATAATATTTCTTTATCATTATTATTACTCATTCACTAAGTAAAATTCAATATAAATAAATATTAACCCTTATCTCTCAAATTAATATTTATTTTACCGAATTAATTTTTCCAAATATGATTTAATTAATCCCTATTAATTTCCAATATAAAAATTAATAAAATTACGGGGTGTTACGTACATTCCCCTTAATAATGGAATTTCGTCGTGAAATTGGAAAACAAATATACCTAGTATGAAAAACTATGGATACTTTTCGCGCATCTCATCCTCGCGCTCCCAAGTGGACTTGTCAACATTATGATGCCCCAGTGAACCCATACGAGTGGTACTACCTTAGACCTCAGTAACCTCTAGATATGGTCTAAGATAGCAATCTTCCTCTTCTAATATGGAATATTGGGCTGCAAATTAATCTTCACCAAAGAAATTTGAGTGTGAGCCAACTCATCCTGGAGATATCGCCTCAGCGAAGAAATATATAATACGTCATGAATTCGATGCAAGTTCTCTGGCAACCCAAGTCTGTATGCAACTGGCCCAATAAGCTAAATGATAGGGAATACCCCCACGTATCTCGGTGCCAACTTCCTTTTTCTTCCCGAACCTCATTATCCCTTTCATAGGAAATACACGTAGAAACAACTGATCCCCCACACTAAACTCTAGGAAGAAAAGCTTAGCATCTGTATAACTCTTCTGTCGGTCCTGGGCTCTCTATATGCGACTTTGACTCAACTCTGTTTTGGCCAACGTATCCTAAATCAACTCCGACCCGAGAATTATATTATCCCCCACCTCTAACTAACAAGCGAGCGAACGACAAGGCCTACCGTACAACACCTCAAATGGTGCCATGCCAATTGTGAACTGGTAGGAGTATTATATGCGAGATCCACCAATGGAAGATACTGCTCCAAAACTCCCCCAAAATTGAGGATACGCATCCGTATCATATCTTCCAACATTTAATTAGTCCTCTCCATCTATCCATTCGTCTGCGGGTGGTAAGTCGTACTTAATCGTAACTTGTATCCATGGCCTCCTGGAAGCTCTACCAAAATCAAGACATGAAAATCTTCTCTCTGTCGGACATAATATCTAATTGCACCCCATACAACATCACTATCTCAACAATAATGATCTGGGCATACTGTCCCGTAGTATAATCAATCTGAACTAGTAGGGACTAAGCTACCTCGGTCAACCTATCCACTATCACCCAAATTGAATCACGACCTCACTGTGAACTAGATAACCCAGTAATAAAATCCATGGAAAATCTCTCCAATTTCCACATAAGGATCTCTAACGACTGTAAAACCCCTGCCGGCTTCTGATGGTCCATTCTCACCAACTCACAAGTGGTGCACCTTAAAACAAACTCGGTGATGTCTCTCTTTATACCACACCACTAGTACTTCCATCTAATATCTTGGTACATCTTATCCACTCCAGGATGTACTGCAAATCGTGACCCATGTAACTCTGCCAGCACTGCGTGTCGTAACTCCTATGCCTATGGAACAACCAATCTCCCGTTGAATCATAATACTCCATCTGAACTCGCGGAATAAGACTCTACTCCCCTGGTTAGAAGTTGTCTGATCCACTCCTGATAAAAAGAATCTACTAACTGTGCCTATACCACCGTCATCACAATCGGGGGGTGTAATACCCTGTAAGTTTTAATAACTTTTAAATTAGATAAATTAAAAGTTAATGGGGATTAATTGGAATTAATTATGAAAAATTAATTAGGATTAATCCGAATTTAATATTAATAGAGATTAAAGTAATATATTATTCTAAATACTACTTAGTGATATATAAGTAATATATGAATATGATGTTATTTATATTGTCGTGAGTTACTAATACGATAATAAATGAAATTAAGTCGGGATGCGATTATGGGACATGTCGGGACTAAATTAAATAAATAAAAAGGAAAGATTATTTTATATCAACCTTATGGTCATTTCGAGCACGCCATTGCATCCGGAAGGGTTGAAATAGTCAGCAAAGTCTACTTGGGTGTTGAAATTGGGTCTCGGGTCAATTAGGAGATGAAAGAACACCCCGAAGGGGCGTTTTAGTCATTTTACTTAGGAGATGAATAGTAACTTCGTTTTCGTATTTTAGCTTCCCTTTAATACTTTTTATTTAAATAAGACTAGACTCTATGTAAGATTCATTTCATCTAAAAACAAGTGAGAAAGTTTGAGAGAAAAACAGAAGAGTCTTAGAGACAAAGTGAAAGGGTAGCTTGAGGAGGGGAAGAGTTCTTGGAAAGGAGGAGTCACCTAGGGAAACCAAGGGGACAACCACCATATATCCACCTTGAACCACAACCATAGTCCCCAAAAAAAATTTTGGAAAAAGGGAAGGAGAAGTTCTAACAATTGTCTTCATCAACAGTTCAGACCGACATTTAAGGCAAGTGATTATTGCTCTACTTTAGTGATTAACATATCCATGTTAGATTAGGATGTTCTTGTAGGATTCATGAACTTATGAATTGGAATTTAAAATGACTGGTAATTAAGATAATGGTTAGGCAAATTCATATAGTTGAATATATATCATGTGGGGACTATGATCATGATGAAATTTATAGGTTTTTTCATGTAGAGAAAAATATATGCTCTTAAGGTTATTAAAAACGATTACAGGAATTCCA
Source organism: Sambucus nigra (assembly GCA_949130495.1). Taxonomy (NCBI): domain Eukaryota; kingdom Viridiplantae; phylum Streptophyta; class Magnoliopsida; order Dipsacales; family Adoxaceae; genus Sambucus; species Sambucus nigra. The sequence continues at coordinate 372,231,113 of OX422216.1, forward strand.
TGTAGAGAAATCCAACCATGTAAAAAAATGAAATTTAATTATTTAGGTGAGAAATAATGATTATAAATTCTTAGTTTTAAAGTTGGATAAAAATATAGAAATCAGATTATTAAAATCTTGATGTTTTAATGGGTTTGATGATAATCCCTTATGAACATGTGAAATTGATGTTTTTATGTATAAATCACCCATATTTATGTTGAAATAATGTTAGAATAGTGATTCGGATTTCTGGATTATGTTAGTATAGAAAACCAGTAAGGTTTGGGTGTTAGAAATTGAGGGAAAATACAAAAAATTAGAACTGAAGACGAACGGGAAAAATGATGACTTTGTTCGAACGAGGCCTGAATTTGTTCAAATGAGAGTCTATCTCGTTCTAACGAGATCCCATCTCGTTCTAACGAGATTACTGACTTCAAATGAGATTCCCAAAAATATCCAGTTTAGCCTAGAAAAGTTTCGGAAATTGTAATCTGGCCGAGAATGAGTTTTTAAATAATTTTGGTATATTAATAGAGTGATAAACTTGGGATTAATGTTGGAAATTATAGTATATTAGGGATTAAAATTATATGATAGATATCTACATAATTATTATATGATTTAGAGGAGAATAATCGTTATGACAAGTACGGGTTACATCGAGGACATATATACGGGTACTTGGGTTAACTAAAAGATTATGGGAGAAATTAATTACATAATATATGTATGATGATACTCGTGAATACAAGTACGGGTAGTATTTGAGAAATACGACGGGTACATGGGATGGGATAAATTCCTAATATGATATAAGTAATGTAAGTACCTAAGACTAAATAGGTATATGTTAATGCCTATATGATTAATTAATGGTTTATGTGTATGACATGCCTAGATTACTTGCTATCGGGGGAGGTGTGCGCGTGAGCGCAGTCATATCCATGTGAATCTATGGGATTTTTGACTTGTCACTCGAGAACATAGAACTTAGGGATTGATCACCACTTTTGGGTGTGACCGGTCATTTGGGTGCATAGGTATGTGCCTAGCCCAAAGGCTTAGGACTATGTTTAATTATAATGTTTGTGTTTGATATTTGTGGTTCGAGAAATCTTTATCGAACCTATAGTTCCCCATACAGTGACTAGATGTATTGTGACATGATAGCAGATTAATGCATCACCGCAGCTGTGTCTCGGGGTGCAGTATTGTATATATATAATAGAGTGAATGTCTATATATGCATATGATGATATCTACTGTGTGACTAAAGTAGAATTGAAAGATAATGATATTTGGAATTAATTAAGTTTGAAATCACTTAATTGAATTGAAATAACAATGGGTTATCCATGTTGAATCTAAATGGATATGTATATATTATTATTGCATATATTATGAGATAAATACGTGGGAATGAATTGGGCTATGGATAGTGGATAAACTGGGTTGATCTAGTTAGCATGGGAACTGTAACTAGTATGTCTTATAGGTGCATTAGGTGTGCACTCTAGATGAGAGGTGAGAATATCAAGAGAGAGTCCAATAATCTAACATGTATATAATAACTGCTAAATATAGCATTTATTCACTTGTTGTTTTATAAACTATTTTCACATCGGGCTCTGACCCGTTTCCTTGCATACTCTCTTCTCTCTATTATATCTACTATATCAGGTGTCCAGTCGATGGGACACCAACCACATAGGATTATGACATGTGACGAGCTATGGATGCTATAGAGTTTTTGAGCTTTATTTAAACGCATTCACATTCATTGATTCATACTCTGTAGATGATTTCATTTAGGGCATGTTGCCCAGAGGATACTAGTCTTTCCATCTTAGTCAGTTTATTTACTTGTATCAGACTTGATTAGATTTGGTTTAATTTGGATTATTGTATGAGATTTTAACTGGAGAGTTTTATTCCAGTTGCATTTAATTCAGTTGTGATATTTACTCAATTGTTATTCAATGTGTGAATGGATTGTGTTAAATGTTTTATGTTTTAAAAAGTGGAATTTTATTAAATTAAAATTTGAAAGTTTTTAACACCTGTTTAATTAAGTATCAAGTGATTATAAAATGTTTTCGACAGTGATGTTAAGAATGATCCAACTGTATATTCTGATTTAATTTGGTATGGGACTGATCACCCGATATTTAATTAAGCATGGTGTTACAGGTAGTATCAGAGCATTAGGTTCTAGAGTCTTTTAGGATCTGGACAGTTTAATATGCTTTCAGCTAAGCATCCTTTGATGTAGAGCCCTATTATTAGGACTGTTGTGTCCCTAATTACATATATACATTCTTCAGCTATTCTGTGATATCAAATACTGATGGTATATTTTATCTCATTTTAGATGCCTCCTCGACGTGCACCTTAACCCGCCCTAGCTCAGGGCACAACGAATGCTGCAGAAGTTGCTTCCATTACTGATCAGGCAGTCAACGCTGCTTTAGCTATTGTTCAATAATCTCCAGCACAAGCACCAGCTATGCCACTCGCGCCAGGGAAAGTGTTTCCTACTGTATGGTAATGTGTTAGGGATGCCTTTCAGAAGGCACATCCACCAGAATTTCAGGGGGTTCTGATGTCGTGACTACTAGCCAATGGAAGAAGGATATCCAGAGGCACTTGAGAATGTTAGAATGCACAGAGGTTTAGCATCATATACTAGCTATGTTTAAGCTAGTCGGGGCAGCTCTGCAATGGTGGGAATCTATTAACACCACTGAGGAGAGAGATACTACGACTATCCAGGACTTTTGGGTGTGGTTCGATCGTAAGTACTTCCTTTCTGTTGTCCAGACTGAAATGAGGCAAAAACAACTTGGCTTGAAACAAGAAATAAAGACAGTGGAAAAATATGAGGAGGAATTTATTCGGCTAACTAACTTTGTGCCAGCAGAGGTACCCACTGAGGAAAGGAGGATTCAGATGTTCACTGATGGCCTGAACTATAAGATTCACCAGCACTTATTGGGAAATATCTCCCTACATACTTACGTAGATATTCTTAATGATGCAATGCTTCATTGCCAGGATAAACTCTTACATGCTCAGGGTGTCACGCGGGGGATTGAGTCAAGCCAGCAGGGCAAGACCAATGGAGGCAGTTCTAGTGGGTCATAGTCAGGTCATAGCTAGCAACGACATGGTGAGTAGGGTTCCCAGCTAGGGGACTATGCTAAACATTTACGATTTGAAGGGTTTTGATTTGGGTAGGGAGGAAACAGGCAGGGACACCTGGGCCAACATCAGGGCTATCAGGGCCAAGGGAGAGGTTGTAATGGCCAGCAGGGTCAGGGACAACAGGGATAAAACAGGGGAAATTTCACTGGCAGATGTTTTATGTGTGGTAAGCTTGGCCACAAGAGGTAAGATTGTCCTTAGAAGGGCAATATTCCTCAGTAGGGAGCACGATAGGAACCACATAGACCAGTATTTCTACCACCCGCCCTCCCAGTACCAGTTCAGGTACCAGCATTACCTCCTATTCCAGTAGATCCATCACAACAGGGTCGTTATGGGTGTGCATACAACGTCAATTAGGTATCATTTTATCATCCATTGCTCGTGATTGAGGGTATGTTTTCTATCTATGGGGTGATGGGGCGCATTCTATTTGACACAGGGGCCTCACATTCATTTGTAGCCACTATATTTGCCCAGGATGTAGGGTTATTAGATATAACGAATAGCACAATTACTTATGTAGACTCCCCGATGGGTAGTGGGATGCCTATTTTCTTTATCTATCATCATATAAGTATTCAGATTGGGAGTGTGATTTTACCGAAGAATGTACTTATTTTGGACATCTCCTACTATAATGTGATTATCGGCTTGGATTGTCTTGTTGTATATAGAGCCATGATTGACTGTTATAGCCGGTGTATTATTTTTTCTATTACGGGACACGAAATGTTCCTTGTGGATATGCCTCGTTCTGAGGGAGGGTCGTCTACTCATTTATATTATATAGAGGATAAGACCTCTACGGGAGTAGTAATATCCCTTGATTCGATATCGGTTGTTTGTGAGTTTGTGAATGTATTCTAGGAGATACTGGGATTACCACCCAGGAGGGAGATTGAGTTTGTGATTGATTTAGCACCGGGCACTCGGCTTATTGCTCGTGCGCCTTACCGTATGGCTTCAACAGAGATGAGGGAGTTCAGGGATAAATAAAACAGCTATTGGGGCAGGGTGGGTGCCTTAGTATTATTTGTAAACAAGAGAGACAGTTCTTTAAGGATGTCCTTAGATTATCATGAGCTTAATAAAGTCACGATACAGAACAAATATCCTCTGCCTAGGATCGATGAATTATTTGACCAACTGAGAGGAAAAGCCTACTTCTCAAAAATAGACTTAAGGTCCGGTTATCATCAGTTGCATATTAGGGAGAAGGACGTTTTAAAGACTGCCTTCTTAACCAGATATGGATCATATGAGTTTCGGGTCATGGCATTTGGATTGACTAATGCGCCGGCAGTATTCATGGACTTGATGAATAGGGTGTTCAGAGAGTTATTAGACTAGTTTGTCATCGTTTTCATAGATGACATCTTGATTTATTCTCAGATTGAGGATGAGCAGGCTGGGCATTTGCGATACGTCCTACAGACCCTACATGAGCATCAGTTGTATGCAAAATATGAGAAGTGTGGGTTATGGCTTTGGGAAGTTCAGTTTCTGGGGCATGTTATGTCTAAGATGAGGATATCGGTTGATCCTAGAAAGGTATCAATGGTGAGGGAGTGGGGACAGCCCACAACACCGACATAAGTGAGCAGTTTCTTAGGATTGACCGATTATTACAGATGTTTTATCAAGGTTTTCCTAAATATAGTGGATCCGTTGACTAATCTAACTCGTAAAGGCGTACTATTTGTCTGGGACAATTCATGTCAGTTAGCATTCGATGAGATGAAAGATAAGTTGACCTCAGCACTAGTATTAACACTGCCTAAGTCAGGAGTGGAATACTTGGTTTACACTGACGCATCCTTACACGGGCTTGGTGGAGTACTACAGCAGGAAGAGAAGTCCATAGCTTATGCCCCAAGAAAGATTAAGTCTCATGAGAAGAATTATCCCACCCATGACTTAGAGCTTACGTCAGTCGTGTTTGCCCTTAGAATATGGAGACACTATTTACTGGCAGATAAGTTTCTCCTATTCACAGATCATAAGTCACTATAGTATTTATTCACTAAACGGGAGTTGAATATATGCCAGTGCAGGTGGCTTGAGTTCATGAAAGATTATCAGTTTGAGATGCATTACCACCTAAGGAGTGCGCGTGCGTTCAAATAGATATATTATCTAATTAAACTCAGTTTTACCTAATTAAACCCTAAACATGCATCTAGGTGTGATTGAAGAAGAATTAAAACATGCAAGAATATTCAAACACACACATATGAGGAAAAATCCCTCAAAGGGGTAAAACCTTTTATTTTTCACTATAATTTGTAAAATACAATTACACGGATTACAATGAAAAACATGAGTGACACAGAAATACCCGCAGGCGCCGGTTCCGATGTCGTCGGCTAGAATATCCCTCGGTAACTCTATATGAGAAGCAATGAAGAAGAAGGATGATCTTCTCCACAAGGGTTGAACAAAAACAAGGTTGTGTTCTTGGGTTACAAAGGATTCACAAAGGTATGAAAAGTTGTGTGAATCAAACCATGAGTCTTGGGACTCAAAAAGGTGAAGACTTAGAGTATTTAAGACTCTTAAAATCGTCTATGAAAGTCTTACAAAACAAATCCCCGAAGTTGGTTTTTAAAGGAAACTCTGATCTAATAAAATCTCAAACTGATCTGTTCGATTTTATCAAAAGCGGATCGATCCGGTATGGAGGCGGATCGATCCGACCTCGGATCGATTCATTTTTGAAAGGGGCTTCTTTGGTTTGCCTGCGATCCGGGGTTAACTGTTTCTAATGAAAAGCGGATCGATCTGGTAGGTAGGCGGATCAGTCCAGAGGCGGATCAATTCGTTTTTAAAAGGGGGGACCGGTCCGGTTATGCAGAAACCAAATTCTAAGTTTGAAGATGTTTTTGATAATCGGATCTGTTGATGTAGATTCGATCTTGAATTTATTCATCGGTGTAACGGCATACGATATACATAAAGATAATGAACAAAAATGACCTTACACCACCTTGGAAAGGCTAACGTGGTAGCAGACACGTTGAGCCAAAGGCCAGTAGGAGAGTTGGTCGCGGTGTGGAAAGTGAAATAGAAGGAACAGGGACATTAGGATGCAGTTGCTCGATCATTTATGTCAGCTATGACTATTACACCTCAGATTGTGACAAGGGTGGTTCAAGCTCAGACAGACAATCCGTTTTGTAAGGAAAAAAATTGACAAATTTTAGTCGAAGGAGTAGAGTCTTACTCCGTGAGTTCAGATGGGGGCTTGTGTTTCAACAGTAGTTTGATTGTTCCAGAGGGTGTGGATTTGAGGCATGCTGTGATGACAGAGTCTCACAGATCCAGATTTACGATACATCCCAATGGGGATAAGATGTACCAAGATATGCGATAAAAGTATTGGTGGAGTGGGATGAAAAGGGACATTTCTGAGTTTGTCTCCAAGTGAACCACTTATCAGTTAGTGAAAGTAGATCATCAGAAGTATGTTGTATTTCTTTAGATATTATAGATACCAATGTGGAAATGGGAGAGCATCTTTATGGACTTTATCACAGGGTTACCTACTTCTCAGAGGGGTCACGAATCCATATAGGTGATTATGGATCGATTGACTAAGGTAGCTCACTTTTTCCCCATTCGAATAGATTACACTACGGGATAGTATACCCATTTATTTATTGTCGAGATAGTGAAGTTACAAGGGGTGCCCCTAAATACCGTGTCCGATAGAGACCAGATTTTTGTGTTACGCTTCTGGGAGAGCTTTCAGGAGGCTATGGGTACCGAGTTGCAGTTGAGTACGGATTATCACCCGCAGACGGATAGGCAAACAGAACGTACTAACCAAATGTTAGAAGACATGCTACGTATGTGTATCCCGAACTTTGGGGGAGGTTGGGAGCATTACCTTCCGCTAGTGGAGTTTGTGTATAATAACTCCTATCAGTTCACCATCGATATGGCTCCATTTGAGGCACTGTATGGTAGGCTTTGTCATTCTCCCGAGTGTTGGTTAGAGGTGGGGGGACAACACACTACTAAGACCAGAGGTGATTCAGGATAGGTTAGCCAGGATTGAGATTATTTATAGTCGTATTCGGGAAGCCCAGGATAGACAAAAAATCTACGCCGATGTGAAGCGGTTCTTATGTGAATTCAGTGTGGGGGGACCAGGTGTTATTGCGAGTATCACCTATGAAGGGTATTGTGAGATTTGGTAGGAAAGGGAAATTGGTACCTAGATATGTAGGACCATTTCCTATCATTTAGAGAGTTGAACCTGTTGCTTATAGATTGGGGTTGTCGGAGCACTTGCATAGGATACATGATGTGTTCCATATTTCTTCGCTGAGGCGATATCTCCGGGATGAATTGGCTCACACTCATGTTGCATTAGAGGAGATCTACTTGCAGCCCGATAGTTCTTATGAGGAGATACCAGTAGCAATCTTGGACCATAGCGAAAGACGGTTGAGATCGAAAGTAGTTCCGTGGGTGCGTGTTCAGTGAGAGCACCATAACATTGAGGAGTCTACTTGGCAGTGCGAGGATGAGATGCGCGGAAAATACCGAAATTTATTTTTACCAGGTATGCTTTTATTTTTCTAAATTTCTAGATAAAATTCCATTATTAGGGGAAAGTATGTAATACCCCGTAACTTTTAATAACTTTGAAATTAGATAAATTAAAAGTTAATGGGGATTAATTGGAATTAATTATGAAAAATTAATTAGGATTAATCAGAATTTAATATTACTAGAGATTAAAGTAATATATGATTCTAAATATTACTTAGTGATATATAAGTAATATATGAATATGATGTTATTTATATTTTCGTGAGTTACTAATACGTCAATAAATGAAATTAAGTCGGGACGCGGTTATGGGACGTGTCGGGACTAATTTAAATAAATAAAAAGGAAAGATTATTTTATATCAACCTTATGGTCATTTCGAGTGCGCCATTGCATTCAGAAGGGTTGAAGTGGTCAGAAAAATCTACTTGGGTGTTGAAATTGGGTCTCGGGTCAATTAGGAGATGAAAGGACACCCTGAAGGGGCGTTTTAGTCATTTTGCTCTGGAGATGAATAGTAACTTCGTTTTTGTCTTTTAGCTTCCCTTTAAGACTTCTTATTTAAATAAGACTAGAATCTACGTAAGATTCATTTCATCCAAAAACTAGTGAGAAATTTTGAGAGAAAAACAGAAGAGTCTTAGAGAGAAAGTGAAAGGGTAGCTTGAGGAGGGGAAGAGTTCTCAGAAAGGAGGAGTCACCTAGGGAAACCCAGGGGACAACCACCATCTCTCCACCTTTCACCACCATCATAGTCCCCAAAAAATTCATCGGAAAAAGGGAAGGAGAAGTTCTAACAATTGTCTTCATCAACGGTTCAGACCGACATTTAAGGCAAGTGATTATTGCTCAACGTTAGTGATTAGCATATCCATGTTAGATCGGGATGTTCTTGTAGGAATCATGAACTTGTGAATTGGAATTTAAAATGAGTGGTAAATTAAGATAGTGGTTAGGAAAATTCATTTAGTTGAATATATATCATGTGGGGACTATGATCATGATGAAATTTATAGGTTTTTCATGTAGAGAAAAATATATGCTCTTAAGGTTATTGAAAACGATGATAGGAATTGCATTTAGAGAAATCCTACCATGTAAAAATGAAATTTGATGATTTAGGTATGAAATAATGATTATAAATTCTGAGTTTTCAAGTTGGATAAAAATATAGAAATCAGATTATTAAAATCTTGAAGTTTTAATGGGTTTGATGATAATCCCTTAGGAACATGAAAAATTGATGTTTTTATGTATAAATGACCCATATTTATGTTGAAATAATGTTAGAATAGTGATTCGGATTTCTGGATTTTGTTATGATAGAAAACTAGTAAGGTTTGGGTGTTAGAAATTGATGAAAAACGCAGAAAATTGGAACTGAAGACAAACGGGAAAAACTATGACTTCGTTCGAATGAGACCTGACTTTGTTCAAACGAGAGTCAATCTCATTCTAATGAGATCCCATCTCATTCTAACAAGATTATTGACTTCAAATGAGATTTCCAGAAATCTCCAGTTTAACCCAGAAAAATTTGGGAAATTGTAATCTAGCCAAGAATGAGTTTTTAAATAATTTTGGTATAGTAAAATAATGATAAACTTGGGATTAATGTTGGGAAATTATAATATGTTAAGAATTAAAATTATGTGATAGATATTTACATAATTATTATATGATTTAGAAGAGAATAATCGTTATGACAAGTACGGGTCATCGAGGACATATATACGTGTACTTTGGTTAACTAAAAGATTATGGGAGAAATTAATTACATAATATATGTACGATGATAATCTTGAATACAAGTACAAGTAGTATTTGAGAAATACGATGGGTACATGGGATGGGATAAATTCCTAATATGATATAAGTAATGTACGTGCCTAATACTAAATAGGTAGATGGTAATGCCTATATGATTGATTGATGGTTTATGCGTATGGCATACCTAGCTTGTTTGCTATCGGAGGAGGTTTATGCGTGAGGGCAGTCCTATCCTGATGAATCTATGAGATTTTTGACTTGTCACTCGAGAACATAGAACTTAGGGATTGATCACCACTTTTGGGTGTGACCGGTCATTTGGGTGCGTAGGTATGTGCCTAACCCAAAGGCTTAGGACTATATTCAATTCCAATATTTGTGTTTGATATTTGTGGTTCGAGAAATCTTTACCGAACCTATAGTTACCCATACAGTGACTAGATGTATCGGGACATGATAACAGAGTAATGCAGCACAGATGCTGTGTCTCGGGGTGCATTATTGTATATATATAATAGACTGAATGTCTATATTTACATATGATGATATCTACTGTGTGACTAAAGTAGAATTGAAAGATAATGATATCTGGAATTAATTAAGTATGAAATGACTTAATTGAATTGATTTAATAAGGGGCTTATCCATGTTCAATCTAAATGGATATGTATATATGATTATTATTACATGTATTATGAGAGAAATATGTGGGAACGAATTGGGCTATGGATAGTGGATAAATTGGGTTAATCTAGTTAGCGTGGGAACTGTAACTAGTATGCCTTAGAGGTACGTTAGGTGTGCACTCTAGATGAGAGTTGAGAATATCAAGAGAGAGTTCGATAATCTAACATGTATATAATAATTGCTAAATATAGCATTTATTCACTTGCTGCTTTATAAACTATTTTCACATCGGGCTCTGACCCATTTCCTTACATACTCTCTTCTCTCTCTTATATCTACTATATCTAGTGCCCAACCATAAGGACTCCAACCATAGAGGATTATGACATGTGACGAGCTATGAATGCTATAGAGTTTTTGAGATTTATTTAGACCCTTACACATTCATTGATTCATACTCTATAGTTGATTTCATTTCGAGCATGTCACCAAGAGAATACTAGTCTTTCCATCTCAGTCATTTTATTTACTTGTATCAGACTTGGTTACAGTTAGTTTACTTTGGATTATTGTATGATATTTTAACTGGAGAGTTTTATTCCAGTTGCATTTAATTCAATTGTGATATTTACTTAATTGTTATTGAATGTGTTAATGGATTGTGTTAAATGGTTTGTGTTTTAAAAAGTGGAATTTTATTAAATTAAAACTTGAAAGTTTTTAACACCTGTTTAATTCAGTATTAGGTGATTATAAAATACTTTTGACAGTGACGCTAAGAATGATCAAACTGTATATTATGATTTAATTTGGTATGGGACTAATCACCCAGTATTTAATAAAACGTGGTGTTATAGGGGTGGCGGTCATAACTGACATAAATGATCGGTAATTGCATCCTGATGTACCAACTCCTTCTATTTATCCTTCCAAACTTCAGCTATACCCCTTACTGGACTGCGACTCAATGCCTATGCCACCACGTTTTCCTTCCTCTAGTCATATTGGATGTCAAAATGATAATATTTCAAAAACTCAAGCCAACTACGCTGATGCATATTCAGCTCTCTCTGAGTGAACAAGTACTGCAGTGACTAATGATCTGTGAACAAGGTTCTAAAAAACGTGGGGCATGATTGAGGCATGGAGGCCAAGCCTTAAGCCTTAAGCCTTAGAAGCCTAGGCGGGCCTAGGCGTGAAAAACATGAAAAGGCATTTAGGCCTTCTTAATATATTTTAATATTTTTTAACCATAACAAGGCTATTAAAATACAAAAATTGCACATATCATAAAAATATGTCTGAATATATGAAAATTAACTATTTGATTATTTTGGATGAGATAATGGTCCGATTTGTAAACAAATTCTTTAAAAGGCGACATCGTTTCACTAAAACATTGTTGTTTTTAGAAAAAAGTGCGCCTTAAGGGTTTTACTAAGAATAAGGCGTGAAAAGCGTAAGGCGAGGCGTTTCTCCCAAGCCTTAAGCCTAGGCGTGCCTAGGCGGGTTTTTTAGAACAGTGTCTGTGAACAAGAGAAATTTGTCCCCTAGTAAATAATGTCTCCAAATACGCAATGCAAACACGACTTCTGCTAACTCCAAGTCGTGGGTGGGCTAATTCCTATCATGTGGCTTAAGCTTGCGGAAAGCATAAGTTATAGCCTAATCCTTTTGCTGTAGAACATCCCCAAGTACCTGTAGGGACGCGTTAGTGAAAACAAGATACTCCACTACTGCCCTGGTAAGTGCGAGGCATCGAAGGCCAACTGATAAGCGTCATCTCACACAAATGGTACACCTTTGCGAGTCAAATTAGTCAATGGACCCGAAATCTTCGAGAATCCCCTAATAAACCATTTTTAATACCCATCTAACCCGAAAAAACTGTGCACCTCTATCGGTGTCATGGGCTGTCGTCACTCCCTCATCGCTGACACCTTACTCGGGTCGACTGATATCCACAACTCATAAACTATATGCCCCTAAAACTGTACCTCACGCAACCAAAACCCATATTTTTCAAACTTTACGTACAACTGATGCTCACGTAGTGTCTGTTAAACCTGTTGCAAATGATCAACATGCTCTTCCTCAGTCCGGGAATAAATCAGGATGTCATCACTGAAGATGATGATAAATTGATCTAAGAACTCTCTGAACACTCTATTCATCAAGTCCATAAACACGATTGGCGAATTAGTTAGACCAATCAGGATGTCATCATTTAAGGTTATTTTAGACACGTCCTATTATCCAATGCATAACAGGTGATACCCGAATCTCAAATCTATCTTATATCAGTAGGCAACTCCTCTCAACTTGTCGAATAAGTCATCAATTTGGCAAATGAATACTTATTCCGTATCGTGACTTTATTCAACTCCCTGTAATCTACAGATAGGCATAAAAATCTATCTCTATTCTTCATAAATAAAACTAGGGCACCCCAAGGCAAAGTATTATGATGTATAAATACCTTCAGCAATAGCTGCTCAATTTGATCTCGTAGCTCCCTTATTTCCATGGGATCCATACGATATGGTGCACGAGCTATTGGCCTAGTAACTGGCGCTAAGTCAATGAAGAACTCGATGTCTCTGATAGGGGCAATCCCGGTATCTCCTAAAATACATCGGCAAACTCACATAAAACTTAAATCGAATTGAGGGAAATCACCACCCCTTAATAAGTCTCCTCCTCTTTGTAATACGAATGAGTTGACGATTCTCCTTAGGGACGAGGCATCGCCACCAAGATCTCCCGGTCGGAAATCTCAAACACTATGCTTCGGCTATAGCAGTCAATCATGGCTCTATAGTTAGCTAGACAATCCATGCCTATTATGGCGTTGAACTCTAACATATCTAATACAAGTATATCAGCAGGCAAAACTAATCTCCCAATATCTGTACTCACACCCTGACATATAAAGTAAATTAGTGTCCCGCAACCCAGTGGTGAGTCTACACACGTGACTATACTATCTTTCGTCTCTAATAACCCTTTGGCTCATGAAAATGTAGTGGCTATGAATGAGTGTGAATCCCCAGTGTCAAATAAAATGCGTCCGAAAGTACCATGGATAAGAAACATACCCACAACAACGGGTGGAGCAATAGCTTGGTGGACGTGATACATGAATCCATATTGTACCTGCCCCTGCTAGGGTGGGGCAGCTGGAACAACTGGTTCTACAGGTAAGGTTGGTACGGGTGCTAGTATTGGGAGGGTGATGGGAAAAATATGTCTTTGAGGCTCTTAGCGAACGCCCTGCTGTTGCTGAACCCTGCCCTTGTTTGGGCAATCCTGTTGCTTGTGGCCAGTTTTTCATACACCTGCCTATAAAATGAGCTCCCCTCTAGCCCTACTAGCCATTACCACCTCTACCTTAGCCTTGTTGACCCTGGTGGCCCTAATATCCCTGGTGGTCCTAGTGGCCTTGCCTGAAACCACCCTGTCCCTGTCTATAATCACCTGAACAAAATTTCTTAGCAGCATCCCCCTGGTGGGGACCTTGCTCACTCTGCCTTAGCTGGCTCTGAGTCGATTGTGTCCCACCAACATTACTACCCGCAGTCCTACCTGTTGGTTGGAATCTCCAGAGTGCTTGCTTTCCTTGACATGGAAACGGTGATCCTCACAGTGTAGTAGAACTACATTCAACACCTCCGCATAAGTCTTTAGGGCTCGATTACGTAATAGATGCTGTCAGATCCTCCAGGTAAGACCATATACAAATAACTGAATCCTCTTCTCTTCTATCGGCACCACCTTGGGAACAAAATTTTCAAGTCCGATAAACTCCTCGTCATACTCTACTATGGTCCTCCCTTCCTGAAAAACATCAAAAAATTTCTGCCTCATCTTAACTTGAATTGTAGAAGGGAAATATTTACAGTCGAACTGCTCCTAAAACTTCTAAACAGTCATGGTATCTCTCTCCTGTGCAGTGGTGGTGGACTCCCACAACTGTAATATTACACATACTAGCTTAAAGGTAGCCAATATCTATTTTCGTACCTCTCTAAACTCATACATCCTCAAATTCCTCTGGATATCCTTCTTTCATTGGCATGCTGCAACTACATCGGGCTAGAACTCTGGAGGATGTACCTTATGAAAGGCATCTCAGACTTTCCTCTAAGCAGAAGGAAATGAGTGTGAAGTAGATGGAGCAACTACCTGAGGCTGGGGTGGCACCTGTGGTGCCTGCTGGGCAAAAGCGTCCAGGGCTACATTAGTTACCTGGAATACAATGGCAGCAACCTCAGCAGCATTCATAGATCCTGGGGCCTGAGCAGGCTTTGGCTCGAGCTGTGACTCTGAGGTGGCTCGTTGTGCACGTCGAGGAGGTATCTAAAATGAGAAAGAATTTTCCATCAGTCCACAATTCAATATGTCTTAATACTATGTGAAGACGTAAATGCGTAATAAAGAGTACAACAATCCTAATAATAGGGCTCTATATCAAATGACACGGCGCTAAAAATAGTAGTAAGTTCCACAGATCCTAAAGACACTAGAACCTGATGCTCTAATACCATCTATGACACCCCGCCTATTCTAATCCTGGGTGATCAGTCCATTATTAAATTAAATGTGAATCATTGATGGTGTCATTATTAGCATCACTATCGAAATTCAATTTAATTACTAATACCCTAATATCCCGGTGTCAAAATTATAATCTTAATTATTAACATGTAATAAAAAAATTCGGAATAAATATAACGATCACCATTCCCATGCACATAAAAAACAATGAGATAACAACATAAGTAAATAACCGAGTCTGAAATGACACTCCAGAGAATATCCAAATACAGTCATCCATAAGTAAAGTCTAAATTAATGCTGGAAATAAACGGAAATAAATGGAATACAAAATCTCTACAAATAGTATCCAACGATGAATGGGCGACATGCTCGACTGAGAATAGTAAAGGGAGAAAAGAACTGAATAAAAGTGGAGGCGTCCAATAGCAAGGTCCTACAATTTCCACAATAGCTGCAACTCGTCAAATGTAGGAACTCCTATGCAAAGCGTCCTTGTGGTTGGGCACCAAATTTTTTTTTATAAAAAGGATTTGTAACGAGTCAGAGCCCAAGTAAAATAGTTTGAAAAAGTTCAACAAGTTCTTAAAATGCATCAAGATAAGATATTAAATTCATGTTAGTACTGTGTGCCCTCACTTGAGATCCTCATACCTCAATTAATGTGCACGCCTAATGTACAACTCCAAACCACTTAGTTATGCTACCCACCTAACTAGTCTGATTTACATCTCTTCACTTCTAATAATTTACAGTGCCCACCCGTATTGTCCATACGATACTAAACCAAATTTCCCATTCTTTTTATTTATTTAATTTCACCAGTCCATATGTAAGTTTTTTACACGCTTAGAGTACTTTGAGTATCACTATTTATTTTATCTACTAATACACCCATAGTAGAATCAATCATGTGAACATATATATTTGGATCACTAGTGTAATATATAATTATTCGACATCCCTAGGTGGAGACCTGCGATGCGGGCATACTCTGCTATCAAGCCCTAGTACATCACGTACTAAATAAGGACATGAGTCCGATTATTACCCTCAAACCATAAATCAAATCACACATATTGGAGGCTAACATAGTCCCAAGTTGAGGGGTCACGCATACACAAAACCTGCCCAGTCGACTGTCAAATCTATTATACACTCAGATAGCACGTACCTAGGTTCCATGTCCTTGGGGTATAAGTCATAATCCCCCATAATGGTCCCATCGGGATAAGATTATCCACGACGCGTTAACCTCTCGTGATAGCAAGTATCCTAGGTAGGTTTACACATAAGAGTATACACAATAGGTAATCACACATCCTATGTGTGTGTGTGTGTGTGTGTGTATACTAGGGTATTCCCGTGCCTGAAGGCATGAAGATAATTTTTCCCCTAATATTTGTACTTTTCCTTACGACATGACACCGCTACCAACTACCACAAACACCCAATTCAATAACCCACTCCTAAACATAAAAGTGAACCAATGTATATTTCCCATTCACATGTATTGAGCGTGTGAAATTTTAACCTTACAAAACTCACATTGTCACATAAATATCTCGTTACAAGTTACTTGACTATTAATTGTAGGGAGCTTAAACATTAACACCCCAAACAATCGAAACAACCAACAGTATAACCAACGATACAAACCACCAATTATTTCCCTTGAACAAGCAGTTTCCACTAAATATAACAAGATTTGTTTTTGCACATGACCTTAATTATGAATAAAGGAAAAATATACTATCGAACACATGAGAATTGGATTCCCACGTATTGTTCTCTTATAAAGGAATCAATGAAAAGGACAAATTCGATTATATATTCTCGGCATTCATGTATATTAAATGATCTGTTGCCAAACATTAAGATTTTCCATCTTCTACCTACTTAAAACCCAACATGAAAAGCTACTACATAAATAGATTTGAAGCATAACATTTACTTCGTTATTACAGCCTGTAGACCCTAACTCCCCATAACATATTATTCCCTCTTGAATCTTTGCTAGTGCTTCTTTTTTTTTTAGCTCTGATAATTGATACTCCCACCGATCCATCAAATCTTTAAAAATCTCGACGGGTCTTTGTTTTTAGCCGAGAAAGTAAATTGAGACCGTTAGACAAATCCATATCATACAAAGCTCCATTATTCTAGTTTGACAAAGTCTCATAAGCCTCTTGTACTATAATGAACCTCCTCGTGTCTTCTACAAAAATGAAATTCAAAATTTTATTTTTGAAAACCAGATTATTATCATATTACAAAATGGACTAATATCCCAAATTAAAATAAATAAAAATAGTAACAAAATGCTGATTATATTAGATAAGTGCATGTGTATGTGAAAAATACTAAATGAATCTTCACAAAAAAAATCAAGATGAGGTAGTCTTGTATAGATGCACTGCATTTTCCCATATAAACTTTTAGTTTAAGATTTCAATTCTTCAAACTTCAGTTCTGCATTGGTGCAAATGGTCATATAAAAACCTGAAAGGAATGAAAAATAAATATGGACTCAAATCTATGGTATGCACATTATGAGTTCTTAACTTACATCATTTTACTCGCTCAAAAATAATTTTAAAAAAAAGTCAATGTTGCTATTCCAAGAAAAGGAATCAGTGAGAAGCTTGATCTATGTCCATGAAAAAGTAATTTTATAAGAGTGATGGACTAAGGCTCAATATCATCAATCCATAAACTTTCCATTATGGTATGTGTGAAAAATTCATAATGTTAAGTCATTGCATTAAATAAAATTAGTGTGAATATATTTCCTAGAAATTGTTGAGAAAAAAACTATAAATGAAAAGCAAAAGTAGTGACTTACGAAAATTTAAGCAGAGAGTTATCTAATATGTTGTTGTGACTAATTATAGGAAAATTGATGTCTTGCTCTGCTGGTGATGGATTCTCCGAGAGGTCTAGTCTTTTCTCCTGAAATTTCAGCCTACAAATATCCTAGAAAACAATGATATATATAAAGAAACAAGGTAGGTGTGGATACAAATTTAAGGTGTGGTTTAAAAAATCTTCAGTTGTGAACAATGTTTAATAAATTGGAATCTAAATAGTACGAAACAAATGTAGTTGTAGGTTAGGAAAAATGATACTGGCTTGTGTAGATTATATTGAAATATACATAATTTTATTTGGTAATGGGTGGTTTAAAATTCGCAATCTTTATCAAGATAATACCATGTATTGGCACTCTGTGTGCATCTTGTGTTGAGCTTGTGCTACCGTTCTTGTAAACAGATGGTATATGAGTTGATCGAGCCATTCACCTTAAATTTAAAGACGAATCCTTGTTGAAACTGCAAAATAAAAATTTTGTGAGTGTTGTAAATTACCTAACACAATGAATATCAATCGATGGAAATGCATATTATTATTCAAAGATTAGAAGTGAATTGAGGTATGAAATTGACAGTCACTGTTGGGAAGCATTTGGATTTGAACCTTGAGAGGGGGATAATCGGGGATGAGCTAGAAAATCAAAATCAAGAAACCTCTAGCCTCACTAACAAACTTGACCGAGAAATTCGTGCATTAAGAGCACAAGTCGAAGTAGCAAATATGATGTGATAAAGTACTACATAGGGGTTTGTGCATAGGGGGTTGTTGAGTGCATTGAATAAGTTTCTTGAATAACTATTGGGTAACATAGAGAAAACCGAATGAAAAAATAATCCTCAAACAAAACAATTTCAAAAATACACGTGCGCATAACTAAACTTACCAAGCTTCCAAGTAGGTCTCGGACGCCCATGTAACTCAAAACTGAATTTGAACTCGATCTTATCCAAGATTGGAACCACATTAATGAATAAGTTAACCTCTCTTAGGAACTTAACATCTTCACTTAACATCTGAATTTTTACCCATCAATGTTTAGGCCGGAATAGACGCCATTAATTTCTACTGTACACATGTGAAAAATCAAGTATAAAGAGAAAAGTGTGGTGGCTTACGTGGAAAATGGGTGACGGTCATCACATGAGGTCTATTACTCCTTATCTTCTTCATTAATTGAGGGAGTTTATGGAAAAAATTAATAAAAAATGAGTTATAATAAATAATTCCATTAATATCTAATATTAACAAGTTACATTGTGTTCATATGATACTTAAATGAACTAAGAAAACAATGTCCTAATTATAGTTATACATTTTTAAGATCTTAGAAAAATAAATCAAGATTATCGGTACGAGAAAAAAAAATTTCAAGGAGATGGATAGAGCCCATACCTTTAGCACCTTGATGATCCGAAATGATTAGGTGTTAATAGTTTGCCCTGTTTCTGGTAAAGATTCGAAAAAATATTGACATCAAACAAACAAACGATGGTGATAACCTCTCATGGAAATCACTCGTATGTGCAATATGTGTATGCAAAATGAAGGATTGGATTCCACTAACAAACGATGGTGATAACCTCTCATGTAAATAACTAACAAACGATGCCATTCATACAAACCCAAAAGTTTTGAATCATGTTCCTAATCACTAACACACGATGACATTCGTAACTACCAAAAAAAACAAATTGCACTTTGCATTGGCTAGACGGGAAAATAAAGAGAAATCCAAACTGTTGGATATATAAATAAACATTTATAAATATAATCATTTTAAGTAAACAATTTAAAATAATATCCTAACAGTACAACACTATGGTCACAAACAGAGCGTACAAAACGGTGCAACTAACATGGAACCATACACTCAAACATTGACTTGATTTGTCAGGTATTAGTACATATCAATCCAATCTATAGATACCATGGAATCAATGTAGTATATATATTATATAGAAGCAAGCATCATGCTCCGGATTTTATTGACGTTTATCATTTTTTATGAATTATAACCCATGATTCAAACTAAAGCATATTTTTCAAAGAGTTTTAATAAAACATATTTTGTTTACATTTCATTGAAATCCCCATAGTATGTATATGGGGAAAACTGTCCAACTTACATTGTTGTTCCTTCACCACTTCATCCCTCCATCTCCATATAAATGTTAAGAATTATTACGAGGTACACTTGAATTATTTATCATTTAAATTATACAGCAGTGGTATTATATACAACAGTGGTTACAGAATGTAGATCTGAGTTACTTAATAAGATGAAGAGCAATATTCCCAAATGAGATACCTTTGTTAACATTGAGATATATTAAGTCAACATTCATATCAATAAAGTGCATAAAGGATTATCTCCAATGGAGATATATTAAGTGAATGTCATAGTTAAGTCCTAGTACATGTTGACAACACCAAAGTCCTAGTACATATTCATAGCACCAACGTCCTAGTACCTTTTTCATAGTTAATACATAATACTTATTCTGTCGTAGTTAATACCTCTGTTAACATAATACTTGTTATGTTATAGTTAATACAATAGAAAATTAACAATTAAAGACATATAGAGACAACCAAATACAGTAGTAAATTAACAATCTTATCAATCCAAAGAAACTACAAAAAAGTTTTAAAAAAAGAAACTACATAGAAGCAAAAACTACAATCCACAATTAATATTTTAACTCTAAAAAACACAGAGTCGGGTGAAATACAATCAGTGACACATGTTTAGTTATACGTGTTCACACACACATAACACTGTGTCTGCTAAAGGACCACAATCCAAACTGAGATAAAAATCATAATGAAATGTAAATCAACTCTGCAGGTCCACGTACCTATTAATCACAATAAAGCTCAAAAATCATAATAACACGCTTTCATCTCAATAAAGCGGAGGCAGGTTAAGATGTCATTGCCTGCAATTCTTTCCAAATCAGGGACGTACCTTTGAAAAACGCGTTAACCATTAATCCATCCAATGTAGTGCAGAACATTGAGGAAGTGAACATTCATCGGCCCAAGAAACTATCTACCAGAATGAACGTATGTTAGCCCATATCTACTTGAAATTTTTGTTATTATTCTTAATTCAAAACATCACCTACCAACAATCTTACAACTGTCATCGTTATTACTTGAACTTTCTAGTAAAAAATCATTATAATAGATCTAAGATCATTCACCTCTTAGAATAATATTTCCAGTAGAGATCATATTAACACGTCTAACATCTCTTGTTTTCTATTACTTTCAAAATATTGTAAAATCTTATTTTAAAAAATATACAATGTAGCTTAAGTGTAATTACCATGAAAACAATGTGGCAATAAGAAGGATAAGGATACCATGTATTTTAAGTGTAAGTACAATGACTTGTTTGCATATCAAAGCCACAACATCTGACATGAAACATAATAGTAATCCCATTTCAAATATGTGAATACACAGAAAAATTAAGGGACTAAATATCATTTCAATTTTTTTTTTCTAGATATGCATCAACTCAATTTTTGACTTCATACATCACTATTGCTAGTGCATCTAATTGAACCTGAATTTTTTTATATCTAAAATGCGAAAAAGTGTGAAACGGGACTCAAGAACATAAGAGTGAGGCAATGGGATTTAATACCTCGCAAGCACGGGTCCATGTTGTCACGAATGGTTACTAAGTTATTGCCGATGATCACTCCATATCCTTTATAGTAAACGGTGATCGGCGGCAATCGCACAGTGCGTTTAGATAGAGGCTTATAGGCATTGATTCGACCTTGACCTGTTATTTCTCTTTGACATAATGCACCCATAAATAAAATTTAGAAATTTAGGGCCATCAACATTGGAAATATAATTATCTAAGCTAATAATGCACTATTTCTCCTGAATTCAAATGTTGGAGCTACAACACAAACCTCAAACGCATCGAAAATGTGACGAATGTATATTCTAAAGCTTGATGTAGCTATTAGAAGTTCCAAAACGCAACTAAGACACTGTAAAAAACAAATAAACAATCAAGTAATCGAAGTAATTCAAGATCCACACTATGATATCTCTTTTATATTATACTCAACCCATTAAATTTTACAGAACATGAAAAAAATTGGTGTACAACAAAGACTAATTTCTTAGGATAACTGTGGCCACAAATGCATTACTTCACAGTGTAGTGTGAAATCCTCTAATTCTTCCTCGCTTCTGTCAAAAACAAAACTTCACTTCATTGCACATCCACTGGTTGAAGCATTGAATAATCACTAAGTAAACAAATAAAATAGAATTCTACATCAAACAATAGATGTATTGATCACTACCATCACATAACTGTATTGCTATCCACTAAAATCACAAATATACAGCGTACACTTTATATGTACTGAAATAACAATCAAAATGGATTCTAATAATTGAATTCAATGTCTAGAAGACCAATATAAAATCATAAATACCTATCATTACACGTCAAAACCATTAAAAATATTTTAGGAGGCACCAAAACCATTTTATAGAAAACTTTTACATTCAATCAATATATAAAAATCATCAAAATCATTTTAGGAGGCACCATCAAGCATGAGAGGCATAGAGTTCCAAAATGAATAACCTTTAGTAACTAATTAATGCCTCTATCTATACAACGTACAATATAAAACACCAATACTGATGGAACTTTCTCATTTTCACCGTACAATGTCATAATTAATTACCTAATGAAATATGTAGTAGGTTAATGAATTAAGTCACGTAATCCAAGAGCGATTAAGACATAGATAAAAATAAAATAAAAAGGTCTATACATGAGAGGAAGAGAGTGGAGAGAGAGAGAGAGAGAGAGCCTGCATTATAAAGACCATAATTAGTAAGCACCGAAAATTAAAATATGTCTCGAAATCCTATCCAAAGTGTAGAAGCCTAAGATCCCTGAATAATACCTAAAACCCTAGAAAGAAATTCATATTCCAAAAACCATAAAAGTTACGAAAAATTAAAAAATAGTTACCAAAATCCCTAAAAATCCATACACATAAAAAAAAATCCTCATCTTATATAATAATTCCCAAAACCCTATAATCAAATGCATGTTCCAAAAATCATAAAAGCTTACCAAATTCCCTAAAATCCATATACATAAAAAACATCCTCACCCTTAAACTTCTTTGTATATTTGTTCTCAAATTTTCCACAAAGAACAATCTTCTTTCCTTCCCTTTGTTGCACAATTTCAGATTTCTCCTTGGGCCTCCATATGATAAGAGACATGATTGAGTGTCATGATTAAAACACAAATTGAATGGCAAACCAACAAAAAGTACCAAAAACAAGGAATGATAACCAACTTATAGCTATCAACTCAATAATATATGTAAGAATTGACTGTAGTCTTATTTTAGAAACAAAAACTCAAATTAAATTGGGGATAAATGACCTCTATTCTTTGCTTCGAACTCTACACTCAAAAATTAACTCTTAGCCTCAATAATTTTTAAAATATTCACATCCACCTCTTTTCCATGCATTTTTTACTGGCCATGCAAAAAACATGTACTCATGATCCACCAAGTCATGATCCTTTTTTAGTTTTTGCCATTCTACCATCATGTTGAGATCTATATCTTATAGCACCCAAATCCACCAAGTCGTCAATTTCCAATAATATAAATATATATATATATATATATATATATATATATATATATGTGTGTGTGTGTGTGTGTGCAAACTAGGGAATTGTAGTAACTGTAATAGGATACTTTGAATCACAGTATTTGAAAAATATTCTAAACATCAAGAAAACATAGAATTTATTCCGATTATAAAAAAAAAGTTACAGTTATAAATATCATTGTAAAAAAAATAGAGCCTTTTTTCTAAACCCATCTATGATACAATATTTTTTTGTAAAGAGACCCGAGATGATACCTTGAATGGTTAAAGGGGAGAGAGAATCAATAAGGAAACCTGTAAAATTAATCTAATTAGAATAAAATCTATCACTTTAAACAAATTGAAGTGTGGATACTAAATTTACCATAGCTCTAAAACATCAAATCATTATTAAAACAACCCAAATAATAGAAGAATAAATTAACACAAAAATGCAGTTCAAAAGAGGGTGAAATATAGAACCAAAAAACTCTACGATCTTCGTACCATTTAAATTGTTAGGTCTAAAGATAAAATGAAACGAAACCAATAAACTTAGAATTGAAAGCGATATGCCTAATTTTTTACAGCAACTGAACAAATGCACCAGTAATGAAACCAAAGCTAAAATCAGAAACAAAAGCTAAAATCAGAAATGAAAGCTAACATCAAAACAAATCAAAACCTAACATCGAAATCACTTGAAACTTACGTAAGAGGAGTAGTGACGTGGAGAGATGAGCGGAGGCGTAGAGAGGAGGGGCAGCGGCTGAAGCAGTGGGGATGTTTGAGGTAGGTTTTTTTGGGTTGCTGATGAAAGAACGGGTGTAAATGAGAGAAATAGAGAAATGTTATGTTTGTGTGAGAGGGTGTGAGCGAGAGAAAAGTAGAGAATGAAGTGGTTGGGACCAAAATACCCCAAATTTTGAATTAAAGTGAAATTTTGGTAGGTGGAAAAAGATAGGGAAATCAAAGATGTGAGGAGCAAAAAACGTATTGCAAGAAAAAAATCATTTTATGACATCATCTTTTGATTTTATGACATACATAAGTTTTACTCATTATATATATATATATAACATTGATCTAGGTATACCCTCAACCTATAGCATATGCCTCATACATAGTATATATAATACCTGAATATCCTACGCATTTGAAATTCACTTTTTAACTATTCATCATATTCTTCCCGATTGTTTATCTCCACTACTCGAAGGATCCTATTCACTCCATTGGATTATTTCAGTAATTAAAATATTCTTCCACCGCTGGTCCGATCATATATTCTCTCACACTTTTCGTAACCCATTTCAATTTACAAATGAACATTTCAATGTCAAACTAAGCCCCGTGGTTCACTCGTATTCACTATAATTTTCTTTGTGAAATCAACTATAAAATATATCAAATACGTTGTTAACTAATGTTCTCTTCATTTGGAAGGAAATTATCAACTCAAAACTATCAAAATTTAACAAAATAGAAACTCAGAAATGCCAAGTCCCTCGAACCGGTTTGGGGGAACATGCAAACAAGTTCGAGGGTACAACAAAACCAATTTGGGGAACATACCAACCAGTTCACTGTACCTGGGTGTTCATCTTCTTCCAACTACGGGTTCCGCTTTTTTTACACCTCCAAACCAACAGTACAATATCCTAAACTCCCAACAAAAACTCTCTAACATTTTAGTAACATGTATCGATATTTTTAATGTACTAGAATCAATAAATCTCTATAGAACACCCCTAAATCAGATTAAATCAAGATTTATTTCTAAAAAACTTAGATTATTACTCATGTTCAAGAACCTCTACATAATTCCATATTTCTTCCCAAATTTTGTGATATTTCTCATCAAAATTCATCTACAAATCTCAGGGATCAAATATGTTATCATTCCTACCAAAGAATCTGAATTATTTTTCGAATTTTAAGATTAAATTTCACAAATTTCATAAGAAGTCATCCTATTCTAAAATGGATGATATATCAAATCAAAAGTTAGCAAGATGAACACTTGCTTTAATGTGAAAGTCTAATTTATGTATAATTGGTGGTGAGATTTGTGTTCTCCTCTTCCTGATCTACAATCTGGTGGTGGTGGTGGTGCAGGAGGATGGTTTTTAGCCTTGGAACCCAAGGAACAACTCTCCTTCTTCTTCCTGTGAATATACTTTTGGTTTGGTAACTGATAACCCTAATTCCCTTTATGTGTTATCATATATAGTCCTTCAATTTTCGTGGGTTTATTATCTCCAAAAATTCAAAGGTCCGAAATACCCCTTCGGGGTGCTGGTTTGTCCTAAAAGTGCTCCGGCACCCAAACTAAACCCCCAGGTAGACTTTTCTGACTATATCGACTCTTCTGGACACACAGGCACACTCTAATTGACCATATGGAATAGAAAAAAAATTAAAATTACATTTTATTTTCCAAATTAAGTCCCGGCACTACTGATACTTGTGTCTCGACTAAATTTACCGTAACTGCCATATTTCTCACTCACGACAATTATAATATTTCTTTATAATTATTCTTACTCATTCACTAAGTAATATTCAATATAAATAAATATTAACCCTTATCTCACTAATTAATATTTATTTTACCGGATGAATTTTCCAAATATAATTTAATTATTCCCTATTAATTTCCAATATAAAAATCAATAAAATTACGGGGGGTTATACATATATGGTAATTTTGTATCAATATCAAAGTCAGTGGTAATACCACATACTCTAATGATATTAATAAGAAACATCAACTCTAAAGCCAATTAAAACTAAGCAAGAGCAAGTGTATACTAACAAAATTATCACTCATAAAAAACTATATCTCCTTTCATGCATTTCAAATAAATCTTTTTAAGAAATGTGCAAGATATATTACATGGGTAAAGAATTATTTGCAAACCAAATCAAGACAATTCGGCTTCTAGATACTTATATCAAATAAAGGGGTTTACATGGAATAATAAACATTTATGAAATTAGAGAACAACACGTAGACCCATTATTGATAAGTAAGAATATAGGCAATATTATTACACTTACTAAAATTTGAGTTCTATGTCTGATGTTCATAATCAAGAAAATATTATCCATAAAAGGCTAATATCATGATGAGAGTTTTAACCAAGAACATAAGATCATATCTCGATTGTGCGAAAAAAATAAACACCATTAAGAAAAAAGGACGAAGCTCAAGTGAAATAAGGTAATGAATCATAAAACAAAGAATACAACGCTTTAACTCAAGTAATCTCCAACATCCTTTTTGGATAATTGTGAACTCCCCCCCCCCCCCCCCCCTCCAAATTAACAATCGCTTACAACCTTTGTTCTCATATATTTGGTGTTTCCTAATTTTTTATAAATGAAAATATATGAGACATTTCTATATTCAAATTATTTTGGATGTGGAGGCTATCACTTAAGAATAATTAATGGACATTATTTTAAATTTTCAAAGGTATCATCATCTAGTAAAAGCTACAGCCCTAACCAAATCATCAATCGTGATTTTTAAGATACAGAATAAGCCTTTTCAACTTCCCTAAATCATGAACAAAAGTCCTCACATACACTTCTAAAAGTCTAATGGAGCTTTGAATGCTTTATAGAATACCACAAATCTTTAGTATTCCTCATAAAGTTGAATCAATTCAATGTGTAGTGCGGTATAAAGTGCAACAAGATA
This sequence comes from Sambucus nigra, assembly GCA_949130495.1. Lineage (NCBI taxonomy): Eukaryota > Viridiplantae > Streptophyta > Magnoliopsida > Dipsacales > Adoxaceae > Sambucus > Sambucus nigra. The sequence goes on from OX422216.1 coordinate 372,258,069, forward strand.
TGATATATTCTTAAGTATATATTTTCTCAAAGTTTATAAGACTTAAAAGGAAAATCAAATTTATCTCATGAATCACGCATCATATTCCCAGACAAACGAAAAAATGATCAAATAAGTCATTTTGATATATGAAAATATGTCATGGAGTATATCTTCTAAAATGCATAAACAAAATTGTACCAACAATCTTTTTGAATTTTTTGATGACAAATAAGTACAACCACAATAGAGCATGATATTAGATCAAAATATATACATGAAGCACAAAATCCTAAACATGTTCCAACAAACTCAATCAATTATTAAAATAACCAATTAATTCCTAAGATAATCGATCTAGAGAATTCGCAAAGTTAAGACTAAAAGAGCATGCAATTTCTAAATAAAAAATAATCAAAATCCAAGGATAATATGCATATGCAAAGAGTATGTATATATAATTTTAAAACAGGATCATAAAATAGAATTGTTTTTAACAGTTTTCGTAATAAAATAATTTTAACATTATCTTGCAGTTGTGAAGTAAAGATCTTTCTTTGAGACTAAATTTTATGATTCAATAAATTAATGAACTCAATAATGTAACAAAATTATGAACTCCAATGTAGAACAATTTACAAAGTATTTCTACCTTCAATAGTCCTATGTATTACAAACATACTAATCCAAATAGAATAAATCCCTCAAAATATTAAGAAATATATTTTTGCAAATAAATAAATTCATAGTATGTATAAATCCCTAAACACATGTTGAGCATAATAATGGTGCTAAAACTATACAAAAAAGCATATGAAGAATCCTTTAATTTCGTAGTATATTGAGACGAAAAAGAAATCTTGATTACAATATTCGCATCACAAAACTATTAGCACTCCTTAAAAAACATATAACCACTTCAATTTCACTTATATTTTTAAATGGTTGTTATATTCATAAAAATAGGTTCTCACATCTATAATTTTACTCGAGCCAAAATGATCATATAGTTGTGGATAATTCTGTATAGCATAATAAAATGGCTGTAAACGTACATATTTTATTATATCCCAAAATTAATACTCATAGAGCATATTAGCAATTTAATATTAATATGGATATTAATTTAGAAATTTAATGTTAATAGAAGTCCTGAACTATGTTTTCATATGATCTTATCAAACCCAACGCAAAAGGAAAAAAATAGACGAAAGATACTGACAAAAATATTTGACAATTAGAGAATAATATGTTGTAAAGACAATTAACAAATTAAAAAAAATAAACATATTATATGGCTATTCAGTTAAACGGGGGATAAAGAAACTAAACATGAGAAAATGAAGAAAATATGTCACTCGAACTCAAAAAAAAATAGTTTATGAGAAACCAAATTAAACACAAACTATAAATGATAAGCACCCAAAACTGTACAATTTATACCCCGAATAGACGTACTTTAGTTGCTAATTCTCGACAATATGGGTCTTATGCGCTTAATTGTTCAATATGCAGGCTTAATTGCAGTTGCGGTATCAAAAGCTATATTTCAAGGCAACTTGCAGTAATATGGTGCTAAATACCCAATTACCAACCCCGTAACATTACCCTAGCCCATCTTAGCCTTAGCGTTCCCCGACCCGTTTGTGTGTTGACTTTGTACTCTATTTTTTTATTATTTTTTAGATTTTTAGTTTGAGTCATTTTTATTTTTAGGATTTATTTAGAATTTCTAGGATTTATTTTCTATTTCATTTTATTTAGTTTAATTTTGATTTTTATTAGTTTTTAGTTTTAGTTTTATTTTATTTTATCTTATTTTATTAGGATTATAATTTTAGGATTTCATGTATTTTTAGTTTTATTAGATTTTGCATTTTCTTTTTAGGATTTTAATTTAAGTTTTATTAGACTTTATTTTTATTTTTTTATTTCTTTTTAATTTCAATGTTAATTTGATTCTTCATTTTATTTTAGAATAGAATTTTATTTTTTAGGTTTTTAGTTTATTTTATTTTAGTTAATGTTATTTTAAGGGTCACAAATTAACACACACAATTACTACACACAGACATACCCACACAACCCCTCACACCTACACCCTAACAATCCTACACCTCACCACATCCTATCATCCTCACCCCCATCTTCAATCTCACTCCCCCATCTCTTTCTCTATTCTCTAAACCACCATTAACCCACTTACCCTCTCTCTCCTACTCCACCATAGCCAACCACCACTAACAGATGTAACATCAACCACAACTCCAATACCCACCAACCCTCCATTCTCTCACCCAGATCGTCGGTGTCCCAAACGACCTGTCCTACCCGTGAACCTGGCGGCACTGCTGGTCAGACCCACGGGAACCCTCTCCCCCTCATCGGCGCCGACCACCTCGTCGGAACCCGCGCCCTCCGGCGGTGACCCATTACCCCGGCGACCTTCCCCTCCGATCGCAACTCAAGTCGTCACCTGCGAACCCAACTCCGGCGACGATGAATCCATTCAAGCCATAGTCAGAAAAAAACCAAAAGCCAAAGACCCATTTCTCATTTTTTTCACCCATTTCCTTTTCTCACGATTTTACCACCTGCATAAACAAAGCCAATCTCAAAAACCAACAAAACCAAATAAAACAAATGCCGCATGTATTAATACACTCATTAAACCTTTTACCCCTTATACCCATTTTACCTCCAACTACCTACTTTAACCCCTTTTTCCATAAATACCCTCACCCATATGAGATTTTTATATCCTCTCAACCCACATGCTCTTCTCACCATTTCAATGCACACTCGTGTCAATTATCCAATATACCCCTACCCTCCATGTGCACCATATAAATTGAAGATTTGGGCCATTTGCAAAAGAGGATCTCAAAATTAGTTTTAAGCTTGGTGTGATAAAATTCTCTCCACCCCTCTATGTTGAGTATTTGCATTTTTAGCAAATACCTCAATATAGAGGTGTGTAGTGAAAATTATCTCGAGGATAAATTTCACCCCACCCCACTATTATGAATTTTTGTATTTTTAGCAATTAATTCAAAATAGATTGATGTAGTGAAATTTATTCCTTATGGGAGGTAAATTATAATCCATTCATTTATGTTGAGATTTTGCATTTTTAGCAATTATCTCAATATAAATTAATGATCTAGAATTTATTTCTTTGGGTGAGTTCTAATGTATAATTTTATAATTTTAGGATTTGCATTTTTAGCAAATCTCTTTTATTATTTAATTGTCCATTATGAATTCATCCACTATCCTTTTTATCATTATTTTGTAGTTTTTAGTTTAGAATCAATAAATACATGAGTGATTGAGATTGAGATAATTTGATGTGTAATTAAGAGAGTGTTGATGTAATTGGAGATTTCATTCCAATTCAAGGCTTAAATGAGTTTGATCTATTCTTCTCTTATTACTTTTAGTTTAATCTTCTTTTGATTTTATTTGTTTATCTTATATTTGTGGATGATGATTATTGAGGGCTAATCTTCCATTCATGGGGTGAAATTTTGAAGCCTTCATGAATCCAATTTAGTTAGTTTATTTTTTAGCACAATTTTATTTACCTCATTTTGTTATTAGCTTTTACATCTTAGTAGTACTTTAAAAATTAGTATATAGTTAGTTAATTAATATTCCCTTGAAAAATTCATAAAAAATAGAAAAAGTAAAAATAGAAAAATATAATAAAATGCAAATGAATCTGTATATATGTCCTCGCCAATTTTGTGTTTCACCCTTAGATTTGGATTGACTCCCTTACTTACCCTCTACACTAGTTTTGTTATAATTTTGTTGATTCAAGGGAATTTTGATAGAAAGAAGTTGCAACAACGACAAAAATCTACATTAGAGGCAATTTTTCTTTTCATCAAATGACGCCGTTACCGATCTTTGGAGCTTGAAGCACTTGCGAGAATTACCTATTTGTGATTCATTTGTATTGCACTTTTTATTTTTTGTGCTATTTTTTTTTATTTTAGAAGGCTTGTATTAGGACTTTATTATCTTGGCTTGTATTGCGCTGCTTAGAGACACCTTCATTTTATTTTTCATTTTAAAAATTATAATAATCGAAGACAAGCGTGATAGGGAAACCGGACAAGGTAGAGAGAGGGTGTCCATTGACGAGGAAACTAAGCCTCTCTACCTTAGGTCGGTAGGACTCCCAGGGATAACTGAGATAGGCGTGATCTCCCCCCGATCGACTCAAATTTTTCGGCACCCCACTGCCTAAAAATCGTGGGAGATTAATTTCTTACACCCTCGAGCCTCTCCTGTTAGCGAGTCCATTCTTTTGTGTGTTTTGTGTGTTCTTACTTGATTTTATTCTCGCATTTATTTTCGAATGGTGTGATGAAGTAATTGACTAAGACCTACACCCGGTCACTCACAAGAAGGGATTTCATCACCCGAATCACTCGCTTACCTTTGTGTGTTACCCTAGCCATCACTAAATTTAAAATCAATCAACTAGGTAGCCCACTAGGAGAATAAATTTTGCAAAGGCGATCACTCATATAAATTCCGTGATTTTTTATCGTCCACGGACTTCATTAAAATTTGACTACCCTTTCATTAAATTTAAAGATAAAAATTGGCTATGTGCTAGTTAGGAAATTTCCTTGACTTGTGTGTGTGTCCAGTTCCATTTTTTTTGGTAATCGATTTTTGTTGGTTCGTCCAAATCTTGAGTCCATATTTTTTCCCCGCCCTTTTTCTTCCAAAAAAAAATCAAAAATATTTTCTTTCTTTCATTTTAGAAAAATCCAAAAATATTTTCTTCCTTTATTTTTACAAAACTCCAAAAATATTTTCTTCCATTATTTTTAGAAAATCCAAAAATATTTTCTTTCATTTTGAAAAAAAAATCCAAAAATATTTTTTCCCCACTATTTTCTTCCAAATAATCCAAAAACATTTTCTTCCCTTAGTTTTTTTTAGAAAAATCCAAAAATATTTTCTCTCCTTTTGAAAAAAAAATCCAAAAATATTTTTTTTTCCCACTATTTTCTTCCAAAAAATCCAAAAATATTTTCTTCCTTTCATTCTCTTAAAATCCCAAAAATATTTCCTTTCTTTTTCAAATTATTCAAAACCCCCCCCCAAAAAAAGAGAAAATCTTGAAAATAAAAAATAAGGCCGTGTTCGGTGTTTCTTCACCCTCACCTTTGTCAATTTATCCAACAAGGCTGACACTTCAGTCTTGTTTGGGGATGATTCCCATCACCCACTTTTTCTGTCGCCCCGCGCTTTCCTAGTTCCTATCTTTAGGGTGAGAATGGTTCGGTCTGGATAAAGACATTAAACTTAGCGCTACCGGGAGACAGCCCGCGTTTCTTGTACTAGTCTCATCCTGTTTGGGGGTGGTGTTTCACATCACCCTATGCTTTACCATGTTATGGACTTGTACAAATTTTTTTTCTCACTTCTTATTCAGGTTTATTATTGGCGATATCTGCCCACTTCATTAGCGGTTCATTCTAGTAATCTCTTTTCTACCTTATGCTCTCAATTTAAAAAAAATCATTTTACTTAACATCGATGACGATGTTCCTTTTTGTTTGGGGGTGGGGAATTTTATCAAAATCGTACCTCTTTTGAAAAATTTTGATTGTAAACCTGATTTTTAAAATTTCGCGCAGTTTCTTTCATCTCACTCATTGATGTGAATTTTCAATCATCCATCTTTCAAAGTCTAGGAAGCAAGCTGGAGGAATTATCTTTTTATAAATAACTTATGTAATACGTAACAAGGCATTTTACACCATGAATTTCTAGACTCAACAAAAAATTGCGCACTTATCACATCATTACGCTTAGAGTAGAGGAGTACTACAACTCTAAAGAGAACCTTAAGGATCACTAGTAGAGACTTTAGCCCGTGAGATTTGTGCCTTTCACCATTTTTGAGAGTTTTACGCAATCTCCGAGTCACAAGTTGATTCAACTTCATTTGGTCCGCACTTAATTGTTGTATGATCTCATTATTCTTCATTTTTAGCTTGATCATTGAGAATGACATCTTTTTCGAGTTGTATGAAATGTGTGTCTTGAAATTTTTCCCGAGCACTAGGATTCTCATCCATACACTCACCCATTTTTCATACCATTTCTCCTTTATTTCACCCATTACCTTACCATATTCCCATTTATTTCCCTCACCATCCATATACATACCGCACCTCATTTCATACATCTTCCATCATTTCAAGTAAAAGAGTGTAATTTCATATGTAAATGTCTTCAGTGTTGAAAAGGGAGAGAAAAAAGAAAAGAAAAATAGCAAGAAAAAGAAAAGAAAGAAAGTGTAGTTAGTTAATTTGAAATAAAGACATTGGTTCTTCATGTATTGAACACTCTTCTCACATATCCATCCATCTTTTATGCATCACACATCCATCACTCATCCTTCATATCATCATATCCTTACAATCTCATTTTCCCCTCACCCATTATCATCCATATTTTTCCATAGGTGTTCGGGAAAATGATAGTCAACGTGGTGAATAACTCGACGTTCTCACTATAGTGATTAGCATTTCTTTCACGAGATCAATTTTTTCTATATGTTTGTTCTTTCTTATGCGTGTGTGAGACGTTTGAAATTGATTACATTTACTCACCTCCTCACACACAAGAGCGATACACTAACCCGAATATCGAGAGTTCGTTTGAGAGAGATATATATCCAGTGAGATTTGAAGTTGAAGCGTTGATTCCGATAAGGCAATCTAGGAATTACTCTTATGATACTCGACCCGTTTTGACTGATTCACACTACACACGTTGAGTTCTAGGAAGGATGTGCCTTGAGTATTTACTTAGCTAAATCTTTTTACACATTCTAGGTTGTATTTCTGAAAATATTTATCTCATGATAGATTGTATGATTATTCTATGTCTAATAAGAGATTGAGTGCCTTTTAATAAATTTTTGCAAATAAGAATTTTTTGGGTATATTTCCTGCAAACCCTCACGAGACACAACTCGTCCTGTAGGGCAACCTATAGGTTTAAAGGCTTGTTGCACATGATAAGTGTAATCGCAAGTGCCCGCGAAAGTGGTACACTTTTGGTTACTTATCTTTCTCTTTCTCTCTATCTTATTGCTCGAGGACAAGTAACTCTCTATTTTGGGGTGGTGTGATAAGCACCCAAAACTGTACAATTTATACCCCGAATAGACGTAGTTTAGTTGCTAATTCTCGACAATATGGGTCTTATGCGCTTAATTGTTCAATATGCAGGCTTAATTGTAGTTGCGGTATCAAAAGCTATATTTCAAGGCAACTTACAATAATATGGTGCTAAATACCCAATTACCAACCCCGTAACATTACCCTAGCCCATCTTACGCCTTAGCCTTCCCCTTCCTGTGTGTGTGTTGACTTTGTACTCTTTTTTTTTTTTTTAGATTTTTAGTTTGAGTCATTTTTATTTTTAGGATTTATTTAGAATTTCTAGGATTTATTTTATATTTCTTTTTATTTAGTTTAATTTTGATTTTTATTAGTTTTTAGTTTTAGTTTTATTTTAATTTATCTTATTTTATTAGGATTAGAATTTTAGGATTTCATGTATTTTTAGTTTTATTAGATTTTGCATTTTCTTTTTAGGATTTTAATTTTAAGTTTTATTAGACTTTATTTTTATTTTTTTATTTCTTTTTAATTTCAATGTTAATTTGAGTCTTCATTTTATTTTAGAATAGAATTTTATTTTTTAGGTTTTTAGTTTATTTTATTTTAGTTAATGTTATTTTAAGGGTCACAAATTAACACACACAATTACTACACACATACATACCCAAACAACCCCTCACACCTACACCCTAACAATCCTACACCTCACCACATCCTATAATCCTCACCCCCATCTTCAACCTCACTCCCCCATCTCTTTCTCTATTCTCTAAACCACCATTAACCCACTTACCCTCTCTCTCCTACTCCACCATAGCCAACCACCACTAACAGATGTAACATCAACCACAACTCCAATACCCAGCAACCCTCCATTCTCTCACCCAGATCGCCGGAGTCCCAAACCCAACCCTTTCCCCACCATCTCGTCCTCCTATCGCCGGCGGCGTGGTCAACCCAGGGATACTCCGGCTGGTGCGACCCAAACTCGCAGCCCATGACCCACTTCCCTCGCCGGCGTACCGAACGACCTGTCCTACCCCTGAACCCGGCGGCACTGCGGATCAGACCCACTGGAACCCTCTCCCCCTCATCGGGGTCGACCACCTCATCAGAACCCCCGCCCTCCGGAGGTAACCCATTACCCCGGCGACCTGCCTTTCCGATCGCGACTCAAGTCGCCACCTGCGAACCCAACTCCGGTCACGATGAATCCATTCAAGCCCTAGTCAGCAAACAAAACCAAAAGCAAAAGACCCATTTCTCATTTTTTCACCCATTTCCTCTTCTCACGATTTTACCACCTGCATAAACAAAGCCAATCTCAAAAACCAACAAAACCAAATAAAACAAATGCCACATGTGTTAATACACTCATTAAACCTTTTACCCCTTATACCCATTTTACCCCCAACTACCTACTTTAACCCCTTTTTCTATAAATACCCTCACCCATATTATATTTTTATATCCTCTCAACCCACATGCTCCTCGCACCATTTTCATGCACACTCATGTCAATTATCCAATATACCCCTACCCTCTATGTGCACCATATAAATTGAAGACTTGGGCCATTTGCAAAAGAGGATCTCAAAATTAGTTTTAAGCTTGGTGTGATAAAATTCTCTTCACCCCTCTGTGTTGAGTATTTGCATTTTTAGCAAATACCTCAATATAGAGTTGTGTAGTGATTATTATCTCGATGATAAATTTACCCCACCCCTCTATTATGAATTTTTGCATTTTTAGAAATTAATTCAAAATAGATTGATGTAGTGAAATTTATTCCTTATGGGAGGTAAATTATAATCCATTCCTTTATGTTGAGATTTTGCATTTTTAGCAATTATCTCAATATAAATTAATGATCTACAATTTATTTCTTTGGGTGAGTTCTAATGTATAATTTTAGGATTTTAGGATTTGCATTTTTAGCAAATCTCTTTTATTATTTAATTGTCCATTATGAATTCATCCACTATCCTTTTTTTTTTATTATTTTGTAGTTTTTAGTTTAGAATCAATAAATACATGAGTGATTGAGATTGAGATAATTTGATGTGTAATTGAGAGAGTGTTGATGTAATTGAAGATTTCATTCCAATTCAAGGCTTAAATGGGTTTGATCTATTCCTCTCTTATTACTTTTAGTTTAATCTTCTTTTGATTTTATTTGTTTATCTTATATTTGTGGATGATGATTATTGAGGGCTAATCTTCCATTCATGGGATGAAATTTTGAAGCCCTCATGAATCCAATTTAGTTAGTTTATTTTTTAGCACAATTTTATTTACCTCATTTTGTTATTAGCTTTTACATCTTAGTAGTACTTTAAAATTTAGTATATAGTTAGTTAATTAATATTCCCTTGAAAAATTCATAAAAAATAGAAAAAGTAAAAATAGAAAAATATAATAAAATCCAAATGAATCTATAAATATGTCCTCACCAATTTTATGTTTCACCCTTAGATTTGGATTGACTCCCTTACTTACCCTGTACACTAGTTTTGTTATAATTTTGTAGATTCAATGGAATTTTGATAGAAAGAAGTTGCAACGACAAAAATCTACATTAGAGGCAATTTTTCTTTTCATCAATAAACGCAATAAAATCTAAACAGATAATCCCTAAAAACTGAATCAGAAATAACCCCTATAACTAATATAAATCTGAAATTTTAACCCAAAATAAGAAGGAAAAGAATGAGTTAATTGGATATATATGATGTATGAAACTAAATATTTAAACCAAAGACCCAAAAATCCAAAACCAGTACTCAAAAATAAGAGAAAAATGAGTAAACAATTATACAAATTTATTTTTATACAAAAAATTTGAAATTCAGAAATATGTAGAAAGTAATTAGAAAAGTGTTGGGAGAAAACTTCTATCTACATAAGTAACAAAACTTTCACATAGGCATTTTACTATGCATCTTACATACGCAAAATATATAATGAAAAAGTGTATTTAACATTAAAATCCCACAATCTTTGACAATAAATTATGATTTTCAATCACATTTGAATGCCTTGTAATATATCTTTGACAATAAATTACCATTTTCATTATATTATTTATTTATTTATAAATTTATTTAATTGATTATCCTTTTTTATCTCCTAGCTCTTTACTAGGAATAATGTCAATATGTTGGCTGCATGGACTTGCTTTTGAGCCAAGCGTGTGTGGAGGGGCACTGCACGTGTAACATTTGTTTTTGTATACATAATTTAATTGGATGCGAGACATGTTTCGTCATTTGTGCTCATTTGATTTGCAGGGGTCTGTAGATGATAAGTCAAGTTATGGAACGTTGAATTTAGTCACCAAAGAAAAGAAGATAAGAGAAATCATAGAGGAGAGTTTGAAGTTGGTATGAGTGTGCGCCAACAATTAATGATTAACTTGTTTAATTAAATTCTAATTTTTAATTCCAAAAATCCTAACTCTTGCCACCAAATTATGACAGACTAAATAAATCAAACCAAGCATGCAAAGTCAATCAAAATATGTGGAAAAATACCCTAAAGGAGAAACCCATTTATTTTACTATAGTATGTAACGACTTACAATCACAGCAAAATATAATTTTGACGCATGAATACCCGCAGGCGTTGGTTCGTTGTCATTGGCGTATGTCAGCAAGAGATCCCACAAGAACTCCAATATCAGCAGTGGATAAAGACCTTTCTTCTCCATAAGGTTACTCTAAAATGAGTCGAACAATTGTATCTAGGGTTTAAATATTCACACAAATGTTTAGGAAGGATTTGTGAATCAACAAGGCATTAAACCTTGAAAAAATGAAGTCTATTTCCGGGCAGAATATTTGCAGAAACGTCAGTGCCAAAAGACTTGTAAAACGTGTAGAATGTCACTTCTTTAAATACAAAATTTGAGGCGGTGCATCGCTCGAACGAAGTAGAGGTGTTGCTCAAACGTTAGGCCATGTCGCACGAACGACCAACCAATCTCGCTCGAACAATGTCAGTGGGATTTTTCCCTTCACGTCTATACTTAGAAAAAAAATCATATTTTGAAGTAAAAACGTTTCAACCCTTTAAAAATATTTTATAAAAATCTCCCAAATATTTATGTAAATAAAAAACATTGCAAATAAATTATTTTACCATAATCACGAGTGGAGTAGTGGAAACAGTTGAAGAGTACCTTGCATGTTGTATGATGCATGTATGAAGATGATGGATGCGTGGATTCGGATCAAGGCCATCGTGGATGATCATATTGGCGTGCCGAATGTAACGGTATCAGACATACTAACTGGGATCTAGGAAAAATAGAAAATTTCATAGTTTCTAACTCGAACATATATAAAATCACGCCTTACAAATCTCCTCCTATGTTTATATTGTGGTACATACATAAAAAATTCGCATTATGCACCCAAACTAAACCCAAATGACATACAACTTAATATCTCCATTAAACCCAAAAACTAGAAATACTAAATGCATGTCTTCAAATAAACTTCAACATCTTCAAATCTCCAACTCTTCAATCTTTATTTGTCATTATTAGGGTGTGCAAAAATAATCCTCAATTAAGTACCCACACATGAGATAAGAAACAATAGTTTGAAATATAATGATAAGCAAATGTAAGTATCAATTTATGCTCAAACAAATCACTATAAAATCAAATAAAATTCTCCCCCATAATTTGTTCTCCCCCTTTTTACGATTTCCCCAAATAGAGAAATACGAATAACATAAGCAAATGCAAATGGAGAATGGCACAAGGTAATCAAACTTTCTCTTTTTGAAATTTTGTAAATTTTTCTTACAAAAAATCACACGATGAAAGAACACCAAAACAACCAAGTTGGTGATAGAGGAAATGTATGGATGTGAACAAATTGGACATGAAAATTAATACATACAACCATAATATATATGCACGATGAAAGTTGGATATTCCTAACGAATGAACTCAACATCTTCCTTAGGTGTAAAAATTGTGGAATTAAAATAAATTGACTTAATCAACTCAACAAATCAAAGCTCAAAGTGATTTCAACACCATCAATGTTCAAAACGTTGTAACGCTTTTTCATGACTTTCAAGGACGTGCAAACTCGTTTTTCATTTCTTTCCAGCGAAACTCTGTCACAAATAAATAATCATTAAATTTGTTTCTTTTGGGTGATGAAATTAAAACCTATTGGCCCATTTGATTTGGTATATTTTGCTTTTTGTTGCCATTTAATATTTTCAGGCTCTTTTCAAACGGTGGATTTTACGACGAGTTAATTTTGAACTCTTGCAACCTTTTACCATGATTCACTCATCATATTTTGTTGCAATTAAATCCTCACGGTAAACAATTTTTACATGCACTACTATCTTGTCAAGTTTCATCGCATTTTGGTCATTGTATAGACAAAATTGAGATGGAAACACTCAAGCCAATATGTGATAGACAAGTACAATACTCAAATAATACCATGCATGAGTGAAATAAAGGAGATAAGGAGAAAAACATGTAGAATATATCACTAATCACATCTCAAAGACTCCAAACAATGTAAAGCACATGGATGAAATGATGTAGCATCTCAAATCACTATCAAACAGTCACGTGAAATATGGAATGAAGTTGTGACTATGGCTATCTTAAATGTTCATCCATAAATGGTGTAAACAAAATACAAAACTCGTTTTGCGTTTCTCAAATTTTTTTATAAAATGAAAATCTTTTTGAATTTATCTAAAAAAATTCAAAAAATAAAATCTTTTTGGATTTTTCAGGATAAAAAAAAACAAATAATGATTCAAATGATACAATCTAGAGATAGGAATCAGATGATATGAACATGAAAAATGCATCATACTCTAGACATGATGACCACTCCTTATTCAAGTGTGAAATTCCGAAAGAATTTCTAAGACGCTCGAATCTAAGCGCATCAAAAGGCTTCTTGAAAATATCAGCTAACTAGAGGTATGTAGATACAAAACTTAAGGATACGACCTTTTCCACTACAAGTTCACGAATAAATTTCTCACTTATCCTAATATTCTTTGTGAGTGAATGATGGACTGGATTACGGGATATGTGTATCGCGCTCGTGTTATCATGGGAAATAGTCATGATGTCCTGTGATATCCCATAATCCTTTAGCATTTACTTCATCAACAGAAGTGGCGTGCAATAACTCCCGGTGACTATGTACTCAGCCTTCGTAGTTGACCAAGAGCTGGAGTTTTTCTTCTTGCTTAACCAAGAAACAAGAGCATAACCAAAGAAGAACACCCACCAGAAGTGCTCCTACATCCATTTGCATCCCCGGCCCAATTGGCATCCGAACAGGGAGATAAATGGTCACCGATATCAAAGGAATACCAAATGCCATGTGATAGAGTCCCACTCACGTATTTGATAATATATTTAAGAGCGAGTAACAGTGACTCTTTTGCGGATGCCTGATATCGTGCAAAGACTCCAACACTAAAGGTAGGTGTGGACAAAAATAGACAGACCCAAATGGACCGAACTGAACCGAATAAAAAATTAAGGCTATTTTGAAACCGGTCCACACAAACTAAAAATCGATTAAATCGGTCTGGTCTGTGGTCCACTATATTAAAAGGACGATTTGGATCGGACCGAACCGATTCTCGTATATATATAATATAAATAATATTATTATTTTTCTTATATATAGTTTTTGAATTAATGTATATAACGTATGAATTTAATTTAGAACATTTTATATATGTATAGACATTTTTTTTATTTGGGTTAAGAAAACCCATGTAAATATCACTTAGGGTTTCGAGTATTATTATTTTTAAAAATTTTGTAGATATATTTGTGAGAACAATAAATAAAAACATTCATAAAAAATTATATATATATATATATATATATATATATATATATATATATATATATATATATATATATATATAATAGGTCTAATACCGAAATTGTAACCCGGATTGAACCGAAAAAATCCAGGACCGGATTAATAGGTTAATCGAATTAATCAGTCCGATCTCGGTCCAAAAAATTTAGGACTGAATATTCGGTCTAGTCCAAAAAAATAGGCAAAAATTGGACCAGATCGGATCGTGTCCACCCTTAACTAAATGCGATGTTAGGACGAATGGCAATCAAGTAGAGAAGACCACCTATCATACTCTGATACAAGGTTTGCTCTACGTCCTTGCCTGAAGTGTCCTTGCTAAGCTTTGTTGAGGTACGCATCGGTGTATGTGTGTGCTTAGCGAAGTCTAAACCAAATTTCTTCACAAGGTCTCTAATATGGATTGGGAGATGAACATCCCATCCATTAGCTGACGAACCTGAAGAACTAGGAAGAAAGAAAGCTTGCCTACCATGATCATCTCAAACTCACTCATCATCTCCTCCTCAAAGTGGTGAGCATGCTGGGAGCATGTGGATCCAAAGACTATGTCGTCCACATAGACTTGGGCAACCAAAATAGCACCGTTATCTTTCTTGACGAACAATGTCATATCAAATCCCCCCTCTTGAAGCCACGGGATAAGAGATAGGAAGTAATCCTCCAGTACCAAGCATGGGGTGCTTGCTTCAAACCATACATGGCTTTTCTCAAAACATAGACGTAATCAGGGTGCCAAGGGTCTTCAAACCCTTTTGGTTGTTCCATATTAACCTCCTACTGTAGAATGCCATTTAGAAAGTCCCACTTGACATCCATCTGATATAACTTGAAGCATAGATGACATACGATGGAGAGTAGTAAGCAAACGAACTCAAGCCTCACAACAGGAGCGAATATCTTATCAAAGTCTACATCCTCTATCTGTGTGTAGTCTTGAGCGACTAACCTAGCCTTATTTTGAATAATAGTACCAGTCTCATCCACCTTATTCTTGAAGATCCACTTGGTACCTATCACATTTGTCTCACTAGGTCGGGGGACTAGTTCCCATACCTCATTCTTTTTAAATCGAATCAACTCATCCTCTATAGCACATATCTAGTGTTCATCTTTGAATGCTTCCTTATAGTTCTTGGGATCAACTTTGGACGTGTAGAAAGCATGGCTAACGACGTTCTCTAGCTGAGCACGAGTCTTGAACCCCTAGGGGGGGATCTCCTAGAATAGTAGAAGGATCATGACTCTTGCAAACCCAAGCAGGAGTGTCCCCTAAGTCAGGAATGGGGTCCACTCTGGGTGTGGGAGGCATAATGGGATCATCAATAGAAAGCGTGCAATCCTCACATAAAATGTTAGAATTAACAAACGCCGGTGGTTCGTCATCTTGCACAGTGACATTCATTGACTCCATAACCTTAGAGTTACTCAGGTTAAAAACCCGATATGCTCTACTAGTCGATGAATGTCATAACAATATTCCCTAGTCACTTCGGGAGTCAAACTTTCCTAATTGCTCTCTATCCCGTAGGATGTGGCATTTACTACCAAAGACACGAAAATATGAAAGGTTGGGTTTCTTTGCAGTCCATAATTCGTAGGGCATTTTAAGTGTGTGTGGATGAAGGTAAACCCTATTCACCATGTGGCATGCGGTAGACACCACTTCTGCCCAAAATCTCCTAGCAACTCTACGACCTAAAAGCATAGATTTAGCCATCTCCTGAATCGTCCGATTCTTCCTCTAAACAATCCCATTTTCCTGAGGAGTCTTCATGGACGAAAATTCATATTTTATCCCCAGGCTATCACAATAAATATCTACTTTGGCTTCCCTAAACTCAGTGTCATTGTCAATGCGTATTCTATTGATAGTGACTCGGTGTTGATTTTTCAGGACACGACACTTAGTCATACGAAATTACACAACATCGGATATATCTCTCAGAAAACTTACAGTCGAATAACGATAGAAATAAACTACCATCACGAGGATATACATCTTACCATCCAAACTCCTAGTACGAGTAGGACCCATAGGATCCATGTGTATCAACTCAAGCACTCGTGAAGTGGTAATGCAATTCAACTTCCTGTGGGGACTACGAACTTTCTTTCCCAAGTAATAGGGTCCACAAACAGCGAAAGACGGCTTTCTAAGTGATGGCAAGCCATGAACTAGGTCCATATTTTCTATTTCTCCAAATATCTAAAGTTCATATGACTTAGACATTGATGCGACAAATCTATAGGAGTCATTATGGCGCTATTGCAGACAAATGAGGACTTGGGCACAATACCATAACAACTATTTTCACTCCTCACCCCTTGCAATAGAAGTTTACCGTCTTGGTCATGAACATTGCATTCGTTTTGATCGAACTTTACTATAAAGTCAGCGTCGCATAGCTGGCTAATGCTGAGAAGGTTTGCTTTCAAACCTTTGACGTACAAAATATTCTCTAGCTTAGGAAATCCTGGTATCTCTAATGTACCTCATCCTACTATGCCATATTTTCTCCCATCTCTGAAGGTGACTTTACCTTCCTTGCGATCATTTTAGGTAGGTAAAAAATAAGACATCACCTGTCATGTGTCTGGAACACCCACTATCGAAGTACGACTGAGAAGTGTTATTTGTTAGAACACATTATATATTGACTTACTTAAGTCTCTATATATAGGAGTTTGAACTAGTTTGGATATTGAGACAAAGTAGGTTAGTTTTTATGAGTTGCTCTATCTCTCAAAGGTTCAAGCATGAATGAAGAAATCCAGCCCAAGAAATCCTCAAGATCACATAAAGGGAAGTTAATTCTATCTTATAACCACTTTAGAACACTTGCACTGCATATTTTATAGTTCATATGTGCATATGTTGTTTTAAACAGTTTAACCAGTTTTTACAAATCTACTTAATTCCTTATAATATTTTAAACACATTTTAAATAATTTTTGAAATTATTAAAATTTGGGTTTTAAAACTATTGGGATTAAAAGTTGAATTATGTAAAATAGTTTTTTTCATTAAAAGTTGTGTTGGGTAGGATCTTAAAGCGCTAGATACTTTAGGGGGATAATGTAATTATTTTTAAAACACACATTTTTTAGCCGTTATCTATCTTACACGTGTTTGCTCCAAAGTTGTTAATTTTGTGTTTTCTCATAGACACATTCTTTACATTCATTCTCAACCCTTAGATGCTCATTATCGACATTCTGCATGTGTTTTTTAGCAATCCATGTGTAACTAGTCTTATCCAATCAGCGTTAGTGATTTCCACAGCTTATATTAAACCGTTAGATCGGGAGTCAACTGGTCAAAGATAATCTCAGCCCTTGGATTGTCTCAGACGTTCGAGATTCTACCTTAGCTACTATATAATCCCATGTAGTCTCACCCATTAGAGACTTTTGTCTTTCATACAAACTGAGAGAAAAAGAGAGATTAAAGAGGAGATAGAAGGGAGAAGAGAGAGAAAAGAAATAGAGAGAAGAGAGAGAGAGAGTAGAAACCCTAATCTTCGAAACCTCAAACCTCTGAAGTGTTTTCCATTCACCCAAACACCATAACCTTCAAAGTTTCATACACCAGAAAACCAAAAAGTTGAGAGTTATATACATTTAGGAATTCTGTGAGTTTGGTGTTGGGTTTACGAGACATTTGAAGACCTATTCAAGTCTTAGTTTCTCTCATAACTCATCTCTAAGAGAATCTCGAGTTTCACTCTTGAAACTTGAGTTTTTATACAAGAGAATATCACATGCTTAAATTTTCGTTATTATTGTCTTTTGGATCTTTTTATTTTAGATCCTTTTTGTTTCAAGAAATTTTGAAAAAGAAACTTCTGAGTTTCAAGGCTACATCCGATCTCTATAACGTTTGTGTTTCTGATCTTATATTTCACGATTTGTGAAATAAATGTGTAAAAAAATAAAAAGAAACACATAGGAACTTGGCTAGTTTTAAAAGAAAGGTTGTTTTTCAGATCTGATCTTAAAAAGAAGTTATTTCTCAAAATAATTTGAATCATTTCTACATGTCATATAGAACCTCTTGATTTATAGGAATTTTTCTGTATAAATAATTTAAGAGGGTGAGCTGCATAAATTTTCATTTATTGCACATCACAAACGCATTCTCACACGAATAATTAGTCACAGTGGTTCTGTTTGAGAAACTTGGATAATGAAAGAGTTGCTAGAATATGAAGTCAAGGAAAATGAGATCAAGGAAAAGGAAAAGAAGCAACTAGAAAAGATTAGTTCTAGTCTGAAAACCTTTGGAGTGGAGTAGCTCATGTAGGTATAACTCTGAACTTAGATTTAGGATCTTGTGTGCTTGCTTGAGTGTTGTAAATTGATTCTTTATTTTAGTGGATTTTTGGTTTGTGCCGTAGAGGGCACCATGGATGGTTCCCTTGATTAAGGGTTTTACCACGTTAAAATTATTGTGTTCTTTACTTTGAATTGTCTTAATTTCTGTTGTGATTGGTACTGCATGTTCGACTTAGTAGATGGTTTTTAATTTTTAAAACCTAAGGTAATATACTACCAAATCTAGACTACGTATTCAGAAAACAATTTTGAACACAAGTGTTTGTATTCAAAAAAGTTTTGTCCAAAAAGTTTATTCAGAGTTTACTCAACTTATAACATTTTATTATTAATCTAGTAAACAATTTTTCCATGAGGTATCAGAGCAGGACCATCTTTTGTGATCCTGAAACTTAAGAAATTATTTTTGAAACTTCTTTCAAAAATTCTGAATATGGAAGAAGGTTTTGAGAAGTTTGGTAACCTCTCCAGACTATCACTTTTTATTGGAAACAAATTTTCATACTGGATTGTACGCATGGTTGCTTTCATTAAAGGAACCCTTGGCGATGTTGTCTAGAAAAATGATGGAAAGAGGGAATGAACATCCTACTAAGGCTATCTCTGAAACTAATCCAACAAGGATTAAGAAAATTCTTAGTGAATTTACTCAGGAGGAGAAAAAGGCATCTCTAGATAATAACAAAGGCAAGAATGCCCTTCTTATATCCATTAATGAAAACTAATTCAAAAGAATATCCATATGTTCGACTTCTAAATAGGCATGGGACACTCTTGTCACTGCTCATGAAGGTGATGAAAGAGTTAATGCAGGAAAAACTCAAATGCTAGTCCAGCAATACAACAACCTGATAATGGATGCCAATGAATCCTTTGACGATTTCTACATTAACTTAAATTTCTGGTATTATGATATTGGCACCTCCTCAAGCATGTTAAGTATCCCTAAGATTCTAACAAGAAAGACCGCGCAACCCTTCGCAAACTGGCTAGCCAATACATTATCTATGATAAAGACCTGTTCAAGAGAAACTTTAATGGAACCCCTTTACACTACATCGCAGGGGATGACATTGAAGAAATGATGCAGAAAGTCCACAACGGGGAATGAGGACCCCATATGAAAGGCAATATGGTTGCCAAGAAGATCATCCAACAGGATTACTATTGGACTATCATGGTTCAGGATTGCACTGCCTATGTTCGAAGATGTCTTAAATGCCAACAGTTCTACAACCTCCAACACTTACCTTCACAAGAATCGTACAACATCACTTATCCCTGATTGTTCTCCACATAGGGCATCGATATCATAGGGAAAGTTACACCCAATGCCTCCAACGGGCATGAATTCATATTGGTTGCCATTTATTACTTCACAAAATGGGTCAAAGTCGAGTCATACATAGTTCTAAATGCCAAAAGGTGGCCAAGTTCATCTGAAAAAATATCATCTATCGTTATGAGGTCCCGCTTTATCTAGTGTCAGAAAACGGGTTACATTTCAAGGTAAAAGTCACATAAGTATTCAACGAGTATGGTATCAAGAGACAGAAATATTCTCCCTACCGACCTCAAACCAACGATGCGGTCAAAGCCGCTAATAAGAACCTCAAAAAAATCATTTGAAAAATTATCGAGAGTTACCGAGATTAGGCTAATCGGATCCCTTACTCCCTCTTGGTCTATCGCACTTTAGTTGGAGCATCTAAAGGGGCTAACCCTTATTCTCTGGTATATGACATGGAAGCAGTCCTACCCATTGAGCTAGAAATTCCTTCACTACGCATCATGCTTGAAAGTAAAGTCAGCGAGAAAAACTTGCATTGAATCCGTCTTAACAAGTTTTCACTCTTGGATGAAAGGAGACTGAAGGTCCTATATCATACACAAGGGTATCATCGTCGAATAACACGATCATTCAATAAGAGAGTCAAGGATCGTGGTGTTTGAGAAGGGGATTCAGCCCTTAAAGAAATCATAGAGCTTATCTGGGTCCCCAAAGGGAAATTCAAGCCCAATTGGAGTGACCCCTACATTGTGAAGAAGATCCTATCCGGTGATGCTACTATGCTCACTGATCTCGATAGGGGGAGAGATATCGCTTCTAGTCAACTTGCAATGTCTCAAGAAATTCTACCCTTAATCTTGGTGCGCTACAACTCTTCTCATCACCCTTTAATTTAAAAAAAATAATTTCCCTCTACTCATAACTATGTGGGGCCTAATCCTCTAAAAATCTTTTTACTTTCAAAAAGGGAACTCAGAAAATTTTCAAATCCCCCAGAGGAACGTAGGCATCTCATACGCTTCAAATGATCACAACCATGTTCTTTTTCACAAAATGCTATTCTTTTCTTACCTCCGAGAACGATGGTTAATTTTTATCATTTACATAAACAAAAGGATTATGTATGCCTTAGCGATTGGTATAGATAATTCAAATGCAAAACTCATCAAGAGGCATAATGGTAAGCACCCATACATTAACCACACAACAATCACCACACCTTCACCCATACATTAACCGAATTCCACTTTATCATACATCCATACACCTTCCATTTTCCATATTATCACCATATATCATACCACCCATTTCCATATCAATTCCATTTTCCACCCACTATATTGAAAAAGGGAAGAGTGTTGAAAGTAAAAGGAGAAGGTCCGTCAAAGAAAGTGTTTGCATTTTTAGCGAATATCTCTCCCAAAGCTGATTCAGATGGAGAAAAATTAAATACATGTCTATGCTGGGGTATTTGTATTTTTAGCAGATTTATCTCAAACATTGATGTGTATTTTGAAAAGAAAAAAAAATTAAAAGGAGAAGGTCCGTCAAAGAGAGTGTTTGCATTTTTAGCGAATATCTCTCCCAAAGCCGATTCAGATGGGGAAAAATCAAATACAAGTCTATGCTGGGGTTATTTGTATTTTTAGCAGATTTATCTCAAATATTGATGCGTATTTGAATACGAAGAAAAATAGAAAGTTACAGTTAAGAAATAAAGACATTTGTTCGTCTATATGTGATACACTCTTCTCAAATATCCACCATCCATCCATCATATCACCATCCTACCTCATGTCATCCCACTCTTATCACTCTTATCTCATCCATCATCCATCATATCACCATCCTACTTATACCATCTTTCCCATTTCATTTCCCCCTCACCCATAAACATCTATATTCTCCCCTAGGTGTTTGGGCAAATGAAAGTCAACATGGTGAATAACTTGATGTTCTCACTATAGTGATTAGCATGCTTTCATGAGATCATTTTTCTTTCTATATGTTCGTTCTTTTTTATGTGTGTGAGACATTTGAACTTCCTTACATTTACTCCCTCCTCACACACAAGAGCGATACACTAACCTAAATCTCGAGAGTTTTTTTGAGAGACATATATCCAGTGAGATTTTGAAGTTGAAGCGTTGATTTCGAAAAGGCAATCTAGGAATTACTATTGTGATACTCGACCCATTTTAGCTGATTCACACCACACACGTTGAATTCTAGGAAGGATGTGCCTTGAGTATTTACTTAGCTAAACTTTTTATGCATTCTAGCTTGCATTTCTCAAAATATGTTTCTCGTGATGGATTGTGCGATTATTCTACGTCTAATAAGAGATTGAATGCCATTACAAATAAAGAATTTTGTGAGTAAATTCCCTGCAACCCCTCACGAGACACAACTCATCCTGTAGGGCAACCTATAGGTTTAAAGGCTTGATGCACATGCTAAGTGCAATCGCAAGTGCCCGCGAAAGTGGTACACTTTTGGTTTCTTATCTTTCTTTCTCTCTATCTTATTTCTCGGGGACTAGCAACGCTTTGTTTGGGGGTGGTGTGATAAGCACCTAAAAGTGTACATTTTATACCCCGAATAAACGTATTTTATTTGCTAATTCTCAGAAATTTCATACTTATGATAGTATTTGTTTGTTTTGTATCTCGATAAGCGTTTGTGGAGTTTAAAGTGATAATTCAAGGCAAATGCGCGACAAAAGTGGCTTAATCCCGTAACATGAACCTTGTCCCGTGCCAAAAGCCGAGCCTAAACTGTCCACAGTGAAACCTGTGTGTGTGTTGAGTTTGTACTTTTATTTTTTTAGATTTTTATTTTGTGTCGTTTTATTTTTTAGGTTTTATTTTAGATTTATTTAGAATTTCAAGGTTTTATTTTCTATTTTTATATTTCTTTTTAATTAGTGTGATTTTATTTTGATTTTTATTAGTTTTTAGTGTTTAGTCTTATATTATTAGGATTAGTTTTTTTAGGGATTCATTTATTTTTAGTTTAGTTAGATTTTACATTATATTTTTAGGATTTTAGTTTTAGTTTTAATAAATTTTTATTTTTATTTTCATTTTTAATTGAGTCTTTATTTTATTTTTAGAGTAGGATTTTATTTTTAGATTTTTATTTTTATTAGTTTTTTTGAGTTAGTTAGTTTTTATTCTAAGTTGCAAATTTAACACCCCCCCTACCTACACACACTCACCTACATCTACTAACCCCTCACTGACACACCAATACCATACACCCTCACACACCCTAACCCCACCACATCATCTTATTCCCTACACCCTTTTCACTCTCTCTCCTCAAATCCTCCATTAACAACATCTTAACCACCATAAACACCACATTTAACAACCAATAACCCACTCTCAACTCCCTTACTAGCTATCCGACCTCCATACACACAAACAACAACCCTTTTAACTTGCCAAAACCGTTACCAACCCGGACCCAATTCGACCATCATCCACCTGTCAAAAGCCTCCACCTGAATCCGAACCTGATACCCTTGCTATACCCATGCACCTAATAATCTCAAACCAGCGGCCAAAACACGACCCGATCGAACCAACCTCCAAAACCCGCCTTGACCACCTCACAACTAGACGCTGCCATAGACCCACTCCTCCAACCCGACCCCTGCGCGAAAAACCCAACTCGGATCCAACGAACCATAACCAGTCAGCGTCCAACACCCTCTCAAACCCGACGAAATCCGGATACCCATCTCCAACCCGATTCAACCCACGACCGAGACCTTATCTCTTGGACCCAAACCAACCAGTACCCAACCCCATTATCCAATCCATACCCATCTCATTTGAATCCACATGACCCATTTCACCTAAACCCATATCCTTTTTTTTCCAAGACATGGTTTTCTACCTGTTAACAAAACCAAGTGAAAGCCAAAGACCCCAAAACAAACAAACACCACGTGTATTAAAAATACCCCTTTTAACCCAATTTCCATTTTACCACCAAACAAA
This sequence comes from Sambucus nigra, assembly GCA_949130495.1. Taxonomy (NCBI): domain Eukaryota; kingdom Viridiplantae; phylum Streptophyta; class Magnoliopsida; order Dipsacales; family Adoxaceae; genus Sambucus; species Sambucus nigra. The sequence goes on from OX422216.1 coordinate 372,281,752, forward strand.
CTTCCACCCAACTAAACCCCCTCTCTTAACCACGACCTCACCCAACACACATGCACACTTGTGCAATTCCCAAAAATAACCCTCACACATGTCTCACCTCTCATGCACAATTACCTTACCCAATTTTCCCCTAACTCTATGTTTGCCGTGTATAAATTGGAGATTGGTGCCCTTTTGAAGAGGTCTCAAATTTAGTTTTTAAAACTCTTGTGTGGTAAATTTTTCTACACTCCTCTATAAAGAGTATTTTCATTTTTAGCAAATATCTCAATATAGAGGTGTGTAGTGAAATTTATCTCTAGGATGAATTCCACCTCATCCCTCTATAATGATTTTTTGCATTTTTAGATATTATTTCAAAATAGATTGATGTAGTTGAATAATCCCTTATGGGAGGTAAATTCTAATCCATTCCTTTATGTTGAGATTTTGCATTTTTAGCAAATATTTCAACATAAAACAATGATCTAGAATTTATTTCTTTGGATGAGTTCTATTGTAAAATTTTATAATGTTAGGATTTGCATTTTTAGCAAATCTCATTTATTATTTAATTCTCCATTATGAATTCATTCATTATCTTTTTTTTATTTTGTAGTTTTTATTTTAGATTCAATAAATACATTAGTGAGGTATTGTGATTGAGAGAATTTTGATGTATAATTGAAGAGTTTCTCCAATTAAAGTACAAATGGGTTTTATCTATTCCTCTCTTATTACATTTATTTTAATCATCACATGCTTTCATTTGTTTATCTTATATTTTTGGATGATTATTATTGAGGGATAATCTCCCATTAATGGGATGTACGCTCATGAGTCCAATTTAGTTAGTTCACTTTTTAGCAAAATTTTGTTTACCTCATTTTTTATTAGCTTTTACATCTTAGTTAGTACTTTAAAAATTAGTATATAGTTAGTTAATTAATAATCCCTTGAAAAATCCATAAAAAAATAGAAAAAGCAAAAATAGAAAAATATAATAAAATGTAAATGAATTTACACTTTTGGCTTCTCATATTTTGTGTTTCATCCTTAGAGTTGGAAAGATACTCCCTTACTTACCCTATACATATTTTGAGTTTATTTGTAGGTTCAAGGGAATTTTGATAGAAAATAATTTTCAACAACAATGAAAAAACACAAATACATTAGAAAAGAAATTTTTCGTCTATCACACAACAATATAATTGAAAAAATTTATTTATGAAAAATTCCGTTACAATTACATCGGTGTAGGGAGTCAAACAACTTCCCCCGCCATCCTAACCTTATTTTCATAAAAATAAAACAAGCCTAAATACTCCTAAAACAACCTTCCCAAAAGAAAATAACCAGATATATAACCAAACACCATACAAAAAGCTTCACAAGTAAAACTCCCTAGGGATTCTACCCGGAGCTGCCAGAAGAACTAGCCCCGTCATCATATACATATTGGGATCCCCAAACTTTCCCTTTTTGGATGGAATACCGAAGGCTCTCCATGGAATGGAACGGTAAGCCCAGACCGGTCTAGGAAAAACAATTCAACCTCCCTTTATGGTGTCAGACATGGCAAACCACCTATGCCTGGTCTCCTCGGCTAGCATCTTTGCAACTTCCATCCTCCACAAACACTTCATGTAGTCCCCAATAACATGCCAGACTCGACTTACAAATTGGGAGGATGGGTTGATGGTCGATGATTCTCCCATAGAGAGCCCAACCGTATACGCATGCTATCTGTCAAATCCTCCACAAGAGAGAAGTCTAGTGTCCGATGTGGCACAATCTTCTCCCACCCAAATTGATGCAGGAGTCGCCAGGGAAAGTAGAAAAATGTCTTCTGAAGGCCAACCAACCAAACATACTTGTATTCCCCCAATTCTAGAAAAGGCTGCAACTCTCCTCACCAAGGCATTGACCAATGCAAACCTCGAGCTCCGCGCTTCACTAACTAGTTCTCCCAACTCTCTATATTCAGGCCCACACTGATAAAGTAGCGAGTAAAAAAGTTTGACATAACTGCCAAGGGATATTCAGGTAGGGCCACCATACGAAATCTCTCTGATAGCCACATGAATAGCATAACTGGCCTACCCCTCAGGAAGTTAGAACGACCTTCCCGCTAAACATCCAGACCATTCAGAGTCTTTGTCAGTATCACCACCATAGGATTATGATGGTATGACATCCACGCATTGATGGCAGCAAGTTGAGGATCCACCAGCAGGTCCCCGATCACCAGCAGTAGCTTCGAAGTTAAGCCAATGGCAGTAACTCCAACATTAGTACCATCTTTTCAACACAATCCAACGAAGGCAGCAAGCTCCACCTTATAACCAATCTTTCTATCTCCTGTTACATATACCAAGTAAGCCTCCAAGGCCTTCCTTCACTCAAAAATTCAAAAAAACTCATTTTTTCTACTTTTTCTCAAAATAAATCCTTTCAAAAGGGAAGCCATTTTTCAACCAAGCCATCGAGGCCATCTTCCACTCAAACATATTTAAAAATTTCCAAAAATACACTCTTTTTATTCTTTCTCAAATAAAAACTCAGTAGAAAATTAAAGTGCAGGTAGAGTAAGCCACTAAATCAAGATAATCAAACCAAATAGGCAAATCTTGTTGCAATTTTTGAGTCTCTTTTCAGGTGCAATGCCGCTACATCAAGCATGAAAATACTATGCTCCCACATTCAACGATGAATCTATAAGGAATCCCGAGGGAAAAGAACTATAATTGTCGCCTCATATACCCCACAACCCTCTCTCCTAGGTATCAAACGTACCCATCAATTTCCATAGTTGCATGTTCCCTTCGATCACCCTCGTGTGCCGGATGGCCATCCCTAGGGATAAAAAGTTACCTGTAAGATCCCTAGCGAAAAGTCAATATTTAAAAAAGGTCATCAAAGAAAAGTGGTCTCAAGAGGAAAGAAGAATTTACCCTATCAGCATTGTCCCTTCACCTACTCGAGGTAGTCCAAAAGACCGTGCCACTGTTGTTTGGCACCATCTATACCCTGCCGGTTGGCACTTCCCTAAAATTTTGTATGAAAATTCCCCAAAAATACTAGAAAATCCCAACAATTCTCCAGAAAATTCCTAAAATTACCCCATGAATTTTAGAACCTTTTTCACCAAGAAAAATATTTTTTCAAACCTCTCAAATCCCCAACTGAATTAATACCACATTTTCTCCTAAAATTATTTCCCTAGAGGAATTATCAAACCCAATCGGATATCTCCCCAGCAACATCTCGAAGGGACACCACAGAAATTGAAGAAAATTCCCCAGCAAGGCTGCAGCCCATCCTCAACTTAATATATTTTCCCCAGTGAAGTCTCCAAACTTTCCCATGAAAACTATGCCCCACAACTTACTTAAGGTCCTTAGAATTGACATTGGCCCATAGAATTGATCACTCATACATATGCCCTCAGAATTGGCTTCGACCCGCATAATTGGTCACCTCTACTTAATCCCTCAAAATTGGCTTCGACTCCCAGAATTGGCTAAATTGGGAACCTCTACTTAATCCCTCAGAATTAACTTCGACCCTCAGAATTGGTCGCATCTACTTAAGAACTCAAAATTTTCTTTGACCCTCAGAACTAGTCACCTTTGCTAAACCCCTCAGAATTAGATTTGACCCGCAAAATTGGTCACCCCTACTTATGCCCTCAGAATTGGCTTCGTCCCTCAAAATTGGTCTCTTCTACTTAGGCCCTTAGAATTGGCTTTGACCCTCATAATTGGTCACTTCTACTTAAGCCCTCGAAATTGGCTTCAACCCTCAGAATTGGCTTCGACCCTCAGAATTGGTCACCTTTATTTAAGTTCCTCAAAATTGGCATCGGCTCGCAGAATTGGTCGCTCCTACTTAGGGTCCTCAGAATTGACCTCGGCCCCCTCCCAAATTAGTCACTACTACTTAAGGTCCTCGGAATTGGCCTCGGCCCTCAAAATTAATCACTACCATCTCAGGTCCTCAGAATTGACCTCAACCCACAGAATTGGTCGCTCCCATCAAAAGCCCTTATAATTGGATTCGGCTCACATAATTGGTCGTTCCCTACCCTTGGTACTTAGAATTCACCTCGATCCATAGAATATACCATCCCCAGCATTTCCTTACGTCCTCAGAATCAGCCTCGACCCTTTGAAATCGTCATTCATTTCCTTATAAGTCTGTTGAATCGACCTCTTTCCAAAACATCATGTTGTGTCTATTTGACAGCTTTCACTTGTTTCAATATCACCCGTCGAGGGGATCAATAGAAACCACATTCTAGGACCTCCTAAGTTTGTCCTTAGGTCCTGAACACCTCCCAATTTCACTACAAACCCTAGATCATTCTCCGAGTACCGATCTAGAAGCTATCGGGGGCTCCCAGGCCCCGTTTCACTCCGATAAACTCTATCTTCAGAGAAAAGTCTCAATGAATCTTTGAAGGGCTCTAAATCTCCTTTTCCAACAGTGTTCCCCATACACGAATCGGCATAATAATTTAGACAAACGAACCATTTTCCATAAAAATGGGTCTAGAGTCCACCAGGCACTTTAGGGCCATGATTTGACCCCAATCAACTTCATCGTCAGAGTGGAAGCTCATTTGAATTTAAAATGGAATTAAAACCCCTTTTCAATGGTCCACCCCATGCATGAAACGATATAACTCCTCGGACGAATGATCTATTTTCCAGCAAAACTGATTAGGAGACCACCGGGCGCTTCGGGGCTCCGTTTGACCAAGTTTAACTATTCACCTCAAAAGGGACTGAATAAATATTTAAATGGAACTAAATATCCTTTCCAACGGTCCTCCCCGTGCATGAATAAATCTTATGGTATGGACGAACGACCAATTTTACTCCCAAAGGTCATCGGGCACTTTCGGGATCCGATTGACCAAGGTTAACTTTCCGAACCGAGCGAAGATCTTTGGAATGTTGAAGTACCTCTCATAAGCTTTCCAACGGTCTACCCCATGTGCGATTATATCTTACCATTCTGATGAACGATCCTTTTATGTCCGATGATCTCCCGTTCAAAGGAACGATGAGCGCTATCGAGCCCCGTTTGACCTAAAGTCAACTCCAACACCCGAAAGAGGCCCAATGTACTCTTAAAGGTCTCTGAATTTCCTTTCTAAATGTATTCCCCGTGCACAATTTGGATAAATGGATTGCGTTCTAAGACTGGCTTTTTGGAAAAATCTGCAGGAGACTGCCGATTGGCAGGTTCATTTCCCTTCCTATTGGCAGTGTGCCTAGGGTTACCTATCGATTGTCAGGGCTAGGGATATTCCAATCGACACCACCTTACCTTATAACTAGAGGGCATGACCTCACGGCCACCCACACCTTAGATCCATCAATATCAGTGATCTTAGGAACATTCTCTTGCAATCAGCGAAGTTTCCTTGTGTGAAATTACTTTCAATCTTTCATACCCATCCTTTTCATACCCAATTTAGGAAACTCTCATTCTCTCTCATCCAACATTTATCTCAACACTCAAGGGAGTTCATCAAGGATCAAGATCAAACTTTAATTCTCCAAATAAAGTAAAAAATCTTTCTCTCTCTCTCATTAATTTCTTTATTTTTTCCATTAGTTACATAATTCCTTAATCCATCTTTTGCTTTAGTTCACACACATTAATATCTCACCTTTTTATTAGTTATATTTCACTGACTTTATTTTGTATAAAAAAAAGAGGGTTATACCTATAAATTCCAACGGGATTATCCATCACATCTTCTCAAAACTGAAATACATACACACATATAATAAATTCTCATTCGAATCTATGGGATAAACTGAACCCTTATTCCACATACGAACCACGTGGACTTTGATGCCTTTATAGTCTACATAGGAGTTTTGGGATAAAACCCGAGACTCGAGTCCAATTTTTTATTTTTCATATTTTTCACCTTTTCATATATACATTAGTTTTATATACATTATATTTGTGATCCTTATTGGCATTTTATCCCAACATATATTATCGTTTCATTATAATGATCAACGTCTCGATAAACACATAAATCGTATTTTCTAAATATTATTTTGGGAACATTCCTATGGATGACCTTACTCTATCTTTTCCATGGTATGAATTAGGCGATTCCAATTACCATTTATATATATAAATGCACACACACTTCACAGAGAAATGAAGAAAAATAGTAACACAAACCCATGAGAGATCGAAAGGGCGGGATGGGTGTCTAACACCTTCCCATTCAGTAATTCAGCCCTCGAACCTTCAAACTATTGGTTTCGTAAGAATCAGTTTGTCTTCGATGCCTCTCTCTCGAGGCGGCGACATGTTCTTTTCCCTATGCTTTGCAAAATAGGTTGACGACTCCATCTTTTTACATTCACCCCAAACCGACGACGTTCAAAGATCTCTTAGAGAAACCAGGCGCGGGACCTTTTTCTCCCCCTCTATTCCCCCCCCCCCCTACACACACACACTAGGAGAGAAGAGATGAGAGATATCGGGGATGGCCACACTCATTTTCGGAAGAAAAATAATTTCACGCGTTAAGTATATATGTGTAATATATAATAATAAAAACTAGTGTCATGTGAATATAGGTTGTAAGGACATTTTTATCATGTCCGTTATCTTACTGTTTTGTATGTCGTACGCCATTACATTTGGCACGTCTCTACACGATCACATATGACGGCCCCAATCCGAATTCCGGGAATCAAGCATACAATATCTCCATCATGTGTCCCACATCAAGTTCAAGGGCAATTTGGTAATTGTACATCCACCGTCCGGAGGATAGGTCAACTGGAAAGTTGAAGAGATTGCCGTAACAAAGATACTAGAAGAAACGGCATCTCATTCCGAGCTACGGTGAAGAAGATATGGCCCTTTGAAGATGGAGAGAATACCTCGAAGGAATCTGGTTTTTGAGGACCGGACCGGTCCGCCTGGAATAAAAGAACCGATCCGGTAATCCGGACCGATCCGCCTTATACCCGGACCGGTCCGCCTGCTGAAAATAAGGCCAGTATACCCCGGACCGATAGCAAACCGATGAAGCTGAAATCAGAACCGATCCGATGTCATCCGGACAGATCCGCATGAAATAAAAGAACCGATCCGATGTCAACCGGACCGATCCGCCCTCAAGCCGGACCGGTCCGCCTGGGATAACCTCAATCAGATCGTGGTCAGATTTTTATGGTTCAATTTCTCTTATTTAAACCCACTACGGGAAGTGGTTTCTTTGAGACTTCCACACGATTTTTTGAGTTCCAAAACTCTAAAGTCTTCATGGTATTTGAGTCCATTGATTCATACCTTTGATTCACACAAATTCCATACCTTCGTGAATCAAATTTTGGTAACCCAAGAACGCACTTTTGCTGTTCAACCCTTGTGGAGGAGACCGTTCTTCTTCTCCATTGCAGCCCTACTGGACAGGGATTTCTCCACCCGCGACTACAGAATCCGATACCTGAGGGTAATTCTTAGTCACTTGTATTTTCATTGTAATCCAATTGTAAGCCGTTCTCTTACAAATTATAGTGAAAATAAATGGTTTTGCCCCTTAGGGGGATTTTTCCTCAATTGCATGTGTTTGAATGTTCTTGCTTAGATTATCATCTTATTCAATCACATACTGCTGCATGTTTAGGGTTTGTTTGTGCTAAAAGGGTTTTATATATAATTTGATCATTTGAACGCGAGCACACATGTTCTCAAATTGGTATCAGATCAGGTTACTCTAATCTATCGCGTATTCCTATTTTCCGCAAAATCTTTCTAAAGATATCAATTTTCTGAAAAAATTGATTTTTGAAAAAGTGCATGTTCAAATGGAGAAGCTATATAATAAAATGCCTGTTTTTGACGGGACAAATTATGCTTATTGGAAAGCCCGAATGAGGTCGGCATTAAAAGCCATTGATGAACGTGTCTGGATCTTAGTTGAAAGAGGGTGGACTCCTCCCTCCGTGACTGTTGATAATGTGATCAACTTGAAACCTGACACTTCTTGGACTGATGAAGAATTTAAATGGGCATCTTTTAATTCTAAGGGTCTAAGTGCTAGTTCTGGGTCTATCACACCTGATGAGTTCAAACGCATAATGACTTGCACCACGTCAAAAGAGGCATGGTATGTTTTACAACTCACCCATGAAGGAACTAATGCTGTGAAAGAATCTAAGTTGCAAAATTTAACAACTCAATTTGAAACCATCACCATGCATGAATCTGAATGCTTTGATGAATTTTATGCTAGACTTTCTGACATTGTTAATACTAGCTTTAATCTTGGTGAACATATTCCTAATGCTAGAGTTGTTAAAAAGATTCTTCGTTCTTTGCCTAAGCATTTTATCCCTAAAGTCAATGTGCTAAATTCTATGGGTAATTTAAATACGCTAAAATTAGAAGAACTTGTAGGAGATTTGCAAACTTATGAAATTGATATGTTCCCTAAAACTGCTAAATCTAAAGATAAGGGAATTGCACTTAAAGCCCAAGAGAGAAGGAGTGAGGGGTCAGCCAGAAAAAGGGTAGAGTCGTCTAGAAAGAAAGAGACCGACACGTCAGATTCTGAGTGTGATTTTGACCTAGATGATTTGGCTCTTTTTGCAAAAAATTTCAAGAGGATTCTCAAATTTAAGAAAAATGGAAATTTTAAAGATAAAAAGAAATTTGAGAAAAATAAGTTTGAAAAGAAAAATGAAAAAGACTCCAAAAATCCTCCTAAGAAAGAAAGTGAGAGATGTTTTGAGTGCGATGGTAGGGGTCATAGAGCCTTTGAGCGTGCCAATTGTCTGAATATAGAGAAAGGGAAAGCTGTCCTTAATGCTACCATTAGTGACGACAGTGAGGTCGAGACGGTGGATTCAGAAGATGAGTCACCGCATGAGTGTAACTTCACCGCATTCATGGCCAGTCAAGTGAGCACTCCTAGTTCTCTTCACGACGATGAAGATGATGCTTCACAGGGACACCTCGACAGTGAGATTGATGTGAGTGAGGGGGAGGATGACTCAAGTGAGAGTGAGAGTGATATTCCACGCGCTTACGCCGAGTTATATTCTGAGTTTTTTAAAACCAAGAAGCGTAATAATGCTTCAGTCCTTAGGATCACCGCTTTAGAGAAGGATTTAAGATTGTTTGGAGAGAGAGAGAGTTGTGGTGAGAATGAGAGAAATAAAAAACTTGAGAAGATAAGATGTTTTGAGTGCGATGGGACAGGGCACAAGAAATTTGAGTGTCCCACTAGACTTAAGAGAGAGGGCAAGAAAGTTGATATGCCCACTTCTCTAAGTGATAGTGAGGATGATAATGGTGATGATAGTTTGATCCAAAAAGCCTTTAGAAAGTTGTTTATCGAGACCATGGAAACAAAAAGGACTAATAGGATCCTAGGTCTTCGGATTGGTGAGTTGAAGGGAGAGAATGATGAGCTTAAAAGGGAAAAAGGTGACTTGACCAACACGGTGTCTAGTCTGACGACACGTATATCCCATCTCGAGGATGACCTCAAACAAGCACAGGAAGTTCAAGTCACATTAGAGAATTCACCCGAGCCTATATCCACCATTGTGAGTGAGTACCATGGGTTTCCGTCTAGGAATGTTCATCCCAAAATTGTTGATAAATTACTTCCTAGACCAGTTTATGTTTGCTCCCACTGCAAGAAGCGAGGACATCTTAGGGAATTTTGTTCTAAGTTGGGTTTTGTGCCATATCATGCCACTTCACACATTCATGCACATGCACCCACTCATGATACTTTGCCTGCTCATTTTAATAGAGAGTTTGCACATATTCGCGAGCAAGTGAAGTTTTTGATCAAGACTACACATGATCTAGTGGAGTTGGTTCAAAAGATGTCACCATCTTTAGAAAACTCCACCGTTACTCCCGGTTGAGATCTAGTCTTGATTGCTAGCATAGGTTGTTTATCATTTTTTTTACCTATTGCTAGCATGTATCATTAGTTAGTTTTTCATTTTTTTTTTAAAAAAATACAAAAAGATTTTCCTTTAAAAAAAAAAAAATTTGAGAAAAATACAAAAAGATTTTATTTTGATAAATTTTTTTGAAAAATCCAAAAAGATTTCTGTTTTTGCTTCTTTTATGGATGAGCATTTAAGATATCCAAGTCACAACTTCATTCCATTTATCCATGTGACTGTTTGATAGAGATTTGAGAGGCTACATCATTTCATCCATGTGCTTTACATTGGTTGGAGTCTTTGAGATGTAATTAGTGATATCTTCCTACATGTTTGACTCCTATATCCTTTATTTCACACATGCACGGCTATATTTGAGTATTGCACTTGTCTATCTCATATTGGCTTGAGTGTTTCCATCTCAATTCTGTCTATACAATGTACAATATGCGATAAAACTTGACAAGATTGGAATGCATGTAAAAACCGTTTTGGTGAGACTGTGTGTTTTTGTATAACGGGGAGGGGCTGCGAAAGGTAATCATCTATCCTTTGCGCAAAATCCACCGTTAAAAAGGACCTAAAAAATGGAGGAATTTTAATATCCGAGGTCCAAAGAGGTTAAAAGAGCCCGAAAAAATTTAAAGGCAATAAAAAGCAATTCATGCCAAATATGGGCCACTTAGGTTTCACCATCAATTCTCCAAAGTTTGAGAATTTAGAATGCCTCTATTCAACATTATATTTGAGGGAGTTTGGTTGGAGAATCTTTAAACGGGTTTGCACTTCCTTGAAAGTCCTGAAAAAACATAAAATCATTTTGGACGTTATTGGTGTGAAAATCACTTTGAGCTTTGATTTGTTGATTTGATTGAGTCAATATCTTATATTGTCATTATTTTAACACCAAAGGAAGCATTTGAGTTCATTCGCTAGGAATATCCAATATTCATCGTGCACATATGACATGTTTGTATGCATTGATTTTCCTATCGAATTTGATCACACCACATCATTTACGCTATCATCGACTTGGTTGCTTTGTGTTCATTCATGGTGTGATTTATCCTAGTGACACCCCACACTTGCTTATTTGATTTGTTTCTCTCATTTGTCTATTTTGGGGACATCATAAAAAGGGGGAGAATGAATTATCTTATCATGGGGGAGTTTTGAAAATTGAGTTTGCTCTATATGTATATATGCTTTATATGTATATATGTTTATCTCACTTCAAACTCGATATGTCACTTGGTATTTCCTTTGTCTCATCTGTGTAGGTACTACATGGCTTATCATTGGATTGCACACCCTGATGAGAAAAGCGTTGAAATTCCCGAAGATTTGAAGATCAAACGATGCAGTCTTATTCTCTTGGACTCTTTCAGCTTTGGGTTCATGGAAGGGTAGATTTGTATAGGCAATTTTTTTATGATTGATAATTCGGATTTTTTTATGTATGTACCGGCATAGACATAGGGGGAGATTTGTAAGGAAATTTTTATCATGTCCGTTATCTTACTGTTTTGTATGTCGTACGCCGTTACATTTGGCACATCTCTACACGATCACATATGACGGCCCCAATCCGAATTCCGGGAATCAAGCATACAATATCTCCATCATGTGTCCCACATCAAGTTCAAGGGCAATTTGGTAATTTTACATCCACCGTCCGGAGGATAGGTCAACTGGAAAGTTGAAGAGCTTGTCGCAACAAAGATACTGGAAGAAACGGCATCTCATTCCGAGCTACGGTGAAGAAGAAATGGCCCTTTGAAAATGGAGAGAATACCTCGAAGGAATCTGGTTTCTGAGGACCGGACCGATCCGCCTGGAATAAAAGAACCGATCCGGTAATTCGGACCGATCCTCCTTATACCCGGATCGGTCCGCCTGCTGAAAATAAGGCCAGTATACCCCGAACCGATAGCAACCCGATGAAGCTGAAATCAGAACCGATCCGATGTCATCCGGACCGATCCACATGAAATAAAAGAACCGATACGATGTCAACCAGACCGATCCTCCCTCAAGCCGGACCGGTCCGCCTGGGATAACCTCAATCAGATCGTGGTCAGATTTTTATGGTTCAAGTCCTCTTATTTAAACCCACTACGGGAAGTGGTTTTTTAGAGACTTCCACACGATTTTCTGAGTTCCAAAACTCTAAAGTCTTCATGGTATTTGAGTCCATTGATTCATACCTTTGATTCACACAAATTCCATACCTTCGTGAATCACATTTTGACAACCCAAGAACGCACTTTTGTTGTTCAACCCTTATGGAGGAGACCGTTCTTCTTCTCCATTGCAGCCCTACTGGACAGGGATTTCTCTAGCCGCGACTACAGAATCCGATACCTGAGGGTAATTCTTAGTAAGTTGTATTTTCATTGTAATTCGATTGTAAGCCGTTCTCTTACAAATTATAGTGAAAATAAATGGTTTTTCCCCTTATTTGAATGTTCTTGCTTAGATTATCATCTTATTCAATCACATACTACTGCATGTTTAGGGTTTGTTTGTGCTAAAAGGGTTTTATATATAATTTGATCATTTGAACGCGAGAACACACGTTCTCATAGGTATGACGTGCTAGATGATTCTTTCTGCCGTTTGATTCTATATTGCATTATTGTATATTTACGATTGAGCATTCGGCTCGCACCCTCGTTTTGTTATGGTAGGTTGGGTGCGGTTTCATATTTTGAGAGCATTATACATGTAAGTACTCTCTTTATTTTACTTTAGTAGCTCTGTAGTCTTGGACTCTGGGGATGGTTTCCACGGGTCCCTCGTGTAATTTGATTTAAAATTGGAATTGTATGCTAAACAAGTGAAATGTTAATTAAAATAAAATTGGATTAGTAATATTATATAGGCCATTTCATTGCACTTCACACCTAATGCTCGGGTCGAATCGGGTTGACTACGGGCAACCCATAAATCTAGATCAGGGCGTTACAAACGCAATCTGGCCAATCCTAGTGTGACAGGCAGTGTGTTAAGACCACTTGGCTCATAGGCCATTAACGGTGTTAATAAACACTGCGCATATGTGGATATATACTCATGAAATGATGTCAACAACAATGAAGAGATAAGGATGATGGATTTAAGATTTATTATTTCCCCATTATTGATGGGTAATGTATACCCTTCCCACTTTTTCATAAAGACATGTAAAAAGGTGTACCTGTCTAGCCTATAAAGGTGGGCCACCTATCACTCGACATTATTTTTGTCTCCATTAACTTCTCTCTCTCTAGGCCCACTTGTAATGGGTATAAGTATAGCATATGGTCCCTCTAAGGAGGGATCGATAGAGAGTTTCTTTTCTTACTATTATGCTACATAGGTGTAGAGTGAACTAGAAAAGCTATAAACCTCCATTTATCCATAGCTATTGCCCATTAAGTATAATAAAAAATATCTCTACACTTGTGAATGTAGGCACCGTACCGGCCCGAACCACATAAACCTGATTCCCATCTCTTTTCTCTCATCGTTTATCTAGTACACTAACTGTGGATAAATATGTCTATGATTATTCTCTCTTTATCTATTACGACTCAGAGATTAGTGTATTTAGATAAGACATAAATCCATACACTAATTTTAGGCGTTAACAGATTGACGTCGTTTATAGGAAAGTATTGAGAAGCCTATCATTATTTTCTACTGATATTTTCTCTTACTATGCTAGAGTTCTCATTCTTGGTTTATGTAACAACCCCCATTTTCCACATAAATATTGGACAGGCACAACATCCTAAAGGTTGGGTTTCTCAAACAATCTATACCATTCTCAACATCAAACCATAAAATGACATTTAAATTAAAAACATGTTCGTACGATAAAACCACATGAAATAATGATTGGCAACAATTAAGTCTCAACTCTCAAAAGTCATAAAACATTTGTTTCAAATGTAATTGTAAAAAAATAACTAAATTAAAGATTCTCGTTCTTATGCCCATACAATCTCTGAGAAATAAAAATGGCCGAAGTAAAAAGTAGAAACCTATACTAGAATCAATCGAGTTGGATCCGCTATCAAATGCGACCACAAGTTTGATATCTTGTCAGCCCTACTATTCCTATCTAGTCAAACCTGAGGGGAAAACATTATTTAATTTGGATCAACTCCCTAAAGCTACAAGAATTAACTTACAAAACCAATATGTAATTATTCGATTAATTCATGTTCCACACTATCCACCGGAACTCGCATGCAATAATTATCTCACCCTTCATCTAAGTGTGATACTATACGCATTTCAACCCATATCTAAATATGCATTCGGATATCTACACTAATATGATCATCTCAAAGGCATCTAGCACAACTAATGAATGAAAGCTGAACATCTACAAATATGAATTTAGTCCCTAGTGTAACCCTACAATACTAACCCGTAAAAATACCATATCATGACATTATGTATTTTACATATCATTGTGTTAATTAAAATTTGTCTACATCATTAGACTATATGGATTTATTCTCAATTTATATATATATATATATATATATATATATATATATATATATATATATATATATATATATATATATATATATATATATATATATGACACACGAAGGCATCTACATTCAGTGTCAAGTTCGTGCACTATTGATAAGGTTAGAAGAGTCCCTCATCCAAACGGACATAACAAAATATACATAAGTGGGGTTCTACCTATGTTGTGCACCATTGCAAGGTCCATATTCCCGACACTGACAATGGATACCGACGATCCCACTTACCTCATCGCAATAATTTCCACCATGTAGGACCTAAAATAACGACTTACACAACGCCTCACCCACCTGTGCCGATGCATGCTAGGTCCCGAAGATGTACACAACCCCAATCGATAGGCCATCCACTAACACAGGTATGATCACACAAATAATGTTTACATATATGTAACACATAACATGTATAGTTAGTCACCCTTATAACCATCGCAACAAGGTTTTTATCATCCCCAGATAATACCCTTGCAATAAGAATTTACCATCTAGTTAATTATTAAATCCTCTATATAATGAACAGTGACACTGAACTATTTTAATTAAACATCCACTCATTTGGATGACCTCCAATATACTCGTTTCGGTTCATAAAAATCCCTCTAATTTCTTTACGGTCCAATCCTGTCCCAAACCCAAAAGTCGAATCGATTCCCAGAGCCGAATTGATTTTCCTTGGGGGGCGTATATATATATATATATATATATATATATATATATATATATATATATATATAGAGAGAGAGAGAGAGAGATAGATAGATAGATAGATAGATAGATAGATAGATAGATAGATAGATAGATAGATAGATAGATAGATAGATAGATAGATAGATAGATAGATATGACACACGAAGGCATCTACCTTCAGTGTCAAGTTCGTGCAGTATTGATAAGTTTAGAAGAGTCCCTCATCTAAACGGACATAACAAAATATACATAAGTGGGGTTCTACCAATGTTGTACACCATTGCAAGGTCCATATTCCCGATGATGAAAATGGATACCGACGATCCCACTTACCTTATCGCAAGAATTTCCACCATGTAGGACCTAAAATAACGACTTACACAATGCCTCGCCCACATGTGCTGATGCATGCTAGGTCCCGAAGATGTACACAACCCCAATCGATAGGCCATCCACTAACACAGGTATGTTCACACAAATAATGTTTACATATATGTAACTCATAACATGTATAGGTAGTCACCCTTATAACCATCGCAACAAGGTTTTTATCATCCCCAGATAATACCCTTGCAATAAGAATTTACCATCTAGTTAATTATTAAATCTTCTATATAATGAACAGTGACACTGAACTATTTTAATTAGATATCCACTCATTTGGATGACCTCCCATATACTTGTTTCGGTTCATAAAAATCCCTCGAATTTCTACGGTCCAATTCTGTCCCAAACCCAAAAGTCGAATCGACTCCCAAGGCCGAATTGATTTGCCTTGGGGGCCGAATCGATTCGAAATGCGGTAGAAGCCCAGAATTGTTTGTTATACTACACAAATTTCTTCCTCTAAATATCAATTTATCTCCCTATGTTTTACCCACTTCTATTTTATGAATTTTAAATCTATCAAGATCAAGAAAACACCACTACATGTCTATCTAAACAACCAATGTAAGATTTCTCCCTAAGATTTTAAAGATTCAGACCTAAAAATTAGAGTACATATAACCCAAGTTAAAATCATAATTGTTATCTAAACAATATCAGATTAAGAGAAAAATCACATGATTTGTAATCATCTAAAAATAACAATCCTACTACATGGATTCTAATATTCAATTTCCCAATAGAACGACATCATTTCAAGATTTGTCATAAAAATGTTTAATTCTTAAACATATTTATTGCCAGATTTGTTATAAACTGTCTTAGAGTTCATTCCAATTGTTCATAATCATCAAATAGATTTTTAACCCGAAATTGTTATGAGAAAATGTATAAATGAATTAAGAAACTAGTTACAATTGATTCAGAAAGATAATTTTTGCCTTAAACTGATTATTTAAGTCTCCCCTCTTAAATTCTTATTGTTCATCTCCTCTCTGGCCTTAGTAACATCTCCAAAGGTGTGGGGCTGCTCGGACAACTCTATTATGGATGAAATGAGGGTTTAGTTTGGGTTAATCACTTATTTAACCCTCTAATCCCATATTACCCCTAAACTCCCAATTTTGAGCCCCCAAACAAGCTCGAAATACTACTCGGTTTGGTCCGAAAGCTTCCTTAAAGGTATGCCTATCCCTCGGAACAACCTTAAGATGCTTAAAATGCCTAAACGAGTTCCTAATTCATTCCGAAACGCACCCAAACCATGTCTACCCCGAATTATACATTTTATTATGTTTAATCACTATATAATAATAATCCACGCAACATACAATTTAATTTTCTATTAATCCACACATTTGGCATAAATGAATCACATAATCATGCATGTCACGTTCAAGAAATTTGTTCAAGAGATTTATTTAGTTACAAATTTACCAAATTAATTATGACGAAAACACAGGGTGTTACATTCTCCCCTCCTAATAACATAATTTTGTCCTCGGAATTCGCTGAAGCATAACATCAAAACTTAAACTGCAAAAATATCATAGGTTTATACTCGATTAATCAGTATCCGTATCCCACAAGATAAAAGAAAAAGGCTCATTTACGCCAACATAGTGTAATCGGGATGCCCATATGCCACATATCACACATACACACACACACACCAACATCACATATGGATGACAAATATACATCTAATTGAACCACACATACCATGCATATCTATAAGGAAAAAGTATACTCGAATATCCTATTGACCGTGACTCAATTCTTCTTGATATTGTCCCACAACTAGTGGTCCAAACATCATTAAGTGATTACGTTGCTCCTGGGCACCGTTGGCCTTAACCCATGTAATATATTGCCGCTCGATGCTTTATATCTCCAGACATATATAACGAAATAAACAAGACATCCTAAAACACAAATCTTTCTAACCTCCTGACACTTGCTAACTTTCATGAGTGGGATGTCTCGCAAATGAAATCCACATAAGGAACCCTCTCGATACACTACTTTGTAGCTGAGTTGGTCATCAAGATTCGTTGGTCCAAGATCAAACAAAAAAACAATATGATAACCACATAATTTTCAACTTGTGCCAATTTAAACAAAAGGCTCATCGCTTACAAGAGTTACATTATCCCTATTAAGTTAGTTAATCCAATAACGTTAAGAATATCATGTTCTTTTCAAACATATGATAGGACACCCTTTGTCCATCTTTAAATCTAATAGAGAGTTTAATAACTTCTAAAGGACTAAAGATCTACCCATCCAATGTCACTATCATAACACTATTCGTAAACACACACAAATTCATGTAACTTAGGCAGTTGCTAGCCATAAAGTTCCCAAAGTAATCCAAAACTCCTACAATACGAATGCTTCTCATTATGCATATCCTAACCTACTCATATAAATCCACCACGAATGACCATCACATATATTCATCCTTTAAAATATTGCTTCACCAGAATCTAGTCCATGTTTGTACTCCAATTCGAAACTCGTTATATCCCTAATTCAAGAACTATGTCAATATCCCACATGAAATCTTCACATTGTTGTGCCTACTCTCAATAAGGCAAAACTTCACATATTTTATGAAACCCATGGCTATAATCCCAATGCACAGACTTCCACTATACAGAACCTATAAAACCTCTACCTAACCATCATTGGTCCTATGCCACTCTCTCTAGAATCAACATTCGGACACCTGCTTGTCCATACACCATATTCATTACTATCACGTCAATAAAATACACGTTTATAATGAACAAGGCACATCATCCTCATACAAATTCTCTAATTCCCTTAAAATTCTGAAATTATATGGTGACCCTACTCCTAGTTACAAACACTCGCACCTTATTCTATCCCAAATAACAACGATTCGAAAACATAAATTAATTTTTCTAAATATGAGCGCAACAACTATTTAATGCTCTTTAATAGGAATTAATCCCCAGCTAAATGATTCCTTAAAACTCGCACAATTACTAAGATGCATCAATACGCTGCTCTCTCTTAAGTGCACTAAATTTTATAAGGTTATCATACTAACCTAATTCCATTGCAATCCATTTCACCATAACTAGACCCCAAATACGATAATTTTCCATAATAGTATTCAGAGTTATGGTGAACACCATTGTCCAACAAATCATTCTATACTTTACCACTAACTCATAACAGTCCCATAAAAATTAACACAAGCCCTATAAGTAGCTCATTGATCCATCCTTAGATAAGTTTATACTATGACATATCTAATGCAAGTAGGTCTGTCACTAACTATGTCTCCCAAAATTAATCTCTATACCTCTGCACACTGAACGTATAGGTACCCCTCTACCCATGGGTAAATCAATGTCAAGTACTATGTCACACACTAAGTTTACCATCTTCAATGCACAAACAAAAATAATATTAATAGATGATTACTATGCACCAGTATCAAACAAAAGATGTCCTACATGCGCAAGAATAGGGAACAAAACCCCTGTTGCATATGCTGGTATTGTTCCCTCTCCATGTGCGACGTGATATATACTCCCATACTATAACTACAACTGTTGTCTCCCTGAGGTGGGACAGGTAAAGCTGGTAGTGTTAGCACTGTAGCCACTGGAGAGTCTGACAACGGCTAACGATGCCTCTAGGGTGCTTGGTACCCTCGTTATCCCCATGATCCCATGCCCCTAATTGCCCTAAGGGAATTTCATCGCTAAGTGTCCCTTCTCCCCATAAATGTATAATTATTCCTAAACATGGGGCTCTACATAGTAAAAAAAAGCAACGCAGAATGTAACAAGCACAACAAATATAATAAGGACAATAGAACCTAGATGCTTTGATACCAACTGTAACAACCCCCATTTTTCATGTAAAGGTTGGCCAGGAACAATGCCCCGAAGATGGGGATTGTCTCAGCATCAAACCATATAATGAAATTTTAATTTAAAACATGTACGTATGATAAAACCACATGAAACAATGGCTGACGATAATTAAGTATCAATTCCCATAAGTCATAAAGCATTCATTTCAAAGGTAACTGTAAAACAAATAACTAAAATAAAGAATCTTTGGCTTATGCCTATACAATATCTAAGAAATAAAAGTGATCGAAGTAAAGAGTAGCAACCTATGCTAGAATTAATCAAGCTGAAGCTGCTAATGATCATATGTGATGCCAAGTCCGATCTCCTGTCAGCATACTATCCCTATCTAGTCAAACCTAGGGGAAAAATATTTTATAATTTCGGTCAGCAGCCTAAAGTTGCAAGAATTAATTTACAAAACCAATATGTAATTATGAAGTTAATTCACGTTACACACCACCCATCGAAACTTGCATGCAATAACTATCTCACCCCTTATCTAAATGTGATACTATACGCATTACAACCCATATCCTATTATGCATTCTCATATCAACACTAACATGATAATTTTAAAGGCATCTAGCACAACTAGTAAACGAAAGCGAAACATAAACACAGGTGATTTGGTCCCACTTGTAACCCCACAATACTACCCCCAAGAAATTCCATATGATCACATTATATATTTTACGTAGCATTGTGTTCGTTAAAAGTTGTCTACATCACTAGACTACATGGATTTGTTATCAATTAATATATATAATATAATAGGGAAGTTTTTGAAAATGTACACATTTTTAGTGGTGTGGATTGATGACACCTCCTTACACATTTTAATGGTTGAGATCATATCTCTTTCTTTTTTGCAAACCTACCCCCAAACTATTTGGTTTCCCCCTCTTTTTGTACCTCTCAAACTTAGTCTTTAATTCAAAAATTGGGGATTTTCGGAATACTTTCTCCCTCACACTCTTACACATGCACACCCTCACCTTTCTCCCTTATTCTCTCACTTCAAACCCCAAACGCACCCCCGTCTACCTCATTCTTTCACTTTAACTCCTTTCATCTCTTTACCCTTTCAACATAAACCACAAACCCCAGGTTTTCTTACCCTCTTAGACTACTGCCCTCCGCCGCTACCCTCCGTTACAGCATTCAAGTAGTACCTCTCTCACACACACACACATACACACACACATCTCTACCTTCCCACCTCTGCCTCCCACATGCACACTCACATTCACACACACACTCATAGACACACGCAGATCTATTGTTGTTAGGTAAGTGTATTTTTTGCACATTTCTCAAATTTCAAATTGGGCATCTAGATAGTTACGAATTTCTTATTAATGTTCAAATCTTTAGTTTCTCTCCCAACTGAGTAGGGCTTGTTTTCACTATCTCTTCAATGGTTTTTTCACTATCTCTTCAATGTTTTGTTTTAGGCAGTGTGTCAAAATATCTTCAATTGTTCCTGATCCTCTTTGTTTGTTGGAAGGTATTTTTATCAATATATTTTTAGTTATTTGTACATACGTATACAACTCTATTTTAATGGATTGATAGCTCATGGTGTGATTGATACATACACACGGTTTGATTCGTTTGAATATGTAGATTCATTATTATATTCATTTGGTTTCAACTCTTGATGTATAACAGTGTACATATAATGATGAAATTCTTGATGTGAATTATTACAAAATTGGGGATCATTTTTATAGTAGTGTACATATCATGACGAAAGTCTTTAATAAATCATCTCTATAGTCTCAACATTTTTTTTGGGGGGGTGGATTTTAATGGTTAGAATCTCGATTCTTGCTTTCAGTTTATTGGAGCTTCAAAAGTGGGTCATAAGTTTTTTGGTTGCTCATGTATCGGAGGTGGACTTTAGTGCTTCCCTTAGCCCTTGAGTTTTTGCAGTTGATTCTTCGAACTAATATGATGTTCTTCTATTTTCAAGGTTTATATTATCACATTTATGATATTCTCTTTAATTTTTCATGAGAATTCTTCTAATATTACCAGTGCAATGCAAGTGTGGCAACCACAAGTATGCTGCAAGAAATATGAAAATCAGTACGCTGCATTAAGATGGTTGTAGGTGCTTATTAACAAAGATACATATATGTTATTATATATTGAAAAGTAATGATCTCTTAATATTGAAAAGTAATACTCGATCACGATAATAGTGGATGCGTTTCACGAAAGCTATTTATTATTTTACGTCATTTTTCAACGATCTTATGAATGTGCATAAAATTATTACAATGTAACTACCTCGATCTTGGTTATAGACGTTACAATGTAAATTTCTTTCTCTTAACAAGTATTTTGTTTCTATATTAATTTGTTATTGGTACCATTTACCACCTTAAAATGATGTTATTGCTACTATTTCATTATTCCCTTAAAGATATTTCATGAATAATGTACATATCCAACCTTGAAATGATTTTGATATAGAATACATAACCGACACCATTGCTTGGAATGCAGGGATGGAAAGCATCTGCATTTCGAACGCTTGCAATGATGCGGCCCCCATTATTTCAAGGACTGCGACATTGAGGGCTCTATTGAGTTCATTTTGTCAATGGATGTTTCGTGTACAAAGTAAGCACCCTTCACTTTGTATTGTTAGGAGATTAACAAGATTATTTTTACTTTCGTTTATTTGTACGTGTACAATTTGTGATTTTCAAACGTTTACCTTCTTTGGTATGTATATTTATTTTTAGCAGTGTTCTAAAAGGCGCGCCTAGGCTCCGCCTAGGCATGCCTAGGCTTGAGGCTTGGAAGAAATGCCCCGCCTTAAGCTTTTCACGAATTATTTTTGGTAAAAGGCTTAAGGCGCACTTTTTTTTAAGCAAAAACGCTTTAGTGAAAATATATCACATTTTATTTTTTAAAAACATACCAATATCTCATTCAAAACAATCAAAAGACAAATGTGTCCCAAACTTTTCAGCATCTCGTCCAAAAAAATGCGAGTTTTTTCTTTCTTTTTATCTGTTTTTTTCCTGATATTTAAAAAAATAGTATTTTAATTTGCATATATTCAGACATATTTTAAGGTATGTACGCTTTTAGTATTTTTCATAGCCTTGTTATAGTTAAAAATGTCAAAATATATTAAAAACGACCTAAATGCCTTTTCATGTTGTTTTACGCCTAAGGTCCACCTAGGCTTCTAAGGATTAAGGCTTGGCCTCCAAGCCTTGATCACTCCCCGTGTTTTTTAGAAACTTGGTTTTTAGTGTGATAGTGTTTTTTTCCTTTCAAATTTGGTACTATCAAAAGATTTGAGCACTTTGTCACAATTTGAACTAACGAAGCTCTCAATGGATCTATCGCTATTCACTGATTTAATTTGTTTGTATTTCATATCTGATTGACCATGAGGAGTCCTTTTACTTTAGTCAATGTCACGGTTTACGTCACTTCAGTCCTAACTTGACAGGCATGAGTGTGGTGATGAGGAAGATGAGGCCAAGATGACTAGGCTGGAGGAGGACTTCTTTTTTGTTATTTCTAGTGGATATGATAGTTCTTTCTTTATGGTATTTTGGCTTCTATGTGTATAGCACTAATCATTTGTGAATGAGAAAAATGATATTTTGTTTCTCCTGCACTTTTCTTTTCTCTTTCTCCTTCTCCTCATTTATACTTTTGGCGTTTATTTAGTAAGACGTGCTCTAATTTCTGTGAGCATTTGGTCAACTTAGACTGCCCCATTTACTGCGGGTTACTTGTATTAATTTGAGCAAGTTATGTATAGGTATGCATTGTTCTTTTAAACGTACCTCTTACGACTGTGAGGTGTTTGTATGTTATTTTGGATCACCCCCTCCTGTATGTGGGGGTGCTCCTGCACATTATTACTTGTGTTCATAAGAAATAGATTGGAGGGGGGTGAACCCATTTCCTTCCTTTAAGTTTTATTTCTTAAAAAAAATTAATTAGGTAGACCATAGTCTATGGTGTTGCTCTACATTTTCTTTAAGATCTTTCCTGATCTCAAAATATTAAAGAGGGGGGATTTGACCCCCTTCTTCACATTTCTATTAATCTAGTAAAGTAAAGCATTTCTGTGAGATTTTTTTTTTTTACTTGGAGGTTGTCCTCCTACTGGTCAGGTAACTAAAGATAAAACTGTTTGTTGTGTCAGGGAGTACTTTATTCAGTATACTTTCTTTGAGGATGGACTTACCCCCCAAGTGTAGTGACCAAAGTTCCTCTTTTTTTTGTGCACCCTCTCTTATCCTAGTAGAGAGTATATATTTTTTTAAACAAATATATATATATATATATATATATATATATATTCTACTGGGTCTATCTCATATAGATGAGTAGTCAAGGAAAGCATCAACAATGATCAAAAGTGTTGCTATTTCATTTCTTTACTATTGTGTATTGTTTACAATATGGTATTGCTCTATCGTTTTTCATAAAAAGGAACTCTTCTAGTATAAGAGCAAACCTCAAATTCTTCTACAAAAATGAAAAAGATTTTTTTTTAACAAAACTAGGCATAGTACCTCTTTATCCATTTGGAATTAATGGATTGGAGACACTCATTCTCCGTCTTCGAAATTTGGCAGTATCCTGACTTTCCCACTCCTCTCACCACAAAAGGACCTTGTCAGTTGGGTTTGAACTTTGATGCTGACATGCTGCGAAGGTGATGAATAGATGCTCTGAGGACCAAGTCTCCCACATGAAATTCTTTGGGCTTGACTAGGTTTTCATAAGCTCTTGACAGCTGCTCGGTGTAAAATTTGAAGTTTTCCCTTACTTTATCTATATGTTCATCCAACGCCTCGAGTTGCACGTGTCATGGGTCAGGGATGAGTCAATTTCCTAGAGCAACCCTAGCGGATGGTACTGCCAATTCCACCGATAGGATAACTTCAGTTCCATATACTAGTGAGAATGGAGTAAACCCAGACGGTTTTCTCTTCGATGTATAGCAGGCCCATAACACCATGGGTAGCTTCTCATCCCACTCCCCTGGCATGTCTTCCAACATCTTTTTCAGAATATTAATCAAGGTCTTGTTGGTGGCCTCTACCTGGACATTTCCCTTTGGATAGGAGATGGTTAAACTGTTATGCACGATTTTATATTTGTTAGTGAGGAGGGCCATCTATTTGCATACAAACTATTTCCCATTGTCTATGACTATCAACTTGGGTATACCGAATCTGCATATGATGTATTCCTTGATAAATTATGTTACCACTTGGGCAGTTACCCTTCTCAGAGGAATGGCTTCCGCCCATTTGGTTTATAACTCTGTAGCTACGATGATGAACGCTTTACCATGAGAGGCTGGGCTAATCTTTCCCACTAGGTCAAATTCCCATGTATGGAAGGGATAGGGAGATTCTAGGCTTTGCAAGCTAACAAAAGGGGCATGCATAATGTTGTGTACTTGGAAAGATCTGCACTTCTTTACGTAACCGATGGAATCAGCTTCCATGGTTGGCCAATAATACCCCATTGTCATCAGCTGATCATATAGCTTGGCATCCCCATGTGGGAGGGCTCATGGGCTTCCTTCAACACCGTCTCTGTGTCTTCCTTAGCTATACATTTCAGTGCCTTCTCATTGTAATCTTTCGTGTATAGCTCTCCTCCCACCAAGTAAAAATGGGCTACCCTCTTCCTAAGATAGATTCCATCCGCTCTCTCTGTGGGTACTCACCGTCTTTCAGATATGCAATATATGGTTGCCTCCAATCTTTAAAGTCTTCTAAAAAATTGGCTTCTGCTGGCTGATCGAAGTGAGTTTGGCACTTTAAACAACTTTGCTACAGGCAATCATCCTCTATGCTCATGGTAGGCCAATAGTAGCACCCTTGTTGCAGCCTACGATAAAGTGGGTTGTCAGTGTCCCCATAATATTTTTTATGCATTTCTTCCAACCTCTCTGTTGCTTCTTTCTTCCCAACACACCTTTCTAGGAATCCTCGAAGACTCTTAAAGTAAAGTGTTCCTTGTAACAGGTGGTAACTTCTTTACCACTAGGTGTCTCCAGTCTTCTGGCTCATTTCTTGGAAATAAAGACTTCACCTTAGTCGGTGCTGTCCTCCAACACACTGTGATCGTCGCTTATGCCTCATTCATATCCAACTTCTGTGTTATTGTAGCTAGCGCATCGGGGTGCCTGTTCATTGTTCTTACATATCTCTCAACAGTCACTTTCAGTAATTGTGCCAACACCCTTTGGATGATATACTTATAGATGCTAAGTTAGCATGCTTGAAGGTGAACTCCCCATTAACCTATTTTACTACCAGGTTAGAGTCCCTTCGAATGCATATTACTTTGACACCCCTTCGGAGTGCTTCTAGCATGCCCATAATGAGGGATTCATACTCAGCCTCATTGTTTGAGCATTTGAAGTCTAACTTGAAAGAGAGGGTGATATTTTCCTTGTTGCTCGAGAGTATGATGCCCGCACCTACTGTGACTTGAGCCCTAGAGCCATCGAACTCCATTTCTCACTTGTCCATTTTCTCTACCACGTATGCTAGGAAGTTCTCCCCGGGCAGTTCCTCATTGGGGGCTCAAAATTTTCACTTGGGAAGTGGGCCAACATGTCTGCCACTACTTGACTCTTGATTGCTTTAGGCACTACACACTTTAAATCATACTCCGACAATATCAAAAACATATCTCTTCTCATCCTACGAGTACTATTCTTTCTAACAGGTACTTTATAAGGTTGCACTTGGTGACTATGTGAACTGTGAAGGCTAGGACATAATGTCTCAACTTCTTAGCCACAACCCAAGGCTAAACAATGCCTCTCGACACTAGTGTATCTAGATTCTGTTGCAGAGATTACTTTTGGAAAGTAGTAGATTGGGTTTTCTACTCCTTCCTTCCTTCCTTTGTGCTAAGATTTCCCCTATGAATCTCTTTGTTGAGGTGAGGTAGAGCAGCAGCGGTGCTCCGGCTTCTGGTGGGATCATCGTGGACATAGAGACTAAAATTTCTTTAACATTCTCACATACTTTCTTCTGCTCTTCTCCCCAAATCCACTTGGCTTTGTCCTTGAATAAGCGCGTGACTGGGTGAGTTACTTCTGCTATCGCGGGTATAAACCTCCTCAGGTAGGACACCTTTGCCATGAAACTCTTAAGCTGCCTTTGAATCTTGAGGGGTGGCATCATCACAATGGTTTTCCTCTCCTCTGTGCCTACCTTCACCCCCTGCCTATTCATGTCAAAACCTAAATATTTTCCTGCGGTAACCCCAAAGGCGCACTTAGAGGGATTCATCCTCATTTTATACCTGCGACACCTCTCAAATACTTTCCTGAGGTCCTGTATATGTTTACTTTCCTACATGGAATTCACCACCAGGTCATCCACATAGAATTCTAGTATGTCATGAAATAGATCATAAAAGTTTTCCATCATGGTCCATTAGTATGTGGCCCCAGCATTCTTCAGTCCGAAAGGTATGACTGTGTAGTGGAAGCTCCCTAATGGTGTGCGGAAGGCAATATTCTCCACGTTTGTCGAATCCATTTTGATCTAGTTATAGCTGACATATCCATCCATGAAACTATATATCTCATGTCTTGTGGTAGTATCAACTCGGTTGTCTATATTCGGTAGAGGGAACTCATCTTTGGAACATGCCCAATTCAGATCGCGTAAGTCTACACAAATCCGAATTTCGCTTTTGTCCTTTTTTACAACCGACACTATACTGGAGAGCCATACAGGATGATGAATG
Organism: Sambucus nigra; assembly: GCA_949130495.1. Taxonomy (NCBI): domain Eukaryota; kingdom Viridiplantae; phylum Streptophyta; class Magnoliopsida; order Dipsacales; family Adoxaceae; genus Sambucus; species Sambucus nigra. Next base: position 372,308,989 of record OX422216.1, read on the forward strand.
GGCTTGATGAAACCTATTGCTAATAACTTCTTTACCTCCACCTTTATCTTCAAGTCTAGGTCAGATTTGTATGTGCGTGTAGCTTGGTTTACTGGGAGGGTATTGGGGAGGATGTCCAATCTATGGGAGTTCACTTCTGGGTCTATTCCTGGCATCTCCATGCACTTTCAGGCAAATATATCAGTGAACTCCCTGAGTAGTCAAGGAGCTCTTCCTTCTATTTTGGTTCCAGGCTCCTAAAAGTTAGGATGGGTCTGCTCTCACCCCCTTCTGACCCCAAATTAATCTCTTCTAATTCTTAAAGTTTCTCTCTAGGTCCATCCTGCATGCATTCTATAGCTTCTTCCAGTTCCTCAACATGCTCAATGATAGGGGATTCATCAATAGGAAAACACTCAGGTTCCGGGTTGATTCTCTCATCCCAGAACACCCCCCGCTCACACCATTATAAGCGGTAGATGACCTTCCCATTAAGAAAGACCACCTTTTTACAAGTTCGAGGAGGCTTAGCCACCTCCTCCACTTTCCTCTTGCCCTTTTCTATGTGGGGAATCACCATCCCCCCAAGAAATCATGAACAAACTTCTTCTGTTGGATACTTCATTTAACTATTTGCTTCCCTTTTAACTTTCTTACAAAGACCTTCCTTTCCTCATCCAATTTCGTGTAGAATGCAGCATCTACCATATGGGCCTCATCAACGGTGAAGGGTCTTTGCGTAGCTTTTATGACTATCTATGTACCTCTAATATTGGCCTTAGCAAATTGATGGTAAGTGGAGGGTACTATGCCGTGGGTGTGCATCCATACCGTCCCAGTGAGTAGTTGGTATCTAGTGTTAGCATTAATAACATAGAACATGATGTGGGAACTGAAATTTCCCAACTTGATTCCCACATTTACATTTCCAATAGATTGCATTCCATCATTGTCAAATTCAAAAATTACTAGCGGTACTAGCACTACCTTCTCCTGGTCAATTTATGTTTATTATAATGCACTGATGGGCGTGATGTTAATAGATTCTCCCCCATCCATTAATGATTTAGGAAATGAGATTCCATTGATAATAGCTGTAACATACAATGGACGATTGTGGAAGTAAGTCACTTGCCTATCTGCCTCTGAAAACACCACCTCAGAAGTATACTTCTTGATCAACCTTTTAATTGATCCCTGCCAATTTAGTGAGGGGCCTCTGCACTGCTGCACTACTTCTAAGACTTTCCTTTTGATGGCTATTCTTGTGTCATATATCACCCCTATCTAGTCGAAAAATCATTTGAACTTGGGACTCCTCTCTATGGCCTTGCATTCAGAATCTAGTTCTACCTCATACGTCTGCCATTGTAAACAAACTCTGTTTCAGATGTCCCCCCTCATCCAGAGCGAGGATGAAATCTACCTCGCCCTATGAGAGGCTTACTTGCCCAATTTCCCTATTTCTATCCTCTTCTTGTTCCGGAGTGAAAAACCACTCCTCTCGCTTTCTTTCCAGCTCAACTCTGCTCAGTGATAACTTTTCCAATCCTTCACATAACTGATCACCACTACCCCACTCCATTATCCCTGGGGTTGCTTCTTCATCATAAACAACTATCATGTTGGTAGTACCGAAGTGATGTACTGGAAGTGGTTTCTCACTAACATCCACACAAGGGATCTACAAAGTACCATTGGCCACCTACTTGCCAATGATCCTTCTCAAGTAGTAACAGTCTTTGGTGGAGAGTTTCACCCACTAGTGTAGCTTGTAGTATTTTGGGTTGGATTTATCAGTTGTAGTTGGGGTTTCTCCTTTCAAGTAAGGAGTACCTGCTACCCCATCTCATACCAAAGTATGATAACAATCCATAGCTTCTGCTACACTACAGGGTAGTGGCGGTGGGGAATCCTCCCCAAACTTTCTCTTGTTGTTGGGACTGCTGTTCTTAGGCCCAGAACCTACCTTATTTCCTTTAGGATTTCCATCTACATAGTTAACTTCTTGCCTCCTCGAAACTTGAAACCTCCCATAAGTCAGTGGTACCTATGTCCTCCAACTTGAGGCCCTTGTCTTAATAATCATAGCTATAATGCTGGCGGCGCTGGTGAACTCTCTAAAAGTTCCATCTCTAGTTTCATTGATAAAATGCAACTTGTATTCCTCCAAGAGTCCTTCAACACATATTTGCAGCAGCCTTGGCTCAGCTACATCCTCATGGAAAACTAATGCTCTGTCGCGAAAGCATTTGATATAATTTATTAACTTCTTACCACGCTTCTGGATCTCTTGTTCCAGATGGCTCAATGTGAATTCATCCTCTGCTATGAAGAACTTCTGAAGGAACTGCCTACGCATCTCTTCCCAAGTAGGGATGTTGTTAGGTGCCAAATGGAAATACCATGTGTAAGCCTTCCATATGAGGGTCTTAGAGAATTCCCTCAACCTCAGATTATTTTCACTAATATGTACTCCTAAGTACTCAACAAATCTTTTCACATGCTCTCTTGGGTTCTCCCATTTGCCACTGAACTTGATAAATTTTTGTGGGATATACCCCTCTGGGTATGGCTTCTCATTTACTTCTTGCAGGTAGGGGTATTTCAACTCCTCATATAGATGAGGACCCTCCCTCTGAGAGGAGGAGAGAAGCTTCCTCACCTCCTTCATGGTAAAAGACTTAGAGGGTGACTCCTCCAAACTCATGCTCTTGGGTTCTGGTGAGCTTGATGATTCTATAACCTGCTCCAGTACCACCTTCCGTGGAGGAATCATCTCTGTCAGAATTTCAACTAGGGTGGCTACCCATTCAGAAGGGGGAAGGGGATGGTGTTACACATCCTTGACCCAAACTTGATAGGTCTACATTATTTTGCTTTAAAAAGTCAAAAAACATTGTCGTGAGATTCATACCTGCCATCGGAACCGCTGCCGGTGAGCTGGCCTGCCCTCCCTGAGGAGCAGGTGCCTTGGCTTCGATCACCACCACTTCTTCCTAAGTAGTCTGGTCACTGTGATCTCCATTCCCAGATGTAATGTCTTAAAAATCTAGCTGCTTAGAAATGTTGAAACCTTCTTTTTCTGTTAAATAAAGAATACCTCCCCAATAGAGTCCCAGAATGTAGGAGGGTAGTGAGACTGGGGTCTATGAATAACTAGAAAGGGTGAAGCATGACCCACTTCAATGGACGTTTTCTACAAGGTTCTCAAGAAATTTTGATGGAGCTTTTGATGAAACCTTATCCTTTTGGTAAAAATGGAGCTCAAAATGTAACTCACTCCCTGCAGGAAGATGAACTTCCTCAATGAGAATAGTAAAATTTCTCAAGAGAAGATCCTGAGAATTGGTGATGTCTGGTGAGGAGTGAAAGAACAAGGCACTTATCACGAAGAGAATGAGCAGAGAGAGAATACTAGGTAGTTCTGGTGTGATTTTGGCAAAGTAACAGTGTAACTTGAGTTCTATATCTTTTGACCTTGCCCAGGGGTCCTTTTATACTGGGCACTAGGGCTGAGTTGGCAATTTTGGGCACCAAAATTGAGGTGGTTGGTAAGGGACAAGGTCTAAAATGTAACATTTTCCCCTACCTCTGTGCAGTAGCCTGTCTCCTCACACATGTGCCACCTGGGGCCAACCAAATTCAAAAAGAAAATATGTCTGCGCTTGAAGACAAAATATCTCATTTGGTGAATCTCTTTTGAAATGGTAACTTGTAGTACAATCTTTGTAAACTTGAGAGAGAAAGCCTCGAGGACCTCCTCCTCTAAAAATATCAATCTTGAGGGGGGGCCTTGAGGACCTCACTCCTCTAAACTCATTTTTCTTGAGAGGGGCCTTGAGAATCCTCTCTTCTAAGAAAATTATTTTTGGTAAAAGTTCATTTCTTATGATTAGCCCTTTGGCTACTCACTTCACTCATGACTAGGTGTGACATTTGCATGGTCTTGAGTGACTCCTAGGGTCTTCCTACTATTATTCTCTCAATGCTAAAGTACTAAGTGTTTGAGCTTGCTCAACAGACCTTGTTCCTCAATCGCCAAGCCAAAACTCCGAAGAGATCCTAACTAGCCTTTTTTATCCCTGCCTACTCAACTAGGCTATCTGTACAAGAAAGTAAGTTTTGGTACTTTTTTTCTTTTAAAGAATGACTTTTCATGATGAGGGATTGCTCACGGTAGCCACTCCCTCATCCTGGCTTATTTTCTAAAAGCTGAGGGAGAGGACCTTGACGGTTCCTCACCCAAATGTGTTCTTACAGTTGAGAGTGGGGAACCTTGAGGATTATGTGACCAAATGCTTTCTGGGGTTTGAGGGACCCTGGGGGTTCCTTATCCCATATGAATTTTTGTTGTTAAGGGATGTCGGGGGTTCCTCCTCCGTTATGACTTTCTAATGTTGAGGGACCTAGGGGGTTCCTTCTTCAATATGAGTTTTTCCGTTATAGAGGGACCCTGGGGGTTCCTTCTCAATATTGATTTCTTTTATTGAGGGACCTTAGGGTTCCTTCTCCATTATGACTTTCTACTGTTAAGGGGCCCTGGTGTTTTCTTCTCTAACATGAGTTTTTCTGTTGTTGAGGGACCCTGGGGGGTTCCTTCTCAATATGGATTTCTATTGTTGAGAGACCTTTAGATTCCTTCTCTAATGTGGATTTAGGTGGTTAAGGGACCCTGGTGGTTCCTTCTCAATATGAATTTATATTGTTGAGGGAACCTGGGGGGGGGGGGGGGGGGGGGTCCTTCTCAATATGGATTCTTACGGTTGAAGGATCCTGGGGGGTTCATTCTCAATGTGAATTTGTACTATTGAGGGACCATATGGTTCCTTCTCCGTTATGACTTTCTACTGTTAAGGGACCTTAGGGGTTCCTTCTCTAATATGAGTTTTTTTGTTGTTGAGGGACCCTAGGGGTTCCTTCTTAATATGGATTTATGTTGTTGAGGGAACCTGGGGGGGGGGGGGGGGGGGGTTCCTTCTCAATATGAATTTCTGCTATTTAGGGAACCCTCAATGTGAATTTCTGTCGTTGAGGGAACTTGTGGGGGTTCATTCTTAATATGGAATTATTCGGTTGAGGGACCCTGGGTGTTCGTTCTCAATACGAATTTCTGTTGTTGATGGACCCTAGGGTTCCTTCTCCGTTATGAATTTCTATTGTTGAGGGACCCTGCGGGTTCCTTCTCTAATATGAGTTTTTTTGTTGTTGAGGGACCCTAGGGGTTCCTTCTCAATATGGATTTATGTTGTTGAGGGAACTTGTGGGGGTTCCTTCTCAATATGAATTTCTGTTGTTGAGGGACCCTGGAGGTTCCTCAAACTCATCTTTGCTGTAGGCTAAAGGGGGGGGGGCTTATTTGAGGTACCCTCACCCCAAAATATGATGGCTAGACTTAAAGCACCCTTCTGCATCAATCATAATCCTAAGAACAAAAAAAATTAGAATATGGAATGAAAAATAAACATCATGAATATTCAGAGGAACATTAAGATATATGAGAAACTATGAAAAATTCCAAATTTAAGGCTAATTTTAAATTCACTAGTCGTAAAATACCAAATGTGAAAATATTATGAGTAGCATAATATTTTCATAACCAAAAGTAAAACCAATAACACAATACTAACATATTGAATAAACCTAATTGTCGTTCCAAATGTGATTGGCATCACATATATCACTACAAGTTCCTAAAACACAAATCCAAAACTTAGTTGGTTAACCGAACAAGTAGGCAAGATAATAAATAAAACACTTTTCAAGTGTATCAAAAACATAGAAACAAATCCCTAAATCCTAATGCTTAAAGCCCTTAATTTTAGGAAACCTTATATAGTAGAGTGCCCTGTTTTCTTTGCACATACGAACAATATAATTGTAAACCTTAAAATTATTTTTAAACTAAATTAAACATTTCAAAACTAATATATAAAAATGGAAACTCAATATTTAGAAAATAATAACTAAATATGAAAAACTAATGATTGAAATCCCATTTCAAATCATAAAAACTAAAGTAAAGCAACGATTATATATGATCTAAACTATAATTGGGTGAATCCAAGATTTAGAGATGTGCAAAACATATCAACATATCATTAAGCCTGTATTCGGATTTCAGCAGTTATTCAACTGGAACAAAGAAATTAATATGTCAAATAGAGAGAACATTTAAACTGTATAAAAAAATTTAAATTAATACCTACAAACTCAGCATAAACAATTCACAGAGGTGAGGGATATAAAACACCAAAAAATTCAAATAAATTAGACAAAAGAAAAAATAATTAGTAAAAAAAATGATAAACCAAAATTCATACCTCTTGCATCTTTTGGTATTTATAGTAATAAAAGTTCATATATGTAGGGAAAATGAATAAAAAATAAAAGTTCACGTGTGAGCTTTTAACCAAAAACTCTGGAACAAATATGATGTGTTCGAACATGTTAACACCTTATTTTGAAAACCGTATAATCCAAATATAAAAACCTAAAAACAAAATCATAAACCTTTAGAGAGAGAGAGAGAGAGAGAGAGAGAGAGAGAGAGAGAGAGAGTTTCTTTATGATAGTGAGATGAAAATAATATTACATCGGCAAAAAAGAAACAAAGTATAAAAGTGGCAAGAAAATAAAACATCTTAGTTTTGGGGGATTCGAAATAAAAAAAAAAAACTTAGTTTGGAGTCGAAATATCAAACGCAAGAAAATGTATTTGAGTTTCCAAAATCATGATCGACGATGAACTAATGGTTCTAAAAGAATTTAAGAGAAGATGTGGTAGAGATAACAAAGAGTTGATATAAGAGTGAGTTCATAATAGGGGGAGAGAGATTAACTTACCAGATATGTGTAAGCCTTCCATGTGAGGGTCTTAGAGAATTCCCTCAACCTCAGATTCTTGTCACCAGCATGTACTCCCAAGTACTCAACAAATCTTTTCGCGTGCTCTCTTGGGTTCTCCTATTTGCCATTGAACTTGATAAATTTTTGTGGGATATACCCCTCTGGATATGGCTTCTCATTTACTTTTTACGGGTAAGGGTATTTCAACTCCTCATATAAATGAGGACCCTCATTCTGAGAGGAGGAGAAAAGCTTCCTCACCTCCTCCATGGTAACAGCCTTAGAGGGTGACTCCTCCAAACACATGCTCTTAGCTGCTGGTGAGCTTGATGGTTCTGTAACCTTCTCCGGCACCACCTTCCATGGAGGAATCATCTATGTCGGAATTGCAACTAGGGTGGCTACCCCTCCAGAGGGGGAAGCAGCTGGTGTTACAAATCCTTGACCCAAACTTCATAGATCTACATTATTTTTCTTTAAGAAGGGAAAAAAAATTGTCATGAGATTCATACCTGCCATCGAAACCGCTTTCAATGAGCTGGCCTGCCCTCCCTGAGGAGAAGGTGCCTTGGCTTCGATCACCACCACTTCTTCCTAAGTAGTCTGGTCACTGTGATCTCCATTCCCAGATGCAATGACTTAAAAAACTAGCTTCTTAGAAATGTTGAAACCTTCTTTTTCCATTAAAGCAAGAATACCTCCCCAACAAAGTCACCAATGTAGGAGGGTAGTGAGAATGGAGTCTATGAATAACTGGAAAGGGTGAAGCGTGACCCACTCCAATGGACGTTGTCTACAAGGTTCTCAAGAACTTTTGATGCAACTTCTAATTAAACCTTCTGCTTTTGGTAAAAATGGAGCTCAAACTGTAACTCACTCCCTACAGAAAGATGAACTTCCTCAATGTGAATAGTAATTTTTCTCAAGAGAATATCCTGAGAATGATGGATGTTTAGTGAGGAGTGAAAGAAAAAGGCACTTAGCACTAAGAGAATGAGCAGGGAGAGAATACTAGGTAGTTTTGGTGTGATTTTGGCAGAGTAAAAGTGTAACTTGAGTTATATATCTTTTGACCTTGCCTAGGGGTCTTATTTATACTTGGGAACTAGGTCTGAGTTAACACTTTTGGGCGCCAAAATTGAGAGGGTTGGTAAGGTACAAGGTCTAAAATGTAACATTTTCCCCTACCTCTGTGCAGTAGCCTGTCCCCTCAGACAGGTGCCACCTGGTGCCAACCAAATTCAAAAAGAAAATATGTTTGTGCTTGAAGACAAAATATCTCATTTGGTAAATCTCTTTTGAAATGGTAACTTGTGTTACAATCTTTGTAAACTTGAGAGAGGAAGCCTCGAGAAACTCCTCCTCTAAAAATATCAATCTTGAAGGGGGGATTTGAGGACCACTCTGTTCTAAAATCATTTTTCTTGATAAGGGCCTTGAGGTCCCTCTCTTCTAAGAAAATCATGTTGGTAAAAGTTCATTTCTTGTGAGAAGCCCTTAGGCTGCTCACTTCACTTGTGACTAAGTGTGAGATGTGCATGGTCTTGAGTGAATCCTAGGGTCTTCCTACTAGTATTATCTCAATCCTAAAGTGCTAAGCGATTGAGCTTGCTCAGTAAACTTGGTTCCTCATCTGCCAAGACATTACTCCCAAGAGATCCCAACTAGCCTATTTGAGCCCTGTCTGCTAAAATAGGCTACCTATATAAGAAAGTTAGTGTTAGTACTTTTTTCTTTCAAAGAATGAATTTTCATGGTGAGGGGTTGCTCACGGTAGCCACTCCCTCATCCTGGATTATTTTCTAAAAGCTGAGGGAGAGGACCTTGAGGGTTCCTCACCCAAATGTGTTCTTAAAGTTGAGGGAGGGAAACCTTGAGGATTATGTGACCAAATGCTTTTTGGGGTTTGAGGGAACCTGGGGGTTCCTTCTCCCATATGAATTTATGTTGTTGAGGGAAATCAGGGGTTCCTTCTCCGTTATGACTTTCTACTGTTGAGGGACCCAGGGGGTTCCTTCTTGAATATGAGTTTTTCCATTATTGAGGGACCCTAGGGGTTCCTTATCAATATGAATTTCTTTTGTTGAGGGACCTTAGGGTTCCTTCTCCATTATGACTTTGTACTGTTGAGGGGACCTGGCGGTTCCTTCTCCAATATGAGTTTTTCTGTTGTTGAGGGACCCGGGGGGGGGGGGGGGGGGAGGTCCTTCTCAATACGGATTTCTATTGTTAAGAGACCCTTAGGTTCCTTATCTAATGCGGATTTAGGTGGTTGAGGGACCCTGGTGGTTCCTTCTCAAGATGAATTAGTATTGTTGAGGGAACCTGGGCGGGGGGGGGGTTCCTTCTCAATATGGATTCTTACGGTTGAAGGACCCTGGGGGGTTCCTTCTCAATGTGAATTTCTTCTGTTGAGGGACCATATGGTTCCTTCTCCGTTATGACTTTCTACTGTTGAGGGACCCTAGGGGTTCCTTCTATAATATGAGTTTTTCTGTTGTTGAGGGACCCTAGGGGTTCCTTCTTAATATGTATTTATGTTGTTGAGGGAACTTAGGGGGGGTTCCGTCTCAATATGAATTTCTGCTATTGAGGGAACCCTCAATATGAATTTATGTTGTTGAGGGAACTGGGGGGGGGGGGGGGTCATTCTCAATATGGTTTTCTTGAGTTGAGGGACCCTGTGTGTTTCTTCTCAATATAAATTTCTGCTATCGAGGGACCCTGGGGTTCCTTCTCCGTTATGACATTCTACTGTTGAGGAACCCTAGGGGTTCCTTCTCTAATATGAGTTTTTTTGTTGTTGAGGGACCCTAGGGGTTCCTTCTCAATATGGATTTATGTTGTTGAGGGAACTTGGGGTGGGGGTTCCTTCTCAATATGAATTTATGTTGTTGAGGGACTTTAGAGGTTCCTCAAAGTCATCTTTGCTGTAGGCTGGGGGGTATTTGAGGTACCCTCACCCCAAAATATGATGGCCAAACTTAAAGAACCCTTCTACATCGATCATAATGCTAAGAACAAAAAAATGAGAATTATGGAATGAAAAATAAACATCATGAATATTCAGAGGAACATTAACATATATGAGAAACTATGACATATTCAAAATTTAAGGCTAACTTTAAATTCACTAGTCGTAAAATACCAAAGGTGGCAATATCATGAATACCATAATATTTTCATAACCAAAAAGAAAAAAATTACACAATACTAACATATTGAATATACCTAATTGTCATTCCTAATGTGATTGGAATCACATATATCACTATAAGTTCCTAAAACACAAATCCAAAACTTAGTTGGTTAACCAAACAAGTAGCCAACATAATAAATAAACACTTTTCAAGTGTATCAAAAACATAGAAACAAATCCCTAAATCCTAATGCTTAAAGCCCTTAATTTTAGGAAACCTTATATGGTAGAGTGCCCTGTTCTCTTTGCACATAAGAACAATATCATTGTAAACCTTAAAGTTATTTTTAAACTAAATTAAACTCTTCAAAACTAATATATAAAAATGAAAACTCAATATTTAGAAAATAATAACTAAATGTGAAAAACTAATGATTGAAATGCCATTTCAAATCATAAAAACTAAAGTAAAGCAACGAGTATATATGATCTAAACTATACTTTGGTGAATCCAAGATTTAGAGATGTGCAAAACATATCAACATATCATTAATCCCGTATTCGGATTGCAGCAATTATTCAACTGGAACAAAGAAATTAATATGTCAAATGGAGAGAACATTTAAACTATACAAAACAATGTAGATTAATGCCTACAAACTCAACATAAACAATTCACGGAGGTGAGGGATCTAAAACACCAAAAAATTCAAATAAATTATACAAAAGAAAAAACAATTTGTAAAAAAATGATAAATCAAAATTCATACCTCTTGCATCTTTTGGTATTTATAGTAATAAAAGTTCATATGTGTAGGGAAAATGAATAGAAAAAGAAAAGTTCACGTGTGAACTTTCAACCAACAACTCTGGAAAAAAATATGATGTGTTAGCACATGTTAACACCTTATTTTGAAAACCGTATAATCCAAATATAAAAACCTAAAATCGAAGACATAAACCTTTAGAGAGAGAGAGAGAGAGAGAGAGAGTTTCTTTATGATAATGAGATGAAAACAATATTACATCGGCAAGAAAGAAACAGACTATAAAAGTGGAAAAAAATAAAACATCTTAGTTTTGGGTTATTCGAAATTTTAAAAAAAACTTACTTTGGAGTCGAAGTATCAAATGCAAGAAAATGTCTTTGAGTTTCCAAAATCATGATCGACGATAAACTAATGGTTATAAAAGAATTTTAGATAAGATGTGGTAGAGATAACAAAGAGTTGATATAAGAGTGAGTTCAAAATAGGGGAAAGAGATTAACTTACCAAATATGGGTTTGGGTACAACATTTATAATTTGAGTTAGCTCGGAATTATTAGAGAGAGAATGAGAAATGAAGGGTTGGGTTACCGAAATTTAATCCATAGCCTTTATTTTCTCCTAAAGAATATGGATCATTATTCCAATGGGAAAGTATACACAAACTCTTTTTTACGCAAATCCGCATATAAAAAAATGTAAGGAAACACTATACTTTAAAGACATAAAGAAATGGGGACAAAAAGAGTAACATACCGACAATTGGTGAAAAAATTTGAATGAGGAAATATATTCGTCAAATCAATTTCATATCAAAGAGGGAGAAATGAAATGGGTTTACTGGGATACAATCAGTTTGATAATAAAAGTCATAGCGGTATATTAGCCATGGATCATCCACACTAGATTTTTGGAATTTCGTCTTTATGGGTCCGACTTATCCACCCGTGATTCAAAATTTCAGGTCACTTCAGTTAATGGATCAAATAAATAAAACATTGTGTATATCTAACCCAAAATTTGGATTAAAAAAAAATTGAGAATATGTTAGGAGACACACACATACAGATAGATAGATAGATAGATAGATAGATAGATAGATAGATAGATAGATAGATAGATAGATAGATAGATAGATAGAGGGGGGGGGGAGATTTTTTACCTACAGTGTTACTAAAAAATGAAAGAGTGAAAATAAGATCGATGTCTTGTATGGTAGGTGGTTCCGGTGTCAATTTAAAAAAAAAGTATGGGAGATTGTGGATGGAGTGAAGAGATGTTTAGGAGAGAGATTAAAGGTATTTTTTGAAGATATAGAAAGATAGAGAGTTCGTGCAGTCTTAAATTTTTATGGACGGTTGTAGAGATCGCGGAGATGTATTTACTTCAAATTTCTGAACATATAGAATAAAGTCATTTACGGAGTTAAGATAAGTGCATTTTTTCACTTTAAAAAGTGAAAACTCTGAGAAAATGAAATGGTAAGTTCAGAGACTTTTCAGGAGTAGTACTACATCAGTATATATAATAAAATATGGGTACACCATTACCCACATAAAAATCATCGCAGAAACTAAGCCCTCCATTGACCATATGACCTTCATCATGTCTATAAACTTCTTAATAACTTATCACGACATCCCAAACTTGATACTAGTCATATAGTTAATGATCTCAAAAGAACCAAAACTATTAACATCTTTTGTAGAGAGTATAGATCACTCAACAAAATGGGAGGAGATATATGACGAAGCCCGCCAAGCAATGAAATGCATCACCTCTATTATACCAATACAATCTACCAAATGGGGATAATTGAATTTGGATGTACATATATTTTCCTTCATGGACTCCGATATTACCGAAAAAATTGCTCACACAATACCTCAAATACGTTATTCGATAGTTCTTCACATAGTTATGGAAGTGCCATATTTGGAAGTCACTAGAAGATATAACCATTTATTCAAATACTTTGTTACCCTACCCCTCTATTATAGATGGATGACCACGATAAGAAACTCAAGGCTAATGATCGCATTAATTGAAGATCCCGAGCTCATTGCTAGCTATTGTATAAAGAATAGAAAAGAATCAAGACCCACATCGCTCATAGAGATGCCACATAGGAGGCGTACTTGAGACATAACTCTTACTTAATAGGTTATGTACCACATATGAGTATTTTGAAAGATATGGAACTTACTCCGGGAAAACCAATGGGTAATGGATGCCCAAATAATATTACACACTAAATACGATAGGCAATAAGGAATAAAATCCCAATCCCATCCACCAGGAATCAAGTCATAAGTCCTCCCACTTTTTACCATTCATATGATCCAAACAAACATCAGGTGCCTTCTCGATTGATCGCTACAAAACCCAAATATCACTCCCCTAAAATAAATACCGCCTCCAATAGCCTAAAACCAAAAAAATCTCGATCCCCCAGACTAAACATATCTATTTTGCTCACTTCTTGGAGAAATTCATCATAAATAAATTTGACCATCTCTTAATCATTGAGAAAAACATGTCTCCAGATCCCAAGGCCGAGTTTATCCTCAACCCCCAAATTTGGATAATGATTACATGATGGGATCACTCCATAGGGAATGGATTTGGTCTTCACAACTAAGGATATACATCCTTCGAGGCTCCCAACTCTAGAGATTAATAGTTTGGGATTGGATATAAGGCTATCATAGAAGAGCTTCACCGCCTTAAACAACACAATAAATAATATAAACACATGAAAAAATAAAGTTACACTATAAAAAGTTTACAACCAAGTCTCTTGTACAAGGGTTCTTCTCTCTATCTCATTAACAGAGGGGGAGAACTAAGACACCCTAGTGTTAACATATACCAAAGTATTCGACCCACCAAATGGGATTTTTTTTTTTATGGAGATAAAGGATATCATATGTGAATCTATCGAGGTAGATCCCAATCCACATAACAAGCTTGATTTACTCCTCTTGTGGTTGGCATTCGAACTCTTTGTACTCGGGATATCACCATGAACCCGTTATTATACCACTACTAGGTAAAACTATGGAAGTACTTATTTGAATACCACCCACATCATTGACGACATATAACTTCAAGACGAAATGACCCGCCGAAGCCACCCTCCACCAGAAGGTCCCCCTACTTAGAGATATTACTGCAACTTATGGACATAAATAGTTAATCTATCTCTCCATAACCATACACAAGGGAATTTTGATAACCTTCAGTAAGTAGTGTCTGTATTGCGCATTGATCCATTTATTAAGGGAATCTCACCATGAGGACTCGAATGTGTTGAATACCGATATTATTATGGAAACATATATTATGAAGACGTAAGTATCGTGATGAATATAAAACTAAGAAGTTTTGAAACCTAGTTCGATGATGAAGACCTCCAAGAGAGTTCTTAAGATAATGGCATATGGTCAGGATTATCCATGTTAATGGAATCTTCATTTCATATAATAGAAAAGAAAGATGAGGAAGTCCTTTCCATGGTACCCTACTCTAGATTCTGACAAATCCATATGTTGGATAGATGATGCTATATCTTAGACTCTATCCTAAGATCAAAATAAATCTCCTACAAACCTAATGTATACCACCAGTCCTGATTACACTAAAGTGACAGTTTTGGAACCAACATCGCCTACTTCCTAACTTATATCCTTGGCAAACCTCTTAAACCACTTTGAGAAAGTTAAACAAGAATTGTGGGCAGGACCCATACTTTACCCAAATAAGGATGTTGACTTCCTCACCCAATTTGAATGACACACTACTCCTCTAAACCCCATTAATAAAGAGAAAGACCCCACTGAAGGAACCATCACCCCCTCATTAAGACAACTATAAAATATAAGAGCAACTCCGTCATATGTGAGATAATATCACCATATGGGATTTACTAGATAGATCACGAGAACATTAAGCATTCTTTATCTATATTTTTCTCCAGCTCTGTGCCTAAAGACCTGAATCTGTACAATATGTATGCCATCATTGGATCAATTACCATGTTGTCGTGTATCATCTTTTTTATAAGGACCTCCACACATAAGGTCGCAACCACCAAGACCTACGTACAAATTGTACCCTTAGTTTTAATAGACAATAGGTCCACCATTAATGTATACCCCCTTCGTACCATCACCGGTATGGGACATATCTCCTATGAGTTTATGTTATCTTCCACAACCATTAGGGCATATGGAAATACTCATCGAGAGGTCCTGGGTAACATTATTCTCATACTCATAGTAGAGCCTATCAAACGTGACGTAGAGTTTTCAATACTCGGCATCCCGATAAACTTCAAACTTCTATTATAAAGATCTTAGATTCATCCCATATGGGCATAACCCTTGTCATTATGCATAAAAGTCAGATTCCCATTCGACACAAAAGTCATTACAATATAAAGGGATGGCAGGTTGGACATAATTACCAACACTAGAACTATCCCACTCTTGGATACTCATCACAAAAGCAACAACATATGCCTTAGAGAGTTTTCGGTTATCCTAGTCGCACATATGATAGAGAAGACGCTAGTGATTCAAAATGTAACCACCCAAATCATCCATAAGATGAGGTACATGTCAAGACTCATACTTAAAAGGAATAAATAAGGAACCCTCAAAGACTTCAGAACTACGTAACACAAGGGGAAATTTGGTCTTAAATACACCCCTAATAGAAAATCTCAAACCCCCAATCCCAAAGAACCCCATCGTGGGTGGAACGGTCATTTTCGTCTTCAAGGGGAGAACTTTACTTATCACGATCTCCCAGAACCATGGTAAGATGAAGATAATAAATCCTGATAAGCCAAAATGGATATCCTCTATCAGGAAGGGTTATATGTGCATTAAAATGAAAATCTATGAGGTCAGCTATAA
Organism: Sambucus nigra; assembly: GCA_949130495.1. Classification (NCBI taxonomy): domain Eukaryota; kingdom Viridiplantae; phylum Streptophyta; class Magnoliopsida; order Dipsacales; family Adoxaceae; genus Sambucus; species Sambucus nigra. The sequence goes on from OX422216.1 coordinate 372,324,646, forward strand.
TAAACTCAACATCTTTTAGGTAAAAAAGATGATAGAATATCCCCGAGTTAGAGCATGAATGGTGACTACCCACCTTATTTCCCATATTGGGGTCCTCAAACTTAAGTACCATAAACGCTTCCATGAATGTTACACTGCCTCTGTTCCCCACTATAGCACTATGAAGAAATGACGATTGGTCATCATCCCTAAGCTCAAGTTCTACCATCGCATACCGTATCCAACATTCCAATAATCTAAGGAAATGTATTCGACCTTGTAAGAGGGTATTTTAGATAAGATGGAGGCGTAACCCCTTTTGAATATGGTGATGATAAGTTAAACAACAACACTTGATTAACCACAGGACATACAAACACAACTCAATGAAGATAGACTCGGTTTGAACTCACAAATCTCTCGTGTATACTCAGAAGGTAATAATGAACTTAGAAATAACTTTGCTTAGAGGAAGAGAGAAAATGAACACCCTAGATACACCTTGGCAGGCAGCCAAACACCCTTACCACTCTCAATTATCTCTGCCAAATATTAAAGCTTTGTAATAAATGATAATGGTGGGTGAGTAAACTCTCTGGCTCGTAATAAATCTCTCTAGTAATAACTTCTGAATTCTCAATAAGAACATGATCTCTCCCCAAAGGTGGTTTGGGTCCTTAAATAGCCCCCCCACTACCCCCGAGACAACTCAGTCATTAATGCATGTGAAGGACATCCCTCATACTTTATGTCACAAACATTAAATACCTGATGCACTAGTTATCTCCACGTCATAAGCATTAAATGCCAAGACATGCCTTTTGCCTAACCACTGTTTGTCAGGTGGCTGTCATCACAGAGGTGGCTCACCAACTGTCTGACAGCCCCAAATACCACGGTGGTTTACTCAAGTACAGATATGACATTGCCTAGATGCTTAGTGAAATCAGATAAAGTGGATGTGACATTAATTGTAGGGTTATTTGGTTCTCATCTCAACACTCGATGGAAATCAAGGCTTCTCCCCCCGAGGTTCCACGATCAGGGTCCTTCGGTGTTTTACCAGGTGTATCTAAGATGGTCAGGATAAGCCCCAACAGTGCCTCACTTCTGAATCCTCCAAACCATGTCCCTCCAAAGTTCCCACTGTGAGGTCTTTCGATAGAGCATGAAAGCTCTCTGAGGCCCTTCCAAGCCTGGTCTCTCGCGAGTACCATTTGACCTCACACACAATCATTATATTCATTATATCTTTACAATCGTTATAGCTCATAGTAAATATAATCAAAAGATACAACAAGACTAAGTTAATCAACATGACTAAATGATGATCTCTCTCGATCAGCTTCTTCGCTGGTAGGTCCCTCTGGGATGCCACGCTGAGTTGCCACCCTGAGCTGCCTTAATCCCAAACACTGTTGTAAATGGGTGAATTATCTCTAATCTCAGGATTATCTTCAAGACCCCTCTACATTTGCCCCTTTCGTGGAGATATTTATTATGGAAACAAGAAATGTCTGCACGAAAACTTCTCAATCTGATGAACCTTCTTTGTGTGAGAAAACAAATCTCCCCGATATACCCGAGTCGAAGGGCTATGACTTGTCAGTAGTTTGTGAAGGGCCATCACCACTTTCTCCTGCTACTAAATTTCAACCGTTGCGTCTTTGCTTCAATGAATGATTTTGGAATTCTTCCAAAACACCTGCTGACTCTCTCAAATACCCATTTGGACTCTGGGGAAGTGAAATTCTCCCATTTGTGGAGTATAGTTATAGGCAGTGATTTTGTCGTTAGGAGTGCCCCTATCGTTGTGACTTGTGAAATTCTCACCTGTAACGTTTCACCATTCTCAAAAAAGAAGAAATTCTCCCCGATGTAGCCGAGTCATAATTAAACAACATTTGGACTTATGGCGAGGGGACATCAAAGCTTTTTTTAATCGTTAAGATAGTTTCTTCGTTGGGAGTTTATTGAATATGTCTGAAAAAAATTCTGGCTCCAAAACTCAAACTTTCCTAGGAAGGAAACCCTTTTTATTCCCCATGTGTCACTTCTCAACTGATGTGGCGCTGTCTTTTTTACTGTTAGGGCACTTCCCTAAGTGCCACAAAATCCATTTGAAATTATTTATATGCGACTTTGCACGTATGGTGGTGGGAAACTCAACAGACGGGTTTAAAAGATCTCAAACATTTATATTTCAAACTCTTATCTTTCCTTCATCTTCTTTCAGCTTCCATCTACTCTAGAGAAAGAAACTTTTCCAGAACTCCATTGTTACTAAGCTTTCACCTAGTTTTCTTCTTCCTCTCGTCTGTTACGCCACCGCCTATGGTTGCGCTCCTCCCTTTTTCATTCCTAGACCTTCATTACCAAACTATTTATTTGATCGCCACTTACTATGGCTTCTTTAAGTGTTTTAAAAGCTACCACCACCACTGCTCAGCCAAGCTCCTATTCGGCCACCTCTGGCGCCGCTGCCACCATTAGCACTGCTACCCCATATGCTGCTCGTCGAGAGAAACTAAGGTTTTACCGCCGGTCTCCCATCTTTGGCAAAGATGATGAGTTCTCTGATGCAAGAAATACCTGAAATTTTTTGGCCAAGTACGATCCTTCACTGTTAGGTGATGAAGATGAGGATTCGTCAAAGATGGGTTTTCTTCCTCCAAAGGGGACTATACACTTTCGATTGGATCGTGGAGACTTCCCCTACTCTCAGATCAATTTCAAGGCTCCTAAGGGATTGCCAGCTCATTTTTCTGCTTGGCATGCACACATGCAGAGCTCTGACGTTGCATCTCTTGCAAAGGTTGGTCTTCATCGAGCCAGCTGGTTTGGGTAGTTCAATCTTTCTAAAAATAACACTGCGCTCCAAGTATTGGTTTCCATATGGAACATTACAACTCACACGTTCTTTGCTGCATGGGGGGAGTTCACCATCACATTGGAGGACGTTTGTGAGCTACTTAGGTTTGAGCCTATGGGTGAGTTTACATATCATGATGAGGACTTGGATTGTTGTAAACATTTTACTTTTCTTCTTCTTATGTGATTCTTGGGCAATAGCTCCTAATTTTGTAATGCCCCAAAGTTTATGAATGAATGAAAACAATGTATGTTTTTCCATTTCCTTTCTTTGTGATATAACTGTTTCCATATATTATGAAGTGCTACAATTCTTTCATTTCCACTCGAGTTATAATAAAACTTGTATATTCATAACAACAGTAAAATACAACGGTGGTCTAGACTTAATTTCTTACACATGATAGACTTTCAACCATTTATTATTAATATTGAATGGCTTGTCTTATTCCATCTTAGAAATTAAGCAATAACCTGAATCGTGAGCTTCTTTTACAATGAAAGGTCCCTCCCAATTTACTGCAAATTTAGGTAGGAGAAGCCCCTGATGTGTTTTACTGCTGCTTTCAAAATGAGGTCTCCCTACACGAACCTCCTTGGTCTCACCAAGTTATCATATGCCTTGGAGAGCTATTTTGTATACATTTGAAAGTGTTGCATTGCGTTATCTGTGTTCATCCAACGCTTCCAACTACACATGTCTATTCTATCGAGTAGAGGGAACTTCTAACTCTACCAGAAGAATCGCCTCAGCCCCCTAAACAAGAGAGAACGGAGTATACCCTATGGGCTTCCTCTTGGTTGTCCGATAGGCCCACAACACAATTGGTATCTTGCAATCTCATGATGCTGGAAAATCCTCCATCATTTTAGCTAAAATATTAATCAAAGTCTTGTTAGTTGCCTTGGCTTGACCGTTGCCCTTTGGGTATGACACTGTTAAAGTATAATGAACAATGGAGTAGTTATCTGTGAGCATCGTTACCTCTGAATTGACAAAAGGGGTTCCGTTATTTGAAAGGATGACTTTTGGAATCCCAAAACGGCAAATGATGTATTCTTTGATGAAGTTTCTGACCACCCCCGCTGTTTCCCTTCTTAGTGGTATCGCTTCGGCCCACTTTGTAAAGCACTCCGTTGCTACTAGTATCCATATCTTCCCCCTAGTAGAAGGATGTATTGCCCCTACCAGGTCGAACACCCAAGTGTGAAAAGGATAAGGCGTTGCCAGGGAGTGTAAGTACATCGATGGGGTATGGATCATATTTCCATGAATTTGGAAAGCCTTGCACTTTCGGACGAACTCAGCAGAGTCTTTCTCCATTATTGGCCACTAATATCCTAACGTCATCAAGTGGTCATACAACTTGGACCCTCCTATGTGATCTGGATCGTACGCCTGCTTGAGGACTTCGACTGCTTCTTCCTTCGTGATGCAATGCAATGGCCTATTGAAATAGCCCCTTCGATAAAGCTACCCCTCCTAAACGTAGAACCTCGGGGCCCTTCGTTTAAGTCCCATTGCATCAATATTCTCTAATGGGACAACTGCATATTTAATTAAGTCAATATAATGTTGCCTCCAGTCTGGTTGAGTTTCAACAAAATGACATTTAACTGCATCAAAAAATAACTGGCACTTAGCGTACTTCCGTTGTACCTGTGTTGCATCCTGCTTCATTCTAGGCCAAAAATAACCCTTCGTTTGAATTCTCCTGTAAAGAGGTATCTCAGTTATTTCACAGTTCTCTTCATGTGTTTTCTTCAACCTCCGCTTTGCTTCTTCTGGGTCGATGCATCTTGTCAACCATCCCCCTGTGTTTCTAAAGTAAATATTTCCCTGGTTTATAAATTATTGGGCTAGTTCCCTTAGCTCCATCGCTCCTTCCCTAGATTCCAGTTTCTAATCTCTCCCCTCCACTCATCGTCCTCCTCCATTGACAGATTTGTTTATACCACCGAAGGAGCCGTTCTTCATTGAATCATGACTGTAGTTGTATCGTTCCTCGTGACCATTTTGTAAGAGATGGTGGCATAGGCATTTGGATGTCGGTTCATCATTCAGGGATGTCTCTTAATCTTGGTTCGATGGAACTGGCTGAGAAGCCTCAGAATGATTATTCAGTATGGTGCCAGGCTCAGGTGTTTCAACGCATATTCTCCATATATCTATTGAATCACCAAGTTCGAATCACCTTTGATATAAAGTGAATGGATCCCTCTTCGAAGGGACTCCAGTAACCCCAGCACCAACGCCTCATACTCTGCTTCATTATTAGAACAAGGGAAATCTAATTTATAGGAAAGATAAATCTCCTCCATTCCTTTTAAAATAATAACCCCTGCCCCTCCTTTCTTTTCCATCGAAGATCCATCAAACTGCATCATCCATTCTTCACCACTTGCATCCAAGTAATTGGCCTGCAAGTCGTTTCTTGGAATACTTTCTTTAGGTGGCTCAAACGTCCCAGAGGGGAATATTGCCAATAGGTCAGCGTACGCCTGGATCTTGATCGCAAGAGGAAACACACACTTCAAGTCATATTTTGAGAGGATGAAGAACTACCTAGCTGCCCTACCAATCAATACAGTTCTTGCCAGTAAATACTTAATAGGATCACATCTAGTTACAATATGAATTGTAAAAGATAGCATATAATGTCTAAGTTTTTTCTCTACAAAGACTAAGGCTAAATAACGCCTTTCCAAGCTACTATATCTGACCTCTGGCCCATGTATGATTTTGTTAAGGTAGTAGACTGGTCGTTCTTGCCCGTCAATCTCTTGTGCTAGTAAAGCTCCAACGGACCTCGTAGTGGATGTGAGGTATAACTGCAATTGTATTCTCGCCTTTGGGGGAACCATGGTCTGTGATGAAATGAGAAGCTTTTTCAGTTCAGTGAGAGAGTCTTGGTGAACCTCCTCCCACTTGAATTTCGTGTTCTTTCACAGAAGCTGCATCAACGGCTGTGTCATTTTGGCTAATCCATGCACAAATCTCCTAAGGTAAGAAACCTTACCAAGGAAACTCTTAAGTTCCTTTTCCGTTCTTGGATTGGGGATCTCTAAGATCGCTTGTTGTTTGTCTTGGTCCATATGTACTCCCTTCCGATCAACCACAAAACGTAAAAACTTTCCACTAGTTACTCCAAAGATGCATTCTAGTGGGTTCATCTTCAATTTATACTTCCTGCATCGAGCAAACACCTTCCTCAAATCTCTTAGATAAGACTCCTCCTTCCTGGACTTGATGTCCAAATCATCCACATAAAATTCCACAAACTTGTGAAAGAAGTCATGGAAGATGGCCATCATTATTCTTTGATAAGTAGCCCCATCATTGTTTAGTCCAAACGGCATTACTTTGTACATGAAGTTTCCCAATGGGGTTTTAAACTCCATTTTCTCTGCATCCATAGGGTCCATCTTGATCTGGTTATACCCTAAATACCCATCCATAAAGTTATACATCTCATGACCAGCCGTTGCATCTATCAAGCTATCGATGGGGGGTAGAGGGAACTCATCCTTTGGGCAAGCCCTATTCAAGTCTCTGAAATCGACACAGATCCTTATTTGATTTTTATCTTTCTTACCCACTGGAACAATGATAGACAGCCAAAGTGGGTGTTGTATCAGTTTGATGAACCCTGTCATCAGTAAGCGTTGGACCTCTTCTTTGATCTTCAAGTCTACCTCAGGCTTGTACGTTCTCATTGCTTGTTTCAGTGGAATGGCCAAAGGCATCACGTTTAACTTGTGGCATCTCACTTCCTCATCCATCCCTTCCATCTCTGTGTACTTCCACGCAAAAATGTCTATGAACTCCTGAATCAACTCAACCAGGGCCTTTCGTTTCCCTTTACCGATATCTTTTGAGACAAAAATAGGCCTTGGATCCTCCCATTCTTTCTCCAGGTTCAACTGTTCCAACTCTTGGGCATTTGGCTTCGATTGATCTGCCATGTAATCTGGTTCTTCGACGACTTCCTCCATAAATTCTTGTATGTTGGAGTTATCTATCACCATGCATTATCCTCTTGATGTACCAAAAAGCACTTATATTCGGCAGCATGTTCACACCATTATAACCGATATATCATATTTCCTTCTTCGATAACTACCTTTTTGCACTGCCTACTGGTAGTCGCCACTGCCTTCCTCTTCTTCTCTCTAGAAGCCTCAATAACTCTTCCTCCTAAAAATCGACTCAGCATGCTTTTTTATTGGAACTCATGCTCCATTGGTTCCGCTCTAGGCCTCATCCTGTCTTTGAGCTGCTTCAAAATATTTTCGGGTCGAGGGACTACCTGATGGGATTCTTTGGCCATCACTCCTTTGCTGCTTACAACCTCTTTATTCTGCTCGTTCAAGGGCCCCATCCTTTCTATGATCAAGGGAACCCATGCTCCCTATATTCTTCTCGTTAGGACCCGGACATCCTTTTCCAATTCTGTTTACAATGATGCATCTACCCGGTGAGCTTCCTCGATAACGAAGGGCCTCTTCGTAGCCCTAATGGTCACATCTGCTCCCTTGACATTCACCTTGGTGCATTGGTGATACGTTGAAGGAACTAGCCTTTGGTTATGCATCCACATTCTTCTTACCAGCAGATGGTAGGAAGTTTCACTCTCTATTACGTGGAACTTAATACGGGAACTCAGATTTCCCATTATAATCCCAATATTCATGTACCCAATGAACTTGGAAGACTGGTTATCATATCCCGAAATCACCCAAGGCATGGGGACTAACCTTTCCTCCAGAATATTAGCTTGGTGGAAAGAGTTGATTGGCATGATATTGATGGAAGCTCCCCCATCCATAAGAGTCCTTAAAAAACTAACCCCGTTAACGCTGGCGGTCACATACAATGGCCTGTTATGAGGGAAACTTACGACCCTATCTGCGTTGCTGAAATTTATCTCTGACCGAAACCTCTTTACTAACCTGGCCCTGGGTCCCTTCCATCTCAGTGAAGGGACTGCGTTCTTTCTCGCAATATCAAGGATTCCTAGGTTATTTCCAATCTTCTCTCCTTTGGTATCCCTACTTGGTTGAAGAACCAGGTAAACTTTGGGATTTTGAAACTGCACAGTATTCTATGACTTGGTCTGCTTCCTCACCTTCAACGCTATATACTACGTTATCCATTCCCTTAGTACAATCTTCCAAAGCTTCTTCAAACTCCTCTTGCTTCGTCGTTAGCTCTTTTTCCTCTCTCTCTGCCTCCTCGTCATAGGCCACCATTAGATTGGCCCCATGCACTGGGAGTGGGTTATTGTTTACGTTCTGGAGAGGGATTCGCAATGTTCTTGCCTTCACATACTTATCGATGATTCTTCTCAACATGAAACAGCTCTTCGTTGGATGTTGGATCTTTCGATGAATCTGGCAATATTTGGGATCCACCTTTGCTACAGCGCCGGGTTCCTCAATGAGAATGCCCTTTGGTTCGTACATCATTCCTCCTTGGACCATTGCATTATAATAGGTGACAGCCTCCTCTACTGTACAAGGCAATGTGATGGGTCCTCCCTGTCTCTTCTAAACTTCCTCTTGTTATCCTTCTTCGCTACTTTGACCCCATTTACTCCTTCGGTGTGCCCTACCTGTGGGGGCTGAGACCTCCCCCCCCACAGGTTATATCGGATGCCTAAACATCATGGGGACTACCACTGGGTTTGGTCGTATAACCAACGAGATATTCCTTGCTCCTTTTAGGAACTCCGAAAAAGTCCCCTCATGCGTCTCATTAATAAGATGGCAGATGTACTCAGGAAGTAGTTCCTCTGTGCACATCTGTAGTAACTTGGACTCTTTGGCCTCCTTCCTCACATCGAGGGACCTTTCCCTAAACCTTCAAACGTAAGCCACCACTTTTTCCTCGGGTCGTTGTTTCTCCCTCCCCAGTTGGGTCAAAGTAAACTCATCTTCCACCATAAAGAACTTCTGGATAAATAAAGCGTGCATCTCCTCCCATGTGGAAACACTCTTGGGATATAAGTAAGAATACCAAGTGTATGCTTCATCTGTTAAGGATTTAGAAAATTCCCCCAACCTGAGTTTCTTGTTATTGCAATGCGCCCCAAGTGTTCAACGAAGCGTTTAATATGCTCCTTCGGGTTTCCACCCTTTCCTGTGTACTTTTCAAAAATAGGAGGAATATAATCTTTTGGGTAGGGCTCATCGTTGTATTCTTGGGGGTAAGGTGTCCGAAAGTCGTTATAGACCAAAGCTACCTCGCCCACAGATTATGAGGAGGCTTGCATGAATTTCAGCATCTCTTTTTGCATCTCCTTCCTCATTTCCTCCATAGGCGACTCCATTGAAGTGACAACCAATGGGACTATAGGCTGAGTGCCCGTTGTAGCTGGAAAAATCATCACAGTTGGAGTTGTTGATACTCCTGGGGTTCCCACCGTTAGATTTATAACAGAGGGTGTACTTGCTGGAACTGTTCCCATTATGACTTCACTTATTGAGGCCATTGGGGCTGCCCCTGGCATCACAAAGTATTTGACTTCAAATCCTCCTAACACCGTTGAAGCTACGAGAGTTTGCAAAAATTCATAGAATTTATTCATGAGAAGTTCTACTTGGGCTGGTCCCAACCCAGCGCTCGTTGAAGCCCGTGCCACCACTAGGTCACCTATCGTCGCCTGGACTGGAGGTACCTCTAGTCGAGGGGATCCATCCCTGGAAGCCTCCATCTCTCTCACCGCCTATTCTTCATTGTTTTGAATGTCATCAAAGTTAAGCCTTCGATTAATGTTATCATGCGCCATTCTCCTTACTTAGAAGAATGCCTCCCCAACGGAGTCGCCAAATGTAAGAGGGTAGTTTAGATGGGATGGAGGCGTAACCCCTTTTGATTATGGTGATCATAAGTTAAATAGAAACACTTTATTAACCACATGACATACAAATTTAACTCTGTGAAGATAGACTCAGTTTGAACTCACAAATCTCTCGTGTATAACTCAGAAGGTAATAATGAACTTAGAAACAACTTTGCTTAGAGGAAGAGAGAAAATAAGTACCCTAGATACACCTTGGCAAGCATCCAAACACCCTCACCACTCTCAATGATATCTTCCAAATATTAAAGCTTCATAATAAATGACAATGGTGCGTGAGTATACTCTCTCACTCGTAATAAATCTCTCTAGTAATAACTTTTGAATTCTCAATAAGAACGTGATCTCTCCCCAAAGGTGGTTGGGGTCCTTAAATAGCCCCCCACACTACCCCAAGGCAACTCATTCATTAATGCCTATGAAAGACATCCCTTATACTTTATGTCACAAACATTAAATACCTAATACACTAGTTATCTCCACTTCATAAGCATTAAATGCCAAGACATGCCTTTTGCCTAACCACTATGTGTTAGGAGGTTGTCGTCACAGAAGTAGCTCACCAACTGTCTGACAGCCCCAAATACCATGGTGGTTTACTCAAGTGCAGATATGACATTGCCTAGCTGGTTAGTGACATCAGATAAAGTGGATGTGACATTAAGTAAAGGGTTATTTGGCTCACAACTCAACGCCCGATGGAATTCAAGGCTGCTCCCCCCGAGGTTCCATGGTCAGGGTCCTTCGGTGTTTTACCAGGTGTATCTAAGATGGTCAGGACAGGCCCCAATGGTGACTCACTTCTCAATCCTCCAAATCAAGTCCCTTCAAAGTTCCCACGGCAAGGTCGTTCGATAGAGCATAATCTCCAAAGCCCTGCCAAGCCTGGTCTCTCGCGAGTACCGTTCGACCTCACACACAATCATTATATTCATTACATCTTTACTATCATTATAGCTCATAGTAAATATGATACAACAAGACTAAGTTAATAAACAATAAGAAAGGACGAGCTCTCTCAATTAGCTTCTTTGCTAGAAGGTCCCTTTGGGCTTCCACACTGAGTTGCTACACTGAGCTGCCTTAATCCCAAACACTATTGTAAATGGGGGGATTATCTCTAATCTCAGGATTATCTTAAATCCCCCTCTACAGACCTAATATTTGGATACAATCTCATGGGCTCTCTAGGACTACCAGTGGAATGTGAAAAAACACCTGAATATACTACAAGACCTCTCATAGACCCTCCTATACATCAACCCCGTCACATACCTAACTGATAACATTGGTAAATCCCTAAGGAAAATAAATCCCTCTCTCTTCGAAAACTAATTCAACACCATCTAATAAAATTCAAACCATCTTATCACTAACATCATGGGAGCAACTATACTGAATAACTCAATCTCTATCAGAAGGGTAGCGGTGCACATTCACTAAAATCCTTTTGAGTTTATCATGTTACCAACTGAGGCACTCTAACCCCTATCCTAATGTATCCCTATATAAACAAGACTTTTCTACTATCATAAATTTTTTCCTTCCTTCCTTTGATGGGATAATAAATTGTGATTTTTAGTATTTGTCGGCATATATTGAATGTGATTATTATAAATCTAGTGATGGATTAAACCTCACACCTAATAATGATGACTTTGTAGATCTAAATACATAATAAACTTCAAAAAACATGATTAAATTTAAAATAGACATATATCTCCCAATGAGGGTGACACAATAACCATAAACTTGGGAACTCCCCCAAACCCCAAACTACTACAATTAGGACCTCCTATTGAGAATGAGCAAAAGGATTCACCGACCTCCTTGCCATATTGATAGTCGCATTCACTTGGTCTTATGTCGACATGATCGAAATCGACCCAACCATCATTATGCAGGAGATACTCACTCTCCCTGATGCAAAACCTATCAGACAAAGAATCCGTAAAGCGATACTCGAATGGTCCCTACGAGTTAAGGAGGAAGTGGAGCAACAACTAAGTATCGAGTTCATATAAGAAGTAGAATACCCCACATGGCTAGACAATATTGAACCCATACCTAAAATTAATGCAAGCACAAATGTGCATATATTACAAAGATGTTAATTGAGCCTTCCCCAAGGATGATTTTTCTCTACCACATATCGAATTATTAGTGGATAGAATGGACAACAGCAAACCCAAGTCCTTTGTAGAGTAGTTAAAAAACTATAACTAGATAAAATGAATCCCGATCACTAGGAAAAGACCAGATTAGTCACAATATGGGGAACATACTGTTACACGGTTATTCCCTTTAATCTAAAAATATTGGGAAAACTTTCCAAAGAGAAGTGATAACCATCCTTTACGGCCTCATACACAAGAATGACGTCTATGTAGATGGTATGATTATCAAATGTAATGATCACAAGGGACACATTTTGGTGCTTTAAAAATTCTTTCAAAGGCTACGCCTCTTAAACATTCGACAAACCATCATAAATATGTCTTTGGAGTTAGTAAGGGAAAATTCCTCGAATTCATTATCAGAAAATGTGGGATAAAAGCCATACGAGAGGTGTAACACCCAAAATGGAGAAATAAATATGAGGATTTTTTAAAAATTCAATTCATAAGCCGATTAATCAACCAATGTATCACTATCTGCAAGCCCTTATTTTAAAATCCCAAAAAGAACTGACCCAAGGAGTGGAAAGATAAATGCCAAGAAGTATTTGAGAAAATATAGTAGTACCTCACTCACCCACCTATATTAGTGCCTTCCTAACCAGGACAAATTCTCCTACTCTATATGACCATAACAGACATGGATACCCGGGTCATGCTAGCCCAATACATAGAAAGTTACCTAAAAGAAAGTTCCATATACTATGAAAGTAAAAATACATTATTCGATGACCTCAAATACACTACCTCAGAAAAGGATTCTACGTATCGCATCTAGATCACTCGTAAACTCCGCCATTACATGATGTCCTTAAGCATACGAGTTATCTATAGAATGGATCCACTAATATACCTATTTGAATGCCTAATCTCTCTAGCCAGATGGCCAAATGGATATAATGATCTTTGAATTTGAAATCATGTACCTTACCCAGAAATCCACTAAAGGGAGAGACATCTAAGACCTTCTCATAGGACACCCTTGTTAGATGGAAAAGAAAATGAGGCAAAATTCCCTAATGAATACATCTTCGAGATAAAAAACATAAAAATTTGGAACTTACTTCGACAGAGCCTTAAAAAAAGGATTCAGTATCAGAATTCTATTAATATCCCATGATTCATGTTGAGTGCACCAGTAACATATCCGAGTACAAGGCTTGCATTACAGGTCTCGAAATCATCATCGAGATAAAAACATCTCCTGACTTAAGCCTACTCATTAAAAAAGTATCAGGAAGATGTAGAGTCCATGATGATAAACTATAACTTCAACATGCTTACTAAGAAGACGTAGTTTCATTATTAGAGCGTCAAAAATTCGACTTTATCTCCGATGCTAAAAATAACTTTTCAGATGAACTCGCCATCCTAGCCTCCATGATAGATATCCTAGAATGAACCTTAAAAATTGCATATAATGTAATTAGTTGGAGAACCCCTTCCTACTGCTTTGAGATCGAAACCATCGAGGAAATGATAGTAAGAACCACAATTATGACATATGGAACTTGGTAAACAAGAATAACTACCCACCAGAATACCCTTCAATCGTAAACTCTCTCTAAGATGATTGGCATCCTAATTCATTATTTAAGGGTGCCAAGTTTAAAAAATAGGGTTTGACCAAGTACACTTAATATTCATCATAGAGGATGAGGCCCCTGAGATCATAGATAAAATCCATATCGGCAAATGAGGAACACACATGAGTGGACACACCTTCACCATAAAAACACTTTGACAATCATACTACTGGACTTTAATGCATAAGGATTGCATGGATTATGTTAAGAGGTGCCTATTTATCCCCCTAGGAAACATCTACCTCCATGAGAGCATTACTGCATGACTTCACCCTGGACTTTCTCCACCTGGGGGATAGACATGTTATGTAAAATGACCTCTAAAGCCTCCATTGGGAAGAAGTATATCCTAGTCTTTATCAACTACTTCACTAAGTGGGTCGAAGATGAATCTTTCTCGATTCTAAATGCCAAATAAGTATCCAAATTCCACCAAAACATTATTTATCATTTTAGCATTCCCCACGAGTCAACATCAGACAATGGTTATCACTTTAAGAAATAAGTATTGAACTTACACGATGATATATGTCTTCCTTATACAAAACTCAACTAATGGAGAAATCAAAGTGTCTAACAAAAATGTTAAAACATCATCAACGAGATGACAGAGACCTACAACTACCGGTCAGATAAACTCCCATACCACCTTTGGGGTTACAAGACTATCGAGAAAAGTATATTAGGTCCACCATTTACTCATTAGTTTATGGCATGGAGGCAATCCTATTGATAAAACTCAAGATACCTTCATTAAGGGTCATACTCAAAATCTAGGTAATCGAAATCAACTAGTCCAATCCTATTACAACGAACTAGCTCTCATCAATAGGAGGAGACTAAAATCCAGTTATCAGAATCAGGGCCACTAATAAAAGATCATCCAATATCTAACAAAAGGGTCAAGAAGTGAAACATACAAGAGGGAGACATAGTCCTAAAGGAAAAATTCAACTCTTATCGGACTCTTGAAGTAAAATTTGCACCCAACTAGGGAGGACCTTAACTCGTCACCAAAATAAAAAATGGCGGTCAAGCTACCTTAGTTCATCTCGATGAATTTACAATTTCCCAACCTTTCCATATCGATTGACTAAATAAATTCTTCCCTTGAGAATGTTGGTGCAAAAGAAAATAAACTAACTTAATACAAGGATAATCGATCCTATTAGGTAGGGAAGACTACATATTAAAACACATTCCTATCACTACCTTAAAATGCCTAGTTGAGCCACCAACCACTTAATTGAAGTCATCCAGAAACTTCGACACCCAACTTTTTTAATTCAAGATAACTATGCGGACCTGATTCTCTATTATATTATTATTGTAGTCATTCAAATACAAAGACACCATTTTATTTCATTTGGAACTATGTAGGCAAATCGAGATATCACTTTAATCATGGTCAAAACAAATAATAAAAACCCCTTTTATATAAAATCCCTGTAAATAGGTCTTGTGACCTCACTCCTAAAGAGTCGGCCCGGTATAAATAAACTAAACCTCAAGTAATAAAATGGTACCCTACGTCATTTAATAACTCTTCAGATTTATCCTTATTTAAGAAATAATACACAAGGTCTAATATTGCAAGAGAAACAATCAAGAGAAGCCTAGAAAGAAGGACGCTTCACCCGTACCTCTAAAGAAATAAATACCTCAAGGCACCCACCTTAAAAACACCCCGTATCCTGGGATAAAATCGTCAAATAAATAAGCTAAAAAAACTCACAAATGGCATCCTATCTTGGCTAAAGGACAACACTTTAATTCAAAAGCAATGCTAAAAGATTCTCATCAATTTACAAACCAAGAAATGGAACCATTACTTATGTTGGACATCAATATAACAAATGACCCACTAATAATAGTAACATTACCTCTCTCTAAAAGAAAAGTCACAAAATACGGGGAACTTTTATTTTCATGTGTATAGATACTCCTTTTGTGTAAAAATGTATGTGTGTTGCCACCATTTTAATAAAACATCTTAGTATCACTTTATTCATGTGCATATGTTGCATTATTTACCCTATAAATTAAGTAAAATTTAACTTGTTGTATCAACACGTTATCTACAATAAATCGTCCCTGATGGAAAGTATAAAAACATAAGCATGAATAAAAAATAGAGTGATAACATAAAATCCAGGAAAATATCAAATCCCAAATATCACGTCCCATATATCAAAAGGATAATACCAATTGTGAACATATGAATGAAAAACGAAAGGGAGTCAAATATATCAATCAATGGGGAAAGTTCCCCCACCTAGACAAAAATAAACATGAAATACCCTTCATGACGGGACTTCTTAGACCTTTCGGTATTATCATCGCCATGAGCAACACCTATCTTTATATCTTCTTCCGGACTAAAACTGTGCCGAGTCGGGGGAGAGCACATGTTAACAGTCAGCAAATGGTTCACTAGATAGCATATGAGTCAAAAGCCCCTCGAAATGTGTTGATGCATATGAACAGGAATGGGAAAATCGAGATCGAATTTGATTCTCAAAGGCATCCACAGGACCCAAGACCTGTGTCGAATATGACAACCTCTGGTACAACACAAACCAAGGGGTCAATACCCTCTCTACATAAGATGCAGAAATTAACACATCCTGGAATGAAAATGTACAAAACAAGCATAACAATACGTATAAAATTGAAAACATTCCTCCTCTATTCCCAAGACGCATGTAACCCAACAACAAATTGATTCAAAATATCCATACATAGAGGGGTAGGAATGACCTTCGATAAACCCTCTCGATAGGTCTCTAGAATCATTAGGTAACAAAGGAATATCCACCCTCCTAAGGTGAGCATCACCCTAAATAGCATCACCCTCTTGGTCCCGCCCTAAGACTCCTCCATCTAACTCCTTCACCCTAGCCTCAGCCACTAAAGATCTATCCTCAAGGGATGCCTTAAAAATAATTTTGTACGCCTCCATGTCTCTAATACGACCCAAAATAGATCCCCTTGTTTGGGCCTGGAGTTGCTTGGAACCTTCCTTATGATCCCTTACAAACATTATATCCATAGCCTCCTCCATGTTCTAAGACTCCATATCCTCCTGCCCCATGCTAAGAATACGGTAGTACTCCTCACTCATTTTGGAATCAACCACCCAACCTATATCGCCAAAATATATGTTCCTTAAGATGGAGGAACTATCATGATTCTCTTCAGGATGTTAACCCTCCCCCACTTGATAATAGATTGGAAAGGCATATCCTAAAGATCCCACCACATCGTAAACCAAATGTAAATCCACCCCATCTCCACTCTGAATCCCCATTGGTCTCTCTGAGTCATAGATAAATCAATGGGCACTTCTAAAAAAACTATCTACACCATCAAAGTCCTACTCAACCTTAATATCCCCATCATCATCATATAAATCGATCGTAGGCACACTTTCACCTCCCTTGAAAAATGCCTTCGGTATAGACCTAGGAGTCCAGTCACCTACCCTCAAAGAACCTACCACCTTCTTTTGTCTAACCATCAAAGCCACATGCTCTCCATCCACCTCTGTAAGTTATCTCTCTATCGAGGTTGTACATACCCATGCCTACAAATCCTTATGGGGCACAGTATCGGGCATCGTCATCATCCTCATCTTTGAAGGGCCTTATAATCTAAACCCTCTCTGAAGAGGTTAATAGAAGATAATCCATCATAGAATGGCTGATGCTCTATCGAGGTCAACCCCTTGGTATGACTCATACAATAAGGATGGGGGAATGATACATATATCGTGAAGTTCAACATGTATTGGTGGGTCACTCGCTCAGCCTAATAGAAGAGGTCCTCATAAAGATCCTCCAAAAAAAAACCTCCGACCAGACAATGACCAGGCTATGATGCCTACATCTGACACGTGATGGGTCAACTCCCAAGTCACCTAAAGAAGAAACAAATTAAAAATAAATTATAGAAAATAAATAAATACTTACGTATGGTAAAAAATAATAATGATATAATATACAATAACTTACCCTCTATGTTGTCATATCCCACAAATACTCCCTCACTATCTATAGTGAACAAATCGAGCCCACTCTCAAATTCCCTTGCCCATATCGGGTAAAGACGAGTAAAACCCTGTCCATCAACGCCTCAATCTAAGGCCTCTTGATAGCCAGAGAAACATAAGCAAAAAGCCACAACTGTCCAATAAAGAAAAAAAATACAACATAATTAGAAAGATCGCATTTAATTAAAGTAAGTAAAAAGAATAAAAATAAGTAGCATGTACCTCCCATACATATGAAAAACTTGGAAAACATTCAGTAGAATACCTCGAGAAGTGAGATGTCAACTGAAACATCTCCACCAGCACCATCCTCCCCCACGCATATCCTTCAATCAGTGAAAATTCCATTAAAATAGGCAACCACCACAAACAGATCCCCTACAATCCTTCGGTTTCCAAAATATATCACACTACCATCACTAAAATACACCTCGCGTACTACCTAGCCTCCACCAAATTAAGCTCGGGGTCTTCCACCTGCTTTAAATAAGCACTCACCAAGCTTTCATCAAGGAACTCTTCCTGAGTGGGAATGACCTATAGCCCTAGACTCGTATGCAATCCATTTGTGGTGATGGTTATAGTCTGGTCCACCACAAGGAGTAGTCCAATGAATAAAAATCTCATAAAAGCAAATAAATCAAAAGAGGTTATAGGCATACCCCCCATAGGATGGTAGAAAGTATTGGTGTTATCCCACCAACCCTTCCCTAATGAGGCTAAGATCGCCTAGTACCTTTGAAAATTCACTATAAATAGGTAATAAATAATCAAGCGAAACCTACATCATGTAAAAAGGCATGAAAAAATGGTGGTATTCTAATCCAAGCCCTCCCTAATGAACTAACAAAAACCCTAATCATAGCATACCAACTGTAGACACCCCATTCTGTTACCCCTTAAACTCTCCTTAGGTCCTTTGCACCTCCCTTCATCACTACAAATCCAGGTCATACCCCGAGTACTGATATAGAAGCCATCAGGAACTCCCAAGATCCATTTAACCAAAAGTCAAAGTCTTTAGCTCGATCGAGACTGAATGAATCTTCAAAGGGCACTAAAACCCCTTTTTAACGGTCTATTCCGTGCATGATTCTGACTTACGGTGCGGAAGAATGACCCATTTTCTCCCGAAACTTGACTTAGAGGCCATCGGATGCTCCCGAGCTCTATTTCACCAAAGTTAACTCTTTAGATTGATCGAGACTGAATGAATATTCAAAGGGCACTAAAATCCCTTTCCAACAGTCCATCTCGTGTGCGATTTAGACTTACGGTACGGACGAACGATCCGTTTTACTCCGAGAGGCCACCAAATGCTTCTAGGGTCAAGTTGACCAAAGTCAACTCCCCGAACCGGATCAAACTCTTTGGAATGTCGAAGTACATCTACTAACCTTTCCAATGGTTCATCCCGTGTGCGATTCAAACTTACCATGCGGACGAACGATCCGTTTACGTCCGACGATTCTCTGTCCAATGGACCGACGAGCGCTTCCGAGCCACAATTGACCCAAAGTCAGCCCCCGAACCCAGCAGCGGTCCAGGGACTTTCAAAGGTCTCTTAATTACCTTTCCAATGGTCTTCCCCGTGCATGATTCAAATCAATAGTTTGCTCTTTGCGGCCGATTTTTTGAAAATTCCTGAAAGACACTGCCAAACGACAGGTCCCAGACCTTGCCTATCGAAAGTGTGCCTAAACACACCTGCCAATTGGCAGGACCAGGGCTATGCCGATTGGCAATGCCCTGGGCCTATGAAAATGAGGCCTTAACCTCAATGCAAAGGGGTCCAAGATCTGAAAGATATCACTCTTAGAAAATCCAGGAAACCTCTCTCGAAGTTAGAGTGATTTCCACATCCAAATCCATTTCCAACCTTCACTTTTCATCATCCTTTTCATCAAACTTGGTGAATTCACTACCCTCAATCATCACCCAAGTGCAAGGGATGCTCTCCAGCATTCAAGATCAAGCTCAAGATCTTTAAGAAGGCCCAATTTTCTCAATTCTCTCCTTAAATTCTCATAAATTCGCATTAATTTGTTGTATTAATTAGCACTTTTATTCTCCCATCTCCCAACTCACATATCCTAATATACTTTTTTATTTAGTATTATTGCACATCCCTTATTTTCGTACAAATAAAAACCCAAAAAAAACAAGAAAAACTGGGTTTGCTCATAAATTCCAAACGGGAATTCTCACACTTTTTGTAGACACATACACACAAATAAGAGAATCCCCTGATTGGATTTATGGGATAAACCCCACCCCTCGTTTTGCATATGAACTATGTGGACTTTGATGCCTCTATAGGTTACGTAGGCGTCTTGGGGTAAAATCCGAGACTCGAGTCCTATTTTTACTTTTTCTCTCCTTTTCTATTTTTCTCTAAACTCAATTCATTTATGTTCTATATATTTGTTCTTAGTAGTGTATTATCCCATATGCGTTATCGTTCCATCGTAACGATCAATGTAAGGATAATCGCGTAAATATTATTTTCTAATATTATTTTTACATTCCTACGGATGACTCGCTTTACCTCTTCTATGGTACAAGCCGATGACTCCTATCTCCATTATATATACACATGCACACATATCATGGGGAAAATAAAGGAAAATAGCAAAAAAACTATGAGAGACCGTAAGGGCAAAATGGGTGCCTAACACCTTCCCATTTCATAACTTAGCCTCCGAACCCTTTTCGAATCATTTTAGTTTGTATGTATCAGTATGTTTTTGGATGCTATCCTTTGGGATGGCTCCCTTTCTTTTGTCTGTTTTAAGTAAAATAGACTGGAGACTCCATCTCTCTACATTTTTCACCTCATCAATGACACCGGCCGAAGCGATCCCGAGAGGGACGCGCGGGACCTAGGATCCTCACTCTGCCCGCCCGCCGCGAGGATCGGGTATGGCCACATTGTCAACTCTACTGGGTACTATGTTATTTTGAGCGCTAGACACTGTTTACATGGGTGTTATTTTTGTTTATATTTTCTCTCATTTTTGCATGTTTCCCTTTTTCATGTATATCCCATACTTACGCTTCTATTCACACACTTGCAGAAAATTATCCATGTACACTTCGCATGACGTGCACCTAGGATCACATATATCCACATGTTGCACGCATCACCCATACATACTTGGTGTACCATTGGTACTCGTACTTTGCTCCTTATTTGGCATGATCGAAAAAATATTCTCGTAAGATCCTAATAAGATAATCATGCATTATTCACACAACATCACCAAAGAGCATTATTATTGACCAAATTTTGTCCAGTTACTGGAGGGTCACTTCGTGATAGGCGCTGGTCCGTAAGGGGGCAGTTAGCCTAAGAGATATGACTCTCACCTTCCATTGACCAAGTACCTTCGACGCATATCGAACGGTTCCTCCACATCGTACAGCTTGACCGAAGTCGTGACAAGAGGTATATAGCAGGGAATTCGTTCACGTATGCTGAGTATATCGAATTCCCTCTCACACGTACCGTCCCCACGAGGTATATGGTGAGGCAATTCACGTACACTCGGGTATATCAAATGACTTATCCACACGTACCGATTGCCCACAAGAGCAAGACGTATATCGTGGAAGTCACGCCAAAGGGGGAACCCTTTTCGATCACCCAACCAAACTGCATACCCGCATATAGGTCTCAAGCCTAGGACACACATGTTAGATTGTCGGTTTCAACCCGAAACTCTGTCGAAATTTCGGGTCGGCCTGCCGCCCCAATTTTTGCGCATTTTTAAAATGGGACCCTGTCCGTGAGCCTGTCACAAGTCCAGCCATAGCTTTACATATATCACAAACTCAACTTTTTCAGGCTTGGGTCCCGTCCGACATTTTATTTTGCATTTAGGAGAATTTAATACAAATGGGAACATAATAATCATAATAATCATGCTGAGGTCCGTCTCCCGAAAAAAAAATCCCAAAACATTTCTCCTCTCTTTATCAAAAATCCAAAAATATTTTTTCTTTTCATCTCAGAAGGAAAAAAGAATCTCATCCCTTTTTCTCAAAATTAAATCCCATTTTTTGCGCCTTCTCAGTTTGTTCGCAAACCCATGGCCTGGCTCCTTATTGGATTTTGTCTTCAGTCAGATCACCCCGGAGTTACGTTCGTTCCCCTGTTACTTCTTTCGAGTCCGGAATCCATCCACTTTCTATGGAGAACACAAATCAAGTACCCTTTATGCAGCCAAATCTGACGGCAGTCCTATCTCAGCTCGTGTCTAAGATTGACAACCTCCAAAATGAGGTCCAAGAAATGCAAAGAAACCAGCTTTCCGTTCCTCAAGAGCTCGAGGCCCTATTCCCTGGCGCTATGGGTCCACCTGAGCTCATCTGGATTCTCGAAGAGTATCAGCACGTTCCACGTGTCCCTCCTGTTAATGGGCCGCTGCCTGCCTAACTTCCTATGCCGAACCTTGCCCAGCTTGGGGCTAACTTGCCTATGATTATTGATCCGAAGGAAGAAGAGCTGAACAAAGTCAAAGAGGACATCAAGATGCTCACCAAGAAGTTTGACCAAGTCAGAATCTTGAGGAATTACATGGACTACACCCACATGTCTCCTTATCCTAAATAGAGCTTACCCGAGAAGTTCAACATGCCAAATATCAAGAAATTCAGAGGAAGTGGACCCCCGATTGTTCATCTCTACAGCTATCACCGTTCCATGACTCTACTAGGGGCTTCTGAAGAAGTGATGGCCTAATTATTTCAGCAAACTCTGAAGGATAGCTCCCTTCGATGATTTTTGTCTCTCGAAGAGTCCAGAATTCGTAGCTGGGAGGATGTGGCTCGAGAATTCATGTCGAAGTACAAGTACAACGAAGAGAATGACGTCACCCGTCGTGATTTAGAGCTGCTTAAATAGAACTATGGGGAATCATTCAGTAATTTCATAGCCCGATGGAGGGAAAAAGGAGCAACCACGACCAATCGACCATCCGAGGAAGAACAAGTCAGCATAGTGAAGAACTTCTTACCCCATATCCAAGCAACGATGGGAGGACAATACTACTTCCACTTCCGAGATCTCAGAGAAGAAGGAGTAGAAATAGAGAAAGGTCTTGCTAAAAGAGATGTCGAACCAAAGAAGGTGTCTGGACAGTTCACCCCCATAAAATATGATAAGCCTGCGAGTGCAAAAGTCTCCACCATCAATAACATCTCTCAATCAACCACCTCATGGGTACCAGAAAGCCGCCCTATCCCAGGCCAAAAGGAATACACCGAGCTCAATTCCTCCTCTCCAAAGTTAATCAAGCCTTGTTGGACCGAAACCTTATCAAACCCTTGTATCCACGTCCATTGCCAAATCCACTCCCAAGAAACTTCAAGGCAGATGCCCATTGTGCCTTTCACCAAGCCACTGGTCACACTACTAATCAATGCTTTCACCTTCAAAATGTAATCCAAGGTCCAATTGATCGGGGTACCATCGCCCCACCAGCCAAACACTACTCACAACCAACTGCCAAATCATGCCAATGCTATATTCTTAGAAGAGAACCCCAAATTTGATCCTTCAACCCAAATCACACCCATTTACTCTCCTAAACGTCTCCAAATTTGGCCGTATTTCCTCCTATACCCTGCTAGCCTCACTGATCAGGCACTGTCACTCCTTACCAGAGCATGCATCGCTGTCCATACCTGTTCTGAAGATTGAAGTATGGAATTACCAGACGTCTTAAACCAACTCCTAGAGTTCGGCTAAAATTTCCCCCACAGATGATCATTGATTGCCAGAGGTTCAGCACGCTGTTCTTGAAAGCACAAAAATAGGCTCGAGGGTCAGACGGTTGGGTTGTACCAACCGATGAAGTCAGCTTAGATGATGTTGTCTAGGTTATAGAAGAATTATTCAGGCAAACCAATGAGATTTGCAGTATAACCAAGTTACTTGATACTCTGAAGCTACAAAGGCGCCTGGTTCCTTCACCCTTACATATCACCATATAATTGGAAGACATGTATGAAGAAGTCGTTGAAGTTATGGAATGCATCGACTTTACATGGAAAGACATAATTATTGCCACCAGATGGGGGAAAGAGTTAGAAGATTCAAATGAAGAGAAAGGTTCAGATAAAACTGGCCCGGTAGCTGACATGTGTGGGATGATATCATTTGAATAACTCCTTGGAGAAATAAAAAAAGGTGGCAGAATAACCCAAGATTAACGAGGAAAGGGGATTCATGTTCTTTCCTTCTTCAGTAAATCACATGGCCAGATCAGGGAGGCATTACCAGATCCTAAGCTCACTACCAGCCGATAATAAGGGGAAGGGCGTGGAAAACCTTCCTATGCCAGAAATGACCCTCAAGGAGAGCAACATCCTTGATCAACTAAAGAAAACTCAAGCTAACATCACTCTATGGGGGCTTTTTATGTCTTCTAAACTACACAAAATTGCTTTGATCAAGTTTCTCACTGGACCCACAGTTCCTTCTTCTACCACACCAGAGGAAGCGATAAATTTGGTCAGATCTTTGACCTCTACCCGAATGTTATCCTTTTCCGAAGAGGAAATCCCCAAGATTGGACCAAACCACAATCATACACTCAACATCTCTATTGAAGCTATGGGGAAGGTTGTACCACTCTCCCTTATCGATAATGGATTCGCCTTGAATGTCTGCCCATTGAGAACCTTCAAATGTTTATGACTGAAAGAAAGCGACCTCGCTTCAACCTCCGTTGTTGTATGTTCCTACGATAATACCCGTCGGGAGGTGATGGGATCCATAAAGCTTGTAATAGGGGTTGGCCCTATAAACCCTGTCATCGAATTCCAAGGTATTGACATCCCATCTTGTTTCAATCTGTAGCTAGGATGACCTTGGCTCCACAATATCAAGGGTGTGTCTTCCTCACTCCATCAAAAATTAAAATTCTTCGCCGATGGACGAGTTATCACCATTTAGGGCAACGATGATAATGCCGAGGGTGCAAGTACCAACAGTCTAATTCTTAAGATGTAACACGGGTCAAATGATATGCTCCTATCAGGATTTCAAGTTGAGCCACTCCTACTCCCGGTAGGAGACAACTTCAAAGAAAGGGTTTGTCCAGAATACGACCCCCATGGCAACGTCAATGTGATTCAGATGTTTAGAAACATGCACTTCATGCCCGAACTGGGGCTAGGACAAAGACAATAAGGGATACTTGAGCTAATTTAATTGAAGAAAGCTTTCCCTCATTGTGGTTTATTGTATTAGTCGTCATAACCAGAGCTCAGAATGATCCGCCAATATTGACCAAAGAGAGGACTAGACTGCCTCCAAACTATCCTAGATGACTCCTTGAATGGACAATTCATCAAAGAGGGCGAGGACTTCCCCTTTTGTGACTTTCCAGAACCATGGTATGACCATACAGACAAGAAGATGAAGCCCGAAATGGAGATCTTTTTCCAAGACAGCTACCCATGGGCCAAGAGTTCCCAATACCATGTATAATCGCTCATCAAAGATACCAAAGAGACTGAGAAACTCTGAAGATCCCTTCAACTTGCAAACACTAGGGCTGACACTCTGCATGGTTCATTCCGGCACTACATCACCAGATATGTCCCAACTGATTAAAGTTGTTGATACACCTCTCCTTAACTGGCATGCTGTGCCAATTCTACCTGCTGAAATCTCCCATAATCCTAATGTTTACCCCATTTCTTATTTTGTTGTCTATCCTTTCTCAAATGTAATTGATACCTCATTTGATGAGGTTCTCAATGCTATTTTTCCTATCAATGAAATAAATGAATATTTTGAGTATCTTGTTGTGCCTTACATTAATTATTTAGATTCTAATAAAACTTTTGATGATGATGATTTTGAAAATGAACAATTCTTAACTAATCTAAATAAGGTTAATAATAAACAACATAACCGCATTCAAGTTAATGAAGAAGTGACTGTTGTTATTAACCTCGGTTCTATTAGCCAACAGTGCGAGATTAGGATAGCTACCCTTGATGAGCATGAGCGTTCATAACTCGAAGAATTCTAAAGGAATTCATAGATGTCTTTGCATGGTCCTATGATGATATGCCCGACATTGATACTGAAATAGCTCAGCATGAGATTCCCACTCTCCCAGAATACAAGCCGGTTAAACAAAAGTTGAGAAAGCTCCACACTGAATGGTCTCTCAAATTCAAAGAAGAGGTGGTCAAACAGTTGACCGTAGGCTTCATTCGTGTGATCTAATATCCCACATGGCTAGACAACATAGTGCCTGTACCAAAATCAAGAGGAAAGGTTTGGATGCGTGTAGATTACTAGGACTTGAATAAAGCATCTCCCAAGGATGATTATCTGTTACCCAATATTGACAGATCGTGGACAACACAGCCAGTCATGCTCTCAAGTGATTCGTCGATGGGTTTGTCGGATACAACCAAATTAAAATGCACCCAGACCACCAAGAAAAGACCGCGTTCATCACCCCACGGGGAACCTTTTGTTACACTGTTATGCCATCTGGTCTCAAGAATGCTGGGGCTACCTACCAGAGGGCCGCCACAACCATCCTGTACAATCTAATTCACAAAGAAATTAAGGTCTATATAGATGATATGATTATCAAATCCAAGACTAGAGAAGGTCATGTTCCCTCTCTTCGAACGACTAAGACAGTATCAGATGAGACTCAATCAGTAGAAATGTGTCTTCGGCATTACAAAGGGAAAACTCTTGGGATTTATGGCCAGTGAGAAGGGGATAGAAGAAGATCCTAGAAATCTAAAATCCATACTTGAGATGCCACCTCCCCGAATAGAGAAAGAAGTTTGAGGTTTCCTCAGGAAATTACAATACATCAGTCTGTTCATCAGCCAGCTAACCTCCATCTATGAACCCATTTTCAAACTACTCCGAAAGGATTCAACTAAGTTTTGTAACGAGGCTTGCCAAGAAGCTTTTGACCGAATCAAATAATATCTGACCCAACCCCCAGTACTCACGCAACCACAACCTGGTCTCCCATTGCTCTTATACCTAACCATAACCGACGCTACAGCTGGGGATTTGTTAGCCCAATACCTTAAAGACTCCCGCAAAGAAAGAGCCATCTATTATGCCAGTCACAAATTTTCTAGATACGAAGTTGACTACACTGCTTTGGAAAAGGCATGTGTCGCCCTTGTGTGGGTCACCCAAAAGTTGCGGCACTACATGCTCGCCTTCCCCATCAAACTTGAATCCTGAATGGACCCCATCAAATACCTGCTTGAGAAACCCACCTTATCCATCTGAATAGCCCGATGGTTGATGATACTATCCGAGTTTGATATCGTGTACATCACGCAGAAAGCCATGAAAGGAACAACCATCTCTGACTACCTTGTTGATTACCCTATGGATGAAGTCGATGTCTTGATCTCCGAATTCCCATATTAAAACATCATCTACACTGCCCAAGATAACCTTCGATGGTAAATGTTCTTTGACGGCACTGCCAACAAAAAAGGATATGGCATTGGGATACTCCTGATCGCCCCAGATGACTCCCACACTCCCATCGCCATCAAGCTGGATTTCCCTTATAACAATAACATGACTGAATACGAGGCATGCACGGTAGGCCTTAAAGTTGATCTTGAGAAAGGTATTCAATGCCTAGACGTCTATGGGGATTCCACCCTCATTATCGGTCAAGTTCTCAGAAAGTGGAGAGTCAAGGACAAGAAGCTCCAACCCTTCCATGCCCACTTAGAAGAGCTAGCCTCCTAATTCCAAGACATCACCTTCCATTACCTACCTCGAGCAAGGAATAACCTATTCGACGCTCTTCTTACCCTAGCCTCCATGATCGACATGCCCAAAGGAATCACAGTGACCCCCTTCCTTATTCGAAAAAAAAGACAAACTAACCCACTGCTACCACATTGAGCTCATTACCACAGAAGATCCCGAGCTAGCCAATTACTGATACTATGATATTTGGAACCTCCTTAAGCATGGTAATTATCCCGAGGGTTCCAATAAGAAAAATCGGGAAACCTTTCGAAGACTAGCTACCCATTACATCATCTGTCATAAAGCACTGCTCAAAAGGAACTTCGATGTAACTCATCTACATTGTATCGCAGGGGCTGACATTGAAAAGATAATGCAGACGATCCACAGTGGAGAATGCGGATCCCATATGAACGGTCATATGCTTGCCAAGAAGATCATTCGACAAGGCTACTACTAGACCACCATGACCCAGGATTGCACTGCCTATGTCCATAGATGCCTCAAATGCCAACAATTCTCTGACCTTCAGCATCTGCCTCCGCATGAATTATACAACATGACTTCTCCCTGGCCGTTATCCACTTGGGGTATCGTCGTTATAGGGAAAGTTACACTAAAGGCTTCCAACGGGCATTAGTTCATCCTAGTTTCCATTGATTACTTCACCAAATGGGTCGAAGATGAGTCATACGTAGTGCTGAACGCTAACAAAGTGTCCAAATTCATCAAGAAAAACATCATCTACCGATATAGGGTCCCGCACGAGTTAGTGTCAGATAATGGGTTGCATTTCGAGGTAGAAGTCATAGAAGTGGTCAACGAGTATGGGATTCAGAGACACAAATCTTCTCCTTACCGACCTCAAATTAACGGTGCAGTCGAAGCCGCCAACAAGAACTTTAAGGCCATCATCAGTAAAATGATCGAAAGTTGTTGAGATTGGGCCGACTGGATCCTATACGCCCTCTGGGGCTACCGAACATTAACTTGAATCTCTATTGGGGTGACCCCTTACTCTCTAGTCTACGAAATGGAAGCAGTCCTACCCGTGGAGCTAGAAATACCCTCATTGTGCGTCACACTCGAAGGCAAGGTCAGCGAAGAAGACTGGTGCCAAACCCTTCTTGACGAGCTCACCCTCCCAGACGAAAGGAGATTAAAAGTGATATACCACATACAAGGGTACCATAGACGAATAGCGCGATTATTCAATAAGAGAGTCAAGGATCGCGGTGTTTGAGAAGGAGATGTAGACCTCAAAGAGACCATAGAATCCATTTGGGACCCCAGAGGGAAATTCAAGCCTAATTGGAGAGGCCCCTACATTCTGAAGAAGATCTTGTCCGGAGGTGTTGCCATGCTCACTGACTTAGATGGGGAAGATATGGCTCGTCCAGTCAACCTGGACCGTCTCAAGAAGTTCTACCCCTAGTCTGAAATCTCGGTACGTTACGACTCTTCTCATCTCCCTTCTATTCTAAAAAAAATCTCTTCATTTCCTTCTACCCAGAACTACGTGGGCCTGATCCTCTGCAAAACCATTTTCAAACAATTTAAAAATCTTCAAAACCCCAGAGGTATGTAGGCAGATCATTCACCTTAGATGAGCACGGCCCTTTCTTTTCACAAAATACTATTCTTTTCTTATCTCCAAGAACAATAGTCCATTCTAACATATACTTGAACAAAAGGATTATGTATGCCTTAGCGATCGGTATAGATAATTTAAAAATAAAAAACTCATCAAAAAGGCACAGTTGGATGATCAAAAACTTGTTTAATTCACTAATAAGAAATTTTGGTATAGATTACATTAGAAAAGGAATGGATAACTCCCTTCCCCCTACCTTCCTAAAAAATCCAAAATAAAATCCCCACATTTATTCCCCATTACAAAATAAACTCTCCAAGAGTCCTATCCACAGCTACCAGAGGAGCCCGCTTCGTCATCATCATCTTCATCCTGGGTTCCCCAAGCTTCCCCTACCTGAACAGAGTGCCACAGGAACTTTATGGACCGATAAGCCCGAACCAGCTTCGAAAAAACCACCACACCTCCCTCCATGGTATTAAATAAGACAAGCCACCTTTGTCTAGTATCCACTGCCAACATCTTGTTGACCACTCTCCTCCATAACCACTTCATATAATCCCCACGGATATGCCAAACTCTCCCAATAGACTGAGAAGGACGGGTCGATGGATGCCGATTCTCCCACATAGAGCCAAGCCGTATGCGCAGACACTCAGATAAATCTTCTACCGAGAAGTGGTTTAGTGTTCGAGGTGGCACGACCTGTTCCCAGCCAAATTGGCACAGAAACCTCCAAGGGAAATAGAAGGAGGTCTGTCTGAGACCAACTAGTCAGACATACGGGCATTCTCCCAACTCCAGAATGGCCAACAACTGCCCCCACCAAGGCACTGACCATCACAAATTTAGAGCCCTATGCTCCATAAACCAGTTCTCCCAAATCTCGATGTCCAAGCCAATGCTGATGAAATAACACGAAAAGAAGTTGGGTACAACCGACAAAAGGTATTCCGGAGGAGTCACCAGGCGGAGTCTCTCAGATAACCACATGAACAGCATCACGAGGCTACCCCTCAGAAATTAAGAACGACCTTCTCGCCAGGCATCCAGACCATTCAAAGTCTCCGCCAGTATCACTATCGTAGGATTACGACGATATGACATCCAGAAAATAATAGCTGCAAGTTGTGGATCCATCAGCAGTTCCCCAGTCACCAGCATCAATTTTTATACTAAGCCTAGAATAATGGCTTCGGTATATCCAGCATCGCCAGCCTCCTACAAATGCATGGACTATAACACCGTCGAAATGGAGATCATTCCCCCAGCAACCAGTGGTCTAAAAGCGAAGGCGAAATACGAAGAAGCCCGACTAATAAATCCCTGGGAGAATGGGAAAACTCAGGAAGGGCTGAAGGAACACTGGGATTTATCCCCAGCATGGCAGAAAATTCCTCATAGGTAGGACAGGCTTCATCCAACCTAAGGCAGAATACATGGTCTTCGGGGTACCAAAATTTTATCGCCGCCATCAACATGTTCCACTCAATGGGTCGGTTGCGCCGCAAAGAAACTTAACGCATATTAAAAGCATCATAGTCGACATTATAAGAACACAATGCTTCCAAGGCTTCGAGGTAGTTAGAAAACTCAATGCTACCAGGGAGAGCCATCTTGCGAGACTAAGAAATAGTAGGAAAGTAAGTAAGAATGTGAAGGTGTGATGAAAACACTCCACCCTTACCCCTTTTTATACTTGAAAACCCTCACAAAAAATATGACCCCCGCATAAATCAGAGGAAATCCTACCCCACAAAGTACAAGAGGCTAAAGAGGTCACTAATCAAATCTTTGAATTGATGGGACTGGACTTGATTTCCAATAGGCAGGACAAGGGTCTTGTCGATCGACAACCCCCTATTTTTGGAAATTTTCCTTTTATATCAAAATTAGAAGCTCAATAAAAAATAAATTGATATTCTCATACAGAATTTCAAAAATCCTCTTCCACCCCTATATAATTTCCTATCTTTAAAACTTTCCTCTAAATCCCAAAAATATCTCTTTTTACGGTCTCAGAAGCAAAGTAAAAGCGCATGTGAATGCATTCACCATTAACAAAAGATAATTTAAAAAACCCATTGCATTGCATGTATATATTCTTCTGTGTTACATCAAATTTTGCTGGAAATAAAAGAAAAGAAAAAAATAATGGGACTCAGCCCAAACCCACATTCACTCTCTCTCTCTCTCTCACCTACCCTTCACCCCTCTCTCTAAGAGCTTCCACCCCTGTGATGCGCTCTCTTTCCCCTATGATGAGACGACGCACCACCACTACCCGAGATAGAGTCCTCAATGGATGAAGCAGACGACACGAAGCAAGAAGGAACCAGGACCGCATCCCGAATATGGATAGTCACCGAAGATATCCAGTCTCTGATGTCCCTCAGCCAAGTGGTCGACACCCTAACTTACTCCAAGAAAAAGGAAAAATTAGTATCAAGCAAAAAAGATCAAAACAGAGAAGAAACCAAAAAAAGGAAAAGCACAGAAAGGTATACCGTAGGATGAATAACCTTCTATGTCAAACCCAGCTCCTCCGAATTCATCGCATGAGGACGATGCAATATGGGGACCATCCCTCCATCAGCCCGTCGAATGTTGTATGAAGGAGTATGCAATCGAACGAAGGGAACCTCTGAAGTCACCGTCTCCGCAGATGCCGACGGACAACCGCCTCTGTGGGAAGACCCCCCGCCCGACTTGAACTTACAAGAGGGAAAGGCAAGGCATCATATATGATGGGCGCCATCAACCAGCTCATCAAAAAGTCCATATAGTCATACGGCGCAGCCGTATCAGTGTATAACAGGTAGGACTTGCCGATCATCGCCGCGATCCTCGCATCCTCCGACAATAGTCTCTCCCACCTCATAGACGTAGGAGACTACGCAGGTGGCACCACCGCCTCCTCGTTAGTGATCTTTCGAACCACCCTCTCCCCAAGATACTAAGAATAGCCAAACTCATGCTCCATCAAATACCTCATCTGCGCGTTCACCCCAGTCGCCCCCGTATCCTGAATGGGTGTCCCCCAAGGGTAAAAAGTCACCTAAAAATCCCCAGCAGGCATAAGTCAATACAAAATCTGAACATGCAAAAACTAGGACTAAAAAGGAAAGAATCTTACCCTACCACTGGTCAGTCCATTCAAGACCTGACGCACCGCGTCCAAAGGGTACTTTAGATTATAAATGGAGGCGTGACCCCAGTTTGAGTATGGTAATGATAAGTTAATTAGCCAATGATGATGAACTCAACTTAAACACCCAAATCTCTCGTGTATAACTTAGAAAATAGTAATAAACCTTAGAAGTAACCTAGCTAGAGGGAGAGAGAAGTAAGCACCCTAGATACACCTCGGTAGGCAGGTATAAACACACCTAATACCCTCAGGAATCTCTGTCAAATATTAAAAGCTTCGTAATAAGTAACAATGGTGAGTGGGTGAACTCTCTGGTTTGTAATAACTCTCCCCGTGGAAATAACTTCTCAGACTCTTTCAAAAGGATCCTCTCCTAGAAGGTGGTCGGGGTCCTTAAATAGCCCCCCACACCACCCCCGAGGCAACTCAGTCATTAAAGACTATGAAAGACATCCCTCATACTTTATGTCACAACATTAAATGCCTGATGCACTAGTTGTCTCCGCGTCACAAATATTAAATGCTAAGACATGCCTTTTGCCTAACCACTGTGTCAGGGGGTTGTTATCGCAGAGGTGGATCACCAACTGCCTGACAGCCCCAAATACCACGGTGGTTTACTCAAGTGTAGGTCTGACATTGTTTAGCTGGCTAGTGACATCACCTAGAGTATATGTGACATTAAGTAGAGGGTTGTTTGGTTCTCAACTCAACGCCCGATGGAACTCTAAGCTACTCTGCCCAAGGCTCCACGGTTAAGGTCCTTAGGTGCTTTACCAGGTGTATCTAAGATGGTCAGGACAAGCCCCAACAGTGACTCACTTCTCAATCCTCCAAACTAAGTCCCTCTAAAGTTCCCACGACGAGGTCATCGATAGAGCATGAAAGCTCTCCCAGGACCTGCCAAGCCTAGTCTCTCGCGAGTACCGTTTGACCACACACTAACCTCATTATTATTCTCGTTACATCATTACAACCGTTATAGCTTACAGTCAATCATAAACAAAAATACAACATGATTAGTACAACAAGCTGAAGCATGAGTCGCCACGCGAAACTGCCTCGCTGAGTTGCCACGCTTGAGCTGCCTCGGTTGCTTAATCTCAAACGCTATTGCCAATTAGGGAACTATCCCTAATCTCAGGATTACCTTCAAGCCCCCTCTACATTTTCCCCCTCGTGGAGGGATTTGTTGTGGGAATAAGAAATGCCTGGACGAAAACTTCTACATCCGATAAACCTTCTCTGCTGGCCTTCTTTCCCCTATTAGAGCCACAACGCTATAGTCTTCTGAAAAAGTAAAATTCTCCCCGATGTACCGACGCCGAAGCGCCATTCTCATTGGGGTTGGGGCTGGGGCATCGCCGCTTTTTCCTCGTAATGATCTTCAACCGTTCTAGCTTTAATATTTGAAATTCTCCCGAAAGACCTAGCAACCTTTTTAAATAGTCATTTGGGCTCTTGGTAAATGAAATTCTCCCCCGTGGTGCTTCATTGTGTTTGAATGACGTTTTGCCATGTGGGATGTTCTTCGTTAGGAATTTATTGGATATGCCTGACAAAAATTTCTGGTGCTAAAACTAAAACTTGTTGGAGAAGGCAATGCTTACTGTTCTCTATGAGTCACTTCATTAATGACGTGGCGCTATCTTTTCAACTGCCAAAGTACTTCCCGAAGTGCCACTTGTTCATTTAAAATGATTATAGGCGGCCGCGCACGTGCGAGGGTGGGGAAATCTAAACGCCGAACTCAAAATTTCAAACGTCCAACACTTAACCTTTCTTTTCTCTTCCTTTGCTTTTCATCATCTTCAAGCTTTCATTGTCTTTAGAGAGAGAAAAGAAACTGTGAGAACTCCATTGTTGTTTTGAGCTCTTACCTCCTGACTTATTTTCTTCTATACCATCTCTATCTCCACTGGCACTCGTGTTTCTCCATTCTCGCTCTCAAACCCTTTGTGTTTAAAGCTTTTTCATTACTTTCCCATTATTTGCCATGGCGTCCTCAAGCAACCCCACCGCGTCTGCAGCCAGTGCTCCGCCCGCTACCTCTACCATTGCCACCACCCTGGATGCTGCCCGCCAGCAACAACTAAGGTTTTATCGTCGATCACCCATTTTTAGAGAAGGCGATGATTTTACTGGTGCATGTAAGAGGGTCCATTTTTCTTCTAAGTTTGACCCTCTATTGTTGGGTGATGAGGACAAGGCTTCTACTGAGTGGGGTTTTCTTCCTCTCGAAGGGACTCTCCGCTTTTGTTTGGATCGAGGGGACTTTTCGTGGTCCCACATTGAGTTTGAAGCGCCCGGGGGTTCTCCTGCTCACTTTGCTGCGTGGAATTCCAACATGCAGAGCTCCTATGCTGAAACGCTCACCAAGATTAGGCTGCAATGGTCCAAGTGGTTCTATGAGTTCACTCTATCCAAGAATAACGTTTCCCTTCCTGTTATGGTGTCTCGCTGGAACGTTACTACCCACACCTTCATCGCTGCGTGGGGTGAGTTCACGGTGACATTGGAAGACGTGTGTGAGATCCTGGGCCTTGACGCAATAGGCCACGAGCCTTATACTGATGAGGCTTTATATGCCCAAGAGACTTCTAACCATTTGGAGCTGGACCGAATATGCCGAAGCTGCACCGGTTCATCAAATAAGGCCACTTTCTCCCCCCTTATCAATTATTTCTTTAAGGACTCTGCCGAAGGTGGTTCTTTTGGAGGTGCCCCTGGTCAAGGTACATTGCTGGAACTTCCTACTTATATCCTTGTTATTCTTTCCCATTTTCTTCTACCGGGAAAACCCAATGATCAGCCCTGAAGGGACCTGATCAATATATCCCTTCGTTTGGCCCGAGGTACCAGGCTTCCCCTTGCTGCAATCGCCTTGGGATCTCTCTATGCCTGGCTCAACAGAACCCTCTTCGACATGGAGCGATCTCTTGGTTGTTATAACTTGGCAAATTTTTCCAACTGTGTCCTTCTGACGAGCTTTCTCTATGTTCATTTTCCCTCCGTAGCGGCCAAGATCAATCGTCCTCCTTCTGGGGAAAACATTCTGCCCCCACGCTCCTACCTTTATCATAAGAAGCTGAGTCGGAAGGAGTTGATCTCCGTGATTAATCATTTTGAGGACTTAGTTATGAGGCCCTACGAGGAAGATATCTTCGTTCATAACTGTGACTTTTTCCAATACGAAGCCAGGTTAGTGGAGGTAGGTGTGGATATTGAAGACCCTTCACTGGCCGTAGTTGTTCTGTTCTCCCCCGAGTATTTGCCCTCTTATATCGAGTGGGGATATACTAGTGAACACTATAACCCCAATCGGTGCAGTCGTCAATTTGGTTTTGATCAGGGGGTTCCTCGCCCAGTTTTTTAATCATTAAACGCCAAGGTTTCTTTTAGCGAGGCCTGCTCCCTATTTTCATCTACCGCTACATGGGGAATACGTTCCGTGATGGTTGGGCGAGTGACCATTCCCAGTAATAAAAGGTAGGGTACTGTGTCTTCTTTATTCGCTACACAGTACTGGCCGAGACAGTTAGCTAATATTGCGGAGTTTGTCGAGGGGGATCCCATGTACCCTCCAGTGCTTTCCTTTTCTGCCTTGGAATTGGGTTTGAAAGGAAATTCCATCCTTGGGGTTGAGTTCCCTATAATTAAGACTCCCAAGGCATATCCCACTGAGCTTCCTCCCCTTTGTTCCATGATTCCCACTACTACGGCCAAACTCAAGAGTGCTGCTGCCTCAAAGAAAGTTGCCCCCTCGAGCAAGGTTACTACCGATGAACCCTCAGGTCATAATGAAAAAAGTGGGACGTCTTCCAAGTCCAAGACCAAGTCTCATCCTAAATCTCAAGATCCTAAGGGGGCATTCCCCATTGCCTCCGTTCCTCCTCCTATGCCTGCAGAGAGGGCCGAGGAGTTGAGAAGGAAAGCGCAAGCTGAGGTGGCACGCATAAATGCTGAGTTCGAACGACGTGTACCAGCTGTTCCTCCACCGGGAACCTTCCCCACGATCATTATTGATCCCACCGAGACCACGGTGAAGAGGATAAAAAGTTCAAACGTTCCTCGAGGTAGTGGTCCCAGTATATCAGGAACGAGGAAGAAAACTCTGGGCGCCAAGTCCCAGAGGAGACCAACTTCTGAAGTGCACTTATCTCCTGCCTCCTCGCCTATTAGATCTGAGGTATGTATACTTGTTTTTATTAACATTTCCCATTTGTTTAAAAAAAGTGCATTTTCTTATGCATTTTGGTAATTTTGGTATAGGAGTTTGAAGAAACTGCCAATCCCCCTAGCCCCCCCGTGAGCCCTTTCGTGGGGGGGCGTTTCAGTGCTTCGCCAGTCGTTAGGAGTTCTCCTCGTTCTCCCATAACTGGGCTTACCTATACTCACCATTCAGCCTCTCAACGCACAAGATATGTTTCCTTGGATGATGGTGGTGCTGACTCTGTGGGCATATCTTCGCCACCAGAGACAACTCTCCCCACCCCTTCTGGTTTATCCTCTCCATTTGAGCCTCTTCTGCCCATTGTTCTGGCTGAAGAGAATGAGCCCGAGGTATGATTTCTTCTATAATTTATTTAGTATAACGTCCCTTTAGTCTCATCCCTTTGTTTATTTGTCATGCTGAACCTTGGGTGCCCCAGGTTGAAATGTCCTCGTTGTTGGTTAACGTTCCTCTTCCAACGATGCTGGCGAGACCTCTGACCGCCATTCCCCTTTTCAGTGCCATAACCGAGGTAAGTAACACCCAGAAGTATTTCTCCTAATTTCTTTACTTATTTCTCCTTTTTAACACTTAGCTTCTTCATGTTGCAGCTTTCTTCTAGCCTCTTTCCATCTTCTCTTGATGGTTTGCCTGCATATAAGGCCAAGGTTGGTGCTTTTTCCCCTCGCGGTGGTTTTTCTGCACCCACCCCTGTTGAGGCCTCTTTTGAGAGTCCATTGTCTTCTTTCGGTGAACCTCCTATGCTGGCCTTGGTCCCTTATGTTGGTGAGGGAGTTTTGCCCGCCATTGAGGCTTTTCCAATCGAGGATCCCGTTGTAGCCTCTGAGGTAACGAGCCCACCCCCAACGGTTCCTGTCCCTACTGCTGCCATAGTTACCCTCGTTCTGGCTCCTGCCGTGATTGAGGTATTTTCTAATTCTCTGTATTTTTTGTCAAAGAATTTTCACAAACTCCCCTATAGCATAAACTCCACCTATAACGGTGACTCAATAATGAAATCAGTTGTTGAGCTTTTCCACCAACTCCACCTATAACGGTGACTTAATAATGAAAACAGTTGCTGAGATTTTCCACAAACTCCACCTATTATGGTGACTTAACAATGAAAACACTTGTTTAAGATTTTAACAAACTCCACCTATAACAGTGACTTAACAATGAAAACACTTGTTAAGATTTTTCACAAACTCCACCTATAACGGTGACTTAATTATGAAAACACTTGTTAAGATTTTTCACAAACTCCACCTATAACGGTGACTTAACAATGAAAACACTTGTTAAGATTTTTCACAAACTCCACCTTATAACGGTGACTTAACAACGAAAATGCTTATTAAGATTTTTTTCATAAACTTCACCTATTACGGTGACTTAACAACGAAAATGCTTGTTAAGATTTTTTCATAAACTCCACCTTATAATGGTGACTTAACAACGAAAACGCTTGTTAAGATTTTTCCATAACTTATTATGCCCTTTATCTCTTCTCAGGTTGCTCAGGAAAATTCTCCCCCAGTTCTTTCGCCTATGGGCTCACCCCATCGGGAACCTGGTGCTTTGAAAAACTCTGGCCATGATGATCAAGGTTCCACGACCGGTGCTGCAGCAAAGAGCAAATCTGGGTGCGAACTTCCTCTTCCTGACATGACTCCCCCTACTTTCTGCCTGATGGTGCTTCAGCATTCTCCTCAAATGCCTATCAACCATCGCTTAGTGATTGAACAACTGGTGAATCATCACCCCGAGACCTTCACAGCCGATTTCCTACATTCCAATATTCACGTGATGAGTCACAGACTTCAAGGCATGACTATTGTTGTTGTTGAAATTGCTAGTACTCCTACTGCAAGCATTATCTGATCCCTCCTTAACTAATTTCTGGGTTTTTTGACGGAGTTGGGTCGTGATGGTTTCCATTTTGACTGGCTTATAACACATTTAAATACTTTTAAGAATCATCAATTGATCAGCCAGAGGGAGGTGTTGGGAAATCATCAGGAGGACTAGCGGGCTGAGGAAGCTAAGCTGGCCGCATTAGCACCCCCTATTAGAAGCAGTGGATAAAGAGGTAAAGGATGCCGAAGAATCTTTTCATCTGGTCAAGCTGAAATGAGAAAGACTCCTCATTGAATGTACATAAGTGCAAACGAGACTGGAGGTTTCTATTAATGCCCAACGGTCTTTTGCCGCAGCTTCTTCGGGCCTTCCTAGAGATTTTTTCTCTTCTTCGGATTTATGGTTTCTCTTAGGCTAATAGCTTTTTTGTATATATCATCCCTCCGCTTCTATCTATGTAATTCTTGGGCGATAGCTCCCAGCTTTGTAATGCTCCATTGTTTATGAATGAAGAATGTATATTCTCAGTTTCTTTCATGTGTTGTGACTATTTTTGTATGTTTATAAATTTCTACATTTCTACAATTCTTTCATTATGTAAAAGTCAGAATTAAAACTTGTATTCATAGCAACAGCTAGTTATAACAATGGTTCAAACTTGGTTGTTTACACATGATAAACCTTCAGCCATTTATTGTTAATCTTAAATGGATTATCTTCCTCTAACTTCAAAATTAAACAATAACCTGAATCATGAGCTTTCTTTACAATAAAAGGTCCCTCCCAGTTGGCTGTAAACTTTGGTAGAGGAAGCCCCCTGATGTGCTTCACTGCCGCTTTCAAAATGAGGTCTCCCTCCACGAACTTCCTTGGTCTCACCAAGTTATTGTATGCCCTGGAGAGTTGTTTCGTATACATTTAAAAGTGTTGCATCACATTATCTCTGTGCTCGTCTAACGCTTCCAACTGCACATGTCTATTCTGAGGGAGCATGCTGCTTCGCAAGGTGTATCGGGCAGAGGGAAGTTCTAACTCCACTGGAAGGATTGCCTCCGCCCCATAAACAAGCGAGAACGAAGTGTACCCTGTGGTTTTCCTCTTGGTTGTTCGATAGGCCCGTAACACAGCTGGTATCTTATCGTCCAATGATCCTAGGAAGTCCTTCATTACCTTGGCCAGAATATTAACCAGCATTTTGTTAGTCGCTTCGGCTTAACTGTTTTCCTTTGGGTATGCCACCGTTGAAGTATGATGAACAATGGAGTACTTATTTGTGAGCATTATTACTTCTAAATTTACAAAGGGCGTCCCGTTATCTGAGAGAATAACCTTTGGGATACCAAAATGACAAATGATGTATTCTCTAATGAAGTTGCTTACCACCCCAGTCATTGCCCTTCTGAGCGGTATCATCTCAGCCCACTTTGTAAAGCATTCTGTTGCGACTAGTATCCATATCTTCCCCCTCGAAGAAGGATGTATTGCCCCCACCAGGTCAAACGCCTAAGTGTGAAAAGGGTAAGGCGTTGCCAGAAAGTGTAAGTCTACCGATGGGGCATGGATCATATTTCTATGTAGTTGGTAAGCCTTGCATTTTCGAACGAACTCAACAGAGTCTTTCTCCATCATTGGACAATAATAGCCCAACGTCATTAGCTTATCATATAACTTGGCCCCTCCTATGTGAGCTGGATCGCGCTCCTATTTAAGGACCTCAACTGCTTCTTCCTTCATGATGCAACGCAATGGCCTGTTAAAGTATCCCCTTCGGTAGAGCTTCCCCTCCTGAATATATAACCTTGGGGCCCTTCTCTTCAGTCCCATTGCATCAATTTACTCTGTCAGGATAACTCTGTCTCTAATGAAGTCAATATAAGGTTGCCTCCAATC
This sequence comes from Sambucus nigra, assembly GCA_949130495.1. Lineage (NCBI taxonomy): Eukaryota > Viridiplantae > Streptophyta > Magnoliopsida > Dipsacales > Adoxaceae > Sambucus > Sambucus nigra. The sequence continues at coordinate 372,364,659 of OX422216.1, forward strand.
AGCATGAGTTTCAATAAAATGACATTCAGCTTCTTCGAAGAAAAGCTGACACTTATCGTACCTCCATTGTATCTCTACCGCGTCCTGCTTCATTTTAGGCCAGAAGTATCCCTCTCTTTGAATTCTTCTGTAAAGAGGTACCTTAGTTATTTTGTAGTGCTCCTCGTGTGTTTTTTTAACCTTATCTCTACTTCTTCTGGGCCAATGCATCTTGATAACCATCCTCCTACGTTTCTGAAGTAGAGATCTCCTTGGTTTGTAAAATATTGGGCCAACTCTCTTAGCCCCATTGCCCCCTTGCCAGACTTCAGCTGCTTCTTAATTTCTCCCCTCCAGCCCGTGTCCTCCTCCATCGGTAGAATTGATTGCACCGTCAAAGGAGCTATTCTTTGCTGGATCATGATGATAGTTGTATCTTTCCTCATGACCATTTTCTGGGCAATAGTTGTGTACACATCTGGGTGGCGATTCATCGTTCTGGGATGTCTCTTGATCTTAGTTCGATGGAACTGGTTGAGGAGTCTTTAAATGATCGTTCTGTATGGTGTCAGGTTCATGTGCTTCAATGCGTATTATCCGTTTACTTACTGGATCATTAAGTTCGAATCACCCTTAATGCAAAGTGAACGAATTCCCCTTCGAAGAGCTTCTAGTAATCCTAGTACAAATGCCTCATACTCTGCTTCATTATTGGAGAAAGAGAAATCTAACTTGTAGGAAAGGCAAATCTCTTATATTCCCTTTAAAAGAATAACCCCTGCCCCTCCCTTCTTCTCTGTTGAAGATCCATCGAACTGCATCGTCCACTCTTCCTCAGTTGCACCCATATAATTAGCTTGTAGGTCGTCTCCTGGAATGTCTTATTTAGGCGGTTCAAACGTTCCTGATGGAAATATTACCAATAGATCGGCATATGCCTGGCTCTTGATTGCGCGAGGAACTACACACTTTAAGTCATATTCTGAAAGGATGAGGAACCACCTAGCTTCCCTGCCAATTAATATAGTTCTTTCCAACAAATACTTAATGGGGTCACATTTAGTTATAATATGAATCGTAAAAGATAGAATATAATGCCTAAGTTTTTGTGCTACAAAGACTAAGGCCAAGCAATGCCTTTCTAGGCTGCAATATCTAATCTCCGACCCATGTATGATTCTACTGAGGTAGTAGACTGGTCGTTCTTTCCCATCAATCTCTTGTGCCAGTAAAGCTCCAACGGACCTCATGGTAGATGTAAGATATAACTGCAATGGCGTTCCTGCTTTTGGGGGAACCATGGTCTGTGGTGAAACCAGCAGCTTCTTTAGCCCAGCAAAAGACTCTTGGTGAACCTCCTCCCAGCTGAACTTCGTGCTCTTTCTCAATAGATGCATCAACGGGTGTGTTACTTCGGCCAATCCAGGCATAAATCTTCTAAGGTAGGAGACTTTATCGAGGAAGCTCTTCAACTCCCTCGCTGTTTTGGGGCTTGGCATTTCTAAGATCGCCCGTCGTTTGTCCTGGTCCATTTTCACCCCTTTCCGATCAACCACAAGCCTAAGAATTTTCCACTCGTTACTCCAAAAACACACTTCAATGGATTCATCCTCAACTTGTACCTCCTGCAATGAGAAAACACCTTCCTCAAATCGCTCAAGTGGGACCCCTCCTCCTTCGATTTGATGACCAAATCATCCGCATAAAATTCTACAAATTTATGGAGGAAGTCATGAAAAATGGCCATCATCGTTCTCTGGTAAGTCGCCCCAGCGTTCTTGAGGCCGAATAGCATCACCCTGTACATGAAGTTACCCAACAGTGTTCTGAATGTCATTTTCTCTGCATCCGAGGGGTCCATCTTGATCTGATTATACCCCACATACCCATCCATAAAGTTATACATCTCATGACCAGCCGTTGCGTCTTTCAGGCTATCGATGGAGGTTAGAGGGAACTCATCTTTTGGACAATCTCTATTCAAATATCTAAAGTCCACACAGATCCTTATCTGTTTTTTGTCCTTCTTTCCCACTGGGATAATACTGGATAGCCAGGAGTGGGTGTTGTATTGGTATGATGAATCCTGTCGTTAGTAGGCACTGGACCTCTTCTTTAATCTTCAGATCCACCTCAGGTTTGTACGTTCTTGTTGCCTGCTTCACTGGAATGGATGATGGCATTACGTTCAACCTGTGGCAACTTACTTCCTCATCTAGCCCTTCTATTTCCGTGTATTTCCATGCGAAAACATCTATGAACTCCCTCATCAATTCGACAAAGGCTTCTCATTTCTGAGCGCTGATATCCTTCGAGATGAAGATGGGTCTTGGGTCCTCTCCTTATTTTTTCCAGGTTCAACCGCTCTAACTCTTGAGCTTGCGGCCTTGGTCTATCTGTCATGCAATCGGGCTCTTCAGCCACATCTCCCACAAACTCTTGTATGTTGGAGTTATCTATCACCATGCATTGCCCTTTTTTATCTACCAGAAAGCATTCATATACCAGGTCAGCCTCATCATTGGTCCCTTCGGCCGCCCGTTCACACCATCATAAATGATAGACCACATTTCCTTCTTCGATGATAACCTTCTTGCACTGTGTGCCGACCGTTACGACTGCTTTCCTTTTCCTTTCTCTAGAAGCCTCAGCAATCCTTCTGAAAAACATCTTAACACGCTCTGGCATTGGGCCTCGTGCTACATTGGGTCCATTCTATGTCTCATCCTATCTTTGATCTGCTTCGAGAGGCCTTGGGGCCGAGGGGCCATCTGCTGAGCTTCTTCGACTATTTCCCTTGGCCCGCTCTCCTTCTTCGGTTCGTTTAAAGGACCCATCCTTTCCTTGATCGAGGGAACCCATGCTCCCTCCATTCTTCTTGTCAAGATCTGGACATCTTCCTCTAACTCCGTGTAAAATACTGCCTCCACCAAGTGAGCCTCTTCAATTGCGAAGGTCCTCTTTGTGGCTCTAATAGTTATCTCTGTGCCTTTGACATTTTCTTTAGCACATTGGTGGTATGTAGTAGGAACCAAGCCTTGGTTGTGCATCCACACCCTTCCTATTAACAGATGATAGTAAGTTGCACTCTCTATCACGTGGAACTTTATATGGGAACTCAAGTTTCCCATCACAATCCCCATATTAACATACCCGATAGATTTGGAGGATTGGTTATCATACCCTGAAATTACCAAAGGCATGGGGACCAGCCTTTCTTCTGGAATATTTTCCACATGAAAGGAGTTGATTGGCATAATATTCATGGAAGCTCCTCCATCCATGAGAGTCCTTGCGAAACTGACTCCATTGACACTGATCGTCACATATAATGGCCTGTTTTGAGGGAACCTTACAGCTCTATCTGCGTCGCTGAAGGTTACCTCTGACAGAAACCTTCTTACGAACCTGGTCATGGTCCCCTCCACCTTAGCGAAGGTACTGCGTTCGTCCTCGCAATATCAAGTATTGTCTGGGTTATCTCGAGCCTAATCTCCTTCGGTACCCCCACTTGGTCTAAGAACCAAGTGAACTTTGGGGACCTCAAAACTGCGCAGTATTCCAGAGTTGGGTCTATTTCCTCGCCTTCAACACTGTACACTTCTTTTGCATCTCTGGCACCTGCTTCATCGTAGGCCAACACAACGTTTGTCATTCCCTTCGTAGAGTCTTCCAGAGCCTCTTCATATTCTTCTTGCCCCGTTGTTAACCCCCTTTCCCCGCTTTCGGCCTCTTCATCATAGGCCACCACGATATTGACCCTATGCGTGGGCAAAGGGTTGTTGTTGACATTCTGGGGGGGATTTGTAATGTCCTCGCCTTCATATATTTGTCGATAATTCTTCTCAAAGTGAAGCAGCTCTCCGTTGGATGCTGGATCCTTCAGTGAACCTGGCAGTACTTTGGATCCGCCTTTGTTGCTGCGTCGAGCTCCCATACTGGGACGTCCTTTGGTTCATAGATCATTCCCCCTTGAACCATCGCGTTGTAACAGCTGATAGCCTCTTCTACTTTATAGGGCAATGGTGGTGGGTCTTTTATGTCTCTCCCGAACTTCCTCTTATTGTCTTTCTTTGGTGCTTTGGCCTTATCTCCCCCTAGGTGTATCCTACTCGTGGGGGCTGAGGCCTCCCCCCTGCAGGTTGCATCGGTTGCCTGAACATCATGGGCGCGACCACCGGATTGGGTCGCACCACCAAAGAGATATTTCTCGCCGCTTTCAAGAATGCTGCAAAAGTCCCCTCGCGCGTCTCATTGATAAGATGGCAGATGTATTCAGGGAGCAGTCCCTCAGCACAAATCTGCAATAACCTGGACTCTTTGGACTCCTCCCTTACATCGAGGGACCTTTCCCTGAACCTTCGAACATAAGACACCACCTCTTCCCCATGTCTTTGCCTCTCCCTACCTAGTTGGGTCAAGGTGAACTCATTATCTGCCAGAAAGAACTTTCGGACGAATAAGACATACATCTCCTCCCACGTAGAAACGCTGTTGGGAGTCAAATAGGAGTACCAGGTGTATGCCTTATCGGTTAGGGATTTGGAAAACTCCCTCAATCTAAGTTGCTTGTCATTACAATGTGCTCCCAAATGTTCAACAAAGCGCTTAATGTGCTCCTTTGGGTTTCCACCTTTCCCTGTATATTTTTCAAAGATAGGGGGAATATAGTCCTTTGGGTAAGGCTCATCATTGTATTCCAGGGGATAAGGTGTTCGAAAGTCATCATAAACCGAAGCCAACTCGCTAGCTGATTGCGAGGAGGATTGCATGAACTTCAACATCTCTTTCTGCATCTCTCTTCTCATTTCATCCATGGGTGATGATACTGAGGCAACCACCTGTGGAACCACGGGATGAGTACCCATTTTAATTAAAGCAAGCGTTACCGGTAGTGATATTGAAACTCCCGAGGTTCCTACTGCTGGATCCGTGACAGAGGGTACGCTTGCCGGGATCGCCCTAGCAATACCTGCACCTGGTGGGGCTGTGGGCGCTACTCCTGGTGTTACGAAAGTGTTAGCCTCCAATCCTCCCAGCATAGTTGAAGCTATTGGGGTTTGTAAGAACTCATAAACTTGCTCATGAGGAGCGTAATTTGGGCGGGACCCAACCCCGCGCTCGTGGGAGGTTGTGTCACCCTTGGAAGGCCTGACGCCATCGGAATCAGAGGTACCTCTACTCGAGGGGCTCCATCCCTTAGGGCCGCCAGTTCTCTCGCGGCCTATTCTTCATATGTTGGATATCATCAAAGTTAAGTCTTAGAGTAGCATTATCTTACGCCATACTCCTTACCTAGGAGAATGCCTCCCCAGCGGAGTCGCTCAATTTTATAAGGTACTTTAGATTATAGATAGAGGCGTGACCCCGGTTTGAGTATGGTAATGATAAGTTAATTAGCCAATGACGATAAACTCAACTTAAACTCCCAAATCTCTCGTGTATAACTCAGGAAATAGTAATAAACCTTAGAAGTAACCTAGCTAGAGGGAGAGAGAAGTAAGCACCCTAGATACACCTTGGTAGGTAGGTATAAACACACCTAATACCCTCAGGAATCTCTGTCAAATATTAAAAGCTTCGTAATAAGTAACAATGGTGAGTGGGTGAACTCTCTGGTTTGTAATAACTCTCCCCTTGGCAATAACTTCTCATACTCTTTCAAAAGGATCCTCTCCTCAAAGGTGGTTGGGGTCCTTAAATATCCCCCCACACCACCCCCGAGGCAACTCAGTCATTAAATACTAAGAAATACATCCCTCATACTTTATGTCACAATATTAAATGCCCGATGCACTAGTTGTCTCCACGTCATAAACATTAAATCCCAAGACATGCCTTTTTCCTAACCACTGTATCAGGGGGCTGTTGTCACAGAGGTGGCTCACCAACTGCCTGACAGCCCCAAATACCACGATGGTTTACTCAAGTGCAGGACTGACATTGTTTAGCTGGCTAGTGACATCACCTACAGTAGATGTGACATTAAGTAGAGGGCTGTTTGGTTCTCAACTCAACGCCCGATGGAACTCCAAGCTACTCTGCCCGAGGCTCCACGGTTAGGGTCCTTAGGTGATTTACCAGGTGTATCTAAGATGGTCAGGACAAGCCCCAATGGTGCCTCACTTCTCAATCCTCCAACCAATTCCCTCGAAAGTTCCCACGGCGAGGTCATTCGATAGAGCATGAAAGCTCTCCCAGGCCCTGCCAATCCTGGTCTCTCGCGAGTACCGTTTGACCTCACACTAACCTCATTATTATTCTCGTTACATCATTACAACCGTTATAGCTTACAGTCAATCATAAATACAAATACAACATGATTAGTACAACAAACTGAAGCATGAGTCGCCACGCGAAGCTGCCTCGCTGAGTTGCCATGCTTGAGCTGCCTTGGTTGCTTAATCTTAAATACTATTGCCAATTATGGAAGTATCCCTAATCTCAAGATTACTTTCAATCCCCCTCTACACACCTCATCTGCGCGTTCACCCCAGTCGCCTCGTATCCTGAATGGTTGTCCCCCAAGGGTAAAAAGTCACCTAAAAATCCCCAGCAGGCATAAGTCAATACAGAATCAGAACATGCAAAAACCAGGACTAAAAAGGAAAGAATCTTACCCTACCACTGGTCAGTCCATTCAAGACCTGATGAACCGCCTCCAAAGAAAGAGATCCCTTTGACTGCCGATAGATTTTTGCCATCCATCCAATCGACAGAAGTCCCCAACAATCTCGTCCTTCAGGGCAACCAGTTGGGTATTGCACCCAATCGCCTCATAGAACCACGTTTTCCAAACATATGAATTCACAATAAAACAGAGACGCATAAGAAAATGTGAATGCATGCGCAAACTGAAGAATACCTCAAGAAGATACGTGGCTCCCGTAGAAGTTTGTCGGCAGCACTAGTTGAATGCATCCAAAGAAAAATAGATGGTCGCCAAAGTTAGGCTCCCCCAATCATAGAGAGAGATGTTTGAAAACATCCTCTAGTACGACAAGAACCAAAAATGGACGACGTCGCCGCTCGACACCACCATGAAACCTCCCAACACCAACAATATGAACAATCGGGCCATCTACCTCACTTGCAGCCCGTCCTCCACATCAACCACCCTACTCAGTAAAACATCCTTCAACAAGGACAGTCGGATGGAGTCCTCAAAAACTATCCTCCGTATGTCACCAAGAGTCGCACGCACCACCTCCGTCCTGACCCGTAGGGAGCGATCCACCTCTATCTGATCTCCGTCATATTCCAGCCCTAGCATCTGCTGTACGTCTATGGGAGTCACGATGATCTTCCCAAAACCAAAATGGAAGGTGTGGGTAGTATCCCACCATCTCTCCCCTGGAGCGCATAAGACAGCTGTCGAATGAGGCGTCTCATCCAGCGCAGACACCAACCTCCCAAAACCCGCTGATGATACCATCCAATGCACCACAAGTGGAAGATGCTCCCAAACGTCTTTAAGCCCCGTCGTACCACGGGCACGCATGAACTTCAAAGAGATATTAGACTGTCAAAAGAAAAAACCTTATCAAAAATTCAAGAATGAAGGAAAAATCACTAAGAAAAAAGAGAAGAATGACTAGAGTCAGATTACTTACATAACCGCCGGGGCTCACCACCCTCGAAAAGCAATGACATGATGCTCCCATAGCAAGGTTCACTCATCTACAACCGGCTCGAATGCATCAAAAGAATTCTCACTCACCAAAGCAAAAGGTACCTTATCCCTCCACTCCACGTTCGCCCAGTCATCGACACCTCTCTTAGGTCAGAATTTACATCGGTCTTAGATCGTAACCTTAGTTAGGCCAGAATTGACCTCTTTTAGGTCAGAATTGACCTCGGTCTTAGATCGTCACCTTAGTTAGGTTAGAATTGACCTCGGTCTTGGATAGTCACCTCTATTAGGTCAGAATTGACATCGGTCCTTGATCATCACCTCTCTTAGGTTAGAATTGACTTCGGTCTTAGATCATCACTTTAGTTAGGTTAGAATTGACCTCGGTCCTCGATTGTCACCTCTCTTAGGTCAGAATTGACCTCGGTCCTCGATTGTCACCTCTCTTACGTCAGAATTGACCTCGGTCTTGGATCGTCACCGTAGTTAGGTCAGAATTGACCTTGATCCTTGATCATCACCTCTCTTAGGTCAGAATTGACCTCGATCTTGGATCGTTAACTTAAGCATGTAGAATTGGCTTCGACCTGCAGAATTGGTCATCTCTACTTAAGCCTAAAGAATTGGCTTCGACACGCAGAATTGGTCATCCTTACTTAAGCCTGCAGAATTGGCTTAGCCCCGCAGAATTGGTCATCCTTACTTAAGTCTGCAGAATTAGCTTCGACCGGCAGAATTGGTCATCTCAACTTAAGACCTCAGAATTGGCTTCAACCTGCAAAATTGGTCATCCCTACTTAAGCCCATAGAATTGGCTTCGACCAGCAGAATTGGTCATCCCTACTTAAGCCCACATAATTGCCTTCGACCTGCAGAATTGGTCATCCCTACTTAAGCCCGCAGAATTGGCCTCGACCTGAAAAAATGGTCATCCCTACTTAAGCTCGCAGAATTGGCTTCAACCCACAGAATTGGTCATCCCTACTTAAGCCCGCAGAATTGTCTTCAACCCACAGAATTGGTCATCCTTACTTAAGCCCGCAGAATTTTTTTCGACCCATAGAATTGGTCATCCCTTAAATCCCTCGAAATTGGCTTCGACCTGCAGAATCGTTCACCTCATATTCAAGCCCTCAGAATTGGCTTCGACCCGCAGAATCAGGTCACCCTCACCTTCAAGCCCTCAGAATTGGCTTTGACTCGCAAAATCGATCACCATATCTTCAAGCCCTCAAAATTGGCTTCAACACGTAGAATTGGTCATCCCCAACATGCTGCTTAGGTCCTTAGAATCGACCCTGACCCTCTCAATTTGTCCTCCCTGTTCCTTAGGTCCTCAGAATCAGCCTCGACCCGATGAATTGGTCATCCTCTTTCAAAAAGCATCATGCGGTTTCTATTCAACGGCTATCATTTGTTCCAAACTCACCCATCGAGGGACTCTATAGACACCCCGTTCTGTTACCCCTTAAACTATCCTTAGGTCCTTAGCACCTCCCTTCATCCCTACAAATCCAGGTCATACCCCGAGTACTAATCTAGAAGCCATCGGGCACTCTCAGGCACCATTTGACCAAAAGTTAAAGTCTTCAGCTCGATCAATATTGAATGAATCTTCGAAGGGCACTAAAACCCTTTTTAACGGTCTATCCCGTGAAGATTTCTGACTTACGGTGCGGATGAACGACCCATTTTCCCCCGAAACTCGATCAGGAGGCCACCGGATGCTCTCGAGCTCTATTTGACCAAAGTCAACTCTTTAGCTTGACCGAGACTGAATGAATCTTCAAAGGGCACTGAAATCCCTTTCCCACGGTCCATCCCATGCGTGATTCTGACTTATGGTACGGACGAATGATCTGTTTTACTCTGAGAGGCCACCAAACGCTTCCAGGGCCCAGTTAACCAGAGTAAACTCCCCAAAGAAGATCAAACTCTTTGGAATGTCTAAGTACATCTCCTAACCTTTCCAATGGTCCTCCCTGTGCACGATTCAAACTTACCATGCGGACGAACGATCCGTTTGCATCTGACGATTCTCCGTCCAATGGACCGATGAGCTCTTTCGAGCCACATTTGACACAAAGTCATACCTTGAACCCGGGAATGGTCCAAAGGACTTTTTAAGGTCTCTAAATTACCTTTCCAACGGTATTCCCCGTGTGCGATTCGAATCAACGACTTGCGCTCTATGGCCGATTTTTCAAAAAGTTCTAAAAGACACTGCCAAACGATAGGTCCCAGACCCTGCCTAAACACACCTACTGATTGGCAATGCCCCGGGCCTATGAAAAGGTGGCCTTAACCTCGTTTCAAAGGGGTCCCATATCTGAAAGATATCACTCTCGAAAAATCCAGGAAACCTCTCTCGAAGTCAGCGTGATTTCCACATCCAAATCCCTTTCCAACCTTCACTTTTCATCATCCTTTTCATCAAACTTGTGAATTTACTACCGTCCATCATCACCCAAGTGCAATGTCTTCTCTCCAACATTCAAGATCAAGCTCAAGATCTTCAAGAAGGTCCAATTTTCTCAATTCTCTTCTTAAATTCTCATAAATTCACATTAATTTGTTTTATTAATTAGCACTTTTATTCTCCCATCTCACATATCCTAATATACTTTTTTATTTAGTATTATTTCACATACCTTATTTTCGTACAAATAAAAACCCAAAAAAAATAAGAAAAAGTGGGTTTGCTCATAAATTTCAAACGGAAATTGTCACACTTTTGTTACACTTATCTCACAACTAAAAGACTTTTTGTACACATATACACACAAATAAGAGAATCCCCCGATTGGATTTATGGGATAAACCCCACCCTTCCTTTTGCATACGAACTATGTGGACTTTGATGCCTCTATAGGCTACATAGGCGTCTCGGGGTAAAATCCGAGACTCGAGTCCTATTTTTACTTTTTCTCTCCTTTTATATTTTTCTCTAAACTCAATTCTTTTATGATCTATATATTTGTTCTTATTAGCGTATTATCCCATATGTGTTATCGTTCCATCGTAACAATCAACGTAAGGATAATCGCATAAATCCTATTTTCTAATATTATTTTTACATTCCTACGGATGACTCGCTTTACCTCTTCCATGGTACAAGTCGATGACTCCTATCTCCATTATATATACACATGCACACGTATCACGAGAAAAATAGAGGAAAATAGTAAAAAACCCATGATAGACCGTAAGGGCGGAATGGGTGCCTAACACCTTCTCATTTCGTAACTTAGCCTCCGAACCCTTTTCGAATCATTTTGGTTTCGTATGTATTAGTATGTCTTTGGATGTTGTCCTTCGGGATGGCTCCCTTTCTTTTGTCTTTTTTGAGTAAAACAGACTGGCGACTCCATCTCTCTACATTTTTCACCTCATCAATGACGTCGGCTAAAGCGCTCCGGAGAAGGATGCGTGTGACCTAGGATCCTCACTTTGCCCACCCGCCGTGAGGATCGGGGATGGCCACACCAACCTGGATGCAAGCAATACAACATATATATATATATATATATATATAAATTAATAACAAGAAAATGAGTTATCTCCATCTCTATGATTTAATTATAGTACATTCACACTTATAAATACTTATCTTTGGTTCTTGTTAGGTAAAAAGGTTAATCAGTCGTGAGGAAATCATAAGCCCCTCTGACATTTCTACCTCTCATTATTTTAATTATTGTGAATTATCTTAAACTACCGAGCTTTGGTTCCCATTAACTAAAAAAGTTAATCAATCATGAGGCAATCCTAACCCTTTAGAGCTTTATCCTTATCGGTGTATTGATTACACTATGTTCACACCTAAAATACCTATCTCTGGGTCCCTATGACTAAAAAGGGTTAATGTGTCATGAGGTAATCCCATACCCCTGGAAATTTATCCCTCTCGGTGTTTTAATTAACATATGTTCACACTTAAACTACCTATCTTTGGTTCTCACTGACTAAAGGGTTTAATTGATCGTAAGGTAATCTTAAATCCGCTGGATGTTTTCTTTTCGATGTTTTAATTATCATACGTTCAGACTTATACGACCTATTTTTATTCCTGCTAAATAAAAAGGTTAATCAGTCGTGATGTAATCCTACCCTTTCCCCATTCTTTCTCCCTCTCGATGTTTTTATTACTATATAATCACACTTAAACTACCTATATTTTATTCTAGCTAACTAAAGATGTTAATGAGTAGTGAGTTAATCCTAAACCACTGGGAGAATTCTCCCCCATGATGTTTTAATTACCATACGCTGCCTATATTTGGTTGCCTCTAACTAAAAGGGTTAAGGGTCATGAGGAAATCCTACAACCTCTAATCTTTCTCCATTTTGATGTTTTCATTACTGTATGTTCACACTTAAACTACCTATATTTGGTTCTTACTAATTAAAAGGTTAATCAGTCCTGAGATAATCCTAAACACCCTAGAGCTTTCTCCCTCTTGGTGTTTTGATTGCCATATGTTCACACTTAGACTATATATCTTTGGTTCACATTGACCAAAAAGGTTAATCAGTCATGAGTTAATTCTAAGCCCCCAGAGATTTCTCCCTCTCAGTATTTCAATTAACATAGGTTCACACTTAAACCATTTATCTTTGGTTACCGCGGTAATTATAACCACCCGGAGCTTTCTGCCTCTCGGTGTTTTAATTACTTTACGTTCACACTTACACTACTTATCTTTAGTTCCTGTTAACTAAAAAGGTTAAATAGTTATGAGGTAATCCTAAAACCCTAATCTTTCTCCCTATTAGTGATTTAATTACCATATGTTCATACTTAAAATACCCATCTTTGGTTCCCGCTAACTAAAAAGGTTAATTAGTCGTGAGGTAATCCTACCCATCACCCGAGCTTTCTCCTTCTCGATGTTTTAAATACGGTACATTCAAACTTAAGATACCTATCTTTGGTTACCTCTAAATAAAAAGGTTAGTCAATTGTGAGGTAATCCTAAACCCCCCCGGATCATTCTACTTCTCATTGTTTTAATTACCAAATGTTCACTCTCAAACTACCCTTATTTGGTTTATGTTAACAAGAAAGGTTAATCACCTGTGAGGTAATCCTAAACCCTTGTAGATTTCTACCTCTCCGTATTTTAACTACCTTACGTTCACACTTAATCTACCATTCCTTGGTTCCCGCTAAATGAAAAGGTTAAATCAGTCGTGAGGTATTCCTAAACCCCTAACATTTTTCTCCATAATGGTGTTTTAACTACCGTACGTTCGTACTTAAACTACCTATCTTTGATTCCCACTAACTAAAATTCTTAATCACTCTTGATTTAATCCTAAGTTAGTCATCGTTATACCCTTATTATGACTTGTTTTCCTCATATTTTATTTTATTATTGAGAAAGGTATGCACTCGCTTTTAATAAAGCTCTGATACCAATTTGAAAAACGTAATAAACGCGGTGTGTGATACCGATTCAAATTAAATCGTAAGTTTCTAATTTGTCACACTTATTTAATTAGAGTCTATTTTTAAACAAAATTAATCCAGCCCCTAAACATGCATCAAAAGTATGTGTGTCAACTCATAAATAAATAAAGAATGTGACACAAGAATTCAGGGAAAAATCCCCGAAGGGAAAAACCTTTTATTTTCACTATAATTTGTAAAAATGGTTACACGGATTACAATGAAAATAAGATCGACATACGAAATCCCTCAGGCGCCAGTTTCGATGTGTCGAATGAAATCTCCCATAGGAACTCCAGGTGGTCAGTAATGAAGAAGAGAAACGGCTTCTCCACAAGTTGTGAACTTTATAAGAACTCCCTCCAAAATAGCACACCGTTATCGGTTGTAGATTTCTTCCCACAAAGAATAAACCAAAGCAAAATATGTTCTTGGGTTCCACAAAAAAATTCACATAAAAGTAATTGGAATTTTGTGAATTAAAAACAAAATAATTGAACCCTTAAAATTGTTGGAGAAAAACTTTATGCCAAAAGGTATCCAATTAATTCTGGGCAGATACATAAAATTTTCAAAAGAATAAGACTCTTAAAAGTTGAAACTGTTCTCCACGTTTAAAAAATAAGGCTGACATCCCTTTTATAAGGAAATTGAGGCGGTCAAAGGATCAGGATGAAGTTAGACGTGTCAGCCAAAAGCAGGGTCGCTCGAACGAAAACCCTATCTCGCTCGAAGAAGATCGCGTGTCGTTCAAACGACTACGCGCGACATCCAAATGTCGTTCGAATGAGATGGTGATGTCGCTTAAACGACCTTGGCATCGAAATTGAGGTACGTTTGCTGACTTACTGCCTTAGAAATTTTTCAAAACTTTTTCCAAAACTTTTTCAAAAAAATAATGTTTTCTAAAACAGTAATAAAAATATTTTTATATAAAAGCTTTTTAAGACTCCTTTTTTAAAAAAAATATCCCAACACTCTTAATATGAAATGTATATGAAACTTTAAAGCATTACCTTACCAAAGTTCATATTGTTGGGCCTAAATGTTGAAGACAACATGTAATTTGGATTCATCTTTTGTGGATGCAATCTTCTCAATTCTTCGACGACTTGTAGCTATATACGACATAATTAATTGTGACGAACTTACTAAAAAATATGTCCTTACAAATCTCCCCCTATGTCTATGCCTATACATACATAAAAACATCCGAATTATCAAATACCAAATTACCTATACAAATCTACCCTTCCATTAATCCCAAAATTGAAAAGATAAAATTTGCAAGTTCTCAAATTTTCCTCAACATCAAAACTCTCAAAGATTTTCTCATCAGGGTGTGCAACATCATGATCTTCAATCTTTGTACCTACAAACATGAGATAAAGCAAAACCTTCTTGACGTATCGAGTTTGAAATGATATAAGAATAAATCATTAATAAATCAAATCTCCCCCATAATTCAAAAACTCCCCCATAACATGATAATTCTTTATCCCCCTTTTTATGATGTCCCCAAATAGACAGATAAAAAGAAACAATCAAAACATGGAGTGTCACAAAAAAGTGCATAACAAATATGGATCAAGCTACGCGCATGCAAAGGTATGTCCCAAAAGTTTCACAAACTATTTTTGGATTTTTTAATTTTTCATACAAAAATAAGATACCAAAAATCACACCATGGATTTAAACTAAAACAACCAAGTCATGGAAATGGAATGTATGGATGTGAACACATTCGATAGGTAAATAAACTCAATCAATCATATGTGCATGATGAATACGTGTACTCCTAACGAATGAACATCAAAGGTATCCGTAGGTGTAAAATTTGTTGAATTTAAATGACATCGTCTTATCAACAAATCAAAGTCAAAATGATTTCCACACCAATAACGTCCAAAACTATTTAGCGTTTTTTCAATATTTTCAATGACGTGCAAACCCGTTTAAATTCTCCAACCAAACACCTTCAGAAATATTTTCTTTTAGAGGTGTATAAACTAAATTCTCAAACTTTGGAGAATTAGTGCAAAAACCTAAATGGCCCATAATTGGCATGTATTTCTTTTTATTGCCTTTAAATTTTTTCGGGCTCTTTTAAACCTCTTTGGACCCCGGATAATAAAATTCCTCAATTTTTTAGGTCCAATTTAAACGTCAGCTTAATCGCAAAAAAAATAATCTTTCGTAGCCCTTCACCGTTTTCGAACAAAGCACACAAACTCAAAAACGGCTCTTACATGCATAACTTTTTTTATCAAGTTTTATTGTGCTTGGTTCGTTTTAAGGACATGATTGAAGTGAAAACACCCAACCAACATGTGATAAGAAAAGCACAATAGTCAAACAAATCTGTGCATGTGTGCAATAAAGGAAATCATGAGTCAAATATGTAGGAAGTAACACTTAATTACATCTTAATGACTCCAAATATTATAAAGCACATGGATGAATTGACCTATTGTCTCAAAGCACTATTAAATAGTTACATTAATAAATGGAATGATGTTGTGACTCAGTCATCCTACGTGTTCATCCATTAACGGTGCAAACAAAAAACAAAAATCTTTTTGGATTTTTCAAAAATATTTTTTTTTTTTGTATTTTCAAAATTTTTAAAAGCAAAAATTTATACAAAAAGTACACATGTCATAACACTAGCAAACAAGTATAAATCATGAAACCACAACTAGTGTATGACAAACATGCAAACACAATCATCTATATGATATGGAAAGAGAAGAATTATGTGTAAGCAAACGAGAATCAACAATTCTAAAATCCAGCGTATTTAAAAGCGATTTCCTAACCCAAACGGATGTAACACGTCGACACGGGGTTTTGGGAACCAACAAAACACTAGACTTCGAATTCCTAGGACCTCTTCCAAGATCAAAACAAAATCTCCTAAGGTGACCTTTCCTACCACAATATGAACATGTGTAAACGGGTGGAACGACACCTAAAGTGTGATCTTTTCTAATGTCTTTGGGATTAATTGACCCTATAAAACAAATAATGGTTTTGGATTTAGAACTAGAAGCATGAGAAAAAATGAGCCATTACCATCACTATCAAACCTACTTGAATCGTTTAAATTATTTTTCAACTTCAAAATATTTGATTCAAACAACAAATTAGACTCTTCCAAAGACATGATTTTCTTTTTCAGATTTTCAATTAAACTTAACAGTTTATCTCGCGCTCCCTCAACTAAAACAAACTTATCCCTAAGAGTCTTTTCACGTTCCGTAAAATCATCGATTAATTTTTTATCCTCGACGGCACAAACAAAAACCTTATAATTCTTTAGGTCCTCCAATTCCTTCTCTAAAAAAAGGACTCTCTCATCACTCTTCTTTTTGGCAATTTTCAAAAAATCAAAATCAATACACAAATTACCAAAGTGCTCACGACAAATATCACTTTGAGTTTGAAACTCTTGTAAATATTCAATCTTACTTTTAAAGAGAGATTTTTCTTTTTCCAAAACGTTAATTCTTTTGCAAAGTTTCAAATTCAAACTTTTTAATTTTTCAGCACGATCGTGAACTTTTTCAAAAATAGGCTCCTCATTAAATGGGCGTTCCATTGGAAAAATTGCTATTTTTCACAAAACTGATTTTTCAAAAAATCAATATCACACGATTTTGAGGAAAATAGGATCATGCGATAAATTAGCATAACCCGCTCTGATACCAATTTGAGAAAGGTATGCACTCAGTTTTAATAAAGCTCTGATACCAATTTGAAAAATGTAATAAACGCGGTGTGTGATACAGATTTAAATTAACTCGCAAGTTTATAATTTAGCACACTTATTTAATTAGAGTCTATTTTTAAGCCAAATTAATCCGGTCCCTACACATGCATCAAAAGTGCGTGTGTCAATCCATAAATAAATAAAGCATGTGACACAAGAATTCAGGAAAAATCCCCGAAGGGCAAAACCTTTTATTTTCACAATAATTTGTAAAAATGGTTACACAGATTACAATGAAAATAAGAGCGACATATGAAATACCCTCAGGCTTCGGTTTTGATATCTCGGCTGAAATCTCCCGCAGGAACTCCAGGTGGTCAGCAATGAAGAAGAAAAAGGGATTCTCCACAAGTTGTGAACTTTATAAGGACTCCCTCCAAAATAGCACGCAGCTGTCGGTTGTAGATTTCTCCCCACAAAGAATAAACGAAAGCAAAATATGTTCTTGGGTTCCACAAAATAATTCACATAAAAGTAATTGGGATTTTGTGAATTAAAAACAAAATAATTGAACCCTTAAAATTGTTGGAGAAAAACTTTATGCCAAAAGGTATGCAATTTATGTGCAGATACACAAAAGTTTCAAAAGAATAAGACTCTGAAAATTTGAAACTATTCTCCACGTTTAAAACACAAGGCTGACATCCCTTTTATAAGGAAATTGAGGCAGTCAAAGGATCGGGATGAAGTCAGACGTGTCAGCCAAAAGCCGGGTCGCTCGAATGAAAACCCCATCTCGCTCGAACAAGATCGCGTGTTGTTCAAACGACTACTTGCGACATCCAAATGTCGTTCGAACGAGATGGTGATCTCGCTTGAACGACCTTGGCATTGAAATTGAGGTACGTTTGCTGCCTTACTGCCTTAGAAATTTTTCAAAACTTTTTCCAAAACATTTTCAAAAAACAATGTTTTCTAAAACAGTAATAAAAACATTTATCAAAACATTTTTATATTAAAGCTTTTTAAGACTCCTTTTTTAAAAAAATATCGCAACACTCTTAATATGAAATGTATATGAAACTTTAAAACATTATCTTACCAAAGTTCATATTATTGGACTTGAATGTTGGAGACAACTTGTAATTCGGATTCATCTTTTGTAGATTCAATCTTCTCTATTCTTCGAGGACTTGTAGCGGTATACGACATAATTAATTGTGACAGAATTATTAAAAATATGTCCTTACAATTATTTTTTTCTTATTATTTTATATATTTATTTATGTGGTTCACTTCACAATTTTTATTATTATTAGAGTTACTAATTTTTGTCCTCATTTTTTTATTATTATTATTTATTATTGATTCACTTTTCCATTATTTGTAAAAAAAATCCTAGTGTGTATTAATCATGTCCGTCCCCATCCTATCTTATTTCATTTTTCCTCACAAGGTATTAAAAGGTTTTGGACATGAAAAAATATGCTAAATACATAAATATCCCAACAAGAACATCCAGTAAATTTAAATACATAAAATAAGATAAAATGTACATGTGGGACACCTGTGGGGTATACCCCTATCAATCGGTGTTAATAACACTCCCAAAGTATAACCTCACAATGTGCCTCATCCGCTAGCAGAGGAGAAACATATGTGAGCTTTGGACCTAGCACCACAGACCCTCCCTACCCATCCACCCCCCAATCGTCAACATGTCGCAACACACTTTGATGCCCCTATAATCTGCATTATAAATGTCGGGCCCACTGTGCTACCCTTGTCAGTCCCTCCTACCCCTCTTGACCTATACCACCCTCAACACCGCCCCTCCTTACTTGTTCAAGTCTTTGTCCGGAACGTCAACATCCTCATCTAAAACATACTCGTAGTGGTCCATAACGTTAAACTACACAAGTGACTCGAAGAAAATGCTCACAAATTATTACATAATTATGTCCGTGAGAGAAGAAAATGAGAGAGAATAAGAGAAGAGATTAGAAGAATATGAAACCAACTAAAGGAACTACTTTTATATGTTTGGAATTAATAGCGATTAACCAAGCCTCTTGGCCCAATGGTATAAGGCTGTCACTGGGACAGTATTGGGGGACCTCCAAACTTTTGACTTTTCTTTTCAAATCCAATAAATGTATGGTTAAAGGATTAACCTAATGGTTAATGGCCCAAGACTTCACCCACATGATAACCGAACGGTTAGTTACCTGGGATTTTCAAGAAAATCTAACTTTTACCCCTAGGTTTTTTGACACAAGTCCTTTCCACCCACATACATACATATCGCAAATATCCAAACCTATTTCCATCGAAATTTAGATGAAGAATATCTGCACACACACACTCTTAATCGACAACCCCTCTTGACACCTAAATTTGTAATCAGGGTTGGAGTCTATCACCCATTGACACCATGATAACCCAAAAGGAGTGGGAATGAAAATGGGTCAAAATTCATATTCTAATTTACCCTTGAAAACTTTTAGGGTAAGATTACATTTTCCATTAAAAAACTAAAAAATCCCATCAATCTTACGATTAATGGCGTTTAATTGAACAACTAAACATCTTTCCGTATTCATTATCAAATCAATCCATTAACAAAATTGTTAATACAAATGGACACATGTCCCTATAAGATTAACCCATCCAAACTAGGGATGACATTTTCACCCTCCTTGTCCCACCGAATGGGGGTAGATTAGGAAATGATTTTTTTGAGTTCGGGGTGGGTTTGGGTTTAGAAAATCTTACCTGAGGCGGATTCAATTTTAACTATAAAAAAATTGCCCCTCCCCATATATATATATATATATATAGAGAGAGAGAATCTCATGAGGACCTCTGTTTGCATACCGCTGGCGCGGACCAATTTTGATAAAATAGTAAAAAAACTATTTTTGAGCTAATTTTTTTTATATAGTTTTTAAACATTTCAGTAGGGCCATATAAAAACAATCAGGTCAAAATGAATTTTTTTACTATTTTAAAAAAATCGGTCAAACTTTGTCAGTTTTTAACAACTTAAAAAACTGACAAAGTTTGACTGATTTTTTTAAAATAGAAAAAAAAATCATTTTTAGCTGATTATTTTTTTATGATTATATTGAAATGTTTAAAAATCATTAAAAAAAAATCATCCCAAAGATATTTTTTTACTATTTTACAAAAATGGTCCTCATTCGGGGTCCTCAAACTGGGACCTCACTTGATCCTTTCCCTATATATATATATATACTAGGGTATGCCCGTGCCTGAAAGAATCTTTTCAAATATAAATCTA
This sequence comes from Sambucus nigra, assembly GCA_949130495.1. Lineage (NCBI taxonomy): Eukaryota > Viridiplantae > Streptophyta > Magnoliopsida > Dipsacales > Adoxaceae > Sambucus > Sambucus nigra. The sequence continues at coordinate 372,384,739 of OX422216.1, forward strand.
AATCACTAATTTAGTATTTTAATAGAAATAATATTGTTTCATAAACTACCAATTTCTCTTCACCATAATCAACCAATCACACCAATTCTCCGCGGTGAACATAGCTAAAAAACCATATTATCGTCTGCTTAAGAAACGTTGCTTATTTTTTTCATCTTCCTTATAAATTATTTTTAGTCTCTTTCCCCTTATTCAACACTATATCTCATAAAACAAAAAGAATAACAATGACAAAAATAAAAGAATCCATAAAAAAAATTAAGAAGACATTTAGTCATTAAAATTTTCCTTTTCATCCCATTTTCAGAACTCTGGGGTGGCAAATTTCCAGAACAGCTTTATGTTCTATCCCTCACTTTCCTCATCTTACTCTCATGAAACCAATTGAAATTGTACATACTCATGTAGCTAATAGTGACCATTAGATTAAAACATAGAACCAAAAAAATGCTTTCGTAAATAATCTCCATGTGAGTATAATATAGGGATATGCAACCATCTACCAAGAGAAAGAATAGAAAATGTAACTTAACATGAACCTTTAGATCTAAACCGATTCAACAACCACTAACATTTTAAAAGTAAATACATGATGTTACTAAAATAAAAACTCAAATTAGTTTAGTCCATCAACTAAGTTTTGTGAAACACCACCGAAATTCCCTTTAGTCTCTTAGTTGATGAGACTGACCATGTGACTTCAACTTTAGTACCACATGCTTCATGATTAGTCGCGTGTATAGGTCCTGATCAACCTACCTCATGCATAGCTATTGTTGATCCTCACAGTCATATTTCTCCTCAAAATTCTATTGAGGAGACTATTCATATCAAAACATATACTCCTCATCAACCTACCTCGTGCTTCCACATTGATTCGACATAAATTCTTCATATTTATCCCCTTAATTTCGGTATTTTTATGATCCCGTGCGGTATAAATAACTTGGATTTGTCTCATATGTATGCTACTAACCCTTTTTGGCAAGTATTTAGTATTTTGTGTATCTCTTATGTGTTTTACAGGTATTTCATGCAAGAAAGATGGAAAAGAGAACTCAAAATAGTGAAAAAAACCAAGAATCGGGGAGTTGAACGGCATTTTTGTAATTTTGCAGCCTTAGTCCGGAGGTGGGGACAACTGGAAAGTTGAACACCTTTCACTTATAAGAACACTGGAAAAAACGTCACCTCAATCCTAGCTACGGTGAAGAAGTCATGCCAATTTGAAGTTGAGAAAAAATCCAAGAAAAAAGCCGTCAAACCTTGGGACCGGTCCGCCCAGAAATTAAAAGAACCGGTCCACGAAAATAAAAGAACCGGTCCGCCCTGGGACCGGTCCGCCCCTACCCCGGACCGGTCCGCTTTGCCAAACTCCAGAAGACCCCGGATCAGAAGCAAACCGAAGAAGGAAAAAATAAAAAGAACCGGTCCGACCCCGGACCGGTCCGGGGGAGGAGGGGGACCGGTCCGGCTGTCGCAATTTTAATTTTCTAATTTTCCTCTAATAGAGAGTCCTAGTGCTGCTAAAACTCTTGGAGTCTTGTTGGGTATATAAACCCATTTTATTATCATTCTTAGCCCGTAGATTAGAGGAGACTTTAGATAGTTTTCTATTTTTTTCCAGAAACCCTAGTTTAGATACAAATTTCCGATTTAATTCCAAGATTGAAGCTTTATTCAGATTTGATTGGATTCCCAAATTTATTAATTGCTTCGATTACTGCTTTGGTGATTTTTAGTGAGTTATTTCTTCTTTTCAATTCCACTCTACATCAATTTCCCAGTTTCCTTAGATTAATTATGAATTCCTGCAAATTAAACACTATTTTCATCACTTTCATCATGCTAGGCTAGATTTTCTAAGGCCGGGATACATGAACCCAGCCTGATGTGTTAATTGCACGTGTATAACATTAATCCTCTGAATTTAGTGATTGATAAGACCGTATTGCATAGCAACATAACAATTGTAGGTATTTATATCTCGTTTGCCTCTGGGTAACCGTGATGATTTAGAATGCAATTCGAGTGTCACTATCACGATACTAATTTACTCGTCCTCAGATTAAGTATGACGCGGGCTTGAACCTCGTATACGTAATTCTTGGGAGTACTAAATTCTGGGTCAATTTAATCAGTTAAATTTACGATTAGTATTATAACTGCAATACACTAGGGTTGGGGGATTGTATCCCCGTCCTATTTTTCTCATAAATAGTTTAAAGTTTTAAATCAGTTTTCAGTCATATTTTAGGTAAATTAGTATAATTGCATCTTTTCATAATTTCATATTTGCACCTAGTTTAATCATTCCCAAAACCAAATCAATTTTCCTTTTTCTTTAGAGTCGAAGTTAGGATTTCTCTGTCTATCCAACGTCGTCACGTTCACTCGCCCTACTTCCCTGAGGATTTGATACCTAGACTAGCCACTATACTCCACAAGAGTGTAGTTATAGTGTAGATTTTTGTATTGCGGTTAGAAGCCGACAACAACGACTAGCATATTTACACGGACGCTCGGTTTCCGACTCAATCAAAATTGTCGCCGTTGCCGGGGAATTAGGTAGACTTAGGATTAGATCGAGTCAATCCAAAGCTTTGACCAAAAATCTCAAAAAAATCCAAAAACATATAAGAAATTTTGAAAAATACACAAAAAGATTCATCATCATCTCTCCTAAGCTTTAATGTAAAATTCTGAACTCACTCCCACACCCCATAATGCTCCAACCAACATTCACGAAAATCCAATCGTTGAGTACAACCCCGATAGTCCTCACACTCCTAACGCCCCACAGTTCTGGATTCCACCTCCCACACCGTCACACTCCATCTCCAATAACACTCCGTTTTCTTTCTTAGGACACAACCCCGAGTACACATCGAGCACACCAAGTGAGAGCACCGAGTCATTAACAGAGATAGAGCTGTCGCAACATGGCAGTGCACCCGCCGGTGAGGAAGAGCCCCCATACCGCCCGCTGAGAGAATTCTTATATCCCGAACGCAATGTCACTCCGGGATGCATTATACTCCCTTATAATGCCGGGCAATTTTGTTTAAAAAATGGGATGATCCAGATGTTACCGCATTACCACGGTATGGATTCTGAAAAGCCATACCTCCATATTAGGGAATTTGAGGACGTGTGCGATACTCTCAATGATCAAACCTTCACACAAGAAGTGATCCGCCTCAAAATCTTCCCTTCCTCGCTCAAAGATAAAGCTAAGACCTGGCTATGGTCTTTACCTCCAAGCTCGATTCCATCTTGGAACGAGTTGCAATCGAGATTTCTCAAGAAATTCTTCCCAACACATCGAACAATCTCCATAAAGGCTCAAATTCAACCATTCAGACAATCGGAAAATGAGCCATTTCATCGATGTTATGAGCGTTTCAATGAGTTAGTTACTTCATGCCCCCATCATGGATTTGATTCAGCGCAAATCATCTCTTGTCTTTATAATGGGTTGAATCTTAACTCCAAATAACTTGTTGAAACTATGGGAAGTGGTCATTTTGTCGACTTAGACGCCCACGATGCTGAGCTTCACCTGAGGTACGTCGTCGAGACTACCCAATCCTGGGATACATCTGATCTTAACGCTCAAAATAAAAATCGGCAAGTGATCGCCACCCCGTCGGCGTTCAGCCTATTTCACGTAGATAAGAATTCTATGACGGACAGTAGATTGGAGACTCTTGAGAAAGTATTTCGAGACCTATGCGAGATATATGGAAAAGGACCAGCTGGATCCATACCAAACCCCGTTGAGAAGGTGTGTACGATTTGTGAGGCGGGACATTCAACTGAGGAATACCCGACCATACCCGCCTACAAAGTAATGCTTCAGGAGCAAGTTAGTGGTATAGGAGTACTTAAGGGTAATTTCGGAGCACCGCACGGGAATTCATTCAACCTTTCATGGAAAAACCATCCTGGTTTTAGCTATGGGTAACAACATGCTACGATGAACCCTACTTCCCATGTTACCCCTCCTCCACCACAACACTTTCAACAAGCTCCACACATGCAAGGACATGTGCAAGAACCACCACCTCAAGGATCATACATCCCTCCGCCGCGGAGAAGTCTCGAGGATACTATCAACCACTTTATCAATACCCAGACTGCAACTAATGCTAGGCATGAGCGCATGATGAATGACATGAATGCGAACATTTCACAGTTGCAATCATCGTTGAGTGTTCAAGAGAAGGGCAAGTTTCCTGCCCAAGGCCAAAGACCTCTTCAAGGTCAAACTAGTGTTAGCTCGACACCCCATGACCATCTTGAGCAATGTACTGCAATTACCACTCTACGTAGTGGGAGAGTAGTTGACTTGTCACCTCCTCCAAAAGACGTACCTAAAGATAAGGAGATTTCCCCCGGCACGAAAGAGGCCGAAGATGTCTCCTTGAATGAGAGTGATAAAGATAACACTAGTGAGCCTGAGGTAGTAGTGAAACCACCCACCGCGGCACCATTTCCTCAAAGGATGATTCCTTCACATAAAGGAAACACACGTGATGAAGTGTTAGACGTGCTAAATCAAGTAAAGCTGAATTTACCATTCCTCGATGCCATTAAGCAAATTCCAGCTTATGCAAAGGTCATCAAAGACTTGTTGATGGTAAAGAGAAAGATGAAGGTAAAGAAAAACGTATTTCTAGCACAGAATGTGAGCTCCATTCTACTTAACGATCTCCCGCCTAAATTCAAAGATCCCGGTGCACCCACCATTTCCTGCATCATTGGAGAAAATAAAATCGAAATGGCCTTACTAGATTTGGGTGCAAGTGTAAATATCCTCCCTTAATCCATTTATAGGAAACTTGACTTGGGCGACCTCAAGCCCATAAAGGTCACTCTCCAATTAGCGGATCGAACCGTGAAGATTCCACGAGGCATAATTGAGGACGTGATCGTCCAAGTTGACACCTTCTACTTCTCGGTAGATTTTGTCATTTGGGACACGGAGCCCTCCTTTAACTCAAGCAACCATGTTCCTATCATCCTTGGGCGCCCGTTCTTAGCTACGGCTAACGCAATCATCAATACTCAGAATGGGTGAATGCAACTCACTTTTGGGAACATGACTTTAGAGACCAACATCTTCCATATCACCCAACAGACAGGGGAAGAAGATGATCTTCACGTGGTGAGTTTCATAAATGAGATCGTAGAGGAATACTTTGAGGAGAATTATAGTGGAGACACCTTAGAATCCTCTTTAGTGTCAAATCACGAGAATAAAGGGTCCCAAAAGAGAGAGACGTTAGGGGTGTGCCCTATTTCATCAAGTAATAGTGGTAGTTGTGAAGATGAGAGAAAAGTGGGGGAGAGGTGTGTAGTGACCGCAATTGAAAGAGAGAGAGAGGGGTTAGAAGAGAGAAAACTGGTGGAGTTGGAGATCGAGCAAGTAAGAGAGGACGTAGGCACTACTCGAGAGAGAGAACTAGGGGACATGAGCATGGAAGAATTTGAAAGAGAATTCGGACAGGTGGATGAAAGTATTACTATTGAAGGTCAATCCCTATTGGATTCATGTAGTCACTTAGACAAAAGTGAATTGAAAGCAAAAATTAATGAGTTCCTTCGTTGTGACAATCCACCCACAACACTAGAGGCCCCGAAGGCAAGTGAGGAGAAAAGTTGTGGTTCATCTGACTTAGAGCCCGACACATGCATCTTAAAAATTGAACGAAACCTAGGTGTTCCCTCCGAGTCAGCGCATGCAGACCACACTTTGAGCCAGCATCACGAGGATCCCTTTCCAATTAGTCACGATGAGTCTCCCGGTCTATCCTTTATCTATGGGCGAGGTCCCAACTTGTTCCGATTGTTGGATTATAATCCTAGGACGGGAGAAACGAGGAGAGCATCGAACCCCGTGAGTGGGGTCGGGTGAGTTCGTGGAGAGATGAGAGGTCGTCGCACCCCCGACGCGTGTGGGGTGATTGTTAGTGTATTTTTGAGTCATACATGAGTGTCATATAGTGTCTTGCTGCATTTTTCCCGTTTGTTTATTTTATTTATCGCACTTATTATTTTGCCTTATTTAGATTTTAATCCTTTTTGCTTGAGGACAATGCAAAAGTCTAAGTTAGGGGGGGGGTCACAAGTGCGTATTTCTAAAACTTCACAAATTTTCAAAAATGCCCAAAAATTTCCAAAAAAATCATAAAATTTTGAAAAATCCAAAAATATTTTTTCAAAATAAATAAAAATTGGAATTCAAAATTTTCAAAAATATCATTAAAAGTCGAATTGAAGTCTTAAGTTGTAAAATTCAACATACACAAAGCCGAAATTGACCAAAGATGGAAATTGAGCGAAAATTGACGACTTAACGAATAAGTGTGGAGATTAACAAACCCGGTGAGATTCGAGCCTATCACTTTTTGCTAGTTTTTAAGTCAATCTGAGTTAATTGTTAACTGAAAGTTCTTTTCAGCGTATAAAAAGTCGTTGGAGATCTCAATCCTTTCATTTTGATCGGTTATGAAAAACGTGTGTAATATTGCCTTGAAAAACGTGCCAAAAGTGATCTTTAAACTTAAATTCATCTCGAAACGCATATGGTAACACAATTGGCATTTTGGACAATGAAGTAGGCCATCGTTTGTCACCCAAAAATATTGGCCATAAAAAGTCGTGAAAAATAACCCCTTTTGCAACCCAAATTGAGCCGAATAGATTTTCCCTTTCGTTTGACAACCCGAAAAACCCAAATAGATAGGAATTGCGAAAAAATAAAAAAATTCAGAATTTAGTCCAAAAAGTGCATAAAAAGGGGCAAGAAAAAAAATAGGTATGCTCAACAAAAATAAAAAATAGAAGAAGTGAAAAACAAAAAAAAATAGAAAAAGAAGAAAAAAATGAGCAATTACCCGAAAAAAGCACAAATGGACATCATAAATGACTTTTCCAATTCCAATCCTTCCTACCATTTTCATTTTACCCTATACGACGTAAAACCTGAAAAAGTCCTAACCGAGTCCAAATTGCGTAATTGGTTATCACGTGGAGAGCTAATACACCAAAAGATAATAAAAGAGAGTGAACGCGCGAAAAAGAGGCGATGATCCCGTTTTTAAAACCGTAATCCGTTGATGAGATCCTTTCACCATAAATTTCCGTCTTTCTACTTGGGTGTGTGACTTTGCGTCCATTACATGTACTCTTTATATCACGCATACCGAGAGAATAGCCACATTCCGAGAGATTCGTTTGTGAGAGCAATCCGTGAGAAATTGAAATCAAAACGAATTTTTGGATAAGTAACGTAATGATCAATCGGTGGAAATTGGCAGTTATATTTTCGGCTTCGCACACACGCACTATGATTTGAGACTTGTACATATGACTTGATGATGACTATTTTCTGAAATAGTTTGAATTGCACAATTTTTGCATATTTTGAATTTTCTTTGTGTTAATAACGAATTTTGTGGGTATATTCTCTGCAAACCCTCACGAGACACAACTCGTCCTACTAGGGTGACCTAGGGGTTTAAAGGCTTGTTCCATATGCTAAATGCAATCGCTTGCCCGCGAAAAAGGTATTCTATCCCAACAAAATGTGATTTTCAAGAGTTAAGCCTTGCTAGGATTCTTTTACATTACTCGGGACACGCAAAGTTCTAAGTTAGGGGGCTTTGATTCGGCATAAATTCTTCATATTTATCCCCTTAATTTCGGTATTTTTATGATCCCGTGCGGTATAAATAACTTGGATTTGTCTCATATTTATGTTACTAACCCTTTTTGGCAAGTATTTCGTATTTTGTGTATCTCTTATGTGTTTTACAGGTATTTCATGCAAGAAAGATGGAAAAGAGAACTCAAAATAGAGAAAGAAACCAAGAATCGGGGAGTTGAACGGTATTTTCGTAATTTTGCAGCCTTAGTCCGGAGGTGGGGCCAACTGGAAAGTTGAACAGCTTTAAATTACAAGAACACCGGAAAAAATGGCACCTCAATCCGAGCTACGGTGAAGAAGTCATGCCAATTTGAAGTTGAGAAAAAATCCAAGAAAAAAGCTGTCAAACCCTGGGACCGATCCGCCTTGGGACCGGTCTACCAAAAATAAAAGAACCGGTCCACCCTGGGACGGGTCCGCCCCTACCCCGGACCGGTCCGCTTTGCCAAACTCCAGAAGACCCCAGATCACAAGCAAACCGAAGAAGGCAAAAATAAAAAGAACTGGTCCGGGGGAGGAGGGGGACCGGTCCGGCTGTCGCAGTTTTAATTTTCTAATTTTCCTCTAATAGAGAGTCCTAGTGCTGCTAAAACTCTTAGAGTCTTGTAGGGTATATAAACCCATTTTATTATCATTCTTAGCACGTAGATTAGAGGAGACTTTAGATAGTTTTCTATTTTTTTCAGAAACCCTAGTTTAGATACAAATTTCCGATTTAATTCCAAGATTGAAGCTTTATTCAGATTTGATTGGATTCCCAAATTTATTAATTGCTCCGATTACTGCTTTGGTGATTTTTAGTGAGTTATTTCTTCTTTTCAATTCCACTCTACATCAATTTCCCAGTTTCCTTAGATTAATTATGAATTCCTGCAAATTAAACACTGTTTTCATCACTTTCATCATGCTAGGCTAGATTTTCTAAGGCCGGGATACATGAACCCAGCCTGATGTGTTAATTGCACGTGTATAACATTAATCCTCTAAATTTAGTGATTGATAAGACCGTATTGCGTAGCAACATAATAATTGTAGGTCTTTATATCTCGTTTGCCTCTGGGTAACCGTGATGATTTAGAATGCAATTCGAGTGTCACTATCACGATACTGATTTACTCGTCCTCAGATTAAGTATGACGCGGGCTTGAACCTCGTATACGTAATGCTTGGGAGTACTAAATTCCGGGTCAATTTAATCAGTTAAATTTACGATTAGTATTATAACTGCAATACACTAGGGTTGGGGGATTGTATCCCCGTCCTATTTTTCTCATAAATAGTTTAAAATTTTAAATCAGTTTTCAGTCATATTTTAGGTAAATTAGTATAATTGCATCTTTTCATAATTTCATATTTGCACCTAGTTTAATCATTCCCAAAACCAAATCAATTTTCCTTTTTCTTTAGAGTCGAAGTTAGGATTTCTCTGTCTATCCAACGTCGTCACGTTTACTCGTCCTACTTCCCTGAGGATTCGATACCTAGACTAGCCACTATACTCCACAAGAGTGTAGTTATAGTTTAGGTTTTTGTATTGCGGTTAGAAGCCGACAACAATGACTAGCGTATTTACACGGACGCTCGGTTTCTGACTCAATCACATATCTCAAAATTCTATTGCAAGTCTAAATTAAAACGTCTTATGAAATACAGGGGTATTGGAGTGTAACTCAAAACATGGCACAAAAGTTGGGATTTAAGTTCAAAATAACCATATAGTCTTTTGCATAGATTAAAATTTAAAACCATAAAACAATGTATATATCTAGCATGAAAGCCATACATAATGAATTATGGTGGAGTCGATTCCACTTAGTAAAGCTTCACATCAACGGAGAAGATTCTATGAGAATTTGGAAATCCTATCTCGCTCGCATGCAACCATGATGAAGGTATGTTCCCAATTTCAAGACTTCCTTTTAAAGGTACTTTTCTTTCTTAATAGAAGGCCATACAAATCAAAAGTAGTCATTTTTTTTACCAACAACTAGAAGAAAAATTACACATAATAGTCATATCAACCTCTTCAAATAAAGACTGAAAAGACTTGACAGTTTGTCATTAGTTTCCTGCCAACGAATTTTTAGCCTTGTTTGTTATTGATTTAACCCTCCACTGGTTACAATCATCAAGTATCGATTGGGATGCATTTTAACTTGGGTAGCTGAAATAAATGGAACATAGCACAAATCGAATTAGTTAAAACTTTACCAGTACATACATTGTCATGAGTTACTATCATAGGGGAAGAGTATAAGAATAATTTTTAATCCTCTGTTTATTACTAATATGACATGAAAATAAATAAAGAAAGAATACTCATCAATACCCCAATTTAAAGTATCAGAGAAGAGAAAATTTGTTTTCACTTATAGCAGAGCAGCCATAATTAAACCATAAGACATGTAGACATTATGAGAAGAAAAGAACATTTAGTAGGATGTTATGACTTATAGATGACTCCGCGGCTTGGTAAAGTAAACTCTGGCTTGATCGCTTGCAATATTATTGATCTTTACACGCACATACAAATTCAAGAAATCTGATTAAAATAAGATCAATGAAAAAGTATAATAAAATGTAACAAAACATTAAGTGTCATCAGTCTCGCGAACTCACCTCCGTCTTCGATGATGATACTTCTAGGAAACTCCAAATTTACACATTCTCGTCCTCATATAGTACTACAAATTGGGTGGAATTAATAAGTCAGTAGGAAAAGGAATAAATGAAAGAAAGAACATAGTGTTTTAACTAATATACAATTGAAAAAGAGAAGAAAATGAATACATGAAAAAGAGAAGAAAATGAATACATGAACAGAACTTGTCAAATGAAAACTGTCTAATTATCAGTTTAGACAGTAAACTGTTTCCATTAATTTTGGTCAAAGATTTTTGCTTGAATCTTGAATTTGTATTATCTTTAAAATCAATTAATCATCTCTATGTAGCTCCCGACCTCAAGTGCTATGTGGGTCATTCCAAGTAAGCTGGAATAGTGTATTCTTATACAGTAAATGTCATGGCAAGACTGCTTGGTATGGTAATAAAAAATAGGATAAATGTCAAAATGAAGACGGTCGTAATAGAATTGATGAGTCGAGGTTGGGATGATACACCTAATGAATACTGAGGTCTCCTCGCTAATTGATGCAAACCTATTTTTAGATTGACGCTTCCCCAATTAGTCCTTGATTGAGTTACATAAATATGCACCACATATGCTTCCATGGGATGAAGCATGATTCATTTCAGATTTATTAAAATATCTTAGTGATGAAAAAAATTCGCCTTTGCGTGTTGCCCCAAGTGAAGTCAATTTTTCTATTAGAGTGTGCTCTTCCACACTGATATGCTTTGGAATCTTTACATACACAATCAATTGATGATCACCTTGTTGAGAACGTTTATTGATGTCGGGAACTCCCATGTATGGCATTTTTACAGTTTCTCCAGGTTGAATCCCTGAAGGAATCTGAAGACTTCTCAAACCCTCAACAATTTCCACCTTGATAATAGTCCCTAGTATTGCTTTTGATAAAAGTCCCTAGTGACCTATGACAGTTGAAAGGTGTTATAAAGATTGGGGAAAAATCAAGGTTTCGATGCAATGATTGATACATAAAATTCTAAATAATTCAGTAGGAAGAAAACTCATCAAAAAGTTTATAATTCAGCATGAAAGGAAACTTTCACACCTTGCTTGAGCTTTCGAACCTTGCTTAAGATTTTTCTGCTTGCTTTAGCTTTCACACCACTATCCAAAACATTCAGCAGAAGGGAAACTTTCGCACCTTGCTTGGGCTTGAACTTTCTTAAACTTGCTTGAGCTTGAACTTGCTTAACATTTTGATAGTGATTACATATGCCATTTAATAAAACAGGGAGGAGAAAATTTCAAATGAAATTTCCATTAAACTATTAACAAAACTGTATAAATTAGTTCTGATATAAATCATAATCTCACCTAAAGTTCATACTTAAAGGTTTCTCTATAGACCAAGATATTTTTTAGGTACAGAACCACGAATCACACCTGAAAAGTAGGGAAAAATCAAGATAGTATACGATTCCATATATAAAGCGTAGTTATCAAATCGCAAATGTGTAAATCCTCAATAAGCTGAAATGTGTTGCCTTTTTTCATTCGCTTGTTGTAGCTAGTTAGGATTGTAAGCTATTTTGTAGTACTTATACTCAATAAGACTAAAATTTTGATGAAACCTAGTGATTACTGTTCTATTGTCATGTTACTATTACCACAAAATGGGTTATGAAACAGTTTCTTGAAACAACTGATCTGCCAAAAAAAGTGCGCTGCAAAAAAAATATCATAAATCAGTGTCCATATGTAGGTAAATATAATTAAAGAGTAAGAAATGTTAAAAATGTTAAAATACATTATACCAAAATAGTTCTAGTTATACCTTTGGAACGAATCAATGAAGAGGAGAACAACCTACAACCTACGTGTAGGAGCCGCACCTGTGGTCCAGTGCACATGAATTATTGGAGTAATTACATAAACTCTTATCTGTTACGCATGACTCAACGGCAAAACACGGAGCCACATTCTGCACTCTAGCCCACAATTGATTTCCACCATACTTACCAGTGCTCAAATTTGCAAACTTTCATCCCTGTTATCTCTTTGGTATCGAACCAGTAGGCCAAGGTTTTTGGGAGTGCTCTCAAATCTAGAGAATCAGTAGAAGAATAAAAAGAATCAGTAGCATCACTGATTTCGATGGTTATTTCGATGGCAACACTATTCACCTCTTTGGGATCTGCAGATAAAAAATATAAACAGTTAGAGATCGAAAGAAAAATATAGTTACGAAAGTCTACAATAATTACCAATAAGACCAATTTGAATCACATTTACAATCGTTACCTAACCAATAGAACCCGCTTAGTTTGGAAACCAAAAGGCAGACTTTAGTTACCTATACACGAACACACTATCTCTAAAACCCTTTGATTCCGTGGTAGCTGGTTGACATCAAATTGAGGGTTACCTGCCATGTAAATACCGTGGATAAAAAAAGTAAGGGAAAGGAAGTGAAAGGAAATACAAAAAAACACACACATATTTCAGAATGTAATTAACTACACATAGGCACGTGTAAGGTTATAGCTTGATTGGCATGTAAGTTGGCCTCTATATGGAACAATGGGGTGTGCAAGTACTCCATAAGAGATATCAAATTTATTACACCACTATTTATTAAAAATGGCCTTTCAATATGATATGAAAAAACAATGAGGAATTATTAAACAACTTCAAGGCCAACCTGTTTGAAATTACATAGCCTCGTAGTGCCAATAAACTAAGTATTCACGTAATGATGAGGCTTGCAACAAAAAGCACCAACTTCTCCAAATATGTCCTCAGATTGTAAGGTCCCAACAACTTTTTCTCCAACTCACAATCAATTTTTTCCATCTCCCCATATACGATGATGTAAACTTTGTCTCGTGATTCATTCTCTGAGAAAATAACAGTGATTACATCAAATAGAATCATAATCTAAATTTTTTGAATCAATAATCAATAACTCGAATCACAAACAATGTTAGTAATGAATAGAAAATAAGATCTTGCACAAATTAATATTGATGTGAATAGAAAAACACCAATAATACATAAAACTTTAAAGGACGTGCGTGTTACAGTACACTTCTAGTTCATGCCCATTTAAGCAACCTATTGATCTTACAAAGTTTTCACATAATCATTTGAAGAGAGTACATTGAAATGAAGATACTAATGTGCTAAAAATACTAAAGTTGCCAATATAGGGTCAATAAGGTTCTCAAATAAAGAAAAAATAACGAAACATAAATCTCAACTAAAGATACAAAGAACAAATTTTAAAACAGAGATTAACACTATTCACCTCTTTGGCATCAGAATCAAGAGCAATTCACGATGGTTTATTACCCTTGAGTAGTCCTTATGTACAGCAGTCGACAGACCTGCTAAATTCCAACAAAAGTACATTATCTTGTAGGGAAAAAAAATTATACACCATTCTCATAAGTATACGCTTTTTTTTTATTAGATATCTCCCTAAATAACTCCACAAAATAAAAAACATAACACTTAAATATATGTCAAGAGGTCCAGATTAATTTATATAGAATTGCTAATAGAAATCTCAGGAAAATGGCCTCATAGCTAACTTGTAATTTTAGACATTCATTTTCCCTTCCAGATTACGAACTTCATGTCATCAACTTCTACAATCGATGGGAGAAACTTTTTCAAGCACACCAAAATCATTAGAAGTTGAATACAAATGGCCATTAAAAGAAGAGTTAGGGAAGTTTTTTTGTGGGGTGGGAATAGGTCAATTCAACTGATCTAAGGAGTGTAAATGTTCAATAAGAATGACACGAACTTTGCTTCTTGAAATTACGGAGAGTCGTCAATAAAATTGCAACCAAAACCCAAATTACTCCCACTTTTAATCAATTAAATTCATTAGTTATTCATAAGTGAAAGTAAGTAAAGTTCCAAGTATTGTGTGGATTTCACAACGTGCAACATTATGCAGTGGTTCTACAATCAATGTCGGCTAGCTAATACAATTGAGAATATAACAACTAACATTCCGGGAATGTTTTTTCAGTGCTTTGAGCATTGATAAACCAGACATCAAGACTATTATACTAATTCTCCCAACGAACTACTTTAATTACTTTGTGATGAATGACTAATTTAATTATAAAGAGAGGGGTGGAAAATGAAATTTATGGAAGGAGAAGCTATGTGTGACAATTTTAGCATCAATGTTCACAATTACCAACCCATTTTTTTATACCTGTATTAAATACATTCAGTTGTGGTCAGATAAATAAACTCAAATTTACCATCTTCTATCAAGAAGACATAAAAAAATATATGACAAAGGAATTAATAGAGATCATATAAACGTACTTTGAATGAGAGAGAATGTACCTGTGAATGATCTTAACGGTAGAGGCAGTGGATGGAAAACTCCTTTAACAAAATTTTGAATCGCACATTTAGAATCACTTCAAAGCATATATCTGAAATGAAAACCCTTATTTTTAAATCTAAAGAAAAAATATAGAAACTTAAATTGCAAATAAACACACATTTTACACACAAAATATGTACATACACAAAATACTTTTTACATTGTGTAAATAGTATCAAATTCAAAGCATGTCTTAACAGCATTCTAGCATACATACTCAAAAGCATTCAGCAAATCTCATGTATTTACACTGTGAAACCGAAAACCAAAAGCCCTAAAAAGAGAGAATGAGAGATACCTTTTCGAAAACCAAAAAGTCCTAAAAATTGAAACCAAACACGAAAACAAACCCCTAAATAAAAATCCAACTCGTAATTAATGCATGTATATTTTTTAATTTTTCCCCGAGATTTAACCTGCAAAATGAAATGAAAATCAAATTCATGCCAGACCCAAAATGTTAAAAGCCTTCATATGTGTATATCCAAAACCCCCAACAAATTATGGTTCACAGAATGTTAGAATGAACAAAAAAACGCTCCATAAAACCTTAAGCCAAAATAAAAGCTTCAGATTGGTGTGTGTGTTTATGTGTTTGGAGAGAATGAATGAGGCGTAGGCGGAGGGAATGAAGGAGTCGGGTGAGGTAAAGGGTTTTTTGTGATTCTGAAATGAAAAGAACGGGAGAGAATGAGAAGTTTTTTGAGTTGTGTATGACAAAAATACCGTTCTACCCTTGTTTTTGAATTTTAAAGAGGAGGAGGAAAAAAATTAAAGTGGGTTAAAAGAGAGGGAATCCAAAATTTTCAAGGGCAAAAGAGGTAGTGCATGAAAATCTTATATGGATGACATCATCATCCAATCTTATGACATACATAAGTTTCCAACTTTATTATATAGAAATATATATATATATATATATATATATATATATATGTATGTATTATACAAGAAATACTTTTAGATAAATATAATTTAAGTTGCATTTCCTCAATTACTAATCATATAAGCTCATTAAATTAACTATAGTCATGTAGTTATGCATTATTTAAATATATAAAAATATAAGCTCGTTAAATTAACAAAATTTAATAAGCGGGTCGGGTTTGGGTCTCATAAATATCTGTTGCCCAGGTTATACTCAAGGGGGGGGGGGGGGGGGGGGGTAATTGATTTTAGCAAATTTTTTGGGTTCATGTAAAATTACAGAAAATATTTAATTTACAACAATCTAACAGTTTTCAGATTAATAAATCTTTAAAGATTAAAACAAAGAATATCAAATAAATGCAACCCATTAATTTAAACAAACTAAAATGCAGATTTTAACACTCCACAAATATTAAATTAATTTTCATATTTAATATAACTTAATATTTTGATATTAATTAATTAATTCAAAAATAATTATTTCAATCTTAAAATAAATTTACCAATTTTCGAAATTAATATATTTCCAAATTTAAGTGCTGAAAATTATAAATTCAAGCAAGCACAAATAAATCCGCAAATAAAGTGCAAAAAATAAATAACATCAAATTTAACGTGATTCGGCTAAAATCCGGCCTACGTCCATGCACCTAAAGTAGCTCTCGTCTCCTTGCGCTTCACTATCCCTGATCCACTTGATGGTATGATCAAACCACCAATTTACAGCAGCAAAACCGACTATTATTACAACCAAAGATTCAACAAAGCTTCAAAATAAATCTAGATTTTTAGTACAAAAATTTGGATGTCAAAACTCTCTAAAATACAAGTTTAAGCCTAGTTTCTTCTTGAGCGAGACTTCACAATGAATCTGATTTTTAGCTCAAGTCTTTTCTTGAAATCTTGTTGCTAAATAATGATTGTTGTGCTCTTAAATTTCTTCTTCAAAAATAGCAAAGTAAGAATTTGTTGCTATCTGAAATCTTGTAGCGCTGAGTAAATTTTCTATTGCTCTCTTTAAAATAAGTGTATGAGCTGAATCAAATTTTCAGTTGCTCTCTTAAACTTGTATAAGTTGAGTGAAAAACTCTGTTTCTCTCTTTTTCTATTTTCATGTCATTTCTGTTCTGCTCCATCATTAACAAATTTGATCTTCTATTTGTAGATGCCAAGATAAAAATGACTGTTGGAGAAGCATGGGCTGAGAACATCTTCATAAATGTTTTTTTGATGAAAAGAATTTCTTACTGAGGGTATGGAGAGTATTCTCCCCCATAAAATCTGCCGACGGAGAGTGCATTAAATGCTTAAGATCTTGAAATGAAAATTATATCTTCTTCTCCATGATTTGTGTCTAAGAGTAAAAATGTAGACTGATATATATATATATAGAGAGAGAGATGTTAGTATCAAAATAGAAGTGTACAATGAATTTACAACATATAAGAGATAACATCTTCTTCAAGAAAAAAATGTCAACCAAGTCAATCAATGTGGGCCCAAGTGGTTTATATCTCAGTTCACTTGTGGTCTTCGAAGAGTTGAACAAACAAAATACATTTGTATAAAATATATATTCAGCTATTAAGTTTGTACAAATATTTGTGAGCTATTAAGTAATAGTCTAGAAACAAAAAATTAAAGAGACAATTGATGTAAAAAAAGGTATAATAAAGAATGTTAATAGGTATAAAAACTCGTTCAACAATTTTGTCTCAGTTAACATAAACAAGCATAATAAATAAAATAGATCAGCAATATGGATTTTACAAAACCCATCTAATACCAGTTGTAAATCGTACAAAAAAAATATAAGATATAAACCATTCTAGTATAATAAAGAGGAGCATGAATCTTTATAAATGATATATTAAAATCTGTCGAAACTGTGGGGCCCAAGATTTGAAACAAAACAAGGGCAAGTGGCTAGGCATGTGAAAGATGTGATATATGCGTGAGATTTTGGCAAAAGTTATAGTGGATGCAATCTAGAGTTATTCAAACACAAGAGCTTTTCGTTCTAGAGATATATTATCACGGTGAGAGGTATATAGATATACATATATAATACATAAACTAACAGACAAAAAAAATAATTAATGCTATATAAAATGGATTCTTGACTCACGGTTTTAATAGGTACCATCAACTGCCGAAGCAGGCATAGCGTGCAGCCTATTGACAAAAACAGTATACGATCGTATGTATATGTCAAAACTGTCCAACAAAAGAAAATAATTTAGATAAGATCTGTTTTATCAACAAAAAAAACTAGATATAAAAATAAGGATATATTTATATAAATATGAATGTTTATATGTGTTAAAAACGTTCAGAAGACAATATCTTTACATATTGACTCAAGGAAATATAGAGATAATATTGCATATTAATATATTTATTTTTTAAAGTCTGTCAAGGAAATGGTAGGTAACTGATTTAAAATTCTTTGCCCTAGGGAGGATTTATAATGGATAAATAGACTGTTAAAAAATGCTTTTAAATTATGAAGATAAAACAATGCATAATGCATAAAAGACTTATTCACTTTCATACCAAAGGACAACTGCAATCTAGAAATCGAGGAAGATAATGCTATAGGTGTGACACAGTTCACCCATGAGTACAAACATAACATAAGTGTCTGTTTTTATGTGGGTCTACACTGTTCACCCATGAGTACAAACATATAACAGGATAGATGTTAAATATAAAAAACAATTATTAAAGTTAACAAGGAAACAATCAGATATTTATCACTTTGAACTAAACAAACGTGGCTTACCTTCCTAAGAAATAATATATATAATTATTCGGCGGCGCACATCGCCATGGGGTGCTCCCGTGTTGTTTATGAAGAAGAGAGACGGCTTACTCCATTTATGTGTTGATTATCGGGAGTTGAATAAGGTCACAATCCGAAAAAAGTATCCACTGCCTAGGAATGATGATCTGTTTGACCAGTTGTGAGGGTCAGCATTCTTCTTCAAAATTGATCTACGATCGGGGTACCATCAGTTGAGGATTTGAGGGGAAGACATCCCCAAAACCTCTTTTCTGTCACGGTATGGTTCTTACGAGTTTCAGGTGACGCCATTCGGGCTCACCAATGCACCGGCAGTATTCATGGACCTTATGAATCGGGTTTTTAGTGACTTTCTCGATCAGTCTGTCATAGTGTTCATAGACGAAATTTTGGTCTATTCCTGCACGGAGGCGGACCATGTCGAGCACCTCCGTATGGTCTTGCAGACATTGCGGGATCACTAGCTGTACGCCAAGTATGAGAAATGTGGGTTTTGGATTCGAGAAGTGAAATTCGTGGGCCATATTGTGTCAGAGCATGGGATTTCTGTAGACCCAAGCTAGGTGTTAGCGGTAAGGGAGTGAGGTCGGCCCATGACACTGAATGAGACTAGGAGCTTTTGGGGGTTAGTTGGGTATTACTTCCGTTTCATCAAAGGGTTCTCCAAGATAGTAGGGTCATTGACCTATCTGACTCGAAAAGGGGTACCATTTGTATGGAGCGATCAGTGTCAGTTGGCATTCGACGAGTTAAAGGACAAGCTAACATCGGCCCCCTTTTTGGCGTTACCGAAAGCAGGGTGGATTATCGGGCTCATACTAATGCGTCCTTACAAGTACTAGGGGGTGTTTTGCAATAAGAATAGTGGGCTATATCTTATGCGTCCCGAAAGCTAAAGCCCCATGAGAGGAGTTACCCCACCCATGATTTAGAGTTGGTCGCAATCGTCTTTTCCTTGCGGATTTGGAGGCATTACCTTTTATGGGAGAAGTTCCCCTTGTTTACAGACCATAAATCACTCCAATATTTATTTACTCAAAAGGATTTGAATATGAGGAAAAGGAGGTGCTTGGAGTTCGTGAAGGGTTATCAGTTTGATATTCAATATCATCCTGGTGAGGCCAATGTAGTTGCGGATGCATTGAGCCAACGACCTAAGGAAAATTTAGCAGCAACTTGGAAAGCGAAGTGGAGCGAACTTAGGCACGACGATGAGATTATCAGGGCATCTATGGAAGTTTTAGCAGTCACCTGAGATTTTTATGCGGGTTGTATGGGCTAAGGAAAATGATCCTTTGTGCCAGGACAGGGTGAAACAGTTTCTAGCAGAGGGTGCAGATTCCTACTCCATTAGCTCTGGAGGTGGGTTACGCTTTAATGGGCGGTTAGTCACGCTAGAGGATGAAGATTTGAGACACGCCGTGTTGATAGTCGCTCATGGCTCCAAGTTTGCTGTACATACTGGTGGGGACAAAATGTACCAAGATATGAGAAGGCAATACAGGTGGACAAGGATGAAATGAGGCATTACAGAATTTGTCTCGAAGTGTGCCATGTGTCAGCTTATGAAGGTAGATCACAAGAAATCATCGAGGATTTTGCAGCCACTTGAGATTTCGGTGTGAAAGTGGGAGAGCATCTCTATGGACTTCATTACGGGGTTACCTATTTCACAAAGAGGGCATGATTCCATATGGGTCATAGTGGACCGTTTGACAAAGGTGGCCCACTTTCTGCTAGTCCGTACAGACTTTGAGACTTTGCAGTATGTGAGACTATTCATCACAGAGATAGTCAGATTACACAGGGTCTCGATCAATATAGTGTTCGATAGGGACAAGATTTTTGTATCGCATTTCTGGTAGAGCCTCCAGGAGGCTATGGGCACTGAGTTGAGGTTGAGTACTGCCTATCATCCTCAGACGGATGGGCAAACAAAGAGGGTGAATCAAATGCTCAAAGATATGCTACGGATGTGAATTCTTAATTTTGGGGGAGGTTGGGAGCGGTATCTTCCTTTGGTGGAGTTCATGTATAACAACTCGTACAAATTTACCATAGGCATGGCCCCATTTGAGGAGTTGTACGGTAGGCCTTGTCGCTCACCAGTTTGTTGGTTGGAGGTGGGGGACAACAAACTTTTGGGCCCGGAGATGATTCAGGATACTTTCACGAAGATTGAGTTAATTCGGGGGCGTATCCGTATAGCCCAAGATAGACAAAAGAGCTATGCGGATGCGAATTGGAAGCATGTAGAGTTGAAGATCGGGGATCAGGTGTTAGTACGGGTATCCCCTATGAAAGGGGTGATGAGATTTGGTAAAAAGGGGAAGTTAGCACCAAGGTATGTAGGCCCTTTTCCCATCATTGAGAGAGTTGGACCACTAGCGTACCATTTGAGTTTGCCCGATCATTTGCAGCATATCTACGATGTGTTTCATGCTGCATCGTTGAAGAAATATAAGAGTAGTTCAAGGGCGTTTTGGCATATCCCACTTGAGGAGATAGATTTACAGCCCGGTATTTCTTATAAGGAGAGGCCAGTAGCAATCTTAGATCACAGCGAGCGCAAGTTACGATCCAAAGTAGTCCTGCTTATCTGGGTTTAGGGGGATCATCATAATGCTGATGAATCCACTTGGGAGCGTGAGGAGGACATGCAAGAACAGTATCCAGAGCTATTTACTGTAGGTACATTTGAATTTCGAGGACGAAATTACCTTGTAAGGGAGGGAGTATGTAACACCTTGTAATTTCTGGGTCATGATTTTAATTACTTAATTCAGTAATTAGTGATTCTTAAATAATGAGAATTAATTATTGGGAATATTTAAAAGTGAGTATATTTAAATAAGTTAACGGGTGAGAGTTAATTTTAAAAATTTATTCTCGATGGCAGTTTTAAGTGCGCAGTTGCATCTGGTAAGGTTGAATTAGTCCAAAATAAGTGGTTCATATAATGGGTATTGGGGACTAATTAGTCATATATGAGTTCCATATAGAGAGTATGGACCCCTTTTATTAAGGCCCATACGTCCAAAACGTGAATAGTATTTTTAGCCTCAAATGTGTAAGGGTTAGGCTTCATGAAATCATATTAGAAGACTAAAGGGGAAAAGAAAAGGGAGAGCCAAAGAGAAAAGGGATTTGGGGATCTTGAAGAGTCAATTGTAACTCAACATCTCCCTTTCGAAGTTTTAAGGACACAAGTCTCCGATTGAGTCTTAATGTTGTGTTGGTTCAATTCCGGACAAAAATATTTGGGTCATAGGATAGTGTTCATGTGTATACATCCAAGCCTATGACATGTTAGTTGAAGACGTAGCGGCCAAGAGTATAAAGCTTCATCATATCCCGGGTTTAGTGTTCCTTGTTTCTACGTCAACAACATTGTTCCAATGCTCCTAAGGTATGAATGCATTTTATATATATATAGTGTAACACCCCATGATTTTTGAGAGTGAGAAATTAAATTTTTGGGAAAATAAAATTTAATTAAATTGGAGAATTTTAAAATTTGGGAATTGAGGCCCAAAAATAGAGAACATTTCAAAGTATTCCGGATGATGATTTTGAGTGTACCATCGATCCCGGAAGGGTCGAGATAGTCAAAATGATTGTCATTGGATTTTATTTCGGTTCCGGATTACTTTAAAGTCAGTTTGGCTCGAATTGGAGTAAACGAGTCATTTAAAGTGTGTATTAACATTTAAAATTGGGTTTATTGTTTTAAGGGATTTAAAGGCTTACGGATCAAGCCTTCTCAATTTGAGAAAGAGAGAAAGAGAAAGGAAGAAGGAAAGAAGAAGAAAAGAAGAGAGAGAGAGAGAAAGAAAAGCTTGGAGATTCCGGCCCAAACGAGATATTGAGGACGATTCAACCTCTACAAAATTGAGGCAAGTGTTTAATCTTGCTAAATAAGTCATTTGTGTATTTTATTTCATAATTTGTGGGTTAAAGAAATGGTTTTTAGCTATAAATATCAAAACCTAGATTTTGGGTACTAAAATGGAAATTTGATGTTTATACATGGGTTTAATGACATATAAATTGTTGGGATGAGATGTAGGACAAGTTTATAAGTTAATAATATTGTTGGGTTAAAGATTTGGGGATTTGGTGATGATATTTGGGTGTTTGAGGATTTAGGGTTTGCTGAAAATAGGAAAATCGGCCAAGATAACTGGTATGGTCGGTCGATCGCGCCCAGGGGACCGGTCGGCCGCGCCTCAAGAGAAAAGCCTAGTGCATCTCTTCGTAGGCAAAATTTGGACCCGCGGTCGATCGGGGGTCTGGGACCGGTCGACTCGTCCCCTGTTTTTAGCCCAAAGTTTGAAGTTCTTTCTTCCCCTTTTTTTTTTCTTTTGGAGTTTATTCTTAGGGGCTTCCTTAATGGGTTGTTTTATGGGGTTTTTCTAGGATGACCTCTAGCCCTTTTTGGTTGGGTTTATTAATTTGGGGCTTTGTTTTATGAAGTAAGAGATATTTTGGAGACTTATAGGGGGTCTCTCACTTAGTATGATAGTGGGGACTTTTTGGAATAATTGGAGAAGAATATATCCATGTATGTTGTGAAATTTCTAGGCCGACATTTCTGTCAAATCCTTATAAGGATAGGATATTGTTAAGATACAATTTGGGGACAAATGGAAGAGAGTGATTGCCTACCCTTAGAAATGATGAAATTTAAGGAATAAATCCGAGAGATCTTAGACTAGGGGATTAACAAAAGTGATTGAACCGTAGTCGGAACCGAGAGCGATGGAATTATATTACCAACTAGAGTAGAATGTGAAAATCTAGTTGGAATAGATGTTGTTTATCGGTGTGTGATTTACAACGGGTAATTTTCCTAAGTAATGGGATTATTTGATGAAAATAAGATTGAGCTTGAGGCTTATAGACTATTAGTTAGGTGTATACCAATAGTCGAAATTATTACTAGATTTTATAATGTGCTCTCGGATATGGATGGCGTGTGTAGTGATGGGTTTCCTACACAAACTTTTGGGTGATAACCCTAATGTTGGATATATATATATATATATATATATATATATATATATATATATATATATATATATATATATATATATATATATATATATGATTTTGGGAGACTATTCATCATAGGAAAAATGATTGAATATGTTTTAAGTGAGGAATTGTATTCACATATCGAGGTAAATCAAATGAGTTTGTGGTGACGGCTTGTATATTGAGGATTATGTATACTTATAGCCGAATTTATATCCCGTATGCATATGAACGAGAATTAGTTGTATATATGGATATGAGAATATATGTGTATATATATATATATATATATATATATATATATATATATATATATATATATATATATATATATATATATATATATATATATATGAATATATGGATATAATTATGTTGTGGAGATGCATGGTATGGATATTTAAACCATATATGATGGTTTAATGTTTGATCATATGATGGGATCATATGGATGTGTATATATTGTGCGTGAGAATGATATATATACTTATGTGGTTAAGAATACCCCGCTCATGCTATCATTGGGAAGTTGCGCGCGTAGAGGGTGAGCATCCTGGCATATAGAGCAGGGTGTGGATATTCCCCAGGTCATAGTCGTCCCGTGTGTTATTATATGATATATATTTTTGGGATGAGACGTGGTGGGTATGTTTTATCTCATTGCCAGTTGGAGCTATGACCGCTTCTCGAGACGTCGTGTGTGTGAGTTACCACGAGATGGGTGTCGTTGAGCCCCACCATGGTGGTCCCCAGTTTTTACGTGAGCCGGTCACTGGGAAGATGATAGAATGGTGCAGTTTTATCGGCGATATATATAGCCGGGCGGATTATGTGCATGTCCATTGTACATCAGATATGATATGTACACTTGGTCATGGGTATGGATGATATATATATATATATATATATATATATATGGTTAGAATAAAATGCCTATATATATATTTATATATATCCTATAGATGAAAGGATATGGACTTTTATGGAGTACACCTTGGATGATTATGGTGTACTAGATGATTGGGGGTTGATGTATCGTATTTGAGGAATATTTCGGTTACATCATCCCAAGGATATTATTGGAGATTTTAGTTGTTTTCATAATTGTAGTATAATATGGTATGCATGGCATAATGGATCTGTAGGATCGACATTGTCAAGGAGTAGTGTAACAGGGTGGTTCCTTGTTTGGATTTCGCTTTGCGAGACACCCCACGCACGAAACGTAGTGCATTGTTGAGATTAGAGATAAGTTCGCCAATATTTATGTGTGGCATAATGGATCTCCAGGATCGACGTTGACAAGGAGTGGTGTATCAGGGTGGTTCCTTATTTGGATTTCGCTTTGCGACACCCCACGCACGCAGCGTAGTGTTGAAATTGTAGAGAAGTTTTGTCAATAATAATTTTGTATGCATGTTAATTTGAAATTAAATCATATGTTTCAACCCAAATATAAATGGGTAACGTATTAAGAATTATAATTAAATAAATTATAAACCGGAATCCATTAAGCCTATTATGGCATAATTGTTTGTAAACATAATCAAGTATGAATAGAAAAAGGGGTGGATTCTTGGGCTAAGATAGGAAGGCAAATTTCGTGGGAATAGGCGGGGCCTATGATAAGTTAGGTTGTCCTTATAAGTGGGGTAATTTAACTAAAATTTGAGGATGCGAATAGGTGCGCACCTTTAGATGAGAGGTGAGGTGGGGTTTCCACGAGAGTGCGATTCCACTTTAATTATGAAATAAGTGCACCGCTATTTATTATACACGGTTAACACACTTGCTAAATATTTTTCACACTCGGGCTCTGACCCATTTACTTTTCTCTCCTGCCTGTATATATATATTATTATAGGTGTCCTACCGCATGGATGCCGGATGACCTTCCATCCAGAGTCTTGGGAGCCGTGACATGTGTGGACTGTTGCGAGATGTATCTTGTAGTCGCTTCCTACTTCTAAAAATCTAGGTAGGATTCATGTGGTATATTGGGTTTGTACCCAAGGGGTATTTATATACAGGTTTATATTTATTCCATTTCAGTTATTGTATTGGCTGTGACCCGACAGCTTATTCGGGTTTACTTCCTTGTGGTATATTTAGTTGTAGTTATTCATTTCATTTTATTCTAGCATTTCATTTATCATAATTCTAGTATGTATCTTTCTTTTCTTTGTTAGTAGTTTATAGTGTTGGGTTGTTGTCTATTGCATGTTTTAATTTATTTTAACATCTCGCTTGTATGATATCGGGTAGTTAGTCCTATATTATATAGTACCGACAGTTGGTGTTGAGACTGGACCATCTGAAACTCCTGATTTAATGTAGTATAGGGCTGGCCACCCGTTATTATCTTAAGTGGGGTGTTACATATAGGAGCTTGGAAATTTATTGGGTGTATTTTATAATTTTTTTATAAAACATTTTTAACAACTTTGTTTTACTCAGAAAATATTTTTTTGGAACTTTTCATAAAAATTTTGGTCTTAAAATGAATTGGGCATTTTTTGACACGTCGTTCGAACGAACTGGAATGTCGTTCAAACGAGATTCCTCTGTCGTTCGAATGAACTGGCATCCCGTTCAAACGAGATTTCTAGGTCATTCGAACGAGACTTCTAATGAATTTCCTTTTTCCCTCTGGAACCTCGTTAGTAAACTCGTTCTAACGAAAAGTCGTTCGAACAAATTTGGCGAGAAGAGTTTCTTTTTTGGCATTTTTCACCATGTTCCCACTACCTTTTCCCCACTACTTTTTTACCTAATTACTTAGTGCGGGAACCAACTCTTTTGAACCAACTTTTTCACATTCCTCCATATCCTAGAAAGAGCTTTACAGAGTTTCAATTCCAAATGAAAAAGTTCAAGTTTGAGTGTTTGACTTTTAAAAAAAATCCTTAAACACTTTTGTTTACACCCAATTGTTTAGTTTATCCAAGTTCCTTAATATATATACTTTGCTTAGAGTTTTAACACCGGTTTATCTCTACCATTGGAAGAGTGTTTGGGTTTACTTTTACATCCCATAAAGAAGAAGACTTGTTTGTTGTTGCGGCATTCTCATACGATGAAAGGCACCGTGTGTGATTGATGGGTTCCTAAAAGTCCGATCGGTGGATTCTGAGACCGTGGTGGACATCTGTGGTTATTCGCTACGCAGAGGTGTGTACACGAAGAAGCGTCGGGGCTTGGACGGAGTCACGTCGAGCATTGTAAGTCTTACTGTCTTGTACTTGTAATACCGTACTTAGTGGATTTGAGGCTAGGGTTTGTGGGTTTTTTCTCGTACATCGTGGCGTAGTGTGACTAATTTACTTTTATCTTGCAAAATAACTTAGAACGCATGCTTAGGATAATTCAAGATAAAATTTGGTTTAATTGTCACAATTAAGGTGGTACTAAAATTAATTTGGGTAATGTTTAATTAATTTTGTTCAAGTCATTAATTTTATTGGATAAAATTTATATTGTCCTAATTTGCAAAAATGAGTAATTTATCTTAGGCAAATTTCTAGGACTTGAATTGAAATATTTGATTTAAGTGAAAAATCTATGTGTCGTTTAATTTAATTTCACTTTGAGTTAAGTTTAATTTTAATTTGCAAGAAATTAAAATTTGGTTTAGATAAAATTTGTTGAGCCATCTTTATTCTGCATGTAAAAGGAAATTTTTTGTAAGATTTTAAAAATTGGGGGTCCTATCATTTCAAATTGGTATCAGAGAGGGATAGCTAAATTATTGCGTTTAAGATCTTTTTAAATATTTTTTACAAAAAATGGAATTTTCCCCGTTTTCAAAATTTTCTATTTTCGATGGTTCTAATTATGCAAATTGGAAAGCACCTATGCGTTCGTCACTTAGGTCTCTAGATGAGAGGGTTTGGTTATCTGTCGTTAACGGGTGGTCTCCACCTACACATTTAGTTGAAAATGAATGTGTTCCCAAACCTACCGATAGATGGAGTGAGAATGAATTTAAACTTGCAAATTTTAATTCCCGTGATTTAAATGCCTTGTTTAGCACTATCACACCGGATGAATTCCGTCGCATTATGACGTGTGAAACCGCTAAAGAAGCTTGGGATATTTTACAATTCACTCATGAAGGAAATACTGTCGTAAAAGCTTCTAAATTCCAAAGCCTCACCACTCAATTTGAAACCATCAAAATGAATGAAAAAGAAACTTTTGATGAATTTTATGCTAGACTTTCCGATATAGTTAATTAGGTGTTTTGGTTGTGAAGGGTATGGCCATAGGGCTTTTGAGTACCCCACTAAACTAAGGAGAGAGGGTAAGCAACCAATTTCTTTTAATGCAACCCTTAGTGATAGTGATAAGGAAGAGGGATCCAATTCCCCCATTAAGCTCAACTTTATCGCGTTCATTGCTAGTTATGTAACTGATAGTGAGGAATCATCCAATGATGACATCTTAATACATAACACTTCCGAGGCCTTTGTGTTTGAAGATATAAAAGATAATGGTAGTGAGAGTGGAAAAGAGAGAGAGAGTGAAAATGAAGAAGAGGTTGATGTGAGTGAACTTCAATTTGCATTTAAAGAACTATATGAAGAATCTATTAAATTAAAAAGAGAAAATTTGAAGTTAGAAGCGAGTTTAAAGGAGTGTGTCAAGGTTTTCGATGAGAGTGCTCTTTGAGAGATGATTCATTACAAGGTTGTCGATGAGAGTGCGTTAGTTGATGACCTTAGGACACGAGAGAGAGCTCTTTGAGAGAAGCATGAGTATGTAGAAGGCGAGAGATATAGCCTTAAGGGATTAATGGAATCTTTGAAAAAGGACCTTCTCACGTTTGAAGAGCGCAATGTTTTATTAGAGTCTCACATTGTAGATTTAGAAAATAAACTAAAAGACTAGTAAAGTCAAATTTGATTTGGAGTGTCGTTCGGAGAAATTAGATAAAATATTAGGAACGGCTCAAATAAAAAATGACACTTGTGGTTTAGGCTTCGATACTTGTAATGAATCATCTCATAAATCCAAAACCAACGTTTTAGCAGAATCTTCTAGGAATAATGTTATAGATTATTCCTTAGGTAATTCTTTCCGTCGAGTCTTGGTCCTCACATTGTGGTCGAAAAGGTCATCTTAAGAAATTTTTTTTTTATCTTAAAAGAGGTCCTAGAAAATCCCAACGTAAAGCAACCGAGGTAGCCAAGATTCCTACAACCCGAGATCGTCATTAGCTTGGGTTAGGAGATCCGACTTGGTAGCTTTACAAGATAGGATTTTTTATTCTTATTTACTTTTACATGATACCTCCCTTGCTAAATCTAAAGGTTGAATGTGTTAGTTCTTTGCATACGTTAGCTTTTGTACTTCATGCTAAATTATCATGCTAATTGTATGCTTCTTAATCATTGTTCTACTCTATGCTCCATGTTTAATCACATGCTAGAATAATGATTTTTGTTTATCTTTTGTATTATTCTTATTTCATTTTAGTTTGCATTAAATGAAAAATACAAAAAGATTTGTTTTTATCATTTGTGTTTTACCTTGTTAGTAATTTAGGCTTTATGAAAAAAAACAAATGATTTTGTTTGTTTTTGGAGTAAATATTTTTATTTTTGGTTAAAAAATTTCAAAAACTCAAAAAGATTTTTGTGTGTATTTTTGTTTGACACACTCTATGTGACATATATTTGTGTTTGAATCCCTTCTTTTTCGTTTCCATTTGGCTAGATCTTTTGGTTTCGATTGATAATCCTTAAAATGTTCTTTACCATGCTTATTTGAAGTTGTTGGATTTTGTGTTGATTTAAATGGATTCTATTTTTATATGCCTCAATTCACTCATGCACGAGCTCTCTTGAAATTTTAACTTCACATGTTATATTTGAGCTCTGTGAGGTGTTCTCCTACAAATCTTGTCATCTACATGTTATTTGACCTAGGAGGACTAGTGCATGTTAAAATCCATTGCACGTGAGATTTATGTGAGTTATAAAAATGTTGTATATAAATGTGCACGGGTAAGGGCTCTGAAAGGAAATATAATCCTTTGCGAGTCAGCCACCGTTTGGAATGGACCTAAAAGAAATACGTGGTCCAAAGGCCTAAAAGAATAATGGCATTAAAAGAAAAATCTTTGCCAATGCCTATTATGTTTAGTTGATTTATTCATTCAAAAGAATAATAATATGCTTAAATTGAGGGAGTTTGGATGGTATATCAACGGTTTGCACAATGTCCGTTTATCCTAGCTGTACTTTCAATATCATGACTCTATTGGTTTGTAGAATCATAAAAAATCTATGCTTTTATGCATTTTGTATGTTTGTTCATTAAGTTCAATCTATATTGTCAAATGAGGATATATTCAAATCTGATAAAGTTTGCAATCAAATGAGAACTCCGTGAACATATTTTAAATAATTGGGTCTAAATTTAATTGTTGCTAGTTCACACCCCTACACTTCCATTTCTATATGACACATTTTTGTCATACGAGTGTGAAAAGATTATTATATTTTGTGTCATGTGTGGTGTCTATACCTATAGATATGTGCGTGTACGTTAGTGATATTAATTTTGTCTACATATATATGGCATTTTTTTTCTTTTCCTTGCTTTCTAGTCCACCTATGCGTCTAATTCATAATTGGTATCTATATTGGTGCATATTTTGTTGATATCACATGCTTAGTATGTTATGTATCACATTGGTATCATTTTTTTTCATTGGTATCTGTTCTTATTTGTTGGATTAGTTATGATTTTGTTACCTATATGCTTTCAAGCTCTTATCACTCTAAGCTTCATGCTTAAATTAGCTTTTATCCTTTGTCTATTCCTGAACAAAAAGAGGGAGAATGATAGGGGGAGAAATGGTATCTAATCCTATTATAATCTTATCTAATGGTATCTAATACTATTATAATCTTATCTACATTTAGGAGATTTAACTTAAGGGGAGAGTGTTATCTTCTTAGGTTGATCATAGTTGATAAAGGGGAGAATTAATTTAGGGGGAGTAATTATTTTAATTGCATTTAATATTTTGATATTACCTATGCATTTGATAGTTTGCTTAAGTGCGAAGGAATTCTTCTAAAAGGAAACTTTCATCGTCGGCAAAGATATTGATCCTTGGGTTCTGAGTCAAGCTATGTATATTTTTTATTTTCGGGTGGGATATTTTTTTAAGTCTAGTAGAGCTTAACGGCCCTTTAGGATTTTTGTAGGTTTTTGTCCCGGAATAGCCAAAGGGGGAGATTTGTAAGGACATAAGTCTCCGATTGAGTCTTAATGTTGTGTTGGCTCAATTCTGGACAAAAATATTTGAGTCATAGGATAGTGTTAATGTGTATACATACAAGCCTATGACGTGTTAGTTGAAGACATAACGTCCAAGAGTATAAAGCTTAATTATATACCGGGTTTAGTGTGCCTCGTTTCTACGTCAACATCATTGTTCCAATGATCATAAGGTATGAATGCATTTTATATATATATAGGAGCTTGGAAATTTATTGGGTGTTGTTGATGTAAAAAACTAGACGCAATCTAATTAATTAATCACAAATAAAAAGTAATAAATAAATAAGACAATAGATTTTTAAAGTGTTTGGCCCTCCAAATGGCCTACGTCCACTGTTGTTGTATTACTGATTATTTGCTTTGAATCTCGGTAATGGGTTTACCAAGATATCCAAAATCTTCCCCTTATGACTGGGTTACAATGTATTTATAGCCTTGAGGCTATACATATGAAAAGGCAATGTGCTGTCATCTAGTAGACATATACATCTGTACAATAAAAATGCGCATTAAATCTAACGCTCATTAAATGCGTAATTGCCTTTTGGTTTTCTTGGTTAGATGCTCTGTACGCTAAGTATCTCGGACCGCCTGAGTTGCTCGGAACACTTGAGTAGCTCGGTACGCTTAGCTCGGTACGCTTGAGTAGCTCGGGACGCTTGAGTAGCTCGATGAAAGTATGTATTTTCCATGTAGGTTGACGTGTCTTCACGTAATTGGTCCATGTCAGCTGACTAATTTTTGTATCAACAGAAGCCCCCAATGTTTCACAGTTGAAGTTAAATAAGAAAGTGTGGAATATTTTGCCTAAAAGATGCTTGGATTACAGATCTCCAACACTTGGGACATTTTTATTGTATTTCTTTCCATTTGAGCGCGTAATGGCAATCTTGTAAATATTTTGAATTTTTAGCAGCTGCTTCCGCTTTTTCGCCTTTCTCATGATTTAATCGTAAAAAATGCAAACGTCTTTCCCGATAATCATTTCTTTTCTCTTTTCCCGATGCAAGGTATTTAAGAGCGATAGAAATCCCATCGTTTTCTACTTTTCACATCCATATTTTCTGAACTCTTTACTTTCTCTCTCTATTTCATACTGTCATTCTTCCATCGTCCGTCATTAGCAGATTTTTCCGTTCTCTGTAAGATTTTCTTCCTTCATCTTTCTTTGCTTTAGTCATCATGGTTTACCTTGTTGAATCTTTAGATAAATTCCAGACTGATTTTTCAATTCCTTCTTGGCTTATTTTGGAGGAGCCTTCTTGTCCTTCTGATTTGTTTTCTCTGGTGGAGGGACATTGACTTCCCTCCATTTTTGTAGCGGAGTGTGGCTTTTCTTTCCCTCGCAAATACCTTGTGTTTGGATTTTTGCCAATATTTCGATATTATACCTGCACGGGTAGCTCCAAATACATGGAGGGTAGTTAATGGCGTATATAGGTTGAATCAAATTCATGGAACTCATTTAGGAATTACTGAAATTATGTATTGTTATAAATGGGTTACCAGTGACACTACTTTTTATTTGAAAACTAGGTTTTCGAATAGAGCTTTAGTTATCAATCATCCCGACGCCAACAGGGACTGTTTTGATCATGGGGTTATGATGAAAAATTGGAAACACCCTCCATTAAATGGAAATGATGTGTATCAAGGTCCCAAATGTCCGCTTTATGGCAATGGGATATGTTGTTTTTAGTTTTCGAATTTAGCTTTCTTTATGTTTGATAAAATACGTCACTGACATTAATTATGTTTGTTACAGTTGACAGTAAAAGGAAGCCCCCAAAGGAGATTGACGTTAATATAAAATTTAAAACTTATCTGGAGCTTGCATCAATCAGTTGCTGGGGAGCACATTAGATCTACTTCTTATTTGTTGAGGTACAAAAACACCACCTCTTCTTTCATTGCACGTCCTATTGCACCTCCTACAGTTATCAATACTGATCGACCGCCAACGTCTCGAGCAAGTGTGGGAGACTCCTCGTCTGATTTGGATACTTCCATTGTCGATGTGATGACAAAGAAAAGGAGGATGCATGAGTTCTTTGTCAAAGACGCCCCTGGTGGTGATGGGGCAAAGAAAAGTAAAGTGGATATCCTAGCTGAGGAGACGAAGAAAATGGACATTACTCCATCTAAGGGAATAACTATAACTGTGAAGGAGGTGGGTAAGAATCCCCCAATTGTTCCAAAAGAAGCAGCACCTTTGATTGAAGGTGTTGCTATTATACAAGGAGAGGCAACACCTTTGATTAAAAGTTCTCCTCTAAGGAGACTAAGAAGAGGTCTCGCTGAAAGACCTATAGAAACTGTTGCTCAACCTTCTGATATTGAGGGTCGTTTGAGAGCTAAAGCTCCAGATCTCATCGCTCCGAGTTCGGCCAAGGACTTGATCAAATCTTGGGTCCTTCCCGAACATCGAGCTTCTGAGGATTCCCTTTCTCGAGAGAAGCTCACTGATTTAGCCTCCTAACATATTGCGTCAGTAAGTATCGTTATCCCTATTACTTCCCCATCTCTACATATTTCATTCATATTCTGAGTTGAGATCTTTCCTTTTTCAGTTTATGGCTTACTTTAATGGCATCTTGAAGAAAGATGAAGCTATCAGGGCTTCCACTTACTCGGGTGGGGTGGAAGAAGCTTTTACTGGTCTATCCCACTCCTTGAATGAATCCCGTCAGAAGTATGAGGAAGAAAAAAATTCTTAGGAGAATGAACTTCAATCTGTGAAGACCACTCGAGATCATATAAGTGATTCTAAAGAGTTGGGGAACAAACTGAAGGTCGTTGATAGCAAGCTTGAAGAGGCTGAACGGCGTAAGAAAGATCTCGAGGATAAGCTGAAAACTGTTGAGGAGGTTAAGGCCAAGCTTAAAGAGGCTAAACGGCGTAAGAAAGAGCTGGAAGAGAAGGTGAAGCTTGTCGAGGAACACGCTTAATTGGACAAAGTGAAGAAGAAAACTGCTGTAAAGAAGTCTTTTAGCTCTGGCTGGGATAAAGGATGAAACAAGGCCTTAACTTCCATTACTTGTCAGATGGAATATTCTAGCTTAAAATCCTTTAGAGATGGATGGGTTATAGTTTTTAAAGAATTGAAAATTGAGGATGATTCTGAATTGTTTCAGAGACATACTCATAGCCCTCGTCATGTCATTGGCGAAGAAGAAGAAGATGAAGCCCCATCTGATGAGTAATCTATGATGGTAGCAGAGAAAGTATCCTTTATTGTCGTTCCCTAACCTTCCAAGAAATCTTATCAAACAAGTAATTCTTTCGAGAAACCTGCATTGCATTCTAAGCAACCTGCTCTTCCCTCCAAACCAACTGAAGATATTGTTGTGAATAAGGAGAAGGTGTAAAGTTGTTCGTTTTTCTTTTTTCCTCGTTTGTAACTTGGAATGTATTTTCATTTTGTATGATGAATAAGAATGAAATTTTGTTATTTATCTCGCGTCTTTCTTTGACCCGTCTTGTATCATTGTTCATGCATTTTATTTTTTCCTTGCTGGTTTATGGCCAGGATGTGACTCTTATCTTCTAATGATACAGAGTTGGTGAAGAAATGCAACGATTATTTCAAAGCTGGTCATGCAAATTTTACTGAGGCCCAAATAATAGATATCCTCAAATTCGATGCCTCTGAACGAGCAATTGATGCTTACTAATACTTGAGTGTCTACTTGATCGTGATGTAGCCAACAATGTGGCCTATTACGAAATAATTGAAGACCTTCAAGGCATGATCAAGGAACTTCAACTTTAACATAAAGAGACCACTACATTTTTGCATAACGGTTATGAGAAAAAGTACCTACAGTTTAGTGCTGACAGGGTTATGACAAGTACATTTCGGCCCATGAGAAAAAAGAAAGTGTGTTAAAGCTTGAGATTGAAGAGGATATAAACATTGCCAAGCTACTAGAGCAAGAGAATATCGCGTTGCAAGAGGAAGCGAAACAACTCAAATCTGCTTCCTCCTCTTCTTCGGGAGCCTTGATCCCAATTAATGATGACGGTTTTTCCTTTTTAGAAATAAAAAATTCTACCTTAAGGGAAGAGTTAGAGACTTTGAAATGAGCCGAACTTTCCACACCTGCTCGCGGCAGAGCAAGGCCTTCTTCTCGTGGGTGTGCAAGGGATGGTCGGGTTAATATTAAGGAGACAAGGACTCAATTGGCCTTAAAAAATCAAGTCGTTCAATTAACGGTAAAGAATCAGGCATTGGCAGAAATGTCTAAAAAAAATTATAGTTTTACCGACCAACTCTCCAATCAGAGTTCTGCGCTGGAAAGTAAAGAGATTCTGGTGAAGAAGCTCCACGAGCAGCTTGAAAAATTGACGTATCAATTTCACAAACATCCTAAAGAGGTTTGGATGGCAGGGTATAACGAAGCTCTGTATCATCTTGATGATTGATTGCAACAGTCAAATAATGAGAGGTACAAGTAGGGATGGTTGAATGTTATATGTGTATTGAAATTGGAGGAAGGACACTTCTTATGGGATTATTATAAGCCTGGAGTGATTGATTTGCCTGTGCCTCCCTTTAAACTTGATCTTAGTTGGATTCCATCTCGTACTATTCCTCGGTGCCTGATCTCTAAGTATCTTGGTGAGTATAGTCTTTATTCTAATTTTGAGATATCTTATCCTAGGCATTTTCTTGATCGACCATCCATAGTTAACGTCAGTATGCTGTGAGATATGAATTTTATAAACTCTCCTTATGCATTAGATGATCCTCCAGCTGGGATGGATCATGTATCAAAAGTAGAAGGAAAGAAACCCATAGAATAGGACATTTGTATATAATGAATCAAATTTCATTTCGTATGTAATCTGCTTGGTTTTAATAAAGAAACATTTGTTCTCTGTGCAATTTCATTTTCTTGGAAATACTTTCTAAAATGTCTTTGTTATTCGTTGTCGAATATATATATATATATATATATATATATATATATATATATATATATATATATATATATATATATATATATGTATGTATGTATGTATCTGTAGAAGAACAAAAATGTCCCGTTTTGTTTTAGACAATGGAATTTACCCCATTTATTGTCTGATTATAGTGACTTGTCACTCTTTGTGCCTAAGCAATGGAATGATTTTCATCCCATAATCCTGCTTAGTTGTAGTAATCGTGCCAGGATTACCTTGTTGCCTAGACAGTGTATTCCTCGAGAGGTCACCCATCTTCTTGTCTAGTTTGGGGTGTCACTTGAGACCACCCGTGATCAAACAGGCTTTTGCCTTGTATGATTTTTATTTACAAACCAACCGGAGTTGGTGGTTATTGAATTGTCGACCAACCGGACTTGGTGGTTGTTGAATTGCCAACTCACCAGAGTTGCTGGTTGCTGAATTTCCGACCAACCGGAGTTGGTGGTTATTGAATTGCCGACCAACCAGAGTTGGTGGTTGCTGAATTACCGACCAACTGAAGTTGGTGGCTGCTGATCTGGGGAGTTGGTGTAGTGTGTAGCACTAATACTCCGAAGAAAATTTAACATAAGAGGAAAGATGGACGAAACATCACTTTTATTCATATTGAAAAAAATGTGTTACATATGAATTTTTATTACTGATAATACTTGCGCAGATGCTCTGCGCTCCACGCATTCTTGAATTCTTCTCCCTCCAAAGTTTCAATTCTGTATGTCCCAGGACAAACAACTTTAGTTACTCTGTAAGGTCCATACCAGTTGGCCTCTAGTTTATTGTGCTTCTGGATTACCTTCCTCAGCACATAATCCCCCTCTTTCAAGTCGCACTCCTTCACCCTTTTGTTATAGAACAAGGTTGTTCGTTGTTGGTAGGAAACATTCCTGATCGCTACTTCTTCCTTAACGGTTTTTAGCATATCCAAGTCTAAATGTCTCATCAAGTCACTTACAGGGGAATTAAAATTAAGCACCCTATGTGTGGGTAGACCCAACTCAGCAGGTATGACGGCTTCACTTCCAAAGGCTAACATGTACGGAGACTCCCCAGTTGCTGTTTGTGGTTTAGTGTGATAAGCCCACAACACAGAGTGTAGCTCGTTAATCTAGTTTCCCTTTGCATAATTCAACCAATTTTTTAAACCATTTAGCAGAGTTCTATTTATCACTTCAGTTTCCCATTACTCTAGGGATGGCCTGGCGCAGAGTGGATCTTCTGAGGATTGGATTGGTGACAATATACAACGAACTCCTCATTGTCAAATTGGGTTCCATAGTCAGTAATGAATGTATGTGGGAGACCATATCTACAAATGATACTCTTCCAGATAAACTGATAGACCCTGTCATATAACATGTCAATGAGAGGTTCAGCTTCCACCCATTTGTTAAAATAATCCACAACAACTACCCGATATTTGAATCTCCCTCTGATCATTAAAAGTGGCTCGACCGAGTCTATACCCCACATGGCAAATGGCCAAGGGGACATAATGGGAGTTAATAATTCTTAGGGAGTTCTTTGGATGGACAAGAAATGTTGGCATTTATCGCACTTCTTAGCATAAGCTTCACAATCATCTTTCATCATTGGCCAGTAATATCCCTGTGTCATTATCCTCTGCAAAAACATCCGACCTGCTATGTGAGCTCCACAAGAGCCTTTGTGAACCTCTTCAATCAAATATTTAACTTCGGAGGGATGCACACATCTTTGTAGTGCTGCTATAACACCCCTTCTATATAAAATGCCATTGGTCAATACGTAATGAGCAGCTTTAAACTTCAGTTTCTTAGCTACGAGTTTATCAGTTGGTACAGATCCCTCTTCGATATAGGACCTGATGGGGTCTATCCAAGATGGTCCCAAGTCTAGGGTAATGAATTTCACTATTAAAACTTCATGTACGCTCCGATTTGCTAGAATTTCTATTGGGATGGTTCGTCATAGCTCGGTGTGTGTTGCTGAGGCCAACCGAGCTAGGGCATCGGCTCTTGCATTCTCCAATCTCGGTATTCTGATCAGCTGGACCACGAAAAATGTTGATACAACCTCCATATCTTTTGCATGATACTTAAACATTAATTCTCCCTTTGCTGTGTACAACTCGAGAATTTGATTTATAATTAATTTTGAATCACTGAATACGATAACATGCTCTGTATTCATGATTTTGGCCAAACTAAGACCTACGATCATAGCTTCATATTCAACTTTATTATTGGCGTCCTTAAATTCAAAACGTAGAGCATACTCAATATCAACTCTGTCAGGACTATTTAGGATTATTCCTGCTCCACTACCCATGGCACACGAAGAGCCATCCATATACAAATTCCACATAGGTATATCATTATCAAACTCTTGGTTAGACAGAGTTCCTCGGTGGAGTATTTGATACTTATTTTTATCTTCTCCTATCCTTGGGCAATTACCCGACAGTTCCCGTTGATCGTTCTCTATCTGCTCCTGCCGATCTACTAATGGAAGTTGGTCAGGATTTATCTTAGATGATCCCGTAGCATCCACAGGTTGATCTGCATTAAGCTCCTACTTTTCTAATGTGTCAGAATAAGTAAACTCCGCAGTAAAGTCCACTATTTCCTGCCCATTAAGTGACGACCTAGGCTCATAAACTATGTCATATTCACCAAGTTCTACCGCCCAATACATCAATCTTCCCGATTTCTTCGATTTGTACAGAGCATGTCTTAATGGCATATCAGTATACACTACTATAGTATGGGCTTGAAAGTATGGCCTCATCCTTCTACTTGCTTCGATCAGTGCTAGTGACAATTTCTCCAACTTTGGATATCTGATCTCTGCTCTTCAAAAGGCCTTGTTGGTGTAATAGAGCAATTTTTGCACTCCGTCATCCACTCTTATCAGCGTCGAGCTAATTGCGTTCTTTGAAACTACCAGATACAATTATAGTCTTTCTCCCATCACCGGTCTAGATAACAGTGGAGGGGTCCCCGGATATTTTTTCAATTTTTGAAAAGCCTCCTCGCATTCGTCATTCCACTCAAAAGTTTTTCTAAGTGTTTTGAATAATGGGAGGCATTTGTTTGTTGCTCGTGATACAAATCTATTGAGTGCTGCAACTCGTTTGGTGAGACTTTGCACCTCCTTCTTCGTAGCTGGAGATCGTAATTCCAGTAGGGCCTTGATCTTTTTAGGATTCGCCTCGATGCCTCGTTGATTAATGATATACCTGAGAAACATGCCTTCTCGTACTCCAAATGTGTACTTGGTGGGATTTAACTTCATTTGATATTTCTCTAGCTGATCAAAAGTTTGGCCCAGGTCAATTAAATGATCAACAACTTTCTTGCTCTTTGTCATCATATCGTCAACATAAACCTCCATGTTATGACCGATTTACTCTGCGAACAATTTATTCATCAACTGTTGGTATGTTTCACCTACATTTTTAAGTCCGAAAGGCATAACATTATAGCAATAAGTTCCCCTTGGGGTGATAAAAAAGGTACTTTCCCTGTCCTCTGGTTTCATCTTAATCTGGTTGTAACCATAATAAGCATCCATGAAGCTCAACAATTCATGCCCTGATGTAGCATCCACCAGCTGATCGATTCGAGGCAAAGGAAAATGATCCTTTGGACAGGCTTTATTAAGATCAGTGAAGTCCACACACATCCTCCACTTATTGTTTTTCTTTTTTACCATCACAACATTTACTAGCCAATCAGGATACTTGACATCCTTAATAAAAGAGGCTTTTTGTAGTTTCTCTACTTCTTCCTGTATTGCTTGGTTCTTTTCTGGGCTGAACACTCTTCTTCACTGACTTGACCTCCTTATTAACATTGAGCTCGTGGCACAGGAAAGTCGGGTCTATCCCTAGCAAGTCTTCATGACTCCATGCAAAAGTTTATGTTTTGTGCCTTAGAAATGCCACCAGTTCCTGCTTTATTGATAGGTCCAATGATGCACCAATGTGGGTTGTTTATTCTGGGTGTTCATCATCCAAAATTATATTCTCCATAGCTTCCATGACCTAACCTTTCACGAGCTGAGATTCGTCTCTCGGATCCAATATTTTAATCTCTGAATCTTCGATTTCATCCACTTGATACGTAGTAGTCTTCTTCTTAAATTCTTCCTGTTCTTCCTATTTGGCAGACGAATAGTAGCATTCCCGAGCTACTTTCTAGTTGCCTTTTATAACTCCCACTCCGAAATTGGTTAGTAACTTTAAACATTGATGTACCGTAGATGGCACTGCTTTATACTTCTTTAGACCTATCCTCCCTATGATGATGTTGTAGGCTGATTGGAAATTTTTATCCATTATAAAAAAGCGTATTCTTTTTGTTTGGTAAGCAGGCCATATACCAATAAGCATGTCTAACTTGATCGTCGCAAGTGGAAAAACTTTTTCGCCAGTGAAACCGAGGAGGGGCCTGTGATATGGATCCAGCTGGGCTAACTTCAGATTCAAGCTGTCAAAGCATGGGTAAAACATGATATCTGTCGAGCTACTATTATCCACCAATACCCGTGAAATCACCACATCCTTCATTCTTATCTTGATCACCAAGGGGTCGTCATGAGGATATAGTACACCTACCAGGTCATTTTTAGAAAAAACGATGATCAGTTTATCCCTATTCACCTTCCTCGGGTGATCATCTTCAGCCAAATTTATGCATTGTATGTAAGAGAAAGCTTGGGCCTCATTGAGGTAATCTTTCCTCTCCGTAGTAAGATCTCCACTTCCTGCATCTCCTCCTGTAATGACATTACATTCAAATGATCCAAAAGGGATTAAAAATACCTCGCGCTCGGACTGCCTTGGCCTTTTAGGGAGATTGGGATCATCTGCTGGATCATCTCCATGATCTATCTTCTTGTCATCTTTTGCTCGGTGAGGAAATTTAGATATTTGCCTTCCTCTATCGCTGATATTTCCACTATTTTGTCGATCAATGTACTTAGTCAATTTTCCTCGCCTATTGAGTGCTTCAATTTTATTCTGTAGAGCTATGCAATGTTTGGTCATGTGTCCATGGTCCTCGTGGAATTCGCAATATTTGGACTTGTCCCTTTTGTCAAGATTTGCCTTCATTTTCTTTGGCCAGGTTATCTCCTCTCTATTCTTGATCTCCTCCAAAATAGGGTTTATATCTATCTTCAAGGGAGTATAGTTTCCATACTTCCTCATCTGCTCCAGCGCTTGTTTTCCTTTTGACTGCTTGTTTCCACCTTTGTTCTTCGAATCCTTTTTCTCGATTTTACTACCCTCAGCCTTGGTCTCCTTAGTGTATATATTCTTCTTCGCAACCATGGCTTCCTAGGCATTCATGATCTTGGTTGCCTTCGCCATCAATTCTGCCATGGTCCTGGGCGGATCCTTGGCCAAAGTATAGTACAACTTGTTCAGTAACAAACCACTCATCAGAGTAGTAATTGATGTCTTCTCCTCGTAATCAATCACCTTAAGTTTCTCGTTATTGAACCGAGTAATATAATCCCTCGTGCTTTCTTCTATTTTATGTCTAACGCCTAGTAAGTGTGCTACTCTTTTAACTGGATTCGCTCCAAAGAAGAAATTCCTTATAAAGAGCTCTGCCAGCTGATGGAAAGTCGTAATCTTCCCCCGAGGAAGGTTATTGTACCACATCTGGGCTGACCCAGTGAGAGTTCCTGAAAATGCCCTGCATCTCATCTCATCAGGAACTGCATAGATATCAACAGCAGCTTGGTATTGCTCTATATGGAGGACATGATCAATTTTTCCATCATATTTAGGAGTCCCTATAAGAGCTTTGAATTTTGATGCTGTGGGAAAATCCAAAATTGCCTACACGAAGGGCAATCCTTGGACAAAAGTTCTTTATAGAGGGTTCTTGGCCTTAGACATTTCCCCTAACCTGTCTTCTAATCGTTAAATAGAACCTTTCCATGCATCGTTTCCCGCCTCGGACCTATTTGTCCAAGAAACTGATCGCGTTGAGTTTTCTTCTTGGGACCTTTCATTATGGGTTATCGAGCGTGATTGGGCAGAACCTTCCCTTAGATCGAATGGTCATTGAGAGTTCCTCAACGTCGTCCTAGGAGGGTTTCTATTCCTTCTAGGGCCCAATCGATCAAAAGGAGAGACTCTACTCAACCTTTCCAGAGCGCTTGTCCGTTCTGGAGTTAGAGTGACATTCCGTTGATAATTCGTAGCTCGTACTGAAGAAGTCCATCCAGGTTGATACGAAGGATTATAAAATCTTTTAGTATCATAAGAACTAGTATGCCTAGACTGAGAAACATCTGGGAACAACGTTTGTCTGGTTCTTGAAGATGGTAGATGGGTATTTCTCTGAACGCTTTGTTGTTCTGACTGGACAGGTGATCCATCTCGAACATTTCGTATAAGTTGACGCATGATTTCCTGCATGGCCGTTTGCCCTTGGGCTAAATTAGCCATTATGCCAGCCAAATCTTGCATATTTGGTGGAGTAGAGGGATTTGGAGGGACCCCAACGGTGTTTCGATTACTGGATTCTGGGATCTCAGCCATAGATAATGAGTTTTTTTTTGTGAAAAACGTTAAGTATTGTCGTTCCCACAGACGGCGCCAATCTGTTGATGTAAAAAATTAGATGCAATCTAATTAATTAATCACAGATAAAAAGGAATAAATAAATAAGAAAATAGATTTTTAAAGTGGTTCGACCCTCCAAATGGCCTACGTCCACTGTTTTTGTATTGCAGATTATTTGCCTTAAATCTCGATAATGGGTTTACCAAGAGATCCAAAGTCTTCCCCTTATGACTGGGTTACAATGTATTTATAGCATTGAGGCTGTACATATGAAAAGTCAATGTGTTGTGATCTAGTAGACATATACATCTGTACAATAAGAATGCGCATTAAATCTAACGCTCATTAAATGCGTAGTTGCCTTTTGGTTTTCTTGGTTAGATGCTTTGTACGCTAAGTAGCTCGGACCGCCTGAGTTGGTCTGTACACTTGAGTAGCTCGGGACGCTTGAGTAGCTCGGTATGCTTGAGTAGCTCGATGAAAGTATGTATTTGCCACGTAGGTTGACGTATGTCTTCACGTAATTGGTCCATGTCAGCTGACTAATTTTTGTATCAATAGGTCTATTTTTTATAAAATAGTTTTAACGACTTTGTTTTACTCAGAAAATATTTTTTTGGAACTTTTCATAAAACGTTTTGGTCTTAAAATGAATTGGGCATTTTCTGACACATCGTTCGAACGAACTGGAATGTCGTTCAAACGAGATTCTTATATCGTTCGGACGAACTGGCATCTCTTTCGAACGAGATTTCTAGGTCGTTCGAATGAGACTTCTAACGAATTTCCTTTTTCCCTTCTGGAACCTTGTTAGTAAATTCGTTTGAACGAATTTGGTAGGAGCCATTTTTTTTCCCTTTTTGGGAGTTTTCACCATGTTCCCACTACCTTTTCCCCACTACTTTTCTACATAATTACTTAGTGAGGGAACCAACTCTTTTGAACCAACTTTTTCACATTCCTCCATCTCCTAGAGAGAGCTTTAGAGAGTTTCAATTCCAAATGAAAAGGTTCAAGTTTGAGTGTTTGATTTTTAAGAAAAATCCTTAA
Organism: Sambucus nigra; assembly: GCA_949130495.1. Lineage (NCBI taxonomy): Eukaryota > Viridiplantae > Streptophyta > Magnoliopsida > Dipsacales > Adoxaceae > Sambucus > Sambucus nigra. The sequence continues at coordinate 372,428,111 of OX422216.1, forward strand.
ACACTTTTGTTTACACCCAATTGTTTAGTTTATTCAAGTTCTTCAATATATATACTTTGCTTGGAGTTTTGGCAGCGGTTTATCTGTACCATTGCAAGAGTGTTTGGGTTTACTTCTAGTCCCACAAAGAAGAAGATTTATTTGTTGTTGCGAAATTCTCATACAGTGAAAGGCACCGTGTGTGGTTGATGGGTTCCTAAAAGTCCGATCGGTGGATTCCGAGACTGCGGTGGACCTCCGTGGTTATTCGCTAGGCAGAGGTGTGTACAAGAAGAAGCGTCGGGGCTTGGACGGAGTTAAGTCGAGTGTTGTAAGCCTTACTATCCTGTACTCGTAATACCGTACTTAGTGGATTTGAGGCTAGGGCCGTCTGAGGTTTTCTCCCGTGGTGAATTTTTCCTCGTACATCGCGGCGTAGTGTGACTGATTTACTTTTATCTTACAAAATAACTTAGAACGCATGCTTAGGATAATTCATGATAAAATTTGGTTTAATTGTCACACTTAATTAAGGTGGTGCTAAAATTAATTTGGGTAATGTTTAATTAATTTTGTTCAAGTCATTAATTTTATTGGATAAAATTTATTTTGGTCTAATTTGCAAAATTGAATAATATATCTTAGGCAAATTTCTCGGACTTTAATTGAAATATTTGGTTTACGTGAAAAATCAATGCGTCATTTAATTTAATTTCACTTTGAGTTAATTTTAATTTTAATTTTAAAGAAATTAAATTTGGTTTAGATAAAATTTGTTGAGCCATCTTTATTCCATATGTAAAAGGAAATTACATTTTGTGAGATTTTAAAAATTGGGGGTCCTATCGTTTTCAAAAGTCTATATCTTCATTATTGAGGCAAGTGGTTTAAATTGTGATTATTAAATTGCATCTACATTTTCATATTAAAAGAGGTGGAATCCAATTGAATTCTAGGGTTTGTTATTGAGTAAATTAGGGATTTCCTTTTAATGAGAGTTCTAAATCTGTAGGGGTTTTGAGAATTGATGAAATTGTTTGGGATAGATTTGTGATAACAAAAGAATGGATTTAGGATAAATCTTGAAAAGTTTTGATGAATAAATCTTTACAAAACTGACGTGTTTACTGCTCTAATGGCGATTTTGTCCGCAATGCCCTGTAGAAAATGGTGTTTTCTAACTTTTTTTCTCTGATACGTTTTCTCCAAAAACGGCTCCGAAATGCCCCAAAACGGCATTTTAAAAATTTGGGCAGATTCGTGGGGCAAATTTTAAAAAATATTTTTTTTAGTTGTTATTCCGTTGGAGATTGCCTAGATTGATAGGTGTGACTAATTACCCTTAAATTAATTAGAGGATTAATTAAATTGGAGAGATTAAGGTTTATGATTGAGTGATTGAAACCTTGTTAATTAAGTGGGAGAAACTTAACTGAATGAAATTGAACATTGAATGGGGAATATTGAACTTCAGACCGAGAGATAGAAAGTCTGGATATACTTGAAAGGGGTTACGCCACGATAATGGGAATTAATTAATGTGCAATTAATTAAAATGAAATCGGACCGTATACTCAAATGTTTTAGGCTTGGGTATGGGCATAATACTCCATTAGCCTGGATTCCTATATATATGTCGATGTGTAGTACATATATATATATATATTTGTGTGTGTGTGTGTGAATAATATATATATTAAAGCCATACCACTATTAATGCTATCATAGGAGGTTACGCGATGTGGGTGAACCCCCTGGCTAGCGAATGCAGGGTGAGTATATTCCCCATGTGACTTAGAGGAGTGGTACCGTTATGGTATGGAGCGGACACTTTCGGCTGGAACTATGGCCACCTCCTATGTGTTCGGTGATAGCATTGTATATCCGACATGTGTGTGAATGTTGAGATATGTTACGTATATATAGTGCAGAATTATATACGGAATTTATATATACAGATGGTGTGAACTGTATAGATAATATAACTTGTGGAAATTGTTATATGAATTAAAGTTAAAATTGAGGCCCCTTGAAAGTTAATGCGAATAATAACTCATCACAAAATGTATGATACTCACTTGGGGATAATAGTGGGGTAAATAGTGTAGTATTTGGGACAAGGCTAGTTACGAGGGAAGTGGCTGGGTGTATTAGGTATAATTCGTTAGGCATACACTTTAGTTGAGGGGTGAGGTGAACTCAAGGGAGTGTGCGACACTAATTTAAATATAGAGAGCATTTGCATATTTATTTCTTGCATTTAAATTCACTTGCTAAATATTTTTAAATATTTTGGGTTCTACCCCTTGCTATAAAATATTTTCAAAAACCTTTTGTAACAACCCAGATTTTTGAGTGATTATTTTATATTAAATTGCCTGATGGCTTAATTTTATAAAATAAAGAAAGTTAGAGTAAATAGTATTTTAAGTTATTTAAGAGATAATATTTACCAAGTTTTGCATATTTACTGTTATGTGAATGTAAATAGCATTATGTTGTGTTTTATTGCGTCGTTGTGCTTTAAGCGACGGTTGTGACTTATATTAAAATTTGAGCATTATTAATAATTAAAATGACGTTGGAACATAAAATATTATACGATACTCCAGATTCCAATTTAAAGGGTGCGGTTAGTTTTGAAATAGTCGAGATAGTCAAAATCAGTGTCATATGGTATTTTTAAGTTTCAGGCACTTTTGGCAGGTTATGACTCAATTCTGCAGTTACGAGTCATTTTAATGGTGTATCAACATTTAAAAGATGCGAATTAATGTTTAGTGCCCGTTTAAGTCTCCCATACCCTTTTATTTCTCATTCTTATGTTTTACATTTAGAGAGAGAGTTAGAGAGGAGAGAGCTTGGGAGAAAATGGAGAAAAGAGAGAGAATTGAAGATTTGGAGCTGGAAATTGTTGCTACGAGAAGAGAATCCGAGACTACAAACTTGAGGCAAGTTTCTAACTTGCTAGTGTATGATTTAATATGATAAATTGCATGTATAGTTAGGTTTTTGAGATTTAAACCATTTATGGGTTTTGGTGATTTTTGGTGTTTAATACTTTAATCTTTGATTTAAAGTTGGTTTGAGGATAATATATTAGTTAGTAGTTATGTAGATATGATTTGGTAGAATTATTTGTTGTTGATGTTGGAGAAATTAAAGATTTGGGGTTTTTGGAAATTTTAGGGTTCATAACCCGTAGCCCAAATTGGGCATTTATGCCAAGCCGAATCGATTTTCCTCCCAAGCGAATCGATTCGCCTATAAGGGAGGCTACATGTCTGGAGAGCCGAATCGATTCGGGTTAAGGCTGAATCGATTCGGGCTGAGACAGGAAGTTAGTTTTCTCAGCCGTATCGATTCGCATTTGGGCGAATAGATTCGTTACCAGGGGCGAATCGATTCGGCCCTAGGCGAATCAATTCGGAACGCTACTGTTTTTATAGGGTTTTTCTAGCTTAGTTTCTAGTCCTTTTCTTTTAGGATTAAGGCCTAGGAACCTTCTCTTGGGAAGTAGTAAAGATCATTAGAGGTTTATTTTAGGGTGATAAATATCCTAGATTAGCATGGGGGTAATTGGGCTTATCTCAAGGGTTAGTTTATAGAGGTTAATGTTTCGTTTGATATAGGAAGTTAACCTAGAACTAATAGAAAGTAGAATGATAATGTTTGGGACTTTTGGGAGACTAGTATTGTGGTAAATTACGTTTGATGACTTATGGTATTCCTTTGGACTCTTGGAGACTAGTGTGAGGATAATTGCACTTCGGGTCCTAGGTCATTAACAAAATATGACTTCGAGAATAAGAAATGCATATTTTAAAATTGGTACTTAATCATTATGTATAAATGGTTTTGAGAATGTAAAAAGTGAATATTTTCAAATGAGAAAATAATTGGTAAATAATAATTTACATATACACACCTCTCTGAATCACTATCATAGGGGAAGTTACGAGCATGAGGTGAAGTCCCCTGGCTAGCGAATGCAGGGCGAATATAGTCCTCGACCATATAACCGGTTATTATTTTGTGTGATTATTGTTAGGAGTGGGGTAATTATGGGTGTGGTTATGACTCACTGTCGAAGGTATATGCCCGCTTCCCGACGTCACGCGTTGTAGGGTGCCCAGGTTGTCTTGTGCAATAGGCCCTTGAAGATGATAGCCATTTATGGGTGCGTCCAGTGGGGAAACTCGAAAGGACGGTCTTAGAATCGTTATATATATATATGATTATAACTATTCTTAATAAAGTTGAAATGGTAAAGCATTTTGTGTGATAACTTCTTTCAATATGTTTCCCCGAGAAATCGGGAACTATAAAGTTAAATGGTATAAAACTGTATTGGTGAAGCATTTTGAGAAATAAATTGCTTTAAATATATGTCCTAAAGAGAAAGGGAACCATGCATTTAAGTTGTGAATAAACTGAAATGAAATATCATTGAGTGAAAGTAGATGAGTTCTCCCATGCTTATATGAACATTGAGCATTATCATTGATATTGCGCTAGGTTGTGCTTTTAGAATGAGAGGTGAGAAATTTTATGATTGATTATGAGACAAAGTAAGTTTCTGATTGATGATTAAACATTCCTAATTGTCATGCATTTCATTCACATGGTGATCATATCAAATCGGGCCCTGACCCATCTATATCTCTTTGTTTTGCATGAATTTTTTGTTCGTCCAGGTGTTCCTCCACAAGGACGCCCGTATTGACCTCTCTATTCTAGTTGTCCTGGACCTATAGAATTTTGCGGATGTTGTAGGATATTCGTTATAGACCTTTTCTCTCTTATACTATAGATAGGATCAATTTATTTCTTCGTGCGTGTTGCCCATGTTTTGTACTCGTTTAATATAATGTGATATTTAAATTGTTATACTCGGTGTAACCTGCTTGTATTGGTCTGTTAACCGACAGCTTTTTCGGTTATTACTTTATGCATTATTGTTATACTATCGCTCGTTGATTTTTATATCCCCCTTCTTTTCAAATTGGATTGTCTAAATGCTTTTCTTTTAACTTACAAAATTAAATTTGACATCCGTTTTCTAAGATAACTGGTGGTTATTTCATATTATTATTTTCACGATAGTGATGCTAAGAATGGACCATCGATGATTCCTGTATTTATTGAGATATTAGGCTGGCCACCTCTTATTTTAATTAGCGGGTTGTCACACCATTTAGGTGTCCTCCCACAAGGGCACCAGGCTTGACTCTTTCCTACAGGGTACGTGGCTGCAGCTATGTGGATTATTGCGGGTCTTTTTTATGTAGACGCTTATATCATTATATCTTTAGATAGGGATCTTTTCAGTTGTACATATGGGCTTGTACCCCTATATTCAGACTTGGCATGTATTATTACTCTTTTATATTTGTGCTCGCGGATGGCTTGTAATCGACGTTGTTCTACAGACTCTTGTACTTACTTTGTGGCATGTTTTAGTTTTTTCTCTGTTATTGGATTATGTGTTGCCCTAGTATATTGTTTAGGTTGGATTAATAAAGATAAAATTTAGCATCAGCTTAATGAAAAAGTAGGTGGTCAGTAATTAATGAATGAATGACAGTGATGCTAAGAATGGACCAAATGATATTCCTGTTTAATTTGATATAGGACTGATCACCCGGTATTTTATTAGGCAGGTTGTCACAAGTATATAATATATAAGTAAAATATTTATAATATAAAGTAATAGTAATAGTTATAAACAATATAAAAGGTGATAACATATAAAAATATAATTCACAAAAATGTAGTATTTATACAAATAGTTAAAATAACTATTATATTATAAATATTATATAATAAGAAATGTTTATATAATCACTTAATAAATATATGTTCTGAATCATAAAAATCAATATATTAAATCAAACCAAAATGTACTTTCATTACAATTAAACTAATTACATATTTATTAAAGGGTTAACTACATTTTTGTTTAACAATCACTCCATTTTTTATGATGACAAACAATGATTCACAATAATCTAAAAAATAAATAAACTAAGCACAATTAGTGAATCATATAAATTTCTCCCCCTTTTGACATTATCAAAACGATTTTTCGTATAAAACGAGTGTCAAGGGTGAAAAGGAAATCTCCCCTATCAAAAATAATTTTGGCAAGGGATCCAACCAAAAATCACAAGTGGCATATATGAATATCATGAAATTTTCAAAAGGCACATATTCATCATAAATTTTCTCAAATAATGTATTAGGATTTTCGATAGTCATGAATATCATCAAATAACATATAAGTCACAAAAAAATGATAAATGATACCAATTGTACCGGACTGCACACTAACCGTTCGTGACATGCAATGGCACCTTATAACAACTTTTTATGCATAAATATAAATCATAACTCAAAGTTCTCAAATAGTTTTAATTAAGCATAAAACATGAGTTTAATGTAAATACGAGAGATATAAGAGACATATTAATTAGCACAAATAACTCTCCCAAGAATATTGTTGTATATACCATCATGATATAATAAACTTTAAGCGCATAACGATTAAACATTTCATAACTCGATGTTTTCAAAAATTTCGAATTAAGCGCCTAACATGAGTTAGAATATAGTGCCATAAAAAATATTGTTTTTTGTTCAACCTTTCCCATGAGCATGAAATTTTTGAAATAATCAATCATATTGCAATATCGATAATAAACCATAAAAAATCATAATTAAGAAATTTTTGATAATTAAATTCAATAATCATTTATCTCCCCCTAATGGATATCAATGAAGGCATATATGCATATGATAAATAAAGTGCATCCTTTTCATTAGACAAAAATATTATCAATATTTTCTACCATAAAATTATTTTCCACAAGTCTCGATATATTCACAAATCAACTTTAAATTCAATAATCATGTGATTTTCTAATTAAGCACAAATATCTCAATTGTTAATTTCCTTCAACAACAATACTTTTCATACATACCTTTTTAGAAGAAACATTCATTCAAGAGGGCTAATCATATAATAGGCCAAGGGTCTGAATAAATCCATATTATCAATATCAGTGAAATATAGATGAAAAATCATAGGATTTTTCAAATAAGTGTAACACCCCGCTTAAATTAATAACGGGTGGCCAACCCTATACTACCTTAAATCAGGAGTTTCAGATGGTCCAGTCTCAACATCAACTGTCGGTACTATTTAATATAGGACTAACTACCCGATATCATATAAGCGAGATGCTAAAATTTAAATAAAACCCACCACAACTACCAAACCAACACTATGAATAAAGGAAAGAAATATGCAGGAAAGAACTATGAGAAAAGAAATGCTAGAATAAAATAAAATAAATAACTACAACTGAATATACTACCAGGAAGTAAACCCGAATAAGCTGTCGGGTCACAGCCAATATAACAACTGAAATGGAATAAATATAAACATGTATATAAATATCCCTTGGGTACAAACCCGATATACAACAATGAATCCTGCCTAGATTTTTAAAGAAGTAGGAAGCGACTACGTTCTACATCCCGCAACAGCCCGCACATGTCACGGCTCCCAAGACTCTGGATAAAAGGTCATCCGGCATCCATGCGGTAAGACACCTGTAGTAATATATATATACAAGCAGGAGAGAAAAGTAAACGGGTCAGAGTCCGAGTGTAAAAAATATTTAGCAAGTGTGTTAACCGTGCATAATAAATATCGGTGCACTTATTTCATAATTAAAGTGGAAATCGCACTCTCGTGGAACCCCAACTCACCTCTCATCTAACGGCGCGCACCTATTCGCGTCCTCAAATTTTAGTTAAATTACCCCCATTTATAAGGACAACCTAACTTAACATAGGCCCCGCCTATTCCCACGAGATTTGCCTTCCTATCTTAACCCAAGAATCCACCCCTTTTCTAATCCTACTCGATTATGTTTACAAACAATTATGCCATAATAGGCTTAATGGATATAATTCTTAATAATTACCCATATACATTTGGGTTGAAACATGTGATTTAATATCCAATTAATAACCATACGAAAGTATTACTGGAAAAACTTCCCTCCAATTTCAACACTACGCTGCGTTTCGCGCGTGGGGTGTCTCGCAAAGCGACATCCAAACAAGGAACCACCCCGTTACACTACTCCTTGTCAACGTCGATCCTGGAGATCCATTATGCCACACATAAATATTTGACAGAACTTCCCTCTAATCTCAAAAATGCACTACGTTTCGTGCGTGGGGTGTCTCGCAAAGCGAAATCCAAACAAGGAACCACCCCGTTACACTACTCCTTGACAATGTCGATCCTAGAGATCCATAATGCCATACATACCATATACTACTACTACTACTACTACTACTACTACTACTACTACTACTACTACTACTACTACTACTACTACTACTACTACTACTACTACTACTACTACTACTACTACTACTAATTTTAGACTACAATATGAAAACAACTACAAACTCTAATAATATCCTTGGGATGATGTAACCGAAATATTTCTTAAATGCGATACATCAACCCCCATCAATCTGGTACACCATAATCATCCAACATGTACTCCACGAAGATTCCATATCCATTCATCTATAGGATATATAACTATATATATAGGCATTTTATTCTAACAATATACATATATACAACCATCCATTCCCATGGCCAAGTAAACATACCACATATGATGTACAATGGCCATCTACATAATATACCCGGCTATATATATCGCCGATAAAACTGCATCGTGCCATCATCTTCCCAGTGCCCGGCTCACGTAGCAAAACTGGGGCCTCCATGGTGGGACTAAACGACACCCATCTCGTGGTAAACTCATGCACACGACGTCCCGGGAAGCGGTCATAGCTCCTAACCGGCAATGAGACGAAACATACCCACCACGTCTCATCCCAAAAGAAATGTAAATCACATAATAACACATGGGACGACTATGACCTGGGGAATATCCACACCCTGCTTTTCTAGTCAGGATGCTCACCCTCTGCGCAAAAACTTCCCAATGATAGCATGAGTGGGGTATGCTTAACCACATAAGTATATATATCATTCACATGCACAATATATATACATCCATATGATCCAATAATATAAATAAACCATGACATAAGGTTTAAATATCCATACCATATATATCCACAACATAAATATATCCATATACTCAGATCTATATAGATATATATACATATATTCACATATCCATATATATAACTAATTCTCGTTCGTATGCATACCAAATATAAACTCGGCTATAAGAATACATAATCCTCAATATACAAGCCGTCAACAAAAACTCATTTAATTTACTTCGATATGTGAATATAATCCCTCAGTTGAAACATATTCAATCATTTTTCCTATGATGAATAGTCTCCCAAAATCATATGTATATATATACACATATACTCAACATTAGGATTATCACCCAAAGTTAAGTGTAGGTATTAATCACTACACATTCCATATATCTCCAATACTAGTTTCGACTATTGATGTATATATACATAACAATAGTCTATAAACCTCAATTTAGCCCAACTTTATTTAGAGTATGGGAATCCCAATGATTGTTTACACACAATCATAAATAAACTATCCTAACTAGAATTATACTACCTCGTATTCTAGTTGATAGTGCAATCCAATCGTTCCCAACGTTTTGCCTAAGGTTGAATTGTTCTCGTGAACCCATACTCCTATCGCATTACCAATTGTTCCTTAATTTAAACATTTCTAAGGGTTCGTGAACCCTGTCTCTCGTTAGTCCCCAATTATAACTTAATAGAATCCTATCGCTATAAGGATTCAATATAAATATTGTCCCATAATTTCCCAACATACCTTCTCAACTCTCTCTCTAGGAGTTCTAAACCTCCTATCGTATGCATAATTACTTTGGATTTACAATTAGGATTCTCAACCCTAACGAGGTATCCCCACAATCTCTATACACAACTCTAATACATACATGGATATATTTCTCCCCAATTATTCCAAGGAGTCCCAAAATCATAATATGGTAGAAACCCCATATTTGTCTCCAAAACATCTTTCTTACATCATTTGAGAAGACCCAAAATCAACAAACCCAACCAAAAAAGGTTTGAAATCACCAAAAAGAAAATTTCTCAAAATGCCCGGTTTCCGAATCGATTCGGCCCCTCCGAATTGATTCGGCCCATTCGAATCGATTCGGTCCAAGGGACCAGAGAGTCTGTCACCTACCGAATCGATTCGCTAAGGGCGAATCGATTCGGCCAGTTCAGAAAGCCACGAAAATGGCTATTTTTCTATAACCCAAAATTTCCAAAATTCGATTTATACCACTTCCAACCCTTAATCTTCAACCCCAACATGTTTTCAAACATCAAAACTCATCCTATATCTAATCTCATCTATTTATATCCTTTAAAACCAATTACAATCTTCAATTTCAAGATTGAAACCAAAAATTAGGTTTTGATATTAATACCCAAAAACCAATTCTTTAACCCACAAATTATGAAATCAAATACACAAATAAATTATTTAGCAAGATTAAACACTTGCCTCAGATTTGTAGAGGTTGAATCGTCCTTGATGTCGCATTTGGGCCAAAAATCTCCAAGATTTTCTTCCTCTCTCTCTCTCTCTCTTCTTTTCTCCTTCTTTCTTTCTTCCTTTCTCTTTCTCACTTTCTCTAATTGAGAAGGCTTCATCTGTAAGCCTCTTAACCATATAAAACATAAGTACCAATTTTAAATGTTAATACACACAATAAATGACTCGTTTACTCCAATTCGAGTCAAACTGGCTTAAAAATATTCCGAAGCCGAAACAAAACCCAATGACAGTCAATTGGACTATCTCGACCCTTCCGGGATCGATGGTACCCTCAAAATCATCATCCAAAATACTTTAAACTGTCCTCTATTTTTGGACCTCAATCCCAAATTTTAGAATTCTCCAATTTAATTAAATTTTATTTTCCCAAAAATTTAAATTTCTCAGTCTCAAAATCATGGGGTGTTACAATCTCCCCCCCTTACAAAAATTTCGCCCGCAAAATTTATGATGTGCCTAGGACCTCAATCTCTTCTAGTCCTTACATCAACCCTTATGATCACTATACCGAATCCTTTCTAGTTCTCACGTCGAACCATATAGATTTTAAAGTAAACAAACTACCCAGGGCGCCCGTACACCCCGTACCCGAGCTTTCCACTCGAAGAATTACAATCAGGCTCCATTAGCCACAAATCATAATATACTATCACCACTATAATCTATAATAACATATTAAATATATAAAAGTTTGAAAATTCCCAATGGTTAAACTCTCCTCAATTCCTGACGCTAGCCACCTTCGTGCGGGGGAGGTCTCGCAAGCGAAATCCAAACAAGGAACCCTCCCAATACACTACTATGTAGCTAGGTCGGGGATTGAGGTTAGTTGAACCAGGGTTAAGATTTTATAAAATATTTTCATATATTAGATATTGCCCGAAGGCCTATATAACAATATAATATAAATAAATTTCGCGTCTTCCAACACGCCTAATAAACACCTTGTGTTTAGGACACAAGGCCTCAAAAATTTAAATACTTCTAACCACTACCTAGTTCTTAAGACTAGCACACCTATGGGCTAAATTCTCCGCTCGAAATAAATCCACTAGGCTCTAAACCTCTCAACCATATTAATTCTTCTACATCTCATCAACACCTTTCCCTAAAATAAGTTCTTCCCTCATAGGAACACTACAATTATGCGCCCTAACTTATCCATAAGACAATAGTCTTATAACCACTACTCAACAAACTCCAATTGTTTTACTTCATCCGTGGATCCTTATTTGAAATCCTCTACTTCTTCCAGGACAATTTTCATTCCTAAACCTATTTCTCCACAAGGGAAACATCTTCCCCAAAATCCTTCCTAACCATAATGAAGGACAAAACATGATTGCAACTACCGGAAACTCCCTCAGTCCTACGTAATGAAACCGAGTCTCTAAATTCTTTCTCCCTCATCCCAGAAGGCGATACTCCCGATGTTGGGACAATCCTACCTACCTCACATCGGTAAGAGTCACCAATACCAGGTTTCCTAACGAAGGTTGACGGGTTTCTCAATCTAAACCTCCCAAGGACTATACTATACACCTCTCCTCAGACTTACCTTATTAAGTCCAAGATTCGCCATTTAAGTTATTTCCCTTCTTACTCAACCACCTATAGGTCACTCTGAACCACCGCTAGAATTCTCATCCTTAATTCCGCCTGCATCGAGGAAAACAATTTTCCTCCAATCAAAGCGTACCCAAAATCTGTTATGGGTAATGTATCTCTAATCTTATCATTTCCTAGACGACATAATCTAGGTGACGTCTGAAACAAGAGCAACTGGTATCAGAACATCGATCAAGTGAATACACTTCACAGAAGAAAATAAGCGCAGTGAACACAATAGTCCTAATAGTAGGGCTTTATATCAAGAACTTTAACAGACGAACGCAGAAAACTCGCACAGATTCTAAAGACTCTAGAACCTGATGCTCTGATACCATGTGTAACACCCTGCTTAAAATAATAACGGGTGGCCAGACCTATACTACCTTAAATCAGGAGTTTCAGATGGTCCAGTCTCAACATCAACTGTCGATACTATATAATATAGGACTAACTACCCGATATCAGATAAGCGAGATGTTAAAATTTAAATAAAACCCACCACAACAACCAAACCAACACTATGAATAAAGGAAAGAAAGATGCAGGAAAGAACTATGAGAAAAGAAATGCTAGAATAAAATAAAATAAATAACTACAACTGAATATACTACCAGGAAGTAAACCCGAATAAGCTGTCGGGTCACAGCCAATATAACAACTGAAATGGAATAAATATAAACATGTATATAAATATCCCTTGCGTACAAACCCGATACATAACAATGAATCCTACCTAGATTTTTAAAGAAGTAGGAAGCGACTACGTTCTACATCCTGCAACAGCCCTCACCTATCATGGCTCCCAAGACTCTGGATAGAAGGTCATCCGGCATCCATGCGGTAGGACACCTGTAGTAATATATATATATATATATATATATATATATATATATATATATATATATATATATATATATATATATTACTACAGGTGTCCTACCGCATGTATATATATATATATACAAGCAGGAGAGAAAAGTAAACGGATCAGAGCCCGAGTGTGAAAAATATTTAGCAAGTGTGTTAACCGTGCATAATAAATATCGGTGCACTTATTTAATAATTAAAGTGGAAATCGCACTCTCGTGGAACCCCAACTCACCTCTCATCTAACGGCGTGCACCTATATGCGTCCTCAAATTTTAGTTAAATTACCCCCATTTATAAGGACAACCTAACTTAACATAGTCCCCGCCTATTCCCACGAGATTTTCCTTCCTATCTTAACCCAAGAATCCACCCTTTTTCTAATCCTACTCGATTATGTTTACAAACAATTATGCCGTAATAGGCTTAATGGATATAATTCTTAATAGTTACCCATATACATTTGGGTTGAAACATATGATTTAATATCCAATTAATAGGCATACAAAAGTATTACTGGCAAAACTTCCCTCCAATTTCAACGATGCGTTACGTTTCGCGCGTGGGGTGTCTCGCAAAGCGACATCCAAACAAGGAACCACCCCGTTACACTACTCCTTGTCAACGTCAATCCTGGAGATCCATTATGCCACACATAAATATTTGATAGAACTTCTCTCTAATCTCAACAATGCACTACGTTTCGTGCGTGGAGTGTCTCGCAAAGCGAAATCCAAACAAGGAACCACCCCGTTACACTACTCCTTGACAATGTCGATCCTAAAGATCCATAATGCCATACATACCATATACTACTACTACTACTACTACTACTACTACTACTACTACTACTACTACTACTACTACTACTACTACTACTACTACTACTGCTACTACTAATTTTAGACTACAATATGAAAACAACTACAAACTCTAATAATATCCTTGGGATGATGTAACCGAAATATTCCTTAAATGCGATACATCAACCCCCATCAATCTGGTACACCATAATCATCCAAGATGTACTCCATGAAGATTCCATATCCTTTCATCTATAGGATATATAAATATATATATAGGCATTTTATTCTAACCATATACATATATACAACCATCCATTCCCATGGCCCAGTATACATACCACATATGATGTACAATGGCCATCCACAAAATATACCCGGCTATATATATCACCGATAAAACTGCATCATGCCATCATCTTCCTAGTGCACGGCTCACGTAGCAAAACTGGGGCCACCATGGTGAGACTAAACGACACCCATCTCGTGGTAAACTCACACACACGACATCCGGGGAAGCAGTCATAGCTCCTAACCGACAATGAGACGAAACATACCCACCACGTCTCATCCCAAAAGAAATGTAAATCACATAATAACACACGGGACGACTATGACCTGGGGAATATCCACACCCTGCTTTTCTAGTCAGGATGCTCACCCTCTGCGCGAAAACTTCCCAATGATAGCATGAGCGGGGTACGCTTAACCACATAAGTATATATATCATTGACATGCACAATATATATACATCCATATGATCCAATAATATAAATAAACCATGACATAGGGTTTAAATATCCATACCATATATATCCACAACATAAATATATCCATATACTCAGATCTATATAGATATAAATACATATATTCACATATCCATATATATAACTAATTCTCATTCATATGCATACGAGATATAAACTCGGCTATAATAATACATAATCCTCAATATACAAGCCGTCACCACAAACTCATTTAATTTACTTCGATATGTGAATATAATCCCTCAGTTGAAACATATTCAATCATTTTTCCTATGATGAATAGTCTCCCAAAATCGTATGTATATATATACACATATACTCAACATTAGGGTTATCACCCAAAGTTCAGTGTAGGTACTAATCACTACACATTCCATATATCTCCAATACTAGTTTCGACTATTGATGTATATATACATGACAATAGTCTATAAACCTCTATTTAGCCCAACTTTATTTCAAGTATGGGAATCCCAATGATTATTTCCACACAATCATAAATAAACTATCCTAACTAGAATTATACTCCCTCATATTCTAGTTGATAGTACGATCCAATTGTTCCCAACTTTTTGCCTAAGGTTGAATTGTTCTCGTGAACCCTTACTCCTATCGCATTACCAATTGTTCCTTAATTTAAACATTTCTAAGGGTTCGTGAACCCTCTCTCTCGTTAGTCCCCAATTATAACTTAATAGAATCATATCGCTATAAGGATTCAATATAAATATCGGCCCATAATTTCCCAACGTACCTTCTCAACTCTCTCTCTAGGAGTTCTAAACCTCCTATCGTATCTATAATTACATTGGATTTATAATTAGAATTCTCGACCCTAATGAGGTATCCCCACAATCTCTATACACAACTCTAATACATACATGGATATATTTCTCCCCAATTATTCCAAGGAGTCCAAAAATCATAATATGGTAGAAACCCCTTATGTGTCTCCAAAACATCTTTCTTACATCATTTGAGAAGACCCAAAATGAACAAACCCAACCAAAAAAGGTTTGAAATCACCACAAAGAAAATTTCTCAAAATGCCCTGTTTCCGAATCGATTCGGCCCCTCCGAATCAATTCGGCCCAACAGCGAATCGATTCGGTCCAAGGGACCTGAGAGTCTGTCACCTACCGAATCGATTCGCTAGGGGCGAATCGATTCGGCCCTAAAGACCTGGGGCTTCTGTAACCTGGCGAATCGATTCTCTAGGGGCGAATCGATTCGGCCAGTTCAGAAAGCAACGAAAATATCTATTTTTCTATAACCCAAAATTTCCAAAATTTGATTTATACCACTTCCAACCCTTAATCTTCAACCCCAACATGTTTTCAAACATCAAAACTCATCCTATATCTAATCTCATTCATTTATATCCTCTAAACCCAATTACAATCGTCTATTTCAAGATTTAAACCAAAAATTAGGTTTTGATATTAATACCCAAAAACCAATTCTTTAACCCACAAATTATGAAATCAAATACACAAATAACTTATTTAGCAAGATTAAACACTTGCCTCAGATTTGTAGAGGTTGCATCGTCTTCGATGTCGCATTTGGGCCAAAAATCTCCAAGGTTTTCTTCCTCTCTCTCTCTCTTCTTTTCTCCTTCTTTCTTTCTTCCTTTCTCTTTCTCTCTTTCTATATTTGAGAAGTCTTCATCTGTAAGCCTCTTAAGCCTATAAAACATAAGTCCCAATTTTAAATGTTAATACACACATTAAATGACTCGTTTACTCCAATTCGAGTCAAACTGGCTTAAAAATATTCCGGAGCCGAACAAAACCCAATGATAGTCAATTGGACTATCTTGACCCTTCCGGGATCGATGGTACCCTCAAAATCATCATCCGGAATACTTTAAATTGTCCTCTATTTTTGGACCTCAATCCCAAATTTTAGAATTCTCCAATTTAATTAAATTTTATTTTCCCAAAAATTTAAATTTGTCAGTCTCAAAATCATGGGGTGTTACAATAAGAATTAATCAAAAATCATATTCTTCATGAATGTCACTAGTATTCAAACCGCGGGGCTAAATCTAGCTCATAAATATCAATATGATCATATCATCGACATCAATGAATGAATATCGCAAAATCAATATGTAGAGCATATAACAAGCAAATTTCAAATTTGCAAATATACACATGACATTTTCGTTTCAAATTAATAATAAAGTCCTGAATTAATTCAATATTATCACCCATATATATATATATATATATATTATGAATTTTCATTTAAAAAATTTATCATCAAAATCTAGAGCATGTTTTACAACATAAAATCATATAAATAATAAATGTATAAATTAACATGTGAAGACATTATCAATAATATCAAATTAATTACTTGAAAGAGATATTCTAAGCATGAAAAATAATTGAATGATTTTCAATTAAGATCATATGATAAATCAAATTATTAGATATTTCAAAAAGGGTGTACCTCACAATCTTACCAAAGATATTTTCATAAGATTCTCCAGTGTGACATTTTCATACATTGGCAATGATACTTATAATGTCAACTTTTCTTTCCATACCAAATCAAAGGCTTTGAAAATCCACAACTTATCTCAAAAAGTAACCTACACAACTTTGAAGATTTTCTTTGATAGCAAAAATGTGTTAGGTCAATCAAACAATTTTTACTTATCAACATTTTAAAATATCAAGCATGGACTTATTAAATGATAATCATCAATGTAAATTTTATCATATAAAAAAATATATTACACATCAAGATATATAAATAATTTGACATCCATAGTATGCTTCGGATTGGACGAAAAAAATAAGTGTATTCACATTTTCAAATGTTAAACACATAAAATGCAATAATCATATGAAATAATATTTCATAAAAAGCAGGATATTAAGTATAAAAATAACGTATCACAATATTTATCAAGTAAAGAATGTGTTCAACTTAAACAAACATATGAACAAGAAAATAATATTAAAAAAATCTAACACTAATTCTATTCTCATAAATTTTTGTTCAAGTACCAATACATGTTTTTCACCTAAAAATATTATCTTTTGGAACCTAATATGAGTGTGGTTTATAAGGTTTAGCATGCATAATAGTTTCTTTAGGAATCCAAGCTAATTTAGTATTGTTATACATCCATCTTTGACTACCTTGAAACATGTCCAAATTTTTCTTTCCATTTACAAAATTCTCAAGACTACTTGTCAAATCCTCAACTTGAATTTTCAGTTTAGTATTTTCAGATTCAAGTTTTCTAAGAGGTATGTTACTAGTATTTTCTATTTTCAAAGTATCAACTTCTTTTCTCGAGGAATGGTTTTGTAATTTCAAATCATCGATTTTTTTGAAGTATAAATCACATTTTGTAGAAAGTAATGTATGAGACTTTTTAAGTTCAACATATTTATTCTAAAGTTCTTTAAAACCATCACATAATTCGTCAAAAATATTTTTCAATGCCTCATAATCATCATCACCATCACTAGAGGATTCAAGGTTAGAATCCACCTCATCTTCCATAGCCATTAAACAAGAGTTTGTAGTATAATCTTCTTAGGTTGAAGATTCATCAATAGATTCATTATCATTTGGATTCTCTACTTCTTATTGCTTAATTATACCAATCTCATATATTGCTTGTAATCAGTCCTAAATATCTTTTGCATATTGACAAGAAGAAATTTTGTTATACACATCAATATGTAATGGACAATATAAAATATTTAAGGCTTTAGAATTTAATTGAATTTTCTTAATATCTAGCTCACTTAAATTATATTCATTTTGAGAAAAATGTGACTCATTTATAATTAATCTCCAAATTTCATAATCATAAAATTGAATAAAATTTTCATTATATTTTTCCAATATGTATAATTTGTTCCAAAAAATAGAGGAGGTTTGGAAATCGATTGTACTTCACTAAAAAAGTTTGTCATGATCTTTAACTCTACGATTGTGAAATCTAAAATAATTAGAGCACTCCTCTGATACCAATTGTTGCCCAGATTATACTCAAGAGGAGGGGTGAATTGAGTTAGGAAATTTTTCGGGTTCAATTAAAATTACAAAAAACACTTAATTTACAACACCTTAACAATTTTCAGATTAATAAATCTTTAAAGATAAAAACTAAGAATATCAAATAAATCAATTAATTTAAATAAACCAAATTACAGATTTTAACACTCCACAAATATTAAATTAATTTTCATATTTAATACAACTTAATATTTTGAAACTAATTAATTATTTCAAAAATTATTATTTTAATCTTAAAATAAATTTACCAATTTTTGGAATTAATATATTTGCAAATTTAAGTGCTGAAAATTATAATTTAAAGCAAGCACAAATAAATAAGCAAATAAAGTGCGAAAAAATAAATAACACTGAATTTTACATGGTTCGGTCAAAACCTGGCCAGAGCAGCTCCCGTCTCCTTGCGCTTCACTATCCCTGATCCACTTGATGGTAGGATGAAACCACCAATTTACAGCAGCAAAACTGTCTACTAATACAACCGAAGCTTCAACAAAGCTTCAAAATCAATCTGGATTTTTAGTATAAAGATTTGGATGTTGAAACTCTCTAAAATACAAATTTCATCAGAGTTTCTTCTTGATTGAGACTTCACAATGAATCTGATTTTTAGCTCAAGTCTTCTCTTGAAATGTTGTAGATGAATAATGATTGTTGTGCTCTTGAATTTATTCTTAAAAAATAGAAAAGTAAGAATTTGTAGCTATCTGAAATCTTATAGAGCTGAATAAATTTTGTGTTCCTCTCTTAAAAGTAAGTGTATGAGTTGAATCAAATTTTCAGTTGCTCTCTTGAACTTGTATAAGCTGAGTGAAAAACTTTGTTGCTCTCTTTTTCTATTTTCGTGTCATTTTTGTTCTGTTTTATTTTCAACAAATATGATCTTATATTTCTAGATGCTAACATAAAAATGACCGTTGGAGAAGCATGGGTTGAGTACATCTTCATAAATCTTTTTCTGATGAAAAGAATTTTTGATTGAGGGTATGGAGAGTATTCCCCCCCATAAAATCTGTAGACTGAGAGAGCATTGCATGCTCAAGATCTTAAAATGTAAAATGTATCTTCTTGTCCATGATTTCTGTCTAAGAGTAAAACTGTAGAGAGAGAGAGCGAGCGAGAGAGAGAGAGAGAGAGAGAGAGAGAGAGAGAGAGAGAGAGAGAGAGAGAGAGAGAGAGAGAGAGATGTTAGTATCAAAATAGAAGTGTATAATGAATTTTCAAGATATAAGAGATAATATCTTCTTTAAGAAAAAAAACGTCAACCAAGTTAATCAACGTGGGCCCAATCTTGTGGTCTTCAAATAGTTGAACAAACCAAATACATTTGTATAAAAGAAATATGTGACACCCCGCATAATTAAATTCTGGTTGATCAGGCCTTTATCAAATTAAAACAGGATTTCCATATGGTTCATCGTTAGCATCATTGTCGAAAATATTACTAATTACTAACCATCTAATCTTTAACTAAGCCGGTGCCAAATATTATCTTATGAATTAATCTAAACCAACAAGTACAACAAGAACCCAAATATAGCCAACGCAATATAATGAAGTCCGAACATATCCAAAATGTATAAAACAAGTGTTAGCCGAATAAACATCGACATGGAACAGAAAAACTAACATAAATCCAACACATGAAAGGTATAGCCAATACAAGCTGAATCAAAATAAAGAGTACATCTTCCATGATGAATATGCTCGAAATACAACTAAGAGAATATCCCTATTTAGAAGTGAATGAGACAAGCGTCTAGTTAAAGTCCTGCAGCACCCACATGTACTGCAACTACGTACCCGAAAAAAGAATCAAGCTTGGCGCCCCTACGGTAGGATACCTAAAAGGTTTTGAAAATATTTTATAGCAAGGGTTAGAACCCAAAAATATTTGTAGATATTTAGCAATTGAATTAAATTGCAGTAAATTCAAATGCATGAATGCTCTTCATTTTTAAGTTAGTGTCGCACTCTCTTGAGGACCGCCTCACCCCTCAACTAATGTGCACACCTAACGTCTTTCTATATAACCCCTTTAGCTATCTAACCCGTAACAAGTTTCGTTATATAGTTCCTACCTTATACACTTCTCTAACCCAAGTAAGTTAATATGCACGATCTATAAGTTATTATTTGCATCAACTTATTTAAATTGGGCCATATAACATTCTCACAATTTATATATAATCAATACAACTCATCACTTGTATTTTTACCGGTATATATTTATTCTCATTATATATACGTATCAAAAATCTACAACATTCACGCACATGTAGTAAATATATATAACCATCCTCCCGATTAGGCATTCAGTGGATGTTTTCTAAAATGCTATTAGTCCAAGTCTACTCGTCCACCCGGATGCCCTGATTCGGTTAGCACCCCGAATCAATGAAATCAAATAAATGTAGCGGAGGCAGCCATAGTTCCCACCGAAAATGAGACTGACTCATACCCAAGACGTCTCACCCCTAACAATACGGATGCTATTACTTGGGGAATATACTCACCCTGCTCCTCAAGCCAGGGATTCACTCACACTGCGCAACCTCCTATGATAGCACTAGAGGGGTATTCTTTCCTATAAATATTATTCACACAAATACATATATACTACACATCACCATATATATAAATTTAACTATATCCACGCTACCCGTATACAATTATCGTAACACTAGCCTAACATTCCCAAGTCTATATTCTGACCCCAAATTCAATTAATAACACATTAATTTATTTATTTTCTTGGTGTCACTTAACTATTATACCCGGACTCGGTCAACTGGCCCAAAAATAAAATGTCCCGAATTTATTATTCACAATTCTTTTTAACAAGTCTTGCACACCTATAAGTCTTAAGTTTCTTAAATACCACTATTTAAACCTTAATTCTTCTTTGGAACTATATCTCTAATTGTCTCATTTAATTTTCATATACAACCTAAACCCATAACTATAGCCATTTTAGTATCCCAAAGAGAGCAGCATTCCCAAACAAAGGAAAACATGATGCAGGGCTGAAAACATGGAGGCGGGAAGGTGGATGGATTTGACTCATCGTTCAAACGAAGCCATATGTCTTTTAAACAACAATGGTTCTCACTTGAACGGCCACCCATGTCATTCAAAAGACCTTTGGGTTTTCCATTCCCTTCCACTCCTATCAGACAGTCTGCCATTAACGATTTATTTAAATCCCATAACTCATTTATTTCATCCACAAATAGATATGTAAACCACAATTTCAAATCCTCAATCTGCAATTATAAACCCCACAGATTTAAGACATAATAATTCCAATTCCTCAATTCCTTTACAAATTGAAACATCTAATTATATTTAACCCAAATTAGATATTAAACTAACCCAAGAATATATCATATATCTAATACCTATTAAGATATAATTCAAAAATCTTCATTAAATTTAAAATCAAGTTTAACCACTTGCCTTCTAGGGTTTTTAGGGTCTGAATTTCTTGTTCAAGATGATGGGTTTGATGAAGAAATTCCACCCTTACTCTTGATTTAGGCTCCCAAGATTTCTCTAATTGCTCCATCTTTTGTCTCTACTTGATTGTTTTTTTTTCTAAAATGAGTTATGACTCTCACACCCTCATACTTTTAGGGTTTATTAAGTCAAACCCGTTTTTTGGCTTGTGGGCTTTATTAAAAGGGCCCAGCTACTCTTATGTGGGCTCAAATGTGTCTAAAAATATCTTGAAACCCATTTATTACCCATGGGCACTCTTTTCTGACTATTTTGACCCATCCGGACTAAATCGTATAGTCAGAATTACCATTCGAATTATTATTTTTAGAAGTTAATATTCACCTATTAACTTAGTTTATTATTACTTATTCACTTAATAAATTTAAATTCTATAATTATTAATCGCCTTTTTACCGGATTAATATAGAAATAATAATAATAATAATAATAATAATAATAATTAATTAAATTGAATTATAACCCATGAGTGATTTAAAATTTACCAAATTAATTAATTAATAAAAGCCAAAAATACACGATGTTACAAAATATTTAACTATTAAGTTTGTACAAATATTTGTCAGCTGGTAAGTAATCATCTAGAACAAAAATTAAAGAGATAATTGATGTCGAAAAAAGGTATAATAAAGAATGTTAACATGTATAAAAACTCGTTCATCGTTGTTGTCTAAGTTAACAGAAACAAGTATCATAAAATTGATCAGCAATAAGAATTTTACAAAACCTTTCTAACACCAGCTGTAAATCTACAAAAAAATATATAAGCTATAAACCATTCTAGTATAATAAAGAGAAGCATGAATCTTTATAAATGATATATTAAAATCTATCAAGGTAAGATCCATCAAGTCAAATTGTGGGGCCTAAGATTTGAAACAAAACAAGGGCAATTGTCTAGGCATGTGAAAGATGTGATATATGCGTGAGATTTTGGCAAAGTTATAATGGATACAATCTAGAGTTAGTTGTAATACCTCGTATTTTTATTGATTTTAATTACATGATTAATTGAATTAAAAATGGAAAATTATTTGGTAATTAATTTGGATTTACATACTAGCGAGTTGAGAGTTAGTATTTGATTATGATAATTATGTTGAATATTACTGAGTGAGTATAGTAATATATGATTATGAATTTATTAAAATTGTCACGAGTGGAAAATACGATAGTTTTGGAAATTATGTTGGGATGTGCGTACCAGTCGTGTCGAGACCAATGTAATGGATTATAAAAGTAATTTATTTTTATGTCATCCTTATGGTCATTTTGAGTGCGCCAATGTGTCCGAAAGGGTCACGATAGTTAGAGAAGTCTACCCAGGGGTTTAGTTTGGGACTTGGGGCAATTTTAGGCCAAACTGGCAACCCGAGAGAGTATTTTGGGCATTTTAAATTTTAGAGTATTAAGACCCACTAAATTTAGAAAGCTTTCTCAGCTAGATACCTTAGGGTTTTCACCAACAAAACTCACAGACGTCCATTAGAGAAGAAGTGGAGTAAGTTTCCAAAGGAGAACCACCATTCTTAGGCTATTTGCACCACCGTCACCACCATCAGATAGATCGAGAATAGATGATCGCTCCTATATCATCTTTCCCATAGGATAAAAACTTTCATTTCCAGGAAAGTGATTTAACTTGCAATAATTCAGTGTATATATTATCCATGATAGTTTAGAATTGGAGAAAAATCTTGAAAAATGATGAATTAATGGATTTGGAGATTTAAATCTTAATCTTGGTAGGTTTTTGCATGTTGATCAATTTCTGGAAAAATAGCATCCACGAAATCATGATCCATGTGTATAGAATTACGATTTTATGTTGAGTTATATGATGTTCTTGAAGGAAATAGAAGAAATGGGGTTTTTATGAAATATACATGATTTGATCCAAAAAAATGACAACCCATAATGATTTGATGATTCTAAGACATTAGAATTTATGTGTTTATGTTGGTATGACATTTGGTGTAAATACTTAGGAGTTTGGGAAATTATAATAGAGGATTTGAGGGTTAAAATTGATGAAATCCATAGGCACAAATATGCAAAAATCATAGGCCAATATCTGATGGATCGATCGATCGACTCAAGAATGTCGATCGATCGACCCGTTCGATCGATCGACCCTTTCCATCAATCGATCGACTTCCCCTCTATTTGTGATAAAATTTTCTTTTAAGGTTTAACCAATCCCAACTCTTAAGAATTATTAGTGAGGACTATTTGAACATTTTGGAACTTAGGGAAGGTCAGTGGGGGTGTATTCGAGGCCTGAAAAATATTTGTTTGGTTTGAGATTAAATGGTAAACTTACCACTGTCCGATGAGTGAGTTACGATTCAAAATTATGGGAACTTGAATTTAATTAGGATAAACAATAACTTAAGGTTAGATACAACAGTAGGGGGATTTTAAATTACTAAAATAACCTTAGAAACAAGTGCAAGGCTTAGTAACCTTTTGGGATAGGTTTGAGTACTCAGATTTATATGACGAGAGTTGTCGTGCCAGACATATTACGTGGAATAATCGAGATGAAACTATACTATGTATGAGACTTTTAAAATAGGACAGGAGTATACCTATATTGAAATGATGATTACTTAGGTTGTGTGATTACCTAGTATATGGATTATTATGTGTATGACATACCTACCATACTCGTTATCACGGGAGGTTGTAGGAAGAGGGCAATCTTGTCTTGTGTGCCTTCGGGGGGATTTAGATTTGGTACCTCATGAACATAGGAATGTGAAGACTTATTTATGAGTTGATAAGTCAGCTGACCATGGGAGCATAGGTATGTACGTGACCCATGGGTATGTGGACTATGTTTGCCTATAATATGTGCGATTTGTAATGATACGATTCCAAAGTGATTCGGAACTCGTGATCCTTACGTACGTGATGTACCGGGATTCAATAGAAGAGTATGCATGCACCACATCTCAACCTAGGGGTTCCATAAGTGTGTATATATACTGAGAGTGAGATAAATATATACTTGAAATTTTTCTACTCTATTGCTTGGTAGATGAGTTAGGATGATACCTATAGAATAATGTAAACTTGTGGAAATTCATAATGAGTATTGAGTTACTTGAAAATGATTAATAAATAATGGTAATGTAATTTCATGGTATTTGTGTAATACGGGTGGCTCAATATAGTAATTCCTATAGACAAAGATTTTGTACCGACAAGATAGGTGGGTAGCGTAGCTAGTTTGGGTAGTAAATATGCATTAGGCGTGCACAATAGTTGAGGGGTGATAATCTCAAGTGAGAGCACGTGACTAACATGCATATGATATTTACTATTTAATACAATTTAAACACTTACTATTATTAAAATATTTTCACCTCGGGCTCTGACCCGTTGTCTTCCAAATCTATTTTGTTTTTGTAAAAAATTTTAGGAAACCAACCCTAGGGACGCCAAGAATAAGAGTTCCATTGTGTTGATGTGCTGTTACTGTTGTGGAAGTTACAGGATCTTGGTATTAGACGCCTCTACATCTATCTTTGATTCCTTCGGAGTCATTCATATCAGTTAGGGCATACTGCCCATTTTTACTCAGAGATGGCAGTTTCAGACTTTCAATTATTTCAGATGTTGAATTTATTTATTCAGACTCTTGTATTAGGATTATTTGGCATTTAGACTATATTTTGAGTGTTACTCCAGACTTTGTTATTTCTTTCTATTAATTATTCCTATGAGATTGTTTATGTGAATGTTGAATGGTTGGTTATTCATTACTTGGTTGTAATTTAAGTTAATTAATAAAATTTGGCATCTCACTTTTTAAATATTAGGTGGCTAATAATTAATAAAATATTTTCGACAGTGATGCTAAAACTGAACCAACTTTATATTATGTATTAATTTAAATAAAGGAGTAGCTACCTAGTATTTAATTAGTCGGGGAGTCACATTAGTCAAACACAAAAGCTTTTCTTGTTGGACATATATTATCACGGTCAGAGGTATATAGATATACACATATAATACATAAACTGATGCACAAAATAAATAAATAAATAAATAAATAAATAATGTTATATAAAATGGATTCTTGACTCACGGTTTTAACTGGTACCATCAACTACCGAAGCAGGTATAGCGTGTAGTCTATTGACAAAAACATTATACGATCGTATATATATATATATATATATATATATATATATATATATATATATATATATATATATATATATATATATATATATATATATATATGGGCATATAAGTTGACAATATGAACTCAGACTGCCATACGTCAAAATTGTCCAGTGAAAGAAAATAATTTAGATAAGATCTGTTTTAACAAATATAATTTATATAAAAAATTTATATATATAAATATGAATGTTTATGTGTTAAAAACGTTCAGAAAAAATATCTTTACATATTGATAATAATATAATTGTAATTATATATTATAGTAGGTTGGACGAAAAAAAGTAGTTTATATTAGTGTCTTGACTCAAGGAAATAAAGAGATAATGTTGCATATTAATATATTAATTTTTTAAAGTCTGTCAAGGAAATGACCGGTAATTGATTTAAAAAAAATTCCCTAAGAAGGATTTATAATGGATAAATAGACTATTAAAAATGCTTTTATATTATGAAGATAAAACAATACATAATGCATAAAGGACCTTCTTGACTTGCATACTAAGGGACAACTGCAATCTAGAAATCGTGGAAGACAATCTACTTCTACCACCTGAACAAGAAATAGGCATGACATAGTTCACCCATGAGTACAAACATAACATCAATGTCTTTTTCATGTAGGTCTACACTGTTCACCCATGAGTACAAACATATAAGAGGATATATGTTAAATATGAAAAACAACCATAAGAGTTAGCAATAAAAGAATCAGATATTTGTCACTTTGAACTAAATAAACATGGCTTACCTTCCTAATAAATAATATATATAAAGTAAAGGTAGTAACATTATACAGAAGAATTTCGTCATTTTCTTGACCCAGGGGTAAATACATGTAGTCAGCTAAGCAATATAAAGAAAGCGAATTCAAATTAGAAATTATACATGTCCGCGATAGTTCAGGGAAAAAATATTTATGATATAACTGAATAATGCACTATATATATATATATATATATATATATATACACTAATGGACTCCCTTGCCTAATGACACGACAAAAAATTATATATATATACACTAATGGACTCCCTTGCCTAATGACACGACAAAAAATTACAAAGTATGTAATCAAGAAACGGCAAAAATTTCGACATTACATAATCGCAAAATAGCAAAAATATCCTTCCCCGCCAAAAATAATTCTTACATGGAACTTAACTCTTTAACACCGTACTTCTAATTGTGTGGCACTTAATACAACCGTCAACATATATTATTAATTATTACATGATTACATCACATGGCAGACATTATTTTAATGCAGTTGTTACTTTATACATAGGGAAAACTAAATAATGATTGGCATTGGTCAGGTACGTCCTGTAACAACCCGCTTTATTAAATACAGGGTGGCCAATTATTTATCCAATTAATTCAAATTATTCAGTTGGCTCATTCTAAGCATCACTGTCGAAAAATAGTTTTTCTATCATTATTAACCACCGAGCAATAAATTAAGCTAGTGTTAAAACTTTTAATTTTAAATAAAATTCCTTTTCAACAATAGCAATCATTTATCATATAACCCAATCCATATCAATGAATAATAAATATTAACCATCACAACTTATTTAATATAACTGGAATAAACTTCCCAGTTTAAAACATCTCAATACAATAAAACAAGTCAAACCAAATGTATCCAAAACCAACATAAGTAAAACTAATGACTGAGATATAATGAAAATGACAAGGATCCATTGGCAATGGGCCATATAAGAAAATGACTACAGAGTACAGGAATCAATAAAATAATGCGTCTAATGCAAAGTCCACCCTCCAAGGCATCCATATAGAATAATTATGCAATCCTCTAAGTTGGGCATCCCTATGGCTGGACACCTGATATAATATATATACAAGAGAGAAGAGAATATGCAAGAGAAAATGGGTTAGAGCCCGATTGTAAAATATTTAAAAAACAGCAAGTGAATAAATGCTACAATTAGCAATTATTATATATATGTTAGATCCTAGGACTCTCACTTGAGATTCTCACCTCTCAACTAGTGTGCACACCCAACGTATACCCAAATTATTCTAGTTACTATTCCCACTTTCACTAGATTATCTTATTGTATCAACTAACCATAGCCCTTATCTTTCCCCACGTATTTCCTTCACAGTACATGAAATAATTAAATACATTAATTCAATCCTCAATATAATTAAGTGTTCTCATACTTAATTAATTTCTGATTTTTTTTTATCTTTCATGTCTACGTAAATCACATAGTAGATAATATCACATGTATATATATGCATTCACTCTATTATAGACACACACACACACACACACACACACACACACACACACACATATATATATATATATATATATATATATATGCACGTACTACTCTGCTATCTAGTGCCAGTACATCTCGTCCTTATATAAAGGACTGTTGGTTCGGTGTATCCCTCGAACCCCAAATATCAAAACATAAGTATTGGATGTGAACATAGTCCTAGATCTTTTGGACCATGCACATACCTGTTCACCTACAAGACTACTCATTACCATTATTTTCACTAATGGCGATCTGACCTAAGCCTTATGTTCTGAGCCAACAAGTCAAAAATCCCCCATAAGGCTCATCAGGATATGACTGCCCTCTCCGCGCAAAACTCCTGTTTATAGCAAGTAGTCTAGGCATGTCATACACATAAATCATGAAACAATAAGTATACACTCAACCTATATATATATATATATATATATATATATACATATCCCATATTACAAGTCTCATACGTAGTATATTATATCTCGATTATCCTATGTATCGTGGTATTTCAAACCTCAATTAGATTATAGTTATTTGCTCCACCTATGTATATATATCAACAAATGGGTATACTCTCATCCCATATACAAATCCCACATGGAGTATATTTCAACTTTATCCCATAAACTAATAATTCACATTTTATTCACATTTCTCATTACTCCTATTATCTCTTATTAACCGAAAGGATTTAGTTAATTATTCCAGTAGCTACCTTCAACTAATACTTATTGATCCAAAATCCAGACTCATTATAACAAGCCTGGATTATATTTTAATTCACAATAATCCTTTTTTTCGATAACGTTACAATATGCCTAGAAATAAAAATTACAATTTTGAGGCTTTTCTGCTCCGATTTTGAAAAAACTCAAAACTACAAAGTTGTGCAGAACGTGATTTTATAGAAAAATTCTCGAACACACTAACAAATTCCTCTTAAAACAGTCCTAAAATTATCATACAATGTTCGTCCTTTTTCTACATATTTCTACCTACGGGTTGTAACATACTTCATCCTTAAAACCTCCACCAAATGATCCCAAACTCCTTGTAATTCATCCCAAATGATATACCCAAGTATGTACATGATTTATAACATCAAATCATATTAAAATCATCATGGAATTTTGATGAATCTTACAAATTTTATTTTAAATTTAAGAAAATCTACATGATAGAATTCTTTCTCAAGAACACATATATACCCCAAATTCCGTCATCAATTAAACCCAAAATTTCATGGGATTAATTATAATTTCATCAAAGGAATAATCCTAAATAATTTCCATTTCAAGAATTACATCAAAATCATCAAATTTTCATCTTTGATATATAGTTTTCATGAAGTTTACCACTCCTAATTTAACATGGATATTATAATCACTAATTGGAACAAGAATTAAACTTGCCTTAAGGTGTAAGTTTGATCATTTTTGGAAGATGCATGTAGAAAACTTCCTCCACCTTTCCAATCACTTTTTCGGTGGTGGTGCAAGGTGGTGCAAACCTTGGTTTGCTCTCAAAACTCCTCCTCTTCCTAGAATTCTCTCCCTTCCTCTCCTTAGTCTTTTGGTAAATGATCTCTTGGTTTAACACACTCTAACCTTCAATAATAAAACTCCAATCCCGTAGGTACTATTCACCTCCCCTAGAAAATGACCAAAATACCCCTCTAGGGGTGTCCTTTTGGTTCCTAATTGACCCTAGACCCAAATCAAACCCCCGGGTAGACTTTTTTGCCTATTTTGACCCTTTCGGACTCAATGGCGCAGTCGAAATGACTGTATGGATGACTTAAAAATAATTTCCCTTTTTACCCTTTTAATTTAGTCCTGACACGACTCACACGCGCGTCCCGACTTAATTTCAATAATTCGCTTATTATTAACTCTCGTCCATATAATCATATATTACTTTTAATCACTAAGTAATATAAAGTATCAATCATATATTACGTTATTCTCTAGTAATATTCAATTCGGATTAATTCCAATTATTACTCATAATTAATTCCAATTAATTCCCATTTTACTTTTAATTAATCCCATATTAAAAGTCATTAAAATTACGAGGTATTATGTACTCCCCACCTTATAAAGGAATTTCGTCTCGAAATTTGGAAAAATTATACCAGATAAGAACAACTCTGGCTATATGTTGCGCATCGCATCCTTGCGCTTACAAGTAAACTACATTATACCACCCATACAGTACGCTATCAAATACCCTTAATAATGAACGCCTCACGTATGTTCATTTTAAACTCCAAGTTACCCTGTCATATAGGTTCTTGCCCAAGCCGTATTGTTTAAGTTTCACTACTTAAACTTTAGTTTAGATATTCGTTATCTAGTCTTCTACTATTCGCACCTTACTAGATGAATCGTTTTTAAGATACATACGATCTCGTCTCGCAAAGATCGCACATAAGTAGGTTATTTGTGAGTATATGTTTTATGCACATGATATACTAAGTACCAACTCATCTTTAATCATCGCAATAATACCTGGTCCCCCATATTTAACTAACAAGCAAAAGGAGAACCAGGCTTACCGTGCCATACCTCAACTGGAGACATGCCCAAAAGTGAACTTATATGAGTTTATTATACACAAACTCCACGAATGGAAGGGACTACTCTCATCCTCCCCTAAGATTCAAGGGTACAAATATAATTTATTTCCCAATATCTGAATAGTCCGCTTATTCTGCCCATTCTTCTACAGATGATAGGCCATACTCAATCACAACTCGGTACCTATAGCCTCGTGATCACTCTCCTAAAATCGAAAGACTATGATGTTGTCCCAATTGGACTCGAGATCAAGCGGTACCCCATGTAACCTCACTATCTCGATTATAAGGATCGGCGCATACTGTCCTGTATTATGATCAATCCTAACTGCCATAATGTGAGCTACTTTGGTCAACCAATCCACTATCACCCATATAGGATCATAACCCCTCTAGGAAGTAGTTACCTCCGCGATAAAAATCTTGGAATGCTTTCCCATTCTATTGGTTGAGAAATCCCCACTAGTTTCGGATGGTCCACTCTTTACCAACAGGCGATGACCCATTGCAAATGAATTTAGAAATATTTCTCTTCATTGCATCCCATCACCATTGTCATTTTTAACCGAATACATCTTATATTCTCTCAAATGTACCTCTAAATGTGATCCATGTGAGTTTGCCTCACTGCGTGTTAGAAGTCATTTTCCCACTCTAAAAAATTATTTTCTTGTGAAACATAAGATTCTGACAAATCTTACACAATAATCCTTGACTTCCCTGTTTAAAAGTTGTTGATTTCACACGAAAATCATAATCCACTTCCCTATTCAATCACCTAGGGCGCCCATACATCTTATGTCTCATGACTTATTGCACCAATAATATGTACCATTCGTAAATCGATTCTCGCGCACTTAGCATGCTGATAGGGTAGGAGTACACTCACCCACCCCACTAGTCATAACTTAATCACTCTTTTAGTGGCATCATTTCTCTATTCATAATGATACCAGGACTATGAGTCTCTTCTGACCTTAAGTCGTAATAGAATTATCACCTCTCAATTATATTCTTGTATATTTATTATGTCCAAAGTACAAAACCTATGTACTATCGACCAAACTTCTCTCTAACTCCCGACGTTCTCTAGTTTCATGTGTGTGATGTCTAGCAAAGAAAAATCCAAATAAGGAACCCCCTGATACACTACTACCTAACATAGTCGGTTGTCGAGATCCGTAAGACCCTCAATCCATAATATGTTACTTCGCACAATCCACATATGTTAAAAAAATATACTGATGCTCCTTAAAAATAATGTGAAACATGGCGCTCTCACTATCTCAAGTTCTCGGTGCTATATATATATATATATATAACGAGCTATATCTCGTTGCTCGATAAAGCTCACAATGTATCCAGAGTCATATCTGTAAATAAATTCTTATACACCGGGTTTACATATAACTAGACAACATACTCATTGAAGCCGAAGATACCATGAAATTTTCATATATATTTATAGGCCCAACCCTAATTCAGGTAGCGCCTCACCACAATAATATTACTCACTCAGAATATCCAGCACGATAGGCTTATCATTCAATCTACTATCATTTCAAGATTTGATAATTAATCACAACACATTACCATAATAAGCTCTACTTTGCGAACTCAAAGTATCAGGTAATTATAACAATAAAATATGTTCTTAGTTCCCACTCGGCTCACTCACGAGCTACATAAAAAAGGCCCATTATCAACTATAAATATGTTTGCAACCCGACTATTAAAACCAACATACCCACTAATCCCCAATCACTTGAACTAATCCTTTACTCACGATAATGAAACAAAACTTCATCAGTCTCTCTTGATCGTAGGGTCCCCGCATGCACTTCTCGCGACTAAAATAACCCACAATCACCGGCAATTGTTATACAGCTAGGATTTCACCCAATAGTTGTCGCATCCTCATTGTGGGCAAATTATTTTGTGCTACGACTACACGCCCATCATTGAAACATTGGTCCCAAATCTCTAGGCCTCAAATATGGCCTTACTGGCATCCCTTTTACTTCCTAGGCCCCATCGACCCTGAAATACAGTATGCTACAGTTGTTAAGGACCCCACTGGTCCTGCCTAATCCTCTTACTCTCAGGTTGAAAATTTCCTGGGCTAATTCTCTTAACTTAATTACTCCATTGGAAATTTCACTCCTCCAATTGTTATGCCCTACTGACATGGTTTACCGGGCCCAAACTTCTAGTATCACTGCTCAATGTGGACACATGCAATACTAGTAACCCCACTCTCTATACATAGGGCAATTTCCCTTTCACTGGCCCCTACTGACCATTTTGGGATGTCCTTCTCTCGGACCTGGCGATCTTTATTCCCAGTTGCCATTTTTGTTGTTCCTTTGACTCGACTGGTCCTATAGAACACATGCTTGACCTCGTTGGTCTTGGATAAATTCATCGCCACTTAGCTGAGATTTAATAATCATCTCAATTTAACTATATCCCCTACTGGGTATACCTTTCGGTGTTATTCATACTAGAATCGTTGAATTCAATCTTTTCCTTCAGCTAAATATCCCAACTCTCCTAGCTCCCCTTCTTCTAGAAGCGATGACAAATTTCTTGGAGACATCGACTCTCATCATCTTCGTCAAAATTTCCATTTTCACTTGAATATTTAATTCTCTATTTATTCCTCACAATGAACCTTGTCTTATTTTTTGTGTACCCTATTCTTCATTGGGTAAGGAATTCGTTAAGTGAGTTGACTACTCTCTCACATTGTTTTTTTTCTTGCCCACATGAGATATATTTCAAAATTCTATTCATATCCCGATTAAATATCAAATGGACGATTTCACAGTTGATCGATACTATAATGCCTCGCTTTAGCTTCCCACATGCTTCTTTGTATGTGATGTCTAACTCTAATCACTTCTCATGAGCAAAAAAATCTTCGCCTAATATTTTCAGATCTTAGCTGTTATTACACTTCACCCTACATAATTTCCTTTGGATTTCTTCCTTTACGAGAGTCCTTAGAAATCCCTCTTCCTTCACTGACAGTATTGGGTGAGTTTAAAATAGCTCAGACGTCATTTATGGTGGTTCTTGGGAAACTACATCACCCGAACGACTTCTTGATTATTCTCAGCCTGAACAATAATTTTGGTGGGTTCAATCTAAATCACCATTTCCAAAATCTTGTAAGTCTTCGGTTGAGTCCTCCTCCTGCTGTTCTTTTAACGACCCTCACTAGTCATTAATGCCCGATCGAGCTCGTATAAAAATTACATCACTTATATTTCCTAGCAGAAGCACGTAAATCGTAATACGCAGAGGAATACAACATCCTAATAACAGGGCTCTAAATCAAAGAACGCTACGCTGAAGCGTAGAAATCCGTACAAATCCTAAGGACGCTAGAACCTGATGCTCTGATACCACTTGTAACAACCCACTTAATTAAATACCAGGTGGCCAATCCTTTATCCAATTAATTCGAATTATTCAGTTGGCTCATTCTTAGCATCATTATCGAAAAATAGTTTTTCTTTCATTATTAACCACCTAATAATCAATTAAGATATTGTTAAAACTTTTAATTTTAAATAAAATTCCTTTTTTACCAATAGCAATCATTTATCATATGACCCAATCCACAATAATTAATAATAAATAATAACCATAACAACTTATTTAATATAACCGGAATAAACTTACCAGTTTAAAACAACTCAATACAAAAAACCAAGTTAAACCAAATGTATCCAAAACCAACATAAGTAAAACTAATGACTGAGATAAAGTGAAAATGACAAGGATCCATTGGCAAAATGCCATAGAAGAAAATAACTATAGAGTACAAGAATCAATAAATTGATGGATCTAATGCAAGGTCCACTCTTCAAAGCATCCATAGCGAATAAATGTGCAATCCTCTAAGTTGGACGTCCTGTGGCTGGACACATGATATATATATATATATATATATATATATATATATATATATAAGAGAAGAGAACATACAAGAGAAACGGGTCAGAGCCCGATTGTAAAAGATTTTAAAAATAGCAAGTGAATAAATGCTACAATTAGCAATTATTATATACATGTTAGATCCTCGGACTCTCACTTGAGATTCTCACCTCTCAACTAGTGTGAATGCCTAACGTATACCCAAATTATTCTAGTTACTATTCTCACTTTCACTATTGTATAAACTAATCATAGCCCTTATCTTTCCCTGCGTATTACCTACACAATACATGTAATAATTAAATATATTAATTCAATCCTCAATATAATTAAGTGTTCTCACACTAAATTAATTTCAGATTTCTTTATCTTTCATGTCGACGTAAATCTCACAATAGATAATATCACATGTATATATATGCATTCACTCTATTATATATAAACAATACTGCCCCCCGAGAAACAACTGCGGTGCACGTACTACTCTAAAATCTAGTCCCAGTACATCTCGTTATTGTATAACAGACTGTTGGTTCGGTGTATCCCTCGAACCACAAATATCAAAACACAATTATTGGAGGTGAACATAGTCCTAGATCTTTTGGGCTACGTACATACCTACGCACCCAAAAGATTGCTCAGTACCATTATTTTCACTAATGGCAACCTGACCTAAGCCCTATGTTCTGAGGCAAGAAGTCAAAAATCCCCTATAAGGCGCATCAGGATATGACTGCCCTCTATGCGCAAACCTCATGTCGATAGCAAGTACGCTAGGTATGTCATACACATAAATCATGAAACAATAAGTATACACTCAACCTATAGATCTATATAATAAGTTACAATGGTGTTTTCACTATTCATAATATGGGAAGACACTTCACGGTTCAGATCGAAGCCAACAAGGTTGGAAATGGAGGGTTGATTAACTTATATCCTGTAATAACCTTTTTACCCCTCAAATTTTTGGTTCCCCCTCTTTTGTTTCTTTCCATACTTACAATTTAATTCAAAATTGGGGGTATTTTGGTGAAAATGACAATGGTACTTTACTTCTCTCCCACTCACACAAACCCTACCTCGATTATCTCATTCTTTCCCCCGACAGATTTTGGCTCTCTCCCAACGAAAACCCTCCTCAGGTTTCCTTCCTTGGGAACTATTACCGCCCCCCGCATCCAAGCTTGCCGCCCTAAGGTAATCTCTCTTAGACACTCACACATGCAAATACATGAACCTGCCTTTGTTTATCATCTCCATCAGCCTTCGCGTCTTTCTCTCTCTCTCACGCTCTTACACACGCACACACACAAGAAATCACATATATGGTTAACTTTTCATTTTTTTAAATTATGATTTAGTTTTTTTTAGTTATAAACATAGTTGATTTATTATTTTGTTTTGAAATTTCAATTGGGTTTTTTAAGTTAACGTAGTTGATTTTTTGGTTTTGTGAAATTTTGATTTGGGTTTTTTTGCAACAGGTATATATAGCTTGCAAGAGGTATTTTGATTTGGTTTTTTTTAACATAGTTGATTTGGGGTTTTGCAATAGGTATATGGAGCTTGCAAGAGGTATAGAAGAGCTTGCAATAGGTATATTGAGCCTACAATGGGTATACACCATAGGAATTTTCAAATCTTAGTTTTAGGTTAGATTTCTATCATTTTAATTACAATTTTTGTTCATTTTAATTATATTCTATATTCTGGGGTTTTAATTAATTTTGTTTAGCTTTTTTTACAAAGTTATAGTTAGGTTTTCCCATTAGTTTTTTACAGATTTATATTATAGCTTCTTGACCATGAACTAACATTAGTCTCTTTGATCAGACAAGAATTTGCCCATCCTAAATCTTACACTGAAAGCACATCCTCACATTGCTTGGCCTCCACGGAATTGAGAATAATAGAACGAGCAGAGCCTTACGTCAAGTCATCTCCCATAGCCATGTTATGGAATTTTAATGTGGAATTTGTTGATCTTGCCCCTATATTTGCTTTGGCAATTGAGAGGGGATATGCACCCATCATGTTTGAGAAAATGCCCACATGCTATTAGAATATTTTTCCATATAGAAAATTTGTATACAAAGGATTTGTAGTATTAGAAAATATGTGTTATCTTGCATTTGTGGGGATTATGTTTTTTAGGGTGTATGATTATAGATTTTTCATTATTCATTCCTTACTATTGTGTTTTTCTTCATATATGCAGTTTTACAGTGTTAATCTCCAAGAGATGGACTTCGCTTCTTTCTGTGCGACCTCAACGGACAACTTCCATATGTTAATACAGATGCGGTGCGTGTAGTATGTTAATGACGTTGAAATTACTTACTGATATATGTTACCTCACAGTTTGATTAGCTGATATTGATACCATTCCAAGAGGCTATCAACAGAGAAAGGCCAATAAAATGTTGATACACTTTGTTTATGTTGATTAGTTTTAAAGTTAGAAATCATTCCTAGATTTTCAACAAAATGTTTTCAAGAAATTTGCACCTATAATTATTTTGAAGACGATAGATGGAAAATGGATACATTTCCATTTGTATTATGATGTTTCAACTTATATACTCCACTTATTAATTGATTTTCATTTTTTTAACAATACAGGTCTATAAAAACAAGATAACAATCTCAAGAGGTGGCAACTTTCGATGCAACGGTGTAACACAATGGTGATGGTTGATTTAGGAGGAGTGGGAAAAGGTTATATTATTTTCAATGGTGTTTTTTATGGGTTTGAGATTTAATTTAGTAGGAGATATAATTTTTTTGCTATGTCTTTTATCTGCTATGATTGTTAATTGTTAATGTTACCAGTGCATGTCTTTGTTCAGGGCCATTCTTTAGGAATGTGAACATAATTTAGTCTTAGGATAGGAAAAGTATGTACGGGTCCAGTTCTTCAAATCTGGTAGGAGTATAAACACTATTCAATTCTATCTGACTAAACTAAAATGATCGAATCGAGTGTCAGTTTTTGTTTTTTCAGATTTATATGATTGTAGAGATGTAGGTAAAAGTGAGGGTGTTTTTGTTTTCTAGACTTTGTTCCTTTAAGTAACCACTGCCATTTGTCGTATTTCAACTCATGAAGGTTTTATTGCTTTGGTATTCATTTATTGTAAAAGTATTTTTTAAGTATTAGTAATCATTTGATATGGCAATGTATTTGAACTCAAACACCCTCACTTTTTCGATTTGGTTTTATTTCCATTGGTATTCATTTTTTTTTCGATTTATACTCAACAGGAAGTACACTCATGGGGATTTTTTTATAATAGTATCCAACTTGGTGTAACTGGTGTAACCCATTCGAGTTCATCTGCAGTTCAGTGAAGTATGTTGAATACAATCATATAACTACGCATCTTCTTATACTTTTCTATCATTTTGAAGAAGCTAATGGTGAATCATAAAAAAATTGAAATGTACCTTGGTGTAGGATACTTAAGAAGCATAAGGGGAGCTTTAGTCACATTGAAAACAGGGCCTTCGGTTGCATTATTGGCTAAGGGTAATTTTGACCCTTTTCTCTCTTCAACATTGTCCTACAATCACTTTATACTTTCATCCCTTGAACATTTCATATGCATAGATAAGCCCCTGTACTGATTTAAGTTAACTTGCATTTTTTCCCGTTTTTATCAACGTGTGTGGTTTCTTCTCCCATGCGCAATACTTCAATTCAAACAAAATTTTCTCAAGATAGTGAATTTCATGGGTTGTCATAAGAGAGTTTGTTTGCATTCAACAACTAATATTTGAGTTCAATTGAGTACTTTCAATAAATCTCACTTCATATGCGATCGAGGCAGAGAAGATCAAGAAAAATTAGTATGCGTTGAATATTTTATAAGTATGCGTTTATATCTTAGTTTTTTAGTGAACAACAGCAGTAATTACTAATTTTTCATGTTTTTATTTTGATTCCCTTTCTTATCATATTTTTGTTTTGATTCCCTTTTTTTAGTGAGAAGCAGAGTTTGTTTCACCTCCCTCTCTCCAAGATCCCCAACATTAGTTATGATGCTAATAGAGGCATCTTTGTTGATCATAGGAGAAGAAATAAGTAGTTGAAATCACATCCCCAACATCAGTTCTGATATTTTCTTTTGATTTTGTTGGTTTGATATGCAGAAGCTTTGCCAATTTGGGAAGCTTCATCAATTTGGGAAAATTTTGATTCTTTAGTTTGATATCAAAGTAAGTCGGTTTCAATATCTAAAGATGCGAAGTTGGTTTGGGTATCTAAAGATGTGTTTTCGATAAGCCTCAACAATCATGTGTGTGATATTGCAATTTTGCAGATTTGATAATTTTTAAGTATTACATGAAAAATTCTCATTCGGTGATTCGAATAATCTAAATTTTCTTTTCAGTTAAGTATTAATACATGTGATTATAGTTTGTTTATATTCATTTGAATACATATGTGGTTGTTGTTGTAGATATTATGAGGTGTATTACATTACCTTTGTACACTACATGTTTCATCTAAATGAGATATTTTAATGGAATTCACATTTACTCTTAGTAATGTTTTATTTTTTGTTTCAAAAATGCAGGAATTTTGGTTTGAAGTTTTGAGGCATTGTTAATGTTTTTGAGGTATCTCATTTAATTGTAGTCAATCCCAAAGATTCATGATTTTTTCGAGGAATTTTGGTTTTATGTACAGGAAAGCATTTATTGCCCTGCTTTTTTGAATGTGATGACCTTCCTTTACATTACTTTACATGTTGTATTACTCAAATACATGTTCTATTACTCAAATACATGTTGTATTACTTTACCTTACTTTACATAATTTTTTTTCTAGATCTCAATGTTGACTTGAAAGCGGTTGTTGTATCTTGCAATGGTAATGTTGGCGCTGATCTAGAAGTTTTATGTCGTGAGGCAGTTGTTGTATTTGTAGCTTAGTGATGGATGACTAGAATCATGCTAAGTCTTTTGTTGGTACAATTATAACTAGTGGCGTTACCGTGGAAATACCAAAGGTCTCTTGGGATGATGATGGGGGATTAAAAGATATAAAGGTCCGTAACCTTTAGTCTCATTTTTCTCCTGCGTTTCTTTCATAGATCTCTGATATATTGAAATGTAACAAAAAAAAATCTCCAGCAACCTTTTGAGTGGCCTTTAAAACACTCTACTGTAATTTTGAGGCCGGGCATATCACCTATTCGAGGGATCCTTCTTCATGTACCTCCAGGGTGTTCGAAAAGTACCATTACAAGAGCTGCAGCTCATGCTACCCAAGCTTCTTTCTTTTCCTTGAGGTTTGATCATATTATAATCTATTCAACAAGATTATCTTATGAACCATAAAAACGCTTATAATTGGGAACTTAGAGGTAATTGGGATGCAGATTGAAGATCGTAACATAACAAGCATGATGTTGTGTCAACTTTAGTCTCATAGGGCCCAAATTAAAGTCATCTGGATAATGTTTAGTAATGGTGGGTTAAAAAAGGGCTTCATCCCAATTAAGAAAATATACAACTTGACATTAGGATGGATTATGAGTTGTGTTTTGGAGGGACATTCATTGACACGAAAAATGACAACGATTGAGAAGCACCATTTTTATTCTCTTTATATTATGCAACTGTTTATATATATATATCATGTGAAAATATAAAAAGGAAAAAGAAAGAAAAGGTACAAAAGGGACAAAAAGAGGACTTCAATATC
The DNA here is from genome assembly GCA_949130495.1 of Sambucus nigra. Classification (NCBI taxonomy): domain Eukaryota; kingdom Viridiplantae; phylum Streptophyta; class Magnoliopsida; order Dipsacales; family Adoxaceae; genus Sambucus; species Sambucus nigra. Next base: position 372,469,080 of record OX422216.1, read on the forward strand.
CTATTCACATTTACTTTTGTATGATATGCTGATAACACTTCAGCTTCAACACTGACTTCTTTAGTCTCCTCCATCTCACCACCATTTGTGTAACCGCTCATAACGACACTACAAGTGTACACATTAGGTTTCAGCCCCTACCATACATCACTTTCATAATTTTCTTTGGCTCTTCTATATCTCCAACCTTGGACAAGCTGTTGATAATTGAATATATATTTCAACACGAAGATTCTTCAAAGTATAGTTACTTTTATTTTCATAGAAAATATTTCAAATTTATGAGAACAATGATTGTCATTCATTTGAAAATAATGCATCATTTTTTGTTTTATTATAATGACGTTGGGTTGATTTTGTTCCGCTTCAAGGTACTTTATGAGGAAGCTTTGCCCATTTTTCACATTCTTGCAAACATGTTGTCGATCGAGGTCAAGGCCAGTTTCTCCGTATCAATATTATGGAATTAAGAGACCCTCATTTGCTCCTCCACATCGCCAATCGATCAGGTCAGCTGATGCGTCTTCAAATTGCGTTTTGTTATGCTCCATAGTCTGGAAATTTCATCGCAGCTGTTAAAAAATACCATTACTAGAGGAACTTCACCATATGTACCTTGATATTTCAAAATAAGATATTGAATCTACCACACATTTATTTCATGTTTCTCTTCTTTTTTTCAAAAATTTTATATCGTTAAGCCTCAAAAGACTGCAATTTCTTTTTCAAATGTTTTTCAAATGTTTTTCAAATGGTTTTTAAATGTTTTTTAACTTTAAAAACAGATGTGCGTGGCACATGTCACCGCATACAACCTTATAACTAACTCATTCAAAAACTCCCCTGTACACTGCATGTTTTTAGGCTCTCCATCTCTCCCTCTTTTTTGTTCACTCTCCATTGTTTCTATAGAGTGTTCAGACAATATTTTGAATTTGGTTATTTAGTGTAACAACCCTCTCTTTTAGGAGGCTAATTTTATATAAATTTATCGCATAAGGTAATTATATGAAATGTTGGATCTGGAGTAAATATTAATTGAACAAGATGAAAGTTAATATTTGCTAGATTGTTGCATATTTACTCCATGTGAAAGTAAATATCATTCGTTTGTGTGTTTTACGGTGTCATATGTTTTAAATGACATTGTGGTTTAAATGAAACCGCAACTCAAAATAATATATAAAATTACCGGATGCCATTTTAGAGGGCGTAGTCAGTCCTAAAATGTGCGAGACAGTCAAAATAAGTGCCATATTGTATTTTTAGGTTCCGGGCACTTTTGATTGGTTTTAAATTAAATGCGTATTTGGGAGTTATTTTAATGTGGTATAAACCATTTAAGTTGGAAACTTTAGACTTAAGCCCCGATTTTTGTCTTCTAAATCCCCTAATTTCCCTATTACATGTCTTAAACGTAGAGAGAAAAAGGAGAGAAAGAGAGAGGAAGAGAAAAGTGGAGAAAGAAGAGAGAAATTGGAGATTGAAGTTAGAGATTGCTTCTACCACCAAGAAATCCGAGATTTCAACTCTAAGGAAAGTTTTCTACTTGCTAATATATGATTTAAGATGCATAAATTGTATTGATAGTTGTGTAATGGAATCAAATGAACGAATATGGGTTTTATGGATTTTATGGCATTTTAACCCTAATCTTAGTTTTTGATGATGAAATTTTGGGTTATAGTAGTTGATAATCATGTAGAATGATTTAGGGTAGATTAATGTTGTTGGATGTGTGTTAAAATGGAAGAGATTTGAGATTTGGGGAAAATCTAGGGTTTATAACCCGAAATCCATTCTTGGCAAATTCGCAGGGGCAAATCGATTTGCCAAAGGGGTCAGCTTACAGGTCTGTTTGGACCGAATCGATTGGACCTAGCCGAATCGATTTGGTAGGTTAAAAAATACCAGGTCTTCTTGTCCGAATCGATTCTCTTTTTGGGCAAATCGATTTGCTAGGGCGAATCGATTCGGCCCTTGGGCGAATCGATTCGTTTTCCTGTTATTTTTGAGTTAATTTTATAACTCAATTCCTATCCATTTTCTTGAGGCATAGGACTTAGGAACCTTCTTGTATGAAGTAAACTTAGAGTCCTAGATTCCTAGATGAGTTAGTAAATTACCCTACAATAGAAATGGCTATGTGGGGGCTTTTCAAGGTATATGCCAATTGATGTTAGGGCATTCTTTTCTTCTAGTTGATTATTATGAAACTAGGAGTTGTAGTGTTATGTTTGGAAGACTTTAGAAGCTCAATTGAGCTATGTTAGTCTTGATGGTTTACAATAACTTCACAACAAATCTTGGGAGAATAAATTGAAAGTTTATTTATTCATCGAGGTTAGAACGATAAGATTATTAAGTATGGTTCCGTGTAAAATATGAGGTATTTACAAAAAAATAATGTTATTGATCATGGTTTCGGATAAAATGAAACATACATATGTAATATGGAAATGAAAATGTAATGGAAATGGTAATGATGATGGTAAATGATAATTTACTTAATCATGAATATGGTAAATGCTAATTTACTTAAACACACTTCTCTAAATGACATCATAAGGGAAGTTCGCATGAGAGGTGAAGCCCCCTGGCTAGTGAATGCAGGGTGGATATAGTCCTAGGCCATATGAGTGATATGTTATGTTTTCTGCGCTGGTGAGGAGATTTCGGGTGTGGTCTTGACTCTCCCGCAGGTATATGGCCGCTTCCCGACGTCTTGCGTTGTAGGTGCCCAGGTGTCGTAATTGATAGGCCTCAGAAGATGATGGTCATTTAGGGGCGCGCCCAGTGGGGAAACTCGAAGGGGCGGTCTTAGAATCGTTATATGTATATAAATATAACAATTCATAATCAAGTGGGACTTGATGTATGAGAAATGCCATAAAGAGTATGATGGAGTGCCATAAAGAGCACAATGAAATGCCACAAAGAGCATTTAGTGATGATTATATTCCTGATAAGGAATGGAATGCTAGAAAGAGCATAAAATTAGTGATTATAAGTTCCTGATAAGGAACATAACAATGAAATGGAACGGTATAAAATGATGGAGGTTTTTAATTAATGTTAATCATATTCTTATGTATAATTAAATTTAAATTTATGATCATCTGATTCCCTTAGTTCATACATTAAAACTGTGTAGGTAGATTTTTATCTCTTTTTCTAGCATGATTATCTATTCATAATTGTCATACTTTTTATTCATCTGGTGATCATATAAAATCGGGCCCTGAACCGTTCATATTTGTTGTTGTGCATGCATCTTGTATCCGCTCGGGTACTTCGCCACAAGGACGCCTGTTCTGACTTTCCTATTCCGGTGTCTTTGGCGAGCCGTGATGCTTTGCGGGTATTATGGGACATATTGGAATAGACGTCGTCATTCTTGTACTCTAGTTACGATCAAGTCTTTTATTCGGGCGTGAGGCCCAAGGTTTTGTAATTGTCTAATGTAATGTATTATATAATTTATTGAATTTGTTTAATACTGTTGTAGAGTCTGCTGACCGACAGCATATTCGGTCCTTTTATTGTATACTTGTTGTTATTGTAATATATATATTCTTGGGGTTTCCACTTTCTTTTCAGTATTGGGTTGTTTAAATTCTTTCTTTAACTTTAAAACAAAATTTTTGGCAACCCGTTTTTTGAAATATTGGATGGTTATCCTAGATACTTTTTATATTGTTGTGATCCTGAGAATGATTCCATCCATGATTCCTATTATATTGGAGTATTGGGCTGGCCACCCCTTATTTTGGTGAGCGGGTTCTCACCGATGGTATCAGAGTATCATGTTCTAGAGTCCTTAGGTATCTGTGTGGACGCGTTACGTTTTTAGCGTTGCTTTTGATTTGATATAGAGCCTTAGGATTAAGATCGTTGATTTCTCTTGCGAGATTTTGTTCTTCTTCCATGAGGTAGAACCCATAGAATCTTTTGCGTATTCGTGTGAGATTCATAGGTCGATTGAAGAAGGGTTCCAGGGAAGGTTGTTGTGAAGGCGTCACGAGATGGAATTAGTAAGAACTGTAAATTGTGGTCGGGGATGAGGACTGCTTTGGAGGTCGCTCCCTTTTTGTAGCATTTCCTTATCTTCCTACTGCAACTACCAATTACAGTGGATTTAGTTTTCCAAGTACCTCTAGAATCATAGAGTGGTACTAAGCTTGAGATTTAAAGCAACGTTAAACTGAAGTGGAGAAGAGCCCATAATAAGGACCACATGCTGAAGTAAGAGGGAGGAGATGCATCCTCAATTGGTGGATGCATGGGGTCCAAGAGATTTGTCCTGGAGTGGGGTATAAAAGTGCCCAGATGAAAAGTATGGAGTAAAATCCTTCACCCGTAGGAGTAGTGTTAAGACGGTGAGAACGTAGTCACCACATTTGTGGGAGCAGGAAGTTTGGCCCATGGAGAAACCTGGTGGACCTTTTCAACAGCGTGTTTCTCTGGGATAACTGGACTGAGGAGAAGATGGATTCTCAAACATTCACGCGAGGTTCGGTCAGAGGCCGATAGTGAATAAAGAGTTATACGATGAGGGAGGCCGTACACCAAAGTAAGGTAAGTATAAGGAAAACAGAGCCCTTCAGTGGGATGATAGGCTCCGTAATAAGTGTCGTAAACACTTATGAAGGAACAGTGTTCATGAAACCCCATTGGGGGATATCCTTCATCCGCCAGGGGAGAATTCATTGAACTAGTAAGGGGATGCCGGTTGTGTTCCCTCTTTTATTGAGGAAGAAAAAGGGACTGCGTGGGCAATTATTTTACAGTCAGGGTCAGAACAATGGCTATGACGTGGAGTGTAGAACCACTCATTTTGATTCTGTTGATTGGAGATCAAGGGCAAACATAAAGTGCCTATTTGGGGAGTTAATGGAAGTAATATTGGTTCGGATAAGACTCGAGTACGGTGTCTGAGAACCATTAGTATTGCCCGGGGTGATTGGCATAAATATTGGTGGGAATTCCACCTTAGTAGTGGGTGGTGCATCCCCCATGATAAGATAGAGTAGTATTGTGTTTTCTCTTTATTCGGGTGTGTATATCGAGCTTGTGGTAGTATCGGCACTATTATAGATAGGGTAACTATATTATTTTCGTGGTAGGGAAGTTTTATATTTTCCTTCACTCATTATAAGGTGAGTGATGATATTTTAAAAAGTATTATATTTATTATGTGTTACCTGGTTTGAGTGTTTGATTGTTTGTTTGCATTGTATGTGGTTGTTATGCCTTATCTCCACGACCAACATGGTTAAGTAGTAATGCATAAGATGGGTTCCTTGTTTGGATTCCTCTTTTGCGGGACGCTCCATGCGTGAACCTTAACGACGTTGGGAGTGGAGAGATGCTACTTTTCCTTTCTCTTATTTTATTTTATTTTGTTGATTGAGAGTTGGGTTGAAAGGTTTATCCGAGAATCACGTAGTTGAGTGATTAAGGGCTACTAAAGTGCGACATAGAAGCATTGTATATAGTTCTGTCCTCTGATCGATGTGAGGGAGACTGAGTTATGAAGTCAAATTGAGACTTCTGGTTAAGCCTTAATGAGAAGGCTATTTAAAAAGATGTATATATATAGTGGGATAAATATTTGAAAGACTTTACAGAAAGTAAATGTCCGAATTGTTGAAATCATTGATTATTAGAATGGTAAGACATATAAGTAAAATCTTATTAATAGGGTTGTGAGTTAAAAATCTTACTAATCCGGATCATGTGTCTCAGACCGTTATATCTTGATGACCGATGATGCGAGGTAGTTGTATAACGGGAGGGTTCCTTGTTTGGATTTCGCTTCGGCGAGACGTCCCATGCATGAAACCGAGCGAATGTCGGAAGTTAAGAGAGGTCTTGGGCACTAGGGATATACTTAGTGTCATACGTATACGACTTAGATAGGGTATATATAGATCGACCTTAGTATTATTAGGATGGAAGGATTTTAGGGCATGTGATGTTGATTGAGGAAGGTTGTAGGGAGTTGAACACAAATAGGTTGTGGGTTAACTCTAAGAGGGATTAGGTCCCTAGGAACGAGAAGTATGGAATATCGAGGGGTTTGGTAGGTTAGGCCGAAGGAGATGAGGCCTTTCTCAGATAGAGCGTTACGTTGGTAACTTAACTTTCAAGGAATTAAAAGGATGAGTTGACTTTTGCTCCTGAGCCCATGTTGTTAAGCTCGAGGGTGGATTTAATGAATAAGTCTCTGCCAGGAATGGGGAGTAATAATACTGGAGCATGGACCCGTTGTTTATGCGTCTCTTAAGCATCAACTTTGTGGGAAGTATTATTCCACTCTTGAAATGAAATTCATTCCAATAGTGATCGCCTTAAATAAATGAGGTACTACTTCCTGGGCAGGAAATTTGGTCATTCTCGCGAGTAACAAGTGGTTGCAATGTGTAGTGGGAGGAATTGAGTTGGTGTATGAAGTTCATAAAGGACTATCTATTGGAAATTTCCTTTCGCTAAGGGAATGCGACTGGGGTAGTAGATGCGTCGAGTAGGAAAACCCATCGGAGTTATTAGGGAAGGCAAGGAAAGATAAGTAGAACGGGCATAACTCGGAGGACTTTGTAGTAAGAGCATTCATGTCTATGACTGACCATTTAACCTAATCGTGTGAAGAAGAGTAGTAGTGGAACGAATGAGGGTATATTCATAGACGTCTTCATTGAGTTGTCGGCACCGCATTGGTCATGATCCTATTTGAGAAAATTGTTGATCGTTCGACCAAATCGTTGCTTTTTGGGCCATTACGAGTGGACCGAGACTAAATATTCATGTCGAAGGTCTGGTAAAGTTTCCATGAAGAAATGGGAACCGTACGAAAATGGAGTATATCTTACCACCCTAAAGTGGATGAAGAAATGGAGGAAGTTAACCTAATTTGTAAAGGCATACCTCGAATGTGCGCCTTAGGATACATAGCTGATGGAGCGGTAGTTTGTATAGATGGAAATTTCTGTACAATAATTTGGATTTTTCCTAAGGTATGGCACTGTGAGTGGCCGGGTGTAACCGGTTGAGTAATTTGCATACTCGATGTATGGAACCAGCGGATAATATGTTCCTTGGACTTGGAGTGGTCTCGGAACATTTCTTTAAGGATTGGGCTTTTTGAGCCGTATATTTTGAAGAGCCACGCCTATGCGAAGAGAAATTGAGTAGCGTTGAGGTTAAGCCATTTAGTGTTGGTGTGAGTATCCCTGAGGAGGGATGTAACGTGATTCAGGAGGCAAGGCAATTTGTGCCGAGTTATGTAGTATCTCCTTCCACTGTAGGACGGTAGGATTGATGGTTCGTGATGAGCGATTTGGTTCTATGTTAGAGCACAAAGGATGTAGACTGAGATCAATAGTGATGACCTTAGTCCGAGCCCATTTGGGACACCACAATAACGGGGGGTTTATTGAGGGTGATAGAACAATAGTTTAGAATAGTATACCCTTTATATGATTAGGGTATGCCAGAATTTTGAGGGCAAAATTCCCTCATAATGGGGGGAGTATGTAACAACCCTTACTTTTAGGAGGCTAATTTTATATAAATTTACCGCATAAGGTAATTATATGAAATGTTGGATCTGGAGTAAATATTAATTGAACAAGATGAAAGTTAATATTTGCTAGATTGTTGCATATTTACTCCATGTGAAAGTAAATATGATTCGATTGTGTGATTTACGGTGTCATATATTTTAAATGACACTGTGGTTTAAATGAAACTAGAACTCAAAATAATTTATAAAATTACCGGATACCATTTTAGAGGGCGTAGTCAGTCCCGGAATGTGCGAGACAGTCAAAATAAGTGCCATAATGTATTTTTAGGTTCCGGGCACTTTTGACTGGTTTTAACTTAAATGCGTATTTGGGAGTCATTTTAATGTGGTATTAACCATTTAAGTTGGAAACTTTAGACTTAAGCCCCAATTTTGGTCTTCTAGATCCCCTAATTTCCCTATTATATGTCTTAAACGTAGAGAGAAAAAGGAGAGAAAGAGAGAGGAAGAGAAAAGTGGAGAAAGAAGAGAGAAATTGGAAATTGAAATTGGAGATTGCTTCTACCACCAAGAAATCCGAGATTTCAACTCTAAGGCAAGTTTTTCTACTTGCTAATATATGATTTAAGATGCATAAATTATATTGATAGTTGTGTAATGGAATCAAATGAACGAATATGGGTTTTATGGATTTTATGGGGTTTTAATCCTAATCTTTGTTTTTGATGATGAAATTTTGGGTTATAGTAGTTGATAATCATGTAGAATGATTTGGGGTAGATTAATGTTGTTGTATGTGTGTTAAAATGGAAGAGATTTGAGATTTGGGGAAAATCTAGGGTTTATAACCCGAAAGCCATTCTTGGCAAATTCGTAGGGGCAAATCGATTTGCCAAAGGGGCCAGCTTACAGGTCTGTTTGGACCGAATCGATTCGGCTTGGCTGAATCAATTCTGTAGGTTAAAAAATCCCAGGTCTTCTTGTCCGAATCGATTCGCTTTTGGGGCGAATCGATTCGGCCCTTGGGCGAATCGATTCGTTTTCCTGCTGTTTTTGAGTTAATTTTATAACTCAATTCCAATCCATTTTCTTGAGGCATGGGACTTAGGAACCTTCTTGTATGAAGTAAACTTAGAGTCCTAGATTCCTAGATGAGTTAGTAAATTACCCTACAATAGAAATGGATATGTGGGGGTTTTTCAAGGTATATGCCAATTGATGTTAGGGCATTCTTTTCTTTTAGTTGATTATTATGAAACTAGGAGTTGTAGTGTTATGTTTGGAAGACTTTAGAAGCTCAATTGAGCTCTGTTAGTCTTGATAATTTACAATAACTTCACAACGAATCTTGGGAGAATAAATTAAAAGTTTATTTATTCATCGAGGTTACAACGATAAGATTATTAAGTATGGCTCTGTGTAAAATATGAGGTATTTACAAAAAAATAATGTTAATGATTATGGTTTCGGATAAAATGAAACATACATATATAATATGGAAATGAAAATGTAATGGAAATGGTAATGATGATGGTAAATGATAATTTACTTAATCATGAATATGGTAAATGCTAATTTACTTAAACAGACCTCTCTAAATGACATCATAAGGGAAGTTCACACGCGAGGTGAAGCCCCCTGGCTGGTGAATGCAGGGTGGATATAGTCCTAGGCCATATGAGCGATATGTTATGTTTTCTGCACTGGTGAGGAGATTCTGGGTGTGGTCTTGACTCTCCCGCAGATATATGGCCGCTTCCCGACGTTTTGCGTTGTAGGTGCCCAAGTGTCGTAATTGATAGGCCTTGGAAGATGATGGTCATTTAGGGGCGTAATTGATAGGCCTTGAAAGAGCATAAAATTAGTGATTATAAGTTCCTGATAAGGAACATAACAATGAAATGGAACGGTATAAAATGATGGAGATTTTTAATTAATGTTAATCATATTTTTATGTATAATTAAATTTAAATTTATGACCATCTGATTCCCTTAGTTCATACTTTAAAACTGTGTTGGTAGATTTTTATCTCTTTTTCTAGCATGATTATCAATTCATAACTGTCATACTTTTTATTCATCTTGTGATCATATAAAATCGGGCCCTGACCCGTTCATATTTGTTGTTGTGCATGCATCTTGTATCCGCTCAGGTACTCCGTCGCAAGGACGCCTGTTCTGACTTTCCTATTCCGGTGTCTTTGGCGAGATGTGATGCTTTGCGGGTATTATGGGACATATTAGAATAGACGCCGTCATTCTTGTACTCTAGTTAAGATCAAGTCTTTTATTCGGGCGTGAGGCCCAAGCTTTTGTAATTGTCTAATGTAATGTATTATATAATTTATTAAATTTTTTCAATAACGTTTTAGTGTCTGTTGACCGATAGCATATTCGGTCCTTTTGTTGTATACTTTTTGTTACTGTAATATATATATTCTTGGGGTTTCCACTTTCTTTTCAGTATTGGGTTGTTTAAATTCTTTCTTTAACTTTAAAACAAAATTTTTGGCAACCCATTTTTTGAAATATTTGGTGGTTATCCTAGATACTTTTTATATTGTTGTGATGCTGAGAATGATTCCATCCATGATTCCTATTATATTGAAGTATTGGGATGGCCACCCCTTATTTTGGTGAGCGGGTTATCACCGATGGTATCAGAGGATCATGTTCTAGAGTCCTTAGGAATCTGTGCGGACGCGTTACGTTTTTAGCGTTGCTTTTGATTTGATATAGAGCCTTAGGATTAAAATCGTTGATTTCTCTTGCGAAATTTTGTTCTTCTTCCATGAGGTAGAACCCATATAATCTTTTGCGTATTCGTTTGAGATTCATAGGTCGATTAAAGAAGGGTGCCAGGGAAGGTTGTTGTGAAGGCGTCACGAGATGGAATTAGTAAGAACTGTAAATTGTGGTTGGGGATAAGGACTACTTTGGAGGTCGCTCCCTTTTTGTAGCATTTCCTTATCTTGCTACTGCGACTACCAATTACAGTGGATGTAGTTTTCCAAGTACCACTAGAAGCATAGAGTGGTACTAAGCTTGAGATTTCAGGTAACGTTAAACCGAAGTGGAGAAGAGCCCATGATAAGGACCACATGCTGAAGTAAGAGGGAGGAGATGCATCCTCATTTGGTGGATGCATGGGTCCAAGAGATTTGTCCTGGAGAGGGGTATAAAAGTGCCCAGGTGAAAAGGATGGAGGAAAATCCTTCATCCGTTGGAGTAGTGTTAAGACGGTGAGAACGTAGTCACCACATTTGTGGGAGCAGGAAGTTTGGCCCATGGAGAAACCCGGTGGACCTTTTCAACAGCGTGTTTCTCTGGGATAACTGGACTGAGGAGAAGATGGATTCTCAAATGTTCACGTGAGGTTCGGTCAGAGGTCGATAGTGAATAAAGAGTTATACGGTGAGGGAGGTCGTACACCAAAGTAAGGTAAGTATACGGAAAATAGAGTCCTTCAGTGGGATGATAGGCTCCATAATAAGTGTCGTAAACACTTCTGAAGGAACAGTGTTCATGAAACCCCATAGGGGGATATCCACCATCCGCCCAGGGATAATTCATTGAACTAAGGAAGGGGAGGCCGGTTGTGTGCCCTCTTTTGTTGAGGAAGAAAAAAGGACTGCGTGGGCAATTATTTTACAGCCAGGGTCGGAACAATGGCTATGACATGGAGTGTAGAACCACTAATTTTGATTCTGTTGATTGGAGATCAAGGGAAAATATAAAGTGCCTATTTGGGGAGTTGATGGAAGTAATATTGGTTCGGATAAGACTCGAGTACGGTGTCTGAGAACCATTAGTATTGCCCAGGGTGATTGGCATAAATATTGGTGGCAATTCCACCTTAGTAATGGGTGGTGCATCCCCCATGATAAGATAGAGTAGTATTGTGTTTTCTCTAGATTCGGGTGTGTATATCGAGCTTGTGGTAGTATCGACACTATTATAGATAGGGTAACTATATTATTTTCGTGGTAAGGAAGTTTTATATTTTCCTTCACTCGTTATAAGGTGAGTGATGATATTTTAAAAAGTATTATATGTATTATGTGTTACCTGGTTTGAGTGTTTGATTGTTTGTTTGCTTTGTATGTGGTTGTTATGCCTTATCTCCACGACCAACAAGGTTAAGTAGTAATGCATAGGAGGGGTTCCTTGTTTGGATTCCACTTTTGCGGGATGCTCCACGCGTGAACCTTAACGACGTTGGGAGTGGAGAGATGATACTTTTCCTTTCTCTTATTTTATTTTATTTTGTTAATTGAGAGTTGGGTTGAAAGGGTTAGCCGAGAATCACGTAGTTGAGTGATTAAGGGCTACTAAAGTGCGAGATAGAAGCACTGTATATAGTTCTCTCCTCTGATCGATGTGAGGGAGGCTGAGTTATGAAGTCAAAGTGACTTCTGGTTATTCCTTGACGAGAAGGCTATTTAAAAAGATGTATATATATAGTGGGATAAATATTTGAAAGACTTTACAGAAAGTAAATGTCCGAATTGTTGAAATCCTTGATTATTAGAATGGTAAGACATATAAGTAAAATATTATTAATAGGGTTGTGAGTTAGAAATCTTACCGATCCCGATCATGTGTCTTAGACCATTATATCTTGATGACCGATGATCCGAGGTAGTAGTGTAACGGGAGGGTTCCTTGTTTGGATTTCGCTTCGGCGAGACGTCCCATGCATGAAACCGAGCGAATGTCAGAAGTTGAGAGAGGTCTTGGGAACTAGGGATATACTTAGTATCATACGTATACGACTTAGATAGGATATATATAGATCGACCTTAGTATTATTAGGATGGAAGGCTTTTAGGGCATGTGACATTGATTGAGGAAGGTTGTAGGGAGTTGACCACAAATAGGTTGTGGGTTAACTCTAAGAGGGATTAGGTCCCTAGGAACGAGAAGTATGGAATCTCGAGGGGTTTGGTAGGTTAGGCCAAAGGAGATGAGGCCTTTTTCAGATAGAGCGTTACGTTGGTAACTTAACTTTCAAGGAGTTAAAAGGATGAGTTGACTTTTGTTCCTGAACCCATGTTGTTAAGCTCGAGGGTGGATTTAATGAATAAGTCTCTGCCAGGAATGGGGAGTAATAATACTGGAGCATGGACCCGTTGTTTATGCGTCTCACAAGCATAAACTTTGTGGGAAGTATTATTCCACTCTTGAATTAAAATTCATTGCAATAGTGATCACCTTAAAGAAATGAGGTACTACTTCCTGGGCAGGAAATTTGGTCTTTCTCGCGAGTAACAAGTGGTTGCAATGTGTAGTGGGAGGAATTGAGCTGGTGTATGAAGTTCATAAAGGACTATCGATTGGAAATTTCCTTTCTCTATGGGAATGCGACTGGGGTAGTAGATGCGTCGAGTAGGAAAACCCGTTGGAGTTATTTAGGAAGGCATGGAAAGACAAGTAGAACGGGCATAACTCGGAGGACTTTGTAGTAAGAGCATTCATGTCTATGACTGACCATTTCACCTACTCATGTGAAGAAGAGTAGTAGTGGAACGAATGAGGGTATATTCATAGATGTCTTCATTGAATTTCCAGCACCAAATTGGTCATGATCCTATTTGAGAAAATTGTTGATCGTTCGACCAAATCCTTGATTTTTGGGCCATTACGAGTGGACCGAGACTAAATATTCATGTCGAAGGTTTGGTAAAGTTTCCACGAAGAAATGGGAACCGTACAAAAATGGTGTATATCTTACCACCCTAAAGTGGATGAAGAAATGGAGGAAGTTAAGCTAATTTCGAAAGGCATACCTCGAATGTGCACCTTATGATACATAGCTGATGGAACGGTAGTTTGTATAGATGGAAATTTCTGTACAATAATTGGGATTTTTCCTAAGGTATGGCACCGTGAGTGGCCTGGTGTAATCGGTTGAGTAATTTTCACACTCGATGGATAAAACCAGCGGATAATATGTTCCTTGGACTTGGAGTGGTCTCAGAACATTTCTTTAAGGATTGGGCTTTTTGACCCGTATGCTTTGAAGAGCCACACCTATGCGAAGTGAAATTGAGTAGCGTTGAGGTTAAGCCATTTAGTGTTGGTGTGAGTATCCCTGAGGAGGGATGTAACGTGATTCAGGAGGCAAGGCAATTTATGCCGAGTTATGTAGTATCTCCTTCCACTGTAGGACGGTAGGATTGATGGTTCGTGATGAGAGATTTGGTGCTATGTTAGAGCACAAAGGATGACTGAGATCAATAGTGATGACCTTAGTCCGAGCCCATTTGGGACACCACAATAACGAGGGGTTTATTGAGGGTGATAGAACAATAGTTTAGAATAGTATACCCTTTATATGATTAGGGTATGCCTGAATTTTGAGGGCAAAATTCCCTCATAATGGGGGGGTATGTAACAACCCTTGCTTTTAGGAGGCTAATTTTATATAAATTTACCGCATAAGGTAATTATATGAAATGTTGGATCTGGAGTAAATATTAATTGAACAATATGAAAGTTAATATTTGCTAGATTGTTGCATATTTACTCCATGTGAAAGTAAATATCATTCGATTGTGTGTTTTACGGTGTGATATGTTTTAAATGACACTATGGTTTAAATGAAACCAGAACTCAAAATAATTTATAAAATTACCGGATGCCATTTTAGAGGGCGTAGTCAGTCCCGGAATGTGCGAGACAGTCAAAATAAGTGCCATATTGTATTTTTAGGTTCCGGGCACTTTTGACTGGTTTTCTCTTAAATGCGTATTTGGGAGTCATTTTAATGTGGTATTAACCATTTAAGTTGGAAACTTTAGACTTAAGCCCCAATTTTGGTCTCCTAAATCCCCCAATTTCCCTATTATATGTCTTAAACATAGAGAGAAAAAGGAGAGAAAGAGAGAGGAAGAGAAAAGTGGAGAAAGAAGAGAGAAATTGGAGATTGAAGTTGGAGATTGCTTCTACCACCAAGAAATCTGAGATTTCAACTCTAAGGCAAGTTTTCTACTTGCTAATATATGATTTAAGATGCATAAATTGTATTGATAGTTGTGTAATGGAATCAAAAGAACGAATATGGGTTTTATGGATTTTTTGGGGTTTTAACCCTAATCTTAGTTTTTGATGATGAAATTTTGGGTTATAGTAGTTGATAATCATGTAGAATGATTTGGGGTAGATTAATGTTGGTGGTTGTGTGTTAAAATGGAAGAGATTTGATATTTGGGGAAAATCTAGGGTTTATAACCCGAAAGCCATTCTTGGAAAATTCGCAGGGGAGAATCGATTCGGCCCTAGGGCGAATCGATTCGCCAAAGGAGTCAGCTTACAGGTCGGTTTGGACCGAATCGATTTGGTCAGTTACAGAATCCCAGGTCTTCTTGTCCGAATCGATTCACTTTTTGGGCGAATCGATTCATTTTCCTGTTGTTTTTGAGTTAATTTTATAACTCAATTCCAATACTTTTTCTTGAGGCATAGGACTTAGGAACCTTCTTATATGAAGTAAACTTAGAGTCCTAGAGTCCTAGACGAGTTAGTAAATTACCCTACAATAGAAATGGCTAAGTGGGGGCTTTTTCGATTATATGTCAATTGATGTTAGGGCATTCTTTTCTTTTAGTTGATTATTTTGAAACATGGAGTTGTAGTGTTATGTTTGGGAGACTTTAGAAGCTCAATTGAGCTATGTTAGTCTTAATGGTTTACAATAACTTCACAACGAATCTTGGGAGAATAAATTGAAAGTTTATTTATTCATCGAGGTTACAACGATAAGATGTATTAAGTATGGCTCCTGTAAAAATATGAGGAATATACAAAAAAATAATGTTAATGATTATGGTTTCGGATAAAATGAAACATACAAATGTAATATGGAAATGAAAATGTAATGGAAATGGTAATGATGATGTTAAATGATAATTTACTTAATCATGAATATGGTAAATACTAATTTACTTAAACACACCTCTCTAAATGACATCATAAGGGAAGTTCGCGCGCGAGGTAAAGCCCCCTGGCAAGTGAATGCAGGGTGGATATAGTCCTAGGCCATATGAACAATATTTTATGTTTTCTGCGCTGGTAAGGAGATTTCGAGTGTGGTCTTGACTCTCCCGCAGGCATATGGCCGCTTCCCAACGTCTTGCGTCGTAGGTGCCCAGGTGTCATAATTGATTGGGCCTGGAAGATGATGGTCATTTAGGGGCGCGCCTAGTGGGGAAACTCGGAGGGCCGGTCTTAGAATCGTTATATGTATATAAATATAACAATTCATAATCAAGTGTGACTTGATGCATGAGAAATGCCATAAAGAGCATGATGGAGTGCCATAAAGAGCACAATGAAATGCCACAAAGAGCATTTGGTGATGATTATATTCCTGATAAGGAATGGAATGCTAAAAAGAGCATAAGATTAGTGATTATAAGTTCATGATAAGGAACATAACAATGAAATGGAACGGTATAAAATGATGGAGGTTTTTAATTAATGTTAATCATATTCTTATGTATAATTAAATTTAAATTTATGACCATCTGATTCCCTTAGTTCATACTTTAAAACTGTGTTGGTAGATTTTTATCTCTTTTTGTAGCATGATTATCAATTCATAACTGTCATAATTTTTATTCATCTGGTGATCATATAAAACCGGGCCCTGACCCGTTCATATTTGTTGTTGTGCATGCATCTTGTATCCGCTCAGGTACTCCGCCGCAAGGACGCCTCTTCTGACTTTCCTATTCCGGTGTCTTTGGCGAGCCGTGATGCTTTGCGGGTATTACGGGACATATTGCAATAGACGCCGTCATTCTTGTACTCTATTTAAGATCAAGTCTTTTGATTGGGCGTGAGGCCCAAGCTTTTGTAATTGTCTAATGTAATGTATTATATAATTTATTGAATTTCGTTAATATTGTTGTAGAGTCTGTTGACCGACAGCATATTCGGTCCTTTTATTATATACTTGTTGTTATTGTAATATATATATTCTTGGGGTTTCCACTTTCTTTTCAGTATTGGGTTGTTTAAATTCTTTCTTTAACTTTAAAACAAAAATTTTGGCCACCCGTTTTCTGAAATATTGGGTGGTTATCCTGGATACTTTTTATATTGTTGTGATGCTGAGAATGATTCCATCCGTGATTCCTATTATATTGGAGTATTGGGTTAACCACCCCTTATTTTGGTGAGCGGGTTGTCACATTTAGTACGTTTACTTGTTTGTGTGATTTTTCCCCTTAAATGATGTGATTTGTATTAGTTATTTAAAATCCCAGCAATTGAATACTATATTTGTGATTTGTGAGTAAGTTCTTCATTCGGGAAAAATGCCAAGATCTGTCCTTAGAATACATGAATGTGAATTTTAATATATGTGCATTTGATGATGGGAGTACCTGAACTACTTAAGCTTTACGCACATGGTTCTTTAATTTTGTTTTCTTGAAACATTGATTTGTATCAACCTCTGTTAATAGTGTTATGCTATATTATTGGTGTTAATAGTGATTGCCATTTTTCTCTTTCTAATTTTTTCAGATTGTGAACTCCATAGAGGGCATCATGATCCATCACTATGTTAAAGTCGCCACCAATGATTGGAGTTTATTTTGATGAAACTGAGATCACTCTTATTTATTAATAAAGGTTAACAAAACAAAATAACATTTAAAATCATTTTTAATTCCATTAAACTATATGAAGACCTAGATATTTCAAAATAAGTAGAGAAAATCCCTCTAACCAATGGCCTAACTTACTGTTTTTAGTATATACCGACACTAACCAAGGGCGAACTGTAGGTATGTCAAGGCCTTTTGAAAACTAACTAGTGTTATTGATTGAATTGTGGGGTGAGTTTCTAACGAGCTTTCTAGCAGTAGCTCCATGTAGTTTCTTAATTATTTTCACACAAATACTAAGCTTAACAATTAGTATGGAATTTACGCCATTAGTTCCAGGTCATTAGCCATTTTATGGAATTATATTCTGTTAGTTCGGTGTATATATATATACTTTTTTGGGCCACGCATTCTAACAACTATAGAATTTAAATCATAACTGCCTTGGGCAGTGTTTACCTCATATCGACTCTACTTTAGTATCACAAGTTTCAGATTTACATGTAATAAATCATAACTGCCGTGACCACGATATATTTCCATCCGTGTTTTTTCACTGATGGTTTTGCATTTATTCCCTTCATTTTATTTGTATATTCAAAACATGGTGGAAAAAGGAGTCGATTATTGCAAATGTGGTAGGGTAAGCTCAAGTGGATGGTGATGAGGTCTCGCTTTTCGAATTTCACAACCTAGCAGATAATAAAGATATCTTCATAATGGAGACTATTAATAGCTTTTGGAAATTGGGTGACGAGCTTTGAGGACAATCGAAAGTATCAAAGGGTCACAAGTGGTCAATGACTGCTTTAAAGCGGCAACTATCTTATTTACCGCCACGATACCGAGACTCTGTTCAGGCAATAACATCAGGGTTACCTCTATTTCTTTACAACTATACTACTCATCAGTTGCATGTAATCTCTTGAGGAAGTGACTTTTGGGGCTTCTAACATCGATCTAATGGCTTGGGAAGATAAAAAGTATAAAGGGTAGTTGAAGTTCCCCGCTCAGGTAAGGATTTGCATTAGGAAATGCTGCAAAGCCTTGGAGGAGGATGCATTTAGACTGGTGTTTTTGTCTCTTATATGAATGCTATCGGAGTTGACCCATATTGATAATTTTGTGACTGTAGAAGAAGAACCTTAATTTTGTTGAAGCATAACCTTCACTATTTGATATTTAAATGTTTTATGACGTGAAATGCGTGGCTTGCTGCCAAGTACGGTGGTCCTCTTGCTTACTTAGATACTGTATATGGTAGACAAGAATGTCGAATGATATATCCTTCCTTCTATTATTTCCATTATTAATGGTATTTATTTATAGTTTTACTTGGGCATAATGTTCTTTCATTTTAGTTATGTTGAACACTTGATGTCTCTTGCATAAGGTAATTGTGCTTGAGATTTATGATTTTTTGCGTATTATGTGTTGTTTGTTTATTTAGCTTTTGTAATTTATGAGTTCTAGATTCTAAAACAATGTTATTTTTTATTGTTTAGCTCATGCCCGAAAGGAGACAAACCCAACAGGAGTGATTAATTGAGTATCCTAGGTGGTCCGTGATTTTAGGAATGTAAAAGACGTGGAAGAGGATCACTTCAATAAACAAACAATTCTGAACCGCGTAACTTGGAAGAAATTAGTGGAGAACAACTACAAAGTTAATTATGATCCGGCAACGTTCAAGAACTTTATTGAATGAATGGGGATTGTTCTAATGTAGTGGGATAGTTACAAAACAGAGAGTGGAAGAAATGTCCAAACAAATCTATGCCCCTTTCGAGCCTGATGTAGCAGAAGTACTGCAGCTGTTGAAGGCATTAAATTTTCTTGAAATTGGTTTTAACAATATTGAATGGACATGGATTGTTCAAACGTAGCGGGGAAGTTACAAAACAGAGAGGACTGCCTCTCTATAAATGTAACGGTGCCATAACGATGTCATATGCTCTTATTTTGGCACACAATGCCATAACAATTTTTTTTGTACCCTCCTTGAGATATTTTGGCAACATTTGTTTTTAATACGATTTTTGGTATGTAATACAGTTTGGACACGAAAGGGGCCTTGAAGAAGGTCATAGAATATTTGAAAACTATTAACATATAAGACTCGGGTTGAATCCGGAGGTATACACGGTGGTGGAAAAATATTTGTTGATAATAAAGAGGCAACAATCATATATGGGAGGGGAGCATAATAAATGCTACACTTTTCGTCCCAAATTAACAATTCTGCTTTTCTTTTGGTATTTCCAAAATTAATAGTCCACTTTATTTTTTTAAATGTAATTAGTGAACCAAATTACATGATAATGAAAGACTCTCAATCCTGGCCATTGATTGTGTGTATTCTCAAAAGTCATTGTTTTTCAATATAACAACTATTAGTTTGGGGTGAAGGTAGTATGTGTGTGTTGTAGGAACGATAAGCATGTTACATAGGCAAATATATCTAAGTAAATTTAAGTATATCAAAGTAAAATTGACCACGATTAAATATTTTTTGAAAAAATGTCTGGTCTTTTAGGAAAATTGGTAATGATTTATACTTTGGAAAATTATATATAATACAAAACTTTATGACTTGACCTCACGAGTCATATTTGGGAGAATTGTCATTGTGCCTTCAGGCACGGGCATACCCTAGTGTGTGTTTGTGTATATATATATATATATATATATATCCCATATTACAAGTCTCATACGTAGTATACTTATATCTCGAATATCCTACGTATCATGGTATTTCAAACCTCAATTAGATTATAGGTATTCGCTCCACCTATATATATATCAACAAATGGGTATACTCTCATCCTATATACAAATCCCACATGTATTATATTTCAAGTTTATCCCATAGACTAATAATTCACATGTTATTCACATTTCTCATTACTCGTAACATATCTTATTAACCGAAAGGATTTAGTTAATTATTCCAGTAGCTACCTTTAACTCATACTTATTGGTCCAAAACCCAGACTCATTATAATAAGCCTGGATTATATTTCAATTCTCAATAATCCTTTTTTTCGATAACGTTACAATCTGATTATAAATAAAAATTACAATTTTTAGGCTTTTCGGCTCCGATTTTGAAAATAACTTAAAACTACAAAGTTGTGAAAAACGTGATTTTATGCAAAAACTCTCGAGCACACTACCAAATTTCACTTAAAATAGTCCTAACATTATCATACAATGTTCGTCCTTTTTCTACATATTTGTACCTACGAGTTGTAACATACTTCATCCTCAAAACCTCCACCAAATTATCCCAAACTCCTTATAATTCATCCCAAATGATATACCCAAGTATGTACATGATTTATAAAATCAAATCATATTAAAATCATCATGGAATTTCGATGAATCTTACTAATCTTATTTTAAATTTAAGAAAATCTACATGATAGAATTCTTTTAAAAGAACACATATAAACCCCAAATTCTGTCATCAATTAAACCCAAACTTTCATGGTGTTAATTCTAATTTCATCAAAGGAATAATCCTAAATAATTTCTATTTCAAGAATTACATCGAAATCATCAAATTTTCTTCTTTGATATATAGTTTTCATGGATGTTTACCACTCCTAATTTAACATGGATATTATACTCACTAATTGGAACAAGAATTACACTTTCCTTAAGGTGTAAGTTTTATCATTTGGTGAAGATGTATGTAGAAAACTTCCTCCTTTCGAATCACTTTTCCGGTGGTACTGCAAGGTGGTGCAACCCTTGATTTGCTCTCAAAACTCCTCCTCTTCCTAGAATTCTCTCCCTTCCTCTCCTTAGTCTTTTGGTAAATGATATCTTGGTTTCACACATTCTAATCTTAAATAATAAAACTTCAATCCCGCAGGTACTATTCACATCCCCCAGAAAATGATCAAAACACCCCTCCAAGGTGTTCTTTTGGTTACCAATTGACCCTAGACCCAAATCAAACCCCCGAGTAGACTTTTCTGCCTTCCCTTTCGAACTCAACGGCACAGTTGAAATGACCGTATGGATGACTTAAAAATAATTTCCCTTTTTCCCCTTTTAATTTAGCCCTGACACGACTCACACGTGCGTCCCGACTTAATTTCAGTAATTCGCGTACTATTCACTCGCGACCATATAATCATATATTACTTTTAATCACTAAGTAATATTAAATATCAATCACATATTACTTTATTCGCTAGTAATATTCAATCCGGATTAATTCCAATTATTATTCATAATTAATTCCAATTAATCCCCATTTTACTTTTAATTAATCCCATATTAAAAGTCATTAAAATTATGGGGTATTACACGTCTAATCTCCAAAACAAAAAATTTAGACTATATCCAAAATAAAAATTTCCATATAAATATTGCATGTCATGTTGTGATTATTTTGGTAGGGTTCGTTTTTCGTTTAAGAAAACATTTTTTGGTGTGCCACTTTTACTTGGATCATGTTTGAAATAGGTAAAAAAATAATATTTTATTTCATATCGTATTGTGTCGTGTGGTGCTACTTTTATTTGGATCGTGTTCGAAATAAATAAATAAATAATATTTCATGTTGCCATATTTATTTTGGTCTAGTTATTGTGACACCCCGCTTAATATAATAACGGGTGGCCAGCCCTATACTACAATTAATCAGGAATCTCAGATGGATCATTCTCAGCATCTACTGACGATACTAAAATAAATAAGGCACTATAAAAGCGGATGTCAAAATAATTAAATAAAACGTGCAACGGACAACAAACCAACAATATAGAACTAATGGGAAAGGTAGAAAGCACACAAGTACCAAGATAAAAGAAAGTTCTCAAAGTATAATAAACCAAGTACACAAAAAGGAAAAGAAATACCCGAATATGCTATCGGGTCACAAACAATAAAACATCTGTAAAGAAGAAGTATAAACAGCTACAAATAACCGTTGGGTATAAACACGATATACGACATGAATCCTACCTAGATTTTCAAAGGAATAGAAAGAGACTATAAACTAAATCCCGCCACAGTCCGTAACTGCAACGGCTCCCAAGACTGTGGATAGAAAAGAATCTGGTATCCTTGTGGTGGGACACCTGTAGTAAATTATATATATATATATATATAGAAAAAGAGAAATATAAACAGGTCAGAGCCCGAGGTATAAAAATGTTTGCAGTAAGTGTGTTAACTGTGCATAATATATATAAATGCACTATTTCATAATTAAAGTGGATTCGCTCTCTCGTGAAACTCCCAAACTCACCTTTCATCTACACTGCACACCTAATCGTGTCCTGGAACTGTAATTAAGTTATCCCACCCACTTAAAGAAAACCTACCTTACCATACGCACCACCTATACCCGCATGACCTTGTATCCTAATATAACCCAAGAATCCTTTCAATTCTAATCGCACCTAAATATATATACACATATATGCCTTACTAGGCTCTAGTGGTTCCAATTATTAACTTACACCAGTTATAAGTCTTAATACGTCACACACTAACATTAAGCTTCAATATAAGAGTTTATTCTCTAAACAACATACATTCGAGTAATAAGGACAAAAATTCTCTCCACTCTCAACAATGCACTGCGTTTCGTGCGTGCGGCATCTCGCAAAGCGAAATCCAAATAAGGAACCCCCTCGATACACTACTCCTTGACAATGTTGATCGTAGGGATCCATTATGTCATCTACACCAACCTTATTACTACAAGTACTTAAATTATTGAATACTATATCTAAGAACATAATTAGAATCTTTCTCTTACTCCTTGGGGTCAATATAACCGCAATTGTATCTAAGTACGATCCTTCAACCCTGATAAACTAGTACACCAAAAATTACCCAAGATGTACATACTAGAAAATTCATATCACCTTCACCTAGAGGAGATATATATATTACTCTAAATATATATAAGCAATTATTCATTCCTATAACCACGTATACATAACACACATAATTTACACTTTTCAATACACATAACATAAATGGTTATAGGATACCAAAATACTGCACCATGCTATCATCTTCCAGGAATTTCTCACTTTCTCCCGGGGTCACCACCTATCGGACTATTATCACACTTCCATGGCGATAAAATTAAACCTAACGTATGGCAAGCGGTCATAGTTCCTAACCGGAAAGTGAGAACGACTCATACCCAAGAATTCTCACCCCCAAAATAAAATCACACAAATAAAAATAGACGACTAAGACCTGGGGACTATCCACACCCAGCTCCTCAACCCAGGGGATCACCCTCATCGCGTAACTTCCCATGATATCATGTGACGGGTATGCTTCACACAATAAGTATATATATCATTCACACTATATATTTACATCCATATGATCACATCATATAATCAAACCTTCACACACGGTATAGATATTCACGCCACGAGTACACATACACACATGCACACACACGCACACACACACACACACACACACATACACACACATATATACATACACTATCTCTCATCAGTATGTATGAGAATTTATAAACTCGGCTATAAGTGTACATAATGCTCAATATGATAGCCATTGTTCTAAGCGTATTAACTTAATTCGTTATACAAATACGATCCCTCACTTGAAGTATATTCATCCATTTCCCTATGAAATGAGTAGTCTTCCAATATATCCAACATTAAGGTTATTAACCCAAAGTTTAATGTATGTAACAATCACTACACATCCCATCTATATCCGAGAGCACATCGATATATCTAATAATAATCCTGACTATAAGTTTACACTTAATTAATTGTCTGCAAGCCTCTAGCTAAATATTAAATTCATTTTATGATCCCATCATATATTGGGACAACTGTAGTTAACCACGCCCCGATATGTGTAAGCTATCCCGACGATAAGTATGTTCACAACTATTGGTCGGCAATACGTTAAATCACTCTCATTTTAGATTATGGCTCACTGGCTCATTATGAACCTTTAACACTATTCCATTTGACTAACTCCCTAAGTTTAATGTCGCCAAGGATACATGACTTCTCTCTTATTTGTCTCTCCCAATCAAATCTAGATAAAGTCCTATCGCTCAAATGATTCGACACAAAAGTCGGCATATGAATTTCACATTGCACCATCACAATCTCTTCGAAGAATCCTCAACCTCACATCATGTATTGACTTACTTCTAGTCTCCCAATTGGACTCCCATACCTAATAATTTCCCACTGCATCGACGCGAAAATCTCCAATGCATTCGAATGTATGTTTCCCCAAACTAGCTCGATATTTCCCCACCATCAAAACATGTGAGAAACTCCCAATGAATCTCCAAAATGTACTTCTCGTGCCATAATAGGATGTTCCAATTAGAGAAACTCGGTTGAAATGGATTACAACTCATTCTAGAAAAATATAGCAAAGTAGCCTGGTTTTCGAATCGATTCGGCCCCTCCGAATAGATTTGGTCCTAGCAGCGAATTGATTCGTCCCCAGCGAATCGATTCGGACCAACTAGACCTGTAAGTATGTTACATACCGAATAAATTCTCAAGGGGCGAATCAATTCATTCCTAAAGACCTGGTGCTTTTGCAACATGGTGAATCGATTCGCAAGGGGCGAATCGAGTCGGCCTGTTCAGCAAGCCACAAAATGGGGTAATTTGTCCAAAACCCAAACTTTACAAAATCCAATTTATACCCCTTCCAACCATCAATCTTCATTCCAAACATGTTCTCAACATCAAAACTCATCCTATATCTACTCCCCTTAATTTATACACCCTTGAACCCATGTATAAACATCAAATGCAAGGTTTAATACCCAAAATCTAGGTTTTGCTATTAATACCCAAAATCCAATTCTTTTGTCCACAAATTATGAAATAACATACAAAAATGAAATATTTAGAAAGATTAAAGACTTGCCTCGAAGTTGTAGAGGTTGAATCATCCTCGAGATCGCATACGGGCCGAAAATCTCCAAGCTTTCTCCTCTCTCTCTCTCTCTCTCTCTATCTCCTCCTTTCTTCTTTC
Source organism: Sambucus nigra (assembly GCA_949130495.1). NCBI lineage: Eukaryota > Viridiplantae > Streptophyta > Magnoliopsida > Dipsacales > Adoxaceae > Sambucus > Sambucus nigra. Next base: position 372,494,256 of record OX422216.1, read on the forward strand.
TTTCTTTCTTTCTTTCTTTCTTTCTTTCTTTCTTTCTTTCTCTTTCTTTCATCTCACAATGAGATAGGCTGAATTCGTAATCCTCTTAAACCTTTAAAACATAAATCCCAATTTTAAATGATAATACACACTTTAAATGACTCATTTACTCCAATTCGAGTCAAACTTACTCAAAAATATTTCGAAACTGAAATAAAACCCAAGGACAATCATTTTGACTATCTCGACCCATCCGGAATGAATAGTGCACTCAAAAGCGTCATCCAGAATACTTTATAACATCCTCAATTTTTGGACCTCAATTTCCGAATTCTAAAATTCTCCAATTTAAATATATTTTATTTGTCCCAAAAATTTAATTTCTCAGTCCCAAGGTCACGGGGTATTACAGACTCCCCCTTACAAAAAAATTTTCCTCAAAATTTAAGTTATGCCTAGGACTTTGATTCTCATCTAGTCCTTACATCTACCCTCAAAATCACTATACCCATCTCTCCTGCTTCTCACATCGAGCCATATTAACTTTAAAATCAAACTAGCTACCCAGGGCACCCATACACCCTGTACCCGAGCTCCACTCGTAAAAATATAACCCGACTCCACTAGCCTCATATCATAATATAACTCTCAACAGTATAACCAGCTATAACATATTATGTATATAAATATTTGAAATTTCTAATGGTTGAACCCTTCTCAATTCCTGACATTTGTAACTTTCATGCGGGGGAGGTATCGTGAGCGAAATCCAAACAAGGAACCCTCCTAACACACTACTGTGTATCTATGTCAGGTATTGAGATCAGTCAAACCAAGGTTAAGGTTTTATAAAAGATTTTTGAATCAAAGATTTTTCCCGAAGACCTATATAGAAATATAATATAAAAGAATTCCATGTATTTTGACATGTCAAACAAACACCTTATGTTCAAAACACAAGCCCCTAACTAACACAATACTCTCACCAATACCTAGTTCCCATAACTAGCGTAACCATGAGCTAAATTCCCTGTTCAATAATAATCTGCAAAACTCTGAACCTCCTCAGTGATACAAATCCTTTACATCACATCAAAGCATCGCCGCAAGATAAGTCCTTCCCTCATTGGAATACTACAATTACCTGCCATAGCCTATCTATAAGACAATAACCTTATAACCACTACTCAACAAACCTTATCAGTCCTCACTTCCGAAATTCAATAGCATAACTCTACTAGCTCCTCACGAGACGGTCTCTTTTCCCAAAAGACGCCATACAAAGGTTGTACTTACTCACTCCTTCCTCCAATGAAATTATGTACACACTATGGGTGTAACGGCTAACTACTCATTATACTTTACATGCGACGTTTTGAAATACCGCATAAAGCCTGACCTAAATCCAAAGAAAGGTATTCTACTTTATAGTTCCATAATTCGATTGTTTCACTTCATCCCTGGGTACCTCTACTCTTTCTAAGAAAAGCCCTACTTCCTAAGGCCTAACTCTCCTCAAAGAAAGATCCTCCCAAAAATTCTTCCTAATCATCCTGAAGGAAAAGGCGCTGTTGCGACCCCCGACAACTCCTTCAGTCCTACTCAAAGGACCCGAAATCTCTAAATTTCTCACTCCCTTCTTAATGAAAACTAAACTCCTAACAATGGAGAAATGCCACATCACATTTCAGTAAAAATCAGCAACATCGGTTTTCCTAATCAAATGCTAACAAATTCATCAATCTAAACCTCCCACGGGCTTCACTATTCGCTTCTCCTCAATACTTACCTAGTCGAGCACAAAATTTTCCATTCGAGTAAATTCTCCTTCCTACTCGACCACAGTTAGATACCCTTGAGTCACCGCTAGAAATATCCTCCTTGTCTTCGCCTGAGTCGAGGAAAGAAAGTACCTCCAATCAAAGTGTACCCAAAATCTGTTATGGGTATTGCATCTATCATCTTACCCCTTCCTGGATGACTTATTCTTGGCGACGTCTGAGACGAAAGAAACTGTGTCATAACGTCGTTCAAGTGAGTACACCTCGTAGAAGAAGATAAACGTAGTGAACACAACAATACTAATAATTGGGCTCTACATTAAGAACGCTTGTGGAAAAATGCAGAAAACTCGCACAGATCCTAAAGACATTAGAGCTTGATGCACTGATACCATCTGTGACACCCCGCTTAATATAATAACTGGTGGCCAGCCCTATACTATAATTAATCAGGAATCTCAGATGGATCATTATCAGCATCTACTGACAATACTAAAATAAATAAGGCTAACTACCCAAAACTATAAAAGCGGATGCCAAAATAATTAAATAAAATGTGCAACGAACAGCAAACCAACAATATAAAACTAATGGGAAAGGTAGAAAGCACAAAAGTACCAAGATAAAAGAAACTTCTCAAATTAAAATAAACCAAGTACACAAAAAGGAAAAAGAAATACCCAAATATACTGTCGGGTCACAGACAATACAACATCCGTAAAGAAGAAGTATAAACAGCTACAAATAACCCTTGGGTATAAACCCGATATACGACATGAATCCTACTTAGATTATCAAAGGCATAGAAAGCGACTATAAACTAAATCCCGCTTCAGCCCGCAACTGCAACGACTCCGAAGACTCTGGATAGAAAAGCATCTGGTATCCATGCGGTGGGACACCTGTAGTAAAAAGTATATATATATATATATAGCAAAAGAGAGATATAAAAAATTCAGAGCTCGAGGTGTAAAAATATTTGCAGCAAGTGTGTTAACTGTGCATAATAAATATAAATGCACTATTTCATAATTAAAGTGGAGTCGCACTCTCATGAAACCCCCAAACTCACCTCTCATCTACAGTGCGCACCTAATCGTGTCCTGGAACCTTAATTAAGTTATCCTACCTACTTAAGGACAACCTACCTTACCATATGCACGTCCTATACCTGCATGACCTGCCATCCTAATATAACCCAAGAATCCTTTCCATTCTAATCGTACCTAAATATATATACACATATATGCCTTACTAGGATCTAGTGGTTCCAATTATTAACTTACACAAGTTATAAATCTTAATACGTCACACACTAACATTAAGCTTCAATATAAGAGTTTATTCTCTAAATAATATACATTCGAGTAATAAGGACAAAACTTCTCTCCACTCTCAACATTGCACTACGTTTCGTGCGTGGTACGTCTCGTAAAGCGAAATCCAAACATGGAACTCCCCTGATACACTACTCCTTAACAATGTTGATCGTAGGGATCCATTATGTCATCTACACCAATCCTATTACTACAACTACTTAAATTATGAATACTGTATCTAAGAACATAATTAGAATCTTTCTCTAACTCCTTAGGGTCGATATAACCGCAATTGTCTCTAAGTACGATCCTTCAACCGTGATAAACTAGTACACCAAAAATCACCTAAGATGTACATACTAGAAAATTGATATGACCTTCACCTATAGGAGATATATATATCACTCTAAATATATATAAGAAATCATTCATTCCTATAACCACGTATACATAACACACATAATGTACACTTTGCAATACACATAACATAAATGGTTATTGGATACCAAAATACTGCATAATGCTACCATCTTTCAGGAATTTCTCACTTTCTCCTGGGGTCACCACCTATCGGACTATTATCAGACCGCCATGGCGACAAAATCAAACCTAAGGTATGGGAAGAGGTTATAGTTCCTAACCGGAAAGTGAGAAAGACTCATACCCAAGACTACTCACCCCCGAAATAAAATCACACAAATAAAAATGGACAACTATGACGTTGGGACTGTCCACACCCTGCTCGTCAAGACAGGGGCTCACCCTCATCGCACAACTTCCCATGATAGCATGTGCCGGGTATGCTTCACAAAATAAGTATATATATCATTCACACTATATATACACATCCATATGATCACATTATATAATCAAACCTTCACACACGGTATAGATATTCACGCCATGAGTGCACACACACACACACACACACACACACACACACATATATATATATATATATATATACACACACACACACACACACACACTATCTCTCGTCCGTATGTATTAGAATTTATAAACTCGGCTATAAGTGTACATAATCCTCAATATGCTGGCCGTCGTTCCAAGCGTATTAACTTAATTCATTATACAAATACGATACCTCTCTTGAAGTATGTTCATCCATTTCCCTATGAAATGAATAGTCTTCCAATATGTCCAACATTAAGGTTATTAACCCAAAGTTTAATGTATGTAACAGTCACTACACATCCCATCTATATCCGAAAGCACATCGATATATCTAATAATAATCCCGACTATAAGTATACACTTAAATAATAGTCTGCAAGCCTCCCGCTAAATCTTAAATTCATTTTATGATCCCATCATATATTGGGACAACCGTAGTTAACCACGCCCCGATATGTGTAAACTATCCCGACGATAAGTATGCTCACAACTATTGGTCGGCAGTACGTTAAATCACTCTCATTTTAGATTATGGCTCAATGGCTCATTATGAACCTTTAACATTATTCCATTTGATTAACTCCCTAAGTTTAGCGTCGCCAAGTATTCATGATTCTCTCTTATTTGTCTCTCCCAATCAAATCTAGATAAAGTCCTATCGCTCGAATGATTCGACACAAAAGTCAGCATATAAATTTCACATTGTTTCATCACAATTTCTTCAAAGAATCCTCAACCTCACATCATGTATTGACTTACTTCTAGTCTCCCAATAGGACTCCCATCCCTAATAATTTCCCACTACATCGAGTCGACAATCTCCAATGCATACGAATGTATGTTTCCTTAAACTAGCTTGATATTTCCCTACCATCAAAACATATGAGAAACTCCCAATGAATCACCAAAACGTACTTATTGTTCCATAATACGATGTTCTAATTCGAGAAACCCGATCGAAATGGATTAAAACTCTTTCTAGAAAAATATAGCAAAACAACCTTGTTTCCAAATCGATTCGGCCCCTCTGAATCGATTCGGTCTTAGCAGCGAATCAATTCTTCCCCAGCAAATCGATTCGGACCAAATGGACCTGTAAGTCTGTTACATACCGAATCGATTCACAAGCGGTGAATCAATTCGGCCCTAAAGACCTTGTGCTTCTGCAACATGGCGAATCGATTCACAAGAGGCAAATCGATTCGGCCTGTTCAGCAAACCACGAAATGGGGTAATTTCTCCAAAACCCAAACTTTCCAAAATCCAATTTATACCCCTTTCAATCATCAATCTTCATTCCAAACATGTTCTCAGCATAAAAAATCATCCTATATCGACTCCCCTTAATTTATACACCCTTGAACCCATGTATAAACATCAAATGCAAGGTTTAATACCCAAAATCTAGGTTTTGCTATTAATACCCAAAATCCTATTCTTTTGTCCACACATTATGAAATAACATACACAAATGAAATATTTAGCAATATTAAACACTTGCCTCGAAGTTGTAGAGGTTGAATCATCCTCGAGATCACGTACGGGCCGAAAATCTCCAAGCTTTATCCTCTCTCTCTCTTCCTTTCTTCTTCTTTCTTTCTCTTTCTCTCTTTCTCACAATGAGATAGGCTGAATTCGTAAGCCTCTTAAACCTTTAAAACATAAATCCCAGTTTTAAATGATAATATACACTTTAAATGACTCGTTTACTCCAATTCGAGTCAAACTTACTGAAAAATATTCCGGAACTAAAATAAATCCCAAGGACAGTCATTTTGACTATCTCGACCCATCCAGAATCAATAGCGAACTCAGAATCGTCATCCGAAATACTTTATAACATCCTCAATTTTTGGACCTCAATTTCCAAATTCTAAAATTCTCCAATTTAAATATATTTTATTTGTCCCAAAAATTTAATTTCTCAATCCCTAGGTCATGGGGTATTACAATTATTTTTAGTTAAAAACATTGAATTGTACCTATTATACTTGGATAGAGTTTGTGATTGGTAAAATAAATTATTTCATGGCATGCTGCATCGTATTGTGTCTTGTTTATTTTGATCCATTTCATTTTCAATAAAAAAAAATTCTAGTTACTTTTATTAAAAAAAATACTTTATTTTATACCACTTTTACATCGATAGTGTCCATGATTGATTAAAAATATTATTTCATCTCATGTTGGTCTTATTAATTTTAATATGATTCTTTTTTAATTCTTTTTTTTTGTATTGTGTCGCTTTTATTCCTGTCATGTTCGAAATGTTTACAAATTCAAGATATTAATTTTCCACATGGACTATGAATATATACACACGAATGTATAAAAATCCTTTAAGAAAATATTGCACAGCGAAATTTTATTTTGCATCCTTTGTATAAATATTTCATTACATCTTATATCCATGATAAGGAAACAATGTAATGCTAAGCGGATGAAAAATGGAAGGGGGGATTAGATTTCATACATTTATGTAGTTATTTTCACACATTTTATTCTCAACTCACATAAGGATCCAACAGTACTAACTTTGTAAATTATACAAAGAAATTATAACCAAAAAGAAGAAAATAAATAACACTCTAGTTTTTATATATTGAGGAGCACACAAAAATTGACCAATAATAATGCATCTCACCTTCAGATCCAATAACAAAAATAAAATAAACCCAATAGATTTACTTTTACCAAAAATATAGAGGATTTAACAGGATACCAGCAGATTGCCCTTAGATCCGTGATTCGTTGAGCCATAGTACCATAAATTGTTAGAAATTAAACAGGATCATTTCTCAAAACACCCATCACAATAAACACCAACTCAACATTTCAAGAAAATCAAGATTGGGATGCACCAGTAAATAAAGTATTAACAGAGTTAACTCGACATTAGGATTAAACTCATGATACATTTAAAAATGTAAAAAAGAAAAAAAAAATCATGACCCCCCAACCTAATAACAGAATATCCTACAAAAATAATAATTGTCAAATGATTTGAACCATCTCAATCCGATATCCTCCAAAAATTAGAAATATATCTCCCCGGATAGAAATATAAGAAACAATACAACATTTAAACTATAATCTTTAAAATGGAAAAATTACATGGGTGAGACTTCGATTTGTAGCATTTACGAAAAATATAGTACAACAAAAATCACATTTGATCGAAGATAAACCTCATCGCTACAAATCGGAGATGGGTTGTTGGGGGGGAAAATTCCATGATCGAAGGTAGACCACGTCGCTTCAATAGAAATAGAAAAAGAAAAAAGGCTTGAAAAATAGGAAAAAATAGTTGTCCCCAAAAATCTATAGAAAGACCACATCGCTAGCTGAACGATTTTTGTTTAAACTTTTGTCCCCAAAAATCGCCTTCATCATTGATGGAATAATCAAATATGTACGAGTTATCCCCCAGCCACCACATACAACCTGCATAAGTTTCTCGAACGAGGGTAGCAGATCTTCAAAAGACGAGCTCAAAATAATAAACTGTTAGCCATGAAGTCAAACTAAGATACTTAAAGTCCTAATATCCATGGTAGCATATCTGATCAATAATGTTCGAAAGGTAACCTCAAACGGATTTTTCATGGCTCTCAAACCCTTGTTACGGATTTTGAGAGAGAGAGGGAGACGGGTTTTGAGAACCTAACACATGTCTCATCTACTTTTCTTGGTTTGTGTTCAATATAAACCCCAAAAGTGGGGAGAGAGAGAGACAGAGCGAAATGGGTTTTTGGTTTGAATCACTTTTCATGTCTCCAATTTTGAGATTTGTTTATGGTGATGAGGAGAGAGAGAAATAGGCATACATGCTGAAGAGAGAGAAGGAGAGAAAAATAGGCATGTAGTTTTCAAATAATGGGTGGCTAAGAGATTGAGGGGATGTGGGGTAGACAGAAGAGAAAGACAGAGTTCGTGAAAGAAAGATAGATAGATAGATAGATAGATAGATAGATAGATAGATAGATAGATAGATAGATAGATAGATAGATAGATAGATAGATAGAGAGAGAGAGAGAGAGAGAGAGAGAGAGAGAGAGAGAGAGAGAGAGATAAATGTTTAAGCGGGATCAAAGGGCTTTGAATTAAAAGTGTAAGGAGATGTGTGAAATTGATTTCGGCGGGATAATGAATTTTGGTTAGCTAATCTGAACCGTTGATTTTTACATTGGAGAATGTGGCCAAATGTGAGCCCTTATTGTGCTTTTATATTTTGAGATTTCAAAAACCATGCTATCATATATATATAGAAAGATAACTACACTAACAATTGCATAATTAATAATAGTATAAATATATATGTAGCAAATATGTCAATTGTGCATAATATAAAATGAAAATATTGATAATATAAAGTAATAGTAATAGTTATAAAAAATATATGAGGTGATAACATGTAAAAATATAATTTACAAAAATATAGTATTTATACAAATAGTTAAAAGAGCTATTGTATTTTAAATATTATATAATAAGAAATATTTAGATAATCACTTAATAAATATATATTTGGAATCATCAAAATCAGTATATTAAATCAAACAAAAATGTACTCTAATTAAAGTTAAACTAATTACATGTTAATTAAAGGGTTATATACATTTTCGTTTAACAATATCAATCCGGTGTGGGTTTGGGTTTTAATAATAAAACTCATTACGGGTTTAGGGCGGGGCAGGGCAGGGTTGTTATTTTCCTAAACAGTTCAGGTTTGGGTCTTGAACCCCCCACCACCAACAAACTCGCCTATTACCATCCATAAGCTCTATGTGTGTCCCTGGTAAAGTTCATCCACCCTACATGTGTCCTTAAGATTAACTGTGTGATTAATCATCCTATTAACATTCGTGGTTAATGGACTTACTCCAGTAACTATAAAAGGAAGTCTCCAAGAACTTAAAAAATAACCCCAAAACTCAACATTGATATAGTTTCTAAAATCTTTCCCCTGAGCTTGGCTGGAGACTCTTTAATTAAGAGCGAGTTACTCAAAGAGATGGTTTTAAAAGTGGCTTTCAGATCTCAAAAAATCATCCTTCCCCAACATAAATCCATCGATCTAAAGTTCTTAGGTAGAACCTCTACCTGGCAGTAAGACCTCAAAACCCAACATTGATTCAGTTTTTTAACTTTCTAAACCCCGAGCATTTCTGAATCTCGATTTCTATCAAAAATCCCAAGCAAAGCCTAAACTTTCCAAAAAAATTCTTCTTAGAAATATAGAGTCAAATTTTTGTCCACACCCCGCAAAAGTCGATCAAATATTTTAAATGAAGCTTTGTGCATCTGAATGATGCCATTTCACAGGGGACACTACCTTATAAAAATTTGGATCCCGCTACGAGGGTAAATAAAATCTAAAGACATTTGGAGTCAATATCATAAATACAAATTTTCTTGTAGAACTTTACATATCTATTTAGACTATCTAAACTCGACCCCTGATAGGGGACCGAGTATGCACTTTACAATGTTTATATTTCAAAGCCTGGTTTTTACCCAACACCTTCATTTGTTGAGCAATATAAACGTACTCATATTTTAGGTATATCACAAAAAAATACTTTTTAAAACCGTTCATAGGAAAATGTCTATGGACCAAGTCGTTCAGAAACTTAGCTAAAATCGATGTCTATAATCCAAATACTCTTCATCACTTCTCTATGCGATCATTCTCATTTCAACCGAGACACCCATGAATATGTGTTTTCTTGAAATAATTTTCGAACACCTGTATTTGATTATGTATTTGTAACATACAAATATGCATTCTAACTCATAACATAAATGCTAGATAAGGAGTAATTCGCGTCAACAATCAATAGACAAACTTGTTTAATTAAATTCCAATTTTTGTCCCAAAAATCCTAACTCTTGCAACTGATTGTGATTGATGAAGAAAATATATTCAAGCATGCACACAATCACAAAAACGAGGAAAAATACCCCAAAGAGGAAAAAAAATTTATTTCACTATAATTCGTAACACTTACAATTATAGAGAAATACAGTGACACACGAATACCCACAGGCATCGGTTCGTCATCTTCGGTAAGAGATCCCACAAGAGCTCCAAGTCAGCAATGGAGAATCAACCTTCTTCTCCACAAGAATACTCTAAATGTATAGAATAATCAATCTAGGGTTGATAAATATTCACCTATGTATTTGGGAATAATTCGTGAATAAAAAAGATAAAAACCTTAAATTATAAAGTCTGAAAAATGAGTAGTTCTTCTGAAAATTTAGGTGCAAAAGTCTTGGGAAACGTGCATACAAAACAAAACTATTTATACAAAAATAGAGGCGGCGCGTCGCTCGAATGACAGAGGGTTGTCGCTCAAATGAAATACTACGTCACTCGAATGACTTCACACAACAACTACATGTCGCTTAAACGACACTATGATGTCACTCGAATGACGTCAGCATAAAGAAATCTCTCGCCTCTACACTTATAAAAATTCTTTCAGCGAAGGAAAACCTTATAAAAAATTCTAAAAATTCCCAAATAATTATGTAACCATTAAAAAATCCCAATTAATTATTTTACCATAAATGCAAGCGGAGTAGTGGGAATATTTAATGTTAAAGACACACGTTGCACGATGCTCGATGATGATGCACTACGCATGTATGAAGATAGTGGGAGCGTGATAACTTTGGATTCAGATCGAGGTTGTCATGTATGAATGTGTTGACGTGTCGAATGTAGCGGTATCAAACATATTAACTGTGATCTAGGACACACAAAAAACTTCCTAGATTCTAAAAATAAATTTATAAAATCATGTCCTTAGAAATATCCCCCTATGTCTATGTCGGTACATACATAAAAACTATCCTAATTATTCTACCCAAACTTAAAACAAATGACACATAATTTAATATCCCCATTAAACCAAAAAACTGGAAGTACTAAATGACATGTCTTCAAACAGGCTTCAAGATCTTTAAATCTTCAACTTCTTCTAACTTTCATTGTCACCATCAGGGTGTGCAAAAATAATCCTCAATTTTGTAACTACACGCATGAGACAAGAAACAATACCCGTAATGCGCAACAGTTTGAAATATATTGATAAGCAAAAATAAATATCAATTAAGATTAAGCAAATCATTATTAAAATAAACAAAAATTCTCCCTCATAATTTGTTCCCCTCTTTTTATGGTGTCCCCAAGTAGACAAATATGAAGCATATAAAGCAATGCAAATGGAGAATGACATAAGGTAAACACACTTTCTCTTTTTAAAATTTTCAAATTTGATCTCACCAAATATACATTAAAAAAACCATAACATATGTGATAGACAAGTGTAACATATGTTATGGTTGTATGTATTGATTTTCCTATTGAAATTGTTCACAAAATATACATTAAAAAATAAACCAAGTTTTCTCGCATATGGTTCGTTGTATGGACAGAATTCAGAAACCAACATGTGATAGACAAGTAGAATATTCAAATAAAACCATGAACTTGTGCAATAAAGGAAATAAGGAGATAAACGTGTAGAAAATATCACTAATCAGATCTCAATTACTCCAAACAATGTAAAGCATGAGGATGAAATGATGTAGCATCTCAAATCACTATCAAACAGTCACGTGCAATATGGAATGAAGTTATGACTATGTATATCTTAAATGTTCATCAATAAATGGTGTAAACAAAATACAAAACTCTTTTTTTGTTTTTAAAAAAGATTATAAAAAGAAAATCTTTTTTGTCATTTTCAAAAATTTATCAAAAATTAAATCTTTTTGGAATTTTCTATTTTTTTTTAAAAAATAGAAAATATGTCTTCTATTTTTCTAAAAAGAATAAAAAAACAAAACAAATCATGATACAAATGATAAAATCTAGAGATATGAATAATATAAACTAGACAAGAAAAATGCATCCTAGTCCTAGACATGGTAACTACCCCTCAGTCAACTGTGCAAATTCCTAAAGACTTCCTAAGACTCTTGAATCTAAGTGCGTCTAAAGGCTTCATCCAAATATCGACTAACTGGAGATCGATAGACATAAAAATCAAGGATACGACCTTCTCTTCTACAAGCTCACGGATAAAATTCTCGCATATCCTAATATGCTTTGTGCGCCAATGCTGGAGTGGATTATGGGATATGTGCATCGTGCTCGTGTTATCACAGGAAATAGTAATGGTATCCTGTGATATCCCTTAATACTCCAACATCTACTTCATCCAAAAAAGTTGCATGCAATAACTCATGGCGGCTATGTACTCAGCCTTCATAATGGACAAAGATATGGAGTTTTGCTTCTTACTCAACCAAGAGACAAGAGAAAAAATAAAGAAGAAACACCCACCAAAAGTTCTCCTACATCCATATACATCCCCAGGCCAATCGGCATCTGAATATGTGGATAGACTGTCACGGTATCAAAGGGATACCAAATGCCAAACTAGAGAGTCTCACTCATAGATTTGATAATATGTTTAAGAGCGAGTAAGTACGACTCTTTCGGGGATGCCTAATATCGCGCACATACTCCAACACTAAAGGCTATATCAGGACGATTTCCCATCAAGTAGAAAAGACTACCTATCATAATCCAATACAAGGTTTTCTCTATGTCCTTACTTGAAGTGTCCTTGATAAGCTTTGTTTAGGTACTCATCGGGGTACGTGTGCTTAACGGAGTCTAAACTAAATTTCTTCACAAGGTCTTTAGCATAATTGAATTGGGACTTGAACATCCCATCCTCTAGCTGACGAATCTAGAGACCAAGGAAGAATGTAATCTCACCAACCATGCTCATCTCAAACTCACTCTTCATCTCCTCCTCAAAGTCGTGAGCATGTTGGGAGCATGTGGATCCAATGACTATGTCATCCACATAGACTAGGGCAACAAAAAATGCAATGTCTCCTCTCCTAATAAACAATGTCTTATCAACTCCCCCTCTCATAAAGCCACGGGCTAAGAGATAGAAAGTAAGATGCTCGTACCAAATATACGGTGCTTGCTTCAAGCCATATAGGTATTTTCTCAGAAAATAGACGTGATCAGGGTGTTGAGGGTCTTCAAACCCTTTTGGTCATTCCACATAAACTTCCTCCTCTAGAATGCCATTCAGAAAGGCACTCTTGATATCCATCTGGTATAACTTAAAGCGCAGATGACATGCGATAGCGAGTAGTAAGTGGACGGACTCAAGCCTCATAATAGAAACAAATGTCTCGTCGAAGTTTAAGCCATTTATCTATGTGTAGCCTTGAGTGACCAACCTTGCCTTATTTTGGATAACGATACCAGTCCCATCCATCTTGTTCTTATAGATCCACATGGTGCCTATCACATTCTTCTCACTAGGTTGAGGGACAAGCTCCCAGACATTATTCTTTCTAAGCTAAAGAAACTCATCCTCCATAGAAGATATCCAGTGTTCATCCTTGGGTGATTCCTTAACGTTCTTGGTCTTGACTTTAGACGTGTGAGAAACAAAGCTAACCACGTTCTCCAGTTTAGCATGAGTCTTGACCCCTAGGGTGGGATCTTCTAGAATGGCAGTAAGATCATGACTCTTACGAACCCAAGCAGATGTGTCCCTTAAGTCAGGAGTAGGGTCCACCTTTGGTATGGGAGGCATGATGGGATCATCAACATGAAGTGCACCATACTCAGACAAAAGGTTAGAATCAATAAGTTTCGATAGTTCGTCATATTGTATGTTTACATTTATTGACTCCATAATCTTCGAGATACTCAGGTTAAAACTCGATATACTCTACTAGTCGATGAATACCCTAACAATATTCCCTCGTCGCGCCGGGAGTTAAAATTTCCTAATTGTTTCGATCCCGTAGTATGTAGCATATGCTCCCAAAGACATGAAAATATGAAAGGTTGGTCTTCTTTCTAGTCCATAATTCATAAGGCGTCTTAAGCGTTTGTGGACGAAGATAAACCCTATTCACCGTATGGCATGTGGTAGACATCACCTCTACTTAAAATCTTCTAGCAACTCTACAAACTATAATCATAGATCTATCCATCTCCTCAATCATCCGATCCTTCCTCTCAAGAATCCCATTTTTCTAGAGAGTCTTCATAGTCGAAAATTCATGTCTGATCCCGAGGCTATAACAATAAAGATTTCCTTTAGATTCCTTAAACTTAGTGCCAATGTCACTACGTATCCTATTGATAGTAACTCCGCATTGATTTTACAATACACGACACTTGGTCATGAGAAATTCCACAACATCAGATTTCTCTCTCAGAAAACCTATAATCAAGTAATGAGAGAAATCATCTACCATCACGAGGATATACATCTTACCACCCAAACACTCAGTAGGAGTAGGACCCATAAGGTCCATGTGTATCAACTCAAGCACTCGGGAAGTGGTAGTGGAATTCAACTTCCTCAAGGGGCTACGAACTTGCTTTCCCAACTTAAAGGGTCCACAAACTGTGGAAGTCGGCTTTCCAAGTGATGTAAAGCCACATACTAGGTCATTTTTAACTAATCTCTCTAAGTCTCTAAAATTCACATGACCTAGACGTTGAAGCCAAAGATCCATAGAAGTGATCGTGGTGTTGTTGCAGATAAATGAGGACTTGGTCACAATACCATATCAATTATCTTCAGTCCTCACCCCTTCAAATAAGTTTACCGGCTTTAATATAAACATTGCACTCATTCTGGTCAAACTTTACTAAAAAGTCAACGTCACACAACTGGCTAATGCTGAGAAGGTTCACATTTAAACCTTTGACATACAAAACATCCTCTAGCTTATGAAATCCTGGTATCTCTATTGTACCTTATCTTACTATGCTAGACTTGCTCCCGTCTCCAAACGTGACTTTACCTTCCATATGATCCTCTAGGTAGGTAAAAAATGAAACGTCATGAGTTATGTGTCTGGAGCACCCACTATTAAAGTACCACTGAGTGGTATTATGTGCTTTAAGAGCAACATGAACAACAAGGGCTTCTGCGTGTTTAGGCACCCAAGTGGAGGTAACCTTCTATTTGCCCTTGTCATTTTTTATTCTAGTTGGGATTCAGGAAGTGTCCATAGATGGTAAAGAAATTCGTTGGAACTCCTCCATTAAACTCTGAGATGTGGAAACTAGAAACTTAACCTGCTCTCTAAGACTCAAAAAATTTCTAGTGGCACATGGTGGAGAAAATGTTCGTCGTGTCCGACCCAAACTATAGCAAAACTCCCTAAGGTGGCCTTTTATTTTGCAATAGGTACAAAAGTACAAAGTCTTAGGCCGACACTGTTTTGCTTTTATCGGTCAAACTCTTCTATGGGGTTTTGTTTTATGTCCATATGGATTCATGGTAAACTCAGGAATTAGTTTCAATGTCATATGAGACGTGGACGCTCCATCAAAACCAATTCCATGCCTTTCACCAAACCCAAAAGCAAGGGTGAGGAGCATCTTTCCCATCTTTCTAGATTTGTCCTCTATCTTTACTTTAACCTCTCGAGCTCGCTCAAGGTCATGAGTGAGTTGGTCTACAAGGGCTTCAAGTTCCTTCCAAGTGTATAGGGAGGGATAGAGATCACTCGTAAGTCTAGCCACTTGCTTCATCAAGTCCCCTTTCTCTTTCTCTAAACCACTCTCTCTCTTTCCAAATAGTCTCTCTCTATAAACTCACTCTCTCTTTCCATGCAAACTCAAACTCTCTCTCTCTCTCTCTCTCTCTCTCTCTCATCTCTCCCAAATATTTATCTAAGGCAACTATCCTAAGTGCTAACGCTTTGTTACGCTTTTTAATTTTAAAAGAATCGGCTTATAAATCAGCCTACGCGCATCGTAAATCGCTCCCACTCTCACTTGAAGCATCATCCCCCTCACTCACATCACTTTCACTATCGAGGTGTCACTGTGAAGTAGCATCATCGTCGTCGTGAGGTGCAGTGTCAGTACTCACATGACTAGCCATGAATGCGGTGAAGTTAAATTCATGTGGTTACTCGTGTCCAGAATCCACCGATTTGACCTCACTGTCACTCGGGGAAGCATTTAAAGCATCTTGGATTTTCGTTAATGCTTCAAACTGTTTGGACACTCAAATTCTTTAGGACATTTACTGTCACACTCATAACACCTCTCCTCGTCTTTCTTAGGCGTGTCCTTTTTATCATTTTTATTTTCAAACTTATTTTTCTCAAAATTCTTTTTATCTTTGAAATTGCCATTTTTCTTTAATTTGAGAAAGTTCTTGAAATTTTTTCTCAAACTAAGACAAATCCTCTCTTCTTCTAGACGACTCACCTCTCTTTCTTGTTGATCGCTCACTCTTCCAAGGCTACCCCTTTATCTTTCAATTTTATCGTGTTAGGAAACATGTCAATTTCATAAGTCTGGAGGTCTCCTACCAGTTCTTCTAAATTTAGACGACTCAAATTTCCTAAAAAAAATAGCACAGTGACTTTAGGGACAATATTCTTAGGCATTGATCTCAAAATCTTTTTAACTACTCTAGCATCGAGAATGTGTTCACCTAAATTGAAACTAGTGAAAGCCGCTACAGCGGAATAAATGCGATTTCTCAAAAAATCAATTTTAATTGTGTGTCAACCAAACCAGTTTTAAAGAAACCCAAGTTTTAATTCAGTCCTAACACATGCATCTAAGTGATATGAAATCATAAAGCAATAAGCATGAAAAGGATACCAAATAAAAGGAAAATGGGCAAAACCTTTTATTTCTAGAACTTTGAAAAATTTACAAGACCATTGACTTACATACAACTTCCCTCAAGTGTAACACATGGTGCCTTCGTCAAACCTTCAAAGCGTCGGTAAGAAATATGTAGTGGTTCACACGTAGATATACCATAATGACACGGAGTCTGATCAACCCAGGAATACCCGCAAGCACACCCTATGACAAGCAGTCAAAAAGCATTATAGAGACTCTCTCCACAATATCACGCAGCCCTTCGATTGTAAAGATGTCCCCACAAAGTACGAACAATAGCAAATTTCTGTTCTTGGGTTCCAAAATAATTCACACAAAAAGATATTGGGATTTTGTGAATTGTAAAACAAGAGATTGAACTCTTAAAATGTTGGAGAATAAAGTAAAACACTCAAAATCGTATCCCATTTAAAATCAGTGTTTCTCCACACAGAAAACGAAGTCTGACACCCTATTTATAAAACATTTAAGGCAGTGGAGTGTAAAACTTAAACAGCTCGTTCGAATGGGACACGACGTTGTTCGAGCGATAACTGATCTTGTTCGGATGAGATACGATGTCGTTCAAATGACATCGTACACGTGTCACTTGCTGCTTCAGTCGTTAAAAAAACTTGGAAACCCCAAACCTAAGACTGTTTATGAGATCAACAATGTTTATCCAAAATATTTATGAGAAAATATTTTTGAAAAATTAAAAACCATTTAAAATCATTTAAAAACTCATTTTTCATAAATAGAAAATATTTTAACGTTCTTAAAAATATCCCAACACTTTTTATGTAAATTGTAAATGAAACAAAAACTCAATTTACCAATTTCCTCCCTGTTGGGAATGATTGTTGAAGTGGACTTGACATTCAGATCATCAATTGTAGATGTACGCTTTCTAATTTTTCGACAAACTTGTAGCGGTATATGACATACTAAATGTGACAGACTATGTCCTTACAAATCTCCCCCTATGTCTATGCAGGTACAAATTAAAAACTATCCGAATTATCAATAAAAAAAATGTCTATACAAGTCTAATACCCTCCCATGAACCCAAAAGTGAAAAGGTCTCAACTGTACAAGACTTGAAACTTTTCTTCAAAAATCTTCAACTTCAAATCTTCAAACCTTTAAACTTTTCTCATCAGGGTGTGCAACATAATGATCATCATTCTTCGTACCTACACACATGAGATAAAACAAATACCATCGTGATACATCGAGTTTGAAATGATATAAGAATAAATCAATCAATATAATCAAATCTCTCCCTTAATGCAAGCTCTCTCATAAAATCATAATTCATTATCCCCCTTTTTATTTGTCCAAAATAGAAAAGGAAAAGAATAAAAAAAGCTAAACATGGAGTGTCACGAGACACAACATAAATATGGATCAAACTACACGCATGTAGAGAATATACTCAAAGGATCCATTAACTATTATTGAATTTTTCAAATTTTTCAAACAAAAACAATTTACAAAAAGAAACACACCATGAATAAAATTAAGACAACCAAATCATGGTTATGGAATGAATGGGTGTGAACAAATTCAATAGGTAAAAAACTCAATCAAGCATATGTGCACGATGCATACGTGTACTCCTATCGAATGAACATTAAAATAATCCTTAGGTGTAAATTTATTGAATTTAGATGATATCGACTAAATCAAATCAACAAATCAAAGCCTAAGTGGTTTTCACAGCAATAATGTCCAAAACTAAGTAGGGCCATTTCAACATTTTTCAAAGGACGTGCAAACCCATTGATTACTTTCCAACCAAACGCCTTCATATAAAATAATGCAATTTTTATAACTAACGAGGTACTAAATTCTCAATTTAGAGAAAACCTATTGGCCCATTATTGGCATATTTCATCTTTTTATTGCCATAATTTTTTATGTGCGAGTTCTTTTCAAACGGTGGCTTTCACGACGTGATAGCTATTCACTCGCAGCCCTTTCTCGTGTCACTCATCATTTTTTTAAATTTAAACAAATTCCTCACGGGATATGGTTTTTACATGCACTTCTTTTATTACTCTCGTATTATTGCACTTGGTTCATTTTAAGGAGAGGATTGAGATGAAAACACTCGACCAACATGTGATAGACAAGTACAATGATCAAACAAATTCATGCACGTGTGCAATAAAGGACATAATGAGTCAAACATGTAGGAAGTAATAACTAATTACATCTCAATGACTCCAAACATTGTAAAGCACATGGATGACATGATATATTGTCTCAAAACACTATCAAATTGTCACATGGATAAATATAATGAAATTGTGACTCGGTCATCCTAAGTGTCCATTCATATATGGTATAAAACAATATACAAAAATGTTTTTGACTTTTTCAAAATTTTTAAAACCGAAAATATTTTTGATTTTTTGAAAAGTATATGGTAGAAGTGAAAACCAAAAATGCAAACATGGTACATACTAGCAATAGGCATAATATCAACATATAAGTCATCCTATGCTAGTAGGCATAAATCACACAAATGAATCATCAGTTAAAGTAGGTGTGATTAAACAAACAAAGTAGTATTAGCAATTAAAGCATGGAAAACATGAATAACTGCATATAAACTATCCCATAAGAAACCAGCAGTACCAATAATGTAACCAATGAACACAGGGTACTGCAAAGAGAGAGAAAAAAAATTCTCCAGAGGTCGCTCGAATGAGACTGCCTGTCATTCGAACGACAAGGCATCTCGCGAGAAATCTCGTTCGAACGAGATATCAAATTTTCACAGTTTGTCTAAAATTTCATGCAGAAAAGCATGCCTGAAAGATGCCGACAAGTTCAAAACAGTGTCCAAATAGTAGCGAAATAGCAAACTTAATAAATAAGTCAATGTGCGCTACTACAAAGAGAGTCATAACTCTAGCAAAAGTATATCAAGACGCACAACTAGTGTATTAAAAAGATCAACATAATCATTCAAATGATCTCGCCTCGGGTGAATCACGTGCAAGTAAATGAGAGTCATGAACAATGAGACCATAAGCCTGTAAATCCGATTTCCTAACCCAAATCAATGTGTAACGAGGTGGGGGAGTTTTAGGAATCGGCGTGACTCTCTTTTTTAACTTCTTAGGTCCATTCAAAAGTTTATAACAGAAATGGCTAAGATGGCCTTGCCTACCGCAATGTGTTCAAGTGTAAATCGGGTGGTGAGTGTTACCTAAAGGCGACCTTGTCCTCTAACTCCTAGGTGGTGCTCTCCTCAAATTCCTAGGCAGCGCTCTCCGAATTTGCCTAGGTGGCTCTTTCCTAATAATCCTAGGTGGTTCTCTCACGATGTTCCTAGGGGGATCTTTCCTAACAAACTTAGGTGCCTCTTTCTTAACAATCTTAGGAGTCTCTCTTACACGTGTGGGAATGGGTGAAAAATGTTTTTCAAAACCAATCCCACCCCTATCGTTTTTAATTTGGACAATCCCTAAAATCTTATCTAACTTTTCGGACTGAGACACCAAATCAAATTTCACTTTACTTGAATCTTTCAATTTCACCTCAAGTTCACTTATCCTAGATTCAAGTAAAAATCTAGAGTCTTCAAACTCAAGAAGCTCATTTTTCATAGCTTCCATTGCACCTCAAATATCATCTCTCTCACCCTCGACATACCCAAGTTTTTCTCTCAAAATTTTCTCTCGTGCCCTAAGTTCTTCAACTAAAATATCATTATCATTTTTTAAGGCACGTTCTTGCAAATGGGCTTTCAATTTCAAATTTTCCTTCTTTATTTTCAAAGATTCAGCATAAAGTTCATTGAAAGCAGTTTGCAAGTCATGCTCATCCTCACTTGTGTTGTCCTCACTCTTATCACTAGTCACACGGGTGGGAAACTCTCGCCTGGAAGCAAAAAAACTTCTTCTTCCGAATCACTGTCACTAAGTGTAGAAACACGAGATGTCGGTTTATTCAATTTCATCCTCAAATTTTTGGGACACTCATCTATCGTGTGACCTACATCCTCACAATCCAAACACCTCTCAGAATTGTTTTCAACAGAAGATTTCAAATAAGATTTCGTGTGAGTTTTCCAATTAGATTTTTCAAAAAGTTGACACCGAAAATCATCCAAACCTCCAAAAGCCATTTTTGAGAGAAACAAGATCAAAAACAATTTTTCGAAAAACATGATCAAACGCGATAAATTAGCGATACCCCCTCTGATACCAATTTGAAAGAGCCACTACGGGGGAATAAATGCGACTTCTTAAATAAATCAATTTTAATTGTGTGTCAACCAAACCAATTTTAATGAAACCGAAGTTTTAACTCAGTCCTAACACATGCATTTAAGTGATTTGAAATCATAAAGCAATAAGCATGCAAAGGAAACCAAATAACAGGAAAAATACCCCATAGGGGCAAAACCTTTTATTTCTATAACTTTGAAAAATTTACAAGACCAGTAATTTACATACAACTTCCCTCAAGTGTAACACTACACCAAATCTGTCGACTTGTCAAGTTCATTGATCGTGACAAGTCCAACTTGTCAAGGTCAATGACTGTGACAAGTCTGGGGGTGACAACGTTTGTTGTCACGGACTTGTCACAGTCATTTGACCGTGACAAGTTCACTATACTTCTCACGGTCATAGACTGTGACATGACCGTGACAAGTTTTGTCACGATCATAAACCGTGACAATCTTTAAATAATTGTCACTGTCATTGACCGTGACAATTCTGGGCGAAATTGAAAAAAAATCTGCTGGGCAGTATGGCCATTGCCACTGCCCAGCAGTATATTTATACCTGTTATAGCAACATTGTACCTATTCAAACATCATATATCCAAATAAAATAGAGATAATGCAAATATACATTCAAAAAAATATGCATCATGATATAATTCAAATATAATTCAAATGTTACAATTTAAAACAATTCAATTCAAATAATGTCACTACATGTCTGCGGTAACGTTAACTCCGAGGAGGTGAGTAGGCCACAAGATATACGAATTGACACACCCAGCAATATACACCGTGTCGCATTATTCGCGCAACCACAATGGGGAGTTCACCTTCCAGGGTATCACATGTGTGACGAGCACCTTGGACTCGATGTCTTGAAGCGAACGTCCATGAACTAGTGAACCCTGGAAGATATTAGGGTCCCTTAACCCCCGCCCTATCCGTTGGCCATCAAATATGTCCATTATAAACACGCTTGGCCAACCAAGTGTCGACATCGGTCAATTGAAGGGAGCCAAATAGGGGAGTGGATCATCAAAGTCCGCACGTGTCGGCGATAAAGCAGCGAGGTCCACCTCCTTGTTATCCTGCACCTCCTCCTCCACCACCTTCTCCTTCCATTCCCCCTTACATTTTCCTCCCAACAAACGCTTCACAAATGAGAACATATCTTGGACCGTCGCCTCTAAATGGGACAGCTTCGCGTCATGCGAGTCCACCATTCGAGCTAACCCGGTGTTGCTCGTCTCCAATTAGATGATCCTAGATTTGCCCCCCCGCGAGCTCACCCCCCTTGTCCTCCCCTTGCGATCATCTCCAAGCACTTGGTTGAGTTCATTTGTGGACAAAGATGCCTTGTCAGTATCAGACTGCGACTCATGCACTTCCTTAAGCTCTGCCTCAAACGATAAAAAGCGCATGATTACTTAAATAAGTAAATAAAAACATTACAACGTAATTAAAAAAAAAGTAAATTTTTTGATTACATAAAATCATGGATGTGACACTCGGGGACACCACCTTATCCTTCCCCTTCTTCGTCCGAATAACCACATAAGTATCGAACCTATGTAACATACCCACAGGGCCACTCCCCGTCCCCTAAAATAAAATAATGCAAAATTTGTATCGGCCTTGCAAAGTAAAATAATGCAGAATAACGTATTTTTGTAATTATAGGAAAATTAAATCTTACCATCATCCTATGCTCCACCTCGGCGTAAGACGTCCGGCCGGAGTAGTGCACGTTCGTCTTTTTTGCCCAATTTTCCCTCCCCGATTGGCGAGATGCCAATTGTCGCTCCCCGATCTCATTGTCAATGAACTTTTGCCATTGTGCCAATGAGAACGGCTCCTTCGGAGGGACGGATTCATGCATTCGGATAAAGGACTCTCGGGTATTCCCAAAGTACCGGGTTCACATATTTTTCTTCCACGTCTTGTGTTGCTCCCTCAACTGCTCCAAGACGAAATCTCATAGTTTTGGGTCCAAGCTGAATTGTTCCTGTCCAACAAATACAATGTTAGTTGCGAATAAATATAAATATAAATATACAGTGAAATCGAAATTGAAATTGAAATTGAAATTGAAATATTCATATAAATATAAATATAAACACATTACCTGTAATGCCGCCCAAACAGCTAACTTGATCTCACTTGGAACCTCCCTCCAACTAGTGTAATGTAACGTTATATAACGACCATTTTCACTATAATTACCTCTTGTGACAACCACAGCTGATTGTACCATTGTTTTTCATTTTTATTATTCTTAAAGGCTTCATATTTTCTGCATATTACAAAATTAATGATGTATAAAATAATCTCAAATATTCTAAAATAATGTAAAACTTAAAATAAACTTACTTTTTCCATTCTTCGACATCTTCATGTGTGTCAAATAGGTAATGAGCTACTTGTTCATGTTGCAAACTCGTTAATTTTACTCGTTTTCCAATCACATGACCACCATCATCGATGAACTCATTAGTGTCATCAACGATGGTTGAGTCAGGCGTATATTCCCAAGTATAGATTGATGACTCCATGGTGATGTATTCCTATACAATTGAACCTGCAATGTATCGCGTATTCTTGACGTAATCTTTAAAAAATTTCATCAATTTTTCAGACGGATACATCCACCTATATCTAACTAGACCAAATAGAAGTGCCTCGTCACATAGGTGTACCAACAAGTGAACACTTATATCAAAGAATGCTGGGGGGAAGTACTTCTCCAACACACAAATCTCTTCGATCACCGCCAATTTTTACGGCCACTATGTGTCCTTGATTGACAACCTTCTCACACAAAAGTGAGAAGGTAATACTAATTTGCATAATAGCCCTCCACAAATCCTTGTGCTTGGAGAAACATTTCTTAAACAGTAGAGCGACCAATTCCATGATCACATGCCAATCGTGGGAATTACATTTATGTAAATCATGCGTAGCATTCACAATCCTTTGCAAGTTGGATGAAAAATTAGATGAACCCTTCAAATTATATGTTGTGTCTAGAAGTACCTTCCTTTCCCCACTCGTCAAAGTAAATGCACCAGGGGGAATTATTTTCCTTCCCCTACTATCTTCTTTCGACCATAGTTGTGGCTTAAGTTTCAACAATTTAAGGTCTTTTTGTGCATTTTCTCCATCCTTCGAATGACTATCCCCAAGACAAGTGCCCACAATATGTTCAGCGATGTTCTTCTCTGCATGCATCACGTCCAATACATGGTGCACCGGGTTATTCATCCAATAAGGCAAGTCAAATAAAATTGACTTCCTAGACCATGCATTTCCGGTCTCAGTTTCATTCCCATTTGGGGTCTTCTTATGCTTGACATTCTTAAATTTTGGATTCTTACCTGGGATATTAGGTCCACATTCAGAAGATTTGCTTTCAATTTATGAACATGAAAGTTATCTTGGTGGTAGCCTATGTTCAACCCCGCCCGATAAAAAATTAGAACCTTTCTCAACTCTGAAACTATGCGCCGGGGGTAAAAACCTCCTATGTCAATGGTATACATTTTTTGAGCTAGCGTAGAGACGAAGAGATTCAGTCTCCTCTCCACAAATAGGACACCCCAAATAACCATGTACTACACAACCGAATAATGTCCCATAAGATGGAAAATCATGAATTTCCCACATCAACATAGCTTTCAGCGTAAACTCTTCTTTTCTAAAAAAGTCAAATGATTGCACACCCTCTTCCCACAACTCATTTAATTCTTCTACCAAAGGATCCAGATAGACGTTAATGTCTTCACTTGGTGCCTTTGGCCAAGGTATCAATAAAGACAACATCAAAAATTCAGGTCTCATACACTGTGAAGGAGGGAGGTTGCGTGGGGCTAGGATCATTGGCCATACACTCTGATTGGTGCTTAGATTTCCAAATGTATTAAAACCATCTGTTGATATAGCCAAACGAATGTTATATTGTTCTCGAGCAAAATTGGGATACTCATAATTCATCATCCTCCAAGCTGTAGAATCAATAGGATGACGCATGAGATTACCCCCTACTTCTGCCCTAGCATGCCAAGTTATTGCCTCCGCTATCCATGGTACAGTGAAAAACTGATTTAATCTAGGCCCAACGGGAAAATATTTCAACACTTTTTGAGGAACTTTTGAGCTTGTGCATTCCTTGCTAGTAGATTGGACATATCTGGGTTCATCGCAGACCGGACAACGATAGAGATTTTCATACTTCTTTCGGTATAGTATGCAATCATACACACAAGCATGAATCAATTTATACTTCATTCCCAAACCTTTCAAACGGTTCTTCATAACACGATAGCTAGATGGAAGCGTATTCTCCTTGGGTAGTAAGCCCTTCACCCAATTCAGAATTCCCGTCACGCTATTACCAGACAAATCGTACTGCGTCTTCAAACTGTGAAAACCAACCATGGCATGTAAAGTTATTTGTTCTTTCTCACAACCACACACACGCGCACACACACACACACACACACGCAGACCCACCCCCCGCATCATTTCCCCTCCCGTACATGCGTACACACACGCACATACTGTGACACCCCGATTAATTAAATACCGGGTAGCTACTCCTTTATTAAATTAATTCAAAATGCCAAGTTGGCTCAGTTAATAGCATCACTGTCGAAAACATTTTTATTATTACTAACCACCTAGTATTTAAAAAGTAAGTGCCAAATTTTATTTAAAGTCTGATTAACATGCAACAAGTGTAATAAAGAATAATAACACCATTCACCATAATGAAGTAAATAGAATAACCATCACATAACGTAAATAAAGTCTGGAGGAAAACTCCTCACTACAAATCCCACAACTGATAAGTAAACTGAATACTAAATCAATACATGCCAAAGTCTGAAAACTGTAATGGAAATGTAACTCTAATAGAAATGGGCAACATGCCCTACAACTGATAGATAATGAATCTGGAATCCAAGTGATAGAGGCGTCTACAAGCAAATCCCTGTAGCTTCCACAAACAGCTACAGCTCGTCACCAGAATGAGTATCCTATGCATGGTGTCCTTGTGGCTGGGCACCTAAAATGGTTTTACAAAGAAAATAGATTTGAAAGCAAACGGGTCAGAGCCCGAATGTGGAGTTATATTTTAAAAACCTGCAACTCCTTTAAAAACATTTAAAACATTAAATGCAAAGTACATGTTAGGGCGTGCACTCACATGATATTATCACCTCTCGTCTAACTGTGCACTCCTAACGTAAGTACCCATCTATAACGACAAAAACCACTAGCTAAGTGACATCATATCTAGCTAGACTATCATAGGTCCTACCCATATTACTCGGTTCTATTAACATTATAACGCTCGTAATTAAATAGGGATTTAACGTAAACTCAGATGCTCAATATGCAATATATTTCACTATCCGCTAACCCGTTATGTTTCTCGAAACAATACCGTAATTATATTCACAACATTAACATGAAGGTTCCCATTAATTAAGTGTATATTAATCACAACATAAATATACAATACAAGCACCCCGAGAACTAAGCTGTGGTGCACACATACTCTGCTATCCATCCCGGTACATCACGTACATAAGGATTACATATTCCGAATCTCTCAGGAATAGTTCACAGATAACAACATCACAAATAATGGAGGCGAACACAGTCACATCACATGGGTCACGCACATGCCTACGCTCCCACGATCAGCGGACTTATTAATATCCCAATAAGTCTTTCTATGACCTATGTTCATCACGGTAACCAGTCTAAATCCGGGCAACACAAGGATTAGAGGGCCCTAAGCGAACGCAAATCTCCCGTGATAGCAAGTATGGTAGGTATGTCATACACACAATTCATATACCAATACTAAGTAAACACACTTCTTAGTAATCTCGTAGTTTAATTGTAGTACTATTCTCATTCTCGTACCAATCTATAATTTACACACTTTATACGATTCCGGTTTACACTCAAACGCGCCCTAATCTATTCCCACGTCGTAGTAGACACTCACGTCTCAACCCAAACGGTTCATTTAATTTAACTCACTTGTATATAATTTCCTTCTCATAAATACCCAAATGTCCCAAATCTAACATTACATCATCATCGAAAATGTTATCTATCTCCTCGAACGAGTTTACGGGACTCCAAAAATCAAAACAGTCTAAAAAGGCCCAGACTGCCAACTCGTTAGAAGTCTTGTTCGAACGAGACTGTTCGAACGAGATTCCACTGTCAGCTCGTTAGAAGTCTTGTTCGAACGAGACTGTTCGAACGAGATCCAGTTCGTTCGAACGAACTGTACCTTCTAACGATATCTCGTTCGAACGAGATTATCGAACGAAACTGCCCCTCGTTAGAAGTGACTGGTCAACTCGTTAGAAGCTCGTTCGAACGACCTGGGTTGGTTTCTAACGAGCTACCAGCTGCGAGCCCAGAAATTCCAAAATCGTTTTTCACCCAATTTCTACTCCTCAAATCTCCTTTAAACTTCGTCCCAACTATGTTTTAAGGTCTCTAATCAATCCTAAACATATATAGTCACATCCTAACATGTTTTAAGGAATTAATTCGCCCTAAACATCATTAAATCACAAATCTCTACACTTTTCCCCAATTTCTCAAGAATATGAACCCTAAAATTAGTAATCATGAATTAACCCAATATAAATCCGTTTTAATTTCTTCCAATCACAAATATCATGAGAATAATCATCTACCTATCATTCTACATGCAATTCTCCTCAAGATTTTCAAGTTCTAAGTTCCAAACTACATGGGTTTTCATATTTCACCAAGAACAAACATAAAATTTGAATTATCTAACATGGAAAGAACATTCTCTGAAATTAAATGGAATTAACTCACTTGCCTCGAGTTTATCTCTGATTTAGATGTTGGTTTGATGGAGCTTTTCTGCAGAATTTCCTTTCTCTCTCTTTCCCCAAGCTTCTTCTCCAATGGTGGCTATGGTGGCTAGGGTTTGCTTTGGGAAGGTATTAGAAAACCTAATTCTAATCACCTACGTAGCTTGTTGGGTTAATATGGGTTGGTTAGTGGCTTAGTGGGTCAATTCCCAATCAGATTAAAACTCCCAATTTTCGTCACTTTTAATTCTCCAAAAATACAAAATTACTAAAATGCCCTTTATGTTGCCGGTATGGCCTAAAAATACCCCGGGACCCAAACTGAACCCCCGGCTAGTGTTTTCTGACTATCTCGACCCTTCCGGACGCGTTGGTGCACTCGAAACGACCATACGGTTAATAGAATTTAAATTCACTTTTATAATCAAAATATTACACCGTGACGCGGCGGTCACACGCGTCTCAACAAAATTTCTAAAATGCCGTATATAAATCTCGCGACAAATTTTTCACAATTCAATATTCATATAAAAACATGTATGCACATAATCAAATACCAACTCGCATCTCGTTAGTATTTTTAACCCGGATTAATTTCCAATTAATACGCATTTAATTAATTAATCCCAAAAATAAATATAGCCAAAAGTACGGGGTATTACATACTCCCCCCCTAATAACTGAATTTCGTCCCGAAATTCGAAACTAGAAAGTACCTGCTAAAAACAACTCTGGATAACGTTCGCGCATCTCATCCTCGCGCTCCCATGTGGACTCTTCGACATTGTGATGTCGCCACTGAACACGCACTAACGGAACTATCTTTGACCGCAGTTTCCTCTCGCTTCGGTCCAAAATAGCAATCGGCCCCTCCTCGTAGGAGCTATCCGGCTGGAGATCGATGTCCTCCACAGCAATGTGAGAATGAACCAAATTATCTCTAAGGTATTTCCTCAGCGAGGAAATATGGAACACATCGTGAATCCGATGCAAATGCTCCGGTAACCCAAGTCTATACGCAACCGGTCCGATCCGCTCAATAATAGGAAACGGCCCCACATACCTTGGTGCCAACTTCCCCTTCTTCCCGGAACGCATAATCCCCTTCATAGGAGACACTCTGAGCAAAACTTGGTCCCCCACTTGGAACTCTCTGAAAAACCTCTTCGCATCAGCATAACTCTTCTGCCTGTCTTGAGCTACCCGAATGCGACTCCGAATCAACTCAATCCTTGCCGAAGTATCCTGAATCACTTCCGGCCCAAGTAGTTTGTTGTCCCCCACATCTAACCAACATGCTGGGGAACGACAAGGCCTACCGTACAATGCCTCAAACGGAGCCATGCCAATAGTGAACTGATAGGAGTTGTTGTAAGCAAACTCCACCAGTGGAAGGTACTGCTCCCATCCACCCCCGAAGTCAATAATGCACATGCGTAGCATGCCCTCCAACATCTGATTTGTGCGCTCGGTCTGCCCATCAGTCTGCGGATGATAAGCCGTACTCAACCGTAATTCCGTGCCCATGGCCTCTTGGAAACTCTCACAAAACCTCGAAACAAATATCTTGTCTCTGTCAGATACGATATTTAGGGGTACACCGTGAAGTCTCACAATCTCTGAAATGAAGAGCTGGGCATAATGTCCCGTAGTGTAGTCAGTCCTCACGGGTAAAAAGTGAGCAACCTTGGACAACCTGTCCACAATTACCCAAACGGAGTCGTGACCCCTCTGCGACGTAGGCAACCCCGTGATAAAGTCCATGGATATGCTCTCCCACATTCACACTGGGACCTCCAATGGCTGTAGCAATCCTGCCGGTCTCTGATGATCCACTTTTACAAGCTGACAAGTGGAGCATTTCGAAACAAACTCAGCGATATCTTTCTTCATACCGCTCCACCAATACTGGCGTCTCATGTCTTTGTACATTTTGTCCCCTCCGGGATGTACCGCGAACCGTGAGCCGTGCGACTCTGCCATCACATCGTGTCGCAATTTCTCCCCTTCCGGAACTACCAATCTCCCATTGAAGCGTAATCCCCCGTCTGAGCTAACGGTATAGGACTCGGCTCCCTCTACTAGTAATCGAACTATCTGCTCCTGACAGAACGAGTCATTAGCCTGTGCCCGTACTACCTTCGTGACAATCTGTGGTGTAACGGTCATCACAGACATGAAAGATCGGGCCACTGCATCCTGGTGTCCCAATTCCTTCCACTTAGCCTTCCACACCTTTGCCACCTCATCTGCTGGCCTACGGCTCAACGCGTCTGCTACCACGTTAGCCTTTCCCGGGTGATACTGGATGTCGAACTGGTAGTCTTTTACAAACTTAAGCCACCTACGCTGCCGCATATTCAACTCTTTCTGCGTGAACAGGTACTGTAGGGACTTGTGGTCCGTGAACAGTTGGAACTTATCCCCCAAAAGATAGTGCCTCCAAATCCGTAGAGCAAATACCACAGCTGCCAACTCCAAATCATGCGTGGGGTAATTCTTCTCATGAGTCTTAAGCTTACGGGAAGCATAAGCTATGGCCTGTCTCTCCTGCTGCAATACACCTCCAAGCCCTTGCAAAGACGCGTCGGTGTAAACCAAATACTCAACTCCCGGTCTCGGCAATGCTAACACAGGTGCTGAGGTCAATTTGTCCTTTAACTCATCAAATGCCAACTGACAGGCATCACTCCAGATGAATGGCACACCCTTACGAGTCAGATGTGTCAAAGGACCTGCTATCTCTGAGAAACCCCGAATGAACCTCCTGTAGTATCCTGCTAGACCCAAGAAACTACGAATCTCAGTCGGTGTCGTGGGCTGTCCCCACTCCCTCACCGCTGATACTTTTCCCAGATCAACAGATATTCCCCGGTCGGAAATGATATGTCCCAAAAACTGGACCTCCTTCAACCAAAACCCGCATTTCTCATATTTTGCATACAACTCGTTCTGACGAAGTGTCTGCAAAACCTGCCTCAAATGCTCGGCGTGCTCCTCCTCTATCTGGGAGTAAACCAGAATATCATCAATGAAGACAATGACAAACTGGTCTAGGATATCCCTGAACACTCTGTTCATCAAGTCCATAAACACTGCTGGAGCGTTGGTCAAACCGAAAGGCATAACTCGAAACTCGTAAGAACCATATCTCGACAAGAACGCAGTCTTCGAGACATCCTCCTCCCTAATACGCAACTGATGGTATCCCGATCTCAAATCAATCTTCGAGTAGAAAGAAGCTCCTCTCAACTGGTCGAATAAGTCATCGATTCGAGGTAACGGATACTTATTCCGTATCGTGACCTTATTCAACTCTCGGTAGTCCACACACAATCTCAGTGAACCGTCCCTCTTCTTCACAAACAAAACTGGAGTGCCCCAAGGTGAGGTACTCCTGCGAACAAAGGCCTGACCTAACAGCTACTCTATCTGATCTCGTAACTCCCTCATCTCAGCTCGAGCCATACGGTATGGTGCGCGTGCTATAGGTCTCGTACCCGGTAGCAAATCTATAACAAAGTCTATCTCTGGACTGGGGGGTAAGCCTGGTATCTCCTGAAACACATCCGAATACTCCCTGACTACTGGGATAAAATCTAAAGGAATCACTACCTCCTTAGAGGTATCCTCCTCAATGTAATACAGATGAGCGGTCGATCCTCCCTCTGGGCGAGGCATCGCCACTATAAACATCTCTTGCCCCGGAATGGCAAAAACAATGCTCCCGCTGAAGCAATCAATCATGGACCTATAAGCTACGAGCCAATCCATACCGATAATCACATCGTGAACATGCATATCTAATACTAACATGTCTGCAAGTAATACCAAACCACCAATCTTTACCCCCACTCCCCGGCATATAAAGAAAATAAGTGACCCACTCCCCAATGGTGAGTCGACACACGTCACTGTGCTCTCTGCCGTAGCTAACAATCCTAAAGCTTTCGCGAAGTGTGTAGCTATAAAACAATGTGTAGCCCCCGTATCAAACAATACCCGACGCATAGTTCCATGGATAGGAAACGTACCCTCAATCGCGGGCGGTGCCTGTGGAACTGCAGCCTGGTGGACGTTATAGACACGTCCATACTGTAGCTGCCCCTGCTGAGCTGGGACTGCTGGAATGGGTGGCAATGCTGCCATCTGTGGCGGTGCGGGAAGAGCGGCGGGAAACATAGGCCTCTGTGGCTCCTGGCGAGCACCCTGCTGCTGCTGCTGTGGGGCCCTTCCCCTATCAGGACAATCCTATCGCTTATGGCTAGTCTTGCCACAAACAAAACACTTCCCTCGAAAGTTCCCTCCTCTCTGCCCCTGCTGTCCCCGGCCCTGGTGGCCGTTACCATTCCTCCCTTGGCCCTGTTGGCCCTGGTGAAACTGCTGCCCATTCTGCCCCTGTTGGCCCTGATGGCCGTTTGGACCCTGATGGCCCTGACAGAAACCTCCCTGTCCCTGCCTGTAGTTCCCTGATCGGAACCTCTTCTGATCCCCCTGCTGCGAACCCTGCTCACCCTGTCTCTGCCCCTGGACAGATTGTGCCCCACCGGCACCATGTCCTCCAGTCCTGCCCTGATGGCTAGACTCTCCCGACCTCTTGCCCTCAGCCATATGAAAGCGGTGGTCCTGGCAGTGTAACAAAGCAGCGTTAACCACATCAGAATACGTGGCCAACGAAAGGTTCCCCAACAGATGCTGACGGATCCTCCATGTCAACCCGTCCGTGAACTTCTCAATCTTCTTCTTCTCTGTTGGTATCTCATCTGGAACGATATTCAACAGATTTGTGAACTCGGCCTCATACTCGGCCACGGTCTTACCCTCTTGCCTCAGATTCATAAGTTTCCTCCTCATTTCCGTGTGAACAGCCAACGGAAAGTACTTGCGGTCAAACCGCACCCAGAAGTCCTGAATAGTGAGAGTATCCCTCTCCTCCACGGTGGTAATAGACTCCCACCACTGCAGTGCAGATCCAACTAGCCTGAAAGTAGCTAGCACCTGCTTCTGGACGTCCGTGCACTCATACATCCTTAAGTGCCTCTGCATATCCTTCCTCCACTGGCTCGAGACTACCACATCTGAGCTACCTGCAAACTCTCACGGATGCGCTTTCGGAAAAGCGTCACGTACACGCTCCCAAGCAGACGGTAATGTATTTGCCTGTGCTGGCGCGGCAACCGGCGCCTGAGGTGGTGCCTGCTGAACAACGGCAATTGCGGCATTTACCGCTTGGGCTACTATAGCTGCAACCTCAGCGGCATTCATCATGCCCTGAACTGGAGCGGGCTGGGGTTCGGGCGTTGCATCCCTGGGAACTCGTCGTGCACGCCGTGGAGGCATCTGAAATAAGAACAAAGTTTATAAGTTCGCTGTTTATAAACTTAAGATAGCTGAAGAACGAAGCATACACAAAAAGAGTACAACAATCCTAAAATATAGGGCTCTATATCAAAGAAGCTTAGCGGAAACATAATAAGCCGTCAGATCCTAAAGGACACTAGAACCTAATGCTCTGATACCACCTGTGACACCCCGACTAATTAAATACCGGGTAGCTACTCCTTTATTAAATTAATTCAAAATGCCAAGTTGGCTCAGTTAATAGCATCACTGTCGAAAACATTTTTATTATTACTAACCACCTAGTATTTAAAAAGTAAGTGCCAAATTTTATTTAAAGTTTGATTAACATGCAACAAGTGTAATAAAGAATAATAACACCATTCACCATAATGAAGTAAATAGAATAACCATCACATAACGTAAATAAAGTCTGGAGGAAAACTCCTCACTACAAATCCCACAACTGATAAGTAAACTGAATACTAAATCAATACATGCCAAAGTCTAAAAACTGTAATGGAAATGTAACTCTAATAGAAATGGGCAACATGCCCTACAACTGATAGATAATGAATCTGGAATCCAAGTGATAGAGGCGTCTACAAGAAAATCCCTGTAGCTTCCACAAACAGCTACAGCTCGTCACCAGAATGAGTATCCTATGCATGGTGTCCTTGTGGCTGGGCACCTAAAATGGTTTTACAAAGAAAATAGATTTGAAAGCAAACGGGTCAGAGCCCGAATGTGGAGTTATATTTTAAAAACCTGCAACTGCTTTAAAAACATTTAAAACATTAAATGCAAAGTACATGTTAGGGCGTGCACTCACATGATATTATCACCTCTCGTCTAACTGTGCACTCCTAACGTAAGTACCCATCTATAACGACACAAACCACTAGCTAAGTGACATCATATCTACCTAGACTATCATAGGTCATACCCATATTACTCGGTTCTATTAACATTATAACGCTCGTAATTAAATAGGGATTTAACGTAAACTCAGATGCTCAATATGCAATATATTTCACTATCCGCTAACCCGTTATGTTTCTCGAAACAATACCGTAATTATATTCACAACATTAACATGAAGGTTCCCATTAATTAAGTGTATATTAATCACAACATAAATATACAATACAAGCACCCCGAGAACTAAGCTGTGGTGCACACATACTCTGCTATCCATCCCGGTACATCACGTACATAAGGATTACATATTCCGAATCTCTCAGGAATAGTTCACAGATAACAACATCACAAATAATGGAGGCGAACACAGTCACATCACATGGGTCACGCACATACCTACGCTCCCACGATCAGCGGACTTATTAATATCCCAATAAGTCTTTCTATGACCTATGTTCATCACGGTAACCAGTCTAAATCCGGGCAACACAAGGATTAGAGGGCCCTAAGCGAACGCAAACCTCCCGTGATAGCAAGTATGGTAGGTATGTCATACACACAATTCATATACCAATACTAAGTAAACACACGTCTTAGTAATCTCGTAGTTTAATTGTAGTACTATTCTCATTCTCGTACCAATCTATAATTTACACACTTTATACGATTCCGGTTTACACTCAAACGCGCCCTAATCTATTCCCACGTCGTAGTAGACACTCACGTCTCAACCCAAACGGTTCATTTAATTTAACTCACTTGTATATAATTTCCTTCTCATAAATACCCAAATGTCCCAAATCTAACATTACATCATCATCGGAAATGTTATCTATCTCCTCGAACGAGTTTACGGGACTCCAAAAATCAAAACAGTCTAAAAAGGCCCAGACTGCGAACTCGTTAGAAGTCTTGTTCGAACGAGACTGTTCGAACGAGATTCCACTGTCAGCTCGTTAGAAGTCTCGTTCGAACGAGACTGTTCGAACGAGATCCAGTTCGTTCGAACGAACTGCACCTTCTAACGATATCTCGTTCGAACGAGATTATCGAACGAAACTGCCCCTCGTTAGAAGCGACTGGTCAACTCGTTAGAAGCTCGTTCGAACGAGTTCGTTCGAACGACCTGGGTTGGTTTCTAACGAGCTACCAGCTGCGAGCCCAGAAATTCCAAAATCGTTTTTCACCCAATTTCTACTCCTCAAATCTCCTCTAAACTTCGTCCCAACTATGTTTTAAGGTCTCTAATCAATCCTAAACATATATAGTCACATCCTAACATGTTTTAAGGAATTAATTCGTCCTAAACATCATTAAATCACAAATCTCTACACTTTTTCCCAATTTCTCAAGAATATGAACCCTAAAATTAGTAATCATGAATTAACCCAATATAAATCCGTTTTAATTTCTTCCAATCACAAATATCATGAGAATAATCATCTACCTATCATTCTACATGCAATTCTCCTCAAGATTTTCAAGTTCTAAGTTCCAAACTACATGGGTTTTCATATTTCACCAAGAACAAACATAAAATTTGGCACTTACTTTTTAAATACTAGGTGGTTAGTAATAATAAAAATGTTTTCGACAGTGATGCTATTAACTGAGCCAACTTGGCATTTTGAATTAATTTAATAAAGGAGTAGCTACCCGATATTTAATTAGTCGGTGTGTCACACATACATGCACACTATACACACACATGAAGATACACACACACACTCACAACCCCACCCCCTGCCCCACCCTACACCCCCAGCCCTGCCCCACCCCCTTCCCCCACCACACACACACACATAGCCCCACCCCACACATCACACACACACAAATGTACATACACCCCCTCCCCCCCACCCCATACATGCACATATATATACACAAACACACACATATATACAAATGGAAGAGAGAGAGAGAGAGAGAGAGAGAGAAAGAGAAACCAACCTGAATATATATATATATATATATATATATATATATATATATATATATATATATATATATATATATATATATATATATATAGAGAGAGAGAGAGAGAGAGAGAGAGAGAGAGAGAAAGAGGGAGAAGGAGAGCAATGCGTAGAGAGAGAGAAAGTGGAGGGAAACAAAGCGGTGGGAAAAAAAGGAGGGGAAAGGGTTTTTTGCTGCTAAACTTGTCACCGACCTGTCACGGTCCTTGATCGTGACAATATTATAAGGATTGTCACGGTCATTGACTGTGATAATGCTGTGACAACTATTCTTGACACGGACTTGTCACGATTAATGATCGTGACAATGCTGGTCAACTAAAGGTGCCAATTTCGCCTTTTTGGTGTAGTGTAACGCACGATGCCTTTGTCAAACCTTCAAAGCATCGTCTAGAAATCTATAGTGGTTCACGCGCAGATATACCACAAGGACACTGTAATACCCCATATTTTTATGCTATATTAATTTGGGGATTTATTAAATTTAATGAGAATGTTTATTTAATAAAAAAATTCGGAAATTAATTATGTTATAATTATTAACGTGACGAGAGTTACTAATTATGGGAAACTTGTTGAATATTACTAATGAGCATAGTGATATACTATATTGGTTATATTGAATGTCATAAGTTAATTAAATGACTATTTCGGAAATTTAAGTTGGGACGTGCCCGTGTCACGTCGGGACTAATTTTGTTAAATAAAAAGTGATTATTTTATAAGTTGTTCGTATGGTCGTTTTGAGTGTGCCAACGCGTCCGGAAGGGTCGAGATAGTCAGAAAAGTGTACCCGGGGGTTTAGTTTGGGTCTCGGGGCGTTTTTAGGCCTAATTGGTGCCCCGGGAGGGCATTTTAATCATTTTACTTAAGTGGGCAATTAAACCCACGAATTTCAGCCAACCTATATCAGCCATTAGGTCAGCCTCTTAGGGTTAGAACATTCACAAATCAAGTGACGGCCATTGGAGAAGAGAGGAGAGAGCTCCAAGGCAAACCAAGGCCAAAAAGCCACCGGACTTCACCGCCACCACCACCACCGCGTAGATCACGAGACAAGGAACGCAGCCATACCAAAATCATCCAGGAATCTGCATACCAAAATCCCAGGCAAGTGTTTAAACTTGCTATTTTCGTTGATGCAATCTTCATGTTAGCTTAGGAATAAATTGTGATATAAACTATGGAAGAAAACCCCATTTTTGATAGGAGAACCCATGTAGTATTGATGTATGCCATGTAGAGGTAATAATCCACGAAATTTGGTGATCATAATAAAGAAATATTGGAGAAAGATTCATTAGAAATCTGTTTAAGAAAACTTTAGGGTTCTTGGTAATTAGACATGATTTTAGGTTGAAAACCCATGTTTAATGATAGTTACATGCATGCTTTACGTTATAAGCACCTGGTATAATGTTATAATGATGATAATAGGATTTTTGGGGCGATTAGAATGGAAACACATCGTTTTAGATGAAGAAGTTGGATGAAACCCGTAACTGCATTCTGCAGAATTTTGCCCAGACCTGCTTGATCGATCGAGCCTAGAGCTTCGATCGATCGAAGGTTCGATCGATCGAGCCCCAAGCTTCGATCGATCGACCCCTCCTGGCAGACTCCCATTTCCCTTGTTTAAGTAGTTAACGTAAGTTATCGTGAAATTATCTTTGGGCATTCTAAATAAAATGAATTGGGAGACATTGAGGACCAGTAGGGTATATGGATAAATGTTAGAACCTTTAATCTTCAACGAAAATGGTATTTATGGGATATTTACTTTAGGTTGGTAGATTTATGAATTTACAGGGTGAGGTACGTAAGAGAGTTACGTTGGAATCTAATAAAGTCACTTACTGAATTTCAGAATTTTGAGGATGTAATCCATGAGGGTTAGGTAATAAGCGAGAAAACCCTTCGAGTTAAGGTTAGGAATAAAACCTTATATGTAATTCCATAACTGTGTAATTAAGGATATATGGTATAATTATGGGTGATGAGAAGAACCTATATTAATATGATAAAGTGGTATATTTATATGATTGTGTGTACATATATTATATGCATGTGAAAATCATACCCACGCTACTTACTATCCCTGAGGTTTCTGCGCTGGGACAAGTCTTATCTCGATGGGACCTTTATGGGGGATATTGACTTGTACCCTATGAGATAGATATCCTTGGTACAGGCTATCGATGTGATAGTTGAGACGGTCCTAAGAGACGCCGGTATGTGCCACCCTCTTAGAGACTTGGAATCTATGCTTCGCCTCAATATTGTTTGTGTATTTATGTTAATACAATTCGAGAGTGATTCCGAATGTATTCCCCTTAAAATGAGTGATATGGGGCTTTGGATAGTGGAAGTATGCATGCACCATAGTTTATTTCGGGGTGCTGTTATATATATATTATGCGAGTAGTTAATATATATATATGAGATTATGATATTTGAATCTGTCTACTGAAAGTTGATATGTAGAACATAGTTGTTGACTCATATTATTAAATACTTGTTTGAAAAAGGTATAATATGTCACGGTAAAACTTTATGGATTTTATAAAGTTAAAATGGAGGACTTTGATTTACTGTTTGGAACATTCTTTTAAAAATGAAATCGTGAATTGTAAATCTTGCGGGTAATCTAAGTTAAGTTAAATCTTTTAGAAAGTCAAGTGCGATAGCTGATAAAACGAACCGTTGGGAAGGTTAGTGCGATAGGTGTGCACATTAGAAGAGCGGTGAGTATTTTTCTCAAGAGAGAGACGCACTAATATGTTGTTGCATTGGCCTGTATCAATTTAAATACTTGCTAAACGTATTTTAAATCAAACACACTTTTGGGCTCTGTCCCGTTTCTTTTTCTCTCTCTCTCTTGTATATATATATGTATATTTTCAGGTGCCCAGCCACAGGGGCGTCTTGCTTAGGATCCCTTGAGAAGAACGAGCTGCAGCTTAGGTGGGAGTTGCAGGTCACTTGAGTAGACGGCTTCTGTTATTGACTCCACTCTTATTACTCTCATTTATTGGGCACGTGTCGCCCCTTTTCATCATTTCATTTGTTGTTGGGATTTTTATATTTCAGTTATTTCCAGTATTGTTCAATGGGATTTATACAGGATGGATTTGTGGTTTTATTTCCAATTGTTGACATTCGATTTATGAATGGTTTATGTTATTTAGATTTTGTGGTGTGTTTTCTAAATTGTAGAAATGTTATTTTAATTAAATAAATCTTTTTCGTTAATTAAAATTTGGAAAGTTTGTATGAAAATGTTTTTGACACTTAGCTTAATTATTTAGGGTGTTAAATTGAAAAATCTATTTTTATCGACAGTGATGCTGAGAATGAACCAACTGTTTACCTTGTTTTAATTTAATAAAGGAGTGATCGCCCGGTATTTAATTAGGCGGGGTGTCACAGACACGCAGTCTGATTAACCCAGGAATACCCGTAAGCACTCCCTCTGACAAGCAGTCAAAAATCTTTATAGATACTCCCTCCACAATAGCACGCAACCCTCCAGTTGTAGAGATATCCCCACAAAGTATGAACAATAGCAAAGTTCTGTTCTTAAGTTCCAAAATAATTCACATAAAAAGATATTGGGATTTTGTGAATTGTAAAATAAGAGATTGAACTCTTAAAAGGTTGGAGAATAAAGTAAAACACTCAAAATCGTATTCAGTTTAAAATAAGTATTTCTCCACATGAAATACGAAGCCTGACACCCTATTTATAAAACATTTAAGGCGGTGGAGTGTCAAACTTAAACAGCTCGTACGAATGAGAAACGAAGTTGTTCGAGCAATAACTAATCTCTTTCGAACGAGATACGATGTCGTTCGAATGACATCATACAAGTCTCACTTGCTGCTTCAGTCTTTTAAAAAACTTGGAAACCCCAAACCTAAGGTTGTTTACGAGATGAACAAGGTTTTTCCAAAATATTTAGGCAAAAATATTTTTAAAAAATTAAAAACCATTTAAAATCATTTAAAAAATCATTTTTCATAAATAGAAAATATTTTAAATTTCTTAAAAATATCCCAACGCTTTTTATGTAAATTTTAAATGAAACAAAAACACAATTTACCAATTTCCTCCTTGTTAGGCATGATTGTTGAAGCAGACTTGTCATTCGAATCGTCGATTGTAGATGTACACTTTCAAATTCTTCGACAAACTTGTAGCAATATATGACATACTAAATGTGATGGACTATGTCCATAAAAATCTCCTCCTATGTCTATGTCGGTACAAAATAAAAACTATCTGAATTATTAATAAAAATGTCTATACAAGTCTAATACCCTTCCATGAACCCAAAAGTGAAAAGGGCTCAACTGTACAAGACTTGAAACTTTTCTTCAAAAATCTTCAACTTCAAATCTTCAAACCTTTAAACTTTTCTCATCAGGGTGTGCCACATAATGATCATCATTCTTCGTACCTACACACATGAGATAAAGCAAATACCATCGTGATACATCGAGTTTGAAATGATATAAGAATAAATCAATCAATATAATCAAATCTCCCCCTCAATGCAAACTCCCCCATAAAATCATAATTCATTCTTACCCTTTTTATTTATCCTAAATAGACAAGAAAAAAAATAAAAAAAGCTGAACGTGGAGTGTCACGAAACACAACATAAATATGGATCAAACTACGTGCATGTAGAGAATATACTCAAAGGATCTACAAACTATTTTTGAATTTACAATTTTTTCAAACAAAAACAATTTACAAAAATAAACACACCATGAATAACATTAAGCCAACCAAATCATGGATATGGAATGAATGGGTGTGAACAAATTCAATAGGTAATAAAACTCAATCAAGCATATGTGCACGATGCATACGTGTACTCCTATCGAATGAACATCAAAATAATCCTTAGATTTAAAATTGTTGAATTTAGATGATATCGACTAAATCAAATCAACAAATCAAAGCCTAAGTGATTTTCACACCAATAACGTCCAAAACTAATTAGTGCCGTTTCGAGAATTTTTCAAAGGACGTGCAAACCCATTGATTACTTTCCAACCAAACTCCTTTATATAAAATAATGCAATTTTATAACTAACGAGGTACTAAATTCTCAACATAGAGAAAACTTATTGAGCCATTATTGGCATATTGCATCTTTTTATTGCCTTAATTTTTTTATGTGCGGGCTCTTTTCAAACGGTGGCTTTCACGATGTGATAGTTATTCACTCTCAGCCCTTTCTTATGTCAATCGTCATTTTTTTTAATTTAAACAAATTCCTCACTGGTAATGGTTTTTACATGCACTAATTTTATTACTCTCGTATTATTGCACTTGGTTCATTTTAAGGACATGATTGAGATGAAAACACTCGACCAACATGTGATAGAAAAGTACAAGGATCAAATAAATTCTTGCATGTGTGAAATAAAGGACATAATGCAAACATGGTACATACTAGCAATAGGCATAATATCAACATATAAATCATCCTATGCTAGTAGGCATAAATCACAGAAATGAATCATCAGTCAAAGTAGGTGTGATTAAACGAACAAAGCAGTATTACCAATTAAATCATGGAAAACAGGAATAACTGCATATAAACTGTCCCAGAAGCAACCAGTAGTACCAATAATGTAACCAATGAACACAGGGTACTGCAAAGAGAGAGAGAAAAAAATTCTCCAGAGGTCGGTCA
This sequence comes from Sambucus nigra, assembly GCA_949130495.1. Classification (NCBI taxonomy): domain Eukaryota; kingdom Viridiplantae; phylum Streptophyta; class Magnoliopsida; order Dipsacales; family Adoxaceae; genus Sambucus; species Sambucus nigra. The sequence continues at coordinate 372,536,030 of OX422216.1, forward strand.
AACGAGACAGCCTGTCATTCGAACGACAAGGCATCTCGCGAGAAATCTAGTTCGAACGAGATAACAAATTTTCACCGGTTGCCTAAAATGTCATATAGTGTTGCCCAGTGAAAAAGAAAATTCCAGAAAGGGATGGCTGAAAGATGCTGACAGATTCAAAATAGTGTCAAAATTGTAGCGAAATAGCAAACTTAGTAAATAAGTCAATGTGCACTACTACAAAGAGAGTCATAACACTTGCAAAAGTATATCAAGACGCATAACCAGTGTATGAAAAAAATCAACACAATCATCCAAACGATCTCACATCGGGTGAATCTGAAAGTGCGAAAGCCCCCAATTTTTAAATTCAAATATAATGAAATAGTTCAAATTTTAATTTTTCAAAAGTTATTTAAAATTTTCTTTTCTTAAAGAGAACAAACCAACTTATGAAAAAATTAAAACTAAACGAAAAGTGAAATTAAACTACACACACAATTTTCATTTAGACTTAAACACACATTAATCCAATTCAAGTTAAACTTGCATGCTATCAAGATAAAGTAATTTTGCACTTGAATTAAATTGAACATACCCAAACATTAAATTTTCACCAAATTAAATAGATTTTGATTTTGAACTAATTTTATCTTTTAGTCCTAAGCATGCATCTAGGTGATATAGCAAGATAAAATAAATATCAATCGCACTACGCCGGATGTACGAGGAAAAACCAAATGGGAAAAACCACGGACGGCCCTAGCCACGAATTCACTAAGTATGGTAGTTTTTACAAAGACTCGACACAAGAGGACTTACACAAACTAACTTGAGTCCGTCCAAGCCTTGACGCGCTCCTTCGGTCTTCAACCTCCGCCTAGTGTATAACCGTGGACTCCTCCACAGTCTCGAACTCCATCGATGGGGCTATGGTCACCGTCAACCCACACGCGAAGCCTTTCTTCGAGTGAGAACACCGCAATAAACTTTTCTCCTTTTTTGGGGTAGAGAAGAACCCAAACTCTCTTCTTGTTGGTGTAGAGAAAACCAGGTGCCAAAAGTCTCCAAGCAATGATATATCAATAGGTACTTGGAATAAACTAAATAAATGGGTGTGTATGTAATTTTTGATGAGTTTAATCCATAAAAATCAAACACAAAATATGGAACTTTTTCTTAAAAGTTTTGCTCTCAAAAGACTCTTAGAATGTGAAAAAGTTGTCTTCAAAAAGTTAGTTCCCGCACTTAAGAAGTATGTCAAAAAGGAAGTGGGGTAAAGTAGTGGAAAAGTGAAAAAAAACTGGCTTAAAACTGTTCCCGCTGTTTTTCGTTAGAAATCTCGTTCGAACGAGACTTCTAATGAAGAGACAGAAAGGAAATAAAAAATTCTCGTTTGAAAACTCGTTCGAACTACTTCTCGTTCAAACGAGGTCATTCGAACGATCTATCAAATGATATCTTAGGCCATGGTTCTAGATAATTTCGATACGAACGCGTGGCCACCAGTCTCGTATCATTCTGATTTTTTTGGGATTTGATATGATTTTTCTACTGAAAGGTGTCCGAGAACAAAATATTTAGAACTATGAATTCAAAAAAAGTTTAACAAAAAAATACTAACACCCAAAATAAATTTCTAAAATACACCCAATAAATAATGTTCCAAGCTCCTATATATATATATATATATTAAAATACATTCATACCTTAGGAGCAATGGAACCATGTTGATGACGTAGAAACGAGGCACAACACACACGACATTTGATGAATCTTTAATATCTTGGCCGCTACGTCTTCAACAAACACGTCATAGGCTTGAATGGATAAACTTGAACTCTATCCTATGACTCAAATGTTTTTGTCCGGAATTGAGCCAAAACTACAAAGGACTCAATTGGAAATTTGTGTCCTTACAAATCTCCCCTTTTGACTATTCCGGGACAAAAACTAAATAAAAATCCTAAAGGGCCGTCAAGCTCACTAGACTAAAAAACAATGTCCCACCCGAAATAAAAATACAATGCTTGACGCAAACAACCCAAGGATCAATATCTTTTCCGATGTCGAATGTTGCCATTTAAAAGTATTCCTGCACACTTAAGCAAACTATCAAACTCATAGGGAATATCAAAATATTAAATGCAATTAAATAATTAATCCCCCTAAATTAATTCTTCCCTTTATCAAACAAATGACCTACTTAGAAAGACGTCTCCCCCAAACTAAGATACGATAATAATAGGATTAGATACCATTTCTCCCCCTATCATTATCCCCCTTTTTGTTAAGGAATAGACAAAGGCTAAAGAATCAAAGCAGTAACTTATATACCCCAAATAAAGCATATAAACCCTCTAAACTAAGCAAGGGATAAAAGAATGGGATAACAAGCTAAAACATGTAATTGTGCATATAGTGATGAGAACGTTAAAGCATATGGGCAACAAAAGTTCAACTAATCCAAACAATAACATCGGATACCAACTAGAATGCAATAAAATGATACCAATATGATATATAAATTATTAAGCACGTGCTATCAACAAAGAATGCAATAAGATGGATACCAAGTATGAATTAAAGCATATATGGATTAGAAATCAAAGCAAAGACTAAACAAAAATATCAAATATATGTATACATAATATATATCAAAGAGACTCAAGTACACATATATAGATATAAACACACAAATGACACACAGTAAATATAATAGGAGTCTTTCACACTCGTATGGCAAAAATGTGTCATATGGAAATGGAAGTGTTGGGGTGTGAACTAGTAACGATTAAATTTAGACCCAATCACTTAAAACATGTTCACGGAGTTCTCAATTGATTGCAAACTTCATCACATTTGAATATAACCTCATGTGACAATATAAATTGAACTCAATGAACAAACATACACAATGCATACAAGCCTAGCATATTGATGATTCTACAGACCAATAGAGTCATGACATGAAATACGCAACTAGGATAAACGGACATTGTGCAAACCGTTGATATACCATCCAATCTCCCTCAATATGCATTTATATTAAATTTGAATGAATATATCAATCAAACATAGGCCTTGGCAAATTATTTTTCTTGTTAATGCCGTATTTTCTGTTTTTAGGCCTTTGGACCACGTATTTCTTTTAGGTCCATTCAAAACGGTGGCTTACAATCGCAAATGATCACTTAGTCCTTTCGGAGCCCTTTTCCGTGCACATTTTTATTTATCATGTTTTCATTTTTCACACAAATCTCACATGCAACGGATTTTGACATGCACTAGTCCTCCTAAGTCACAAATATGTAGATGACAAGATTGGTAGGAGAACACCTCACAAAGCTCAAATATACATATGAAGTTAAAATTTCAAAAGAGCTCGTGCATGTGTGAATAGAGACATATAAAAATAGAATCTATTTGACCAACACAAAATTCAACTTCTCCATAAAAAATATGGTAAAGAACATTTTAAGGATTAACAATCTAAACCAAAAGTTCTAGACACGTGGGAGCGTTAAAGGAGGGATTCAAACACAAGTGTATGCCACATAAAGTGTGTCAAACTAAACTACACACAAAATAAAATCTTTTTGAGTTTTTGAAATTTTTAACCAAAATAAATAATATATACTCAAAAGTCAAAGAAAAATAATTTGAATATTTTTATTAAGCTTAAATTACCAAGAGATAAAATCCAAATGATAAACACAAATCTTTTTGTATTTTTCAATTAATGCAAACAAAATGAAGGAAATATAATACAAAAGATAAACAAAAATCATAATTCTAGCATGTGATAAGCATGGAGCATAGACTAGAAAATGATTAAACAAGCATACATTTAGCATGTGAATATAGCATGAAGTACAAAAGCTAAAGTATGCAAACACCAACACATTCATATTTTAGATTTAGCAAGGGAGGAAGCATGTGAAAGTAAATGAGAATCAAAAACCCCATTTTGCAAGGCAACCAAGTCGGATTTCCTAACCCAAATTAATGAAGAATGACTATCTTGGGGTGTAGGAATTTTAACTACCTTGGTTGCTTTACGTTGGGATTTTCTAGGAATACGTTTAAGATCAAAACAAAATTTTTTAAGATGACCTTTTCGACCACAATGTGTACAAGTAAAAACATGTCGAAAAGATTTACCTAAGGAGTGATTTCTAAAGACTTTCCTAGTAGATTCTCCTAAAACATTGGTTTTGGTGTTATGAGTAAATTCATTACAAGTATTGAAGCCTAAACCACAAGTGTCATTTTTAATTTGGACCGTTCCTAATATTTTATCTAATTTTTTCGAACGACACTCCAAATCAAATTTGACATTACTAGAGTCTTTTAATTTATTTTGTAATTCTAAAATGTTAGACTCTAATAAAATATTTTGCTCTTCAAAAGCAAGAAGCTCTTTTTTCAAGGATTCCATTAAACCCCTAAGGCTATCTCTCTCGCCTTCTATATGTTCAAGCTTCTCTAGAAGAGCTTTCTCTCGTCTCCTAAGGTCTTCAACCAACATGCTATTATCAACGACCTTGACACGTTCTTTTAAACTAGCTTCTAACTTCAAATTAGCTCTTTTCAATTTAATAGATTCTTTATAAAGTTCTTGAAAAGCATTTTGAAGTTAACTCACATTAACCTCTTCTTCATTTTCACTCTCTCTTTCTTCTCCACTCTCACTATCATAAAAAACAAGGGAATCAAAAACTTTGACCTCGGAAGTGTCATGTGTTAAAGTTTCATCAATCGACGAGTTCTCACTATCACTCACATGACTAGCCATAAAAGCCACAAAGTTGGTCTTAGTGGGGGAATCGGGTCCCTCTTCCTTATCACTATCACTAAGGGTCGCATTATATGAAATGGGTCGCTTACCCTCTTTCCTTAGTTTAGTGGGGCACTCAAAAGCCCTATGGCCATAACCCTCACAACCAAAACACCTATTTGACTCGTCCCTATTTAAATTTTCATTAATGGGTTTAGGGATCTTCTCGACTTTGTCATACTTAGAAGTTTCAAATTTTTTAAAATCATTTTTAAATTTATCTTTGTTAAATTTAAGAAATTTTCTAAATTTACGAGCAAACAAAGCCATGTCTTCCGAATCACTATCACTCTCGCTCTCAACTACTTGTTTGATCTCTTTTCGGGCTTTTAAAGCAACACCCTTTTCAATTTTCTTTTCAGTTTTAGAGGGGAACATGTCTAGTTCATAGGTTTGTAAATCACCTACAAGCTCTTCTAATTTCGTAGAGGCTAAAGTTGGTAAAGAATTTGAAACGGTCACTTTTGGAATAAATCTATCGGGAAGGGACCTTAAAATTTTCTTTACAACTCGGTTGTCGGGTATTTCCTCTCCCAAGTTAAAAGATGAATTAACAATATCAGAAAGTCTAGCATAAAATTCATCAAAAGTTTCTTTTTCATTCATTTTGATAGTTTCAAATTGAGTGGTGAGGTTTTGAAGTTTTGAAGCTTTAACGACACTAGTACCTTCATGAGTGAGTTGCAAAATATCCCACGCTTCTTTAGCGGTCTCACACGTCATAATGCGTCGGAATTCATCTGGTGTGACAGCGCTAAATAAGGTATTTAAACCTCGGGAATTAAAGTTAGAAAGTTTAAATTCACCCTCACTCCATCTATCGGTGGGTTTGGGAACACGCTCATTATCTACTAAATGAGTAGGTGGGGACCACCCGTTAACAACAGACATCCAATACGCGTAGTTTGAACCATCGAAAATAGGAAATTTTGAAAATGGGGAAAATTCCATTTTAGCCAAAAATTAATTAAAAGATCTTTAACGAAATAATTTATCGCTTTGGCTCTGATACCAATTTGAAAGTGCGGAAGCCCCCAATTTTTAAATTCAAATATAATGAAATGGTTCAAATTTTAATTATTCAAAAGTTATTTAAAATTTTCTTTTCTTAAAGAGAACAAATCAACGTATGAAAAAATTAAAACTAAACGAAAAGTGAAATTAAACTACACACACAATTTTCATTTAGACTTAAACACACATTAATCCAATTCAAGTTAAACTTGCATGCTATCAAGATAAGGTAATTTTGCACTTGAATTAAATTGAACATACCCAAACATTAAATTTTCACCAAATTAAATAGATTTTGATTTTGAACTAATTTTATCTTTTAGTCCTAAGCATGCATCTAGGTGATATAGCAAGATAAAATAAATATCAATCGCACTACGCCGGATGTACAAGGAAAACCCAAATGGGAAAAACCTCGGACCACCCTAGCCACGAATTCACTAAGTATGGTAGTTTTTACAAAGACTCGACACAAGAGGACTTACACAAACTGACTTGAGTCCATCCAAGCCTTGACGCGCTCCTTCGGTCTTCAACCTCCGCCTAGTGTATAACCGTGGACTCCTCCACAGTCTTGAACTCCATCGATGGGGCTATGGTCACCGTCAATCCACACGCGAAGCCTTTCTTCGAGTGAGAACACCGCAATAAACTTTTCTCCTTTTTTGGGGTAGAGAAGAACCCAAACTCTCTTCTTGTTGGTGTAGAGAAAACCAGGTGCCAAAAGTCTCCAAGAAATGATATATCAATAGGTACTTGGAATAAACTAAATAAATGGGTGTGTATGTAATTTTTGATGAGTTTAATCCATAAAAATCAAACACAAAACATGGAACTTTTTCTTAAAAGTTTTGCTCTCAAAAGACTCTTAGAATGTGAAAAAGTTGTCTTCAAAAAGTTAGTTCCCGCACTTAAGAAGTATATCAAAAAGAAAGTGGGGTAAAGTAGTGGAAAAGTGGAAAAAACTGGCGTAAAACTGTTCCCGCTATTTTTTCGTTAGAAATCTCGTTCGAACGAGACTTCTAATGAAGAGACAGAAAGGAAAAAAAAATCTCGTTTGAAAACTCGTTCGAACGACTTCTCGTTCGAACGAGGTCGTTAGAATGACCTATCTAACGAGATCTTAGGCTATGGTTCTAGATAATTTCGATACGAACGCGTGGCCGCTAGTTTCGTGTCATTTTAATTTTTTTTGGATTTGATATGATTTTTCTACTGAAAGGTGTCCGAGAACAAAATATTTAGAACTATGAATTCAAAAAAAGTTTAACAAAAAAATACTAACACCCAAAATAAATTTCTAAAATACACCCAATAAATAATGTTCCAAGCTCCTATATATATATATATTAAAATGCATTCATACCTTAGGAGCAATGGAACCATGTTGATGACGTAGAAACGAGGCACAACACACACGGCATTTGATGAATCTTTAATATCTTGGCCGCTACGTCTTCAACAAACACGTCATAGGCTTGAATGGATAAACTTGAACTCTATCCTATGACTCAAATGTTTTTGTCCGGAATTGAGCCAAAACTACAAAGGACTCAATTGGAAATTTGTGTCCTTACAGAATCACGTGCAAGTAAACGAGAGTCGTGAACAATAAGACCATTAGGCTCTAAATCTAATTTCCTAACCTAAATCGATGTGTAATAAGGTGGTGGATTTTTAGGAATCGGTGTGACTCTCTTTTTAAACTTCCTAGGTCCATTCAAAAGTTTATAACACAAACGCCTAAGATGGCCTAGCCTATCGCAATGTGTGCAAGTGTAAATCTGGTGGTGAGTGTTACCTAAACGCGTCCTTCTCCTCAAATTCCTAAGTGGTGCCCTCCTCAAATTCTTAGGTGGCGATCTCAGAATTTGCCTAGGTGGCTCTCTCCTAATGATCCTAGGTGGTTCTCTCATGTTGTTCCTAGGGGTCTCTTTCCTAACAAACCTAGGTGCTTCTTTATTAACAATCCTAGGAGTCTCTCTTACATGTATGGGAATGGGTGCAAAACGTTTTACAAAACCAATCCCACCCCTATCCTTTTTAATTTGGACAGTCCCTAAAATCTTATCTAACTTTTCGGACTGAGGCTCCAAATAAAATTTCACTTTACTTGAATCTTTCAATTTCACCTCATGTTCACTTATCCTAGATTCAAGCAAACACCAAGAGTCTTCAAACTCAAGAAGCTCATTTTTCATAGCTTCCATCATGCCTCAAAGATCATCTCTCTCACCCTCGACATATCCAAGTTTTTCTCTCAAAATTTTCTCTTGTCCCTTAGGTTCTTCAACTAAAACATCATTATCATTTTTTTAAGGCACTCTCTTGCAAATGGGCTTTCAATTTCAAATTTTCCTTATATATTTTCAAAGATTCAGCATAAAGTTCATTGAAAGAAGTTTGCAAGTCACGCTCATCCTCACTTGTGTCTTCCTCACTCTTGCCACTAGTCACACGGGTGGGAAACTCTCACCTAGAATAAAAAAAAACTTCTTCTTCTGAATCACTGTCACTAAGTGTAGAAACACGAGATGTTGGTTTATTCAATTTCATCCTCAAATTTTTGGGACGCTCATCTATCGTGTGACCTACACCCTCACAATCCGAATACCTCTGAGAATTGTTTTCAATGGAAGATTTAAAACAAGAGTTCGTGTGAATTTTCTAATTAGATTTTTCAAAAAGTTGGCACCGAAAATCATCAAAACCACCAAAAGCCATTTTTGAGAGAAACGGGATCAAAAATAATTTTTTGAAAAATAGGATCAAACGGGATAAACTAGCGATACCCACTCTGATACCAATTTGAAAGAGCCTCTACAGCGGAGTAAATGCGACTTCTCAAATAAATCAATTTTAATTATGTGTCAACCAAACCAGTTTTGATGAAACTCAATTTTTAATTCAGTCCTAAGGAAAAGGATGGGACCACCAATTTCTAAATTTTACCAAAGGTAATTTCAATTTCCTTTAAAGATACCGAATAGAGATGGTTCAACTAAACAACTACATCAACCAAATTTTAATTTCTTTCAAATTAAAATTAAACTCAAAATCAAATTTGTGAATTTTAACTATAAGCCCAAAAATTCAATTAATACAAGTCCTAGAAATTTGCCTAACAAAAATTATTCAATTTTTCAAATTAGGCCAAACCAAATTTTATCCAATAAAATTAGTGACTTGAATTAAATTAACATTTACCCAAATTGAATTATCACCAAATTAAATATACCAGTTTTATCTTTTTACCTACGCATGCATCTAATGTGAATATACAAAATAGAAAATAATCAAATAACCACTACGCCGCGATGTATGAGGAAAAACCCACAACGGGAAACAACCTCGGACGGCCCTAGTCTTAAATCCACTAAGTATGGTATTTTTACAAGTACAAGACAAAAGACTTACTCAAATCGACTCGACTCCCTTCAAGCCCCTGATGCGTCTTCTTGTACCAACCTCTGCTTAGTTGACAATCCCGGACTCCACCGAAACCTTGGAATCCACCAATGAGGCTTTAGGAACAACCGTCAACCACACATGGTGCCTTTCACCATGTGAGAATGCCGCAGCCAAAAATGAGACTTCTTCTATAAGGGATATAGAAGTAAACCCAAACGAACTCTTCAACTCGGTAGAGTAAAACTCGGTGCCAAACACTCCAAGCAAGATATATATATATATATATATATATATATATATATATATATATATATATATATATATATGGTAACTTGGAATAAACAAACTATGGGTGTAAACGAAAGTGATTTGGAATAATGTTCTTGAAAATGCAAACACTTAAAACATGAACTTTTGAACTTAGAAATTTTATCTCTCAAAATATTTTTCTCAAAAAGTGTTTCGAAAATGTCAAAAGTTAGTTTTTCAAACATGGTTCCCGCACATATAACTTTTGTCAAGAGTTAGTGGGTAAAAGTAAGTGGGAACATGGGGAAAAATTGATTAAAACTGCCAAAAAATTTCCCACCTAACGAAGTTCCAGTGGCCAACTGGGAAAATTGGTTGGCAAACTCTTTCAAACGACAATATCGAATGAAGTTCCAGAATGCTTAAAATTCGATTATTAGCCCAGAAACTTTATTTTAATGTTTTAAAGAAACCTTCTAAAAATAAAAATCAGTTTAAAATAATATTACACCCAATAAACAATGTTCTAAGCTCCTGTATATATATATATATATATATATATATATGTGTGTGTGTGTGTGTGTGTGTGTGTGTGTGTGTGTGTGTAATGCATTCATACCTTAGGAGTAATTGGAGCCAATGTTGTTAACGTAGAAATGAGGCACAATAAACTCGGCATAAGATGAAGCTTTATTAACTTTGCCTCTACGTCTTCAACTAACACGTTATAAGCTTGGATGGATACACTTGAACTCTATCTTATGACTCAAATGTTTTTGTCCGAAATTGAGCCAACACAACAATAAGACACAATCGGAGACTTGTGTCCTTGCAAATCTCCCCCTTTGGCTATTCCGGGACAAAAACCAAACAAAAATCCTAAAGGGCCGTCAAGCTCTACTAGACTTAAAAAATATCCCACCCAAAATAAAAATTACATAGCTTGACTCAAAACCCAAGGATCAATATCTTTTCCGACGATGAAAGTTGCATTTAGAAGAATTCATGCACACTTAAGCAAACTATCAAACGCATAGGGAATAAGAATATTAAATGCATATAAAATAAATACTTCCCCTAAATTAATGCGCCCCTTTATCAAATATGATCAACCTTAGAAGATAGCGCTCTCTGCCTAAGTTAAATCTCCTAAAATTAGATAAGATTACAATAGGATTAGATACCATTTCAACTATTTCTCCCCCTATCATTCTCCCCCTTTTTGTTCAGTAATAAACAAAGGATAAAAACTAAATTAAACACAATGAAGCTTAGATGTGACACCCCACCTAATAAAATGCTGGGCGATCACTCGTATATCTAATTATAACATGAGACTCATATGGATCATTCTTAGCATCACTGTCGAAAATCCATTTAATTACTAATAACCTATTAGGCCGGCGTCAAAATTTTACTTAACTACTCCTTTTTAATAACTACTAAATTAAAACATCCACACAGTTTGCGTAAATGAAACTGAAATGAAATAACATAACCGAACACTTGGCCAAAATATACAACCATATCGAATATTGTACTCAAAGAATAAATAAATGCAATTGGACCATTGGCCCGAATGTGTATACAGAACCTCCTATCTAGATTACAAGGATAGAAGCGTCTACTGAAAATCCTGCACGCATCCACAGTTGCTGCAACGGACGTCTGACTCGAAAGATGTGTCATCCAGGCGTCCCTGTGTCTGGACACCTATATATATATAGCCAGAGAGGAAAAATAGATAAACGGGTCAGAGCCCGAGTTGTGAAAATATTTAGCAAGTGCATAAATGCTTTATTTTGGAAAATATGTTTTATCTCATATTTAAATTGGTATCGCACTCCCATGAGATACCCCTTACCTCTCCACTAACAGTGCACTCCTAGAGCATCCCTCTAAACATCCTAGTCAAGCTACCCTGCTAAACTAGTCTATCTCTCAACCACTATCAGTCCTAGATAGTCCAAGTAATGTACTAAGGGCTAAACTTCACCCCAGTCTCAATGCTATGCCATGTTCGTGCGTGGTGTCTCGCAGAGCGAAATCCAAATAAGGAACCCCCCCGATACACTACTATGCGGCAAGGTCGATCGTCGAGATCCTCCAGTCCCTCAATACATAATCTATATATCTATATATACACGCATACAATAAATCTTAATATAAGAACACTAAGGATTAAACTTCTCCCCAGTCTAAACAAAATGCCATATTCGTGGTGGGGGGGGGGGGGGGGGGTTGTCTCGCAAAGCGAAATCCAAACAAGGAACCCCCCCCGATACACTACTATCCAGCAAGGTCGATCGTCGGGATCCATTAGACCCTCGGTACTCGATTCATCCACATATATACATATTACAATATACATCCGGATATATCTCTCGGACTGAGGCTTCATATACAAAGTATTTATCAATACTTTTCATTTTTATCTCAAAACTTTCCATTTCCCTTCTCATATCCAGGAAATGTTTATAAAAGCCAATTCATTATCATGAATTGCTTTAACAAATCATATTACTTTTCAAAATCCAGTTTTATTATCATAAAAATGCTTTTCCATTTCAAAACATCCCATTTCCCTTCTTATATCCAGGAAATGTATTTAAAAGCCATTTTAATTATCATAAAAATGCTTTTACCATATCATATGCTTCCACATCCCTTCTTCACTCCGGGGGTGTTACCGAAGCCAAAACCTTTATCCCATTTCCCTTCTTCCATCCAGGAAATGTAAATTAAAGCCAATTTATTATCATAAATTGCTTTAATACCAATAATGTCCAACATTATTGAAACCAGTTCTATATATCATATAACGCGTTCTAAGACCACCCGTACGGCGCGCCCCTAAATGACCATCATCTTCTAGTGCCTATCAATTATAACACCTGTGCACCTATACGTCCAACGCCGGGAAGCAGCCATATGCCTGCGGGCTAGTCATAACCACACCCCAAGTTACCTAAACATCGCAGAAACATAACATAACATAAACGCTCATATGGCCTAGAGGACTATATCCACCCTTCATTCGCTAGTCAGGGGGCTTCACCTCAGCGTGCGAACTTCCCTTATGATGTCATTTAGAGAGGGTGTTGACTATAAATCAGTAATTATGAAAATCATTTATTTTTCCATTTTGAAAACATTCATATTTTATTTTCAAAATCTTTTATCTCAAATCATATATATACTTGAATCACATAGTATACATATACCATATATTCCTCCTCGAATATAAACAAATGTCAGTATTTGCCAATTACATCTAGCGATGACTGATAATCCCAAAGATTTTCTCAAAGAATCATAATCATGCATTCATATTCGCATGATACTAAACCCAAAGTATTTTATTACTTTAACAAGTAAATATTTACTTTATTCCCATCTAAGGAGTTATTGGATATCTCCAATTCTAATACTCCATACTAAGTGAAAACATATATTTCTATATTCCCAAATCATTCTAATCACCTCATAAGATTTGCCCAACAATAATTAATATAACTATGCTTTCTATACGCATAATTATAAGGGCCTAAATGCCCACTGAAAATAAACTAGGATTTATCCTCCGGATCATGCCCTACACCAATTCAAGGCCTTCCCATCCAACTAGAAGTTTATTTAACCTCAAAACTATTATTTAGGAATCCCAATATCATAACTAGGAACCACCATAAAAATCCCAAGTGGTAATTTAACTCCCCATACTCTTAAAGGGAGAAAACTGGCAATTCTGACCTAAGCGAATCGATTCGCCCCTTTAGCGAATCAATTCGGGTAGGCGAATCGATTCGGTCCCCAATACGAATCAATTCAGAAAGTATTCTGCAAACAGGTCTTAAATGGTGAATCGATTCGGCCTATAACCGAATCGATTCGGCCCACTGCAGAAACCTAATTCCCCTTAGGCGAATCGATTCGGCCTGCACCCGAATCGATTCGGCTAGTTCGAGGGGTACAGTTTGGCCAATTTCTCAATTCCCAAAATACCCAATAAAAATCCAAACTCCATTTTTATGGTTTCTAGTCTCACCTAACAATCCAAATAACATCCTAACACTGATTGACAACTAATTCTTCCATAAATTGTGGGTATTAAACTACTTTCTAAGGTTTTGGATCTTAAAACCCAAAAACCCTAATTTTAACATTTCTCCAGATTCAATTCGATTTATTACTCCATTATCATGGTTTTAATACTAGAAATCATCAAGAGTTTACATTGCATCAATATGTAAACTCGTATTTAAGTTTTCCCCGTTTTCATTTTGGGGTTCTACCAACTATGATATGAAATAAATGCATAATTTAAATAAAACAAGTAAACACTTGCATGGAGGATGAGATCCGACGACCTCGAGCCGAATTCCGGGGAGTCTGGACGGATTTCCCTTTTTCTCCTCTTTTCTCCTCCTCCTATCTCTCTGTTTTCCTTCTTTTCTCTTTTCTTTCCTTTTATCTTTCTCTTCCTCTCTCTCTTGACTTATAAGGGAGAGAAAAAAATAAGGGTTTAACCCTTTAAATCCCAAAAATGACTCGTTTACTCAATTACGAGCCCGTTTAACTCCAAAATTCCCTAAAACTAAATTTCGACAATCGGACATTCTTTTTTGACTATCTCGGACATTCCGAGACTCACGGATCAGTCGAAATTCTCATCCGAGGTACTTGACCGCAAATCACTATTCTAACCCAAAATAACTTTATGCGGGTTTTCTAATCAAAATCTTACCTCTTTAGTCGCTATACTCCACGGCGACATATAATTAAAATACTTCAACATATTTAATACCAAAAATAATTACAACTTCCATCGAAAATCATTAAATCCTCAAAAATCCCAAAAATCACTATTTCGAGAAATTCTCCAAATTTCCAATTTATATTCAATTATGGAATTTCAAAAGGACGGGTTGTTACATACTCCCCCCCTTACAACAGAATTTCGTCCTCGAAATTAGGATACAACCTACACCACAAACCCTAGAATCGCTCTAAATTCGTAATATCTCAAAGGGGAACGATACTAACCTAATGGTTCCCAACCATATACCATATTACTATCACGATCGTAAAGTGACTTCAATAGCGTCACATTGCACTCATCATCTCTAGTGCCTAACGACATAAACTTCAAATTTACATACCATGCCCCTTTCTATTTCAGGCGGTATATAAACCAACTTACTAAGGTGCCCACACGTTTCTGACCCGTGCACCTCTGCACTTTCATAGTGAACGTCTGACACGTAACACCCTCTCCGAATAAGGGTCTCCTTTCTTCGGTGTAATACTCACACATGGGTCCTTCGAACCCGCAAAATTCGATTCTCCTAACCTCGGCGCTACTAATCATATTAGACTTACATCCTAATAATACTAAGGTCTATGCTATGTCCTACCTACGCGAAACGAGTATAATCCTAAGTATATCCCTAGTGCCCAAGGCCTCTCTCAACTTCTGACATTTTCTTGGTTTCATGCGTGGGACGTCTCGCCAAGGCGAAATCCAAACAAGGAACCCTTCCGATACACTACTCCCTCACGTTTTCGGTCATCGAGATATAGCGACCTAAGGCACACCAGCGGGACGTCCTAAATCCTACTAAGCCTACCTACGAACGCATGCTACTCTATCCTTCCGCCCATACGAAATGAAACCTAACTAATCGAAGTGCCCAATCTCTGTAAGAGCACTACGTACAACTTACCCAACACATACCTTCTCAAAATTTGCCTTTTCATTAAGGCCTGGCTATCATTCTCAATCAATTTCTCTAAGTCCAACCTCACCCACCCACTTGTGGCGAGATGACCACTTTACTGCTTTTCCATAGCATAATAATATTTCCATAAGCATACCATCATTACATGGCTCATAGTCTATAGTGGTTCATCCACACTATAAGACTTATCAACAAAACCAACATCCTCGCATCCTATAACATCTCTCCACTCCCGACGCCGTTAAGATTCATGTGTGAAGCGTCTCGCAAAGAGAAATCCAAACAAGGAACCCCTCCACACACTCCTACTTAACTTCGTCAGTCACGGAGGTCCGTTATTTAAAACATGCAACCGGGATAACCCTATCCCCTATTACAACAAAAATGTGGTCTAAACTCCCGTCTCTAACTAAGAGTCACACCACCCAGCGCTCGCACTAATTTTTAAGTCCTTGCACAATAAATAATGAGCTTTATCTTACATCTCAATCAATAATCCTGCGGCCTTAAAGCATATCTATAAGGTCGCCATATGCTCAATTTACGATAAGGAAACCTCTCCTCATCGAAGTTCCATCCATGCACACAATAAAGGCGAACTCAACCTATATCTAGGTGAGATATCTCAACAACCATCCGTTCTACCCTGGAACCGCGGAAAGGATAGCCTTTCCATCATTAGCCTGCTATCTCTCCAAACAACCAACAATATTATATACTCACCATATTACCATACTCGTATAGACATATAAAACGAGTATCACAACCCAAATATATATATATATATATATATATATATATATATCAACACCCGCCTCTATGGAGAATGAAGGAAAAATAAAACATCGCTACCGCGGACAACACATAGGCATACATGATATAATGTTATCGATACCGCCACGAAGCTCAAATTTACGCACACGAGTCTAGGGCTAACTAATACAGCGACTTTATCTAGCCACACCAAATATACCTCTTTCATTGAGGTAAAACTCATAATAACCACTTTACCCTGCTCCTTACAATAATCTTACTAGTCCTCATAACTTCTTCGTTAGAAGGAAATTCCACTACAAGCTTCAACCTTAAAGCTCCAACTAAGACCCACCTCCTGCCGCCATCCTGGCTCCACACACGATTCTCAAACGAGTGCAAAAAATATTACTATAACCTTATAATATGGCAGGAGAACGAAATCTCACAAGAGAATTCAACAATCCTAAACCCGAGGCTCTATAACAAATCGAGAGCAACGCTGAAAGCGTAGTACGTTTGCACAGATTCCTAAGAACACTAGAACCTGATGCTCTGATACCATCTGTGACACCCCGCCTAATAAAATACCGGGTGATCACTCCTATATCAAATTATAACAGGAGTCTCATATGGATCATTCTTAGCATCACTGTCGAAAATCCATTTAATTACTAATAACCTATTAGGCCGGCGTCAAAATTTTACTTAACTACCCCTTTTTTAATAACTACTATATTAAAACTTCCACACAGTTTGCGTAAATGAAACTAAAATAAAATAAAATAACCGAATACTCGGTCAAATAAGGAACCATATCGAATGCTGTACTCAAAGAATAAATAAATGCAATTGGACCATTGGCCCGAATGTGTATACAGTACCTCCTACCTAGATTAAAAGGATAGAAGCGTCTACTGAAAATCCTTCACGCATCCAAAGCTGGTGCAGCTAACGTCTGACTCGAAAGATGTGTCATCTAGGCGTCCCAGTGTCTGGACACCTATTCAATATATATATAGCCAGAGAGGAAAAGTAGATAAACGGGTCAGAGCCCGAGTTGTGAAAATATTTAGCAAGTGCATAAATGCTTTATTTTTTAAAATATGTTTTATCTCATATTTAAATTGGTATCGCACTACCATGAGATACCTGTGATACCCCGCCTAATTAAATACCGGGCGATCACTCCTTTATTAAATTAAAATCAAGGTGAACAGTTGGTTCATTCTTAGCATCACAGTCGAAAAATAACTTTTCCAAAATTAAACACCATAATTAATTAAGCTAAGTGTCAAAAACCATTTTAGACATTACTTTCCAAATTTTATTTAATAAACCAACATTTAAAACTTTGAATAATTCACAATTTAATAGTCACACCACAACCATCCTGGAACATACAATCCAAATAATCAAACATTCAACTAATAGAATTCCAACATTTAAAACTTAAAGTAAAATATCCAGATAGTAATAAATCCAAAAGTGACAATACTAGAAATAAATGAATTATAATATCCCATAAAACAACTGAATAATGGAAACGGGCGACACATTCCCAACTGAATAAATATGCTAGGAGTGGAATCAAATAAGTGAAGTCGTCTAAGCAAGAGGCCTGCAACTCCCACCTAAGCTGCAGCGCATTCCTTCCAAAGTTTCCTATGCAAGACGCCCCTGTGGCTGGGCACCTATAATATATACATATATATACAAGAGAGAAGGGAAAAAAAAGAAACGGGTCAGAGCCCGATAGTATAAATGATTTAAAATTTGTTTAGCAAGTATTTAAAATGTTTACAGGCCAATGCAACAACATATTAGTGCGACACTCTCTTGAGAAATTCTCACCTCTCTTCTAATGTGCACACCTATCGCACTAATCTTCCCAACAGTTTAACTTATCTTATATCGCACTAAACTTCCCAATGGTTTAACTTATCTTAGGTTACTCGTAAGATTTAAAACTAAACAATATAATTGTTTAAGAGAAAAATTTCATTCAGTAACAAAGCTCTCATTTTAACTTTATTTATTAATAAAGTTTCCCAGTGTCATATTATACTTTTCAAAACAAGTATTTCCAATTTGAAGTCATTATTTATTTCTTACCTACCATAGCACCATAGGTAGTTCCAAATTTCAGAAATTCATATATATATATATTAAATACTCGTATAATATATATATTCTAACAGCACCCCACATAAAAATTATGGTGCGTGCATACTCTGCTATCCAATCCCCGTACCACTCGTACTAAGGGAAATACAAGTTCGAAATCACTCTCGAACTGTATTAACACATACACAAACAATATTGAGGCGAAGCATATATTCCAAGTCTCTAAGAGGATAACACATGCCCCCATGTCTCTTAGGACCGTCTGAACTATCGATTCGATAGCCTGTACCAAGGATTTCTATCTTCTAGGGTACGAGTCAATATCCCCCATAGGGGTCCCATCGAGATAAGACTGTCCCAGCGCGGTAACCTCAGGGATAGCAAGTAGCGCGGGCATGATTTTCACACATAGATAGTATAGGCATAAACACAGTCATATAACTATACTACTATAATCATATCAAATTAGGTACACCTCTAATCCCATAATTACGACATTTGTCCATATTTCTCATTATTTAGTTTTCACGTATAACCGTTCATTTCTTACTTTAATTTGAGGGATCATTCCATCTTATTACATAACACTCATGGACTCTATCCTCCCAAGTGTAGAATTCAGTAGGTACTCATCTAATTTCCAACGTAACTATCTTACTCGTCTCTCCCCTTAATATATAATTTCATTGTCCCGTATATGTAAATATCCCAAAAACACAACTCTCGTCTTACATGAAAGGTCCCATAATTATTTATAAGTCCTACTGGTCTTCTTTATCTCTCAAGTCATTTTAATAAGGGTATCCAAGGATTATTTCTTATTAAATTGAATTCAACTAATTTAAAAAGGGGAAATATGAGTCTGCCAGAAGGGGTCGATCGATCGATGGCAGGAGCTCGATCGATCGATGCGTCGATCGATCGACACTCGTGGTTCGATCGATCGACACTCCTGGTTCGATCGATCGATCAAACAGGTATGCGAATTCTGCAGATTTGTAGTTACGGGTTTCACAATCCAACCTCAATCAACTCCAGATTTTTCACACCCAAACTCCCTAAAATTCGTACTATAATCAGTATACACCCATATTATTCATCTTCTACGTAAAGCATGCAATTTTTCATCAACAACCATGGATTAATAGGCCAAAACTTCATAAAAATCTCAAGAACCCTAGAATTTCTTTAACATGGTTATAATCAGTCTTTTTCCAGAAATTTCTACTCCTAATTCATCATAATTTCGTGGTTAAGCCTCTACATATGAAGGGGTTTCCAGATTTGCATTCAAATCAATTCTACATGCGATTTTCCTATCTCCAACATGGATTTTCTTCTACCAAACTCGTCCTAATCACCCTAGACTAACATTAACGATGCATTAATGAAAATAAGAAAGATAAATACTTGCCTAGGAATTTTAAAGTTCTGATTTGATGACGAATTTGGTGTGGTTGCGTTCCCCGTCGCGCGATCTACGCGTTAGTGGTGGTGGCAGTGCACCCGGATGAATTTTCGGTCTAGAATTGCTTTGAAAGCTCTCTCCTTCCCTCTCCTACGGACGTCACTTGTCTTTGGTTGTGTTAACCCTAGAAGGCAACCTTAGACATATGATATAACCCTTGAAATTTCGTGGGTTTAATTACCCAAAATTACAAAATATCCAAAATACCCTCCCGGGGTACTAATTAAGCCTAAAAACACCCCGAGACCCAAACTAAACCCCCGGGTACACTTTTTTGACTATCTCGACCCTTTCGGACACTTTGGAGCACTCAAAATGACCATACGAGCAACTTATAATTATTCACTTTAATTAATCAATATTTAGTCCCGACGCGACACGGGCGCGTCCCGACTCAAATTTCCAAAATTGTCATTTTATTCACTCTTGACATTTAACATATCCAATATTATATTACTTTACTCATTAGTAATATTCAACAACAAGTTTTCCATAATTACTAACTCACATCACGTTAATAATTATAAAGTGATTAATTTTCGGATTTATATTAAATTAATAACTCACCTTAAATTTAATAAATCCCCAAATTAATATAGCATAAAAATACGGGGTATTACATAATTCCCCCTAATAACGGAATTTTATCCCAAAATTCGAAAAAACATAAGGCATACCGAGTAAGAATAAATCTGGGTATCTCTCGCGCATATCTGCCTCGCGCTCCCAAGTGGATTCCTCCATATTATGATGCTCCCACTGGACCCGTACAAGTGGAACTACCTTCGACCTCAATCTCCTCTCGCTATGGTCTAGGATAGCCACCAGTCTCTCCTCGTAAGAGGTGTCAGGCTATAAGTCTATCTCATCTATCGCGATGCGAGTATGGGCCATATGATCTCGAAGATATCGTCTCAACGACGAGATGTGGAATACATCGTGAATGCGATGTAAATGCTCTGGCAGTCCCAATCTGTATGCTACCGGCCCAATCCTCTCGATAATGGGAAATGGTCCCACATACCTCGGGGCCAATTTCCCTTTCTTCCCGAACCTCATCACTCCTTTCATAGGAGATACACGTAGTAACACTTGGTACCCCACATTAAACTCCCGAAAGAACCGTTTCGCATCGGCGTAGCTTTTTTGCATGTCCTGGGCTTCTCGAATGCGACTCCTGATCATCTCAATCCTCGCGGAGGTTTCCTGAATTACCTCTGGTCCTAGCAAATTGTTATCCCCCACCTCGAGCCAACAAGTTGGGGAAGGACAAGGCATGCCATACAAAGCCTCGAATGGAGCCATGTCAATCGTGAACTGATAAGAGTTATTATAAGCAAACTCTACCAGTGGAAGATGCGGCTCCCAACCTCCTCCAAAATCAAGAACACGCATGCGCAGCATATCCTCCAACGTCTGATTAGTACGCTATGTCTGTCCATCTGTCTGTGGGTGATAAGCTGAACTCAGTCTCAGCTGAGTACCCATAGCCTCCTGAAAGCTCTCCCAGAAACGCAACACGAAAATCTTGTCTCTTTCTGACACAATATTCACGGGCACCCCATGAAATCTGACAATCTCAGCAATGAACAACTGAGCATACTGACCCGTGGTATAGTATGCCCGCACCGACCGAAAATGATCCACCTTGGTCAAACGGTCTACAATCACCCAGATAGAGTCGTGGCCCCGCTGTGATGTAGGCAGCCCTGTAATAAAGTCCATGAAAATACTCTCCCACTTCCACGCGGGTATTTCCAATGGCTGAAGCAACCCTGACGGTTTTTGATGGTCTACCTTTACCAGCTGGCAGGTAGAACACTTGGACACGAACTCAGAAATGTCCTTCTTCATCCCCCCTCCACCAGTATTACCGCCTCATATCCTGGTACATCTTATCTCCTCCAGGATGTACCGTCAATCGGGACCCGTGAGACTGGGTCATCACTGCATGACGTAATTCTGCTCCTTCCGGAACCACCAATCTCCCATTAAACCTCAAACCCCCATCAGAACTAACAGAATAGGACTCAGCACCCTCAGCTAAAAGTCGTACAATCTTCTTCTGGAAAAACGGGCCTGCGGTATGTACATGTATCACCCTCGTAACAATCTCGGGTGTCACTGTCATGATGGATACGAAAGAACGGGTTACTGCGTCCTGGTGACCCAACTCTTTCCACTTTGCTTTTCAGACGTCCGCTACATCGTCTACCGGTCTTCGACTCAACGCATCAGCAACTACGTTGGCCTTCCCCGAATGGTATTGTATGTCGAACTGATAGCCCTTCACAAACTCTAACCATCTGTGCTGACGCAAATTCAACTCTCGCTGAGTGAACAGGTACTGCAGTGACTTGTGGTCTGTGAACAAGCGAAATTTCTTCCCCAATAAATAGTGCCTCCATATCCTCAATGCAAAAATGATCACTTCCAACTCCAGGTCATGGGTGGGGTAATTCTTCTCATACGGCTTAAGCTTGCAGGAGGCAAAAGCTATAGCCTTCTCCTCCTGCTGAAGTACTCCCCCAAGTCCCCGTAATGAGGCATCGGTGTAAACTAGGTACTCCACACCCGACTTCGGTAAAGTAAGGACTGGTGCTGAAGTAAGCTTGTCTTTCAGCTCGTCGAAAGCCAATTGACAAGCGTCATCCCACACATATGGTACCCCTTTGTGAGTCGGGTTCGTCAATGGACCCGCTATTTTGGAGCATCCCCGAATGAATCTCCTGTAGTATCCGGCTAACCCCAAGAAACTATGAACTTCCGTCGGTGTCGTGGGCTGTCCCCACTCCCTCACCGCTGATACTTTACTCGGGTCAACTTCTATCCCGTGCTTAGAAATAACATGCCCTAGTAACTGTACTTCTCGCAACCAGAATCCGCACTTCTCGTACTTAGCATACAACTGATGCTCTTGTAGAGTTTGAAGAACCTGCTTCAAGTTCTTGACATTCTCCTCCTCGGAGTGTAAATATATCAAAATGTCATCTATGAAGACAATGATGAAATGATCCAAGAACTCTCTGAACACTCAATTCATTAAGTCCATGAACACGGCTGGAGCATTTGTGAGGCCAAATGGCATCACTCTGAACTCATAGGACCCATATCTCGTCAAGAAGGCAGTCTTTGAAGCATCTTGTTCCCTAATACGTAGCTGATGGTACCCCAACCTCAGATCTATCTTAGAAAAGAAAGTTTCTCCCCTCAGCTGGTCGAACAGATCATTGATTCGAGACAACGGATACTTATTCCGTATCGTGACCTTATTCAGCTCCCGGTAGTCCACACATAGCCTCAGTGAACCATATCTCTTCTCCACAAACAAGACTGGAGCGCCCCAAGGTGAGGTACTCCTGCGAATGAAGCCCTGACCTAACAATTGCTCTACCAGATCTCGTAACTCTCGCATCTTCGCCGGAGCCATACGGTACGAAGCGCGTGTTATAGGTCTAGTATCCGGTAATCAATCTATGACAAAGTCTATCTCTCGACTGGGGGGTAGGCCTGGTATCTCCTGAAATACATCGGAATACTAACGAACGACTGGGATCGAGTCTAAGGGAATCACAACCTCCTTAGAGGTATCCTCCTCTATGTAATACAAATGAGCAGTCGATCCTCCCTCTGGGCGAGGCATCGCCACTACAAACATCTCTTGCCCCGAAATGGCAAAAATAATACTCCCACCAAAACAATCTATTATGGCCCTGTAAGCAGCGAGCCAATCCATAGTGATAATAACGTCATGCTCATACATATCTAAGACTAACATGTCTGCAGGTAATACCAAGCTACCAATCTCTACCCCCATACCCCAGCATATAAAGAAAATAAGCGAACCATTTCCCAGTGGTGAGTCTACACACGTCACAGTGCTCTCTGCTGTGGCTAATAATCCTAAGGCCTTTGTAAAATGAGTAGCTATAAAACAATGCGTCGCCCCAGTATCAAATAAAACTCGACCTATAGAACCATGGATAGGAAACATACCCTCAATTACGGGTGGTGCCTGCGGAGCTGCTGCCTGGTGGACGTTATAAACACGTCCATACTGCAACTGCCCCTGCTGTACTGGAGCTGCTGGAATGGCTGGTAGGGCTGGTACATGGGCTGGTGCTGGGAGGGCGGCTGGAAAAAGTGGTCTCTGTGGATCATTATGGGCACCCTGCTGCTGTGGGACCATATCACCCTCTGGGAAATCCTGGCGCTTATGGCCATACTTGTCGCACACAAAACATCGACCTCTGAAGTTACTACTCCTCTGACCCTGCTGCTGTCGGTGTTGGCCTTGCTGGCCCTGCTGACTTGGGGCTCTATTCCTCTCTGGGCAATCCTGACACCTATGGTCATTCCTGCCACATCGAAAACACCTCCCTCGAAACTGTCTCACTTTACTACGTTGTTGTCTAGTCTCGCTTTCTTCTTGGTTTAGCTGGCCTTGATCAGAAATTTGCGAAAAAATGATGTCAGGTTGAGGACAATCCTTCCACTTGTGATTTGGCTGTACACATTTATAGCAGAGTTCCGAAATTCCTTGCTGGTCGGGTTGTAGTTCCTCCCCAGTCTGATTCGGACAAGACTGATGTTTATGACCGTTCCTTCCACATTTGGAACACCGCTTTGTGACTTTAGTTCGACCCCAACCTTGTTGGCCCTCACACCTTTGGCCCTTTACATAAATTTTGTTATCTTTGGAACTATCTCGGTCTTGAGTAGTTTTTTACCAAAATTTCGGTTCCTTCGCACTATTGTCAACTTTAGTCATATGAATTTGATCAACCTCTCTAGGTCTTTTGCCTCCTCTAAGCTGCATACTGCGTGCGTGGTATTGTAGGACTACAGTGGTAACCGCTTGTGCCACAATGCCCGCAAATTCGGCGGTTGGTACCCTTTTCGGAGACACCTGCGGTGCGAGTTGTCCTTGTTCATTAACCTCCCTAATGGCCTTAGCTCGCTCGTCCTGACGGGCCATCTGAAAATGAAAATTTTAATCCGAATAAGTTCAACGTTCATGTCGACAAATCGCATAAGCACGAATTTCCAACGCATAAAGATGAATTCAACATTCCTAATGTTAGGGCTCTAAATCAAAGACGGTAAGATGGAAATGAGATAAGCCGTACAGATCCTAAGGACACTAGAACCTAATGCTCTGATACCACCTGTGACACCCCGCCTAATTAAATACCGGGCGATCGCTCCTTTATTAAATTAAAATAAAGGTGAACAGTTGGTTCATTCTTAGCATCAATGTCGAAAAATAATTTTTCCCAAATTAAAAACCCTAATTAATTAAGCTAAGTGTCAAAAACCATTTTAGACATTACTTTCCAAATTTTATTTAATAAACCAACATTTAAAACTTTGCATAATTCACAATTTAATAGTCACACCACAACCATCCTGGAACATACAATCCAAATAATCAAACATTCAACTAATTGAATCCCAACATTTAAAACTTAAAGTAAAACATCCAGCTAGTAATAAATCCCAAAGTGACAATACTGGAAATAAATGAATTATAATATCCCATAAAACAACTGAATAATGGAAACGGATGACACATGCCCAACTAAATAAATATACTAGGAGTGTAATCAAATAAGTGAAGTCCTCTAAGCAAGAGGCCTGCAACTCCCACCTAAGCTGCAGCGAGTTCCTTCCAAAGGATCCTATGCAAGACGCCCCTGTGGTTGGGCACCTGCAATGTATACATATATATACAAGAGAGAAGGGAAAAAAAAGAAACGGGTCAGAGCCCGATAGTGTAAATGATATAAAATTTGTTTAGAAAGTATTTAAAATGTTTACAGGCCAATGCAACAACATATTAGTGCGACACTCTCTTGAGAAATTCTCACCTCTCTTCTAATGTGCACACCTATCGCACTAATCTTCCCAACGGTTTAACTTATCTTATATCGCACTAAACTTCCCAATGGTTTAACTTATCTTAGGTTACTCGTAAGATTTAAAACTGAACAATATAATTGTTTAAGAGGAAAATTTCATTCAGTAACAAAGCTCTCATTTTAACTTTATTTATTAATAAAGTTTCCTAGTGTCATATTATACTTTTCAAAACAAGTATTTCCAATTTGAAGTCATTATTAATTTCTTACCTACCATAGCGCCGTAGGTAGTTCCAAATTTCAGAAATTCATATATATATATATTAAATACTCGTATAATATATATATTCTAACACCACCCCACATAAAAATTATGGTGTGTGCATACTCTGCTATCCAATCCCCGTATCACTTGTACTAAGGGAAATACAAGTTCGGAATCACTCTCGACCTGTATTAACACATACACAAATAATATTGAGGCGAAGCATAGATTCCAAGTCTCTAAAAGGATAGCACATGCCCCCACGTCTCTTAGGACCGTCTGAACTATCGATTCGATAACCTGTACCAAGGATTTCTATCTTCTAGGGTACGATTCAATATCCCCCATAAAGGTCCCATCGAGATAAGACTGTCCCAGCGCGATAACCTCAGGGATAGCAAGTAACGCGGGCACGATTTTCGCACATATATAGTATAGGGATAAACACAATCATATAACTATACAAATATTATCATATCAAATTAGGTACACCTCTATTCCCATAATTACGACATTTGTCTTTATTTACCATTATTTAGTTCTCACGTATAACCGTTCATTTCTCAGTTTAATTTGAGGGATCATTCCATCTTATTACGTAACACTCATGGACTCTATCCTCCCAAATGTAGAATTCAATAGGTACTCATCTAATTTCCAACGTAACTATCTTACGCGTCTCTCCCCTTAATACATAATTTCATCGTCCCGTATATGTAAATATCCCAAAAACACAACTCTCGTCTTATATTAAAGGTCCCATAATTATTTATAAGTCCTACTGGACTTCTTTATCTCCCAAGTCATTTTAATAAGGGTGTCCAAGGATTATTTATCATTAAATTGAATTCAACTAATTTAAAAAGGGGAAATATGAGTCTGTCAGAAGGGGTCGATCGATCGATGGTAGGAGCTCGATCGATCGATGCGTCGATCGATCGACACTCCTGGTTCGATCGATCGATCAAACATTTATGCGAATTCTGCAGATTAGCAGTTACGGGTTTCACAATCCAACCTCAATCAACTCCAGATTTGTCACACCCAAACTCCCTAAAATTCGTACTATAATCAGTATACACCCATATTATTCATCTTCTACGTAAAGCATGCAATGTTTCATCAATATCCATGGATTAATAGGCCAAAACTTCATAAAAATCTCAAGAACCCTAGAATTTCTTTAACATGGTTATAATCAGTCTTTTTCCAGAAATTTCTACTCCTAATTCATCATAATTTAGTGGTTAAGCCTCTACATATGAAGGGGTTTCCAGATTTGCATTCAAATCAATTCTACATGCGATTTTCCTATCTCCAACATGAATTTTCTTCTACCAAACTCGTCCTAATCACCCTAGACTAACATGAACGATGCATTAACAAAAACAAGCAAGATAAATACTTTCCTGGGAATTTCAAAGTTCTGATTTGATGACGAATTTGGTGTGGTTGCGTTCCCCGTCGCGCGATCTACGCGTTGGTGGTGGTGGCGGTGCAACCGGATGAATTTTCGGTCTAGAATTGCTTTGAAAGCTCTCTCCTTCCCTCTCCTATGGATGTCACTTTTCTTTGGTTGTGTTAACCCTAGAAGGAAATCTTAGACCCTTGAAATTTCTTAGGTTTAATTACCCAAAATTACAAAATGTCCAAAATGCCTTCCCGGGGTACTAATTAAGCCTAAAAACGCCCCGAAACCCAAACTAAACCCCCGGGTATACTTTTCTGACTATCTCGACCCTTCCGGAGACTTTGGCGTACTCAAAACGACCTAATGAGCAACTTATAATTTATTCACTTTTATTAATCAATATTTAGTCCCGACGCGACACGGGCGCGTCCCGACTCAAATTTCCAAAATTTTTATTTTCTTCACTCTTGACATTTAAGAGAACCAATATTATATTACTTTACTGATTAGTAATATTCAACAACAAGTTTCCCATAATTACTAACTCACATCACGTTAATAATTATAAAGTGATTAATTTCCGGATTTATATTAAATTAATAACTCACCTTAAATTTAATAAATCCCCAAATTAATATAGCATAAAAATACGGGGTATTACAATACCCCTTACCTCTCCACTAACAGTGCACTCCTAGCGCATCCGTCTAAACATCCTAGTCAAGCTACCCTGCTAAACTAGTCTATCTCCAAACCACTATCCATCGTAGATAGTCCAAGTAATGTACTAAGGGCTAAACTTCACCCCAGTCTCAATGCTATGCCATGTTCGTGCATGGGGTGTCTCGCAGAGCGAAATCCAAACAAGGAAGCCCCCGATACACTACTATGAGGCTAGGTCGATTGTCGAGATCCGCCAGTCCCTCAGTACAGAATATATATATCTATATATACACACATACAATAAATCTTAATATAAGAACACTAAGGATTAAACTTCTCCCCAGTCTCAACACAATTCCATATTCGTGTGTGGGGTGTCTCGCAAAGAGAAATCCAAACAAGGAACCCCCCCCCCCCCCCGATACACTACTATGCGGTAAGGTCGATTGTCGAGATCCATTAGACCCTCGGTACTCGATTCATCCATATATATACATATTACAATATACATCAGGATATATCTCCCGGACAGAGGATTCTTATACAAAGTATTTATCAATACTTTTCATTTTTATCTCAAACCTTTCCGTTTCCCTTCTCATATCCAGGAAATGTTTATAAAAGCCAATTCATTATCATGAATTGCTTTAACAAATCATATAACTTTTCAAAAGCCAGTTTTATTATCATAAAAATGCTTTTCCATTTCAAAACATCCCATTTCCTTTCTCATATCCAGGAAATGTATTTAAAAGCCATTTTTATTATCATAAAAATGCTTTTACCATATCATATGCTTCCACATCCCTTCTTCCATCCGGGAGTGTTACCTAAGCCAAAACCTTTATCCCGTTTTCCTTCTTCCATCCAGGAAATGTAAATTAAAGCCAATTTATTATCATAAATTGCTTTAATACCAATAATGTCCAACATTATTGAAACCAGTTATATATATCATATAACGCGTTCTAAGACCGCCCGTACAGCGCGCCCCTAAATGACCATCATCTTCCAGTGCCTATTAATTACGACACCTGGGCACGTATACGTCCAACGTCGGGAAGCAGCCATATGCCTGCGGGCTAGTCATAACCACACCCCAAGTTACCTAACCATCGCAGAAAACATAACATAACATAAACGCTCATATGGCCTAGAGGACTATATCCACCCTTCATTCGCTAGTCATGGGGCTTCACCTCAGCGCGCGAACTTCCCTTATGATGTCATTTAGAGAGGGTGTTGACTATAAAGCAGTAATTATGAAAATCATTTCTTTTTCCATTTTGAAAACATTCATATTTTATTTTCAAAATCTTTTATCTCAAAGCATATATATACTTGAATCACATAGCATACATATACCATATATTCCTCCTCGAATATAAACAAATGGTCGTATTTGCCAATTACATCTAGCGATGACCGATAATCCCGAAGATTCTCTCAAAGAATCATAATCATGCATTCATATTCGCATGATACTAAACCCAAAGTATTTTCTTACTTTAACAAGTAAATATTTACTTTATTCTATATAAGGATTTATTGGATATCTCCAATTCTAATACTCCATACTAAGTGAAAACATATATTTCTATATTTCCAAATCGATTTAATCACCTCATAAGATTTGCCCAACAATAATCAATATAACTATGCTTTCTATACACATAATTATAAGGGCCTAAATGCCCACTGAAAATAATTTAGGGATTTATCCTCCAGATCATGCCCTACACCAATTCAAGGCCTTATCATCCCACTAGAGGTTTATTTAACCTCAAAACTATTATTTAGGAGTCCCAATATTATAACTAGGAACCTCCATAAAAATCCCAAGTGGTAATTTAACTCCCCATACTCATTAAGGGAGAAAACTGGCAATTCTAACCTAAGCGAATCGATTCGCCCCTTTAGCGAATCAATTCGGGTAGGCGAATCGATTCGGTCCCCAATACGAATCGATTCGGAAAGTATTCTGCAAACAGGTCTTAAATGGCGAAACAATTCGGCCTGTACCCGAATCGATTCGGCCCACTACAGAAACCCAATTCCCCTTAGGCGAATCGATTCGGCCTGGACCCGAATCGATTCGTCTAGTGCGAGGGCTACAGTTTGGGCGATTTCTCAATTCCCAAAATACCCAATAACAATCCAAACTCCATTTTTATGGTTTCTAGTCTCACCCAACAATCCAAATAACATCCTCACACTGATTGACAACTAATTCTTCCATAAATTTTGGCTATTAAACTACTTTCTAAGGTTTTGGATCTTAAAACCCAAAAACCCTAATTTTAACATTTCTCCAGATCCAATTCGATTTATTACTCCATTATCATGGTTTTAATATTAGAAAGCATCAAGAGTTTACATTGCATCAATATGTAAACTCGTATTTAAGTTTTCCCCGTTTTCATTTTGGGGTTCTACCAACTACGATACGAAATAAATGCATAATTGAAATAAAGCAAGTAAACACTTGCCTGGAGGATGAAATTCGACGACCTCGAGCCGAATTTCACGAAGTCTGGCCAGAGTTTCCCTTTTTCTCCTCTTTTCTCCTCTTTTCTCCTCCTCCTCCTCTCTCTCTCTCTTCCTTCTTTTCTCTTTTCTTTCCTTTTCTCTTTCTCTTCCTCTCTCTCTCTTGACTTATGAGGGAGAGAAAAAAATAAGGGTTTAACCCTTTAAATCCCCAAAACAACTCGTTTACTCAATTACGAGCCCGTTTAACTCCAAAATTCCCCAAAACTAAATTTCGACAATCGGACATTCTTTTTCGACTATCTCGAACATTCCGAGACTCACGGCGCAGTCGAAATTTCCATCCGAGGTACTTGATCACAAATCACTATTCTAACCCAAAATAACTTTATGCAGGTTTTCTATTCAAAATCTTACCTCTTTAGTCTCTATACTCCACGACGACATATAATTAAAATACTTCAACATTTTTAATACCAAAAATAATTACAACTTCCATCGAAAATCATTTAATCCTCGAAAATCCCAAAAATCACTATTTTGAGAAATTCTCCAAATTTCCAATTTATATTCAATTATAGAATTTAATTATCTCCAAAAGGACGGGTTGTTACATTCGAATGATAAGAACATGAAAGCATATGGGCAACACAATTATAACTAATCCATACAAATAATAACGGATACCAACGAAGATGCAAAAATAAATGATACCAATGTGATATACAAGATACTAAACATGTGATATCAACAACAATATGCAACACGATAGATACCAATTATGAATTAGAAGCATAGATGGACTAGAAAGAGAGGCAACGAAAAAGGATACCATATATATGTATGCATAATGAGTATCACTAACTCACGCACATATATATAGGTATAGACACCACACATGGCACAAAATACAATAAGCTTTTCACACTCGTTTGGAAAAAATGTGTCATATGGAAATGGAAGTGTATGAGTGTGAACTAGTAAGAATTAAATTTAGACCCAATCACTTAAAAAAAATGTTCACGGAGTTCTCATTTAATTGCAAACTTGATCACATTTGAATATAACCTCATGTGATAATATAAGTTGAACTCAATGGACAAACGTACACAATGCGTACAAGCCTAGACTTTTGGTGATTCTACAAACCAATACAGTCATGACATTGAAAGTACAACTAGGATAAACGGACATTGTGCAAACCATTGATATACCATCCAAACTCCCACAATTTAAGCATATAGAGTTTAATCTTTTGAATGAATAAATCAACTAAAACTAGAACTTAGCAATTATTTTTCTTTTTAATGCCATATTTTATGTTTAGGCCTTTGGACCACGTATTTCTTTTAGGATCATTCCAAACGGTTTCTTACTCGTAAAGGATGATATTTCCTTTCGGAGTCCTTACCCGTGCACATTTATATACATCATTTTTTATATCTCACACAAATCTCACGTGCAATGGATTTTAACATGCACTAGTCCTCCTAGATCATAAAATATGTTGATGATTAGATTGGTAGGAGAACACCTCACAAAGATCAAATATAGATATGAAGTTAAAATTTCAAGAGAGCTCGTGCATGTGTGAATTGAGGCATATAAAAATAGAATCCATTAAATCAACAAAAAATCCAACTACTCCATGTAAGCATGGTAAAGAACATTTTAAGGATTGACAATCTAAACCAAAAGTTCTAGCCACATGGAAGCGAAAAAGAAGGAATTCTAACACAAGTATATATCACATAGAGTGTGTCAAACTAAAATACGCACACACAAAAATCTTTTTGAGTTTTTGACAATTTTTAACCAAAAATAAAAATATTTACTCAAAAGACACAAAAATCATTTGTATTGTTCATTAATCTTAAATTACTAAAAAGATAAAACATAAATGATAAACAAAATCTTTTTGTATTTTTCATTTAATGCAAACTGAAATGAAAGAAGTATAATACAAAAGATAAACAAAAATCATTATTCTAGCATGTGATTAATCATGGATCATAGACTAGAAAAAGATTAAGAAGCATACAAATAGCATGATAATTTAGCATTAAGTACAAAAGCTAAAGTATGCAAATAAAACTAACACATTTAACCTTTAGATTTTGCAAGGGAGGAAGCATGTGAAAGTAAATGAGAATAAAAAATCCTATCTTGTAAAGCTACCAAGTCGGATCTCCTAACCCAAACTAATGACGAATGACGATCTCGGGGCGTAGGAACCTTGGCTACCATGGTTGCCTTATGATGGGATTTTCTAGGACTTCGTTTAAGATCAAAACAAAATTTCTTAAGATAACCATTTCGTCCACAATGCGAGCACCTAAAGACTCGGCGAAAAGAATTACCTATGGAATGATCTCTAACATTGATCCTAGAAGATTCTCCTAAAATATTGGTTTTGGCTTTATGATATGATTCATTACAAGTATCGAAGCCTAAACCACAAGTGTCATTTTTTATTTGAACTGTTCCTAACATTTTATCTAATTTCTATGAATGACACTCCAAATCAAATTTGACTTTACTATAGTCTTTTAGTTTATTTTCTAAATATAAATTGTGAGACTCTAATAAAATATTGCGCTCTTCAAAAGCGAGAAGTTCCTTTTTCAAGGATTCCATTAAACCTTTAAGGCTATCTCTCTCACCTTCTACATATTCAATCTTCTCACGAAGAACTCTCTCACGTGTTCTAAGGTCTTCCACTAACGCACTCTCATCAATGACCTTAACACGCTCTCTTAAACTAGCTTCTAACTTCAAATTTGTTCTTTTTAATTTAATAGATTCTTCAAATAATTCTTGAAATGCAATTTTAAGTTCACTCACATCAACCTCATTTTCGCTTTCACTCTCTCTTTCTTCTCCACTCTCACTACCATAAAAAATAAGGGAATCATAAACTTTGACCTTGGATGTGTCATGTGTTAAAATTTCATCAATAGAAGAGTGTTCACTATCACTCACATGACTGGCCATAAAATCCACAAGGTTGGGCGTTGTGGGGGAATCGGGTCCCTCTTCCTTATCACTATCACTACGAGTTGCATTAAAAGAAATTGGTTGCTTACCCTCTTTCCTTAGTTTAGTGGGGCAGTCTTTTGCCCTATGGACATACCTTTCACAACAGTAACACCTATTTGACTCGTCCCAATTTAAATTTTCATTAAAAGTTTTAGGTATCTTCTCGGCTTTGTCATGCTTAGATTTTTCAAATTTCTTAAAATCATTTTTAAATTTATCTTTGTTAAATTTAAGAAATTTTTGAAACTTCCTAGCAAACATAGCCATGTCATCCGAGTCACCATCACTTTCACTCTCTACTACTTGTTTTTCCTTCTTTCGGGCTTTCAAAGCAATGCCCTTTTCTATTTTCTTTTCAGTTTTGGAGGGAAACATATCTAGTTCATAGGTTTGTAAATCACCTACGAGGTCTTCTAATTTCGTAGAGGCTAAAGTGGTAAAGAATTTAACACGGTCACCTTAGGAATAAATCTATCGGGTAGGGACTTTAAAATTTTCTTTATTACTCGATTGTCGGGTATTTTTTCTCCCAAATTAAAAGATGAATTAACTATATCAAAAAGTTTAGCATAAAATTCATCAAAAGTTTCTCTTTCATTCATTTTGATGGTTTCAAATTATGTGGTGAGATTTTGGAGTTTCGAAGTCTTAGCGACACTAGTTCCTTCATGAGTGAGTTGTAAAATATCCCAAGCTTCTTTAGCGATTTCACAGGTCATAATGCGTCAGAATTCATCCGGTGTGACTGCGCTAAACAAGGCATTTAAACCTCGGGAATTAAAGTTTGCAAGTTTAAATTCATTCTCACTCCATTTATTGGCGGGTTTGGAAACACGCTCATTATCTACTAAATGTGTAGGTGGGGACCACCCATTAACGAATGACAACCAAACCCTCTCATCGATAGACCTAATTGTCAATTTCATTTGTGCTTTCCAATACGCGTAGTTAGAACCATCGAAAATAGGAAATTTTGAAAATGGGAAAAATTCCATTTTTGTCAAAAATGTTTAAAGGATCTTAAACACATTAATTTAGCGATCCCGCTCTGATACAAACTTGAAAAGGATAGGACCCCCAATTTTTAAATTTTACCAAAAGTAATTTCATTTTCCTTTAAAGATGCCGAATAGAGATGGTTCAACTAAACAACTACATAAACCAAATTTTAATTTCTTTCAAATTAAAATTAAGCTCAAAATCAAATTTGTGAATTTTAACTTTAAGCCCAAAAATTCAATTTAATACAAGTCTTAAAAATTTGCCTAACAAAAATTATTCAATTTTGTAAATTAGGCCAAACCAAATTTTATCCAATAAAATTAATAACTTGAATTAAATTAACATTTACCCAAATTGAATTAGCACCAAATTAAATATACCAAATTCATCTTTTTACCTAAGCATGCATCTAATGTGAATATGTAAAAGATAAAATAAACAAATAATCACTACGCCGCGATGTACGAGGAAAAACCCTCAACGGGAAATAACCTCGGACGGCCCTAGCCTTAAATCCATTAAGTATGGTATTTTTACAAGTACAAGACAAAAGACTTACTCAACTCGACTCGACTCCCTTCAAGCCCCTGATGCGCCTTCTTGTACCAACCTTCGCTTAGTTGACAATCTCGGACTTCACCGGAAGCTTGGAATCCACCAATGAGGCTTTAGGAACAACCGTCAACCACACATGGTGCCTTTCACCATGTGAGAATGCCGCAGTAAAAAAATAGACTTCTTCTTTCAGGGATGTAGAAGGAAACCCAAACGAACTCTTTAACTCGAAATAAACAAACTATGGGTGTAAGCCAAAGTGTTTTGGACTAATGTTCTTGAAAATGCAAACACTTAAAACATGAACTTTTGAACTTAGAAATTTTCTCTCTCAATTTTTTTTTCTCAAAAAGTGTTTAGAAAATGTCAAAAGTTAGTTTTTCAAACATGGTTCCGGCACATATAACTTCTGTCAAGAGTTAGTGGGAACATGGGGAAAAACTGATTAAAACTGCCAAAAAGTTCTCGCCAGAAATCTCGTTCGAACGAGATTTTCGTTCGTACGAAGTCTCATTCGAACGACACTTCTAACGAAGTTCTAGTGGCCAAGTGGGAAAATTCATTGTCAAACTCGTTCGAAATATATTCTCGTTCGAACGAAAATATCGAACAAAGTTCCAGAATGCTTAAAATTCGATTATTAGCCCAGAAACTTTATTTTAAAGTTTTAAAGAGGCACAATAAACTCGGCATAAGATGAAGATTAGGAGTAATTGGAACATTTTAAAATTCGATTATTAGCCCAGAAACTTTATTATATATATATGTAATGCATTCATACCTTAGGAGTAATTGGAACTAATGTTGTTGATGTAGAAACGAGGCATAATAAACTCGGCAGAAGATGAAGCTTTATTAACTTGGCTGCTACGTCTTCAACTAACACGTCATAGGCTTGGATGGATACACTTCAACACTATCCTATGACTCAAATGTTTTTGTCCGAAATTGAGCCAACACAACATTAAGACTCAATTGGAGACTTATGTCCTTACACCTAACACATGCATTTAAGTGATATGAAATCATAAAGCAATAAGCATGCAAAGGAAACCAAATAACTAGAAAAATCCCCCACAGGGGTAAAACCTTTTATTTCTAGAACTTTAAAAAATTTACAAGTGCATTGACTTACATGCAACTTCCCTCAAGTGTAACGCACGGTGCCTTCGTCAAATCTTCAAAGTGTCGGCTAGAAATCTATAGTGGTTCACGTGCAGATATACCATAAGGACACGTAGTCTGATCAATAGAGGAATCCCCGTAAGCACTCCCTATGACAAGTAGTCAAAAAGCTTTATAGATACTCCCTCCATAATAACACGCAGCCCTCCAGTTGTAGAGATCTCCCCACAAAGTATGAACAATATCAAAGTTATGTTCTTGGGTTCCAAAATAATTCACACAAAAAGATATTGGGATTTTTTGAATTGTAAAATAAGAAATTGAACTCTTAAAAGGTTAGAGAATAAAGTAAAACATTCAAAATCGTATTCTGTTTAAAATCAGTGTTTCTCCACAAGAAATATGAAGTCTGACACCCTATTTATAAAACATTTAAGGCGGTGGAGTGTCAAACTTAAACAGCTCCTTCGAACGAGGCACGATGTCATTCGAGCGATAACTGATCTCGTTCGAACGAGATACGATGTCGTTCGAACGACATCGTATACGTGTCACTTGCTGCTTCAGTCTTTTAAAAAACTTGGAAACCTCAAACCTAAGACTGTTTACGAGACTAGCAAAGTTTATCCAAAATATTTATGAGAAAATATTTTTGAAAAATTAAAAACCATTTAAAATCATTTCAAAAATTATTTTTCATAAATAGAAAATATTTTAACTTTCTTAAAAATATCCCAACACTTTTTATGTAAATTGTAAATGAAACAAAAACACAATTTACCACTTTCCTCGTTATTGGGCATGATTGTTGAAGTAGACTTGAAATTCGGATCGTCGATTCTAGATGCACGCTTTCTAATTCTTCGAAAACTTGTATCGGTATATGACATACTAAATGTGATGGACTATGTCCTTACAACTAGTGTTTACAATATCAGATAAGCTTGCATATAATTCATCAAAATACTCAGATTCAAGCATTGTGATTGTTTCAAATTGTGTAGTAAAATTTTACAATTTTAATTCTTTGACTGCATTAGTGCCTTAATGGGTAAGTTTTAAAACATCCTATGCTTCTTTTGACGTAGTACACGTCATGATGCGTCGAAACTCGTCGGGGGTGACGTTTCAAGAAATTTCACTAAGTTCACATGAGTTATATGTGACCCATTTAAATTCATCCTCAGTCCATATAGTCACACGTTTTAAAGTTGTTACATTAACTATAGTGACAGTGGGAGGCATCCACCATCTTTCACACACAACCCAAACACATTCGTCACTATCCTTTAAGTGAGATTTCATACGGTCTTTCCAATATGGATAATTTAACCCGTAAAAAATTGGCACTCTATTATACAAGTTTACCATTGTAATTGCGCTTTTTCAAAAATCAATTTTTAGATCAAAATTGATATCCAGAAAAATTTTGCGGAAAAAATTACACGGTATAATTGTGTAATAGGATCTGATACCAATTTGAGAGTGCATTAATAATCAATTAACAAACTTGTTTAATTAAATTTCAATTTTAGTCCCAAAAAT
Source organism: Sambucus nigra (assembly GCA_949130495.1). NCBI lineage: Eukaryota > Viridiplantae > Streptophyta > Magnoliopsida > Dipsacales > Adoxaceae > Sambucus > Sambucus nigra. Next base: position 372,573,565 of record OX422216.1, read on the forward strand.
ATTAACTCTTGTAACTAATTGTCATTGATGAATAAAATAAATTCAAGCATGCACGCAATGACAAATATGAGGAAAAATCCCCCCCAAAAGGGAAAAACCTTTTATTTCACTATAGTTTGTAACACTTACAATTATAGAGAAATACAGTGGCACGAATACCCGCACGCATCGGTTCGTCGTCATCGGCAAGAGATCCTGCAAAACATCTAAGTCAACAATGGAGAATTAACCTTTTTCTCCACAAGAATACTCTAAATGAGTAGAATAATCAATCTAGGGTTTATAAAGATTCGCATATGTATTTGTGAATCAGAAAGGTAAAAACCTTAAAAGATGAAGTCTGAAAAACGAGCAGTTCTGCTCAAAACGTAGGTTCAAAAGACTTGAAAAATGTGTATACAGAACACTAATAATTATAGAAAAATTGAGGCGGCACGTCGCTCAAACGAAATACTACGTCGCTCGAACGACTTCGCACGACAACTACATGTCGCTGGAACGACACTGTGATGTCGCTCGAACGACGTCAGAGTAAAAACATTTCTCGCCTCTACACTTAGAGAAAATTCTTTCAGTGAAGGAAAACATTTTGAAACCTTAAAAATTATTTTTTAAAAATTCCAAAATAATTATGTAACCATTAAAAACTCCAAATTATATATTTTTACATAAATGCAGGTGGAGTAGTTGTAATGTTGAATATAAAAGATGCGCGTTGTACGATGCTCGATGATAATGCACTAGGCACGTATGAAGATAGTGGGAGTGTGATAACTTTGAATTGAGATCGAGGACGTCATGCATGAACGTGTTGGCGTGTCGAATGTAGCGGTATCAGACATACTAACTGTGATCTAGGACACACAGAAAACTTCCTAGATTCTAAATGGACATTTATAAAATCGTGTCCTTACACTACACAACTACCATAATGTTGTATATTGTATATTGGGTATCCCGTTTCCTCTATTTGTAAAGATGTCATGTTATTTGGAACTATGTTGAATTTAATCCCATGACTTCTTCGTCACACACGTGCAATAACGATTTGTGTTCGTGATCCCAAGAATAAAGGACAAGTGGGATGTCTAATACCTTTCCCGCTCGTAATCGAGTTCCCAAAATGATATCAAGAATCTATGGATCAGTCGTAGGCCTTAACCTGCCTTAGGATTAGCCTGAAAGGGCTAACCTGAACCATTTTGTTTACTTTAATATGAAATAAATTAGAGATTTTGAACAACCCAAAACCCCCTGCATGAAGACTTAGGCTTAGGCATAAACAGCGGCTTCCTCAAAGGAAACTATAGACCTAGATGCAAGAACTCCAACATCTTCGTAAGGATCAAATACATCATGATATCCAAAACACCCCATTTCTCCCTCAAGTACCGTTCTATGCCCTTAACACCACAATAGTTATCTTGGGTCAAGTAACATAACCCTTTGCAGATGAGGCTTAGTTTTTTGTCTCATGCATTGGAGAATATTATACATTAACATAATCATGATATTTTATTTTATTTTATTAGATATATAGATGAAGACATTTTGGAAGATAAATTTTAGTGATGAAATGAAACTCTATAGAAAAATTGTTAAACTTTGTTTGTATAACCTCACATGGAAGATGTATTGCCACATAATAAATGAGTTCATATTTAAATCCATTCTGAAAGTTTACAAAACTAATATCTAATAAATAATGAATCTCACAAGCAAAAGATAATAATGTTATATAATAATATCAGTGTTCTAAAAAACGCGCCTAGGCGGCGCCAAGGCGCGCCTAGGCGCGAGGCTTTTTAGATACGCCAAGTTTTGGCCCTAGGCGTGGATCAAGGCGTGGTCAACGATGGTCAACGTTTTTTGGGGCAAGGCGTGAAAAAACGCGCGTTTTTTGGGGGTAAGGCGTGAAAAAACGTGAGTTTTTTAGAAGTAAGGCGTGAAAAGAGGCAATTTTTTTGTTTTTTTTTTGTATTTTAAAAAATAGTATTTTAATTTACAAATATTTAGACATATTTTTAAGGTATGTACCAATTTAGTATTTTAAATAGCCTTGTCATAGTCAAAAAATATTAAAATATATTAAAAAATGCCTAAACGCCTTTTCACGCCTTTTTACGCCAAGGCCCGCCTAGGCTTCTAAGGCTTAAGGCTTGGCCTCTACGCCTTGGTCACGCCTCGCGTTTTTTAGAACCTTGAATAATATATGCAACCAAACACATAAAAGAAACATGGGATGTATGTTGTTCGATAAATTGCCTATTTATGTGAGGGGATATATTTAGTAATATTTAATAGTACAATTTGGCAAAGGTTATTGTCTTTGAAATTCACATGCCCCACCTTGAGGGTGACAATTGCAATTTATAACAAAAAAATAAAAGATGTCTTATTGAAGTGGACTCTCCCCTATTAATTCTCAAATATTTGTCAACCAATATCTTCAAATATCCATTGGTTATATCCATGATTATTCTAATCAACTAAGGAGCATTGGTCCCACATCTGCTGGGCCTCTTCGCTAGTAATGATCACAAAAATAAGATGCCATAATTACACTAAATCTTTGTGTCCCTTAGAGCATAAAAATCACTATGGCATAAAATGTTACAGTTAAAGGGAAATTTCTTAAGAAGAATGCTAGCCACCTATGGAATAATTTGATTAATGATGGATTATCCTTTGGAAATTTTGTTATCCCATTTTGACTCCAAAATATTTTGAAAGCTTTAGTGATTGTTCATTTGTGTTCAAAAAGAGTATCTGAGCAAGGTGCGGAGCTTTTTCACAGTAAATTCTATCATGTAAGTTATTTTTCTATCTATTTTTTTTATCAGATTCTTGGTATTTGATTTTTGACAAATGGTCTATGAATTGATAATTGAGGATGTTAAGAGATCGTACATCACTGTCTAGGTTATCGTCGAGTTACCAACCAACGTATTTAATTATTATCACCCTAGTGAGGTCTAATTTCTCTTTTACTAAATAATAGCTAATGCAGAAGTCTATTTTCCCTAAACACTCTTTTACTTCATTTTTTAGTATTATCGTGTCGTGCCAAAATAAGGTGTCCCTAATATATAAAGGATCGTCATGGAATATTTCCCCTGAAACAGCTGTATAACACCAGTTTAGGTATTACCAAACACAGATTTTCCCATTAATGGGTTATTATGGTTAAAAACATTTACTACTTAAGGCGAGGAGTTCTAGGTATGCATTGGTCTTGAAACTCCCTAATTCCATAAGGGAGTACTGGGATCAGTGTTTGTTTATAAAAAAATAGGAGCACTTTCCCATCCCTAAGGGTGATACTCTTTATGATAAACCCAGATGCCCCCAAACAAGGGATGCCAATAAGTCGTATGTTAAATATTTTCCCTATCTTTTCTTATTCCTTTCATAAGCGCCTAAGTTGATTTTGATAGTCTATTCGTATTTATGTTTATCACCTAAAAACAAAAAAGAAAGAGACACACCCCAAAAAAATTTCCTTCTCCGACATCAAGAATATTTTTGAGATCCACAAAAAGCCAATGGAAGATTATCACCATAAAAACACCCCTGTTATTCTTTCCTAAACCTCATCCCCCATTTTTTATTGCTAAACACATTGATATGGAAATAGATATCCCATAGGGTTTTGAACACCATATTTCCACTACCATTTTGCTTCCCAATGGTAGAGATATTGTTGTTGGTACTTATGGCTAGTTTTTTTACTCCTAAGACATCGAGAAGATCCAATTCGGTGATCTATTATCTTTTCCGGATAACTATAAAAGGGAGATCCCAAAGATGTTTGGTTAAATTTTGATCAACCCTTAAATTGCCCATTCACAAAAAAAAGGAGAATGAGGGCCAATCTCAACCAATCAATGTGGAGTATTATCCAAAACAGAAATAAAATAGCGCCTAACGTTATAATAAAAATAATCCCACTAAGAAAAGTAATATCACCCTAGATCGAAAGAAAGAGGGTGATAAACTTATTTAAGAAAGGGTCCTGCTGTCATCATTTCTTTGTATAGCCACCCTAGGCCTTTTAAAGGGTTCTTGATTTTTGTGTGACCATGCCACAATTTCTCACCTTAAATAATGAGGAGTTGGACGGACATGTGACATAAGACATTTCCTTGGTAAGATGTTGAGTAAGTGTTCCTTTGCCCATTTTCTTTGTTTTTGAGGTTTCTAATTTATGTTTGTGCATCTTTAGTTCATCTTCGAATTCATTACCATAGTGGACAACATTTCTAATACGAGGAAGAAGGAACTTGATTTGATAAGGATATTGGGGCCTTCCAAAAATACCTCAACCAAATAAAGCTTTAAGTGGCCAAGAAAAAGAAGGAACATAAGACATCCACGACTAACATGGAAGCATAAAACAAAAAATATAAAGGATGACTTAAAGCCATTGGCTCGGGAGAATAAGAAGATAAATGTTGAGCTGGAGAACCCAGGCGAGCCCTTAAAGGAGGCCCTGAAGGCCAATAGCGAGACTGAGACTAAAGGTTGGGTTGGTACCTTAAGCATGCCCAACTTCAACTAGAATACGCTAAATAATACTCTTTAAGAAATGATGTGATTCTTCCCTCTTAAAGGTCAACGTCATTTATTCCTTTAATATTTATATAGAGCACCATTGTGGGCTTCTTATCTTATTTATTTCAATTTGTTGTCATTATAATGAATTTGTAAGTGTTGATCCCAATTGGAACATAATCAATGAAGAATATATCTATTTCCTTCTCTTTTTTGTGGATTTTCATTATTATTCATTTACTTGCCTTGTGGTTGGTGTCATTGTTTATTTGGGTTTGGTAACCTAATTTCTGTGTTTGACTTATTATTTGTCTTTTAGCCTTTTAATGAAGCAAGTTTATTAGAGTTAGTTCTGGTTGGCATTACAACTGGTAATGATTGGGACTTTATTATAGGGTAAGGATCATTTGATCAAGCTATGTTGACTTTTAAGACTATTTGCCATGCTTTTCAACACCTTTGATTGGTCAAGACAAACTGTGTCAAAAGACTTCATAACTACTTGCTTGAAATTGATGACACACTCAATGTGAGATATTTACTAAAGATTGATATCTCTTCTCTTCAGTAACAAGTGGAGAAAGTATGTATTGGCCTGGAAGAATAAAACAAGGACTTGAATAGGAGGTTTCAAAGTAAACGGGGGAGTTCCGCAAAGGTTATCAACAAGTGTGGATGAACGGGTACAATAAGTAAATGTTCAATGCTCCCTATAATATTGAAGATGTCAAGGCACAAGATTAAAACCATGAGTGGATGAACTCCCTATGTGTTTTGAAGTTACTCAAAGATTCTCAACATTGGTACTATTATGAATTGGATAATACCTTATATTAGTTTTCAACCTTTGGCCATCAAGAATCCTGGGCACTTAAAGAAGATTATCGAGGATGATAAAATGAAGTATGGAAATGAGACTGATAATTTAGTCATTGCTGATCAAATCCATGCCATTCACACTAAGATTTTTTAATTTTTTGTTTGTCTTTCAAACTTCATTTTTAAAGGAAATGTGTAACGCTTTTCAAATTTCAAGTGATATTTTTCAAATACTTTTATCGTGTGTTCATTATGAACATTTCACTACCCTTATATGCATTTTTTGTTACGTGTTTAATTTTTAGGTGGTGTCGTCACACACGTAATTATGTGTAACTATAACTAGTGAGAACGAACCTTTTTTGTGGTTATCCTCTAAAAAAGGGACTTACTGATCAATCTTGTTAGGTTTATTTGTGCCTAGGTATCCTTTGTAGGTATTTTCTTGCTACCTGGACAATCGATCGTTTTGGGTTAATAAAATAAAGCATGTTAATATTTAACAATATGTGTTTGCTAAAACAAAATTTGATTTTGAAATAATGCTTCCCGAGGCGATTAACTCTTTATTACTTTGAACGATTGTAAAAACAAAGATGAACAAACAATGAACATAAATGATCTCCAATTAAACCTATTAATACAAACCAAACTATTCTAAGCTAAATCCATTGTAATAATAGCAAAATTTAAAAAAATGTCCGTGTTAATCACATTCGAAGTTAGGGGATCCGGTACCCTTCATTGTTTCCAAATGGTAGGATTCTTTGAGTTAAACATTCGTGACTTTGAACGACCCCTACCTATTAGTACAATTTTCCCATTAGTACTAACTATCTTGAGCACGCAGTCTCCAACTTTAAACCCTCTTATCTTCACATGGTTATTGCACTGCTAAGCAAGCTGCTGATGATACTATATCAACTTGAAGAAGGCCTATTCCCTTTTTTTTATATATATAATAAGGTTTAGATCTAACATGATTCTAGAATCATTTACTTTGGTCTACTAATTAATTATTCATGTCCAGGATACTTTATTACAAGGTAATTACTACTTATATTCCATCACTCCCCAATCATTTATGCATTTGAGCTTCTAATTACTACACCAAAATAGGCAGATTGTCACACTAAGTTAGTCACGATCGAGAGTCGTGACTAGGTGGCTGGCACGACTTAAATAGTGTTCTAAAGTGCGTGCTTATCTAGGCTCAAGTCACTACAAGAATTTGCACCATTAGCAATAATATTTAACAATACAAGCTATTTTTGTTGCCAAAGATACCCTTTCGGCAACAAAATCTTAATTATGTTGCCAAAAGGCCATTTTACATTGTACTTTTGGCAACATAAAATAAAACTTGTTGCCAAAAGTTAAAATTTCAAGCGGGAAGCTAGCAAAATAAAATGGGGAAAAATTATAATTTTTAGCATCATATTTGTTTCTTGCTAAACATGACCTAACTTTTGGCAACATAGGAATGTGTTGAGAAAAATATCCCACTTTTGACAACAAAAAAAATAATGATGCCAAAAGTATTTTATTTCATTTCTTACTTATTTTTCTTATATGTTTAAGTTAACTAAAAAGCTAACAAAACAAAAAAATGATCTGTGCTCACAAAAAACCTAGCGTCGCTCGAAAAAAAAGCCGCGCCTAAAACTTTCCCTCCGGCCACCTCTGCTCTCCCTCCGGCCGCATCTCTCTCTTGCAGACCCAACCGCCTCTATCTCTTGCTCTCGTCTGTTACAAATTCGATCTTAGTTTCGTTCCAGGTAACCTTAGTTACGGTTTAACCCCATATTTGAGTTCTCTCTCTGATTTGAAAACTGAAGGCCTCTATTGTACATGAGCAAATCGAAACATACTATAACGAAAAACACAGCCCGAGCTCGGTTCAGTTCTGGTGGCTTATGGTTTAGTTGCGGTTTAACCCGAGTTCTGATTTGCCCCTCTTCGATTTGAAGACTGAAAAAATAAAGGGTTCAAATAAATTTTGTTGTGATGGTCCCTTTAGTTTTTAAGTTTTTTTTTTAATTTAGATGTTACTATTTTTATGGTTAAATCGATTTACCGGCAATTGTTTGTAATTATTCTGATTTCTGATTTATTTTCACTTATTTATTTGATTTCTTTTATAAATTAACATTAAAAGATATTTTTAACGTAAGATTTTATTGTAATATATTGCATTCTGATTTCATTATAATATTCAGTTATATGTTTGTAATGCTAATGAGTCATTTTTTTGTTAAAAGTTATAATTTAAAAGCGTGGAAGCTTCAGACCTGCCTCTGTTTGACCTGTCAGGCTCCATCTCCATTTTTCCTCTCTTCGGCTCCAACTTGTTGGTAACTTGTTAACTCATCCATATATTTTTTTAATTTGACATAATTGGTTTGAAATTTGAATGATGTTTAGATTTATGTTTCCATTCAAGAATTGTTTTAACTTATAACTTATGTTATTTCCATTTTTAATTTATAATGTTGAAATTAATGTTTAGAAGATATGTACATTGCTTTTCAATTATAGTTTTAATAGTATTTTTGCGAGGGGTTGGTTGTGGTCTAAGAATTTCAAAGTAAAGCACAAATAGTATTATCTGATTGGTTGTTTTAATGTGATGAGCAATATAAATTTTAAAACATTTATTATTATATATATAGCTTACATATAACAAAGATATAACTGTAACATATATATATATATAGCTCTATACAACATATATGTTATATATGTTGTATACAGCTATATATATAACATATAAATATATAGCTGCATGGACGTAAATTTGCAAAAAATTTAGACTTAAGCATAAAAACAAACCATCGAATGGTGAAAACGTAAAACTTACACAAAACGGTCCTGTCAAAGTCACGAACGCCTCGTACGGGATCGATGTAACTCGTAGGAACCGACAGTGTAGTCATGGTGCTCCCGGTTTGAGTGTACGACATAAATTTACAAAAAGTTGGAATTAAGCATAACATGCCATCATAAGGTGAAAACGTAAAATAAACACAAAACGGTCCCGTAAGAGGCATGAACGCCTCGCACGAGACCAATGTGACTCATAGGAACTGACCGCTTAGTCACGGGGCTCCCGGTTTGAGCGTACGACGTAAATTTGTAAAAAATTTAGACTTGAGCATAAAAACATGCCATTGAAGGGTGAAAACGTAAAACAAGCACAAAACGGTCCCGTAAGAGTCACGAACGCAACGCATGCGATCGATGTAACTCGTAGGAACCGACCGTGTAGTCACGACGCTCTCGATTTGAGTGTACGATATAATTTGTAAAAAGTTGGACTTAAGCATACATGCCATCTAAGTGTGAAAACGTAAAATAAATACAAAACGGTCTGGTAAGAGGCATGAACGCCTCGCACGGGACCAATGTGACTCGTAGGAACCGACCACATAGTCACGTGCCTCCCGGTTTGAGTGTATGACGTAAATTTGCAAAAACTTTAGACTTAAGCATAAAAACGTGCTATCGAAGGGTAAAAACGTAAAACAAGAACAAAACGGTCCCGTAAGAGTCATGGACGTCTCGCACGGGATCGATGTAACTCGTAGAAACCGGTCGCGTAGTCACGACGCTCCCGGTTTGAGTGTACGGCATAAATTTGCAAAAAGTTGGACTCAAGCATAACATGTCATCGTAGGGTGAAAACGTAAAATAAACACAAAACGGTCCCGTAAGACGCACGAACGCCTCGTACGGGACCAATGTGACTCGTAGGAACCGACCGCATAGTCACGGGGCTCCCGCTTTGAGTGTACGGTGTAAATTGGAGAACAATTAGAGTTAAGAATAAAAATATGCCATCGAAGGGTGAAAACGTAAAACAGTCACAAAACGATCCGGTAAGAGTCACGAATACCTCACACAGGACCAATGTGACTCGTAAGAACCGACCGCGTTGTCACGGGGCTCCCGGTTTGAGTGTGTGACGTAAATTTGCAAAACATTTAGACTTAAGCATAAAAACATGCCATCGAAGGGTGAAAACGTAAAACAAGCACAAAATGGTCCCGTAAGAGGCACGGACGTCTCGCACGGGATCGATGTGACTCATCGGAACCGACCGGTTAGTCACGAGTATCCCGGTTTGAGTGTACGACGTAAATTTGTAAAAAGTTAGACTTAAGCATAACAACATGCCATCGAAGGGTGAAACCGTAAAACAACCACAAAACGATTGGTAAGAATCACGAACACCTCGCACGGGACCAATGTAACTCGTACGAATAGACCACATAGTCACGGGGCACCGGGTTTGAGTGTACGACTTAAATTTGTAAAAAATTAGACTTAAGCATAAAAACATGCCAACGAATGATGAAAACGTAAAACAACCACAAAACGGTCCGGTAAGAGTCATGAACACCTCGCATGGGACCAATGTGACTTGTAGTAACCACCCGCTTAGTCACGGGCCTCCCGGTTTGAGTTTACGACGTAAATTTGCAAAAAATTAGACTTAAGCATAAAAACATGTCATCGGTGGATGAAAACGTAAAACAACCACAAAACGGTTCGGTAAGAGTCACGAACACCTCGCACGGTACCAACGTGACTTGTAGGAACCGACTGCGTAGTCACGGGGCTTTCGGTTTGAGTGTATGACGTAAATTTGTAAAAAATTAGGCTTAAGCATAAAAACATGCCATCGATGGGTGAAAACGTAAAACAATCACAAAACGGTCCGGTTAGAGTCACGAGCACCTCGCACGGGACCAATGTGACTCGTAGGAACTGACCGTTTAGTCACGGGGGTTTCCGGTTTGAGTGTACGACGTAAATTTGCGAAAAGTTAGACTTAAGCATAAGAAAATTTCATCGAAGGGAGAAAACGTAAAACAAACACAAAACGGTCTCATAAGAGTCATGAACACCTCCCACGGGACCAATTTGACTCGTAGGAACCGACCGCGTAGTCACGGGGCTCCCGGTTTGAGTGTACGACGTAAATTTGTAAAAAAATAGAGTTAAGGATAAAAACATGTCATAGAAGGGTGAAAATATAAAACAACCACAAAATGGTCCCGTAAGAGGCACGAACTCCTCGCACAGGATCGATGTGACTCGTAGGAACCGACCGCATAGTCACGACACTCCCGGTTTGAGTGTATGATGTAAATTTGCAAAACGTTAGACATGTGCATAAAAACATGTCATCGAAGGGTGAAAACGTAAAACAAACACAAAATGGTCCCGTAAGAGTCACGAACACCTCGCACGGGACCAATGTGACTCGTAGTAACCGGCCGCGTAGTCACAGGGCTCCCGGTTTGAGTGTACGACGGAAAATGGCAAAAAATTTAGACTTGAGCATTAAAACATGCCATCGAAGGGTGAAAACGTAAAACAACCAAAAAACGGTCTGGTAAGAGTCACGAACGCCTCGCACGGGATCAATGTGACTCGTAGGAACCGACCGCGTAGTCACGGGGCTCTCGATTTGAGTGTACGACGTAAATTTACAAAAAATTTAGTTGAAGGTTGAAAACCTAAAATAGCCATAAAACGGTCCCGTAAGAGGCACGAACGCCTCGCACGAGATCGATGTGACATGTAGGAACCGACCGCGTAGTCATGACGCTCCCGGTTTGAGTGTACGACATAAATTTGCAAAACGTTAGACTCACGCATAAAAAAATTTCATCGAAGGGTGAAAACGTAAAACAAACACAAAACAGTCTCATAAGAGTCACGGACACCTCACACGGGACCAATGTGACTCGTAGGAGCCAATCGTGTAGTCACGGGGCTCCCGATTTGAGTGTACTACGTAAATTTGTAAAAAATTAGAGTAAAGGATAATAACATGCCATCGAAGGGTGAAAACATAAAACAACCACAAAACGGTTCGGTAAGAGTCACGAACACCTCACACGGGACCAATGTGACTCATAGGAACTGACCGCGTAGTCACGGGGTTCTCGGTTTGATTGTACGATGTAAAGTTGCATGACGTTTAGACTTAAGCATAAAAACATAACATCGAAGGGTGAAAACGTAAAACAAGCACAAAATGGTCTCATAAGAGGCACGAACGCCTCGCACGGGATCGATGTGACTCGTAGGAACCGACTGGTTAGTCACGAGGATCCCGGTTTGAGTGTACGACGTAGATTTTCAAATAAATAGACTTAAGCATAAAAACATGTCATTGAAGGGTGAAAGCTTAAAACAGCCACAAAACGGTCCTATAAGAGTCACGGACAACTCGCACGGGACCAATGTGATTCGTAGGAACCGGTCGCGTAGTCATGGGGCTCCTGGTTTGAGTGTACGGCGTAAATTTGTAAAAAATTAGACTTAAGCATAAAAACATATCATCGATGGGGGAAAAAGTAAAACAGCCACAAAACGGTCCGGTAAGATTCACGAACTCCTCCCATGGGACCAATTTGACTCGTAGGAACCGACCTCGTAGTCAGGGGGCTACTGGTTTGAGTGTACGACGTAAATTTGCAAAACATTAGAGTTAAGGATAAAAACATGCCATCAAAGGGTGAAAATATAAAACAAGCACAAAATTGTCCCGTAAGAGGGACGAACGCCTCGCACGGGATCGATGTGACTCGTAGGAACCGACCGCATAGTCACGGCACTCCCGGTTTGAGTGTATGATGTAAATTTGTAAAAAGTTAGACTTGTGGATAAAAACATGCCATCGAAGGGTGAAAACGTAAAATAAACACAAAATGATCCCGTAAGAGTCACGAACACCTCACATGGGACCAATGTGACTCGTAGTAACCGATCGCGTAGTCACAGTTATAGTGTACGACGTAAATTTGCATAAAATTTAGACTTAAGCATAAAAACATGCCATCGAAGGGTGAAAATGTAAAACAACCACAAAACGGTTCGGTAAGAGTCACGAACACATCGCACGGGATCAGTGTGACTCGTAGGAACGGACCGCGTAGTCACGAGGCTCCCTGTTTGAGTGTACGACGTAAATTTGCAAAAACGGTTTGAGTGTACGACGTAAATTTGCAAAAAATTTAGACTTAAGCATAAAAACATGCAATCGAAGGGTGAAAACGTAATATAAACACAAAAACGGTCCTGTAAGAGGCCCGAACGCCTCGCACGGGATCGATGTGACTCGTAGGAACCGATCGCGTAGTTACGGCGCTCCCGATTTGAGTGTACGACGTAAATTTGGAAAAAGTTATACTTAAGCATAAAAAAATTTCATCGAAGGGTGAAAACATAAAACAAACATAAAATGGTCTCATAAGAGTCACGAGTACCTTGCGCGGGACCAATGTGACTCGTAGGAGCAGACCGCGTAGTCACTGGGCTCCCGGTTTGAGTGTACGACGTAAATTTGAAAAAAATAGAGTTAAGGATAAAAACATGCCATCGAAGGGTTAAAACGTAAAACAACCATAAAACGGTCCGTTAAGAGTCACGAACACATCGCACGGGACCAATGTGACTCGTAGAAACCGACCGCGTAGTCACGAGGCTCCCGGTTTGAGTGTACGACGTAAAGTTGTAAAACATTTAGACTTGAGCATAAAAACATGCCATCGAAGGGTGAAAACATAAAACAAGCAAAAAGTGGTCCCGTAAGAGGCACGAACGCCTCATACGTGATCGATGTGACTCGTCGGAGCCGACCGGTTAGTCACGAGGATCTCGGTTTGAGTGTACGATGTAAATTTGCAAAAAAATGGACTTAAGCATAAAAACATGCCATCGATGGGTGAAAACATAAAAAAGCCACAAAACGGTCCGGTAAGATTCACGAACACCTCGCACGGGACCAACGTGACTCGTAGGAACCGATCGCGTAGTCACGGGGCTTTCGATTTGAGTGTACGACGTAAATTTGTAAAAAATTAGACTTAAGCATAAAAACATGCCAACGAAGGGTGAAAACGTAAAACAATCACAAAACGGTCCGGTAAGAGTCACCAATACCTCGCACGGGATCAATGTGACTCGTAGGAACGGACCGCGTAGTCACGGGGCTCCCGGTTAGAGTGTACGACATAAATTTGTAAAAAAATTAGACTTACGCATAAAAACATGCAATCGAAGTGTGAAAACGTAATACAAACTCAAAACGGTCCCATAAGAGGCACGAATGCCTCGCACGGGATCGATGTGACTCGTAGGAACCGGTCGCATAGTCACGACGCTCCCGGTTTGATTGTACGACGTAAATTTGGAAAAAGTTATACTTAAGCATAAAAAAAATTCATCGAAGGGTGAAAACGTAAAACAAATATAAAACGGTCTCGTAAGAGTAACAAACACCTTGCACGGGACGAATGTGACTCGTAGGAGCCGACCGCGTAGTCACTAGGCTCCTGGTTTGAATGTACGATGTAAATTTGTAAAAAAATAGAGTTAAGGATAAAAACATGCCATCGAAGGGTTAAAACGTAAAACAACCACAAAATGGTCCGGTAAGAGTTACAAACACCTCGCACGGGACCAATGTGACTCGTAGGAACCGACCGCGTAGTCACAGGGCTTCCGGTTTGAGTGTACGAGGTAAAGTTACAAAACATTTAGGCTTGAGCATAAAAACATGCCATCAAATGGTGAAAACGTAAAACAAGTCCAAAATGGTCCCGTAAGAGGCACGAACGCCTCATTCGGGATTGATGTGACTCGTCGGAACCGATTGGTAAGTCACGAGGATCCCAGTTTGAGTGTACGACGTAAATTTGCAAAAAGTTAGACTTAAGCATAACATGCCATCGAAGGGTGAAAACGTAAAATAACCACAAAATGGTCCGGTAAAAGTCACGAACACCTCGCACGGGACAAATGCGACTCGTAGGAACCGACCGCGTAGTCACGAGGCGGCCGGTTTGAGTGTTCGACATAAATTTGCAAAAAAATAGACTTAAGCATAAAAACACGCCATCGATGGGTGAAAGCGTAAAACAGCCACAAAACGGTCTGGTAAGAGTCACGAACCCCTCTCACGGCACCAACGTGACTCGTAGGAACCGACCGCGTAGTCATGGGGCTCCTGGTTTGAGTGTACGACGTAAATTTCCAAAAAATTAGACTTAAGCTAAAAATTAGACTCCAACTCTCATCAATCTTTATTAAGTAATCATAAGCTTTATCGCAACCATTAAGGCCTTGCATTACCCCTAAAAATAACCCAAAGAAAGAATATATTAAAAAAATTATTCGCAAACACCTACGGACGAATGGTGAAAAGAACCCAGATATAGCTGCTCCCGAATAGCAAGATTTAATGGAGGTACCCCTCACGAACGATAAAACTGAAATCGCAACTGATTTAACTTTAATGACAGCCTTTTTCAGCCTTCAAGACCTGACAGTTATCGCTGATGCCTTAATGGATGTTACAGATCAACCCTCATATCAACCCCCACATCTGCCTCTGGCATCCCCCGCAACAGATCTTTAATATGTGAGATACTGCAACAGATCTTCCCCTATTGTAAAGAAGATAATTACAAAAAAAAACTATCAACGTATTGAGAGTGCCATTCAATGTATTGAGGGAAATTACAAAAACTTACATTAAAAAGAACATAGACTTGTTTCTAATGGTACCTTGCCTTGGCAAAACCAAATAATTGCTGCTGGTTATATCTAATAGAGTAGCCCAGCTCCATAAATGCAATATCTTGGGTCGGAGGTGAAAATACTCAATAAATGTTTCACGAAACGCGTTCTGCACTTAGATTGCAAATGGCTATTTCAAACAAACTCAAATGAATATAAACAATCTGAGGAACAACGGTGTTAGACACGGCGCAGAACCTCAAATGAATTCCAATCGATGTAGTCATATGTATACACAGTAGTATCAAGTGAGAAGCAACCACAAATTTGTACCCGGGCTACTTGGTTTTCATTGAATAAAACCAAAATCTTATATGAAAGAAAACTTGAAAATAAGGCCATCATAATTAGTAAAACAGAACTTAAAATTACGAAGACACTACCCAACAAAAAAATTCCCAAATGATTGTTCGACCAAAAGTTCCAGTTCTCGTCAATCCTTATAAATGAATCAAAAGCTCCAGTTCTTCTACAACAAATCCGATACACCCACAGTTTTGTTTAATAATGTATACAAAAATAGTCCTAATTAGTACAAATCCAGTAATCTCTATCTACGCTAATTTTTTGTTTTGGCGAGATATTCCGTTCAACATTTAATGCAAAGACCTGCTTGTGACCAGACATTTCTCTTGATAGGAACCTGACTAATTTAATAGCCATAAAGTTTCATATCAAAGTATATAGACGTATATACATATATACATATATATAACAGTACGACAATATGTATATATGTATACAGTATGTATAATGTATATATGTATACAGTATGTATAATGTATATATGTATACAGTAGGCAGTATGTATATATGTATATAGTATGTCAGTAGTATGTATACATGTATACAGTATGTCAGTATGTATATATGTATTCAATATGTATAATGTATATATGTATACAGTAGGCAATATGTATATATGTTACAGTATGTCAGTATGTATATATGTATACAGTATGTATAATACATGTGTATATATATATATATATATATATATATAACTGTTATATATAACAGTATGTATATATAACAGTATGTATAACTGTTATATATACATATATGTATATACATAAATGTATATATACATGTATGTATAGTTATATATACATACATGTATGTATATACATATATGTATATATAACAGTTATACATACTGTTATATATACATACTGTTATATATAACAGTTATATATATATATATATATATATATATATATATATATATATATATATATATATATATATATGAACTACTCGGAGCACTATTTTGCTTATTACCTTGGAGCAAATCAACTTTTTGCCAGAGTGAAAATGCATTTGAGTGTACAAGAAATGCACAAATACCTTTGAGATGGTCTAAAAAGAAAAATACCCTTAATTCAGAAAATCCCTAAAATCTATAGTGGATTGTCAATTCGGAATGGAGGGAATAGGTAGGTATGCTACCAAAAAAAATGGAGGGAGTATCCGATTATTGATAGTCCTTGTTGATTTGCCTACGGCCACAGCTGCTGCTTTCCTCTTATGGTGGAGTGTGGTCAGAGTACCCACAATAGCCCAAAAGACAACAAAAATTTGGATTATGGAACCAAGTATCACTGGTAGCTTGATTTTCTTCTTCTTCTTCCTGTATACGTTACCACTAGAAGAGGTCATTACCGGATTACTCCCGGCAGAAATCGGAGTGTTTATTGTCTTACAAGACCCCCCCGATGCACATACGTCGGGATTTCCAGTCACTCTGTGATCCAAAAAATATAAACAATAGTATAATGTCAAATTAGAATTCTATAAAATGAAGGTCAAATTGTAACTAAAATACTTATAGATTAATAACATAGACTAAATTGGAGTAGCAATTAACATGCACTAATGTTACTGTGTTATGATTTGATAGCGAACTTGGTATCGGTCCACTGAATTGATTGTCTGCCAAATTCCTTAAAAACAACATAAAGGTCGAATTTTTCAGTCAGTCGTAAATATCATGTAAAAAAAATCAAAACCAACATAGTAATGAGATTAATGTATGTACTCACAATTGTTTTAGGTTTGGTAACGTGCCTAGGAAATCAGGAATAGGTCCAACTAAGTTGTTATTGTGCATATCACTGCAATTCAATATGAAATAAATTAAAAATTTGTTATAAGGGGTAAAATTCGGCAAAAAATAAAAATATATACGATATCTCCGCATTTAACTAACATTGTCTCAAGGGCATCCATGGAACTAAGATCTAGAAGTGGCCCCGACAAACCGAAGCTACCAAGATACCTGTAAATTTATTTTTTGGCAACTTCATATCAGTAAAAAATTACTGACAAAAAATTTATATCTTGTTCTTACGTTGAGAAGTGTGGAGAGAGACTTTGCAGTGCAGTTACGCGAGGTGTGGCGCCAGCACTGCAGTTGACCCAGTCCCATGTAAATGATACTGGTAGGCACGGGTCACCGCTCCATTCCTGTAACACCTCGAATTCCTCTTGCAAGGAAGCTAAACCATCCACTAATTACACAAAAACAAAAACAAGTTAAGTTTATAGTTAAATCATGATATCTTTTTTTTTCCTGCTTTTAAAATGGCCTTATATTGTCTTGGTTATACCCACCACACCTGGCGTTGTGCAGGGGTAGAGATTGTGCTAATTTTGAAATACGAGTAAAATGTGATATTTGAAACAAGACAGAGCTATTTGTAATTACGAAAATAAAAGATTGGATGTCATATGCATATAATTTAACCTGTTTTAAAGTTTATTTCATGGATAAGTTAAAAACAATATATTTCACATGAATCATATAAGGCCTTAAAAGAATAAGATGAAGGAGGAAGTTGGACACCAACCATCATTGCTATCGGTTCCATCTGTTAGTTGATTGCTAATGTAAAAAACTTCCATGGCATTGATTAGAGGGGGAAGTGTAGAACCCGAGGTAGCCACCAACGAAAACGTTGTGTTGGCAGTGACAGTAAGGTTAGTAACATACATTTTCGAAACATTCCCATAAGGTGGCAAAATGGGGTCAGAATATGGTTGGTTGTCTTTGTAAATCTGAAAAGATCTCGATTGGCCCGATTCAAGCTCGGTCAATTCCGCGAAGTACCAGTTTATATAGACAAGATATTCAGTGGTGCGAAAATTCATGCCAATGATATAGAGTCAGATGTGGTTGATGTGGTGATTCCGTTTGTCAACGCACTTTGTGGGGGATTATCTTGGTACAGGAGCACTATTTTGCTTATTACCTTAGAGCAATAGATTCTGTAATTTAAAACAATAGATTATGTAATTTTAGGACTTAAAATAATATTGATTATGGATATAGGACAACAAACATTTCGTTTTCATTTTTAGTCCTTATTTTCAAATTAAAAGAACACGTGGCATGATGTGATTAGTTGACGTATATATATATATATATATATATATATATATATATATATATATATATATATATATATATATATATAACTGTTATACATACTGTATATACATATATACATGTATTATACATAGTATGTATATATATATGTATACTGTCATATATATGTATAACAGTTATATACTATATAACTGTTATACATATATATAACAATATATATATAACTGTTTATATAAACATATATATGTTGTGTGAAGTACTTGGTGTTCGATGGTTGTGTGAAGTACAATTGAAGATTTAAGAAGTGTATGTAATTACGTCTAATCACATATTTATAAAGCGAATGGTTTCCACATTTTATATATGTTGTTTGGAATAAATTTCTTTTGATGTTCTCATATTTGTTATAGTGCCAGGCAGAATTTCATGTATTGTATACCGATATCTTTGCATCGATATACTTTTGTATGCTTGAAATCAACGAATGGTAATGTGATACACTCGCTGTTTATTTCAGAGTATATACACCCAACAGTTTGTGACATAGTATATACTCTGAAAAACACAATGCCGATCCTCCAAACAGAGCAGGTACTTGAATAGAGGAGGTACTCAATGGAGTATCAATCCAAACATAAAAACATAAAACATGCCATTAAATCATAAATTGTTATTGCTCCAATAAAACACAACAATCACTGCATTATATTATAAATTATTATTATCTTTTGAAGTCGGATTGATAATAATTTATTTTGTATTTTTTGTAGAATGAACATGGATTTGCAACACATGGAAAAGTCAATGGATATGGAGGAGCCGGGTATGTAGCTATTCGGATACTATGGTCGTGCGGGATTGTATATACTATTTTTATATGGCAAATCGGTGGAAGGGATTTTTTGGTGGTTTAGTTGCGGGTTTTTTTGTTGTTGAGTTTATTTTAATGTTAAAATATGTTGGATTTCATAAATAAACAAAGGAAACTTTGCCGAAATTTTCTAAAATTAAATAGTGTTTTAAACTGATCAAGTCAAACATACATGCATTTGAAGTTATACAAACCCATGTAGTCATTTATTTTTGTATCTTGTACAGGTTGATGATGGATTTTTCTTGGAGTTATTATGTCCGTGGTGGCTTGGAGCTGCGGTTTCTTATAGTGTAGGGGAGCGATATTGTCGTCGTCGTTTTTGTTTACGTGGATTTTTTTAACATCTTTTGATGTGTTAATGTATTAGGGTAGATCATGTTTACATCTTTTGATATGTTCTTATTTGGGAGGCATTTATTTTTTACCTTTATATTTGGATTGTGATGGAATATTATTTTGTAATTCATATTTATGAGATTTGGTTGAAAATTGTGGAACTTTGTATTACTTATGATTGTATGAAAAATGCGTAATGTTATTTTGGATGATAAGGTTGCACGTTTGATGAAAAAAGTGCAGGTTTAAATGTGCTTCCAATTGCGAAAAAAATAATAGGTAATAAATAAAAATATTATACTTTTGGCAACACAATTTTTTGTCTATCACTTTGGATATGGCAACACATATTTGGTTGCCAAAGGTACCACTTTTGGCAACACAAGAGCTGTGTTGCCAAAGGTATAGCCTTTTGGCAACACAACTCTTGTGTTGCCAAAAGCCGTACCTTTGGCAACACAGCTCTTGTGTTGCCAAAGGTATAGCATTTTGGCAACATAGCTCTTGTGTTGCCAAAAGAGCCGTACCTTTGGCAACATAGCTCCTGTGTTGCCAAAGGCTATAGCTTTTGGCAACACAATTATTTTTGTTGCTGTTGAGTGAATTTTGGCAACACAAATAATATTTTTTATTATAAATTTGACAAATTAAAAAATACTTTTGGCAACACAATTACGTGTTGCCAAAAGTATACAGCAACACAAGCCTGCTGTATTGCCAAAGGGTTTCCTAGACAGACAATTGGCAACAAGCTGGCAACATAGCAAAATATGTTGCCAAAAGCTTTTAGCAACATATTTCTAACTTTAGCAACATAATTTGTATGTTGCTAATGGTGCAAATTCTTGTAGTGAGTGTAAGCCTGTCTCTCAGTTAATAATCGAGGTAAGTCGGGGTCGAATCCACAGGGAAATAGGACGAGAAAATTGTGACGACGTTTGGAGAGACGGAGAATCATAACTTCACTCTAAAAGAAGTGAAAAGATGATTTGAATGGGGTATTAATTATGAACTAAATGCGATATTAACAACTAACTGAACTAAAAGCTAATGAAATAGAGCTACGCTAATTAATCTAAGAGCAGATCACAATTGTATGAAAGACTTAACTATGAATGAGAACAGTAGGTTAGGATACAATCCTCCAACCCTAGTGCATTTACCGATGTTAAAATCAACTCTCGAATTGAAATAAATGATTAAATCTAGTCTTTATTAATATCAATCATTATATAAATGAGGTTCAATCCCGCATCATATTTAATCAAAAGTAAAAATAAAGCGGTGTCGAGATAGCTACATTCGCGTTGCATTCTTAAGCATCCCGGTTACTTAGGGCAAACGGGATCAAAAGTCCTATAATGGTTGTGATCACCACACAACACGATTTGACCAATTATTTAATTCAAAATTTTAATTTTATAAATATGTAAAGAACATTGGGTTGGATTCATGCATCCCAACCCTTAAAAACATAGCTGGACATAATTAAACTAAATAAAAACACGATTTTAGAAAAACAAAACATCATACTATACGGAGAATGGGGAAGAAGAACGTACAGAATCATAATAAATAACTAATCAAAGTAAACACTGAAGGATTAAAAGACAAATATTACTTGTATTGAAGAAATTCTAGAAATAAAACCTCAATCTTCACTCAAAAATTCACTCTTAGACAAAACTAGGGTTTTTGGTTACAAAACCCTTCTACTACTGTTGCAAAAAACTAATTTTTTTGTGTAACAACCTTGAATAAATAGTCTCCGAATTTTTTCAAGACATTGAGCCAACATAAAACTCTGAAGAAAGAAAATGAAATTCTGAGAAAATCCAAAGCAGTATTGATCGGCGGGACTGGGCGGTTCGGAACGCTCCCTTATATGAGTCAGGCATCTGCACAGGGGCAGTTTGCAACCTTTAATTTTAATAGGTACAGATTTCCCTTATTTTTCATTCAGATATTTTTTTACAAACTGGTCCGGATCTTTTTTTTAATAGGTCCGGATCGCCCTTGAAATTCCTCTAGAAATTTTTTCTTGACTTCTCTCATCTTCAAATGGGCATAACTTCTTCACCGTAGCTCGAATTGGGGTACCATTTTTTCCAGTGTTTTTGGAATTTAGATCTCCTCAACTTTATAGTTTTACCCACCTCCGAAATATGGATGAAAAATTACAAAAAATTTCTTGAACTTCCCATTTCTTGGGTTCTTTCACTATTTCGAGTTCTCTTTCGCTTTAACATGCTTGAAATACCTGTAAAACACATAAGAGATACATAAAGCACGAAATACTTGCCAAAAAGTGTTTGTATCATAAATATGGGACAAATCCAAGCTATTTACAGCGCACAGAAACATAAAAATACCAAAATTAAGGGGATAAATGTGAAGAATTTATGCTTAATCAAATCCCTCTAACTCAGAACTTTGCGTGTCCCGAGCAATGTAAAAGCATAAGACTATGAGTTAAGGACTCTTCAAAAACTTTATTGGGATAGAAAACCTTTTTTCGGGCAAGCGATTGCATTTAGCATATACAATAAGCCTTTAAATCCCAAGGTTATCCTAGTAGGATGAGTGATGTCTCGTGAGGATTTGCAGTGAATATAACCACAAAATTTATTTTTCTAGACTCAAAGAAAGTTCAAAATACTTAAAAAATTGTACAATTTAAACTCCCCAAAAATAGTCACCTTAATTTTTTATTCATGAGTCTCAATTCGTAGTGCGTGTGTGAGAAGCAAAAAATTTAATCGCTAACTTCCACCGATTGATCATTACGTTACTTTCCAAAAATTTGCTTGGATTTTAAAATATCACGATATGCTCTCATAAACGAATCACTCGAATATATGTCTTATTTTCTCGATATGCGTGATAAAAAGAGTAAATATAATGGACACAAGTTCACGCTCACGATTGGAAAGACGGACTATTTGAGGTGAAAAGATCTCATCATCGTAGTACGGTCATTGGGAAATGGGAACATCATCTCTAATCCACACCTTTTAATCTCTTTTGTTATCTTCTGTGACTTAACTCTCCACGCAGTAAGAAATTATACAATTCGGACTCGGATAGGACTTTATTGGGTTGTAAGGTGTACTAGGTAAAATGGGAATGGTTGGGAACTTCGAAATTGGAAAATTTTCTTAGTGTGTCCATTTGTGCTTTTGCTAGCTTTTGCTCATTTTTCACTTCTTTTTCTATTTTTTTTCTTGCTATTTCTATTGAGCATTTTTCTACTATTTTGTTTCTTGCCCCTTTTTATGAACTTTTCAGACTTTATTTGATGAATATTTGATTTTCACAATTCCGGGCCAAATGGGGTTTATTCTGGTTATCAAATGAAAAGGAAAATTTTTATTCGGCTCAAATTGGGTTGCAAAAAGGTTAATTTTTCATGACTTTTTCTGGAACATAATTTTGGATGATAAACGAGGGCCTTCTTCATTGTTCCAGAAAAATTCGTGAAAAATTAAGCTGAGAGATATATTTAGCGAGATTTTTACACACATTTCAAGACAACATCGCACACATTTCCAAAATTATGTTCCAGAAAAAGTCGTGAAAAATTACCATATGCCTCTCAAGATTAATTAACATACCATTTCCAGTAACCAACCGTTTTAACATACCATATGTGTCTCAGGTGAAAAATTAATTAAAATGTCTCAAGATTACCATATGGTATGCGTCTTAATTAAAATGTCTAAATTAATTAAAATGTCTCAGGTGAACATACCATATGGGAATTAAGACGCATATATGTGCTTGACCGGTTGGTTTCTTGAACATACCATATGGTAATTAATCTTGAGACGCATATGGTATGTTCCAGAAAAATATCTCATCAATCCGATTTAACATACCATATGCGTCTCAGGTGAATGGTTGCTTGAACATAATCTTGAAAATCACATTACCATATGCGTCTCAAGATTAATTAAGCTGAGAGATATATTTAGCGAGATTTTCAAGACAACATCGCACAAATTTCCAGTAACCGTTCAAGCAAAGATATTGAGATCCTCAATGACTTTCTAAAATTCCAAAAGGAACTTTGAGTTAACCATTAAATCGGATTGATTTAAAAACTCTCAAAAAGTGATAGGCTCGAATTCTCACTAGGTTTGTTAATCTCCACACTTATTTGTTAAGTCATCAATTTTCGCTCAATTTTCATCTTTGATCAATTTTGGCTTTGTGCATTTGAATTTTACAATTTGAGACTAAAAAGAATTTGTGACATTTTTGAAGCTTTTAAATACCTAATTTTATTTATTTTGAATAAAAATATTTTTGCCTTTTCCGAAATTTTTCAATTTTTTTGGAAAATTTTGAATTTTTCTAATTTAAAAAAAATGGGCATTTTGAAATTTGTGAAGTTTTTAAAAGACGTACTTGTTACCCCCCCTCCCCCCCAACTTAGACTTTTACATTGTCCTAGATCAAAAGGACTAAAAATCTAAAGAAGAGAAAATAACAAGTATAACAAGTAAAATAAGCAAATATTTAAAATGAAAAAAGACACTAAATGACACTAACACATGACTCAACAATACAACAAAAATCACCCCATACGCGTCGGGGGTCCGACGACCTCTCATCTCTCCATAAACTCACCTAACCCCATGAATGGGGTCCAATGCTCTCCTCGTCTCTCCTGTCTTCATTTCGTAAACCAATAATAAGAACAAGTTGGAACCTCCCCCATAGATAAGGGAAAGACTGGGAGACTCATCGTGACTAATTGAAAAAGATCCTTGTGATGCTTACTCAAAGCATGGTCTGCGTGCTCCTGCCGACTGAGAGGGAACACAAAGGTTTCTTTCAATTTTTTGAACGCATGGGTGGGGCTTTAAGTCGGAAGAAACACAACTTTTCTCCTCAATCGCCTCTGAGGCCTCAAGTGATATGGGTGGATGGTCACAAAGAAAGAATTCATCTATTTCGTCTTTCACTACACCAAATCTGCCGAATTGTCACGGTCATTGACCTTGACAAGTTGGACTTGTCAAGGTCAATAACCGTGAGAATTTGGGGCGAGATAACTTTTTTTTTTAAGGATGTGTCACGGTCATTGACCGTGACAAGTTCGTAAGAATTGTCACGGTCCTGGACCGTGACACATTTAGTCACGGTTAATAACTGTGACAAAGTATTGTCCTCTTTTAAAAAAATCATCACGATCATTGACCGTGACAATTCTGGGCAGAATTGAAAAAAAAATATGCTGGGCAGTATGGCCACTGCCACTGCCCAGCAGTATATTTGTACCTGTTATATCAACGTTGTACCTGTTCAAACATCATATATCCAAATAAACTAAAGATAACGCAAATATACATTAAAAATAGAAACTATTTAAGAAGAAACAACATCACCATCAATTATCTCAAATCTACAAACTATTTAGCTGGAAAAAAGATTTTGTACCGCGACGCTCGGGGACACCTCCTTATCCTTCCCTTCTCGTCCGAAGATCTATATAAGTATCGAGCATATGTTGCCTACCCTCAGGTCCACTCCCTGTCCCCTGAAATAAAATAAAGTAAAATTAGTATCTGCCCCGCAAATATAGATAAATATAAATATAAATATAAATCGAAATCGAAATCGAAATCGAAATTGACATATAAATACAAATACATTACCTGTAGTGTCACCCAAATAACTAACTTGAGCTCATATGGCACCTCCTTCCAACTAATGTACCCCGGGCAATCGTGTCAAATATAATTCTCTTTATATCTGAACGCTAAGAAATGCCATAATCCTATGAAGTTATGCTCTGAAAATTCCTTCCAACCATTGTGTAGCTAAAAATCAGCAGTTGAAGTTGTCAGTTCCACCTTCCAATGGTCTCCTATGCTTTTCTATAGGTTCTAAGTGGTGGGGTATGTAAAGTGGAATTGACAACTTCAACTGGTGATTTTTGGCTACATAACGGTTGGGAGGAAATTGCAGAGCCTAACTCCATAGGATTATGGCATTTCTTAGTGTTCGGATAGACGAAGAGATTCAGTCTCCTCTCCACAAATAGGACACCCCAAATAACTATGTATTAATCACCTATTAAAGGTAAGAAGAGTATATTCATGGATTAGTATAAACAAAACTTAGATGTAGTTGGAATATTTATGTATTAATCTCATCTCCACACAAGCACACTACACAAGAGTGAAAATGATAAAGTGCAAATCAATTAAAAGCATTAAAAATGGATGTTTCGGTACAAATTGAAATATTTATTACAAATTGAAAAATTATTTCAAATTCGGGTTATCATAAAAAATGGATTGATATTCGGTAGGAGCAGCCAAGTCATCCACACTACTATTTAGACGCCTTGAAGCGTGTTGGACAATTGACCACGGCTCGTTGTTGATATACTCCGAATAAAACACTTTCTTAACCTTTTGAAATGCACAAACAAACAGCTCATCGCTCACGTGGTCGTTGCTCTTCAACTTGGACGAGTCAACCATGATCAAATTGGTGACATGATCAACTTTATAAGTATTTTTATCCTCAACTCTTACCCAGTCACAGTAAAATACAACCTCTTTGAAGCTTATATAATCCAATTCAAATATATTTTGGATTACACAATAATAAGTCATTTCAGCTTCAATGAGGTTATTATCTTTTGCGCTCGCTCGAAAGAATGTAAGACCCTTGTATGAAATTCTTGAGTTCTGTACTTTAGCGCCGAAAATGTAACCGTTCAATCGATACTTTTTGTACTCTTGTGCCACGAACAAGGGTCCAGTGGCTAGACGAGCAAGCCTTGATGTCGCATCACCCGTCTTTAGGAGCTGAGAATATAGATAAATTAATTATATTAGTGATAAAATTTGAGTGTAATGTAACGTTATATAACGACTATTTTCATAATAATTACCTCTTGTGTCAACCACAGCCTAAATTCGCTGTCTGATTGTACCATTGTTTTTCGTCTTTTATTGTTCTCACAGGCTTCATATTTTCTGCATATTACAAAATTAATCATGTATAAAATAATCTAAAATAATGTTGAATATTATAATAATCGAAACATACTTTTTCCATTCTTCGACATCTTCATGTGTGTCAAATAGATAACGAGCTACTTGTTCATGTTGCAAACTCGTTAATTTCACTCGGTTTCCCATCACATGACCACCATCATCGACGAACTCATCAGTGTCATCAACGCTGGTCGAGTTAGGCATATATTACCGAGTATATATTGATGGCTCCACGGTGATGTAGTCCTCTGCAATATTTCAATACTTTTTAGGCACTTTTGAGCTTGTGCCTTCCTTACTAGTAGATTGGACATATCTAGGTTCATCGCATACCGGACAACGATCGAGATTTTCATACTCCTTTCGGTATAGTATGCAATCATGCACACAAGCATGAATCGATTTATACTTCATTCCCAAACCTTTCAAACTGTTCTTCATAACAGGATAGCTATTTGGAAGTGTATTCACCTTGGGTAATAAGCCCTTCACTCATTTCAGAATTCCCGTCACGCTATTGCTAGATAAATCGTACTACGTCTTCAAACTGTACAAACCAACCATGGCCTGTAAAGTTGTTTGATCTTTCTCACACCCAGAGTATAACGGTTGGATCACCTTAAATTTTAAACTTTGGTAGTCATCGTCAAGTTTTATCGTGTTATCTTTACGAGCACTTGAATCTTCTACATCATCAGTAACCTCATTCTCCTCTTCTTCATAAACTCCGTACGCATCATCAACTAAATCCTCTAATATATTATGATCTACGTCGTCCCCTTCTACATTTATTCTACTTGTTGAAGGTTGTTGTGAAGGTTGGTCAGGGACAAAAGGAACTTTCAATTCACCGTGAAAACTCCAAAATCGATAACTATCTTACATACCCGATCTTAACAAATGTAGTTCAACTGTTTTTCACTCAAACACCTTACCATTATTACACCTATCACACGGACACGAAAACTCTTCATCATTATGACATCTCTTTGCATATTTCACAAATTCGTTAGCACTTCTACGAAACAAATCCCCCATTCTATTAGTCTCACCCATCCACTCTTTGTGTTTCGGATATCCCATCACAGCTACCACAACTAAATACCTATTAAAGGTAAAAAAAATTAGATTTATAGTATGTTTCATTTAATTACCCATCATTTAATTATCCTATTAAAGGGTGAGTGGTCCTATCCCATTCAATACCGCATTTTTCTGTAATATACTTGACAGCTCATGCACATTGTTATGATTTGAAACCAATTCGACAGCATATCCCCGTAGTTCTCCAAGTACACGATGTAGATTGGCAGGTGTGAGTGTTACTTCAATTGTTCAATTGAAATAACAGTCACACTTGTCAATCTAGTATGTACCCAGAGAACATTAAGATACGACTGCAGAACTTCCTCCAAAAGTAACAACTTTAAGCCACTAAGAATATTATACAGAAATTATACAGTTTCAAACTGTCCAAACGGGACAATTTGAGAGATCTCATTACAGGGGTAATGACTCTAGAACGGGTCTAAGGGCTATTGAATGCGTACGTATAAGAACTAGAAGGCTAGTATCTATGCGCACTATATTTAATTTCAAGTATGTTTCATTTAATTATCATACCATATATATATATATATATATTGTTCGATATACAAAGTAATTTTTAAAAAAAAATGAAAAATCCCACCCCTATATGGACAATAATCCAGTGGTCATGCCACTTTTAAAACTAACCAACCAAACATTTACTAAACAAAATAATCCAATAGCAATGTCAACAACAAATGTGTATCCTGTACTCCTTCTAATTTATCTACTCAATTAATTCATTTCATCAATTAAACTAACAATTAACGTTTACAATTATTAATTTACTAATTTACACTGAGGGGGAATCCTACTTTCATATGAAATGGGTACTAATTATTAATTTACTTTCATCTAAAACTGTTTCATTTATTAATTATATTTTAGTGGATGTAATTATAGAATCTATGGATGGATTCAATTTAATCTTACTATGTGAATGTTTTTATCTACAATGAGTTAACCTTGAAACAATATATATTATCTCATAGAATCATCAAAACACGATATTAAGAGAATTACTATGGTACCTTGCCTTACCCCCCCTCCCCACCCCCACCCACCACACACACACAATAACACCCCACCCTACCCCACCCCCCTCCCCACCCCCACCCACCACACATATACACATACACAACAACCCCTTGCCCCACCCCCTACCCACCCCCACCCACCACATACACACACACACAACATCCCCCCACCCTGCTCCACCCCCCTCCCCACCCCCCCACCCACCACACATACACACACACACACACACACACACAACAACCCCCTGCCCCACCCCTACCCCCACCCTGCCCCACCCCCCACACACTTACACACACACACGCACATATATACACACACACATATATATATACACACAAACATATATATAAATGGAAGAGAGAGAGAGAGAGAGAGAGAGAGAGAGAGAGAGAGCGTAGATAGAGAGAGAGTTGGAAAAAGGAGGAAAATAGCGGGGGGAAAAAAGAAGGGGAAAGGGTTTTGCTGCAAAAGTTGTCACGGTTGTGTCAAGGTCCTTGACCGTGACAATTCTTTGTCACGGTTGTGTCAAGGTCAATGACCGTGACACAAAATGCATGTTTGTTGTCACGGTCAATGACCTTGACAAGGGTGGCCGGCTGAAAGGTGACAATTTGGTCATTTTGGTGTAGTGTTTCCATTCGCTTTCTTCTAAGTGACTATAAGAGTCCAATAGGTATTGAACTTCAATAGTAAGGCTCTCTTCCCCCAGCCCAAATTCTTTTTCAAAGTCTTCAAAACTTATATCTCCTAATTCTCTCTCTCGAGTATGTTTCAAACATTCTCTTTCACTATCTTCTAAAGACTTTTGTGATGTGGAGGGATGGTCATTACGAGGAATTCATCTATTTTATATTGCCTTTCGCTCTTATCCAAGTAACTAAACGAGTCCAATAAAGATTGGACTTCTACATTTAGTCTCTCATCCACATGCCCAAATTCTTTTCAAAATCTTCCATGCTCACGTCCCCTAACTCTCTCTCACGAGTAATGCCTATGTCCTCACTTACTCGCTCGATCTCTAACTCCACTGTTTTTCTCTCCTCTAACCAATCTCTCTTGCTCTCAATCGCGGTCACTACACACACCTCCCCTACCTTTCTATCATCGTCAAAACTACCGCTCTCACTTGATGAAATAAAGAATACACCTAACAACACTCGCTTATGGGACCTCTTATGCTCGTGTACCGTCTCTTCCATAAGATCCATTTCTCGTGATTCGCCTCATCACCCTCGGGATTGGTGATGTTAAAGATATTTGGTTCGAGGGTCATATTCCCTAACATAAGTTGCATGCGCCCATTTCGAGTGTTGATCAACGCATTAGTAGTAGTTAAGAATGGGCGGCCTAAAATGACAGGGACATGATTACTCGGTGCAACGGAGGGATCCTCGTCCCAAATGACAAAATCCACTGGGAAGTAGAATGTGTCAACTCAGATGATTACGTCCTGAACGATTCCTCGAGGTATCTTTATGAAACTATCTGCGAGTCAGAGAGTCATGCTTGTGTGCTTAAGGTCCCCCAAACCTAATTTCTTATAGATGGAATAGGGGAGAATGTTGACACTCGCCCCTAAATCTATTAGCGCTCTCTCAATTCGATTTCCCCCCATGATGCACGAAATAATGGGTGCACCCGGATCTTTGAATTTGGGTGGAAGGTCACTTGATAGTATTGAGCTAACATTTTGTGCTAGGAACACATTTTTCTTTACCTTTAGCTCTCTTCTCACCGTAAGTAAGTCCTTAGGAAACTTAGCGTACGCGGGAATTTTCTTTATGGTATCGAGAAAAGGTAAATCAATCTTTACTTGCTTAAGAACGTCTAACACATCTTCACGAGAAGACTCTTTGGCGTGAGATACTAATCGTTAGGGAAACGGCGCAGCTGTGAGGGGTTTCACTACGACTTCGGTCTCACTAGTGTTCTCGTTATCACTCTCGTTCAAGGAGGCATCTTCAGACTCTTTTGTGCCAGGTGAAACCTCCTTGCCTTTAGGTATGTCTTGTTGGAAAGGATATAAATCAACAAATTTCCCACTACGTAGAGTGGTTATCGCGAAACATTGCTCTTGATTTGCATTAGAAATAGAGCTTACACTAGTTTGACCTTAGGGAGGTCTTTGGCCTTAGGCCAAAAACTTACCCTTTTCTTGGATACTTAAAGATGATTGTAACCTAGAGATATTCGCATGTATGTCGGTGAACATACGCTCAAATCTAGCATTGGTTGTATTTTGGGATTGGATGAATTGATTCAAATTATCCTCAAGAGATCTCTGCGGTGGGCTAATGTATGTGCCTGGAGGTAGTTCTTGATGAAATTGAGGGGGTGGAGGTAGGGCAACGTGTGAATTAGGATTCAATGCAGAATATAATTTCCCATAACTAAAACCAGGATGGTTTTTCCATAAGGGGTTGTAAGAATTTCCGTGGGGCACCGAAATTACCCTTAAATTCTCCTACACCACTCACTTGCTCTTGAATCATGACCTTGCAGGAGGGTATCGTCGGGCATTCCTCTGTTGAATGTCCTACCTCAAAAATAGCACATACCTTCTCATTGGGGGTGTGGATGGGTCTAGTTGGTTCTCTCACGCGTGCAGCGCTTTCTCAATTTGATGGAGTCGACGGTTTGTCATGGTATCTTTGTCTACGTTAAATAAATCAGATGCCGATGGAGTGGTTTCCGCTTGGCGAGTTCGATTCTGAGAGGTAGGGTCAGATCTATCCCATGATTGAGTGTTGTCGGCGACATACCTCAAGTGGAGCTCAACATCATTAGCGTCTAATTCGATAAAGGGGCCATCACATATTATTTCAACAAGTTGTTTGGAGTTAATGTTCAGTCCATGATGAAAGAAATAAATGATTTGATGTTTATCAAGTCCATGATGAGGGTATGAAGTAACTAACTCATTCAAACTCTCAAAACATCGATCAAATGACTCATTTTCTAATTGTCGAAAGGTTTGAATTTGAGTCTTAATGGAGTTCGTTCGATGTGGAGGAAAGAACGTCTTGGGAAACTTGGATTGTAACTCGTTGCACGACATAATCGAATTAGGAGGTAAAGACCATATCCAGGTCTTAGCTTTATCCTTGAGAGAAAATGGGAAGAGCTTTAGGCGGATCACATCTTTTGTGCATACTTGATCGCTGAACGTCTCACACGCCTCTTTAAACTCCCGAATGTGGAGTTAGGGATTTTTCGATTCCATTCCATGATATGTTGGAAGGATTTGGAACATTTCATTCCGAAAATGGAATTACCATGCATTATATGGGAGCAGAATGCATCCCGGAGTGACTGACCGCTCAAGGTACATGAATTCTCTCAAGGGTCGATAAGGTGCCTCTCCCTCACCTGTGCCTACGCTTCCGTGCTGTGACATGGCTCTCTCACTTAACAGCTCACTATCCTCACTCGGTGCACTAGGAGTGTAACCTGAAGGATAACCAGATGGGTAGCTTGCTATTGAGTTTGGTGGTGTAGGAGATGGAACTCAAAATTGACGATTGTTAGGCGTGTGTGGGCTATCTGGGTTGTACTAGACAATTGAGTTTTTGTGAATACGCGCAGGAGTGCTTTGAGGAGTTTGGTGTGGATTTTGCATTAACGGGATTTTGAGAGATGTTTTATCTTTTTCTTTTCTTTTCTTTTTAATTTTTAATTTTTGTCTTCTTTTTTTTTGGATTTTTAATGAATTTTTGGTCAAGGTTATGGATTAACTCAATCTAACCTACAGTCTACCTAATTCCCCGGTAACGGCGCCAAAAACTTGACGCGACTTAAAATGTATATTAAATTGCGTGCTTATCTAGGCTCAAGTGCAAGCCTATCGCTCAAGTAATAATAGTGGTAAGTCGGGGTCGAATCCACAGGGAAATTGGATGAGAAAATAGTGACGACGTTTGGAGAGACGGGGAATCATAACTTGACTCTAAAAGAAGTGAAAAGATGCTTTGAATGGGAGATTAATTATGAACTAAATGCAATATTAACATCTAACTGAACTAAAAACTAATGAAATGAAGCTACGCTAATTAATCTAAGAGCATATCACAATTGTATGAAAGACTTAACTATGAATGATAACAATAGGCTAGGATACAATCCTCCAGCCCTAGTGTATTTACCGATGTTAAAATCAACTCTGGAATTGATAAATGATTAAATCTAGTATTTATTAATCTCAAGCATTATATATATGAGGTTCAAGCCCGCATCATATATAATCAAAAGTAAGAATAAATCGGTGTTGAGATAACTACACGCGCGTTGCATTCTTAAGCATAACGATTACCTAGGGAAAATGGGATCGAAAGTCCTACAACGGTTGTGATCACCACACAACACAATTTGACCAATTATTTAATTCTAAAACTTAATTTTATAAGTACGTAAAGAACATCGGGATGGATTCATGCATCCCAACCCTTAAAAACTTAACCGGACATAATTAAACTAAATAAAAACACAATTTTTGAAAAACAAAACATCATACTATACAGAGAATGGAGAAGAAGATCGTATTGAATCATAATAAAAATTACTAATCGAAGTAAACACTGAACGATTAAAGGACAAATATTACTTGTATTAAAGAAATTCCAGAAATAAAACTTCAATCTTCACTCAAAAATTCAATCTTAGACAAAACTAGGGTTTTTGGTTACAAAACTCTTCTATTACTGTGGGAAAACCTTATTTTTTGAAACCCTAATATTTTGTAACAACCTTGAATAAATAGTCTCCGAAAATTTTCAAGAGATTGAGCCAACATAAAACTCTTAAGAAAGAAAATGAAATTCTGAGAAAATCCAAAGTGGTCCGGATCGGCTGGACTGGGTGGTCTGGATCGCTCCCTTATTTGAGTCAGGCATCTTCACAGGGGCGGTTCAGACCCTTTAATTTTAATAGGTCCTGATTTCCCTTGTTTTTCATTCAGATATTTTTTTCCAACCGGTCCGGATCTTTTATTTTTAATAGGTTCGGATTGCCCTTGAAATTCTTCCAAAACTTTTTTCTTGACTTCTCTCATCTTCAAATGGGCATAATTTCTTCACCGTAGCTCGAATTGGGGTGCTATTTTTTCCAATGTTCTTGTAATTTAGATATATTAAACTTTACAGTTTTCCCCACCTCCGAAATATGGCTAAACATTTACGAAAATGCCCTTGAACTTCCCATTTCTTGGTTTCTTTCACTATTTCGAGTTCTCTTTCGCAATAAGTTCCTTAAAATACCTGTAAAACACATAAGAGATACACAAAACACGAAATACTTTCCAAATAGGGTTAGTATCATAAATATGAGACAAACCCAAGATATTTACGCCGCACGGGAACATAAAAATACCGAAATTAAGGGGGTAAATGTGAAGAATTTATGCTTAATTAGTGGTCACGATCCAAAACCATTACCCTCTTCCAAAATCCTTGACCAATTGAATATATGACATCAACAAGGGCATGGTCACAATTTTTTACCATGTCCACACTGGTCATAACTCCACACCATAACCAAAACGTATCCCTTTAGGTTCCAATGTTCCCACAAAACATTACTGCCGTGATGGACACAGTTTTGGACTATGACCCACCCATAACTAATACTACTAAATTATGATCACGCTTATGAATCATGACCCCTAAACCTAGCTAAAAATGGTCACCTTTCTCGATATTTGTTTGGTCACAGTTTGGACTGTGATCACCAGAAACACAACTTTGAATGGTCACAGTGTGGGTCACAATTTTGGACCATAACCACCCATGCAACATTAATCTCTCCCACTGCGACCCATAAGCCTTAGTCAGAGCCAAAATCGTGACCATTTGCCTATTTTGCTGTAGTGAATGGTAAGTGGAGGGAACAACCTTCATTATGTGCAACCACCCTCTTCTTAGTATGTCACTATATAGGGAGTCAATGTCTATACCTAATAGCTCAATCTTCTTTGAAATCCCCTGCTTAAACAGGCATGGCCATATTTTCTAAGGACATGGTCATCTTACCCGTGAATCAGACCAGAAACAAAGAGACGTTATTGAGGTCTTTTATAATGAGCTTGAGATTAGTAAATAGTTTGAGGTACATGACTGGATAAGAACTCACATCATCAACTATGAGCTTACTGATATCCCAATCGACTATTCAAAGTGTAATAACCAATCCATCATGGGGGGATTTCTCACCCCCACCAAATGATCCTCATGAATATGATATACGTGGTGTGCTCCACTATATGTGGTTCACGATGATTTCCCGTGGTAGGTTTGCAAATATTGATTTAGAAAACTTCAATCACCGCCATTACTTTCTTTGCATCCATTGTAGTTTTATTTCCATTAATTTGGTTAAAACTAAATTCACCGTGAATCATGGTGGACATGCGGCTTATTCTCCATTATTAAAGACATTGGTTGGTATTTGATGGTTACAAATTTATCCTTACTAGATTTCTTCAATACATAGTGTTCTAGAGGTCCAACCTGGATTGATTCCTCTAGATGAGACTTAAAAATCTTTCGAATTGTCAATCTTATTACCATGGCCTTTATTGTAAGAACACCTCAACACTTAATTCCTTTTTATTGAATCTCCAACCATCTTTATTGTCCATTTGAAGTACTACTTATACTTAGTCGCGAGGAGGATCTTGTAGTCGACTCTTTAAACATGATGTTGATCGCTTCGTAAGCTAGTATCAGATCCATCTTATTTTCATTATTTCAGGTATGATCTTGTTTTTAAACTCCTTTTTCTGGAGTGGACTCTCTGTCTTCATTTCTACTCGATTTTGATCGATTACCATTTTGGTCAGTCCCGACCATCACATTCTCTCCCTTCTCATATTTCCCAATCTTAGACATGAGATCATCGATCATGGTTGCTTCCTTCTTTATCAAAGACCGGTACAACATCGAATCACTAAGTAACATTATCATGTTCACAAAGATGATCATTAGCTAGTGAGATTTAAAGAAGCTCGTTTCCTATGAATGATGTCAATAATAGGTTAAAAAACACACAAGTAATAATTAATAAATCACATAACCCAAAGATGACAACGCAAAAACATACAACTCAAACTAAACACATATAAGAAACACTATATGTATGTGGTTTGACGAATTGCTTACGTCTAGGGAAGAGATATTTTATTGATATTTGAGATTACACTTTGATAGCGTTTTTAGGTTCTAAAATCCACATGTTACACATTGAGGGGGATGACTATAATTTATAGCATAAAATACAATTTTCCTCATTAAAACAGACTATTCCTTATCATTTATTGGTTGACTACCAACCAATATCTTTTAATATCCCTTGGATATATTCGTGAGTATGGTTATTAGCTAACGATCATGGGTCCCATGCATTTTGGGTACGTACACGGGTTATGAGAACAAAATATAAGATCCTACACTTTTTTCTTCATTTCCCACCGTCTTGTAAATTTGTGCTAAAATGTTATATAATTTTTTAATGGGCAAACTAAGAAAAGAAAATGGATAAACAAGATTGCATTTTTTTTGTCTCAATCTGAAATCTAGATCTGAAGTCTTAAATTTAAATCTTATAAAATGTTTGTTTTATGTGTGAATGAATCTTTGAATGGACGTATTTAATCAAATGTAGATTCATAGATAATTTTACCTCTAAACAACTCAGTGACAATTATAGTCGCTAACCTCTTAATTTTTAAAAAACTAAAAAAAAACAATTTAGTACCTCCTAAATCTTTATTATTCGGATTCAGATTTAAGAGGTAAAAAACAAACAATCATTAAGAAAATAACTATAACAATTGATTAAGAACAGATACACCCAAAAGAAGGACATTCATAAACATGCTCGATTATATTTAATTTCATATCTTATATTTTTTTCTCTCATTCTTTACTTTATGTATAATTTTTTTTATACTCGCGGTTTATTTATTATATTATCAAACTGGGATCAATATTTCTCATTCATATGAATATGAAGTGATCCAAGAATTATAAGAGATTCTGTAAATTATTAAGAGCATAACGTTTAAGGCGAAGATAGTTTTTTGGAATTGAGTGGAGATAACATCAAACACAAGCATTTTAGCCCTAGTTAGGGTTCAGTCACATTTCTCCAGTGGTGCATGATAATTGAACACTAGATGTGACTTGTTGCTTACTTATTTTTTCAGGAAAATTATGCACTTTCCTTGTAAAGCCCCAACCCGCATTTATGGGTTACTCATGGTCAACCTGGTCCGACCCAAGCGTTATGTGTGAAGTGGAATGAAACAACCTACATAATGTTCCAAGCTTTGTTTTTTTAATTAACGTTTCACTTGTTTAGCATGCAATTTTTAATTTAAATCAAACTATGTGAGGGACCCGTGGGAAGCATCCCCAGAATTCAATAATACAGAGCTACTAGGGTAAAATAAAATAAAAAATACTTACATATACAACACTCTCAAAATATGGAACGGCACCCAACCTGTCTTAACAAAGATGAGGGAATGAGCTGAATGCCCAGTGGAAAAAGTATAACAATGCAGTATAGAATCGAACAACATAAAAGAGACTCTAACACGTTAAATCTACGCGTACATGCAACTACCTTATATATATATATATATATATATATATATATATATATATATATAATTTAATACATGAAACCGTCTTTATTCCAAAAATATTACTTGTTCCGATTGATTCGCCTTAATATTATAAAGAACCCCGTCTTATTTGACTTGACAGTTTTTTCCTTGATTTAACACACTAGATTAAATACTTGAAACAAAATCCTTTTGTTTAAGGAAAATAACATGTTTCTCCGAAATTTCCTTATTACGCATGCCAAATTTATCTTTGTATTTACATTCGAAATCTCCTTCCAACACACGCAAATATCGTATTAGAAAATACTTATTTTTCTTTGAAAACCTTTCATAAACACACTCATGTGTAAATTATGGATGAAAAATCTTTAAGTTTCTTAACAACCCATTTAATTCCTTCACTTTACTGTTCGTTTACTTTATGGACATCAATCAATTTCACATTACTTGTCCACTTTATCCTTTACCGTCACATTTATTAATTTATTCAAGTTAGGTTTTCTTTTCACATATTCACTACATAACCCATTTCTTGACATGTTTCAATTTCATTATCTTCTTCTCAGAATCTTCTAATATCTTCATAGTTTAATGGGCTCCGCACTACCGGCTATGCTATCATATGCTCTGGCAATGATTTTGGGTCTTTCACCCCAGGACACTGGGACCTACTTAATTATCCCGGTTCCATCCGAGTCCATACTAATTTATTTTACTATTTTATAAATGTTCACAATGTTTCACTTTTTCTTTGACTGACCGATGCCAAAATTCTGAGTTTCACCCTAACTTGTGTTACACGTTAAAATAATCATTGCTTGTCCTGTATAGCCTTACATTGATTTTATTCCAAAATAAGTTCATTTAGAACTATTGTGTGTAACACCCTTTTCAAAAATTTTATTTCATAAAAATGTTTCACTTTACGAAAAATTATCATTTTGCCCATTTATTTCCAAACTTGTCATTTCCACCAATTTCACAGGTGTTATTTATCCAAATGTTACTAAGTTACTCACACTAACCTCTTAAGTGTTTTCAGCTCATTAACACTTATTTATCACTTTGGACTAACATTCTTCTAAAGTCAAAAATATATTTATTTCATTACTTTCTTTCTCTAAAAAAATCATTGGACATTTAAAGACTACTTTATTATAAAACATCATCTTCCCTCATTAATACGTGTAGTCTTAAAACCTTACACTTATCATGTTCCTAACACCTTTTTTACACACTTTATTAAGGGATAAAATTTCTAATCTCTTTATTTGATGTTTAAACCCAATATAATCGTCATTAAACTTGTTTATCTATTCATCATCAAGTACTATAAGTTTATATGCATGGAAAGATAGATTTTAAGTCATAAATCCTTATAAATGGTTCTAACACCTAGTTTATTTTAGAGATTTCACAATGATGGCATAAACATGCTTTTCACACTAAAAATACTTTTATTTCTTCAAACTTGAATAACTGTCCATTTATATAAAAATCCCAATTTTTCATAAGAAAACTTTAAGACATTTGTTCATTAAATATCTTTAACAAGCTAAATATTCCTTCAACATTTTTATTTCATAAAAATGTTTAAACGCCAATTTTTCTTGAAACATATCATTTTGCTAAAAAAAACATTAAAGCCTTGTTTCATAAATCATTTTCACAATTCATAAGAAATATTATTTTTAAGTCATAAATGCATCCTACTCTTATCAACTATAAATACAATACCAACACTGCGAAAAAATTGAGTTTTTAAACTAAAGAGTAGAGTCCCCCCCCCCCCCCCCCCCAAATGAAGCTTCAATAATGGTGGATGAAGGTAGAAGATTGCAACATCCCACCTCCTAAGGTGGCCTTAAAGAGGTTGTTTAGCTCCACAAGCATGCTCCATGAAATCTCCAAGAAAAAATCCCTTCAAAACTCCATAAATTTCTACTTTTTCTTCTTCAAAATCCCCCAAAACAACTCCATAAATATTTATTTTGCTAAAGAATGGAGGAAATGGTTGTATACTAGTGTTTGGAGGTGATGTCAAGGTGTATCTATGGGGGAAAATGGTTGGACAGGAAGAAGATGGGTGTATGGAACTTAGAGAGAAAGATATACTAAAAAATGGTGGGGAGATCCACCCCCACTCTCCTCTCTTACAACCCCATAAAACCAATGCAAAACCCATTAAAAAATTCCTCGAAACATGAATAGCACATTTCTGCTCATCAAGGCCACTAGAGATTGACAAGTCATCCATCGAATGGCTAAAAATCCAACAGCTTATTAAGCTAAGTAAAAATGACTGATTTCTTCCTAAGTATATCAAACGAGAATGAGACCTCGTTCAAACGAGATCATGATATCATTCAATCATCCTTAGAACGACCTTCTAACGAGGTTGGAAACCTGAGCAGTTGAGAACACACTATATATTGACTTACTTGAGTCTGCATATATAGGAGTTCCAACTAGTTTGGATATCTAGACAAAATAGATTAGATGTTTTTGAGAACTCCATTTCCTCAAAGGTACAAGCTACATGAAGAAATCCAGTCCAAGAGAAACTTCAAAGGGAAGTTAATTCTAACCCTAAAACCACTAATAGGACACTTGCACTACATCATACATATCACCTATTTATTTTAATGGTTCTTCAACACTTCAAATCTTTTTAAAATCAATCTAATTCAAGTCAAATCATGTTATATATTTTTTTAAACAATTTTCAAATGATTTTTTTAATTAATTTAAATATATTTTTAAAAGTGTTGTGGGTATAAATTAAATTTCAGAAACTTATTTTCTATACTGATTGTTTGCCTGGGTAGAATCCAAAAGGGCTAGAGAATTGGAGGTGTGTTGTGTAATTATTTTCAACAGAAGTTTTTATTTACATCTGGTGCGTACACGTGTTGGTTGCATATCAATTTGATTTGTGTTTTCTGTTAGACACATAATGCGTACACATCCTCAGCCCTTGGATCATCTTAATCAACATACTGCATGTGTTTTAACTCAATCCTTGTGAACCTAGTTTAAGCCAATCAGTATACGTTTAACCCACCGCTTTTGTTGTACCGTTGTATTAAAGTAAATCTCTTAAGACTCAATCCCAGCCATTGGATTGAGGTTGATGTTTTGGATCCTTCTACGTTTAGTATAAAAAGGACCTAAGCCTCGACATTTTGAGACTTTTGCCATTTCGTTTTTTCTGGGAGAAAAAAGATAGTAGAGAGAAGAGAGAGAAGGGAGAAAGAGAGGGAAAGAATAAGAGAGAAATTAGAAGAAGAAACCCTAAGTTTTCTTCGTAGTTCAACCCCCTAATTTTTTCTCCCAAACCAAACGCCAAAACTTAAACCGTTCCAAACACCAGAAACCCATTTTCTAGAGTTGAATCCATTTAGGGTTTCTGTGTTCTTGGTGTTGTGTTTTTATTTTGAAGACCTCTTCATATCATTGATTCTCTCATAACTCATCTTTAAGAGATACTTAAGTTTCATTATTGAAACTGAGTTTTTCTAAAAGAGAACATCACACGATTTTTCTGTTTCTCTTTTTAGATCTAGCATTTTAGATCAATTCTGTTTCAACGCGTTTTTGAAATAAAAACTTTTAGTTTCTAAATATTTTTCAGATCTAGAGAGTTGTGTGTTTCTAGTTTTTATTTCATATTTTATTAAATACTGGTGTACAAAAATAAGAAAGAACACAAAGATCTCGTATTACAGTTTTAAGGCATAACCATAGATCTGAAAAGAAGTTTTATGTCAAAAATTATTGAATTAGTCTTTACATGTTAAGTCTGAATCTGTTTTAATAAAGTAGACTTCTAGACTAGTTGGATCTCAATTGGAGGTTTTATTAATTTATGATTCAGTTTTATTCAGTATTTCAGATTATTTTCGAGGAGTGTTCCTCCAGATTTATTTATTCCTTTATCATTGTTATGTGACTGTAATGTGGTTGTGATATCATTATTCCATAATTTAATACATATTGTATGTTAATCAAATTTAATTAAAAATTGGCAACTCACTTTTTAAATATTAGGTGGCTAGTAATGGTTAAAACATTTTCGACAGTGATGCTATGAACTGAACCAACTTGACATTTTGAATTAATTTGAATAAAGGAGTAGCTACCCGGTATTTAATTAGTCGGGGTGTCATAGGTGGTATCAGGGTATCAAGTTCTAGTGTCCTTAGGATCCGTATGGCTTATTATGTTTCCGCGTAGCTTTCTTTGATATAGAGCCCTATATTTTAGGATTGTTGTATTCTTTTGTGTATGTTTCGCTCTTTAGCTATTTTGAGATAATGACTGCGAACTTATAAGATTTTACTCTCATTTTAGATGCCTCCACGACGTGCACATCGAGTTCCCAGGGATGCTCAGCCCGAGCCACAGCCTCCACCAGTTCAGGGCTCCTTAATTGCAGCAGAGGTTTCCGCTATTGTAGCCCAAGCGGTAAATGCCGCCCTAGCAGTTGTGCTGCAGGCACTGCCCCAGGCGCCGGTAGTAGCGCTAGTATAGGCTCATGCATTCCCGTCTGCTTGGGAACGTGTTCGTGATGCTTTTCAGAAAGCACACCCTCCGAAGTTTGCAGGTAGCTCCGATGTCGTTGTGTCCAGTCAGTGGAAGAAGGACATTCAAAGGCACTTGAGGATGTACGAGTGCACGGATGTACAGAAACAGATACTGTCTACTTTTAATCTAGTAGGATCAGCGTTGCAATAGTGGGAGTCCATTACCACCGCGGAGGAGAGAGACATCATTTCTATTCAGGAATTCTGGGTGCGGTTCGATCGCAAATATTTTCCATCAGCTGTTCACACCGAAATGAGGAGGAAGTTATTGAACCTCAAGAAGGAAGGGAAGACCGTGGCCAAGTATGAGGTCGAGTTCATTAATCTCTTGAACATCGTTCCTGATGAGATTCCAACCGAGGAGAAAAAGATTCAGAAGTTCATGGATGGATTGACTTGGAGGATCCGTCAGCACTTGTTGGGAAATCTCTCGTTGGCCACTTATTCTGATGTGGTTAACGCAACACTGCTTCACTGCCAGGACCACCGCTTTTACATGTCAGAGAGTAAGCGATCAGGAGATTCCAGTCATCAGGGCAAGATAGGGGGAAATGGTGCCAGCGGGGCACAATCTGCTCAGGTTTAGCATAGGCATGGAGATCAGGGTTCCCAACAGGTGGATTTTAAGAGGTTTAGATCTGGGGTTTTCAGAAATGGTCAGGGTAGTTTTCGTCAGGGTCAGCACGGCCAGCAGGGACAGCACGACTAGTAGGGCCAACAGAAGCAGTTTCATCAGGGCCAGCACGGCCAGGGGAGGAATGGCAACGGCCACTAGGGCCGTGGGCAGCAGGGTCAGAGAGGGAGAAATTTTTCGGGGAAATGTTTCACTTGTGGCAAGATTGGTCACAAGCGCCTGGAGTGTCCTGATAGGGGCAGGGCCCTACAGCAGCAGCAACAGGGTGCTCGACATG
Organism: Sambucus nigra; assembly: GCA_949130495.1. Classification (NCBI taxonomy): domain Eukaryota; kingdom Viridiplantae; phylum Streptophyta; class Magnoliopsida; order Dipsacales; family Adoxaceae; genus Sambucus; species Sambucus nigra. The sequence continues at coordinate 372,616,399 of OX422216.1, forward strand.
AGCCCCAGAGACCGATGTTTCTCGCCGCCCTCCCAGCACCACCACAGATGCCAGCTTTGCTACCCATCCCAGCAGTCCCAGTCCAGCAGGGACAACTTCAGTACGGGCGAGTGTATCAACTCCAGCATGCCGCAGTCCCACAGGATCCACCTGCTATTGAGGGTATGTTCTCTATTCAGGGGACTATGGGGCGTATTTTATTTGATACGGGGGCCACACACTGTTTCATTAGAACTTGATCATTAGAACTTATGTAATTAGAACTTATGGAATTAACCCCAATTAATTGATACCCTTGATCATTAGAACTTATGTAATTATGTTGGTATAACATTTGGTATGATTGAATTGGTGTTTGGGATGATTAAACAAACTATTTGGGGTTGAATATGGGAAAAACCCGTATGAATAGTAATGCAAAATTTTGTAGACCTTTAGAGGCGAATCGATTCGGTCGAAGCCGAATCGATCCGGTCCAAGCCAAATCAATTCGGCAGCCTAATTTTGACCAGTTTTCTCCTTTTGTTTATTATGGTTAGAAAATCATTTGGGACTTATTCTTGGGAATCATTTTTTAAAATACTTGGACTTATGTTAGAAGACCAGTAGGCCTAGGATGGGGATTGGGATTGATCTTATTATGGTACATTTAGGGATAAACGTAATTAAGTTAACGTGAGATAATTACCTAACTTAGAGAATAATTCGGATCTCAGGAATTTGAGGACAACGATGACTTAGAACAGTAGGTTAAAGTAAGCTACCTACAGATATTATGTGTAGAATAAAGGATGCCTTATGAGTGATGAGAAAACACTCGAGAGTGTACTTTAAAAAGTAAAGTTATAATTCGATAATATGTAGGATATTCGGGAGATATATGTGCTACTTATAAGGATTGTGATATGGGACGTGTGTACACCTATATCAATAATATATATATATATATATAGGTGGTGTGAATACCTATTGCTTGATTTATTATGTGTATTGACATACCTACGTTGCTTGCTATCACTGGAGGTTGTGAAGGAGACAGTCTTATCTTGAGTAGCCTTCGGGGGGATATTTGACTTATTCCTCAAAACATAGGACTTAGGTTGGATTGCCATTTATGTGAATAATGGTATTGAACGGTCGTTTGAGTGTGTAGGTATGTGTGGCCCAAGGGATTAAAAGTATGTTCGTCTACAATGTGTGTGATTTGTATTTATGGTTCGTGAGAGATACCGAATCGATTTTCCTTATTTAGTACGAAATGTACCATGACTTGATAGCAGAGTATGCATGCACTGCAGTTGTTTCTCGGGGTGACGTATTAGTGTGTGTGTGTGTGTGTGTGTGTGTGTGTGTATATATATATGACAATGTGATGATTATATATGTACTTGTGATTTTCATGCATCGCAGTTGAGCCTAAGGGTGCCGTTTTAGTATTTATACATGGTAGTGTGATGAAAATATAAATACTCATGATTTAATCTACTGTGTGAGCTTGTAGATAAGTAAGATAGTGAAATCCGAATTAACCTAAGTGTGAGAACGCTTAACCTTAATTGGGAAGACTCTTACTTGAATTAATAGAAATGGAAAGATTTAATAACATATTGTGTGGGGAATATGGGTGGCACAATGAGCTATCAGTTTGGATAAATAATAAAGTGGAACTAGTTAGACAGGGTAGCATTAACTAGAAAGTGTTAGAGGTACGTTAGGCATGCACAATAGTTGAGAGGTGAGGATCTCAAGAGAGAGCCCGCAAAACTAACATGTATGTGATATCAACCGGTAAGCATTTTAAATACTTGCTAAAGCGTTTTTAAACTATTTTACACTCAGGCTCTGACTTGTTTCTTGCAAATCTTTTCTCTCTTGTGCGAACTATTTTAGGTGTCCAGCCACAAGGGTGTCAGGCTTAAATTATCAGATGAGTTGACGTGCTGCAGCTGTAGTGGGAGTTGCAGGCCTTTATTATTGAATGCCTTTACTTCCATTCATTCAGATTCTGATGTGGTCATTTTAGTTGGGGCATGTTTCCCATTCTTAGTCACCATTTGCTTCATAGACAGTGAACTCTTTTATTTCAGTTAATGTGATTTATCTTTATTATTGGATATTTTTATTGAGACATTTCACTGGGACGTTTATTCTAGTCTTATTTGTTTAGTTAGGTGGATTCCTATTTGTTGTGGTTCTAATTATTAAATTGTTGAATGTTGTTTATGGTTTAAATTGTCAAACATTAATTAAATGGTTAATTAATTGGTTAATTTTTTTACACCAACTTAATTAATTATTAGGTGATTAATAAAATAAAAGAAATTTTGACAGTGATGCTAAGAATGAACCAGTTGGATATTCTGATTTAATTTAATAAAGGACTGATCACTCGGTATTTAATTGAGCGAGTGTCATATGTGGTATCAGAGCATCAAGTTCTAGAGTCTTTTAGGATTTGTGCGTCTTTTCACATTTCAGCGTAGTGTTCTTTGATGTAGAGCCTTATCATAGGATTGTTGTATTCCTCTATGTTTGCGACTTACGTTCTCTTCCAATTAAGTATAATTGATGTGATTCATATACGAGTTCGATTGGGTTTCGTACACCAAAATTTTATAGGACGACCAGCGAGGGCCGTAAGAAGGACTACGGAAGGAGAACCTCAGCAGAAGACATAGAGTATTTTGGGAATTGTGATCACGAGAAAAGTCACCATAAGAATTATTCAAGCCAATGTCACAGCCCTTTGGCTGCATGGACTACTTACGGACTTGGAACTTTATCAGGAACAAGTGAGGGTACATTGCGATTGTTAAAGTGCCATTCATTTTGCAAAGAATCAAGTTCATTATGCTTAGACCAAACATATTGATGTGTGTTTCCACTTTGTACGATAAATTATTAATGCGGGTACCGTTCTTCTTATGAAGATTGGGACGGTCGACAATCTTGCAGATATGTTAATGAAATTCTTTGGTGTTGATATGTTTAAATACTTTTTGAACTTGGCCAATATTGTTCACAAGTGGAGTAAGTTTAGGATCATTTGGAGATGACGGTGATCATTTGAAGTTTCTACAAATTTTGCCAAAGTTGGAGTTTATTGAAATATTGGTTGATTTGCAAATTTTGGATTTATACCACATGTTTAGCATATTCATCCATATGTTTTGGTGGATAGCCATTTGAGACCAACAATGGTAGGTGGCTGCTATTAATGACTATCTTGGACAACTTTTAATGATTATCAATGGGTTAGTGACCAAACTTGTGGTAGGTGATTGCCCACGTTTTTCTATAAATAAAGGAAATGTAAGGCTTTCATAATGACCCAAAATATTAAAAGAGATTGTGAAAGTTTTAGAGAGAGTTTATTAAGACCTTGTCTGACATTCTCTCATTTGTATTTTTTTCTCTTTTGGTTCCACCATCATTAAATATAAAGTTCCATAATGGCTCTCGTGTATGTAGGAAAATTGCGGGAGCTCATTAAATCCTTGTGTTATTATATGTGGTTTTGGTTATTCTCCGTTCTTCGGTATTTGTTTCCTACTGTCTTGAAGTTCTTTCGCACAATTACCTTCTTAAAGGAGAAGATATGTAGTACACTGAACATGGTGCTCTACACCAATCAACGTAAGACAAATAGGATAAAGTCACTAGCATTTGTTAACCGTTAATAACCACCCATAACGTCCCAAGTGTTTTACACATATAAGTGCGAGTGTGTACAATATGTGCATCAGATATATTGTCCTGTTGAAGGCTTAGTTACAGATTTGATTGACAATGTTTCTAAGATCTTAGAAGGTTGTGTTTATGAAAATTAATGTAGCTTCATAAGAGGATAATTGACTACCAAAATACTCCTTTTCTTTTTTCATTACAATTAGTAAAATCAATTGCCTTGGGTAATAGTTGTGAGAATAGGTCGATAAGCGAGAAGGTCTCCCAAACGATGTCGAGGTATCCTCTAATGGATTTCTTAGCCGAGATCCCTATATGGGCCCAGCTGTGTCTGAGGTACCTACAGATAACCTCCTTGGCCCTTCGTGGGTCATTTCAGGCCCAGGTCTTTCATGATGTTGGACAATTTTCACTTCTTTTTATTTTCCCCAACAATAGATTTTTTAAGGCTAATTCAAGACTAGTCCCATTTATTGAATCAAAGATATATCAAATCTCATTGATTTTTTTTAATGCACTAAGTCCTTTTTCATTATAGAATACATATATTAAGACAAATGTACCCTTACATATACCAATTTACTCTCTCTCTAAAAACAAGCCATAATCCCACACTCTTTCTTACTCTAGCAGCCTCATCTCCACCCCTACCCCCACCCCCACCCCACCTCCACCCCCACCCCACGGAGAGTCGCTAGAAATAACTTATCGAAAAATCTCAACGGAAGCCTCTGAAATTCTCGTTAGAGTATTTCTCTCTCCTCATTTGTCTTTCTCTCTTCGTCTATTTCTTTTTTGTTTCTGGTTTGCGCCAGCGGCACTATCGCCCGAGTTGGAGAAGAAGAGTTTTCGCCGAAAAAAATAAAATTTTTGCCGGAAAAAATGGATGTTTTACAGAAGCCGTAAATTTATTTGTTTCGATTTTTTCGTCAAAAAATATTGAATATAGGTGTTGTTTGATAGGTCTTGACGAGTAAATTCCAAATATATAAATTTTGTGAATTTTGGATTTGTAGATTTGAAGTTATAGAGTTTTAAAGATTTGATGATTTTTTTTGGAATAATTCAAAACTCGTCCCATTAATTGGATCAAAGATGCACTAAATCACATTGATTTTTTTTTTAATGTACCGAGTCTTTTTTCATTATAGACTATATATATTTAGACAAATATACCCTCGCATGTACCTATTTTAAACCCACTTACTCTCTCTCTAAAAATAAACATATAATCTCACACTCTTTCTCTCTCTAACAGCGCCACTTCTACCCCCACCCCCACCCCACCCCACCCCATCGGAGACTCACCGAAAACAGCCCACCGAAAAATCTCGTCGGAGGCCGTCGAAATTCTCGTCGGAGTGTTTCTCTCTCTCTCTCTTCGTCTATTTCTTTATTTTTTTTTCTCCACGGCAGCAGTATCATCACCCAAGCTGGAGAAGAAGAGTTTTTGCCGGAAAAAATGAAGGTTTCGTTGGAAAAAATGGAGGTTTTACTGAAACGGATAAATTTATCTGTTTCGATTTTTTCGTCAAAAAATATCGAATGTGGGTGTTGTTTGATAGATCTCGACGAGTAAATTCAAAATATATAAATTTTATATATTTTGGATTTATAAAATTGAAGTTATGGACTTTTAAAGATTTGGTGTTTTTTTTAAAAAAAAACGACGTTAAGGGCTCTAAAGAGTTGTGAGGGTGATTTTGAGGGTATATTTGTCATTTTAATGTGCTGAGCTGGCAAAATAGGACCTTTGACACCATTGACTCAGTTAAAGGATCTCTTATACCATTGATCAAGTGAATGAGACTTCAAAATAATTATCCATTTAAAAAAAAAAAATGACGTAACACTTGTGAAAAGTATTTTGAAGATGTATTTGTCAATTTAATGTGCTGAGTTGATAAAATAGGATATTTGATACCATTAACTCAGTAAAAAATTTCTTATCTCATTGACCAAGTAAATAATACTAGTTAATCATTCATTTTTTTTTTAAATTGTCATTACGGGTCCGTTTGGTTGACATTTTTTGCCTAGGCAAATGCCAAAAAGTTGGCAAATATGAAAATTTGTCTACATTTTGGCTGTTTGGTTGCATAATTTGCCTAGACATTATTTGTCAATGTACAACACCTCTTATGCACAATCTGTGAGCAAATTTTGCTTACCTATTTGAGTGGAAAATATTTGCCAAATTCTTAAACAGTTTTAGTGTTTTAAAAAATAATTAAAAAAATGTTTTAAATAATTAAAAAACTGTTATGAATATTTAAAAATTGTTTTGCAATATTATAAAAACTATTTATAATATTATAAAAACTCGTTAAGAAAATGTTTTACAATTTTTTTAAAAACCATATTAACAAAATATTGTAAAACTGTTTTTAACATTTTTAAAAACTGTTGTGAATATATTATAAAAACAGTTTTAAAATTTTAAAAAATAATTTTTAAACTGTTTTAAATAGTAAAAAAAGTTTTATAAATATTTAAAAACTGTTTTGTAATGTTTTGAAAACTGTTTTTAATATTAGAAAAAATGTTAAGAAAATGTTTTACAAATTTTTTTAAAAACCGCATTATAAAAATATTGTAAAAATTATTTTTAACATTTTTAAAAACTGTTTTCAATATATTATAAAAACTGTTTCAAAGTTTTAAAAAATATTTTTTAAAACTGTTATAAATAGTTTAAAAAAACTATTGTGAATGTTTAAAAATTGTTTTGTAATATTTTAAAAACTGTTTTTAATATTATAAAAAATTGTTAAGAGAATGTTTTACAAATTTTTTGAAAAATCGTGATATAAAAATATTGTAAAAATAGTTTTTAATATTTTTAAAAACTGTTTTGAATATAATATAAAAACAGTTTTAAAGTTTAAAAACAAAATTATAAAATATTTTAAATAGTTAGAAAAAACTATTGTGAATATTTAAAAATTGTTTTGTAATATTTTAAAAACTGTTTTTCATATTACGAAAAATTGTTAAGAAAATGTTATACAATTTTTTTTAAAAACAGTAATATAAAAATATTGTAAAAACTGTTTTTAACATTTTTTAATATAATATAAAAACAGTTTATAAATAAATTAATTGAATTGACCTTAATTTCACCTAATAGTTGTTTGATGACCTCATGTGAAAAAAAGTAGGTAAAATTTACCTAGGCAAATTTTGCCTAAATGTATTTATGAATTTTGATACCCTCATGTGAAATTTTGTTATCTATTGTCAACCAAAGGGACCCTAAAGGTTCATTTGGCAACTCAATTTCAAGACTTGAAATTGAAATTGGAATTGAATTATCAAAGAAACCTAAATGCATTTATGAATTTGCAACATCAAGTGAAATCCCATTACAATACCGGGAGTAGATACTCGTAACAACTACACGACAACAGCTAACACTAGTACCAAAACATTATTGACTATTGCCAGAACCTAAATTGTGAAAACACATGGTAAATCTTTATTACATAGTACTTGATTTGGCAAAAGACATACGCAGCTTTGATCGCAAATTGCCGTAAGAACTAATTTTAAAGTGCAACACATGTGTACTCTATCTAGTTTTCATAAATGAACATAATATTGTATCCACTGATTTAATGCAAAGTGTAAGCCTTGAAAACAGATTTGGAACCCCCTATAAACACCAACTAACCTCTTTCCTCGAGGGAAACTTGAGAGACTCCATTGACATTAATTTCATCAGTTGCAGTCTTAGACTTCAAATCATCAAGATAATGCTGATATATATAGGACACAAATCCCCATATGGCCAACATCATTGCAATCACCTTAACCCCACTCATACTGTCGTGAAAAAACACTACTGCCATAACGGGCACAATGGGCAAACCCAAAGTACTAATCACATTAGCGAACAAAGAAGAGACCTGAAAAATCAACCCCACACACCCAATTGAGAAAACCTGCCATGAAACTGCTATCCACACAAGAGTCATCACATAGGCCAACTTTCCAAGCTCAAACCCTTCCATCTCTCCTCTCAAACTCTCCCACTCTCCGCTAGCAAAAAGCCCTACCAGGATTGCACATGTGGCAACTGCGGATTGGTAGATAATCATATCGTAAACCACCCGGAAGCTTTCCTTCTTTAGAATCCTTCTAAATGAGAGCTGTGTTACGGAAAGCATCAATGCGTATCCAGCGGATGCACCCACAGTGGATAAAAACCCAATCGCGTATTTCCCTTTAGGGGTCTTGGAATCTGAAGAATCTGTCTGGAATACTAGGAGAGCTGAGGAAACAGTGAGGAGGACTAGGGAGTTCATAATATAAGGAGTAAACTTTTGGGAATTGAGGAAATAGGAAAATAAGGCATTGAAGCCTAATTGGCTTGCACATATTAGAGAGAAAGTAGAGACTGGAAGATATAAGAGCCCAATTGAGTATAACATGCAAACTGCTGCTAAAAATATGCCAAGGAAGAGGTAAAGTGAAACTAATGTCAGGATAGAGGGATTTTTTGTGGGGGTATTTTGGGAAGCGTGGGTTTTGGATGGGGAAAGGAAGAGGAAGGGGAGGAGGATTGGAAAGCCTGCTGTTTGTACAAGTGTTGCCATCCATTTGCTGTTTCCACCTTTGTCGTAGTAGAGGCGGCCCAAGAGGGTGGCAACGGATTGGCCCAAGAGGACGAATATTGTGAAAAATACCATTTGTAGCCACCATTTGTATTGTCTAAGCCAAGGGAGTGTGGTTTGGTGGTTAACATTTGCAATTTCATGTGTGCTGACTTCTTTAGCCTCTTGAGCTGTTAACGAAATAAAATACATATTAGAGAACTAGTGAGAGGCCCTTAGTGAACATTTTTTATAAAGTGGAGTACAGTTAGTCTCGTGTTCTACAAAAATGGTCAATCGGTAAAAGATTAACAATTAAAGGCAACCTAGATACTTATGAAATTAATAGGTGCCTTAGCTGATTGATACTTCATAATATGTTATGTCTATTATTTATAAATAACAATTGTACAGAATTATGAATTATTAATTAATTACAGAATTAAAAACAGAATTACAGAAATGAAACACTTATTTGAATTTGCAGAAATAATAAAAAGAATTAAAGATAAATTCGAGCTATGTTATGAACAGTTTCCTTAAGATAATTTATTCCCTCCAATATGCTCCGAGGTTGATGAATATTGTCTCCCAAGATAGAACGGATTTTCCAATTAATTATGTAGCACAAGACAATAATTAATTGCAGCGAACTCAAATTCTGTGTTCCATACTCAACAACAACGCAACAGATGCTATGCAGAAAAAGAATTTTCTGAAGAGAATATGACAGGAAATTTCAGGAAGAAAAATGGCAGCAATTCTGGAGGAGGGAAAATTTTCATTTTTTAAAAATGGAGGGAGGCATCTGTATTTATAGCAAAGTAGGTGACGGTTGGCAAATAACTGCCAAAACAGTTAAACGAAATTAACTGTTGACTGTTGGCAAAAACTGCCAACAGTTTATTAATTAATTAATTTCGTAATTAATTAATAATTAAAGCCTAGAAAGTTACATAAATTCGGCCCAAAAATGTAGGAGATTTTTACAAGTTGCCCAAGCCTGAACCGAGCCTAGCCGAGCCGGCCGGCCGGACTTTTGACCGAAAGTCAACCCGTGCATAGCTTAGGTCATCTCCCCTTCAAAGAGTTGGGATACCCCCAAGGCATCCAAGCCTTAGTCCATACTTGGGGTGTTATTAACTCATCAAAATTCCACTACTCTTCCAATATTAGACAAGAGTAAAAACACACCCAATTCATTAACTTTCATTGCTTTGTGAGTCACTTTGGGGACATAATTATCATTCATAACTCATTGAAATTGGACATATGAATATACTACGTTAATCTCCTTGCGGAGGTGAACGCGGTCGTATATGGTCCCACAATTTTCGTAGTATAAGTCCCACCTAAATTTGAGCTCAAAGTTGCTCAAAAATCTGTCCAGAAAAATCTGGACAGCTTATTCATAAGGTAATTTGCGAAATTGACATACTCTATTCAATTCACATGATCGAAAAGTCACTGGAGTCATACGAAATTCAGAGATATTTCAAAAAGATCTACATATATTTTGTCGCCAAAGAGAGATAAGGGCCTAATTAAAAACGGTAAACAGCCCAACCTCCCTCACTCCCCAACCCAACATAGACATCTAGTAATGGAAGAATGTATAATTGTGAAGTTCTTTTACAACAACAAACTATACAAGCTATCTTTTTAATGTTATTATATCAAATTTTGTAATATAGGTTAGTTTGTGGAATGCTATGTTAATTCTTCTCATTGAAAATTTAAAGGCCAGAGCTTTTGTGAGTACATCTTCACTCGCAGCTAATATAAATGTATGTGTGTTGTGTACATACACACATAAACACAAACAAACAAACATGACAGAAGAAATACAAAAACAAAGGAACTGAATTAAAAGAGTTCAAGATTGTCACAGTTGACGTACAACAACCCATCGGATAGAAAGAGCTCTAAGTAATTCCAGAGAAGTTTTTAGTATTGTAACTAACTTTTGGTGGTGGAAAATGTGCTGCAGTTCTGCTGCGTGTTCGGGCGCTAAATATCATCCTTTGCTATTGTATGATAATACACATAAAAAGATAAAAAGAGTCCCTCGCTGAAATAATATAAAAATCCTTTTTTTTCCTTTATATTTTTGTCTATTACTGCAATGATTAGTTCGAAACTTTGAAGAAAAAAAAAGAAATCTTTGTTCCCGAGTGAAGCTATTTGAATACTTAAAACAACTGACTTACCCATGCGCTGTTGTGGCAGTGTTTGAGCTTCCCCTATGCCAAAGATGTAGTATTCCCACGAAGATCAAGGCTAATATATATGTGTGTATATATAGAGAGAGAAAATTATAGATAGATAGGGTGAGAGAGCTGTTATGATGGCCAAAGCCAGAAGATAACCTTTGTGAGAAATGTTATCGACATCTGCTCATTTATTGGTTTAAGACTTCAAAGCCTTAACTCCAACGCCCTGGTTTTGAATTTAATTTCAACTATTTCAGCATCTATTTCAGCCTCTTTTCACGACCGATCGTAAAATCGCACTGAGGACACAATTGGCAGCCAGGATTATCCAACCGGGTAGCTTTCTTTTCTTGATTGATTAATTTTTTTTTTTCATCTATTTGCCTGTGCCACTTATATTTTAAACGGAAAGATGGTGATTTTTTTTAATTTAACCGTAATTAACGATAATGACATCTGTTTTTTAGAATTTTCAATAAGTGCACATGTGTTACAATTATTAATGTAAATATATTTACGCTCTAAATAAATATACAATAGTGAATACAATTATAATTGCAAGTGTACATACATTAATAAGTGTAATTGTATCCTATGAACTTATCGTTAATTAATTTAAAAATTTGTATGTTTAAGATACCGGACTGATCTTATATAAAAGGACTTTGAGGGAATTTATTAGCCAACAACTCTTTCTTATATAGTAAGAGAGATAAAGTAGTATTGTTACATTTTGACACCATTTTATATAATGTTACATTTTGACATATTTTAAGAAAATTCTCTAGCCATAAATGGTTACAGGCTATTTGAACAATTAAGTCAAAACATGAATCATACTTGTAAGTTAGCTGAAACTATTCTTAAATATTTTTTTTTATTAATACCACGATGTACTGTAAATGCATCTGTTTATATATATTGACTCATCCATGCACTCAACTTTATAAAATGTTACATTTTAATATTATTTTAAAAAATTCTACACAAAGTATTGTTATAGATTATTTGACCAACTATGTTTGATGAGTACAAATAAAGGAGTTCAATTTATTTAATTAGAAAATTTCCAAGCGTTTGGGCAGTGTATATGGTCAAAGTAGGTTAAACTCGTTTTTTAAACGGAGCAAATATAGGCGTTTGGACAGTTTTGGGTGTAAGATTTGTATCAACCCCAATAATAAAAAAATAATAAAATGAGGAAAATATTGGGCTGCAACTCACTTGACGCTTAGATAAAAACTTTCTCAAAACAAAGAAAATGTTGGGATAGCAAATGAGTAGCCACCTGCGTATGATTTGTGCTTAACTCGCGAAACCCTTTGAGCACCTATTTTGGCTAGTCATTTGCTTAGAGTTGTGTCAATTCAAAATTTCTCATCTATTTAATATTCAATTATTTTTTTTGACAAGTTATTAATCAAATTTTCGTGTCCACCCATCAGCATCAGTCATGAAGAAAGTTGGATCTTTGGTTAGTCAACAAGCAGCTCAACATATATATATTTATGTCCGTACGCATGAATGTGTGTATATTTTCATATATATACACATATATGCACATGAGTGTGTATATATACATATATATATATATAAACATACATGGATTTACCCTTACTATATATGCACGTATATTTTTATGCAAAAACTAGATTATCTTCTATCAAGTTTAGAACGCCATTTGTTCTTAGTAGGCATGCCATAGTGTCGATATTTTAACGCATCTATCAAGTAGTATTTTGGTTAAATTTGAGTTTTGCTAACATAAAAATGGTTTGAACTCTAGGAGTGGGTAGCATCTTGTATCGGTCGCCCAACACTTGCAATGTCACGTTGCTAAAAGCATTTCAAAAGAAAAGAAAAAAAAGTAAAAAACATGGCACGATAGGTCTAATCTAATGCCGTCCAAATAAGGAATGATCAACAATACAATTGTCAGAACTTTTTGTCAAAATGACTCGAGTTGTGGAGGGAAAAAAGAAAAAAATAAATATGTAAACGCCTATTTTTTGTAGTGCTGGAACGGCATCCTTTAGATTGTAAAATGACTTAAAAGGTTATAATGTCCAACTAACTAAAAAGGGTGTCAGTGTTTTTAGTAGAGAACCATGCAATTGGGGTGAACCACAATGTGTGTCTATAAATTGCATACGAACCGTATATAGACGAGATGTAGTGGCCTCAGCACAAACACCAGTTCGGATAATCCAAGAGGGTTGCCTTCTTAAGTTGTCTTCTTTCTCGGCCTTTTGTTTTTATTATTTTAAAGGTGGATATATATACACAAATAGAATACGCCTCTTAAGTGGATTCTAAAAATGAAAGGGACCATTAGTAATGAACGACTTTTTAATTATGTTCGGTACATATGATCTCATAGTGAAAATATGGCATCTATAAAGTTTGAAAAAAAAAATGCAATCATAAGTGGGTAAAATGTAAAATTGATAAATATTTATATTTTTTAGCCGTTCAAACTTTTTAAGATCATCTTATACACACATTGAATATTTTTAATTTTTTTAAATAATGCCTTCCGCGTGACAATCATCTGGACAAAATTGAATTAAAATATTCATTCATTTAGTAAATTGAAATGTAATCACTTGAATTTCCTCTCACTATACATATATACATATGTCATTGTCACACAATTAAAAGCTAAAATATCCGTAGGATATGCGCTTCACATTGTCCATACTTGATGGATGCCTTAATATGGACATTTCAATTCATCTTGGGGTAGCGTTAAATGCACTTCATTGTAATTTTTTTGACACTCCAAAATGTATACAAAATGTTTAGATTGTTCTCAATTACACTCAATTATTTTAATAAGATAAAATCCATGCAGAAAGATGGACAAAGGTATTTTGGACAATTCATAACATTTTGAAGTGCTAAAAAATTATAATGGAGAGTGCCATACCCTTCATCTTGTTATGAGATAATAGTTACGCCACGGTGGACCACTTGAGGTCTATTAATAGCATTAGTTTTAACCATATGTAGTCGAGAGACCCCACTCTATATAATATTATTAATCCCATCACCTACTACAGGTAAGGTGCAACAGCCTCGTCATCTTAATTCAATGCCAAAACATGTTCTGGTTCTTTTCACTTTTCATATGACTTTATAACAAGATTGTGAAGAAAGTGTTAGTTACAAATAAGAACCAGATGGATCATCTCTACCATAACATAAAAACAACTTTTATCTTTTTGGAAGTTAGGTGCGTGTCATTGTAAATAAGAAAAATGCATGAAAATTAGTTTATTTGTATGAGAAATTAAAAAATGAGTGAAAAATATATGAGTTTTTAGTCTTATTTATTCTATTTTTCATGAAAATCAATTTATAAGCACGGAAGCTCCCAAATTTAAACTTTAAATAATGAGATGGTTCATTGATATACCAAATTTTAATTTTTCAAAAATTATTTAATTTTCTTTACTTTCAAAGCACAATCAAAACATGAAAAATTAAATTAATGATAAAAGTGAAATTAAACTACACCAACATTTTAATTTCAACTTAAAGAAACATTAATCCAATTCAAGTTAAACTTGCATTTTATCAAGATAAATTAATTTGCACTTGAATTAAATTAATTAAACAATTACCCAAACTTAATTACAACCAAAATAAACAATATGTGATTTAAACTGAATTTTATCTTTATTAAACCTAAACATGCATTGTAGGTAAGTTCACTAAGATAAAAGAAACAATCTCACTACACGGCGATGTACAAGGAAAACTCAAATGAGAAAAATCTCGGACGACCCCGGCCTAACAAATTCACTAGATATGGTTTTATAGTTACAAGACAAAAGACATACTACACTCGAATTGACTCCCTTCAAGCCCGACGCTTCTTCTTGCAAATACCTCCGTCTAACAAATAACTCCAGAGTCCATCGGAATCTTGGAGTCCACCAATGGAGTCACAACCCACCGTTAGCCACACATTGTGCCTTTCACCATGTGAGAACACCGCAGCGAAACAAATGTCTTCCTTTTGAGGGTAGTGAAGAAACCAAAACAATCTCCTTCAAATGATTGAGAATAAAACAGGAGCCAAAATATCTCCAAACAAAGATACATACATACATACACACACACACACACACACACACACATATATATATATATATATATATATATATATATATATATATATATATAGAACTTGGATAGAAACAAACAAATATTTTGGGTGTAAAACACTTAGTTTTGTTCTAAAGATTAAGCATTTTTAACAAAAACCAAGGAAATTTTTTCTTGGAAGAACTAGGCTCTCAAAAACGCTCTAGAGATGAGAAAAGTTCTTAGGAAAAACTTGTTCCCGCACTTCTTAACATATGGCAAAACAAAGTGGGGAAGTGGATGGTTGAAAAACAAAATTGGCGAAAAACTGACAAAACCGAAATTTCATTTGAAGTTTCGTTCGAACGACATTTCGAACGAGAATTCAGAAAAAAATCTGAAATCTCGTTCGAACAAGGTCGTTCGAATGACCTTTCTAACGAGATTTTAGGCCATGGTTCTAGAAAATTTCGATACGAACGCGTGGCCGCCAGTTTTTTTTTTTGGATTTGGTATGATTTTTCTACGAAAAGGTGTCCGAGAACAAGATCTTTAGAACTATGAATTAAAAAAAAAATTAACAAAAAAAATACTAACACCCAAATTAAATTTCCAAGTTCCTATATATATATATATATATTAATGCATTCATACCTTTCGGAGATATTGGAATCCACATGTTGATGACGTGAAACTTGGCACGAAAATCGAAAATGATGAAGATTTTAAATTCTGGGCTGCTACGTCTTCAACTCCTCAAACACGTCATAGGCTTGATAGGAAAAAATTTTATCCTATGACTCAAATAGTTTTATCCGGAATTGAGCCAACACAACATAAGACTCAATTGCAAAATTTTGACCTTATTTGAGAATGTCGAAACCCCCAAATTTTAAACTCCTTAAATTACGAGATGTTTCAATTAAATTCCAACTAAAATTCCTGTTACAACTTAACAATTAAATGCTACAAATTTAATTTCTTCCAAATTAAAATTAAACTTAAACAAAATGTTGAATATCTCTTTATCCACAAATTTAATTTTAACCCAAGTCTTCTAATCTGCCAACCAACAATTAATTCAATTTTCAATATGGGCCAAACCAAATTTTATCAAAATAAATTTTGGACTTGAATTAATTTAGACATAAACTTACCCAAACTATTTTTTTGTACCACATTAAACAAGATTGTGATTAAACTAAATTTTATTTTGATTAGACATAAGCATGCATTCTCAGTGAGTTTTGCAAGATAAAATAAATCACAATCACACGAGGCGCAATGTACGAGAAAAACTCAAATGGAAAAAATCTCGGACGGCCCTTGCCTACAAGTCCACTAGGTATGGTAATTACAAATACAAGACAGACGACTTGCTTCCTCAACTTCACTCCCTATAAACCTTGATGAATCTTCTTGTACCAACCTCTACCTAGTTGATAACCACAGACTCCACCGCAGTCTCGGAATCCAGCGATGGGGCTTTGGTCTCTGTTAACCCGCACACGAACTATATCTCCGTATGGGAACACCGCATCAAACAAACTTCTTCTCTTGGGTAGAGAATGAAAACTAAACTTCTCCTTATTGGGGTAGAGATAAACACGGTGCTAAACAAATCTCCAAGCAAGTTAATATATATATATATTAACTTGGACTTAAACTAAAACATTAGGTGTAAAACTTGTGTTTTTATGGATTTAAAACATTTAAGTTCAAGAACACAAAATGACCTTTTTGTTGGACGTTTTTTTTCTCTCAAGTGTTTTGTAAACTCACCAAAAGTCCAAGAAAAAAGTGTCTTCCCGCACGTATTGAAACTGGTACAAAGTAATGAAAAAGTGGGGGGTTGAAAATGAAAACTACTGAACAATGGACAAAAACTGCATTTACATTAGAAGTTCGTTCAAACGACATTTCGAACGAGAATTCAGAAAAAAATCTGAAATCTCATTTGAAATCCCGTTCGAATGACCTTACTAATGAGATTTCAGGCCATGGTTCGAGAGAATTTCGATACGAACGCGTGGCTGCCAGTTTCGTATTTTTTTGATTTTTTTTGGATATGATATGATTTTTCTATGGAAAGGTGTCCGAGAACAAAATCTTTAGAACTACGAATTCAAAAAAATTTAATAAAAAAATACTAACACACAAATTAAATTGTCAAGCTCCTATATAAATATTAATGCATTCATACCTTTAGGAGACATTAGAATCAACATGTTGATGATGTGAAACATAGCACGGAAATTGGCAATGATGAAGCTTTTAAATTTTGGACCGCTACGTCTTCAACTCCTCAAACACATCATAGGCTTGATAGGGAAAACTTATATCCTATGACTCAAATGATTTCGTCCGGAATTGATCCAATACTACATAAGACTCAATTGAAAATTTGTGACCTTACACAATTCTTTGGTGTGGACAAAAAATATTTTCCAATAAAAATGAGATTTGAGAAGGAGCACCTATATTATGTGAATGAGTATTATTCTTATGTAAAGTATTCGCAATCATGGTACTATAAAGGCAAAACATGAGTCAAAATAACTATTATTCATGGAAACAAATTTCATGTTAATCAAACAAACCCTTAAATATTTTTTGGTGCAAAATGGTGTGCGACTTTGTAGCTAACAAATGACATGTTTTTTTTCTTTTTTACTTCAACTCTTCCATTGGTAATTTTTTTTCTATAGCCCACTAGTATATTTTTTTAGCACTAAGGTTCCTCTTATCGATTTATAATACCTTATTCCCGATTTATAGTAATGTATACAATAAATTTTGGAAAGTATACACACACACACACACACACACACACACATATATATATATATATATATATATATATATATATATATATATATATATATATATATATATATAGGGGTTGTAATTTGCACATAGAATTGTATAATGTATACATGAATTTTTGTAATATACATGTGTTAAGTTTGTGTATACCCTAACTAATAAGGTATATATTAAGTCACGTTGATGCATAGGATATGGAGGTGGGATAGAATTCAGCAGCCAAGTCGTGGTTTGAATGAGATCGCTTGCAAAAATATCTCATTACGGGCATGGCTAGCGAAGAAAGATTTATTGCAACGAGCTCACTACTATTTTCACAAAATGCCTTAATTTTGAAAGTAAGTTTTATACATAGAAGTACAATGGAATTTATTGAAGGCAAACCAAAAAAATACACACAAAATTTTTGAAAAAAAATTATATGCTAAGTCATATAAGTAATTTACCGTAATCCCAAATATGATCAATGTGATTTTAAGGATGATGAGCCGACTTCAGATCTTTGAATGTCGATTAAGCTTTCTAGAAAGGTAAAGGTAATGACTCAAACTGTATTTCGGTTAATGAAATGAAGATAACCTAAGTTCTTAAAGGGAATGTGAGTATATTATAGTCTTATAATCCGCCCCTTTGTCCATCCTATGGCAAAGCACATGATTACGAGAATATAAAAAGAAACTGTCAGGTATGATATGACTTTCTTGGTCAAAGGCACAAAAGATAAGGATTACATTTACATGAATAAAAAGACATAAAATGCTTCTAATAAACTTCGCATGAGCTCTTCAATATAGTTTCCTATACAACAAGAAAACTATTAAATACCAACGAGTAATAAAAAAAAGTATAAACAAATGCTAGAGTTTATAAAAAAAATAAGATATGGGCAAATGATGAAGAAACATATCACACACTAACTAGATTGATTATTACTCAAAATAAACACTCCCTCCAAATAAGGCATTTCTCCTTACATAACCCCTCCCCTTTACAGAAAATTTCTCCACATTTTTTATCATATAATAGATAAAGAAAGTATTAAGACAACTAAGAGATTAAAGTAGAAAATTAGGTCAAAGTGGAGAAATTTATTAACTAGATTAATAAATAGAGCGCACAATTGGATAACAAATAAGATAAGAAAAATCTCACTCAACCTATTTCTAAATAATGGTTTTTAAAAGAATATATCCACATAGATATGCAATAAGAGAATGACCCCTGAACCATCTTTGGATTGAAAATATAAGCATCATTTTTTGACTTATCAAAAATTTTAGTTTATAACAAATTTTCAAAATCAAAGAAAAGATTATCTCAAAGTCAAATGATGAGATTTATCTACCAAAAATATAATATCATATGTCGTTCCAAACAAATGAACATCGTTGAGAGACTGAAATTAATATCAAGCTTAATTAAGATAATGAATCGAGAACAAAGAATGTAAATGTTTGACTCTAGTGAAATCTTTAATACCATTTCTAGGGTAATTTCTAACTATCATTTTTTCCCCTTAATAAAAGATTTTGGTTAAAACCTTTGGTCTCTTATCTTTGATGTTACCCAATTTTAATATATAAATAATTGAGATCACTAGTGTACCCAATACCCACAATAATATCATCATAAGTAAAAAAACAGAGATTAGCCCCTAATTAACTAAGAGGTCACTAATACACCAAATCAACATATAAAAGTTGAAATTTTACTCGATTCTAATAATCATGAATAACATTCAAATTCTTTTCAATAGACTAGTCATAGTCATGGAATTGAATTTAAATAAATTAACCTTATTCATACATGATTCCCTTTGGACTTACCTCAATAACATATGAGGGATTTGTTACAAGAATGATTAAGTTATGTCCACGTAATATCATATGATTTTTTTTATGATTTCCAATTTGGATGAAAATTCAAATTTCAACAAGAAGAGGTTTATAATTCAATTATACCAAATAAGGATTCCAAGTATTCTATCATTTAAATTTTACAGGGTTCTCTTTTATACATGTGAGTTCCGTTAGAATTAAGATGGAATCACATATTTAAATTGTTGATGTCAAGAAATGATAACCCTAGCGTAACTTGTTCTTAAATCCATATTTTATCTTCTTCTTCTTCTTCTTCTTCTTCTTCTTCTTCTTCTTCTTCTTTAGTCTTTCTTTAACCTTTTTTTCTTCTTTTTTGAGTTTTAATTCTTAGTTGCTAGTGATGTTTAAAGCTTTAGGACGGTTAATGATAGCATGTACAGAAAATGGGGATATTAGGGTTTAGATATGGAAGAGTTGTGGGGTGATATATTAGCAAAAACATGCAAAAGTTATCATTTAAAATCCTTTGACCAGTGCAGCTCGCAGGTGACCCGCGGATTAAGGACCCGTGGGCGCGATCTTTGGCAGCCTCCCCCTTTTTTATTTTCTTTCAATTACACGAATATCATTTATGCTAATTAATTTAAGACAACTCATATCACATTCATCCAAGATTAACTTGCCCTAAGTTTACGCCAAAAATTATCCATCTATGTGGACTAATGAGAAATGGACACATGTTATCCTATGTGGTGACATTCACATTAATTATTCACTTAGTCGGCTCTCGAAGATAGCTGGTCAGCCAACCGACCGACCAACCTAGAGAATATGAACCATCAAGAATATTAAAGTCCATTGGTGTAGACTCACTATACACCCATTAATATCAAGGCTCTCATTTATTGTACAATTGTAAATGCCTAAATATATAAAGGCACTCCATTTGTTGGGTTCCTAACAACCCCTATAAATACATGCTCTGCCTTAAGCTAAATGAGGAAGAACTCAATCATTCTCAACACACCATGTTATGCTATTGTAAATCCCTGAGAATAAAATAACAATGGAGGCAGGCTTTCCTTACAACCGAACCACTTTTAAAATCTTTGTCTCTTATATGTTTGAGGGTATTTTTTATCTTCATTTCATCTTCAATATCATCTTACCTTCATTTTATCTTTTTTTGACACATAAAAGTGATAGTGACAATTTTTTAGTGTTCAATAGATTGATGCCGTCTGTGGGAAACGACATGAAAGTCTTTCCTTCTTATTAGAAGAAACGAAGATCATCTTCAAAAGCTAAGTTCTTTCTTTCTCTGCGTATAAATATTTACATACCGTGTATACATATTTTGATTAAATCATAATCCTCGTATGTTCATATTCACAAAATTTTCATTCAATTTTTATTGAAAAATATGTAAAACACTGGTTCTCATAACCATAAGTTTTGTAGGAATCCGTAAAAGTTTATTTTACTGGATTACATCATTTGTTTTGTTCTCTCTATTCAGAGAAGTTAACACGATCATTTCGCTCATTTTATTAGAATATGTGCTCAATTATTAATCGGGACAACTGTGTCAATTTTAGATAGTTTTTATTGTTAAGATATATTTCGTAATCAAAGGTCTTTAATGACTCCTTGTATACCTAATATTCCATGATAATATTTATATATGATATGGTGGTTCATCATTATTTTCTTTCTGCAATGGGAGAATAGGAAAATATAACTATCAAGAATAATTTTCTCTCTTTATTATCAAAAGAAATCGCCTTAATTCGAGGACCCGGGTAAAAATTGGAGATGGAAATTTCTCTAAAATTCATAGATTCAACAATCAGTGTTGAATGGAGCCGCAAATCATATACATGGATTTATATATTCAAGAAATTACAATGAAGAAATTTTCACTGGGGCACAAATTTGAGATCAAAACCTCAACGTTCTACAACATTAGTTGAATTAACTCTCCCTTATCACATCGCTGGAGGCAAAAGCGATTCTTTGCCATTATAGCAATCGTCTAATCCTTTGATTGGATCTAATTACTCGCGGATGGATATGTTCTATTTTTCCTCATAGTTGCCTCCCCGACCAACATGTACACACTAAGTGAAACAATCTTGCAACTACATTTTTTTATGGATGGTCGGCAGCAAGATGTGAAGACCTCAGCAAGATCCGCGACCACTATATTGCACCTACGTCAGAGGGGATATATTTGCACATGTTGGTACAGGTCGAAAGCATGATTGGCGACATGGTAGAAGTTCCTCGATTACAGGTCAGGATCATCAAATACTGGTCGGTGACGTGCTTTCTCTTAAATTACAATTTTCACTAGTCGTGAGCTTCCCGACCATGTTTTATTGGTCAAAAATTTCACCGAACTTAACCTGGTCACCAATAAAATCTTCTGGTTGGTGTCAAAATTTTCTGGTCGGAGTCAAATATTTCGAGTCGGTGGCATGCTTACGGTACCATATTATTAGTCGGCATCATACCAGAGTCTCATCAACTCAACATTTGAGCAGATTGGAAGCTTCCTAACCACTTATTACTGGTCAGAGATAGTAACCACTGACCACTGTATGGACGAACAAAATTCTTTAGGAATTAAATGAATTAATTGGCGTCTTTTTCGATGTGCATTCTCTCAAATAGAAATGAAGGGACAACTCACTTGTAGATGATGTTGTGTGAATCATGCATGATTCTTTATATTAGTATCTTATGGAGAGAGTATCTTTCTTTTGATCATGCAAAACAAGGGGAAAGGTACAAGTAAAATAGTAAAGCTAAACTAAGCATGGATAAGTAATGTGTTATTATCTACAAGTGAGTGTGTGATAAGTGAGCATGGATATATACAAGTGGAGGTGTGTTCTAGTGACACCTAAGCATTGATTTCTAAGTGATGTGTGCATCATGTGGATATATGTGATCCTAGGTGCATGTGGTGTGAAGTGTACATGGAGAGTCTTCTAAAAGTGTGTGAATAGTAGCATAAACATTGGGTACATATGAATAATAAAGGGGAACATACAAATAGGGGGATAAACAAGAAAATAAAACACCCATGTAAATAGAGTCTAGCCCTCTTAAAAAATAGTCCCTAGCAAAGTTTCCATTGTGACCATCCTGGGCACGACGTTTGTTCGGGGGGGGGGGGGGGGGAGGAGGAGGATACCTCAAGGAAGAACTGCACCGCGGTCTCACACCCTTCTCTTCGAAAGGTGCTTCAGTCGTAGTCGGTGTGGGGTGAATGTAAAGAGATGGAGTCGCCAGCCTATTTTGCACAAAACAGGCAAAAGAACATGTTGCCACTTCAAGGGAGTGGCAACAAGGACAAGCTGATGCATACGAAACTAATAGATCAGAGGTCCGAGGGATAAGCTACGGAATGGGAAGGTGTTATGAACCCATCCCTCCCATTCGGTCTCTCATGGGAAAATGTTAATATTTTCCTTTATCCCCAAGAAGTGTGTGTATATGTTTATATAATGGAGATCGAAATCGTTCGACCCATACCATGAAAAAGGTGGGGTGAGGTCATCCACATGAATATTCCCAAAATAATAATAAATGTAGCAGATAGAATATGAGTGTTCATCGCGATATTAATCTTTATTGGGAAACAATAATATGTGTTGGATGAAACACGGACAAGCATATTATATATGTATGTATGTATGAAAATGAGGGATTTGAGAAATTTAGAATATAAAAGAAGTTGGAAAATTGGAAAATTGGAAGCCTACGTATCCTATAAAGGCATCAAAGTCCACATAGTTTGAATGTAGAATAGGGGTAGGGTTTATCCCATAGATTCGAATGGAATTTTATTATGTGTATATGTGTAGAAAATGAGTTTTTGATTTTGGAAAAAGTGTGATAAATAATTACATTCAGAATTTACGAGTGTAACCCTCTTTTATTTGTTTTTGGGTTTTTTATGAAAAATAGAGTATGTGAAATATACTAATAAAAGTGTGGATCTTAATATCTATGAACTAAAGTGAAACTAGATTTTGAATCTAATGTAACTTATGCAAAAAATAATAGATTTAAAAGAGAGGGAGGAGGAATTGGACCTTCCTTGGAGCTTGATCTTGGATCTTGGATGAACTCCTTTGAATGTTGATGAATGTTGATGAGAGAGAAGGATATTTTCCTAATTGGATGTGAAAAGTATGGGTATTTAGGCTCAAATGGAACATCTCAAATGGAACTTCGCTGATTTCGAGAGAATATTGCTGAGATCATTGATGCTGATGGATTTCTTATGTGCCTTGGGAGAGAGGTCATGGCCCCTATTTATAGGGCAAAAGGGGGGGGGGTGATGATCGGCCTACCCCAGGGTGTGCCTATCGGCATGTAACCCTTGGCACTGTAACGATAGGAAGGGTTCAAGACCTGCCAATTGGTAGTCTCGTGCAAACTTTTCTGGAAAATGATCGTAGTACACAAACTGTTGATTTGAATCGCGTATAGGGAATACCATTAGAAAGGTACTTCAGAGACCTTTGAGTGTCCGTTGTACGGCTCCCGGGTCCGGGAGTTGAATTTGGGTCAAATGTGGCTCGAAAGCGCACATCGGTCTTTTGGGCGGGAGATTATCGGACGGAAACGGATCCTCCATGTGGTAAGTCATAATTTTGCACGTGGAAGATCGTTGGAAAGGTTAGGATATGTACTTCAATAGTCCAAAGAGTTTCGCTTGCTTCGAAAAGTTAACCTTGGTCAACCAGGGCCAGAAAGCGTCCGGTGACCTCTCAGAGTAAAATATATCATTCGTCCGTACTGTAGGTCAGAATTGCGTACAGGGTGGATCGTTAGAAAGGGTATTTATTACCCTCTAGAGATTCATTCTCATTTGATCTGAAGAGTTGACTTTGGTCAAACGGAGTCCAAGAGCACCCAGTGGCCTTCGAATTGATTTTCGGGGGAAAACTGATAATTCGTCTGAACGATTATCCTATTTTGCACACGGGGTGGACTGTTGGAAAGGGGTTTCAGTTCCCTTCGAAGATTAAAGTAGCTTTATCTCTGATGGTGAAGTTGATTGGGGTCAACTCGGGGCTTGGGGGCACCCGGTGGCCTCTGCATCAATTTTTGATAGTGAAATGGTCTGTTTGTCCAAACCATTATGCCGATTCATGCACTAGACAGACCGTTGAAAACGATATTCGGACCCATTCAAAGAGAGTTTTGCTCTGACTGTAGAGTTGACCCGAGTCAAATGGGGCTCGGGAGCGCCCAACGACCTCTAGATCGGTACTCGGAGTGCGATCTAGGTTTGCGGTGGAAAGGGGAATTGCTAGGGGTCTAAGGAGAGACTTAGGAGGTATTAGAATGTGGTGTCTACATCCCTTGCTCTAAAAAAACTACTGCCATTCGATTAGATTAAAAATCAAGTAAAATAAAACAATTTTCTAAGGCATTTTAAAGACTCCGCGGGGTCATTTTCATTAATCAACACACAAAGGCTAATACTATGAAAAACAAAAAAAGAAGACTAAAAGGGACAAAATGCTACATGTAACACCCCGTCTAATTAAATACCGGGTAGCTACTCCTTTATAAAATTAATACAGAATATCAAGCTGGTTCAGTCTTAGCATCACTGTCGAAAATAATTTATTAGTTACTGGCCACCTAATACTTAAAAAGAGAGATGCCAAATTTTATTAATTAAAGTAACAATAACCAAGTAATTAAATCACCAACCATCAATCGCATAAACAATCTCACATAAATAACTAACGAAATTAAATAAACAGAAATCGGAGTAAACACTCCAATAATAATACCAGAGTAAAATAAAATCCCGATACAAGAGTCTGAATAAATAAACCAACATCTCAAATAAAACTAAAAGTCTTATAATGCTATCTCTAAATGGAAATGGACGACATGCCCTAACAGATGAGTAACCCTGAGTAGAATCAAGTACAAAATGTGATCCTGTAACTTCCATAGCAGCTACATCACGTCAATGTAATGGAACTCCTATGCTTGGCGTCCCTCTGGCTGGGCACCTAGAATGTTTTTACAAAACAAAATAGATTTGGAAGAAAATGGGTCAGAGCCCGAGGTGAAAAAAAGTTTATAAAGTGTTTAAATTATATTTAAACAACACATATTATAAACATGTTAGTTTCTTACTCTCACATGAGTTTCTCACCTCTCAACTAATGTGCACGCTTAATGTATTCCCTTAACCCATCCTAGTTATGCCGCTAACTAAGTAGTCTGTACCACTCCTGTTTTCGCATTCCATCATAGGGTATCTACTCATAACACCCAAATAAGTTATTTTCATAACCCATATTCACATTCATTAATTTACTTATCTCAAGTGTTAATTTAATTCTCACATTCTTAGTCCATTACAATATCTTAATTATTCTCATCTACTAAGAAACACTGAACCAGTCACAAGTATATATATAAGTCACTCTAAGTACATATATACATATAAGGCACCCCTAGGATAAGCTGCGGTGCACGCATACTCTGCTATCAAATCCATGTACATCACGTACGTAAGGATCACGTGTTTCGAATCACTCATGAACCGTCTCAATACAAATCACACATATTGGGGGCGAACATAGTTCACATACCCATGGGTCACGCACATACCTACTCTCCTATGGTCAGATGACTTAATAACTCACAAATAAGTCATTAAGATTCCTATGTCCTTAAGTTACCAATCTAAATCCCCCCGAAGGAACACAAAGATAAGATGGCCCTTTTCTCGATAATCGACCTCCCATGATAGCAAGTATGGTAAGTATGTCATACACATAAGAAATTCATACACTAGGCATTCACACAACCTATGTAATCATATATTAATATAGATATTCACGCATTCCATCTAGTAAGTCTCGTACGTAGTAATTTTTTCCCGAACATCATACGTAAATATATATTTAACTTGATAACCCTCTCGTCGTATCAATTTGAGTACCTAAACCTTTCCCAAAAGGTTACTAGGTATCCTATTATATTCTAACGATATTTCAGTAACTTAAAGTCCCTCCATTACGGTTCTTATCCTTACCTCAGCATTTATTCCCATTATAGTTTCAATTCGAACAATTTCTAACCTTACCTCACTCGGTAGTCCCTCGTAAGCAATAGTATTCAATTCTCTAAGGTAATCCATTTTTCCGGGATTCAACTAAGACCTTACTAACATTAACTAGGTCCCACTATATCATATTAATCACCCTAAGAATCATTATCGGCTTTGGGATTTTCCTTAAACCTTAAAGGGAAACAATTACCAAAAATCTGAAGAGGTCGATCGATCGAAGAAAAAGGGTCGATCGATCGATCAGTCGATCAATCGACATTCTTGAGTCGACGATCGATCAAGCAGGTATTTGCCCAGAATTTCCTTAAACAGTTACGGGTTTCCTGTTTTTACACCTGTAATTCTTCATTACAACGTCCCAAACTCCCAACCAAGTATATTAATAATCATACCAACATGTTTGCATAATTTCCAACGTTTTAGAATTATCAAATCAAAAAGGGACATCAAATTCTTGAATCAATTCACATAAATTTTCATATAAAAACCCTGGTTCTCCTGTTTCTTCAAGAACACTATATAATTCATTACAAATTCATAATTCTCTACACATGGATCATGATTTCGTGGTTGCTAAAATCCCAGAAGTTAATCTACATGCAAAACCTACCCAGATTACGATTTCAATTCTTCAAATCCATTAAATTATTATTATTTAAGGTTATTCTTCAATTTTAACCTAACATGGATATTATATGCACTGATCTATTTCAAGTTAAATCACTTGACCGGTAATGAAGATTCTGATCCTTTGAAGTACATGGTATACAAATGCTTCTCTCTTTTCGATCTATCTGATGGTGGTGACGGTGGTGCAAAAAGTCCAAAGATGTTGGTTCTCCTTTGGTAACTTCCTCCACTTAATCTCTAATGGACGTTTGTGAATGTTGGTGATGGAAACACAAAGGATCTAACCTATTGGATGATAAATCTTTCTAAATTTCGTGGGTCACTATTCACCAAAAATAGAAATGACTGATATACCCCCTCGAGTTGCTGGTTAGGCCTAAAAATGCCACGGGACCCAAACTAAATCCCGGGCTAGTGTTTTCTGACTATCTCGATCCTTCCGGATACGTTGGCACACTTAAAAAGCTCATACAGATGGCATAAAATTAAAATACTTTTAAATCCATTAAATTGGGTCCTGACACGACTGATAGGCGCGTCCCAACTAAATTTCTGAAACTGTCGTATTTTCAACTCACGAAAATTTTAATAAATTCAATAATAACATATTACCATAATCACTCAGTAATATTCAACATTATCATCATATTTAAATACTAACTCTCATCTCACTAGATATTTAAATCCAAATTAATTTCCAATTTATTTATTCCAAATCAATTTAATTAATCCCATAATTAAAAGCAATTTTATTTAATTAATCTCATAATTTAAAAGCCCAAAAACTACGGGGTATTACATAATCCCCCCCCCCCCCCAATAACGGAATTTCATCCCAAAATTCGGAAAGTTAGGCATACCAGGAAAAATTAGGTATCCTCCGGTACTCAAAATGAAATATAAAGAAAGGCTCAATCACTACGACCCTCGCTTCACAATAATCTTATTGAACACTCTTGACACTCTATCAGTTATAGGGTTACACCTCAATAAATGCACCTCACATTGTGCTCTTACTGAACAACACTCAAATATGAATAGCCTACCCATTATTGGCTGTATTATCTCAATATTATTGGGAGATCGTACCTCCTTTGTATCAACTTTCGCGTTTATTTAAACACAAAACTCCCATCCTGGGAGAAATCATCGAACATCTAACTCCTCTCATCCGTTCTTCGAATCTCTGTTCCCGGTAGTGTGGCTTTTACACAAGGAACAAGCCACTTAAGACATTGGTGGTTATCCCATTATAGTCATCAGACTATAACTTCTAACTGATCCCAAAACACTGATAATTCTCTCACCTCTAAGGATCTAGAGGAAGGATAGTAAGGTTTATCTACACAAAACATCTGTAAGAACCTTGTCTGCTATAAATAGGTACGGGTGCTTTCACACAACTCTACTATTAGGTAATATCCTCTCACCATTACTATATTATACTTCACTTATTAGAAAGGAAATGATCGCAATGAATCCAAAATTACTTTCATACAGTTCCACCAGTCATCAATCTTGCGCCTATTTCTCGGGCTATAGGTGATACAACTTTCTCAAAATGAAATTACCACTACTTCCTTATACCCCATATTGAAGGTGGGTTTCAAGGATCTCATCCTAGTCCAAAATAATACTGGACAGGACCACGTACCGGTGCGATCACTAACTAATAGTGTAAATCACTCAAGGATATAACAATTTCTTTCCTTCTTGACTACTTGTTCCACACATTCGAAGGAACCCATTACTTATCTATGAGTTAGCAACCTTTCCAATAAGTTTTCCAACTTGACTCTTCCATCACTGGAATCAATAACTTGATACAAAATTATCTAGCTGATCATTTTACCCCAACAGATCTACTACTTACTATACCCTTTCAACACCGACTTGCACGTATAATTCTTCCCGTTAAGTGGTACTTACTAACCCTCTTCTTCCCTCGGCGCATACCAAAAATTTTGACCCGTGCACTTTTCACCACGTTGTTCACATGTGGACTCTTTATACCTTATTGACATCCTCACTCTATTTACGCGTAAGCCACCCTGAATATTTGATCGGGTGGAACAACGTTTCAAATTGTCCATAATACTTAAATATTTATCTTCTCAAGGGATACCCCCTTTTTAAATGGCTTCCCACTACACTTCAACCCATTTCGAACGTGCTACTCCGATCGCACATGAGTATACTGATTATCATCATTCTCTTACGATGCTTAATCCATTATACCTCTACTATTTTGTAATATTCTCACAAGCATAAATTTCACCCATCTCTATGTATCTTCTTCCGGTGATTATCACATCAGCAAACCATGGTGTCCATACACCCTATACATCGCACAAACGGGATTAAACATCATACACGCTCAAACTTACTCCAAACTCTTTATTATCCCTACATTTGCAACGTGGCTATACCACTTGGTCGTTCTCAATCAGTCCTAAATTTGAAATTCTAAATCCTCCTAAACATCATTTCATCCTTCAACCCGCCAAAATAAAACAAAATTATCAGTACTTCTTCACCACACAACTAGCTTTACTGGCCTTATATCATAATTTACCCTTTAACTTCCAGTTATAACTACATACTTCCATAACGATCGAGGTATCCAAATCATGGAAGAATGACCAAACATCTCCTTACTACCAACCTTACACTAAGTTTTAATGCGTGGGATGTCTCGCAAAGAGAAATCCAAACAAGGAACCCCCCGATACACTACTACCTAGCATTGTCAGTCATCGGAATCCCTTAGGCCCTCAATCCATAACATGTACCCCTATAATCCCGACTCTTGACAACAAAGTTACATCTCTTTCCGCAATTACACTTAAACAAGGAACCCCTTCCGAAAGACACTATCTCCTAACATTTATGGTAATCACATTCCATAAACATCATGACAATATAATCGGGGCTCTCAAAATCCCGTCCCCAGACATACAACTATGAGTATTAACTTCCATGTCTCTACAAGATGATATAACAATGCACTCTTCTTATTACCACTTCCTGAGCGTTAATTATAATAAGTAGCTAAATCCTTTCGCTGAAAAGTAAATTAAATACACTCCAAATTATATTAATAAAGTCCCTACACATACCGGGAACAAATATCCGAGACCATTATACTTTTGAAGTATCAACAATATATATATACATATATACAAATATATAAACGCAAGCCCGACCCTCTCGCAGATGGGCCTCGTCATAACAAAAAATTCTACACCAAGGTAGTAACCCCGAATCGCAATAACCGCACACTATCGGTTTAATCATTATTATAAAACCATAATCAGTATAATATCATACACATATAACACAACACTAAAATGAGAAATTTTAATAAAGTATATACCACTATCGATACACCCATTCATCCTCCGCGGATAACACTAAAGGTAACCCCACAATACGAGGGAAAAATATTCACATAAATAATAATAATCTTGATATACGCACTAAACTCGACCCCCATGTGAACATAGCAATAATAAAAGTAGTAACTCATTCCTGACACATACAACACGCATCATCATCTGAAGATATAACTCATACTTCTGCCTTGCCAATCGCTTTGGCTACTCAAATGGTTCCTGGACTTGACACACCTGTCCATACCAAATCGAAAATTTTGATAACTATTTCCCTTGCTAGTCACCATACCCTTATTCCTCTACTTGCTTCGGAAAAAAATTTAACGTACGGGTTTTACTCCTCGTAAAATACCTTTACACATACTTCACTTATCTATGGTCACACTGACCATGTTAAGGTTGTCCTTCTCTCGAACATTGGTAGTATGAACTCCGATGACTACCTATGTTCTTCCCTTAGCTTTGATGGCCCTAAGGAACACGCTACTGACTTCGACAACTCTTTCTGAAATCACCATTGCTCGATAAATTTTTTTTCTATCCTAACCATTTAAATGGGTTTCCTGATGGGTCTCCCCCTTGTGGTGCTTCACCAACACCGTTTCCCCCCATTCTTATTCTCTGAATAAATTCTTCAATTCTTGTATCTCCCCACACAAGGAGGCATTTACCTCCATATTAACAAAATGCTACATAGTTACCATCTGCATTGATCGTCCAAGAAGAATTTCCCAAAATTGCGAACAATTCTTCTTGTAAGTTAATTTTCTCTTTAATGTCCTCTTCTCCGTTGCACCTACTTCATTCAGTGTAAGGTTCGTAGATTAATTAAATTTCTTTTCACAAAGTGACCTATGTCCGACCCTCTTGTGCGAGTTCAGAACAACGTTCACATCTTATCCTAAACATCTGATGAAGGAATATATGGTCAAACCATACTTATGTGCCTTCTCTTGACAAAACATTCCACTTCTAAATGTGTTGGTTTCCTCTCACCATTGTAACTCCGCTCTTATGACCCAACAAAAATTTTACCCAAATTTTCACTCCCGATTAGCCATATATGCCCAAACCTTTGGATATTTAACTCCTTTGGCTAGCACACGCCATTTTCACATTTCTAATATTTCCACTGCTGGTTCTCTTCAATGTTTTGTCTGACTCTCTCCCAAACCAACCTTGCTGGGTGAGTCTAATTGGACCCCACTTTCTACTATAGTGGTACCTATAAGTCATAAGTCACGCCTTAGCCGTCTTTACCGTCTTGGCCTTCCGTGCCATAATATGGGTGACCTCAACTAAGGTCATCCTTCTTTAATAAATCAAATAACCTCAACTAATATTTGCCTCCTACTGTTCGGCCAACTGCCTTCGCCTGACATACTGCATTGTTCGGCACACGGACATACCCGAATGCAAATAAGATTAACTATCATTTACATTATAGCAAGAGAACGAAATCTCACCAAAAAAATCAACAATCCTAAACATAGGGCTTTATATCAAAGAAAGCCACGCTGGAAGCATAATAAGCCGCACAGATCCTAAAAGACACTAGAACATGATTCTCTGATACCACATGTAACACCCTTTCTAATTAAATACCGAGTAGCTACTCCTTTATTAAATTAATGTAGAATATTAAGCTGGTTCAGTCATAGCATCACTGTCGAAAATAATTTGTTAGTTACTAGCCACCTAATATTTAAAAAGAGAGATGCCAAATTTTATTAATTAAAGTAACAATAACCAAGTAATTAAATCACCAACCATCAATCGCATAAACAATCTCATGTAAATAACTAACGAAATTAAATAAACAGAAACCGGAGTAAACACTCCAATAATAACACCAGAGTAAAATAAAATCCCGATACAAGAGTCTGAATAAATAAACAAACATCTGAAATAAAACTAAAAGTCTGAGAATGCTATCTCTAAATGAAAATGGGGGACATGCCCTAACAGATGAGTAACCCGAGTAGAATCAAGTACAAAATGTGGAGGCATCTAATACCGAAATCCTATAACTTCCACAGCAGCTACAACACGTCAATGTAATGGAACTCCTATGCTTGGCATCCCTGTGGCTGAGCACCTAAAATATTTTTACAAAACAAAATAGATTTGAAAGAAAACGGGTCAGGGCCCGTGGTGAAAACAGTTTAAAAGTTTATAAAGTGTTTAAATTATAATTAAACAACACATATTATAAACATGTTAGTTGTGTACTCTCACATGAGTTTCTCACCTCTCACCTAATGTGCACGCCTAACGTATTCCCTTAACCCATCCTAGTTATGTCTCTTACTAAGTAGTTTGTACCACTCCTGTTTTCACATTACATCATAGGGTATCTACTCATAATACCCAAATAAGTTATATTCATAACCCATATTCACATTCATTAAATTACTTATCTCAAGTGTTAATTTTATTCTCACATTCTTAGTCCATTACAATATCTTAATTATTCACATCTACTAAACAACACTGAACCAGTCACAAGTATATATATAAGTCACTCTCAGTACATATATACATATAAGGCACGCTTAGGCTAAGCTGCGCTGCACGCATACTCTGCTATCAAATCCATGTACATCACGTACATAAGGATAACGTGTTCCGGATCACTCAGGAACCGTCTCAATACAAATCACACATATTGGAGGCAAACATAGTTCACATACCCATGGGTCATGCACATACATACACTCCCATGGTCATATGACTTATCAACTCACAAATAAGTGATTCAGAGTCCTATGTCCTTAAGGTACCAATCTAACCCCCCCCCCCCCCCGAAGGCA
Source organism: Sambucus nigra (assembly GCA_949130495.1). Taxonomy (NCBI): domain Eukaryota; kingdom Viridiplantae; phylum Streptophyta; class Magnoliopsida; order Dipsacales; family Adoxaceae; genus Sambucus; species Sambucus nigra. Next base: position 372,649,593 of record OX422216.1, read on the forward strand.
CACAAAGATAAGATGGACCTTTTCTTGAAAACTGACCTCCCGTGATAGCAAGTATGGTAGGTATGTCATACACATAAGAAATACATACACTAGGCATTCAAACAACCTAAGTAATCATATATCAATATACATATTCACACATTCCATCTAGTAAGTCTCGTACGTTGTAAGTTTATCCTTAACATCATATGTAAATATATATTTAACTTGATAACCCTGTCGTCGTATCAATTTGAGTACCTAAACCTATCATAAAAGGTTACTAGGTCTCCTATTAGATTCTAATGATATTTCAGTAACTTAAAGTCCTTCCATTATAGGTCTTATCCTTACCTCAGAATTTATTCCCATTACAGTTTCAATTCGAACGGTTTCTAATCGTACCTCACTCGGTAGTCCCTCTAAGCAATAGTATTCAATTCTCTAAGGTAATCCATTTTTCAGGCTTCAACTAAGACCCTACAGGCCTTAACTAACTCCCACAATATCATATTCATCACCCTAAGAATCATTATCGGCTTTGGGATTTTCCTTAAACCTTATAGGGAAATAATTTCCAAAAATCAAAAGAGGTCGATCGATCAAAGAAAAGGGGTCGATTGATCGACATTCTTGAGTCGATCGATCGATCAAGCAAGTATTTGCCCATAATTTCCTTAAACAGTTACAGGTTTCCTCTTTTTACACCTCTAATTCTTCATTACAATGTCCCAAACTCCCAACCAAGTATACTAATAATCATACCAACATTTTTGCATAATTTCCAACGTTTTAGAATCATCAAATAAAAAAGGGACATCAAATTCTTGGATAAATTCACATAAATTTCCATATAAAAACCCTGGTTCTCCTATTTCTTCAAGACCACTATATAATTCATTACAAATTCATAATTCTCTACGCATGGATCATGATTTCTTGGTTGCTAAAATCCCAGAAGTTAATAAACATGCAAAACCTACCCAAATTACGATTTCAATTCTTCAAATCCGTCCAATTATCATTATTCAAGGTTATTCTTCAATTTTAACCTAACATGGATGATATATGCACTAATCTACTTCAAGTTAAATCACTTTTCTGGTAATGAAGATTCTGATCCTTTCAAGTAGATAGTATAGAAATGCTTCTCTCTTTCTGATCTATCCGATGGTGGTGACGGTGGTGCAAAAAGTCCAAAGATGGTGGTTCTCCTTTGGTAACTTCCTCCACTTCATCTCTAATGGCCGTCTGTGAATCTTGGTGATGGAAACCCTAAGGCTCTAACCTATTGGATGATAAAGCTTTCTAAATTCCGTGTGTCACTATTCACCAAAAATAAAAATGACTAATATACCCCCTCGGGTTGCTGGTTAGGCTTATAAATGCCCCGGGACCCAAAGTAAATCCACGGCTAGTATTTTGTGACTATCTCATCCCTTCCGGACACGTTGGCACACTCAAAATTCTCATACGGATGACATAAAAATAAAATACTTTTAAATCCATTAAATTGGGTCCTGATACGACTAACATGCGCGTCCCAACTAAATTACCGAAACTGCCGTATTTTTAACTCACGTTAATTTTAATAAATTCAATAATAACATACTACCATAATCACTCAACAATATTCAACATTTTCATCATATTTAAATACTATCCGTCGTCTCGCTAGATATTTAAATCCGAATTAATTTCCAATTAATTATCCCAAATTAATTTCATTAATACCATAGTTAAAAGCACTTTTATTTAATTAATCTCATAATTTAAAAGCCATAAAAATTCGGGGTATTACACTACCCCTATATACTTCTTCCCAAAAGTCAAACACCTTTCTCCCTCAAACCCATCCCTCAAATCGGGACAAAGGTCAAGGCATACATTTTCATCAAGACTTCTAACTAAATGGCACCCTATATTTGGTAAAAGGACGACACGCCTATCTCCAAAACTACCTTTGAAGGCTCTCACCCTTCTCCCTCAAAACACCCTGCAACTCGGGACACATATCTAGGCAGACACTCTTTAAGGGCTTACCATTAGATAACACCATACCATCTTGGTAAAAGGAAAACACTCCTATCTGTAAAAACTATCTCGAAAGGCCCTTGCCTTATCACAGTCGAAAGAAAAACGGGGATCTCCCTCTCTTACTCCCACTCTGATTCAAATAATGTGGCTCATTAGCAGGACGCGTGTAGTTGTCTCTTCCCAAGGGAGAAGTCTAAAAAATATGACCACCATTATTCCTCTCCTCCTCATATTGTTGTTATTGTTGTTATTATTGTTGTTATTGTTATTGTTGTTGTTGTTGTTGTTGTTGTTGTTGATATAGAAAATATAGCACCCTGCCGCGGACGTTACTCAAGCATGCACAAAAGCTTATAGGCCGCGGCCCAACTCGACACAGGGTGTGGCCCTACTCGGCACAGGGTGCGGCCCTACTCATTATGGGGTGCGGCCCTACTCAGTACAGGGTGTGGCCCTACTCAGCACAGGGTGCGGCACCCACAGCTTCAACCTCATACAGGATGCAGCCTTATGCTATGCAGGGTGCAACACCCATGACTTCAGCCTCATATTTAGGGTGCAGCCTTTTACTACACAGGGTGCGGCACCCACAACTCTAGCCTCACTAACAGGGTGCGGCCTTCTCGCTCACAGCTCCAGTACAGGGTGAGGCACATACCACTTGGCCTTACTTACAGGCCGCAGCCTTATACTACAGGGTGCGGCACCCACAACTTTAGCCTCATGCCGGACGCAGCCTTATGCTACGCTGGATGCAGCCTTATACTATGTAGGATGTGGCACTTAATATGTCTGCCTTACAGGCTGCATCCCCGTCATTGACAGCTACTGCAGACTTGATATATATCATGTGCTCAGGGCACATGACACAACTCACATACCTCCTATAAATAAATGTCCACACCTCGAGATAAATGGATTTTCCAAACAGAGGGATTCCACACACACCCGGGGCAGGTTCTAAAGTATCGACTCTCTCTACTCAACCTCGGCATACAGTTTGAGGGTTGTTCGTCCACATCGCAGCTACCTCTTCGGCACATCGGATTCCTCAGTCATCATGTATTCTCCTTTATTCTCAAACTTGTACGCCTCTTTAGGCGCGATTATATTGTACAATGCAACACATATAATGATAACGGAGCAACACAGTGGATGTAGGCCTATTCTAAAGGCTGAACCACTCTATATTGTGTCTTCTCTCTATTTACCTGCTTTACTTGTTTATTACACACTTTACTCATGGTTTTCTGATGCGAGAATGACAAGTGGACGATTTCTCGTATCATCAGTTTGGCGCCGTCTGTGGGAAATGAGATATTTCAATCTTGTTTATCTATGTTTTGAGTGCTTAAACACCTTATTTTATTCATGGGGATCCTTTGGATCATCATCCCATGAGTAAATTTTGGTTACTGAGCTCTATTTTATACTTACACCCTTAAATGGGTATTTCGTACCTTCAGATCTGCTCTCGGGTCTCCATTTTATAACCTTAGATATATTTTACATACCCATGTGATATCGCCCCACCTAGATAAAGCTGGAATGCTTGATGGGATTTAGCCCCATAAAGGTGGTTAATTAGGGAAGAGTTTTATTTACTCCCTTTTTGTTCTTTGCCTATAATCTATGGTTTATCATTAGAATTATTCCATTATGTGCACCGAGAGGTTATTCTCTCATGGATAGACCCTATTAGGTATGCTCTCCACGGGTTTCGGGAGCAAAACTCAGTTTTTGGGTTTCAATTTTGGGATTTTCCCTCACTGTCTAGGTAGGGATACAACGTGGTAGTTCAACTACCTTACATGCCGCGGCCTCTACTGGGGCAGGTGTGTTACAGAATCTTCAAAACATCAAAGAATGGACTCGGGTGGTCTCCTTCTCAACCTTGGTGAATATCATTTAAAGGCCACGGCAGTGCACTTATGTGCCTTACTGGCCGCAACCTCATCAGTAATATCATTCAAAGGCCACGGCAGTGCATGACACGACTCAGAATATGTCTCTAAAGTGTGTACTCTCTAGGCTCAAGTGCAAGCCTGTCGTTCAAGTAATAATCCGACAAGTCGGGTATCGATCCTCGGGGAAAAAGGACAACGAGAGTTGTGATGACATAATAAGACCGAGGAATCCTAACGATGACTCTAAAAAGAAAAGAAAAGGTTGATTTGGTTTTTGGGATTCAATTACACTAAAAACAATTATGAAAGTATGGTGAAAAATGCAGCTAACTAAATGACCTAGATTAAGAATGAAGGATTGAATTGAACTTTTAAATGAGATGATGGAAAAATAGGACGGGAATACAATCCTCCAGCCCTAGTGTATTGCAGTATAATATTAATCGTAAATTTATCTAATTAATATGACCCGAAATTTAGTACTCCCAAGCATTACGTATACGAGGTTCAAGCCCGCGTCATACTTAATCAAAGGACGAGTAAATCAGTATCACGATAACGACACTCGAATTGTATTCTCAATCATCCCGGTTACCCAGGGGCAAACGAGATATTTAGACCTACAATTGTTGTGTCCCTACGCAATACGGTCAAAATTAATTACTAAATTCAGAGGATTAGCTTTATACGTGCAATGACCACATCAGGTTGGGTTCATGTAACCCGACCTTGGAAATCTAGCCGGACATACCGAAAATGATGAAAACAGTGTTTAACATGCAAGAGTTCATGATTAATCTAAGGACAATTGATAGAATACTGTAGAAGAGAATCACAAAGAAGAAATAACTTACTAAAATTACCCAAGGAACAATCGCAGCAATAGATAAAATTGGTGATCACACAAACTTGGAATAAACCTTCAATCCTTGAATAAAACTGGAAATTCTATCTACAACTAGGGTTTGTGGAAGATAATGAGAAATTCAAATTAACTCCCCACGCTCTAGCCTCCTTTATAACGAAAATAATTCGGGTTTTTATACCCTACATGAAATTTCAAGAGGTTGAGTATAAGTCGGAGTCTTTAGAGGAGAATCAGAAAACAAAATCTCGATGGACGGACCGGTCCGGCCCTTAGGCGGATCGATCTGCCTCTAAAGCGGATCGGTTCTTTTATTTTCCAGGTGGACCGGTCCGGGGCGGACCGGTTCTTTTATTTTTTTGGCTCTTCGGTTTGCCTTCGGTTCGCAGTCCTCTAGAGTTTGCACAGCAGACCGGTCCGGGTTGAGGGCGGACCGGTCTGCCTATTTGACTTTTCTCTCAAACTTTGACTGCCCATATCTTTTGCTCCGGGTATCCGATTGAGGTGCCGTTTCTTCCTAGGTGCCTGTGAGGATGATATCTTCAACTTCTCTTTAGGTACCTCATCCGGATTCTGGGTAGAAATGACTCTTTTGCCCTTTTGACTTTTCTTGTTCACTTTTTCTATTCTTCCGATTTCCTTCTTCCATTTCTTGACATTAGATACCTGTAAAATCATAACGAAATACCAGAAAATCGGTGTACTTGTTAGGATAAGTCAATAGCAAGATTATGAGATAAAGTCAATCCAATTACGTTGTTCGAGGTGATTAAATTACTGAATTTAAGGGATAAATTAGGAAGAATTTATGCCTAATCAAACCCCCCTAACTTAGAACTTTGCGCGTCCCGAGCAATGTAAAAGAATTCTAGCAAGGCTCAACTCTTGAAAAACATTTTATTGGGATAAAATACCTCTTTCGCGGGCACGCGATTGCATTTAGCGTATGCAACAAGCCTTTAAACCCCTAGGTTACCCTAGTGGGACGAGTTGTGTCTCGTGAGGGTTTGCAGAGAATATACCCACAAAATTCGACTCAAAGAACTTCAAAATAACCAAAAATTGTATAATTCAAACTTTTCCAGAAAATAGTCATCATTAAGTCATGTCTACAAGTCTCAAACTGTAGTGTGTGTGTGCGAAGCCAGAAATATAACCGCCAATTTCCACTAATTAATCATTACGTTACTTATCCGAAAATTCGTTTTGATTTCAAATTCTCACGGGAAGCTCTCTCAAACGAACTACTCGGAATATGGTTTTTTCTCTCGGTATGCTTGATAATAAGAGTAAATATAATGGATGCAAAATCACGCATACAATTAGAAAGACGAAAATTTCATGGTGAAAGGATCTCATCAATGGATTACGGTTTTAAAAACGGGAACATCGCCTCTATTTCGTGCATTTAACCTCTTATATTATCTTTTGGTGTATTAGCTCTCAACGCGGTACTCAATTTTCGCAATTTGGACTCGGTTAGGACTTTTTCGGGTTTAAGGTTGCATTGGGTAAAATGAAGGAGGTAAGGAAAGTTGGAATTGGAAAAACCATTCGTGATGTCCATTTGTGCATTTTCCGGGCTATTGCTCATCTTTTTCTTCTTTTTCTATTATTTGTTGAGCATTCTTCTATTTTTTTCTTGCCCCTTTTTGTTGCACTTTTCGAACTTAAATTCTGATTCTTTTTTCATTTTTCACAATTCCGGCTATTTTGGGTTTTTCGGGTTGTCAAACGAAAGGGAAAATTATTCGGCTCAATTTGGGTTGCAAAAGGGGTGATTTTTCGCATCTTTTTCTGGCCAATATTTTTGGGATGACAAACGAGGGCCTACTTCATTGTCCAAAATGCTAATTGCGTTACCATATGTGTTTCGAGATGAATTTAATTTTAGAGACTAATTTGGCACGTTTTTCAAGGCAATATTGCACACTTTTTTCAAAACCGATCAAAATGAAAGAATTAAGATCCTTAACAACTTATTAAGCGCTAAAAAGAACTTTGAGTTAACAATTAACTCAGATTGATTTAAAATCTCGCAAAACGTGATAGGCTCGACTCTCACCGGGTTTGTTAATCTCCACATTTATTCGTTAAGTCGTCAATTTTTTTCACAATTTCCATCTTTGGTCAATTTTGGCTTTGTGTATGTTGACTTTTTACACTTTGAGACTCTAATTTGACTTTTAATGATATTTTTGAAAAATTTGAATTCCAATTTTTATGTATTTTGAACAAAAATATTTTTGGATTTTTTTTTCACAATTTTATGATTTTTTTGGGAAATTTTTGGGCATTTTTGAAAATTTGTGAAGTTTTAGAAATATGCACTTGTGACCCCCCCTAACTTAGACTTTTGCATTGTCCTCCAGCAAAAAGGACTAAAATCTAAATAAGGCAAAATAAGAAGTGCAATAATTAAAACAAACAAATATAGAAAATGCAACTTTTTATATCATAAGACTGTGGTACAAACAAGAATACAGCATATGTAGGATGTGAGAATAAATACATCAAAACATTCCATAAGCAACAAACATCACGGGGGGGGGGGGGGGGGGGGGGGGGGAATTGGGAAGAGTTGGGCGCGTCGGGGCCATAGGGGTCATGAAAATGCGATGGGAGTGGCTCATAAGGATCCCCTAGGCGTCGGTAGATATCCGCTTGCCTTCGAGCCGCCCGATTCTGATCTCGTTGGTAGTCGATTACAAAGGTGTCGAACTTGTTCTCAAAGTTCTCGAATCGGGTCTCAAGGGTGGACAACCGAGTCGAGATATCGGTACCCGCCCACTCAAAGTCCGGGTCGTCCTCCTCGTCCGCCGACTCGTCGTCGGCACCGACGTCACCCATCTCAACGTCCGCTTCGGCGGCCTCTTCCCCCGCGCTCTCTTCCGAGGTAGCCTCTTCCTTGCTGTCATGCCCTCACCGTTCCCGGATTATGGCGAGTTGTTTGGCACTCTTAGTGCGAGTGCCCTATCCAAAGGGACCGGGAATCCGGGTGCGGTCGACAGGGGCCTCAATGCCGGCGTCTTGGAGGATAGACGTGATCAAACGGGCATAGGGCAAAGGAGCGGTACCCTTCTCATCCAACGAAGCAGCAATGATGTCGGCATACAATGTGTGGGCCAAATGGATGGAGGTTTGGGGATCGAAGAGATGGTAGGTCAAGGTGGCTTGCCGAGGTCTCATGGCGGAATCGTTGGACGTTTGAAGAATGTTGGCGCATACGATTTGGAAGGTGAGGCGCTCCGTTTCATTGAGTCGTCCAACCGCGACGGTTTGACCCGCCCAAGCCACGTTAGGAGCAATGCGCACCATGATGACGTCCTTAGAGACCGGAGGGACGTTCCTAGGGTATGTGAAGTCTTGGGGGTCCGGGACACCAAAGGTGGCCAATTTGGCCGTGAGGAGGGCTAAGGAAAAAGGAATGACCGTTCCATCAACGTAAGCTTTGGCCTCAAATTGGTCCGTCCGCACAAGCGTGCCATAGAATAACCGGACCTCGGAAGCCCACACGGCGTCATGGGGTTCGTTGAGGAAACGACACCACCCCCGGGCCATAAATAGTGCTGTGACAGAATTGGGCAGCGCGTTCCATTGAACCGTGCGCTCCATATGGAGTTTGCGATTCGATCCGAAGAAGTTGGTGCACCATCGCTCCTCTTGGCGGGAGCGGAACTCGTTGCTCCCGGAGTGTAGGATATCGGTGGATGCGTATTTGGTGGGAGCAGCACGGGGGGCCATGGAGACTAGGCAGAGAGAAGGAACTTAAGATATCTGGAGAGAGAGAGGAGAGAAGTGGTGTTTGAGGTGTGAAGAGAAGGGGAGGGGGTAGGGTTGAATTTATAGTGGGGGGGGGAGGGATTTGGAGGGAAAGGGTGGTTGGAGGGAAAGGGTTTTGGAGGGAAAGGGATGTATGGGGGTGTGGGAAACCGAAATGGAGGAAAGGGTGGCTATTGGGGAGAAGGGGGGGTGAATGGGAGGAAAGGGATTCAACGAATCTACAGAAGGCGGACTGGTCCGGTCCAGGGGCGGACCGGTCCGGGTCTTTAATTTTTAGGAAATTCGATAGGCGGACCGGTCCGGTCTTAAATTAAAGGAACCGGTCCCGGGCGGACCGGTCCGGCCTAAAATTAAAGGAACCGGTCCGGCTTGGAGATTTTTGGCTAGAATTTCCCCGAAACTGGATTTCAATCTCGCTTCTTCGAAATAGTGCACTTTTAAAACGCGCTCCTCACCAATTATAGACTAAGGACCTCTCAACATCACTGGTCACCCGAATTGACCCAATTCCCGAACATGCACATGCTAAACTTGAATGTACCAAAATCCTAACGACACTCACTAACGCACACGACACAGACGACTCTCACCCCATACGCGTCGGGGGTGCGACGACCTAACTGAAACTGTTCACTCTACCCCGTAAACGGGGTCCGACAACCAAACAGTGTCGACTTCTTCTTCACACGCCTCAAGATATGGCTTTAGGCGTTGTCCATTCACTTTGAATGTGTTTCCCCCTTTTAAATCTTCTACTTCGACAGCTCCGTGGGGGAAAACATTCTTGACAACAAACGAGCCAGACCATCCCAACCGCAACTTGCCCGGAAAGAGATGAAGCCGAGAGTTATAGAGAAGAACTTTTTTCCCGAGAAGAAACTTTTTCCGTCGAATGATGCTATCGTGAGCGAGTTTCATCCTTTCTTTGGCAATTTTGGCATTCTCATACGCATCATTGCGTATCTCCTCTAACTCATTTATTTGAAGCTTGCGAGCTTCACCGGCTTTATCCATGGCATAATTGAGCTCCTTAATTGCCCAATATGCTTTGTGTTCTAACTCCACGGGGAGATGGCAAGGCTTGCCATACATGAAGCGGAAAGGGGACATGCCAAGCTGATTTTTGTATGCGGTGCGATAGGCCCATAGCGAATCGTTCAGTCTAATTGACCAATCTTTCCGGTTAGGATTGACGGTCTTCTCGAGAATGTTCTTGATCTCACGATTCACTAGTTCGGCCTGCCCATTTGTTTGTGGGTGATACGTCGTTCCAACCTTGTGGACGACGCCATACTTTCTCATGAGCTTCTCAAATGGCCTATTGCGAAAGTGCGTGCCATTGTCGCTAATTATTGCTTTCGGTGCGCCGAAGCGAGAAAGTATGTGTTCCTGTAGGAACTTTATCACCACCTTACTGTCATTAGTCTTAGTAGCTATAGCTTCTACCCATTTAGAAATGTAGTCTACCGCGACTAGGATGTATAGGAAACCAAAGAATGGGGGGAAGGGACCCATGAAGTCAATACCCCAACAATCGAATATCTCAATGATGAGTATGGGGGTAAGGGGCATCATGTCGTGGCGAGAGATGGCTCCCATCTGTTGGCACCTATTGCATGACTTGCAAGCGTCATTTGCATCCCGGAAGATTGTGGGCCAATAGAGGCCTCATTGCAGAATTTTAGCGTCCGTCTTTTTCGCTGAGAAGTGGCCTCCACATGCTTCCGAATGACAAAACTGGATGACCTTTGGAATCTCGTCATCCGGTACACATCGTCGGATGATTTGGTCGGCGCAGTATTTAAAGAGTAAGGGATCATCGTAGAAGAACATGCGCGACCAACTAAGAAACCTCTTCTTATCTTGCGGTGTCCAATCGGGAGGGACGACTCCCATGACAAGATAGTTCACTATGTCCGCAAACCAAGGTTAAGAAGAGGTAGCTAAAAGTTGCTCATCCGGAAAGTATTCGTCTATGGGAATGGGATCACTAGGTACGTCGGACGAAAGCCGAGACAAATGGTCGGCTATGACGTTTTCTACTCCTTTCTTATCCTTGATAGAGAGATTGAACTCTTGTAGGAGTAGGATCCACCTTATGAGGCGCGGCTTGGCGTCTTTCTTCGCAAGTAGATACTTTAAAGCCGCGTGGTCGGTGAAGACAATTATAGGAGAACCAATGAGATACGATCTGAACTTGTCAAGGGAAAAGACTACTGCTAGTAACTCCTTCTCCGTGGTAGAGTAGTTGAGTTGAGGTCCGGTAAGGGTTTGGCTAGCGTAGTAGATGACATGAGATTGTTTATCTTGACGTTGGCCCAAAACGGCCCCAATCGCGTAATCGCTTGCATCACACATAAGTTCGAATGGTAGGGACCAATCCGAACTTGCATGATGGGAGCGGACACGAGCATGTTCTTTAATTTGTCAAAGGAGCTTTGGCATGCCTCGGTACACTCAAACGGGTTGTCCTTCATGAGAAGGTTGTTTAAGGGTCTAGCGATAGCACTAAAATCCTTAATGAACCTTCGATAAAACCCGGCGTGACCCAAAAATGAGTGCACGTCTTTAAGCGATCTCGGTGGGGGAAGGTCAGCTATGACATCTATCTTAGCCCTATCAACTTCTATGCCTTTAGATGATACTATGTGGCCAAGAACTATTCCTTCAGTGACCATGAAATGGCACTTCTCCCAATTCAGCACTAAGTTCTTCTCCACACATCTCGCAAGTACTTGTTCCAATTTTTCTAGACAAAGATCGAAAGAGGTGCCAAAAACGCTGAAATCGTCCATGAACACCTCAAGTCCTCTTTCGACCATGTCACTAAATAAGCTCAACATGCACCGTTGAAAAGTCGCGGGTGCATTATACAAGCCGAATGGCATACGTTTGTAGGCAAACATACCAAAAGGACAAGTGAACGTCGTCTTCTCTTGGTCAAGTGCATCTACCTCAATCTGGTTATATCCGGAATAACCATCAAGGAAGCAATAATATGGGTGGCCTGCAACTCTCTCAAGCATTTGATCAATGAATGGCAAGGGGAAATGATATTTTCTTGTTCCCTCATTGAGTTTCCGGTAATCAATGCAAACATGCCAACCGGTGGTGGTGCGTTGGGGAACAAGCTCTCCCTTAGCATTCTCAATCATAGTCATACCCGACTTCTTCGGGATGACTTGAATAGGACTCACCCATTTGCTATCCGAGATTGGGTAGATAATCTCGACATCTAATAGTTTAATGATCTCGGTTCTCACAACTTCTTTCATATTGGGGTTCAGTCTTCTTTGCATTTCTCTAGAGGGCTTAACATCCTCTTCGAGGTGAATCTTGTGGGTGCAAATTAGAGGACTTATCCCCTTCAAATCAGCTATACACCAACCAAAAGCACTTAAGTGCTTTCGCAAAATTTTTAACAACTTACCCTCCTGCTCGTCATCTAGGCTAGAGGAGATAACAACAGGAAATGTCTCATCCTCTCCTAAGTATGCATATTTGATATGGGAGGGGAGTTTCTTTAATTCAAGAGTTGGAAACTTTTTGTCGGAGGGAACAACGCGTGTATCCCGTGGTGGTAACTCCTCGAATTTAGAAACCCAATTTACATCTCTCGCGTCCTCGTCCGACGCTCTCTCATCGAGTAACGCTCTTAACTCCCCAATCTCCCTCTCGTACTCAGTATACGTCCCCTCACTCTCATTGCTCGAAGCTAGACAGGATCCTAAGGCATCGCCACAACAATTCTCCTCAATGTACTCCTCCACTATCTCATCGATGAGACTCACCGCGTGAATATCATCTTCCTCTCCCGTATGTTGGGATATGTTGAAGATGTTGGTCTCTAATGTCATATTCCCAAAAGTGAGCTGCATTCGCCCATTCCTTGTATTAATGATAGCGTTAGCTGTCGCTAAAAATGGGCGCCCGAGAATGATGGGAACATGATTGGTCGAGATTAATGAAGGCTACGTGTCCCAAATGACAAAGTCTACCGGGAAGTAGAAAGTGTCAACTTGAACGATCACGTCCTCTACTATACCTCGTGGGACCTTCACAGTTCGATCCGCTAGTTGGAGAGTGATTCTTGTGGGCTTGAGGTCGCCCAAATCAAGTTGCCTATAAATGGAGTAAGGGAGGATATTGACACTTGCTCCCAAGTCTAGTAAGGCTTTTTCAATTTTGTTCTCTCCAATGATGCAGGAAATGGTGGGTGCACCGGGATTTTTGAATTTAGGAGGGAGCTCATTGAGTAGGATGGAGCTCACGTTCTGTGCTAAGAAGACATTCTTCTTTACTTTCATTTTTCTTTTTACCGTCAACAAATCTTTGATGACTTTTGCATAAGCTGGAATTTGTTTGATGGCATCGAGGAATAGTAAATTCAGCTTTACCTGTTTTAGTATTTCTAGCACGTCATCACGTGGGTTTCCTTTCTGGGAAGGAATCAACCCTTGAGGAAACGGTGCCGCGAAGGGTGGTTTCACAACTACCTCGGGCTCACTAGTGTCATTTTTATCACTCTCATTTGAGGGGACATCTTCGGCCTCTTTCGTGCTGGGCGAAATCACCTTATCTTTGGTTGGGTCGTGTGGGGGAGGTGATAAATCAACGACTCTCCCACTACGAAGAGTGGTCACAGCTTGACATTGCTCCTGATGGTCAGTAGAAGTGGAGCTTACACTAGTTTGACCTTGGGGAGGTCTTTGGCCCTGGGCAGGAAACTTGCCCTTTTCTTGAACGCTCAACGAGGATTGAATTTTGGACAGATTTGCATTTATGTCGCCAATTAGACGATCATATTTGGCATTGGTTGCGGTCTGGATAGTGATGAATTGATTCATCGTATCCTCGAGAGTTCTCCGCTGTGGCGGGATATAATTTCCATGGGGTGGCGGTGCTTGCACATGACTTTGCATGTGTGGAGCTTGTTGAAATTGTTATGGAGGAGGAGGGGCAACATGCGAAGGAGGGTTCATTGCGGCATGTTGTTTCCCGTAGCTAAATCCGGGATGATTTTTCCACGAAGGGTTGTATGAATTCCCGTGTGGGTCATCGAAATTACCCTTAAAACCTCCTATACCACTAACTTGCTCCTGCAACATTACTTTGCAGGCGGGTATCGTCGGGCATTCCTCAGTTGAATGTCCCGCCTCACAAATTTCACACACCTTTTCGACGGGATTTTTGATAGATCTAACTACCTCGCATAAATCTCGAAATCCTTTCTCAAGGGAGTCCAATCGACAGTCCGATATAGAGGTCTTATCTACATGGTGTAGGCCGGACGCCGATGTAGTGGTGGTCGCTTGACGATTTCGATTCTGAGCATTAGGATCAGAAATATCCCAAGATTGGGTAGTCTCGGCGACATACCTCAGGTGAAGCTCAGCATCGTGACAATCTAGCTCGATAAACGGACCACTACCCATGGTTTCAATGAGTTGCTTGGAGTTAAGGTTCAACCCATTATAGAGGAAGGAAATGATTTGGGCTGTATCAAATCCATGATGGGGGCATGAAGCAGTTAACTCATTGAAACGCTCATAACAACGATGGAATGGCTCGTTATCCAATTGCCTGAACGATTGAATCTGAGCCTTTATGGAGATTGTTCGATGTGGTGGAAAGAACTTCTTGAGAAATCTGGATTGTAACTCGTTCCAAGATGGAATCGATCTCGGAGGTAAAGACCATAGCCAGGTCTTAGCTTTATCTTTTAACGAGAACGGGAAGAGTTTGAGGCGAATCACCTCTTGTGTGCAAGTTTGATCGTTGAGGGTATCACACACGTCCTCAAATTCCCGTATATGCAGGTATGCCTTTTCTGAATCCATACCGTGATAGTGTGGTAGCATCTGGATCATCCCATTTTTGAATCGGAACTGCCCGGCATTATACGGGAGTATAATGCATCCCGGAGTGACAGTGCGCTCGGGATATAAGAATTCTCTCAACAGGCGGTACGGAGGCTCTTCCTCACTGGTAGTTGCATTACTGTGCTGCGACATCTCTCTCTCACTCGACGATTCGGCGCTCTCACTGGGTGTGCACGACGTATGTCCTACGAAGGAGAAGGGCGTGTTGCTAGAGAGTGAGTGTGACAGTGTGGGAGGTGGGATCCAGAACTGTGGGGCTTGTGGAGTGTGGGGACTATCAGGATTATACTCAACAAGTGGATTTTCATGAATGTTGGTTGGAGTATTATGGGGTGTGGGAGTGGTTTCAGAATTTTGCATTAAGTTTGTGAGAGATGGTGGTGAATCTTTTTGTGCTTTTTATATTTTTTTTTTGATTTTTTTTTGGATTTTTGAATTTTTGGTCAAAGCTTTGGATTAACTCGATCTAATCCTAAGTCTACCTAGTTCCCGGCAACGGCGCCAAAAACTTGACGAGCTCTCAAGACCCAGATGAAATCCCCTTTCTCAAGGGAGATAGAAGAAGAGGAAGCCCCCAAGAAATTTTTTATTCCAAGATTCAAGATCTATGACGGGAAAACTAACCCTATTGATCACGTTAGGCAGTACAGGCAAGCCATGACTCTATGGAACTACTGAGATTCACTGATGTGCCGGATCTTCCCCTCGAGTCTGTATGACATGGCATAGAAATGGTTCGAGAGGCTTTCTTACAGGTCCATCAGGAGCTTTGAGTCCCTTATCGAGCTCTTTATGGCTTGCTTCATCACTAGCAGCTCCCATCCCAAGAGGATGGATGCTTTGCTAACAATGAAGAAGACGTCACAGGAGAGCCTCCGGAACTACGCAGAGTGGTACTGGGAATTGTTCAATGAGGTCGAGGATTTCTCGGAGCAAGTAGCAGTGGCCTCTTTCAAGATCGTCCTACCAACCTCTTGCCTTCTGCACCAATCCCTGATGAAGAAGGAGGCCACAACCATTGATGACCTGATGGCCCGCATTGAGAAGTAAGCTCGCTGCCAAGGGAACGACAAAACTGAGAACCAGAAGAAAGGAGGAAAGAATAGGGTCAAGAATGGCCCCAAAAACGGAGGCAATAACGATGTTTTGAAAGAATTTAAGGCAGTAAACATTTTCTTTAAAGAACCAATATACAAGATCGTGGTAAAGATCAAACACGAGCCATTTGTTAAGTGGCTTAGAAAGATAAGAGGAGATCCCTCGAAGAGAAACAACGCGTTGAGATGCTCTTTTCATAAAAAGGGAGGAGATAAAACTGAGCACTGCAAAGCTCTTAAGTCTCACCTCAAAGAACTGGCCCAGTCTGGGCACCTGAATGAGTTTGTGGAAAAGAAGGTAGAGAAAGTTACTGCCAATGAAGACGCAAGACATGACAATGTACTCGAGGATGATGTTGGCCATGAATTCGCAGTAATTCATGGGGCATCTGATATGAAACAGATTTAAGGAAATTCGGCTCGGATGGAAGTAAAAAAGCTTACAGGAGTGATGTATGCTTTTTAGATCGATCCAGCAAAGACACAATCAAGAAAGCATCGACGAAGAAATGACGTCGACTATAGCAAACATATCATGTTCATTGATGAATATCTGGTGGGAGTGAGAACCCCACATCATGATGCCTTCATCATTACGCTCAGGATAACCAAATACGACGTCGAAAAGTTACTCATCGACCAAGGAATCTCATCCGAGGTAATGTATCTCGACCTGAAGGAAGCCACTGTCCCTCTAGTTGGCTTCACTGGAAAAGTGACTATTCCATTGGGAAAGACCGTGCTACCTGTAAGGGAAGAAAATGTCTCTAAGATGATTGAGTTTCTGGTAGTCGACAATGACTCACCATACCAATCTATCCTCGGCAGAGGATGGCTAAATGAAATGAAGGCAATCACCTCGACCTACCATTAAAAACTCAAATATATAATCGAGCGATGAGTAATGGAGATGTATGGCGATCAAGCGATGGAAAGAAGGTGCTTCATAGTGGCCATCCGCCCAAGACCAGAGAAGAAGGACTAAAAGCCCAAAGAGAAGGACGAGGAACAAAAAGGTTTCATACCTTCGAAATAGCAGTTAAAGTACGGAAGACCCAGAGTGGAAGAGACCAGTATCCTCCCCTCTGAGTGGGTCGTCGAAAACCTGGAGGAAGTTACAGCTGGTGGTAGCGAGAAAGACAGGATATTCTTGATTTGAGCCTCTCTCACAGATCAAGAAAAGAAGGAATTGACAATTCTGTTGAGAAGCAACATAGACGTTTTCGCGTGAGAACCGTACGAGCTACCTAGAATTGATCCCAGTGTGGTTTGTCATCGGTTGCACGTCGACCCCACTTTCAAACCTATCGCGCAAAAGGCAAGACTAACTGTGCCCGAGAAGGCCAAAGTCGTAGAAAAAGAAGTTGAAAGACTGCTGTATGCAGGATCTATACGAGAAGTTCAATTCCCAAGATAGTTATAAAACCTAGTAGTAGTTCCGAAGATTAATGGGAAATGGAGAGGCTGCATTCACTTCACTGACCTTAACAGAACATGCCCTAATGATAGTTTCCCTCTCCCAAAAATCGACCAATTGGTGGACGCCACATCAGCTCATGAAAGAATGAGTTATTTGGATGCATATTCAGGGTATCATCAGATCCCTCTGTATGCACTAGACCAGGACAAGACATCGTTCATCACCACTGTCAGATTATACTATTACAAAGTCATGCCCCATTGGTCTAAAAAATATAGGGGCAACCTACCAGCGACAGGTCACCAAGATGTTCAAAGACCAAATGGGAGACACCATGGAAGTCTACATCGACGATATGCTCGTTAAGAGCAGGAACAAAGAGGACCACCTCTTAGACCTATCAAGAACCTTCGAAATCCTCAGGACATACTGAATGAAGCTCAACGCCAACAAGTGTTCTTTCGGTGTCCAGTCAGGAAAGTTCCTTGCGTACATGGTCAGTAAGAGAGGAATTGAGGCTAATTCGGACCAGATTGATGCAATCAACACGGTACAGCCCCCTCGCACAATACGGGATGTACATAAGCTCACCAGCATGCTCGCTGCCTTGAAATATTTTATCTCGAAGTCCTCTGAGAAGTGCAAACCATTCTTCCATCTCTTGAAGGGAAACAAAACAGTGGAATGGAATCAAGATTGCTCACAAGCATTGGACGAGCTCAAGGCTTCCTTAGCTCACCACCCCTACTCGTCATACCTCAAGAAAGAGATCCCTTGTACTTATATCTTGCCTTTTCCAGCCACGCCATCTGTTCTGTACTGATGTGCGAGAAAGAAGGAAGACCATATTAGACGCCGAGCAGTGATACCTACCATTGGAGAATCTCACCTTTTCCCTCGTAGTAGCTTCAAGGAAGTTGAAGCACTAATTTAAAGCTCACACTGTCGTCGTCCTTACATCGCACCCCCTTAAAGCAGCCCTCCGAAAAGCGGATTTATTGAGCAGACTAACTAAATGGTCGGTCGAGGTCGGACGATTTAACATCCAATTTCAACCCAGAAATGCAATCAAAGGGTAAGTCCTTGCTATAGATGAGTTCACAGGAGAGCAGCCTCTTGACCAACTTCAACCCATGAAGCAAAGATAGAATCACACAACAGTAGGAGTTAACGCTTATTTATTGATGGAGCCTCCAACTCAAAGGGGGCAGGAGTAGCCATTGTGCTTGTTACTCCAGAAGACACAATCCTCGAACAAGGAATCAGGTTTGGATTTGAAGCCTCCAACAATGAGGGAGAGTATGAGGCCTTGATAGTCGGTCTCCATAAGGCACAGACATTGGGGGCGAAGCAGTTACAGGTGTTCGGTGACTCACAATTTGTCTCCAATCAGATAAGTGGGGACTACAGTGCAAAAGATGAAATAATGGCATCCCACCTCGCCTTGGCAAAGAGGCTAATGTCCAACTTCGAGAAAGTCAGTGTCCAGTTGTTTCCTAAAGGTCAGAATAGCCATGCCGACGGCCTAGCAGCCCTGAGCTCGGTAATTAATTCTGACTTAAAAAGAATGATCCCCATCGACTTCCTCGCTCATCCGAGCATCAACAAGAGCGATGAGCTGCCAAGCGTGAAGCATATACTCCAGATTGAGTCAGCACCCAGTTAGATGGACCCTTTAAGGGACTATTTGAAAGATGGAACACTTCCAAGTGATAAAAAGACCGTTCACCAGATAAGAGTCAAAGCTTTTCGCTTTCACTTATCTTCTGAGGGCAAGCTGTATAAGAGATCATTCTCCGGCCCTTACCCAAAAGATGTCGAGAAAATCCTACACGATCTCCATGAAGGAATCTATGGAGGCCATATAAGAGGAAGTTCATTATCTTTCCGAGCAATGAAGGAAGGATATTAGTGACCATATATACAAAGAGACTTTGCAGTATATGCTCGCAAATGAGAGAAATGCCAACTATATGCTCCCATGGTCCATTAACCTGCCAGCGACCTAAGATCACTTTCCAGCCCATAGCTATTCTCCCAATAGGGAATGGACATCATGGGGCCTCTCCCTACCGCTGCCAATAATCATAAATATCTATTGGTAGAAACTGACTACTTCACCAAGTGGATCAAGGCAGAACCACTGGCGAACATCCGAGATGCAGATATGGTGAAATTTATATAGAAAAATATAATTACCCATTTTGGGATTCCTAGAACCATCATCACCGATAATGGAACACAGCTTGAGAGCGACTCTTTCCAGAATTTATGTAATGACCATAGAATCAGGCACCATTTCAGCTCGGTGGCCTATCCTCAGATAAATGGTCAGGCCGAAGCTTCTAATAAAATGGTGATCGATGGGTTAAAGAAACGATTAGAGCGAGCCAAGGGCGCGTGGGTGAACGAACTACCACATATTCTGTGGGCCTACCGAACCACCCCACGGCAAGAAATGGGGGAAACCCCATTCTTACTAACATATGGAATGAAAGGGGTCATACCATTGGAAGCAGGTCTACCAACTATGAGGTCCACCCTTGTCGACCAGGGCCAGAATTATGCAGCATTGCTCGCTGAACTCGACCTAGCTGACGAACATAGAGAACTTGCCTTAGTGAAACTTGCGAGCTATTAGTAATAACTCACAAAATAGTATAACAAGAAGGTCAATCCAAGGGCATTCCGAGTTGGGGACTATGTCCTAAGAAAAGTCCTTGGCAGCGCAGTAAAACCATCAGACGACAAGTTGGGACCAAATTGGGAAAAACCATTCAAGATAATAAGAGACGATCTACAAGGAGCCTATCACTTAGAAATGCTGGAGGGCAGAGAGATTCCCCGAGCATGGAACGCAGCCAACCTAAAGAAATTCTATTTCTAGTTTTTTATTTTCTTTTTGGCAACTCATTTTTTTATTTACGTGTGAATTAATGAAAGATGTTTGGCAGTTGCATTCTATTAAGTATTGAGAACATTATAACTTTCACACCCTTTCTAAATAACAGGAACCTTACTCAAAGCATAAAATCAGGGTATCACCCTCCTCAGGTATTCGTTATGAAACACGAACAACCTCCTAGCATTGCCCCAATAATATATGAAGCCCTACAGGGGATCCTTAGGCAATTAGACCAAAAATGAATTGGTCACCAAACTATGTTTGGATAAAAAAAACCCTGCTCGGATAGAACATCCAACGTCAGGTGTGTCCTCGCCATTGCCACACTTAGTCCTAAGGAAGTGTGATGACATGACCTAAAAGGTAAAGTGAGGTAGAACGGTATCTCATAAGCATACTAGACTGGGAAGACACTAACTCAACATTGCAACCCTACCAATCTAGTCGGCCATCAAGGGACCAAGATAATTAAGTGAGTGATAAACGATGAACACATGTTTAGTCAGCGAGATAGCCCAAAACATAGATATTATATTACTTCATCACATTTACAACAAGAATGTACAACCCCTGTTTAGTCGGCGAGATCGTCCAAAACATCAATGTCACATTACTTCATTACATATATACAGAAAGTTACAACTAACAAAATCCTAATGAGATTGAGGCCTCTGAGCAATATAGTCATCCACTTATTCTCTTCGGCCATCGTTCGGATGAGGAGCCAGCTTCTGCTTGACCTCACTGGCGGTTGGCTCTAACAGCTGCCTAGGGATAACATCAATAGGGACCCATTGTTTGTCCCTCCTGAAAGGGTTAGGCCGTAAAGTTAAAGGAGAGATCTCATGACGGTACCAGAGTACTGAGTTCTTTGGAACTTGCAGCTCCCTGAGGGTACTCAACCATCCCCTAATAAACGCAAGCTCTTGAAACTCTGTCAGCCTCATCGGAGCATCTACCCAACCTTGGTCGTAACCATCAGCCCACACTCATCGAGGCCCTTTCTTAAATAGATTCCTCAGCCATGTGACATCTCTTTAGAGCCAGCTCATGATGAAGAGGAACCCCTTAAAATGTGAGGTGCGGTGCTCGGTTCATGCTCCCTAAGGCGCAGCACTTCCCTCATCAAGGACTCATTTTCCTGTTGCAGAACTTCTACGACTTGGTTAATCTCAGTAGCATCGAGGAGTCTTGCTCTCAGAGTGTTCACTTCCTCTTGAACAGAGGATCCAACTTCTTCCATTTCCTTAAGCTTGTCTTTCAATTTAGTAACGATCTTTGAATGATCCATGAGACTCTTGTTCCTCGATCGCAACGATTTGCAAATTATTACGAAGGTCTGGAAAACTATAGCACTCACATCAGGACCAAGCATTCTTCCCATTCGAGAAGTGACTAGAATATATTCATCTACATCAATCGACTAGAGGCCATAAAAAGAAGTAAAGGATAAAATGAATCAGTACGCTGAGGGAAAAAGTCTTTTCATTTCATTCATACATAAAGGACCAAAGTACATTGAGAATCAGAAAGGAATATTACAAACAAGTCAAAAATAAAAATGCAATCCTAAGAGCAGTCTAAATAGCAACCTCAACATGTTCGGAGGAAGCCGGTTGCTTTCCCTTATCAGCAGCAGTAGGAGCTTCACCCTTAGAAGGAATAACTAATGTTCCCTGAGCAGGAAGAGCACCCGCAGGAACAGTCTTTGAGGAAGATGAAAAACCTTCAATGCTTGGGGTAGGGGCTTCATAATTGACAAGATTTGGGCTTGGATCATGCTCGTCAAACAAAGGTGAATCAATATCCACCCCAGTAGCCAGAAGGGCCTTGTTCCAGCACTTCTTGAAGTTCATCTGACTTATGTAGCCAATCTGAACATCGACATCTTTGTACATCGCAGCCCAACCATCATTGTAAGAAATATCCTTCAAAGCATCTACCTCAAAATCCTTATCCTTCGGCTTCTCCACCAGTACCTTATTCTCCTTCGGCACCGCTAGCTTGCTCGAGCAGACTAAATCATAGGCCCGCTGCAATTCATTCAGACCCTTGATCGCTGCCTCCCTCGCCCGATTGGCTTCAACAAGGTCAAGATCAGAGGACATCCGATCAGTATCGGTAGCCTTCAAGCTCACCTCGAGCTCAAAACTCTTCCCCTTCAAAGCAGCGTTTTACTTATCTAACTCAACATTCTTATTCACCAGCTCGTCATGAGAGCGATAGAGCACTGCGAAGTCAGTCACAAACTGCAAATAAAAAGAAATCATCAGAAGAGAGTAGCGAAACAAATATTTACAAGTGTTAGAGAAAAGAAACAGACTTACCAAGGCTAGCCTCTGACTCGCTTGCAAGGCTAACTGGTCAGTCCCCATTGCCCTTTGGCGATCAGTAGGAAGGATTGCTCTCTCAAGCAGCGCAGGATCCAGTTGGGGAGAAATGGCAACCGAGGCCCTTTTTGGTAATGCAGACACGGTCACTACATCTTGCCCAGCCTTCGTCCTCGCTTCTACTCTTCTCCTCTCTCTTCTTTTCCTTCTCTGCCCTCTTCCTCGCATCCACCTTCTTTTTCTTTTTAGCCTCTTCCTCTCCTATTCTCTCTTTCTCTCTCTATCCCTCAACTTCTCTTCTTCTTTTCTCTTCTTCTCCTGCTCCTCAGCAGCAGATTGAGAGCCAGTGGAAATTGCCCCACTACTGGATTTTTTCTTTTTCCACCATTGAGCAAGAAGCACATCATCATCATCATCATCACGGATCAAGTTCCTTCCAGGGGAGCCATTTCCTCGCTAGAACTGTTGGATGTACTTTAAGACTCTTGAGCCTCAGAAACCCCTTCTGAATTATAAGAACTTTCACTACTGGAGTTTGCCTCACCAGAACCACCCTCAATACTTCCTCTAATATCACTTTCAGAACTGCTCCCTTCCTCGTCCAACTGGATGGGGTCAACAAAAACTTCTTCAGTAATATCTAGGACATGAATGTTGTCTACAGGTTGTGTGATGAAATTAGGCCCGATGTTCTTGTACTTCAGGAGAAAAGTGGCTGATCGGGGATGTTCACCTTCATCCAAAGTCTCTCTGATGTTCTAAGCCTTAATCAGCTCAGCAGCTCAGCAGCTCAAACCTCGCTAAGAGAAGGTTCGAAATTCTTTGCCTTCACTGAAAAGAAGAGAGAAGAATATCAGAGATAGCATGCATTAACAAGAAGATCGAAAGAGCAGAAGTGAAGATTACTTATGTACTCTTCCCCATAAAAGGGAACAGTGAATCTATCAAACCTTGCCCCCTCAGTGTGGGGGGAGAGCTGCCAATTCCTAGCAAGAAAGCCCTCTTTCCAGTAATCCTTATGAGAATTAGGTAAATTTACTACTAATACCCTATCAGGACTCCTAGACTTAAGGTAAAGAAGACCAGAGCTAGTTCGAAAGAAGGAATAACTAAAACAAATTTCAGCAAGCCCTAATTTAGTGCCGTAAATTTGATTTATCCTATGGACACCATTAACTATCTTCCAGACGTTGGGTGATCACTGTGCAGGAACGATGTTGAAATAACCAAAGAAATGCAGAAACAAATTGTTCGGGGGAAAAGTAAGACCTCCTAGGGAAAGCAACCGGACATGAATCCTATTAGCGCCCTTTATCTCTCTAACATTCTTAGATACAGAGACGCAATCAATCTCTACCCATTCTGGGATATTGTAAAACTTCCTAAACTCAAGCACTGATCTATTACCTATCTTTGTAATTTGTAAACTCTAAATTGCAAATCCAAAGAAAACTCAACAGAGAAAGCACAGAGAGAGAGCAAAGGGGACTTACTAGATGAAAGTTTGACTTGGACGATGCAAGATCACAAGCCCAGATGACGAGGGAGATTGAAAGTGAAGAAAATGAAGACCTGGAGAAGAGGGAACAACAACTGAGACTCCCAGAAGATAAAGGAACACTAAGAAGTTTGAAACGACAACTACAGAACGCTGCTCCAAGTAACTTTTAAATGCTCCCAATCATCACGCACAGGACACGAAGCAACTTTCGTCTAAATCAGTTCTCAACTTTGGGAAGAGTTACACGAATTACAAAAGATCCATTATGACAAATCATTTAAATTTATTGATCCCAAATTATGGCCCAATAACTTTAGGGGAAATTGTGGGTACCCGTATTTGCCATCATGGTCTCAGACGAGTAGCTTAATAAAAACGGCCCAAAGTTCGAACCCCTTGCGCCTTAACTAAATTCAGTTATGACTTAGTCTTCTCCTAAAATCTTGTATAGAGATATTCTAGGAGAGAAAGATGTACGTGGGGGAGTCCAACACCACCACTCCCCGAAGATAAACATGTATGTAATAAACCCTAAGCCTGGGGCAAGAGGCACGCACTGTATTCTCTGTAAACGCTCCCCGGAGTATTTAGAAATAATACTTACTGTACCACCATGGACGTAAGCATTCTTGCTTAACCACGTACATACTGTGTTGTGTGATTGGAAATTTATGTTCTTTATTTTCCTTGGTGATTTCTCTTTTCTTATTTATTTGTGTTGAATATAATTGTCACCACACTATTTTAAAAAAATGGTATGTACCGGAGTCTGCACCATAAGGAGTCCTTAAAGGAGAGGGCCTCTCTCTCTCTCTCTCTCTCTCTCTCTCTCTCTCTCTCTCTCTCTCTCTCTTTATATATATATATATATATATATATATAAAGAGAAAAATTAATAAAATGGCATATACTACAACCAACCCTCATAAGGGGGAATATCTCAATTTATGTACATGATACATAAAATGAAAATCCATTTACAAAAAATGAAAATGTATTGAGGACTCCTCGTGTTTGTTGTAAAGGAACATATTATCCATATACCTATGTCCAAAAAACCAAAAAATGTCATTTTGAGGGTTACATTAAAATCCACCTGAAAGGCCGATCATCAACACCATCGCCATCCCCTATTAGATACATAAACTTTTCCCTAATGACCCATCTTCTTATAGATCCCACCAGGAGCCCTCGTGTCTAGCTCCCTAAAGGACACCTAAAAAATAAGCACACCAATGGGAGGATAAAATCTAATTGGGCATTGTGACAACCCTGTAGACAACCTCAAATAATATGTTGTTGTATATTGGGCAATCTCTGACTTCAGGTGATGCAGTGCCAGATGCACAGAAGGATATCCTTCAGGTGACCCACATCGACCAATACATACTAAAAAACATAAAATAAGAATTCCACAAAAATGGTAAATTAAGGTAAAGGGACACTATAAAATACATCCAATGATTCTAAAGGATACTCACGTCATGCGACAGAATGGTCAGATCTAGAGATGACACCAACATCCAAAAAGAGAAATCCCACTAGAAAATGTGCTTGAATTGCTCCTCACCCTGAAAGGCCACAGTAAAGGCTAGAGATAACACCTATAGCTGATAGCTACCCACCCTAGGATGAGAAGGGTCAACCATACCCGGGGACAAAGAAATAGTCTCTTCTGTAATCATCGGAGTGACCATTATGGAAGTAGAAGGACGGGAGACCATATGAATACAACTCGATAGAGATAATAGGAATGTCACATCAGGCATGCCAAAATTGGAACCGCTCCTATAATCCATGATGTCACAAACAAAGGATGGACAAAGTCAACGAGTGAAAATATAGGATGAACATGAACAACAGCGGTACCCGGACAAGAAGCACCAAAGAAGGAAAGGGATAACTTTCTCAAAATAGTAAACTCTTCTGCATTAAATAATGTTTGGTATGACATAAGGCAATTCATTTCCGACAGTTAATCGATCGACTAAATTGTTCCCCTCCTACCTTTGGCCGATTGGATAAACCTTTATATTTTCCAAAAATCCCATTTTCCAAAAACCTTAGTCGACCGCCTATGTGCGCACATTGATTTGCAATTAAGGTCCCGTGATTATTTGTCCTATCCTAAATATTCTCGGGGCATAAACCCTAGAAAAATAAACTTTTGAAACCTACACTAAAGTTTTTGGTGTCAGAAATACCAAAAACCAAAGTATATAGGGCCAAAATGAAAATAACCAAAAAAATAAAAATCCACTTAGTCTATTAAACTAACTAAAATCTGTGACCTTTGGACGATCGGCCAAAAGCCCTATCTATAATAGACAATTGAACAAAGTTTATAGTCAATAGGCTAAAGTTTCCTGAAAAAAATATTATCCAAATATATTCTCAATCATTGATAAAAAATCAACGACCACAATCCTTTAGCCGATCATCCATCCGATCCGTCAAAACCCTTATAAATAGAGGTTTTCGCCAACCTCAAAATAGATGCAAAACGGCCCAAAGCCCAACATTGATTTACTTTTCTAACGTTCTTAATCTCAAGTGACCGAGATACTCGAACTCATTTAAAAAAAGTCCCAAAGGGCTCGTACTTTGGAAAAGTCACTATTCCGAAAGGATATGCTCGTACTTCCACGGAGTTGCCCGAAAAATAGGTTCTACTCCTGAAAAGTCACATCTGAGAAATAAATACAATCAAACCTTTGCATAAATTCCCCAAAAGTCAACACTTCTATCCGAAGCTCTGCCTGATTGAAAAGCACCCCAAAGAGGGGCTTTCCTACAAGCAAAAAAATTATCTTTCGCTGTAAGGGTAAAGCACCACTTCCCAAATTTCGGGCCAACACCCTACATAGATATATTTTTCATAAAATGTAAGTACTTGTACCCTCTCTAACTCGACCCCTTCTTAGGGGATCGGGTATGCAATTTACATTATTTATATTTGTTTAAGCTTTGTTTCTAACCCATCAACTCCATTTATGTCGCGAATTAACATACTCATATGCTAAATTGATACAAATCAAATGCCATGATTCTAAAATACAAATATGAAGACATACTTTTCAAAACACGTTCTCATGAGAAAGACATTGAGTTGCATTCATAGTGAATCTTTGCAAGCAAGTCTAAAATCTGGCTACTCTCACCACTTCTCCGAGCTAACTAAGCTCGTCAAGGGGGTGGCACCCCAAATATGTGTTTTCATTTCAATACTTTTCAAACATTGGAATATGAACGTATCTTCATAACATAAAAATATATCAATCCAACACAAGTCAAAGGCTATATTAAGAACTAAGCTACATAAATACAACATTGTTATAGCTTGTATACCCGGTATCGCATTTTCTACACATGCAAATAAACTTCATTGAGTGAACTATGTTGGATTTAATTCCAAGTGTCCTTGGGTAAGTAGGTTCTATACCGAGCTAAACTCTTGAAGCCTAAGCCTCACAATATGTATTTTGGTGTATTATTTCCTTGGGATGCCTCCATGTCTAGTCATATGGCCCTAAATATTATATATTCCATTGGGTGAACTACATTGTCTTTGATTCAAAGTCTCCATGGGTATATAGGCAGTATACTAAGTAAAACTCGTGAAGCCTAAGACTCATAACATGTCTCTCAGCAGAGTAATTCCTACGGATGCCTCCATATCTAGACCTACACCCCATATATAATCCTACACCCCCTATATATTATCCAACCGGTTGTTGGAACTTCATTGCCTTTGATCCCATGTTCCATTGGGTATGTAAGCGCTATATCGAGATAAACACATGAACCCCAAGAGTTATAATATGTCTCTTCATATATTATCTACTAGGGACGCACCCATTCTCAGTCCTGAACTCCCCCGACATCTTTTGGTCCACCCCAATACCAGGTTGTAGTGTTATTCCATGCTTCTCAATAATAAAACATTACATCCTTCATGTAATTTTCCTGTTTCCTAACCCAATATGACACCCCGACTAATTAAATACCGGGTAGCTACTCCTTTATTAAATTAATTCAAAATGCCAAGTTGGCTCAGTTAATAGCATCACTGTCGAAATTTTTTTAATTTTACTAACCACCTAGTATTTAAAAAGTAAGTTGCCAAATTTTAATTAAAGTCTGATCAACATGCAACAAGTGTAATAAAGAAATAAGTAACACCATTCACCATACTGAAGTAAAACGAATAACCATCACCTAGTGTAAATAAAGTTTGGAGGAAAACTCCTCACTACAATCCCATACTGAAATAAATAATCGAATGCTAAAACAATACAAATCAAAGTCTGAAAACTGTACTGTAAAAGATGTCTCTAATAGAAATGGGCAACATGCCCTACAACTGATAGATAGTGACTCTGGAATCCAAAAGATAGAAGCGTCTACAAGCAAATCCCTGTAGCTTCCACAAACAGCTACAGCTCGTCACCTGAATGAGAATCCTATGCTTGGTGTCCCTGTGGCTGGGCACCTAAAATGATTTTACAAGAAAAAGATTTGAAAAGCGAACGGGTCAGAGCCCGAATGTGGAGTTATATTTTAAAAACCTGCAAGTGCTTTAAAAACATTTAAAACATTAAATGCAAAGTACATGTTAGGACGTGCACTCACATGATATTCTCACCTCTCGTCTAACTGTGCACTCCTAACGTAAGTACCCATCTAGAGTGATACAGACTACTAGCTACGTGACAACATATCTAGCTAGACTATCATAGGTCCTACCCTTATTACTCGGTTCTCTTAACATAATAACGCTCGTAATTAAGTAGGGGTTTAACGTAACTCAGATGTTCAATATGCAATATATATACTTATCAGTTAACCCGCTATATATCTCGAAGTAATACCGTAATTATATTCACAACATTAACATGAAGGTTCCCATTAATTAAGTGTATATTATTCACATCATAAATATACAATATAAGCACCCCGAGAACTAAGTTGTGGTGCACACATACTCTGCTATCCATCCCGGTACATCACGTACATAAGGATCACATATTCCGAATCTCTCAGGAATAGTCCAGATAACACAAATCACAAATAGTGGAGGCGAACACAGTCACATCACATAGGTCACGCACATACCTACGCTCCTACGATCAGCGGACTTATTAATATCCCAATAAGTCTTTCTATGACCTATGTTCATCGAGGTAACCAGTCTAAATCCGAGCAACACAAGGATTAGAGGGCCCTAAGCGAACGCAAACCTCCCGTGATAGCAAGTATGGTAGGTATGTCATACACACAATTCATATACCAATACTAAGTAAACACACGTCTTAGTAATACCGCAATTTAATCATAGTACGCATCGCATTCTCGTACTAACTTATAATTATCACAATTTATACTATTCTGGTTTGTAATTATACGCGCCATAATTCATCCTCACGTCGTAGTAGACACTCACGTCTCAACCCAAATGGTTCATTGAATATAACTCTCGTATATAATTTACTCCTCATAATAATCCAAAAGTCCCAAATCTATCCTTACATCATCAAGGAATGTTAACTCTACCCTCGAACCAGTTTATGGGACTCTAAAGATCAAAACAGTCCAAAAAGGACCAAACTGTCAACTCGTTAGAAGTCTCGTTCGAACGAGACTGTTCGAACGAGATTCCTCTGCCAACTCGTTAGAAGTCTCGTTCGAACGAGGCTGTTAGAACGAGATTCCAGTTCGTTCGAACGAACTATACCTTCTAACGATATCTCGTTCGAACGAGATATCGAACGAAATCCCTTTTCGTTAGCAGCGACTGGTCAACTCGTTAGAAGCTCGTTCGAACGAGTTCGTTCGAACGACCTGGGTAGGGGCTTCTAACGAGCTACCAGATTCGTCCCAGATTTTCTAAGTTACATTTCTCACCATTTTTAACACCTCAATCCTTCTCCAAAGTTCGTTCTAACAGAGTTTTAAGTCCTCTAATCATACTACAACATGCTAAGGTCTTATACTAACATCGTTTAATACATTAATGCATCCTAAGCATCATTAAATCACAAGATTTTATACTTTTCCCCAATTTTATCAAGAACATGAGCCCTAGATTTATATCATCATCAAATCCCAGAATTTAATCCGTTTTAATTTCTTCTAGTCACAATTATCATGAGAGAAATCATCTACCTATCATTCTACATGCAATTCTCTCCAAAATTTTCAAGTTCTAAACTCCAAACTACATGGGTTTTCATTCATCTTTCAAGAACAATTAAAATCCTCAATTTCTAACATGGAAGAGACATTCTCTGAAATTAAATGGAATAAAGTCACTTGCCTTGATTGTCTCTGAGTTTGGTGTAGGTTTGGTAGAACTTTTCTGCAGAATTTCTTCTCTCCAAGCTTCCTCTCCAATGGTGGCTTAAGGTGGCTAGGGTTTTGATTTGGGAACTTGGAAAACTCTTCTAATAACCTACGTAGCCTTCTAGGTTAATATGGTTTGGTTAATGGGCTTAGTGGGTTTAATCCACATCAGATTTACATCTCTAATTTTCGTCACTTTTAATTCCTCAAAATGTAAAATTACCAAAATACCCTTTAAGTTGCCGGTATGGCCTAAAAATACCCCGGAATCCAAACTACACCCCCGGGTAGTGTTTTCTGACTATCTCGACCCTTCCGGACGCGTTGGCGCACTCAAAACGACCATACGGTTTATAGATTTTAAATTCACTTTATATAATCAAAATATTACACCGTGACGCGGCGGTCCCACGCGTCTCAACAAAATTTCTAAAATGCCGTATATAAATCTCACGATAACTTTTATAATACCAAATACATATATCAAAACATGTATGCACATAATCAAATACCAACTCGCATCTCGTTAGTATTTATAACCCGGATTAATTTCCAATTAATACGCATTTAATTAATTAATCCCAAAAATAAATATAGCCAAAAGTACGGGGTATTACATACTTCCCCCTAATAACTGAATTTCGTCCCGAAATTCGAAACTAGAAAGTACCTGCTAAAAAATAGCTCTGGATAACGTTCGCGCATCTCATCCTCGCACTCCCATGTGGACTCCTCGACATTGTGATGTTTCCACTGAACACGCACTAACGGAACTATCTTTGACCGCAGTTTCCTCTCGCTTCGGTCCAAAATAGCAATCGGCCCCTCCTCGTAGGAGCTATCCGGCTGGAGATCGATGTCCTCCACAGCAATGTGAGAATGAGCTAAATCATCTCTGAGATATTTCCTTAGCGAGGAAATATGAAAGACATCGTGAATCCGATGTAAATGTTCCGGTAACCCAAGTCTATACGCAATCGGTCCGATCCGCTCAATAATAGGAAACGGCCCCTCATACCTTGGTGCCAACTTCCCCTTCTTCCCGAAACGCATGATCCCCTTCATAGGAGATACCCTGAGCAAAACCAGGTCCCCCACTTGGAACTCCCTGAAAAACCTCTTCGCATCAGCATAACTCTTCTACATGTCTTGAGCTACCCAAATGCGACTCCGAATCAACTCAATCCTTGCCGAAGTATCCTGAATCACTTCTGGCCCAAGCAGTTTGTTGTCCCCCACCTCTAACCAACATGCTGGGGAACGACAAGGTCTACCGTACAATGCCTCAAATGGAGCCATGCCAATAGTGAACTGATAGGAGTTGTTGTAAGCAAACTCCACCAGTGGAAGGTACTGCTCCCATCCACCACCAAAGTCAATAATGCACATGCGTAGCATGTCCTCCAACATCTGATTGGTGCGCTCTGTCTGCCCATCGGTTTGCGGATGATAAGCTGTACTCAACCGCAATTCCGTGCCCATGGCCTCCTGGAAACTTTCCCAAAACCGCGAAACAAATATCTTGTCTCTGTCAAACACGATATTTAAGGGTACACCGTGAAGTCTCACAATCTCTGAAATGAAGAGCTGGGCATACTGTCCCATAGTGTAATCAGTCCTAACGGGTAAAAAGTGAGCGACCTTGGACAATCTGTCCACAATTACCCAAACGGAGTCGTGACCCCTCTGAGACGTAGGCAACCCCATAATAAAGTCCATGGATATGCTCTCCCACATCCACACCGGGACCTTCAATGGCTGTAGCAATCCTGCCGGTCTCTGGTGATCCACTTTTACAAGCTGACAAGTGGCGCATTTCGAAACAAACTCAGCGATATCTCTCTTCATACCACTCCACCAATACTGCCTTCTCATGTCTTGGTACATTTTGTCCCCTCCGGGATGTACCGCGAACCGTGAGCCGTGAGATTCTGCCATCACATCGTGCCGCAATTCCTCCCCTTCTGGAACCACTAATCTCCCATTGAAGCGTAATCCCCCGTCTGAGCTAACGGTATAGGACTCGGCTCCCTCTGCTAGTAATCGAACTATCTGCTCCTGATAGAACGAGTCATTGGCCTGTGCCCGTACTACCTTCGTGACAATCTGTGGTGTAACGGTCATCACAGACATGAAAGATCAGGCCACTGCATCCTAGTGTCCCAATTCCTTCCACTTAGCCTTCCACACCTCTGCCACCTCATTTGCTGGCCTACGGCTCAACGCGTCTGCTACCACGTTAGCCTTACCCGGGTGATACTGGATGTCGAACTGGTAGTCTTTCACAAACTCAAGCCACCTACGCTGTCGCATATTCAACTCCTTCTGTGTGAATAGGTACTGTAGGGACTTGTGGTCCGTGAAAAGTTAGAACTTCTCCCCCAGAAGATAGTGCCTCCAAATTCGTAGGGCAAATACCACTGCTGCCAACTCCAAATCATGCGTGGGGTAATTCTTCTCATGAGGCTTAAGCTTATGGGAAGCATAAGCTATGGCTTGTCTCTCCTGCTGTAATACACCTCCCAGTCCTTACAAAGACGCATCGGTGTAAACCAAATACTCAACTCCCGATCTCGGCAATGCTAACACAGGTGCTGAGGTCAATTTGTCCTTCAATTCATCGAATGCCAACTGACAGGCATCACTCCAGATGAATGGCACATTCTTACGAGTCAGATGTGTCAAAGGACCTTCTATCTCTGAGAAGCCCCGAATAAACCTCCTGTAGTATCCTGCTAGACCCAAGAAACTACGAATCTCAGTCGGTGTCGTGGGCTGTCCCCACTCCCTCACCGCTGATACTTTCCCCGGATCAACAGATATTCCCCGGTCGGAAATGATATGCCCCAAAAACTGGACTTCCTTCAGCCAAAACCCGCACTTCTCATATTTTGCATACAACTCGTTCTGACGAAGTGTCTGCAAAACCTTCCTCAAATGCTCGGCGTGCTCCTCCTCTGTCTGGGAGTAAACCAGAATGTCATCAATGAAGACAATGACAAACTGATCTAGGAAATCCGTGAACACTCTGTTCATCAAGTCCATAAACACAGCTGGAACGTTGGTCAAACCGAAAGGCATAACTCGAAACTCGTAAGAACCATATCTCAATAAGAACGCGGTCTTCGAGACATCCTCCTCCCCGATACGCAACTGATGGTATCCCGATCTCAAATCAATCTTCGAGAAGAAAGAAGCTCCTCTCAACTGGTCGAATAAGTCATCGATTCGAGGCAACGGATACTTATTCCGTATCGTGACCTTATTCAACTCTCGGTAGTCCACACACAATCTCAGTGAACCGTCCCTCTTCTTCACAAACAAAATCGAAGCGCCCCAAGGTGAGGTACTCCTGCGAATAAAGCCCTGGCCTAACAACTGCTCTATCTGATCCCGTAACTCCCTCATCTCAGCTGGAGCCATACGGTACGGTGCACGTGGTATAGGTCTCGTACCCGGTTGCAAATCTATAACAAAGTCTATCTCTCGACTGGGTGGTAAGCCTGGTATCTCCTGAAACACATCC
Source organism: Sambucus nigra (assembly GCA_949130495.1). Lineage (NCBI taxonomy): Eukaryota > Viridiplantae > Streptophyta > Magnoliopsida > Dipsacales > Adoxaceae > Sambucus > Sambucus nigra. The sequence goes on from OX422216.1 coordinate 372,683,167, forward strand.
GAATACTCCCTGACTACTGGGATAGAATCTAAAGGAATCACTACCTCCTTAGAGGTATCCTCCTCGATGTAATACAGATGAGCGGTCGATCCTCCCTCTGGGTGAGGCATCGCCACTACAAACATCTTTTGCCCCGGAATGGCAAAAATAATGCTCCCGCTGAAGCAATCAATCATGGCCCTATATGCTACGAGCCAATCCATACCGATGATCACATCGTGAACATGCATATCTAACACTAAAATGTCTGCAGGTAATACCAAACCACCAATCTCTACCCCCACTCCCCGGCATATAAAGAAAATAAGTGACCCACTCCCCAATGGTGAGTCGACACACGTCACTGTGCTCTCTGCCGTAGCTAACAATCTTAAAGCTTTCGCGAAGTGTGTAGCTATAAAACAGTGTGTAGCACCCGTATTAAATAATACCCGACCCATAGTGCCATGGATAGGAAACGTACCCTCGATCGCGGGCGGTGCCTGTGGAACTGCAGCCTGGTGGACGTTGTAGACACGTCCATACTGTAGCTGCCCCTGCTGAACTGGGACTGCTGGAATGGGTGGCAATGCTACCATCTGTGGCGGTGCGGGAAGAGCGGCGGGAAACATAGGCCTCTGTGGCTCCTGGCGAGCACCCTGCTGCTGCTGCTGTGGGGCCCTGCCCCTATCAGGACAATCCTGTCACTTATGGCCAGTCTTGCCACAAACAAAGCACTTCCCTGGGAAGTTCCCTCCTCTCTGCCCCTGCTGTCCCCAGCCCTGGTGGCCGTTTGGACCCTGACGGCCCTGACGGAAACCTCCCTGTCCCTGTCTGTAATTCCCTGACTGGAACCTTTTATTATCCCCCTGCTAGGAGCCCTGCTCATTCTGTCTCTGCCCCTGACCAGATTGTGCCCCGCTGGCACCATGTCCTCCAGTCCTGCCCTAATGGCTAGACTGCCCCGACCTCTTACCCTCGGCCATATGAAAATGGTGGTCCTGGTAGTGCAACAGTGCAGCGTTAACCACGTCAGAATAAGTGGCCAACGATAGGTTCCCTAGAAGATGCTGACGGATCCTCCAAGTCAACCCGTCCGTGAACTTCTCAATCTTCTTCTTCTCTGTTGGTATCTCGTCTGGAACGATGTTCAACAGATTAGTGAACTCGGCCTCATACTCGACCACTGTCTTACCTTCCTGCTTCAAACTCATCAATCTCCTCCTCATTTCCGTATGAACAACTGACGGAAAGTACTTGCGGTCGAACCGCACCCAGAACTCCTGAATCGTGAGAGTATCCCTCTCCTCCATGGTGGTAATAGACTCCCACCACTGTAGTGCAGATCCAACTAGCTTGAAAGTAGCTAGTACCTGCTTCTGAACATTCGTGCACTCATACATCCTCAAGTGCCTCTGCATGTCCTTCCTCCATTGGCTCGAGACTACCACATCTGAGCTACCTGCAAACTCTAGCGGATGCGCTTTCTGAAAAGCGTCACGTACACGTTCCCAAGCAGACGGGAATGCATTAGCCTGTACTGGCGCGGCAATCGGCGCCTGAGGTGGTGCCTGCTGAACAATGGCAATGGCGGCATTTACCGCTTAGGCTACTATAGCTGCAACCTCAGCGGCGTTCATCATGCCCTGAACTGGAGCGGGCTGGGGTTCGGGCGTTGCATCCCTGGGAACTCGTCGTGCACGTCGTGGAGGCATCTGAAATAAGAACAAAGTTTATAAGTTCGCTGTTTATAAACTTAATATAGCTGAAGAACGAATCTTACGCAAAAGAGTACAACAGTCCTAAAATATAGGGCTCTATATCAAAGAAACGTAGCGGAAACATGATAAGCCGTCAGATCCTAAAGGACACTAGAACCTGATGCTCTGATACCACCTGTGACACCCCGACTAATTAAATACCGGGTAGCTACTCCTTTATTAAATTAATTCAAATTGCCAAGTTGGCTCAGTTAATAGCATCACTGTCGAAAACATTTTAATTTTACTAACCACCTAGTATTTAAAAAGTAAGTTGCCAAATTTTAATTAAAGTCTGATCAACATGAAACAAGTGTAATAAAGAAATAAGTAACACCATTCACCATACTGAAGTAAAACGAATAACCATCACCTAGTGTAAATAAATTCTGGAGGAAAACTCCTCACTACAATCCCATACTGAAGTAAATAATCGAATGCTAAAACAATACAAATCAAAGTCTGAAAACTGTACTATAATAGATGTCTCTAATAGAAATGGGCAACATGCCCTACAACTGATAGATAGTGACTCTGGAATCCAAAAGATAGAAGCGTCTACAAGCAAATACCTGTAGCTTCCACAAACAGCTACAGCTCGTCACCTGAATGAGAATCCTATGCTTGGTGTCCCTGTGGCTGGGCACCTAAAATGGTTTTACAAGAAAAAGATTTGAAAAGAAAACGGGTCAGAGCCCGAATGTGGAGTTATATTTTAAAAACCTGCAAGTGCTTTAAAAACATTTAAAACATTAAATGCAAAGTACATGTTAGGACGTGCACTCACATGATATTCTCACCTCTCGTCTAACTGTGCACTCCTAACATAAGTACCCATCTAGAGTGATACAGACTACTAGCTACGTGACAACATATCTAGCTAGACTATCATAGGTCCTACCCTTATTACTCGGTTCTCTTAACATAATAATGCTCGTAATTAAGTAGGGGTTTAACGTAACTCAGATGTTCAATATGCAATATATATACTTATCAGTTAACCCGCTATATATCTCGAAGTAATACCGTAATTATATTCACAACATTAACATGAAGGTTCCCATTAATTAAGTGTATATTATTCACATCATAAATATACAATATAAGCACCCCGAGAACTAAGCTGTGGTGCACACATACTCTGCTATCCATCCCGGTACATCACGTACATAAGGATCACATATTCCGAATCTCTCAGGAATAGTCCAAATAACACAAATCACAAATAGTGGAGGCGAACACAGTCAAATCACATAGGTCACGCACATACCTACGCTCCTACGATCAGCGGACTTATTAATATCCCAATAAGTCTTTCTATGACCTATGTTCATCGAGGTAACCAGTCTAAATCCGGGCAACACAAGGATTAGAGGGACCTAAGCGAACGCAAACCTCCCGTGATAGCAAGTATGGTAGGTATGTCATACACACAATTCATATACCAATACTAAGTAAACACACGTCTTCGTAATACCGTAGTTTAATCGTAGTACGTATCGCATTCTCATACTAACTTATAATTATCACAATTTATACTATTCCGGTTTGTAATTATACGCGCCATAATTCATCCTCACGTCATAGTAGACACTCACGTCTCAACCCAAATGGTTCATTGAATATAACTCTCGTATATAATTTACTCCTCATAATAATCCAAAAGTCCCAAATCTATCCTTACATCATCAAGGAATGTTAACTCTACCCTCGAACCAGTTTACGGGACTCTAATGATCAAAATAGTCCAAAAAGGACCAAACTGTCAACTCGTTAGAAGTCTCGTTCGAACGAGACTGTTCGAACGAGATTCCTCTGCCAACTCGTTAGAAGTCTCGTTCGAACGAGGCTGTTCGAACGAGATTCCAGTTCGTTCGAACGAACTGTACCTTCTAACGATATCTCGTTCGAACGAGATATCGAACGAAATCCCTTTTCGTTAGCAGCGACTGGTCAACTCGTTAGAAGCTCGTTCAAACGAGTTCGTTCGAACGACCTGGGTAGGGGCTTCTAACGAGCTACCAGATTCGTCCCAGATTTTCTAAGTTACGTTTCTCACCATTTTTAACACCTCAATCCTTCTCCAAAGTTCATTCTAACAGAGTTTTAAGTCCTCTAATCATACTACAACATGCTAAGGTCTTATACTAACATCGTTTAATACATTAATGCATCCTAAGCATCATTAAATCACAAGATTTTATACTTTTCCCCAATTTTATCAAGAACATGAGCCCTAGATTTATATCATCATCAAATCCCAGAATTTAATCCGTTTTAATTTCTTCTAGTCACAATTATCATGAGAGAAATCATCTACCTATCATTCTACATGCAATTCTCTCCAAAATTTTCAAGTTCTAAACTCCAAACTACATGGGTTTTCATTCATCTTTCAAGAACAATTAAAATCCTCAATTTCTAACATGGAAGAGACATTCTCTGAAATTAAATGGAATAAAGTCACTTGCCTTGATTGTCTCTAAGTTTGGTGTAGGTTTGGTAGAACTTTTCTGCAGAATTTCTTCTCTCCAAGCTTCCTCTCCAATGGTGGCTTAAGGTGGCTAGGGTTTTGATTTGGGAACTTGGAAAACTCTTCTAATAACCTACGTAGCCTTCTAGGTTAATATGGTTTGGTTAATGGGCTTAGTGGGTTTAATCCACATCAGATTTACATCTCTAATTTTCGTCACCGTCCATAGCTCGCTCAGGGCCCCCAACACAATATATACACTTGAACATTTTTTGTTGTTTAGTATTTACTACTTATCTTTTATGTATTACTAACACCTATACTTTACAAACTTTATTCAATATCCAAGTTTAAGAACCATTTTCATCATTTAGTGTTCGTTTAAAGTTTGGTATAATAAAGTTACCTTAAAAATGTTTAACAATATTTTATATATTTTCTTTCAATTTAAAGTCTCATTTTTTTGGTTTAACATTATCTTGAAGTTATTAACACAATAATTTCACCTTAAAATGTCATCTTACCGTGTTACTCTTTAGTCCAAAATTACAACAAGTCACCTTGTGACTCTTTTACACACACTAATTATTTTAGTGTCTAAAAATAATTAAATGTAGACCAAAAATTTTTAGTCACGAAATAACACAAAATTTATGTAATAATGGCATCCAAGTGTAATTCCTTTACGAAACAACTCACTTTGTACCCCGTAGTCCACTTTTACTTAAAAATCCACTTGAAGTTTCCCATTTTTAAGTTATTATACAATTTGTTAAAAATGGCAATATACACAATACTCTTGGGGAAAAACCTTTATATTTCTAAACAATACATTCTACTTTACATTACATAATGTTCACCCATTAATTTGATTTTTATCAATTTTTATGCATAAATACTAACATTCATCATGCCCACTTTTACTCATATTTTTTACCAAATTTATTTAAGGACATTAAACCTTGTTTCTTAACCATTATTGACATAAAGTAGCATCATTTTTGTGTAGGATAATTTTTGAAATTATTAGTGCCAAAAATTCATTCATAATATCCGTTTGGCACACATCCAAGTAACTTTCATGTTTAATCGAAGAAAGTTTGAGTTATATATTCATGAAATCCATTTAAAAAATATTTTAACCATAAATTTAAATGTAAACCTATATTTTATACTCAAATATTTTCAAGTAAAACCAATCACTTTTCTTTGTTGAAACCCCTTGCTTAACATAACACAACATTCTTAAAATGTTCAATATATTTTCTGAAAATTTAACATCTTTAAAACCTTTTTTAAACCCATTTTAACTTACATGAATATATGAAATCCTACTATATTCAACTAGAATGGTACCACGCTTAAATCATATATATACCAACACACGAAGTCGTAATACTTAAAACTTGAATAAAATAGCATACATAGTAAGAAAGGTTTTTACTTACCTTAAAGAAGGTTTAATAATCGTCGAAATGACTATGATGAGAATAAACCCCCAACCTCCCAAGGTGGCCTCGAGGGGGTTATCAAACTTCCTCTAGCTTTATCCTTCTTTGCTCCAAAACCCATCGTCTTCCTACTTTTGAACTCCATGAAAGTCCCTTTCTTTGAACACCCACTTTAACTTCACCCCCAAACAACAACATAAAACCCACAATGACTTCAAATAAACTTTGATAATGGAATAGAAGAACTTGAGGTATAACAAGGCTGAAATGGATGGGATGAATGTTGTGGAATAAGTTCTTAAAATGGAGGATAAGAGAGAGGTAATGGGGATGAATTTTCTGTAGAGAAAATAGTGGAAGCTGAGTTATATGTCTCCCTGCCTCCCTTACAACCCACAAAATTTAAATTTATTAAACACATAGACACTTAAGGAATGGTTCTTACTACCAAATATGGTTAGAAGATAGAGTTTTCATTTGATCTCCTTCCAAAGCTCGACAATAAATCCATCCAAACCAACCAAAAATTGACAACACAATAAAAGAGATAACCTTGTTGCCTCTGTTGCTTCAAATCGATCCAAAATTCATTATTTTGAATTTCTTTATTAAGACTCCACTATCTATAAATTTTATATTTTAACCCTTGAATCCTTATGGGTTGAATATGTAAGTTCTTATTTTACTTATTTGAAGTCGTTACACACACTGCATAAATTTGGTTACCATGGACTTAATAAAATCAACGAATTACCCTTTAAAATTGATTTAATAAAAAGTTCGTGTATTACATTCTTCTCTCCTTAGAAAATTTTGTCCTCGAAATTTTCCATTCTCTTTAACATAAGAAACTTTAATCTTCATGCCAAACTTCAATCGTCATAATTCCGATTTGAGCATTATGACCTTAGAATTATTTTAACCTCTTGAGTCTCCTCAGTATGCTAAACACTACATATAGACACCATGATGACTTAGATAATTTATACCACTTTTCTAGGCTCAACATTAAGTGGAAATAACCACTATCGGATATAATCTGAATGTTCACTAAAAGTACCACTCAAGTTGTTTAATACAAGATTAAACTATCTAAATGGCTCCGAACAGTTTGTTGAAGAAACTCTTTTCTTAAAACCAATTTTAAACACAAGATGTGTAAAACAGTTATGAACGAGTAATTTCAGTTATAGGTTTACCATTTTTGAAAAACAAAACTTTAAGAAAAATTAACCAACACAACTTTAAGAAAGAAATGAAAGTAAAAGGAAGTGTACATAAGAAATTTTAACGTGGTAAAACCCCACCCAATTGGGGAAACATCCACAGTGACCTCTACGCCACAAAAGTAAAAATCCACTAAAAATGAGTAACAAATTAAAAGCTATATAACAATCAAGACACACAATCAAACCTAATATAAGTTCAGAAATGTACTAACTCCTCTGGCATTTTTTGTCTTCTCCTAAGGTTGTAATATTGCTAATGTTCTCCCAACTTCGTAACTTTACTCCTTTTAGCTTTACGTCGACTCTAAAAGTCCAATATCTCAACCCCAACACTTTTCAGTGTAGTAGTGTGAAGGTGTATGTGGTGTGGTGCTCTAAACTCATGCATGCAACTCCCACACACTTAATTACAGACAATATGAGTTATTAAATTACAAACATATCTCTCTAGATGCAAGGATTTCTAAAATAAACTTAATCAAATAATTCAGACTTTGGATCTTTTAAATAACCACAGATCAAGAAGGAATATTGCTATACAAACTAGACAAGATCCTATACACTTTCTTTATTTTAAAATATTAACTATTGAAAGTGAAATCCACAATCAAGATCTCAAAACTAGATCTAAGTCTGACAGTTTGAGTAAGTTGAAATCAGAAAGGGTATTTTTAGTTTAGGGTTTGAAAATGACATTTATATTGAAAATAACCAACAAAGAATAGATTTCTCGAAATAAGATATCAGATTTAGGAAAATAACTAAGTGATCTATATCACAGAAATCAAATCTCAGATTTCTATACGAAGAAATAGAGACTTAATCAACGTGATTAAGTTGGCAAAGAGACATGAGATAATAGAAGAAAAACTTATCAAATCACGAACTATAAACACTTAGAAAAATATTTTCTTGTTCTTATTTGGTCTGAAGTTTGAGTTAGGGTTTGTAAAACCTTTTTGAACTCTCTCTCCCTCTCTAACGCTTTTCTCTCTCTTCTCTCTTTTTTATCTCAAAGGATAAAATGACCAAAAATTACAAAATTGAAGACGAAGTCTCCTTACATACTGAGAGAAGAAGGATCTGGAAGATCGAGGAAAATAAACGGTCAGTATTGATTTGAAGTCAATCAAATGGCTACCAAGCCACCACATTTAAAACATATTTGATTGGTTCAAAATCAAACACGGGGATTATAAGAAAACACATGCAGATCATTGATTAGAATGATCCAATGGTGCACAGTGAGTATTAAGAGTGTGAGAGGAAGAAAATACACATCTACCCATTATATAGGCAACACGTGTAAGGCTGCGATGTAATGAAAAATGCATGTTTTAGAATTCTCAGAAATACAAATTGCACCCATAATATTCTCTAGCGCTTTCGATTTCTATGCAACCAGATTTTATGATATAAACATAAATTATAAATCGACCCCAAAGGTTTTAAAATCCATTATTTTAATTTCCAAAAAATCACTTTTAATTCTAAGAAATTATTTAAAAATTCCTCAAAATAGTAGAAAATCAATTTCAAGGGAATTAACTCACACGGAACTAATTATAGCATGATATGATGTATGTATGCAGTCCTAGTGTGTAGTGTTGGGGAGAAACCTTTAAGAACTTATAGGGGCATCAATTTAAGTCTGAGGTTTCTTTGGTAACTAGGGATGGGACTTAAATTTTGTCATAATTTCCAGACTAGATGAGCACTTATATATTGTAAACTTAAATAAGTCAAAGATATAGGGTGCTTCAATCTCCCCCTTTGGAAATATGAGACAAAATCTCCTTTGAGTCAACGAGGACTCATAGTGATACAAAAGAAATAAGAAAAATCATATTCCTATACAAAGATTCCATCTACCCAATATCGTAGAACGATAAAATTACATAACTCACCTAAATACAAATCAATACCCCAACAAAATTCTGTTAGAAACCACGGTACTGATTCCTAAAAATAAGATAACTAAGATCAAGCTTTTTAGTTGAGAATATACAACAATGTCTAAGAGGAGTCAAATTTCTCCCCCATTTAATCTGAAATGGACAAAGGGTAAAGAAAAATAGTCAAAAATCATATAATATCATTCTGCAAAAATCATGCTAATTGACTTGTGTAAAGACTCAAAACGCGCATTATCTAATGGTTTAGTGAATAGATCAGCTAATTGCAATTCATTAGGCAAATAATCAACTTCTAACTCCTTAGATTCAACTAACTCGAATATGAAATGATATTTGATTTTATTATGTTTAGTACGAGAGTGTTGAATAGGATTTTTATAAGTATTAATAGCGCTTTGATTGTCACAATAGAGATGTAACTTATCTTTATTGATACCATAATATTTTAGCTTTTTTTTAAGATAAAGTAATTGAGAACAACAACTTCCTGCTACAATATATTCGGATTTGGTAGTAGACAAGAAAGTGCAGCTTCGTTTCTTACTACTACATCCTACTGAGTTGTTACCGATGTAGTGACATGCTCCTGAAGTACTCTTACTATCATCGATACTCCCAACCCAATCAGCATCGGTTTAGACGGCTATAGTACTAGAGGTGTCTTTAGTGTACCAAAGTCCTAAGTTTAGAGTGCCTTTGATGTGTTTGAATATTCTTTTAATGCACAAAAGGTGACTCTCTTTAGGATTATTTTGATATCGGGCACACACACAGACAGAGTACATGATGTCAAGATGGGAGGAAGTACGATAATGTAAGCTTCCTATCATACTACGATACAAGGTGGTATCAATAGATTTTCCATTCTCATCTTTAGAAAGTTTGACAGTGGTACTCATAGGAGTCCTAGCGTCTTTAGCTATTTCTATGACAAACTTCTTAACAATCTCTGATGCGTATTTAGATTGCGAAAGAATAATCCTTTTAAATTTTGTTTAACTTGGAGTCCTAAAAAGAATTGTAACTCCCCCATAAGTGACATTTGGAGTTCTTTGTGCATAATGTCAGAGAAGGTCTTAACTTTTGAAGAGGAAGTGGAACAAAAAATGATATCGTCAACATACACTTGAAAAATAGTAATGTTGTTGTCAAAATGTTTGACAAACAAGTTTTAGTTATTTCCTCCTCTCCTAAATCCATTATCTAAAATAAAGGTGGATAAATTCTCATACCAAGCTCTAGGAGCTTGTTTTAACGTATAAAGAGCTTTTTTAAGATGATAAACATAATTTTGGTGATGAGGGTCAATAAACCCTTTGGGTTGTTCTCCCTAGGTCTCCTTAGTTAAAATTCCGTTAAGGAAGGTTAACTTGACAACCATTTGATATAAAGTGAAATGTAAATGACAAGCTATGGAAAAAAGTAAACGAATAAATTCAAGGCGAGTGACAGGAGAAAACGTTTCCTCGAAATCTATCCCTTCAATCTGAGAGTAGCCCTAGGAAAATAAACTAACTTTATTCCTAATAATCATCCCAGACTCATCTGTCCTGTTTTTAAAAATCCAACGTGTGCCAATAACCTTTTATTTTCAAGGCTGGGGATAAGATACCAAACATCATGAATTACAAATTGAAGAAGTTCTTCCTACATAGCACTTATCCATAAAGTGTCATTCAAGGATTCATTTACATTTTTGGGCTCAATAAGAGACACAAAACATGCAAAATGAGCAATGATATGAATTTGAGATCTTGTATGAACAGGCTCAGTAGGATTACCAACAACACTATCTAAAGGATGATCTTTGGAAACCAAATTAGGTCACATCAGGGGTCTTAGTTGGTAAAGATTCAAGTATGTCTGGAGAGTCATAATTTAAAATGTTTTCAAACTCATCCACGATAATTGATTCTTTGGTTTTACTTTCTACATTGGTGTCACTTACAACCACATTAATGAATTTCGTCATGGTTTTGGTACAAACATTGTACATACGATAGGATCTACTATTCAGAGAATATCCTAAAAAGATGGCTTTATCACCTCTGTTTCGAATTTAGACATATGTTCTATGTCTTTACACACATAACAGGTACTACCAAAGGTTCTAAAGTATTTTAGGTTAGGTTTCTTTCCATACCAAAGCTCATAGGATGTTTTTTTGGTATTCTTCCTTAAGTAAATGCAATTGATTATATGATAGGCTATACAAATGGATTATACCCAAAAATATTTTTATAGTTTTTTTGTATGATTCATCACACGGGACATTTCTTGAAGAGTGCGATTTTTACGCTCAGCAATCCCATTTTGTCGAGGTGTATTAAGAGCACTAAATTCATGTTTGTAGCCATTATAGTCACAACATTCTATGATACCTGAATCTACAAATTCTCCTCCTCTATTACTACAGATTCTATCTACTTGGGTGTCCTTTTTGTTTTCTATACGAACTAGGATTTTCAAAAACTTTTGAAAGGTATTTGATTTACGTTTTGAGAAGGCAACCCAGGTAAATTGAGTGAAATCATCAACCATAACAAGGATGTAACTGTTGCCACAAAGACTAACAATACGAGAGGGACCCATTAGGTCTATATGGATGAGTTCTAGAGGTTTAGAGGATAAAACTTCTTTAACTTTCTTATGGGGAGCCTTGACAATGTTTCCTTCTTGACATGGACCACAAATAATATTTGAAATTGGTTTGATTTTTGGAAGACCTCTAACTAACTCCTGGGGGCATAATTTTCCAAGGTTATCATAGTTAATGTGACCCAACCTATTATGTCATATCTCATTGTCATCCATTCTGGCAATGTTATAGACCTATGTACTTGGATTAACTGTCTAACCATTATCTGGAGTATGGAGTCCTGTAATAATGTAGTCACCTTTTTCATTTAAAATTTTATAATTGTTCTTTGAAAAAGTGATAGTATGGTTTGAGTCACAGAATTCTGATATACTTAGTAAATTGGCTTTAAGTCATTTTACTAAGAGAAAATTCTCAAGAATGGGTAATCCTTCTTCATGAAGCGTTCCTTTACCAATGATTTGGGCTGATACTCCATCTCCAAATAAGACTTTTCCTCCAGAGAAGTTAGTTTATTTGGATTTGTGGATTGAGTTTTAGATGAGCATGAAGGGCCATAAGAGTGTTTATATTTTGGTTTTGTGCTGCAATACCCAAAGGGGAAGATTTTCAAGGATAAGTTTTTATAATATAGTCAATTTGTATGTATTTTGATTTTATTACGTGTTTGGACAAAAATATTTAAGTCATAGGTTAGTACTTTAGTGTATTGACCTTTTAAGCATATAAGGTGATTTTTTTGAGACTTAGTGGGTAAGTTAGAAGATCAATATCATCGTGTCATGTTTTATACGCACTTCCATCTCCATGTTCTGAGGATCTCAAAGGTATAAATGTATAATTACTTTCATCCCTGGGGATTTTATATTTGGGTATAAGGATTTTATAAATTTATTTTAAAATGTTTTAAAATGATATTATACTTTTTATATTTTTTAGAAGAAAAATATTTTTTCTTGATGTTGTTAGAACAAAATTATGAATGTTGTTCAAACAAGATATGGTACCATGTTAGAACAGGTTTCGAATAAATTTTAACGAACCAACTTCAGTAATGGATGGAGTCTTTTTTGATATCTCATCGGATACGTGTTCGAAAAAGAAGCTATACTTTGTTCGAACGAGGTCCAATGTCATTCGAACAAGACTGCTATTTTTTTGAGAATTCAAGATTTTTCAAATTCCTTTTCACCCTCTTCTCATTTTTTGAAAATCTCCTATATATAGGAGTGTAGAGCAATAATTTTATTGGAGATAAAAACTATACTTTGAGTTCCGAAGCTCATAGAAAAGCTCTCCAAAACCCTAGTTTATACCCAGTATGTTTAGGATCCAAGTTTCCATTCATATATGCTTTGAAGATCCAATTTTGGGCACCAAGGTTCATCCTCCACATCTCTGTGACAATCCATTCATACGACGCACTCGGAATTTAGTGTTTACACATGGTGGACTAAGTGGTGTGGTATTTCGATAAAGAAATGGTGGATTCCATTGTTCAATCCGTAGATGGTTGTCGAGCTTTTCGGTGGATACCGAGACATGTGTGGACTCACACGTTGTAGAAGTTGCATGGGTGGACTCATACATTGTCCTGTAGAGGAGGGGTTGAATATTAAAGATGCATCAAGGCTTGGTAGGAATACGAGTCGTTGTGTAAGTATTTTGTGTGTCTCATGTAATTCCATATCATAGTGAATTTTCGTGGCTGGGCCATCCTTTGTTTTTCCTATTTGGGTTTTCCTCGCACATTTGGCATTGTGCTTGATTTACTTTATTTAATTATGTACTCCCCTAGATGCGTGTTGAGGTTAAGATAAAATTGATTAATCCGTTTAATCATAACTTTTTAAAAACTGATGTTAAGTTTACCCTGGGTTAAATCACTATATGTTTAATTGAATTTAAGATTGAAAATTTTGAAGATAGTTGGTTTCTTTGGTTTTCACCTTTTCCATATTAGAACCCCTCAGGCCAATAACACTTTTTAGAAAATGATAAAATGGGATAATTAAATTATCATTCCACCCCTAAACTAGGAAACTTAATCGACAGACATTGAACCTCATCTTGTTAGTTATGGACTCAACTTTGTGCAATCAAATCTAATAACATACCCTTACGATACCTACTAAAACCCTAGCTTGGCAACATATATCTTGGCCCGAGTGGTCAGCCTTTGAAAAGTTAAACTAAGAATTATGAACCTTATGCAAAAATGTGAGTGTGCCTCTGATAGGAAGTCGTGAGGATAAACTTCCTCCTAATAAGAAAACTTATCCCTTTCATTCAATCTAACGAGCACTAAGGTTAATTAGTCAATTGATGAATGTTGACAACATCCTCAAATGCCAGCCCTAAAATCTCCATTTGGTCAACACAACATCATGTGATTCGGTATCACTCTTGACAAAAATATAATCGATTGAACATACATAGTTCCTTAACAACCTTAGAACCTAAGTAATCGATATCCAAGAACCTCTCCTACTATGATGATCATCTTTATGTTGCATTATTTATGCATTTCCCAAACCCTACCAAGCACGTGGGCCATGCTAATAATCCACCCATGCTCTTGTCGGGATCTACCAAATAATGATTTAACATGCATACATCGAGAGAAGAATTATGCCTACCAACCATTCTCGGGTGTTATTCTAATACACCAATGCGATATTTTCAAGCCTTAATTATCTAATTACCTATAAAGTTCATTTACAATATTCCTTTCCATATTAATAACCTTGCCACTCAAATTAATCGCATTCAGACTAACACTAAACCCAAGATATTGCCAACATTTTACGCAAATGAATATCATTAAACTTGATAACTCGATTAAGAAGTTAAGTAACCTTGAATGAAAGTCATTAAAATCGACATATTCATACAAATTACAACTCTACCAATGACTAGCAATTTCTAACAGTACCTTCTAAATGAGTCTACTTTTCATTCAATATTGCTTCTCAACACAATCCATTCCGATATTTGGAGGGGTCCAAGACACATAACTTCTAACACACTGATGAGTCATAGAAACTAAAGTTGTCTCATCCTAAAGATGCCTTTACAATACTCTTGCATACAACTGACCTAATAGATGTCTCTTATATAGATAATGGACTTATATATTTAATAACCACTGCCACATGAGGCCACCTCAACTTTACATGAGACTTGCCTTAATACTCATCCATTCTAATGGTCATACATCCCCAAAAAAACACCATCACACGCGTCTCTAGTGCTAAATTGCACTCATGTAACTATGTACTAAAAAACCGCCTAAGACTCATTTATCCAAGTCTTCCTAACAACTGACACTCTATGGAACATTCTTTCAGTAAGATTTAAAATATACTGAATTTAAGCCTTTGATGCTCTTTACTATAAATTAACCGATATGCATTAATTTTCCTGATCATGTATCAAAGTTGTCTAAGACGATGCGTTACCTTAATGCAAATACTCTCTTAATTACTATCATTATTCTTACACAATGACAGATCCTTAGACATGGTGACTAATGTCACCCAACATCCATATCCATTTATCTCCATTTACCATTTTTAAAATTTTAACCGATTCCAATTATTCATTTATTATTGTCGAGTTAACCATAATCCCATCAATATTTACGGGCTTTCACCGTTCGCCATAAATGTTGCGACCTATGATTTACTGGCCAATTGTTTTGGGTCTTTCACCCTAGGACTCTGGGCCTCTTTTAGTTATTTTATGATACTTCTTTGTGAGAACTCTTTAATTTTTCATCAATTCCATTTACTTGGGGTCTAAGCATAATTTTATTAAAAATACTCGACTTACCGTTGCACTTTATTACAACAAAGTATACTTTTTAATCCCTTAACATTACTTTAACCATTTTACCCAAGGTAATCATTACCTTATCTTCCCTTATATACATTTGAACAAATTTTTCTGGTTAGTCCTTATTACTTATCTTCGATGTATTATCAACATCTTTACTATACAAACTTTATTCAATCTCCAAGTATAAGAACAATTTTCATCATTTAAAGTTCATTTAATGTCTTGTATAACAAATGTGACACCCCGCCTAATAAAATACCAGGTGATCAATCCTATATCAAATTTAAAACTGGAGTCTCATATGGTTCATTCTTATCATCACTTTTAAAAACCAATTTGATTACTAATAACTTATTAGGCTGGCGTCAAAATTTTATATGAACTAATCTTTTTAACAAAACGAACGAAATAAAACATTCACACAATTTTATGTACACGAAACTGAAATGAAATAAAATAACTGAACACTCTGTTTAATATAATACATCCAAATCGAATGCCGCACTAAGAGGCGGTAAAAGAATAAATGAATATAATTAGGCTATCAGCCCGAATGTTACTACAATGATTCCTATCTAGATAACAAGAAAAGAAGCGTCTAAAATAAACCTGCATGCATCCACAGGTGCTGCAGCGAATGTATGACTGAAACGGATCATAATACAGGCGTCCCTATGTCTGGACACCTAATATATATACATATATAGCAAGAGATGGGAAATAGAGAAACAGGTCAAAGCCCAAGTTTTGCAAATATTTATCAAGTGTATAAATGCCATATTTTAAAATATGAAATCTCTCATATTTAAATTGGTATCGCACCCTCATGAGATACACCTCACCCCTTTTCTAATAGTGCACACCTATCGTATACATTCTAAACAACCTAGTTAAGCTATCCTTCCTAACTAATCTGTTTCACCCATCTTCTAAAAGTCCTCATAAACCCGACTACTAAGGAGTAAACTTCTCCCCATCCCCAAGATTGAGCTAAATTTCATGCGTGGGATGTCTCGCGAAGCGAAATCCAAACAAGGAACCCCCTTGATACACTACTACCTGGCAATGTTGATCGTCAAGATCCATTAGGCCCTCAGCACATAACGGATCTTATAAAACCCAGTATATGTATATATATATTTCTCACTAGAACCTAAGATTCATATTCATATAAATCCGGATATAAATCTACCATAAGGGGAATAACACCTTATTCATTCTTTTTACTTTACACAAGTTGACTTTATATGATATCTCATCTTCATATACAGGCAATATACTATACACAACAAGTATAATCATACCTATTACAATCATAAGTATAATAACCATCCCACTGAGCTATAAATAGAGGATGCAACCTCATAGTGCATATCCACATCCGATTTTACTCAATCAACCACGCTACCAAGCCAGACTCATTCATGGCCATGGTAAAAATACACAACGGTGGAGGCGGTCATATTTCCTCCTGAAAGTGGAACAAAACTATCGCACTCGTATGCGGTACAATACGAACGGGGGATATACTCTCCTTGCTCCTCAAGCTAGGGGATTCACCCACATCGTGCAACCTCCCTGGATAGAACTAGAGAAAATATATAATCTAGCTTTCCATCCCTATGCCCGGGGAAGCCAGTGGAACTAGCCTCTAAGATACAAATATACCAATCACATATAGATATATTTATTTCTGTATCATATCATATATATACAGTAACAACTCCAGTATATAATATATATCACTTGTCAATATATATGGCTATAATTGCCAAACTCTTATAGCGATAGCCAATAACCCCGAATGTTCCCATTCATAATAGCATATTCTCTTACTTAATATATAACTCACACCTTAATCACTTTTAAGGATTTATATATAATCCCGAATATACCAATTCGTAATAATCAAATAAGTATGCTATCTACTTATTTTGGTTCCATAGGTTTGGAATCACCTGTAATAATAATAGTCATCAATAGACATATTGAATAATAACTCAATCCTCGTTAGCCCATATCCTAGATTCCATCCTAATCGCATCCTAGGATTTACTCAAATGCATTCAACCCATAATCTTTCTAACCGTATAAATATCTCTACACACTTGTCTAAGACCTCTCTCTCGAATGTTTCTCGACCTGAACATTCACTAGGCCCATCCCTCGGATTGTACACTAAAAGAACCCGAGGTTCCCTCTTTCATCCCAAGGTTTACTCACCCTCAATACCATCCTCTAGGAGTACTAATATCATAACTATAATCCCCTATAATATTCTCCAATTGCAATTTAACTCCCCCTAAACTCAAAGAAGGAAAACTTCCAATTTCAATAAAGGTGAATCAATTCTCCCCAAATGCGAATCGATTCGGACTAGAAGATCGATTCGGTTTCCATCCGAATCGATTCGAAAAGTGTTTTACAAGAATTTCCTCAAAGGAGAATCGATTTGGTCTCAATCCGAATCGATTCGACTGAGATAGACTTATAGAGCCACTTATGCGAATCGATTCTCTTTACACCCGAATCGATTCGCCCTGTTCGGAAGGCACTCTTTGGGCGATTCCATATTCTCCAAAATACCCAAATATTAACCCATTCTCCATTTTATGGTTTCTAACCTCAACCAACATCACTATAGTCATCCTAACACTGATTTCTAACTAACACATCAATTAATTGGTGGTATTAAACTATTTCTCTTAGATTTAAAAGCTAAAACCATTTAAAACCCTAGTTTATCATTTCCCCTATTTCTACACTCCACTATCATGGGTTTAACACTAGAAATCATTACAAGTTTACAATACATCCATTTGTAAACTCATACTCAAATTTCCCAAATTTATTTTAGGAGTTCTAAGCCAAAATTATATAGTTTACCAACTATAGTATGAGATACACACACTCAATTAAATAAATCAAGTAAACACTTGCCTCGTGGATAAAATCCAATGACCTCGAGTCGAATCCCTCGGATTTTGAGCCGGAAATCCCTTTATTCTTACTCTTTCTCTTCTTTCTCTCTTTTCTTTCTTTCTCTACCTCGTCGTGCCTTACAAGAGAGAAAATAAGGGCTTGTCCCTTATAAACCAAAAAATGACTCGTTTACACAATTACTAGTCTTTACTAGTCCAAAAGTCCCTGGAACCTAAACGCAATCCCCGGATACTCTATTCAGACTATCTCGACCATTTAGAAACCAATCGTGCACTTGAAATATCCATCTGAGTCACTTAACTAAAATTTACTAATTAAACCCAACATATCTCAATACCCGTTTTCTACAACATAAAATAATTCTCATCGCTTCA
Source organism: Sambucus nigra (assembly GCA_949130495.1). NCBI lineage: Eukaryota > Viridiplantae > Streptophyta > Magnoliopsida > Dipsacales > Adoxaceae > Sambucus > Sambucus nigra. The sequence continues at coordinate 372,701,731 of OX422216.1, forward strand.
CCCAGTTGCGACATGACATAAAAACATTCGGACTCATTTAACCAATCCCCTAAGTAAATGTAACACGCTTAGGTAAGCATCTAATGCTTATTAATCCAAAATTTACGATTCACTAAAATTCTTCAAATTATCAAATCACGCCCACTTATGTAATTTAAATATCCATAAAAGTACGGGGTATTACAACAAAGTTCCTGTAAGATGTTTAACAATGTTTTTATATTTTTTCTTTCAATTTCAAGTCACATTATTTGGTATAACATTATCTTGAAATTATTAATACAAAAATTTCACTTTAAACATCATCTTACCATGTTACTCGTTAGCCCAAAATGACAACAATTGACCTTGCGACACTTTTACACATAAACTTATTTTTTTGGTATCTAAAAATACTTAAATATGACCCAACATTTATTACTCATGAAATAACTCCAAATTTATAAAATAATGCCATTCAAGTGTGATTTCTTAATGAAACAACTCATTTTGTACCCCCAAAGTTCACTTTTACTTAAAAATCTACTTCAAGTTTTTCATTTTTCACATATTCTTCAATTTTCTAAAAGTACTAACATACATGCTACTTTTTGGGCAAAAACCTTATATTTATAAACATTAAGTCTACATTAAAATCCATTAGTTTTAGCCATTACTTTGATTTCTACCGATTTTTATGCACAAATACCAACATTCATCTTACCCATTTTTACTCAATTTTTTGCTAACTTGCATGTCTAGGCCATTAAACTTTATTTCTTAGCCATTATTAATATAAAGTAACTTCATTTTTCTGTAGAGTAATTTTTGAAATTGTTAGTGCCATAAATTAATGCATAAAACCCATTTGGCATATATCCAAGTAACTTTCACATTTAATCCAAGAAAGGTTGAGTTCTATATCGATGAAGTCCATTTAATACATATTTCACCCATAAATTCATAATAAAACATATATTTTTATATTCAAATATCCTCTAGTAAAACCCTACACTTTTCTTTGTACAAAAACCTTGTTTAACATCAAAGAACATCCTTAAAATGTTCAATATATATTCTGCAAATTTGACATCTTTGACTCTTTTATTTAAACCCATTTTTAACTCATGTTAACATATGAAATACTTCTCTATTAAGCTAGAATAGTAGCATGTTTAAATCAATCACACACACACACACACACACACACACACACACACACACACACATATATATATATATATATATATATATATATATGAAATAATCATGCTTAAAACTGTGACACCCCGCCTAATTAAATACCGGGCGATCACTCCTTTATTAAATTAAATCAAGGTGAACAGTTTGGTTCATTCTTAGCATCACTGTCGTAAAAAGAAACTTTCCAATTAAACACCCTAAATAATTAAGCTAAGTGTCAAAACCAATTTTTAACATTAACTTCCAAATTTTATTTAAAGAAAAGATTTATTTAAATTATTAACAAAGCTCAATGAATAAGATTCACACCACAATAAACTGGAACGAAAGAATCCAATATATAAAACATTCATCAACGAATGTCAACATGCGAGAAAATAAAGTAATACATCCGTCCTGAACAAAATCCCAAAATAACGAACTAGGAAATAACTGAAATAACAATGTCCCAACATAAAGAAATAATGGAAAGGGCTACACATGCCCATCTGAATGAAAATGCTAGGAGTGGATCTGAATGAACGAAGTCGTCTAATCAAAAGACCAGCAACTCCCACCTAAGCTGCAGCGCGTTCCTTCCAAAAGATCCTAAGCAAGATGCCCCTGTGGCTGGGCACCTGAAATACATACATATATATATATATACAAGGGGGAGAGGGAGAGATAAAACGGGTCAGAGCCCGAAAGTGTGTATGATTTAAAATTAGTTTAGCAAGTATTTAAATTGATACAGGCCAATGCAATAACATATTAGTTCGACACTCTCTTGAGAAATTCTCACCTCTCTTCTAGTGTGCACGCCTATCGTACTAACCTTCCCCAAATGGTTTAACTTAACATATTACATACTAACCTTCCCAATAATTTAGTTTATCTTAACTTACTCATAAGTTTTAAAAACCGAACAATGTCAACGTGTGAAAAGGGTACTTTCAAAGTGTAGCACAACTCTCGTTTTAGCTTCATTAATTTATAAAGTTTCCCAGTGTCATATTATACTCTCATAAAACAAGTATTTCCAATTTGATTCATCAAACATGACTCACAGTAGGTAGTTCCAAGTTTCAGAACTTCATATATATTAAATACTCGTGTAATATATATATTCTAATGGCACCCCACATAAAAATTATGGTGCGGGCATACTCTGCTATCCAATCCCCGTATCAATCGTACTAAGGGAAATACAAGTTCGGAATCACTCTCGAACTGTATCAATACAAACACAAACAATATTGAGGCGAAGTATAGTTTCCAAGTCCAAGAGGTCAGCACATACCCTCGCGTCTCTTAGGACCGTGACTACCGATTCGATAGCCTGTACCTAGGATTCCTATCTTCTAGGGTACGAATCAATATCCCCCGTAAGGCAACACAGGATAAGACCGTCCCAGCGCGGTAACCTCAGGGATAGCAAGTAGCGCGGGTACGTTTTTCACATGTATATAATATATGCACACACAATCATATAAATATACTACTTTCATCATATTAATATAGGTCACTCTCGTTATCCATAATTACAACATTTATCCTTACTTTCACATTATTAGTATTACGCATTAGGTTTCGTCTCTAACCTTAACTCGAAGGGTTTTCTCACTAGTTATGGAACATTCATGGGTTCTATCCATCCAAGTAACAAATTCAGTAGGTAGACATCTATTCACTATCGTAGGTATTCGTCATAATCCCTCACTTGAAATACGTAGTTCGTCATTCCTTAATTAATTATACCTAAAACACAATAATCATTTCATAATAAAGTTCTCAACACTTAATCATATGTCCTACTAGTCTCTCCTATATCCCAAAATATTTTATTTAATATGCCCAAGGATTATTCCATGATAAATTAATTCAACTAATTAAACATGGGGAAATAAGAGGCTGCCAGGAAGGGTCGATCGATCGACGGCTGGGGCTCGATCGATCGACGCTCTAGGGTCGATCGATCGATCAAGCAGGCCTGCGAAAATTCTGCAGAATTGCAGTTGTGGGTTTCACCAAAATTCTTCATTCAAATTCATATTTTCCAACCCTAATCGTCCCAAAACTTATACTACAAACATAATAACATATTACCAGATGTTTCTAACGTTAAGCATGCGTATAACCATCATTAAACATGATTAAACAACCTAAAATCTCATCTAATCATCAAGAACCCTAAGTTTTCTTAACTTCTATTCTAATCAGTTTTTCTCCAGAATTTCCTCCTACATAATCATCAAAATTCGTGGGTTAATCATCTACATCATATAAGACTTCCAGAATATGGTTTTAATCTTTTCTACATGCAAATTCCTATCAAAAAGTGGGGTTTTCTTCCATAGATTTTACTCCTAATCATTCCTAACTAATATGAATATTGCACCAATGAAAATACGCAAGTTAAACACTTGCCTGGGATTTCAGAGGTCTGGTTTCCTGCTGGTATTGGTGTGGTTGCGTTCTCCTCCTCGCGATCTACACGTTGGTGGTGACGGCGGTGCAAACGGTGGTGTTTTGGCCTTGAATCTCCTTGAAAGGTCTCTCCTCTCTTCTCTAATGGCCGTTCTAGGATTTTGTAGGTTCTAACCCTAAAAGGCTAACTTAACCAGCTGATAAAGGCTGCTAAAATTCGTGGGTTTACTTACCCTATTTTGTAAAATGACCAAAATGCCCTCCCGGGTCACTAATTAGGCCGAAAAACACCCCGAGACTCAAACTAAACCACCGGGTACACTTTTCTGACTATCTCGACCCTTCCGAACGCGTTGGCGAACTCAAAACGACCATACGAACAACTTATAAAATATTCACTTTTATATATTAATAATTAATCCCGACGCGACACGGGCGCGTCCCGACTAAAATTCCCAAAACTGCCATTTCATTCACTCGTGACATTTACTATAATCAATATCATATATTACTATGCTCATAAGTAATATTCAAAAATTTCATATAATTACTAACTCACGTCACGTCAATAATTATAACATAATTAATTTTCGGATTTTTATTAAATAATACACTCTCATTAAATTTAATAAATCACCCAAATTAATATAGCATAAAAATACGGGGTATTACATACTTCCCCCCTAATAATGGAATTTCATCCCGAAATTCGGAAAATAAGGCATACCTGGTAAAAACAACTCTGGATATCTCTCGCGCATATCTGCCTCACGCTCCCAAGTGGATTCCTCCACATTATGATGCTCCCACTGGACTCGCACAAGTGGAACTACCTTCGGCCTCAATCTCCTCTCACTATAGTCTAGGATAGCCACCGGTCTCTCCTCGTAAGAGCTATCAGGATGTAAATCGATCTCGTCTATCGCGATGTGAGTATGGGCCATATCATCCCGAAGATATCGTCTCAGCGACGAGATGTGGAATACATCGTGGATGCGATGTAAATGTTCTGGCAATCCCAACCTGTATGCTACTGGCCCAATTCTCTCGATGATGGGAAATGGTCCTACGTACCTTGGAGCCAACTTCCCCTTCTTCCCAAACCTCATCACTCCTTTCATAGGAGATACACGTAACAACACTTGATCTCCCACATTAAACTCCCGGAAGAACCGTTTCGCATCGGCGTAGCTCTTCTGCCTGTCTTGGGCTACCCGAATACGACTCCTGATTATCTCAATCCTCGCGGAGGTCTCCTGAATCACTTCTGGCCCTAATAACTTGTTGTCCCCCACCTCGAGCCAACAAGTTGGAGAACGACAAGGCCTGCCGTACAAAGCCTCAAATGGAGCCATGCCAATCGTAAACTGATAGGAGTTATTATAAGCAAACTCTACCAGTGGAAGGTGTGGCTCCCAACCTCCTCCGAAATCAAGAACACACATTCGTAGCATATCTTCCAACATCTGATTAGTACGCTCTGTCTGTCCATCTGTCTGTGGGTGGTAGGCTGAACTCAGTCTCAACTCCTTGCCCATAGCCTCCTGAAAGCTTTCCCAGAAACGTGACACAAAAATCTTGTCTCTATCTGACACAATATTCAGGGGCACCCCATGTAATCTGACAATCTCAGCGATGAACAACTGGGCATACTGACCCGTGGTATAATCTGTCCTCACTGGCAGAAAATGAGCCACCTTGGTCAAACGGTCTACAATCACCCAGATAGAATCGTGGCCCCACTGTGATGTAAGCAACCCGGTAATGAAATCCATGGAAATACTTTCCCACTTCCACGCGGGTACTTCCAACGGCTGAAGTAATCCTAACGGTTTCTGGTGGTCCACCTTCACTAGCTGGCAAGTAGAACACTTGGAGACAAATTCAGCGATGTCCTTCTTCATCCCACTCCACCAGTACTGTCGTCTCATGTCCTGGTACATCTTATCGCCTCCCGGATGTACTGCAAATCGGGACCCATGAGAATGAGTCATCACTTCATGACGTAGCTCCGCTCCTTCTTGAACCACTAATCTCCCATTAAACCGCAACCCTCCATCCAAACTAACAGAATAGGACTCAGCACCCTCGGCTAGAAGTCGTACAATCTGCTCCTGACAAAACGGGTCTGTGGTCTGTGCCTGTATCACCCTCGTAACAATCTCGGGTGTGACTGACATCACGGATATGAAAGAACGTGCTACTGCGTCCTGGTGACCCAACTCCTTCCACTTTGCTTTCCAGATGTCCGCTACATCGTCAACCGGTCTACGGCTCAACGCATCAGCAACTACGTTGGCTTTCCCCGGATGATACTGTATATCGAACTGGTAATCTTTCACAAACTCTAACCATCTGCGCTGACGCATATTCAGCTCTCGCTGAGTGAATAGGTACTGCAGTGACTTATGGTCTGTGAACAAACGGAATTTCTTGCCCAATAAATAGTGCCTCCAAATTCTCAATGCAAAGACGACCGCAGCTAACTCCAGGTCGTGGGTGGGGTAATTCTTCTCATGCGTCTTATGCTTGCGGGAAGCAAAAGCTATAGCCTTCTCCTCCTGCTGAAGTACTCCCCCAAGTCCTCGTAAGGACGCATCTGTGTAAACCAGGTACTCTACACCCGGCTTCGGTAAAGCAAGGACTGGTGCCGAAGTAAGCTTGTCCTTCAACTCGTCGAAAGCCAACTGACAAGCGTCATCCCAGACATATGGTACCCCCTTGCGAGTCAGATTCGTCAATGGACCCGCTATTTTGGAGAATCCCCGAATGAACCTCCTGTAGTAACCAGCTAACCCCAAGAAACTACGCACTTCCGTCGGTGTCGTGGGCTGTCCCCATTCCCTCACCGCTGACACTTTGCTCAGGTCAACTGCAATCCCCTGCTCAGAAACAACATGCCCCAAGAACTGTACCTCTCGTAACCAGAATCCGCACTTCTCGTACTTAGCATACAACTGATGCTCTCGTAGAATTTGAAGAACCTGCCTCAAGTGTTCGGCATGCTCCTCCTCGAAGTGTGAATATATCAAAATGTCATCTATGAAAACGATGACAAACTGATCCAAGAACTCTCTGAATACTCGGTTCATCAAGTCCATGAAAATGGCTGGAGCATTTGTGAGTCCGAACGGCATCACCCGGAACTCATAAGACCCATATATCGTCAAGAAAGTAGTCTTCGAAACATCCTGCTCCCTAATACGTAGTTGATGGTACCCCGACCTCAGATCTATCTTCGAAAAGAAGGTTGCTCCCCTCAGCTGGTCGAACAGATCATCGATTCGAGGCAACGGATATTTATTCCGTATCGTGACCTTGTTCAACTCCCGGTAGTCCACGCACAATCTCAGTGAACCATCTCTCTTCTTTACAAATAAGACTGGAGCGCCCCAAGGTGAGGTACTCCTACGAATGAAGCCCTGACCTAATAGCTGCTCAATTTGATCTCGTAGCTCTCGCATCTCTACCGGAGCCATACGGTACGGTGCACGTTCTATAGGTCTCATATCCGGCAATAAATCTATAACGAAGTCTATCTCACGACTGGACGGTAGGCCTGGTATATCCTGAAACACATCGGAATACTCCCTAACAACTAGGATCGAATCCAAAGGAATCACAACCTCCTTAGAGGTATCCTCCTCAATGTAATATAAATGAGCGGTCGAACCTCCCTCTGGGCGAGGCATCGCTACTACAAACATCTCTTGCCCCGGAATGGCAAAAACAATGCTCCCACCGAAGCAATCAATCATGGCTCTATAAGATACGAGCCAATCCATACCAATGATCACATCATGCTCGTGCATGTCTAAGACTAGCATGTCTGCAGGCAATACCAAGCTACCAAACTCTACCCCTACTCCCCGGTATATAAAGAATATAAGTGACCCACTCCCAGTGGTGAGTCAACACACGTCACGGTGCTCTCTGCTGTGGCTAATAATCCTAAGGACTTCGCAAAATGCGTAGCTATAAAACAATGCGTTGCCCCCGTATCAAATAAAACTTTACCCATAGTACCATGGATAGGAAACATACCCTCAATCGCGGGTGGTGCCTGTGGAGCTGCTGCCTGGTGGACGTTATAGACACGTCCATACTGCAATTGCCCCTACTGCACTGGAGCTGCTGGAATGGCTGGTAGGGCTGGCACCTGGGCTGGAGCTGGAAGGGCAGGTGGAAAAAGTGGTCTCTGCGGCTCATTACGGGCTGCCTGCTGCTGTGGGGCCCTATCGCCCTCTGGGCAATCCTGACGCTTATGGCCGTGCTTGCCGCACACAAAACACCGGCCTCTGAAATTACCTCCCCTCTATCCCTGCTGACCAGGGCCCTGCTGGCCGTTACCTCCACGCCATTGGCCCTGTTGGCCCTGATGTGCACGCTGTTGGCCTTGCTGGCACTGCTGCTGTCCCTGCGGTCGGTGTTGACCCTGATGGCCCTGCTGATTAGGCTGACCCTGATGGCCCTGCCTGAATCCTCCAAATCCCTACCTAGAATCACCTGAATGGAATCGCTTAGCAGGGTCCCCCTGATGGGAACTCTGCTCGTGCTGACGAGTCTGTCCATGAGTTGGTGCCCCACCGGCACTATTACCCCCGGTCCTGCCCTGCTGGCTAGACTCTCCTGCTCTCTTGCTTCCCTGAAGGTGGAAGCGGTGATCCTGGCAATGTAGTAACGCTGCATTGAGTACATCAGTGAAAGTACTCAGGGATAGATTCCCAATAAGGTGCTGACGGATCCTCCAAGCTAACCCATCGACGAACAGCAAAATCTTCTTGCCCTCAGTGGGTGCCTCATCCGGCACAATAGTGAGAAGTCTCGTGAACTCCTCCTCATACTCTGCTACAGTAAGATTATCTTGCTTCAGATTTAGTAGTTTCCGCCTCATCTCCGTCTGCACTGCAGGTGGAAAATACTTGCGGTCAAACCGCTCCCAGAACATCTGAATAGGGATCGTGTCCCTCTCTTCCAAAGTAGTAGTGGACTCCCACCACTGTAATGCGGCTCCCACCAGCTTGAAAGAAGCCAATAACTGCTTTTGTACTTCGGTGCACTCATACATGCGAAGATGCCGCTGGATGTCTTTCTTCCATTGGCTAACCGTGATAATGTCGGAGCTACCAGAGAACTCAGGGGGATGTGCTTTCTGAAAAGCATCCCGAACCCTCTCCCATGCAGATGGAAGCTGTGCTGGTACTGGCGCCACTGCCTGGACCTGGGGTGGAGCCTGCTGAATTACTGCTATCGCGGCATTCACCGCCTGAGCAACTATGGCGGCCACTTCATTAGCATTCATTGTGCCTGGTGCCGGAGCTGCTGGTTGCTCGGCCTGGGCACGCCTATCTTTCGGAGCACGTCTCGGAGGCATCTGAAACGTGAACAAAATTTATCAGTCTACAGTTATCATCGAATTTCAATTAACTGAAGACTTAAACGTAAAAACAGGAATACAACAAATCCTAAAAATAGGGCTCTAGAGCAAAAATGTTAAGCTGAAAGCGAAATAAGCCGTACAGATCCTATGGACACTAGAAACTGATGCTCTGATACCACCTGTGACACCCCGCCTAATTAAATACTGGGCGATCACTCCTTTATTAAATTAAATCAAGGTGAACAGTTTGGTTCATTCTTAGCATCACTGTCGTAAAAAGAAACTTTCCAATTAAACACCCTAAATAATTAAGCTAAGTGTCAAAACCAATTTTTAACATTAACTTCCAAATTTTATTTAAAGAAAAGATTTATTTAAATTATTAACAAAGCTCAATGAATAAGATTCACACCACAATAAACTGGAACGAAAGAATCCAATATATAAAACATTCATCAACGAATGTCAACATGCGAGAAAATAAACTAATATATCCGTCCTGAACAAAATCCCAAAATAACGAACTAGGAAATAACTGAAATAACAATGTCCCAACATAAAGAAATAATGGAAAGGGCTACACATGCCCATCTGAATGAAAATGCTAGGAGTGGATCTGAATGAACAAAGTCGTCTAATCAAAAGACCAGCAACTCCCACCTAAGCTGTAGCGCGTTCCTTCCAAAAGATCCTAAGCAAGACGCCCCTGTGGCTGGGCACCTGAAATACATACATATATATATATATACAAGGGGGAGAGGGAGAGATAAAACGGGTCAGAGCCCGAAAGTGTGTATGATTTAAAATTAGTTTAGCAAGTATTTAAATTGATACAGGCCAATGCAATAACATATTAGTTCGACACTCTCTTGAGAAATTCTCACCTCTCTTCTAGTGTGCACGCCTATCGTACTAACCTTCCCCAAATGGTTTAACTTAACATATTATCATACTAACCTTCCCAATAATTTAGTTTATCTTAACTTACTCATAAGTTTTAAAAACCGAACAATGTCAACGTGTGAAAAGGGTACTTTCAAAGTGTAGCACAACTCTCGTTTTAGCTTCATTAATTTATAAAGTTTCCCAGTGTCATATTATACTCTCATAAAATAAGTATTTCCAATATGATTCATCAAACATGACTTACTTACCAAATCACAGTAGGTAGTTCCAAGTTTCAGAACTTCATATATATTAAATACTCGTGTAATATATATATTCTAATGGAACCCCACATAAAAATTATGGTGCGGGCATACTCTGCTATCAAATCCCCGTATCAATCGTACTAAGGGAAATACAAGTTCGGAATCACTCTCGAACTGTATCAATACAAACACAAACAATATTGAGGCGAAGTATAGTTTCCAAGTCCAAGAGGTCAGCACATACCCTCGCGTCTCTTAGGACCGTGACTACCGATTCGATAGCCTGTACCTAGGATTCCTATCTTCTAGGGTACGAATCAATATCCCCTGTAAGGCAACACAGGATAAGACCGTCCCAGCGCGGTAACCTCAGGGATAGCAAGTAGCGCGGGTACGTTTTTCACATGTATATAATATATGCACACACAATCATATAAATATACTACTTTCATCATATTAATATAGGTCACTCTCGTTATCCATAATTACAACATTTATCCTTACTTTCACATTATTAGTATTACGCATAAGGTTTCGTCTCTAACCTTAACTCGAAGGGTTTTCTCACTAGTTATGGAACATTCATGGGTTCTATCCATCCAAGTAACAAATTCAGTAGGTAGACATCTATTCACTATCGTAGGTATTCATCATAATCCCTCACTTGAAATACGTAGTTCGTCATTCCTTAATTAATTATCCCTAAAACAAAATAATCATTTCATAATAAAGTTCTCAACACTTAATCATATGTCCTACTAGTCTCTCCTATATCCCAAAACATTTTATTTAATATGCCCAAGGATTATTCCATGATAAATTAATTCAACTAATTAAACATGGGGAAATAAGAGGCTGCCAGGAAGGGTCGATCGATCGACGGCTGCGGCTCGATCGATCGAACCTTCGATCGATCGACGCTCTAGGGTCGATCGATCGATCAAGCAGGTCTGCGAAAATTGTGCAGAATTGCAGTTGCGGGTTTCACCAAAATTCTTCATTCAAATTCATATTTTCCAACCCTAATCGTCCCAAAACTTATACCACAAACATAATAACATATTACCAGATGTTTCTAACGTTAAGCATGCGTATAACCATCATTAAACATGATTAAACAACCTAAAATCTCATCTAATCATCAAGAACCCTAAGTTTTCTTAACTTCTATTCTAATCAGTTTTTCTCCAGAATTTCCTTCTACATAATCATCAAAATTCATGGGTTAATCATCTACATCATATAAGACTTCCAGAATATGGTTTTAATCTTTTCTACATGCAAATTCCTATCAAAAAGTGGGGTTTTCTTCCATAGATTTTACTCCTAATCATTCCTAACTAATATGAATATTGCACCAATGAAAATACGCAAGTTAAACACTTGCCTGGGATTTCAGAGGTCTGGTTTCCTGCTGGTATTGGTGTGGTTGCGTTCTCCTCCTCGCGATCTACGCGTTGGTGGTGACGGCGGTGCAAACGGTGGTGTTTTGGCCTTGAATCTCCTTGAAAGGTCTCTCCTCTCTTCTCTAATGGCCGTTCTAGGATTTTGTAGGTTCTAACCCTAAAAGGCTAACTTAACCAACTGATAAAGGCTGCTAAAATTCGTGGGTTTACTTACCCTATTTTGTAAAATGACCAAAATGCCCTCCCGGGTCACTAATTAGGCCTAAAAACACCCCGAGACTCAAACTAAACCCCCGGGTACACTTTTCTGACTATCTCGACCCTTCCGAACGCGTTGGCGCACTCAAAACGACCATACGAACAACTTATAAAATATTCACTTTTATATATTAATAATTAATCCCGACGCGACACGGGCGCGTCCCGACTAAAATTCCCAAAACTGCCATTTCATTCACTCGTGACATTTACTATAATCAATATCATATATTACTATGCTCATAAGTAATATTAAAAAATTTCATATAATTACTAACTCACGTCATGTCAATAATTATAACATAATTAATTTCCGGATTTTTATTAAATAATACACTCTCATTAAATTTAATAAATCCCCCAAATTAATATAGCATAAAAATACGGGGTATTACAAAAACTTGAATATAATAGCAATTATAGTAAGTAAGAGTTTTTCCCACCTCAAAAAGATCTAATAATGGTGAAAATGGCTATGAAGAGGGGAAACCTCCACCTTCTAAGGTGTCCTTAAGGGGATTACCAAAATTTTTTCTAGTTTTGTCCTTATTTTCACCAAAACCCATCTTCTTCCTACTCTTCAACTCCATGAAATTACCTGTCTTCAAAGACCCACTTTGACTTCACCCCCAACCACCAACATAAAACCCATAAAATCTTCAACTAAACTTTGATAATGGAAGACATTAACTTGAGTATAACATGGTTGAAATTTAAGGGAAAAATGTGGTGGAATGAGTTCTTAAAATGGAGGATAAGAGAAAGGGGATGAGACCGATTTTTTGTAAAGAAAATGGTGGAAGATGAGTTATATTTCTCTTTTTCTCCCTTATGACCCACAAAATTTGAATTTATTAAACCTATAGACACTTAAGGAATCGTTCTACTTAACAAATATGGTTAAAAGATAAGTGTTATCAATTGATCCCTACCAAAGCTCGACAACAAATGCATCCTGACCAACCAAAAATCAGCATCACAACAAAAGAAATAACCTTGTTGACTTTGTTGTGTCAGATCGATCCGAATCCAATTCAGATCGATTAAGAATTCATTATTTTAAATTTATTTGTTATGTACCAACTTTATATAAATTCCACATTTTGACCCTTGAATCATTATGGGTTAAATACATAAATTCTTACTTTACTTACTTGAAGTCGTTATACACATGTGCATAAATTCGGTTATCGTTAACTTCATAAAATCACGAAATACCCTTTACAATTGACTTAATTCATAAAATAACGAAATACCCTTTACAATTGACTTAATTCATAAAATCACGACATACCCTTTACAATTGACTCAAATAAAAAGTATGGGCATTACAATGTATATGCACACTTTAACCACAAACATTTTACACATTATAGAAAAAGAAGAACATTTTTATAGCCCATAAAAGACCAAAATGGAGGAATAGGGGACTAATAGCTTCCTATTCCGTAACTTAGTCCCCGATCCCATGATCTATTTGGTTTTGTATGTATCAGTTTTTCTTTTATACCGCCTCCTCGAGAGATGATTATATCTTTTATCTATTTTCAGTCAAATAGGTTAGCGACTCCAATCTCTACATTTTCATACACCCCTTAACGACGGTCTCTTTATGTTCGTGGGAGCCTATGAATTCCACGTGAGTGTCACAAAGGGATATATTTTCCTCAAACCATTCCATCGCGTAACTTGAGGCGCCAGTTGTCCTGGATGACCACACTGGAGACTTTGCTTGGGATTTTTATTTTTAGAGGGCTACACTCTATTTTACATGGGCTGTGTTTTCTCCACGTGTATATTCCTTCACTTATACATGATCTTCATACTCTTATTCTCACATATTATGCATATGCCTTGATCCTGTCAAATTATGCATGTATATTCCTATCCCCACCATGGTCATTCTCTTACAAGATGTGTATACCATATTTTTTATCATATGATTCATGGTTTACTGATTTGTATATATCTCATGCTTCACATCCACTTGTATATATCTTTCATATTTCACTCAACTTATCCACATTTTCATATATTCCACGTCACTTGTTGATATCCATGTTCATTCCCACTTATATATTCACATGTTTCGCATATGACATGCTTCACATCACTTGCATATACCCCATACTTCCTTGTATATATTTCACATCACATGTTTTCCTCACTTACACACATCACTATATTACACTCACTATATATATCTATATAATAAGGAGTAAAACTTATGTATGTCCTAAGATATAAGTATCATGTCATCTATATGAGTTTTTTTTGGACTTCCAATTTTTCTCCTTAAATCTTTGATTTTCCCCTCTTTTTTTACTTACCAAATTTACACTTCAATTCAAAATTGGGGTTACTTTGGTTAAAATCACTTCATCAATTTGTTCCCCCTCTCTAAAAATGAAGGGTCCAGATTCTCTCTCTTACTCTCATTGGCCAAATCCTAGCCATCTTCTCATTCTATCCATATCACTCATTTCCGTCTCTACCCTTTTCAATAAAAACCCTCCCAAGAAAAACCTTATCCCTCACCCCCATGGCCTCCATCGCTGCCTTCTACTATCGCCCTCCTCCTCCTCCATTGTTGCCGACCTCAGGTAGTCTCTCTCTCTCACTCTCTTACACACGCGTAAATACGCGTACTCACCAACACGACACAAGCACACACTAATTTTTGTTCAAGTTATTAACTCTAATCTATTCTATTGTTTATTTTTTGTCGAGAGAAACCCAAATCTCATAGCTTTATCTATTCTCTCAAAATATATACCTTTTCTCCCTCAATGATCAAAAGAGGTATTCGACTCATATAGTTTGTACGAATGTTTTGAAATTAGGATTTTAAAAACTTCGATTTCATGACTTATGTCACTCTTTTAGATTGATTTTTCACACTGATGTATGACTCTCTCTCACGTTCTCTCTCTCTCTCTCTCTCTCTCTCTCTCTCTCTCTCTCTCTCCCCTCCCCCCCCCCCCTAAATCTTATTTTTTCCATCTACATGTCCATTTTTGGATTTTCAAAAAACAGGGTTCAAAATGAGGCTCATTTATGTCATTGTAGACTCCAATATGCAAATATGGGTGTTCCAGAAAGATTTAATACATTTCTTGTTTATTTTGATAATAGGGGCTTTCTAATTTGAAACTTTGTTTTGGAGGTACAAATAATAGGGTATTTATATTCTTATTGTGATAATAAGTTTTTGTAATTCTTAATAGGAAATATTTCTTTCTAAAAGAGATATAACTAACTACACTTTAATAGGGGTTTCTAAAGCTTTTTCTTGATGACATCTTAAATTATGGAATACTAGCACAGTGGTTAACTAACCTATGTTTTTTTAAAGCGACTTCGGTGAGGAATGGGCTATGAATCAGTAATTGAATTCTCAACTATATGTCGTGTATGAGAAAAATGAGTGGGACTTAATTTTTATTAATAATATATATTCATGTGTGTGTCTCACCTCATTTGGTATTATGAGTGGAATAATGATTTTTCTATAGTGCCAATGGCACGGGTTAAGCTAAATGTATAATTTTTTATATGTAAAACTCAGATTAATTTATATGTTTCTATACTTTAAAATTCACTTTAATTAATATATAATATTTTACCCTCGAACATAAAATTTTACAGGTTTGTAATCTGTAAGTTCAGAGCATCATGTTCATTAAAGAATGTAGGTGGCTTTTATATAATTTTTATTAAATTAATGTAAAAATCCCTATCTGATTCTGCATATCTAAATACTGTAGTTTTTTTTATTATTTTATGAAGAAATTAATACTTTCTTCATATGTTGTGTAAATGTTGCAGACCGACGAATTTTAGTATGCTATGTTGAGCTACCAACAAGGGGAGGAACGAGATCGTGTTCATGGAGTTGATGTTCACATGAAATCACACTACACAATAATGATTTCTTAGTGTGGGTACATATCTACTATGTTTTACTCTTATTTCCAAAGCTTTCACGTTGTTTTTATGTTAACAGAGTATTTTACACTTAGAGGTAATCGGGATGGAGATTGACGATCGTAACAAAACAAGCATGCTGTTGTGTGCAACTTTGGTCTCATTGGTCCCAAACTAAATCTTCATGATAAATCTTAATATGTTGTAATAGTCATCTGGATAATAATGGTGGGTTAAAAAATGGCTTCATCCCCATTAAGAAAATATACAACTTTACATGAGAGAAGGCCAATGTTTATATTAGCTTCTAACTCTTGTTGTTTATGTCACCTTGCATAGATTCACCCTATTGATATTACCTTAGCTAGCTACCCAAGATATTATATTTTCTTTACAATATTTTATTCGATATAGCATTTTTTCGCAAGAACACTTTCAACATTTCTAACATTGTCATCTCACTTTTATGATTCGTTTTTGGCTATTTCCATGGTTTGTTTGTATACGAATAAGATCTACATTTTCCTCTCCCTCTTGATTGACATGAGAGAAGGCCAATGGAACTTGTAAGCGTAAAATGTTACCTATTAAAGTCAACTAAATAACCATTGGGAGAAACAAGATTTTGATTCCTACATAACACACTAAGGTATCAACTATGTTCAACAATATTTTTTAACCAAACATATTTGTTTTAACATTTCATTCTTCCATGGCCAAGGATTTTGTTCCCAATCGGATAGATACGGGAAGGGATGAGTACTTCAAACCCGATCACATTGACTGCGACTATGAGTAGGCACTCCTAGAGCAGTTCAACTAATTGGTTGCATTTAACTGTTATCCCTAACATGAAGTCTTATTATAAATGAATATCAGGAGACTTGGTGCATAAATGGATAGCAGTTCCATCTGTTTAATAATGCCAAAGATGAAAACATAGATGGTGAGTTTCTATAGTTCCAACAGTGAATTTCTCCATCTAAAGGAAGTAGAGACTAACAACCCATATCAGGCTTCTATTATGGGGATAAGGACAATTGTGTCCATCAATATATAATTTAACGATGATGATCAGATACCTTTGGAGGGTATGGGTGAAAACCAGTTCAAGCCAGAGGAGCCGGATGACAACAGATTCACACCCGAAAAATGTTTTGAGTTCTGTATTAGTTGTGGAGTTTGCTGCTACAGTTGAAACAATGTTGTTGGTATTTCATGAAAAAAAATTCATCTGTTAAAAAAAGTGATGGATGTTTGATTCTATGTTTAGTAAAAATATTCCTTTAAATTTATGCAATTTTTTTTTTCCCTCATGAATACTTTGAATTTGTACTTTGGGGTGCCTTGAAAGCTTCTCTGTTTTTTTCAATTTTTGTTTTCCTGTTTTCTCTTTTGTTTTCCCCAATGAAATTATAATCTTCTTAATATTACCCTCATTAATCATTACAGGTACAAATTGTAATTTTCTTAATATTCAATCAAATCTCACTCAGCATGTCAACAATTTCTATCAGTATTGCACATTAATTCAAAGATAGTGTTTCCATTATTCGAATGTCCATCTAAAATGGATGGATGCACCTATTGGCGTAAGGGGATTTTTCATTTTCATATTCTTTGTTTTTCTTTACTATTCATTTAAAAAATGATGGTTTCCTATAAATCAGAAGTTGTCTAGAACTATATTTCGAGTTGATTGAAAAATTAGAACTCATATAAATCGACAAAATCACTACATAGCCAAAAAATGTGACGTATTTCCTTAGATAACTGTATTAAACTACCTAAAGAATGATGTTTATTACAAATGAGTGGGGAGATTTAAACATTTAATTATGTGAATTTTAACTAGCATTTACATATTCATCATTTTGGGGATATTGATCAAATATGTAATCGAAGTTTGAAATAAGTGTTTTTTATTTCGAATTCCTATTTGTAATCAAAGTTTGAAATATGTGTTTTTAAATTATACTATTTTATTGGGGATTTTTTTTTTTTGCCTTTTGTAATTATGCACTTTGAAAATTTTTGTCGTTTCACGATTACATACTTTGAAAAAATTTCAGCGTTTTGTGATTACGTACTTTAGAAATTTTTTTTCGTGCCTTCACGCGCGGGCATACGCTAGTGTATATATATATACACTTGTTTCACACCTTTTGTATACCACTATGCTTGATCCACTTGTATATACTTCATGCTTCATGTTACTTTCCCATACTTTTTACATCTTATCCAATTTTATGTATTTAAGACTTTTATCGCGTACGATTCATGCTTTATTTTGATGTTATATTCATGATTTATTATCATGCTTACTAATTATACATATTCCTCTTAGCATACATAATTTTTTTTGCATACATGTGCTAATTAAAACTCATGCATTTTGCACACTACATCACACAAGCACTACATATTGACCATATATGTGTCTCGTATTGGGGAGTCACTTTGTGATGGGTTTATAGTTCTACAAGGCGTAGTTGACCTATGTGATTTAAATCCCATCTTCCATTGGACATGTGCCTTTGACGTATATCAAACTGTTCCTCCACATTATAATTCTTGATTAAATCACGATGAGAGTATATAGTAGGGAATTCGTTCACATACGTTGTGTATATGAAGATCTCTCTCACATTAACTGCCTCCATGAGGTATATAGTAGGGAAATTCACGTACACTCAGGTATATCAAATGATTTTTTCACAAGTACCGATGAATGATTGCCCTTATAAGAAATGTGTATACTGTGGAATTGATTCTAATAGGGGAACCCTTACAGTAACCTCCTATACATAAACCTCATATAGGTGTCTACCCTAGGGCAGTCATACCCAGACTTTTGGTTTCAATGCAAAACTTGATCGAAATTTTGGGTCATCTCACTGCCTAAATTCTATGCTAGTTTTCTCGTTTTTAAAATAGGACTCTGTCCCCAAGTTTAGAAACAAGTCAAATCGTGTCTTTCATCATGTACCCCATCATTTCCCAGACTCGGGTCCTATCCGAGCATACCATAATATAAGTGAAACTTAATAATAACAACTACACTAGGGATTCTTCCTTCCTCCCTTCTTAAAAGTACCAAAAAAATCTCCCCTTTTCAAAAGTACCAAAAATATTCCTTTCCAATAAAAATAAAAAATGTATTTCCCTCTCACATGCTGTGACACCCCGTAATATTTAAAAAATAGATTGATCAATTCTATACTTAAACAATACATGAATCTAAACAAATAAGTACCATTGTCAGCATGCAAGAAAATAAATAAACTAAAATCATAATTGAATCTCCACAAAGAAAGACATTCCAGTACTCTGATACCTTCCACATAAGTCAAATCTATATTCCAATACAACTATTATAGGCTATACAAGTGTACGAATAAGATTGTGTAACTCTTTCCACTATAATAAAAAATAAAAGAAATGATAGATCTGGAACACAGGCTAGTGACACATGCATCTTCATTTAGATTTGCAACATAAGGATGAATGATAGTAACACTATCAAGCAAGGCTGAAGAACGTGTGGCCTCGGTCCTGAAATGTTAAATCCACAGCATGAACTTCAAGTTTAAGGAGAATAAAAGTATAATGGAAGTCGAAATAAGTAATAACTATATGCATCTGTCTCTAGGTTCTTTACATCTTTTAGAATTATATCACCCTGCAATCCTAATATCATGTGCATCTAAGATCCCAAATTAAGTGACCCCGTCGTTAAGTTTTATTCTACACATGTGAAATAGCCATTGAAATTCAAGATGACATTACACTAATAAAATTTAAGTGTTACGAAGAAATTAAGATAATCTTAGATTTTAAGGATAATATGAATAAATCAAGTAATAAAGGCCTAAATCTAATACATTCAGGATCATTTGCACAAATTAAGTATAGTCTTAGGCCATACCGAACATAAAACCTCATCAAGGCAAAGGATAAATCACCACGTCTACCAATCAATCATATAGCCTAACATACCCAATGATATATAAAAAACAAATATCCCCATAATCCATCTCGAACACGGGTACCTAGAAGTGTGACCCAGGGATAAATACTGATTAAGGCATCTAGTCTATTCATCGGGCTACCGTAGTGGTCTGAGTCATACGTGCCCCTTTTAAATGGAATCCTTCCTTAGTACATTCACAACAAGTACTCACACATGGTAGGAATCACATAAAAAACTAAACAATTTATAACCATCTTAACCACGAAATTTGGGTCTCGAGCTAAATTTATCCAGTTTACTTTAATTTAAAATGGATTAAGGAATCCATCCATTACATTACATTTAAGTCATTCAATTCATACTATAAATAAGATAATATGCATCAATTTAGGTCAAGGCTTATCTCAAAAGAATTCCTAAATACTAATTCTTAAATTAAAAAAAAAAAAGAAATTGCCAAGTAACTGAAGCCACCGGTGGATCGTGAGGGCAGAGTTGGTGGATCGCATGTTCAATGTTTTAAAGTTTTCGCCCATGAGAATTGTCTTCCCCAATATAAAAAAAACCAATTCAATCCTCCATTAATGACTACAAAACCTTCATATATTATACATATAACATATACACGGTGTATCTACATACAAAGCATGATTGTAATTCAATTATATCATCAAAATCCTATTAAAAGTTCATGAACCCAATTAAAACCCATTTTCTCTCTCAAGAGCCCTAACATTTCAATTCTCAACCAAATGATTACATTTATTTACATATTATATAATAGATCCTAGGGTTTTGAATGGACCATTATAACATATCATAACTTATTCAAAATCTAATCTAAATAGATCAATTATTGGGAAGATTCAAGCAAAATGATGCTAAATCAATCCTAATTATGTTAATTACAAAATTACTTGATTTAAATAATCTAAACTAGATTTTAGTTACTTAGTTAGGATTTTGATTCAAATGAATAGGCACAATTTACAACAAATTCAATTGTAGAAGAATTCAAATTAAACTTGTATCCAATTATGTAGAGCTAGTGCTCATATTTTCTCTCTTCCTTTTAGCCTTCTTCTCTCGAAGCTCTTAGATCCCCAATTTATTTTTTTTGCATTAAAGTGAGACTCTTAATGGCTCAATACTAACAATTGAAGACCTACTTGGGCTTGGGCCTAATTTAGGGTCTTAAGTAGCTAATCTTAAAATGTCTTATTATAAATAGTCTTAACCCCTCATAATCCGTCATCCTTATAACAAATAACGTAGCATAAAATATATCTTATTTTTATCCCCATTAGTCACTCTTGAATCACAATTAAATTTTTTATTAATGTTTAAACTAGATCTTAATTCCAAACTTTATTTATATACGTATAAGTAAGTTGTGACATTACATGTCACTTAAGAAGATATAATACTTTATTTATTATATAGGGAAAAGATGGGGAATTACATTCCTCCTCCTTATTTAAGAAATTTTTTTCTCAAAATTTGGAATATATCTCACTAGAATAACTCTAAAAACCTCCCTCGTCTGTCCTTCTCGCTCTCCCAGTAGGACTCTTCCTCATTATGGTATCCCCACTAAATTATCATTAGCGGAATGTCCTTCTATCGTAGGGTCTTCTCTCTACGATCACGGATATTATGGGATCTATCTTAGAAACTAGCATCATGTTGGAACTCCAACCCATCTAGTTTTATTTGTTGATACTCATCCTTATGACTCAAGAATTTACTCAACATGGATAAGTGAAAAATGTCATGTACCCTCTGAAGGTGATTGGCTAGTGGTAGAAAATATTCCATCGATCCCACTCTCTCAATAATCTTGAAGGGTTTATGTATCGCCGAGCCAACTTCGTGTGCTTTTATGTGGATTACTCTCTCCTAATGGGTAGGGAATGGTCCACCTTTATCAATTTATCCACAATAACCCAAACAAAATCATGACTACACCTACGACCGCAGTAACCATATAAAAAAATCCATCGAGATGCTTTCCCATTTCCATTGAGGGATCTCTAAAGGTTGTAACTCTCCAATTGGTTGTTGATTATCCACCTTTACTAACTAATAAGTACCACACCTTGATACATAGTCAACAATATCCATCTTCATTTTGTCTCACTAATATGATCACTTAATACCTTGATTCATCTTGTCCCCTCTAGGATGCACTATCTATTTTGATTCATGAGCCTTGGCTAGCACTGCTCTTTGTACTTTTAGATCTCGGTAACTACTATCCTTCCCTTGAACTGTAGACCCCCATTCGATCCGATCGAAAAATAAGGAACTTCGCCCATTTATAGATCTTTCCTTTACTTGACACAAAGGATATATCAACTGGGCCTAAACTACCCATATAATAATGATCGAGGTAACCGTTAGCACGGCTATAAAAAAAATTTGCTAAGTCCACCTCTCTCACTGTACTCCATATCCATATCCTCTTCATGTTTCGCCCATTAAGTGACCAATGTATCGACTAACCTATGACTCAGTGCTTTTTCCACCATATTTTCATCCCCGGGTGGTATTGGATCAAAAAGCGATAGTCTTTTATGAACTCCAACCATAGCCTCTAAATCATATTCAAATCCCTCTGCGTGAATAAGTATTGTATACTTTTGTGATCAGAGAATAACGAATGTTGTTCCGCTAACAAATAATGAATCCATATTCGGAAGGTAAATATCACTGTTGCTATCTCCAAATAATGTGTTGGGTAATTACTCTTATGTGTTTTCAACTTTCGAGAGGCGAAAGTGAAAGGCCTCTCTTCTTGCATTAAAACTCCACCCAAACCTTGAAGTGAAGCATTTGTAAATACCATATACACAATGCCTACCATGGACAATTCAAGAATCAGAGCGATGGTGAGCCTTTCCTTGAGCTCCTCAAACGATCGCTGACAATTGGCATCCCGAACAAATAATATTCATTTTCGGGTTTAGTTGGTCAATGGCCTGACAATTCTCCAAAAGACCTGAATAAATCAGTGATATTATCCCGCCAAACCCCAAAATATCCTAACCTCGATCGGTATCATGGGTTGTCCTTAATCTATCACCACGGATATGTGACATCCTTCCTAATTAAATATCGGGTGATCAGTCCTTTATTAAATTAAATCAGAATATCCAGTTGGTTCATAATGTTCATCACTATCGCGAACTTTATTATTAACACTAACCACTTAATATTTAAAAGGGTTGATGTCAAAATTTTATCTTTTAATTAATATGAACCAAATTAATGAATAACTAAACATTCACCATTCAACAAAATCTCATAATAGATAAAAATAAATGGAATAATAAATATGACTGGAGTGAACACTTACAGCCTAAATACTAAATACAATAATCCAACAAAATAACCCAACTACTGAAAGGAGTAAAATGAATAAATACAAAATCTCTGAATGTCTAAATAGAAAAGGGGCAACATGCCCTAACTAAAGTAAATAACTCAAGATGAAGAAATGATAATCATGGAGGAGTCTACTACTGAGGCCCTGTAACTTCCATATAAGCCATAGCGCGTCAAATGAATGGAACTCCTATGCTTGGTGTCCCTGTGTCTGGGAACCTAAATAATTTGACAAAAAGGACAGAGATGTGCAATAAATAGGTCAGATCCCGAGTGTAAAGTATTTAAAAAATTTAGCACGAATTTAAATATTGCAGTAAAGAAAAATATTATGTGGATGCTAGCTTTTCGAGCACTCACTCGAGATTCTCATCTCTCAACTAATGTGCACGCCTAACGCACATCAAAACCCATTCTAATTATTCTATTACGCCTAACTAGACTGTAGACATAATCCTTCCAATTACTACCCCTAATACCAACCCGTATTTCCTATGCAATACCATACTAAACGTTTCTACAACTATTATCTCAATTTGGGAAGTATTCATAAATCAAGTTAAGTATTGATCAACTTAAGTTATTCAAGAATTTTCATAATATTTCTTATCGACATATTATCACACAGTAAGTAACATTACAAGTGTGTGTGTGTGTGTGTGTGTGTGTGTGTGTGTGTGTGTGTGTGTATATATATATATACTAAAAGGAAACTCTAGGCTCAGCTACTATGCCCTCATACTCTGCTATCAAGACCAGATACATCTCGCACTAGATAAGGACAATGGGTTCCGAATCTTCCACGAACCATAAATTACAAAACACATATATTGGAGGCAAAAATAGTTCCAAGCCTCTTAACTATGCACATACCCATGCACCCATGTGATCGTCATCACTATTATTCTTATAGATAGCCCGTACCTAGGTTCCATGCTCTGAGGCACAAGTCAATTAGGCTCCTTAAGATAGGACTGTCCCCTTTTTATAACCTCTCGTGATAACAAGTTTGGTAGGTATGTCATACACACAATAAATATCACTATAGGCATTCACGCAACCTATGAAGTTCATTAGGTATACACACAACCCAATTATTTAAATTATATGTAGTATTACTCTTGTTACTACTTGCATTCTACATACTAAATCACGAATACTCTCTCGCTCGTAATTTTTAGGAATAGCTCGTCGCTCCCATTATCATAACGTATTATACCCAAATTTATGTCCCCATAATCCTACACTACCCTGAAATCCAGTTCATACTGTAAATCATCACTCTTAAACGAATATGCCACCCAGATTTGAAATAAAAGAAATTTCCCAGAAATCCGAATGTCATTCAAACCAGAAACTATCTCGTTTAAATGAGATAGCACGTCGTTATAACGACATCATCGGGCGATAGGCCATCTCGTTTGAATGAGATCCAGTCTCGTTTGAATGAGATGCAGTCTCGTTTGAACGATATTACGATGTATCGTCCCCAACCTCTACCTGCTGTGTTTTCTATCCATTAAAACCCTAAAAACCTCTGCAGTTCAGTCCCAAACTCCCCCCAGTCGATTCCAATCTATATTTCCACATGAAGGGATGATTTTTAGTATCCTAAAAGCATTAAATCTTGAATAATTAACCCTTAATTCCAAAATCCCCAAATTCAGATTCATAGAACCCTAATTAATAAATTTTCAAATTAAACCCTCCAATCCTAGATTTAATCATTAATTATCATCATAAATTCGAGGTTATTCTACTAACTACCTGAATAATTAATCTCTATGTCAAATCATCCCTAATATATCCTTTAATCATAAATTTTTCATCAATTTACATGTAATTCTAGGGGGTTCACTACCTACACTTACATATACATATTTAATGCTAAAAGAAAGAAAGATTTAAACACTTGCCTCACGAAAGACAGTTTGATCCTTTGGGTGTTGTTGGTATGGTTGTGACCCTCATTCTCCAATCTACACGATGGTGGTCTCGGTGGTGGAAAAGGTACACTCTTGGTGGCTCTTCCCTAGAACTTCTCTTCCTCTGCTCCCCTTTTTGGCCTCTCTCTGTGTATCTTACTTTATCATGGATGATAACCTATTCTAACCCACGTAGGAGACCTTTTATTTCTCTAATTTTTGTCCTTTATTTTACTCCAAAAATACGAATTACCAAACGCCCTCCCGGGATGTCAGTTCGGCCTAAAACAGTCCCGGAACCCAAACTAAACTCCCGAGTAGAGTTTTCTGACTATCTAGAATCTTTCGGACATAATGGAGAACTCGAAATGACCATTTGAGAGACTTATAAATAATTTTCTTTCATTTTTATTAATTAAATCCCGACATGATTGACATGCGCATCCCAACTTAATTTCCATAACTGTCAAATTTTTCACTCAGGACAACTTTAATATTTTCATAATCATATATTACTTTACTCACTAAGTAATATTCGACATAAATCTCACCAATAAATACGAACTCTCATCACACTAGTAATTATTTAAATAAATTCGGATTAATTATAAATAAATTTTCCGATTTAAATTAATTAATCCCATAAATAAAATAAAATCTTTCAAAAATATGGGGTATTAGATACTTTACCCTAATAACGGACTTTTGTCCCGAAATTAGGAAAAGAGTACAAATAAAGGTATACCTGGTAGGAACAACTCTGGATATTTTTTGTGCATCTCATCCTCGCACTCCGAGGTAGACTCTTCGATATTATAATGAAGCCACTTAACACGTACTAACGACACTATCTTTTACCTCAATTTCCTCTCGCTACAGTTTAGGATAGCAACTGGGCCTTCCTCATAGGAGCTATCGGGATGTAGGACAATCTCCTCTAATGTAATATAAGTTTAGGCCAACTCATCCCGAAGATACCTCCTCAGCAAAGAAATATATAACATGTCATGAATCCTATGGAAGTTCTATAGTAATCCAAGTCTGTAAGTTACTGGCCCAATCCGCTCAATAATAGGTAATGGCCCAACGTACCTCGCCGCCAACTTCCCTTTTTTTCCCAAACCTCATTATCCCCTTCGTAGGAGATACTAGTAATAATACCTGATCCCCCACACTGAACTCCCTGAAGAATCTCTTAGCATAGGCAAAGCTCTTTTGTTTATCCTAAGAAACCCGAATACGGCTCTGAATGAACTCAATCTTAGCCGAGGTGTCCTGGATCACCTCTGGCCCAAGTAACTTGTTGTCCCTCACCTCGATCCAACATGCTGGAGAACTATAAGGTCTACTATATAGCACCTTAAATGGATCCATTCCAATAGTAAACTGGTAGGAGTTATTATAAACAAACTCTACCAGTGGGAGGTACTGCTCCCAAACCTTGCCAAAATCAAGGATGCACATATGCAACACATCCTCTAACAACTGATTTGTCCATTCTGTCTGCCCATCCGTCTGTGGGTGATAGGCCTAACTCAATCGTAATTTCATATCCATAGCCTCCTCGAAGCTCTCGTAAAATCTAAACACAAAAATCTTATCTCATTTGAACACAATATCTAGGGGCACCCCATGGAGTCTCACTATATCGGCCTTAAAAATCTAAGCATACTGCCCCGTATTATAGTCGTTCTGAACTGGGAGAAAATGAGCTACTTGGTAAACCGATCCACAATCACCCATATGGAATCGTGACCCCTTTGCGATGTAGTCATCCTCGTGATGAACTCCATGGAAATGATCTCCCATTTCCACATAGGGATGTCGAATGGCTGTAGGAGCCCTGGAGCTCTCTGTCGGTCCACTTTTACCAGCTGACAAGTGGCACATTTTGAAACAAAATCGGTGATGTCCTCCTACATCCCACATGTACTGCAAATCGTGAACCATGCGACTCCTCCATGACCACATGTCGTAACTCCTCCACCTCTTGAAATACTAGTCTGCCATTGAAGAGTAAGCCCCCATCTGAGCTCATAAAATACAACTCTGCCCCCTCGGCTAGAAGTTGTACAATCTGATCCTGACAGAATGAGTCTCCTTCCTGAGCCCATATCACCCTAGTAACTATCTAGGTTGTAACCATCATAACTAACATGAATGAGTGAGCAACTGCATCCTGGTGTCCTAGTTCCTTCCATTTCACCATCCACACCTCGTCCACCTCACCTGCGGGCCTATGGCTCAGTGTGTCTGCTACCACATGAGCCTTCCCCGGGAGGTATTGGATGCCTAACTGATTGTCATTCACAAATTCAATCCACTTTTATTGACGCATATTCAATTCATGTTGCGTGAATAGGTACTGCAGTGACTTGTGATTTGTGAATAGGCAAAATTTCCCCCCAAGAGTGATTTCTCCATACCCGAAGTGAAAACATGACTTCTGCTAACTCCAAGTCATGGGTGAGGTAACTCCTTTCATGAGGCTTAAGCTTACGGGAATCATAAGTTATAGCCTTATCCTCCTACTGAAGCACACCCCCAAGTACTAGTAAGGATGCATCAGCATAAATTGGATATTCCACCTCTGGCTTGGGTAGTGCTAGAACTAGTTGTGAAGTCACCTTATCCTTCAGCTCATCAAAAGCAAACTGTAAAGCACCATCCCGTATAAATGGCACCCCTTTGTGAGTCAAATTTATCAATGGACCCGTTATCTTCGAGAATCCTTGAATAAATCGCTTGTAGTATCCTGTCATCCCTAAGAAACTACATATTTATGTCAGCATCATGGGTTGTCCCCACTCCCTCACCACTACCACATTCCCTGGATATACGGATATCCCTTCTTCAGAAACAATGTGCCCCAAAAATTGAACCTCTCTCAGCCAGAACCCACACTTCTCATATTTCTCATACAACTCATGTTCACGTAGTGTCTGCAAAACCAACCTCAAATTCTTGGCATGCTCCTCCTCAGTTCGAGAATAAATCAGGATGTCATCAATAAATACAATGAGAAACTGATCTAAGAACTCTCTGTAAGGACACAAATTTTCAAGTGAGTCTTGATGTAGTGTTTCCTCAATTCCAGATAAAAACATTTGAGTCATAGGATATAGTTCACATGTATCCATCCAAGCCTATGACGTGTTTGTTGTAGACGTAGAGGCCAGATTTGTAAAGCTTCATCATTGCCGAGTTTCAAGTACCATGTTTCTACGTCATTGGCAATTGATTCCATAGTCTCCAACAGGTATGAATGCATTTATATATATATATATATATATATATATATATATATATATATATATATATATATATATATATATATATATATATATATATAGGGAGATTTGGAATAATTTTATAATGAGTGTAAATTTATTTTAAAATGAATTTTATTTTCATAAGGTTATTTTAGAACTTTGAATACAAAGTTTTGGGGTTAAAATGAAGTTTGAACTTTTTGCGATTTCGCTTGAAATTTTCATTCGAACGAGTTTTCCCATTTTGGCCTCTAGAACATCGTTAGATGGTCGTTCGAACGAGACTTCGGGCGGGAAAAAGTTTTTGGCAGTTTTTGGCAATTTTCTCCATGTTCCCACTTCTTTTGTCCCACTCTCTTTTGTGAGTTTTTAAAACAACTTCATGACAAATTTTTCCCAAGACTTTTTCAACATCTTTGATAGCTTTTTGAGAGAAAATATTTCCAAACAAAAGTCCCAGTTTTCATGTGTCAAATTTATCTAGAAAATTCTCTCTTACACATGTGTGTGACCCATAAAATGGTTTAGTTTAGAATTCCAAGTATTTCTACATATATATATATATTAGCTTGGAGTGTTTGGCACAGAGTTAACTTTTATACCCAAGAAGAAAAGGGTTTGGGTTTGCTTCTACATCCAAAAAATAAGAAGAGTTTGTTTGTTGTGGCGTTCCCACTCGGACAAAAGGCTTAGCGTGCGGGTTGACGGTTGTCCAAAAGGCCTTATTGGTGGAATCCAAGATTACGGTGGAATCCAGGATTGTCGACTAGGCGTAGGTAGTTACAAGAAGACGCATCAGGGGCTTGAACGGAGTCAAGTCAAGTTGTGGAAGTCATTTGTCTTGTAATCATAAAACCGTACTTAGTGGACTTAAGGCTAGGGCCATTCGAGATTTTTCTCATTTGGGTTTTCCTCGTACATGGCGGCGTAGTGGTTGTGAATTTATTTTATCTTGCAATATTCACCTTAGATGCATGCTTAGGTAAAAAGATAAAATTTGGTTTAATTCGGAGTCATGATTAAAATGGTACTTGTTTAATTATTTGGGTAAATTTGTTTCAAGTTAATTTAATTCAAGTTGGCACTAAATTAATTGGATAATTTTAATGCATAAATTTTTTAAACTTGATAATTAAATTAATGTAGTTTGAGTGAATTTAAAGTGTCTGTGTGTGTGTGTGTTTACCTTAATTCACTTTGTAGTGTTTAATTTTAATTTGTTTTAATAAATTAAAATTTGGGTTCTCTATAATTTTCCATCCTTTTAAGAAAAGAATATTAAATAAATTTTGGAAAATTAAATTGTAGTTAGTAACCATTCTTATTCCCCGCATATAGGAAATTAAAAGTGAATTTTTTTAAAATTGGGGGTCTACGTTTCCAACACTCTATGAACACCTTGTTCATTACGTCCATAAATACAACTGGTGCATTGGTTATCCCAAATGGCATAAATGTTAACTCATAGGATCCATATCTCATCAAGAAGGCAGTCTTAGGCACGTCCTTCTCTCTGATACGTAATTATTGGTATCTTGACCTCAAGTCTATCTTCGAGAAATAGGAAACACCCCTCAACTGGTCAAATAGGTCATCGATTCGGGTAAACGGATACTTATTCTATATCGTGACCTTATTCAACTCTTGGTAGTCCACACACAATCGTAACGACCCATATCTTTTCTTTATGAACAATACGGGAACACCCCAAGGCGAGGTACTCGTGCAGATGAATCCCTGACCTAACAACTGCCCGATTTGATCCCGTAGCTCCCTCATCTACGTCGAAGCCATACAATAAGGTGCACGGGCTATCAGCCGAGTCACTGGCACCAAATACATCACAAACTCTTTCTCCCTGCTAGGCGGTAGCCTTGGTATGTCCTGAAATACGTCAGTGAAGCCACGAACAATCGGAATCGATTCAAGTGGTATCACCATCCCCTTATAGGTCTTCTACTTTATATAATATAAATGGGTGGACGAGCCCCCTTCTGAGCAATGCATCGCCATAAAAAACATCTCCTGATCTGATATGGAGAACACAATATTACGACTATAGCAGTCCATAATTGCCCTATAAATAACTAGCCAATTAATCCCAATAATAGCATCCTACTTGTGCATATCTAAGGCAAGCATATCGACCTGAAAGATCAATCTACCAATCTCTATACCCACTCCCCGACATATAAAGAATATCAATGACCCATAGCCCAACTGTGAATATACACTAGTAATTGTGCTCTCTGTCATTTCTAATAACCCCGTGGTGCATGCAAAACTAGTGGCAATGAAACTATGTGAAGCCCCCATGTCAAATAATATCTGCCCCAAAGTCGCTCGGATAGAAAACTTACCCTCAATCACGGGTGGATCTTGCGGAACTGCGTCTTAGTGGACGTTGTAGACACACCCATATTGTAGCTATCCCTATTGGACCGAAGCTACTGGTATCTGCAGTGGTGCTGGGAGGGCGGCTAGAAATATCCGTCGTTGGGCCTTAGTGCTGTTGCGGGGCTCTACCCTTCTGAGGACAATCTTGACATTTGTGGCCAGTGTTTCCACAAATAAAGCATCTTACTGGAAAGTTTCCTACCCTCTGCCCTTGCTGCCCTCATCCCTGATGGCCGTTACCACCCCTCCCTTGGCCCTGTTGAAAGCGTTGCTCACCCTGCTGGCCAGGATGGCCCTGATTAAAACCTCCATGTCCTTGCGTGTAGTCACATGATCTGAACCTCTTAGAAGGGTCCCCCTGAAGGTAACTCTATTCGCCCTATCTCAGCTGACCCTGACCTGGCTGTGCCCCACTGGAACCATTACCTCTTGTCCTGCCTTACTGGCCGGAATCTCCCACTCGTTTGCTTCGCTTGAAATGGAAGCGGGGATCCTGGAAGTTTAGTAAGGCAGTGTAGTAAGGCAGCATTAACTAATCAATATAT
Source organism: Sambucus nigra (assembly GCA_949130495.1). NCBI lineage: Eukaryota > Viridiplantae > Streptophyta > Magnoliopsida > Dipsacales > Adoxaceae > Sambucus > Sambucus nigra. The sequence continues at coordinate 372,732,940 of OX422216.1, forward strand.
ATACCCAACGAAAGATTACCCAAAAAGTATTAACAAATCCTCTAAGTCAAGACCTCCATAAACATATAAATTTTCTTCCCCTCAGTAGGTACCTCATCTGGAACCAAATTAATCAATCTCGAAAACTCTTCCATGTACTCTGCAATGGCCTTCCCCTCTTGGGTGAGATCTTATAATTTTTGCCTCATCTCAGTCTGAACAGCGGAAGGGAAATATTTATGGTGGAGCCGCACCCAGAAGTCCTGAATAGTCATGTTGTCTTTCTCCTCAATAGTGGTAATTGACTCCCATCACTGCAGTGTTGCTCCCACTAGCTTAAAAGTAGCTAATATCTACCTCTGAACCTCAGTGCGCTCATATATCCTCAAGTGCCACTCAATGTCCTTCTTTTACTATCTTGCTACTACAACATCTGAACTCCCTGCGAGCTATGGAGGGTGTACCTTCTAAAAGTCATCTTTGACTTGCTCCCAAGAAGAAGGGAATGCGTGAGCTGGTGCTGGGGCCATTGTAGGTGCGTGGGTGGGGCCTACTAGACTACGACAAAAGCTGTACTTACCACTTGTGCTACGATAGCGACAACCTCCGTAGCGTTCATCGTGACCTAGGCCTGAGTTGGATGGGGCTCGGGATGGGCATGACTAGGATCTCGCTATGCACGTCTAGGAGGCATTTGAAATGAGAGAGAATATTTATAAGTCCACAGTAAATATCTCAAATAGTTGAAGACGTAAAAAGGGCAATTAATGAATACAATAATCCTAAATAAAGGGCTCTATATCAAAGAAAGCTACGACGGAAGCATACTAAGCCGTACAGATCCTAAAGGACTCTAGAACTTGGATCTGATACCACTTGTGACACCCTGCCTAATTAAATCCTGGGTGATCACTCCTTTATTAAATTAAATCAGAATATCCAGTGGGTTCATAATGTTCATCACTATCGCAAACTTTACTATTAATAGTAACCACTTAATATTTAAAAGGGTTGATATCAAAATTTTATCTTTTAATTAATACGAACCAAATACTAAATACAATAATCCAATGAAATAACCCAACAACTGAAAGGAGTAAAATGACTAAATACACAATCTCTGAATGTCTAAATAGAAAAGGGGCAACATGCCCTAACTAAAGTAAATAACTCAAGATAAAGAAATGATAATCATGGAGGGGTCTAATACCGAGGCCCTGTAACTTCCACAGAAGCTACAACACATCAAATGAATGGAACTCCTATGATTCGTGTCCCTATGGCGGGGCACCTAAATAATTTGGCAAAAAGGATAGAGATTTGGAATAAATAGGTTAGATCCCGAGTGTAAAGTATTTAAAAATTTTAGCACCAATTTAAGTACTACAGTAAAGCAAAATATTACGTGGATGCTAGCTTTTCAAGCACTCACTTGAGATTCTCACCTCTCAACTAATGTGCACGCCTAATGCACATCTAAACCCATTCTAATTATTCTATTATGCCTAACTAGACTATAAACATAATCCTTCCGATTACTACCCGTAATACCAACCCGCAATTCCCACGCAATACCATATTAAACGTTTCTACAACTATTATCTCAATTCGGGAAGTATTCATAAATCAAGTTAAGTATTCATCAACTTAAGTTATTCACGAATTTTCATAATATTTCTCATCGACATACTCTCACACAGTAAGTAACATTATATATATATATATATATATACATACACACACAAAAAAAAAATAACCTATTGGCTCAGCTACTGTGCCCTCATACTCTACTATCAAGTCCCGGTACATCTCGCACTGGATAAGGACAATGGGTTAGGAATATCCCACGAACCATAAATTATAAAACACACATACTGGAGGCAAACATAGTTCCAAGCCTATGGGCTACGCACATACCTACGCACCCATATGACTGTCATCATTATCATTCTCACCGATAGCCGTAGTTAGGTTCCATGCTCTGAGGCACAAGTCAAATATCCCCCGAAGGCTCCTCAAGATAGGAATGTACCCTTTTTACAACCTCCCATGATAAAAAGTATGGTAAGTATGTCATACACACAATCAGTATCGTTATAGGCATTCACGCAACCTATCAAGTTCATTAGGTATACACACAACCCAAACATTTAAACTATACGTAGTATTACCCTAGTTACTACTTGCATTATACTTACGAAATCATGAATACTCTCTAGCTCGTAATTTACGGGAATACCTTATCGCTCCTATTATCATAATGTATTATACCCAAATTTATGTCCTAATAATCATGCACTACCCTAAAATCCAGTTCATACTACTAATCATCACTCTTATACGAATATGCCACCCAGATTTGAAACAGAAGAAATTTGCCAGAAATTAGAATGTCGTTCGTACTAAAAGCTATCTCGATTGAACGAGATATCACGTCGTTAGAATTACGTCATTGCGCGATAGGCCATCTCATTAGAACGAGATCCAGTCTCGCTCGAAAGAGATTACGTTGTATCGTCCCCAACCTCTACCTACTACATTTTCCATCCATTAACACCCTAAAAACCTCTACAGTTCAGTCCCAAAATCCCCCAGTCGATTACAATCTATATTTCCACATGAAGGGGTGATTTCTACTATCCTAAAACCATTAAATCTTGAATAATTAACCCTTAATTATGAAATCCCCAAATTCAAATTCATAGAACCCCAATTCATAGATTTTCAAATTAAACCTTCTAATCCCATATTTAATCATACATTATCATCATAAATTCGAGGTTATTGTACTCACTAAATGAATCATTAATTTATGTGTCAAATAAGCCCTAATATATTCTTCATTCATAAATTTTTCATCAATTTACATGTAATTTAAGGGGGTTAACTACCTACACTAACATAAACATATTTAATCCAAAAAGAAAATAAGATTTAAACACCTGCCTTATCAAAGACGGTCTGATCCTTTGATGTTGTTGGTATGGTTGCGACCCTCGTTCTCCGATCTACACGATGGTGGTCTCGGTGGTGAAAAAGGTGTACTCGTGGTGGCTCTTCCCTAGAACTTCTCTTCCTCCTCTCCCCTTGTTGGTCTCTCTCTCTCTCTCTGTCTCACTTTATAATGGCTGATAACCTATTCTAACCCACGTAAGCGACTTTTGATTTCTCTAATTTTCGTCCTTTATTTTACTCCAAAAATACGAAGTACCAAAACGTCGTCTTGGGATGCCAGTTCGGCCTAAAACTGTACCGAAACCCAAACTAAACCCCGGGTAGACTTTTTTGACTATATCGACCCTCTAGACACAATGTTGCACTTGAAATGACCTTTTTGAGTGACTTATAAATAATTTTCTTTTATTTTTATTAATTAAATCCTGACACGATTGACACGCGTCTCCCAACTTAATTTGCATAACTATCGTATTTTTCACTCACGCTAACTTTAATATTTTTATAATCATATATTACTTTACTCACTAAGTAATATTCGACATAATTATCACCAATAAATACTAAATATCATCACACTAGTAATTATCTAATTAATTCCGAACCATAAATAAAATAAAATCTTTCCAAAATGCGGGGTATTACAGGATACATTGCAGGGATCAATGAAAACCCTATCCCCTGATATGATATTCCCCAGGAACTCCACTTCCATGAGCTAAAAACTTCGTTAGGATAACTTGGTATACAACTTGTTCTCCCTCAATGTTTACAACATCAATCTCAAATGATGAGTATGATCCTCTTCTGAGTGTGAATATAAGAATATGTTTCAATAAAATATAATGATGAACTAATCCATATGATTGTGCAAAACATGATTCATAAGATCCATAAATCCGGCAGGCACATTGGTCAACACGTATGGCATGACCTGAAACTTGTAAGACCCATAACGAGTGAGAAAAGCTTATTTTGGCACATCCTCTTCTCTAATCCCTAACTGGTGATAATAAGTGTGCAAATAAATATTGAAATGAATGATAGGCCCCTAAATTAGTCAAATAATTCATCGATATGAGGCAACGGATTATTATTTTAGATCCTGAATTTATTCAACTCTCAGTAATCAACACACAACCGAAGTGTCCTATCCTTCTTCTTCATGAACAATACCAAAGCTCCCCATGGATACATACTCATATTAATGAATCCTTAACTCAAAAGTTGATGTATCTTCTCCCTTAAGTCTCGTATTTCCACAAGAGCCATACAATAAGGTGCTCTCGTAATGGGTCAGGTGCCCGTGGCTAGGTCAATACAAACATTTAGCACTATCGCTAGTCGTAACCCCGGTGCCTCCTTAAATACATCCAAAAACTCCTAGACCATTGGGATATAATCTAGAGATGTCACAACCTCCTCAGATGTAGTCGCGTTAATATAACATAAATGGGTGTTAGACTGCCCCCTTAAGTCTAGTCATGGCAATGAGGAACATCACCTCCCCCAGAATGGTGAACGTAATCACCACAACTCTAGAATTAATCTCGTCATAATAAGTTTCCAACCAATCCATCCCTAATATAACTTCATAAGTACTGATATCCAACATCAACAAGTCGGCGATAAAATAAAGCCCGTCGATCCCTACAACAATGCCTCTACAAATTTGGCGTAATACGATTGCCCCACCTACTGGAGTGTCTACATGTATAACAACATCGAAAGTTATACCTATCATGCCTGATGTAACAATGAATCCTAAACTAGCAAAGGAGTGTGAAGATCCCATTTCAAAAGCACTTAGGCATAACTATAATGAACGCAAAAAACACCTTCTATAGAACATGACTACACTGTAAATTTTTTCTAGTAGATGTTGAACACACATCCTTAATGAAGTTGAGGGCGTCTTTGCACCTGATCTCTAGTATTAGGCAATATTGGGTATTGAGGTGAGGGTGGGAAGGCCTGGAACTAAGGTGGTGCAGAAAGTGTTGGTTGACACCCCTATTGAAACTGTGTTGGGGTGGCATGAAACCACTTAAGGCATCTCCTAAATGAATGGCCTAGCTCTCCACATGCCCCAATCAAAAGGGAAAAATTGATTCCTTTAATTTTTACCCTGATGCCTACCAAATGACAATGTTCCTGGCCCTACTGGCCATGTACTCTATGGCTCAACTAGCCCTGAGGCTACTGATTTGGATACCCAAACTAACCCTCGCCCAGGTGGCCCTGACCCTGTTTGTCCTATCGGTTATGGTTATCACCTCTGAATCTCTTATGGGGATTCTCCCCTTGTGTTTACACTATAAGTATCTCACTAGAGACAAGCTATGACCATAAAGGCTCCTCACCCTCTGACACATTCTTCCCTTATTTGGCATGTGATCTCTCCCTCTTAGGATCCTTCTCTCTCTCAAGAACACGTAGTGATCATCACAATGTATAAAAGATACATCTACCATATAGAGGAATGTGGTAAATGTCGGATGTCCCAATAACACCTTATTAATATTCTAATTCATACCTATCATAAATGACCCATCCTTAAATCCCCAGATCTCTCCACCTCTAGGGAAAAGTGTATAACACGAGTGAACTCTTTATCATACTCAGCAATGGCCCAACCCTCCTTCTTGAACTTGTCAAACTATGATCTCATATTCTTGTACTGCGAATATGGGAAGTACTTTCCCTCAAACTTGACCCAAAACTACGATAGAGTCATTTAAGACCTCTCCTCTAGGGTGGTAATAGTCTCTTAACGAACCTCAAATGTCACGCCTCCACTGAAGCTCCACTATGGGATCAGAGGATCCCACAAACTATAAAAGGTGTCCCTTCCTAAAAAAACTCCTATCACGCTCCCAGATAGAAGTGGTATCTCACAGATCATGCATAGGTGCATCCATGGGCGGAAACGACTAATGATAGAGGGCTGTCATCATTGCTATAATGTATTGGGCTATAATAATGACTAAATCAGTCACTGCCATAATGGGTTCTTGCCCTAGTGGTGTATTAGGTGATGACTGCTTTGGCGGTTGAGGTACATCGGCCTCAGACTCATCACTCCCTATAGATCTCTCCTACGGTTCACCATTTGAAAGATAATAATCCAAAATGCGTTAATAAATTCTCCAAGGCTTAGAGTCCAATTGCTAAATGAATAGCTCTAAAGTATCCAAAAATGAAAATGCAGAATTAGTGATCAATGCATTCATAACCCCTAGGACTGAAGAACCCAGAATGATCTGATACAAAATATGACACCCTATAATATTTAAAAAATAGATTGATCAGTTCTATATTAAAAAATTACAGGAGATTAAACAAATGAGTACCATTCTAACCATTCAAAAAAAGAATTAAATTGAAATCAAAACTGAATATCCCTAAAGAAAGGTATCTCAGTACTCTAATAGTGTCCACATGAGCCAAATCTACATCCTAATAAAACTACTATAGGCTATACAAAATGCACTAGTACGAATGCGTAACTCTCTCCACTATAATGGAAAATAAAAGAAATGACAGATCTAGAATGCAGGCCAGTTTCACCTATATCCTAATGTAAATATATAATAGAAGGATGAATTACAGCAACATTATTGATCAAGGTTGCGGCACGGGCGACCTCGAACTTGAATGTTAAATCCACAATGTTAACAGGAAGCATCAAGACATTAAAAGTGTAACTGAAGTTATAATAAGTCATAATTATGCATCTCCCTCTAATTTTTAACATCTTTTAGAATTACCCCATCCTACAATCCTAACATCCTGCGCATTTAAGATCCCAAATCCCAGGTGACCCCACAATTTATTTTTATTCTACACATGTGAAAATGGTCATTGAAATTCAGGATGACATTACGCTAATCAAAGGAAAGTGTTAGATTTTAGGAATCACATAAGTTAATCAAGCCATAAAAGCCTAGCTCTAAATCCTTCGAGGATCACTCGCGCGTACTAGGTATAGTCTTAGTCCATCCCAAACCTAAGACCTCATTAAGATAAGGGATAAATCACCACATCTCCCCATCAATCATATAGCCTGGCATACCCAAGGCAATATAAAATAAATCCTAATAAAAGTTCAAGAAATATATCATCAAAATCCTAATAGAAGTTCAAGAACCCAATTAAAACCCATTTTCTCGCTCAAGACCAACATTTAAATTCTCAACCAATTGATTGCTATTCTATACATGTATACAATTGATCATAGGGTTTTGAATATATTATTGTAACAAATCAAAACCTATTCAAAATCTAATCAAAACACAACAATTATTGGGAAAAAATTAATCAAAATGATGTGAAATCAACCTTAATTACTTTCTAATTGTGTTAGCTATGAAATTAATTAATTTAAATAATCTAAAATAGATTTTAATTACTTATTTAGGGTTTTGATTCAAATGAATAGGCATAATTTCCACAAGTTCAATTATACAAGATTTCAAATTAAACTTATCTCTAATTGTGTAGAACTAGGGCCCAAATCTTCTCCATTCCATTTAGCCCTATTCTCTCCAAGATCTTAGATCCTGAATTTTTATTTTGTGTAAAAATGAGCCTCCAATGGTTCAATACTACTAACTATTAAAACCTACATGGTCTTGGTTCAAATTTAGGGCCTTAAGTAGCTAATATGAAAATGTCTTATTTTAAATAGTCGTGACCCTTATAATCCATCATCCTCATAACTAATAAAATATAACATAACACATATCCTATTATTCGGCCCATTAGTCATATTTTTCTTGAATCATAATTAAAGTATTTATATATATTTTTATTGGCCCTTAAATCCAAACTTTATTTATGTACGTATAAGTAAATTTATGACATTACTTATCACTCAAGCACACTTAATATTTTATTTACTATATAGTGAAAATACAGGTTATTATACATGTGACCGCACTCCTTATCCTAGCATTAAACTATCTCAGATCCCCTTTCAGGACACCCCGGAGTTTCACACCCTCTCCATCTACTTTAGTAGAAATTGAACGGTTTGCCGAAGATTCCTCGCTGAGAATCTCAATGAGAACGCAAATGGCCATTCATATTTAATGGCCATACTTTCTCATTCTACCATAAAGATTGGCATCCTATAAGCCGATGTCCAAGAAATGCATAGAAATAAGGGTCAAATCCATAAGGTCCCCAAACTTGATGTTTCCTTTCCCCGTGCTAATTGAGTATCAACAAGCTCATTACCCTCCGCGTGCTATGTGTGTCAATGGCCCCATGCTCATTTACTATTGACAAACATTGATCATCTTGGGGATAACTTACATGTGCCTATACATGTCACCCCCTAGGAAGAAGAATTAAACCGAGTCAAAAAGGATATCAAGCTACTTTATAAGAAGTTTGACAATGCTAAAATCTTAGGTAACTACATGGATTACACCCACATGTACCATTACCCAAAGGCAAGGTTGCAAGTGAAATTTAAATTCCTTGGTATCGAGAAGTTTGGAGGCAGTGGACCTCATATTGTCCATTTTCATAACTGCCACTGGTCCATGAGCTTACTTGGAATACTATAGAGATAATATCACATGTGTACCAACAAACTCTTAAACAAAGTGCCCTTCGTTGGGTTCCTAATGCTAAAATAATCTTGGATTCGTAGTTGGGAAGACGTAGTACTCAATACTCATATACTGAAGTGTTGGACATAACTCATCGATATCTTGACTGATTAAGAAAAACCTTGGGGAATCGATCAATAGTTTCATCAACAGGTGAAGAGACATAGATACTACCATGACCAACCATCCATCTGAGAAGGAGAACGTTATCATTATGAAGAATATTTTCTTACCACACATCCGAACCTCAATGGGTAGCCAGTATTACCCCCATTTTAGAGCCCTTCGGGAGGCCAGGGTTAATATCTAAGAAAATTCCAATAGCCAAAAAATCGAATATGATTCAAAAAGTCAGTTAGAGAGTTTAATCCTCTTTAATATGACAAGTACGCTTCTATTATATCCACTGTTAAGAGCATGTCCTCTCATCTTACTACTTTATGGGCACCAGAATCCCATCATCCTAGAACTCGGAAGCAATACACCAAGATTTATTCTTATCTCTTCAAAGTATAATGATCTCTATTATCTCAAAACCTCATAAACCCTTGGACCCTCGTCCACTACCTAACCCACTTCTTAAGAATTGCACACATAGTGCCCATTGTGACTTGCACCAAATCATCGGGCACACCACCGATCAATGTTATCACCTGAGAAACATTATCCAAGTCCTCATAGACAAAGGCATCATCACCCCCCTCATAAATCCTAATCCAAACACTACCTAAAATTCTTTATCAATGCACCAAGATGGTATCAATGACACCCTAACAAATGAAGACCCAGATTACGACTCTTTCACCAGAATTCGACCCATCACAAAGCCTAATTTATCCAATGACTCTCCCAAATCACTCGTTGCTCTCACAGATTTCTAGTCTTTCCTCCTACATCCTGAGAATGCCCTGGATTAAGCATTTTCCCTCATGACAAAGACCTTCATCGTTGTCCAAACTATCTCAAAATTAAGGAATATGGAACTGCCAACTGTCTTAGAACCACTCATAAGCTTTGGGAATAAATTACCATATGAAATGACCCTTGAAAAAGGAAATTATGGTCATATCAATGATGTGTATATGAAATTATGAAAGTGCACCCATCAGTCTGATGATTGGTTTGTACCTCCGAAAGGAATTCAGTTTAGACAACATTGTTCAAGTTATATATCAGAAGAATTTGTTAAGAAGAAGAAAACATATTAAGCTCTTGAACCGATTACGACACTAAAACTAATAGGGGACATGGGAAGAGTTGTATAGTGAAATGATCGAAGATGTAGAATGAATCGATTTTTCCTGGAAGAACAATATTATCACTACTGGATGGGAAGATGACTTTGATCCCTCGGACAACTCAAATGGTTAACCCAATGATGGAACATCAATATAATTGCATTAGTATATGGAATGATCTCCATCAAATAACTACTGTCGGGAATAAATGAGATATCTCATGCACCTAAGATAAATGAAGACACTGGGTTCGTATTCTTCTTTATGAATTATATAACCCGATCGGGTCGATTCTACAAAGATCCCATCTTTCCAAGTACATATTCACACAAACGAAAAGGGGTTGATGAAGAGATACCAATGTATGATATAAATGTTTAAAAGAGAAAAATCCTCAAGAAGTTCAAGAAGGCCCATCCCAATATTACCATGTGGGGACTCATTATGTTTTCCTAAGTTCATAGAAATGCCATGATCAATCTTCTCACTGGGCCTACGATTCTTCCCTCCACCTCCCCCAAAGAGGCATTCCATATAGTTGGAACTCTAACTCCTACTAGACCTATCTCCATTATTAATGAAAAGATTCTCAAATTTGGCTTTACTTAGAACTATGCCCTCAATATCTCAGTGGAATCCATTGGGAAGAAAATCTCATTGGTGCCTATTGATAATGGTTCTTCCTCAAATGTTTATCCATTAAGAACTCTCAAATACTTGGGATAACACATGAAAAACCTCTCTACGATATCCATCGACGTGCGTGCCTACGGAAATACTTGATGAGTGGTTATTCATTCGATATCTCTCAAACTAGAGACTGGTCCGATATGATCTGAAAAAGAATTCCAAGTTATTTATATCTTGGCCTGTTTCAATTTTTCCCTTAGTCGACCATAGCTCTACAGTATTATGGGAGTGGCATCTTCTCTCTACCAAAAGCTAAAATTCTTTACATATAACCAAGTCATAACCATTATCAGAGATAATGATAACTCCTACAGCATCGATACAAGAGACCCAGTCTTGGAGTTATAGAATAGTGAAAATTATATGTTTCTATCAAGCTTCAAGGATGATCCGCTTCCTCTCTTGACGGGTGACAACTTCAAAGACCGAGTATGTCCATAACACAACTCGCATGGTAACGTCAATGTGATCCATATGCTGAAGAACATGCATTTCATGCCGGGAATGGGTTGGACCATCGTCGACAAGGGATTACAAAGACAATAGTCCTGAATCCCTCCATGTAGTTCAGGATATCAACCATCTTAACCTGAGATATTGGATCTCAACCATCCATATCGTAAGGGAGTAATAAAGAGGAAGGAAGTCATCTCCGAAGACTCTCTAAACAGGCACTTTATCAAGGAGGGTGGGGACTTCCCTTTATGTGGCTTCCCTGAATTATGGTATGATGTTATCGAAAAAAAAGTTAAAGTCTAGATTTGAGACCATCTTTACGGACAAAATTACTTGGATTGAAAGCCCGTAGCATAAGGTGAAACCTTTAACCATTAAGTATGTTTGCTCGAACTCTCTAGACACTGAAATCACAAATAACATTGAGAGCACTGATAGCGATGAATCATTTGGATTACACATATTGGGAATAGACCTCTACATGATCCATGCTGAGGCTAAACCATCTGAACCATTTATAAAAAGTATCTTTGTTAATAGTCCCCTCCTCAACTAGCAAAGAGTTCTAGTCAGCCCAATCCTACCTATCCAAAAACCTTTTGTTTTCCTTCTATAGAATGAATATGATCATGTTTCACCTTTTTCTATTACTAATGAAAATTCAAGAGAGGTATCCTTTGATGAGGTTTCAACATTGTATTTCTTAAAAATGTTTATAGTGAAATAAATGAAGATTTTGAGTATCTTGTTGTGCCTTATATTAATTGCATTGATTCCAGTCAAAAAATTTAGAAAGATGATCTAATAAATGAATACTTCTTAATTGATCTCAATAAGGATAATATCAAACAACATAATAGTATTCAAACTAATAATAATGATACTATTGTTATTCATCTAGGTTCAGGTATCACTCCGCACGAGATTAGGATAGGGCCAGTCCTCAAAGAGCATGAGCACTCACAATTTGAAGAGCTCTTGAAAGAATTTCTGAACATCTTCACATGGTCCTATAGAGATATGCCTAGAATAAATATAAAGATCGTGCAACATAAAATCCCTTCTTATCTAGAATGCAATCTTGTCAAGAAGGAGATAAGAAAGATCTAGCCTGAATGATCTCTCAAAGTGAAAGATGGGGTGGTCAAGCAACTGAATGTGGTTTTCATCCGTGTGGTTGAATATCCAATTTGGCTCATTATCATTTTCCCTATGCTAAAATAAGGTGGAAAAGTTTGCATGTTCATCGATTACAAAGAAGTAAATAGATCCTTCCAAAGGAAGATCACCCTTTTTCCAATAGTGACATGATCATCAATAATACAACTAAACATACCCTTAAGTCCTTGGTCAGTTGATTTATATGGTATAATCAGATCAATATTCATTTACACCACCAAGAAAAGACATCCTTTACTACCCCATATGGAACTTTCTTCTACATTGTCATTACTTTCAATCTAAAAAAAGTCGGGGGTACATACTAAAGATCATATACAAATGTCTTTCATGATCTTATACACAAAGAGGTTGAGGTATATGTTGATGATATTACCATCAAGTCGACTACTTGAAAATATCACATATAGGCCTAGAGAAAATTCTTTAAACGACTGAGAAAATACCAGTTGCATATTAATCCATAAAAATATGTCTTCGGTGTCACAAAAGATAAACTACTTAGTTATATGGTCAGTGAAAGAGGGATCGAGTCAGACCCTACCAAACTTATAGAAATTCAAAAAATGTTTCCTTTTCAAAAAGAGAAAAAGCTCGTGGTTTCTCAGGCAGACTCCAATACATTAGTATTTTCATTGGCCAACTCACTTTTATTTGCGAGCCCATCTTTAAGCTCCTCTGAAAGGATTCAACTGAAGTTTGGAAAGAAGCATGTTAAGAAGCCTTTGATAAGATTAAGTGGAATCTTAGTCAACCTTCAGTGCTCATGCTATCACAACTTGGTCCCCCATTATCTTGTGTCTTGCTGTAATCGATATTATGTCTCGAGCTATGCTAGCCCAATATATCGATGAATCATTCAAGGACAGAGAAATCTATTATGCCAATAAAAAACTAGCAGGATATGGGTAAACTACACTGTATTGGATAAGACACGTGTCACCCTCATTTGGGTCACTCGGTAAATTTTACACTACATGCTTTCCTTCCCCCATCAAGATAGTGTCTCGAACTGATCCTATGATATGCTTGATAGAAATTTTGCCTTATCATGTCACATAGCCCATTGGTTATTGTAACAAGATGAGTTTGACATCACTTATGTCATGCAAAAATCCATCGAAGGAAATGCCATCTCTGATTACCTAACCAACAATCCCATGGGAGAGGACGACGTATGGATTTTTGAATTGTTGGATGAGGATATTCTCGATACATCTCATGATGAGCTCTGATGAAATATGTTCTTTGATGAATCCACCAACAAAAAATAGTACGACATTATGATACTCTTGATTGTGCTCGATGACTCTCACGCCCAGATTTCCATTAAACTGGACTTTTGTTGCACCAACAATATGATGGAGTATAAACAATGCACCATAGGCCTAAAGACTTCCTTCGAGAAAGGAATTATATATATCGATTTCTATGGAGCGTAAGCCCTAATCATAGGATAAGTCCTCTTAAAATGGAAATTTAAAGATGAGAATTTCCTTCCTTTTCATGCTCATCTTAAAAAAATCACTTCCCAATTCAAAAATGTCACATTCCACTACGTTTCTTGTTGAAGAAATAGTTTTTTCGATGCATTGAAAATCTTGACGTCCATCATCAACATGACGATGGGAAAAATAATTTCCCCCTTTTAACTTCAGAAGCAGTCTCTTTAAACTCTTTGATATCACATCGATCTCTCTACGAAAGAAGATCCATATAAAGTGGGGATTTAGTATTACGACATCTGGTGCCTCCTCAAACATGATCGGTATCCTCAAGGGAGTGATAAAATGGACCTACAACCCTTTCACAAGCTTTCATCTCAATGCATATCAGCAACAATGCGTTTTTTAATAGGAACTTCGACAATTCCCACTTAAAGTGCATAAAAGGGATTGACATTGAAGAAATAATGCAGAAAATCAACAGCGAATATGGACCCCATATGAACGATTATATGCTTTCAAAGAAGATTGTCAAACAAGGGTATTATTAGACTATTATGGTCTAACACTACATTGCTTATGTCACAAGGTGCCTCAAATGCCATAAATTCGCCAATCTTCAACATTTACCCCTTGAGAGTTGTACAACATGACCTCGCCTTAGCCTTTCTCAACTTGGGGCATTGACATCATTAGAAAAGTCATTCCCAAAGCATCAAATGGGCACGAATTCATTATGGTCACTATCAATTATTTTATGATATGGGTCGAAGTCAAATCATATATGGTATTGAATGCGAAGAAAATAGTCAAGTTTATCAGAAAGAATACCATCTACCGCTACGTGGTCCCTTACATGCTGGTATCATATAATAAGCTCCATTTTGAACTTGGAGTTACAGAAGTAGTCGAAGATCATGAAATTCATAGGCACGAGTCTTCTCCCTAACGTCCACAAACTAGTGGGTCTATTAAAGTTGATAACAAGAGCCTCAAAACTATAATAAGAAATATTGCAAATAGTTACGAGGATTGGGAAGATCGAAAACATTACACCCTCTAAGGATACTGCATGTCCATTAAAATGCCCACTGGGGCTACCCTTACTCCCTAGTATAGATTATGAAGGAATTCTTGTCTATTAAACTCAAGATACCCTCCCTAGAAGTCATGCTTGAAAGTCAATTAAAAAAAGTTGATTATCAACAAAGTCGTTACAACGAGCTCGCACTCTTGGATCAAAGAGACTGAAAGCTATGTACCATATATAAGGGTATCACCTTCGTATTACAAAATTATTCAATAAAAAAAAGTAAAAGACTATGGTGTAAGAGAAGGCGATCTTGCTCTAAAGAAATTGTAGCACCCATCTGGGACCCAAGAGGAAAATTCAAGCCCAATTGGAGTGGGACATTCCTCGTGAAGAAAATCCTGTCAGGTGGCGCTGTTATACTCATAAACCTCAATGGAAAAGAAATGATGTGTCCAATCAACCTGGACCGCATCCATAAATTTTACCTTTAATCGAACTCTCATCATGTTATGATCCTCTCAAAAATACTTTAACACTTATAAATAGCTTCTTATCCCTATATAGGTACGTAGGCATCCCATAAAGTCACTTTAGCCACAGTCTTTTCTTTTTCACAAGTTGATATTCTTTCTTCCATCAAGAAACACTAGTCTCTCTCATCACTTTTTAATGAATAAAAGGATTATGTATGTCTTAATGATCGGTGCAGATAGTTCAAACATTACAAAATTCATCCAAATGCACAACAAAATACGTAAAAATCAACACTCATTAAATCTTTATTTTAATGTAGAGTGATTACATGAAGTATCAGTGACAACAAAAGTCCCTCAAACTTATATAGACCACCCACCTACAAAACACAATAACATAGCCTACCCAAATCCATACCAAAACAAAAATCATAAACTACTACTAGAAGTCCCTACCTCGTCATCATTTTTACCACCATCGTTATTCCTTGAAGGTCCTAAAAAATTCTAGTCCCAATTACACTCCCTCCTATGCCTGATGCGGAGATATGCCTTAGACAGGTTGTATGACATCACGACGTCTCCCTCCACAACCTCAACCATCATGATCCATCTCTTCCCCACTTCCTCAACACTGATCTTCATGACCACATACCTCCAAAACCACCTTAAATAATCCTTGTACATCACAGTAGCTTCCCTCACAGATTAAGATGGGCGAATAAATGATTTGAGGCTTTGTTAAAAAATCCATAAGATCATCCTTAAGGACTCAATCAGATCCTCCATAGGAAATAAGTTGGCTATGTGCAGAGTGATAATTTTCTCCTAGCCAACTTAATGAAGAAGTCACTAAGGAAAGTAGAAGGAGGTCTAGTGAAGACCCACCAATCAGACATATTAAAAGTCATACGAGTGAAAATACGAAGGGATAATTTTGTCCTATCCTACTTAATGAAGAAGTCACTAAGGAAAGTAGAAGGAAGTCTAGTGGAGACCGACCAATCAGACATATTGAAAGTCATACAAGTGAAAAATGGGCTGCAATTCTCCCTACCATGGCACACACTAACAAAGACTTCTATTTCCATTTTCATAAGCTAGTCAACTCGGCTCTCCACTAAAGGGACAAAACTCTTGAAATTTTGTGTAAAGAAATTTGGGACGCCGATTAAAGGATATTCAGTAGGTGTCTCCATACAAATCCTCTCCGACAACCACATGTACAACATCACTAGGCTGCAGCACATAAAAGTGTACCAAACTTCCATCTAGTAATGTAGACTATTCAATGTTTCTGCTAACTTGGTTGTGGAAGAGTTATGATGGTAAGACTTCTACGGTATAATGGGGGCCATTTGAGGGTCTGTACTCAAACTGCCTATCACTGGAATTATTTTAGTGGCTAGTCCGAAAGTCACTTCCCCAACAAATCCATTATCACTTTAATACCTCTAATGCACAGAGTTAAGAATTATAGGAAAATTGATACCTCCCCAGCACACTAATGGTTGATCAGCAGAAGGAGATATATGCAGTAATTCAGCCAAAGACACTCATGGATATTGAAAAAGGTCACGTATTGTTGCAGAAACTCGAGGGTCAACACCCAGCATGACAAAAAATTCTTAATAGATGGGGCACACTTCATCCAAGCCAGCGCAAAAAATATAGTCTTGAGGATACAAGAACTGCGAATCCAATTCTAATAGATTCTTTTGGATTTAATGATTATTCCATAAAGTGGTTAGATGCAGGTTGAATACCTTATCGTTGACATAATTTAAGAACATGGCATATAGACCTTTGAGGTAGGCGACAAACCTTTTAGTTATGGTAATGAACATTTAAGAAGATAAGAAACTTGAGCGAAGAAGGAAGAAAGATTTTAAGTGTGTCTTAAACCCTCACCTAAACCCCCTTTTATAATCAAACATTCCTCACAAAAGACAAAAGTAATGAACCTGCTGTTGCAATAACAAAACCTAAGTTCGGAGGATGCAGAACGAATATAATAAAGGCTCAAAAGCAGTTATATCGTTATTCATATGTCGATATGCAGGCTAGGGGCATGCTAGTCGGCACAATCCCTTTTGGGGGAAGATTTCCATTTTTTATTGTTTCCCTCATTTTCAAATAAATCCATTTCAAAAGATAACTTTTTAGAAAAGGCGGTCATTTCATTCTCTAAGCATCCAAAAGCACATATTTGAAACGTTAAATACAATTTATCTTTTTCATTTAATAAACCCCCAGTGGAAAATTAAAAATGCATATAGACTACTTCATTAATTCAAGATGATTTAAAAATGAAAAATGCATCATTTAATATATATCTATCATTTCTTTTACATTTTTCAGGAATAAGAAAAATAAGAAAAGAATAAAAAATGATCGAAAATATTGCGAGCAACCCAAACTTCCCAAAACATTAGCCTAACCCTATTCACAGCCTCAGGGGTCCCGGCAAACATGTTTCCCATAACGATGAGCAATAGACCCACCACTTCTAGAAATTGCTTATGGTATAGGATCATTAGGGATTGTCAGTGATGTAATGCAACATTGATCCGTCGCCTGGACAATCTCAGTGATGGAGGACATCCAATTATGAACATCCCATAGCCAAGACGTTAACACAATCACCATCTGTGAAAAGTAGGATCAAGAAAAAGGAAGATTCAAGTCAATAACAAATAAAGAAATGGAGTGTAGAAATCAAGAAGAGAAAGCTGACTATTATATCTCTCGCTGGATGTCCTCCCCTAGAGAGGGAGGAAAGTTGTCTATCGTCGCCAGAGGACGATAAGGCACTGACATAGAATAACCATCACCGAGCTGAATATAGGAGGGAGTAGACTATTACCGAACTATATGAGCCTTCGAAACCTTCGTGCCATACCCAGAAGCCTACATTGAAGAACCTGGCACACTATTGCAGCCCTTAGTCCCTTTCGAGAGAGGAGGCACACCCTCCATGTTATATATTTATGGTTCCATTAACCAACTAGCCTTAAAATCTGGGTAGTTATATCCTATCACCGTGTCCATATGGATCACATAATGCTCCCCCTCCATTTCCACTGCTCGCTCCACGTATGAAATCTTCCCCACACTCCTAACATGAGAAGGAGGATTTGACGAAAAAACATCCACCTCACTTTCCATCACCTATTGGACCACCCTCTCACCCTAGTACCAAATGAAAGCAAACTCATGCGTTATCAACCGCTGTGATTAAGCATTAATGCCCGTGGTCCCCATCATTCTCAAAGTCTGGCGCCAGGGGTAGAACATCACCTATCCCAAATAAAACAAATCATCCATATTTAATCAAAAAGCAAGATAAAAAACCAAAATCAAAACCTAACCGGGTCACTCAAAAGGGAATTCAACACAACCCTCACATCCTTATGGATGAGGAACTTCTTCGATACCCTATTTGCCTTCATCCATCAAATCATCCTTGGACATTCTTCCTCCTCACTCGTCAGCAAAAGCATCAACCCCATGTTGTACCCAATCACCTCATAAAACCAAACCTCCCAAAAATTTGTAATCACAAAATTCATCAAAATCATTTTTATCTCATAAAAAATCATCCAATTTTAAAATTCCAACACGCATTCAAAATTTTCAATAAATTATAAAACAACTATAAAAAAAAATCCCAGAAAACTTCAGAAAATTCACAAAAAATCCTAAAAATTCAAATTTTGTCAAAATCACACATTTTACAATAAATATCCTCAAAATTCAAAATTCCAAGCATTAAAAAAATCGTCAAAAATTACAAAAGGCCTTAATAATAATTTGGAACTTCTCAGAAAGTTCTCACATCCATCCCAAAAGCTACTCTTACCCCTAAGTTCATAGAATTGACCTCTTTGCACATTATGTTCGCAAAATTGACCTTTTTATTACCTTGGTCAGCAGAATTGCAATCCCTACTCCTTAGGTTCACATTATTTACCTCTCTATCCTTTAGGTCCATATAATTGACCTCTTTACTCCTTATGTCCATAGAATTGGCACTTACAGTCTTCAGCTTCGTATGATTTACCTATTTACCCTTTAGGTCGAAAAAATTGATCTCTTTACTCCTTAGATCTGAAGAATTGACCTCTTTCTCTTTTAGGTCCATAGAATTGATCTCTTTACTAATTAGGTCCACAGAATTGACATCTTTTCCATTTAGGTCCTTATAATTGACCTTTTTACCCTTTAGGTCCACAAAATTGACCTCTACCCTTTATGTGTGCAAAATTGACCTCTTTACTTTTAAGGTATGCACAATTGACTTCTCTATTCCTTAGGTCCTAAAATTGACCTCTTCATTATTTAGGTCCTTATAACTAACCTTAGACATTAGAAATGGTTGTGATTCTTTGAATCAGTAACAAACACTCATTAGGTCCTCATAACTAACCTTAGCCCTCAGTGTTGGTCAGAACTCTCTAAATCAATCACATACAATTTTTAGGTCCTCAAAATTGACCTTTCTTATCAGAATTGGCCTCGACCATATGAATAGGCCACGTACACCCTTCATTTGTGAAAAATCAACTTAGGCCCTCAAAATTGTCCATAACCCCCAAATCGGTTACCTTAATCCGTAGGTCCTCAGAATCAGGACTTTCTTCCTAACACGGTCAAAATATACTCACAGGAACCTAACACCCAAAACCTTCATCAGGGTGCCTATATTTTGACGGCCTTCAGTTATTTTAAGATCGTCAAACAGTTAGATTCGTGCATAAAATGGACGTACGATTTGCAATTTATGATTTTTTTTCTTCAAAAAAACAATTTTAGGATTGCCTATAGGCACCCCCTTTCATGTAGGTAGGGGGGTAATTTCCTTATCCTCCATGTCTGGTAGGCGTACATATCGGCAGGCCAAAGATCATTCTGGTTAAAAAAACCCAAAGGGCAACCTAGTCTTTTTGTCGCTTTAGGGTTTTCTATTTAAGGAAAACCTTACCTTGTTTTCAGGACCTTTTGCCTTGCAATGAGTGTGGTTAGCTTTTAATGTGTCATTTTATAAACAATCGTACAATTCATTTATATCACTCACACCTCAATTTTTCCACCATTTTCCCACCATCCTACCTCCATTGAAATCAATCGTCATCACCTCAAAAGTCAGAATCTAAGTCCTTGAGATGGTCCAAAATCCCTCTATCAGGCTTATTAAATTAGTGTCTCATACCTTATAACTTTTAGCACATATTTATATGTAAGATTTATTTCCCCATAACTAATCACCTTTTTATTATTTATATACCCCCAAAGCCTAATTTTATAAATTTAAAAAAAAAGTTCTATTTAATTCATAAATTCCAAATTATAGTTTTTTCCCATTTTCCTATATTTTCTCCACTTGTCTAGGATTTTCTATAAATAAAAATAGATAACTCTAGTGTTGGATTTATGGTCTAGAACCCACCTTCATTTTCCTTTAGAACTACATGGACTTTGATGAAAATTTTCGGCTACGTAGGCATCCCAGATTTCTCTTTGAATTCAACTCCTAATTTTTACACTTTACTTTTCTCTTTCCATTTCCTTTGACATCTATATACATATATTTTCCTACCTATTTTTACTCTTTAGTGGTACTGTTGATATATGTACTCACTTGTTTATAGTGAATTACAATTCAGTGCATCGCTCATAGATTATCTATTATCATCAACTTTTAATCTTTAGCGGTCCCGTTGACATGGGTATTCACTTGTCCATAGTGAGTCATGATCATGTGCATTTCTCATAGCATAACCTTCTTTATTTATCGTGTTCGCCATTTAGCGGTCCCATTGACATGCATATTCACTTGCCCATATTGAGGTATGATCTAGTGCATCGCTCATATTTGGCTACTTTTATTCTTTTCTCTTTCTTCTAATCATACTCCCGCTACTGATTTGTTTCCGTGACATGGACGTAATGGTGTCATACTTTACACAGTTTTCATGTATATATACAATTTCACCATACACGTTTTACATATTAGAGAAAAAAGATAACATTTTTATAGCCCATGAGAGATCGAAAGGATGGAATGGGTGCCTAACACCATCCCATTCCATAACATAGTCCTCAAGCCCATGATCTATTCGGTTTCATATGTATCAGTTAATCTTTTATGATGCCTCAACAAGATATGGCTAAATCTTTTGATTTTTCAAGTAAAATAGGCTGAGGACTCCAATCTCTGCATTGTCATCCACCCCTTAACAATGGCCACTCTATATCCGTGAGATCCTGTGAAGCCCATGTGAGTGATAGAAAGGGATATCTCTTCCTTAACCCCATTCCACCACACAACTCAGGGTGAAACCAGTTACCTAGGATGGCCATGGTATATATAGGTATCTAAAACTAATAAATTATATATAACCGATAGAGTACCAATATCAATACTTATACAACTACATGACTAGATAATACGAGTGGATACACTAAGAGGAGTACTTATAGATATAATATGACACACGAAGTTATAATTATCCCTGAAATACACTTGAAAGGTCGTGCAACAAAAAAAATGTGTAGTTACTATGTCAACCTAAATTTTGGCTAAAGATTCATGAATAGGAAACGTACCCTCAACTGCCTAAATAGGCATTGGATCCTCCTTGGGTCCCATATGATAGACATAAACATATTGTAACTGAGGCCAAGGAACTTCGGTTAATGGTGCTGAAAGTGTCATTGTGCCTGCTACCTTAGGGCAGGAAGATATGGCAATTGTTGTTGCCTCTGTTGCTACTGAATTTTTTAATATGGATGATATATGTGATGTGAATGATGCTTTTTATTAGTTTAATTGATGGGTGTGTGACTCCAAATACTAATAGGTGTAGGATTTTAAATATTTTCAAAAACAAAAATTTAGGGGGCACTACTTCACAGATAACACCTAGATACAACACATAAAGTGAAAATGAAACCACCCCTAGCTATCAAGAACTTTATGATACTTATCTCAAAAGGTGTTTGAAACTTGATAAATTAATTAATAATCAACTAAGAAAGTAGAGGTTTATAACAAGAAAGTAACGTTTAATTCTAAGGAGTACAACACTCAATGACAAATGTTTGAGACTGAAAAAGTTACTTTAAAAAAAATAAGAGAGTCTTCAGATTCAAAGATGATTTTAGAACAAAAATGTAAGGACATTTTGTTCGAATTAGAACAATCTAATGAAAAATGCACCAAGGTTTTTAAAAGGATCAAGATTTTTGAATTTTTCACTAGACAACTTAATCAAAATTTGATTGTTGGGAAGACTGATAATGAATCATATGGGCTAAGTTTCACTGAAAATCAAAGTTTGTTCAAAAACAAACATACCACGTTTGTCAAAGAGTCTTTTAAGTTAAATTGAAATTCTAACACTCGAGAAAATTGGCATTTTTGAAAGATATTTTTTTCAAAACGCGGTCTAATATGAGATAAAGAAGGTTGTGTGTCCTAAGCTTAAACATGGACCTGTTGTGAAATATTGACCCCCCCCCCCCCCCCCCCCCCCCCCCCCCCCGCATTCGAGACACTTAGAATAATCCAAAATATTTCAAAATCAAACCAGTGATGGAAAATAAACTAAAGCCTACTTTAAAAATTCTATCTAGTGGAGTAAAGAACTCATTAGATAAATATTATTCATATTGTGATGTTTTGGGGAACAACAAATACGAATGTTTACAAATTAGAATCAATACTCCTGTTTATAAAAAAATTAATTACTCTCGAACAAGGTGAAATTACTATGTTTTCCCCAAATAAAATTTGAATGAAAGAAAAATAAGAAAATTAAGAATACGTCAAAAGACCAAATGATGGATTAAAAATTAGGCCAATTTAGGTTATAAATGATGAGTTAGTACCCTAAATAAGGTGCAACATCATTACCAGTGGTCTTAAAGTAGAAATCACTTCAGTTGGCTGGTACTTAGACTCGGGGTGTTCCAAGCATATGACTGGATGAACCATGATTGTCCACCATAACTAACTACCATTGTGGACATAATATGTTTAGATATGGATATTCCTCCCAAATCTTAAGGAAATGGAAAATCAAATATATTAGACTCCCATTACTAAGAGAGGTTCTTTTGGTTAAGGGGCTTAAGACGAACTTGCTTAATATCAGTTAATTCTATGATGTAGACCACATTGTTTTACTTTCTAAAACTGAATGTAAAATTCTTGATAAAAGTGGTAAATTCATCATAATTGGGAATCGAACTAAGGATAAAAATTTTATAGTCATCCCTAAGTATGAATCCCACTCTTGTCAATTGACTATATTAGATTATGCAAACCTATGTCATAATAGGCTAGGTTATACAAACTTTGATAATTTAAGCATATTAACCAACCATGAACTTTTTCATGGTTTACACAAGATTAAACATGTTTCAAATATTATTTGTGGTCAATTCCAAGTTTGGAAAAATAGTAAAGGCACCTCAAAAGAAATTAAAATACATTCTAGCTCTAAACCCCTAGAATTAATCCACATGGACTTTAGGGGTCCCTTGGGAACCATTAGTCTCTGTGGTAATAGTTATATACTATTCATAATGGATTATTTTGGTTGGTATATATGGTTATCCTTTATGAAACATAAATTTGATACCTTCAAGGAGTTCCTAAAAATCCTTTTCAAAATTAAAAATGAGAAGGATACTCAAGTACCTCGATTTCAAATGATAGAAGTAAAGAATTTAAGGAAACGGGACTTATTAAATATTGTACCGGAAATGGTTACAAACAAAAATTTGGTGATCCAATAATCCCATAACAAAATGGAATTATCAAACGTAAGAATAGAACAATCCAAGAGACGTCTAGGGTGGTGATCCACGCCAAGAAGCTCCTAAAATATTTTTAGGTTAAAGGTTTCTCGTAGCTTATCATATAACCAACATTTTATATCTCTATAAAAATTCTTAAAATACTCCCTATGAGATTGGTACAACAAAAAACTAAATTTAAAACACCTTAGAACTGTAACAACATCTTCTACATTTTTAAAGATAGAGAGTCCCTCCCAAATTTTGATGTTATAAGTGATAAGGGGATTTTTTGGGGATATTCTAAGAAAGTAAAGCCTATAGGTTTTTCAATACTCATAAAAAATTCATACAAGAGGCCATTAATGTGGTTGTAGATGATATGGAAACAACATTTGTTAGTAATGATTTCTCTTTAATAGTTGAGTACGCTTTTTTTTAAATGACTCAACTGGAGAAAATGATTCCTTATCAATAGAGAAACAATAGCACCAACTTGGGTTTCTTAAGGACACCCAACTAACAACATTGCTCATAACATTAGAGACCTAGTTAGGACTAGGTCCCAATTATGCCAATACACCAAATTTTCATGTTTTGTTTCACTTGTAGGACCAAAAAACATAAGTGAAGCTCTTAATGACTCGTATTGTATTAATACAATATAAGAAGATCTAGACCAATTTAAAACCCATGATGTATGGTACTCGGTTCCTAGGCCTAGTCACTTTAAGGCCATCGAAACTTAAGGGATTTTAAAAAATATATCCGATGAAACTGATGTGATTATTATAAAAAGGTCAGATTGATGGCTCAAGGTTACCACCAAATAAATGGTATTAATGTGGATGAGACTTTTGTACGCATTGCATGTCTCGAGTTTGTATGTCTATAATTAGTTATCGCGTTACATTTGTAATTTAAATTATATCAAATAGATTTTAAATTTTCCTTTTTAAATGGAATTTTGATGGAGGAAGTCTATGTTGAAAAACTAAAAGGTTTTATTAATCTGCACAACCCTAACCACGTATTTAGATTGAAAAAGGATCTATATGGGTTAAAGCAACCCCGGAGGGCTGCCCAGTATGCCCAATTTTTAATGTTTTTAATGTATAAAGTCTTCCGGGGGGGGGGGGGGGGGGGGGGGACAACTATACTCTAATTTTCAAAAAACACAAATCCAAAGTTTTGATTATGTAAATATATGCCGATGACATCATTTTCTGATCCACCGTTGAAAAAATAAATTGTTTTAGGTACTATCACTGTGAATTCCAAATGTCATTATTGGGGAGATGCATTACTTTTTAAGCTTACGAGTAAAACAGAAAAGTTATGGCCTTTTTATTAACCAATCCACATACATTTGAGAGTTGATTAATAAGTTCAGACTAGAAAATTCTAATATAACCCATACTCCAATGAATATTACCATAAAAATGACCAAAATTGAGTACGACACACTAATGGATCCTACCTTATATCGTAGGATCATAGGTAGCTTACTTTACTTGACCACGAGTAGACCAGGTACTATGTTCTCAGTTCATATATGTGCTAGATATCAGTCATTACCTAAAAGGAGTCAATTAGAAACATAAAATGTATTATCAAATATATTAAGGTTACTCTAGAATATGTTATTTAGTACTCCAAATATTTCAATTAGCACAATCGTAGGATACAACAATGTTGATTGACCCGGGTGTATCAACGATAGTTTGACCACCACGGGTGGCTGTTACTATGCTCATAACCACCTTTTTTTATGGCCCTTCAAAATGAAAAATTGTATCTCATTATTGACTGGTGAGGTAGAGTACATAGTGATTGACAGTTGTGTGTAAATTATCTAGATCAAATAAATGTTAAAGGACCACGGGATTTTTTAAAAACGAAGCAACTCTCATGTGTGACAATCAATGTATTATATATAAAAATAATAATTCAACCCTCAGGGACTAAACATATCAAAATGAGACATAATTTTATCCATGATCTTATAGAGGATATAAAAGTGTTAATTGAGTATGTTCATAGGGAAAATAACTCGTTAATTTGTTCACAAAACCTCTCAAATAATCTTAGATTTGAGTACACACACAAAGGTATTGGAATGTGTGATATTGGTTGAATTATAAACTGCCCATGATCATAGTTATTCTGTTTTAGTATTTTCTTATATTGGTCCTCTGAGGTTTTAGGGTACGAATGATTGATAAATGATGAAAGGCACTTCCAAAAATTATTTGACGTAGGAGTCACATAAGATTAAACGCATGGATATAATTTGTCGGTAGTTAATCCTTCTATTTTTTACACTTCACATGCTAAGCCCTTATTTATTTGAGACAAAATGGGGGAGAAAGTACATCATTCCTTAACCTTTTCAGTCGAATCATATTTTATAATATTTTGTGATATTTTACACTTGATCTTGTGAGATGGCATTTCTAGTTTTTGTAGGAAATCACAAGGGTGTGTTAGGATATTGTTTTGTATATAGTTGAGTGATGTAATTTTTCTACTTAGAAATTATGGTTTGGGTCATATAGAAATTGATGTATAAGATAAGATATACTTTTGTCGAAGAGTACCCAGGTTGTAATCAAGGAAGTTTTGTCACAAATATCCAAATGGAGAGATTGAATCACCCAAATTAGGAGGACTTCCACAGGTTATTTTGAGTCCACCCTAATTTCTGTTATTTCAAAATTTTGGATTTTTTTTATTAAAACAATTTCTAGTTTTTGAGAGGAGTACTCTTGGAACTAACCTCAACTCCAGTATGCATCAAGGGAAAATATAAAACCAAGTGTGTCATGTGGAAAAATTGCATTTCACTGCACACAGTAGACATTTTAAGCCAAAGGCAATAATTGACGGTGCATGATCTAAATAAGATAACATTTGGATAAAATTAGAAATAGGTTTATTTTTTATTAAAAAAACATTTCCAGAATTTTTTCAGATTTTATTTTGTTTTTTTAAATAGTTTTTGAACATTATCTAATAATAAAATGGATTATTTAAATCATTTTTAAACATTTTAAATCCATTTGTCAAATGTAAAATTGCGTGTTTTTATTAACCATTGATAAACATCGCTGAGATTTAAGTTTTGTTAGTTATGTGTCTTAGAGAAAATACACGACACATATCGTATGTTTCTTTTGTCTCTAGTCACTTAAGATTCATTTATAGTCATTGATTAAGGTTTTGATCGTATGGCTTACATTGATATCCACGTAGATTTTGATCCAACAAATCAAATTTCTTTATCAGAGTAGCACAATATAATAGGTTGGCTTACTTGGGATGCTTTACTATGAACCGATAGATTAATTATCAATCGATTACCTTTAGTCTAAGTTGTCACTTAAAACCTAATGATCGTATAAGCCTAAACCTTTTATATAAACACTTGAGTTCTCTCATTTACATTTTTAGTCAGGTGAGTAGGAAACCCTAGAGAAAGTGAGTGCTGTAAAGATAGAGAGAGATAAGAGAGAGAGAGAGAGAGAGAGAGAGAGAGAGAGAGAAAGAGAGGTAGATAAATCCATAAGAATCAAATGAGTTATTTACATAAAAAAATGAGTTGGAGGGAGATCAAGAGAGAGAGATCAAAAAATTTCTAAAATGAAGTTATAAGGTGGATTTTCATTTGGAGTAGTATCATATTATTTGCTACATTCAAAAAGTTTTATGCCTTATATCCATGATCTCTTGATCAAAATAATATCAAGTACATATAAATGAGATATAAGGTTACAAGGGCATATAAATTCGTAAAAGCTTATACCTAAATCTTACATTTCACTCAAATCACACTAGGATTCGCATGTAGGAGATATTTTACTGCTATGAGGTTTCGAAACTAATATTTATGTTTTGATATGTTCAGATCTAAAGTTGTTTATGAAAAATATTTTAAATCTTTTAAAACATTTTGATCTAAAGCCTTTTGAGTCACATCTGAAAGTTAGAACATTTTTTGTTAGAAAGAAAATATTTAGATCTTGATTTTCAATTTATTTGTGAAAATCAGTAGTGAAATAGAGTTAGAAATTTATGAAAGTATAAACTTATTTTGGCTCATATATTCTGGTAAATCTTGTTTATTTTGTAGGGTTCGTCTATGATAATAAGCATGCATGAGCGTTCTGTGATTAAATTTAAATTCACACAGTTTGACATACAAATTATCTACACCCAAATCACCTAGTATATTGGATAGACTGAATAGTTATTGTCAAGAAGGGAAAGCGAGTAGAGAAGATAACAAAGGATCAATACCATTGAGTACGACTCTCACATAGGTATAATTTTGATTTCTTTTGTCCTTGATTTATTATTGTACGTGTATCCTTAATTGATTTCTTTAGTGGGCTTTTAGTTTCATGGTTTAACAGTGACAACTGGGACACTTCCTGCATAGAGGTTTTAACCAGTCTAAACCTTGGATGAATGTAGATTCTTGTATATTCTTAACTGTATGAGATTTATGGCAAAACCATAGTTAAATAATTTTGACAAAATCCTAATTAAATGTTTTTAATGTTAAAAGTAACTTAGTCTATTAGAATAAGCTTTTAATATTGTGGCATCTTGTAATAGTGTTTCACATTCATTTTTCCAAAAGAGATAGCTCAAAAGAGGATGTTAAATATAATGTAGATTTTTATAAAACATTAAACTTTGTGTTTAATCTCTGAGTCAGTTTATTCATAGGTGAACCCCACCTATGCTAAGGCCAGACAAGCAATTTTAGTGTTGAATTTTATGTATCGAAACTTGGCTGAGCATGCAAGAGGATGGATTATGGAGTAGAACAATTTTTTTGAGTGAATGGGGACAATATTAACATGGATAAGGTTCTGAAGAAATTAGAAAGTCCTTTTCAAGGGAAGTTGAGCTTTAGAGAGATGGATATGTACCTTAGTTGACCTTGGTAGAAGTTGGTATAATTCAAGAAGTATCTTTGGATGGTCGGGACCTTTTCCCTTTCTTTTGGAGGCTTATTGGAATGAATATATGTATATCTTAATCATCCTAGCAAAATGAATACCTTACATTTTAGACATAAGATATTTATCCTGAGTCTGAGGACTGAGATTGAGGTTTGAGATCTTAAGACTTCTTATGGTATCATCATTTTCAAATCTAACTTTCTAAGAATTATGTATACCTTTAGAATTAAACACATTTATTTATAATATTTCTCACATTAGTATTGCTAAAATGGTTACCTTTATAATTTCATCTATTTTTATATACAATTTTTTATAAACCCTCTATTTTTCATGCCTTGACCCTACCTTAATTAGGCTGCGACGTGAGGCACGGTCTGGACTCACACTTAAACAAATCAAGGGAAAGCCTAAGGATAAAATATGTCCTCTTTAATATCTCAAATAAATTATCAAATAAGGTGTTGCTTAAAGTAATCATCTCATGTATAAATAAACTAATAATATTAAGATGTAATAAAGTTCATGAAGAACACAAGTAATATTGGAATAATGAAGAATTGAAGTTCTCTCTATAATTTTCCTCTTCAATTTATCCTTCTTACTATTACCCTTTTCGAGTCCTCTTTGATCGATTCATGACTTTTCATGGAAGTTTCTCTTATGGGAAGATCATATAGGATTAAAAATCCAACATCCGATAGTTTTACTAAGGAATTTGAAGGAAGCTAGCGGAAGATTTTAAGGAGACATGTGCCAATAGAGGAAAAAGCTCAGATTGAGAAGGAAGTTAAATTAAATTTACCAATTTTTGCGAATCACAAGGCTAGCAAGAAAAAGTGTCTTTGCGGGAGATTCATATTCTAGATAACACAATTGGTCCAAGTGTTCTGAGTAAAAGGGAATGGGAGGAAATTGTTAGATCTACAAATATTGGTAATGAAATTCGAGAATTTGAAGGTACGATGCTTCATTTCAATAGTCGATTTCCAGATCTGGGTAATAAGGGGGTTGTTAGTGATGCTAATAGGGGAATGAGGGGAATAACTTGACTAATAGTGGAGTTGTTAATAAATATTAGGCAAATTTTTTAACTCCTAATAGAGACAAAATAACAAGAAATAAATTACAATTTATTCCTAGTATTAAAGACAGCGAAGAAAGGAATTGTGTGAAAATTAATTACGATGAAGTTGAAGAAGAAGTTCATAGATGGAGGAATGTTTTTGTTTCTTATGTGCTTGGATCTAAAGTTCCATTTGGTGATATGAAGGTTTATGTGATGATAAGATGGAGTAAATTTGGAAGATCTAATGTGTTTTTGTTCAAATCAGGAGTGTTTATCATTATTTTTTATGATTATAAGGATCAACAATAAGTTTTGGAGTTAGTCCCATGGTCTATTCATAATAGATCTTTAATTATATAACATTAGGGTCCTTATGTTAGTTTGGAGAAGGAGGGTCGATTTTAGGTTCCTATTTGGATTAGACTTCCTTCCTTAAAACTTCATATGTGGTCTAATGTTGTTCTTAGAAAGATTGTAAGTTTGTAGGGAATCTTTTGTTCACTAATAGAATGACAGTAAGAAGGGAAAGGCAAACATATGCTCTAATTTGTGTGGAAATAGGGGTTGAATGTAGGTTCCCTGATGTAATACCTATATATTGTCCTGATAGTAGTCTAGTGGGATAAAAACTTGAGTATGAATTGACCCTGACTAAGTGTAAAAGTTGTATTGTCTTTGTGCATAAAGAGTACATGTGTGTGAAGGGGAAGAAAGAAGTGCAAGTCTGGAAAATGCTGGGAAATAGTGAAGGTAATATTAATATTAATATTAATAGTGAAGGTAATATTAATATTAATAGTATTGATAGGGATGGAACTAGTGGTAGTAAAGAAAAGGAAGATATGTTCAATATTAAAGAGGAGACCAGCAAGAAGGAAGATGTTCAGGAATTACAAGTTGGGGCTAATCATGTTTAGGTGTAAAAAGATGATGGTGAAGAGGTTATTATTAATATCAACTCATTAAAATATGGCAGACAAAAAATTCATACAAAGAATAACTTCAATATCTTTCTAGAGGAAGAAGAAATTATTTATATTGAGAATCAAAACTTGTTAATTGAGGAAATTTTGAATACTGGTTAAGGTAAAGGAAAAATGGTAATTGTGAATAAAAATATAGGTGGTATTAAGGGGAAAAAATCAACAAAGAAAGTTAAGAAGGGAGAAGGAAGATGAGGGTTTAAAAATAAAGTATGATTAAAGTTCAAGTGTGGAATATTATGGGCTATAATGCTTCACATAAACAAAAGGATGTGAATAATTATATTATAGATAATATTGTCAATTTCTTATATTTAGTAGAAGTAAAAATCAAAAGGAATAATATTCTGAAAGTTAAAGAGTGATGTTTTTGCCTTTTGGGAGTTGATGCACAATACTTCTATTTTTTCTCCTGCCAGAGTTTGGATTGCCTAGGATCTTAATAAGTTTGAAATGAAGGAGTTGAGTCGTTGTAATCAGGCTTTGTCTATCGGAGTTAGAATAAAAAATAGTCACAATTCTTTTGTGTTCACTGGAGTCTATGGTACTAATAAAAAAGATGATAGAATAAGATTATGGAGCAACTTAATAAATGTTTTTGGGGGTTATAATAATGAATCCTTGATAATTGGAGTGGATTTTAATGTGGTTAGAAATTCTAATGAAAGACTAGGGGTATTGGTTTTGATTGGGAAGAGGTAGGTGATTTTAATGATTATATCAGTGATATTTTTATGGATCACATACCTATGAGAGGGATTTAGTTTAAATAGAGTAGTGGTAGAGAAGGGGGGAGAATATACAGAGCATAATTGGTAGAATATTTCATAATAAAATTTGGAATCAGAATTCTCTGGAATGTGAAGTTATAATTGATGTGCAGAGTGTTTCAGACCATTCCCCTCTTATTTTATCCATAAAGAAAGAAAGAGAGAAGATTAATAGGCTATTCAAATTCTTTGATTTTTGGATGAGAAATATTTCAATTAAAGATATTTTGAAGAGATGTTAGGAGATTCACATTAACAGAAGTCTTATGCTTTGTGTGGCTAAGAGGTTGAAATTGCTTAAATGGGATTTTAGAACTTTAGATAAGAAGTGGTTTTTAAACATTTTTTTAAATTCAATGCTAAAAAGGTGGAATTAAATAGTATTCGTGAGAGATTATTGGCTAATAGGAATGGTGGAGACTTAATTGATGCCAGAAAGAAGTGTCTTCTAAAATACCTAAATCTTAGGAGTGATGATGAGGATTTTTACATGCCGAAATCTAGAATTAGATGGTTAAATCTTTTTTCACAAGAAAGTTAATAGTCATATAAGTAGGAACAAATTTTTTCCATAAGGAATGATTATGGTAATGTTTTTGAAGGCCAAAAGGAGGTTTATCAAGAGCAAATTAATTTCTTTTCTTGATTACTTAGTACTCAAAATCATAATGATAATTTTGATGGGAGGAGGCTATGGATTATTAGAAAAAGATAGTTAAATGAAGATAAAAAGGGGCTTTAATGTTGCCTATCACTCATGAAGAAATTAGGGAGGCATTGTTTGATATTAATACTAAGAAGGCTCTTGGTCCTGATGGGCATAATGCAAGGTTTTTTCAAAGAAATTGGGGTGTTCTTGGTGAAGATGTTACTAAAGCAATGTTATACTTTTTCAACAGAGGGTGAAAGCTTAGAGTATGGAATAGTACTATTAATAGTCTTATACCTAAGATTCCTAATCCATGTACCATAAGGAATTTTAGATCTATTTCATGCTGAAATACGACTTATAATTTTATGTCTAAGGTGATTGCTAAAATGACAAAATTGTAACCATTCAGCCGGCCACCTTTGTCAAGGTCATTGACCGTGACAGAAATCTCGCGTTTTGTGTCACGGTCATTGATCTTGACACGACCATGATAAAGAATTGTCACGGTCAATGACCGTGACAAGTCCGTGACAAATTGACTTGTCACGGTCGTGTCACGGTCATTGACCGTGACAATTCTTTAAATAATTATCATGGTCAATGACCTTGACACGACCGTGACAACTTCGTCAGCAAAAACCATTACCCCTTCTTTTTTTCCCTCGCGCCGTTCCCTACCTCTCTCTCTCTACGCTTCGCGCCCTTCCCTCCCTCTCTCTCTCTATGCTGCTCTCTCTCTCTCTCTCTCTCTCTCTCTCTCTCTCTCTACTTTCAGGTTTATTTCTCTCTCTCTTCCATTTATATATATGTTTGTGTGTATATATATGTGTGTGTGTGAATATATGTGTGTGTGTGGGGGGGGGGGGGCAGGGTGTGTGTGTGTGTGTGTGTGTGTGTATGTGTGTATATATATATGTGTGTGTGTGTGTGTGTATGTGGTGAGTGGGGGGGGGGGGGGGGGGAGGGAGGTGGGGGTGGGTGGGGGTGGGTGTGTATTTGAATTAACCCATGAATTTGTATTTTTGTATTTGAATTAACCCATGAATTTATTTTTTTATTTGAATTAACCCATAAATTAACCCATAAATTTATTTTTGTATTTGAATTAACCCATGAATTTGTCAATTTTTTTATAGGGGGTGGGGGTGGGGAGGCGGGGTAAGTCAAGGTACCATTGTAATTCTCTTAATATCGTGCAAGTACCATATGAAAGTAGGATTGCCCCTCAGTGTAAATTAGTAAATTAATAATTATATACGTTAATTGTTAGTTTAATTGATGAAATGAATGAATTGAGTAGATGAATTAGAAGGAGTACGGGATACACATTTGTTGTTGTCATTGCTGTTGGATTATTTTGTTTAGTAAATGTTTGGTTGGTTAGTATTAAAAGTGGCATGACCACTGGATTATTGTACATATGGGGGTGGGAATTTCTAACTTTTTTTGAAAATTACTCTGTATATCGAACAATATATATATAGTATGATAATTAAATGAAATATACTTGGAATTAAATATAGTGCGCATAGATAATAACATTATAGTTCTTATGCGTACGCATTGAATGGCCCTTAGAACCGTTCGAGAGTCATTACCCCTGTAATGAGATCTCTCGAATTGTCCCGTTCGGACAGTTTGAGACTGTATAATATTCTTATTGGCTTACAGTTGTTGATTTTGGAGGAAGTTCTGCAGTCGTATCTTAATGTTCTCTGGATACATACTAGACTGACAAGTGTGACTGTTATTTCAATTGATCAATTGAAATAACACTCAAACCTGCCAATCTACGTCGTGTACTTGGAGAACTAGGTGGATATGCTGTCGAATTTTTTTCAAATCGTAACAATGTGCATGAGTTGTTAAGTATATTACATAAAAATATAGTCTTGAATGGGATAGGACCACTCACCCTTTAATAGGATAATTAAATTATGGGATAATTAAATAAAACATACTATAAATCTAAGTTTTGTTTACCTTTAATATGTGTTTAGTTGTGGTAGCTGTGATGGGATATCCGAAATACAAAGAGTGGATGGGTGAGACTAATAGAATGGGGGATGTGTTTCGCAGAGGTGCTAACGAATTTGTGAAATATGCAAAGAGATGTCATAATGATGAAGAGTTTCCGTGTCCGTGTGCTAGGTGTAAGAATGGTAAGGTGTTTGAGTGGAAAACAGTTGAACTACATTTGTTAAGATCAGGTATGCAAGATAGTTATAGATTTTGGAGTTTTCATGGTGAATTGAAAGTTTTTTTTGTCCCCGACCAACCTTCAACAAGTAGAATAGATGTAGAAGGGGACGACGTAGATCATAATATGTTGGAGGAATTAGTTGATGATGCGTACGGAGTTTATGAAGCAGAGCATAATGAGGTTACTGATGATGTAGAAGATTCAAGTGCTCGTGAAGATAACACGATAAAACTTGACGACGACTACCAAAGTTAAAAATTTAAGGCGACCCAACCGTTATACTCTGGCTGTGAGAAAGATCAAATAAATTTACATGCCATGGTTGGTTTGCACAGTTTGAAGACGCAGTACGATTTGTCTGGCAATAGCGTGACGGGAATTCTGAAATGGGTGAAGTGTTTATTACCCAAGGTGAATACACTTCCAAATAGCTATCCTATTATGAAGAACAGTTTGAAAGGTTTGGGAATGAAGTATATATCGATTCATGCTTGTGTGTATGACTGCATATTATATCGAAAGGAGTATGAAAATCTCGATCGTTGTCCGATATGCGATGAACCTAGATATGTCCAATCTATAAGTAAGGAAGGCACAAGCTCAAAAGTGCCTCAAAAAGTATTGAAATATTTTCCCGTTGGGCCTAGATTAAAGTGATTTTTCACAGTACCATGGATTGCAGAGGCGATGACTTGGCATGCTAGGGAAGAAGTAGGGCATAATATCATACGTCGTCCTATTGATTCTACTGCATGGCGAGGATGAATTTTGAGTATAATATATTGCTCGATAACAACGCAACATTCGTTTGGCTATATCAACAGATGGTTTCTATCCATTTGGAAATATAAGAACCAATCAGAGTGTATGGCCAGTGATCCTAGCCCCACTCAACCTCTCTCCTTCACAGTGTATGAGACCTAAATTTTCGATGATGGCTTTGTTGATACCTGGGCCAAAGGCACCAAGTGATGACATTGACGTCTACCTGGCTCCTTTGGTAGAATAATTAAATGAGTTGTGGGAAGAGGGTGTGAAATCATTTGACTCTTTTAGAAAAGAAGAGTTTACGCTGAAAGCTATGTTGTTGTGGGCAATTCTTGATTTTCCAGCTTATGGGACATTATTCGGTTGTGTAGTACATGGGTATTTGGGGTGTCCTATTTGTGGAGAGGAGACTGAATCTCTTCATCTATCCTCTAGCTTGAAAAATGTATACCATTGCCACACGAGGTTTTTACCCCCAGCTCATAGTTTCAGATCTGAGAAAGGTTCTAATTTTTTATTGGGCAGAGTTGAACATAGGATACCGTCGAGACAACTTTAGGGTTTAGAAATTGAAAGTAAATCTTCTAAATGTGGCCCTAATATGCCAGGTAAGAATCCCAAATTTAAGAATGTCAAGCATAAGAAGACCCCAACTGGGAATAAAACTTAGAAAAGAAAGGTATGGTCTCGTAGGTCAATTTTATTTGACTTGCCTTATTGGAAGAATAACCCGGTGCGCCATGTATTGGATGTGATGCATGCAGAGAAGAACTTCGCTGAACATATTGTGGGTACTTGCCTTAGGGGGGAGTCATTCGAAGGATGGAGAAAATGCAGGAAAAGACCTTCAAACGTTAAAACTTAAGCCACAACTATGGTTGAAAGAAGATAGTAGGGGAAGGACAATAATTCCCCCTGGTTCATTTATTTTGACGAGTGGGGAAAGAAAGGTTCTTCTAGACACATTATATAATTTGAAGGGCCCATCTACTTTTTCGTCTAACTTGCAAATGATTGTGAATTATGCTACTCATGATTTACATAAGTGTAAGTCCCACGATTGGCATGTGATCATGCAATTGGTTCCTCTATTGTTTAAGCACTGTTTCTCCAAGCACAAGGATTTGCGTAGGGCTATTATGCAAATTAGTATTACCTTCTCCCTCTTGTGTGAGAAGGTAGTGAATCGAGAACACATAGTGGCCGCAAAATTGGCTGTGATCGAAGCAATTTGTGTATTAGAGAAGTACTTTCCCCCAGCATTCTTTGAAATAAGTGTTCACTTGTTGGTACACCTATGTGACAAGGCACTTCTTTGTGGTCCAGTTAGATATCGGTGGATGTATCTGATAAGTAAAGAAAAGAAAGTAGTGAAAAAGAAAAGAAAAAGAGAAAGCAAAAAGTTGAAAACAAAAGAGGAAAAGTGAAGAAAAAGAGAAAAGAAAAAGAAAGAGAAAGTTGTTTATAGTGTTTGTAGTGTTTCAATAAGCTTTGATTACTCTCCCCGATGATATACCAAATGCTTGTTTTGGAACTTGTTTTCCAATTTTTGATATTGCCTGCATTTTTCCATTATCCCGAGTTTTCATCCCGAACACTTTGAATCCGTACATACATTCCTTCATTTCGTACCCTAGCCATACCGACATCATAACCCTATTAAAGTCCTATGTGATCTTAGGTTGATGTAATTCAAAAGTCATAATAGTTGTGATAATCTGTGAAAATACATTTCGCCTCTTTTAGTGTGCGGTATCCTTTCATTGAGATTGCAAGTTTTTCATTTCCTATATAGCGTTCTTCTTTTGTGACATGTGTGCAGCCTAGTTTCCATTTACATTTACTCTTTATGCACGCATGTCCCGTGTATTACCTCCCATTCCGAGTGATTTCATTTGTTGATCGTAATGCCCATGAGGATTGAATGTATGCTTGCTTTGATTAGTATTCGGTTTATTTAAGTTTTTACCAAATCATATTTTGCATGTGCTCTCCCCCCTCCCACTTTTAAAGTTTCAATTCTATGAGGTGCATTCAACCTGTTAATAACAACGGACTTTAGCTTGAATTCGTTCAATATGCTAATAACATGTTTGAAATCTTTTTCGTTGTTGTTGAGTTTGTCGCATGTTGGGTTGGGCATATTTTGAGGAAACCATATGATGTTTGTGGGTTTCATCCCTGAAAACCCTCACGAGATGACACTCGTCCACTAGGGTAACCTAGGGGTTTAACAGCTTATTGCATACGCTAAATGCAATCGAATCGCCCGTGAAAGTGGCCTTATGCATTTATACCATATTTTTGTACTTATCCTGCTTTTGGTTTTCTTATTTTTCTTGTTGCATCCTATTTCATTGCTAGGGACTAGCAATGTGTAAGTTAGGGGGTGTGATACGGCGGAAATATTGCGTATTTCACCCGTTAACCTACGCGTTATTAGCCCCCTCGGGTATCTTATTCCCTATATTTATGCTCGTTAACCAGAAAACCCTCGGATTTCTATGTTAACATGTTTTGCAGGGGTTAATTGAGCTTTTGTAGGTATTTGGATGCTAAGTATGAAGTTCGGACGCGTTCCGCTCGATTCCCGTACACAATCGCACGTTCAAGGGCATTTTAGTCATTTTACAGATTCGGCACCTGGCCCAACATCTTCATGGAAGTTGTAGCCCTCCTCTCAAGCTTCGCGTGGCCGCAAACGGTGCGCGATTACGATTCATAACGAAGAAGTTACGGCGATTTTAGCGGAGGAGAAATGCAAGCCAAAACAGGGGAGGATTGCAGGCTGCCCCTGCTTGATCGATCGATCAAGCCTGGGGATCGATCGATCGATCCTTATTATTTTTTCCACGAATTACACTGTCGATCGATCGACACCAGAGGTCGATCGATCGATCCCCTGTTTTCTCCCCTGCAGATATTTTCTTTTATTACAACTTACTATATAAGTTGATTTTGGTTGTAATAAAAGGGGGACCTTATATTTTTAGAGAGATTCAGATTAGATAGTTTAGTTAGGGTTTGGTGTGGAGATTTCCTTTCTTCTTCTTCTTGGATTGACAACCCATGTGGTTTGTAAGATTGAACTATTCACTTCCTCTCCATTAATCTAGTTTGTTCTTCTTCTCCTCTTGCCTTGTAATTTAGTTTCAATGCTTTCTAACTAGTTTACATGTTTTAATTCTTGCTTTCTTAGTTTAATTAGCATAATTTAGTTTAACTCACCATTCACCCTTAGATAAATAGGGTCGGGATTTCATTTCCGCCATTTTCGGGCTCCGAGCTCCGAAAACTAGGTCTAGTGCAAAATCGCGTTTAATTGAAACCGCGTGTATTAAAGTTGGATTGTTATGCGTTTAACTTTATTTGTCATGCAACTTTAGTGTTTATAGCGACAATTCGAATTTAATCCGCGTGCGACCATTTTTCAGTTAAATGTTTAATCTCGCAACTTTGGCTTAAATTCCTTATTGTGTGATGTTTATGCTTAATTAAAAATGCTCGATTAGATTGCTTTCGAGCCTTAACTCTAGTTAGTAGTTGTTTCGATCCGTTTGGTAGAATGCGATCCCGATTCTCGCTTTCCTTTAATTTAGCGTTAACTTCTCTTTTCTTTTGTCACCATAACCACACATCACCTTTTACACTTTTATTCCTGAAGTAATTAAACAATTAACATCTGAAATTTAATAACTCCCTGTGGATTCTCGATACCCGACTTACCGCTTTACTTGCTTGTCAAGTGTAGTTGTAGTTTAGGTTCTTTTGCATGTCGAGCGGGAGCCGAAATCAACGATAGTGTCCCTACACGAACACTCGGTTTTCCTCGCATCAAATTGGCGCCGTTGCCGGGGATCGAACTCGGGTCACCCGCGTGACAGGCGGGAATACTTACCACTATACTACAACGGCGCGGGTGACCCGGGTTCCCGCCTATCACGCGGGTGACCCGGGTTCGATCCCCGGCAACGGCGCAAATCATTTTGATGCGAGGGAAACCGAGTGTTCGTGTAGGGACACTATCGTTGATTTCGGTTCCCGCTCGACATACAAAAGAACCTAAACTACAGCTACACTTGACAAGCAAGTACCGCGGTAAGTCGGGTATCGTAAATCCACAGGGAGTGATTGAATTTTAGACTTTAATTGTTTTAGTTACTTCAGGAATAAAAATGGTGTAAAAGAAATAAGAAAAGGTGATAGGGTGGTTGTGGTAACAAAAGAAAAGAGAAGTTAAATCTAAATTAAAGTAAAGCGAGGATCGGGATCGTATACGCACATTCACGGGCTGAAACAACTACTAATTAGAATTAAGGCTCCAAAGCATTTAATCGAGCATTTTCAATTAAGCATAAACATCACGCAAGAAGGAATTTAACCCAAAGTTGCGAGATAAAACATTTAACTGAAAAATGATCACACACGGATTAAATTCGGATTGTCGCTATAAACACTAAAGTTGCGTGACAAATAAAGTTAAACGCTTAATAATCCGACTTTAATACGCGAGGTTTCAATTAAACGCAATTTTACGCAAAACCTAGTTTTCGGAGCTCGGGGCCCGAAAATGGCGGAAAACAATCCCGACCCTATTTATCTAAGGGTACATAATGAATTAACTAAATTAAACTAGAAAAGCAATAAATAAACACAATAAACCTAATTAGAAAGCATGTAAATCTATCTAGAAAGCAAGGAAAGAATGGAATACAACTATATTAATGGAGAGGGAAGATGAATAGTTAATCTTACAACCAATTAGTGTGTCAATCCAAGAGGGGAAGAAGAAAAACCAATCAAAAACCCAAACCCTAACTACAAACTAAGCTAAAACCGTTCTCCCTGGTTATTACATCAACATTGGCTTATATACCAAGTGGGAATTAAATTAGAAAAGAAAAGAGAAAAGAAATGCAAAATATCTGCTGAAAAACAGGGGGTCGATCGATCTACCAAATCGTCGATCTATCGACCATATAAGGCGGGGAAAAAATGGGAAGGGTCGATCGATCTACCATTTGGTCGATCGATCTACCAAGCAGGGGCAGACTGCATTTTCCCCTGTTTTGGCTTGCATTTCACCTCCGCTAAAATCGCCGTAACTTCTTCGTTATGAATTGGAATCGCGCACCGTTTGCGGCCACGCGAAGCTTGTGAGGAGGGCTACAACTTCCATGAAGATGTTGGGCCAGGTTCCCAATCTGTAAAATGACTAAAATGCCCTTGAACGTGCGATTGTGTATGGGAATCGAGCGGAACGCGTCCGAACTTCATACTTTGTACCTAAATACCTACAAAAGCTCAATTAACCCCTGCAAAACATGTTAACATAGAAATCTGAGGTTGTCTGGTTAACGAGCATAAGTATAGGGATTAAGATACCCGAGGGGGCTAATAACGCGTAGGTTAACGGGTGAAATACGCAATATTTGCGTCGTATCACACCCCCTAACTTACACATTGCTAGTCCCTAGCAATGAAATAGGATGCAACAAGAAAAACAAGCAAACCAAAAGCAGGATAAGTACAAAAATATGGTATAAATGCATAAGGCCACTTTCGCGGGCGATTCGATTGCATTTAGCGTATGCAATAAGCTGTTAAACCCCTAGGTTACCCTAGTGGACGAGTGTCATCTCGTGAGGGTTTTCAGGGATGAAACCCACAAACATCATATGGTTTCCTAAAAATATGCCCAACCCAACATGCGACAAACTCAACAACAACGAAAAAGATTTCAAACATGTTATTAGCATATTGAACGAATTCAAGCTAAAGTCCGTTGTTATTAACAGGTTGAATGCACCTCATAGAATTGAAACTTTAAAAGTGGGAGGGGGGAGAGCACATGCAAAATATGATTTGGTAAAAACTTAAATAAACCGAATACTAATCAAAGCAAGCATACATTCAATCCTCATGGGCATTACGCTCAACAAATGAAATCACTCGGAATGGGAGGTAATACACGGGACATGCGGGCATAAAGAGTAAATGTAAATGGAAACTAGGCCGCACATATGTCACAAAAGAAGAAAGCTATATAGGAAATGAAAAACTTGCAATCTCAATGAAAGGATACCGCACACTAAAAGAGGCGAAATGTATTTTCAAAGATTATCACAACTATTATGACTTTTGAATTACATCAATCTAAGATCACATAGGACTTTAATAGGGTTATGATGTCGGTATGGCTAGGGTACGAAATGAAGGAATGTATGTACGGATTCAAAGTGTTCGGGATGAAAACTCGGGATAATGGAAAAATGCGGGCAATATCAAAAATTGGAAAACAAGTTCCAAAACAAGCATTTGGTATATCATCGGGGAGAGTAATCAAAGCTTATTGAAACACTACAAACACTATAAACAACTTTCTCTTTCTTTTTCTTTTCTCTTTTTCTTCACTTTTTCTCTTTTGTTTTCAACTTTTTGCTTTCTCTTTTTCTTTTCTTTTTCACTACTTTCTTTTCTTTACTTATCAAACTCTCATATGCCTAAATTGCAACCGACATCACAAGAACATAATTCAATCCCAAGTAACATTCCAAACAAAGGTATGGAAAGTGTATGTATGGTTTATAACTCCAATTTAGAGTTGGTTATGGGATTGGGGTTATGAAACGAAAGGCTATATTTAGGCTCAAGTGGGTTGACTAGGGAACATATAAAAGATGAGGTCAAGGTCATATGGGCGATAAAACAAAGAAGGCCTATGATCATTTCACAAAGTTTACGCAATTCTCGAGTCAAAACAATATATGAAAATCATGCTCAAGTAACACATTTCAAGTATGGACTCAATTAATGAACGATCAATGAAAGAATAGTGAGATTACCAACGAATTCAACGTTTTCAATGAGAAAAGAATAGTGTATAACACTCACAAATGACGAAAGGTACGAAGCTTACTCAGTGTAAGTATATACAATGCAACAAAAGATTACCGAGTTATAAAAATCTTAAAATAAATCAATATAACAAGGAAAGTGCATATGCTCATGGGATAAAGTTTAATTCATGAAGTTATTCACAATATCAATGATTTGAGGACTAAAGTCCAATAACTTCTAAAATCGAGAACATGCATCATTGAGTTGTCTATTGGATCGGGCAATTATTGAAATTTATCACTGGAAACAAGGCAAAATGCCCAACAAAGGAGAAAAAAGAAAGAAAATATTTTTGAAAATTTTCAAATTTTTCACAAAAAGGCATACTCAGTAACTAAATGTGAGCAAATCCATGGACTACACATGAAATGGATAGAATATCCTACACCCCCTAACTTAAATGTTGCATTGTCCTCAATGCGCATTAAGAACACAACACAAAGAGAGAAAAAGAACGATATTACCCAAAATTGGAGCGATCTCCATAAGCACAAGTCCAAAGGAATCTACAAAACAAGTTAGTACCGAGCATAGCAAAAACAAATAACAAAAAGTTAACTAATTACACTAGACTAAATTAAAAGGAAAGAAAAATAGGAAAGAAAGAAAATTAAAAAGCTAACTATTTACAACCTACTATTTAGGCTTCACACTAACTATACACTAGAAGTCTAAATAGTTGAGGGTCCACCCAAAAAGGGATTTGACTTTGAAAGATAAACGGTGGACCCTCCAAAGTGAACATGCCTCCCGAAAGATATGAATTCCGTTTGAACAACGGAAGGCATGTGGGTGGTGAAAAAAGTTAACCATCGCCAATTTGAAATTTTGGGCGGACGATGGGGGATTTGGATAACAAGGGGAAAAGGTACACTAGAGATCCAAGAAAAATCGATTCATCTCCCAAAGGTTTTTCAACTGGAATGGGAGATAGTGCACACACGGGGATAGGATCCATCGAAAACAAGTTCGGTAAAGAGTCCTCGTCGGCAAAAAGTGTAGAAGTTTTAAAAGTTTCTACCGACTCATAGGAATCAACCGGTAATTCTAATGGTTCGATAACGGAAAACGAATACGGTGATGAAACAAATTCAATCTCAATCGACTCATCGTCGGAAGGAGATTGAATTTCGAGGGAGAGAGATTCACACTCGATGAGAAATTCTTTGAAAAATTTAGGTGAAACACAAGTTTCCACCTCCTCGTTGTTTTGTGCAAAAGAATTCATGTCATCGC
The DNA here is from genome assembly GCA_949130495.1 of Sambucus nigra. Taxonomy (NCBI): domain Eukaryota; kingdom Viridiplantae; phylum Streptophyta; class Magnoliopsida; order Dipsacales; family Adoxaceae; genus Sambucus; species Sambucus nigra. Next base: position 372,776,368 of record OX422216.1, read on the forward strand.
AAAGCGCACCAAGTCTCATTCCAGTATCATTTAGGCTTTCCGAACCTTGGGAGTAAAGAATCAAAGTCTCTTCCAAAGTAGGCTTCCTCAGCTCAAGAGCCTCGGACTCCTCATTTGGTTGAAACTCGTCTTCGAAAGTAATGAAATAAGAATCGTCATTGGATTCGAATAATGAATCCAACTCAAGCTCCCAATAACGATTTTCATTCCGATAAATGTTTTCAAGTCTTTCATTTTCAAGAAAATCTTGAAAATGGAAAACTTGAAAACTATCCCCAAAGTAAGAATCATTAGAATAACCGTAATAACTATAATAATAGGACATGATTACCTCGTTGTTGAAAGATGGAGAATCCAAGAAAGAAAGTGAGCAACCGAGAATAGAAGCTTCTTAGCGCTCAAAGTATGCAAATCCTGCAAGAAAGGTTAAAAGAAAGAATACAAATAGGAAAGGAAAAATACTACGAAATAATAAAACAATTACTATCTAAAACAAGCTCCCCGGCAACGGCGCCAATTTGATGCTAGGGAAACCGAGTGTTCGTGTAGGGACACTATCGTTGATTTCGGTTCCCGCTCGACATACAAAAGAACCTAAACTACAGCTACACTTGACAAGCAAGTACAGCGGTAAGTCGGGTATCGTAAATCCACAGGGAGTGATTGAATTTTAGACTTTAATTGTTTTAGTTACTTCAGGAATAAAAATGGTGTAAAAGAAATAAGAAAAGGTGATAGGGTGGTTGTGGTAACAAAAGAAAAGAGAAGTTAAATCTAAATTAAAGTAAAGCGAGGATCAGGATCGCATACGCACATTCACGGGCTGAAACAACTACTAATTAGAATTAAGGCTCCAAAGCATTTAATCAAGCATTTTCAATTAAGCATAAACATCACGCAAGAAGGAATTTAACCCAAAGTTGCGAGATAAAACATTTAACTGAAAAATGATCACACACGGATTAAATTCGGATTGTCGCTATAAACACTAAAATTGCGTGACAAATAAAGTTAAACGCTTAATAATCCGACTTTAATACGCGAGGTTTCAATTAAACGCAATTTTACGCAAAACCTAGTTTTCGGAGCTCGGGGCCCGAAAATGGCGGAAAACAATCCCGACCCTATTTATCTAAGGGTACATAATGAATTAACTAAATTAAACTAGAAAAGCAATAAATAAACACAATAAACCTAATTAGAAAGCATGTAAATCTATCTAGAAAGCAAGGAAAGAATGGAATACAACTATATTAATGGAGAGGGAAGATGAATAGTTAATCTTACAACCAATTAGTGTGTCAATCCAAGAGGGGAAGAAGAAAAACCAATCAAAAACCCAAACCCTAACTACAAACTAAGCTAAAAACGTTCTCCCTGGTTATTACATCAACATTGGCTTATATACCAAGTGGGAATTAAATTAGAAAAGAAAAGAGAAAAGAAATGCAAAATATCTGCTGAAAAACAGGGGGTCGATCGATCTACCAAATCGTCGATCTATCGACCATATAAGACGGGGAAAAAATGGTAAGGGTCGATCGATCTACCAAGCAGGGGCAGACTGCATTTTCCCCTGTTTTGGCTTGCATTTCTCCTCCGCTAAAATCGCCGTAACTTCTTCGTTATGAATTGGAATGGCGCACCGTTTGCGGCCACGGGAAGCTTGTGAGGAGGGATACAACTTCCATGAAGATGTTGGGCCAGGTGCCCAATCTGTAAAATGACTAAAATGCCCTTGAACGTGCGATTGTGTATGAGAATCGAGCGGAACGCGTCCGAACTTCATACTTTGTACCTAAATACCTACAAAAGCTCAATTAACCCCTGCAAAACATGTTAACATAGAAATCCGAGGTTGTCTGGTTAACGAGCATAAGTATAGGGATTAAGATACCCGAGGGGGCTAATAACGCGTAGGTTAATGGGTGAAATACGCAATATTTGCGTCGTATCAGTATCCGTTTGAAAGATTGATGAAAGTTTTTAAAGTTTACGTCAAGAATACGCGATACATTACAGGATCAATTGCAGAGGAATACATCACCGTGGAGTCATTAATATATACTCGGGAATATATGCCTAACTCGACTAGCGTTGATGACACTGATGAATTCGTCGATGATGGTGGTCATCTGATGGGAAAATGAGTGAAATTAACAAGTTTGAAACATGAACAAGTAGCTCGTTATCTATTTGACACACATGAAGATGTCGAAGAATGGAAAAAGTAAGTTTCGATTATTATAATGTTTAACATTATTTTAAATTATTTTATACATGATTAATTTTGTAATATGCATGTGACACCCCGCCTAATTAATCCCGGGTGATCAGGCCTAAATCAAGTTAGAACAGGTTTCTCATTTGGTCCATTCTTAGCATCACTGTCGTCTTATTATTTACTAACCACCTAAGTGAGAAAAATAGACTGGTGCCAATTTTTATCTTTCATTATTTAACAAATACCCATGCGGAAAATAAAACTATATAACCATCACAGATAACTGAATTAATCATTCACAAGTAAAAACCCTAAAGCCTAAAGCCTTATGTGAGTCGACACACGTAACAGTGCTCTCCGCGGTGGCTAACAACCCTAAAGCCTTCGCGAAATGTGTAGCTATAAAGCAATGTGTAGCCCCCGTATCAAACAATACCCGACCCATAGTGCCATGTATAGAAAATGTACCCTCGATCGCGGGCGGCGCCTGCTGTGCTGGGGGATTAGGAACATCCCGAACGTTATACACACGTCCGTTGTAAATCTGCCCCTGCTGCTGTGGGGCGGGTGGGGCTGGCGCTGCTGGCGGCATCTGACCCTGTTGCCCCTGCTGCTGGCCTCTGCCCCTCTGCGGGCACTCCCTCTTGAAGTGTCCTGGCTGGCCACAGGAGATACAGCATTTCTGGTCGTCACCCTGCTGGCCCTGACGTTGTTGCCCCGGGTGGCCTCCCCCGTTGTTCCCTTGACCTTGTCGGCCCTGAGGAATCTGCTGTTGCTGATTAGGGCCTGGTTGCCCCTGCCTGAACCCCTGTCCTCCCGGTCGAAACCCACCAGGCTTGAACTTCTTAGCCTGATTCCCTTGCTGAATGATAACCTGTTGCTGTGTGCCACTCGTCTCACGACTAGTGACCGCCTTGCCCTGCTGGCTCGGCTCACCTGCCTTCTTGTTCCCCTTAGTATGGAAATGATGATCCTGGCAATGTACAAGTGCGGCATTAACGACATCTGTATAAGTCACTAACGCCGGATTTCCAATCAAGTGTTGCCTGATTCTCCAGGCTAGGCCATCCATGAACTTTGACTTCTTCCGCTCCTCATCGCTCACCTCATTTGGCACAAAGTTTGCCAAACGGGTGAACTCCTCCTCATATTATGCTACTGACCTGTCACCCTATACCAACTCGCTGAATTTCTTTCTCATCTCAAACTCTACTGCTGGAGGGAAGTACTTGCGGTCAAACCGCACCCAGAATTCAGAAATCGACATCGAATCCCGCTCCTCAGCGGTGGTTACGGACTCCCACCACTGTAAGGCTGGCCCTGACAGACGAAAGATAGCCAGCATCTGTTTCTGCACTTCTGTACCCTCTAACATGCGCAGATGGCACTGAATGTTCTTCTTCCAGTCACAAGCCTCGACCACATTAGTGCTACCTCGAAACTCAGGTGGGTGACCCTTCTGAAAGGTCTCCCTCACTTGGTGCCAAGATGGTGGCCCCACTGGAGCCTGAACTGCTGGAGCCAATGGAGGCGGTGCCTGGGGCTGTGGAAAATGAGCTGCCATAGCTCGCATCGCTGTCTCGACCGCTTGGGCCACTATCACTGCCACCTGAGTGGTAGAAATCAACTCGGGTGGGGGTGGGGGTGGCTGTGGCGGTACCTGTGGCTCCTGGCGAGCCTCCCTCACCTCATCTCTAGCCTCAGCCCTCTCCGCTCTCTGTCTCTTTGGCGGCATCTGAAATAGATTGAATTGTATAAGTACACAATTTACACAAAAAACTAATAGCAGAAATACGATATCTCACAAGCGGAAAATATAATCAACAGTCCTAATAATAGGGCTCTATAACAACCGAACGCTACGCTGAAACGTAGAAAGCCGTACAGATCCTAAGGACACTAGAACCTGATGCTCTGATACCATCTGTGACACCCCGCCTAATTAATCCCAGGTGATCAGTCCTAAATCAAGTTAGAACAGGTTTCTCATTTGGTCCATTCTTAGCATCACTGTCGTCTTATTATTTACTAACCACCTAAGTGAGAAAAATAGACTGGTGCCAATTTTTATATTTCATTATTTAACAAACACCCATGCGGAAAATAAAACTATATAACCATCACAGATAACTGAATTAATCATTCACAAGTAAAAATAATTGACCGAATAAACCAACGGTCCAAATAATAAATCCCATAAAGATAAGAATAAACTCTCAACAAGTCTAATACAAATAAATGGAAAGTGAGCAACATGCTCGAGTACTAATTATGAACTTCTAAATTTAAGAATGAAGAATGAGGCGTCTATCAAAACCCCGCAACATCCACATATGCTGCAGCAACGGATCCCTGGAATATGGTCAAGGCTGGCGTCCCTGTGGTTGGACACCTAAAAGGTTTTTAAAAGTTTTTGTAGCAAGGGTTAGTACCCAAAACATTTGAAAAACATTTAACAAATGATTAACTTGCAGTAATAAATAAATATGCATGCTCTTCATATTTTTAGTTAATAGCGCACTCTCTTGAGGACTTCCTTACCCTTCCTCTATTATACCCTACGAGTGCTTTAATTAAATTACCTAGTTACTCATCTCATGACTAGATAATTAACAAAGTTCCTTTATACCCACCCTACTCTAACTGAGTATGTAGTGATTTTGATATATAAGTTATTGGTAACATCAACTTAACTAAATCACTTCCCTTTTTATATTCATATAACTTCTACACTTGTTATACCTATGAAATAACTCACTTTTCATTAATATACCGTATATAATTAATTATAGAATTATATACTTATAATTATATTCCAGCATTCGCAATCATACTGTAATATATATAATAACTTGCAACCTCCCGAGTAAAATACTCCCGGAATGTAAATTCTATAAAGTGCTATCCCACTAGGTATAATAACATAGCCTAGTTATCCCAAGTCAGAATTTTCACACCAACTTGATAAAAATAAATAATTGGAGGCGGTCATATTCCTTCCCTGAAAGTGAGTTGTCCCTCACCCATATAACGGACGCTATGACCTCGGGAATATACTCACCCTACTCCTCAAGCTAGGGGATTCATCCACTACGCGCAACCTCCTCCTATAGCACTATAGTAACAAATATCTAATCACTGATATTAATTGAGCACACCATATATATATATATATATATATATATATATATATATATATACTAACGCCTCCGTATATATAAATATAAAAGTCCCGGCTATACCGTTCACTAAAATCCGTAACATGAGCCTATTAAAATTATTAAGAGTTTATGGTCCAACTCTAAGTATTAATTAAATTGCACTTTAATTAATTTTGTTATTTTTGGTGTCGCCCCCACCATAAATTTGGACTTACTCCCGTAGCCCAAAATAAATTTACCCTAGTCACAGTTTCCGACTCTAATTTATTAGCCTCAAACCCTAATTAATCTATCTACAATTAATTAGATTCAAACTCATGTACTTAATTTCTCAATAATTAATTACAAAAGATTTTTATATAAATTTTCCCTCATATATAACCAACTGGCGAAACTGCCAGATTCTGGCGACCGTCGATCGATCGAACAGGTCTTCGTCTTCTTCGCGAAGACAGGGCAGCCATGGACGGATTTCCTCAAAACCTAACCCCTTCTAACATGAGTTTTAAGCCTTCTTATCACCAGAGTATACTAGAAACCTTATTAGGATAACCCAGAAAGACTACAACAACCATCAATTCGTCCATAAACAACTGATTCATAAATTTTTTTGGGAAAATCCATCTTTTTCCTTAAACACATTTTTACTCCAAATTTCTTCATCAAATTCGTTCTAGTATATCTGGATATCATTCTAACAGATACACATCAATAATCCAATATCAAATTTTTACATAACTCCTCATAATTTCGGCCAAAACAGATTCATGTTTTCTTTAGAATTATCAAAGCCCCATGTTTATACCATGAACCCCAAAACGAATTTTAAATTCATAACAGCACACAAATATGAATTGAAAAACATTTTTCATGCTATTGCAAGTTATTCACTTGCCTTAGGTTTCGTAGTGTCTGAATATGCGATGGATTCCAAGGTTGAAGATGACCTTGTTGGTTCTTTGAGATCCCCAAATTGGCTTTGGCTGCTGCTAGGGTTTCCTAACCCTTTAATTCCTTTCTCTGCTAAAGCTTAGCCAGCCCTTATTTCTTTTTATTAAGTTAATTAATCCATTCCCATTTTTTGACTAATGGGCCAAGCCCAAGTGACCAAAATGCCCCCGAGTGGGCCCGACTATGTCTAAAAACGTCCCGTGACCCGTTTACTACCCCTGGGTACATTTTTCCGACTATCTCGGCCCATCCGGACTCAACTGTACACTCAGAATTTGCATCCGAATTAATTTATTAAAATACTTATCCCCCACCCACTATAGTCTATACCGACTTCCGGATGTGATAAGTACATATCTCGTCATTAATACTCGAAACGACGAAATTACATTATTACTATACACTCAGTAAATAATTTTCCTTAAATATTAACCATTCAATCCCAGATTAATATTTATATATTATTCTATCATAATTAATTCATTAAATTACAACACACTAGTAATTTAGAATCTCCGAATTAATTAAATTTTAAATGTACCAAAAATATGGGGTGTTACATACTCCCCCCCTTATAAAGGAATTTCGTCCCCGAAATTAGATTGTACCTGCGTTGAAAAGCTCTGGATATTGTTCCCGAATATTCTCCTCTCGCTCCCAGGTAGACTCGTCAACATTGTGATGACCCCACTGTACTCTAACCAATGGAACAACCTTGGATCGTAATTTCCGCTCACTATGATCCAGAATAGCTACCGGCCTCTCCTCATACGAGATGTCTGGCTGTAAGTCGATCTCCTTGAGTGGAATGTGCCAAAAGGCTCTCTCGCTCCTTCGATATTTCTTCAGCGATGCCACATGGAATACATCGTGTATCCGCTGAAGATGTTCTGGTAGCCCAAGCTTATACGCCACCGGTCCCACCCTCTCAATAATAGGGAAAGGTCCTACGTATCGCGGTGCTAACTTACCCTTCTTGCCGAACCTCATCACCCCTTTCATTGGGGATACCCGGACTAAAACCTGGTCCCCAACGTCTAGCTCCACATGTCGTCGAGAAGCGTCAGTATAACTCTTTTGCCTGTCCTGAGCTATCCGAATTCTTCCTCGAATCAGCTCTATCTTGGAAGATGTCTCTTGAACAATCTCCGACCCCAAGAGTTTGTTGTCCCCCACCTCTAACCAACAAACGGGTGAACGACAAGGTCTCCCGTACAGTGCCTCAAACGGTGCCATGCTAATCGTGAATTGATAAGAGTTGTTATACGCAAACTCTACCAAAGGAAGATATTTCTCCCATCCTCCCCCGAAGTCCAAAATGCACATTCTGAGCATGTCCTCCAGCATCTGATTAACTCTCTCAGTCTGTCCGTCAGTCTGTGGGTGATATGCTGTACTCAAGCGCAACTCCGTGCCCATTGCCTCCTGAAAGCTCTGCCAAAAGTGGTCGACAAAAATTTTGTCTCAGTCGGATACAATATTTATAGGCACTCCATGCAGCTTAACAATCTCTACTATGAATAGCTGTGCATAAAGCATCGTCTCAAATTCTGTGCGTACCGACAAAAAGTGGGCCACCTTAGTCAACCGATCCACAATAACCCATATGGAGTCGTGACCCCTCTGCAATACCGGTAACCCTGTGATGAAGTCCATGGAGATGCTCTCCCACTTCCACACGGGAATTTCTAACGGCTGTAGCATCCCTGATGGTCTCTGGTGGTCAACTTTCACAAGCTGACACGTGGTACATTTCGAAACAAACTCCGCTATGTCCCGTTTCATCCCTGCCCACCAATACTGCCTTCTCATATCTTGGTACATTTTATCCCCACCGGGATGTACCGCAAATTTCGAACCATGGGATTCTGTCATAACAGCGTGCTTCAAATCCTCATCCTATGGCACCATTAACCTCCCATTAAAGCGTAGGGCTCCTTCTGAGCTAATCGAGTAACCCTCTGCTCCCTCAGCTAACAACTGGCCCACCCTATCCCGGCAAATCTGATCCTCCGCCTGAGCCTTCACAACTCGCATAATGATCTCGGGTGTGATGGATAAAGCTGACATGCAAGCCCTGGCTACGTCATCCTTATATCGAAGCTCTCTCCACTTCGCTTTCCATACCTCTGCTATCTCCCCAGTCGGCCTTCGGCTCAATGCGTCTGCTACCACATTGGCCTTACCAGGATGATACTGAATATCAAACTGGTAGTCCTTCACGAATTCTAGCCACCGCCTCTGCCTCATATTCAGATCCTTCTGTGTGAAGAGATACTGAAGTGACTTGTGATCTGTGAATAAAGTAAACTGCTCTCCTAGAAGATAATGCCTCCATATCCTCAAAGCAAAAACGATCGCTGCCAACTCTAGGTTGTGAGTGGGGTAATTCCTCTCGTGGGGCTTCAGCTTCCTGGAAGCATAAGCTATAGCCCTTTCCTCCTGCTGGAGCACACCCCCAAGACCCCATAAGGATGCGTCTGTGTAAACCCGATACTCTAGCCCTCCCTTTGGCAATGCAAGCACGGGTGCAGATGTCAACTTGTCCTTTAGCTCGTCGAACGCTAATTGACAACTATCATCCCACTTGAAAGGTACTCCTTTCTGAGTCAGATTCGTCAAAGGTCCTGCAATCTTAGAGAATCCTTTAATGAATCGCCTGTAGTAACCGGCCAAACCCAGAAAACTGCGCACCTCAGTCGGTGTCGTGGGCTGTCCCCACTCCCTCACCGCCGACACCTTATTCGGATCCACTGTAATACCCTGATCTGACACGACGTGACCAAGGAACTGTACCTCCCGAAGCCAGAATCCACACTTCCCTAATTTGGCATAGAGCTGATGATCCCTCAGTGTCTGTAAAACCATGCGCAAATGCTCTGCGTGCTCCTCGTCGGTGCGCGAGTAGATTAGGATGTCATCAATGAACACGATGACAAACTGATCTAAGTACTCTCTGAAAACCCTGTTCATGAGGTCCATGAACACTGCTGGTGCATTGGTGAGCCCGAAGGGCATCACCCTAAACTCATATGATCTATACCGCGACAAGAAGGCGGTCTTAGGAACATCCTCCTCTCGGATACGCAGTTGATGATACCCTGACCTCAAGTCGACCTTGGAGAAGTAAGACGCCCCTCTCAATTGGTCAAATAAATCATCAATCCGAGGTAACGGATATTTATTCCGTATCGTCACTTTGTTCAGCTCCCTATAATCCACGCACAAGCGGAGTGAACCATCTCGCTTCTTCACAAACAATATCGGCGCACCCCACGGCGATGTACTCCGCCGAATAAAACCCTGGCCCAGTAGTTGCTGAATCTGTTCCCTCAATTCTCGCATCTCTGAAGGGGCCATTCGGTAAGGTGCCCGAGCAATCGGTCTCGTCCCCGGAGCCAAATCGATAACAAATTAGATTTCTCTGCTGGGTGGTAATCCTGGTATTTCCTGGAATACATCCTCAAAGTCCCTCACTACCGGAATAGAGTCTAAAGGAACTACCACTTCCTGTGAGGTTTCCTCCTCAATGTAATATAAATGAGCGGTCGAGCCTCCCTCTGGGCGAGGCATCGCCACAACAAACATCTCTTGTCCAGGAATGGCAAAAATAATGCTCCCACCGAAGCAATCAATCATGGCTCTATAGTCAGCGAGCCAATCCATACCGATAATCACATCGTGAACATGCATATCTAATACCAACATGTTCGCAGGTAATACCAAACCACCAATCTCCACCCCCACTCCCCGACATATAAAGAATATAAGCGACCCATTCCCCAATGGTGAGTCGACACACGTAACAGCGCTCTCCGTGGTGGCTAACAACCCTAAAGCCTTCGCGAAATGTGTAGCTATAAAGCAATGTGTAGCCCCCGTATCAAACAATACCCGACCCATAGTGCCATGTATAGAAAATGTACCCTCGATCGCGGGTGGCGCCTACTGTGCTGGGGGATTAGGAACATCCCGAACGTTATACACACGTCCGTAGTGCATTTGCCCCTGCTGCTGTGGGGCGGGTGGGGCTGGCGCTGCTGGCGGCATCTGACCCTGTTGCCCCTGCTGGGCACCCTGCTGCTGGCCTCTTCCCCTCTGCGGGCACACCCTCTTGAAGTGTCCTGGCTGGCCACAGGAGAAATAGCGTTTTTGGTCGTCACCCTGTCGTTGGCCCTGCTGGCCCTGACGTTGTTGCCCCGGGTGGCCTCCCCCGTTGTTCCCTTGACCCTGTCGGCCCTGAGGAATCTGCTGTTGTTGATTAGGACCTGGTTGCCCCTGCCTGAACCCCTATCCTCCCGGTCAAAACCCACCAGGCTTGAACTTCTTAGCCTGATTCCCTTGCTGAATGATAACCTGCTGCTGTGTGCCACTCGTCTCACTACTGGTGACCGCCTTGCCTTGCTGGCTCGGCTCACCTGCCTTCTTGTTCCCCTTAGTATGGAAACGATGATCCTGGCAATGTACAAGTGCGGCATTAACGACATCTGTATAAGTCACTAACGCCAGATTTCCAATCAAGTGTTGCCTGATTCTCCAGGCTAGGCCATCCATGAACTTTGACTTCTTCCGCTCCTCATCGCTCACCTCATTTGGCACAAAGTTTGCCAAACGGGTGAACTCCTCCTCATATTCAGCCACTGACCTGTCACCCTGTACCAACTCGCTGAATTTCTTTCTCATCTCAGACTCTACTGCTGGAGGGAAGTACTTGCGGTCAAACCGCACCCAGAATTCAGAAATCGGCATCAAATCCCGCTCCTCAGCGGTGGTTACGGACTCCCACCACTGTAAGGCTGCCCCTGACAGACGAAAGGTAGCCAGCATCTGTTTCTGCACTTCTGTACCCTCTAACATGCGCAGATGGCGCTGAATGTTCTTCTTCCAGTCACAAGCCTCGACCACATTGGTGCTACCTCGAAACTCAGGTGGGTGACCCTTCTGAAAGGTCTCCCTCACTTGGTGCCAAGATGGTGGCCCCACTGGAGCCTGAACTGCTGGAGCCAATGGAGGCGGTGCCTGGGGCTGTGGAAAATGAGCTGCCATAGCTCGCATCACTGTCTCGACCGCTTGGGCCACTATCACTGCCACCTGAGTGGTAGAAATCAACTCGGGTGGGGGTGGCGGTGGCGGTACCTGTGGCTCCTAGCGAGCCTCCCTCACCTCATCTCTAGCCTCAGCCCTCTCCGCTCTCTGTCTCTTTGGCGGCCTCTGAAATAGATTGAATTGTATAAGTACACAATTTATACAAAAAACTAATAGCAGGAATACGATATCTCACAAGCGGAAAATATAATCAACAGTCCTAATAATAGGGCTCTATAACAACCGAACGCTACGCTGAAACGTGGAAAGCCGTACAGATCCTAAGGACACTAGAACCTGATGCTCTGATACCATCTGTGACACCCCGCCTAATTAATCCCGGGTGATCAGTCCTAAATCAAGTTAGAACAGGTTTCTCATTTGGTCCATTCTTAGCATCACTGTCGTCTTATTATTTACTAACCACCTAAGTGAGAAAAATAGACTGGTGCCAATTTTTATCTTTCATTATTTAACAAACACCCATGTGGAAAAAAAAACTATATAACCATCACAGATAACTGAATTAATCATTCACAAGTAAAAATAATTGACCGAATAAACCAACGGTCCAAATAATAAATCTCATAAAGATAAGAATAAACTCTCAACAAGTCTAATACAAATAAATGGAAAGTGAGCAACATGTTATAGTACTAATTATGAACTTCTACATTTAAGAATGAAGAATGAGGCGTCTATCAAAACCCTGCAACATCCACATATGCTGCAGCAACGGATCCCTGGAATATGGTCAAGGCTGGCGTCCCTGTGGTTGGACACCTAAAAGGTTTTTAAAAGTTTTTATAGAAAGGGTTAGTACCCAAAACATTTGAAAAACATTTAAAAAATGATTAACTTGCAGTAATAAATAAATATTCATGCTCTTCATATTTTTAGTTAATAACGCACCCTCTTGAGGACTTCCTTACCCTTCCTTTATTATACCCTACGAATGCTTTAATTAAATTACCTAGTTACTCATCTCATGACTAGATAATTAACAAAGTTCCTTTATACCCACCCTACTCTAACTGAGTATGTAGTGATTTTGATATATAAGTTATTGGTAACATCAACTTAACTAACTCACTTCCCTTTTTATATTCATATAACTTCTACACTTGTTATACCTGTGAAATAACTCACTTTTAATTAATATACCGTATATAATTAATTATAGAATTATATACTTATAATCATATTCCAGCATTCACAATCATACTGTAATATATATAATAACTTGCAACTTCCCGAGTAAAATACTCCCGGAATGTAAATTCTATAAAGTGATATCCCACTAGGTATAATCACATAGCCTAGTTATCCCAAGTCAGAATTTTAACACCAACTTGATAAAAATAAATAATTGGAGGCGATCATATTCCTTCCCTGAAAGTGAGTTGTCCCTCACCCATATAACGGACGCTATGACCTCGGTAATATATACTCACCCTACTCCTCAAGCTAGGGGATTCATCCACTACGCGCAACCTCCCCCTATAGCACTATAGTAACAAATATCTAATCACTGATATTAATTGAGCACACCATATATATATATACTAACGCCTCTGTATATATAAATATAAAAGTCCCGGCTATACCGTTCACTAAAATCCGTAACATGAGCCTATTAAAATTATTAAGAGTTTATGGTCCAACTCAAAGTATTAATTAAATTGCACTTTAATTAATTTTGTTATTTTTGGTGTCGCCCCCACCATAAATTAGGACTTACTCCCGTAGCCCAAAATAAATTTACCCGAGTCACAATTTCCGACTCTAATTTATTAGCCTCAAACCCTAATTAATCTATCTACAATTAATTAGATTCAAACTCATGTACTTAATTTCTCAATAATTAATTACATAGGATTTTTATATAAATTTTCCCTCATATATAACCAACTGGCGAAACTGCCAGATTCTGGCGACCGTCGATCGATCGACCCAGACCGTCGATCGATCGATCGAACATGTCTTCGTCTTCTTCGCGAAGACAGGGCAGCCATGGACGGATTTCCTCAAAACCTAACCCCTTCTAACATGAGTTTTAAGCCTTCTTATCACCAGAGTATACTAGAAACCTTATTAGTATAACCCAGAAAGACTACAACAACCATCAATTCGTCCATAAACAACTGATTCATAAATTTTTTTGGGAAAATCCATCTTTTTCCTTAAACACATTTTTACTCCAAATTTCTTCATCAAATTCGTTCTAATATATCTGGATATCATTCTAACAGATACACATCAATAATCCAATATCAGATTTTTACATAACTCCTCATAATTTCGGCCAAAACAGATTCATGTTTTCTTTAGAATTATCAAAGCCCCATGTTTATACCATGAACCCCAAAACGAATTTTAAATTCATAACAGCACACAAATATGAATTGAAAAATAGGTTTCATGCTATTGCAAGTTATTCACTTGCCTTAGGTTTCGTAGTGTCTGAATATGCGATGGATTCCAAGGTTGAAGATGACCTTGTTGGTTCTTTGAGATCCCCAAATTGGCTTTGGCTGCTGCTAGGGTTTCCTAACCCTTTAATTCCTTTCTCTGCTAAAGCTTAGCCAGCCCTTATTTTTTTTTATTAAGTTAATTAATCCATTCCCGTTTTTTGACTAATGGGCCAAGCCCAAGTGACCAAAATGCCCCCGAGTGGGCCCGACTATGTCTAAAAACGTCCCGTGACCCGTTTACTACCCCTGGGTACATTTTTCCGACTATCTCGGCCCATCCGGACTCAAATGTACACTCAGAATTTGTATCCGAATTAATTTATAAAAATACTTATCCCCCACCCACTATAGTCTATACCGACTTTCGGATGTGATAAGTACATATCTCGTCATTAATACTCGAAACGACGAAATTACATTATTACTATACACTCAGTAAATAATTTTCCTTAAATATTAACCATTCAATCCCAGATTAATATTTATATATTATTCTATCATAATTAATTCATTAAATTACAACACACTAGTAATTTAGAATCTCCGAATTAATTAAATTTTAAATGTACCAAAAATACGGGGTGTTACAATGCAGAAAATATGAAGCCTGTGAGAACAATAAAAGACAAAAAATAATGGTACAATCAGACAACGAATTTAGGCTATGGTTGACACAAGAGGTAATTATAATGAAAACAGTCGTTATATAACGTTACATTACACTCAAATTTTACCACTAATATAATTAATTTATCTATATTCTCAGCTCCTAAAGACGGGTGATGCGACATCAAGGCTTGCTTGTCTAGCCACTGGACCCTTGTTCATTGTACAAGAGTACAAAAAGTATCGATTCAACGGTTACATTTTTGGGGCTAAAGTGTACGAGGAAAGTACAAATGTACAGAACTCGGAAATTTCACACAAAGCTCTTACTATCCTTCAAGTGAGCGCAAAAGATAAAAACCTCGTTGAAGCTGAAATGACTTACTATGGTGTAATCCAAAATATATTTGAATTGGATTATATAAGCTTCAAAGAGGTTGTATTTTACTGTGACTGGGTAAGAGTTGAGGATAAAAATGCTTTTAAAGTTGATCCTACCACCAATTTGATCATAGTTGACTTGTCCAAGTTGAAGAGCAACGACCACGTGAGCGATGAGCCATATATTTGTGCATTTCAAAAGGTTAAGCAAGTGTTTTATTTAGAGTATATCAACAACGAGCCGTGGTCAATTGTCCAACACGCTCCAAGGCGTCTAAATAGTAGTGTTGATGACTTGGCTGCTCCTACCGAATATCAATCCATTTTTTATGATAATCCAAATTTGAAATAATTTTTCAATTTGTAATAAATATTTCAATTTGTACTGAAACATCCATTTTTAATGATTTTAATTGATTTGCACTTTATCGTTTTCACTCTTGTGTGGTGTGCGTGTGTGGAGAGGAGATTAATACATAAATATTCCAACTACATCTAAGTTTTCTTTATACTAATCCATGGATATACGCTTCTTACCTTTAATAGGTGATTAGTACATAGTTATTTGGGGTGTCCTGTTTGTGGAGAGGAGACTTAATCTCTTCGTCTATCCGAACACTAAGAAATGCCATAATCCTATGGAGTATGTTCTGCAAATTCCTCCCAACCATTATGTATCCAAACATCACCGATTGAAGTTGTCAATTCCACTTTCCATACCCCACCACTTTGAACCTCTAGCAAAACATGGGAGACCATTGAAAGGTGGAATTGACAACTTCAACTGCTGATTTTTGGCTACACAACGGTTGGAAGGAATTTGCAGCGCATAACTCCATAGGATTATGGCATTTCTTAGTGTTTAGATATGAAGAGAATTATATTTGACACGATTGTCCCGGGTACATTAGTTGGAAGGAGGTGCCATATGAGCTCAAGTAAGTTGTTTGGCTGACACTACAGGTAATGTATTTATATTTATATGTCAATTTCGATTTCGATTTCGATTTCAATTTCGATTTATATTTATCTATATATTTGCAGGATGGATACTAATTTTACTTTATTTCAATTCAGAGGATAGGGAGTGGCCCTGAGGGTAGGCCACATATGCTCGATAGTTATGTGGCTATTCAGACGAGAAGGGAAGGATAAGAAAGTTTCCCCGAGCGTCGCGGTACAAAATCTCTTTTTCAGCTAAACAGTTTGAGATAATTGATGGTGATGTTGTTTCTTCTTAAATAGTTTCTATTTTGAATATATACTTGCATTATCTTTAGTTTATTTGGATATATGATGTTTGAACAGGTATAACGTTGCTATAACAGGTACAAATATACTGCTGGACAGTGGCAGTGGCAGTGGCCATACTGTCCAGCAGATTTTTTTAAATTCTGCCCAGAATTATCACGGTCATTGACCGTGACAATTTTTGAAAAGGTGACAAGACTTTGCCACGGTTATTAATCGTGACAAAACGTGTCACTGTCATTGCCCGTGACACGACCGTGACAATTTTAATAAACTTGTCAAGGTCAATGACCGTGACACGTCCGTGATAAAAAAAGTTGTCTCGCCCCGAATTGTCACGGTCATTGACCTTGACAAGTTCAACTTGTCAAGGTCAATGACCGTGACAATATGGCAGATTTGGTGTAGTGAGGGTTATGTAGATGTTCTCTTAAAATTGAATTGATGAAGGCTTTTGATTCAGTGGATTAGGATTTTATTAAGAGTGTCATGAAAACTATGGAATTTCCAAATGTGGTTATTAATTAGGTTATGGAGTGTGTGGGAACTACTAGTTACTCTATTTGTATTAATGGAAGAGTTAGTGGAATTTTTAAAGGAACTAATGGTATTGGACAAGGGGATTCACTGTCTTATTACTTATTTTTCTTGGTTATGGAAGAATTTTATTAAATAATAGAAGTTAAAGTGAATGGTGGGAGAACATGCATCCAAAGACTATGTCGTCCACATAGACCTAGGTAACAAAAATAGCACCATCCCCTCTCTTAAAAAATAACGTCTTATTAACTCCCCCTCTCTTGAATCCACGGACTAAGAGATAAGAAGTAATCCTCTCGTACCAAGCACTAGGTTCTTGATTCAAACCATATAGGGATTTTTTCAAATAATAGACGTGTTCAGGGTCCTCGGGGTCTTTAAATCCTTTTAGTTGTTCCACGTAAACCTCCTCCTATGGAATTCCATTCAAAAAGGCACTCTTGATATCCATCTGATATAGCTTGAAGTGTAGATAACATGTGATTCCGAGTAGTAAATGAATGGACACGGGCCTCACAATAGGAGAAAATGTCTCCTCAAAGCCTACATCCTCAATCTATGTATAACCCTGAACGACCAACCTAGACTTGTTTTGAATAATGGTATCATTCTCATCGATATTATTCTTAAATATCCACTTAGTACCAATCATGTTCGTCTCATTAGGTTGGGGGACAAGTTATTAGATATCTTTGTTTTGAAACTGAAGCAACTCTTAATGCATAGAAGATATCCAGTGTTCATCTTTGAGTGCTTCTTTGTGATTGTTGAACCTTAATGTGGGATCTCCTAGTATGGCATAAGTATCATGATTCTTGCCTACTCAAGAAGGCGTGTCCCTTAATTCAAGAGTAGGGTCCACCGAGGGTGTTTGAGGGACTAAAGGATCATCACTAGAAAGTGCATCTTCCTTACATAAAAGGATAGAATCAACAAACATCGGCGATTTGTCATCTTGCACAGTGACAGTTATTAACTCCATAATCTTAGAGATACTCAGTTTGAAAACCCAATATGATCTACTTGTCGATGAATAGCCTAATAATATTCCCTCATCGCTCCAGGAGTCTAACTTTCCGAATTTCTCTTTATCCCGTAATATATAGCATTTTTTCCCAAAAATATGAAAATATTAAAGGTTGGGATTCTTTCCAGTCCACAATTCATAAGGCGTCTGAAGTATGTGTGGATGAAGATAAACCCAATTCACCATGTGGCATGTGGTAGACACTACCTCTGCCCAAAATCTGCTAGAAACTTTACAACCTAGAAGCATATATCTAGACACATTTGCTTCCTTAAATTTAGTGTCATTGTCACTACGCATTCTATTGATAGTGATACCATGTTGATTTCACAGGACATGAGACTTGGTCATAAGAAACTCTATAGAATCGAATTTACCTCTCAAAAAATATACTATGGAATAATAAGAGAAATAATCTACCATCGTGAGGATATACCTCTTACCAGCCAAACTCTCAGTACGAGTAGGACCCATAAGATCCATGTGAATTGACTCAAGCACTCATGAAGTGGTAATGGAATTTAACTTCCTATGGGGACTACGGACTTATTTTCCCAACTGACAGGGTCCAAAAATCACTAAAGTCGGTTTCCCAAGTGACGGCAAGCCACGTACTAGGTCCGTTTTAGCTAAGAGCTCCAAATCTCTATAATTCATGTGACCTAAACGTTGATTCCATAGATCCATAGGAGTGATAGTGGAGTTGTTGTAAACAAATGAGGACTTGGGCACAATCCCATATCAATTATCTTATGTCATCACCCCTTGCAATAGTAGTTTACTATATTTATCATAAACATTACACTACTTTCGATTATACTTTACTTCAAAGTCAGTCTCGCACGACTGGCTAATGCTGAGAAGTTTTGATTTCAAACCTTTTATGTACAAAACATTCTCTAGCTTAGGAAATCTGGGTATCTCTAATGTACCTCGTCCTACTATGCTAGACTTTCTCCTATCTCCAAAAGTTACTTTACCTTCCTTACGATCCTCTAGGTTGGTAAAAAAAATGAGACTTCACCTATAATGTTCCTAGAGCACCCACTATCAAAATACCAATGTCAGGTATTATGTGCTCTAAGAGAAACATGAACAATAAGGGATTTTACGTCTTGCTTAGGTACCCAAGAAATGGTCACCTTGTGTTTTCCTTCGTCATTGTTGGTTCTAGTTGGGATGTTAGAAGTATCCATTAACCATAAAGACATATGTTGGAACTCTTTCATCAATATGTGAGAAGTGGTGACTAGAAACTCAACCTGCTATTGAAGACTAGTAAAATCACTAGTGTGGGGTCACAAAGAATGTGTACTTCATTTTCGACCCAAACTATAGCAAAAATCACTACATTGGACTATTATTTTGCAGTCGGTACAAAAACACACTGTCTTAGTCTGACCTTGGTTTGCTTTTCTTGGCCGAAATCTTCTTTGGGGTTTTGGTTGATGGCCATATGGATTCGTTGTAAACTCAGGAATTAGTTTCGATGAAATATGAGACTTGAAATCACCATCAAAACATACTCCCTACCTTTCACAAAACCCTAAATCAAGGGCGAGGAGCATCTTTCCAGATATCTCCTCTATCTTTATCTTGACCTCCCGTGCACTCTGAAGGTCATGAGTGAGTTGGGCTATAAGGGCTTCAAGTTTATTTCGATCCTCCAAGGATGTAAGGAGCTCCCTCGTAAAGACTAGCCACTTGCTTGGTCAAGTCCCCTTTCTCTCTTTAAAAACTACTCTCACACTCCAAACATTATTTCTCCCTCTACACAGACTCTCTCTCTAAACAAAATCTTTTTCTCTATCTCTCAAGGAAATGCTAATGGAGGATTCTTTCTCTCTCTCTCTCTCTACTAAATCATTTTCTAATGCGATGATCCTAAGAGCTAACCTTTTATTACGCTTTTTAGTTTTAAATGAATCAGCATTCAAAATAGCGTATGCGTATCTTAGGTCACTCTTGCTCTCACCTGTAGCATCCTCCCCCTCACTCACATATCTTTCACTTTTGAGGTGTCCCAATGAAGTAGCATCCTAATCTTCGTGAGTTGCAGTAATTGTACTCACAAGACTAGCCATGAATGAGGTGAAGTTACATTCATGCGATGCCTTGTCTCCAGAATCCACCGACCCGACCTCACTGTCGTCACTAAGGGAGACATTTAAAGAAACTTTGCCTTTTCCTTAACGTTTTAAACTAGTTGGACACTCAAAAGTCTTATGACCTCTACCGTCACACTCATAATATCTCTCTTCGTCTCTTTTAGGAGTGTCAATTACCTTTATCATTCTTCTTTCCAAATTTAGTTTTCTAGAATTTCTTTTTATCTTTGAAATTATCATTATTTTTTAATTGGATAAATATCATGATTTTTTTTCCAAACAGTGTCGAATCGTCTAAATCAAAATCAAACTCAGAATATGATGTTTTTTCCTCTTTTCGTTTAGACGACTCACCCCTCTTTCTATCCAACTCCTCACTTTTTCTACACTGGGCTTTAAGTGTTGCCCATTTATCGTTAGATTTAACCATATTAGGAAACATGTCAATTTCGTATGTCTGGAGGTCTCCCGCCAATTCTTCTAATTTAAGACTTCTCAAATTTTCTATTGAATTTAGCACAATGACTTTAGGGATAAAACGCTTAGGCAATGGTCTCAAAATCTTTTTAACTACTCTAGAATCAGGAATATGTTCACCAATATTGAAAGTGGTATTGACAATATCAGATTAGCGAGCATAGAATTCATCAAAACACTCAGATTCAAGCATGGTAATTGTTTCAAATTGAGTAGTTAAATTTTGCAATTCAGATTCTTTAACCGCATTAGTGCCTTCATGGATAAGTTAAAGAACATCCCATGCTTTTTTTATGTGGTACAGGTCATGATGTGTCGGAACTCGTCGGGTGTAACGGATCGAGAAATTGCACATAGCCCATGAGAGTTATAGGTTCTCTATTTAAATTCTTTCTCGGTCTAGTTAGACATCGATTTAAGGTTTCTCACATTATCTACGGTGACAGAGGGGGAATTTTACCCTCTTTCACATACAAACCAGACATGTTCATCAATGGCCTTTAATGAATATTTCATATGGGCTTTCCAATAAGTATAATTAGTCCCGTTAAAAACTAGCATCCGATTATACAAGTTTTCTATTGAGTTTGAGCTTTTTCAAAAATCAGTTTTTTATAAAAAAAATGATATCCAAAAAAAATTTTGTACACAAATTACACAATATAATTGTGTAATTGGGTTTGATACCAATCTAATACTGAGCTCTCTTTCAATTAATAAACTTGTTTAATTAAATTATAATTTTATGCCCAGATTTTAATTAAATCCCTAAAACATGCATCTAATTGTGGTTGACAATAATATGAATTATCTAGCATGCACAATCAAACAATTACAACATATATTTGAGGAAAAATCCCCAGTAGGGACAAAACCTTTTATTTCTTTATAAATTGTAAATATCTACGTTACAATCATGTAGCAGAAATACAGCGTTTTTATGACAATGAAATACCCTCAGGTATCGGTTTGAAGTCTTCAGCAAGAGATCCCTAAAGAACTCCAGTTGGTCAGCAATGGAGATAGCCTTCTTCTAAAATGATTAAGATGAATAATCAAGACAAGAATGATTCATATAAATGATTTGGGACTTTGGAGTTAATAAAAATGGTTTAAAAGCCTAAAAGATGAAGTCTTTAATTGCATCATATATGCAAAAATAGAGTTTAGAAATACTTATAAAACCAAACTTCATACAAGGTATTTATAAGTTGAATAAAAAATTATGGTGGCGCATATCGTTAGATGCAACTTCAAACGACCTTACAAACCACCTTTGAAAAACCACCACAGTATGGGTTCTTTTGAAGCAAACATGAAATGACCTTCGAGCTTGCCTTCAAACGATATTTCCTTCCATTATAAGATGTTGTTCGAACGACTTCTCAATGTCCTTTGAACGACATTTCTATGTGAAGCACCCTATATCTTTGACTCACTTGAGTCTACATTATATAGGCGGTTGTCTAGTTTGGAAATATTGACAAAATTGAGTCATATCCTTGCCCACCAAAGAGCCTCAGACACTACATAAAAAATTCTTCCAAAAGTCTACTGCA
Source organism: Sambucus nigra (assembly GCA_949130495.1). Taxonomy (NCBI): domain Eukaryota; kingdom Viridiplantae; phylum Streptophyta; class Magnoliopsida; order Dipsacales; family Adoxaceae; genus Sambucus; species Sambucus nigra. Next base: position 372,798,212 of record OX422216.1, read on the forward strand.
CCTAGGATTGCATTCATTTGTTGCATTCTTCATAATTTAGGTGTGGTTGTGTGTTAAATCCCATAAACAGGAATTTTTAATAATTTTTGGGATATGGTAAATAATTTTTTAGAATTTATAAAAAAAAAACTAATCATTTAAAAGTTGATTTTAATAATTTTGTGGGTTGATTTATAATTACACTTTTCTCCTAAAAACTTCCTTGGGTAGGATTCGAAAGTTGTAGAGAATTATGTGGTGGAAAATGAGATTCTTTAGAAATCTAAAACACGCATTCACTTTATCATGGCCATACACGTGTGGCTGAGATATCGGTTGGATCTGTGTTTCTTTACTCTCACGTATCTGAGATTTATTGAGAACCCTTGGATCTATATTATCTACGATTTGCATGTTATATTTCACAATCCTTGTAACAACTGAGTTAACCAATTAAATCTAGTTTTAAAGTGGTTACATCCGAGCCGTAAGATTTACAATGATCATTTGTAATTAATCTTGACCGTTCCTTTACCCAGACCTTCCAGAGTCTTCCATGCTCTAGTGTAAATATAGGCCATGTGTGAGACGTTTATAATCTTTGGATCACTTTAACTCTAAGAAAAAAAGGGTTAAGAGAGAGAGAGAGAGAGAGAATACAAAACCCTAAACCAAACTATTGATTTTTCCTCAGAAAAATAACCTGTGAGTTTGAGTGTGTTCATTAGTTGAGAAGATCCATCCTCTACTGTCTTTCATCTCTTGTCCAACATTCAAGAAGTTTTGATTTCATTTTCTTTTCATAGAAAGTGCAGATCTAAACTGTTTGTGATCCAAACATGTTTAATATTCTTAGGTTGATTTCCTTTTTCAAGAAATCCATATTTGTTGGCTGTTTTATCCTCAAATGTTTATTTTCAAAATCAATACCAAAAAATCTTATTTTGTTTCTCAGTTTAGAGAAAACCAGACTCAGATCTAGTCAATACCTTGATTGGTGTTTTACAATTTCGTATTCATATTTTACAAGTTGTGAAATAGCTTTATAAATAACAAGGAAAGTGTTTAGGACCTTAGATGCTTTTAATAGTAAGGTAACCTCAAGGTCTGTGGTTATATATAAAAATCAATAGTCTGATCTTTTTAACAAAGTGTGATTCAGAATCTCGAACATCATATTAGTTTAAAATCTATAATTTGTTTAGGAATATTGTCTGTATAAGTGTGTGTGAGTTTCATGCATGTGTTAGGAACATCATATCACATCACTTTCACACCACAACACTAAATAAGTGTTGGTAGAGATATTATTGACTTTAGAGTCGACGTAAAGCTAAAAGGAGAAACAATTATAAAGCTGGGAGAATAACCTCAATGTTAGAACCTTCAGAGGAGTCAGAATAATCCAAAGGAGTTTGTAAAAATTATGAACTTAGATTAGGCCTTCTTGTGTGTTTGGTTTGTTATATAGTTCCTAACCTGTTACTCTATTTTAGTGGATTTTTGTTTTGAGGTGTAGAGGCCTCCGTGGATGTTTCCCCAATTGGGTGGGGGTTTTACCTTGTTAAAATCTTGTGTACTTTCATGCTTACTCTTCCTCTCATTACCTTCTTGAGGATGTGCTGATTTAGAACATACATAAGTTTTGTTTTTCAAAACTGGTATACCCATACCTTAAATAACTTGTTCATATAATCTTTTATACACGTATTGTGTTGGCTCTTTGTTTTGATTAAAGAGTTTCTTCAAAAAACTGTTTGGGGCCATTTAAACTGTTTAATCCTGAATTAAACGACTTAAGTGGTATTTTTTACTATGTCATTTGAACGACATAAGAGAAAAATATTTCTTTAAAAAGTTTCGCCTATTGGTCTTAAAAAATATTTTTTTTCTTAGAAAAACCCCTCAATTTTGATAAAAACATTTTACAAAAATATCCCAAATAAATACGTGAACATTAACAACTCCAATTAAAAAAATTACCTTTTAGCGGAGTGGACTTAGTGGGAATAGAGTTGGTTAAAGATGCACGACACATGTTGTCAATGATGGGTGCGTGTTGATGATGTATGTTTCTCAAGATTCGAATGATGGATGTCAGGGTAGAACGTGTGAAGATATGCCGAGATGTAACAGTATACAACATACTAACTCAGATCTAGGACAACACAGATGGTCCTAGATTTTAGATGGACATTTATAAAACATGCCCTTATAGTTATAAATATTGATTTAATAGCATAATTAAAATCATAACTTACAATAATGGCATCCAATTGACCTCCTTAACCGTCCCTTTTTTCGCTCGAATTACCGCATAGGTGTCGAGTAGAAATAAAGTATTTCAAAATTAGTGAATTAGTATAAAATTATCACTAAAAAGAATAAAAAAAATCACATTCAAATAGTAAATAATTATCCTTTTACGAATAAATGATCACTCGATAACTTGGAGTAACCATCTGTGATACCAATTTCAACACACGGAGAAGATTTGATACGACTTTGTGAAAGAGGGATGTGATAGCAGTTTGTGATTTCACAATATTTCAAAAGAGTTAACTTAATAACTACATGTCAATTTGAAACAAACCAAGATTCCAATTTTATTATACCCTAAACATGCATCTATGTGACTGAAAGCATTAAATCTATAGGGGGCTTGAAGGTAATATCTGAATTAGAGATAAACCTCCCCATCTAATTGAAGGGACTTAATGAAAGGAAGTAGCATGAAGACAGCGAGACATCTTAGCAAGGCAACTCAACGTGGCAGCTCAGCAAGGTAGCCCAGCGAGGAGATTAGACGAGAGAGCTCATCCTTTATCTTTTTTTCTTACTTCGTTAAATTATACCTGTAACATGATTTATAATGTTGTAAAGATTGTAGTATTCAGTGTGCGGTCAAACAATACTCATGGGAGACCAAGTCTGGCATGGCTTGGGAGATCTTATATGCTCTATCGAATAACCTTGTCGTCAGAATTTTAGAGGAACTTGGTTTGGAGAATTAAGAAGTGAGTCATCGTTAGGGCTTGTCCTGACCATATTAGATGCACCTGGTGAAGCACCGAGTAACCTTTCACCGTGGAAGCTTGTGCGAAGTATCCTTGAGTTCCATCGTATATGGAGACTTAATCCATACAGTCCCCTACCAAATGTCAAATCTACTTTATCTGATGTCACCAGCTAGCTAAACACTGTCCAATTTGAAATCGAGTAAACTAGTGTGGTATTGGGGGCTGTCAGACGGTTTAGTAAGCCACCTCTGTGGTGACAGTCCTCTGATGCGCAGTGGTTAGGAAAATGGCATATCTTGGCATTTAATGTTTATGATGTAGGATAGGCTGGCCCATTATGTATTAAATGTTTATGACATAAAGTGTGATAGGGAGGTCTTTCACATTAATAGGGGTTGAGGCATCTCGAGAGTGGTGTGGGGGATATTTATTAGCCTCAACCACTTCTGAGAAAAGATAGTTCCTCCTAGAGATTATTTTTAGAGAGAGAATATACATATTAGAGAGAAGTTATTGTAAACTAAATCTCTTACTTACCCACCATTGTCATTTATTACGAAGCTTTTAATAGCTAACCAGAGGTCTTTCAGAGGTTATTGGTGTGTTGGCTCCCTGCCAAGGTGTATCTAGGGTGATTACTTCTCTCACCCTTTGAATGAGTCACTTATGAGTTTCCTTTATTATTTGTTGAGTTATACACAAGTGTATTGAGAGTTAAATCTGAGTGTTGATTTGTATCTATTAAAGAGTTTTTTTGGTCATAGTTTAACACCATACCTATAGGGGTTGCACCTCAACTAGTATTACCATACTCCCAGGGTACAAGGGGAGTACCCTCTTACATTTGGCGACTCCTCTAGCGAGGTATTCTTTTAAAAGTATAGCATAAGATAATGTTAACCGTACCATAGATTGTGACGCGATTTAGTGTAATGAAGAAAAAGTTGCGAGGGATCTTGAGGCTACCAGAGATGGGATTCCTCAGGTGGATGTACCCCCAGTTCAAATGGTGACAGGCATCCCGAGGGTGACGCAAGCTTCCGCTAGTGTTGGGATGGGACAAGCACATATGGCCCTCCTCATAGGCGAGTTCTTCAAATTCTTACAGACTCCCGTTGTTGCAATGGTTTTGGGTGGGTGTGACCCCAGTTGCTTCTTAACACTAATGGCGGCTTCGATTTCCCCATAGAGCACAGCTCTGTTGAGAGTTGGCCTCACGAATACAATACCTACTCCTATCCCAACGGTGGGCATCTCAATGTGGTAAGCGTTCCACCAGTGGTAAGTACGCCAAGTGTAACATCTATTCCACCCGTGGTCCCTCATCCCATTTCTCCAGTGGCCAAGAAAACACCAATATCAACCTTGGAAGAAATGAGGAAGGATATGAAGAAGGAAATATTAAAGATGATAGCAACTTCCTCATAGTCAGAAAATGAGGTAGCATCGGTGTATGATGATTTTCGTACTCCTTACCCTCAGGATTAAAATGATGAGCCTTACCCAAAGGACTACATCCCTCCCATATTTAACAAGTACACATGGAAAGGGGGAACCCAAAGGAACAAATTAAATGCTTCATTGAACATCTGGGGCTCACTACATCAATTGGAAACTTAGGTTAAGTTAGTTTTCCAAATCCCTAATCGATAAGGCTTACACCTGATTCTCTCACTTGACACCTAAAAGTATCTCAACGTCGGAGGAGATGCATGTGGTGTTTGTCTAGAAGTTATTTCTGACAGAAGATGAGTTCACGCTGACCCAGCTAGACAGGGAGAAGTAACGATCAGTAGAAGAAGTGGTGGCATATGTTTGAAGGTTCAAGGAAATGTCTCTCATTGTAAGATAATAGGCCAACGAGTCCAAATTTCTTTAGATTTGCGCTGAAGGTTTGATCCTATAATACATCCGCCATCTCATCAATGAAACGCATGAAGGAACTTTTGCGGCATTTATGAAGGCATCAACGAATATATCATTGGTCGTTAGGACAAGTCTTTTCATGGTGCCTGCCATAATTAGGTAGTCGATACATCCCGTTACGACGCGGGGCCAAACCTCATGGGTGGGATACATCGATGGGGGAGAAGGGGCTAAGCAACCAAAAAATATAATAAAAAAAAGTTTTGAAGAGACAGGGAGGATCCACTGACACTACCTTGCATTGTTGAAGAGGCAGTCACCGGTTTCATTGCCATGGTCTAAGGGGGAACGATGTATAAACCTAAGGGCATTCAAGTCATGGATCCTAAAGCCAATACAAGAGTTGATCCCAATTGACAGATCCATCAACAGCAACCTATTTCACACTAAAAAAGATCATAAGAAAGCACACAAAGACGGGGACTCTCAAAATCCCTCATGAGAATGTAAATGCCAACCCCTAGCAAGCGCATGGAGCCAACCTTGTAGTTGCTTATGATGAGGAGGCTAAATGGGAAGTGAGAGAACTAGAGATCTAATAAGATTCGTTGGAGGACTCTACCCATGTAATGGCCAATATAATGATAGCTTACGACAAATCTAGCACCAGGGATATAGAACACGTGTACAATCTGGAAGGAAAGAAGATTAATCAAGGGGTAGAGTGCCAGGATATTTTGTAGTCACCCAAGTTTTCATGGTTCTTTGACTAAGAAGGGATGCCAAAGGAGAGACGATTAGAGATAACACAAGCGATCTTGGGCATTTCATGAAAGAACGCACTGCCATCGCCAATGGCCAGGTTAGTAATGAAGTTTTTATCTGAAGTAACCTTTAGGGATGCTAATATGAGTGTAAGGTTCCCACATAATAGACCCTTATACATAACTTCCAGTACTAACGGGGTGATTTTTTCAAGAGCCTGGATGGATAGAGGAGCATCGATAAATACCATTCCAATCAGTTCCTTCCATGCAGCCATCATTCCGTAGGCAAGGTTGATACCAATGCCTCTGGTAATTTCTAATTGTGATAACTAATAATATAACTCGATTTGATACATTAACATTGGAATTGCAATGGAGAATCTTACTTCGCACATAAAATTCCACGTGATTAAGAGTTCTACTTCATACCACCTTCTGATTGAAAGGGTGTGGATGCACATTCATGGTTTACTCTCTTAGACTTTTCATCAATGTTCGAATGCCAACGTGAAGGGGACTAAAATTATTATACGTGCGATGAAGAAACCCTTTGCCATAAAAGAAGCTCACTTAGTAGATTCATCTTTCTACACAGTGCTGAAAGAAGATGCTAGGGTCTTAATAATGAGAATGGAGGGAGTAAGAGTTCCCTATAATAGGGAACGGATGGCGCTTGTGAATTGTCAGAGCAGTGAGGAAGAGGTAAGAAGGGAAATAGTTGAGGAAGTCCACTATGCTGTCCCAAGATTCAGAAAATCTCAAAAACTCTCAGAGATAGAATGAGGCCTGGGGTGGATCTAATGGAGCACAAGGTCCAGCGACTGAGTGTATTGAGCAGGTTTTAAGAAAAAAAAATGGAAGAGATTTTGAAATAAAGTAAGAGGAAGGCAGTTACAATGACAATTAGGCAATGCAAACAGAAGATCACAATGGATGGGAGGGTTATTTACCTTCTCTGGAGGTGTGAGCGGGTTGTCGAAATAGCTATTCTAGAAGTTGGTGAAGAGGCTGAGCCGGTATATGAATGTTTATTAATAGATAAACAAGGGAAATGTATGGTTATAGATAACTCTAATATCTAAGAGTTTGTGGAAGATGAGGGAGAGGACCCAGAATACATGACAGATCAGCTGAAGCCACAGGTGCAAGAACTGGAACAACTAGACTTAATTGATGAAGGAGAAGACCCAAAGCCCATCTTCATTTAGAAGGATCTTAGTGAGGAGAAAAAAGGGGCCTTGGTTGAGATAATTCAGGAATATAGAGATGTTTTTCCATAGAATTATACATAAATGGAAGGCCTATATGAAGAAGTAAGTTTCCATAAGCTTGACGTTATGCTTTCAGCCATATAGGTGAAGTACTTACAAGCCTGAGCTGAACCTGAAGATCAAGGAAGATATACAATAATTACTAGCAGTGGGGGTTCATCAAGCTAATAGAACACCAACTTTGGTTGTCAAACATAGTCCCAGAGGGGAAGAATGATAAAAATCAGATAAAGATCTGTGCGAACTTCCGATATTTGAATAGAGCTTGCTCGAAAGATCAGTTTCCTCTGCCCTTTATTGACGGATTGATCAATACAACTGCTGGACATGAAATGTAGATATTTATGGATGGGTATGTAGGTTACAACCATATAAAGGTGAACCCAATAGATAGAAAATGTCATTTAGGACACTGTTAGGCAATTTTATGTACACAGTGATGCCCTTTGGGCTAAAGAATGCTGGGGAAATGTATCAAAGGACGATGATGGCCATTTTCCATGACTTATTTCACAAGTTTTTGGAATTTTATGTGGATAATTTGGTCATCAAGTCGAACAAGGAGGAGTCCTATCGGGATGATCTGAGAAATATATTCATTCGATGAAGAAAATATAAGCTTAAGATGAACCCGTTGAAGTGTGCTTTAGGGGTTATAAGTGAGAAGTTCCTGGGTTTTATGATAGATCATTAGGGAGTGCACATGGACCAGGACAAGCAACAAGAAATCCTGGAGAATCCATGTCTAATAACAACGAAGGATATCAAGAGTTTACTCGGTAAAGTATCCTACCTTAGGAGATTTGTGCCAGGGCTAGCCGAGATAACTCACCCACTGATGGAGATTTTATAAAAGGGAATGAAGTTCAAATGGGAGGAATCTTGCCAAGAATCTCTAACAAAGTTAAAGAAGTTTTTCACTTCTTTACAAATGATTATTCCTCCCAGGGAAGGGATAGTGTTGCAACCCTACCTAACATCTACAACAAGGTACACTAGAGCTCTTCTGTAGTAAGAAATCGATGGGAAAGAGAGGCTAGTCTAATACTCGAGCAAGATCATACATGGATTAGAGGCAAGGTACAATAGTATAGAAAGACATTATTTATCCTTGGTTTTTATAGTATAAAAACTTAAACATTACATGCTATCTTTCACAATTCACATTGTGACTATTTATGACCCAATTATGTTTTTGTTGGATAGAACTATTTTGATTAGAAGAGCATCTAGGTGGTTCCTCATCCTTTTAGAATATGACTTAAAATGTGTGGTCCCTCGCGCGATCAAAATCTAGGCGTATGCAGATTTATTAGTGATTTTCCCATCTTGGGTATTTGAGACACCCGGAGAGAGCATTACAGGGGATGATTTGAAGGAAATTTTTTTAGATGCCAACCTTGAAAAATGGATGATGTAGTTCTACGATTCTGTGGCGAAAAAAAAGGGAGGGTAAGGGGTTATCCCTTCTAAAGAGAAGGAAGAATTTTATCTTTCCTACAAGTTAGATTTCCCTTGCTCCAACAATGAAGCAGAGTACGATGCGTTAGTTTTGGGGTTATTAGATGCCCTCCGAAGGGGCATCCACTCAATGTGCATCAAAGGTGATTCAAACTTATGATGCGTTAGTTTTGGGGTTATTAGAGGCCCTCCGAAGGGGCATCCACTCAATGTGCATCAAAGGTGATTCAAACTTAGTGATTCAGCAAGTGAATGATGGATATGGGTTGAAGCACATTAGTTTAGTGCCTTATAGCACGATCATCCAACGGCTGATCAACTAGTTCCACCAGGTCAAGATTAGAAGGAAGCCCAGAACGATGCATATATATGCTGATGCCTATGCAACCATTTCTCAGAAGCTGGCTATGAAAATCAAAACAACTACTGTGGTGATACAATGGAGAGCATCCCCCTCGGTTGTGCAATCGATCGTATCGATGGAAGATTATTTGAATTGGAGGGGCGATATTAGGATATAGCAGGGTCTAGGGGAATGCAAGATGGAATCGAAACATCTAGCACAGTACTTTGCCAATCAGGGAAATCTCTACTTGAGTAATGTCGAAGGATGGTTGTCAAGATGCGTCAGGCCAGAAGAAGCACAATAAAGGTTAAAGAAGACACACAAAGAACAATACGAAACAATTGAGATCCCTCTATGCAGAAGAATTCAAAGGGAGGGATAATTCTAGCCATTGATGAAGCATGATGAAGCAAACTTATAATAAAGGTTTGATAAATGTCAACTTTTCTTTCAGGAAGCAGAATGCCACTTCGTTGAGACTTAGACAGACTCGAGGGAGAATTATATTTATTTTATCAAATACGGTGTTATTCTTATGTAGGAAATAGATGCGATGAGACTCAAGAAAAGGGCCCCATAGTTTTAGGTCCTGGATGGTCAGCTCTATCATAGAGGATACTTCAAAAGATCATTGAGGTGCATCATGAAGGATGAGGCAACAGACGTTTTAAAATAAGCTCATGATCCATCTTACATTGGAGGGATAAAGCTATACGATCAATCAATGACTTGGATTATTAATGTCCCACTATAGAGAAGGACTCTGTTGAGTTTGTATGAAAATACAAGGTGTACGAACTATATGGAAACTTGATTGATGCTCCTTTCATGGACTTACACTCTTTAACCACTCCTTACCCATTCCACACTTGGTCTCTTGACCTGGTAGGGGCAATACACCCATCTTCAAGGGGAAAGTTATGGATACTTGTGGCGACAGAATGTTTTACAAAGTGGGCTAAGGTGATACCAGTCAGAAGGCTACTGCAGGCATGGTGGCTTACTTCATCAGAGAGTACATTATTTATAGGTTTGGGATTCCAAAGGTTATCCTCTCTGATAATGGGACCCCATTCGTCAACAAAGAAGTAACGATGCTTACAGAGAAATACTCCATCGTCCATCATACCTCAATAGTGCCATATCCTAGGGGCAATGGTCAAGCTGAAGAAACTAACAAGACCTTGGTCAACATTTTTGCCAAGACGATGGAAAACTTCCCAGGATCGTGGGGTGACAAGATTCCAGTAGTCATGTGGGACTATTAAACGACGAAGAGGAAGCCCACATGTTATACCCCATTATCACTCATTTTGGGGGTCGAAGAAATTCTTGCGGTGGATCTGGAAGTTACTTCGATAAGATATGCCTTGCTAAGCAGCTTGCTCCTTCTTAACAGACATGTAAAGTTGGAAGCATTGGATGAGCACAGGGACAATGTGATGTAACACTTCCAAATGTACACGAAAAAGTTTTCCAGGGCATATGATAACTTGGTGAGGCTAAGAAAAATTGTAAAAGAGAACTTAGTTTGAAGGCATCAATGAAGGACATTCGGGGGCTCCCATTGCCTAAATTTCTGGCGAATTGGGAGGGACCTTTTATTATAAAGGAGGCTCACAATTCAGGATACTGATTAGTTTCTAATATGGAAGAATATAAACCATTCAAACTAAATACCAAGCGGTTGAAGGTATATCATGTTCAAATGAGTAACCTCAATTAGAAATTTATTTTCCTTTTATTAAAGTTATGTGGCAATTTGTTGTAGGACTTATCTCTTATGTAATGAGATGAAAAAGGAAGAGTTCGTTTGTAAATTGTAATAGTTTAAACTTTGCAATAAACAAAAGCATTGCAAGAAAATAACACATGATGACAAAATACTGTATCTTTCATTGATATGACATGTAAATATTATAAAATTGGGAACTACTTCACAAGAATTACATCAGGCTTAAATAGCGAGAAGACTGTTACATACAAAAAATGGAACATATAGCCCAAAAGAAACCACAGATCAGGTTGGGAGAAGAAGTCCTCAGGCAAGCCCAAAGAATATTCCAAGCACGTCTTCTGAGCAATAATGTAGCTTCCAAGCCTGGTCTGCACTTGAGCTCTTTTGATTAATAGAGTTTCCGATTTTATCTTGGCCTTTGATAAAGCTTCTTTAGCAGCCCTCACCCTCTCATAAGTTGCTAGTAATAGAGGGGACAACTCTGCTAGCCTCTTATCCTCAGACCGTTGTCCCACTACATGTTTCAGATAGAGTTCCCTCTGGCTTTCCATGTGATGGCTCTTCAAAAGTTCTAGGTGTCTAATCAACTATTTCAGTTGGAATCCATCTTTATCCATCTCCTTCCAAATTACCAGGTGGCGGTTGATGAGTGCCGTGGTAAGATTGGACATTGGAGTGTTGACAATAACAACAGTAACGGTCACCAAATCTTGGAGCCTATGGCTCATCACCAGCACTTTGAAATGCATAGAGTCAGCGGTCAAAGTTTGAGGATGGTGCTGGGAAATCCGTTCGATGATAGATCGATCGCACGCAGAAATTTGGGAAGATTGGCGAAGGACCATCAGATAGAACTCGTGAGGAGACATGTATGGGAGAGGAACCTCACATCCTGAATCATTATCCATTTGCAGGTTTGTAGTTGAACCACGGACGTCATGGTCTGAGTCCTTGGAAGGGACTTGTTCTTGATGCATGGTTTCAAAAGTCGAGTGATCACGCTAAACCAAAATTTGAACAATAGAAGTCTCCCTCACAACCTACAAAGTTATGAAGAAAATGAGTTGATGAAAATCTTAACAAGTGGTTTTCATTCTTAAGTCATCATTATATGTGGAATTTGTTGAAAAATCTTAACAAGTGGTTTTCATTGTTAAGTCACCATTATAGGTCGAGTTTGATGAAAAATCTTAACAAGTGTTTCAAGCCTACCTATTAAATCTGGGGGCGAGGGTCCCTAAAGTCCCTTCTCCTTAACTTCTAAAAAATTTTGGGGCAAGAGACCGTCAAGGCCCTCTCCCTCAACTTCCAGAAAAATTTGGGTTGAGCGACCCTTAAGGCCCTCCCCCTCAACATCCAGAAAATTTTGGGGCGAGGGACCCTCAAGGCCCTCCCCCTTAACTTCTAGAAAGTTTTGGGGTGAGGGACCTCAAGGAACTCTTCCTCAGCTTCCAGAACATTTTGGGGCAAGGGACCCTCAAGGACCTTGCCCTCAACTTACAAAAAAATTTGGGATGAGGGACCCACAAGGATTTCCTCATCAACTTCCACAAAATTTGGGGGTGAGGGACCCTCAAGGCCCTCCCTCTCAATTTCCAAAATTTTTTGGGGGCGAGGGACCCTTAAGTCCCTCCCCCTCAACTTCTATAAATTTTGGGGTGAGGGACCCTCAAGGCCCTCCCCCCTCAACTTCCAACCTTCAAGTCCCTCCCCCTAAACTTCTAGCATTTTGGAGAGGGATCCTCAAGTACCTCCCCCTCACATTCTATGATGAGATAAAAATGTAAAATCTAGTAAGGAAGTATATAGTAAAGGATTCCACCAGAAAATGTTCAAAAAAGTCTTTATCCTACAGTGGAAGGGTCTAAATTAATGACCCAAAGAACAAAACAGGTCCGGATGAGTGAGGGGATACCATGAGCAACCCTTCGTCATGAAAAGTCATTCTTTTATAGAACAAAAGTACTAACACTTACTTTCTTATACAGGTAGCCTAGTTGAGCAGGTAGGGATCAAATAGGCCAATTGGAATCTTTTGGGACTTTTGACTTGGCGACTGAAGAACAAGGTTTGTTGATCAAGATCAACCACTTAGCACTTTAGGATTGAGAGAATACTAGTAGGAAGACCACAGGGTTTTACACAGTTCACACCGAGTCATAACTGAAATGAGCAACCATGAGGTTTCTCACCAGAAATGAAATTTTTCATAAAATCGATTTGAGAGACGGGGGTCCTCAAATCGCCCACCCTCTCATGATAAGTAGTTTTAGAGGAGGTGGTCTTGGAGGCCTCCCTCCTCAAGTTTACAAACTTTGTACCACAAGTTACCATTTTTAAAGTGTATACACCGCATTCTAGGCCCCTTAGGTCTCCCCTTAGGTCCCTAGCCCCTCCCCATCTCACTATAAACCTTAAGTCGCACTCCGAGTACCGATCTAGAGCCCACCGGCCCCCCTCGAGCCCCATTTGACCCCGGTCAACTCTATCGTCAGAGAAAAACCTCTTTGAATCTTTGAAGGGCACTGATTACCTTTTATAATGGTCCACCCTATGCACGAATCGAAATAATGGTTTAGATGAACAGATCATTTGACTATCAAAAATCGATTCGGAGGCCACCAGGCACTCCCGGGCCCCAATTTAAACATAACCAACTTCATTGTCAAAGAGAAAAATCTTTGAATCTTTGAAGGGCACTGAAACCCCTTTCTAACGGTCCTCTCCGTGCATGAAATAGCATAACCTTTCGGACGAACGATCAGTTTTTCCTCAAAAATCAATTCGGAGGCCATCGGGCTCTCTTGGGCTCTGTTTGACCAAATTCAACTCTTTAGCTCGAATGAGACTGAATGAATCTCCGAAGGGCACTGAATAAAATTTCTAATGGTTCGTCCCGTGCGAGATTATGACCAACGGTACAGACGAACAATCTATTTTACTCCGAGAGGTCCCCGTGCGCTTTTGAGCCTCGGTTGACCAAGGTCAACCTTTCAAACTGAGTGAAACTATTTGAAATGTCTAATTACATCCCCTAATGTTTCCAACGGTCCACCCCGTGCATGATTCTGACTTACCATGCGGACAAATGATCCGTTTGCGTTCGACGATCTCCCGTCCAAACGACCAACGTGCACTTCCAAGCCACAATTGACCCAAAGTCAACTCCTGGACCTGGGAGAAGTCTAAAGGATTCTTGAAGGTATCTAAAATACCTTTCTAACGGTATGCCCCGTGAACGTTTAGGATCAACGGTTTGTGTTCTACGACCATTTTCAGGAAAATCTGCACGGGACTGCCAATTGCCAAATCCTGATCCCTGCCTATCGACACAGTATCTGGGGTCACATGCTGATAGGCACCCCCAAGGGTAGGCCGATAAGCAACCCCTTGACCCTATAAATAGGGTCTATTACCTCACTCCAAAAAAACGAACAACGGATCCATCAGTATCAATGATCTCGGCAACATTCCCTCGAAATCAGGGAAGTTCCTTATGTGAAGTTCCATCCAAGCTTACATTCCCATCCCTTTCATACCCACCTAGGCAAATATCCTTCTCTCTCATCAACATTCATCAACACTCAAGGTCGTTCTTCCAAGATCAAATATCAAGCTTCAAAGAAGGTCCAATTCTTTCCCTCTCTCTTTAAAATTCCTTGTTTTTGCATAATACACATTAGATTCATAATCTAGTTCTTACTTTATTTCATACACATTAATATCTACACTTTTTATTAGTATATTGTACATACTTTATTTTCTACAAAAAAATCCTAAAAACAAATAAAAGAGGCTTACACCAGTAAATTCTGAACGGAATTATCCATCACACTTTTTCCAAAATCAAAACAACACATTTTCTACACATATACATGTAATAAAATTACGTTTGGATCTATGGGATAAACCCCACCCCTATAATACATTCGAACTACTTGGACTTTGATGCCTCTATAGCCTATGTAGGCATATCGAATTAAAATTCGAGACTCGAGTCTAATTTTCCAATTCTCTCTATTTCTCAAATTCCCTATTTTTCTAAAATCTCCCATTTTTGTGTATATATATATCATACTTGCTTGCGTTTGATCCAACACATATTATCGTTTCCTAATGACGATCAATATTGTGATGAACGCACAAATCATATTTTTTACATATGTTATTTTGGGAATATTCCTATGGATGACATCACTCTACATTGTCTATGGTATGAGTTGAATAAATCCGATCTTCATTATATAAACATGCGCACACACTTCACAGGGATATATAACAGTAAACCATGAGAGACCGAAAGGGCGGAATGGGTACCTAACACCTTCCTATTCCATAACTTAGCCCCCGAACCTTTGAACTATTGATTTTATATGCATCAATTTGTCCTTGATGTCTCTCTCTCGAAGTGGCAACATTTCTTTTGCCTGTTTTGTGCAAAATAGACTAGCGACTCTATCTCTTCACATTTCCCCCCACACTGATGATGGGCGAAGAAACCTTCCCAAGAGGGGTACGAGACCGTAGCACAACCTTCCCGAGTGGAGATGTATCTCTCTCACTCTCTCCTCCCCCCAGGCACCGATCGGGATGGCCACAGTGGCGACTCTGGTAGGGACTATTTTTAAGAAGGCTAGACTCTGTTTGCTTGGGTGTTTTTACTTTCTTGTATATTTCCCTATTTTTAGGTTCCCCTTATCATTCCCTGTACGTATCCACCTAATGCTTATTCCACTATTCACTCACTTGTAGAAATTTTCCCTGTACACTTCACACTATGTGTACCTAGGATCACGTATATCCACAAATTTCACACACCAGGTAGACTCCATGCCTAGGTGTCACTAACACATACCTCCACTTGTAATATCCATGCCCACTTACACATAGAACACACTCACTCTCATTTGTTGGCTCTACTATTTATACATGTACCTCATACTCAGCTGGTCATGATCAATAAAGACACTCTCTTCATAATATACTAATCAAAGAATCTTGCATGATACACACAACATCACCAAAGAGAATTACTATTGACCAAATTTTGTCCCATAACTGGGGAGTGAGTTCGTGATGAACGCTGGTTCGGCACGTCGCAGTTAGCCTAAGCAATATGACTCTCACCTTCCATTGGCCAAGTACCTTTGACGTATATCGAACGGTTCCCCCACATCGTACCGCTTAACCGAAATCATGATGGGAGGTATATCGCAGGGAACTCATTCATGTACGTTGAGTATATCGAATTCTCTCTCACACCTATCGTCCCCACGAGGTATATAGTGAGGTAATTCATTTACACTCAAGTATATCAAATGGCTTGTCCACACGTACCGACTGCTCTCAAAAGTAAGACGTATGTCATGGAAGTCATGCCAAAGGGAGGAACGCCTTTTAATTGACCAAATAACCGCATACCCCCATATAGGTGTCAAGCCTAGGACACACATATTATATTGTCGATTTCAACCCAAAATTCTACCAAAATTCTGGGTCGGCCTGCCGCTTAACTTTTTCCACAATTTTTAAAATGAGACCCTACCCGTGAGACTAGTAATACGTCCAACCCTAGTTTTTACATATAATAAATCCCATTTTTCCAGGCTCGGGTCCTGTCCGCAATTTCTTTTTTTCATCTAGGCAAACTTAATACAAGTGAGAACCTAGTAAACATAATAATCATGCTGAGACCCGTCTCTCATCTTTTCCTCTCTCTTTATAAAAAATACCAAAAAACATTTTCTTTTCCACCAAAAACAAAAGCGAAAAAGAAAAAAAAACATTTTTGTCCTCATGTTTTCCAAAAAAGTCAAAAAACATTTTCCTCCTTTTCTAAAAATAACAAATTCCCCTTCTTTTCTTTGTTGAAAATAAATCCCATTCTTTTCCTTATTAGATCGATTGCATACCCTTGGCCTGGCTCCCTATTGGCTTCGGTCTTCAGTCAAACCACCCCGAAGTTCTGTCACTACCCTTACTTCTTTCGAGTTTGAGATTTACACGCCCTTCATGGAGAACACGAATCAAGTGTTGAATGTACAGTCGGATTTATTGACAGTTCTAGCTCAGCTCACATCCAAAATAGACAACCTTAAAACTGAGGTTCATGATATGCAAAAAAATTGAGTCCCTGTTCCCAAAGAGCCCGAGGTCCTCTTCCCTCGCGCCATGGGTCCCCCAGCACCCGAGCCTATTTAGGTTCCCAAGGAATACCACCACGCTCACCATGCTCCTCTTGTTAATGGACGGTCGCCAACCCATCTGCCTATGCCAAACCTTGATCAGCTAGGGGCAAACTTACTTGTGACTATCGACCCGAAAGAGTAAGAATTGAATAAGGTCAAGAAAGACCTCAAGATGTTGATCAAAAAATTCGATCAAGTCAGACTCTCTAGGAACTACATGGACTACACCCACATGTCTCCCTATCCTAAAGCCAGGTTACCGGAAAAATTTAATATGCCCAATATTGAGAAATTCGGAGGCAATGGACCCCTGATCGTTCATCTCCATAGCTATCACCTAGCCATGACTCTCCTAGGTGCTTCTGAAGAAATAATGGCCCAGATATTCTGGCAGACTTTAAAAGATAGCGATCTTCGTTGGTTCTTATCCCTTGAGGAATCCAGAATCTGTAGTTCGGAAGATGTTTCCCGTGAGTTCATGTCACAGTAAAAGTATAACGAGGAGCTGGAAGTTACCCGCTATGACTTAGAGATACTTAAGCATAACCATGGGGAATCAGTTAGCACCTCCATAGAAAGGTGGAGAGAAAAAACAGATACCATGACCAATCGGCCTTTCGAAGAAGAAAAGTTCAACATCATAAAGAAGAACTTCCTACCCCATGTTCGAGAAACAATGGGAGGACAATATTACCCTCACTTATGAGCCCTCTGAGAACTAGGAGTGGAGATAGAAGAAATTATTTCCAAGACAGAAGTCGAACCAAGGAAAACCTCTGGACAATTTGCTCCAAGAAAGTTTGAAAAACCTGTTAATACCACAGTTTCTACAGTCAACAACATCCTTCGACCTGCTTCTTTATGGGCACCATAAAGTCGCCCAAACCCTGTGCAAATGGAATACATTGAGCTTCACACTCCGCTCTCAAAAGTCTACCAGTCCCTCTTGAGCCAAAATCTGATCAAATCCTTTGACCCCCGTCCATTACCAAACCCACTTCCAAAAAACTTTAAACTTGATGCCCATTGTGAATTTCACCAAAATCCTAACCATACCAATGACCAATGTTTCCATCTCCAAAACGTCATCTAAGGCCTGATTGATTGGGGTGTCATCGCCCCACTAGCTAATCCCAAATGAAACACTAACCATAATCCATTCTCGAATCATGCAGAAGCCATATTCCTAGAAGAAGACTCATAATTTGACCCATCCACCCAAATCATGTCAAGTAAATCACCTGTTATACCCATATGCTCTCCTACACCTCTCCAAACATGCCCATATTTCCTCTTACACCCTACCAGCTTTGCCGATTAAGACATATCCCTCCTCATCAGAGCATGCATCGTCGTTCGCACCCGTTCTGGAGGTAAAGATATGGA
Source organism: Sambucus nigra (assembly GCA_949130495.1). NCBI lineage: Eukaryota > Viridiplantae > Streptophyta > Magnoliopsida > Dipsacales > Adoxaceae > Sambucus > Sambucus nigra. The sequence goes on from OX422216.1 coordinate 372,816,234, forward strand.
ACTTTAAGAAGTGTTGACCCAACTCTTAAAGTTCGGGATAAAATTTCCCTCCTAGATCCCCATCGATTGTTAGAGATTTATTGGGTTGTTCTTAAAAGCCAAAAAATAGGCCCGAGAGTCAGACAATTTGGTGGTGCCAATCGACGAAGTCAGTCTAGATGACGTGGTCCAGATTATGACAAATTTATTTCAACAAAGTGGTGATATTTGTAGTACATCCGAGCTACTCGATGCTTTGAAATTACAAGGTCTCCTGGTCCCTTTAGTTCTGTATTTCCATACCGAATGAGAGGAATTATACGAAGAGGTCGTGGAAGTTATGGAGTGCATTGACTTTTCATGGAATGAAAATATCGTTGCCACCGGATAGGGGGACGATTTCAAAGATTCAGATGAACAGAAAGTAAAAAATGACTAGTTTGATAGAAGACATATGCGAGATGATATCATATGAGGAGTTGTTAGGAGAAATCAACAAGGTGGATGAAAAACAAAATATCGAAGAATAAACAGGATTTTTATTTTTCCCTTCTTCTGTGAACCACATGACCAGGTTAGGAAGACATTTCCAAATACAAAATCTATAACCATCAAGAAGTGATAATGGGAAGGGTGTCGAGAATCCCCCTATGCTAAAAATGACCCTGGAGGAAAGCAAGATCCTCGATTAACTAAAGAAACCCAAGCTAACATCACTTTATGGGCTCTTTTTATATCTTCCCAACTTCACCGAAATTCCCTAATCAAGCTACTTACAAGACCCACAGATCCTCATTTAACCATGCCAGAATAAGCGGTGAACCTAGTCAGATCCTTGACCTCTACTTAAAAGCTCTTATTTTCTGAAGAAGAAATCCCCAAGACTGGTCCCAACCACAATCATGCTCTCAATATCTCTTTTGAAGTTATGGGGAAAACTTTCCCCTCACTCTCGTCGACAACGAATCAACTTTGAATGTTTTCCCGCTAAGAACTCTCAATTATCTGGGATTGAAAGTGAGCAAACTTGATCCAACCTCTATTGTCGTACGTGCCTATGATAACATCCTCTAAGAAGTAATATGATCCATCAAGATTGCAATAGGGGTTTGTCCTATAAATCCTGTTGTTGAATCCCAAGTAATTTGTTATCCCAACCTATTTCAATCTACTGCTCGGACGACTATGGATCCATAGCATCAAAGGGGTGTCTTCTTCCCTTCATCAGAAATTAAAGTTCATCGCCAACGGGCAAGTTATTACTATCTTGGGAGACTAAGACAACACTGAGAATTCAAGAACAAGTAATCCAAAACTTGAAATACAATACGGAGTGAATGATATGCTTCTATAAGTATTCCAAGTTAAACCACTCCAACTCCCAGTAGGGGATGACTTCAAAGATAGGGTTTGTCCAGAATATGACCCTAGTGGAAATGTAAATGTAATCAAAATGTTCAACAAAATTTATTTCATGCTCGGACTGGGGCTACGACGAAGACAACAAGGGATAATTGAACCTATTGTGTGTAAGGAGGACTTTCCTCCCTATGGCTTGGGCTATTAACCATCAAAAGAAGAAGTCAGATTGATCCGTCAGCCTCAACTGAAGAGGAGGTTAGAATGTGCCAAAATTGTCCCAGGAGATCCTCTAAATGGAAGATTCATCCCAGAAGCTGAAGATATCACCTTATGTGGCTTCCCTAAACCTTAGTATTACCATGTAAATAAAAAGATGAAACCAATAATGGAGATCTTCTTTCAAGGCAGCTACCCATGGGATGAGAGTTCCCAGCACCGTGTACAACCACTCACTGAAGATACCATAACTAATACCATGGATTCTGAGGGCAGTAACTCTGAGGACTCTTTCAATTTACAGATACTGGGGTTGACACTCATTATTATCCAGTCAGGGGCTACATCGTCTAATCCATCTTGCCTCATTAAAGATGCCGATGCACCTCTTCTCAACTGGAATGCTACACCTGTGCCACCTGATAATGTTTAACCTTACCCCAATGTTTATCCCTTTTCCCCTTTAGTTGTTTCCCCTCACTCTGATATAATCGAGACCTCCTTTGATGAGGTTCTCAATGTTGTTTTTCCTATCAATGAAATAAACGAAGATTTTGAGTACCTAATTGTGCCTTATAATAATTGTATTGATTCTAATCAAACTCTTGATGATGATGAATTTTTAAATGAATAATTCTTAACTGATCTAAATAAGGTTAATAATAAATAACATAACCCATTCAAGTTAATGAAGATGAAACTATTGTTATTAATCTCAGTTCTAGTAGCCAAATGCGCGAGATTAGGACAAGGGCCACCCTTAATGATCACGAGCACGTGTAACTCGAAGAAGTATTAAAGGAATTTGTGAATGTCTTCATATGGTTATACGATTATATGCTTGGTATTAATCCTGAGACAGCACAGCATGAGATTCCAACTCTCCCGGAATGCAAACCGATCAAACATAAACTGACAAAGCTTCTCAGCAAATGGTCACTTAAAGTTAAAGAAGAAGTAGTCAAGTAACTGAATGTGGGCTTCATTTGTGTGATCAAATATCCCACCTAGCTAGACAATATCGTACCCGTGTGGAAATCAGGAGGGAATATTCGCATGTGTGTTGACTACCCAGACTTGAACAAGGCATCTCCAAAGGATTATTACCCGCTACCTAACATCGACATGATTATGTATAATATTTTCAGTCATGCTCTCAAGTCATTTGTTGACGGGTTTTCTGGATATAATTAGATCAAGATGCTCCCATATCACCAAGAGAAAACCACATTCATCACCCCTTGGGGAACCTTTTGCTACACTGTCATGCCATTTGGTCTAACAAAATGTAGGGGCTACCTACCAGAGGGCTACCACAACTATTATGCATGATATGATACACACTAAAGTCCATCTCTACATAGACGATATGATTATCAAGTCCACGACTAGGGAAGTCCATATTCCCGATCTTCGAAAGTTCTTCGAATGACTCCACAATACCAGATGCGGCTCAACCCACTAAAATGTGTCTTCGGCATTACTAAAGGAAATTTTTTGGGATATATGGTTAGTGAGAAAGGGATACAAGTAGATCCTTCCAAGATAAAATCCATACTTGAGATGTCACCACCTCTAACGGAGAAGGAAGTCCTAGGATTCCTTCTAAAATTATAATACATCAGTCGGTTCATCAGACAGCTGACTTTCATCTGTGAACCTATATTCAAACTCCTCCAAATGGATTCAGCCAAAGTCTAGATTGAAGCTTGCCAGGAAGACTTCGATCGAATCAAGAAATACCTAACCCAATCTCCAGTGCTCATGCTGTCGCAACCTTATCTTCCTTTACTCCTATACCTAACTGTAACCGATACAATAGTTGGGGCTTTGCTAGGACAATATCTCAAATAAACCCACAAATAGAGAGCCATATACTATGTGAGTCGAAAGTTTTCCAGTTACAAAGTTAACTACACTGCTTTAGAAAAAGCATGTGTCGCTCTTGTCTGGGTTACCCAAAATTTGCGATAGTACATGATCATCTTCCCAATCAAGCTTGTATCAGAAATGGATGCCATCATGTACCTACTCGATAAGCCTACCCAATCCAATAGAATAGCCCATTGGTTAATGCTCCTAGCTGAATTTAATATCACTTACGTTACAGAAAAAGACATGAAGGGAAGAGCCATCTCGGACTACCTAGTCGACTACCCTATGGAAGAGGCTAATGTTTAGATCTCTGAGTACCCTGATGAGAATATCCTCTGCACCTCCCAAGAATACCTTTGATGTAAAATGTTCTTTGATGGCGCTGCTAGCAAGAAACGGTATGGCATTGGGATCCTCCAAATTTCTCATGATGACTCTCACTCTCCCAATGCCATCAAGCTTGTCACACCCCAACCCCATATCAGTGTTAATCATTTATTTCATGGTAATTAAATCATAATCTTGAACCAATCAAAATATAATTCATTTCAACATTTCATGTATGATGTATACAAATAATGTAATTATGTTCTCTGTATCATAACGTAATTAATAACAGAGTTATAATTAAGCAAACCTACCATACTATGATTAACTAGTACTCTCATCAAATTAAACTACTCTATCTCAGTATATCCAATGTATGAGCGTAGTAAAATCATCGGTGTGATAATAACAAAATTTCCATATTTAAACCCCATCTCTCTCTAACGGTGCAACTAATCTAATTACCGATCATAAGGAGTCCTATCTTGGAGTATACAAACTTGAAAATCTAAACATATAAAACCATGAGTAAAAAAACACATTGAATGTACTACATCTTTATATAGTAAAATTACTATATTAAAATCTTAAATTTATTAACATCTCTTGGCGGTTGATAAGCCATAACATCGCTTGGTTGTTGATAAGCTATAAAATCTCTTGGAAGTTGATAAGTCATAACATCTCTTGGCTATAAATAAGCCACAACATCTCTTGCCTGTTAATAAGCCATAACATCTCTTAGCTATAAATAAGCCATAACATCTGTTGGATGTTAATGAGCCATAACATCTCTTGTCTATAAATAAGCCAGAATGTCTCTTAGTTGTTGATAAGTCATAACATCTCTTAGCTATAAATAAGCCATAACATCTCTTGGCTATTAATAAGGCATAACATATCTTGGCTATAAATAATACATAACATCTCTTCAGAATACATACATATCATATACATAATCAACTCAATAATTACACATATCATATCCACAATCAACTTAGTAACTACCCATATCATATCCATATTCCACTCAGTAAGTACCACATATCATATCTATAATCAACTCCATAACCATATATATATCCAATTCAGTAACCACATATATCATATCCATATTAACTCATTAACCATATATATCATATCTATATTCAACTAAATAGCCACCCATATCATATCCATATTCAACTTAGTAAGTACAACATATCATATATATAATCAACTCAGTAACCATATCCATATCTGACTCAGTAACCACACATATCATATCCATATTCAACTCATTAACAACACATATCATGTATATATTCAACTCAATAACCACCCATATCATATCCATATTCAACTCACTAAGTACCACGTATCATATATATAATCAACTCAGTTGCCACATCCATATCTAACTCAGTAACCACACATATCATATCCATATTCAACTTAGCAACCACACATATCATATATATATTCAACTCAATAAGTACCACATATCATATCTATAATCAACTCAGTAACCATATCCATATCCAACTCAGTAACCACACATATCATATCCATATTCAACTCAGTAACCACACATATGAAATCAGTATTCAACTCACTAAGTACCACATATCATATCTATAATCAACTCAGTAACCATATCCACATTCAATATAGTAACCACACATATCATATCCACATTCAATACAGTAACCACACATATCATATTCATATTCAACTCAGTAAGTACGACGTATCATATCTATAATCAACTCAGTAACCATATCCATATCCATCTCAGTAACCACACATATCATATCCATATTCAACTCAATAGCCACACATAAAATATATATATTCAACTCAATAGCTACCCATATCATATCCATATTAACCTCAGTAAGTACCAGGTATCATATCTATAATCAAATCAGTAACCATATCCATATCTAACTCAGTAGCCACACATATCATATCCATATTCAACCCGCTAACCACATATATCATATATATATTCAACTCAACAATCACACATATCATATCCATATTTAACTGAGTATGTATTATATATCATATCTATAATCAACTGAGTAACCATATCCATATCCAACTCAGTAACCACACATATTATATCCATATTCAACTCAGTAACCACACATATTAAATCCATATTCAACTCATTAAGTACCACATGTCATATCTAAAATCAACTCAGTAACAATATCCATATCATACTCAGGAACCACACATATCATATCCATATTCAACTTAGTAACCACAGATCATATCCATATTCAACTCAGTAAGTACCACATCTCATATTTATAATCAACCCAGTAACCATATCCATATCCAACTCAGTAACCACATATATCATATCCATATTCAACTCAGTAACCACATATCATATCTATATTCAACTCAATAGCTACCCATATTATACCCATATTCAACTCAGTAAGTACCACGTATCATATCTATAATCACCTGAGTAATCCTATCCATATCTAACTAAGTAACCAAACATATCACATCCATATTCAACTTAGTAACCACACATATCATATCTATATTCAACTCAATAACCACTCATATCATATCCATATTCAACTCAGACAGTACACTCAGCTTGGCAATTTAATGGGCTTTTTCCTTTGCCATTTCCTAGAACTTGTTCAACCAGTTCTTCTTCCCTTTCTATAATTCTTTCAATACTAGTAGCATCATAAGAATATTAACAATCCAAAGAGTAACTTAAACGTAACTCAATTCATAAGCATCATATGATCCTATTCACATCACTTATCATAGACGAAGTTCCATCTAAATTCATGTTAAGATAGTTAACATATCAAAATCATATACTTAAATTCTTTCATTTATTATTGGTAAACCAATGATTATCATATTAGGTTTCCAATACAACAGACAAAACCTCATTTGAGGTTCCTAGAGCATATTATGCCCATTTCTTCAATACATAGGAAATCTTCCCTATAGGCTCATCCATAGTTCAGTCAACTTCGAGGAATTTTCATAATTTCTATACCACATAACTTTCTATGATATTCCACCCAATAACAATAAACATATTTATTAATATGAAATTAAAGTTTCATAATTTTTAGAGTTCATTTGCTATTTCAAGCCAAATATTGAACACATGGTATTCGTACTTACACTTTTGGGGCAGATTTTATACCCAAACTTCCAACTATCACCCAAGATTCATTTCTTTGTATGTTTACGTAATATTCAGATATTTTTTACATATATGATTATGTTGTCATCTCCAATTGTAATTACTCAATTCCAATAAGTATAGAAAAATATATAAAAGTTTGACTACATAAGGTTCCTAACCGAATCAATTTTAAGGGTTTACACGTTTAATTTTTACGTAAACTTGCATCCATTCATACGTATAAACCAAGGCATGAGAGTTCTATAAAAAAATCTATGATTTATACCATTTAAACCAGTAACACTAGAAAAATGACAAGACTTACACATAGAATTACCTTAAGGACTTTTTCGTATTTTCCCACAGATGTTTCTCCAATTTTTCTCCTCAATTCTTCTTCTTCGACTTCCAACTTCTCTTCCTCTCAAGCCAAACTATTTTATGTCTGAGTTTTGGCTGAAGGAGGAGGTAATATAAAGGGTCTAAAGTCGGCCAAATTCCCCTCCTTCCTTAACCAATCAAAATCTACCATTTGTTATACTAATAAGACGAAATATCATTTAACGAATGGATAAATTTTCACCGGCTTCGTAGTTCCAGCATAACATCTTGCTCAAACCAACGTTTAACACACCACTTATTGTGTTACAAACCTAAATCACATATCTACAACTATGTATTTTTCACCTCAAGTCAATTATTATATTATAAGGGTCAAACTAGTCTCCAACATGAGCATTCCTACCGAAAACTTCAAAACTTTGTGTTTGTAACTAATTCGATATTTCATGATTTATGAAGGTAGGATTAGACTAAGATAAATAACCGAGTATTATATATTAATACACATTATCCATGTCCCCAATCATATCTGGGTTGTCACCACTCTCCCCCCGTTAGGAAATTTCATCCCCGAAATGTACATACGTTGGTCGTTCAAATCAAACAAATACGGATAATGCATTGTCATTATATCCTCACTTTGTGATGTACTTCTTCCATGGAATGCCTTCTCCATAAATTTCTGGTGATCCACTTTCACTTGTTGTCCTGTCACCGGACTCAGAGTAACCTGAGCCTCTTACCTCGTAAAGAGTCGTTCACAGGGCCTGGAACCACTGGCTTGTTCCATGCCCGAGCTTCCACCATTCATAACAGAGTTATAGAAACCAACACAAATACTTTATAATACTAAATCATTGGTTAGTACATAAAAAATTCAATAATATCAAATCAAACAAAGAACTTCCCTCTAACTGTCACACACATCCAAAAATTATAACCTCGCTACTCTGATGCCACTAATTGTCACACCCAAACCCATATCAGTGCTAATCATTTATTTCATTGCAATTAAATCATAATCTTGAACCAATAAAAATTAAATTTGTTCCAAGATTTCATGTATAATGTATACAATTAATGTAATCATGTTCTCTATATCATAATGTAATTAATTAAACCTACCATACTATGATTAAGTGGTACTCTCATCAAATTAAACTACTATATCTTAGTATATCCAATGTTTGAGTGTAGAAAAATCATCAGTGTGACAATTACAAAATTCCCATATTTAAACCCCACCTCTCTCTAACGGTGCAACTCTCCTAATTACAGATCATTGGGTATTAATGATGGCAGTATACAAACCTGAAAATTTAAACATATAAAATCATGAGTAAAAAAACTCAGTGAATGTACTACATCTTCATATAGAAAAATTACAATATTAACATCTTAATTTTATTAACATCTCTTGGCGGTTGATAAACCATAACTTCTCTTGGCTGTTGATAAGCCATAACATCTCTTTGTGGTTGATAAGCCATAACATCTCTTGGCTATAAATAAGCCATAACATATCTCGGTTGTTAATAAGCCATAACATCTCTTGGTTATAAATAAGACATAGCATCTCATGGCTGTTAATAAGCCATAACATCGCATGGCTGTTAATAAGCGATAACATCTCTTGGCTCTTGATAAGCCAAAACATCTCTTGGCTATAAATCAACCATAACATCACTTCGTTGTTAATAAGCCATACCATCTCTCGGCTATAAATAATCCATAACATCTCTTCAGAATACAAACATGTCAAATCCATAATCAACTCAATAATTACACATATCATATCCATAATCAAATCAGTAACTACCCATATTCCACTCATTAAGTACGACATATCATATATATAATCAAATTAGTAACCATATCCATATCCAACTCAGTAACCACACATATTATATCCATATTCAACACAGTAACCACTCATATCATATATATATTCAACTCAATAACAACCCATATCATATCCATATTCAAATCAGTAAGTTCCACATTTCATATCGATAATGAACTTCGTCACCATATCCTTATCCGACTCAGTAACCACACATATCATATCCACATTCAACTCAATAACAATAATTATCATATATATATTCAACTCAATAACCACCCATATCATATCCATATTCAACTCAGTAAGTACCACGTATCATATCTATAATCAACTCATTAACCATATCCATATCTAACTCAGTAACCACACATAGAATATCCATATTCAACTCAGTAATCACACATATCATATCTATATTCAACTCAATAACCACCCATATCATATCCATATTCAACTCAGTAATACCACATATCATATCTATAATCAACTCAGTAACCATATATATATATATCATACTCAGTAACCACACATATCATATCCATATTCAACTCAGTAACCACACATATCATATCCCTATTCAACACACTAAGTACCACAAATCATAATCAACTCAACGACCAAATCCATATCCAACTCAGTAACCACACATATCATATCCATATTCAACTTAGTAAGTACCACATATCATATCTATAATCAACTCAGTAGCCTATCCGTATCCAACTCATGAACCACACATATCATATCCATATTCAACACAGTAACCACTCATATCATATATATATCCAACTCAATAGCAACCGATATCATATCCATATTCCAATCAGTAAGTACCACATATCATATCGATAATCAACTCCGTGACCATATCCATATCCGACTTAGTAACCATACATAGCATATCCATATTCAACTCAATAACCACACATATCATATCTATATTCAAATCAATAACAACCCATATCATATCCATATTCAACTCAGTAAGTACCACGCATCATATCTATAATCAACTCATTAACTATATCCATATCTAACTCAGTAATCACACATATTATATCCATATTCAACTCAGTAACCACACATATCATATCTATATTCAACTCAATATCCACCCATATCATATCTATATTCAACTCAGTAAGCACCACATATCATATCTGTAGAGGGGGCTTGAAGGTAATCCTGAGATTAAAGATAGTCCCCTCATTAACAATAGTGTTTGGGATTAAGTCAACTAGGAAACTCAGCTAGGCAGCTCAATGTGGAAACTCAAAAAGGTAGCTCAGCGCGGAAGCTCAGTTTTTGGGATTAAGGTAGCGAGGCAGCTCAGTGTTTAGGATTAAGGCAGCGAGGAAGCTCAGCGAGACAGCTTAGCATGACAGCTCACACTTTAGCTTATTGTGTTACTTAGTCACATTGCATCTTTGTTTATATTGACTATGGGGTATAACGATTGTAATGATGTAATGAGTATAAGGATTTTTAGTGTGAGGTCGAACGGTACTCGCGAGACACCATGCTTGGCAGGGCCTGGGAGATCTTTCATGCTCTATCGAATGACCTCGTCATGGGAACTTTAGAGGGACATGGTTTGGAGGATTGAGAAGTGAGGCACCGTTGGGGCTTGTCCTGACCATCTTAGATACACCTGGTAAAACACCAAAAGATCATGACCATAGAATCCCGGGCGGAGCTGCCTTGAGTTCCGTGTGGCGTTGAGTTATAGATCAGACAACCCTCTACTTAATGTCACATATATTGTAGGTGTTGGGGGGATTTGAAGCCAACTCCTTCGTGACACCAGGGGCAGCCCTAACGACCCCACTAAGTACAGTTCTAACAGGACTGTCCCAGCAAGTATACCCTCTGTTATAAATCCAATAGTGGGAACTCGAAGCATATCATCCGTTCCAACTCTGATGATTTTTCTAGCTGCAACGGGCACTCATATTGTGGTCCCTCTGGTCGTTCCTTCAACGGTATCAACTATGTAAGAGATCAGGAAAGAGATACAGAAAGAGATGCTAGAATTCATGCAAGCTTACTCGCAATCTGCGGGCGAGGTAGCTTCGGTTTATGATGACTTTCGGATGCCTTATCCCCAGGAATACAATGATGAGCCCTACCCAAAGGATTATATTCCTCCTATATTTAAAAAATATACAGGAAAGGGTGGGAACCGGAAGGAGCACATTAAATGCTTCGTGGAACATTTGGGGGAAAATTGAAATAATAAGAAACTAAAGTTGATGGAATTTTCGGAATCCTTAACCGATAAGTCATATACCTGGTATTATCACTTAACTCCTAAAAGTGTTTCCACGTGGAAGGAGATGCACGTTTTGTTCGTCTAGAAATTCTTTCTAGAAGAAGTTGAGTTCACCTTGACCCAACTGGGGAGAGAGAAGCAACGACTAGGGGAAGATGTAGTGGCATACGTTCGAATGTTCATGGAAAGCTCACTCGATGTGAGGGAGGAGGATAGAGAATCAAAACTACTGTAGATCTAGGCAGAGGACTGATTCCTCAGTACATCTGCCATCTTATTAATGAGATGCGCGAGGGGACTTTTGTGGCATTCCTAAAAGAAGCAAGGAATATCTCATTGGTTGTACGACCAAATCCAATGGTGGTGTCCATTATGTTCAAGCAACCGATACAACCCATGGGAGGGAGGTATCATCCCCCACGGGTAGGATATACCGAAGGAGCAGATGGGGGAAAGGTAGAGAAGAGGGACAATAAGAAGAAGTTTGAAAGAGGCGGGGAAGACCCACCACCTATGCCTTGTACAGTAGAAGAGGCTGTCAGTTGTTACAATGCAATGGTTTAAGGAGGAATGGTGAGGGAACCCCCATTGGGGAACCAGACACTACAACTAGGGTGGATCCCAAATATTACTAGATTCGTCGAAAGATCCAATATCCAACGGAGAGATATTTCACGCTAAGAATATTCATCGACAAGTATGTGAAGGCAGGAATGTTGCAAATCCCTGTGCATAACGTTAACAACAGCCCACTCCCAGCGCATGGGGCCAATCTAGTGGTGGCCTACGATGAGGAGGCAGAGAAAGAAAGGGAGCTAACGGTGAAGCATGAGGAGTTTGAAGAATATTTGGAAGTTTGTACTCGGGAAATGGCTGACGTAGTGTTAGCTTATGATGGAGCAAGTTCTAAAAATGTAGAGGATGTATATACCGTTGAATGTGAGGAATTAGATCAAGCCATAAAATATTATGCAATTTCAAAATCCCCAAAGTTTGCCTGGTTCTTCAACCAGGTAGGGATACCAAGGGAGAGCAGGTTGGAGATAACACAAGAGATCCTTGATATTGCGAGGAAGAAAGAAATACCTTCGCTGAGATGGAAGGGACCCATGGCCAGGTTGGTAAAGAGGTTTCTATCAGAGATAACTTTCAGCGACGCAGATAGTGCCGTGAGATTCTTTCATAATAGGCTATTATATGTGACTGACAGCATCAACCGGGTTAGCTTTGAAAGGGATCTTATGGATGGGGGAGATTACGCCAATATCATGCCAATAAATTCTTTCCATGCATCTAATATTCTGGAGGAGAGGTTGGTACTCATGCCTTTGGTGATTTTAGGCTATGACAACCAGTCTTCCAAGTCCATCGGTTACGTGAACTCTGGGATTATGATGGGAAAATTGAGTTCCCACATCAAATTCCACATAATAAAGAGTGAAACTTCCTACCATTTGTTGATAGGAAGGGTGTGGATGCACAACCAAGGTCTAATTCATTCAACGTATCACCAATGCGCCAAGGCGAATATCAAGGCGACGGAGGTGACCATTAGAGCTATGAAGAGGACCTTCACTGTCAAAGAAGCTCACTTGGTAGATGCAGCCTTTTTACACAGAATTAGAGGAGCACGTAAGAGTCCTAACGAGAAGAATATAGGGATCATGGGTTCCCTCGATCAGAGAAAGGATGGGGCTCTTCAATGAGCAGAATAACGAAGTTACAAGCAGTAAAGGAGTGATGATAGAAGAAGCCCACCAGGTGGTCCCCCGACCCCAAAACATCTCGAAGTAGCTCAAAAACAGGATGAGTCCTAGAGTGGATCTAATGGAGCACGAGGTCCAACGATGAAGTGTGCTGATTTGATTTTCAGGAGGAAGAGTCTCTAAGGCTTCTAGATAGAAGAAGAGGAAGGTAGTGGAGACTACTAGCAGACAGTGCAAAAACATGATTACCGAAGAAGGAAAAGTTATTTATCATTTATAATGGTGTGAACGGGTGACCGAAGAAGCTGATAATGAGGCTGACCCGATATATGAGTGTTTTTTAGTGGATCAACGGGGGAAATGTATGGTGATAGACAACTCTAAGGTATAGGAGTTCGTGGAAGATGTTGCCAAATAACTAGACTACATGGAGTATCAACCCAAGCCACAGGCACAAGAGCTGGAATAGTTGAACTTGGCGAGAGAAGGGGAGGATCGAAGGCCCATCTTCATTTTGAAGGATCTCAGTAAGGAGAAATGATAGTCCTTGGTTAAGTTGATTCGAGAGTTCATAGAAGTTTTTGCATAGAAGTACACATAGATGGAAGGGCTGGATGAGGAACTAAGCTGCCATAAGTTGAACTTGATGCCTTCATCCATTTCGGTGAAAAAAATAATGAGAACGTACAAGCCTAAGCTAGACTTGAAAATCAAGGAAGAGGTCCAATGCTTACTGACGAAGGGTTCATCAAACCTATACAACACCCACTCTAGCTATCTAGCATTATTCCGATGGGAAAGAAAGACAAAAGTCAAATAAGGATCAGTGTGGATTTCAGAGACTTGAATAGGGATAGCCCCAAGGATAAGTTCCCTATACCCTCCATCGATAGCCTGATAGATGCAATGGATGGTCATGAGATGTACAGCTTCATAGATGGGTATGTAGGGTACAACCAGATTAAGATGGACCCACGGATGCAGAGAAAATGGTGTTTAGAACCCCATTGGGCAACTTCATGTACAAAGTAATGCCGTTTGGACTCAAAAATGCTGGGCTACTTATAAAAGAACAATGATGGCCATTTTTCATGACTTATTTCACAAGTTTATGGAATTCTAAGTGGATGACTTCGTCATCAAATCGAGGAAGGAGGAGTCCCATCTGAGCGATTTGAGGAAGGTGTTTGCTCGATGTAGAAAGTATAAGTTGAATATGAACCCACTAAAATGTTTCTTTGGAGTAACTAGTGGAAAGTTTCTAGGTTTTATGGTTGATCGACAAGGGGTGCAGATGGACCAGGACAAACAAAAAGCGATCTTGGAGATGCGAAGTCCAAGAACAACAAAGGAGCTGAAGAGTTTCCTTGGAAAAGTTTTTGACCTTGGGAAATTCGTGTCTGGATTGGCCGAGATAACACACCCATTGATGCAGTTTTTATGAAAGAATAAAAATCAAGTGGGAGGAGGTTCAGCGGGAGTCTCTCACTGGGCTAAAGAAGCTACTCGTTTCACCACAGGCCATGGTTCACCTAAAGGCAGGGATACCATTGCAGCTATACCTCACATCCACCACGAGGTCCATTGGAGATCTATTGGCAAAAGAGATTGACGAGAAAGAACTTCCAGTCTACTATCTCAGTAGAATCATACATGGCCCAGAGGTTAGGTATAGTGGATTGGAAAGGCACTATTTAGCTTTAGTCTTTGTAGCGCAAAAACTTAGACATTATATGCTATCTTTTACAATTCATATTGTAACCAGATGTGATTCTATTAAGTATTTTTTGGCTAGAACTATAATGATTGGTAGGGCAGCTAGGTGATTCCTCATCCTCTCAGAATATGACTTGAAGTGCGTGGTTCCTCGTGCGATCAAGAGCCATGCGTACGCTGACCTATTGTCAATCTTCCCCTCTAGGACATTTGAGCCACCTAAAGAAACCATTCCAGAAGACGACTTGCAGGCCAATTACTTAGATGCAAGTGATGAAGAATGGACGATGCAGTTTGATGGATCTTCGACAGAAATGAAAGGAGGAGCAGGGGTTATTCTTTCAAAAGGAATGGAGGATATTTGTCTTTCCTACAATTTATATTTCCCTTGTTCCAACAATGAAGCAGAGTATGAAGCGTTATTACTGGGGTTGCTGGAGGCCCTTCGAAGGGGAATTCATTCACTTTTCATCAAGGGTGATTCGAACTTGGTAATTCAGCAAGTGAATGGAAAATATGCATTGAAACACCTTAGCCTAGCACCATACAAAAAGATCATTCAGAGGCTTCTCAGTCAGTTCCATCTGACCAAAATTAAGAGACATCCCCGAATGATGAACTAACATCTAGACGCCTATGCCACCATTGCTCAGAAGATGGGCATGAGAGACGATACAACTAAAATTATGATTAAATGAAGAATAACTCCCTCGGTGGTATAGTCAATTATACCGATTGAGGACTATTCTGACTGGAGGGGAGAGATTAGAAAATAACTAGAATCGAGGAAAGGAACGATGGAGATGAGGGAATTATCCCAATACTTTACAAATTAGGGAAATATTTATTTTAAAAACACGTGAGGATGGTTTTCAAGATGCATTGGCCTAGAAAAAGCAGAGTGGTGGTTGAAGAAAACACACAAAGAGCAATGCGAAATAACTAAGATACCTCTCTATAGAAGAATTCAAAGGGAGGGCTATTTCCTGGCCCAAAATGAAGCAGGATGCAGCAGAGTTGTAACGAATGTGTGATAAATGCCAAGTATTCTTCGAGGTGGCTGAATATCATTTTGTTGAAGCTCAACTTGACTGAAGGCAGCCCTATATTAACATCATTAAATATGGAGTTATCCCAATAGAGAAAATTTATACGATGGGACTAAATCGAAGGGCCCCGAGGTTTTACCTTCAGGAGGGGCAGCTTTACCGAAGGGGTTAGTTTAACCGGCCATTGCGCTGTATCACGAAAGAAGAAGCAGTCGAGGTCCTCAAACAAGCGCATAATCCAGGTCACATGGGAGGGGACAAGTTTTATTACGAGTTGATGACATTGGGGTATTATTGGACAACGATGGAGAATGACTCTGTTGAGTTAATTCGAAAATGCAAGGCTTGGAAACTTCATGGAAATATGATCCATGCCCTATCAGTGGACCTATATTCCCTGGCAACGCCTTATACTTTTCATATTTGGGCATTTGACCTTGTAGGGGTTATACATCCTTCTTCGAAGGGGAAAATCGGGATACTAGTAGCAACGGAGTTCTTTACAAAGTGGGCTGAAGTGATACCGCAAAGAAGAGAAATGGCAGGGATGGTGAGCAACTTCATCAGAGAATACATAATTTATAATTTTAGGATTCCAAAGGTTATTCTCTCAGATAATGGAACCCCCTTTGTCAATTCTGAAGTAACAATGCTCATAGACAAGTACTCAATTGTTCATCATACTTCAACGGTAGCATACCCAAAGGGAAATGCTCAAGCCTAAGCAACTAATAAAACCTTGGTTAATATTTTATCTAAAACGATAGAGGATTTTCTAGGATCATAGGATGACAAGATACCAGTTGTACTGTGGGCCTATCTAACAACCAAAAGAAAGCCCATGGGGTATACTCCGTTCTCCCTTATTTATGGGGATGAGGCAATTCTCCCGGTAGAGTTGGAAGTTCCCTCTGCTCGATATTCCTTGAAAAGTATCATGCTCCCTCAGAATAGGCATGTGCAGTTGGAAGTGTTGGATGAACATAGAGATAATGCAATGCATCACTTTCAAATGTATACGAATAAGCTCTCCAGGGCATATGATAACTTGGTGAGACCAAGGAAGTTCATGGAGGGAGTCCTCGTTTTGAAGGAAGCGGTAAAGCACATCAGGGGGCTTCCTCTACCTAAGTTTGCAGTGAATTGGGAGGTACCTTTCATTGTAAAAGAAGCTCACGATTCAGGTTATTGCTTAATTTCTAAGATGGAAGAAGACAAACCATTCAAGATTAACAATAAATAGTTGAAAGTCTATCATGTGTAAGCAATTAAGTTTAGACCATTATTGTATATAGTTGTTGTTATGAATATACAAGTTGTTTTTTATATCTATTATTGCAACTCGAGTGGAGATGGAATAATTATAAAACTCTATAATATACGCAAACAGTGACAGCACAAAGAAAATGGCATGAGAAAATATATATCTCTTTCATTCATTCACAAACTTTGGGGCATTACAAAATTGGGAGCTACTGCCCAAGAATTACATGAGAAGAAAAAGGAAAATGTATATAAAAGTTCATTGGCCTAAGAGGAACCACAGGTCTGAAGCATAGAAAAAAAATTTGGGCAAGCCCAAAGAAGATGCTAGGCAAGACTATTGGGCGTTAATAGAAACCTCCAATCTCATTTGCGCTTATGTACACTCGATAAGGAGTTTATCTTGTTTCAGTTTTACCAAATGCAGAGACTTTTCGAAGTCCTCCACCTCCTTGTTGGCAGCTTCAAGTAAAGGCACTAGTTGAGCCAACTTAGCTTCCTCAGCCCATTAATCCTCCCAATATTTCTGTAGAAGTTCCCTCTGACTATCAAGTCATTGGCTCTTCAAAGTTTTTAAGTTCACAATCAACAATTAAAAATGGAAGACATCTCGACCCAATTCCCGCAGATAGCCCAGGAATTGGTTAAGAAGAGGTCTGGTAACGTTTGCCGTAGGACTACTGACGATATCAGCAACAACAATTGCCATGACCTGAAGCCTATAACTCATCACGAAGATGTTAGAACACAGAAAGTCCATAATAAAAGTCTCAAGATGGTGGATCATAAGCTACTCAATCACCAAATAATGACTGGCAGGAATTTGAGGAGAATGCTGAAGGATCGTGAGGCAAAAGTCGTAAGGAGCTAAGTCAGGCAGATGAAGCTCATAACCAGGTTCTCGGTTAGCGGCAGCACCAGTCGTGGAACCTTGGTCATCGTGACTAGAATCTTCTGAAATAATGGGTTCCCGATGGAGCGAGGCAATGGGCGAAAGAACTAGTGGCGATTTCTCTCCCGTCAAAAAAGATTCACGTGCAACCGGAGAACAGGTAGAAAAAATAATGAGTTAAATGAAAAATCTTAACAAGTGTTTTCATTGTTAAGTAACCATTATAGGTGGAGTTTACAAAAAATCTTAATAAGTGTTTCGTTGTTAAGTCACCGTTATAGGTGGAGTTTGCGAAAAATCTTAACAAGTATTTTCATTGTTAAGTCACCGTTATAGGTGGAGTTTGCGAAAAATCTTAACAAGTGTTTTCATAGTTAAGTCACCATTATAGGTAGAGTTTGTGAAAAATCTTAACAAGTGTTTTCGTTGTTAAGTCACCATTATAGGTGGAGTTTGCGAAAAATCTTAACAAGTGTTTTCATTGTTAAGTCACCGTTATAGGTGGAGTTTGCAAAAAATCTTAACAAGCCATTTCATTATTAAGTCACCATTATAGGTGGAGTTTACGAAAAATCTTAACAAGTGTTTTCATTGTTAAGTAACTGTGACACCCCGACTAATTAAATACCGGGTAGCTACTCCTTTATTAAATTAATACAAAATGTCAAGTTGGTCCAGTTAACAGCATCACTGCCGAAAACATTTTAATCATTACTAACCACCTAGTATTTAAAAAGTAAGATGTCAAATTTTAAATTAAGTTTGATTAACATACAATAAAAGAATTATGAAAGAATATCATAACCATACACCATAAAGTCTCAATAAAGTAACCAACAAATAATAATAAGTCCGGAGGAAAACTCCTCACAACAATCCCACCACTGAAATAAATAAAACAGTATATCCTGAATTAATTACATGCCAACAATATGAATAACTGAAATATGAAATGTCTCTAATAAAAATGGGCGACATGCCCTACAAATGATGAAAACTGAAAAGAGTCAAGACCAAAGAAGCGTCTACTAGCAAGGCCCTGTAACTTCCACAAACAGCTACAGCTCGTCACCTGAATGGAAATCCTATGCATGGTGTCCTTGTGTCTGGGCACCTAAAAGGTTTTTACAAAAATAGATTTGAAAGCAAATGGGTCAGAGCCCGAAAGTGGAGAGTATTTTAAAAATATCAAGTGCTTTAATAACATTAAAACAAAGAATGCAAAATACATGTTAGGACGTGCTCTCACATGAAACACTCACCTCTCGACTAATCGTGCACTCCTAACGTACAGTACCCATCTAAGTGGTATTTATATCTAACTAAACCGACATAAGTTCTAACCCATCTACTCGATTCACAATATGAATTACCAATGTTATCACTTGAATAGATATCTTTACTTAAACTCGGATTCTCAATTATTAGCATTACTATTTACTGGAGGTTATCCCCTTATTTATCTTCTCAAGGAGTTACTATAAATTATTCTCATAATTAAACATGACAAGTCTGTTCATTTAACTGTATATCATTCACATCATAAATATACAATACAAGCACCCCGAGACTAAGCTGCGGTGCACACATACTCTGCTATCCATCCCGGTACATCACGTACATAAGGATCACGCATTTCGAATCTCTCAGGAATCGTTCTCTGATAACAACAATCACAACCAATGGAGGCGAACACAGTCACATCACATGGGTCACGCACATACCTACGTACCCATGATCAGCAGACTTATTAACTTCCCAATAAGTCCTTCTTTGACCTATGTCCTCGAGGTACCAATCTATATCCCCCCCCCCCCCCCCCCCCCGTAGGCACACAAAGAATAAATGGCCCTAAGCGAACGCAAACCTCCAGTGATAGCAAGTATGGTAGGTATGTCATACACATAAAATCATATACATATACTAAGCATACACACATCTTAGTAATTACCATAAATTATTAGTGGTATACTTCTCATTCTCATACCAACTTATAATGTTACACAATTCTCATATACCCGGTTAATACAAATATTTAAGTCGTCAATAATCCTCACATCGTATATAGTCACTAGCGTCCTAATCCACAAATATCATTTGGTTCACTCCTCAATATATCCAAATTCTCCCAATTATACCAAATAGTTAACAAGGGAAGGTTATCTCTACAATTAAATATGGTTACGGGACACTAGAAATCGAATCAGGCCAAAAAGGCCATTATGTCAACTCGTTAGAAGTCTCGTTCGAACGAGAGTTCGTTCGAACGAAGTGGGCATCTAACGAGATCTCGTTCGAATGAAAGGCATCGAATGAACATCCAACTAGTTAGAAGTCAAACTGTCAACTCGTTAGAAGCTCGTTCGAACGACCCGGGTAGGCCTTCTAACGAGGTGACAGTTTCGAGCCCAGAATTCTCCTATTTCGTTTTTCCCAATATTCTTCACCTCTAATCTCATCTAAACATCATTCCAACAGCAGTTCAAGGTTTCTAGTCATTCCTAAACATACATAAGTCGTATTTTAACATATTTATGGGGTCAATTCATCCTAAACAACACCCAATTATCAAATCTCCTAATTTTTCCCCAAACCTTATGAGTATGAACCCTAGAAAATTAAAGTCATCAATATCCATAATTAAATCTGTTTTTGTAACATGAAAGATGTATTTCTAACAGTATAATCACCCAAACACAATTCTACATACAATCTCTTTATCAAAACATGAGTTTCTAATTCCAATTTCATGGGTTTTTGTCATTCTCCCAAAAAAATGCAATTATATAAATTTCTACGCATGAAAAAAGCATTCGTTGCAAATAACGTAATTAAACCACTTGCCTTGGATTATTCTCTGAATTTTGTGTTGAATTGATGAAGGTTGCTCTCTCCTTTTCTCCCAAGGTTGAAGGTTGAAGATGGAGGTTGTGTTTCTCTTTTGGGAACTTCTCCTAACCTCTCCTAAAACTCCCGTTGCCCTCAACTCAGTTAATTGTTGGTAATGGGTTAGTGGGTTATGAAATTCCCTATTTTAAACTCCCAAAATTCGTTGGTCATAATTCCTAAAATTCCAAAATTACCAAAATACCCTTTTAAGTTGCCTGTATGGCCTAAAAATGCCCCGGGACCCAAACTAAACCCCCGACTAGTGTTTTCTGACTATTTCGACCCTTCAGGATGTGTTGGCGCACTCAAAATGACCATACGGTTGATAAAAATAAAATTCACTTTTTAATTAAAATAGTTATATTCCTGACGCGACTGTCAGACGCGTCATAACAAAATTTCCAAATTGCCGTATTTCTATCTCGCGACAATTTCAATATTTTCAATATTCCTATATTGCCATATATACACGTTAAAATCAAATACCAGCTCGCATCTCGCTAGTATTTTATCCGGATTAATTCTCGATTAATACACATTTAATTTAATTAATCCCATAAATAAATATCCATAAAAGTACGGGGTATTACATACTTTCCCCCTAATAACAGAATTTCGTCCCGAAATTCGGAACTAGAAAATACGTGATAAAAACAACTTTGGATAACATTCGCGCATCTCATCCTCGCGCTCCCATGTGGACTCGTCGACATTATGATGCCTCCACTGAACACGTACTAACGGAACTATCTTTTATCGCAGTTTCCGCTCACTTTGGTCCAAAATAGACATTGGCCCCTCCTCGTAGGAGCTATCAGGCTGGAGATCAATGTCCTCCAAAGCAATGTGAGAATGAGCCAAATCTTCTCTAAGATATTTCATTAGCGAGGAAATATGAAAAACATCGTGAATCCTGTGCAAATGCTCCGGTAACCCAAGTTTATATGCAACAGACCCAATCCGCTCGTTGATAGGAAATGGCCCCACATATCTCGGTGCCAACTTCCCTTTCTTCCCAAATGGCATAATCCCCTTCATAGGAGATACTCTGAGTAAAATCTGGTCCCCCACTTGGAAATCCCTGAAGAACCTCTTCGCATCAGCATAGCTCTTCTGCCGATCCTGAGCTACCCGAATGCGACTCCGTATTAATTATATCCTTGCCGAAGTATCCTGAATCACCTCCGGCCCAAGTAGTTTGTTGTCCCCCACCTCCAACCAACATGCTGGGGAAAGACAAGGTCTACCGTACAACGCCTAAAATGGAGCCATGCCAATGGTGAACTGGTAGGAGTTGTTGTAAGCAAACACCACCAGTGGAAGATACTGCTCCCATCCACCCCCAAAATCAATGATGCACATACGCAACATGTCCTCCAACATCTGGTTTGTACGCTCAGTTTGCTCGTCGGTCTGCTGGTGATACGCCATACTCAACCGCAATTCCGTGCCCATGGCCTCCTGAAAACTCTCCCAAAACCGTGAAACAAATATCTTGTCTCTTTCAGACACGATATTTAGGGGCACACCGTGAAGTTTCACTATTTCTGCAATAAAGAGCTGGGCATACTGTCCCGTAGTGTAGTCGGTCCTTACGGGTAGAAAATGAGCGACTTTGGTCAACATGTCCACAATTACCCAAATGGAGTCGTGACCTCTCTGTGACGTAGGCAACCCCGTGATAAAGTCCATGGATATGCTCTCCCACATCCACATCGGGACCTCTAATTGCTGTAGAAGTCCTGCCGGTCTCTGATGATCCACTTTTACCAGCTTACAAGTGGCGCATTTAGGAATAAACACGGCAATATCTCTCTTCATCCCGCTCCACCAATACTGACGTCTCATGTCTTGGTACATTTTGTCCCCACCGGGATGTATCGCGAACCGTGAGTCGTGCGACTCGGCCATCACCTCGTGTCGCAATTCCTCCCCTTCCGGAACTACTAGTCTCCCATTGAAGCGTAATCCCCCGTCTGAGCTAATGGTATAGGATTCGTCTCCCTCTGCTAGTAATCGAACTATCTGCTCCTGACAGAACGAGTCATTTGCCTGTGCCTTTACAACCTTCGTGACAATCTGCGGTGTAACAGTCATCACAGACATGAATGATCGGGCCACTGCATCCTGGTATCCCAACTCCTTCCACTTTGCCTTCCACCCCCTGCCACCTCATCTACTGGCCTACGGCTCAACGCGTCTGCCACCACGTTAGCCTTCCCCGGGTGATACTGGATATCAAACTGATAGTCCTTCACAAACTCAAGCCACCTCCTTTACAGCATATTCAACTCCTTCTGCATGAATAGGTACTGTAGGGACTTGTGGTCCGTGAACAATCGAAACTTCTCCCCCAAAAGGTAATGTCTCCAAATCCGAAGGGCAAATACAACTGCCGCTAACTCCAAATCATGAGTGGGGTAATTCTTCTCGTGAGGCTTAAGCTTACGGGAAACATAAGCTATGGCCTGACTCTCCTGCTGCAATACACCTCCAAGTCCTTGTAAGGACGCATCGGTGTAAACTAAATACTCAACTCCCGGTCTCGGCAATGCTAACACAGGTGCTGAGATCAACTTATCCTTCAACTCATCGAATGCCAACTGGCAGGCATCACTCCAGATGAATGGCACACCCTTACGAGTCAGATGTGTCAAAGGACCCGCTATCTTGGAGAAACCCCGAATAAACCTCCGGTAGTATCCTGCTAGGCCCAAGAAACTACGAATCTCAGTCCGTGTCGTGGGCTATCCCCACTCCCTTACCGCGGATACCTTCCCCGGATCAACAGATATCCCCCGGTCGGAAATAATATGCCCCAAAAACTGAACCTCCTTCAGCCAAAACCCGCACTTCTCATATTTTGCATACAACTCGTTTTGACGTAGCGTCTGCAAAACCTGCCTCAAATGCTCGGTGTGCTCCTCCTCTGTCTGGGAGTAAACCAGAATATCATCAATAAAGACAATGACCAACTGATCTAGGAACTCTCTGAACACCCTATTCATCAAGTCCATAAACAAGGCTGGAGCATTGGTCGAACCAAAAGGCATAACCCGAAACTCGTAGGAACCATATCTCGTTAAGAAAGCAGTCTTCGAGATGTCCTCCTCCCTGATACGCAACTGATGGTATCCCGATCGCAAATCAATCTTTGAGAAGAAAGAAGCCCCTCTCAGCTGGTCGAATAAGTCATCGATTCGGGGCAACAGATACTTATTCCGTATCGTGACCTTATTCAACTCCCGGTAATCTACACACAACCTCAACGATCCATCCCTCTTCTTTACGAACAACACAGGGGCACCCCACGGCGAAGTACTCCTCTGAATAAACCCCTGACCCAATAACTACTCAATCTGATCTCGTAACTCTCTCATTTCAGCTGGAGTCATACGGTAAGGTGCGCGGGCAATAGGCCGAGTGCCCGACGTCAAGTCGATCAAAAAATCTATCTCTCTACTCGGAGGTAATCTAGGTATATCCTGAAATACATCGGCAAACTCTCGAACAACCAGAATCGAATCAAGTGGTATCACCACTTCCTTAGAGGTCTCCTCCTCTATATAGTATAAGTGAGTGGACGATCCTCCCTCAGGACGAGGCATCGCCACCAAAAACATCTCTTGCACGGGAATGGCAAAGATAATACTCCTACTTAAACAGTCAATCATGGCTCGATACGCAACTAGCCAATCCATACCAATAATGGCATCATACTCAGTCATTTCTAACACTAACATATCCGCGGGTAAAGTAAACCTCCCGATCTCTATACTCACGCCTCTACATACAAGGGAAATCACGGAACCCCTACTCAACGGCGAATCTACACAAGTAACCGTACTCTCGGCGGTGTCTAACAACCCAATGGTGTGTGCAAATCTCATAGCAATAAAACAGTGTGTAGCCCCCGTGTCAAATAAAATACGCCCCATAGTCCCCTGAATAGAGAACATACCCTCAATGGCCGATGGATCCTGTGGGGCTGCGGCCTGCTGAAGCTGATATACTCTCCCATACTGAAGCTGCCCCTGTTGAACTAGGATCGCTGGAATGGGTGGTAATGGTGCCATTTGTGGTGGTGCCGGGAGGGCGGTGGGAAACATATGCCTCTGCGGCTCGTGTCGAGCACCCTGCTGCTGCTGCTGCGGGACCCTACGCCTATCCGGATAGTCCTGGCATTTATGGCCAGTCTTGCCACAAACGCAACACTTCCCCGGGAAGTTCCACCTCTCTGTCCCTGCTGCCCTCGGCCCTGGTGGCCGTTTCAATTCTTCCCCTGGCCATGCTGGCCCTGCTGAAACTGATGTTGACCATTCTGCCCCTACTGGCCCTGATGGTCGTTCGGACCCTGATGGCCCTGCCTAAAACCTCCCTATCCGTGCCTGAAATTCCCCGATCTGAACCTCTTATGATCCCCCTGCTGGGAACCCTAGTAACCCTGCCTCTGCCCCTGAGTAGATTGTGCCCCACTGGCACCATTTCCTCCAGTCCTGCCCTGATGGCTGGACTCTCCTGATCTCTTGCTCTCAGCCATATGAAAGCGGTGATCCTGGCAGTGTAACAGTGCATCGTTAACCACGTCAGAATAAGTGGCCAATGAGAGGTTCCCCAATAAATGCTGATGGATCCTCCATGTCAATCCATCTGTAAACTTATGGATCTTCTTCTCCTCTGTCAGTATTTCATCTGGAACAATATTCAGAAGATTAGTGAATTCGGCCTCATACTCGGCCACAGTCCTTCCCTCCAGTCTGAGATTCATTAACTTCCTCCTCGTTTCCGTGTGAACGGCTGATGGAAAATACTTGCGGTCAAACCGCACCCAAAACTCCTGTATCGTGAGAGTATCTCTCTCCTCCCCGGTGGTAATAGACTCCAACCATTGTAGTGCAGATCCCACTAACTTGAAAGTAGCTAGTACTTGATTCTGAACATCGGTGCACTCATACATCCTCAAGTGCCTCTGAATGTCTTTCCTCCACTGACTTCAAACCACAACATCGGAGCTACCTGCGAACTCCGGCGGGTGCGCTTTCTGAAAAGCATCACGTACACGTTCTCAAGCAGACGGCAATGCATGTGCCAGAACTGGCGCGGCTACTGGCGCCAGGGGTGGTGCCTGCTGTACAACTGCTAGAGTGGCATTTATCGCTTGGGCTACAATGGTTGCAACCTCAGCGGCATTTATGGTGCCCTATACTGGTGCTGGCTGGGGCTCTGGCTGTGCATTCCTAGGAACCCGTGGTACACGTCGTGGAGGCATCTGAAATAAGAGTAAGGTCTATAAGTTCGCAGTTATAAACCAAAATAGCTGAAGAGCGAAGCATACATAAAAGAATACAACAGTCCTAAAATATAGGGCTCTACAAAGACTGCTCAGTGGAAACAGAATAAGCCGTACAGATCCTAAAGGACACTAGAACCTGATGCTCTGATACCACCTGTGACACCCCGACTAATTAAATACCGGGTAGCTACTCCTTTATTAAATTAATACAAAATGTCAAGTTGGTCCAGTTAACAGCATCAGTGTCGAAAACATTTTACTCATTACTAACCACCTAGTATTTAAAAAGTAAGATGTCAAATTTTAAATTAAGTTTGATTAACATACAATAAAAGAATTATGAAAGAATATCATAATCATACACCATAAAGTCTCAATAAAGTAACCAACAAATAATAATAAGTCCGGAGGAAAACTCCTCACAACAATCCCACCACTAAAATAAATAAAACAGTATATCCTGAATTAATTACATGCCAACAATCTGAATAACTGAAATATGAAATGTCTCTAATAGAAATGGGCGACATGCCCTACAAATGATGAAAACTGAATAGAGTCAAGACCAAAGAAGCGTCTACTAGAAAGGCCCTGTAACTTCCACAAACAGCTACAGCTCGTCACTTGAATGGAAATCCTATGCATGGTGTCCTTGTGGCTGGGCACCTAAAAGGTTTTTACAAAAATAGATTTGAAAGAAAACGGGTCAGAGCCCGAAAGTGGAGAGTATTTTAAAAACAGCAAGTGCTTTAATAACATTAAAACAAAGAATGCAAAATACATGTTAGGACGTGCTATCACATGAAACACTCACCTCTCGACTAATCGTGCACTCCTAACGTACAGTACCCATCTAAGTGGTATTTATATCTAACTAAATTGACATAAGTTCTAACCCATCTACTCGATTCACAATATGAATTCCCAATGTTATCACTTGAATAGATAGCTTTACTTAAACTCGAATTCTCAATTATTAGCATTACCATTTACTGGAGGTTATCCCCTTATTTATCTTCTCAAGGAGTTACTATAAATTATTCTCATAATTAAACATGACAATTCTGTTCATTTAACCGTATATCATTCACATCATAAATATACAATACAAGCACTCCGAGTCTAAGCTGCGGTGCACACATACTCTGCTATCCATCCCTGTACATCACGTACATAAGGATCACGCATTCCGAATCTCTCAGTAATCGTTCTCAGATAACAACAATCACAACCAATGGAGGCGAACACAGTCACATCACATGGGTCACGCACATACCTACGCACCCCTGATCATCAGACTTATTAACTTCCCAATAAGTCCTTCTTTGACCTATATCCTCGAGGTACCAATCTATATTCCCCCCCGTAGGCACACAAAGAATAAATGGCCCTAAGCGAACGCAAACCTCCCGTGATAGCAAGTATGGTAGGTATGTCATACACATAAAATCATATAGATATACTAAGAATACACACATCTTAGTAATTACCATAAATTATTAGTGGTATACTTCTCATTCTTATACCAACTTATAATGTTACACAATTCTCATATACCCGGTTAATACAAATATTTAAGTCGTCAATAATCCTCACATCGTATATAGTCACTAGCGTTCTAATCCACAAATATCATTTGGTTCACTCCTCAATATATCCCAATTCTCCCAATTATACCAAATAGTTAACAAGGGAAGGCTATCTCTACAATTAAATATGGTTATGGGACACTAGAAATCGAATCAAGCCAAAAAGGCCATTCTGTTAACTCGTTAGAAGTCTCGTTCGAACGAATTCGTTCGAACGAGAGTTCGTTCGAACAAAGTGGGCATCTAACGAGATCTCATTCGAACGAAAGGCATCGAACGAACATCCAACTCGTTAGAAGTCAAACTGTCAACTCGTTCAAACAACCTGGGTAGGCCTTCTAACTAGGTGACAGTTTCGAGCCCAGAATTCTCCTATTTCGTTTTTCCCAATATTCTTCACCTCTAATATCATCTAAACATCATTCCAACAGTAGTTCAAGGTTTCTAGTCATTCCTAAACATACATAAGTCGTATTTTAACATATTTATGGGGTCAATTAATCCCAAACAACACCTAATTATCAAATCTCCTAATTTTTCCCCAAACCTTATGAGTATGAACCCTAGAAAATTAAAGTCATCAATATCCATAATTAAATCCATTTTTGTAACATGAAAGATGTATTTCTAACAGTATAATCACCCAAACACAATTCTACGTACAATCTCTTTATCAAAACATGAGTTTCTAATTCCAATTTCATGGGTTTTTGTCATTCTCCCAAAAAAATGCAATTATATAAATTTCTACGCATGAAAAAAGCATTCGTTGCAAATAACGTAATTAAACCACTTGCCTTGGATTATTCTCTGAATTTGGTGTTGAATTGATGAAGGTTGCTCTCTCATTTTCTCCCAAGGTAGAAGGTTGAAGATGGAGGTTGTGTTTCTCTTTTGGGAACTTCTCCTAACCTCTCCTAAAACTCCCGTTGCCCTCAACTCAGTTAATTGTTGGTAATGGGTTAGTGGGTTATGAAATTCCCTATTTTAAACTCCCAAAATTCGTTGGTCATAATTCCTAAAATTCCAAAATTACCAAAATACCCTTTTAAGTTGCCGGTATGGCCTAAAAATGCCCCAGGACCCAAACTAAACCCCCGACTAGTGTTTTTCGACTATTTCGACCCTTCTGGATGCGTTGGCACACTCAAAATGACCATACGATTGATAAAAATAAAATTCACTTTTTAATTAAAATAGTTATATTCCTGACGCGACTGTCACACGCGTCCCAATAAAATTTCCAAATTGCTGTATTTCTATCTCGCGACAATTTCAATATTTTCAATATTCATATATTGCCATATATACACGTTAAAATCAAATACCAGCTCGCATCTCGCTAGTATTTTATCCGGATTATTTCTCAATTAATACACATTTAATTTAATTAATCCCATAAATAAATATCCATAAAAGTACGGGGTATTACAGTAACCATTATAGGTGGAGTTTGCGGAAAAATCTTAAACAAGTGTTTTCATTGTTAAGTCATAGTTATAGGTGAAATTTGAAATTTTGGTAAACGAGACTCTTCTAGATTTTACATTGTCAAGAATAAAAGACAAAACAACGAGAAACGAAGAGAAACTAGCGACGTACCTCGGCAGTGGCTAGAGCAAGAACGGGAGTCACCAAGGAGGCCATAACGGTCGAAATTGTTAGGAGAAGGATTACCTTCTCAGAAGCCTCAACGACACCCCCAACTAAAGAAGTCTCAACAGACATTAATGCTCCTTCGCCAATAAAAGGTACCAAGGACAACATAGGAGCCTCAACTAAGGAGGATGTTTGACCTCCAAGTAACGCCCCAACGTTGGTCTATGCAGAGGAACCACCACGCTGGGTAGAAATTTCAACCCTGGCCTTGGGAATAGGCCGCCCACTAAGAGATCTGGAGAAAACTGTACAAATGAAGCTAAGTGTTAGAAATGGGTAATAAGTACATAAGAAGTGATAAATACCTCTAAGTGTTACTTACCTCAGTTATGGCACCAAAGAGGGAAACTACAGCTAGGGGTCTCATCAGCACAGTGGGAAGAAGAATGTTAGCTAACAAAGATGCCATTTCAACCTAAGGTATCCCAACATATTAAAGTTCATCATGTTAAATAGAAAAAGGGATAGAGGAGAAAAAAGACATGAGGCCTGGCAATTAATTGATAATATGTTACCTCGGAGGAACTTTCTGTAGCAGGAACAATGGGAAGAAGAACCTCGAGCTGAGGTGATAATTCAGAAGGGGCTCGGGGAGTTGTCTCTAGTTGAGAAGAGATGCACACAGACTCAATGGAATCCACCCCACAGCATCATCCTTCTCACGTTATGAGGCCGAACGGTGAGAGTACGTATGCCCGGTCATGGGGGAACAGGGAGGAGTTACATCGATCTAACAGGAACCAAAACATCCCCCCATGAAAGGGCTCAGAGGGGGGTTGGGTCTTTCTTCTTCAACCTCCTACACCAAAGTTGTTAAGAATTAAATAGATGCATCTTGCCTTAGAAAACTGGGAGTAAGAACAACAACACACATACATACCTAGGATCCAGAGGGAGAATGGGAGGATATAACCACTAGCGAAGGAGAAAAGGAGGTAGCAACAGAGGGATCTGAGGGAAGATTCACATCTGGAGTTCGTTTCCTCTGGTACTTGGTACCCAGAGTCTACTTCCTTGCACCCGCAGCACCAGCACTTCGAGGAAACTTTGAACTCTTGTTTCTCTTTTACCCTGGTTCCGTTGGATCAACCAAGATAGTGGGGAAGGTAGTAGAATGAGGAACAATCAGAGCGTATCATTGAAACTCAGCATTCATTTGTGCCACCTCAGTCTGAACTTGCCTTCTCAACTCCTCACTCATTTCTGCAAACATGGGAGGAGGAACGGAGGCAATGGGAAATGCCTCTAAAGGAGTTTGGGGTTGAGCTTGAGACTTAGACTTTGAGTAAGTCCCACTCTTGGACTTCCTTGCCTTTTTGGTTGGTGTTTGAGAAGGTCCTTCGCCAGAAGCTACGTTAGTTGAAACCCATTCACCAGAAATACCTCCTGAAGGAGCAGGTTGTTTCGATGTTGGGGCTTTTTTGGGTTTTGGGGTAGAAACAAGAATAATGGAGCAATGTGGATGGAGATCAATGGGAGGTTCCTTGGGAGTTTTGCTTAGAGGGAACTCAATCCTAAGAATGGAATTAACTTTCATCCCCGGCTCCAGAGTAGAAAATAAAAGAGCTGGGGATACAAGGAATATCCCTAAATGAACTCATAAATTTGGGCAAGCTGTCTTGGCTAGTACTGCGTTACAAATAGAGGGGTCACATCCCCTTGCCTTGTGATGCTCGGAATGGTGACTCACCCAGCCACGGTAGAACTTACCCCCATGGAGCAGTAGATGAGAACAGGGAACATGCCTCACTAAAAGAGACTTTAGGGTGAGATAATAGGAAAACTGGGCGAGGAGCCCCCTGATAGAAATCGAATTGATGGTTGAATCGATTGTGATTGTAATGCTCACTGGTGTATCCGCACTCGGTGTATGAAGGTAAGTACCTCGGTGAAAATAGAAGGACCACAACTAGCGAAGGACTTCAATAATGAGGTCCAAAGTAGTTGCCTGGACCACACTTGCTCCATGTTTGAAAAACCTCAAGTATGATGGAAGACCTCCTCTTTATAAGGCCTCATCACAAAATAATATAAGTTAACTCCATATACTTTTCCTCTTGTGATAAAGAAAGGAGAGTGGAGGCAGAATTGCTTCCCTCGAAGGAGGACGGTTGGTTTTGGATGCTACGGCAGGGAAGCGAACATAAAGGAAGCTTGTTAGAAGGACACAGTTGGCAAAGTTGGCCAGGTTATAATGACCAAGAGATCGTTGCATGTCAAAAAAAATTCTATCAAGTTATGTGTACAGTGATCCTAGGGCAATTACACCCAGAGGAAGCTTGATACCCTGGATAAATGGAGGGATATATTAATGAGGTCCCTTAGAGATTGGTCGTTAGGTTTCCCCATTAAAAGGAAATGAGAAAGAATGATAAGGATGTAGGAAGCAAGTTCCAATGATGTACCTTGACCAGGGGCAGCCTCAGAAGAACTACATTCAGAAGGATCCTTGAAGAAATAGTTGATGAGAGGAGTGAAAGTGTATTTGTTTGAAAAATGGATTCACCTTCGGCATATACGGTCCACTCCAAACGGTCAGCAGCCTCTTGGGCATCCAGGTCCTCATCAGAATAGGGATCATGGCATGTTGCCTCAAGGCCCAGAAGCTCACACACGTCTTCCAACGTTATTGTAAACTCACCCCATACAGTAATGAAGGTGTGAGTAGTAACGTTCCAACGAGACACCAGGACAGGAAGGGCATCATTGTTCTTGGACAGAGTAAACTCACCAAACCACTTAGCCCGATGAAGCCCAATTTTGGAGAGGGTATTAGCGTAGGAACTCTTCATATGGGAGTTATAGGTAGAGAAGTGAGTAGGAGATCCTCCAGTCCCTTCGAAGTCAATATGGGACATCAAAGAGTCCCCTCTGGAGGGAGAAAGCCCTAGTTAGCAGCACTTTCATCTTCATCACCAAACATCATGGCATCATACTTAGCATTAAAAACGTAAGTTTTGCAAAACCCAATAAAATCATCACCCTTGCCAAATATAGGGGATCAGCGGTAGAAACGTAGTTGGTCCTGGCGGGACGCAGCCAATGAGGTGGTGGCAAGTGGAGCATTGGTGGAAAATGTAGTAGGATTTCTTGAGGATTCCTTTGAAGATAACAGTGAAGATTAAAGAAAATCTTAAAAAAGGCACTAGAGAAGTAACAATGGAAGGGCTAGAAAGTGAGAGTGATTGCAGAGGAAAGGAAAGAGGAGAAAAGCTTGGCAATAATGAATTTTTAGTAGAGTTTCTCTCTCTAAAGTAGACAGGATTTTGAAGAAGATGAAGAAAGGAGAAGTGTTTTGAAAAAATAGACATTTGAAATCTTTAACCCATATTTTGAGTTTCCCACCACCACACGAGCAAAGCCGCTTACAATAATTTTAAACAGACATGTGGGACTTCGAGAAGTGTCCTAACAGTTGAAAATACGGGATTACATCATTAATGAAGCGACGAATGGGGATGGAAAGGGTTTATTCCAAGATAAGTTTTGGGGTTTGGAGCTAAAATTTTTCTTTTGTCAGATATATCCAATAACTCCAAACGAATAAGGTGCCCTAACGGTTCAAAAAATCTAAGATGTCCCCTCGCCACAAGACCAAATGTTATTGTGACTCAACTACATTGGGGAGAAATTCTAATTTTTCGAACCTGGAAAAATGTTACAAGGGAGAATTTCACAAGTCTCAACGATAGGGGCAGTCCTAACAAAAACACACCGCCTACAACTATAATCCACCACAGTACAAACCGAATAATTTCATTTCCTCAAAGTCAAAATGAGTATTTGAGAAATTCAGTAGGTGTCTTGGGAGAATTTCAAATAGTCAAGCTACAACGGTTAAAACTCAATAAACAGGAAAAATTTGTGATGTCCCTTTGCCAAAGCGCCAATAAGCAACAGCGCTTCGACTCTGGTACATCGGGAGAATTTTACGTTTTCCTGGAGGCGTTAACTGCAGTTGGTTGCAATGAAGGAAAAAATGCAATAATTTGTTTTTTCACAGAGAAGGTTCATCAGATTAAGAACTTTTCGTGCAGATATTTCTTGCTTCCACAATAAATCTCTTCACGAAGGGGAAAATGTACAGAGGGCTTGAAGGTAATCGCAATATTAGAGATAATCCCCCCATTAACAATAGTGTTTAGGATTAAGGCAGCCAGGAAACTCAGTGAGGTAGCTCAGTGTGGCAACTCAGCAAGGCATCTTAGCGCAGCAACTCAGTGTTTGGGATTAAGGCAGCTCAGCGAGGCAGCTCAGCGTGGCAGCTCCTTGTTTGGGATTAAGGCAGCTCAGTGTGGAAACTCATACTTTATCTTATTGTGTTACATTGTCACATTATATCTTTGTTTATATTTACTGTGGGCTATAACAATTGTAATGATGTAAGGAGTACAATGATTTTAGTGTGAGGTCGAACGGTACTCGCAAGAGATCATGCTTGGTAGGGCCTGGGAGAGCTTTCATGCTCTATTGAACGATCTCGCTGTGGGAACTTTAGAGGGACTTGGTTTGGAGGATTGAGAAGTGAGGCATCGTTAGGGCTTGTCCTGGCCATCTTAGATACACCTGGTAAAACACCAAAAGACCCTGACCGTGGAACCCAGAGCGAAGAAGCCTTGAGTTCCATAGGGCGTTGAGTTATAGACCAAACAACCCTCTACTTAATGTCACATCTACTATAGGTGATGTCACTAGCCACATAGACAATGTCAAATCTTCACTTGAGTAAACCACCATGGTATTTGGGCCTGTCAGACAGTTGGTGAGCCACCAGTATGACGACAGCCACCTGACACACAGTGATTAAACAAAAGGCATGTCTCGACATTTAATGTTTATGACGTGGATCTAACTAGTGCATCAAACATTTAATGTTTGTGACATAAAGTATGAGGGATGTCTTTCACAGTTATTAATGATTGAGTTGCCTCGGCAGGGGTGTGCGGGGGCTATTTAAGAACCCCAACAACCTTTGGGGAGAGGATATTCTTTTGAGGGTTCAGAAGTTATTACTATAGAGGATATACATCAGAGAGAGAGAGATTTATTACAAACCATAGAGTTTACTCACCCATTATTGTCATTTATTACGGAGATTTAATACTTGACATAGATGATGAAGGGTGGTTAGAGGTATTTGGTTGCCTGCCAAGGTGTATCTAGGGTGCTCATTTTCTCTCTCCCTCCAGGAAAATTTGCTTCTAAGTTCATAATTACCTTCTGAGTTATACACGAGAGATCTATGAGTTCAAACTGAGTTTATCTTCACTAAGTTGTGTTTGCGTGTCCCGTAGTTAAGCGATGGCGTCATTAGTTAACTTATCATTATTGTACTCAAAAGGGGTTACGCCTCCATCCAATATAAACTACCCTCTTACAATATCTTTAATCAACTCAGTAACCATATCCATAATGGACTCAGTAACCACACATATCATATCCATATTCAACTCATTAACCACACATATCATGTATATATTCAACTCAATAACCACCCATATCATATCCATATTAAACTCAGTAAGTACCACGTATCATATCTATAATCAACTCAGTAACCATATCCATATCTAACTCAGTAACCACACATATCATATCCATATTCAACTTAGTAACCACACATATCATATATATATATATTCAACTCAATAGCTACCCATATCATATCCATATTCAACTCAGTAAGCACCACGTATCATATCTATAATCAACTCAGTAACCATATCCATATCTAACTCAGTAACCACACATATCATATCCATATTCAACTCATTAACCACACATATCATATCTATATCCAACTCAATAACCACCCATATCATATCCATATTCAATTGAGTAAGTACCACATATCATATCTATAATCAACTCAGTAACCATATCTATATCCAACTCAGTAACCACACATATCATATCAATATTCAACTCAGTAACCACACATATCAAATCCATATTCAACTCACTAAGTACCACATATCATATCTATAATCAACTCACTAACTATATCCATATCCTACTCAGGAACCACACAGATCATATCCATATTCAACTCACTAACCACACATCATATCCATATTCAACTCAGTGAGTATCACATCTCATATCTATAATCAACACACTAACCATATCCATACCCAAATCAGTAACCACACATATCATATCCATATTCAACTCAGTAACCACACATAGCGTATTTATATTCAACTCAATAGTTCCCCATATCATACCCATATTCAACTCGGTAAGTACCACGTATCATATCTATAATCAACTCAATAACCCTATCCATATCTAACTAAGAAACCACACATATCATATCCATATTAAACTTATTAACCACACATATCATATCTATATTCAACTCAATAACCACTCATATCATATCCATATTCAACTCAGTTAGTACACTCACCTTGGCAACTTAACAGGTTTTTTCCTTCGCCTTTGCCTGGAACTTGTTCAACCAGTTCTTCTTGCCTTTCTATAATTCTTAAAATATTAGTAAAATCATAAGAATATTAACAATCCAAAGATTAACTTTAACTTTACTCAATTCATAAGCATCATATGATCTTATTCACATCACTTATCATAGACGAAGTTCCATCTAAATTAATGTTAAGATAGTTAACATATCCAAATCATACAATAAACATGCTTTCCTTTCTTATTGGTAATACAATGATTATCATATTAGGTTTCCAATACAATAGACGAAACATCATTTGAGGTTCCTAGAGCATATTATGCCCATTTCTTCAATACATAGCAGATCTCCCCTATAGGCTCATCCATCGTTCAGTCAACTTCCAGGAACTTTCATAATTTCTATACCACATAACTTTATATGATATTCCACCCAATATCAATAAAAATATTTAATAATATTAAATTAAAGTTTCATTATTTTTGGAGTTGATTTGCTATCTCAGGCCAACCATTGAACACATGGTATGCGTGCTTACACTTTTGGGGCAGAATTTATACCCAAATTTCTAACTTTCACCCTATATTCATTTCTTGTTATATTTACCCCATATTTGGATATGTTATACATATATGAGTATATTTTCATCTCCAGTTGGAATTACTCAATTACAGTAAGTATAGAAAAAGATATCAAAGTTTGACTACACAAGGTTCCTAACCGAAGAAATTTTAAGGGTTTACACGTTCAATTTTTATGTAAACTTGCATCTATTCATATATATAAACCAAGGCACGAAATTTATATCAAAAATATATGATTTATACCATTTCAATCAGTAACCCAAGAAAAATAACAAGACTTACATATAGAATTACCTTAAGTACTTTTTCATAACTTCCCATAGATATTTCTCCAATTTTTCTCCTCAATTCTTCTTCGACTTCCCAATTCTCTTCCTCTCTAGAAAAAATCTTTTATGGCTGAGTTATGACTGAAGGAGGAGGTAATATAAAGGGTGTAAAGTCGGCCAAACTCACCTCGTTCCTTAACCAATAAAAATCCACCATTTGTTATACTAATAAGACGAAATATAATTTAACAAATGAATAAATTTTCCCCTGCTTCGTAGTTCTAGCATAACTTCTTTCTCGGACCTCTGTTTAACACACCGTTTATTGTTTTACAATACTAACTCATATATATACAACTATTTAGTTTTCACCTCAAGTCAATTATTATATTATAAGGGTTAAAACAAGTCTCCGACATGAGCATTCCTACCGAAAACTTCAAAGTTTTGTGTTTGTAACTAATTCAATATTTCGTGATTTATGAAGGTAGGATTGGACTAATCATAATAACCTAGTATTATATATTAATACACATTACCCATGTACCCAATTATATATCGGTTGTCACAAAGATAGACTTCCATTGCACCAACAACATGACTGAATATGAGGCGTGCACGGTAGGCCTCAAAGTTGCCCTTGAGAAAGGAATCCGATACCTCGATGTCTATGGGGATTCAGCCCTCATCATCGGTCAAGTACTTAAAATTGGAAAATCAAGGACAAGAAACTCTTACCCTTCCATGCCCACCTAGAATATCTAGCTCCCCAATTCCAAGAAATCACCTTCCACTACTTGTCCCGAGTAAAGAATAATCTAGCCAACGCCCTTGTACCTTAGCCTCCATGATTGACATGACTGAAGGAATGCCCATAGCCCCTTTCCTTGACCAAAAATAAGAAAAACCCACCCAATAGTACCATATTAAGCTTGGCATGGAGGCAGATCTCGAGATAGCCGAATGGTGGTACTATTATATTTGTAACCTCCTCAAACATGGTAGGTATCCCCAAGGATCTGAAAGGAAAGACCGAGAAACTCTCCACAGACTGGTTGCCCAGTATATTGTCTATGATAAGGCATTGTTTAAGAGAAACTTCAATGGAAACCACTCGAACTGCATCGCAAGGGCTGACATTGAAGAAATGATGCAGAAAATCCACACTAGGGAATGCAGACCCCACATGAATGACCATATGCTCGCCAAGAAAATCATCCGATAGGGTTACTACTGGACTACCATGATTCAAGATTGCACAACCTATGTCCAAAGATGCCTTAAATGCGAATAATTATCAAACCTACAACACTTACCTCCGTGTGAATTTAACAACATGACTTCTCTCTAGTCGTTATCCACATGGGGCATTGACATCATAGGGAAAGTTACACCGAAGGCATCCAACGGGCATAGGGTTCCGCACTGAGTCATACGTAGTCCTGAATTCCAAGAAAGTGGCCAAGTTCATCAGGAAAAACAACATCTGTCGATATGGGGTTCCGCACGAGCTGGTGACAAACAATGGGCTACACTTTGAGGCAGAATTAATAAAAATGGTCGACGAATATGGAATTTAAAGACAAAAATATTCTCCATACCGACCTCAAGCCAAGTGCGCAGTCAAGCCAGGTAATAATAATCTCCAAGCCATTATCATCAAGATGATCAAGAGTTGTCGAGATTGGATCGACATGATCCCTTATGCCCTCTGGGGCTAATGCACTTCAGTTTAAACCTCTACTGGGGCTACCCCTAACTCTCTAGTCTACGGAATGAAAGAAGTCCTACCCGTGGATTTGAAAATCCTTTCATTACGCGTCATTCTTGAAAGTAAGGTCAGAGAGGAAGACATGCACCAAAGTCATTTTGATGAGTTGTCCCTCTTGGACGAAGGAAGGCTGAAGGCTCAATATCATATACAAGGGTACCATCACCGCATAGCGCGATCATTCAATAAGAGAGTCAAGGACCGCGGTGTCCTAGAGGGGATTTAGCCCTCAAATAAATAGTAAATCCCATTTGGGACCCCAGAGGGAAATTTAGGCCCAATTAGAGCGGCTCGTACATTATAAAAAAGATGTTGTCAGGCGCCACCGCTATGCTCACCGACCTTGATGGAGAAAAAATGGCTCGTCCAGTCAACCTCGACCATCTTAAAAAATATTCTACCCCTATTCTGAAATCTCGACGCGCTATGACTCTTCTCATATACCTTCTATTCTGTTAAAAAAACTCTTCATTTTCCCCAATAAGAACTACGTGGGGCTTGATCCTCTAAAAACCTTTTTCTTTCAAAAAATAAATTTCAAAAAAATTTCAAATCCCTCAGAGGTACGTAAGCAGCTCATCCGCGTTACATGAGAACGACCCCCTTCTTTTTCACCAAATTATATTACTTTTCTTATCACCGAGAATGAGAGTTCATTTTAAAAATATACATAAACAAAAGGATTAAGTATGCCTTAGCGATTGGTATAGATAATTCAAAATGCAAAGGTCATCAAGAGGCACAACTAGGTAATCAAAACTTTTTATAGGAGGCTAAGGGGCATGCCGATCGGTATCTCCCTGCCACCACCGATCAGCGCTGTCCCTCCACCTTCTCGAGGCACCCCAAAATATCATGCCACTTCCGTTTTCACCCCTCCATCTATGCCGGTCAGCACCCCCTTTAAAATTTCATACAAAAAGTCCAAAAAAATATCAAAAAATCTCAAAAAATTCTCAAAAAATCCCTAAAATCACCAGATTATTTTTGAACCTTTACACCAAGAAAAACATTTTTTTTATATCCCCTGCGGAATTTAAAAAAAAATTATCCCCAACAATGTCTCCCGAGGACTCTCTATAATTCCCAAAACTCCCCTGCTCAAAATCATTGGATCATTCCCTCTTCCCGCAGAAATTAAAACCAAATGCTTCCCCAAATCACCAGAGAAAGATTACACATCCCCAAAGGAAAAATAAGCCCTCAAAATTAGTTTCTACCCACAGAATCGGTCGCTTCTAAATAAGACCGTAGAATTGAATTTGACCCTCAAAATTTGTCACCTCTATCCTAAGCCCTCAGAATTGGTAGCTTCCAAATAAGCCCTTAGAATTTTTTTTGACCTTCAGAATCGATCACCTCTATCCTAAGCCCTCTGA
The DNA here is from genome assembly GCA_949130495.1 of Sambucus nigra. Lineage (NCBI taxonomy): Eukaryota > Viridiplantae > Streptophyta > Magnoliopsida > Dipsacales > Adoxaceae > Sambucus > Sambucus nigra. The sequence continues at coordinate 372,856,099 of OX422216.1, forward strand.
ATTGGCTTCGACCCTCAGAATTGGTCGCTTCCAAATAAACCCTCATAATTGTCCTTGACCCTTAGAATTGGTTACCTCTATCTTAAGCCCTCAGAATTGGCTTCAACCATCAGAATTGGTCACCCCTAAATAATCCCGTAAAAGTGGTCGTCCCTACTGAAGCTCTCAGAATTGGCTTTGACCCGCAGAATCGGTCGCTTCTACTTAAGCCCACAGAATCTTCTTCGACCATCAGAATTGGTCCGTAAATTTAGATCGTCATAACTAAACCCATTCCGTATAATTGGTCGCCTCTTTACTACTCACCTCCTCTAGGTCCTCAGAATCAGCCACCCCAACATCACATTAGGTCCTCAGCATCGACCTCGACCAACTGAATCGATCATCCTCATCCCTCAAGTCTATAGAACCGACCTCTGTCATGTGGTGTCTATTCCATAGATATCAATTGTTCTAAGATCAGGTATCCCCTTAGGTCCCTAGAACCTCCCCATATCACTTTAAAGCCATGCTCGCACACCGAGTACCGATCTAGAGCCCACCGGGCGCCCCCGGGCCCCGTTTGACCCCGGTCAACTCTATCCTCAGAAAAAAGCTCTTTGAATCTTTGAAGGTCCTTAAATAACCTTTCCAACAGTCTACCACATGAACAAATCAGCATAACGATTTGGATGAACTGATCATTTTACTACTAAAAATCGATTCACAGGTCACCGGGCACTCCCGGGCCCCAATTTGACCCCAATCAAATTCACTGTCAGAGCGAAAGATATTTGAATCTTTAAAGGGAACTAAAATATCTTTCCAACGGTCTCCCCCGTGCATGCAACATCATAACCGTTCAGATGAATGATCAATTTTCCCCCAAAAATCGATCTAGAGGCGCCGGGGGCTCCCGGGCTCCGTTTGACCAAAGTCAACTCTTTAGCTCGAACGAGACTGAATGAATCTCATAAGGGAACTAAATACATATTCTAACAGTTTTCCCTGTGTGTGATTCTGACCTATGGTATGGACGAACGATCCATTTTACTTCAAGAGCTCCCTTAGAGCTTCCGAGCCTTGGTTGACCAAGGTCAACATTTCAAACCAAGCAAAAATCTTTAGAATTTCGAAGTACATCTTCTAACCTTTCCAGCGGTCCACCCCGTGCACAATTTTGACTTACCATGCGGACGAACGATTCGTTTGCATCCAATGATCTCCCGTCTAAAGGATCGATGTGCGCTTCCAAGCCACATTTGACCCAAATTCATCTCTCGGACCTGGGAGCAGTCCAAAGGACTCTTGAATGTTTCTGAAATACCTTGCTAATAGTATGCCCCGTGTGCAAGTCGAATCAATGGTTTATGTTATACGATCATTTTTCTAGGAAAATCTGCACGGGACTGCCAATTGGTAGGTCCTGATCCCTGCCTATCGGCTCAGTGTCTGGGGTCACATACCGATAGGGACTCCCAGGGGTAGGCCGATCGGCACCCCCTGACCCTATAAATAAGGCCCATGACCTAACTCCAAAATGAAAGAAGAACAACAGATCCACAAGCATGAGTGATCTCAGCAACATTCCGTCGAAATCAACGAAGTTCATCATGTGAAGTTCCATCCAGGCTTACATTCCCATCCTTTTCATACACAATTTGGAAAATATCCTTCTCTCTCATAAACATACATCAACACTCATGGGAATTCATCCAAGATCAAAGATCAAGCTTCAAAGAAGGTCCAATTCTTTCCCTCTCTCTTTAAATTCCTTATTTTTGCATAATACACATTAGATTCGTAATCTAGTTCTTACTTTAGTTCATAAACATTAATATCTACACTATTTATTAGTATATTGAACACAGTTTATTTTCTACAAAAAAATCCCAAAAACAAATAAAAGAGGGTTACACCCGTAAATTCTAAATGGAATTATCCATCACACTTTTCCCAAAATCAAACAACACATTTTCTACACATGTACATATAATAAAATTCCGTTCGGATCTATGGGATAAATCCCACCCCTATACTACATTCGAACTACGTGGACTTTGATGTCTTTATAGGCTACGGCATGTCGAATTAAAATTCGAGACTCGCGTCCAATTTTCCAATTCTCTCTCTTTCTCAAATTCCCTAGTTTTCTAAAATCTCCCATATATATATATATATATATATATCATACTTTTTTGCGTATCATCCAAGACATATTATCGTTCCCTAATTATGATCAATATCATGATGAACGCACAAATCATACTTTCTACATGTGTTATTTTGGGAATATTCCTATGGATGACCTCACTCTACCTTGTCAATGGTATGAGTAACAAATCTGATCTCAATTATATAAACATGCACACACACTTCACGGGGATATATAGAAAAATAATAACACTAGCCCATGAGAGATCGAAAGGGCAGAATGGGTGCCTAACACCTTCGCATTCCGTAACTTAGCCCCCGAACCTTCGAATTATTTATTTTGTACGCATCAATTTATTCTTGATTCCGCTCTCTCGAAGTGGAAAAAAAAATTCCCTGTTTTGTGCAAAATAGGCTAACAACTCTATCTCTTCACATTTCCCCCCACACTAACGATGGGTGAAGAAACCTTCCCAAGAGGGGTGTGAGATTGTGGCGCAGCCTTCCTAAGGGGAGATGTATCTCTCTCACTCTCTCCTACCCCTAGGCGCCGACCAGGATAGCCACAAAAATATATTTTCAAAATCATATACTTTGTCTCCATTAGGAGACATATTTGTTTTTTAACTTTTGCTCACACCAGGTGGGATCTGTCAGATGAGATAGGTGACTACACATAGCTAGAGAAAAATGGTACATATCAGACTTTGTCCCTCATTATTTCTCTCAAATTCGGCACCCAAAAGTGCCAACTCAGCCCTAGTGCCCAAGTATAAATAGAACCCCTCGGCAAGGTCAAGCAACGATCATAAGTCAAGTCATATTGTTACTTTGTCAAAATCACACTAGATTGTCTTAGTATTCTCTCCTTGTTCTCTCTCTAGTGTTAAGTGACTTACTGACAACCATCATTCTCAGGATCTTCTCCTGGGAAAAGTTATTATCACTGTTGTGAAGTTTTTCTTCTTGCAGGGAGTGAGTTCCAGTTTAAGTTACATTTTTACAAAAAGGATAAGGTTTTACTAGATACTGCTCCAGACGTTCTTGAGAACATTGAAGGCATAGTTCATTAGAGTGGTTCACGCCTCACTCGATTCAGCATCTTACCAGACCCCAGTCACACTACACTCTTACATTTGGTGACTCCGTTGGGGAGGTATCGTAACTTTCATGGACAAATAAGGTTTCAACAATTTCTAAACAGCTAGTTTTTTATGATGTTCCACCTAGGAATGGAACTCAAAGTGACCAGACCACTCAGGAAGATGTGGTGGTGACCGGAGGAAATACACCTCCTCCTCCGAGAGGGCACACCAGGTCACCGACAGCTGCTCCGTTGACAGGTATGAGCCTTATGAGCATATTTTTTACTTCTTAAAGGAAAATAATGTATACTTATCAAGTTTGGGTCAAGGCTATGTAACACCGGCATCTTCCCCCTTTGGAGGGGAAACCACCCAACAACAATTTCGACAGAGATGATTTCACCATGAAAAGTGGTGCCAGAGCAGGGTGTGGCACCGTTCAGCTCACCAGTAGCTAAGGGCATGAGTTTTGAGGAATCGGCCTCCAAAGATGTTACTATTGATATGGTAAGGCAGTTGATCTCCTCTTCTCAGAGGGAGGGTCCTCGCCTAAATGAGGAGTTACAGGACCCCTACCCACAAGAGGTGAGTGAGAAGACATTCCCAGAGGGGTATATTCCACTAAAGTTTATCACGTTCAGTGGGAAAAGGGAGAATACAAGAGAGCACGTGAAGAGGTTTATTGAGTAACTGGGAGTACATGCAAATGACAAAAATCTGAGGTTGAGGGAGTTCTCCAAGACCCTCACAGGGAAGGCCTACACATGATACTCCCATTTGTCACCCAATAGTATCCCTACATAGAAAGAGACGCACCGACAGTTCCTTCAAAAATTCTTTGTAGTTTAGGATGAATTAACATTAAGACACTTGTCACAAGAGGTTCAGAAGTCTAGTGAGGAGTTATTTTAGTATATCAAACATTTTATGAGAAGGCATTGGATATCCATGAGGATGTATCATAGGCACGGCTGTTATAAATATGTGCCGAGGGGTTCTTGAAGGAATACCAGTTGCATTTTATCAATGAAACCATAGATGAAACTTTTAGAGAGTTGGAGACAAGCAATTAACTATGTGGATGGAAATCCCAAATTAAAGAAGGGAGGCTCTAGATCCAACAATAATAGCCCAGGTAACAAGAGGAAGTTTGGGGAAAATGCCCCACTGCCACTACCTTACAGCATAGCGGAAGCTATGGATTGTTATCGTACCTTAGTACGAGAGGGGGTAACAGGTCCTCCTAACTTGAATGGAGAAACCCCAACAGCATCTGACAATGACAACCCAAAACATTGCAAGCTACACCAGCAGGTGCAACACTCTACCAAGGACTGTTACTACTTGAAAGGATCATTAGCGAGCAGGTGGACAATGGTACTTTGCAGATACCTCCTATGGATGTCAATAAAAATGCACTCCTGACACATCACTTTGGCATTGCCAATATGGTAGCGGCATATGATGCTCAAGAGTTGATAGAGTAGGAAAGTGGTGAAGAAATATGTGAAGGGTTGGAAAATCTATCATTGAGCAGTAAGCAGAGAACTGAGCTAGAAATGAGACATGAAGAGTGTTTTTTCACCCCTGACCAATAAGAGCTTAGGGGTGGAGAGGATTATCAAGTGAAGTCCCCGAAAAGCCTAGTGGATGTCATCCTGGATCTAGATGAGGGGGGATATCCAAAGAAGAATATGTTTGTAATGCTCAAATGTATGAAGTGGACTTAGACTTTGAATTTGAAGTATAGCAAGGAGTCCTAAGTTCAAGTGATTCTTCGACTAGATAGGGGTGAAATATGACACCGGAATAGTCATCACAAGAAAACTCTAGAAGTCGTGCAGCAACATGGAGACCCCTCACTAAATTAGTATGGACCAATTGGGAGGTTGATCAAGAGGTATACTTCTGAAGAGGTATTCTCCGAGGCAGACAGGTTGGTGCCTTACTTCCACAATCGCCCATTATATGTTATAGTTATGATCAACAGAGTCTTATTTCCCAGGGCATTAAAGGATGAAGGAGCATCTATTAACATTATGTTGATCAGTACATTATATGAGACAAGGATCGACCAAGAAAAGATAGTGCTTATACCACTAGTGATTTTAGGATTTGGTAGTGCTTGAATGTAATATCTCGAATATGTGAATATGGGAATCAAATTGGGGAATTTTACTTCCCACATCAAGTTCCATGCCATCAATGCTAATACCATCTACCAGCTACTCATTGGGAGGGTATGGATGCATACCCATGGCATAGTACCCTCCACCTACCAACAGTGTGCTAAGGATAATAACTGAGGAATAAAGATAGTAATCAAAGCAACACAGAAGCCCTTTTCTGTTAAGGAGGCCCATCTGGTGGATGGAGCATAATACACAAAACTAGACGAGGAAAGAATGAATTCTGCAAGAAATATAGAAGAGAAGCAAGTGGTTGGAGGAGGTGCCTAGCCAAAGAAATATATCCATAACATTAGGGGGAAGGGTGATCCCCCACATAGAAAAGGGCAAGAGGAATGTAGAGGAGGTGTTCAAACCCCCTCGAACTTATAAAAAGTGATCATGCCCGATGGGAAAGTTATTTACCATTGGTCTATGTGAGCAATGTTCTGGGATGAGAACATCGACCCGACACCAGAATGTTTTATAGTTGATGAGTCCCAAATCAGTGAGCATGTTGAGGAACCATAGAAAGCTCTAGAATGCATGCATGATGGATCCAGGGAGCAGCTACAAGAGTTAGAGGAGATCAACCAAGGGGTTGAAGGGGGTGAAGGTAGACCCATCATCATATCAAAGAGTCTTGACCCAAAACAGAAGGAAGATCTCATTGGCCTGCTCAAAGATTTCACCGACGTGTTTGCTTGGAAATACATGGAAATGTCAGGAATATATCCAGAGGTGAGCTCTCATAGATTGAATGTTCTACTCAATGGTCTTCTAGTTAGATAAGCAACATGCATGTACAAGGCTAACCTCGACCTAAAGATAAAAGCAGAGGTAAAGAAGTTATTGCAAGAAGGGTTCATCAAACCTATTCAGCACACTGTGTGTCTCTCCAGCATAGTACCGGTGGGAAAAAAGATAAGACCCAAATCTGAATTTGTGTGGATTTTCACGACTTTAATCGGGCATGCCCCAAGAACAAGTTTCCTATAACCATCATAGATAACTTAGTTGATGCTACCACAGGCCATGAGATGTATAGTTTCAAGGATGGGCACATCAGTTGCAATCAGATTAAGATGGACCCGACGGATGCAGAGAAGACTGCCTTTCTCACGCCATTAAAAAACATCCACTACACAGTCATGCCATTCGGGTTGAGGAATATCGGGGCCACATATCAGATGACCTTGACGAAAATCTTCCATGATCTATTTCGTGATATACTAGACTTTATGTGGATGATTTGTTGGTAAAATCCAAGAAACAAAGTAAGCTCATACAATACCTCCAAACAGTGTTCGAGAGGTGTTGTGAGTACAAGATGCAGATGAACCCCTCGAAGTGTGCCTTCGGGTCACTGCGGGAAAGTTTTGGGGGTTTGTTGTGAATAAGAAGGGGGTGTAAGTAGATGTAGAAAAGATAAAAGCCATAGTGATGATGCCACCCCCCCCCCCCCCAAAAGTCATAGGCCAATCAAGAGCTTCATAGGAAAGGAATACTTCCTGAGAAGGTTCATACCTACACTAGAGTAACTGACTCACCCATTTACACCCCTGCTGAAGGAAGAATCTAAGTGGACCTGGGGGAGGAGCGGAAGAAAACATTTGAGAAAATTAAAGAAATTGTATCCTCTCCATCCACGATGATCCCACCTGAGGCTGGAGCACCATTATTGCTCTACCTCACCTCAACAGAAAGGTCCAAAGTGGAAATTTTGGCCTAAGAGAAAGAAGGAGTAGAGAAGCCAGTGTACTACTTGTCAAGAGTAATCTCAAGAACAGAATCTAGATACACCAACATGGAAAGGCACTGCCTTGCTTTAGTTTTTATGGCTCAAAAGTTGAGACATTATATGCTAACATTTACAGTATATATAGTTACTAAGTGTGATCCTATCAAGTATCTAATAGCACGGACAGTACTTGTAGGACTAACAGCAAGATAGGTTTTGATTTTGTCAAATTATGATTTAAACTGCATAGTGCACGAAGCCATCAAAAGTGAAGCAGTTGCAGATATGTTGGCCCATTTTCCAAGTGGAAACTTTGATCCCCTCACTGAAAAGTTACCTATGAATAATTTCTAATCATGCATGGTGGAAGAAATGGAAAAGTGGGAATTGAAGTTCTATGGCTCGAGCGTCCAAGGCACATGAGGTGAGGGCATCATACTCTTGAACAGTAAGTAAAAAACCACGCTCTCTTCCAAATTAAACTTCAAATGCTCAAACAATGAGGCTGAGTATGAAGCTCTCATTTTAGGTACATTAGAAGCACTTAGAAGGGGCGTTAGAGTATTGTGCATACGAGGGGACTCTAACCTGGTAGTGAAATAGGTTATTGGGGATTTCTCTCTCAAGAATTATAATATGGCACCCTATAATACATCATCTAGAGGTTATTGGGATTATTCCTGGAGGTAACTGTTGAGAGACATGCAAGAATAATGAATAAGCACCCCGGCGCACTAGCTACTATAGCACAGAAGTTAGACACGGATGAGACATAAGAAACAATCACAGTACAGGGGAGTGAAGTGAAGTCTTTGTTCCCAAGCAATGAGACGAGAGATTGGAGGCACCTAGTTGTGAAGCATCTAGAGACGAGAGAAGGGAAAATAAAGGTGTTAGAGATGGATAACTACCACTTGTTGTAGGTAAAACTTTACTTTAAGAGACATGGATGGTTCTTAGCAAGGTGTGTTAGGGAATAAGAAGCTAAAGAGAGGTTGGCAGAGAAGCATGAAAAGCATTGCGGAGAAACAGATATCCCACTTTATCGTCGGTTGCAACGGGAGGCTACTATTGGCCCACCATGAGCACAGAGGCTTCTCATCTGCAATAAGGTTGTTTAATGTTCCAAACTCATGATGACGAGTTAGTAGAAGCTAATTTTATGCAGGCCTTTGAAGATTGGAGGCAACCGTACATAGCGTATCTAAAAGATGATGAGTTGACCACGGAGAGAGCAAATAAATTTTATCTCCGAAAGAGGGTAGCCCATTTGTATTTATGGAATGAGAGATCTACAAGAAAGGCTATAATGAGAAGGCACTGAAGTGCATAGATAAGGAATACACAATGAGAGTGTTGAAGGAATCTAATAATCCCTCCCATATAGGAGGTGCCAAGCTATATGATCAGCTGATGACGTTGGGGTATTATTGGCAAACCATGGAGGTTGATTCCATTGGTTCTATGAAGAACTATAGATCTTGAAAAGTACATGGAAACATGGTGCATGACCATTCTATCAGCTTACAAAGCCTAGTATCTCCTTATCCCTTCCACACATGGGCATTTGATCTGGCGGGAAAGATCAGCCCAGCCTCTCATGGCAAATCCTTCATTATTGTCGCTACAAAATTGTATACCCAATAGGAAGAGGCCATCCCTCTAAGAAGGGTGACTGCCCAAGTGGTAATCCAGTTTATCAAGGAGTATATCATATGCGAGTTTGGTTTACCAAAGGTTATTTTCATAGAAAATAGGAAATAATTCGTATTCAAAGAGATGAAACTTCTTACTGATAAGTATAAAATTTTGCATAACAGCTCAACCATCTCTTATCCAAAAAGAAATGGTGAGGCAGAAGCCACCAATAAAACCTTGATCAATATCCTAAAAATGATGATAGAAGACATGCCATGGGTATGGGATGAGAATCTACCCATGGTGTTATGGTCCTACCTCACTTCGAAGAGAAAGACGATCGGGTTTACTCCATTTTCACTTGTATATGGTACTGAAGATATTGTACCATTGGAACTAGCAGCACCCTCAGCTAGAGTCTCTCTAAATAATGTACTCATACCTAACCCACGGCACGTGCAACTGGAGACATTGGATGAGAATAGAGATAAAGCAAGGGAGAACTTCAAAGTTTACACCCAGTAGCTATCCAGATCTTATGAGAACCTAGTCAAGTACAGAGAGTTTCAAGTGGGAGACCTGGTCCTCCGAGCATCTACTCATCACCTCCGCACCATGTCAGCATCTAAATTCAAACCCAACTGGGAAGGCCCCTTTGTAGTGAGAGGGGCAGGGAAGTCAGGATACTACCAGATTTCAGAGTTGGAGATCAACTGTCTCCAATCCATTAATTACAAATGGTTAAAGAGGTACTATGCCTAGTTTTGCGAAAATTTATTTCTGTAATAGACTCTTAGCGATTTGCCCTCATACTAAAAAAGTTTTTTTAGTAAAAAATGATAGAGCAATACCAACTTATAAACAGTACACAAAATAAAAGAAACGAATAGTAACACTTTTGATCATTGTTGATGTTTTATTTGATTTCTTATCTACTGTATGAGGTAGACCCAACATAACATTTTTTTTCTCATAAATGCTCTCTACTAGTATAGAAGATGATTCATGAAAAAAGAGGAACTTTACTCATTAAATTTGGGGGCAACCATCCATCCTAAGAGAAAATATATTGAGCAAAGTCCTCCCAGACATAACAGACAAATAGTTTTATTTTTGTCACCAAACTAGAAGGAGGACATCCTCCAAGTTAAGAAAAAAATTACCAATATTGATAGTCTAGAGAACAAGTTTTAACCTCCGTTCTTAAAAAAATGCTCTACTTGAATAGTTCAATATAAATGTGGAGAAGGGGGCCAAATCACCCCTCTCTAATTTTTTTTTAGACCCAGAAAGCTCTTAAGAAAAATGTAGAGCAAGGAACCCATAGACCAGGGGCTAGTTTAATTAAAAAAATAATCAGTTACCATTTAACTATTCTATTTGTATAGATTCTTTTAAAATGGAAACTAAAGGAGGAAGATGGGGTCACCCCCTCTAAGATACTCCTTATGAACACACATAATAATGTGTAAGATCACCCCCACAGACAGAGGGGGCAGCTCCAAAATATCAACTCACCCATATAACATGCAAACACCCCGCGCTCATAGGGGGTTGTGCTTAAAACAATGTGTATATAAATTGCTCAGATTAATGCAAGTACCCCAAAGTATATGGGGCAACCTAAACTAACCAAATGCTCACAGAAAATTAGAGCAATTCTTAGTAAACAAATGCCAAAAGTATAGATAGAGGAAGAGAAAAGGAAAAAGTGCAAGAGAAGCTTAATAGAGTTTTCCTCATTTACAAATGACTAGTTCTTTACATCCGGAAAACAAAAATGTACAAGGCAAGAAATAGCCAATCCACTAGAAATAACAAAAAAAAATCATCGCGAGTGAGGGCTCCAGCATACGATGAACTGGACTCTTGCACGAACTCCTCCCCCAATCTGGCCAACTTGGCCTCATCCTCCTGGTCACCAGACTCAAGTCTGTCAAGTCGGGACTGAAGTGATGCAATCTAACCCTGAATACTCACAGCCTCAGCCTGTCGCTACTCGATATTAGACTGTATAGATATGTGAAGTCTCGCTCTGAAGGGAATGCTCAAAAAATGACGAATATCAGCATCAAGCGAATCTAAATTAAAATCATAGAACTGATACAAATCACGGAGCCCATACAAAAATAACAAGGTGGAGGCTCTAGTCAGCTCAATAGGAGAAGTAGCCAATACGTCATGAATATGGCTAGCAAGAGACTTCAGGTTAAACATCGTGAGGCTATTAATATGAAATACACTCTTAGATGTGAATGTCTCGGGATAATTTTCTAAGATCAAATTTTGGATCTGGCACCCATGTATCCTGAAGTGTTTTGGCCGCTCCTGGCACCACAGCCTGCTCATAAAAAGCTACAGGAGCCTCTACCTCAGCGTCACCATCAGAATGACGTGACTCTATCTTGGAGGGGAGGAAAGAAGAGTCCCCACCAGAATTAGCATCACCGGTAGTAGGAGTGAAGTCAAAACTCTGATCCCTTTTATCAGCTACCTCGGTGAACCCACTAATAAGATCCTGAAAACAAGTGTTCATGATGAGGCAAAAGAGAAAGAAGACAATGAAAACTATATCCGGGCACTGAAAAGGGCTATGGTAGAGAGCATACCCCAAAACTCAAGGGGGTTAGTATGTTACCGTCAGTCTGAAGAGAGTCAGCGAATGGGGAATGCCAGGCTAAGTATAAGAAATGATAATGATAAATATAAATACAACTCACAAGTTAGCAATGGGAAACAGTTTCTTGGGTATGACAATCAAATACCTGAGGAGTGTGCAGCACAACACTCTCTGTCTACTCCACAGTTACCGGACCAGCTGCCTCACTCACTTGGAAACAATGAAACAAGGGTTAAGGTGAGAGAACTTACATGGTAAAAGAAAGAAGAAAAAGGAGAAACACAAAAAGAGAGAATGTATGACCGTATAATACCTCTCTTACGACCATCACTCCAATATGCTCCACAGTTATCGGAGCGGCTGTCTCACTCACCTGGAAATAACGAAATAAGGGTGAAGATGAGAGTACTTGCACAGTAAAAGAAAGAATACAAAGGACAAAGTGAAAAAAGGTAAAGATATGACAGTATAATACCTTCCCCGCAGTTATCTCTCCAAGATGCTCCATAATTATCGGAGAAGCCGCCTCACTAACCTGAAAATAATGAAATAAGGGTTAAGGTGAGAGCACTTGCATAGTAAAAGTAAGAAGAAAAAAGAGAAACAAAAAAAGAGAGAAGGTATGGCAGCATAGTACCTGTCTCACAGCCATCTCTCCAACATGCTCCACAGTTACCAGAGTAGCTGCCTTGCTACCCTGGAAACTATGAAACAATGGCGGAGGTAAGTATACTTGCACAGTAAAAGCAAGAAAAAAAATGGGAAATGGAAAATAGGGAAAGATATGACAATTTAATACCTCTTATATAACTATCCCCCCAATGCATTTCGCAGTCACTAAAACAACCGCAACACTAACCTGAGAATAGGGAAACATGTAAGTGTTTACAAACATTTACACAATATAAGTATATTTTTTTAAAATGAATAAATAATTAAAAGGTATAAGAAAACTAAATATTTACTTGTATAGCTTCATCTAAAATTCAAGCTAAGAGCCCCACCACAATGGGGACAGAACTAATAACAAGTCACGCAGATAAGAGAACCGCAACCATGGTGATGTGGTGACAAAATTCAAAAAAATGGTTATACCAGTTAAAAGAGTGGTACAGAAATGACTACTCTCATACAACAGATATATGATACTTGAGTAATTCCCTCCACAACAATTGAGGGGAGATATGCAAGTGCTTCCAAAGGGTCTACCTCCATAATACTTGCTGCAAGCATGATAAATAAAGAATCTTCCACAAAGCTAGATCATAAATTAAGAGAAAGAGGCAAGGATTAGTAAATCACTTAACTCAAGAGAACAAGCATATAGAAAAGTACAGAAATTCATAAAATAAATGGTTACCGGGAGAGGCACTATAGCAGAACCCTCCCTAGAAGTAGTATGGAAAGGTAACTCATCTGAGCAGGGGTTGCTGAAGGAATAGTAGCAGAAGGAACTGGTAAAGTGGTATCATGAACCAGCTGAGAAAAATGACAAAATAACTTTTTAGTACAAGCTAGCCAAAAAAAGTAATAGGGAGAAGGTAAGTAGAATACCTAATGCCCATCTAAAGAAGAAGGGTGGAAGGCGACCATTGGTGTAGCAGGGGCTGTAGTAGTAACCTACTGATCATAAAAGTGTTAGAAAATCTTATTGTCACAACCATGGGAAAATAATCTACTGGTACTTGAATAGAAGAAGAAACTTGTTAAATAGGCTCACCAGTTAAGGCCACAGTAAATATTGGCCCATGAGGGATAGGCTGGATCAAAGGCCTATCATCTATAGATATGTGTAGTTGGGGGACAAAAATCCTACCTGAGGAGAATAACCTCAAAATAGTAGTTTTAGGAATGGGATGATTACCTCCTACATAAGAGAGGCCAAGATCTACAAGGCCCTGGGAAAGGAAAAGTGACGAAGGATATAAACACTAAAGACATAGTCATAGAAACAAAAAGAGTACAAGAGAACAAATAGACCTTCAAAGATGAGTTAACCAGGGGCTCAGCTAGATAAGTGACTGCTGCTGAAGCAGAAGAAGACGAAGTAGCAGGACAAGAGGGTAGCGCTCGCTGCAATCATAAATAGATAGGGAACATAAAAGAAAAGAGATAAAAAAAATAGAACAATGTGTTTAGCCATTTAAAGGAAATCAAAAAATTACCTGGGTGAAATGAGAGGTCGCAGAAGGGACCCTGGTGCTAGTAGGATGCACATATGAAGCTTCAAGGAAATAAAAATATATAACACTAAGTAAGAGAAATGTAAATCGTGACTATCAAAGTTTAAAGGCCCCTAGAGGAAATAACAAACCTCTCTATAAAGGCCTCGGGAAGAAATAAGCATAGAATTCCCCTCTCATTGGAAAGGAGCACGATGATGTGGGGTAGGTAAAGGACCACTTACCTCCACAGAAGTAACCTATGAAAACACCATAAATGAATCGGTCAAACAGAGCTCGGGAGCGCCCGATGGCCTCTAGGTCAAGTTTCGAATGCAAATGAATCGTTCGTTCATGGTAAGTCAAAATCGCGCACGAGACGGAACGTTGGAAAGTGTATTTAGTTCCCTTCGAGTATTCATTCAGTCTCAGTCGAGATAAAGAGTTTGACTTTTTCGTCAAACTAAGATGAGGAGTGCCCGATGGCTTCTAGGTCAGTACTCGGGACATGACCTGGGTTTGTAGTGATGAGGGGGAGGTACTAGGGACTTGAGGAGAGTTGGGGGTAACGGAATGGGGTGTCTATAGATCCCCTCGATGGGTGAGTTTGGAACAAATGATCATCATCGAATAAACACCACATGATGCTTTTGAGGGAGTATGGTCGATTCTGAGGACCTAAGGAGTGTGCTGAGGATGGAATGATGATTAAAGGTTTAGGTCGATTCTGAGGACCTGAAGTGGTGTTGGGGTATGACCAATTCTGCGGGTTAAAGCTGATCTACAGGCTTAGGGTTAAGATCTGATAACCGAGGTTAATTCTGACCCAACTCAGGTGACGATCCAAGATCGAGGTCAATTATAACCTAAGAGTGCTGACAACTATGAATCGGGGTCAATTTTGACCGAACTCAGGTGAAGATCCAAGACCGAGGTCAATTTGGACCTAAGAGCGGTGACAGCCAAGGATTGAGATCAATTTTGACCTAAGAGTGGTGACGACCGAGGACCGGGGTCAATTCTGACCCAACTCAGGTGACGATCAAAGACCAAGGTGACCTAAGAGTGGTGATAACCGAGGATCGGGGTCAATTCTGACCCAACTCAGGTGACGATCCAAGACCGAGGTCAATTCTAACCTAAGAGTGGTGACGACCTAGGACCGGGGTCAATTCTGCCCAAATCTGGTGACGATCCAAGATCGAGGTCAATTCCGACCTAAGAGTGGTGACGACCGAGGACCGGGGTCAATTTTAACCCAACTCAGGTGACAATCCAAGACTGAGGTCAATTGTGACCTAAGAGTGGTGACAACCGAGGACCGGGGTCAATTCTGACCCAACTCCAGTGACGATCCAAGATCGAGGTCAATTCTGACCTAAGAGTGGTGACGACCGAAGACCGGGGTCAATTCTGACCCAACTCAGGTGACGATCCAAGACCGAGGTCAATTCTTACCTAAGAGTGGATAAAGATGGGATTTTGATTTTAATTAGAGAAAGTGCTTTGTGATTTTGATTTGAGATAGGGAGCTGATAGCTGCGGAAGCTTTTGTTTCTTTAGGAGGCCTCGCATGGGGAATCAACCTATTTTGGTGCCGTAAAAAAAACCTCCGCTGGGAAAGTGATCAGGCGATCCTCAGAGATCCTCCGATGCTTCACTGGGAGGAGGTTCACTTGGTTTTCGAGGATTCCTCTTGGAAAGAGGGGTTCCGCTTGAGGGAATGCGAAATTTTCTTAGTGAAGATGTTCTAAATCCTTCCTGGGATTTTTTGGAATTTTTTGAGGATTTGTTTAGGCTTTTTGGTATTTTCTGGGAATTTTTGTACAAAATTTAAGGGGGTGGTAGTCGGCATGGTATGAGGGGTGCCATTCGGCAGTGGCACAGACTTTTGGGCTACCTCGGGAAGGTAAGGAGTCAGTACCGATCGGTATGGTGGGGGGAAGTGCCGATCGGCATGGCGCTTGGCATCCTATATAAAGGGGGCAAATCCCTTCATTTTTTTCACATCTTCTTTTCCTTCTCTCTCTCTACGATTCTTCTACAAGTCGTTCTAGCATTCCGATCTTTAAGAAATGTCCTCTTTTATGAGCACTGTAGTCCACCGGGAGTGGTTGACCATTGATGATTGGGCGAATGTGGAGTGGAGGGCCAGGGCGCCTCGTGCGTTGGAGAGTGAGAACTCCTTTGATGCATTTGAGCCTGTTGCAGATGAGCGGACCTTGTTGTGGGAGCCATCGCGTCATCGTTCTTAGAAAGTGGTTCCCGGTGGTTATGTAAGTAACCTGACCTTTGGCATTCTTCTTTTTTTGGTAATTTTTCTTTCTTTCTTGACTTTTGATGAGACTTTTTCCTTTTTGCCAGTCTGATATTTCTTTGAAGAACACGCGCGCCCGCGGGATGATGGGGCTCAGGGATGTCTGGGAGCATCTCCCACCTGTGGTGTGTTGGGTGGTATCATCAGCGGGTTTTGGGAGGTTGGCATCTGCGTTGGATGAGACGCCTCGTTCGACAACGGTCCTATGCGCTTTGGGAGAGAGGTGGTGGGATACTACCCACACCTTCCATTTTGGCTTCAGGGAGATGACTGTGACTCCCATAGACGTGCAGAAGCTGTTGGGGCTAGATTGTGATAGAGATCAGATAGAGGTGGATCGCTCTTTACGGGTGAGATCGGAGGCAGTGCGTGTGGCACTTGGTGATGTAGGGAGGATAGTTTATGGGGATTCTATCCGGCTGTCCCTGCTGAAGGATGTTCTGCTGAGCAGGGTGATTGATATGGAGGACGGGCTGTAAGTGAGGCAGATGGACCAGTTATTCATTTTGCTGGTTTTGGGAGGTTTCATGGTGGCGTCGAGCAGTGACATCGTCCATTTGTGGTTCCTACCATACCTGAGGATGTTTTCGAACATCCCTTCCTATGATTTGGGGAGTCTGACTTTGGCTACCCTTTAATCTTCTCTGGATGCATTCAGACGATGCTCCCGATAGACTTTTACTGGAGCCACGTACCTTCTTGAGGTATTCTTTGGTTTCCCCATTTCCTTTCATGCATCCGCATTTTCCTTATGCGTCTCTTTTTGCTTTGTGAGTTCAGACGTGGTTCTATGAGGTGATTGGGTGCAATACCCTGCTGATCGTTTTGAAGGATGACATTGTTGGGGACTTCTGTCGATTGTATCGATAGCGTAAGGCCAATCGACAGTTGAAGGGATCTCTCTCTCTGGAGGCGGTGCGTCAGGTCTTGAATGACCTGACCAGTGGCAGGATAAGACCCTTTCTATTTTCAGTCTTGGTTTTTGCACCTTCTGATCTTGTATTGATTTATGCCTACTTGGGGATTTTCAGGTGACCTTTTATCCCTGGGGGACATCCATTCAGGATGCGGGGGAGACTGGGGTGAATGCACGGATGAGGCATTTGCTGGCGCATGAGTTCGGCCATTCCTAGTACCTCGGGGAGAGGGTGGTTCGTCAGATTGTTGAGGAGGAGGTGGTGGTTCCACCTACGCAGCCTCCTACGTCTATGAGGCGGGAGTGACTGCTGTCGAAGGATGAGAGGATCGCGGCGATGATCGGTGAGTCCTACTTGTTATGCACCGATACGACTGCGATGTATGACTATATGCACTTTATGACGAGTTGGTTGATGGCGCCCAGCATATATGATGTCTTGCCTTTCCCTCCTGTGGGTACGAGTCGGGCGGCGGGATCTTCCCACAGCGGCGGTGGTCCGATGACATCTGCGGCAACGGGAACTTCAGAGGTTCCTTTTGTGCGGTTGCATACCCCCTCGTACAACATTTGGCGGGCTGATGGAGGGATGTTGCCTATGTTGCACCATCCTCATGCGATGGATCCAGAGGAGTTGGGTTTGACAGAGGAGGTCCTCCGAACTGCGGTATACCTTTATGTTCTTCTCTTTCTTTCTTTTCTATTTTGGTCACCTCTGTTTTGATACTGATTTCGCCTTTTCTTGCAGCATGTTCGGGTGTCGACCACTTGGCTAAGGGACATCAGAGACTGGATATCCTGGGCGACTGCCCATATTCGGGATGCGGTTCATGTTTCTTCTTTCTTGGTGCCTTCTGCTTCATCTGGAGAGGACTCTGGCTCGGGTAGTGGTGGCGCATCGTCTCGCCGTAGGGGAAATAGAGCACGTCACAGGGGTGGAAGATCTTAGTGAGAGAGAGAGAATGTAGGTTCAGCCTAGGTCCCGCTATTTTTTTTTCTTTTTCTTTTTATTTCTTGCAAAGATGATGTAACACAGAAAACATATATATGCAATGCAATGGAGTTTTTTTAATATCTTTTATAAATGATGAATGAATGCATGCACATGCGCTTTTTACTTTGCTGCTGAGACCGTAAAAAGGAATATTTTTAAAATCTTTTGAAGGAAAGTTTTTTATTAAAAAGGGGAAATTAAAGGGATTTTGAAATTTCGTTGAGAATATCAATTTATTTTTATTGAGTTTTCTGATTTGACAAAAGAGTAAAAAAGGGAAATTTCTAAAAATGGTGGGTTGCCAATCGGCAAGCACCCTGTCCTGCCTATCGGTAGTTCAGCCCAGTCCCATAAATTCAAAGCTTTAACTGGTACCCTCTTCAGCCTTTGGTACCTTGTGGGGTAGGATTACCTCCGATTTCTACAGGGATTATGTCTCTTGTGAGGGTTTTCAAGTATAAAAAGGGGTAAGGGTGTAGTGTTTTCATCACACCTTTCATTTTCACCTACTTGTCCATTATTTCTTAGCTTTGCAAGATGGCTCTCCCTAGTAGCATTGAGTTTTCTAATTACCTCGAAGCCTTGGAAGCAATGTGCTCTTATAATGTCGACTATGATGCTTTCAACATGAGTCGAGTCTCCCCATGGTGCAATCGGCCTCTTGAGTGGAACGTGCTGATGGCATCAGTACAATTTTGGTACCCAGAAGACCACGTATTGCGCTTTGGGTTTGATGAAATTTGTCCTACCTACAAGGAATTTTCTTCCATGATGGGTGTAAATCCTAGTGTTGCTTCGGCTTTGCCTGAATTTTCCCGTTCTCACAGGGATTTGTTGGCCGAGCTTCTTCGTGTTTTGCCTTCGGCGGAAATATCATTGGTTGATGGAGGAATTATCTTCCTCCTAGCGGTGCTGCAGTCTGTTCATTTGCGGGAAGTAGGTGATGCTGGTTATGCTGGAGTCGTTGTTCTGGGTCTGGTTTCAAAATTGTTGTTGGTGACTGGAGAAGTGCAAGTGGACCCGCAACTTGCAGGCATTACTTCATGGATGTCTTACCATCGCAATCCTGCGGCAGTGATACTGGAGGAGACCCTGAATGGCCTAGATGCCTAGAGAGAAGGTCGTTCTGACTTTTTGAGAGGTAGTCCCTTGATGCTGTTCATATGGTTGTCTGAAAGATTTCACTTGGCGACTCTTCCAGAATATCCCTTATCGGACGTACCCAACTTCTTTTCACGCTACTTCATCAGTGTTGGTCTGTATGTTGAGAACTAGTAGCATTGGCTTGTGGAGCATGGGGCTCGTGATCTGTATTGGTCAGTGCCTTGGTGGGGGATGCTGCAGCCTGTTCTGGATCTAGGAGAGTATTCATATGTGCGGATGGTTGGCCTCAGGAAGACCTCCTTTTATTTCCCTTGGCGGCTTCTGTGCCAATTTGGCTGGGCCTAGGTCGTTCCACCTAGGACCCCAAATTTCTTTCCGGGAGAAGACTTGACTGAGAGCCTGCGTATGTTGCTTGGATCTCTGTGGGAGAATTTTCATCCATCGACCCGTCCCTCCCAGTCTGTCGGGAAAGTTTGGCATGTCCCCAAATATTATATGAAGTGTTTGTGGAGGAAAATAGTCAGCAATATGTTGGCAGTGGAGACTGGACAAAGATGGTTTGTTTTATCTAACACCATGGAAGGGGGTGTTGTGGTCTTTTCGAAGATGGTTCGGGCTTATCGGTCCATGGAGTGTCTACGGCACTCTATTCAGGCAGGGGAAACTTGGGGACCTCAAGATGTGGATGATGAGGGTGCAAGCTTCTCTGGTAGTTGTGGGTAGGACTCTTGGAGAGTTTATTTGTGTAATAAATGCGGGGATTTTATTTGGCTATTTATGGTAGTAGGGGGAAGGGAGTTATGCATCCCTTTTCCTATGTAATCTGTGATGTAATTTCTTATTAATGAAATAAACAAGTTTCTGATCATCTGGCCATGCCTTTCGATGAGTTTTGTATTTTGAATTATCTATACTAATCGCTAAGGCATACATAATCCTTTTGTTCAAGTATTCCTTAGAATGAAACGCCATTCTCGGAGGTAAGAAAAGAATGTTATTTTGTGAAAAAGAAAGGGCCGCACTCACGTGAGGTGTATGAGCTGCCTAAGTACCTCTGGGTTTTTTTGAAAAAGTTTTTTTTTTGCATTTGAAAATAGTTTTTGCAGAGGATCAGGCCCACGTAGTTATGGGTAGAGGGAAATGATGATTTTTTTTTAGAATAGAAGGGGGATAAGAAGAGTCGTAGTGCGCCGAGATTTCAGACTAGGGGTATAATTTCTTGAGAGGGTCCAAGTTGACTGGACGAGCCATCTCTTCTCCATCCAGTTCAGTGAGCATGGCGGCACCGCCGGATAGGATTTTTTTTCACAATGTAGGGGGCGCTTTAATTGGGCTTGAATTTCCCTCTGGAGTCCCATATGGGTTCTATTATCTCTTTGAGGGATAAGTACCCCTCCCGGACACCGCGGTCCTTGACTCTCTTATTGAATGATCGTACTATTCGGTGATGGTACCCATGTATGTGGTAAATAGCTTTTAATCTTCTTTCATCTAGGTGGGCTAGCTCATCAAGATGGCATTGGCACCATTCTTCTTCGCTAACTTTGCTTTCGAGCATGACGCGTAGCGAGGGTATTTCAAGCTCCACAGGTAGAATTGCTTCCATGCCGTAGACCAAGGAGTAAGGGGTAGCCCCAGTAGAGGTTTGGATTGATGTTCGATAGCTCCATAGGGCGAACGAGATACGATCGGCCCAATCCCTACAACTTTCGATCATCTTGTTGATGATAGCTTTGAGGTTCTTGTTGGCGGCTTCAACTGCACCATTGGTCTGAGGTCGGTAGGGAGAAGATTTGTGTCTCTGAATCCTGTACTCATTGACTACTTCTGTGACTTCTGCTTCGAAGTGCAACCCGTTATCTGAAACTAGCTCGTGTGGGACCCCATATCGACAGATGATATTATTCTTGAGGAATTTAGCCACTTTCTTGGCATTCAACACTGCGTATGACTCAGCTTCGACCCACTTGGTGAGGTAATCAATGGCAACTAGGATGAACTCATGTCTGTTTGAAGCCTTTTGTGTAACCTTCCCTATGATGTCAACACCCCAAGTGGATAATGGCCCGGGAGAGGTCATGTTTTATAATTCTCGCGGAGATAGGTGTTGAAGATTGGAGAATTGTTAGCATTTGAGGCATCTCTGGATATAGGCGGTGCAGTCTTGGGCCATGGTGGTCCAGTAATAGCTCGGTTGGATGATCTTCTTGGCAAGCATGTGATCGTTCATATGGGGCCCGCATTCCCCGCTGTGGATTTTTTGCATTATTTTCTCAATCTCAGCCCCTGTGATATAGTGTAGATGAGTTCCATCGAAGTTCCTCTGGAGTAGAGCTTTATGACAGATAACATACTGGGCGGCCAGTATTTGGAGGGTCGTTCGATCTCTCTTATTGGAACCCTCGAGATACCTACCATATTTGAGGAGGCACCAGATATCATAGTACCAGCAATCGACTAGTTCGGGATCTTCAGGGGAGACAAGCTTAATATGGTAGTAATGGGTCGATTTGTCTTGCTTTTGAACTAGGAAGGGGGTAATTGTTATTCCCTTAGGCATGTCGACCATGGAGACCAAGGTGACGAGAGCATCGGCTCAGCTATTCTTTGCTCGGGGTAGGTAATGGAAGGTGATATCTCGGAATCGGGAGGCTAATTCTTCTAAGTGGGCATGGAAGTGTTTGATCTTTTCGTCCTTAACTTTCCACTTTCTGAGAACTTAACCGATGATGAGGGAAGAATCCCCGTAGACATCAAGGTATTAAATACCTTTATTGAGATTACTGTGCATGCCTCGTATTCCGTCATGTTGTTGGTGCAAGGGAAATCCAATTTAATGGCGATGGGCATATATGAGTCATCTGGGGCAATCAGAAGTATCCCAATGCTATATCCCTTTTTGTTGGCAGCGCCGTCAAAGAACATTTTCCATTGAAGGTTGTCTTGAGCGGTGCAGAGGATATTTTCATCTGGGAATTCAGAGATCCAGGCATCTGCTTCTTCTACGGGGTAATCGACGAGGTAGTCGGAGATGGCTCTTCCTTTAACAGCTTTCTGTGTGATGTACAAGATATCGTACTCGGTTAGGAGCATCAACCATCGGGACATTCGACTGGATAAGGCAGTTATCTCAAGCAGGTATTTGATGGGGTTTATTCGGGATACAAGTTTGATGGGGAAGGCAAGCATGTAGTGTCACAACTTTTGGGTGACCCAGATAAGTGTGACACAGGCCTTTTCCAAAGCAGTGTAATTGACCTCGTACCCGACCAATTTGCAGCTAGAGTAATAGATGGATCTTTCTTTATGGGAGTCTTCAAGGTATTGGGTTAGCAAAGCCCCGGCTGTAGTGTCAGTTATGGTTAGGTATAGGAGCAAAGGCAGACCAGGCTATGGTGGCATGAAAACTGGAGGTTGGGTCAGATATTGTTTGATTTGGTGAAAAGATTCTTGGCATGCCTCATTCCAAACCTTGGTTGAATCCTTTCAGAGGAGCTTAAAGATCGGTTCACAGATGGAGGTTAGCTGGCTGATGAACCGGCTGATATATTACAATTTCCCAAGAAAACCTCGAATTTCTTTCTTTGTTTGTGGTGGTGGCATCTCAAGTATGGCCTTCAGCTTTGCAGGATCTACTTTTATCCTCTTTTTGCTGACCATGAATGCCAAGAGTTTTCCCTTTGTAACACCGAAGACACACTTATGTGGATTAAGTCGCATCTGATACCGTCGTAGTCGTTCGAAGAACTTTTGGAGAGCGAGAACATGACCTTCTCTAGTTTTGGACTTGATAATCATATCATCCACATAAACCTCGACTTGTTTGTGAATCAGATCGTGCAGAATGGTTGTGGCAGCCTTTTGGTAGATAGCCCCAAGATTCTTGAGACCAAATGGCATAACGGTGTAGCAAAAGGTTCCCCATGGGGTGATGAATGCATTTTTTCTTGGTGGTCGGGATGCATCTTGATTTGGTTGTATCCGGAAAACCCATTGACGAATGACTGGTTGTGCTATCCATGATCATGTCGATATTGGGTAGCGGATAATCATCCTTTAGAGAAGCTTTGTTTAAATCTCGGTAGTCTACACACATTCGAACCTTCCCCCCTGATTTCGGCACAGGTACTATGTTGGCTAGTCATGCGGGATATTCGATCACCCGAATGAAGCCCACATTTAACTGTTTGACCACCTCTTCTTTGACCTTGAGCGACCATTCGGTGCGGAGTTTTCTCAATTTTTGTTTAATCGTCTTTTAATCTGGGGGAGTGGGAATCTCATGCTGAGCTATTTCAGGATCAATGTCGGGCGTATCATCATGGGACCATGCTAAGACATCCAAGAACTCCTTCAGTAATTCTTAGAGTTGTGTACGCCCATGCTTATCAAGGGTGGCCCCTATCCTAATCTCGCGCAGTTGGCTACTAGAACCGAGATTAATAACAATAGCCTCTTCTTCATTAACTTGAACGCAGTTATGTTGTTTATTATTAACCTTATTTAGATCAATTAAGAATTGTTCATTTGAAAAATCATCATCATCAAAAGTTCGATTAGAATCCAAGCAGTTAATGTAAGGCACGACAAGATACTCAAAATCTTCGTTTATTACATTAATAGGAAAAACAACATTGAGAACCTTATCAAAAGGGGTCTCGATTACATTTGAAGAAGGACAGACAACAGAAGAAGAAATAGGGTAAACATTGGGGTTAAGGGAGATTTCAAGAGGTAGAACTGGCACAGCATGCCAGTTGAGGAGAGGTGTATCAGCAGCTTTAATCTGATGAGATGGACCCATTGATGTAGTGCCCTAATGAACCAAGCAGAGTGCCAGCCCTAGTGTCTGTAAGTTGAAGTAATCTTCGGAGTCACTTTCCTCAGTCTCTTTGGTATCTTTGATGAGTGATTGTACGCGATGTTGGAAACTTTCATCCCATGGGTAGCTATCTTGGAAAAAGATCTTGATTCCAGGATTCATCTTCTTGTTTGTGTGGTCATACCATGGTTCTGGAAAACCATAAAAGCGGAAGTCTTCTCCTTCTTTGATGAATCATCCATTCAAGGAGTCTCCTGGGATAGTTGGGATGCAATGTAATCTTCTCTTTGATCGAGACTGGTGGATCATTATGAGCTCTTGTTCTGATGGTTGATACCCCAAGACACAAGGAGGGAAAGTTTTCTTCAGTTTGATGGGCTCAGGTATCCCTTTTTGCCTTTTCCCTAGCCCCAGTCCGGGCATGAAGTGCATATTTATGAACATTTGAATCACATTGACATTGCCATGAGGGTCATATTCTGAACAAACTCTTTCTTTGAAACCGTCCCCTGTTGGTAGTAGGAGTGGTTCAATTTAGAATCCTGATAGGAGCATATCATTTGACCCGTGCTGTATCTCAAGAATTGGACTGCTGGTGCTTGCACCCTCGATATTTTTGTCATCACCCAAAATGGTGATGACTCGTCCGTCGGTGAAGAACTTCAATTTCTGATGGAGTGAGGAAGACACACCCTTGTTATTGTGGAGCTAGGGTCGTCCGAGAAATAGGTTGAAATAAGCTGGGATATCTATAACTTGGAATTTAATTACAGGGTTTATTGGGCAACCCCTATTAAAAGTTTTATGGATCCCATCACCCCCCGGTGAGAATTATCATAGGCACGTACAGTGGCAGAGGTTGGAGTGAGGTCGCTTTCTTTCAGGCCTAAACACTTGAAGGTTCTCAGAGGGCAAACATTCAATGCGGATCCGTTATCGACAAGAGAGAATGGAACGGCCTTCCCCATAACTTCGACGGAGATATTGAGTGCATGCTTGTGATTCGGCCCAATTCTGGGGATTTCTTCTTCAGAAAATGATAGCATTCGAGTAGATGTCAAGGATCCGACCAGATTTATCGCTTCTTCTGGTGAGGTAGAGGGAGGAACTATGGGTCCAGTGAGCAATTTGATTAAAGCATTTCTGTATAGCTAGGAAGACATGAAAAGTCCCTATAGAGTGATGTTAGCTGGAGTTTTCTTCAGTTGATCGAGGATCTTGCTCTCCTAAATGGTCATCTCTGGCATAGGAAGGTTTTCAACACCCTTCCCTTTGTCATTTGCTGGTAGTGAGCTTGGAACTTGGTAATGTCTCCCTGATCTGGTCATGTGATTTCTCAAAGAAGGGAAGAACATGAATCCCTCTTCCTCATCAATCTCAGGTTATTTTGCCACTCTGTTTATTTCTCCAAGGAGTTATTCAAATGATATCATCCCACATATGTCGATTAATGGGCCATCTCTTCCCGAAGCTTGTTCTTCGCTCGAATCTTTGAATTCTTCCCCCCATACAGTGGCAACAATTCTGTCTTTCCATGAAAAGTCAATGCATTCCACAACTTCAACGGCTTCTTCATATAGGTCCTCCCATTCTGTGGGGATATGTGTGATTGAAGGGACTAAGTGCCCTTGTAACTTCAAAGTGTCAAGTAACCCGGTGATACTACAAATTCTGTTGGTTTGCCCGAATAATTTTGCCATAATCTGGAAAACATCATCTAGGTTGACTTCATCGATTGGTACCACCCACCTGTCTGAATCTCGGGCCCACTTTCGTGCTTCTAAGAATAGTGTGCTAAACCTTTGGCAATCGATGACCATCTGTGAGGGAAATTTCAGTCCGAACTCTAGGAGTTGGTTTAACACCTCTGACAATTCCATATTTCCATTTTCATAACGGGTACGGACAGTGATGCATGCTCTGCTAAGGAGTGACAGTGCCTGATCAGCGAGGCTAGTAAGGTGTAGGAGGAAATATGGGCAAATTTGAAGAGGTTTAGGAGAGTATATGGGTGTGATTTGAGTTGATGGATCGAAATCTGGGTTTTTTTCTAAGAAGAGGGCATTGGTATGATTTGTGAGTGGGTTGTGAGTAATGTTTGGCTTAGGATTGGCTAGTGGGGCGATGGTACCCTGATCAATGAGATCTTGGATTATGTTTCGGAGGTGAAAGCATTGGTCGGTGGTATGGCTGGCAGTTTGGTGAAAGGCGCAATGAGCATCGTCTTTGAAGTTTCTTAGGAATATATTTGGCAATGGACATGGATCCAAGGGTTTGATGAGGTTTCGGCTTAACAGGGTTGGTAAACTTTGGAGAGGGGAGCATGGAGCTCAGTGTATTCCCTTCGGATGGGGGCAGGGAGGTTTTCTAGTGCCCATGATGTGGTTGGTTAAGAGATGTTATTGATGGTTGAGACTGTAGCACTGTCAGGCTTGTCATACTTTCTAGGGGTGAACTGTCCGGACACCTTCTTCGGTTCGACCTCTATTTTAACAAGGCTTTCCTCGATTTCTACTCCCGCCTCTCTGAGATCTCGGAAGTGGGGATAGTATTGTCCTCCCATCGTCGCTCGGACATGGGGAAAGAAGTTCTTCTTCACTATGTTGACCTGCTCTTCCTCAGATGGCCGATAAGTCATGGTAGCTGCTTGCTCCCTCCACTGGGTTATGAAGTTACTGATTGATTCCCCTGGATTCTGTTTGAGCAGCTCTAAATCATAACGGGTGACCTTAAGCTCTTCGTTGTATTTATATTGCGATATGAATTCTCGGGTTACATCCTCCCAGCTACAGATTCTGGATTCCTCAAGGGATAAAAGCCATCGGAGGGCACTATCCTTCAAAGTTTGCTGAAATAATTGGGCCATCACTTCCTCAGAAGCCCCTAGTAGATTCATGGAACGATGATAACTGCGAAGATGAACAATCGGGGGTCCACTCCCTCCGAACTTCTCGATATCTGGCATCTTGAACTTCTCGGGTAACCTCGCTTTAGGATAAGGAGACATGTGGGTGTAGTCAATGTAATTCCCTAAGATTCTGACTTGGTCAAACTTCTTGGTGAGCATCTTGAGATCCTCTTTGACTTTATTCAGCTCCTCCTCTTTTGGATCAACGCCCATAGCCAGGTTAGCCATAGGCTGGGCAATGTTTAGCATCAGAAGTTGGGCAGGAAGTGACCCATAGATAAGAGGGGCACGCAGAGCGTGCTGATATTCTTCAGGAACCCAGATAGGCTCGGGTGGACCCATAGCACGAGGGAATAGGGCCTCAGGATCTTGAGGAATTGGAACCTAGTTTTGTTGCATCTCTCGGACCTCGGTTTGGAGGTTGTCAATCTTGGACACGAGTTGAGCTAGTCCTGTCATCAGATCCGGCTGTATGACTGGTTCTTGATCTGTATTCTCCATGGAAAGTGGATGGATTTTGGACTCGGAAGAAGTAATAGAGGAACGGATGAAACTTCGGGGTGATTTGACTGAAGACCAAAGCCAATAGGGAGCCAGGCGAAGGGCTTGCAATCGACCTGAGAAGACGTAGGATGAGATTTATTTTTGAGAAAAAAGGGAAGAAACTATTTTTCTTCTTTTTTTTTATAAGGAAAGGAGAATTTTTTTTGGATTTTTGATAAAGAAGGGACAAATGTTTTTGGATTTTTTATATTGAAGGGAGAAATGTTTTTGGAGATGGAACTCATCATGATTATTATGATTATTATGTTCTCACTTGTATTTAATTCTTCTAAATGCCATGACGGATGGGACCCGAGCCTGGAAAAGTGGGGTTTTTAATATATGCAAAGCTACGGTTTGTACTTGTAACCAGGCTCGTGGACAGGGTCCCATTTTAAAAATGCGCGAAAATTGGGCGGCAGAGTTTCGGGTTGAAACTGGCAATTTAAAGTGTGTGTCCTAGGTTTGACACCTATATGCGGGTATGCAGTTGGTTGGGTGAATCGACATGGGTTCTCCCCTTTGGCATGACTTCCACGATATACGTCTTGCTCTTATGGGCAATCGGTACGTGTGGACAAGCCATTTCATATACCTGAGTGTACGTGAATTGCCTCACCATATACCTCGTGGGGACGGTACGTGTGAGAGGAAATTCGATATACTCGGCGTACGTGAACGAATTCCCTGCATTATACCTCCTGACATGACTTCGTTCAAGCGGTACGATGCGAGGGAACCGTTCGATATACGTTGAAGGTACTTGGCCAATGGAAGGTGAGAGTCATATCTCTTAGGCTAACTACGACCTGCCGGACCAGCACCCATCACGAAGTGACCCTCCAGTTACTAGGTAAAATTTGGCCAATAACAATGCTCTTTGGTGATATCGTGTGAATCATGCATGATTCTCTTATTAGTATCTTATAATGAGAATGCCTTTCTTGATTATGCTAAATAGGGAGCAAAGTACGAGTACCCAAGGTACACCAAGTATGGATAAGTGATGCGTGCAACATCTGGATATATGTGATCCTAGGTGCATGTGGTGTGAAGTCTACATGGAAAATTTTCTACAAGTGTGTGAACATAAGCATAAGCATGGGATACACATGGAAAAGGGGGAACATGCAAATATGGGGGAAAACATAAACAAATATAGCATCCATGCAAATAGAGTCAAGACCTCAAAATCACACATATTCCCCAGCAGAGTCGCCACTGTGGCCATCCCCGATCCTCTCCGTGCGGGCGGGAGCGCGAAGGAAAGGATCCTAGGGTCCCGCGCATCCCTCTCGAGAGCGCTTCGTCCGACGTCAATTGAGATGAGGTGTAAAAATGTAGAGAGATTCAGAGTCGCCAGTCTATTTTACTCAAAACAGATAAAAGAAAAAGGGGAAGACATCCGGAAGGATGGCATCTAAAGACATACTGGTGCATACGAAACCAAAATGATTGGAGAAGGGTTCGGAGGCTAAGTTACGAAATGGGAATGTGTTAGGCACCCATTCCGCCCTTTTGGTCTCTCATGGATATTTGCTATTTTCCTTTATTTTTCCCCGTGATACGTGTGCATGTGTATATATATAGTGGAGATAAGAATCCTTGACTTGTATCATGGAAGAGATAGAGCGAGTCATCCATAGGAAGGTGTAAAAATAATATTAGAAAATAAGATTTACACGATTATCCCTACGTTGATCATTATAATGGAACGATAACGCATATGGAGTAATACATCACTAAGGGCAAGTATATAGAATATAAGAAGATTAGATTTAGAGAAAATAGGAGAATAAGAGAAAAAGTGAGAAAAGGGACTCGAGTATCGGGTTTTACCCTGAGACGCCTACGTAGCCTATAAAGGCATCAAAGTCCACATAGTTTCCATACAAAACGAGGGTGGGATCTATCCCATAAATACAAATGGGGGATCTCTTATTTGTGAGTGTGTGTGTGTGTAGAAAAAGTGTTTTAGTTGTCAGAAAAGTATGAGAATCCCTATTTGGCAATTATGAGCAAACCCACTTTTTCTTGTTTTGGCGGTTTTATTTATATGAAAATAGGAGATGTGAAATAATTCTAAATAAAAAGTATATTAGGATGTGTGAGATGAGATAGTAAAAGTGATAAGTAATACAACAAGTTATTAGTATTTTAAGAGAATTTAATAAAGAGTTTGAGAAAGTTGGACCTTATTGAAGATCTTGAGCTTGAGCTTGAATGTTGGAGAGAAGCCCTTGCACTCGGATGATGATGGAGAGTGGCTAATTCACCAAGTTTGATGAAAAGGATGATGAAAAGTGGAAGTAAAAAAGGGATTTGGAGGTTGAAATCACGCTGCCTTCGAGAGAGGTTTCTGGGATTCGTTGAGAGTGAAATGTATCAGATCTGGGTCCCTTCTACAAATGAGGTAAAGGACTACTTTTATCGGCTCAGGTGACTGCCGATTGGCATAGACCTCATCCTGCCTATCAGCACCTGCCAGTAGGTAGGGTCTGGAACCTGCCATTTGGCAGTGTGTTTTAGGCCTTTTTGGGAAATCAGATGCCGAGGGCAAACCATTGGTCAGAATCGCGCATGGGGCAGACTGTTGGAAAGGTAATTTAGATACCTTTAAAAGTCTTTGGACCGCTCCCGAGTTTGGGAGTTGACTTTAGTCAAATATGCCTCGGAAGCGTTTGTCGGTTCATTAGACGGGGAATCGTTCGGACTCAAACGGATCGTTCGTCCGCATGCTAAGTTCAAATTGCACATAGGGCGGACCGTTGCAAAGGTTAGGAGATGTACTTCGACATTCCAAAGAGTTTGACCTGGTTTGGGGAGTTGATTTTGGTCAACCAGACCCTGGAAGCCTTTGGTGACCACTTGGAGTTAAACGGATCGTTCGTCCGCATGGTAAGTCAGAATCGCGCACGGGACGGATCATTAGAAAGGGTATTCAGTTCCCTTCAAAGATTCATTTAGTCTCAGTTGATTTGAAGAGTTGACTTAGTTCAAACAGAGCTTAGGAGAGCTCGGTGGCCTCTAGGTTAAGTTTCGGACGCAAACGGATCGTTCGTCCGCATGGTAAGTCAGAATCGCGCACGGGGATGAACCGTTGGAAAGGGTATTGGGTGCCCTTAAAGGATTCATTCAGTCTCAGTTGAGATGAAGACTTTGACTTTTTGGTCAAATTGAGCTGGGGAATGCCCGATGGCTTCTAGGTCAGTACTCGGGACATGACCTGGGTTCGTAGTGATGAGGGGGAGGTACTAGGGACCTAAGGAGAGTTGGGGGTAACAGAATGGGGTGTCTACAATGAGTTATCAGTCATAAGAAAAAGGTAAGACAAATCACTTAAACAAAGAGAGAAGGGGACTATCATTTATAAAGGTCATCCAGTGGATCAAACTTCAACCTAGACTTTTCTAAATACTCTGGTGACATCAAATCTTCAAAATAAAGGAGACTTCCATCCTTACCTTTACTTATGAGGAAGTCGAATCTCTCCCTACTGACTATACTGAGGCCAGGGTCAAATCTGATGGTTATCTTTAAAGGTTTTGCCCAAAGTGTTGGGCACCTCGGCTCCTCTTCTCAACCATCAAGGCCGACATCGGTCGGGAACTCCTAATCTACAGATGCATAGAAACACCTCTTCTTCCAGCTATGATTAGAAGTCTGGCTAACATTGAGGAGCTTCTTATCAGACCTCCTATCTCCCAGGTGATAATACCCTCCCTGATTGGGTGTGGACAACACATGGTAGAAAGAATGAAAAATTTAAACTAAGGGTTCGTCCTCATACTTATTCCTCCAAAGGTAAACATAACCTCAGATGACCGTCCAAGAGTTTGGGTCTATCTGAGTAGGAGCAAGGTCGAGACTGGAGAGGATATCTCACACGGTCGGGTCAACAGGAAGACGAAACCCAACTCTAAACATTTGGTCATAAAGAGTAACTTCCACCTCTTTCCTATCATACACTCTCTCATCATCGCCTATAACTCTCAAGGTGACATTAGGCTTAATACCATAGAGGTAATCGAAGAAAAGGAGGTTGGTCTCACAAATAGATGACTAATATTGCTCAGCATGCGAATAGTCAAGTGGATCGTCGGACTCGGAGTCCTCATCCAATTCGTCCTCAGCGTCACCTTCAGCCTCTGCCTCATCACCATTGACGTCGATATTGGCGTAAGTCCTTTGGAACTCAGCATCCGACATCACAGATAAAGGAGCTGCAGCTGATGGAATATTTGTCTTTGGGGTCAGCCTAACAGGATCAGGAAAGATCTCCACAGAAGTGTCGTCTCGGCTGAAAGCCTCGGTTCGAATGGGAGATGAGGCCCGAGACGTGTTGCCAGCCTCCCTATGGTGAGTAGGATAATAATGCATGTCTTCCTCAATGGAGTCCCTATTATCGGCTTGGGTGGATAACGATCCGACCATTTCTTCTGGATTGGGAAGAATTACTTTAAGAGGAACACGAAAAAGGGGTCACCTCCAAACAGGGTCATCTTGACGCCTCGCCTCGCATCGACCTCAGCCTCGTCCTCTAGTCTGCATATATCTTGGAAGTACCTCTCCATTAAGGTTGGGTATTGAAAATCTAAATTATATAGGGTCCTCAACATTCAGAGGACGAGGCAACACTTGAGCAAATAAAGATGGGAAGCCGCAAATAATTCTAGTATTGACCAAGCTTGACTTAAAGATCAAAAGGGGAAACTCAATCATTTTTCCAACTAAGAACAATTTACAGTAGGGGGTATACAAAACACCACCAGAGAAGTTTTAAGAGCCTAATGGAAATATAAATGGTTCAACCAACAACTGAAAGAAAACGCTACACAAAGGCTAAACATTCCTACAACCACCACACAAAGCTCAAATGTGAGCCCCAAATAGCTAGGAAGAGCTGCCGGAGTGGGGTTTGAGTTGGCCAAAAAATGTAAAAGTGAATCAAAAAACTTTAAAAGCTTGAATAACAATGGTGGAAGAAGGTTACCTAAGAATAAATGGTAATGGAGGAGCAGAAACAACCTTGAGACAATGCCTGAGAACGTAAGTGCAAAAAGTTAATGGCTCTGGTTCAAGAAGCGTGATGAAGGGGAAAGTTTAGTAAGAAGAAATTATTTGAAATACAACTCTTATTTAAGTTCAAGCAATGATTTGTGCCCACTTCACAAAAGAGTTCACAATTTCCCAAAAGCCTCATCATAATATGCACAGAACCCTAGGCATCTAAGTCGTCATTCACACCTCGATTTAACACAACCCTATGGGAAGTGTAACAGATGTTAACTCAAAAGACCAATTCATTTAATATTCAACATGTGTCCCCTCAACAGTCACCAGCAAAGAAGTTTGACAACATGGCATCATTACACCTCAGCCTCATCCATACGTCAGAGACCAAGGGCTAGGGGTGATTGATATGCCAAATATCACCTCGTCCAGGACCATGAACCTCGGCCTCAGTCGACCCTTACCAGATGACTAAGAAAGAGAAGTCGTCACTCGGCCTGGATAAGATGACTCAGCCTCGTCCCTCGTTAGTCACCTAGAATGAGGGTTTTGTATTATTTTTGAGGGATTGAGTGTCCTCGGACTCGGTTGACTCAACGCCGATGAGTCGAAGGCGAGACTAGCGGACGAGACCAGTTGATGAGACAAATACCTTTTTATGAGGGTTAGGGTCCCACATATTCACCCTCAACCATCAAGGTTTCTCGGAGTCCTCGGACTAGACCATACACCTGATGGCGACAGCTGGCAGAGCGCGTAAGAGACGCATGAAGCAGTGCGCGTGGGATACAGGTCCTACGTGGATGAAATTGGTGCAAACGAATTATTCCCCCACGTGAGGGAATATTTCATCATCGTCTACATGTGACAGTGACATATGGCATAGCCTCAGGGGCTAGGAACATTCCATATTTTCTTGGGAGTACATTACACCCCCAAGTCCTATATACACTCTTCTCCATGAGAAGGGAGCTCATGATTCACAACCCTTAGCAAGAACTCTGTCAAAATATACAAAAGAGAAAGAAAAGCTTGAGCGTTGTATTTATAGGCCATTAGTGCCATACTTGAAAATCTGTTACTAAAGCCGTTTAATATAAAATTAAACTATTTAAGTAACTCCGAACAGTTTTTTGACGAAACTCTTTTCTTTAAAATCAAAACTAATTAATCACAAGATGTGTTTAAAAATTATGTACGAGGTCTGTTCAAGATTTTTAACAGGTTTAATAAATCAGTTTAAAAAACTTTAAACACAGCACAACCAAGAACTAGATGAGGAGATGTAGAAAGATTAAGAACAAGATTTTTTTATGTGGTAAAACCTCACCCAACTGAGGAAACATCCACGACTCCCTCTACGGAGTAAACCAAAAATTCGACTAAAATAAATTTTAACAGTTACAAACTATATAACAAACATGCATACAACTCAGACCTATATAAGTTTAGGAATGTACCCTGTGGTGTCCTTATAACTTCTTTGTAGTTCTGATTGTTGATGTTGTTCTCCCAGTTTGCTAACTTCCAATTTGTTCAAGTCCTTTACGTCGACTCTTGTTCTTGAGATCTTATTACCAACACTTTGAGTGTGGTAAGGTGATAGTGTTTGTGGAGTTGCTTTCTAACACATGCATGCATGGACACACACTTATTTCATACAACCTGTCCTAACAAATTACATATAAGAACTGTATGCTGTGATTTTCTATTTCTCTCTTCTCACAAAACTTAACCTTATTTAACCTTTATAATAATACCAAAATCCACGGCTATCTTGCTCAGAAGACGTATCAAGATCTTAATCAATCTCAGTTTTTGAAAATATTTTTGAGATTGAAAATCACCAAGTGCGATTCCAAACTAGGTCAAAGATCTTGTTTCAAAAGAACTAGAAACAGAAAAGTATTTTGTTGATTTTGGAGTTGAAAACATTTACAGAATCAAATCAACAAATATTTTCTCAAGATGAGAAACTAAAATGTAGATCTATGTGTAATATAGCATGAAACGTTTTAGATCTAAGGTTTTTATAAAAGAAAAACACATATCCAAAAATATGTTTAAGTTGATAACAAGATCCGGGAATGAAGAGGTTATGGAAACAAAACTAACAAACCAATCACTCAAAATCTCTCAAACACTCAAGGATATGTTTGGTATATACAGGTTTTGAAAGAGGTTAAGGTTTGAAAATAGTTTTGGATGAACTAGGGTTAGGGTTTCCTAACTCTATTTTCTCTCTCTTCTCTCTCGAATGAACAAAGTGGCAAAAGTTTCAGATGGCTGAGGGTAGGGGTCCTTTTATAAGAGGTTGAGAAGATTCGAGAACACAGACCAAGATCAAGGGCTAGGATCTGGTCTTGTATGATTGACTTTGATCCAATGGTTTAAACAGAGGCGGTGGTAATAACACTCCTGATTGGCTCAAAAAAGTTTAACATGGATTATGTAGGAGCGCATGGATATCGTTGATAAAAACGATCTAAGGGCTTCGAAAAAACACAAATGCAACTAATAAGGATGCAACAGATGTTGGGCAAAAAAGGGTTGACAAACGCGCGTCTAAACATAATTACAAACGCACCCTGAAATCTTTGCCGCTTTCGGATTCTACCCAAGTAAACATTCAGCCAATATAACCACCAATACATAATGGCAGATTGACCCCAAAACTTTTAAAAACAAATTTTAATTAATAAAAACCTTATCTTAAAAGTTTATAAATTCCCAAAAAAAATATTAAGGAATAATTTTAGGGATTTAAACACATTCAACATATATACACACAATTATATGCAATATGAAATGTATGAATGCAATTCTACTGTGTGTGAGTGTTGGTAAAATTATCTAGATCAATCAAGCAAGAGGAATGAAATAGCAAACCAAACTCTGAGGTTCTTTGGTTTCTAGGATAGACACAATTTTGTCACAATTTTCAAACTAGATGAACACTTATACAATACAGACTCAAGTGAATCAAGAGTATAAGGTGCTTCAATCTCCCCCTTTGGAAATATGAGACAAAATCTCCCTTGAGTCATCTAGAACTCGTAGGGCAACAAGAATAAGGAAACCTATTGGAAAAAAAATTATATCTACCCATTTTCTAGAAAGAAAAAGTACACAACTCAACTATTTACAATTGAATACCCTATTACAACTGTTGAGAATAACTGTAAAGAATCCTGCAATGAATCACTAAGATCAAGCTGTTTAGCATACGTAAAACGATTCATTAGACTCAAATTTCTCCCCCATTTTGTCTCAAATAGACAAAGGGAAAAAATATAGAGATCAAAGAGATTAATCAGCACACACCATACCTATAGATTTATGCAAAGAAATAAATCGATTGTAATCTAAAGGTTTGGTAAACATATCTGCGAGTTGCAAATCAGTAGGAAGATAGTTAATTTCTAATTCCTTAATTTGAACCAATTCGCGTATAAAGTGATGTCTTATTTTTACGTGTTTTGTTCGCGAGTGTTAAACAGGATTTTTAGAGATATTAATCGCGCTTTGATTATCACAATAGAGATGAAATTGGTTTACTTGAATACCATAATCACTTAGCATTTGTTTAAGCCAAAGTAATTGAGCACAGCAACTTCCAGTGGCTATGTATTCAGATTCAGCTGTTGAGAGTGATGTGCAGTTTTGTTTCTTACTACTCCATCCTACCAAATTATTACCTATATAATAACATGCTCTTGATGTGCTTTTACTATCATCAGTACACCCAACCCAGTCAGCATCCGTGTATCCAATTATAGTGCTTGGTGTATCACTAGTGTACCAAAGTAGGTTTAGAGTGCCTTTTACATATTTAATGATTCTCTTAACAGAATATAGATGTCTCTCTTTAGGATTATTTTGATAACGAGCACATATACACACAGCATACATTATATCAGGATGCGAGGCAGTAAGGTATAGCAAGGTTCCTCTCATACTACGATATAGAGTTGGATCTATAGATTTTCCAATTTCGTCTTTAGATAGTTTTACCGTAGTACTCATGGGAGTTTTAGCATCTTTAGCACTCTCAAGGCCAAATTTTTTTACAATCTCTAAAGCGTACTTAGACTGCGAGATAAATAATCCTTCTGAATTTTGTTTGACTTGAAGACCTAAGAAAAATTTCAACTCCCCCATAAGAGACATTTGAAACTCTTTATGCATAATCTCAAAGAAGGATTTTACTTCTAAGGGAGAAGTTGATCCAAAGATAATATCGTCAACATACACTTGAGCAATAATGATGTGTTTTCCAAAATGTTTGACAAATAGGGTTTGATCATTTTCACCTCTTTTAAAACCTTTATCTAAAAGGAAGCTGGAAAGACGCTCATACCAGGCTCTAGGCGCTTGTTTAAGGCCATACAAAGCCTTTTTAAGACGAAATACATGATTTGGATATTGAGGGTCAATGAACCCTTTTGGTTGTTCTACATAGGTT
Source organism: Sambucus nigra (assembly GCA_949130495.1). Lineage (NCBI taxonomy): Eukaryota > Viridiplantae > Streptophyta > Magnoliopsida > Dipsacales > Adoxaceae > Sambucus > Sambucus nigra. The sequence continues at coordinate 372,892,728 of OX422216.1, forward strand.
TCTTCAGTCAATATTCCATTAAGGAATGAAGATTTGACATCCATTTGGTAGAGTGTAAAATGCAAGTGGCAAGCTATGGCAAAGAGAAGGCGAACAAATTCTAAACGAGTAACAGGAGCAAATGTTTCGTTAAAATCTATTCCTTCAATTTGAGAATATCTTTGAGCAACTAATCTAGCTTTGTTTCTAATAATTATCCCATTTTCATCAGAATTATTTTTAAAAATCCAATGTGTGCCAATAACCTTTTTGTGATTAGGCCTAGGTACAAGATACCAAGTATTATGAATGTCAAATTGAAGAAGTTCTTCCTGCATAGCAGAAATCCAGTGAGAGTCATTCAATGCCTCATTTACATTCTTTGGTTCCGCTAGGGAAATAAAACATACATAATTTCTTAATTGAGATCTTGTACTCACAGGCTCACTAGGATTACCAACAACGTTATTCATGGGATGGTCTTTAGAAACCCAGTTAGGTACTTCAGGTATCTCAATTGGTAATGAGTCATCTATTTCTGGAGAGTTATTTTCTAAAACATTTGTAGGCTCTTCCTCAATAGTTGATTCACCAGTCTTACTCTCTACAGTAGTGTCACTTATAATTACATTTATGGATTCCATCAAGGTTTTAGTGCAAAGATTATAAACATGGTAGGCCCTACTATTAGGTGAGTAACCTAGAAAAATAGCTTTATCTCCCCGGCTCTCAAATTTAGACAAGTGTTCTTATCTTTGCATACATAACAAGTACTACCAAAGGTTCTAAGGTACTTAAGATTGGGATTTTTCTTATACCAAAGTTCCTAAGGGGTTTATTTGGAATTGTTTCTAAGATACACCCTATTGATAATGTGACACGCAGTACGAATAGATTCTACCCAAAAATATTTAGGCAAATTCTTGGCATGTAGCATAACACGTGCCATCTCTTGAAGAGTACTATTCTTTCTCTCGGAGATACCATTTTGTTGAGGAGTCTTAGGAGCACTAAACTCATGTTTGTAACCATTATAGTCACAGTATTCTATTATACCAGTGTCTTTGATTTCTCCACCTCTATCACTACGAAGTCTATTTACTTGAGTGTCCTTCTCATTTTCAATCTGAAGAAGTATTTTTTAAAAAGTTTAAAAAGTGTCAGACTTTTGTTTTAAGAAGGCTACCCATGTAAATCTAGTGAAGTCATCAACCATAACAAGAATGTAACTGTGTCCACATAGACTAACAGTTTGAGAGGGACCCATTATGTCCATATGGATGAGCCCTAAAGGGTTAGAGGTAAGGATATCTTTGACTTTCTTATGAGGTGCTTTAACAGTTTTTCCTTCCTGACAAGAACGACAGACAATATTAGAAATGGATTTGATTTTTGGAACTCCTCTAACAATTTCTTGAGAAGTCAATCTACTAAGATTATCGTAATTTATGTGACCCATCCTGTTATGCCATATCTCGTTGTCATCCATTCTGGCAACATTATAGATTTCAGAATTATTCATGACAGTATAACAATTATCAGGAGTCCTGAAACCTGTAATTATGCATTCACCTTTTTCATTTAAAATTTTGCAATTGTTCTTTAAAAAGGTAACAGTATAATCTGAGTCACAAAATTGATAGATACTAAGTAGATTGGCCTTAAGACCTTTAACTAGAAGAACATTTTCAAAAACAGGAAGTCCTTCTTCTTGGAGAGTTCCTTTACCTATGATCTGAGATGATACTCCATCACCAAAAATAACTTTTACTCCAGCAAAGTTGGTTTTGTTTAAGAGTTTTGTATCATCCCCAATCATGTGTTAAGAACATCCAGAGTCTAAATACCAACCAGACAATGTGTGTTCAGCTTTTAAAGCAATAATAACAATGTTACACTTCATCTGGGGTAATAGATCATCTTTTCTAACCCAAATTGCTCTTGTTTTCATTTGGCATTTATTTGCTCTCAATTGATAAAATTTGCGAGTATTCGATTTTTGTTGAAAAATATTTTGCGCATGATTTTCAATTTGATGAAACACATGAGCATTTGGTTAGGAAAGTGTTAAGGAATCCTTCTAGGGAATGTTCTTTTAGGTTTGGTCTTTCTCTTCCTATAATTAGAGTTTTTGTCTGGTTGTCTAGGAAGTACATAATTGTTGTGTCTTCTCCTAAAAAAGTTAAAGTTTTGATAAATAGGAGGATTACACACAGATTTAACTAGTCTTCTATCATAGAAACCATCAAAACAATGGTCGTATATATCGCAGTAGGAGCAATAAAGGTTGCTCAAGGTAGGAGTCTCTTTAGGAAAATCTCTAAACATTGGCTTTAAGGAATTTTGAGGTTGAACCCTATTCCTAGATAGAACAGTTTTGAATGTAGATTCATTATTCCTAATTAAGGGGCAATAATATTTAGCCTTTGGTGAACTTTCATGTTTAGAGAAACTTGATTCCCCAATGTCAAAATTTTGATGTTTTGAGTCAAACTCAGTTTTTAGATAATGAAAGTCTGGGCAGGTTTCAATAGGTCTTTTACCTCCTGACACAAACTTGATAGGTTCAAAATATTTTGTTTGTGTCTTCAAATTGGGGCAAAACCCTATTCCAGTTCGATCATCAGAATTGGTTTTTGATTCAGCAACAAATCCATCAAAACAGTTTGAGTTATTTTCAAATTTTGTAATTTTTTTGAAAACAGTTGTTGTCTTTTCTTTAGTTTGTTCCAATTCAAACAATGTCCCTTCGTATTTTTTCTCCAGGGTTTCATTTGTTTCAGTCAAATTTCTCAGTTTTTGATCAAACATTTTGATTTCACTTTCATGAGTTAGACACTGGGTAGTATACTCTTCAGCATTAAGTTTGACCATCAGGCTTAGATATTCTAACTTCTTGGTGAGATCTTTCACAATCTTCTCCAGTCTAGTGCTTTTCTTGAGAGTGTTTGCATAAAGTGTGTGAATATCTGGGAGATCTTTATTGTCCGAATCACTAAGTGTAGTGTGTGAAGTGACCCCTAAGGCTTCATTTCTTTGACTCACACACCCATTGACATCGTCATTATCGCTTTCCCTTTGACTCACACACCCCGAGGTAGAAATAGCAATGTTCTCAGTAATTAAAGCATCTAAACCAGTAACAGCATGATTCGCAACAACAGAAGTAGAATTACTAGATTCATCCTCACTAAAAAAACACAGGGATATCATCATTATAGATAATCTTGGCAAAGAAAGACATGCAAGGATCAAAAACATTAGATGACTCAGGTTTCTCATTTTCAGAGTCGCTTAAATCATCCCATGTCTTGCAAATGTTGGCTCTAGCGTGTGTATTTTGAGTGTTCAAGTTAACTCTACAATCTTGTGCAATGTGTCCTAGTTTTCCACGTCTAACGCATTCAGTTTTCTTAAGGTCTCTGTTAGGTCTAGTGTGAGAGTCCTTGTGATGTTTGTCTTGAATTTTCTCATGAGGTTTATGATTAGAGTGAGTTGGAAAATTGGACTTGCCTTGTTTGTTTGCCATGTTGTTTCTAAACTTAATAATTTTCTTAAACTATTTTGACACTAAGGCAATCTAATTGTCCAAACTCTCTATATTGCATTCCTCATTAGAGTCATCATTGGGAATGTTAAACTCAGGTTTAATCAACTTAGAAGAAAAGCTTAGATTGGAACTAGTCTGTTTCCTATGGAACAGGGTCAATTGTTTCTTAAATTCTAATTCCATTTCCACAGTTCTTAATTTACTACTGAGTAATTCAGGAGTGAGATTTATGTCACACATTTCCTCAATAGCATATCTTTTGTTGTCAAATTTCTATGGTAATGATCTCAGAATTTTAGATACAATTTCATGTATGTCATATGTTATCCCATTAGCATGCAGTTTTGTCACAATATTAGTTAAGTTCATATAGAAGTCATTAAATGACTCAGATTCAAACATAATTAACGAGTTATAATTTTGAATGAGCAATTGCGTTTTAGTAGCCTTAACTCTAGTGTCACCTTCATGAGCAGTAACCAAAGTGTCCCAAGCTTCCTTAGAAGTGGTACAAGATGAGATTCTTTTGAACTCATGTTCATTTATGGACATAAATATGGCATTTTTTCCTTTGTTATTGTTGCGAGAAACTTGCTTCTCTTCTTGTGTGAACTCACTTAATACTTTCTTAACCCTCTCATTACTTCCTTCATTGGCTAGTTTAGTAGGGAAAATGTATCCATTTTCAACAATGTCCCATACATCATCTCCCAAAGTTCCTTGAATGAAAGCAATCATCCTTACTTTCCAGTAAGCAAAATTGGTTCCATCAAAGATAGGAGGTCTGGTCAAGTTACCAAATCTTTCATTTTTCTCGTCCATGTTTGATTTTCAGAAAACAATTTCAGAAACACAGGATCTCTTTAAAAGGATTTTACAAAGCTCTGATACCAATCGAAAATCTGTTACTAAAGCCGTTTAATATAAAATTAAACTATTTAAGTAACTCCGAACAGTTTTTTGAAGAAACTCTTTTCTTCAAAATTAAAACTAATTAATCACAAGATGTGTTTAAAAATTATGTATGAGATTTGTTCAAGATTTTTAACAGGTTTAATAAATCAGTTTAAAAAACTTTAAACACGGCACAACCAAGAATTAGATGAGGAGATGTAGAAAGATTAAGAATAGGAATTTTTTATGTGGTAAACCCTCACCCAACTGAGGAAACATCCACGACTCCCTCTACGGAGTAAACCAAAAATTCCACTAAAATAAATTTTAACAGTTACAAACTATATAACAAACATGCACACAACTCAGACCTATATAAGTTTAGGAATGTGCCCACTGGTGTCCTTAAAACTTATCTGCAGTTCTCATTGTTCATGTTGTTCTTCCAGTGTGCTAACTTCCAATTTGTTCAAGTCCTTTACGTCGACTCTTGTTCTTGAGATCTTATTACCAACACTTTTAGTGTGGTAGGGTGATAGTGTTTGTGGAGGTGCTTTCTAACACATGAATTCACGCACACACACATATTTCATACAACCTGTCCTAACAAATTACATATAAGAACTATATGCTGTAATTTTCTATTTCTCTTCTCACAAAACTTAACCTTATTTGACCTTTACAATAATCCCAAAATCCACGGCTATCTTGCTCAGAAGACGTATCAAGATCTTAATCAATCTCAGTTTTTGAAAATATTTTTGAGATTGAAAATCACCAAGTGCGATTCCAAACTAGGTCAAATGTCTTGTTTCAAGAGAACTAGAAACAGAAAAGTATTTTGTTGATTTTGTAGTTGAAAACATTTACAGAACCAAATCAACAAATATTTTCTCAAGATGAGAAACTAAAATGTAGATCTATGTGTAATATAACATGAAACGTTTTAGATCTAAGGTTTCTATAAAAGAAGAAACACAGATCCAAAAATATGATTAAGTTGATAACAAGATCTGGGAACGAAGAGGTTACAGCAACAAAACTAACAAATCAATCACTCAAAATCTCTCAAACACTCAAGGTTGTGTTTGGTATATAAAGGTTTTGAAAGAGGTTAAGGTTTGAAAATAGTTTTGGACGAATTAGGGTTAGGGTTTCCTAACTCTAGTTTCTCTCTCTTCTCTCTTGAATGAACAAAGTAGCAAAAGTCTCAGATGGCTGAGGGTAGGGGTCCTTTTATAAGAGGCTGAGAAGATTCGAGAACACAGACCAAGATCAAGGGCTAGGATCTGGTCTTTTATGATTGACTTTGATCCAATGGTTTAAACAGAGGCGGTGGTAATAACACTCCTGATTGGCTCAAAAAAGGTTCACATGGATTATGTAGGAGCGCATGGAGATCGTTGATGAAAATGATCCAAGGGCTATTAACCAATGCTCGTTTACTCTCTTCGAAGAAACACAAATGCAACCAATAAGGATGCAACAGATGTTGGGCAAAAAAGGGTTGACAAACGCGCGTCTAAACATAATTACAAATGCACCCTGAAGTCTTTGCCGCTTTCGGATTATACCCAAGCAAACATTCAGCCAATATAACCACGAATACATAATTGTAGATTGACCCCAAAACTTTTTAAAACAAATTTTAATTAATAAAAACCTTATTTTAAAAGTTTATACATTCCCAAAAAAAATATTAAGAAACAATTTTAGGGATTTCAACACACTCAACATATATACACACAATTATATGCAATATGAAATGTATGAATGTCGTTCTACTATGTGTGAGTGTTGGTAAAATTATCTAGATCAATCAAGCAAGAGGAATGAAATAGCAAACCAAACTCTGAGGTTCTTTGGTTTCTAGGATGGACACAATTTTGTCACAATTTCCAAACTAGATGAACACTTATACAATACAGACTCAAATGAGTCAAGAGTATAAGGTGCTTCAATACTTATAGTGAAAACCACCACTCACACTGCACAGTGGATGCAGGCTCTAGCCGAACCACTTATATTCGGTATCATCTTCTTTTTTGCCTCATATCCTTTTGTCTATACATTTATATCTTCTGTTAACCATTGTTGTCTGGTTTGAGCTTACATACATCTTGACCTAGTGATACCATTTCTGGTATCATCAACATATATCATATAAGCTCATGCAAGGATATACTCAAAAGGCTCCACAAACTATTTTTGATTTTTCAAATCTTTTTCAAGAGAAATTTTTTTACATAAACAACACACCATGAATTAACACAAAGATAACCAAATCGAGGAAACAAAACGAAATGGTTTAAATAAATTCGATAGGAAAATTAACTCAAATAATCATAATATATATGGACGATGAATTTTGAATACTCCTAACGAATGAACTCAAAATTATCCTTAGGTGTAAAGATGTTGAATTCAAATGACATCTCTGTAACACCCCACGTAATTCAGGCGTCGGCCCCCACCAAAACTAAGTCGGGCGTCACTAAATTAATATCATTCTTAACATGTGACTAATATGAGACATACAAAATTCATTCCACAAGATGATAATGAAATAAATCCCAATAAATAATAGTCATCAATGCAACATAAAATCCACCACCATGCTAATATCCAATAATATTCAACTCGAAATAAATATAATCTCCAATAAACTGAATCCATAATGAAATATCTGAACAAAAACCGTAACAACCTAGGACAAAATGGTCCTCTAATTCCATAAACTATGTCTCAATATAAATGCGAAGGAACGAAAACTAAACTAAACTACTGAGCATAAAATAAATAAGCTCCAGCTGCACCTCTAAATATATGTCCAAATACTCGTCTGCAGCTCCTCCAGCACTAATACCTGAAAATATTAGTCAACGCACAGGGTCAGAGCCTCGAGCATGAATACCGGATACTCCCTCCAATTAGGGTCCGTGAACCCAGAAAATAGCAATATTCAACATGCAAAGTTATGAAACACTCCCAAAAATGTCTACTTTTATCAACTACATAATTTTCATGCGTGTGTACACATCCCGTTTTCAATTAAAATAATCCCCCAAAATTCTACATGCAATCATATACCCATAATAACCTAAAACCCACTAATCTCTCCTACACACCCAAGGGTTTCGAAACTTATTCCATATTAAAAATTTTCATTAAAACAGTACCAAATTAAATTATCACTTTTTTTAATTAAGGTTGTTGGTTTATTTTAAGGAAAGCGTGTAATTAAGGGTTTAGGCAACACTTAAAGTGCATAATACTAAAGGAAGAGAATAGAGTATCTATTCTTGGAAATCATCGGATGAAAATTTTGAATAATGGGTTGCATTCGTCTCGCAAAAATAAGCAAGTTTCGTTCTTGGGTCTTCTAGAAAATATGAAGTTTATACCTCCCAAAATATGATTGAAGTTTTGTTTAATGGAGGTTTGGAGTTGAGATATAAGGGTCTAAGTATTCTGCTTTATATAGGGAAAAGAGGGTTTAGGGAAAATAAAGGTTTGTGACCTTTTAAAAATTAGGTCAAAGACTCTATTTAAGGTAAAGATAAAATAGTCCAAATGAGTGCCAACACTCAAAACTGTGAACAAAATATGAATACAAAATTTATTTTGACCGACCCATTAAACCCATGTGGCCCAAAAGGTTTGGAGACAACCTACTCTCAAACAACAACGTGCGTCCCAAGAAGACACTTGCATGACATCATTAATCATTAAGCGAAAAAAAGAATAATGACCTAATAAATAATAATAAAAAAAAGAAGAAGAAAACTCAGCTCCCAATAGCTTGGAAGCCAAGCACGAACGTCAAGAAGAAAATAAGGGGCAGCGCCTCTCTCCCTCTCACCTCAAGTGGGTTCCAAAAAAAATTGATTAATGATACTATAATAGAAAACCAACCAAGAGATAATTAATTAGTTAAAAAAGAAGTTAACCCCCCCCCCCCCCCCCCCTTTAAGGAGTCATCCACTAACAGTTAAGGGCTTCAGGCTTAATGCCTCATTTTCTCTCTTTCATACCAAGTGGGTTTTAAAAAAATAATAAATATCAATAATAATAAATAATAATATAATATTTTACTATTTGAAAAGAGGTTATCTTTTGATCATGCCAAAAAAATCAAATGTTTGAATTTACCAATTTATAAAATTCAGAATTTATTAATGTTTATTCAATTATAAAAATTTCCAAATCCCCATTAAAATATTTTATAATTAATCAAAACACCCTTTTTAATTAATTATTCCACCTTTTTTATAATACCTTTTCAACTTTTAATTTAAAACGCGTTATTTAAGGTTCGAAAAATTACAGGGTCTTACAATCAACTCAATCTAATCAACAAATCAAAGTCTAAAATGATTTTCACACCAATAATGTCTAAAATTGTGTAGTACTTTTTCAAGACTTTGTTAGGACATGAAAACCCGTTGATTACCAACCAAACTCCCTCATAAATAATAATTCTTTTTTTATTTTTCCATTGAGGTGTTAATATCTATTAAAGATATTTCCTATTGGCCCATTTTGGCATATTTCTTGTTGTTGCCTTAATTTTTTCTTGGGCTCTTTTTAAATGGTAACTTTCAGGATAAGTTCACATGCCTCTCACAGCCCTTTCATTGTCTCGTTTTATTGTATTTGATTCATTTTAAAGACATGATTGAGATGAAAACACTTTGACCAACATGTGATAGACAAGTGCAATAATTAAACAAATGCGTGGACGTATGCATTAAAGGAAATCATGAGTCAGACACGTAGAAAGTAATCACAAATCTCATCTTAATAACTCCAAACATTATAAAGCATATGGATTAAAATATGTTTCATCTCAAAAACAATCAAAAAGTCACATGGATAATGGAATGATATTATGACATGGTCATCCTAAATGTCCATCCATAAACGATGTAAAAAGAAATAAAAAAATCTTTTTGTGTTTTTAAAAAAAATTATCAAACATAAAATTGTGGTGACAATTATTATGTAACACAAATAGATAAGAGAAGCGCTATCACCAAGCAAGAATAAGGAATGTAAAATGCCAATTACACAACAAATGATGTACGTGGTTCAGCAAAAAGGTGCCTACGTCCACGGTGGTGCAGTCAGTATTATTTCTATATACTTCGGGGAGTGATTACAGAGAATATGATGTGTCCTTTGCCCCAGACCTAGGGTTTATTATATACATGTTCATTTTAGTGAGTGGGGGTGTTGGACTCCCCCATATTTTCCATCTCTTCCTAGAACCTCTCTTAATGGGAACATGGGAGGAGACTAAACCATAATCGGTTAAGATATGGAGGGTCTGGACTTTGGGCCACCTCAATTGGGCTACTCGTCCAGGCCCATCATTCTAATTTCGGGTACCCACAATTGCCCCTAAGTGTGTTGGGCCATGCTTTGGGCTCAATAAATTTAACTGATTTGTCATAATGGCTCCTTTGTACACCGTGCAACTCTTCCCAAAGTATGAGGACTGATTCTGGCGGCACTCGCTTCGTGGTCTGTGCAATATGATTATTAACACTTAAAGGTTTTATTCAGAGCATTCGTCGTTTCAAGCTTTCCAGTACCCTTCCATTTTCTCCGAGTTCTAGCGATTTGTGTTCTCTCCATCCAGTCTTCAATTTCATCGCTTTCGATCTTCCTCGTCGTTTGGGTTTGTGATTCTCCATCATTCAAGTCGAACTTTCATCTTGTAAGTTCCATGTGCCCTCTCTTTGTATTTTCTCTTTGAATTTGTAGTTTTTTAGGGTTTTCCAATGGAAAATATTGGTAATAGGTCGATCCCTAAGTTTATGAAGTTTTACAATATTCCTGAGTGGGTAGAGATTGAGTGCGCCTCTCCCCCTAGAAACGTTAGAGAGATAGAGGGCGCCCATTGGATCCATGTCTTGTTTCTTTCCCAAGGGGGACTCACTTTTCCTCCCAACAATCTGTTCTTGCACTTCTTTGGTTATTTCAATATTGTTTATGCATAGTGTTCGCCCAATGTGTGGAAGATAATCAATGGTGTTCATAGAATAAATCAGTTATATGGTACCAAGTTAGGGCTCGCCGAGGTCTATTTTTGCTATTCTTTTTCTCGAACTAGTTCTGGTGTTCTCTATCTCAAAGCCAGGAGTCCTGACAGGGTATTGGTAGTAAACCTGCCTGATTCCCATAAGGACTATTGGCAAGAGGGCTTCCTTGCTAGAAATTGGGAATTTTCTCCCCTGTCTGAGGGGTCGAGGTTTGATAGGTTCTCGGTTCCCTTTTATGGGGAGGAATACATAGGTAAACTTTGCTCTGTCCCTTTAATTTCTTTTCTGATTTGTGATATTTTTTACTTTTCCTATTTTTTCTTCAGCGAGGTCGAAGAACTTGGAACCTGCTCTCAGCGAGGTTCGTCTTTCTGAACTGGTCAAGGCCTGGAATATCAGGGAGCCTTTAGCCGACGACGAGCATCCCCGGTCTGCTGCTTTCTTGCTCGAATACAAAAACATTGGTTCTAGCTTTATAGCGAGGCCGATAGATAGCATTCCCGAGTTTGATACCTCTGAAGAGACTGCTATTGATCATATCCAGTTGGACGAGGAGGAGAGAAGTTCTGAGAGTGACATTGTAGGCAGTGATAAAGGCAATTTTGGTGAGGAGAGCTTTAGTGGTGATAGTTATTCTGAATCAGAAGAGGCTTCTGAAGCCCGAGGATCTTCGAGCAAGTCCAGCAGTTCAAGTGAGGAGATGGTTCCTCCAAGGAAAATTTTAATTCGGGACGATGATGATGATGATCATGTGCTCCTCACTCAGAGGTCGAAGAAGCATAAGTCCAGCTCTCGGTCTTCTACTCAGGAGCAGGAGAGGAAGAACAGTTGAGAGAGAGAGAGAGAGAGAGAGAGAGAGAGAAGGAAGAGGAGAGAAAGAAGACGGAGGAGAAGAAGAGGATGAAGGAGAAGAAGAGAATAGAGAAAGAGAAAGAGGAGGAGAGGAGAAATATGGAATCGAGGACGAAGGCAGGGCAGGCCTTGGTTCATATGTCTGCATTGCCCGAGGGGGCCTCAGTTGCTATTTATCCTCAATTGGCCCCTACGCTGCTCGAGAGGGCAGTTCTTCTTGCAGATCGCCAAAGGGCATTGCGGTCTGATCAATTGGCCCTACAAGCTAGTTAGAGGCTAGCTTTGGTGATATCTTTTCCTTTTTCTAATGTCTTAATAAATTTTATCATTTCCTTCTTTTGATGTCTTCTTCTTCTTCTTGCTGTTTGTGACTGACTTCATCGTGCTCTATCGTTCTCGCGATGAGCTGGTAAAGAGAAATGGCGAGCTGGAGCAGCAAAATGCTGCCTTGAGGTTGAGGGGTACAGAGCTCGAGGATGGTTTCAAGGTCGTTGATGCTGCTCGGATATCATCCAATCTGGCTCTTGCTAATGCCAATCGGGAGAGGGATACAGTAATTAAAGAATTGAACGAGCGGAAACAAGCCTATGACCTGGTTTGCTCAAGCAAGCTGGCTGCCATGGAGGAGAACAGAGTGCTATCTGAGGAGCTGAAGAAGGAGTCTGAGGCAGTCACTGCCAGGGAAGACTCGTATAATTCTGATTGGGTTACCACATACGAGGATGTCGAGGTTCAGATAGGCTACATTAGCCGTCTGAATTTCAAGAAGGGCTGGAATAAACCTGAGTGGATGTTGCATTGATGATGCTGAAATTAGCACCACCAGATAAGGTGTTTTCAAGCCCAATCTAAGAACAACAATGGCAGCATAGTTATGTAAAAGGTAAGAGAATGAGATGAGGAGAAGAGGAGAGAGCACCAGGGTATGAGTCGTTCAGCCTAAATTAGCCTACGTCCACTGTATGTGTGTGAATAACCTCACTGCAATAAGACACTAATGGCCATGGATACAATCTCTCAAACTTTCTCTCTCTACTGTGTATCTAGACAGAGTTTTAGCTAGGGTTTAATATCAGGATCCTTTTGCAAGGTAGAGGACGACCTCTATATATAGTACCTAGGGGGTGTAATGTACCCCCTATGCATGCAATGAGCATGTGTGTGGTTACCTCACCAGTGTGGGAGTGCCACCTGTCACTGTCACATGTAAGGAATGATGATGAAATATTCTCCCCACGTGTGGAGAATAATCTTATTACAACTGATTTGTGCCCATGTGTACTTATCCAAATGTCAACAGATGCTCGACCGCCATATTGGTGCATGTCCTCGGCCTGGTAGAGGCCGAGCTGTAAAGACTTGATATTCGTTCAATCCGAGATGTGCCATAGGGAGTCTCGGCCTGATCTCAGCCGAGACATTATGCTGGGGTCGGTTGGGGCCGAGGTTGGACTGATTCCATGTTGAAGATTACCAAGGCTTCTTGTCACCTCGGCCTACACTCGGCCGAGGTTGCCATACCCCTGTTGATGCCTGTGATGCGCGTAGTGTCCATTGGAAATGTAGGTGATAGTGTCGGCCTGAGCCGACCTTACTAAGGTTGAGGGCTGATATCGTGGGCCCGTGGCTTATCCAGGGTCGGTCAATATCTCGGCCATCACCTCGGCCGAGGTTGGTGTCTCTAGGCCGAGGTCACACTTGGGCATATCAATCACCCCCCAGCCCCTAGTCACATATGAGGGAAGGTGACTAGGGGATTAGTACACATCTGAGGCCTGTCTTCTTATTAACCAGTACTTGCTTGACACTTGTCCAATGTTGGAGCTTTCTCACTTGGTAGGCGTGTGCTGTCAGTCGCCCTTTGGGGATCCCAAGGCAATGATGGGCCTTGGGAAATGCGCCCATGTATTAAAGGGTTTCAAAACCCTTTTTCCCTTCCTTCTTCTTCATTTCTTCTCTCCTATGCACGATTTCTTCCTGCAATTTCTCTCTCTAAAGCACTTCTAATCAAGGCTCTATTGTAGAGGCCTTTGTTGGTTTTTTCGCAAGTTTTCTTCATTTGCCCTCATCGTTTCATTTCCAGGTATATTCTCCCTTCCATTTCCTTTGTTTTTAGCTTTCGGTTTGCATTTTCTGGCGAATTTCTAAGTTTTCCGACGAGCACCGTTATTTCAGGCGAACTGTGTTTGCTTTGAATTTCTTGGTTTGATCTTTAGACTCCTTTACTTTACAAGTCAATCATGTTTGTAGTTTTAGGAGTTATTCCCAAGTTTAGGGTCGTCCTCTGATGCTTAGACCTTTATACCAGATTCTTGAGGATTTCCCCTCTCTTAGAGAGAAGACCCTAGAAAAGATTAGGCAAATAGAAAGGGCCCAAGAGGAGGCTCGTAGGTTGCAAGAATTTCCTATTAGACCTATCTTTCCGCCACCTCTCAAGGTGGTATATCCTGATCCCCCTGAGTTCTTCTATCAGACAGAAGTCCCTGCCGACCCCACACCGATGTCTGAGTCTGAGTCTTCCACCTCAGACCCTATGTCTGTGGACTCATTTCAGGAAGCCATGGATTTCACACCTTGGCCTGGTCAGGCCCCTGATCAGGCCGACGTCTCCAGCCGAGCCTCATCCCATAATGGCTCAAGCACCTCAGCCTCTTCTTCAGAGGTTGAAATTTTTGAGCCGAGTGTGGCTGTGCCTCCCATTCTTGACGCCATCCCCCTGTCGGTCGTTACAGGGGAAGAGTTCGCTCAGAGATTCGCTAGTAAGGCATCTACATCTGCTCCGGCCGACGTTGAGCTTGATGATGATGAAGATGCTGAAAGCGATGTCGACGTCTCTGAGGCGGCCGAGATCGAGAGCATGGCAACTGAGGTGGATCTTCTGTGCTTCGGATATTTATACTCCATTAGTCCCTCCATAAAATTAAGGAGACCTCTGAGGGAAGAGAGGGCCTATCACGGCCGAGATGGAGAAATCTGCTTGTACGAGCAGATGTTTAAGTTAGGGTTTCACCTACCCATTCATCCCATCATTAAATCCATCCTCTCTTATATCAACTTGGCCCCTCACAACTGTCCCCCAATGCCTGGAGAGTCATCATAGGGGCCATTATCTTATGGAGGGCAGTCCACCACTCTGACCTCCCAGTTCAGGTCTTCGTTGGTTGTTATGTCCCAACCTCGGCCAAAAACCATCCAAGCTACTATCATTTTGTGGCTCGGAGGCCTGAGAAGAAAATGCTCCAGGTAACTCAAACCTCAAACCATAATTGGAAGCCCTGCTATTTTTTCGCCTCTGGACCATGGGAATTTGGCCCATGCGTTCCCTCTTCCATACTTGAGCCGAGGATACCCCTTAAATGGGGTAACGTCACCATGTTTGCCAAGGCCGACCCTGGTCTAAGTCTTCAGAATATCCAGAAGCTGAAAACCCTGCAAGACCAAGGGGCACATGGTCTTTTTATTAAGTTCGAACACTTGCTGACCCTCCATTATCTCTCGGGGATGGGCCTAGGTGGAAGTCCCCTTGTTGACTTTGGTAAGGATTTTTATTTTAAGTTTAACCTCTGAACTCAATCATATCTGATCTCTAACCCATATCTTTTAACTTTTGCAGAGCGACCACAAGGCATTCCAGACGAACTGTGGGAAATGGATGCACCAAGCTTAGCGAGACTTGCCAAAAAAGTCGGTCTGAACGCTCCTCCCCCAGCTCCCTCTACAACCAAATCTCAGGCCTCAAAGAAGAGGGCCCCAGAAGCCCATGCCTCTGAGGATCAGAGGCCGACCTTGAGACAGAAGAAGGCCTCTGATGCTGCAATTCCAATCTCCTCGGCCGACGCCCAGTCGGCCCGCTTGGACCAGCTGAAGTTATCTGACAGCATTGTCGGCCATGGTCTGCAGGCCCTTGACGCCATTGACTCTTTAATGACCGAGGCTGATAAGTGCTTTTTCAGGTCTCTGGATACACAATTACTGGTTGAGTTCGGCCTTCACAGAGCCGTTCAGGTACGTCTTGATCTCTTCGTTAAAATTTTATAAGTGCAACATCTGACTTTTCTCCAGCTTAACCTCTTCCTTAAATGTGCAGGGAGTGGCTGCTATGCACCACCTATCTAACTAGACTCTGAGGAAATAACCCCTCATCCAGAAGGGGCAAGAGGCCGAGAAGGTTCAGAGCGCCCTAAATGCTGAGGTCGATCGTCTGAAATCAGAGCTGTAGAACTCTGAAACTACGGTTAAGGGGGTGGAGAAAGACATTTCTCTGCTCGTCAAAGATCGTGCCAAAGCCCTGAAGGCCAAAGATGACGTTCTGCAGCAGAAGATTAGCTCGGCTGTCAAGGCTGCCCTCGAAGATGCCTCGGACAAAATAATTTCTGACTACAAAGCCTCGGACGAATTCATGGGTTTTGGCTTTGAATATCTTGAAAGAGGTATCAAGGCCACTACCAAATGGGCTGAAGTCAGAGAGAGGGATGTCGATACTCTCAAGGCCACTGACTTTGTGGGTCTCGGCTTTGCTGACCCTCAGTTTGCTCAGGCGCTTCAAGAGGTGGAGGACGAGGTTGCTGCTCCTGCTGAGACTGTAACTCTGGGAGGGACCGAGGTCGGAGGGGCAGACCATACTGATGATGTGGCCGAGGTGACTAATGCTGATCAAGCCAATCAGGCCGAGGCTGTTAATGTCCCCCCCTCCCCCAAACCTTTAGGATTTGTAACTTGTAACTCGTAACTTGTAACACCATGGTACTTTATATTCAAGTAATATTTGTTACTTCTTTGTATTTCAACCTCTGAATGCTATATGATCTCTTCCCTTTATTGAATGACATGTGATCTCTATCCAAATGTCAACAGATGCTCGGCCGCCATATTGGTGCATGTCCTCGGCCTGGTAGAGGCCGAGCTGTAAAGACTTGATATTCGTTCAATCCGAGATGTGCCATAGGGAGTCTCGGCCTGATCTCAGTCGAGACATTATGCTGGGGTCGGCTGGGGCCGAGGTTGGACTGATTCCATGTTGAAGATTACCAAGGCTTCTTGTCACCTCGGCCTACACTCGGTCGAGGTTGCCATACCCAGGTATATGAGAATGCTGTTGATGCTTGTGATGCGCGTAGTGTCCATTGGAAATATAGGTGATAGTGTCGGCCTCGGCCGACCTTACTAAGGCCAAGGGCTGATATCGTGGGCCCATGGCTTATCCAGGGTAGGTCAATATCTCGGCCGAGGTTAGTTTCTCTAGGCCGAGGTCACACTTGGGGAATATCATGCATCTCCTTTGTTCGATGAGCACGACCCAGGTCTAAGGCCAGTTGTGGATGAAGTCCCTGCCCCGGCCATCGAAGGTGCTGACCCTGTCTCCCAAATAATTTCTTCTGATGTTCACCCTATTTTGGCGACAGAGGTTATTCCTGTTGAGAGGGGTGCTCCTGCTGATGCTGATAAAGGGAAGTAGCCATCGACTTCTGGGCAGCCTGAGGTTGCTAGTTAATTTTTACTTCTAGGATTACCTTGTATCTTTTCTTTTTTTGTTTGTAATTTTTCCTTTTGACTCATCGATGTATTCTGACTCTCTACGTTTTAATGAAATGAGAAAGTTTTTCAATCCCTTAGTGTACTGAATGATTTTGTTCTTTATTGCTCTTTTATTTCCTGCAGTCGATTGATGTAGAAGAGTATATTCCTTCCACATCTCAATTGGGTAGGACCCTTGGTCCCAATGCAAGTCCTCAGGTTCTCCAAGCCTTTATTAAGCTTTGTAAATCTCTTAGGTCAAGGAATCAGAAGTATATGGATCAGTCTGAGCTTGTGGCCAAGTTGAAGGACAGGCTTCAGGAGATGGAAGAAATTTGTGCTTCAGTCCAAGAGGAGGTGAATACATTGAGAGCAAGGCTCCTGGATGCCTCTGAGATCAATCAAGTCGGGGAGATTCTTCAGCAGGAGAATGAAGCTTTGAGGAGGGAAGTCTCACGACTCAGGGAACACGCGTCGAGCACTGTTCATGGGGTATTATGAAGTTCTTCCTCTTTACGGGCTGGAACAGGATCAAGCGATGTTCCTCCGGTGCTGCAAGGTTCTACCCCATCAACTGTTCCACGAGATGGTACAAGTGTTAGGGGCCCAGCTGGTGAAATGGAAAGCTTCGTGATGATGTCCGATGAGCATACATGATTATTGCTGGGCTTTAAAGGGACGTTACTCAGCTGTGGTACCTGTTTAAAAAAGGACCTCGGTGATTATGGGCCAATGGTTATGATCAGGGTTGGTTAGATGCTCTAATGAGGCTGATAGAGTTTGAGTAGATCGCCTTCATCAGGGGGTGGTTGAGTGCCTTAAGAGTGATGCAAGTTCCAAGGAACTCAATGCTCTGGCTTCACTAAGAAATATCTCCTTCTACTCGGATGCCTAACCCCTTCCGGAGAGATGATCAGTGGATACCCATTGATGCCATCCCTCGGTAGCTATTGGAGTCAGATACCAACGAAGTTGAAGAAGAGTTAGCTCCCCCTCCCGATGATGGTCGAAGAGCTCAAGTGGCTGATTATCTTGCTCAGAGGGCTCAGCCTCACTAAGACCCTCTCTGTAGTAGCTCTGTGTATTTTGTGTTGAAGTGATGTAAAGTTAATGTTTTGGGGGAACTCGCTGACTAAACATATACTGTATTTGCTGTAAATATGATGAATTAATATAAAATTTATGTCTTGGGCAAATTTGTCGACTAAACAGATGTCTTATATTTTCCATATCTTTGCTTAAAAAATCTTGAGCCTATCTTGGTTGACTAGATTTGTATGTTCGCATTATCAAGTAAGTGTCCTTCCAGTCCAGTATGCCAACGAGATACCATTCTGCCTCACTTTACCTTTTAGGTTGTGTCGTCACACTCCCTTAGGCCTAAGTGTGGCAATTGGCGAGGACACACCTGGTGTTGGATGCTCTATCCGATCAGGATTTTTTTCAACCAAACCTCGGTTGGTGACCAATTTTGACTTGGCCATATTGCCTAAGGATCTCATGTAGGGATTTATATATTGTCATGGGCAATGCTAAGAGGTCTTTCATATTTTATAACGAAAACCCGGGGAGGGTCATTTCCCTGCTATAGTGTAATGATCAATGTGCCTGTTACTTGGAAAAGGTGTGTGGGTTATAAAGTTTATTCATTGATAGCTCAAAAAATGCAAATTAGTTGACTGATACTTCGTAGAATGCAACTTCCAAACGACTTCTTATTAATGATAAGGGAATAAACTTCCAGTTTCACAATCAAAGATGAAAAGAAGAATCTAAAAATATAATTTCTTAAGGTTGGTTGCATTCCACACTCGGGTATCTCTCTGCCTTCCATCATTTCCAGGTGATAGGCTCCTTGCAGGTCGTCTCTAGTTATCTTGAATGGTCCTTCCCAGTTTGGCCCTAGTTTTCCATCTGATGGTCTTACTGCGCTACCCAGGACTTTC
Source organism: Sambucus nigra (assembly GCA_949130495.1). Taxonomy (NCBI): domain Eukaryota; kingdom Viridiplantae; phylum Streptophyta; class Magnoliopsida; order Dipsacales; family Adoxaceae; genus Sambucus; species Sambucus nigra. Next base: position 372,911,510 of record OX422216.1, read on the forward strand.
CATAGGACATAGTCCCCAACTTGGAATGCCCTTGGGTTGAACCTTTTGTTATAATGCCTTACGAGCTGTTGCTAATAGCTCGTTAGTTTTACTAGGGATAGCTCTCGACGCTCGTCAGCTAGGTCGAGCTCAGCGAGCAATGCTGCATCATTATAGCCCTGGTCGATAAGACTGGATCTCATTGTTGGCAAGCCTGCTTCTAATGGAATAACTGCTTCCATTCCATATGTTTGAGAAAATGGGTTTTCCCCCGTTGCTCGTCGTGGAGTGGTTCGGTAGGCCCATAGAATATTTGGTAATTCATTTACCCATGCGCCTGTAGCTCGCTCTAATCATTTCTTTAATCTGTCGATCACTGTCTTGTTGGTAGCCTCAGCTTGGCCATTGCTCTGGGGATAGGCCAGCGAGCTAAAATGGTGTCTGATTCCATGCTCGTCGTAGAAACTCTGAAAGGAGCCGCTCTCAAACCGCACTCCATTGTCAGTGATGATGGTTCTAGGGATGCTAAAATGGGTGATTATGTCTCTCCATATGAACTTTATCATATCTTCATCTCGAATGTTCGCTAGGGGTTCCGCCTCGATCCATTTGGTGAAGTAGTCAGTTGCTACCAACAGATATTTGCGATTGCCGGTGGCGGTAGGAAGTGGTCCTACGATGTCCATTCCCCATTGGGCGAATGGCTATGGATTGGATAGTGATTTTAGGTAGCTAGGAGGTTGGTGGACCATGGGAGCGTGAAGTTGTCATTTCAGGCACTTGCGGACATACATCGTAGAGTCCCTTTGCATATATGGCTACCAATAGCCTTCCTTCATTTCTCGAAAAGATAGAGACCTTCCTCCGATATGGCTTCCACAGATTCCTTTGTGAAGCGCATGTAGAAATTTCTCGACATTCCTTGGGTGAACGCATTGAAGGTAGGGACCGGAAAATGATCTCTTATATAAGTTGCCCTCTGGAGATAAGTGAAAGCGAGAAGCTTTGACTCTTATCTAGTGGGCGGTCTTCTTGTCATCTAGGAACGTGCCATCCTTCAAATAGCTCCTTAAAGGGTCCATCCAACTGGGAGATGATCCTAGCTGGAGCACCTGTTCCACACCTGATGGCTTGCTATTACGATTAATGCTCGGATGAGCGAGGAAATCGATGGCGATTGTTCTTTTTAAGTCGGAATCGATTGCTGAACTCAGGGTTGCTAGGGCGTCAGCATGGTTGTTCTGCCCTTTGGGAAACTGCTGGACATCGATATTTTTGAAGCTTGCCATTAGTTTTTTCACAAAGGCGAGGTAAGCTGCCATTCTTTCATCTTTGACATTGTAATCTCCACTTATCTGATTGGAGACTAATTGAGAATCGCCGAGCACCTGTAAACGCTTTGCTCCCAAAGTGTGCGCCTTCTGGAGGCCTGCTATTAAGTCTTTGTATTCTGCTTCGTTGTTGGAGGCTGCAAATCCAAGACTGATTCCTTGTTCAAGGATTGTATCCTCTGGAGTAATGAGGACAATGCCTACACCTGCCCCCTTTTAGTTGGAGGCTCCATCAACGAGCAATTTCAGGTTTCCTTCGTTACGTCGTTCCCATTTTGTCTTGCTGGTGGAGGTTGGTTGGAAGGTTGCTCGCCTGTGAACTCGACTATGAAATCAGTAAGAATCTGCCCCTTGATTGCGTTCCTTGGTTGAAATCGGAAGTCAAATCATTCGAGCTCGACTGATAATTTAGACAGTCTGCTCAACAAATCCACCTTCCTCAGGATTACTTTAAGGGGGTGTGATGTAAGGACGATTATAGTGTGGGTTTCGAAATAGTGCTTCAGCTTCCTCGAAGCCACTACTAGTGCAAAGGCGAGCTTCTCCAGTGGTAGGTACCTCTGCTCGGCGTCTAGTAGGGTCTTGCTCACATAATAAACGGGTCACTGGATTCTTGCAACTTCGTACATTAATGCAGAACTGACAGTGTGGTTGGAAACTGAGAGGTATAAGTACAAGGAATTTGTTTCCAGTGGTATGACGAGAAGTGGTGGGGAACTGAGGTAATCCTTAAGCTCGTCCAATGCCCATGGGCAATCCTGGTTCCATTTTACCATTTTATTTCCCTTTAGAAGCTGGAAGAAAGGCTTGCACTTCTCGGAGGACTTAGAGATAAAGCGGTTTAAGGCAGCGAGCATACCGATGAGTTTTTGTACGTCCCAGATTGTGCAAGGAGGTTGTACCCTGTTTATTGCATCAATCTGGTCTTGGTTGGCCTCGATGCCTCTCTTACTGACCAAGTACCCAAGAAATTTTCCTGACTGGACACCGAAGGAACACTTGCTCGCGTTGAGTTTCATTCGGTACTTCTTGAGGATTTCGAAGGTGTTTGACAGGTCAGAGAGGTGGTCTTATTTCTTCTTACTTTTAACGAGCATGTCATCGATGTAGACCTCCATGGTGTCCCCCATCTAGTCCTTGAACATCTTGGTGACCACCCGCTGGTAGGTTGCCCCTGTATTTTTTAGCCCGAAGGGCATGACCTCGTAGCAGTATAACCCAACTGTGGTGATGAATGATGTTTTATCTTGGTTTGGGGTATACATAGGGATCTGATGATACCCCGAGTATGCGTCCAGAAAACTCATTCTCTCGTGAGCTGCAGTGGCGTTTACCAGTTGATCGATTTTTGGGAGGGGGAAACTGTCTTTAGGACACGCTCTATTGAGGTCAGTGAAGTCGATGCAAACTCTCCACATCCCGTTACTTTTTGGAACTACTACTGTGTTGGATAACCACTTGGGGAATTGTACTTCCCGTATGGATCCTGCATCCAGTAGTTTTTCAACTTCTTTTTCCATGACTTTTGCCTTCTCGGGTGCAGTTCGCCGTGCCTTCTGTGCGATTGGTTTGAAGGTGGGATCGATGTGCAACTGATGATAAACCATACTAGGATCAATTCCAGGCAGCTCGTATGGTTCCAATGCAAAGACGTCTATATTGTTCCTTGGCAAGGCCGTCAATTCCTTCTTCTCTTGATATATGAGAGAAGCTCCAATCAAGAAAATCCTGCTATCGTCGCTATCTCCAGCTGCGACTTCATCCAGATCCTCGACGACCCATTCGGAAGGGAGGAGCCTGGTCTCCTCTACTTCGGGTCTTCCTTACTTTAATAATTATTTCGAAGGTATCAGACCTTCTTATTCTTCAACTCTTTCGCTGGACTTGTTGGACTTCTTTTCTGGCTTTAGGTGGATGGCCGCTATGAAGAATCTTCTTGCCATCGCTTGATCGCCACGCATCTCCATTACTCCTCGCTCGGTCACATACTTGAGCTTCTTATGGTAGGTCGAGGAAACTTCCTTCATTGCATGTAGCTATCCTCGGTCGAGGATAGCCTGGTATGGCGAGTCAATGTCTACCACCAGAAATTCAATCATCTTCGAAACATGTCCTTCCCTTACTGGCATCACGATCTTTCCCAAGGGCATAGTCATCTTTCCAGTGAAGCCAACCAAAGGGTCGGTAGCTTCTTTTAGGTCGGCGATGCTTAATTTTAATTTTCTAAATAGGTCGAGATACATCACCTCGGATGAGCTTCCTTGGTCGACGAACAATTTGTCGACGTCATTGTTCGCTATTCTCAGAGTAATGATCAAAGCATCGTGATGTGGGGTTCTCACTCCCACCAGATCTTCATCTGTAAACACGATATGCTTACTATAGTGGACGTTATCTTCTCACCGACGCTTTCCTGACTGTGTTTTCGTTGGATCAATCTGAAAAGCTTGCATCATTTCTATAAGCTTTTTTACCTCCATATGAGCTGAATTGCCCTGAATCTGTTTCGCGTCGAATGCCCCATGAATTACTGTGAATTCATGGCAGGCATCATCTTCGAGTACGTTGTCAGGCCTTGCTTCTCTATGGACAGTAACTTTCTCTGCCTTTTTCTCCAAGAATTCGTTCGGTGCTCGGAATGGGCCAGCTCCTCGAGGTGGGACTTAAGAGCTTTGCAATGCTCAGTCTTATGTCCTCCCTCTTTATGAAAATCGCATCTCAGCGCATTGTTCCTCTTCGAGGGATCTCCTCCCATCTTCCTGGGCCACTTGATGAATAGATCGTCTTTGATCTTTTCAAGAATTTTGTAAATTAGTTCTTTGAAGACGGTGTTGACCGCCTGAAATGCTTTCGACACATCATTGTTGCCTCCGTTCTTGGAGCCATTTTTGCCCCCATTCTTTCCTCCTTTCTTCTAGTTCTCAATCTTATCACTACCCTTGGCAGCGAGCTTAGTTCGACTGTTTTCCCCTGTGCTGAGGTGGGTCACATCTTCCACCTTGGCATACTTCTCGATGCGGTCCATTAGGTCATCGATGGTCATGGCGTCTTTCTTTATCAGGGATTGGTACATAAGGGAAGAGCTGGGTAGCCTAATCTTAAAAGAAGCCACTGCCATTTTCTTCGAACAGTCCTCGACCTTGTTGAACAATTCCCAGTACCTCTTCGCGTAGTCTCAGAGGCTCTCTTGGGGCATCTTTTTCATTATCAACAAAGCATCCATCCTTTTGGGATGGTAGCTACTAGTAATTAATCGGGCCGTAAAGAGCTCGGCCAGGGATTTGAAACTCCTGATGGACCGATGGGAGAGCCTTTCAAACCATTTCTACACCACGTCATGCAGGCTCGAGGGAAAAATTCGGCACATTAGTGCGTCTCGATGGTTCTAGAGGGTCATGGATGATGCTAAAATCTAGCACCACTAGGTAAGTGATGATGATATCAAACAGTAGTAACCATGGAAGCCATAGAGATATGTATGTATATGTGTGTGAAGAAGGAGATGAGTATAAGAGGAATAAGATAATGATATATATTGGTTCAGCCAATTAGGCCTACATCCACTATGAGTGTGTGATCCACAAAGTATGGGCACTAATGGCTTTGGATACAATGAACATAATCTCCCTTTCTCTCTCTACTGTGTGTACAAGCAGAGTTTTAGCTAGGGTTACAATTCTCGATCCCTCTCCTATAGGTTTGTAGGTGACAAGTATATATAGGTCCAAGGGGTGTAGTGAACCCCCCAAGTATGCATGGTGCATGTGAATGATGATCAAGCCAATCTCCTGTTGACACCAGTAGATGCCAAATGAAGACATAATATTCCCTCACGTGAGGGGGTGATATTGTTATAACGGTCTTCCACGTGCCATGTGAGCCTCACGCGCACTGTTCCATGCGTCTCCCAAACTACGCACTGTGATGATATCATCCTCAGCCTATGATATGAGGCCGAGGGCAAAGTTCCTTCTGGCAGTGAGTCTGGCCTAATTTAGCCCTCGTACTGTCATACCCTCGGAGGGTCGTCTTGATGAAGGGTCGGCCCCTTGAAAGGTCATTTAGGCCTGATGAGGGTCGGCCCCCTGAAGGGTCGTCCGAGCCTGATGAGGGGTCGGCCCCTTAAAGGGTCGTCTGGACCACGATAAGGGGTCGGCCTCTTGAAGGGTCGTCTGGACCATGATGAGGGGTTGGCCTCTTGAAGGGTCGTCTGAGCCTGATGAGGGATCGGCCCCTTGGCGGGTCATCCGGTCCATGATGAGGGGTCGTCCCCTTGAAGGTTCATCTGGGCCTGATAAGGGGTCGGCCCCTTGGAGGGTCGTACGGGCCTGATGAGGGGTCAGCCCTTGGGAGGGTCGTTTGATATATGTTGAGAGGTCATCTTGACCCCATTCAGGTGAAGGGCGCCCTCGGCCTGATCGAGGGTATATATGGGTATATCAATCACCCCTCAGCCCTTAGCCATCGATGTCCTTAAGGTGGCTGTGGGATAGTGTTTCCTTTGAGATGAGTGTATGGTCAGTTAGATGAATGACACCTGTTGAGCTGATGTGACACTTAGGCATATATCTATTATCGTTCCATTTTCCAAGGCGTGACGGCTGCACACCTGACCTCAGACTTTGTTCCCTAATGATTCCCTCCTCGTGGGATGTGTTTTGCCTTGGTTAGTGGGCCCACTCATTAGCAAGGTATTTAAGCAATTTTTGAAATCATTTATTTTCTTCTTCTTCTTTGTGCCTGAACTCTCTCTCTAGAACTTCCACAGCGCCATAGCCATTTCTGTGATTTCTTCTGCATCAAGCCTCGCTGTCCTTTCTCAGGTAATCTCTCTGCCCTAGTGATCTCTTTATCTTCCATTGCTGCTTGCTTTCTTGCTCTAGCCTTGTAGGGCCTTTCTTTGGCTATTTTACTTCCCTTCGGCGTCTTCCCCGGCGAGTTGTTCTTGAGTGTTCTTAACCAAAAACCTTTAATTTTTGGTTTTGATCCAAAAGTCTAACTTAGTCAACTGTCAACTTGTTTGTGATTAGGTTATCCAAATTCTTCTAAGTGTAGGGTCTCCCTCTTAATGCTTAGGAGGCTTTACAGTTTAGCTGAGGAGTTTCCACCGCTGAGAGAGAAGTTCTTCGTAGAGATTAGGCGAATAGAGGAAGAGGACGAGTGAAGACGGTCGGCCGACCCTAATTGGGTACAACCCATTTTTGCCATTCCATTAGCCATAATATTACCATCTAAGTCTTGTGGGTCCTCCTGTCGTCCAGCCGAGAGTCAATCGTGCGAGGGGGAGATGGATGATAGAGCATCGTTACCAACAAGTGTTGGCCCTTCTGGGAGGAGAGAAACGTCTGATCTTAGCCCAGGCCCATAGGCCGAGGGTGTGATCCCTTCCGAGGCTGTTCCTGTGATAACTTTATCCCCCCATGCCTTCCAGATGGCTTTTCCTCATGGGCCCTTGACAGGTGATGAGGCCGAGGGAGAAGGGACTGAGGATGGTGGTGAGGACTCAAATGCTGACCCAGTCGACACCTCCCATGCCTCGGCTTATGTTTCATCCATCATGGATCGTGACCTCCTACTGTGGAGGCATACATTTGGGGTGCCCCCCAACATAAGTATGAGGGTCCCCTCTGAGTCTGAGAAAGTCTTTAAAGGTGAAGAGGGAGAGATCGCAGTATATGAACTGATGTTTAAGGCTGGTGTTAGGTTCCCTCTGCACCCTGCTATAGTCAATATCTTGTCAGCCCTCGGTGTTTCCCCCTCTCAGCTTCCTCCCAATTCCTGGAGGATGATCATCAGCTATATCTCTTTGTGGAAGAATACCTTCACTGACGAGCCTTCAGCCAACGTGTTTTTGGGTTGTTATAATATCACTTCCTCGTCCAAACAGACTGGGTACTATCATCTGGGAGTGAGGAAGTCTAATAAGAAACTTCTCCATGTGGCACAAACCTCCAACCACGATTGAAAGAAGAGATTTTTCTTCGTCTCTGGAGAATGGGAATTTGCCGCCGAGGCTCAACCTTTGGACGATGGTCCGAGGGTTCCAAGGAGATGGTCTAACCCCTCAATGAAGGTTAGGTTAAACCCCGGCCTTAGTCTGGATGAGAAGGACATAGTCGAGTATCTGAGAGAATGAGGGAAAGAGGGTGGACTTGTAAAGTTTCAAGATCTGATGACCCCTCGGTTCCTCAAAGAAGTTGGTCTGAGGGTCGGCCCCTTGACAGGGATATGTGAGTTATTATTATTTTTGTTGTCTTTGCTTTTTTCCAAGTGTTTTATCCTTACCTCTGCATTTCTCTAATGTGTCATCTTCTTTTCAGGTCGTCCTGCAGGTATTTCTGACCATCTTTGGGAAATTACTGCCCCAAGCTTGCTATCTGGCCTCGACAAAAAGAAAGGCAAAGAGCCTCAGCAGGCTTCGAAGAGGACAAAGGCCATGGGGCCGACGCATGTTGAGTCGACCACTGATAGGCAAAAGAGGAAAGAGCCAGAAGTCCTTGTTGACCCTCGGCCAGATTCTAGGACGAAGGCAAAGGTGGAGGTGTCTGAGGGGACCGCTTCCTCTTCCAGTATGGGGGCCTTTTGGTCCCAAAACTTATCATTTTTGAAGGCCGAGCCATCTTCTCTGATTTCTAACCTGAGGGCAGCCAAGGCGTCTATGTTTTCTTCCCCCTCGACTGCCGACTATGAATTCTTGTCCAAGATTCCCCCGGCGAAGGTGTATGATTATGGTCTGCACACTCTGGCTCAGGTACTTGTTCTTACTTCATTTCATTAGATGAATTATTTCACAAACTGTTTCCTCGGCCTCTTAACAAGTTTTTTTTTTCTTACGCAGTCTGTCTGTGCCTTTACCTCGGCCACTAAGTGGATGGCTGAGAACCAACAAAAATTCCATGAAGCTGAGAGGGCTATTTAGCACTAGGCTGATCTGTAGTCAGATCTTGAGACTGCAAAGGCTTAATTGGAGAGTGCTAGGACTGAGCATGCAAGGGTCCTGGAAGAGATGACAAAGCAGCATGATGCAGACCTGGAGGCCAAGGACTTACTTCTTAAAGAGAAGGATGAGGTCTTGACCAACCTGGGGGCTCAATTCAAGACTGGGCTATCTGAGGCCGTGAAGAAGGCAGAGGCCGACGCTATGGAGGCCTACAAACTCTTAGACGAGTTTCAAGGCTTAGGTCTCGAATACTTGGAGAGGGGGATCAGGACGGCCTGTCAGTGGGTCGTCCTCAAGTTTGGTGATTCCGTCTCTTCAGTCCGTCCCTCTCTTGAGGCAGTTCAATTGGGCCACCCATTAATTGCTGAGGCCTTAGCCCACGTGGAGTCCCAAGTGCACGTCGAGGGTATCGGAACGTCTGAGGATCATTCTGTCTTGGTCGTTGAGGAGACTTCTCTTATCGATGTTGAGGCCCTGCCCTCTAATGCTTCTCAATAGGGTGGCTTTTTGTAGCCAAAACCCTCTTTATATACCCCATTTTTATACCTTATTTTTGTAGAACAAACATCATTTTGTAATACTTTATTTATAATATCATCTCTCTTGTTGTCTTCCATACTCGTCTCTTGTGTGATTTGTATTGTCAATTTTTTATATTAACAATATCACTAACCCCTCCCTCGCCTTTCTTGAGGGTGAATGAGGAGTCGTCCCCAATATTGACCCTCATTATAGGCGAGGGTGGTTTCCACCAATTTTAATTGATGTTTAATAAAGTTACCCCTCGTCTTTCTTGAGGGTAAAGGAGGGGTCGTCCCCACAACTGGCCCTCATTATAGCCGAGGGTGGTTTTCACCAACCTAATGGTTTTTAATCAAGTGCCCCCTCATCTTTCTTGAGGGCAAAGGAGGGGTCGTCCCCACCATTGATCCTCATTATAGCCGAGGGTGGTTTTTACCAATTTAATGGTTTTTAATCAAGTCCCCCCTCGTCTTTCTTTAGGGCAAAGGAGGGGTCGTCCCCACCATTGACCCTCATTATAGCCGAGGGTGGTTTTCACCAACCTAATGTTTTTTCAACCAAGTCCCCCCTCGTCTTTCTTGAGGGCAAATGAGGGGTCGTCCCCACCATTGACCCTCATTATAGCCGAGGGTGGTTTTTACCAATTTAATGGTTTTTTAATCAAGTCCCCCCTCGTCTTTCTGAGGGAAAAGGAGGGGTTGTCCCCACCATTGACCCTCATTATAGCCGAGGGTGGTTTTCACCAACCTAATGGTTTTTAATCAAGTCCCCCCTCGTCTTTCTTGAGGGAAAAGGAGGGGTCGTCCCCACCATTGACCCTCATTATAGCCGAGGGTGGTTTTCACCAACCTAATGTTTTTTCAACCAAGTCCCCCCTCGTCTTTCTTGAGGGCAAAGGAGGGGTCGTCCCCACCATTGACCCTCATTATAGCCGAGGGTGGTTTTTACCAATTTAATGGTTTTTTAATCAAGTCCCCCCTCGTCTTTCTTGAGGGCAAAGGAGGGGTTGTCCCCACCATTGACCCTCATTATAGCCGAGGGTGGTTTTCACCAACCTAATGGTTTTTAATCAAGTCCCCCCTCGTCTTTCTTGAGGGAAAAGGAGGGGTCGTCCCCACCATTGACCCTCATTATAGCCGAGGATGGTTTTCACCAACCTAATGGTTTTTCAACCAAGTCCCCACTCGTCTTTCTTGAGGGCAAAGGAGGGGTCGTCCCCACCATTGATCCTCATTATAGCCGAGTGTGTTTTTTACCAATTTAATGGTTTTTAATCAAGTCCTCCCTCATCTTTCTTGAGGGCAAAGGTGGGGTCGTCCCCACCATTGACCCTCATTATAGCCAAGGGTTGTTTTTACCAAATTAATGGTTTTTAATTAAGTCCTCCCTCGTCTTTCTTAAGGGAAAAGGTGGGGTCGTCCCCACCATTGACCCTCATTATAACCGAGGGTTGTTTTTACCAAATTAATGGTTTTTAATCAAGCCCTCCCTCATCTTTCTTGAGGGCAAAGGTGGGGTCGTCCCCACCATTGATCCTCATTATAGCCGAGGGTGGCGATCGATGAAGATGATCCCATCCTTACTAGAACTGACAAACGCAAGATGAGGGGAAACACTGATATTTCTCATTATCATTCCAAGTGTTCTGTTGGAGCAACACCCATTACAATTGTAGTCCGATAGGACATTACAACACTACTGATGGTATCTCTTCAAATGATCTGCATTCTAGGGGTTGGAAAAGGGTTCCCTTTCTAGGTTTTCTAGTCTATAGGTCCCAGAGACAACTTCATCGATGACCCTATACGGGCCATGCCAATTTGGATGGAGCTTGTTGGGCTTCTGACAAGTCTTTTTGAGGACTAAGTCCCCCACTGCAATGGACTCTACTTCAGCCTCTGGTTGTAAAACCTTGCAGTCCTCTGCTGGTAGGCGGCTTTCCTTATCTCGGCGTCTTCTCTCCTTTCCTCAATCAGGTCTAAGTCACGTCTCCTCTCTTCCATATTTCTTTGAGGGTCGTACATTTGGACCCTATGAGTAGGAAACCCAATCTCAGTGGGGATGACGGCTTCTGATCCATAAGCCAACATGAATGGGGTTTCCCGGGTCGAGGTTTTTGCTTTCGTCCTGTAGGCCCATAGTACAGCATACAATTCCTCAACCCATCTTCCTTTTGCCTCCCCAAGTCTCTTCTTGATCCCATCTAGGATTGTCCTATTTGTAACTTCTGTTTGCCCGTTGGCCTGAGGTCGGCCTGGGGTAGAGAAGAATTATTTGATACTCACCCTTTCACAGTACTTCTCAAGAGATGTATTTTTGAATTGAGTCCCGTTATCCGAGATGAGGGTGTTGGGGAGACCATATCTACATATAATATTTTTCCAGATGAACTGGATGGTCTTCTGTTCTGTGATCGTTACCATCGGCTCTGCCTCCACCCATTTTAAAAAATTGTCAATTGCCACGATGAGGAACCGATAGTTATTGATGGACCTAGGCAAGGGGCCTACTAGGTCGATCCCCCACACTGCAAATGGCCATGGGGATGTAATAGAGGTAAGAGGCTGATGGGGTTGGTGAGGGATGGTGGAAAATCTTTGACATTTATCACACTTTTTTACATATGTCGTGCCATCTTTCCCCAAGGTCGACCACCAGTACCCCTGGGTGACCACCCTCTTTGCTAAAGATCTGCCTCCAATGTGGCTTGAACATTACCCCTCGTGCACGTCCTGCAAAATGGATGGGACTTAAGATGGGTGCACACACCTAAGTAAGGGGAGCAAAAAACCCTTTTTGTACAAGGTGTCCCCAATGACAGTGAATTTTGCAGCTCTATATCTCAGCTTCTTCCTTTCTTTCCTTGCTTCTGGTATATCCCCCTCTTTAATGTATCTGGTCAGAGGGTCCATCCATGAAGCTTCCTTGGAAACATTCAATCAAGTTCCAAGTGTTCCCTCGGCATCTTCAATAGTTAGTCGAAGCAAAATTTCCACTGGAACTGTCCTCCTGATATCTGTCATAGTCGCCGATGCCAACCTAGCGAGGGCATCATCTCGATCGTTATCGAGCCTAGATACCCTCTTTAATTTCACTTCTCTGAAGCTCTTCAGTAATAACCTCACCTTCTCGAGGTACTTGGACATCCGCTCATCCTTGGCCTCGTAGGCTCCTAGTATCTGATTCACTATTAGCCCAGAATCACTATAGACCAAAATCTGGCCGACACTAAGAGACTTGGCCAATGAGAGTCCTGCTATCAGGGCTTCATATTTGGACTCGTTATTGGAGGCTTTGAAGTTGAACCTCAGGGAGTACTCAATGTATGTGCCATCAGGTGCTGATACTATCAGTCCAGCTCCACTTCCGCCGTCGTAGGAGGATTGGTCGACGAAGAGGCTCCACACGGTCTGTTCTTCTGAGAAACTTCCCTCGGTGAGGGACCCCTGTCTAAAGAGATATCTTCCCTCTTCATTCTCGGTCATTTTCCTTCTAGCGGTGCTTGTCTCAACCTTGTCTGCGGGTGTGTCGGCGAGTCTGCCTTGTAGGGTATCTGTCTTCATGAGTCTCTCATCTTCAGTTTCATTATCTTCCCAAGTAAATTCAACCACGAAATCTGAAAATGCTTGCCCCTTGATGGCCTTCCGAGGTTGATACACAATGTCAAACTCCCCCAACTTTATGGCCCAAGCCATTAGCCTCCCTGATTTTTTTGGCTTGTGCAAGGCCTGCCTAAGAGGAGAGTCAGTGAGGATGACCATTGTATGGTACTGGAAGTATGGCTTCATCTTTCTTGATGCATGGATCAATGCATATGCTAACTTCTCCGTCCTTGGGTATTTTTGCTCTGCCCCCTGGAGTGCCTTACTGTTAAAATACGCAGGCTTTTGTACCTCATCCTCATCTCTCACAATGGTTGCTTTGATGGATGATTCAGAGATGGCTAAGTACACATGTAGTTATTCGCCCTGCACCGGTCGTGACAACAGTAAGGGAGACTCTAGGTATGACTTTAATTATTTGAAGGCCTGGCCACACTCTTCGCTCCATTCTAAGGCCTTTCTGAGAATTTTGAAGAATGAAAAACACTTGTCTGTGGCTCTGGACACGAACCTATTCAAAGCAGCCACTCGCCCCGTGAGCCTCTAAACGTCTTTAATGGTCTTGGGATCTCTAGGAGGTCCTTTATTTTCTCAGGGTTGGCCTCAATACCTCTTTGATTCACGATAAACCCCAAGAATTTCCCTGCTCCAACCCCGAAGACACACTTGGACGGGTTGAGCTTCATCCGATACTTGTCCATCGTGTTAAAGGTCCTCTCAAGGTCAGCCATATGATCATCTGCCTTCAAACTCTTAGTCAGCGTGTCATCTACATAGACCTCCATAGACTTCCTAATTTGGTCTTCAAACATTTTATTTACAAGGCGTTGATACGTTGCCCCTGCATTCTTCAGGCCAAAGGGCATGACCCTATAACAGTATGTCCCCTTGTCGGTAATAAAAGCTATTTTCTCCGAGTCTTTAGGGTCCGTGAATATCTGGTTGTACCCTGAATAGGCATCCATAAAACTCATGATCTCATGGCCTGCGGTAGCGTCTACCATCTGTTCAATGCGGGGGAGAGGGAAGCTATCTTTGTGACAATGCTTGTTGAGTTTGGTGAAGTCCACACACATTCTCCACTTCCCATTGTCCTTTGGGACAATGACTGCATTGGACAGTCATTTAGGATAGATGGCCTCTCTGATAAACTCAGCATTTTTTAATTTTTTGACCTCATCCCTTATAACCTCATACTTTTCTCTAGAGTAAATTATCCTCTTCTGCTTTACTGGATTTTCACCCTCTACCACGTTGAGCTTGTGGAACATGATTTCAGGATCAATCCCCGGCATATCTGCATGACTCCATGCAAAGACGCTTTGTCTTCTCCTCAACAGTTTAATGAGGTCTTCCCCTATATTTGGCTTGAGAGACTTGTCGACTTGGAAAGTTTTTTTCGGGTCATCCTCATTGAGGATGATGGATTCTACCTCTTCCGCAGCCTCTCCTTTCTTCAGTTTCGTCTCGTCTTTGGGGTCTAGGGTATCAATATTGTAAGTGGTTGTTGCCTTCTTATGTGCCTCTCTTTCTTCGACGGAGTTGTAATAACATTCTCGTGCTGTCGTCTGGTCTCCCTGAACTTCCCCCACCCCGTAAGGGGTTGGAAATTTATTCATCTGATGGACCGTAGACGGCACGGCTTCGAACCCCTTGAGGGCTACCCACCCCAGTATAATATTATAGGCCGAAAAGACATGTTCATCCATCACAAAGAAGCTGACCTTATTGGTAAGCCATCTCGGCCATTCGTCCCCCATCCTGACATCGGCCTCATACATCCCAAGGGGATGAACATTTTCCCCACTGAACCCAATCAATGGGTGATGGTATGGGATAAGTCTAGCATGGCTGAGACCCAATTCTTTGAAGCACATACAAAACATCACATCTGTAGAGCTACCCCCATCTACCAAGATCCTCGGCACCTGGCATCCGTGCACCGTGGTAGTGATGATGAGAGGGTCATCGGGTGGGGCTAAGAGGCCTTTTAAGTCCATTCTTAAGAATCCTACAATCACAGTATCCATATCGACCTTCTTCTTTTTTTCTAACTTCGCCTCCAGAGAGGTTGAGTGTACTGTCTTCGTCACTGCCTTGTCTTCAGCCACGTGGGCCTTCCTATCTGTGACCTCTGACCCTCCTCCTGCCAGTCCTCCGGAGATCATTCCCACCTCGAGAGAAATCATATTAAGTCTCTTGACAGGGTCATGGTCGTCTCTTAGAGGGAGGTCAGGGTCGTCCTCATCATCATAAGGGTCGTCCCCTCTTTTTGGAGGGTCTTCTCGGCATGCATCACCTCTCGTTTTTCTGGGGTCATCCCCTCGGCCCCTCTTGAAGGCACTCTTATCAACGTACTTCCTCAGCTTCCCTTCTTTTAACTTTTTTTCAATCTCATCTTTCAGAGCAAAGCATTTGTCTGTGATATGGCTATGGTCCTGGGGAAATTCACACCTCAAGTTTTTGTTCCTCTTGTTGGGGGTTGCCCTCAACTTCTCAGGCCACTTCAGGGATCAGTCACTCTTTATCTCATTGAGAATATTTTCATAGCTAACCGTTAGAGGGGTGTAATCAGCGAACTTGTCATCCGTAGACCTCTTCTTCCCCTATTTGCTCTTCTTATGGTACTTACCCCCGTTGGTGCCTCCTTTTTCATCTTCATATTTTGTGGCCATCGCCTCTTCGGCGTTCATCACCTTTCCTGCCATTGACAGCAGTTCAGCTATCATCCTCGGAAGGTCTTCTGTAAGCTTCCATAACAGCTTCCCCTTTTAGAGTCCTCCAATCAGGGATGTCATAGCTATGCTCTCCTCATAGTCTTCCACCTCTAACTTTGCTTTGTTGAATCTAGCTATGTAGTCTCTTAGACCCTTATTCTTCCCCTGCTTAACATAGAGCAGGTGGGTGGTCTTCTTTTGTGGCCTCACCCCAAAGCAAAAGTTGTGGATAAACCGGCCTGCAAAATTTCTTAAAGGTTTCAATGGAGTTTTTTGGGAGAGACATGTACCAGACATGTGCAGCCCCAGTCAGAGTGACAGAAAAGGCACGACACCTCATCTCATCTGAGATAGAGTATATGTTTGCCGTCTATTGATACATCTCAATATGATGGACAGGGTTGGTACTCCCGTCATACCTTGGGGTGACCACAGGTGGCTTAAACTTGGATGGCATTGGGAAGTTGACTATCTTTGCCACAAAGGGTGAGCCTATGGAGTATCCTCTCTGAAAAGGGTCCCGGCTCTTCAGAATATCACTAATCTTATCCTCCAGCCACTATATGGAGTCATTCCACGGCCTCGTAGGGTCGGCTTGGCCAATGTTATCCCCTGCCACCTCTTTGAGGTGGACGGAGGGTTCTGCCACGGTAGGCCTGTGTCGGCTATTTACTTCCCCCTGCCCGTCGTCCCATCCTTTGGGTCGGCCCCCATAGGGTCGGCCATCTGCTGCCTCCCTTCTGGACCTCGCATCACTCCCTGTTCTGGACAATTTTTCCCGCAGGTCATTTACGGGGCCTAACCTCTCAAAGGTCGACCCCTGCTCAAGCGGTCAAAAGCAGAGCCTCTCGGGAGATCGTCAGGATTTTGCCTCCCACACTTTCCCCTGCTCTCCTGGAGAGGTCGTACAGTATTATTGGAGACCTCATACGGTTCCCAGCATTCTATGGGGGCCTTCTCCCCCTCAATATCATCATACTTGTCCTCAAGGCAAGGGTTTCCTTGCCTCCCCAGGCGTAGATGCCGAGGGTCAGCAACATCCCTACGCCACTGTGGGGGTTTAAAGTCTTTACGTGGTGCCTGGGGTGGTCCCCTAGCCTCATTGTTCCCTAGAGCCACTGCTGGAGTAATCATCTCGGGTGAGACCCCTAGGGGTCATAGTATGTTCTGGCTGAGAGCTGTGAACTGCTCCTGCATGATCCGCTGGCTTGCTGCCAGAGACTTCAAGGCTATTGCCACATCATCCATCTCATACTGAGGTGGCGGCAAACTGGAACTGGGTCTTACTCCACTATCCGGTGGAGGAAGTGGTGGTGGTGACATCTCTGGTGCCATGTGTTTGAGCTATGAAAAGCTAAACTAGAAAAAAGACTAGTGAGCTTGAGAACCTTAGTGGGTCTCTTTTAATGGTGAAACATCTCCTCTCAGGGGGAGAACTGGTTCACCACCAGAGTGCCCAGTGAGGTCTAGATGTACAAAGGAAGAGATGTCTTCTCGTTCCCACAGACGGCGCCAAACTGATGATGCTAAAATCTAGCACCACCAGGTAAGTGATGATGATCTCAAACAGTAGTAACCATGGAAGCTATAGAGATATGTATGTATATGTGTGTAAAGAAGGAAATGAGTATAAGAGTAATAAGACAACGATATATAGTGGTTCAGCCAATTAGGCCTACATCCACTATGAGTGTGTGATCCAAAAAGTATGGGCACTGATGGCCTTGGATACAATGCATATAAGCTCCCTTTATCTCTCTACTGTGTTTACAAGTAGAGTTTTAGCTAGGGTTACAATTCTCGATCCCTCTCCTATAGGGTTGTAGGTGACAAGTATATATAGGTCCTGGGGGATGTAGTGTACCCCCAAGTATGCATGGTGCATGTGAATGATGATCTAGCCAATATCCTGTTGACACCTGTAGATGCCAAATGATGACATAATATTCTCTCACGTGAGGGGGTGATATTGTTATACCAGTCTTCCACGTGCTATGTGAACCTCACGCGCACTGTTCCACGCGTCTCCCAAACTACGCGCTGTGATGATATCACCCTCGGCCTATGATATGAGGCCGAGGTAGAAGTTCCTTCTGACAGTGAGTCTGGCCTAATTTAGGCCTCGTACTGTCGTACCCTCGGAGGGTCGTCTGATCCTGATGAAGGGTCGTCCCCTTGAAAGGTCGTTCGGGCCTAATGAGGGGTTGGCCCCCTAAAGGGTCGTCCGAGCCTGTTGAGGGGTCGACCCCTTGAAGGGTCGTCTGGACCATGATGAAGGGTCGGTCTCTTGAAGGGTCATCTGGACCATGATGAGGGTTCGGCATCTTGAAGGGTCATCTGGACCATGATGAGGGGTCGGCCCCTTGAAAGGTCATCTGAGCCTGATGAGGGGTCGGCCCTTTGGTGGGTCATTCGGTCCATGATGAGGGGTCGGCCCCTTGAAGGGTCATCTGAACCTCATGAGGGGTCGGCCCCTTGGAGGGTCGTCTGGACCTGATGAGGGATCGACCCCTGGGAGGGTCGTCTGATATATATTGAGAGGTCATGTTGACCCCGTCCAGGTGTAGGGCACCCTCGGCCTGGCCGAGGGTATATATGGGTATATCATTTATGGCATGTCAGTACTGCCTGACGTGATCAATGGGATCAGTCTTACCGTTATAAATTTTGAACCTTGGAATAGCAAACTTCTTGGGGGCTTCTTATTCTTCAATTTCCCTCGAGAAAGGTGATTTCATCTGAGTTTTGAGAGCTCGCCTAGCGAGTTCTCGGGTCGATCGGGTACCGTGATGGGTAGGGTATTGGTCCATCTCCCTTCGGACCAGACTTTGTATGTTCTCGTTGCTGCGATCTAGGCTTTGGTGGCTGCGAGCTAGTCACAGTTGCTCGAGCAGGTCATCCTCTGACTCATTTCCCTCAGCGCTCTGGGTCCATGCTTGGGGCTCCTTCCTCGACTGCGAGACTTGCTCGCCTGAGGGCTAGGAGTGTGGTGCAGACGTTTCTTGGTACTACGATGGAGATCTCTCTCTTTATTTTTTCTAATCTCTTTTTGAGGCGAGTGTTCCCAGCTTCGTGCCTGCGAGAGGACTCCCTCTGCTCTTTGGAGCCTCGCCTCGTATGCATCAATCAGCCTGGATATTTGTGTGGATCTCGCTGGTCCTTGACTTTCTTCTGAGGCTGGCCTTTCTATTTGAGCCCTCTGATCTGAACGTAGAATTTCAGACCTAATCCTGCGAAGAGCAGGAGGTTCTTGAATATCTCCTGCCTGGGGAGCATTACTACTGTGACCAGACATTTCGAATTCCTTTTTTGGTGTGGGCTTTCTCAGGGAAGATAAACGTTCCCACAGACGGCGCCAATTGTGGTGACAATTATTATGCAACACAAATAGATAAGAGAAGCGCAATCACCAAGCAAGAAAAAGGAATGTAAAATGCCAACAAAGGATGTACGTGGTTCAGTAAAAAGGTGCCTACGTCCATGGTGGTGCAGTCAGTATTATTTCTATATACTCCGGGGAGTGATTACAAAGAATACGATGTGTCCTTTGCCCCGGACCTAGGGTTTATTATATACATGTTCATTTTAGTGAGTGGGGGTGTTGGACTCCCCCATGTTTTCCATCTCTTCCTAGAACCTCTCTTAATGGGAATATGGGAGGAGACTAAACCATAATCGGTTAAGATATGGAGGGTCTGGACTTTGGGCCACCTCAATTGGGCTACTCGTCCAGGCCCATCATTCTAATTTTGGGTACCCACAAAAATCTTTTTGTTTTTTTCAATTTTTCCAAAAAAATAGAAAATCTTTTTGTATTTTTCCAAAAAAATTCAAAAAACAAACTGATTTTGGATTTTCAAAAAATATAGCAAAATGAAAAAAGGTAAATACAATGGTGGTATACACTAGCAATAGGCATGAATAATATAAACATGAAAATCAACCTATGCTAGCAAACAAGTCTAAACCTCTCTCGTTAGGTCCGGAAGTGTTTTCCAAAGGTGGTAACATCCTATGAAAAACATCCATCAAATCTTGTGAAGTCTTGACTAAACACTCAACTTTCTCATGAAAATGCTCAAATTCTCTCATTTGATGTGCAAGAGCATGTGGAGTAACATTTGTGGCGGTGAGTGTGGAAACACGTGTAGTAGCATAGCGAGGTAAATACCTATGAGACATACTACCCAACATAAAGAGAAATTATCTAAGGTGTCATCTTTTCTTGTAATGGGAACAAACATAAACGGGACTAGGAACACCTCTCTCAAAATGTCTATGACGCGCTCTCCTACAGGGAAACGGACGCCGAGGTGGGTTAGGTTGAGAGACATATGGATCTATCACAAATATAGTAATCGGTTCGGGTACAACATGGGGAGTGGATGTGTCATCATAACCTACTCCTAGTCGCTCAATATTACCCAAACCGGGACCAAGGAGCATATTTCCAACCTTCTTAGATGTGTCCTCTATAGTGACCTTGACCTCCCGAGCAAGTTCGATGTCTCCCTCGAGTTGGGACACATGGGCTTTAAGTTTGTCATGAGTCTCCAATGAATATTGAAGATTTTTAGTAAGATTATCCTCAATGTTGGTCAATTCACTCTTTTCCCAGACTAAGATGATCAACTGCTCACATAAATAAACTCTCAACTTCTCGAGTTGACTCGCCTACACCTCACACTCCCTCAAAAATTCTATCTCTCTCTCCCCCCAAATCTAACACCTTAAGACATAATTCTTCATTCAACCTTTGGGTTTTCAATCTCTCGGTGCACAAATATATAAATGCCTTTTGGAGATCCCCTTCTCCCTCACTTGCGTCTCATCATCACAGTCACTATCTCCCGAATAGATCAAAATATCATCAGGGCTCTCACCTGTACAAGTGTGCTCATCATTGGGGGTTAAACTAGATGAGCTAACGTGACTATCTATGAAAGCAACGCACTTTTCATGTTGTGATTCATTACCAAAATCATCCAACGCGATGTCACTATCGCTAAGAGTGGTCGTATTCGCAATTTTCTTGCCCTTTCTCTTTATCATAGTAGGTCATTCAAAATATTTTTGTCATTTTCACTTGCACTCTTAACACCTTATATCTTCCTCTTTCTCACTTCTCTCCTTGACCTCATCTTTCTTTTTATTTTTCTCAAAATTCTTTTTATTGGAATAATTATCTTTGAAAAATTTAAGAAACTTTCTAATTTTTTTAGGAAACAAGGACAAGTCATCAAAATCTTCCTCACCCTCAGAATCAGACTCACAAACTCTCTTTTTTCTTTTTCTTAACTTAAATCTTTAAAGATATCCCTCTATCCTTAGGATTAACGGTTTGGGGAAACATGTTGATCTCATAAGATTGAAGTTCTCCTACGAGTTCTCGAATCATGAATTTTCTCACACATTAAAACTCATGTTAATTGTGTTCAATAATATAGCATAAAAAATCATCAAAAGACTCGGACTCTAAGATAGTAATAATATCAAACTAGGTGGTCAAATTTTGCTATTTCGATGCCTTAATTGTGTAGGTACCCTCATGTGTAAATTGGAGGATATCCCATGCCTCTTTTGACATGGTGCAAGTCATAATAAGTCGAAACTCGTTGGGTGTGACGAATTTAGAAATAGCATTAAGGCCTCAAGAGTTGTAGGTACTCCACTTAAACTCATCATCGGTCAAATCAAACACAGGTTTGGGATTAATGACATTATTAATGGTGGCAGTGGGAGGATTCCACCCTCTTTCACATATGAGCCAAACTCTTTCATCAATTTCTTTTAAATAATATCTCATGCGACTTTCCAATAGGCATAATTTGTTTTATCAAAGACGAGCATCCGATTATATAAGTTACCATAAAAAAAATTATGATTTTTCAAAACAATTGATATCACAAAAAAACGAAAAAATGATCCGTCGATAGCTTGGAGTAACCAGCTCTGATACTAATTTGAAAATGCAGGGAAGCTCTGATACCACTTTTTGAAAGCGGGGTGTGATACCAATTTAAGATTTTGCAATATTTTAATATAGTTAACTTATTTAACTAGATGTCAACCTCAAACAAACCAAGATTGCAATTTTATTAAACCCTAAACATGCATCTATGTGATTGAAAGCATTAAATCATTTAAGCATGCAAATAAACAATTTCAGGAAAACTCCCCGAAGGGAAAAACCTTTATTTTACTAATGTTTGCGAACAGCAACTTACAACATAATAGAGAAATCTGCAATGAATTTCCACAATAACTCATAAAGACCGCAATCGTCATATCAGTAATGATTCCCTTGAGGACCACAATGACCATAATCGATAGCAATGACTCCCTCGAGAATCACAAGAACCTCAATCCTCCTCCACCAGTAGTGAATACCCTCGAGTATCCCCAAGATCAGTAGTAGAGACAACTCTCCATAAGATTAAACTTCGTTGCCGAAGTGTTTGGGTTCCAAATATGATTCACAAAAGTAATTGGGATTACTTTGTGTGAATCAAAAACAAATTTTGCCCTAAAAAGTGAAGACCATTTTGTAGTTGTTCTGTAGATTGCGTAAAGTAGAAGTCTTAATGAAAAATCTTCACAAAATAGGTTTTTATAGGCAAATAAAAATGTTAAGGCACTGAAATCCCATTAGAATAACATCTTTATGTCATCCGAACGAGATTGACATCTCGTTAGAATTATCTTCGAACGACCTATCAAACGACCTTTAAAACATCAAACAGTACTGGGTCGTTTGATACATATGAGAACCTGGGCTTCAAACGACATGTCAATGTGATTAGAACGACAAGCCAATGTGGTTAGAACGACATCTCAATGTGGTTTGAACCAAATAAACGATTTTAAAATTCCTCCTACATAAAAGTCATAAAATATTTTTAAGTTTGAAAACGTCTCTTTTTGATAAAAAAAAAATAGATTAGAAAAGTATCCCAATACTTAAGACAAAAATCTAAGTATAACAAAATAAAATCCATAACAAAGTATACCTCATGTCGCGTAGATGTTGAAGACGCTTGATATTCAGATCCGTCTTCTTGAACATGTGAACACGAATTGGCTTGGCGGTTGGAACGGGGTACGCCATACACAATGTAATCTAAGAACTAGGGACAAGATGGAAAATATTTCCTACATTGACCACGACGAACATATTACAATATTTATCAAGTATAAAAGTTAAGTAACATAAAATTTAAAATAATATAAACTTACTTTTTCCATTATTCAACATTTTCATAAGTTTTAAAAATATAACGAGCTACCTATTCATGCTATAAACTTATTAATTTCACTCGTCTGCCCATCACCTGACCACCCTCATCGACGAATCATTACTGTTATCTACATTACTTGGGTCAGGCATATATTTCCCAGTGTAGATTGATGACTCGGCGGTGATGTATTCATATGCAAATGATACTTTAATGTATCGTGTATTCTTGACATAATCTTTGAAAACTTTCATCAACCTTTCAAACGGGTACATCCATCGATATCTAACTTGGCCACAAAGAAATGACTCGTCACATATGTCTACTAACAAGTGATCACTTATGTCAAAAGATGATGGGGGAAAGTACTTCTCCAACACATACATCGCTTCGACTATAGCTACTTTTGCAGGCGTTATGTGCTTTAGATTGAATTCCTTCTCATAGAAAAGTTTGAAACAGATGTTAATTTGTATAATGGCCCTCCACAAATCCTTATTCTTAGAAAAATAATGCTTAAACAACAAAGGAATCAATTGCATGATCACCTGCCAATTGTGAGACTTGCACTTATGTAAATTGTGGGTAGCATTATTAACAATCCTTTGCAAATTGGATGAGAAATTAGAGGAAACTTTCAAATTATATATTTTGTCTAAAAGAACCTTTATTTCCTCACTCGTCAAAGTAAATGCACCAGGGGAATTATCTTCAACCATAGTTGTGGCTTAAGTTTCAACAATTTAAGGTTTTTTAATGCATTTTCTCCATCCTTCGAATAACTCCCCCCAAGGCATGAGCCCACAATATGTTTGGTGATGTTCTTATCTGCATGCATTCATCAAATACATGATGCACGGGGTTACTCTTCCAATAAGGCAAGTTAAATAAATTTGATCTCTTAGACTATGACTTTCTTTTCTCAATTTCATTCCCAATTGAGGTCTTTTTATGCTTGACATTCTTCAATTTAGTATTCTTACCTCGCATAGTAGGTCCGTAATTAGAAGATATACTCTCAATTTCTGAACCGAAAAGTTTTCTTTGAGGTATCATATGTTTAACCCCTCCCGGTAAAAAATTGGAACCTTTCTCAAATCTAAAACTATGATTCGGAGGTAAAACCCTCTTGTGGGAATGGTATAAATTTTTTCTGCTATCACTGAGAGCAAATTTTCAATCTCCTCACAACAAATAGGACACCCCATATAACCATGTACTACACAAACGGATAATATCCCATAATCTGGGATGCATTCCCAAATCAATATAGCTTTCATCATAAACTCTTTTTTTTTACAATAGTCAAATGCTTGCGCTCCATCTTCCCACAACTCATTTAATTATAAAAAAAATATGCATCGATGTCTTCATTCGATGCCTTTGGCCCAGGTATCAACAAAGACAACATCAAAAATTCAGGTCTCATACACTGTGAAGGAGGGAGGTTGAGTGGTGCTAAGATCACTGCCATAAAGTCTAATTGGTGCTTAGATTTTCAAATGGATTGAAACCATCTATTGATATTGCCAAACTAATGTTACACTATTTTTTAGCAAAATTGGGATAATCATAATCTATCATCTTCCAAGATATAGAATCAATAGGATCCCCTACTTCTGTCTTATCATGTCAAGTTATTTTTTCCACTATCCATGGTACTATGAAAAACGGCTTAAATCTAGGCCCAATAGGAAAATATTTCAATACTTTTTGAGGCATTTTTGAGCTTGTTCCTTCCTTGCCAGTAGATTTCACATATCTAAGTTCCTTTCGTATTGGACACTGATCGAGATTTTCATACTCCTTTCGATATAGTATATAGTCATACATAGAAGCATGAATTGATTTATACTTCATTACCAAACCTTTCAAACTGTTCTTCATACTCAGATAGCTATTTGGAAGTGTATTTTGCTTGGGTATAAAGCCCTTCACCCAATTCAGAGTTCATGTCACGATATTACCAAACAAACCATATTGGTCTTCAAATTATTCACATCAACCATGGTATGCAAAGTTTTTTTAATCTTTATCATAACTAGGGTACAATAGTTGGGTCGCCTTAAATTTTAAACTTTGGTAGTCATCGTCAATGTTTATCCCAATATCTTCATGAGCACCTGTACCTTCTACATATCGTCAGTGACCTCATTTTCTTCCACTTCATGAACTCCATATGCATCATCAACTAAATCCTCTAGAATATTATGATATATATTGTCCTCCTGGCCTTGTACATCTATCCTACTTTATGATTGTCGTGAATGTCGCTCGGGGATAATAGGATCATGAAATTTCTCGTGAAAAAACCATGACCGATAACTATCTTGCATACCCCATCTTAACAGATGTAGTTCAACTATTTTCCACTCAAACACTATACCATTCCTATACCTTCCACACAGACATGAAAACTCTTCATCATTAAGACATCTTTTTGTGAATTTAACAAATTCATTAGCACCTCTACGATACTCATCCCCTAGTATATTTTTCTCACCCATCCACTATTTGTATAGAGTATATCCCATCACAATTACTGCAAATAATCACTTATTATGGGTAAGAAGCATATATTCATGGATTAGTCTCAACAAAAGTGTGAAAATTAAAGAACCCTATTATGGGTAACAAATATAAGATATTTATATTTTTCGTACATGTATATATTAAATGTAACATGTTAAATTAATAAACACCGATGTCTCATGTGGTTCATGTACTTGGGTTGAGGTGGGCGCACATTTCCTCTTTGGTGCATGAAAATATTCAATGTTGCACGTGATACCATATATAGTAATCTTGTTTAATGTATAGTACACTCAAATTAAATTATTGAACAAACTTTATGTTTTTAACTCTTTCTTCAAGATTGTCCAACAATAAACCCTATGTTGCAAATTTCTATATTTTATAGTGACTACACTCTCTAGTCTACTTAGTGCCCATATTCTATGGATACAAATTATATCTCAGCACATTAGACCAACTTTCTGCGAACAATATATATTAAGAACGTCAATAACTCAGTATGCATCTTTATTTAGGATACTATTTCTTTAAAATGGGCCAAAACTCATATTTCGCATTATAAATGGACCCTTAAGTGAAAATTTCCTTTTTTTAACAAGTAATTTTAAAGCCAACTGCTAGCCCTAGAAACAGGCATACCCTTAGAATCACCACATCATATTCTCTAACAAAGTGGAAACACACAACCAAACTTATCAAATACAGAATAATAGTAGCTATACAAATCAAAAGGTTGTATGCACTAAAAAAATCACTATTACACATCTTTAAAAAATGAATTAATGAACTAATCAAAACGACTTCAGAATATTACTTCAGTATCAAAGCAGTAACAGTTGCACAAATCAAGAAGAGTCAACACCAACATAGATGAAAATTTCAATATCAAGACGCCAAATTAAAAATAATTATAAAGGATTTATATATATAAAAAAAAATATTTTATAATACTTTAAGAAACCCATGTTCAAAAATTAAAAATAATCAAATAAGTTATGAAATTTTAATCTTAAGATAATAACCAAATAACACAAATTCATAGATATAACCAAATTTAAGGGGATAAGATAATACCTAAATTATATTTTATAATTTATTCTTTAAGTATACATTACAGAGATCATCATTAAACAAATCAACATTCATAATTTATTTCGAAATGCTACTGTTTTGTTATCGATTCAATTAAACTAGAGCAAATGTGTGACATATATATACGCATGAATTTAAACACAAAACATAAGTAGTTTCAAAATCATACCTTTGTTGAGAGAGAGGACGATGTTTGTCTTGAATCATTTGTTGCCTTAAATTGATTGGTGCCTTGAATCGTTTGAGAGAGAGGAGACCTTGAAACAATTAGAAAGATTGGGAGATGATCTGAAGTATATAGACATCAAATTTAGACATGAAATTAATAAATCAATTTGGAATGTCGCAAACTATTGGAGAAAAGCAAAATTAAAGTATATAGACATGAAATTTACAAATCAAATCCCCAAATTCATAAAAACACACACAAATATGTCAGAGATTGTCTGGAAGGCCCTAAAACTAGCTATATAATTATTAGAAACATTGAGAAACTCAAGAAATTAAGCAGAGGCATTAGGGTTTCTTAACATCCAATGAAAGCATCAGAGTGTTAAAATAATCCATATATGAGACCTAGAAATGAATCCATACAAAAAAATAATATATAAATCGTTTAGGATAGAGGGGAGAGAGAGGGAGAGAGAGAGGGGGGTGAATACCTTGAAACGATTGGAATGGCCTTGAACCGTTTAGGAGGGAGAAGAGAACCTAGCTATGGAACGACCTCAGCAATGGAACGGTTGGAATGGTGAAATGGCTGAATTGTTTGGCTAAAACGATTGAGAGAAAGGAGACCTTGAATCGTTTGGATGAATCATTTATGTGAGAGAGAGATTAGTGAAACGACTAAACTAGAATAAGACATTAGGGTTTTTTAAGTTTTCTTTTATTATCATGGTTGTTTCAACTTTAAAGACCGTTACAACAAATAAATGTTGTCACGGTCTTTAACCCTGACATGACCACGATAACAACCTTGTCAAGGTCTTTGTCCGCGACACGATCGTGTCAAGGTGTTATCACGATCGTGTCATGATTAAATACCTAGACAATGTCTCCATGTTTTGTTGTTATCATTTTTTACAGTGATAACCCTTTACGGGTGATAGGTGGAAATACTGTATTGGTTGTTGGAAGGCATCCAATAGTGGTTGGGAAGAAGGTGAAAAGGAACAAGGAAGGCCATCAAGGCTTAAATTCATCGAGTCATTGAGTAATTCTAAGTTATCCTCATACCTAGACCAATATCATAGTGGACTTGTGTGGTTGGATCATCTTAGGCTTTTCCCATTTTGAGTTTTCCTCGCACATCACCATGTTGTGTAATTATTTATTTTACCCTTACTATATCACCTAGATGAATGCATAGGGCAAGATAAAATTGGATAAATTATTCACATAATTTTTGTTTTCTTGATGCTAAGATAAAATCAGTTTAATTAGTTTAGAAAAATAAAAACTTGATGTGTGCTTGGATATTTGTATAACCCTATAGCGTTTTTCAAATTGGTATCAGAGCGGGCTATACTAGCTTATTGCATTATATCCCTCTTAAGTGCACGTTTAAGGTTTATTTGATGGAGTTCAGCTGTGAGGGTAGTGTTATAACCCGGTCTCCTATGTTTGATAATTCAAAATATCCTTATTGGAAGGTGCAGATGCAGTTTTACTTAATATCTATTTATGAGAATGTGTGGGACTCGATTGAACAAGGGTGGTCTTCCCCCACCGACGGTGGTATACAGAAAGCATTTTATGCTTGGATAACAGCTGAAAAGAATATCTCGATATTTAATTCTAAAAGAGTTAATGTTATTTTATACATTGTCATGCCTGAAGAGTTTAGAAGAATTATGACTTAAGAGAGCGTGAAGGATGCTTAGGATATTTTGAAATCCACAATAAAGGGTACCAATATTGTCAAGGTTTTCAAGTTAAAAAATATGACAACTAAGTTTAAAATGATTAAGATGTTAGAGAATGAGTATTTTGATGAGTTTTATGTCAAGTTGACAGATATTGTCAATTCCTCGTTTAACTTAGGTAAGCCTATCCTCGAAGAGAGAGTGGTGCAAAAAATCTTAAGGTCTTTGCCTGAAAGATTTAATGCCAAAGTCACGGTCCTTGATTCCCTAGGTGATGTCAAAACTTTGAGTGTCTAAGAACTTATAGGTGACCTTCAAACCTATGAGATGAATATGTGTCCTTCAAAGAAAAATGATGAAAATAAAGAAAACGGCGTTTCTTTGAAATCTTGGAAGGAGGATATGTCATATTCTGATAGTGACGGTGATTTAGATCCCAAAGAGATCGCTAGGTTTACTAGGAAGTTCAAACAAATTCTTAAGCTTAAAGAAGATATGAGTTTTAAGAAAAAAACCTAAGAACTTTGCGAATGATCATGACAGGAAGAAAAAGGATGGCCCTAAGAAGGTGGATGGTCGAGAAAATTCTTTCGAATGCTATGGTTTTGGGAATTATTTGTGTGAGTGTACCATAAACTAAGTAAGGAGGGAAAGAATTCGAAGGCATACTATGTTACCCTTAGTGATAGTGAGTCAGAAGAGGAATGTGATTAACCCATTGAGCGTAACTACACCACGTTCACTGCTAGTTTTGTGGACATAGATGAAAAGTCTTTCAATGTTGAAGATGATTATTTACATGATGATTCTAAGGTTTGATCTTATGATTCGTAAGTGAGTGGTGAAGAAGAAGAAGAAGAAGAAGAAGAAGAAGAAGAAGAAGAAGAAGAAGAAGAAGAAGAAGAAGAAGAAGAGGAGGAGGAGGAGGAGGAGGAGGAGGAGAGTGAACTTTAAGTGGCCTTCTATGAGTTATACACGGAGTCGTTGAAGTTAAAAATTGCCAACTTGAATTTAGAAGCGAAGTTGAATGAACATGCCATGGGTAATAATAATAGTAAATTAATTAAGAATTTAAGGGAATGTGAGAAGAATCTTAAAGAGAAGCATGCACTTATTGAGGGGGAGAGATTCATGGATTGATGGGAAATATGATCAAGGGGTCCCTAATATTTGATAGTCTCTTCTAGGGGTGGGCAGCGGAACCTATCAACTAGAAGAACCGAACCAAACCACCAGGATTGGTTTGGTTTTTTGGCACCATTGGGTAGTCTTAGGTTCCTAAGCTTAAAAGCCGATCGTATGAGGTTGGTTCTTGGTTTTATACCTAACCCAACCCAACCCAACCCAATCCAAATAGATGTGGTATATATATATATATATATATATATATATATATATGGGTATAATTATTATATATCATAAATTTATATGTGGAGTTTACAACATACAAGTAATAAATAACTTTAGGAGAGGGTATTTTTGTAAAATATGGAATTAGGGGTTTTATCTTCCTGGTGTCCTAAAATAAAAACCACACATCGTTCTCTCTCTCGTGCACGGCTATTTGGGTCGCAACCCCAACAACAAAACCCTCATCTTAGGATCAACAGTATCATTCTCATATCTCATCTCTCATCTATAATCACTCACCTCCAATTTCTCTCATCTCTAGTCAATCGTAAAGTCAAGAAATTGCCATCATAGACCCAATAAATCCTCTTTCACCTCCGATCTCTCTCACCTCCGATTATGGTTGTATACTCAGGTAATTTTTTAATTTCATGTTTAAATCTATATTCATCTGAGATTTATGTGTTGATTTTAATGTATTTGAGATTTAAGTGTTTAAATCTCAGATTATTATACATAAATCTGAAATTATCTCTTGAATTTAAGGCATTTAAGATTTATGTGTTTAAATATGAGATTTATATGATTAAATCTAAAATTATGTGTTGATTTTGATGTACTTGTGATTTATGTGTTTAAATCTCAAATTATAAGTTTAAATTTATTGGAAATAATTATACGTTAACTTTAAACTTGGATTTTTGGTGTTAACTTGGTTATACATGTGTTTAAATTTTGTGATAAATTGGTTTAATATTTTACTATTTTAGTTTTACAAAATAAGTAGAACCGTAAAAAAACTCTAAGCAACCCAAACAATAACCAAACTGTGAACCGATCCAAACCAAACTGAATCATGATTGGTTTGGTTTGGCTTGGTTCGATAACATGATTGGTTTGGATATGGTTCCAATAATGCAGAACCGAAGTACATAGGTTTTGGTTTTGGTTTAGGTTTTGATATATAACCGAACCAAACCTACTCATGTCCACCCCTTGTCTCATCTTTTGCTTGAGTTTAGAATTGTGAAGTTAGAGGAGAAATTAAGAGACTTAAGTCACCTCAAATTTGATTTGAAATATAGGTAAAAAAAAAGCTAGATAAGATTTTAGGCACTGTCCAAATCAAAATTGAAAATTTTGGAATTGGCTTTGATATTACATATGCTTCCACTACTAAATCCAAGACCAAATTTTTTAAAAGTCAACCATATTTAAGGACATTAGAAAAGATCAACCCAACAGTAACATTCCTCATGTCTACACTTGTACACATTATAGTAAGAATGGTCACCTTAGGCATTTTTGTTATGATCTAAGAAAAGGTCCTAAGAAGTCTAAGTCTAGTGTCACCAAGGTTTCCAAAATCCAAGATCGGCACATTGTACCTATATGGATCGAGGAAATCGGATTTGGAGGCGCTTAATGTTAGGCTTGTCGATCCTTGCATACTTGCACATGATTCCTCTCATGTTATATCTAATTGTTGATTGTGCTTACATGTTTTTCATACCCTAGAGTTTATACTTCATGTTATGTGCTATTTTTAACGGTATGATATTTGTGTCTTTTGTATTTTGATTATTTATGCAAAAAATATAAAAGGACTTTTTTTTGTCATTTTAAAAAAAAATATTTAAAAACTCAAATATATTTGTGTTTTATTTATGTAGTTTGGTTTTAAACATTTTGTGTGGCATATCGATGTATTTGAATCCCATTTATTCCATGATTTCCATGTGACAAGGACATTTGGTTATGGTTTAATCATGTTTGCATGGGGTTGTCCAAATTTAATTTTCTTAATGGATTCACTTTGCTTATGCCTCCACACATATGCACGAGCGCTTTTAGATTATAACTATTTATGTTGGATGAGCTAATTAAGGTATTCTCCTATTAATCTTGTTATATACATATCTATTTTATTAAGAGATTTGTGTATGTGAGAACCATTGTTCAAGATTTTGTTTAGTATGAAAAATATAATTGAGTAACGAAAAATGTCTACGATGGGAGTAAATCTCCTTTACATGAAAGGACACCATTAGCAAGAGCCTAAAATATTTGAGAGGCAAATGAAAAGAAATATTTCCAAAGCCATGTTTTGCATCGATGCTTCAAAAGTGTGAGATCTTCCAAAATAAAAAGAGTGAGAAAAAATTATATATGCTTATTTTTAGGGTGTTATAAGTTGAAGATAAGTGGATTTGAACAATATATCCTAGTTAATCTAAATGTTTGACAATATTGATTTGAGAGTCATTAATATTTCTTTGCTAGTGTGATGTATGTTTGTCCATTACTTTATTTATCACTTGAGATTAAATCGAGCTTTGATAAACTAATGCGATAAAATGGAACTTATTGGACTTTCTTGAATGTTTGGGACATTTATTTTGTTTTTCTTGTTCATATTCCTTCACTCTGTACCACATTTGGCTTAGACATATTTATGCGATACGAGAGAGGAAAACTTATGTGTTTTATATCTTTTGTGGTGTTTATACAAATATATAATTGTTGGTTTCTGGTATCTTTGCACTCGCACGCGCGCGTGCGCGTGTGTGTGTGTGTGTATATATATATATATATATATATATATATATATATATATATATATATAGAGAGAGAGAGAGAGAGAGAGGCTCCTGTGCACATTAAGTTTGCACACTAAGTTTGCACATTATTTTTTTAAAATAGTAAAAAAGACATTTTTGAATTTATTTTTTTTGGTGATATTTAAACATTTCAAAGAACTCATAAAAAAATCAACTCAAAAATATTTTTTTGCTATTTTAAAAAAATCGGTCAAACTTTCGCAGAGTAAAAGTTTGACCGATTTTTTTAAAATAGAAAAAAACTTTTTTGAACTGATTTTTTTATATGGCTCCATTGAAATATTTAAATATCACATAAAAAAATTAACTAAAAAATATTTTTTTAATATTTTAAAAAAATAGGTGTGCGCCAGCACATATGCAAACTTAGTGTAGACAGGAGTCTGCCTGTATATATATAGTGTTTTTTTAGTCTCTACATTGCATCTAATCCATGTTTTCCTTATGTTTCATATTCGTACCACATTGGCATGTCATAATGATTGTTGATGCAAAAAACTATACTATATCTAATTATTTGATCATAGATAAATAAGTAAATAAGAGACATAAAATATTTTTAAAGTGGTTCGGCTAAAGGGAAAAGCCTGCATCCACTGCTGTATATTGTCTTGTGTTTATTCAATTGTCTCTTGTTTCGTGTCCCCTGGATTTAGAGATTACAATGTATACAAGAATCAGAATATTAAAGGATATAATGCCTTTATAACATAGGCATTTACATCTGTACAATATTCATAATGTATACAACTATGGGTGTTTTATTTCCCCTATTGGTCGGTCTTCCTGGTGTTAGTCGGGCTTCTTTTGTATACTGTTCGGCATTCTACACTGTTGGTCGGCATTCTTGTACTCATTCTGATATATAGGCCTTATTGACTAGGACCAATGCCACGAAGGATAACACATGTCTATTTTAGATTGGTCCACGTAATAGGATAATTTTTTGTATCAATAAAAGCCCCCCAATGTTTCATGCTTAAGATTTTGCAAGAGTATGGAACATTTAGCTCTTAAAGTTGCTCAGGCAATAATTTTGAATCCTGGTCGGCTACCGACTTTCCATACTTATAAAGTTAATGATTTGATTATCAGCTCATAAAGTGTATGGCATTTTTGTATTTATCCATAGTTTTATCGAATCATTGTTGGGAAGATGTGTCTTTTCTAGCTTTAGCCGTTAACAGTTCAATAAATGCTTCTTTTAATAATTAATGTAACCAGTTTTGAGGCAACCTATAAGAGGCGGGAAAAGTCACGATTGTCTCTTACCTTAAAATCTTCTAAGTTTTTTTCTATTATCTCTTTGACCTCTCTGTGCGATCGTTTCCCCTGCTCTTCAGTTCTTATTGAATCCTTAAATTCTTGTAAGAATCTTTTCCCTTCCCTTTTTCTTCTTCGAATATGGTTTATTCTGTAACCTCTTTAGAAGAATTTAGAATTGAATGGAATATCCCTTCGTGGGTAGAGTTGGAACTTCCTAATCTTCCCACTGATCTTTTTTCTTTGCCTAAGGGCCATTAGTTACCTTGCATTTTCATTGTTGAGTGTGGGTTTACTTTTCTCCTAAACCCATTTTGTCTGGAATTTTGTCAGCACTTTGATGTCGTTCCTGCTAAAATATCCCCCAACACTTGGAGAGTGATTAATGGTCTTTATAGGTTAAACCAGCTTTATGGGACCCATACAGGGCTCCCAAAAAATATGTTTTATTACTAATGGGTATCAAGTGACACCACGTACTATTTAAAAAACTAGGGCTGTAAACAAAGCTTTAGTTGTTAATATTCCTAACTCCAATAGAGATTACTTTGATCATGGAGTAATTGGAAAAAAATTGGCAACATGCTCCCATGACTGGAAATGCTGAGTACCATGGGACTAGGTGCCCACCAAATGGAAATAGGATAGGTTGCATTTATTTATCTATTTTTATTTCCATATTTTGCTAAATGCTAATGATGATGCTTACCTTGTTCATTTTGATTGCAGTTAATCGAAAAAGAAAGTGTTCCAAAGAGAGTGGCATCAACCTTAGAGATTTAAAGTTCATCTGGGGCATTTACCGAAAAATTGGGGAGGAACATACCAGATTAGCCTCATATCATTTGCAAAATTGGAATACCATTACTTCTTTCATCGCTTTCCCCACTATTGTTATGACTTCACCCCTAATTGATCTTGACCAAGATCCCATCTCCATATCATCAGCCATTGTATCTGATAGGGGTGAATTTATTACTGTTTCCCATTCCTTTTTAGACTCGGATTTACCTCTTGCTGCTACCATAGGAAAGAAGAAGTTTCCCAACATTTTGGGGGATATTACTGCC
This sequence comes from Sambucus nigra, assembly GCA_949130495.1. Lineage (NCBI taxonomy): Eukaryota > Viridiplantae > Streptophyta > Magnoliopsida > Dipsacales > Adoxaceae > Sambucus > Sambucus nigra. The sequence goes on from OX422216.1 coordinate 372,945,635, forward strand.
ATTGGTTCCTCCAAGCAGGCTACTGATGGGGCCAGGAACAAAGAAGATGCTGGGAAGAAGCCCCTAGCTAATAAGGAGGATGCTGGGAAGAAGTCCCCAGCTAAGAAATTTAATGAAGGCATTCTCAAGCGACTGAAAAGAAGTCTCCCTTCTAGGCTGGAAGAAGGGTCCTCAATCAACACTGACCAACACGAGTTGGTTGATTTATCTACTTCTGGCTCACTAGTGACCCTTAGCCCTGGTTTGGCCAGACAACTAATAAAGTCTGGTACATTACCAGACCACAGGGATGCTGCTTCTGCAATGCCCGATCAAAAATTTCTGAAAGGGTTGCTCAAAGCCTAACTATGGTAAATACTATCATCTCTTCTTCTTTTTACTTATTTTTTTTCTTTTACACTAACTTGCTATGTTTTCTTGTTACAGTTCTTGGTCTACTTCAACAATATATTGGAGAAGGACAATGTTATGCGTTCTTCCTCAACTAAGGTTGAGGAGGTCGTTAATGAGTTGAGGAAGTCGGTGCTTGACTCCCAACAAGTATTGGCTAACGAGAAGAAGAAGTGGGAGTCCAAAATAAAGACTGCTAAAGAGGATGTTACTACTCCTCGGGGGCAGGTTACTGATTCGTAGAAAAATTTGGATGCTGAAAAGTCTAAGGTTATAGCAAAGAAGGCTAAAAGAGATAAGGTCAGGGAATCTGCCTTCAAAAAGAGCTGGGATAAGGCCATTGGAGCTTCTTCTATGCAAATTGAATTTGTAAAGAAAAAATGCTTCAATGATGGCTGGTTGATGGCCTTAGTGGAGGTCGGCACTCCCCAAGAATCTGAACTATTCCTCAGACAACATGAATGAGGAGCTTGAAGATAACGGGGGATCAAGTGAATTAAATTTGGTGTTGGAATCTTCCGACCAACACCAAACTGCTACAGTTAACTCCTCTGCCCCTCCAACTGGTGATCACCTTACCTTGCCTACTCCGATTTCTAATCCTTTTAGGTCTACTTCATATATGAAAAAGGTGTAGACCAATTGCCTGAGAAGATTTTGTTTTATTTTCTTCTCCAATTATAATTATTATTTTCTTTTATGATGATGTACTTATACTCAACAGTTTATTAATTAAAAGAAATCTTACTTCTTATTTGCCTGTCTTTTCTCCATATATCACATACTATTGTTGATTAGAAATGTTTCTTGCTCTTAATAGTTCATGGATAAACGGGAACACTTCTCCACAACTGACACCGAGCTATTTCAGAGATGCAATGAACTCTTCAAAGATGGTCACCTGTCTTTAACCGAGGAAGAGTTATCAAAGTTTCTCGGGGAAGATGTTTTAGATCAAGCTAAACCTTTATTTAAAATACCTCCTTGATCGGACAGTGGCCAAAAAAGAAGTTTACTATGAAATAATTGAGGAACTTTAAGAGGATAATAAGGAAGCCAAGGCCCTTTTGCATGCTGACTACGAATAAAAATACCAGGCTTTAAGCGAAGGCTGGGGTTTTGAGCAGAAATTAGAGAAATATGCTTCCCATTTTAGAAGACGGGAATTTTTTCTCAATCGCAAAGTGAAAGAAACTAGGGCTATTGCCAAGTTGCTGAAGGAGGAGAATAAAAATTTGAGGGATGACTTGAACGCCTTGAAGACTTCTTCTTCTACTGCTACTACTACTGATGAAGGATTTTCTTTCTTAGAGGCTGAAAAAGCTAAGTTAAGGGAAGAAGTGGAGACACACAAAAAGACCAAGTCTGCTTCTTCTTCCCGAGTAAGAACTAGATCTGGTCTTACAAATAAAATTGCCCAATTGAAGGACAAAAATCAAGCCCTTACTGAAATGTCCTAGAAGCTTGAAACACAATCTGAGTAGCTTGTTACTCAGTCTACTCAGTTACAAGCTAATGATGGGGTGATGAAGATGTTGCAACACCAGGTCGATAGGTTAAACTTTAAATTCCACAAGCAGCCTAGGGAAATCTGGATGGAGGGGTATAATGAAGCTTTAGGGCATTTTGATAAGCGGTTTAAATAAGCCCAGAATGAAGGTTATAAATAGGGCTGGACCAATTATTTAACGGTACTGAAGGTGGAGCAGAACAGTCTTTTATGGAAATGGTATGATCCTGGGTTATTGGACCTTGAAGATCCTCCATTTAGTTTGGATGTTGACTGGATTCCTGTCAGCGCAATTCCTCGGTGACTGATTTTCAAGTATTTAGGGGACTGTGGCCTTCACGACGAGCTAGAAATTATTCTTCCTCCCCATCTGTTAGATCAACCAAGAAACATCAATAAAAAGATGCTCCAAGACTTCAACTTTATCAATTCTCCTTATGCCCTAGGTGATCCTCGAGGTGGTATGGAGCCAATTTCTAAAGCTGAGGGAAAATGTCCTTTAAAGTAATTTTTTGTAATTATGTTATAAACAAAATAATGTAACGATCATTAAATAAATGAAATATATTTGATCAACTTATCTCGTCAATGTTTGAATGTGATTATCTTCTGTTTTTCATTAGTTCTATTCACACCCTTAAGAATCAATTAGGTTCTACTAGTATACTTAGATTAAAATCTAAATTTAGAACTAGTTACCCATGTGTCTCCATAGGTTCTACTAATACACCTAAATTTTTAGGTTTTTTGCATTAGTTACCAGTGGTGTGACCAGGCGTATGTTGAATATGTATCTACATTCCTCTTGAGGAATCTTCACAACGTTCTTCCTTCATTTTGTCCAGTAGGATAAAGATCTTGTTTTATCCTTATCTTTGTTCACAATGTTTATCTGCCACAATTAAGTTATGTTTATGTTGAGAAACTTCTTGCCTGTGCCGACTAACATTTGATATTAGTAATTAACTATGTGGTTGTTGCGAAGGACTTATTTTGGGTGTCGACTAACAATGTGGTACAACTTTTGAAGTTTTCTGGAAACTTTATATTGTAGTACATAGCACTAGTACTCCTAAAAAAATCAAAAATAGAAATGAAAGGAATCATCATTTTTATTGATATTGAAAATTGATATTGAACTAAGTAAAATTGATTACATCATTGGTAGTTCATCCTAAGGTGCTCGGCATGCCATGGATTCTTGAATTCTTCTCCCTCAAAAGTCTCAATTCTGTAGGTTCCAAGTTAGACAACTATTGAAATACAGTATGGCCCATGCCAATTGGCCTCAAGTTTGTTATTCTTATGACTAACCTTTTTAGCATATAATCTCCTTCCTTTAGGTTGTTCGACTTCATTCCCAAATGCCATCATATATGGGGATTCTCCAGTTGCAGTCCTCGGGGTTATTCGGTATGCCCATAAAACATAATGTAACTCGTTGATCCAATTTTTTTGTGGCGGCATCAAGTATTTTTTTTAACCCATTGAGCAGAGTTCTATTTGTAACTTCAGTTTGCTCATTACTCTGAGGATGACCTGGAGCAGAATGTAGCTTTTGGATATTGGACTGAGCACAATAGGTAGTAAATTCATCATTATCAAATTGTGTTCCATGGTATGTGATAAATTCATAGGGCAGCCCATATCTGCAAATGATAATCTTCTAGATGAATTGGTAGACCTACTCATAAGGCATGTCTATTAACGGTTTTGCCTTAACCCACTTCGTAAAGTAATCTATAGTAATAACCAAGTATTTAAATCTTCCTAGAGTGGTCGACAATGGGCTGATCAAGTTTATATCCCATTTGGAAAATGGATAAGGTGAAGTGATTGGGGTTATAATAGCCTGCAGAGTTTTACGAATGCTAGAATACCTTTGGCACTTGTCACATTTTCTGGAAAAGGCTGCACAATTTTCTCGCATTGTAAGACAATAGTATCCTTATGTACTGATTCGTTGCAACGGTGTTCTTCCTTCTATGTGGGGTCTACAAGATCCTTCATCTACCTCATGAATCAAGTTTGGGACCTCTAATGGGTGAACGCAATGTTACAGGTTAACTATGAACCCTCTTATATACAAGACTCATTTATCTAGCACATATCTGGCGACTTTATACTTTAATTTTTTGGCTTCAATCATATCTGCTGGCAAAGTTCCTTCTTCAATATATGCTTTGATGGGATCCATCTAAGATGGCACTATGTCTACTGCAATAAAATTAATCATCAAATCTTCATATATAGTCCTATTGGCCAAAATATCAATAGGAATAGTTCGTCGGATATCGACTCTTGTTGCTGAAGCTAGTCGACAAAGTGCATCTGCTCGGGCATTTTCTACCCTTAGAATTCTGCTCATCCGAACAGCTGGAAATTTCGCTATTACCTACAACGCTTTGGACAAGTAAGTGGTCGTCAATTTTCCTTTAGCACCATACAAGTTTAATATTTGATTTTCCACCAACTAAGAATCATTGTGTGACATAACTTGCTCGGTATTCAGTGACTGGGATAAACTTAAACCCATAATGAGAGCTTCATACTCCATTTCGTTATTTGAGGCCTAGAACTGGAATCGCAAATCATATTCAATATCTATCCCACAATGAGTGTTCAGTATTATACCTACTCCACTGAAGGTTGCACAAGATGACCCATCGATATATAGGTTTCGTATTGGGAGATTGTCATTAAACGCTGGGTCTGTTAAAATCTAATAATGGAATGTTTATCTCCTTTCTTTCTCGTACTTTTTGGACATCTCCTGTGTTTGAGAAAAGGAATTTGCTAGATCAAAAGTTTGATCATCATCATCTTCTTTTGAACTATTTCCTCCTAATTTTTATTCGATCGACTTATTTTGTTGCTCGGAAGCCTCGGGGTAAGTGAATTCATCTATAAAATCCGGTACTACTTGGCATTTTAGAGAAGACCTTAGTTCATAAATGATATCATACTCCCCCAGTTCTACTACCTAGTACATTAATCTGACAGACTTCTCGGGTTTGTATAAAACCTACCTTAGAGGCATATAAGTGTATACTAATATCGTATGGGCTTGAAAGTAAGGCTTCATTCATCTGGACACCTCAATCAATGCCAGTGCCAAGTTCTCCAGGTGAGGGTACCTGATTTCTTCTCCTCGAAAAGCTTTACTGGTGCAATAGACAAGTTTTTGAACTCCATTCTCTTCTCTGATCAAGGCAGGACTAATAGCTAATTCAAAAACAGCTAAGTACAAGTACAATATTTCCCCCAAAATTGGTCGAGAGAGTAGTGAGTGTGACCCCAAGTACTTTTTCAATCCAGAAAAGCTTATTCACACTCATCGTTCCATTCAAAACTCTTTTTTAATACTTCAAATAATGGTAGGCACCTTTCAGTAGATCGGGACACAAATCTGTTCAGAGCTGCTACACGCCCAGTTAGCCTTTGAGCATCCTTTTTGCAGGTAGGTGACTGCATTTCAATCAATGCCTTGATATTGTCTGGGTTTGATTCAATTACCCTCTGGTTTACTATATACTCGAGGAACATCCCTTCCTGTACTACAAATAATCACTCGGTCGGGTTCAATCTCATCTGGTGCTTCTCTAGTTGGTCAAAAGTCTGGTTGAGGTCAACAATATGATCAGATGCTTTCTTGCTCTTCGTCAGCATATCGTCTACGTATACTTCCATATGTTTTCCTATTTGCTACTCAAAGACTTTGTTCACCAACCTCTAGTAAGTAGCACCTGTATTTTCTAAACCAAATGGCATCACATTATAATAGTAAGTTCCCCGGGGAGTAATGAAAGAAGTGCTCTCTTTGTCTTCATGCTTCATTTTGATCTGATTATAACCAGAGTAAGAATCCACGAATCTTAAGAATTCATGTCTAGAAGTGGTAACAACAAGCTGGTCAATTTGGGGCAAAGGAAAATGATCCTTTGGGCATGCTTTGTTCAAATCCGTGAAGTTTACACATATTCTCCACTTCTTCTTCTTCTTCTTGACCATAACTATATTGGCTAACCAATCTGGGTACTTTACTTCATCAATGAAAGCAAATTTTTGAAGTTTTTCAACTTCTTCTTGTATGTCTGGGTTCTTCTCGAGGCTGAACACTCTTCGCCTCTGCTTTATAGGCTTGACTTCTTTATTGACATTGAGCTCATGGCAAAGAAAGTTAGGATTAATCCCTGTCATGTCTTCATGACTCTATGCGAACACATGTTTTCTTTGTCGAAGGAAATTTATTAGTTCCTGTTTAAGAACAGGATCTAGTGTTGTTCCTATTTGAGTGGTGCGTTATGTCTTGTCATTGTCCAACACAATTCTTTTTGTTTCCTCTACTATCTAGCCCTTCACCAATTCTGTTTCCTCCCTTGGATCTAAGATTTCAACCTCAGATTCTTCATCAGGTTCAGAGGAGTCCACTTGGTAAGTGGTGGCTTTCTTCTTTATTTCTTCTAGATCTTCCTGCTCGACAGATAAGTAGCTACTTTTTGGTCACCCTTTATAATGCCTACTCTAAGTTGGTCGGGAACTTCAAACATTTATGGAGTGTAAATGGCACCGCTTCGAACTTCTTCAACCTTAGTCTTCTAATAATTATGCTAAAGGTCGTTGAATGAACATTTTTGTCCATTACAAAGAAATGTATCTTCTCTGTTCGACTGGCTGGTGATGTGTCGATCAATACCTCCACCTTAATTGTTCCCAAAGTGAATACTTTCTCACCATAAAGACCTATTAAAGGTCAGCGGTAGGGATCCAATTAGTTGAGATTAAAATACAGACTTTCAAATCAAGGATAGAATATAATATCTGTTGAGCTTCCATTATCAACTAGTACTCTAGAAATAATGATATCCTGCTTTTTGACTTTGATCACTAGAGGATCATCATGGGGGTATCATACTCCTAAGAGGTCATTTTTAGAGAAGCCGATCACCAGCGTATCTTTGTTGACCTTCCTCGATCGATCTTCTTCAGCTATATTGATCCTCTGTATATAGGAATAAGCTTGTTCCTCATTAAGGTAAGCCTTCCTTTCAGTAGTATGATCTCCTCCTCCCGCATCTCCACCTGTAATCATTTGATAATCAAAATAACCAAAGTTGAGCATGAATACCTCATGTTCTGGTTGCCTAGCTTTCTTGGGTAGGTTGGGCTCATTCTCTTGATCATTTTTACGGGTCCTCTTTTTCTCGTCTCTGGGCTTGTAAGGCGATTTTGACCTTTGTCGAGCTACTTCGTTGTTCTGCTGATCAATAAACTGGTTCAATTTGCCTCTTTAGATGAGAGTTTCAATTTCATTCTGCAGAGAAATATAATGATCTATTATGTGATTGTGGTCTCTATGATATTCACAGTATTTGGATTTATCCCTCTTGATAGGGGAGCTCCTCAACTTCTCAGGCAAACGTACATCTTTGTTATGTTTAACTTCCTCTAAAATATGGTGAGTACCCATTATTAATGGAGTGTAATTATTCTACTTCTTGAACTGATCTATAATCCCTTTTTCCTTTGATTCCCTATGCTCCTTGGAATATTTGTGCTCCTTTTTATCAGTTTTGCTTTCACCTTTTGTCCCCGAGCTCTGCTTAATTGTCATTGCCTCTACATTCATGATCTTTGTTGCCTTTGCCATTAACTCTATCATTTGGAGGTATCTTTAGCAAGCATGTAGCAGAGTTTCTTGGGGAGAATTCCACTCATAAGAGTTGTTATAGTAGTCTTTTCCTTATAATCCACAACCTCCAACTTCTCGTTGTTGAAACGAGTGATGTAATATCTAATACTTTCTCCTTCCTTTTATCTCACACTAAGAAAATGAGCTACCCTTTGTTATTGGTTTGGACCCAAAGCAAAAGTTTCTAATGAATAGCTCGGCCAGGTGATTGAAGCTAGAAATTTGTCCCTAAGGAAGGTTGTTGTACCAGATTTGAGAAGGACCAGTAATTATTTCAGAGAATGCTCTGCACCTCATCTCATCCGGGACGACATATATGTCACCTCTTACGTGATATTGCTCGTTATGAAGGACAAGGTCAGTCTTCCCATCATATTTGAGTGTAACTACATGGGCTTTAAACTTCGCAGGAGTAGGGAAATCCACAATGGTTTGAATAAAAGGAGACCCTTTTACAAAACTTCTTTGTAAAGGATTCTTTGCCTTAACCATTTCTCCCATTCTATCTTCCAGTCGCTGGAAAGAGCCTTTCCACGCACTTTTGCTAGTGTCAAACCTGTGTGTTGTTGCTTGGTTGTTCGCTAAACTTTCTTCCTGGGATTATTTCTCGGCCCGAACGGTTCGTCAAGCATCTGATCTAGACTGGGCGGAGCCTTCCCTTTAATCGACTGGTCATCGAGTATTTCTCGATAATGCCCATAGAATATTTTTATTCCCTCTGGGCCCCAAACGATCTAAAGGAGAAGCTCGTCTTAGCCTCTCTAAGGCACTCAATCTCTCAGGAGAGTAGGACTGTTCATTAAAGTACTTCGATGTCCTGAGCAATGAATTTGACCCTAGACGATATGAAGTATCTCCAGTGGTCCTTGATTGACTGTGAAAAGTGGTGATCGCTTAAATAAGCTCTGATACCAATTTGTAAAACCGAATAAGTTCGGTGTGTGATAATTGATTTAAATTAAATTAAATTAAATTCGCAAGATTCCAAGTAACCCTTATTTAATTCGAGTCTATTTAGAAACAACCCATAAACAAACAACTACGTGTGTGTGTGTGTCAAACCATAAATAAAGCATGTGACACAAAGTTAAGGAAAAATCTCCGCAGGGCAAAACCTTTTATTTCACTATAATAAGTAAATCGCAACTTACACAGATTACAATGAAATACAGTGACACACGAATACCCGCAGGTGTCGATCGGTGTCGGCAGCAATGAATCAACACGCAGCGAACCCACATAAACCTCAGTCCAATCAACAAAGGAAGAACCACAGCACTCCTCAATGACACGCAGCCATAAAACTTTGTAGAGACTCCCTCAGCAATGACACGCAGCCCTCGGTTGCAAAGATCTCTCCACAAAGGTTTGAACAAACACAAGGTTGTGTTCTTGGGTTACCAAAAAGATTCACAAAGGTTTGGCAATTTTTTTTTTTTTTTAAAGAATAGGGAAATGATCCCCAATCATATTATTAATTTGGGAGAAAAATCCCCTCCCAGGTGGCACTTACAAGCAGAATGAGTGATCCTAAAACTGAACAAATCATTCAAAATCTCAAATATAAGCACCCTATCTTGTCCAGCCTTATGGCCCCTCTAGCCATGGGAGGAAGATCCATTATGTTAGTGAAAGATAGGAGAAAATTGGAGTTAACAGCAAAATTTGCAAGAATATCTGCCACCATGTTCGATTCCCTGAAACAATAATTGAGTGAGTAGTTGAGGTTGGAGAGAAAACCTTTGATATCATTAACACACTAACTAAGATTCCAAGGAGTTTTCCAATTCTTGTTTATCAGGTTCACTACATAAGAAGAGTCTGAGTCTTGGGACTCAAAAAATATGAAGACTAGAGTAATTGGGACTCTCAAAAACGTCTTCCAAAGTCTTCGTTGCGGCGAGCTCTTCAACTTTACAGTTGACCAGACCTCCGGACTATGGTTGTAAAATTACGAAAATGCCCTTGAACTCTCCTATCGTGCCTTTTTTCACTGTTTTGACTTCCCTTGCGTACCACTTGCATTAAGTCCCTAAAATCGTGGAACATGAAGTCGTTGAGGCAGATGTGGGACATATTAATGGAGATGTTGAATGCATGATTCCCGAAATTCGGATAGAGGCCGTCATGTGAGATCGTGAGGTGGCGTGCCAAATGTAGCGGCGTACGACATACACAAATGTAACATGTTGGACATGAGAAAAATGTCCTTACAAATCTCCCCCTATGTCTATGCCGGTACATACATAAAAAATCCGAATTATCAAATAACAAAATTGCCTATTCAAATCTACCCTTCCATGAACCCAAAACTGGAAAGATACAAATGAATAAGTCTTCATCGTTTGTTCTTCAAATCTTCAAAATCTCAAATCTTTTCTCATCAGGGTGTTCAATTCAGTGATCATCAATGTAGTACCCACACACATGAGATAAAGAAAAAATACCAAGTGACGTATCGAGTTTGAAATGAGATAAACATAGATACCAATATATGATAAGCATAAGTCAAATCTCAAAACTCCCCCAAAATTCAAACTCCCCCAAAATAAGATAATTCTTTCTCCCCCTTTTTATGATGTCCCCAAATAGACAAATAAGAAGAATGAATCAAACAAGCAAAATCGGGGTGTCACGGTATTCAAAACAAGGCATCAAACAATATGACAAACGTGCTGTTACGAGGAGATGCTCAAACAAACTTTTCAGAAATAATTTTTGACTTTTTAAATTTTTATACAAAAAAAAAATAAGTACCAATTTGAAAAAAATAAAACATGATACAAAAATAAAACCATGGATTTAAACTAAAAATAACTAAGTCATGGAAACGGAATGAATGGGTGTGAACACATTCGATAGGTAAATCAACTCAATCAATCATATGTGCACGATGCATATGTGTACTCCTAACGAATGAGCATCAAAAGTATCCTTAGGTGTAAAAGGTTGTTGAATTTAGATGACATCGTCTTATACAAATCAACAAATCAAAGTCAAACGATTTCCACACCAATAATGTCCAAAACTATTTAGCGCCGTTTCGAGAACTTTTCAAAGGACGTGCAAACCCATTGATATATCCACCCAAAACTCCCTCAGATATAATAATGCAATTCTTTATATCTGAAGAGGTACTAAATTCTCAACTTAGAGAAAACCTATTGGCCCAAATTTTTGGCATATTTCATCTTTTTATTGCCTTAATTTTTTGTGTGGGCTCTTTTCAAACGATGGCTTTCACGACGTGATTAGTATTCACTCGCAGCCCTTTCCCGTGTTCACTCATCATTTTTTCAAACTAACCAGTTAATTCCTCACGGGCAATGGTTTTTACATGCACTACTTTTATTACACTCGTATTATTGCACTTGGTTCGTTTTAAAGATAGGATTGAGATGAAAACACCCAACCAACATGTGATAAGTCAAGAACAATAATAAAACGAATCCTTGCATGTGTGCAATAAAGGAAACTATGAGTCAAACATGTAGGAAGCAACACTTAATTACATCTTAATGACTCCAAACATTATAAAGCACATGGATGAATTGACCTATTGTCTCAAAACACTATCAAATAGTCATATGAAAAAAATGGAATGATGTTGTGACTCGGTCATCCTAAGTGTCCATCCATAAACGGTGCAAAAAAAATACAAAAATCTTTTTGGATTTTCTCAAAATTTTATCAAAAATAAAATCTTTTTGTATTTTTCACAATTTTTCCAAAAAAAAAATGAAACATATAAAAAGTACATGTCAGCACACTAGCAAATATGTAAGATGAAACCTCAACTAGTGTATGACAAACATGCAAACACAATCATCTATATGATATGGCAAGAGAAGAATCATGTGCAAGCAAACGGGAATCAACTTGTCTAAAATCTAGTGCCTCTAAAAGTGATTTCCTAACCCAAATAGGTGTGAAACGTCGTGTGGGGGCTTCGGGAACCACGGGAACACTAGACATAAACTTCCTAGGACATTTTCCAAGATCAAAACAAAAACGCCTAAGGTGACCTTTCCTACCACAATATGAACATGTGTAAACGGGTGGAATGGCACTTATGGGTTGACCTTTTCTAACATCCTTGGAATTAGTTGACCCTCTAAAACAAATAATGGTTTTTGCTTTAGCATTAGAAGCATGAGAACACGATGAGCCATTACCATCACTATCAAACCTACTTGAGTCTGTCAAATCATTTTTTAACTTCAAAATTTTTTACTCAAGCAAAGAATTAGACTCTTCCAAATTAAGGGACGCCTTTTTCAAGTTTTCAATAATTCCTAAAAGCGTATCTCTCTCTCCCTCAATTAAAGTAAACTTTTTCCTAAGAGTCTTTTCACGTGCCACAAACTCATTGACTAAAATATTTTTCTCCTCTTTGGCACAAACACAAACCATCGAATTTTTAAGGTCCTCCAATTCTTTTTCTAAAAATAGGACCCTTTCATCACTATCCTTCTTGGACAATTTTAAAGAAGCAAAGTCATGGTCCAAGGAAACAAATTTTTCACGATAAAAATCTCTTTGATTTTGAACCGTTTGCAAAAGATCCATCTCGGATTTAAAACGAGAATTTTCTTTTTCCAAAACTATAATTCTTTTGCAAAGTTTCAAATTCAAACTTTTTAAATTTTTAGCATGGTCGTGAACTTTTTCAAAAAAAGGCTCCTCATTAAACAGGCGTTCCATTGAAAAAATTGCAATTTTTCACAAAATTGATTTTAAAAAAAATCAATATCACGCAAATTTTGCGGAAAATAGGAATACGCAATAAATTAGCGTAACCCGCTCTGATACCAATTTGACGACGTGAGAAGTCAAATTGTATAAAAAAAATCCTTGAAAAATCAAGACCACGCGATAAATTAGCGTAACCCGCTCTGATATCAATTTGACGACGTGAGAAGTCAAATTGTATTAAAAAAAATAAATCCTTGAAAAATCAGGATCACGCAATAAATTAGCGTATCCCTCTCTAATACCAATTTGAAAAGTGGTGATCGCTTAAATAAGCTCTGATACAAATTTGTAAAACCGAATAAGTTCGGTGTGTGATAATTGATTTAAATTAAATTAAATTAAATTCGCAAGATTCCAAGTAACCCTTATTTAATTTGAGTCTATTTAGAAACAGCCCATAAACAAACAACTACTTGTGTGTGTGTGTGTGTGTGTGTGTGTGTGTGTGTCAAACCATAAATAAAGCATGCGACACAAAGTTAAGGAAAAATCCCCGCAGGGCAAAACCTTTTATTTCATTATAATAAGTAAATCGCAACTTACACAGATTACAATGAAATACAGTGACACACGAATACCCGCAGGTGTCGGTCGGTGTCGGCAGCAATGAATCAACACGCAGTGAACCCACATGAACCTCACTCCAATCAACAAAGGAAGAACCGCAACACTCCTCAATGACACGCAGCCATAAAACTTTGTAGAGACTCCCTCAGCAATGACACGCAGCCCTCTGTTGCAAAGATCTCTCCACAAAGGTTTGAACAAACACAAGGTTCTGTTCTTGGGTTACCAAAAAGATTCACAAATGTTTGTCAATTGTGTGAATCAAAACATGAGTCTTGGGACTCAAAAAATATGAAGACTAGAGTAATTGGGACTCTCAAAAACGTCTTTCAAAGTCTTCGTTGCGGCGAGCTCTTCAACTTTACAGTTGACCAGACCTCCGGACTATGGTTGTAAAATTACGAAATGCCCTTGAACTCTCCTATCGTGACTTTTTTCACTGTTTTGACTTCCCTTGCGTACCACTTGCATTAAGTCCCTAAAATCATGGAACATGAAGTCGTTGAGGCAGATGTGGGACATATTAATGGAGATGTTGAATGCATGATTCCCGAAATTCAGATAGAGGCCGTCATGTGAGATCGTGAGGTAACGTGCCAAATGTAGCGGCGTACGACATACACAAATGTAACATGTTGGACATGAGAAAAATGTCCTTACAAATCTCCCCCTATGTCTATGCCGGTACATACATAAAAAATCCGAATTATCAAATAACAAAATGTCCCTACCACCACTTGGTGGTGGCGGTGGCATGTTTTCATGAGCAGATAGGGAAGGTGCTCCTGCTTGAAGAGTTTGTGCGATTTGCCTGATGGTAACCTGCAGAGCCTCTTGGCCTCTAGTGTGACTGGCCAGGATTTAGGTTAATTCATTTGGTGCTAGTGGAGGAGAAGGAACATGAGGGATGCCATCGTTTCTAAGGCTTGATTCAGGAATATCAGCCATTTGAATGAATGAATGAAAATGATTAGAAACACGTTCCCACATACGGAGCCAATCTATTGATGCAAAAAACTATAGTGTATCTAATTATTTGATCACATGTAAATAAGTAAATAAGAGACACAAATATTTTTAAAGTGGTTCGGCTAAAAGGAAAAGCCTACGTCCACTGTTGTATATTGTCTTGTGTTTGTTCAGTTGTCTCTTGTTTCGTGTCCCCTAGATGTAGGGATTACAATGCATTTATAGCCCCTGAGGGTGTACAAGAATCACAATATTAAAGGATGGAATGCCTTTATAACATAACCATTTACATCTGTACAATGCTCATAATGTATACAACTATGGGCGTTTTATTGCCCCCGTTGTTCGGTCTTTCCGATGTTTATCGGGTTTCTTTTGTATGCTGGTCGGCATTCTACACTATTGGTCAGCATTCTTCGACTCATTCTGATAAATAGGCCTTGATGTCTAGGATCAATGCCACGACAGCTAACACATGTCTATTTCTGTTGGTCCACGTAATAGGATAATTTTTGTTATCAATAATGACCATATTCATATTTTATGTTATATGTTTACATTGGTATCATTTGTTTTCATTGTTTAGATTATTTGCGCTTTTCTTGTTGAGTTTTTTTTATCATTGCTTTTCACTTCACATCACTACATGATATTATTTGTTCTCCCTTACGTTCACATGTGTTACATTTAAGGGGAGGAATTGTTTACATTGTGAAATTTATCCTTGTCTATTCCAATATAAAAAGGGGGGGGGGGGGGGGGGGGGGGGGATCAAACCTAAGGGGGGTGCATACTATAAGGAGGAGATATTTAACAAAAGGGGGTTTAGTTTTCATATGTGATTTAAATATTTTTATATTCTCTTTGTATTTGAAATGTATCTTAAATGTGCAAGTTCAACACGACAAAGTTTTATAATAGCAAAGTTATTCAAGTTTGTGGTGGTCATGTGTATGGTCCTTTTCCTATTGGGGAAGTGACTGAGTCTTAGTGAGCTTGACGGCGCATTAGTTTTTTTTTTTAGTTTTGTCCTGGAATAGCCAAAGGGAGGGAATTGTAAGGGAAAATTTTCAGTCGACTCAAAGTGTATATGTATTGACTTTATTCCGTTTAGACAAAATTTGTTTGAGTCATAAGTTAATATTTTAGTTGTTTGTCCTTCAAGCCTATGATGTGTTATTGAAAACCGTAAAGGCCAAGTTAAAGCAACATCGGGAACATATTGAGTTTCGTGTCGAGATTTGTCTTCAATAAACGAGGGATCTCAATGAGGTATGGATACATATTATGTTTGAGGCAAGGATACTTTTGGGTGTTTAGTTTTTAAAATATTTTTAAGTCATTTCTCGTAAAAATAATTTTAAAAGAAAAATATTTTTCTCCGAGTCATTCGAACGAGTTTTTCCTTGTCATTCAAACGAGTTTTTTTAAATTGTTCGAACGGACTGTTTCAAATTAGAAATTGGTTTTCATTGAAATGAGCATCAAACAAGGTTCAAACGAGAAGTTCCCATTAAGTAGAGAATTTTCATTCAAAGCTCATTCAAAATTTTGTTAAATGAGTTTAGCTATTTCGTTTGAATGAGATTTGTTTCGTTCAAATGAGAATGATCACTTCGTTTGAATGACCCTAGTGATTTCGTTCGAATGAATTTTCTCAATTTTTGTGTTGCCTCGTTTTTTGTGTTTTTTTTATAAATACTAGGGTTGGCAAAGATTTTTTTAGAGAGAGGTTTATAAAAATAAATTTCAAAGTCAAATATTGAGCCTTTCAAATACTAGTTTAAACCTAAAGTTTGAAATTCATGTTTCAACATCTTATGTGTGTTTGAAATCTCTTGTGTACTGCACTAAAGTTATTTGATCTTTATATTTAAAGTGTTTCAAAATGGCGGAGACCATGTTTGCATTGTCCGGCTGTTCGACCAGTCTAGAGGCAAGTAAGATCTTCATAATAAGTATTTTATAATCTGTTTTATATATTTAAAAATTTTAGTTTAAAAAATTAATTTCAAACTATTTTCTATATTTACAAAATCTATTTATAAAAAGATGCTTATATAATTAAAAAGGTTATTAAATATACATTAATATTTAATAAATCTTGTTTATAATAAATTGATTTATAATGTATATTATAATAAATTGTTTAATAAACTTTAACATAAATAACCTTTTGTATAAATAAAAGATTTTTTTTTCATAAATATAATAGGTAACTCCTTTTATAAACTATTTGTTTATAACATTTTTATCAAACATTTTATCATAGATTTTTATAATATTTTTATTATATGTAAATTTTTTTGTAATAAAAACTAAATTTTTATGAATATTTTTACAGCTTTTTATAAAACTGTTTTAGAAAAAATTATATAAAAAATATATTTTGATAAATAGCTTGTGTAAATATTTAAAACAAGTTAAAACTAATTTTTAAAACAAAAAAAATTATAAAAATATAAATAATTTATAAAATTTATTATAAAACAATTTAATCACATTTATGAATATATAAAATAGCTTATCATTAAGAGTTTATAAAACAAGTTTTGAAACAATTTATAAATATATAAAATAGTTTTTAAAATGAAATATAAAACAATTTTTAAGCTTTCTTATAATTTTTTTATAAAATATATTATATCACAATATATAAATGAAAACGGTTTATAAAATAGGTTTAAAAAAATTTTAAAAAATATATTTTTGTAAATGTTTTTACAAATAATTTTTGGGGCATATACCAAATTGTCACTCGAACATTTTTTAATACACGTTTGGTCCAAGCCTCCAAAAAGTCATTTACTATGCCGCTGGCGCGGACCTTTACAAGTAAGAGAATAACAGACTTTAGACTAAATGTGTATTAAAAAATGTTTGAAAAAGTTTTTGTATTTGATCCATAATTTTTTTGCAATTTTTTTATAAATATATTTTCTATAATTTTCAGCTTTTGTAAATATATTTTCTGTAATTTTCAAATTTTAAAACTAATTGTTGAAATTTTGTGACATGAGAGAGAGAGAGGGGTGAAGAGAGAGAAGGCAAAAAAGAGGTGAGGGGAGCAAAGGCAAAGTGAACGTATTTTGGGAAGGAAATGACTAAAATTAACACCTGTCTAACGGAGTAGTTAATTTTGGGGTGCAGATTAAATAAGTGATAAAACTGAAATTAAGTAAAAATAAGAATTAGCAGATTGAAGTTTTGTCAAAATGACCCATTTAAGAATGTTTTACTCTCATATTTGTTAAAAAAAATTATGAAGTGCTATATTGATTAACACCAAGATAGCCAAAATTACCAAAACAGAAGATTGTCTTCTATTAAGCGTGGAAAAGGCAATGAAAGATATATGATGGAAACGTATCTATTTGCAAAGCTCTCTAAAAATGAATTCAGCTAAAGTAACCACATTATCTATGGCTGGAAAAATACAAGAGCTAGTGACTAATGGCAACTTGGCAAGGTGTCCTTTTCTGGGATAGTAAAGCAAGGTCCATAGATCAAGTTGGATGGGGATAGTGCTATGGAGTAGGCTGATTTATTGGCTTTGAATAATACTCTACGGTTCACATTCATTGTCCTTCGTTGACCACATTTAATTTGAGAAGAAACGATACGGAATGCATGATAAGAAATAAATAAATAAAGACAGACAGAGTTGAATATATCGCCTCCATCGTGATTGATGATGATATCTATCCATCATCATGGTTCTATCTAGCGAGTTTTCCAAACTGGAATGGTGAAGTTAAAAAGAGATTCACTTTTCCCCTCAAATGTGGATTGTCCTTGTGATATAGGGAGGTGTGATGTCTCACTGTAACTATTGTTCTGCGTGTAAACATTCATGGGTGTGCTTTGTCATGTCATTTTATGAATCTTTTAAAAAGAAGCGTACAGTTAAAAAGAAAAGAGTATTTCTACTGTAATCGAATTTTTGATTGAATTTTTTTAGATACACTGACGTGGCGGCTTGTTATTGATTGGTTTGTAGGTCCCACTAGCGTGAATCCCAAAAACCAATCACGAGCAAGTCGCTACGTCAATGTATCTAGAAAAAATTTGTTTAAAATTCGATCACAATAGAATTTTTCAAAAAAAAAATACTAGAGCCTGCATTCAATACTTAAAACTTATTCACTTGTGTACTTTGTCATGTCGTTTTATAATTTCTTTTAACATACGTTACAATTATATTTATTAAAATACAACAAGATATGAAACCATATTTTTTACTTAACAGAAATTAATTAAAAAATTATATAATGTGATTATGAATCTTTTATTTTTAATCAAACACTATCACGATCCAAATAAAACGCGATGTGATATGAAGTCGTATTTTTTTTCATATCACTAGCGCGGATCATTTTTTTACTATTTTAAAAATAATTTTTTTACTATTATAAAAAACACGATCTGCGCCAGCGGTATGTATAAGCGGTGCGACAACCTATACATAACGGTGGCACATACCCTTTTTTAAATAGCATAAAAAAAACTAAAAAATAATATTTCTACTATTTTAGAAAAATTGGTCTTTTTAAATACTAAAAAAATAGAAAAATATTTTATTTACTATTTAAAAAAAACGATCAGTGCCAGCGGTATGCGTAGATTGTCGGACCGTTTATACGTACCGCTGACGCGACAAAAAAAATATTTTTGAGTTGAATTTTTTGTGTGGTTTTTAAACATTTGAGTGGACCCATAAAACTTATAGATTATGTACTTTTAGGACTTAAAATAATATTGATTATGGATATAGGACAACAAACATTTCGTTTTCATTTTTAGTCCCTATTTTTAAATTAATGGGACACGTAGCATGATGTGATTGATTAATGTTTTATGAATATGGGTCCGCGCCAACGATTTTATTCAAAAATAGGGAGTAAAACTATAAATAAAATATTTGTTGTCCTATTTTCAAAATACATATTACAATAGCTCCTAAATTTACAAAACTTCTAAAACTTATTTTACTTTTTTTTAATATTAAAAAAAAATGATTCGCGTCAACGATATGTATAGGTGCTCTTCCGAGTTTTTATTCATAGAAATTAGTTTGATATTTTTTATAAATGCAGTATAATTTTTTTTATTGAAAACAGATTTATGATTTTTTTTTTTTTTTTTTTGAAAGATGCTATCTGTTTTTTTGTTCTCAAATGGAAAGAATGGTTTGGGTTTCTTTGTGAGATGACAGCCATACGTCATTAAATTTGGATTTTATGCTTGAGACTCTTTTTCTTTTTTTTTAATAACGTATTTTTTATATCACGAAGTGTTACAATCAACGTACATGCATCTCGATTAATTTTTATGCTTGATACTCATATCCCTCTAGGCTCTAGTTTTACTCAATTAAAAGTGAAACAGGAAAATATTCTTTGTTGTCCACCAAGATTCTGTTCTTTGTTGCGAACCAAGAATTGATGCCAAGATTGTCAACCAATTGTATTAAAGTATTTTAGTTTTAGCATATGCACAATACTTTATTGTATTTGGTGCGTATCTTTGTTGTAAAATTTTGGTACGCATAGAATTATCCAAAGAAAATATTGGACCGGGAAAAGCTCCATGCGTTGACTAAGGAGAGGTGATCATTGGAAAAAATAAAGATTAATTATTAAAAAAAATCAAATATTTTTTAATACACATTTAATTTAAAAGATTTATTTTATTTTAAAAAGTTTTTCAAACACTCATTTAATTAATATTCTCTTATTTTTAAAAGCCCACGCTACTTGCATTTTCCCCCTAACCCTCCACTGTCGGAGCTCCGACAACCTCACCGGAGGTGCTTTTTTTTTTTAGTATTTTTATATGGTGGGAAACGTTTTAAAACAAAATAAAAAGATTTGAACTAAATGTGTATTAAAAAAAGGGACATATACCAAAGAGTCCATCGGACATTTTTTAATACCCATTTAGTCCAAACTTTTTTATTTTGCCTCAAAAAGTCCTTTGCCACATATTTTGGAGAGGGAGTGCCGCTGGCGCGGACCTCTAAAAATAAGAGGATATTGAGTGCTTGAGGGACTAAATGGGTTAAACTAACAATATGTGTCCTTTTTAAGAAAATATATATTTATAGTAGGGACTATTTAATAATTGACCCTTAAAAAAGGTCAATTATTAAATAGTCCCTACTATAAATATATATTTTTTAAAAATGACACATATTTTTAGTTTAACCCATTTAGTCCCTCAAGCACTCAATATCCTCTTATTTTTAGAGGTCCGCGCCAGCGGCACTCCCTCTCCAAAATATGTGGCAAAGGACTTTTTGAGGCAAAATAAAAAAGTTTGGACTAAATGGGTATTAAAAAATGTCCGAGGGACTATTTGGTATATGTCCCTAAAAAAAATCAAAAAACTATTTAATATAGAATCGAATACAAAAAAGTCCCTCAAATATTTTCTAATACACACTTTATCCAACCATTTTATTTTGTACCAAAAAGTCTCTTATTCTCTTATTTTTAAAGTTCCATGTAAGTCGCATGGTAAAGCCTTTATAGCGTGATAAAGGACTGTTTAATGTAAAATAAAAAAACTTGTACTAAATGTGTATTAAAAAAATTCAAAGAATTATTTAATATATGCGCCTTTAATATATACCTCCCAAAAAAATTCACACATTTTAAATGCAAACACGTTACCAATAATGCAAACGATACTCCCAAGAAAATGGGCTCAATAAAATCATTGGATTCCAATGTTCGGTATAGAATTAATACCAAGGTAGGAACATGATAATGAGTTCAACCTACTCTAGCTTTAATTTCTATTCCAGTAGGGTCTTCTAGAAGTTTTTGTAAAAATCAACCGCAACAATCTTCAAAATGTGTGAATTGGTTGAAAGAAACAGAAATCATTTATTGTACTTTTCAAAATGATTTTTCTTGCACAGTGTGTGTATCTGCTTGTGAATAGTGATATTTTTTTATATTTTGTCTTATTTCGCTTGGAGTGTGTGAATAGTTTATAAGACGCATGAGATGATTTTTCTATGAAATGTGACACCCCAGTTTTCGGGTGAATGTCCAAAACTTTTTATATTTTGATTTCATTTGAAAAACTTCTCTTTTAAAGTAAAGTTTTGCTTTTACATTTTTGTTTTGTAAAGTCCCTCTAATTTAATTAATAAAATGATGTTCATCTTATAAATTTTTTTAAAGTACTTGATAAAAGAGTTTTGTCAACTTGATAGAATAAATAACAATTTTAAAAAAAGTTTACATCATCCTGTCTTATTACAAATCAAATCTAAAATGCTTCGAAAAAGTTTCAAACAATGTAGTCAAAGTTCTATTTAAATAACACATTTAAAGTAAATAATAAATAGAGCTCTACTGGTACGTAAATCCTTACTTGCCTCTCATGGTTTCCTTGCCTTTATTTTTTTCCAAAGTACCTTGTGGGTTGGCAAATGGTGGGGTATAAGTGTACGCCCAATAAAAGAAATACTAGCAGAATAATATGTACAAAGAATATCTATACATAAAAAGTATATTTTAGCAATTATAACATCATCCATCATTTGATTAAGTATTCTCATGAAAAATATAACGTGACATGCAATTGACGTTTTGGCCATCTAACTTGGGCGATGAACTCACTCACACTTAATCTTTCTTTTAACAATACCCATATAGCGTTAATTTAGTCATTAACTTACTTTCGCTTTTTTTCAAGTTGTTTCATAAACTTACATTTCCCTACACCAAATTTGTTATTTTATAACTAATTAAAAATAATTTATAAGTGTTCAGGACAATTACAAAAATTTATAACGGTTTTAGTCACTTACAAAATATATAAGTGTTCATGATTGATACAAGATTGTCAATATAACACACAATAAGGAGTGCAGTATACGTGATTGTCTCGGGTATTCCTTCTTTGCCTATAAAGTGTTAAAAACAATATTTCACCTATTTTCATCATTCCCGCTATGGTAGTGTTAAAACCCACGTGTATACCTTCTTCCCGCTTTGGATTGTCGCTCATCATCTTCGTCTGATTGTACTGTCGACACACATACTCCATCTTCATCGCAATTTTCGAAACACAGACTCCATCTTCAACACACAGACTCCATTTTCGTCGTCGCTCTCTCTCTCTCTCTCTCTCTCTCTCTCTCTCCTCTCTTAGGTAATGATTGTCTATGTGTAAAAGGGGATAGCGGTATAAAAATTTATATATGTTGTTGATCACAGATAAATAAGTAAATAACATACACAAAAGATTTTTAAAGTGGTTCGGCTAAAGGGAAAAAGCCTACGTCCACTGGTGTATATTGCCATGTGTTTGTTCCGTTATGTCTTATTTTGTCTCCCCTGACTGTAGGGATTATAATGTTTTTATAGCCCCTGAGGGTGTACAAGAAGCAGAATATTAAATGACGGAATGCCTTTATAACATAGACATTTACATATGTACAATGTTTATAATGTATACAACTAGTGGCATTGGATAACCCCTATTGATCGGTCTTTTAGTGTTGGTCGGTCTTCCTTTGTATGTTGGTCGGCATTCTACACTGTTGCTCGACATTCTTGGATTCATTCTAATAAATATGACTTGCTGACTAGGACTAATGCCATGCGTCTATCTCTAATTGGTCCACGTAATGGGATTAGATTTTGTATCAACAGGAGCCCCCAATGTTTCATGCTTAAGATTTCTATAAGAGTATGGAACATTTAGCTCTTTAAAGTTGCTCGGGCAATAATTTCGAGTCTTGGTCAGCTACTGACTTCCCATACTTGTAAAGTTAATGATTTGATTATCAACTCATAGTGTGTATGACATTTTTTTAATTATACATAGTTTTAACGAATCGTTTTTGGGTAAATGTGTCTTTTCTGGCTTTAGCAACCAACAGTTCAATCGACGCTTCCTTTAATCAAAATCTTCACCAGTTTCGAGTCAACCTATAAGAGGTGGGAAAAAACACTATTGTCTCTTGCCTCAAAATCTTCTGAATTTTTGTTGTTATCTCTATGTGCGATCGTTTCCCTGTTCTTCAGCTCTTACAGAATTCTTAAATTCTTCGAATATAGTTTATTCTGTAACCTTTTTAGAAGAATTCAGAACTGAATGGAATATCCTTTCGTGGGTAGAGTTAGAACTTCCTAGTCTTCCCACTGGTCTTTTTTCTTTTAGTGAGGGTCGTTGGTTACCTTCCATTTTCATTGCTAAGTGTGGGTTTACTTTTTTCCCAAACCCATTTTGTCTTGAATTTTGTCAGTACTTTGATGCCGCTCCTGCTAGAATAGCCCCAACACTTCGAGAGTGGTTAATGGGGTTTATAGGTTAAACCAGCTCCATGGGACCCATATAGGGATCCCAGAAATTATATTTTGCTACAAATGGGTCACAAGTGACACCCCATATTATTTAAAAACTAGGGATGTAAACAAACCTTTAGTTGTTAATATTCCTAACTCCAATAGAGATTACTTTGATCATGGAGTAATTGTCAAAAGTTGACAGCATGCTCCCATGACTGGAAATGCTGAGTACCATGGGCCTAGATGCCCACCAAATGGCAATGGGATAGGTTGCATTTATTTATCTATTTTTCTTTCCATATTCTGCTAAATGCTAATGTTGATGTTTACCTTGTTAATTTTGATTGCAGTTGATCAAAAAATAAAGTGTTCCAAAGAGAGTGACATCAACCTTAGAAATCTGAAGTTCATCTGGGGCATTCACCAGAAAATTGGGGAGGAGCAAACCAAATAAGCCTCATATCTATTACAGTATACTATACTTTCTCCGTTGCTCGCCCCACTATTACTGTGCCTTCACCCCTGATTTATCTTGACCAAGATCCCATCTCCACATCCTCACCCACTACATCTGGCAGTGGTGAACTTGTTGTTGCTTCCCCCTCATCTCTAGACTCAGATTTACCTCTTATTGCTGCCATGGGGAAGAGGAAGTTTCCCAAAATTTTGGGTGATATTTCTACTACTGGTTTCTCCAAGCAGGCTGTTGATGGGGCCAAGAACAAAGAGGATGCTGGGAAGAAGCCCTCGGATAATAAGGAGGATGGTGGGAAGAAGTTCCTGTAATACCCCGTATTTTTATGGCTTTTAAAATTGGGGATTTATTAAATATAAATTGAGATATTAATTTAATATTAATCCGAAAATTTATTTTTATATTTACTAACGTGATGTGAGTTAGTAATTATGGGAAAGTTGTTGAATATTACTAGACGAGTAGAGTAATATATGAGATTCGTTTTATAAAAATGTCACGAGTGAATAAAATGACAATTTTAGAAATTTAAGTCGGGACGCGCCCGTGTCGTGTCAGGACTAAATTTTGATTAATAAAAGTGAATAAATTATAAGTCACTCATATGGTCATTTCGAGTGCGCCAAAGTGTCCGTAAGCGTCGAGATAGTCAAAATAATATACCCGGGGGTTTAGTTTGGGTCTTGGGGTGTTTTTAGGCCTAATTAACACCCCGGGAGGGCGTTTTGGACATTTTACATTTTTGGGCCTGAAAACCCACGAAAATTATAAGGTTATATCAGATGCTTAGGATTGTCTTCTAGGGTTAACACAACCAAAAAAAAAAGACGGCCATTGGAGAAGGAAAGGAAAAGCTTACCAAGGAGTTCTAGGCTAAGAACTCCTCCGTTTGCACCGTCGTCACTGCCAAACGATAGATCGCGCAACGAGAATCACCACCACACTGATTTCATCCACAAATCAGAAACAAAAATCCCCAGGCAAGTATTTATCTTTCTCAATTTAGTTAATGCTTCATTCATATTAGTTTAGGGTTGATTAGGATGAGTTTTTATGAAAGAAAACCCATGTTGGAGATTAGAAATCGCATGTTGTAGAGATATAAACATCATTCTGGAAATTCCCTTCACATGTAGAGGTTGAACCACGAATTTACGTTGGATTAGAAGTAGAAATTCTGTAAAAAGAATGAAAAGAATTAAGTTAAAGATATTTTTAGGGTTCATGAGAATTGTATAGATTTTGGCCCTTTTAATCCATGATTCTTGATGAAAACTCACATGCCTTACGTAGAATATTGTTCATTTGGGTTTATAATGCTTGTGGTATAAATTTCAGGGAGTTTGGGAGTTAAAAACTTGGATTTGGATGATTTTGGATGATAATTCCCGTAACTGATATTCTGCAGTTTTTGCCATACATGCTTGATCGATCGATCGACCATAGAGCATCGATCAATCGATGGTTCGATCGATCGAACACCTGCCATCGATCGATCGACCCCTCCTGTATAACTCATATCCCCTTTTTAATAGTTCATTCCAACTTAAATGATTAGACATTCTTGGATATTAATGTTAGAATATTTTGGGATATAAAAACGACCAGTAGGACTTTAGAAATATATGGTACCGTTGACGAAAGGCGAAATTAGCATTTCACGGGGGTGTTTTACATATAAGGGGCAATGGAAATACGTGTTAAAGGGTGAGACTCGTAAAGAAGTTACGTTGTAAAATGAATAAGTACCTACTGAAATTTCACTTGGGAAGATAAGAATCCACGAGTGTTACGTAGTAAGTTGGAATAATCCCACAAATTAAAATAAGAGACGAACCCTTATAAGTGATAACTAAATAATGAGTAATAAGGATAAATATCATAATTATGGGTCGTGAGAGTGTACCTAAATTTGATATGGTAATAATAGTATATTTATATGACTGTGTTTATGCATATACTATATACGCGTAAAAATCATGCCCGCGCTACTTGCTATCCCTGAGGTTACCGCGCTGGGATAGTCTTATCTCGATGGGACCTTTATGGGGGATATTGACTCGTACCCTAGAAGATAGAAATCCTTCGGTACAGGCTATCGGATCGATAGTCAGACGGTCCTAAGAGACGTGAGGGCATGTGCTTACCTCTTAGAGACTTGGAACTATGTTTCGCCTCAATATTGTATGTGTTTTGTGTCAATACAGTTCGAGAGTGATTCCGAACTTGTATTTCCCTTAGTACGAGTGATACGGGGACTGGATATCAGAGTATGCCCACACCATAATTGTTATGTGGGGTGCTGTTAGAATATATATATATATATATATATATATATATATATATATATATATAATCTGGAATTTGGGAACTACCTACTGTTTCTATGGTAAGTAAGAAATGAATAATTATTTCAACTTGGAAATGAGTGTTTGAAAAGTATAATATATTACTGAGAAACTTTATTATCAAATAAGGTTTAAATGAGAACTTTGTTGTTAAATAAAATTAACCTCTTAAACAATTGAAATTGTCAGTTTAAAATCTTACGAGAAACCTAAGATAAGATAAGTTAAACCGTTGGGAAGGTTAGTGCGATAGGTGTGCAGATTAGAAGAGAGGTGAGAATTTCTCAAGGGAGTGTCGCACTAATATGTTGTTGCATTAGCCACTAAACATTTTAAATACTTGCTAAACTAATTTTAAACTGTTTTTACAATCGGGCTCTGACCCGTTTCCATTTTCTTTTCTCTATTGTATATATGTATATATTACAGGTGCCCAGCCATAGGGGCGTCTTGCATAGGATCCTCTGGAAGGAACGCGCTGCAGCTTAGGTGGGAGTTGCAGGCCTCTTGCTTAGACGACCTCATGTTTTGATTCCACTCCTAGCATTATTTTATCCAGTTGGGCATGTGTCTCCCTTTTCCATTATTCAGTTATTTTATTGGATATTGTGATTCGTTTATTTCCAGTATTTACACTTTGGGATTTATTATTGTCAGGATGTTTTTCCGTTAAGTTTCAAATGTTGGAATTAATTAATTGGATGTTTAATTTTTTGGATTATATGTTCCAGTATAGTGTTGTGTGATTCTTTAACGTGAATTATGTAAAGTTTTAAATGTTGGTTTATAATATAAAATTTGGAAAGTGATGTCTAAAATGGTTTTGACACTTAGCTTAAATATTTAGGGTGTTTAAATTGGAAAAGTTATTTTTACGACAGTGATGCTAAGAATGAACCAATTGTTCACCTTGATTATAATTTAATAAAGGACTGATTACCCGGTATTTAATTAGGCGGGGTGTCACAGTTCCTAGCTAAGAAAGTTGATGAAAGTCATCTCAAGCGGCTGAAAAGAGGGATCCCTTCTAGCTAGTAGAAGGGTCTTCAGTCAACACCGACCAACAAGGGTTAGTTAATTTATCTACTTCTTGCTCACCAGTTGCCTTTGGCCCTGGCTTGTTTAGACAACTAATAAAGTTTGGTACATTGCCAGACCATAGGGGTGCTACTTCTATAATGTCCCGATCAAGAATTTTTGAAAGGGATGCTCAAAGCCTGGCTATGGGAAGTATTATCCTCTATCCTTATTTTTACTCATTTCTTTATTACTCTTTACACTAACTTGCTTTATTTTCTTATTGCAATTATTGGTTGACTTCCATAATATGTTGGAAAAGTATGATGTTTTGTGTTCTTCTTCAATTGAGGTTGAGTAGGCTTTTGACAAATTGAAGAAGTCAATGCTTAATTCCCAACGAGCACTGACTAATGAGTAAAAGAAGTGGGAGTCCAAAATAAAGACGGTTGAAGAGGATGCTACTCCTGCTCGGGGGCAGATTGCTGATCTGCAAAAAAAATTGGATGCTGAAAGAGCTAAGGTTATTGTAGAGAAGGCTAAAAGAGCCGAGGCTAGGGAATCTGCCTTCAACAAAGGCTGAGATAAGGCCATTGAAGCCACTTCTATGCAAATTGAATTTGCAAAGAAAAAATAATTCAAGGATTATTGGTCGATAGCTTTGGTGGAGGACGACACTCCCCAAGAATCTGAACTATTTCTCAAACATGACCCAGGATCTCCTCCTAACATAGATGAGGAGATTGAAGATGACAGGGGATTAAGTGAATCCAATTTGGTGCTGGAATTTATGGATCAACTCCAAGCTGCTGCAGTTGACTCCTCTGCTCCTCCAACTGGTGGTCACCCTACCTTGCCTGCTCGTGATTCCAATCTTGCTAGGTCTACTTCAGATATGAAGAAGTGTAGACCAATTGCCTGAGAATATTTTATTTTATTTTCTCTTGCGGTTGTAATTTTGCTTTTATTTTATGATAATGTACTTATACTCAACAGTTTATCAATGAAAATAACTTTTACTTCTAATTTACCTATCTTTTCTCCTTATTTCACATATTATTGTTGATTAAAAACTTTTCTTGCTCTTAATAGTTCATGGATAAACAGACAAATTCTCCACAATTGACACCAAGATACTTCAGAGATGCAATGACCTCTTCAAAACTAGTCACATGTCTCTGATCGAGGAAGATCTATCAAAGTTCCTCGAGGAAGATATTTCAGATCAAGCTAAGGAAGCCTAACTTTATCTAAAATGCCTCATTGATCGAGAAATGGCCAATAACGTGGCTTACTATGAAATGATTGATGCAATGTAAGAGAATCATAAGGAATCTAAGGCCCTTTTACATGCTGACTACGAACAAAAATATCAAGCTTTAAGTGAAGGATGGGGTTTTGAGCAGAAACTTGAGAAATATACTTCCCATTTCAGAAGACATAAGTTTTTTTCTTAATCGTGAAGTGGAAGAAGCTAGGGATATTGCCAAGTTGCTGGAGGAGGATAACAATATCTTAAGGTATGAATTGAATGCACTGAAGACTTCCTCTTCCACTGTTGCTACTAATGATGATGGAGTTTCGCTCTTGGAGGCTAAATATGCTAAGTTAAGGGAATAAGTGGAGTCACTGAAAAAGACTAAATCTTCTTCCTCTTCCCGAGTAAGAACTAAACTTGGATGAGCTACTACAGATGAGGCAAGGACACAACAGACACTTGCAAATCAAGTTGCTCAATTGAAAGCCAAAAATTAAGCCCTTACCGAAATATCCCAGAAGATTCAAGCACAATTCGAGCATATTGTTACTCAATCTACTCAGTTACAAGCCAAAGATGGAGCACTAAAGAAGTTGCAACACCAGGTCGTTTGGTTAACCTTCAAATTCCAGAAGCAGTCTAAGGAAATCTGGATAGAGGGGTACAATGAAGATTTAAGGAAATTTGATGAGCGGTTTAAATAAACCCAGAATGAAAGTTATAAATGGGGCTGGACCAATGCCTGAAGGTACTAAAGGTAGAGAAAAATAGTCCTTTCTAGAAATGGTATGATCCTAAATTATTAGACCTTGAAGATCCTCCATTTAGGTTGGATGTTAATTATATTCCCGTCAATACAATTCCCCAGTGCCTGATTTCCAAGTATTTAGGGGACTGTGGCGTTCAGTACGAGCTGGAAATTGTTCTTCCTCCTCATCTGTTAGATCAACCAAGCAACATCAATAGAAGGATACTCCGAGATGTTAACTTTATCAATTATCCTTACACCGTAGAGGATCCTCCGGCTGGTATGGTTCTAGTTTCTGAGGCTGAGGGAAAACGTCCCTTAAAGCAATTTTCTGTAATTCTGTCATGAATAAAATCATGTAATGATCAGTAAATTAATGAAATATATTTGATCAACTGGTCTCTTCAATCTTTGGATGTGTGTCTTCTTTTTTCATTATTCTATTGACACCCTTAAGCATCAATTACCAATGAATACATAGGTTCTACTAGTTTACTTAGATTAAAAAATTAAATTTAGCACTACTTACCCATGTGTCTCCATAGTTTCTACTAATGCACCTAAATTTTTAGGTTTTCTACATTAATTACCAGTGGTGTGACCAGGCGTATGTGGAATATGTGTTTATATTCCTCTTTAGGAATCTTCATAACATTCTTCCTTCACTTTACCTAGTAGGATAAAGATCTTGTTTTATCCTTATCTTTGTTGACCAAGTTTTTTGATGACTTAATATCCTACTATACATGGGTTTTTATCTGCTGTCGATCAAGTTATGTTCATGTAGAGAAACTTTTTTCCTGAGCCAACTAACATTTGATATCAATTATATGGTTGTTGCGGCGATGGACCTATTCTGAGTGGCGACCAACAATGTGGTGCAACTTTTGAAGTTTTTCTGGCAATTTAATATTATAGTGCATGGCACTAGATCTCTAAAAAAAATTAAAAATAGAAATGGAAGGAATCATCATTTTATTGATATTGAATTTAGTACAATTGATTACATCATTGGTAGTACTTCCTAAGGTGCTCGGCATGCTATGGATTCTTGAATTCTTCTCCCTTCAAAGTCTAAATTCTGTAGATTCCAGGTCGGACAATGACTGAAATACGATATGGCCCATGCCAATTGGCCTCAAGTTTGTTTTTCTTCTGGAAAACATTTTTTAGCACATAATCTCATTCCTTTAGGTTATTTGGCTTTATTCGCTTGTTCTAGAAACGTGTTGTTCGTTGTTGGTAAGCAGCGTTTCTCAAAGCAGAATCTTCTCGTGCTTCTGCCAACATATCCAAATTCAATCTTCGAATTAGATCACTTACAGGAGAGTTAAAGTTCAAAACTCTATGGGATGGAAGGCCCAATTCATAAGGTATTACGGCTTCAGTCCCAAATGCCAACATGTATGGGGATTCTCTAGTTGCAGTCCTCGGGGTTATTCGATATGCTCACATAACAGAATGTAACTCGTTGATCCAATTTTCCTTAGAGGCATCAAGTCTTTTTTTAACACATTGAGCAGAGTTCTATTTGTAACTTCAGTTTGCCCATTACTCTAAGGATGACCTGGAGTAGAATGTAGCTTTTGGATATTGGACTGAGCACAATAGGTAGCAAATTCATCATTGTCAAATTGTGTTCCACGGTCGATGATAAAGGCATAGGGCATCCCATATCTGCAATTGATATTCTTCTAGATGAATTGGTAGACCTTTTCATAAGGCATGTCAATCAATGGTTTTGCCTCAACCTACTTCATAAAGTAGTCTATAGCAATAACCAAGTACTTGAATCTTCCTAGGGTGGTCGATAATGGCCCGACCAAGTCTATACCCCATATGGAAAATAACCAAGGTGAATTGATTTGGGTAAGAGCAGCCTGTAGAGTTTTGCAAATGCTAAAATACCTTTGGCACTTATCACATTTTCTGCCAAAGGCTGCACAATCTGCTCGCATTGTAGGCCAATAGTGTCCCTGTGTACTGATTCATTGTAGCTGTGTTCCTCCTGCTATGTGGGCTCCACAACATCCCTCATACACCTCCTGAATCATGTCTGGAACCTCTAATGGGTGAACGCAACGCTGCAGGTTAACTGTTAGACCTCTCATGCATAACACTCCTTTATCTAGCACATATCTGGTAGCTTTATATTTCAACTTTTTGGCCTCAATCATATCTGCTGGTAGAGATTCTTCTTCAATGTAAAATCGGATGGGATCCATCCAAGATGGTCCCATGTCTACTGCAATAAAACTTATCATCAGGTCTTCATCTATAGTCCTATTTTCTAGAAGCTTGATAGGAATAGTTTATCGAAGCTCAATTCTGGTTGCTGAAGCCAGCCGAGCAAGTGCATCTGTCCAAGCATAATCCAGTCTTAGAATTTTGCTTATTCGAACTGTAATAAATGTTGCTATACTTTCAACGCTTTAGCCAAATACCTGTTCATCAATTCTCCTTTAGCTCTATACAAGCTCAATATTTGATTCACCACCAGCTGAGAATCACTTTGCGCCACAACTTGCTCGACATTCAGTGATTGGGACAAACTCAATCCCACAATGAGAGCTTCATAGTCTGCTTCGTTATTTAAATCCTAGAATTGGAATCATAAAGCATTTTCAATATATATTCCATGAGGAGTGTTAAGTATTATACATTCTCCACTGCCGATTGTGCAAGATAACCCATCAACGTACAGGTTCCATATTGGGATATTAGTATCAAATGCTCGGTCTGTCAAGATCCCATAATGGAATATTTTTCTCCTTACTTCCTCATACTTCCCTGACATCTCCTGAGCTCTAATAGAGGAGTCATGTAGGTTGGCAGTGATTTCTTCTATTGAAGGTTGCTCGGGGGATTGATTTCTAACAACCCCTTTCAAAATATCTTCCCTTGATTCTTGTTCTACATTCCTATCTAGTTGCTCGGGAACCTCGGGGTAAGTGAAATATATAATAAAATTTAATATATCTTAACCTTTTAAAGAAGATCTTGGTTCATAAATAATATCATACTCCCCCAATTCTACTGCCCAATACATTAATCTGCCAAACTTCTCTGGTTTACGCAAGGCTTACCTTAGAGGCATATCAGTATACACTACAATCGTATGGGCTTGAAAATAGGGCTTCATCCATCTAGATGAGTCAATCAGTGCCAATGCCAACTTTTCCAGGCATGGGTATCTGATTTCTGCTCCTCGAAAAGCTTTACTGGTGTAGTAGACTGGTTTCTGAACTCTATTTTCTTCTCGGATTAAGGTAGAACTTACAGCTGATTCAGAAATAACTAAGTATATATACGATCCTTCTCCCAAAATTGGTCGAGAAAGCAATAGGGGTGACCCCAGGTACTTTTTCAACTCCAAAAAAGATTTTTTGCACTCTTCGTTCCATTCAAAACTCTTTCTAAGCACTTTAAAGAATGGCAGGCACCTATTTGTACCTCGGGACAAAAATCGCCCAATTAGCCTTTATACATCCTTCTTGTAAGTAGGGGATTGCATCTCAATCAATGCCTTGATCTTATCTACATTTTCTTCAATTCCTCTTTGATTTACTATATACCTGAGGAACATTCCCCCATGCACTCTAAACACACACTTGGTTGGGTTTAGTCTCATTTGGTGTTTCTACATTTGGTCAAAAGTTTGGCTGAGGTTGGCAATATGATTGGACGCTTTTTTTTCTTTGTCAGCATATTATCCACATAAACGTCCATGGCTTTGCCTATTTTCTCTTCAAAGACTTTGTTCACCAACCTCTAGTAAGTAGCACCTATATTTTTCAAACTAAATGGCATATTATTATAACAGTAAGTTCCTTTGGGAGTAATAAAGGAAATGATCTCCCTGTCTTTGGGCTTCATTTTGATCTGGTTATAACCACAGTAGGCATCCGTGAAACTGAGTAGTTCATATCCCTATGTATTATCCCCAAATTGATCAATTCGTGGCAAAGGAAAATGATCCTTTGGGCATGCTTTATTCAAATCTGTGAAGCCTACACACATTCCCCGCTTATTATTCTTTTTCTTAACCATAACTACATTTGCCAACCAATCTGGATACTTCACCTCATTAATAAAAATAGTTTTTTGAAGCTTTTCAACTTATTCTTATATTGCTTGGTTCTTCTTGGGGATGAACACTCTTCGCCTCTGCTTTATAGGCTTGGCCTCTTTGCTAATATTGAGTTCATGGCAAATAAAGTTAGGATCTATCCCTGGAATATCTCCGTGACTCCATGCGAACACATATTTTCTCTGTCTAAGGAAATTCACTAGTTCCTGTTTAAGAGCAGGATCCAATGTTTCTCCTATTTGAGTGGTGTGTTTTGGCTTGTCATTATCTAACATAATGCTTTCTGTTGTCTCTACTATCTAGCCATTCACCAATTCTGTTTCCTCCCTTGAATCTAAGGTTTCAACCTCAGATTCTTCATTAGGTTCAGAGATGTTGCCTCTACTATCTAGCCCTTCACTAATTCTATTTCCTCCCTTGGATCTAAGATTTCAACCTCAGATTCTTCATTAAGTTCGGAGGTGTCCACTTGGTAAGTGGTTGTTTTCTTCTTTATTTCTTCTAGATCTTCCTGCTCGACAGATGAGTAGTATCATTCTCGAGCTACTTTTTGGTCGCCTTTTATAATGCATACTCCAAAGTTGGTCGGGAAATTCAAACATTGATGGACTGTAGCTGGAACGGCTTTGAACTTATTCAACCCTGCTTTTCCCATAATCATGTTATAATCCGAATAAATATTTGTATCCATCACAAAGAAATGTATCTTCTCTGTTCTGTTGGTTGGCCCAGTGCCAATTAACATCTCCAACTTAATTGTTCCCAAAGGGAATATTTTCTCACCAGAAAAACCTATTAAAAGTCTATGGTAGGGCTCCAATTGGCTGAGCTTAAAATCCAAACTTTCAAAGAAAGGATAGAACATAATATCTGTCAAGCTACCATTAAAAATTAGTACTCTAGAAATAATGATACCTGCTTTCTGAATTTGATTACTAGAGGATCATCAATGGGGTACAATACTCCTGAGAGATCAGTTTTAGAGAAACCGATCACCAGCTTATCTTTGTTGACCTTCCTCAGTTAATCTTCTTCTGCTAGATTGATTCTCTGTATATAGGAAAAAGCTTGTGCCTCATTAAGGTAAGCCTTCATTTTTTCTTTATGATCTTCTCCTGCATCTCCACCTATAATCATTTGACAATCAAAAGAATCAAAGCTGAGCATGAATACCTCACATTTTATTTCTTAGGCTTCTTGGGTAGGTCGGGATCATTCTCCTTATTATCTTCACATGTACTTTTCTCTCATCTCTGGGTGGCTTGCAAGATAATTTTGACCTTTGTTGAGCTCCTTCGTTGTTCTGTCGATCAACAAACTGCTTCAATTTACCTCTTTAGATGAGAGTTTTAACTTCATTCTGCAGAGTAATACAATGATCTGTTGTGTGATTATGGTCTCTATGAAATTCACAGTATTTGAATTTATCCCTCTTGATAGGGGAGCTCCTTAACTTCTCAGGCCAACGTACATTTTTATTATGTTTAATTTATCTAACACATGGTGAATACCCATTATTAATGGAGTGTAATTGTTGTACTTCTTGATCCGATATATAATCCTTTTTTTCTTTGCTTCCTTATGTTCCTTGGAATCTTTGCGTTCATTTTTGTCAGTTTTGCTTTCTCCTTTGTCCCCGATCTTCGCTTAGCTGTCATTATCTCCTTTGCATTTATGATCTTGGCAAATTTTACCATTAATTCTGCCATTATCTTTAGGCAATATTTAGCAAGTGTGTAGTAAATTTTCTCAGAGAGCAGTCCACTCATAAAAACTGTTATACCAGTATTCTCCTCATAATCCACAACCTCAAATTTCTTATTATTGAAACGAGTGATGTAGTCCCTAGTACTTTCTCCTTCCTTTTGTCTCACACAGAGCAAATGAGCTACCCTTTTTAGTGGTTTAGCCCCAAAGAAAAAGTTGCTAATGAATAGCTCGGCCAACTGATTGAAGCTGGAATTTTTCCCCAAGAAAGGTTATTGTACCAGATTTGAGAAGGACCAGTAATTATTCTGAAAAATACTGTGCATCTCTTCTCATCGGGGATGGCATATGTGTCAGCTACTGCCTGATATTGCTCGATATGAAGGATAACGTGAGTCTTTCCATTATATTTGGGTATAACCACAGGAGCTTTAAACATTGAAGGTGTGGGAAAATCCACAATAGCTTGTATGAAAGGAGATCCTTTCGCAAAGCTTCTTTGTAAAGGGTGTCTGACTTTAGCCATTTCTCCCCACTTATCCTCCAAGCATTGGATGGAACATTTCCATGCTTTATTTCCAGCATCAGATATGTGTGTTATAACTTTTTCATTCCTACCAACTGTTTGTGCTGAACTTTCTTCCTACGATTATTGCTCGGTGCGTGCAGATGATCTCAATTGAGCTGAGCCTCCCCTTTGATCTGTTGGTATCCCGTATGCCTTGACAATGGCCTGAAAACATTTATGTTCCCCCTGGGTCCAAAACGTTCAAAAGGAGATGTCAGACTAAGCCTTTCTAAGGCACTCAATCTTTCAGGAGTAAAAGACTGATCATCATAGGGATCTGATGTTCTAAAAGAAGAACTTGCTCCTGGGAGATAAGAGGTATCTCTAGTAGTCCTGGATTGTCTATGTTTACTGCTTCTTGGAGGAGGAGGTGGCATATTTCCATGAGCAGGTAAGGAAGGTGACTTGGCTTGTAATGTCTGCGCTAACTGCCTTATGGTATCTTGCATAGCCTCTTGTCCTCTGGTGAGACTGGACAAAATACCGGTTAAATCATTGGGCGTTGGTGGGGGCAGAAGGAACATGCAGGATACCATCATTTATGAGGCTTGATTTATGAATATCAGCCATTTGAATGAATTGAGTGATGAAAATGGTTAAAAACACATTCCCACAAATGACGTCAATCTGTTGATGCAAAAAACTATACAATCTCTAATTATTTAATCACAGATAAATAAGTAAACAAGAGACACAAAACATTTTTAAAGTGGTTCGGCTAAAGGGGTAAAGCCTAAGTCCATTGGTGTATATTGCCTTGTGTTTGTTCAGATATCTCTTGTTTTGTCTCCCCTGCCTATAGGGATTATAATATATTTATATCCCCTGAGGATGTACAAGAAGCAGAATATTAAAGGATGCAATGCCTTTATAATATAGTCGTTTACATTTATACAACGTTCATAATGTATACAACTAGTGGCGTTTGATAACCCCTATTGATTAGTTTTCTGGTGTTGGTCGGTCTTCCTTTGTATAATGGCCATCATTCTACACTGTTGGTCGGCATTCTTGGGTTCATTATGATAAATAGGCCTTGCTGACTAGGACTAATGTCACGTGTCTATTTCTGATTGGTCCACATAATGGGATAATTTTTGGTATCAATATATGTGAAGAAAAGGGTTACGATATCTTAATTATGAACAATCAATCCAATAGTTACATAACCCTGATATTAGACAATGGAACCCATAAATAAAAACCTTGACTCTGGGATCTGAAACCCTAGATTTGTGGTTTTAAGGTCTGAAGAAAAATAAGAATCGAGAAAATGAGAGTTTGAAACCACCAAATTCAAGAAATTATAAAGAAATATAAAGGGTTGTTATGATTTGAAACCAAAGTTTTTTTATATACAGACATGCTTATAGAGAGATTTTTGAACCACAAAAAACGTCAAATTTGAATAAAAAAAAATAGATTAGAAAGAGAGGGGAAAGAGAGTAGAAAACTAATGTTGTACCTCTTTAGGAGTTGGTCTATAAAAAATAACATATATTCACATCAATCTAAACAATAGATATTTATACCATCTAATAACAATGGAATTTGATGATTGTTGTATACCATTTCTCATTGTGCATAAACAACCCAAACTGTAATTGATGCCTTGTGTATCTGGTTATTTTTTTCGTTCTAAGATTGGTTGAAACCAAAACATTTGATTATTTTCATCCGTGTTTGTGAATTGCAAAAATAAGATGGTAATGATTTACTAAGACTGGTAATAACTCTATTTTTAGGCGCGTTCATGTATTACGTTCTAAGATATGGGTTACATTGAAATAAAAACTTTGTTTCTTTTTGTTCTAAGATTTGATTACTTTTTGACTTTGTAAGGACAAATTTCCAATTGAGTCATTTTGTTTGTAATTGGATTAATTACGAATAAAATAATTTGAGTCATAGGTTAGAGTTAATTATTATCCCTTCAAGCCTTTGACGTGTTTGGATGAAGACGTAGAGGCAAAGCTTCAGAGATTATATCATTGTGTCGTGTTTCATGCTCGTTTCCGTCTTCAAGTTCAAAGGATCTCAGGTATGAATGCATATTTATTTTTAGCCTTGGATATTTTATTAATGGGTGTTATAATGTTTTAAAATGATTTTAAAATGCTTTTAAATATTTTTTGAGAATTTCATTATGTCGCTATAATAACTTAAAAGGTCATTTGAACGAGTTTCCACAGGTCGTTAGAACGAGATTCCTTCGTTCAAACAAGATCTGGATCGATGCCATTTGTTACACTCTAGAATTTCATTCGAAGTTTCATTGGAAGTTATTCGAATGAGAATGGGCACTTCATTCGAATGAGAAGTTAGTTCGTTTGAACAAGTACGCGTGTTTTTTAAACATAT
This sequence comes from Sambucus nigra, assembly GCA_949130495.1. Classification (NCBI taxonomy): domain Eukaryota; kingdom Viridiplantae; phylum Streptophyta; class Magnoliopsida; order Dipsacales; family Adoxaceae; genus Sambucus; species Sambucus nigra. The sequence continues at coordinate 372,983,401 of OX422216.1, forward strand.
CTTTCCAAATCATTAATTCCTATCCTTTTGTAAAAACTTTACCTATAAATAGAGATATGGAATTAAACATTTAAAAGAGACTTTTTGAAAGTTTTTTTTGTGTTTAAACTCTCCAAAAACTTTAGTTTCTCGCCCAATAAGTTTAGGATCGAAGATTCATCATACATATGTTTGAACAATCTTTTTTGGGCACCGAGTTTTTTTCTCTATATCTTCGTGAGAATTGTTTCCTTGTGATGGATTCCGTATTTGGTTTGTTGTGGTGAAGACGCGGTGGATTCTATAAGATGTGGATTCTTGGAATATGATTAGTATCAAGCGAGGCATAACCCCTTATCAAGACCATATTAATGCTCAAGGCTATAATTAATATTGACAATAAATGAGAGTGAAAGGGATAATAATATTTAATACTCAAGATGGTATTAAATAAGGTCTTTACACCATAAATGCACTGTGAACGCAATAAATAAGTGGAACCAACAAGAAACTTGATCAGAGGGAGAAAGAGAAAGCACTCTTGTCACAATAAAGGAAAGGAAGGAACCTTTGGTCCAGTTAATACTCAATGATAGCGGTATCAATGGAAGAAAATGGAATGTTTAGATAATAAATGTTCTCATAGAATCTCTCATGTATGAGGAAAATCGAGTAGGAATTCTAGGTTCGAATTTTCATGCATCTAACCCGTTTGGTTAATCTATTTATATGAAGGCAAGGTCACTCGAGTGACCTTGATGGCATTAAATGTGATTGGCTAGGATTAAGTGCCAAAGTACTATGGCATTAATGTCAAAATATTGCATTAAATGCATGAGATGTTGTGTTTTGGTGGGAAATTGCCCGACTCCTATAAAGCATGGTGGCATTAATGAAAATGTGATGTAAAAGCACACAGGTTTATCTTATAACAGCTGGAAGGTACGAATCCATCCAATGAGTCTGCCATCCTAAGGATAAACCCATTTCAGTGCTACTATTTCAAGCTCTTAAATGTCTGATCCCATGATGTCACGAAGTGGGTGAATAGTGACATATACCAAATTTGTGGTCACATCAATCAAAAGAGATGATTCGTCAAGTTGAGGTTGCTCGGCTGGAAGTAGCTCGAGCACTAAGTGTACTATTTGTTGGCTGGGAAATATCTCCAAACGATCATCTGGGATTGGGATCCCTTGAGGAGGTCCCCCATCGACTATGGTGGTCCGAGAAACTGTTTGTACTAGACGAAGTTTTGCCCAAGTGTGCCAAGAGGGTTGGCTATTACTGTCCCAACATTGCCTTACTCTTAATCCTCCAAACCAAATACCTACAAGGTTCACAAGAGGAGGTCGTTCGATAGAGCATGTAATATCTCCCATGTCCTGCCAGGCATGGTCCCTCGAGGGTATCGAAGGCCCTCCCTGTTGATACCAAATTTAGCCTGCTGATGTGGATTAATTATGTGAAGACACGTGTCAATTTACATGGCACCTACAAGTATTTTTAACAAACACCTTGACGTCGAGGAGCTCAACCTCCCCGATTAACTCAGACGCTCCGAGCAACAAATGATCTCCGAGGAACTTTACTGCACCGAGAAACTCATAAGTACTGAGCTACTGAGTCGGTCCGAGCAGCTTAGGCGGTCCGAGTTGCATCTCGTACAGAGCATTAATATCAGGATAACCAACAAATTGACTGCGTATTAAATGCTCATTATTCTCATACAAATGTACACGCCTATTGGACAGCGGTGTATTACCTTTTCACATGTACAGCCTCAGGGCTATAAATACATTGTATCATCCTCATTATAAGGGACTGGGAATTTCTTGGTTAAACCTGTTATCGAGAATTCCCAAACAGTCAGCAATAACAAAAACAATGGACGTAGGCCATTTTTATAAGGCTGAACCACTTTAAAATTCTTTGTCTTATTTATTTTTTATCTGTGATTGAATAATTAGAGATATTCTAATTTTTTACATCAACAGATTGGCGTCGTCTGTGGGAAACGACTGTAATAATCATTTTTCACCAAAAACAATTCATCATAAATGGCTGATAATCCTGAATCTAGCAATCAAAACGCTGGAAACCCCCCAAATCCATATGCTCCCCCAAATGTCCAAGATCTGGCCGGAATAATGACCAATTTGGCCCAGGGCCAGACAGCCATGCAAGAAACTATGCGATAACTCATACAAACTATCCAGGGTGGAGTACCGACCCATTCAGGACAATGAAGTGTTCAAAAAAACACCCGTTTACTTTCTCCGCGTACTAGGCATACCGATTCATATCGCACTGAGAGATCTGATGATTTTTCTTATCAAACAGGTCAAACTTTGTCAGTACGAGCCACAGATACTGAACAAAATGTCACTCTCTCTCCAGAAAGGACTAGTGCAATGGAGAGATTAAGTAGGGCATCTCCTTTCGATCGTTTGGGCCTAAGGAGGAATATAAGTCCTCCTAAAGCTGTGTCGAGGAGCTTTCGACAACCATCCGATCTAAAGGAAGGTTCTACCCAATCACGACCAACTGCTCGTCATGAAAGATCTCAGGAAGCGAACTCAACACGATCAGTTGCTCGAACCAACAGGCACGAGGATGATGCGTGGAAAGGCTTTATTCAGAGGCTGGAGGATAGACTAGGGGAAATGTCTAAGGCCAAGAATCCTCTATAAAGAACTTTTGTCCAAGGGACACCTTTTATCCAAGCAATTGTGGATTTTTTCACACCGTCAAAGTTCAAATCACCTGTCGTGACTCCTAAATATGATGGAAAAACTGACCCTGTCCTTCATATAGAACAATACCAAGCTGCTGCTGACATCTATGATGTGCCAGATGAGATGAGGTGCAGGGAATTTTTAGGAACTCTTATCGGATCTGCTCAAATATGGTATAATAATCTTCCTCGAGGTAAGATTTCAACTTTCTTTCAACTGGCCGAGCTCTTTATTAGAAATTTCTGTTTTGGAGCAAAACCAGTTAAACGAGTAGCACACCTGTTAAGTGTTAGACAAAAAACGGGTGAGAGCACCAGATATTATATAACTCGTTTCAATAAGGAGAAACTCGAAGTTATTGATTATGAGGAAAAGACAACGATTACTGCTCTGATGAGTGGGATGCTTCCCAACAAGTTGTACTACACTTTGGCCAAAGATCCACCCAGAACCATGTCAGAACTGATGGCAAAAGCGTCCAAGATCATGAATGCCAAGGACGATATGACTGCGAAGAAGAATATGGATACCAAAGAAACCAAGGTGGAGATTGATAAGGCTAAAAAGAAAGAGCATAAGAATAATGGTGGAGACAAGCAGTCGAAAGTGAAGCCATCATGGGAGGTATTGAAGAAATTTGAAAATTATACTCCTTTGAAGGTAGACATCAACCACGTTTTAGAGGAAATCAAGAACAGCGAGGAGCTAAACTGGCCAGAGAAAATAAAGACAGACCCTGACAAGAGGAATAAGGATAAATATTGCAAGTTCCACAAAGAACATGGCCACACGACCAAAAATTGCATAGCTCTTCAGAATGAAATTGAAGCACTCATCAGACGAGGAAAGCTGACCAAGTATGTTGATCGTAGAAATGAAAGAAAAATCAACGACTGAACAAGACAGAGGTCTAGATTGTAACAACCCGCCCTTTTGGAGACAATTAAATTCCATAATTAAATATAAATTGGAATTTGAGGAATTTTCTTAAATAGTAATTTTTGAGATTTTCGAAGATTAAATGAGTTTCGAAGGATGTTGTGATTATTTTTGGGACTGTATAGGTCGAAATATTTTAATTATATGTCGCCGTGGAGAAAAGCGACACGAGGTAAGATTTTTAATTGGAAAACCCGCATTTATTTATTTTGGGTTGGAATAGTGATTTGCGGTCAAGTACCTCAGATGAAAATTTCGACTACGCCATGAGTCTCGGAATGTCCGAGATAGTCGAAAAAGAGTGTTCGATTTTCGAAAATGAGTTTCGGGTAATTTTAGAGGTAAAAGTAACTCGTAATTGGGTAAACGAGTCGTTTTTGGGTTTTAAGGGATTAAACCCTTTTCTTTCTTTATAAAGAGATGGAGAGGGAGAAAAAGAGAAAGGAAAGAAAGAAAAGAGAGAGAAGAGAGAGAGGAAGGAGAAAGAGGAGAAGAAAATGGAGATCTCGGGCCAACTCCGCCGGATTCGACTCGGGGTCGTCGGATTTTATCCACGAGCCAAGTGTTTACTTGATTTATTTCACTTTTTGCATAAATATCTCATACCGTAGTTTGGTATAAACAAACCCTAAATATTTTGGGTTGGGGTTTCGTGGATAAAACGGGTTTTTGGGAGTTAAAACAACTAAACCCCAATAATATTTCAATTTGTGGAACTTAGGTTTTAATCGAAATTAATGGGTAGTTTAGGGTTCTAGGATGTTTAGAACCCTTTATATATGGGTGTTTGTAGTTGGTTGAGGTTGTAGGACGTTGGGTGAGGCGGAATAAGCTTGGGAGAAGCTTTAATGTCCGAAACCGTCTCGGAGAAGACGATGAACAGTAGCCAGCGTGCTTCCCGAATCGATTCGTCCTAGAGGCGAATCGATTCGGCTCTTGGTCAAAAAATAAAAATTTTAGATCTTTTCGACGCGGTCGCGTGGGTACTGACCGCGTATTTTTCTGATTTTTTTTGGATTTAAAGTGATTTTTCTACGGAAACCTATCCGAGACTGAAATCATTAGTTAGAACTTATTGGAGATAGATATTAGGGGTTCTCAAAAGAATTGCTAGGACCTCTAAAGAATTTGAGGAGATATAAAAACTTTGGGTTTGTAGTAATAAAACCAAGTTAGGATTTAAATGGATATTGGGTTGAATTTTGGGTATTTTGGAGATTGAAAAATCGCCCAAACTGTAGCCCTCGAACTGGCCGAATCGATTCGGGTACAGGCCGAATCGATTTGCCTAAAGGAAATTGGGTTTCTTCAATGGGCCGAATCGATTCGGCTACAGACCGAATCGATTCTCCATTTACAGACCTGTTTGCAGAATACTTTCCGAATCGATTCGGATTGGGAACCGAATCGATTCGCCCACCCGAATCGATTCGCTAAAGGGTCGAATCGATTCGCTTAGATCAGAATTTCTAGTTTTCTCCCTTTAAGAGTATGGGGAGTTGAATTACCATTTGAGATTTTTATGGGGATTCCTAAATAAGTGTTTTGAGGATAAATAAACCTTTAAGAGATGATTGAGGTAATTAGTATTGAACAAAGTAAGAAAATACTTTGGGTTCAGTATCATGCTTATATGAATGCATGATTGTGATTCCTGGAGGGAATCTTTGGGATTATGGTCATCGCTAGATGATATAGGCCATTATGGCCGGTTATATATTCTAGGAGGAATATATGGTATATGAATATACTAGGTGATTAAAGTATATATATATATGATATGATGGAAATGATTTTGAAGATATAAAAATGAATATTTTCAAAATGGGAAAAAGGTAAATGATTTTCATAATTGATAAATTATGGCTACACACCTCCCTAAATCGCTATCATAAGGGAAGTTGCGTGCGTTATGGTGAGGCCCCCTGGCTAATGAATGCAGGGTGACTATAGTCCTATAGGCCATATGGGCGGTTATTTGTTTTCTGCGCTGGTTAGGGGATTCTGGGTGTGGTCCTGACTTTCCCGCAGGCAATATGGCCGCTTCCCGATGTTGGTAGGTTCCCAGGTTGTCTTGTATAGATAGGCCCTGGAAGATGATAGCCATTTAGGGGCGCGTCCAGTGGGGAAACCCGGAGGGGCGGTCTTAGATTTATTAAAGCAATTCATGATAATGGATTGGCTTTAATTTACATTTCCTGAGTATTAAAAGGGAAATGGGATAAAGGTTTGGCTTCGGTAACACTCCCGGATGGAAGAAGGGATGTGGAAGCATGATTTGATCAAAACATTTTCATGATAATGGAAATGGCTTTGGGTACATTTCCTGAGTATAAAAAGGGAAATGGGATGACATATAAAGGAAAAGCATTTTTATGATAATAAAACTGGCTTTTAAAAGTATATGATTTGTTAAAGCAATTCATGATAATGAATTGGCTTTTATATTTACATTTCCTGAGTGTAAAAAGGGAAATGGGAAGTTTTGAGAAAATGAAAAGTATTGATAAATACTTGATATATGAACTCTCAGTCCGGGAGATAGATCCGGATGGTTATGGTAAAATGTGATTATATACATATGGATGAATCGAGTACCGAGGGTCTAATGGATCCCGATAATCAACCTTGCCGCATAGTAGTGTATCGGGGGGGTTCCTTGTTTGGATTTCGCTTTGCGAGACACCCCACGCACGAATATGGCAATGTGTTGAGACTAGGGAGAAGTTTCATCGTTAGTGCTCTTATATTGATATTTATTATATGATGTATATATATATAGATATATACATATTCTGTACTGAGGGACTGGCGGATCTCGACGATCGATCGTGCCGCGTAGTAGTGTATCGGGGGGTTCCTTGTTTGTATTTCGCTTTGCGAGACACCCCACGCACGAACATTCCATAGCGTTGAGACTGGAGTGAAGTTTAGCCCTTAGTACATTTCTTGGAATATCTAGGGTTGATAGTGGGTTGGGTGATAGACTAGTTTAGCAGGATATCTTGACTAGGATGTTTAGAGGGATGCGCTAGGAGTGCACTATTTAGTGAAGAGGTGAGGGGTATCTCATGGGAGTGCGATACCAAACTTAAATATGAGATAAAACCTTTTTCAAAATAATAAGGCATTTATGCACTTGCTAAATATTTTCAAAACTCGGGCTCTGACCCGTTTATCTACTTTTTCTTCTTGCTATATATTATATATATATATTGGTGTCCAGACACAGGGACGCCTGGATGACACTTCTTTCGAGTCAGACGTCAGCTGCAACAGCTGTGGATGCGTGTAGGTTTTTTATAGCCGCTTCCATTGTTGTACTCTAGATAGGAGGTACTGTATAGACATTCGAGCCAATGGCTCAATTGCATTTATTTATTCTTTCAGTACAGCATTCGATATGGTTGTATATTTTGACCGAGTGTTCGGTTATTTGATTTCATTTCAGTTTCATTTCCGCAAAACTGTGTGGATGTTTTATTTATTGTTGTTAAGAAGAGTAGTAAAGTTAACATTTTGACACCGGCCTAATAGGTTATTAGTAATTAAATGGATTTTCGACAGTGATGCTAAGAATGATCCATATGAGACTCCTGTTTTAATTTAATATTGGAGTGATCGTCCGGTATCTTATTAGGCGGGGTGTCACATATGGTATCAGAGCATCAGGTTCTAGTGTCCTTAGGAATCTTTGCGGACGTACTACGCTTTCAGCGTTGCTCTCGATTTATTATAGAGCCTCAGGAATAGGATTGAGATTATAGAAATCTTTTGCGCGCTCGTTTGAGAATCGTGTGCGGAGCTTGGATGGCAGCAGGAGGTGAGTCTTAGCTGGAGCAGCTGGTAGAAGGTTGGGATGAGGACCTTAGTAGAGGTCACTCTCCCTTTGGTAATTGTTAAGGATTTCGGTGGAGACTACTAAATAATAAGTAGTTATGAGTACCGCAGTACCGCTGAAGTGGAGAGTGGTACTAAAGTCGAATTCCTCATAGAAATTGAGGGTTCGAAAGGGATCTTACGGATAGTTCTAACCGTGAGTCCCCATGAATCAGCAGGATGAGAAGAATGCTGTTTTGGGAATTATTCGCCTAAGGTTCATCCAGAGGCCGACGGTGAATAAAGAGTATTATGGCGAAGTGAACCTTGTACCTAAGTGAGTTAGGTGCAGTGAATATTGAGTCCTTTCCAAGAAGGATGGGCTCACTAAAGAATGGGTATGTTCGAGGACCCCATGGTTGGACATCCACTCGGGGAATTTGTTAAAATGAAGTTGTTGTTATGAGTTTTACCTCAATTGAGGAGGTATATTTGGCGTGACTAGATAAAGTCGCGGTATTAGTTAGCCCTAGACTCGTGTGTGTAATTTGAGTTATGGCGGTCACAATAACATAATAACATGTATGTCTATGTATTTTTCCCCGATAGCGGGATTTTGTTTTCCTTCACTCGTCATAGAGGCGGGTGTTTATATTTTATATATTGTATAAGATGATGGTATTTTTGGAACGATAGCAGGCTAATGATGGCAAGACTATCGTGTCCATGGTTCCTGGAGGGAACAGGTTGTAGTTGCGGTGTCTCACCCAGATATAGGTTGAGTTCACCTTATTTGTTATGGGTTAATGAAACTTCAATGAGAAGAGGTTTCCTTATCGTGATTTGGGTTTATGGCGACCTTATATATATGATTTAAGGCCGCAGGATTTTCGTTGAGCTGAACATAAAGCTCATTATTGTTTGCGCAAGGACTTAAAAATAAGTGCGAGCGCAGGGTGGTATGACTCTTAGTTAGAGATAGGAGTTCAGACCACCTTTTTGTTGGATTAGGGGATAGGGATATCCCGGTTGCATGTTGAAATGACGGAACTCCATAACCAACGAAGTCAAGGGTTAATGTGTGGAGGGGTTCCTTGTTTGGATTTCGCTTTGCGAGACACTCCACACATGACTCTTAACGGCGTCGGGAGTGGGGAGCTGTTATGGGATACAGATTTTGTGGAAAGGTCTTATAGTGTGGATGAACCACTATAGACTATGAGCCCTGTGATGATGGTATGTTTATGGAAATGTTGTGCTATGGAAAGCACTAAAGTGGTCCCCTCGCCACAAGTGGGTGGATGAGGTTGGACTTAGAGAAATTAATTTGAGGATAATAGTCAGGCCTTAATGAAAAGGAAAATTTTGAGGAGATACATTTTGGGTAGTATGTTCGTGACACTTTTACAGAAAGTGGGCACTTCGATTGATTAGGTTTCCTTCCGTATGGACGGAAGGATAAGATAGTAGAAATGCGTTCGTAGTTTAGCGTAGGCAGTATATAGGACGTCCCGCTGGTGTGCCTTAGGTCGCTATATCTCGATGACCGACTACGCGAGGGAGTAGTGTAACGGGAGGGTTCCTTGTTTGGATTTCGCCTTGGCGAGACGTCCCACGCACGAAACCAAGCAAATTTCGGGAGTTAAGAGAGGCCTTGGGCACTAGGGATATATTTAGGATACTCGTTTCGCTTAGTTAGGGTAACGCATAGATCGTAGCATTTGTAAGAATGTAGGTTCGATAGATTTAGTGGCTCCGAGGTTAGGAAAATGAATTTCGTGGGTTCGGAGGACCCATAGGTGAGTATTACACCGAGGAAAGGAGATCCTTATTGGGAGAGAGTGTTACGTGTCGGACGTTCACTACGGATGTGCAGATGTGCACAAGTTAGAAAGGTGTATGGGCACCTTGGTAAGATGGTTTTGTATACCGCCTGGAATATAATGGGCATAGTATATAAGGTTGAAATTCATGCCGATAGGCATTATAGATGATGGGTATTATGTGACGTATTAGAGTCACTTTACGATCGTGGTAGTCGTGTAGCATATGGTTGGGAACCATTGGGTTAGTATCTTTCCCTTGAGGTTTTAGGATTTGTAGTAATTCTAGTTAGAGGGAGTAAGTTGTATCTGAATTTCGAGGACGAAATTCCATTGTAAGGGGGGGAGTATGTAACAACCCGCCCTTTTGGAGACAATTAAATTCCATAATTAAATATAAATTGGAATTTGAGGAATTTTCTTAAATAGTAATTTTTGAGATTTTTGAGGATTAAATGAGTTTCGAAGGATGTTGTGATTATTTTTGGGACTGTTTAGGTCGAAATATTTTAATTATATGTCGCCGTGGAGAAAAGCGACACGAGGTAAGATTTTTAATTGGAAAACTCGTATTTATTTATTTTGGGTTGGAATAGTGATTTGCGGTCAAGTACCTCGGATGAAAATTTTGAATGCGCCATGAGTCTCGGAATGTCCGAGATAATCGAAAAAGAGTGTCCAATTTTCGAAAATGAGTTTCGGGTAATTTTAGAGGTAAAAGTAACTCGTAATTGGGTAAACGAGTCGTTTTTGGGTTTTAAGGGATTAAACCTTTTCTTTCTTTATAAAGAGAGGGAAAGGGAGAAAAAGAGAAAGGAAAGAAAGAAAAGAGAGAGAAGAGAGAGAGGAAGGAGAAAGAGGAGGAGAAAATGGAGATCTCGGGCCAACTCCGCCGGATTCGACTCGGGGTCGTCGAATTTTATCCATGAGCCAAGTGTTTACTTACTTTATTTCCCTTTTTGCATAAATATCTCATACCGTAGTTTGGTATAAACAAACCCTAAAGATTTTGGGTTGGGGTTTCGTGGATAAAACGGGTTTTTGGGAGTTAAAACAACTAAACCCCAATAATATTTCAATTTGTGAAACTTAGGTTTTAATCGAAATTAATGGGTGGTTTAGGATTATAGGATGTTTAGAACCCTTTATATATGGGTGTTTGTAGTTGGTTGAGGTTGTAGGACGTTGGGTGACGCGGCATAAGCTTGGGAGAAGCTTTAATGGCCGAAACCGTCTCGGAGAAGACGATGAACAGTAGCCAGCGTGCTTCCCGAATCGATTCGTCCTAGAGGCGAATCGATTCGGCTCTTGGTCAAAAAATAAAAATTGTAGATCTTTTTGACACGGTCGCGTGGGCAATGACCGCATATTTTTTTGATTTTTTTTGGATTTAGATTGATTTTTCTATGAAAAGCTGTCCGAGATTGAAATCATTAGTTAGAACTTATTAGAGATAGATATTAGGGGTTCTCAAAAGAATTGCTAGGACCTCTAAAGAATTTGAGGAGATATAAAAACTTTGGGTTTCTAGTAATAAAACCAAGTTAGGATTTAAATGGATATTGGATTGAATTTTGGGTATTTTGGAGATTGAAAAATCGCCCAAACTGTAGCCCTCGAACTGGCCGAATCGATTTGCCTAAAGGAAATTGGGTTTCTACAATGGGCCGAATCGATTCAGGTACAGACCAAATCGATTCGCCATTTACATACCTGTTTGCAGAATACTTTCCGAATCGATTCGGATTGGGAACCGAATCGATTCGCCCACCCGAATCGATTTGCCCACCCGAATCGATTCGCTAAAGGGTCGAATCGATTCGCTTAGGTCAGAATTTCTAGTTTTCTCCCTTTAAGAGTATGGGGAGTTGAATTACCATTTGGGATTTTTATGGGTATTCCTAAATAAGGGTTTTGAGGATAAATAAACCTTTAAGAGATGATTGAGGTAATTAGTATTGAACATAGTAAGGAAATACTTTGGGTTCAGTATCATGCTTATATGAATGCATGATTGTGATTCCTGGAGGGAATCTTTGGGATTATGGTCATCGCTAGATGATATAGGCCATTATGGTCAGTTATATATTCTAGGAGGAATATATGGTATATGAATATACTAGGTGATTAAAGTATATATATATATGATATGATGGAAATGATTTTGAAGATATAAAAATGAATATTTTCAAAATGGGAAAAAGGTAAATGATTTTCATAATTGATAAATTATGGCTACACACCTCCCTAAATCGCTATCATAAGGGAAGTTGCGTGCGTTATGGTGAGGCCCGTGGCTAATGAATGCAGGGTGACTATAGTCCTATAGGCCATATGGGTGGTTATTTGTTTTCTGCGCTGGTTAGGGGATTCTGGGTGTGGTCCTGACTTTCCCGCAACAATATGGCCGCTTCCCGACGTTGGTAGGTTCCCAGGTTGTCTTGTATAGATAGGCCCTGGAAGATGATAGCCATTTAGGGGCGCGTCCAGTGGAGAAACCCGGAGGGGCGGTCTTAGATTTATTAAAGCAATTCATGATAATGGATTGGCTTTAATTTACATTTCCTGAGTATAAAAAGGGAAATGGGATAAAGGTTTGGCTTCGGTAACACTCCCGGATGGAAGAAGGGATGTGGAAGCATGATTTGATCAAAACATTTTCATGATAATGGAAATGGCTTTGGGTACATTTCCTGAGTATAAAAAGGGAAATGGGATGACATATAAAGGAAAAACATTTTTATGATAATAAAACTGGCTTTTAAAAGTATATGATTTGTTAAAGCAATTCATGATAATGAATTGGCTTTTATATTTACATTTCCTGAGTATAAAAAGGGAAATGGGAAGTTTTGAGAAAATGAAAAGTATTGATAAATACTTGATATATGAACTCTCAGTCCGGGAGATAGATCCGGATGGTTATGGTAAAATATGATTATATACATATGGATGAATCGAGTACCGAGGGTCTAATGGATCCCGATAATCGACCTTGCCGCATAGTAGTGTATCGGGGGGGTTCCTTGTTTGGATTTCGCTTTGCGAGACACCCCACGCACGAATATGGCAATGTGTTGAGACTAGGGAGAAGTTTCATCCTTAGTGCTCTCATATTGATATTTATTATATGATGTATATATATATATAGATATATATATATTCTGTACTGAGGGACTGGCGGATCTCGATGATCGACCGTGTCGCGTAGTAGTGTATCGGGGGGGTTCCTTGTTTGGATTTCGCTTTGCGAGACACCCCACGCACGAACATTGCATAGCGTTGAGACTGGAGTGAAGTTTAGCCCTTAGTACATTGCTTGGACTATCTAGGTTTGATAGTGGGTTGGGTGATAGACTAGTTTAGCAGGAAAGCTTGACTAGGATGTTTAGAGGGATGCGCTAGGAGTGCACTATTTAGTGAAGAGGTGAGGGGTATCTCATGGGAGTACGATACCAAACTTAAATATGAGATAAAACCTTTTTCAAATTAATAAAGCATTTATGCACTTGCTAAATATTTTCAAAACTCGGGCTCTGACCCGTTTATCTACTTTTCATTCTTGCTATATATTATATATATATATATATTGGTGTCCATACACAGGGACGCCAGGATGACACTTCTTTCGAGTCAGACGTCAGCTGCAGTAGCTGTGGATGCGTGTAGGTTTTTTATAGCCGCTTCTATTGTTGTACTCTAGATAGGAGGTAATGTATAGACATTCGAGCCAATGGCTCAATTGCATTTATTTATTCTTTCAGTACAGCATTCGATATGGTTGTATATTTTGATCGAGTGTTCGGTTATTTGATTTCATTTCAGTTTCATTTCCGTAAAACTGTGTGGATGTTTTATTTATTGTTGTTAAGAAGAGTAGTAAAGTTAAAATTTTGACACCGGCCTAATAGGTTATTAGTAATTAAATGGATTTTCGACAGTGATGCTAAGAATGATCCATATGAGACTCCTGTTTTAATTTAATATTGGAGTGATCGCCCGGTATCTTATTAGGTGGGGTGTCACATAGATCTCCTCGTCGAGCAGAGGAGAACAAGAAAAGAGACCACGAAGATGATCCAGAAGAAGACCCCGATCTCCCCAAAAGACCAAGGCAGCCAGAATGTGAGGTATTTTCAATACGTTTTGGGTCATTTGATTGTAATGTTATTACAGGTGGAGATGCAGGAGGTGGAGACCTTACTGCAGAGATAAAATCTTACCTCAATAAGGCTCAATCTTGATCATACATTCAACGAATAAATCTAGCTGAGGATAATCGCCCGAGGAAGGTAAACAAGGAAAAATTGGTCATCGGTTTCTCCAAGAAGGACCTCGTAGGTGTTCTGTATCCTCATGATGACCCACTGGTGATCAAAATGAGGATGAAGGAAGTGATGATTTCAAGAGTACTGGTAGATAATGGTAGCTCGGCAGACATTATGTTCTACTCGTGCTTCGACAGTTTAAATCTAAAGATGTCTCAATTGGAGACTTATCACAGACCCCTCCTCGGATTTGCTGGCGAGAAAGTTTTTCCACTTGGGACGATCAAGTTAGATATGTTCATCGGTACATGGCCTGCTTGTCGAACAGAGAGAGTACGTTTCTTCGTGATGGATAAGAATGTCCAGTCGGCTTACAATATCATCATGGGAAGGGTAAGTTTGAAGAAATTCAAAGCCGTACCATCTACTGTGCATCAATGTCTGAAATTTCCAACCAATTTAGGAGTAGGAGTTGTGAAGTGTGACCAAAAAGTAGATCGGGAATGCTATTATTCATCCATCGAGCGGGAAGAACTAGAGGAATCTAGGAAAAAAACTTCTACCTATCAAGTGGAGGAATTTGCAGATATTGAAACATTAGATCCTAGAGACGAGTCGCAACTCGTGAAAGGCCAGGTGGTAGAAGCTACTGAAAATGTCATTCTGGACGACGAGCATCCAGAACGAACAACTCAAATAGGTTCGTCGTTGGATGCCTCACTAAAACATGAACTGATAGTTTTCCTAAGAAGCAGAAAGCAAACTTTTTCTTAGAGTCACGAGGATATGCCAGGAATAGGCCCAAATTTCTTATGTCATGAGCTCAATGTGAATAAGGAGATCAAGCCAGTGAAGCAGAGAAGAAGAGTGTTCAGCCTCGAGAAGAACCAAGCTATACAAGAGGAGGTCGAGAAGCTCCAGAAGGCTTTCTTTATTGAAGATGTTAAATATCCAGACTGGTTAGCAAATGTGGTGTTGGTGAAAAAGAAGAACAACAAGTGGAGGATATGTGTAGACTTCACCGACCTCAACAAGGCATGCCCAAAGGATTATTTCCCCTTGTCCCGAATTGATCAATTAGTGGATGCTACCTCGGGACACGATCTGTTGAGCTTCATGGATGCTTATTCTGGATACAACTAGATTAAAATGAAACCTGAAGACAGGGAGAGTACCTCTTTCATTACCCCAAGGGAAACTTATTGTTATAATGTTATGCTTTTTGGTTTGAAAAATGAAGGTGCAACATATCAGCGACTGATGAACAAAGTCTTTGCAGAACAAATCAGTTGTAATATGGAAGTTTATGTTGATGATATGCTGACGAAGAGAAAGAGAGCTGCTGACCATCTAATTGACTTAGGCCAGACCTTTGATAAACTAGATAAATATCAAATGAAGTTAAATCCCACCAAATGCATATTTTGAGTACGAGAAGGCATGTTCCTCGGGTATATCGTCAACCAACGAGGAATCGAAGCAAACCCAGAGAAGATCAAGGCTCTATTGGGACTACGATCTCCAACAACGAAGAAGGAAGTGCAAAGTCTCACTGGGCGAGTTGCAGCACTTAACAGATTTGTATCACGAGAAACGAATAGATGCCTCCCATTCTTCAAAACACTCCGAAAAATGTTTGAATGGAATGACGAATGCGAGAAAGCCTTTCAAGAGTTGAAGAAATATCTGGGAGC
Organism: Sambucus nigra; assembly: GCA_949130495.1. Classification (NCBI taxonomy): domain Eukaryota; kingdom Viridiplantae; phylum Streptophyta; class Magnoliopsida; order Dipsacales; family Adoxaceae; genus Sambucus; species Sambucus nigra. The sequence goes on from OX422216.1 coordinate 372,998,661, forward strand.
GCCTCCACTATTGTCCAGACCAGTGATGGGAGAAAGATTGTACTTATATTTGGCAGTGTTGGAGAATGCAGTTAGCTCGTCATTGATAAGAATGGAGAATGGAGTTCAAAAACCGATCTATTACACTAGCAAGGCCTTCCGAGGAGCAGAGATGAGATATCCAAGACTGGAAAAATTGGCACTAGCATTGATCGAGGCGAGTAGGAGAATGAGGCCGTACTTCCAATCTCATACCATAGTTGTGTATACTGATATGCCATTGAGGCAAGCTCTTCATAAACCAGAAAAATCGGGGAGATTGATGTATTGGGCAGTAGAACTTGGTGAATATGACATAGTTTATGAACCCAAATCCTCGCTTAAAGGGCAAGCAGTAGTAGATTTTATAGCAGAGTTCACCTATCCTGATACCCCCGAGGAGCAAAAGCTAAACTCCGACCAACCTATGGATATTACAGGGTCATCAAATCTAAACCCCAATAAACTTGAGTTGGTCGGCGAGCAAGAAAAGATGGTCGACGAGCAGCAAGAAGTGCTAGAGGAGGATAAAAGGAAGCAACAAATATTCCACCAAGGAATTCTATCCGATCAAAAATTTGAAGACGAGGTACCTATATGGAATCTCTATGTGGATGGCTCATCTTGCACTATAGGTTGTGGGGCAGGGATTATTTTGAACAGCCCGGATGAGGTCGATATGGAGTACGCTCTACGCTTCCAATTCAAAGCTTCCAATAATGAGGCTGAATATGAGGCCATGATTGCAGGTCTTAGTTTGGTAAAAAATCATGGGGGCAGATTAGGTTATTGTCTTCAGTGACTCATAATTGATCGTAAATCAAATGTTGGGAGTATACACAGCCAAAGGAGAATTAATGATCAGGTATCATACAAAAGCGATGGAAATTTTATCAAGCCTGGTTGTAGTACATATAATTAGAATACCAAGATTGGAGAATGCAAGAGCTGATGCCTTGGCTCGGTTAGCTTCAGCCACACGCACCGAGCTACGAAGAACAATCCCAATAGAAGTCTTGGTTAGTCGGAGCATAGATAAAGATCTGACGATGGACTTTATTACCCTTGATTTAGGGCCATCATGGATGGATCCCATCAGGGCATACATTGAGGAAGGGGAATTACCACCTGACAAACTTGCAGCCAAGAAACTGAAGTTTAAAGCTACTCATTATGTACTGACTAATGGCATTCTATACAGACGAGGAATTATAGCAGGATTGCAAATATGTTTGCATCCCTCTGAGGTAAGAAACTTGATTGAAGAGGTCCATGAAGGGTCCTGTGGGGCCTATGTAGCAGGTCGGACACTTTTGTAAAGAATGATGACTTAAGGATACTACTGGCCGACGATGAGGGCTGATTGTATAGCCTATGCCAAGAAATGTGACAAGTGTCAATGCTTCTCCTCTATCATAAGAACTCCCCAAGCATTATTAGCACCCATTACTTCCCCTTGGCCATTTGCCATATGGGGAATAGACTTCGTCGGGCCACTTCCAACGACCAGGGGAAGATTTAAATATCTCGTGGTCACTGTGGACTACTTTACTAAATGGGTTGAAGCTGAACCTCTCATTGATATGACGTACGACAAGGTGTACCAATTTATTTGGAAGAACATCATTTGTCGATATGGTCTTCCTCATGCCTTCATCACAGACCATGGAACCCAATTCGACAACGAGGAGTTCGCTGCCTATTATCATCAGCTAAACATCTTGAAGACCCATTCTGCACTAGACCATCCCCAGAGTAATGGGAAAACTGAGGTGACAAACAGAATGCTACTGAATGGTTTGAAGAAAAGACTGGATGATGCGAAGGCTAACTGGATTAACGAGCTGCATTCTGTATTGTGGGCTTATCGTACTACTCCCCGAGCAGCAACGGGAGAATCTCCATACATGTTGGCATTTGGAAGTGAAGCTGTTATACCTGCCGAGCTAGGCCTCCCAACACACAGAGTGATGAATTTTAATTCCCCTGTCAGCGACTTGATGAGAAGGTTAGATTTGGATATGCTCGAGGAAGTTAGAGAAGAAGCAGCAATCAGAAATGCTGCATACCAGCAACGGAAAGCTCTGTTCTACAACAAAAGGGTGAAGAAGTGCGACCTAAAGGAAGGAGACTATGTGTTAAAGAAAGTAATTCAAAAGCACAACAAACTGGAAGCTAATTGGCATGGGCCTTACCGAGTAACAGAGGTTGTTCGACCAGGGACATATAGGATTGAAACTTTAGAAGGGGAGGAGTTTAAGAATGCATGGAACGCAAAGCATCTTCGCAAATATTATCAGTAGTTGGGAATTCCTATGTAATGCAGTTTTCTTCAATATGAAAAAAAATTGTGGATGTTTTGCCCAATTCTTTCCTTTTGTTGAAAATTTTTCGGATTACTAGTGCTACACACTACACATCAATCCCAGAAATGCCAACTACGGTTGGTTGGGAAGAAAATCCACCAACTAAAGTTGGTCGGGAATAAAAAATCCCAGAAACGCCAACTACGGTTGGTTGGGAAGAAAATCCACCAACTAAAGTTGGTCGGGAATAAAAAATCCCAGAAACGCCAACTACGGTTAATTGGGAAGAAAATCCACCAACTAAAGTTGGTCGGGAATAAAAAATCCCATAATCGCCAACTACGGTTGGTTGGGAAGAAAATCCACCAACTATAGTTGGTCGGGAATAAAAAAAATCCACTAGCTAAGGCTGGTCGGGAATGAAAATCTGTCAACTACAGTTGGTCGGGAACATTTTTATTAAACAAAGCAGGATTATGTGATAAAAGTTAACTAATGGCTAAGAATTAAAAAGTGATCAAGCAAATTTTTTTATACTTGTAACATTTTAAATTACCACCAAGTTGGTCGAGAAAAAAAATATCATCAATTTGGGTTAGTCGTCAAATGATTACCACAAATTCAGGATACTCGACAATAAGTTTTCACCAACTTTAGTTGATCGGCAATTTAAAATAACACAATATTGTTATCTTTTTAACAGATATACATGCACATTCATTAGAGAAATGTTTTACAAAACATTTACAAGACAACGACAATCAAGATTGCAAAGAAAAATAGAAGTTTTTCATTAAATCCAGAATAAAATACATTAATAATGAAAATACATAAGAAATTATTACATCAGGAATCCTATTATATTGGTTTCTTCCCCTCTGCCTTTGAAACAGGTTCTTCACCAACAGGAGGATTGTCTAAGGCATAGGGGGAGTTTATGAAGTTCAAATCCTTGAGCATCCGGATGTTCATTACTGATGGCCGATCAAGAAGGTGCTCTGGGCGAGATATCTTGAAGTTAGAATGAAGGCTGTAGTCATCGAGATACTTTGAAATCAGGCATTGAGGAATGGCCCGAGAAGGAATCCGGCTCATGTCGAGTTTGAATGGTGGCACTGGCAGGTCGAGCAACCCAGGATTATGGTAATCCCATAAATAATGACCTTATTCCAGCTGCAGAACACCCAAGGCATTCAACCATCCTTGCTTATACCCCTCGTTGTTCGATTGCTGGATTCGGTCGTCAAGATGATAGAGGGATTCATTGTAACCAGCCATCCAGAAGTCTCTAGGCTGCTTGTGGAACTGGTAGGTTAATCTTTCTAACTGCTCATGGGGATTCTTTACCAGATTCGTTTTATTCTCCAAAATAGAATTTTAGGCAGCCAGTTGCTCGTCAAAGGCTTGAATCTTCTTAGACATCTCAGCTAATGCATGGTTCTTTGCCATCAATTGGAAGGCTTGGTTATCCAGGGCCGATTGAGTTCTTTGTTCCTCAACAGAAATCTGAGCAGCTCTTGCTCGTCCCTGAGAAGCTCTTTCTCGTCCCCGAGCAGAAGTAGAAGGCCCAATCCTCTTCAAGGTTTCTAATTCGTCTCTCAGATTGGCATTTTTGACTTCCAGGAAAGAGAACCCCTCGTCGTTCACAGGGACCAATGCGCTCGAGGTTGAGGCTGTAGATTTCAGCTGAGATACCTCTTCTCGCAGGTTATTGTTTTCCTGCTCTAGTAACTTAGCTATCTGCCTATGTTCTTCGACTTCGGTCTTCAGAGTTCTCTCTTTCAAGTTATAGGCAGCAACCAGTTTATCATATTTTTTATCAACACTTAGTTGCTGATACTTCTGCTCATATCCCTGGTGCAAGAGGGCTGTAGATTCCTTTTATTGTTGTTGAAGCACCTCGAGAGTGCCCTGGATGTCTTCAATCATTTCATAATATGCTACATTATTAGCCACTGCACGCTCGAGCAGGCACTTCAAATACTGGTAGGCTTCAACTGCTCGCTCTGAAGCATCTGGACCGAGTATATCAACGATTTGAGCTTCAATCATATCTGCATGACCAGCCTTGAAATATTCATTGCACTGTTTCAGCAATTTTGTATCATGATCTGCTAACAATTCCATCCTGGCCATAAACTAGTAAAAGGAAGAGATAGCAAGAGTCAATAAGAGTGCAAACAGAGTCAGAAGAAAAGAATCAACATTATGAATAATCGAAATTTCAAATTTTATTACATCATAAAAGAGAAGTACATAGTTCAAAGTTACATTGGACAAAAATAAATAGAGAGAAAAGTCCGAACAACTCTACACCTTCTCCTTGTCTCCCAAAACTTTCTCGGGAGGCTGGGACGAGGAGGTAGGTTGCTCGGATGGCACAAATGGTTGCTCGGTGGGTGATGGAAGCTGCTCGGTTGAAATAATAGATGGTTAAAGTTGCTCGCAGGAGGACTGGACAACTGGGGGATGAGAAATCTGATCTCCCATCACCATGGAGGATTCCTCGGAGGCAGCTTCATCCTCTTCTTCTTCCCCAGGAGATGGAGGGGGGCCAGGAATGTGTCGCTGAAATAGGTTTGAACTCTCATTAACGTTCATCTCTCTCAGAGCAGCGACCCAACCATCCCTGAAGTATTTAAGGCTGTCATACTCCATTTGTGAGATCATGGCAGCCAGACCCTTATTCCACTCCTTATCCCAGCCAGCGCTGAAGGACTTCTTAATAACCATTTTCCTCTTCATCTTCTCTGAGGAAATCCTCTCAGTCATGAGTTCCTCGGCAGCTTTCAATTTCTTTTCTGCCTCGTCCTTCTGGCAATCCACTTCACGAATTTTGCCCAACTCTTCCTCAGCAAACTTGAGTTTATTTTTAAACTCTCCAGCATGTTGGAGCTTCCCCTCGAGCTCTTTATTCTTCTTCTCCAAATATTTTATTTTCTTCTCCAACCCCTTGGAAACTTCAATAGCCTGATCCCTCTCCTGCTCGGTGGAATTGAGCTGCTTCTTCCAAGCAGCTTTATCATCGACATACTTTTAACGAGAATCCTTTAAAGACTACGTCAGACCTACTAAAGCCTCCTCTACACCTGACGAGGAGCTTGAAGATTTAATAGCTTCATCCTTTTTTAAAATTGTATTGAAACAAGTTACCAACTGGAAAAAGAAAACAATTGCAAGTCAGTGCAAAAATATAACAGTAAAAAATGAAAGTTTAGATTAATATTACTTACAGAGGCAATATGTCGAGCAGCCAATGTGGTAACCATCTCCCGAGAAATACTATCTTCAACATCTTGGATCTCGGGGATGATCAAAGACTTCACCGAGCTCATGGCAGAGCTCGGAGCAATAAAAGTGGGAACACCACTTACAACAGATAGAGGCTGAGAGGAGGATTCAGCCAATTTATCAGAGGAGCTCTTCTTCAGCTTCCTCGGGGGAGCAGGAACAGTTTCGACCAAGGATGTAGTCTTGGTCGGGAATATGACTATAACCTCGCTTGGAGCAATGACCTTGCTCGGAGCCACTAGGGGCTTCTCGACAACCTTCATAATAGCAGCTGGAAGGGGTGCATCGATTTTTCTTGTCCCTTCTTCTGGGACATCATGCTTGCTTTTCTTTGCCTCTCCAGCAGTAGAGGCAGATTTCTCAAAGAGAGCAGGAGCTCTTCTTATCTTCATTCTGTCACTAAGAGGAATATGTTATTCAGGAGAAGAACCTTCAGAAGCTGGTGCTGGTGCTGGTTCTATATCACTTATCATTGGACGAGCAGTAAAAGACGAGGTGTAACTCTTGTACTGCAGCAAGTATGAAGCTGATCTGATATGCTCATCGGCAACAGTCTGATGCAAACCCCAGACTTGTTTCAGATGTTTTAAATTAACTTATGTCTCTTTTGGAGACCTTCTTTTGCTGTCAACTGCAAATAAATGAAAATTAAAATATCAGTGACACATTTTATCAAACACAAAGAAAGCATAATTTCAAAAATAAAATAAAGTAAAAACAACCTATCCCATTACCATAGGGAGGGCATCTAGGACCCTGATACACATCATATCCAGTTAGTGGAGCATGTTGCCAATTTTTCATAACAACACCATGCTCGAAGTAATCCCTATTGGCATCTGGGAGATTGACCAATAAATCCCTATTTAAAAATCTAGTTTTCAAATAAAAAGTATTGTCACCGACAGCCCATCTATAGCAAAAAATAATTTCTAAAATTCGTATACGGGTCCATGAATCTGATTTAACCTATGGACTCCATTAACTATTCTCCATGTATTGGGGGCTACTTTTGCAGGTACCGCGTCAAAATATTGACAGAATTCCAGACACAATGGGTTTGGGGGAAAAGAAAAGCCACATTCGGTCACAAAGAGACTGGGGAACCAATGTCCCTCAGTCAAACGAAAATAATCAGAAGGACCAGAAAGTTCCTCCAGAATGGCCCATGGAGGAATAAAAAAATCAGAACAAAATTTATCAAGCGACTCAACAAGGTAAACCATGATGAATAAAAGAAATAAAAGAGAAGGAAGAAGATCTTACAGAAAAAGGATGGAGCAGTTGACAACGAATGATGGAAGGGATGAACTCACAAGAGAGAGAATAAATGGAAAACTCGAAGATACAGATTTGAAAAAGTAAAAGACGATAGGATTTTTTGCAACGCTTAAATACCTTACCTTGGGAAGGAGTAAAAATAATGATTACAAAAAAAACACGGTTGCGCTACCGGCGGCTAAAAGGACAAAAAGGGTGCGGAGACCGAGGCGATTATAAAAATTCAAAAGTTCGATTCTACAAATTTGGAAGGAAAAATAAATACAAGGAAAACACTCCTAAAATTCAGGATGACCATTTAAACGCGCCATATTTCGAGAAGAATGTTCCACACTCCTCAGACCTCGAACTGTGAAACATTGGGGGCTTCTATTGATACCAAATTTAGCCTGCTGATGTGGATTAATTATGTGAAGATACGTGTCAATCTACGTGGCACCTACAAGCATTTTTTACAAACGCCATGACGTCGAGGAGCTCAACCTCCCCGACTAACTCAGACGCTCCGAGCAATAAATGATCTCCGAGGAACTTTACTGCACCGAGCAACTCACGAGTACCGAGCTACTGAGTCGGTCCGAGCATCTTAGGCGGTCCGAGCTGCATCTCGTACAGAGTATTAATATCAGGATAACCAACAGATTGATTGCGCATTAAATGCTCATTATTCTCATACAGATGTACAGGCCTATTGGACAGCGGTGTATTACCTTTTCACATGTACAGCCTCAGGGCTATAAATACATTGTATCATCCTCATTGTAAGGGACTGGGAATTTCTTGGTTAAACCTGTTATCGAGAATTCCCAAACAGTCAGCAATAACAAAAACAGTGGACGTAGGCCATTCTTATAAGGCTGAACCACTTTAAAATTCTGTCTTATTTATTTTTTATCTGTGATTGAATAATTAGAGATATTCTATTTTTTTACATCAACACTCCCCATATTACAAAGTGAACTTGTACAAGTGTAAATAAAAAGAATACATCATAGTTCTTGTTACAAACATTATCCTTCAAATAACCTTAATCTCTGTGGGAGGTTCCTCAAGTAGTCTCTGCCTTTATTCTCTTATTTGTCTTTCACTAAGTACAAATTTGTCTCATCTAGTCAACCCTGGGTGAGGAATCCCCTACAGATTCTATGTTCTAATCCATTCACGATTGTTGAGCCTAGATTGGTGGATATAAAGGCGTACATGGGCTCGTAGGACATCGCATCTTGGATAGGTGGATTCCTACATTGTTATTATGGAGGATCGGTTGAAGATTTAAGACATGTCAAGGCTTGTGGGGATCGATTCATTGAGTAAATCATCTGTCATCTTGTGTAATTATGTATCATAATGAATTGCATGGCTGGGTCGTACGAGTTTTTTTTCATCGTGGGTTTTTCTCGTACATCGGCGTGATGTGGTTTATTTTATTTTCTATCACCTAGATGCATGCTTTAGGTTAAAAAGATAAAAATAGATAGAAAAATTTATCGCTAAAACTCGATTTAAAAAATTGGTAAACAAGTTTTTATTGGGTTAATGTGTTTAAAGTCTTGATCTTTAAAATTAAAAAAATATAAAAATAAAATTTTTATTTGTGACCATCTTTGTTGGGAGTTTTTATGCTTAAAAGTTGTATCAGAGCTAGAATACTCAGTTCTTATGTTTAGATCCTTATTTCGTGCTAATTAGGGTGGGCTGTTTGTTCCTTCCTCTCTTGTGGCTATTTTTTTCGATGGATTCCCATAGTGATAAGTTGTCTGATTTGTCTAATAATGAAGAATTTTTTATTCGAGAGGAGTTTAATGAGATTCATAGTCATGCTAAAAATTTAACTCATTTGAATTTGAAGTTTGCAAAAATAATTAAAATTATTGAAAAAGAAAGTTTTATTTTAAAATTGAACTTGAATTTTTGCAAAATATTCAAACTCAAAGAGATACTCTTTGTGGGAAACATTGAGACACAATCCATGATTTTAAATCGGTAGAAGTGTTGAAGAAATAGAGTGAGGATAGAGTCTAGTTATTACAGAAAGAATTAGAAGACTCTGAATTGTATAGGGTTTCTGTACGTGCGAATAAGGATAATGATAAATTGATTAATGATTTGAGAGCACGTGAGAAGAATTTTAGGGATAAGTTCGCTTACATTGAAGGGGAGCGAGATAACCTTCTAGAAATGATTGAAAATTTGAATAAGGAGTCCCTAAAACTTAAAGAGTCTAATTTTTTGTTAGAAACTAAAATTTTCAAGTTAAAAGATCTAAGAGACTTAAATAATATTGGTAGTGATCGTAATGGCTTCCATGAATGTAATGCTTTCATTGCTAAATCCAAGAACATTGTTTGTTTTTAAGGGTTCACATCACAGGATTTTAGAAAAGTTCAACCTGAAGGTCTCGTTCCTCGTCACGTTTGCACTTGCGATCATTGCGGTAGGAAAGGTCACCTTCGGAGTTTTTGTTTTGATCTTAAAAAATAATCTAGTACGTTGAAGTCAATTTTCCTTTTGATTCCCGAAACCCGACACGTTAAGTATATATCTTTTGGGTTAGGAAATTCGGTTTGGGGGTGCTAAATGTTCGACTGCATGATTCACGCATGCTTGCGCATGATTCTTCACATGTTATATCTTATGGGTGATTGCTTGCATGTTTAGGTTTGTCATACTCTAGTTTATGCTTTATGATATATGTTTGTTAGTGTTATGACAAGTGTATCTTATGTATTTTGATTTTTTATTCATTGAGTCATATTGAAAATACAAAAAGATTTGATTTTTTAAAAAACTGAAAAATATAAAAAGATTTTGTTTGACTTTGAAGTTGTTTTTTTCAAAATTAGTATTTTCTTTTGAATTTTTTTTTTATAAAAACTCAAAAAGATTTTTTATTTTTGTGCATTTTAGTTTTACACATTTTGTGTGGCATATTATTGTGTTTAAATCTAGTTCATTCCATGTTATCCATGTCACTAGGGCATTTGGTTATGATTGTCAATACTTAGATTCTTCTTAATCATGCTTGCATGGATTTGTTTCGAACTTGATTTACTTAATGGATTCGACTTTGTATATGCCTCCGTACACACATTCACAAACTCTTTAAATTTTAATCTCACATATATATTTGAGTTTTGTGAGATGTTCTCCCACCAATTTCATCATCTACATATTTTGTGACTCTAGGGGATTGTGCATGTACGAACTGTTACCCGTGAGTTTGTTTAGTATTGAAAAATATACGAGGGTGTGCGGGTAAGGTCTATGAAAGGAGCAAATCTTCTTTGCAGGAAAGTCACTACTGGCAAGAGCCTAATAAAAAAATTAAAGGCAATAAATACAGAAAAATTGTCACAGGCCAACATAGTTTAGTTTGTTTGATCTTTCAAAAGCAATAAGTTTTCAAAAAAAATGAGAAAAGAAAATATGTTATATGTTTATCTTTTGAGGGTGTTTAATTGAAAATCAATGAGTTTTCACAATAAATTATAGTTATGATTATTTTTTCATGACGTTATTTATTTGTAGAATTATCAACATTTGAGGCTTGTGTACATTGTGCTTCTTTGTTCATAAAGTTCACTTCATTTTATCATTTGAGTCTAAATCTTAGTTTGATAAAGTTTTGCGGTCATCAGAATTATGAAAAATATTTGAGTATTTGGATCATAATTCGTTTGTTTCTAGTTCACACCCATTCATTCCATCCCATATGTTTAGACACGTCAATACTATGCTAGTGTGTGAAGCTTATTTGTTTGTGTCAAGTTTTTACGGTTGTTATATATATATATATATATATATATATATATATATATATGGGGGGGGGGGGGTGACACCCCGCCTAATTAAATATCGGGCGATCACTCCTTTATTAAATTAAATCAAGGTAAACAGTTGGTTCATTCTTAGCATCACTGTCGATAAAAATAAATTTTCCAATTTAACACCCTAAATAATTAAGCTAAGTGTCAAAACCATTTTCATACATACTTTCCAAATTTTATTTAAAGAAAATCATTTATTTATTGATAACATTCAATAAGTAAGAATCACACCACATTAATTATCAGCAACATAGTCCAATTAATTTCATACATTTGTCAATCGAATGTCAACATGCGAAATATAAAGTAACACAATCAAACTGAATAAAACCCATAGTAACAATACTGGAAATAACTAAAATACAAATTTCCAATAACAACGGAATAATGGAAAGAGCTACACATGCTCAACTAAATGAAAGTACTAAGAGTGGATCCGAATGAACGAAGTCGTCTAATCAAGAGACCTGCAACTCCCACCTAAGCTGCAGCGCGTTCCTTCCAAGAGATCCTAAGCAAGACTCCCCTGTGGCTGGGCACCTGTAATACATACATATATATACAAGAGAGAGAGAGAGAGAGAGAGAGAGAGAGAGAGAGAGAGAAACGGGTCAGATCCCGAAAGTGTGTTTGATTTAAAATACGTTTAGCAAGTATTTAAATTGATACAGGCTAATGCAACAACATATTAGAGCGACACTCTCTTGGAAAATTCTCACCTCTCTTCTAATGTGCATGCCTATCGTACTAACCTTCCCAACGGGTTATCCTATCATTTTATCATACTAACCTTCCCAATAATTTAGCTTATCTTAACTTACTCATAAGATTTCAAAATCGAACAATATCATTGTTTAAAAAGGATACTTCCAATTAGCAGCACAACTCTCGTTTTAGCTTTATTAATTTATAAAGTTTCCGAGTGTCATATTATACTTTCACGAAACAAGTATTTACTATTTGAGTCATCAACCATGCCCTACTTATCAAATCACAGTAGGTAGTTTCAAATTTCCAAATCTCATATATATATTAACTACTCGTATAATATATATAGAATAACAGCACCCCAAATAAAACTATGGTGCGTGCATACTTCTACTATCCAAACCCCATACCACTCATATCAAGGGGAATACAAATTCGGATTCACTCTCGAATTGTATTAACACATACACAAACAATATCGAGGTGAAGCATAGATTCCAAGTCTCTAAGAGGATGGCACATACTCGCGTCTCTTAGGACCGTCTGAACTATCAATTTGATAGCCTGTACCAAGGATATCTATCTTCTAGGGTACAAGTCAATATCCCCCATAAAGGTACCATCGAGATAAGACTGTCCCAGCGCGGTAACCTCAAGGATAGCAAGTAGTGTGATATGTTTTTCACATGTATATAATATATGTACACACAATCATATAAATATACCAGTTTCATCATATTAATATAGGTTCCTCTCGTCACCCATAATTACAACATTTATCCTTAATTTCACATTATTAGTATTACGTATACGGTTTCATCTCTAACCTTAACTCAAAGAGTTTTCTCACTTATTACGTGACACTCGTGGACTCTATCCTTCCAAGTAGAAAATTCAGTAGGTATACCTCTATTCACTATCGTAGCTATTCTCCGTAATCTTTCACTTGAAATACGTAGTTTCATCGTTCATTATATAATTATCTCAAAAGCAAACTTCTCGTCTTATAATAAAGTTCCCAACACTTATTCATATGTCCTACTGGTCTTTCCTATCTCCCAAAACATTTTATTAAGAATACCCAAGAATTATTTCACGATAAATTTAGTTTAACTAATTAAACAAGGGAAATAGGAGTCTGCCAGGAGGGGTCGATCGATCGAGGTATGGGACTCGATCGATCGAACCTTCGATCTATCGAAGCTCTAGGCTCGATCGATCGATCAAGCAGGTATTTCGATTTCTGCAGAATTGCAGTTACGGGTTCTACCAATTTTCTTCATCCAAATCCATGTTTTCCAACCCCAAACGTCCCAAGAATTCTACTACTAACATTATAACAATATACCAGATGTTTCTAACGTAAGGCATGTACATATAATATACCAGATGTAACATATTCATCATTTAAACATGGAATTTCCACCCAAAATTACATCTAATTATCAAGAACCCTAGAATTTTTTTAAACAGTTTTCTAACAAATCTTTCTCCAGAATTTCTTTCTTATAATCATCAAAATTTCGTGGTTAATTTCCTCTACATGGCAAGGGTTTCCAGAATCATCATATCAACCAATACTACATGGATTTTCCTATCACAAATTGGGTTTTCTTCCACAAATTTCATCCCTAATCATTCCTAAACTAATATGGAGATTGCACCAACGAAAATAGCAAGATAAACACTTGCCTGGGATTTCTGGTATTCTGATTTGCAGATGTTTTTGGTGTGGTTGCGTAGCCCGTTGCGCGATCTACGCGGTGGTGGTGGTTGTGGTGCAAACGGATGACTTTTGGGGCCTTGGATTGCCTTGGAGCTTTCTTCTTCCCTCTCCTATGGCCGTCACTTGTGTTTAGAGTTTCTAAACCTATATGATAATCCAGATATCTGATATAACCCTTGGTATTTTCGTGGGTTTAATTACCCAAAAAGGTAAATGACTAAAATGCCCTCCCGGGGTACTAATTAGGCCTAAAAACGCCCCGAGACCCAAACTACACCCCCGGGTATACTTTTCTGACTATCTCGACCCTTCCGGACGCGTTGGGGTACTCAAAACGACCATATGGGCAACTTATAAAATATTCACTTTTTATTTATCAAAATTTAGTCTCGACGCGACACGAGCACATTCCGACTTAAATTTCCGAAATTGTCATTTAACTCACTCATGACATTCAATATAACCAATATAATATATTACTTTGCTCATTAGTAATATTCAACAAATTTGCCATAATTACTAACTCTCCTCACGTTAATAATTATAACATAATTAATTTCCGGATTTTTTTATTAAATAATTCACTCACATTAAATTTAATAAATCCCCAAATTAATATAGCATAAAAATACGGGGTATTACAGGGGGGTCGGTATCATATTGGTATATTTTGCATATTGATATTTGATATCATTATTTTGAATCTTTGCGATTTGCATTTAGTTCATGTTTTCCATTTGCATTATATTTGGATTTTATTTGTCATGTTATATGTTCATATTGATATCATACTTCATTGCTTATTCATTAATATCTCTTTACATCAATATTGATATTGGTTTATCATAGTTTTGATTATTTGTGCTTTAGTTGCTATGTTGTGTGTTTGCTACACTTTATACCTTGCATTATTTTATTCCCTCCTCCCTAATTCACAACTGCTATCTCATGTTCACACATTTAGTGTGAGATTTGATTTTTTTCTATTCCTTAACAAAAAGGGAAAGAAATGGTATCATTATTTTACATGATTAGTATATCTTTATCTTGGGGGAGATGTCTTACCTAGGTTGAGATTATTTTAGACATTGTTTAGATGTTTATTCATTTGAAGATTTATACTTATTATATTCTCTTTGGATTTGAATTTGTGTTTAAGTGTGCAGGACTACAGGTTTACATCAATGCGGTAAAGTTATCAAACAAAGCAAAGCTACTCATCTTGTATGTCTGTCGAGCGATTGTACTATTTTTCCTTTTTGGGATTGGGTAATGAGTCATTTTGGAAAGCTTGATGACCCATGGAATTTTGTTTTTCTTTCGGAATAGCCATAGGGGAGATTTGTAAGGACAAATTTTTAATTTAGTCAATTTGTTTGTAATTGTCTTAATTTTGGACAAAACAATTTGAGTCATAGGATAGAGTTAATGATTATCCCTTCAACCCTTTGACATGTTTGAATGAAGAAAAAAAGGAAAAGCTTCAGAGATTATATCATCGTGTCGTGTTTCGTTCTCGTTATCGTCTTCAAGTTTCAAGGATCTCAGGTATGAATGCAAATTTATTTTAAGCCTTGGATATTTTATTACTGGGTGTTAGTTTTTTATAATATGTTTTTAAATGGTTTTAGAATGGTTTTAAATCATTTTTAAGAATTTCTTCGTGTCGTTAGAACGACTTGAAAGGTTGTTTGAATGAGTTTCCATAGTTCGCTAGAACAAGATTCCTTCATTAATACGATATTTGGATCAACGCCATTTGGTACACTATGGAATGTCGTTCGAAGATTCATTGGAAGTTATTCGAATGAACTGACTTCTCGTTCGAATGAAATACCCATAGATTGAGATTATTTGAAACATTATTTAGATATTTATTCAATTACGGATATACACTTATTATATTTTCTTTGCATTTGAAGGTGTGTTTAGGTGTGAAGGACTAGAGGTTTACAACAATGTGGCAAAGTTGTCAAGCAAAGAAAAGCTACTCAGTTTATGTGTCTGTCGTGCGTTTATATTTTTTTTCCTTTTGGGGGTTGGGGAATGAGTCTTTTTAGAGAGCTTAATGTCCAATAGGATTTTTATTATGGTTTTCTCCCAAAATACCCAAAGGGGGAGATTTTTAAGGACAAATTTCTAATTGAGTCAATTTGTTTGTAATTGGCTTAAATTTAGACAAAACAATTTGAGTCATAGGTTAGAGTTAATGATTATCCCTTCAAGCCTTTGACGTATTTGGATGAAGACATAGCGGCAAAGCGTCAGAGATTATACCATCGTGTAGTGTTTCGTGCTCATTTTTGTCTTCAAGTTCCAAGAATCTCAAGTATGAATGAATATTTATTTCGAGCCTTGTATATTTTATTATTGGATATTAGTTTTTTTATAAAATGTTTTAAAATAGTTTTAGAATTATTTTAAATAATTTTCAAGGATTTTGTCGTGTCGTTAGAAGGACTTGAAAGGTCCTCCGAATGAGTTTCCATAGGTCGTTATAACGATATTCTTTCGTTCGAACGAGATCGGGATTGACACCATTTAGTATGTTCTGGAATACCATTCAATGTTTTGTTGGAAGTTGTTCGAACGAGAATGGGTTCTTTGTTCGAACGATAAGTCAATTTGTTCGAACGAGTATGCGTGTTATTATTTTTTAAAATATATTTTTTCAAATCTGTAACCCCTATCCTTTTCCAACAACTTTCCCTCTAAATATGGATACGAGATTAGAATTTTAAGAGAGCCTTTTTAGAGTTCCTTTTGTGTTTAAACTCTCCAAGAACTTTAGTTTTTCACCCAATAAGTTTAGGATCCAAGATTCATCATATATATACTTCAAAGATACTTTTTGGACACCAAGTTTATTCTTCATATATTTGTGAGAATTATTTCCTTATGATGGATTCCATATTTTTTGTGTTGTGACGAAGAAGCGATGGATCACGTGTTCTAATTCGTAGACGGTTGCTAATCCTGGATCAGTGGATACTAAGATGTGTGAGGACTCGTGCGTTGTGGCAGATTGCGTTGGTGAATTCATGCATTGTCATTATGGAGTAGTAGTTGAAGATTGAAGGCGCGTAAAGGCTTGTGGGGATCTAGTCGTTGAGTAAGTCATCTTTCATCTAGTGTAATTCCATATCATAGTGAATTGAGTGGCTGGGCCTTTCGAGGTTTTTCTCGTACATCAGCGTGTTTTATGATTGGTTTATTTTATTTTCTATCACCTAGATGCATGCTTTAGGTTAAAAGGATAAAATTTGATAAATTTGTTTATCGCTACAAATCTATTTAAAAAATTGGTAAATAAGTTTTTATTGGGTTAATATGTTCAAATGCTTGATCTTTAAAATTGAAAAATATAAAAATATAATTTTTTTTTACCGTCATTGTCGGCGTTTTTGCACTTATAGGCTGTCTCTGATTTGGAAAGAATGTTGATTTGGGTTAATAATTAAATGTAAGTGGATTTTAGTTTTAGTCTTGTAATGAAAACGATTTCTGTAAGGCCTATTCTTTATTTTTTTGGCTAATTTATCTTAATTAAGATCCATCAATTATATTCTCAATTGGTAATAACTTTGTATAGGTTAATTTTTTGTCTGCGTATGGTTTTTCTTGGTTGTATAAATGCCCATATATGTTATTAATTATTATGTCTATGTGGTCTCTTATCAAATAAAGGTGATAGAGAATGACTCGCGTAACTTGTGAGAAAAGTAAAAAAAATTTGACCTGGGATTGAAGAAATATAGAAATAAAATTCTTGTCGAATTCTCATTTGTACACATGTACTGTATTTTATCATGCCATATTGTCAGTGTCGATGTAGGAGTTGAATATTTAGTTAACTTTAATTTTAATTTATAAAAATCACAATATCATCTCCCTATTGTGCTTAGGGTAATACTATACGTATCAAGACTTTACACTAAGAATATACTCTAACTGCATTAAAGTGTTGTATAGAGTTAACGAGATTTTATAACTAACTGATTGAGCTGTAGTTCGTAGTACAACACTTTAATGCTGATGCACATTTCCACTAAGGATGTACTCTAATTTCTGCTCTATTTTATGTCCTGGAAAGTTAGGCACTGTTCTTATTTTTTGTTCAACTTTTTTTCCCTTTTATGATTCATTTTCTAAACTTGCTTAAGCTTTCTTAGTAGATTAAATGCCTATGTACTATACTCCGTTTTGTGTCATGAAGAGGCATTGCCTTTACCAAAGTCCGAGGTGTTTAGTATCTGGTATTTGGTTTTATGTACGTGAGATGAGTACTAAAATTTAATCAAATTGGGTGTTAATTTGCCTTATCATAACAAATCATGCAGTTGATATTTTTCTTTGGAGAATCTTCAATAGTTTGTCCTTTAGAGGTCTTTAATAGTTTCTTTAATTGTAAAATTGTCATTTCATTATTCGATATCTATATTACTTAATTGTGTTATTTTTAGCACTTTGTTACTTTTATATAATATATCATTTAACATTTATTTGCCATTGGATTTTCTTGACTTATAGAATGTCGTCAAGCTTTATAAAGAGTGGATGAAAGATGGTGATAGAGGAAAGCCACAATATATAAATGGGGTTGCTATATTTATCAATATTTTGAGGAAAAATGGTGGTGGAGAAACTATGTTTGCATGTCCGTGCTGTATGTGAGAATGGAAAATTGATCAACCTTGAAGATATTCATTTTCATTTTCTTAACCATGGTGTCTTACAGTCATACATATTTTGGTATTTACATGAGGAAAAAGAATATGTCGAGACGAATGAACATTCAACTTGAGAAGATGTTGAACAAAATAATGTTGTGCCTGAATATTCGAGGATAAACGACCTTGTTAATGATGCATTTGAAATGTTCAATTGAAACGTTAATAATTTGACGGATCCCATTGTTAGAGATGAAGGGAGTGAAAATGGTTCTCAAACCCATGAGGATTTGAATTACAAGTACATACATGGTAAGGCGGGTGAGCCATTATTTCCATCGTATCCGAAAAACATACAAGAATGTATTTTCTTGTCAAATTGAATAATGTAAAGACAAGACATGGTTTATCGGATAATAGTTTAACCGATATCTTGGGTTTAATTAAGGAGTTTCTGCCTAAAAGAAATTCAACACCAATAGAGTATCCAAATATGAATAACATAATTAAAGAAGTTGGTATGGATTATAAGATCAGTCATGCATGCCAGAATGATTGTATCTTAAATCGAAAGGAACATGCAAATAAGGAGAAATTCCCAATATGCAACTTACCTAGATATAGGTTTGGTTTAAACGGGGAGGGTAAAGTACCCCAAAAGACACCGACGCAATTTTTGTTGATTCTAATGCTGAAGATATTATTTAATATACCGTGGATTGCAAATGAATTGACGGAGCATGCTCGAGTGAAATAGATTACAAATATTATGTGCCATCCTATTAATTCATCAGTTTGGAAGTCTGCAAATAAAAAATGGCTTGACTTTGTCGCTAAATCGCGTAATGTTCGTATTGGGATAGCTATAAATGATTTTAATCCATAAGGTAGTCTTAGCACCAGTTATAGTTATTGTCTAGTCATTATTGCACCTTTAAATATGAAGTCGTCATTGTGTATGAAAATAGAGTTTTCCACGATGTCAATTTTTATATCTGGATCGAATGCACCGGGCAACGACATAGACATTTATATTGAACCTTTAGTAGATGATTTGAAATCATTATGGTTTGAAGGTGTAATGACATATAACTCTTACACAAAAGCTAATATTACACTGAGATCTATGTTAGTGTGCGCAATTCATGACTTTCCTACATATGGCACTTTGTCTAGGTGCACTGTCCATGGTTATAAAGCTTGTCCAGTTTGTGAGGAAGAAGTCGACTAAGAACATCTTGGAAATAATATGAAAATTTTCTATCGGGGTCATCGAAGATTCCTTCCTCACAATCACAAGTTTAGGTTGGACAAACACAACTTTAATAAGAATGCTGAAGATCATAAAGCTCCATAATGGTTATCTGGTACTGAGATTGAACAGAAAGTAACATGCATTAAATTGAGAATTAGTAATCAAAAAAATACAAAGAAAACGAAATGAAATGGGGACAACAATGATTGTGCAGATATAAATATCACAAATCCATGGTCTCAAAGGTCGATTTTATTTGATTTGACATATTGGAAAGAGCATGATGTTCGACATAATTTACATGTTATGCACGTTGAGAAGAAAGCCACCGGTCATCTTTTGTCAACTATTTTGGACTTGAAAGATAAATCAAAAGACGGAACCAATACAATAAAGATATGTAGGAAATGGGGATAAAAAAAAAATTTGGTTGACCATTGATGAATTTGTCAAAACTGTTAAGCCTACAGCTTCATTCACTCTAGGTAAAGAAGAAAAAGAGTTGTTATTTAGTACCTTAAAGGATTTAAAGTTGTCAAAGGGTTTTTCTTCTATCTTGAGTATGAATGTGAATTTGGAATCGCTCGGGTTGAAGGGACTGAAGTCGCGTGATTATCGTATGATTACGTAATTTATTCTTCTGTTATTGCTTAAAAATGCTTATGCAAAGCACCAAGATTTGTAGTTGATGTTCAACGGTTAAGCATTTTTTCAATGTGTTGTACGCTAAGGTGATAAGGAGGGATGTTCTTGATTTAGCTAAAAAGGCATTGTTTGAGGCTATGTGTGTTTTAGAGAAGTATTTCTGCCTACATTTTTCGTTATAACAATCCACCTAATCATACATTTAGCCGAGGAATCACTAAAATGTGGCCCGATTTGATTTAGATAGATGTATCATTTTAAGAGGTAGGCGAATTACATGCGATATTTTTTTTTAGATAAATAGTGCAAGGTAATATTTATTTATTAGTTGTCATTATGATTTTGAGGTATAAATTGGTGAAAAATTACAAGAAGTACGTTGGCAACAAGAGGTATATTGAAAGGAGCATGGTTGAGAACTACATTGTAGAAAAATTAACTCGAGTATAAGTCAAACCCAAGTGAAGGAAATCGTAAGTAAATGCATGAAGATTTTCTTGATTAATATGATGAATGTGCTGATAAGGACCTTTAGTATAAGGGTAGAAATTGAAGTTAACTTTGGTACAATTTGAACAAGCCCGAAAATTGTTATTGCAACAACATGATGAAGTGGATGGATGGAAAATGTGAGTATATTAGTTTTGGTTATGTTTTTTCTTTTAAGTTAACATGTATGATATGTTTAAATATATTTTATTATATGTTGGAAGTATGATATTTACTAGTAATCTACCATTGGGCGTAATCAAAAAGGGGGTAAAATGAAGGAAAAATGAGAGTTTTGTCCCATGGTCGATTAAGGAGGTTCGCACTTAAGTCGACTATATGTAAACATCTTATTATGTCTTTTTATATTTTAATATACTTATTTGTCATTATATTTTGTAGCTACTAAAAAGGGAATCAACCAATACAATGTTGTGGTGATTAGCCAATGGGCAAAAAAATGATGCACAATCATATAAGAAGTATAGTTCTAATGGGTTTGAATTTTCTACTTGGGAATATGAAAAGTGTCGAGTAACAAAAAATAATAGTGTGTTTATAAATACCATCACTAAGTTCAAATCAAGCGGGAAATATACCAATTATAAATAAACGGGGACAACGTATTACAAAATTATCCATGACATATTTGTGTTGGACTATATGTATTTCAAGATAGTTTTATTTTATTATAATTAGGTGAAAATTAAGGACAATATTAATTGCTATAAAGATGATCCTCACTTAAAGTTAATGATGGTTAATTTGAGTAAGCTTAAGAGTAAAGAGAGAGTTGATGATGAGCCGTTCATTCTTGCCACCGAAGAATACCAAGTATTTTATGCTAAGGATTTTTAAAATAATGGTTGGTCCATTGTTTTACATACTCGAAAGAGATGGACGACAATGGTGGATGAAGTTGAGATTCTGAATCTGTATCAACCCATTCTTGAGGACAATGTCAATTTGAAGGATTTACTCAATGTTGAGTGGACATATATGGACTTTTGGACATGTTTACTATTGTTTTCATTTATTTATTTTTTTCTTAAATTGAATTTGTTCATATTCAAACATCTTTTGTTATTCATCACAGACTCTTGTTTGTTGAAACAACCCTTTCCATACTACATATTTTGTTATTACTAGCATTTCCCCTTTATCTTTTCGTTCTAACTGCATCCTTTACATGCAGTTGAGGTTAAATCACCTTTTACAATACATATGTTGGGATCATGGTAATGCTAAATAGTGATTTATATGTTGGGTATTTGTTGGCAATGCTAATTGTTTTCTAAATTTTTATTTTTGTTTTGTTATCCTTCTTTGCACATTAATTTGTATGGCTTAGTTGTTTTGAAGCAGCATTCAATGTTTGTGGAGGGTAGTGATGCAAGAGAAAAAGTTACTATAAATGAGGATAATCAAGTGGTAGGTGAGAACAAAGGTACATATACGTCGCCACTTGGGAAGCTAGTTCGTGCTAATGTTCCAATTATATACCGTGATTGGCGTAAAGTTCAAGTCAATTACAAATATGACATTTTGATCAAGATTTTGGTAAAACATGAATAATATATCTATTTATTTATTCTTTCTCTTTATGAATTGTGTCATATTCTAAAACTAACTAATGTTTCTTTATACCATGCAAGATGTGATCTTCCATCATCTCATAAGCAATAATGTTTTAAAAACATGGGCTCTAAATACAAGTCATTGAAATCCAAGTTAAGGAGGTTATATTATATGACGTATACAACAGATGATAAAAGGTTGCTGCATGTACCTTCCTATGTTAAGCGAGAGCAGTGGAGGGAGTTCATGGAGAATGAGGGTACGAAAGTTTCTAGAAAGAAAAGGGAATTAGAGAAATCTTATAGATATAAAATTGGGGATACTCGCACTAGTGGGCACAATGGTCAGACCCAAGTCCGATAAAAACTTGTAAGTACACCTTTTTTTTAAACTTGTTATTCTTTCTCGATGAATTGTATTCTTTTACTCGAATATTTTTTATTTGGTGAATAGTATTCTTGTAATTGAATATTTTCAAATCGGTGAATTGTATATTTGCAAAAAAAGAAAAAGATCTATAATCTAGATGCCAACTCTAATGCCACCGATGACAACTCCGACTCCAATTTTAATGCCAATATCACATGTGTTGATGTGTGGATATCCTACCACTCGAGGGAAAATGGGAAAGTCCCAAATAGCATTAATTAAAGCATGGTAAGTGTTTACAAATAATAAGGATCTAATAATATAAAGTATATGATTGTAACAGCCTGAGGAAATCGAGGCACTACTACGATTAAAACTAAACTAAATCCTCAACAATCCATTTAGAGCATCTATATTCCACAAAAATAAACATGACAGGTCATCAAAATATAACGTCCAATCCAAAATTACACGTCAATCTAAAATGTATCCTAACAACAAGGTTAGGAAAAATATACCTCTAAATAATTACAATTCTAATTCCACTCAAAATAACGCTAAACTCCCCAAATATTTACCCTCCCATTTTATAAAAAAATAAAGCTCTCAACAACGTCGTGATCTAAATATCCTTCAAAAAATCAGTAACGTACGAATCCACGCTTAACTACTACTTAAAAAAGAACGGGTAACTACACAATATGACGAATAAATGCTCAATACAATCGGGGTGAAGAAATGCAACAATACAAAACTGTATTCGAGTCCAATGCGACACCCGAGCATTATACCAATTCATTTCTCAATAACACATCAATAGTTCACTGGGCCTCACCTAGGCTTCTTAAAGACTTATTCTGGCTATTGAAATTTTGGATTTTCGACGGATGACCATTCTCATTGCCATATTAAAATTTCATGGCACCATGCCCACATAAACAAATACACCATATCGCAATTAAATAACACATTGGATTCCAATGAATACCACAACATTTAAAGAAGAATACAAATAACTGAGAAACAAGTAAATACTCTAGGGAGAATTAGAGAAGCATATTGTGTAAACCATATACCTTACAATTATCACTTGAAAACTCATAAAATTCTTCCTCGAAATTCTAATTACACTGTTGCATTCCTCTCGCAAAAATAATAAAGACGCATTCTTGGACGATATTGAGAAACTTGATTTAGATATTTAAAACTTGGGTTGAAAGTTGTGTTCAATAGGGTTTAGGTTTTGTTGATGAGAAAGAATGAAATTATGGGAGGCTATAATTTTTTATAAGTTTAAAATATATTTTAAAAGTCCTAAACCCGTCATTTTATGTTTATATACCAAAAAGAATTTGAGTCATAATCAAACACAAACACTAAAAAAATATAAAGGATGAAAGAATTGTTGGAATTGGAGAACCAACCGAATATGCTGTAGTTGAAGGTGAGATTAAGCTGCTAAAAAACTTTCAGCTCGATCGGACGGTCGAATATTTTTATTTATTTATTTTTTCTCCCTAGGTCAGATCCTCCCATGATAGTTATACGAAAAGTTATAATTTTCAAATTTTAATCCCTATTTAAATTCCACTTGAAATCTTATTTTTATATATAAATACCAACCTTTTTACATGCCAAAATTAAATAGATTCCAATTTTTTTTTAAAATTTTAATTTAACAAAGATTTTTACGGCTCAAAAATCATGGGGTGTTACAATGATTAGTTATGTTCAATGATTTTCTAATAATTTTATTATATAATGTATTGTAGGAGAAAGTGAAAGCAAAGAATGCCGAGCTTAAAGAAAAAGGGTATTGACCAATCTTAATCGTTGGAAAGTGATGCGTTGTCCCAAGTATTTAGCATCGATAAAAAAGGGATGCACTTGAGGTGTAGGATCTTCTGTGTTACTATCGTCTATTAAAGTTTCCATTCTAGCACTTGCTCTCCCTGGAGCAGAAAAAATTGAAAATGAATGTAAAAATAGTCGACTGAACATAATGGAAGAATCTATGAAAGGCATGGAGAACGCACTTGCTGACTTGGTTATATTTGTAAAGTCTAATATGAAGAATCATCACTCCATCCCCGTAAATGGAGACTGATGATACTAGAAATAGCACCACCAGATAAGATATGAACAAGCTCAAACAATCACAACAATGGTAGAAAAATTATATGTATGTATAGTAGGAGAAGGAGGTGAGGAGAAGAGGATGAACACTTGAATATAAGTGGTTCATCCAATCTGGCTTACATCCACTGAGTGTGTGTTAGTAATATCAATGAATGAAGGAACTAATGGCCATGGATACAATCTCTCAAGCTTTCTCTCTTTACTGTATAAAATCACAGAGTTTCAGCTAAGGTTGCCAAATATCGATCATTTACAATGATGAGGATGACCTCTATATATAGTTCTTAGGGGGTG
The DNA here is from genome assembly GCA_949130495.1 of Sambucus nigra. Lineage (NCBI taxonomy): Eukaryota > Viridiplantae > Streptophyta > Magnoliopsida > Dipsacales > Adoxaceae > Sambucus > Sambucus nigra. The sequence continues at coordinate 373,023,257 of OX422216.1, forward strand.
TAATGTACCCCCCAAGCATGCAATGAGCACGTACATGAAGATCCAACCAGTTCAAGGATGACACCTAGCTGATCTTAACTAAATAATGATGACCTCAATATTCCCTCACATGGAGGGAATGATTAAGTTATAACATATTTGTCCATGTGTCCCAAGCCATTCATGTTCACATAAGTGCTCAGATGTCTTCGATAGAACCAACCTCGGTCTGGATGAGTACGAGGTTGGTGATGTCTGACCCTCTCCATGTCTGAGACCAACTTATATGATGACCTAGACTAGGATTCCAGCCGATGTTAGATATTTGGTACGTCATCCAGGGCCGATGTTGTCATGATGATTGATTACTGAGCCTGAAAGGCTTTGCTGACTTCAAGTGATAGCTTGTAACGTCAGCCTCGGCCGATGTTGTTGATGGATGGTCGAGTCCACAAGTCCTTGTTGACCTTGGCTGATGCCCAGTCGAGGTTAATGTAGGTTGAAGCAATGTCGTCCAGGGCCGACCCTATAAAAGACGATTTTGTGGATAAATTTTTCTTCTACCACCTCGGCTGTGAGACAGGCTGAGGTTAATGTCTCTGAGTAGGAAGTCACACTTTGGGCATATCAATTTCCCCTAGCCCTTAGTTACATATGTGAATAGGTGACTAAAGGGTATGCATGTCTGAGGCTGGATTTTCTTGTGTGCCAACATTTCTTTGACATGTGTGAATTTCTGAAGTGGGTAGCGTGCCTGACAAGGCATGATTATGTTGATTTGCCTTTTGGGCTCCCAAGGCAATGATGTGCCTTAGGATGCACGCCAACATGATTTTGGGTTTAAACCCTTTTCTTCTTTATTTCTTCACTTTCCCGCATGTGCTTTCTCTGTCATTTCTCTCTCTCTTCAAGAGCTTTGCTTCTGTATTTGGGGATTTCTTGGTTTCTACTCTTCTTCTTCTTCTTCTTCTTCTTCTTCTTCATTTCGTACTCCATTAGGTACCATTTTAACCCTCTTCCTTCCATTTTTTGCCTTCAAATTTTCCTTTATGTATTTTTCGATGGGGGTTTTAGTTTTTCGGTGGCTTTTTGAGTTTTTTGGTTGTACTTTGCATTTTTTGATGAGCCTGTTCTTAAGTGTTCTTAGTTTAAAAGTTTTCAAAATCGAGGTTTGATCTTCGATTTAGATTGAGTTGAGTTATTTGGTTGTGGTTTAGAGTCCTAAGTGTAGGGTCGTCTGCCTTATGCTTAGACCCCTGTATAAGCTCATAGAAGAGTTCCCTTCACTTATAGAAGAGCCGAGTACCTCACACTCTTCTTTTGACGTTGAAATCGTAGGGCCGAGTGTGGCCATTCCCTCCATTATTGATGCCATCCCCTGTTGGCCACCACCAAGGTTGAGTTCGCTTAGAGGTTTCTCAATGATCCCCCAGTATCTACCCAGGCTGATGTCAGTAAGGATGATGATGATGGGCACGAGAGCGATGTTGATACCTCTGAGGCAATCGAGATAAATATCTTGGTTAGTGAGTACAATCTATTAGATTTTAGGCATCTCTAGTCCATAGGCCCTTCCATTAAGCTTAGGAGACCTCTGAGAGGTGAGAGGTATTTTGATGGCCCAGATGGGGAGATCTGTGTGTATGAGCAGATGTTTAATTTGGGATTTCGTCTCCCCATCCATCCTTAAATTAGATCCATACTGTCCCATATCAACCTATCCCCTTCACAATTAACCCCCAATGCCTGGAGGGTGATGATTGGGGCCATTTTCCTTTGGAATGCTATCCACCACTCAGACATTCTTGTTAGAGTCTTCACGGGCTACTACGTCACATCCTCTACCAAAAACCACCCAGTTACTACCACTTCCTAGCTAGGAAGTTAGATAAAAAGATGATGTTGGTTACCCATACTTCAAATCACAATTGCAAACTACGGTATTTCTTTACATCAAGGGCATGGGAATTTGGTCCATGTGCTTCCTCTTCAACGTCTGATCCGAGGACACCTCTGAAGTGGGGGAAGGTGTCTCTTGTGGCTAAATTTGACCCTGGCCTTAATAAGGATAATTTCCAAAAGGTTAAGTACCTTCAAGATCAGGGAGAACAGGGGCGTCTGATCAAATATGAACATCTGAAGACCCCCTACTACCTTTCTCATACAGGCCTGGGGGGTAGTCCTTTGATCGAGCTTCGTAAGTATTATTTCCTATTTTGTGCCTCTGACTTTTCATACCTCTGATTTACTAACTCAGATGTTTCTTTTTTCAGAGCGCCGAGAGGGTATTTATGATTACCTGTGGGAGATGTATGCCCCAAGCCTCGTAAAGATGATGAAGAAGGTTGGCCATACTACAGCCCCTCCTCCTCCTAAACAGAATGTCGGTACGTCCAAGGCCGATGTTATGAAGAAAAGGAAGACCACAATAGACTCAGAGCAGCAGAGGCAGAGTAAAAATTAGAAGGGAGATCATGCCATTTCGATCTCCTCAGACGATGCACTTGTAGCTCGTCTTTCTCAGCTAAAAATAAGTGATATATTAATCGGCCATGGTTTGAAGCTTATTGATGCCATCGACTCTGTGATGACCGATGAAGATAAGCACTTCCTGCATTCTTTAGACATCCCTTTACTGGCTGAGTTTACCCTTCATCGATCAATCCAGGTAATGATTTTTTCTATTTTTCTCTTCCCAAGTGTAACCTCGACTATCTTTTATTAATGTGCTTATATATCTGACCTTGTACTGCAGGGTATGTTATCCATGCATCATTTTGTGGACTGTACTCTGAAGAAGATGCCCTTGATCAAGAAGGTCAAGAATCCCTTAAAGTCCAAGCCTCTTTGAGCGCAAATGTTGATCGTCTGAAGGAGGATCTGAAAGAGGTCAACAAGCTGAAGGAGGAGGTCCAACAAAGAGACAGGGACATAGCCAAGATGAAGAAAGACCATGAGGCGTCTCTGAAAGCCAAGGATAATGCTTTGTAGGCTAAGGTGGTTGCTACTATTAAGGCTTCCTTCGAGGATGCCTCAGACAAGATTATTGAAGATTACAAGGTCTATGATGAGTTCATTAGCTTTGGCTTTGATTACCTTGAGAGAGGTATCAAAGCCATTGGTAAATGGGAAGCCTCCAAGGAACAAGAGTCAGGGAGTTTGAGTGCCTCAGACTTTATTGGTCTAGGCTTTGGTGACCCCCATTTTTCTCAAGCCTTGCAAGAAGTTGAGGAAGACGGTGCTGCTCCCTCAGAGGCTGCTCCCTTTGGCATCGTTGAGACTGAAGATGTTAATCCTGAGGATGAGGGAGCCGACGTGACTAACTTCGGCCAAGAAGACACCATTCTGCATGTAGATACCTAGGCCTTTGTGAAGCTTAAGTTGTAATTTTTATTTCTTCTCATCTATATCTAACTTTCGTAAACTCTGATAGCACTTTAGTACCCTTTGATTTGTATTTGCATTTGTTTGCTTAATGTAATACCATCTTCTTCCAATTATATTGCTTTTTTAATGGATGTCTTCTCTTGCATGTTATTTTAATACGATGTTTACCTCATAATTTTCACCAAATAACGATGTTTAAGGTCTGAGGTCATCAAATTATGATGTTTACCCTCATAATTGCCATCAAATTAATGATGTTTAAGGTCTGAGGTCACCATATAATGATGTTTCTCATAATTTATCACCAAACTAATGATGTTTAAGGTCTGAGATCATCAATTTATGATGTTTACCCTCATATGTAACCAAACTAATAGTGTTTAAGGTCTGAGGTCATCAGATTATGATGTTTTACCCCCATAATTTTATCACCAAACTAATGATGTTTAAGGTCTAAGGTCATCAATTTATGATGTTTACCCTCCGATTTTACCAAATTAATGGTGTTTAGGGTTTGAGGTCATCAAATTATGATATTTACCCTCATAATTTCCACCAAATTAATTATGTTTAAAGTCTGATGTCATCAATTTATGATGTTTACCGTCAGATTCCCCAAACTAATGGTGTTTAAGGTCTGAGGTCATCAGATTATGATGTTTCACCCCATAATTTTATCACCAAACTAATGATGTTTAAGGTCTGAGGTCATCAATTTATGATACTTACCCTCAGATTTCACCAAATTAATGGTGTTTAGGGTCTGAGGTCATCAAATTATGATGTTCACCCTCATAATTGCCACCAAATTAATGATGTTTAAGGTCCGAGGTCATCAATTTATGATGTTTACCCTCATAATTGTCACCAAATTAATGATGTTTAAGGTCTAAGGTCATCAATTTATGATGTTTACCATCAGATTTCACCAAAACTAACGGTGTTTAGGGTCCGAGGTCATCAAATTATGATGTTTACCCTCATAATTTCTACCAAATTAATGATATTTAAGGTCTGAGGTCACCATATAATGATGTTTTACCTCATAATTTTACCAAATTATGATGTTTAAGCATAATGAAACAGTATTGACACAGGAACTGCTCTTCTCATTAATATCCTCTTCATAAAATGATACATGTATTACAAAGAAATAACTGCAACATCATATGTAATATTTCTTCAAGTGGTTAGCATTCCGAGGGTTGGAAAAAGGTTCTCCTTAGAGATTTTCTAGCCGGTAAGTACCAGGCACAACCTCATCGACCACTCTGTAAGGGATATGACAGTTTGGGTGGAGCTTATTTTCCTTTTGCAACGTCTTCTTCAGCACTAGGTCTCCCACAGCTATGGGTCTTGATTTCACCCTTTGATTGTAGAATTTTGTTGTTCTCTACTGGTAGGCTGCCTCTCTGGTCTCAGCATCTTCCATTCTTTCTTCAATTAGATCCAATTCAAGTCTTCTTTCTTCCCCATTCCTCTGAGGGTCATAGGTTTGAACTCTGTGGGTGGGGAGTCCTACTTCTGTAGGGATGACAGCTTCTGAACCATGTGCTAGCATAAAAGGAGTCTCTCCTGTTGGCGTTTTTGCAGTTAGTATTGTAGGCCCATAACACGGCGTATACCTCTTCTATCCATCTCCCTTTTTTCTTCCTCCAACCTCTTCTTTATCCCATTAAGGATTGTTCAATTCGTGTCCTCAGTCTGTCCATTTGTTTGAAGTCGTCCAGGAGAGGAGAAGAACTTCTTGATCCCCACTCTTTCACAATATTTTTCTAAGGAAGAATTATTGAACTGGGTTTCATTGTCTGAGATGAGGGTATTTGGAAGGCCATATCTGTATATGATGTTCTTCCAGATGAACTGGAAGGTCTTCTGCTCTGTAATCGTGATCATCGACTCAGCCTCTACCCACTTGGAGAAGTAATCAATTGCCACTACCATGAATCGATAGTTATTTGCAGCTCTTGGCAAAGGTCCTACTAAGTCAATCCCCCAAACTGCAAATGGCCAAGGTGAGATAATTGATGTCATATGATGATGAGGTTGGTGAGGGATGGTGGAGAATCTCAGACACTTGTCGCATCTCTTCACATAAGCATCTGCATCTTTGGCCAAGGTCAGCCACCAGAACCCTTGAGTAATTTTCCTCTTAGCTAGAGGCCTCCCTCTTATGTGACTCGAACAAGAACCCTCGTGTACATCTTTTAAGACCAGAGGAACCTCTGAAGGGTTCACACATCTAAGGAGAGGGAGTAGGAACCCTTTATTATACAATATGTCTCCTATAATTGAGAACTGAGCGGCCCTAAACCTCATCTTTCTCCTTTCTAATTTTGATTCTGGCATCTCTCCCTGTCTAATGTATCTTATGAGTGGGTTCATCCATGAGGCACCCATATTCAGATTGAGGCAAATTCTGGCAACCTAATCCTTTTTAATAGTTGATCGGGGTAGGATTTTAACTGGTATCGTTCTTTTCATATTTTTCCTCGTTGCTGAGGCTAACCTAGAGAGGGCATCAACTCGACTATTGTCTTACTAAGGTGTGACAACCCGCAATTCGAAATAAGGGGTGGCTAGCCCGATACCTCAATATAACGGAATCATGGAAGGAAATCATTCTCAGCATCCTAACAATAAATAGATATACGGGAAAACCACCCAGTAAATCAAAAAACGGGTTGCCAAAAATTTTAATTTGATTACAAGTTTAGAAAATAAATTAAACAACCTAATCTGATAAGAAAGGGGAATTTCAAAGAAACTTATGTTAATACTATAATAACCACACAATAAGAGGACCGAATAATCTGTCGGTCAACAGTTATATACAACGTATTACAACAGTTCAATAATTTACATAATACACCTATTAACAATTACAAAAGTTGGGCTACACTCCCGAATGAAAGACCCGATCGTATCTAGAATTCAAAAATGAAAGCGTCCAATAATTCATCCTGTAATATCCGCAAATTCTTATAGCTCCTCAAAAATATTAGAATAGGAATATCAAATCGGGCGCCCTTGCGGAGGAGCACCTGAGCGGATACAATAACATGCACAACATGGAAAATTAACGGATCAGGGCCCCGTTTATATATGATTACCAAATGAACAAGAAGCATGATAGATATGGACAGTTAATCATAGATGAAGTAGATGAGAATCTAATAACTTAATCACCAAGTATCATAAGGTAATTTAAATGATTCTAACAGCCATTACTTAAACAAGAGAATAAAATTTAACATCATTATTCCTCATATCTTTTCATTTTCCATTCCTTAACATGAATATAAGTACCATCATATTTTCTTATGGCAATTCACATATATCAAGTCCCACTTGATTTAGAAAGGTTATATTCTTATACATATAACGATTCTAAGATCGCCCCTCCAAGTTTCCCCACTGGGCGCGCCCCTAAATGACTATCATCTTCCAGGGCCTATCTATACAAGACAACCTGGGCACCTAACGCACGTCAGGAAGTGGTCATATGCCTGCGAGTGAGTCATAACCACACCCAGAATTACGTCACTAGCGCAGAAAAACATATACAAATCCCGCATATGGCCGAAGACTATAGTCTCCCTGCATTCACTAGTCAGGGGACATCACCTCATGCGCGAGCTTCCCTTATGATAGCATTTAGAGAGGTGTGTTTAAGTAAATTAACATTTACCAATTAAATCTCGTTATCATTTTCAGTAATCGCATGTGTGTTTCATTTTATTTGAAACCATAATCCTTGAATATTCTCATTAATATTCATCATATCTTAAGTCCTGAATTCGTCTCCAAAGGATCACCAAAATCTTACGAGTTCCAAGGTGTTATATACCTCAATAGGGCTTCTAAAATCTCCAAATATGCGCTTATAACTCTTGATTCCTAATAATTTGTGAAATGAAAAGTAGGGTCTAAACATCACATTTTTGTACCCATGGAATAAACCCCAAGTGAACCCATTCAACTCTAGGGTAGCGACCAAACTCAACTAAAACTCTAGGACTCTAAGTTTACTTCATACAAGAAGGTTCCTAGTCCCTATTGGAAAGAAGAAACCTAGGAAACAAAAATAAGATTTTCGGGTGGAAAACAGGGGGCCGATCGACCGGTCCCGAGACCGCGGTCGACCGCGTCTCAAAGTTTGGCCCACGAATAAAAGCATAAAGTCCAGGTAGAAAGGTCCGGTCGACCGGTCAACAGAGCGCGGTAGACCGCACACCAAAATTTAGACCTTGGTGGGAAAGCAGTGTGCCCTCCCCGAAGGCCCGGTCGACCGGTTCTGGAACCGCGATCAACCGGTCATAGAAGACCTAGGACTCTTTCTTCTTCCAAAAACACAACCCTTATCATTTATTACCACCAACTGATTTTAAATCCCTCGAACAACCAGAATTTACACCAATATCAAATCAAATCAACTTCAAAAGATTTAAAGCCCATAAGTACAATAAAAACCCTAACTTTCTTAAACCATAATTAACCCACAACTATCAACACTCATCATTCAACTTAAATCACATAATAGCAAGTAGAAAACTTGCCTTAATCTTGCAAATTCAGATTTGATGAAGATGCAGGCAAGATAAATCTCCAAACCTTCAATCTCTCTTTTCTCTCCTTAAGTTTTGTTCTTCTCTCTCTCTCTAGGTCACTAAATACACTTAAGAGTAATACATGGACTTCAAGACATAAATCGTGCCTTAATCTATAATTACTAACTTAAGTGATCAATTCCGCGATAAAATAACACGCAACTACACATTTAAGCTAAAACCAGTCAAAAGTGCCCGAAACCTCAAAATACAATATGGCATATAATTTGACTATCTCGCACCTTATGGAACTAACTACGCCCTCCAAATTATCATTTGGAAATTTTATAATTCATTTTAAGTTCCGATTTCATTTTAAGCCAAAATGTCATTTTAAATCTTATGACACAATCAAGCATAACATGGTGATATTCACCTACACTTAAGGTAAATATGCAACATCATAGTAAATATTAACTTTTCTTCACTAAATTAATACTTACTCCATATTCCAACATTTTATATTTAATTACTATACCTAGCAAATAAATATAAAATGGGTTCTCAAAACCGAGGGTTATTACATACTCCCCCCTTATGAGGGAATTTTGTCCCCAAAATTCAAGCGTACCTTGTATAAAGAGATGCGGATATTTTTCCCGCATATCATCTTCTCGTTCCCATGTTAATTCCTTGGCGTTATGGTGACTCCATTGGACTCGCACCAAGGGCAACACTCGAGACCTCAACCTACGCTCTCCATGCTCTACGATAGCTATCGGTTGTTCTTCATAGGAAATATCGAGTTGCAAGTCAATATCCTCGAAAGGGATATGCCAAAGTGAACCTTCGCTCCTCCTATACTTCTTTAGAGAGGAAACGTGGAATACATCGTGAATTTGTTGCAAAGGTTCCGGTAAGGCAAGATGATATGCCGCTGGACCCACCTTTGCAATAACTGGAAAAGGTCCAACAAAACATGGTGCAAGCTTCCCCTTCTTCTCGAAACGCTTGATGCCTTTCATTGGTGACACTCGAACCAAAACTTGGTCCCTAATCTCCAACTCCATGTGTCTTATACCCGCATCGGCATAGCTCTTTTTGCGGTCTTGGGCTATCCGAATGCGATTCCGAATGAGTTCAATTTTTGAAGAGGTATCTTGGATCATTTCAGGTCCAAGGAATTTATTATCTCCCACTTCCAACCAATAAGCGGGTGATCTACAAGGTCTTTCATACAAAGCTTCATAAGGCGCCATTCCAATAGTAAATTGGTACGAGTTGTTATAAGCAAACTCAACCAATGGGAGATATTGTTCCCAACCATCTTTGAAGTCAAGCATACACATACGAAGCATATCCTCCAACATTTGGTTTATTCGTTCAGTCTGGCCATCTGTTTGAGGATGATAAGAAGTGCTTAACCTCAATTCGGTTTCCATAGCCTCTTGGAAACTTTGCCAAAAGTGGGAAACAAAGATCTTATCTCAGTCGGAAACTATATTTAAAGGCACCCCATGGAGTCTAACAACCTCCTCGGTGAATAATCAGGCATATCGAGCGGTGTCAAAATCAGTCGGCACGGGTAGGAAGTGTGCCGACTTAGTCAAACGGTCGATAATCACCCAAATAGAATCACACCCTCTCTGTGACCGTGGCAAGCCCGTAATAAAATCCATCGATATGCTTTCTCATTTCCATACCGGAATCTCTAACGGTTGTAACAAACCTTCCGGTCACTGATGATCGATCTTGACCAATTGACAAGTAGTGCATTGGGAAATAAACTCATAAATATCCCGCTTCATGCCTAGCCACCAATACTGACGGCGCATGTCTTGATACATCTTGTCCCCACCAGGATGTACCAAAAATTTAGACCCGTGAGATTCGGCCATCACCGCCCTTCTCAAACCCCCTCTTCCGGAACAATGAGTCTTCCATAGAAGCATAGTCCACCCTCAGAACTAATCGAGTAGGATTCCACTCCCTCGGACAGTAATCGACGTATATGGTCTTGACAACCCTTATCCCTTCCTTTGGCTTCTATAATTCTTCCCACAATGGTAGGAGTAACGGTCATTACCTATATGAACGGTCTCACCATCGCATCCTCCTGACTGAACTCTTTCCATTTAGCTTTCCAAACATCAGCTAACTCTCCCTCGGGCTTCCTACTCAAGGCATCCTCCACCACATTCGCCTTGAACGGATGATAATGGATATCAAATTGATAATCTTTCACAAACTCCAACCATCGGCGCTGTCGCATATTCAAATCTTTTTGTGACAATAAATATTGCAGCGATTTATGGCCCGTGAAAAGACTGAACTTCTCCCTTAAGAGATAATGCCTCCATATCTTCAAGGCAAAGACAACTACTACAAGTTCTAAGTCATGCACCGGGTAGTTTCTTTCATGGGGCTTTAACTTGCGAGAAGCATAAGCGATAGCCCGTCTCTCTTGCTGAAATACACCCCCTAATCCTTGAAGAAATGCATCGGTGAAGACTAGATATTCCAATCCCGATTTTGGCAATGCGAGGACTGGAGACGAAGTCAACTTATCTTTGAGCTCATCAAAGGCAGCCTGACAAGAATTATCCCAAACAAATCTCACCCCCTTCCGGGTCAAATTTGTCAAAGGGCTAGCGATTTTTGAAAAACCCTTAATAAACCTAACCCAGAAAACTACGAACTTTGGTAGGTGTCGTGGGCTGACCCCACTCCCTCACCGCAACCACCTTTCTCGGATTCACCGATATACCTTGGGACATCACAACATGACGCAGAAACTGTACCTCCTGCAACCAAAAGCCATGTTTCTCGAACTTAGCATACAATTGGTGATCCCTCAATTTTTGTAGGACTAACCTCAAATGAATGGCATGATCAGATTCCGTTCGAGAATAAACTAAGATGTCATCGATGAATACAATGACAAATTGGTCCAGGAAATCCCAAAATACTCGATTCATGAGGTCCATAAATACAGCGGGGGCATTGGTTAGTCCAAAGGGCATGACCAAAAATTCATAGGACCCGTATCTTGTCAAAAAAGCGGTCTTGGATTCATGCTTCTCCCATATCCTCAACTGGTGATATCCCATCCTCAAATCAATTTTTGAGAAGTACGATGCTCCTCGAAGTTGATCAAACAAGTCATCGATACGAAGCAAAGGGTATTTATCCCGGATGGTGACCTTGTTCAACTCTCTATAGTCAACACATAGCCGGGGTGAACCGTCTCTTTTCTTTACAAACAACATCGGAGCACCCCATGGCGATGTACTTGTGACACCCCAACTAATTAAATACCGGGTAGCTACTCCTTTATTAAATTAATACAAAATGCCAAGTTGGTTCAGTTAATAGCATCACTGTCGAAAACATTTTAATAATTACTAACCACCTAGTATTTAAAAAGTGAGTTGCCAAATTTTAAGTTAACTAAGATTAACATGCAATAAGTGAAATATAAAGAATAACATAACCATTCACCATAAAGTCCAACTATAGTAATCATCGAATAATAATAAGTCTGGAGGAAAACTCCTCACAACAATCCAAATATGGAACTGAAATAAGAACCATAGCATGTATCCTTAATTAATTACAAACCAAAGTCTGAATAACTGAAATGTAAAGTGTCTCTAAAAGAAATGGGCGACATGTCCTACAAATGATGAATCTGAATATGGAATCAAGACAAGAAAAGGAGGCGTCTACTGTCAAGGCCCTGTAACTTCCACAACAGCTACAGCTCCTCACCTGTATAGAATTCCTATGCATGGTGTCCTTGTGGCTGGGCACCTAAAATGGTTTTTACAAAAAGATCGATTTGAAAGCAAACGGGTCAGAGCCCGAATGTGGAGAGTATTTTAAAAACAGCAAGTGCTTTAATAACATTAAAACAATGAATGCAAAGTACATGTTAGGACGTGCTCTCACATGAAATACTCACCTCTCGACTAATTGTGCACTCCTAACGTACCATACCCATTCAAGTGATTCTCATATCTAACTAAACCGGCATAAGTTCTAACCTTTACACTCAATTCACAATATGAATTCCCAATATTATCACTTAAACAGATAGCTTTAATTTAACTCGGATTCTCAATTGTTAACATTACAATTCATGGCATGTTATCCCTTTTTAACTTCTCAAGGAGTAACTATAAATTATTCTCGCAATTTAAACATAACAAATTCCTTTTCATTGAACCGTATATTATTCACATCATAAATATACTATACAAGCACCCCAAGGCTAAGCTGTGGTGCACACATACTCTGCTATCCATCCCGGTACATCACGTACATAAGGATTACAGATTCCGAATCTCTCAGGAATTGTTAGAATAAACACCACACACAAAAATGGAGGCGAACATAATTCAACATATCCATGGTCACGTACATACCTACGCTCCATAGTCAGCTGACTTAATAACTCACAATTAAGTCATTCCCTTGAACTATGTCCTCTAGGTACCACTCTAAATCCGGGCACACAAGGATTAGATGGACCTAAGCGAACGTAAACCTCCCGTGATAGAAAGTATGGTAGGTATGTCATACATATAAAAATCATATACATATACTAAGCATGCACACATCCTAGTAATTACCATAATTTATTAGTGGTATACTTCTCATTCTTATACCAATACACGTGTCCCCGGTTTATATATACACATCATCCATTATCCTCACTTCGTAATTAGTTATTCGCGTCCTAACCCACAATTACCATTTGGTTCAAATCATTCTTCTATATTTTACTCCCCAATATATCCCGAATATACCAACTATATCAATTAGTCATCAAGGTAAGGTTATCTCTACCATTAACCAAGGTTACGGGACACTAGAAATCAAACCAGGCCAAAAAGGCCAAACTGTCAACTCGTTAGAAGTCTCGTTCGAACGAGGTCGTTCGAACGAGAGTTCGTTCGAACGAAGTGGGCATCTAACGAGATCTCATTCGAACGAAAGGCATCAAACAAACATCCCACTCGTTAGAAGACAAACTGTCAACTCGTTAGAAGCTCGTTCGAACGAGCTCGTTCGAATGACCTGGGCAGGTCTTCTAACGAGGTGACAGTTCGAGCCTAGAAATTTTCTATTACGTTTTTCACCAATTTTATCACCTCAAAACTCCTCCAAAAATTATTCCAACAATATTTTAAGGTTCCTCAACATTCCTAAACATTCTTAGGTCGTAATCTAGCACATTCATGGGATCAAATCCTCGTATACAACACCTAATTATTTAAATCTCCCAAAGTTTTCCCCAAACCTTATGAGTATGAACCCTAGAATTTAAAGTCATCAATTTCCATATATAAATCCATTTTTACATCATGAAAAGTTGTATTTTGTTTAGTATAATCACCCAATAACATTCTACATGCAATCCCTATATCATAACTTGAATTTCTATCTCCAATTTCATGGGTTTTCATCAAACTCCCAATGTAATGTAATTAATTTAAATTCTAAGCATGGAAGAAACATTCGCTTGAAATTAACGTAATTAAACCACTTGCCTCGGATTGTTCTCTGAATTTGCTGTTGAATTGATGAAGGTTGGTCTTTCTCTTTCTCTCCCAAGGTTGAAGGTTGAAGATGGAGGTTAAGGTTCTCTCTTTGGAAACTTTTCTAACTTTTTCCTCTAACTCCCGTTTCCCTCTAATCACCTAAGTGCTGGTAATGGGTTAGTGGCTCATTAATTTCCTAATATTTAACTCCCAAAATTCGTTGGTTAATTACCTAAAATTTCAAAATTACCAAAATACCTTTTTAAGTTGCCGGTATGGCCCAATAATGCCCCGGGACCCAAACTAAACCCCCGGCTAGTGTTTTCAGACTATTTCGACCCTTACGGACTCGTTGACGCACTCAAAATGACCATACGGTTGATAAAAATAAAATTCACTTTTTAATTTAAATAATTACATTCCTGACGCGACTGTCACGCGCGTCCCAACAAAATTTCCCAAATTGTCGTATTTCTATCTCACGACAAATTCAATATTTTCAATATTCATATATTGCCATATATACACATTATAATAAAATACCAACTCACATCTCGTTAGTATTTTATCCGGATTAATTCTCAATTAATTCACATTTAATTTAATTAATCCCATAAATAAATATCGATAAAAATGCGGGGTATTACAGTACTACACCTAATGAATCCCTGCTCCAACAACTACTGGATTTTATCTCTGAACTCCCTCATTTCAATAGGAGCCAGTCGATATGAAGCCCTCGCAATAGGCCTCGTTCCCGGCGCTAAATCGACCACAAACTCAATCTCTCGGCTAGGAGGCAAACCCGGTATTTCCTGAAAGACATCCTCAAAATCTCTCACAACCGGAATAGAATCCAAGGGAACATTTACATCCCTAGAAGTCTCCTCTACAATACAACACAAATAAGTACTAGTACTTCCCTCTAAATGAGGTCAAACTACCAAGAACATTTGTTGTCCCGGAACGGCGAAGACTATACTCTTCCCGTAACAATTAACTATCGCATGATATTTCATAAGCCAATCCATGCCCAAAATCACATCATACCCGACCATGTCCAGGACGAGTAAATCAGCCTCAAAGCATAAATTACCAAGAGAAATTCCCATATGTTTACAAACAAGGAAAATGAGTGAACCATCACCCATAGAGGACTCGACGCTAGTAAAAGTACTCTCAACAGTTTTAATCAACTCTGTTGTCTGAGCAAAGCTCCTAGAAATGAATGAATGTGTCGTACCCGTATCAAATAAAATGCGATTCATATGTCCCTGAATAAGGAACTTACCCTCAATGGCTGGCGGAGCTGGAGGAAGCATAGCGTCCTGAATCTAATAAACTCTCCCATACTATAACTGACCCTATTGTGGAGGAACAACCGGGTTAGGTACCGGTGGAGAAAACTGGACATATGGCTGCTGTGGGAAGCTGATCCCCCATCAACTGAGGACACTCCTTCTTGTAATGACCCGCCTCACCGCATTGGAAGCACCGACCCAACATATTCTCTGAATTTCGACCCCGATTATTTCTAAACTGATTAATACCTTGGCCCTGATGGCCTCTACCTCCTTGACCACCCCGACCTGCTTGTTGTTGTGGGGCACCCTGACCGTGCCTATTATTATGGCTCCCCGAATTGAACCCACTAGAACGTGACCTATTTGACAAGTCCCCCTGCTGGGGATCCCTTTCTTTCTGCTTAGTACCCGAAGATTGGGATGAGGGAAAGACTCCTCCTCTGCTCCCATTACCTCCAGGCCTTCCCACTTGCCCCGCTACGATGTCTTTCTTACCACTTTGTACAAACAATCTATGTTCTTGGCAATGTAGTAATGCCGCATTCATTACCTCACCAAAAGTTTGCAATGCCGGATTACCCAGCAAGTGTTACCGGATCCTCCAGTTCAAACCTCCCATAAAATTTGAAACCTTCCTTTCTTCTGGAGTCACCTCATCTGGTACAAAGCTTGCCAACCGGGTGAACTCCTCTTCATATTCAGCCACGGATCTCTCACCTTGCACAACGTCTTGAAGCCTCCTTCTCATCTCCCTTTAAACTGTGGGAGGAAAGTACTTTTGATCAAATAAAAACCAGAATTCAGTGATCGTCATGGTATCTCTCTATTCTGGTGTAGTCATAGATTCCCACCAATGCAATGCGGCCCCAACAAGTTTAAAAATAGCAAGGACTTGCTTCTTCTCCTCACTACATTCCACCATACGTAGATGGCGTTGCATATCTTTCTTCCATTGATTTTCCCTTATAAGATCCGAGCCTCCATCAAATTCTGGGAGTTGGCCCTTTAGAAAGGATTCCCTAACTCTCTCCCACGGATAAGGTCCTGTAGGAGCTTGGGCATCTTGCACTCGTTGTTGACCTTGTGGCATTTATTGAGCCAGTGCTATCATAGCCGCATTAACCACTTGGTCCACTATGTTCGCTACATCAGCAGCATTAATTGTTCCTTGTGGCGGCGGTGGAGGACCAACCTCCTCCTATACAACCCTATTACGCCTCGCTAGGCGACCTCTCTTAGGTGGCATTTGAGATAGAGATCAATAGAGTTAGAATACTGTATAAAACAATCTATCTTGTAGAAGATCGTAGACATAAGCAACAAAGCAGTCCTAACATTAGGCTCTATATCAAAGAACGCTACGGTAGAACGTGACAAGTCCACATAGATCTTAAAGACTCTAGAACCTGATTCTCTGATACCATCTGTGACAACTCGCAATCCGAAATAAGGGGTGGCTAGACCGATACCTCAATATAACGGAATCATGAATTGAAATCATTCTCAGCATCCTAACAATAAAATAGATATACGGGAAAACCACCCAGTAAATCAGAAAACGGGTTGCCAAAAATTTTAATTTGATTACAAGTTTAGAAAATAAATTAAACAACCCAATCTGATAAGAAAGTGGAATTTCAAAGAAACTTATGTTAATACTATAACAACCACACAATAAGAGGACCGAATAATCTGTCGGTCAACAGTTATATACAACGTATTACAACAGTTCAATAATTTACATAATACACCCATTAACAATTACAAAAGTTGGGCTACACGCCCGAATGAAAGACCCGATCATATCTAGAATTCAAAAATGAAAGCGTCTAACAATTCATCCTGTAATATCCGCAAATTCTTACAGCTCCTCAAAAATATTGGAATAGGAATATCACATCGGGCGCCCTTGCGGAGGAGCACCTGAGCGGATACAATAACATACATAACATGGAAAATGAATGGGTCAGGGCCCCGTTTATATATGATTACCAGATGAACAAGAAGCATGATAGATATGGACAGTTAATCATAGATGAAGTAGATGATAATCTAATAACTTAATCACCAAGTATCATAAGGTAATTTAAATGATTCTAACAGCCATTACTTAAACAAGAGAATAAAATTTAACATCATTATTCCTCATATCTTTTCATTTTCCATTCCTTAACATGAATATAAGTACAATCATATTTTCTTATCGCAATTCACATATATCAAGTCCCACTTGATTTAGAAAGGTTATATTCTTATACATATAACGATTCTAAGACCGCCCCTCCGAGTTTCCCCACTGGGCGCTCCCCTAAATGACTATCATCTTCCAGGGCCTATCTATACAAGACAACCTGGGAACCTAACGCACGTCAGGAAGTGGTCATATGCCTGCGAGTGAATCATAACCACACCCATAATTACCTCACTAGCGCAGAAAAACATATACAAATCCCGCATATGGCTGAGGACTATAGTCTCCCTGCATTCACTAGTCAGGGGACATCACCTCATGCGCGAGCTTCCCTTATGATAGCATTTAGAGAGGTGTGTTTAAGTAAATTAACATTTACCAATTAAATCTCGTTATCATTTTCAGTAATCACATGTGTGTTTCATTTTATTTGAAACCATAATCCTTGAATATTCTCATTAATATTCATCATGTCTTAAGTCCCGAATTCGTCTCCAAAGGATCACCAAAATCTTACGAGTTCCAAGGTGTTATATACCTCAATAGGGTGCGCTTATAACTCTTGATTCCTAATAATTTGTGAAATGAAAAGTAGGGTCTAAACATCACGTTTTTGTACCCATGGAATAAACCCCAAGTGAACCCATTCAACTCTAGGGTAGAGACCAAACTCAACTAAAACTCTAGGACTCTAAGTTTACTTTATAAAAGAAGGTTCCTAGTCCCTATTGGAAAGAAGAAACCTAGGAAACAAAAATAAGATTTTCGGGTGGAAAACAGGGGACCGGTCGACCAGTCCCGAGACCGCGGTCGACCGCGTCTCAAAGTTTGGCCCACGAAGAAAAGCAGAAAGTCTAGGTAGAAGGGGCCGAACGACCGGTCAACGGAGCGCGGTTGACCGCACACCAAAATTTAGACCTTGGTGGGAAAGCAGTGTGCCCTCCCCCGAAGACCCGGTCGACCGGTCCTGGAACCGCGGTCGACCGGTCATTGAAGACTTAGGACTCTTTCTTCTTCCAGTAACACAACCCTTATCATTTATTACCACCAACTGATTTTAAATGCATCAAACAACCATAATTTACACCAATATCAAATCAAATTAACTTCCAAAGATTTAAAGCCCATAAATACAATAAAAACCTTAACTTTCTTAAACCATAATTAACCCACAACTATCAACACTCATCATTCAACTTAAATCATATAATAACAAGTAGAAAACTTGCCTCAAGCTTTAAAATTGAGATTTGATAAAGATGTAGGCACGATAAATCTCCAAACCTTCAATCTCTCTTTTCTCTCCTTAAGTTTTCTTCTTCTCTCTCTCTCTCTTTCTCTCTAGGTCACTAAATAAATTTAAGAGGAATAAATGGATTTCAAGACATAAATCGTGCCTTAATCTATAATTACCAACTTAAGTGATCAATACCATGATAAAATAACACGCAACTATACATTTATGCTAAAACTAGTCAAAAGTGCCCGAAACCTCAAAATACAATATGGCACATAATTTGACTATCTCGCACCTTACGGAACTAACTACGCCCTCCAAATTATCATTTGGAAATTTTATAATTCATTTTAAGTTCCGGTTTCATTTTAAGCCAAAATGTCATTTTAAATCTTATGACACAATCAAGCACGACATGGTGATATTCACCTACACTTACGGTAAATATGCAACATCATAGTAAATATTAACTTTTCTTCACTAAATTAATACTTACTCCATATTCTAACATTTTATATTTAATTACTATACCTAGAAAATAAATATAAAATGGGTTCTCAAAAGCGAGGGTTATTACATGAGGTATCCTCTTCATCTTCATCTCTTCGAAGCCTCCTAACGTCATTCTTACCCTCTTCAGGTATTTGTCCATCCTTTCATCCTTGGCCTCATATACCCCAAGAACTTGGTGGACAACTAACCTCGAGTCATTGTGGACTAGGAGTCGGGCAACTCTAAAGGCTTTTGCCAAAGAGATCCTTGCTATCAACACCTCATACTCTGACTCATTATTTTAAGCCTTAAAGTTGAACCTCGGCACATATTTTACGTCGGTACCATTCGGAGCTGATAGTATTAGCCCTGCTCCGCTTTCACTTTCACAAGAAGACCCATCAACGAAGAGGTTCCAAACATCTTCATTTGAAGATAAGTTCCCTTCTTACAGGATCCCTTGATTGAAGAGGTAGCTGTATTCCTCATTTTCAGTTACACTTTTTTTGGACTTGTTTGACCCAACCTCGTCCGGATCACGGAAGACGTTATTGTATGGTTCTCTTATAATCTCTTGACTATTATCAATCTCAACCACTTCCCAGGTGAATTATGCTACAAAGTCTGCAAGATCCTGCTATTTGATGGCAAGCCTTGGTTGATAAATAATGTCATATTCCCCCAACTCGATGGCCCAAGTCATCAACCTGCCCGACTTCTCAGGCTTGTGGAGGACATGTCTTAGTGGGGAATTAGTGAGGACACCCATAGAGTGGGCTTGAAAATATAGCTTCATCTTCTTAAAAGCGTGTATCAAGGCATAGGCTAACTTTTGCATTCGAGGATAATTCTGTTCAAACCCTTGAAGAGCCTTAATATTGAACTATACCGACCTCTATACTCCATCATCTTCTCTTACTATGTCGACACTAATATCTGATTCTAAAATGGCTAGATATATATATAACTTCTCCCCCGGGGTGGGCCGAGAAAGGAGCAGAGGAGACCCGAGGTAGGACTTTAGATATTTAAAAGTTGTGTTGCATTCCTCATCCCATTCTAAGGCCTTTCTAAGCACTTTGAAAAAAGTAAGACACTTGCCCGTAGCTCTAGAGACAAACTTGTTAAGTGCTACAACTCTTTCGGTTAGCCTCTGAACGTCTTTGATAGTTTTAGGTGTCTTCATTTCAATAAGAACTCTGATCTTTTCGGGATTGTCCACTATTCCCTTTTGATTAACGATGAATCCAAGAAACTTTCCTGCTCCTACTCTAAAGACACACTTGGAAGGGTTGAGCTTCATCCTGTATAAATCTATGGTGTCAAAAGTCCTCTCCGGTTTGGCCACGTGAGTGTCGGCCTTCAAGCTCTTCATCAACATATCATCCACATATACCTCCATGGTCTTGCCAATCTATCTCCCAAACCTCTTATTTACAAGACGTTGATAAGTGGCCCCTACATTCTTCAAGCTGAAGGGCATGACCTTATAGCAATAGGTCCTCTTGTCGGTTATGAATGTTGTCTTCTCTGAGTCTTTTTAGTCCATAAATATCTGGTTATAGCCAGAAGAGGCATCCATGAAGATCATGAGCTCATGCCCTATTGTGGCATCCATCATCTGATCAATTTGCAATAGGGAGAAGCTATTTTTTGGACAAGACTTGTTCAAATCAGTGAAATCTTTGCACATCCTCCATTTGCCATTAACTTTCGGCATGATGACCACATTAGATAACCATTTAAGGTATATGAATTCCCTGATGAACTTGGCCTCTTCAAGCTTTCTGACCTCTTCCCTAATGACATCATACTTTTCCTTTGAGTAAACCCGTCTTCGTTGTTTGATAGGCTTAACATCTTTTAAAACATTGAGTTTGTGGCACATATCTGCGTGGCTCCAGGCAAAGACACTCTGCCTCTTCCTTAGTAGCTTCACCAGCTCCTCCTTGATCTCAGGTCTTAGTGTTTTGCCAATTTGGACGGGTTTTTTGGCTTGTCCTCATTGAGGACGATGGATTCTACCTCTTTTACGGCTTCTCCCTTTTTGAGCTTTGTCTCCCTTGGATCAAATTTATCAATGTTGTACGTGATTTTTGCCCTTTTATGAGCCTCTCTCTCTTCCGCAAAGTTGAAGTAGCATTCACGTGCTGATGTTTGGTCACCCTGCACTTACCCTACCCCATAGGGGGTCGATAATTTTAGTATTTGGTGGACCGTGGATGGCACGACCTCAAATTTCTTGAGGCCTACTCGTCCTATGATGAGGTTGTAGGCCGAGAAGACATTTTCATCCATCATAAAAAAAATTATCTTTCGGGTCAACCTCTTAGGCCAATCGTCTCCCATTCGTACATCCATCGCATACATGCCCAATGGATGAACCTTTTCACCACTGAAGCCAATCAACGGATGATGATAGGGAACACGCCTAACTTTGCTGAGGCCCAGGCTTTTGAAAAAGGGATAGAACATTACATCCGTTGAATTTCCCCTATCGACGAGGATTCTTTACACCTCATATCCATGCACCCTAGTAGTAATTACCAAAGGGTCATAATATGGAGCTAGGAAACCTTTGAAGTCGAGTCGAGAGAATCCAACTATAAGAGTGTCCATATCGACCTTATTTCTCTTCTGTTTAGCCCCAGAAGACGCCAGATTCACAACTTCTACTTTGGTCACTGACTTAGCCTCTGCCACATGAGCTTTATGGTCGACTACCTTTCAAGCCACCCCCTGCTAGTCCTCCATAGATGGTGTTAACACTAAAGGAGATAATACCAACCCTCTTCACAGGGGCATTGTCATCTTTTGGTGGGAGGTCAGGGTCATCTTCATCATCATCATCTGAGTCCTCAGCTCTTCTTATTGGGACATCTTCCCGACACCTGTTATTTCTCTTCTTTTTAGGGTCGTCTCTTCCCCCCTAGAAGTTTTACCATCAACATACTTCCTGAACTTTTCGGACTTCAACATCTTCTCAATCTCATCCTTCAAGGCGAAGCACTTATCAGTCAGATGATCGTGGTCTTAGTGGAATTCGCACCACAAATTCTTGTTCCTCTTATGCGAAGGAGCCTTTAGCTTCTCCGGCCACCTCAGGGACTAGTCATTTTTTATTTCATTGAGGATGTGTTCACAGCTCACAGTTAGAGGAGTATAGTGTGCAAACTTATCGTCTGCAGACCTTTTTTTTTCATTTTTCTTCCTTTGGAATTTCTCGCTGCTACTTTTGTTCTCATCCTCATACTTTGCAGCCATAGACTCTTCAGCGTTCATGACTCTTCCTGCAGTTACTAACAGCTCAACCATGGA
Source organism: Sambucus nigra (assembly GCA_949130495.1). Lineage (NCBI taxonomy): Eukaryota > Viridiplantae > Streptophyta > Magnoliopsida > Dipsacales > Adoxaceae > Sambucus > Sambucus nigra. The sequence goes on from OX422216.1 coordinate 373,045,261, forward strand.
CTTGGGAAGGTCTTCAGCAAGGTTCCACCACAACTTCCCCTCTGGAGTCATCCAATGAGGGCTGTCATAGCTATATTCTCTTCGTAATCTTCAACCTCTAATTTTTCTTTGTTGGATCTATTAATGTAGTCTCTTAGGCTCTCTTTCTTGCCTTGTTTGACGTACAATAAATGAGTGGTTTTCTTCTGAGGTCTTACCCCAAAATAAAAATTATGAAAAAACCATTCAGCCAAGTCCTTAAAGTTCTTAATAGAGTTCTTCGAAAGAGAGTTAAACCAAATATTTGCAGCTCCCGTTAAAGTCCTAGAGAAGGCCCAGTACCTCATCTCATCTGGGATCAAATAAATGTCTGTTGTAGACTGGTACATTTCAATATAATGCACAGGGTTGGTACTACCATCGTACTTGGGAGACACCGTAGGTGGTTTGAACTTGGCAGGGGTTAGGAAGTTCACTATCCTTACCACAAATAGGAGCCCTTTGAGAACCCTCTTTGTAGTGGGTCTCGAATTTTAATGAGGTTCCCTATCTTCTTTTCAAGACGTTGAATGGAGTCATTCCATGGCTTTGCAACGTCGGCCTGGCCGAGGTTGTCCCAGCCACCTCCAAGTGGTGAACTGAGGGTTCCCCAGCCACTGCATAATGTAGGATATTTATCTCCTCTTGATCCCTGTCTCGGCTATGTTGGGGTCGGCCCTGATGAGGCTGATGTTCCCCATCTTCCCTTTGTGAACTTGCTACACTTCTAGACTTGGATAACCGCTGCCTTAGGTCATTAACTAGGCTGAGCCTTTCAAAGGTCGACCCTCTGCTCAAGCGATTAAAAGTTGATCCTCTTTTTTGGGCACCCCCATCTCTTCTTCCCCCATAACCTCTGCTCTGCTGGATAGGATGTACAGTGTTATTCAAAACCTCATGCGGCTCCCAGTAGTCTTCTGAAGCATCCTATGCCTCTATATCGTCATACCTATCCTCAGGGCAAGGGTTTCCTTGCCTCCCCAAATGTAAATTCCTAGGGTCAGTAACGTCCCTCCTCCGTTGGGGGGTAGGTTAGTCTTTCTGTGGTACCTGGGGTGGTCCCCTGGCTTCAGGATGGGGTTGAACAGCTGCCGAAGTAATCATCTCATGTGAGACCCCAGGTGGCCTCATCATATTTTGACTGAGCTGTGCAAATTCCTCCTTCATTGCTTACTGCATTACAACCAAGGACCTCAAGGTTGCTGCCACCTCAGCCATTTTGGATTGGAGTGGTACCTGGCTAGAACTAGGTCCTCCAGCACCAGATGGTGGAGGAGGTGGTGATAACTTCGATGCCATATGTTAACACTAAAGAGCTTGTGAAGAAAATGGACTTAATACCCTAGAGGACCTCTTTCAATGGTGAAACAGCTCCACGCAAGGAGTAAGGCCTGGTTCACCACCAGAGTCTCTGGTGAGGTTAAGCAGTAAAAAAGGAAGAGATAGCTTCTCGTTCTCACAGACGGTGCCAAAATGATGATGCTAGAAATAGCACCACCAGATAAGATATGAACAAGCTCAAACAAGCACAACAATGGCAGTAAAAGTATATGTATGTATAGTAGGAGAAGGAGGTGAGGAGAAGAGGATGAACACTTGAATATATGTGGTTCAGCCAATCTAGCCTACATCCACTGAGTGTGTGTAAGTAATATCACTGAATGAAGGCACTAATGGCCATGGATATAATCTCTCAAGCTTTCTCTCTCTACTGTATAAAATGACAGAGTTTCAGCTAGGGTTACCAAATATTGATCCTTTACGATGTTGAGGATGACCTCTATATATAGTGCTTGGGGGGTGTAATGTACCCCTCAAGCATGCAATGAGCATGTGCATGAAGATCCAACCAGTGCAAGGATGACACCTGGCTGATCTTAACTAAATAATGATGACCTCAATATTTCCTCATGTGGAGGGAATGATTCAGTTATAACAGATTCGTCCACATGTCCTATGCCATTCATGTGCACGTAAGTGCTCGGATGCCTTCGATACTCACCAACCTTAGTCTGGATGAGTACGAGGTTAGTGATGTCCGATCCTCTCCATGTCTGAGACCAACTTATATGATGACCCTGACTAGGATGCCAACCGAGGTTAGATATTTAGTACATCGTCCAGGGTCGATGTTGTCATGATGCTTGATGACTGAGCTTGTAAGGCTTTTCTGACTTCAAGTGATAGCTTATAACGTTGCCCTAGGCTAATGTTGTCGATGGATGGTCGAGTCCACAGGTACTTACTGACCTCGGATGATGCCCAGCCGAGGTTGATGTAGGTTGGAGCAATGTCGGCCAAGGCCGACCCTATAAAAGACGATGTTGTGGACAGATTATTCTTCTGCCACCTCGTCTGTGAGCCATGTCAAGGTTAATGTCTCTGAGTAGGAAGGTACACTTTGGGCATATCAGAGATAGTTCCAAACATGTAACCTCTGTTTATTCTAATGTAGCAAGGTGTTTAGTATAAATGTTGTGTCATGCGAGATTCAAGGTTTGAATGGTAAGCTTATTGTTAAGGGAACGATGGATGTAAGTGTTTAGAGAAAAAGTTCACTTTGTAAGGACACAAGTCCTCGATTGAGTCTTAATGTTGTGTTGGGTCAATTCCGAACAAAAATATTTGTATCATAGGGTAGTGTTCAAGTGTATATATCCAAGCCTATGACATGTTAGTTGAGACGTAGCGGCCAAGTTTGTAAAGCTTCATCATATGCCGGGTTTAGTGTTCCTCGTTTCCACGTCAACAACATTGTTCCAATGCTCCTAAGGTATGACTGCAATTAATATATATATATATATATATATATATATATATATATATATATATAAGAGCTTGGAAATTTATTGGGTGTATTTTATAAAGTTTTTTTTAAATAGTTTTAACGACTTTGTTTTACTCAGAAAATATTTTTTAGAACTTTTCATCAAAAGTTTTGGGCTTAAAAATAATATTTTATTTTTCTGACACGTCGTTCGAACCACCTGGAATCTCGTTCAAACGAGATTGCCATGTCGTTCGAACGAACTGTCATCTCATTCGAATGAGATTGCCAGGTCATTCGAACGAGACTTCTGACGATATTCCGTTTTCCCTTCTGTAATCTCGTTAGTAAAGTCTTTGGAACGAAAAGTCATTCGAACGAGATTTGACGGGAACGAGATTTGAAGGGAACGAGGTTTTCCCACTTTTCCCACTTTTTTTCCCCACTATCTTTGGCCAGATTTATTAAGTGCAGGAACCATCATTTTGGAACTAACTTTTTCACATACTACCATCTTCAAGAGAGAGTTTGAGAGCATAAATTCCAAAAAAGAAAGAGTTCAAGTTTTTAGTGTTTTTTTTCAAGAAAATTCCAAAAACACTTTTGTTTCACCCAATTGTTTAGTTTATCCAAGTTCTTTAATATATATATACTTTTTTTGGAGTTTTGGCACCGGTTTTATCTCTACCGTTTGAAGAGTGTTTGGGTTTACTTCTACATCCCACAAAGAAGAATACTTATTTGTTGCTGTGGCATTCTCATACGGTGAAAGGCACCGTGTGTGGTTGATGGGTTCCTAAAAGTCCGATCGGTGAATTTCGAGACCGCGGTGGAGTTTCGTGATTATTCGCTAGGCAGAGGTGTCTACAAGAAGGAGCGTCGAGGCTTGTACAGAGTCAAGTCGAGTGTTGTAAGTCTTACTGTCTTGTATTTGTAATATCGTACTTAGTGGATTTGAGGCTAGGACCGTCCGAGGTTTTTTCCCATTGTGGTTTTTTCCTCGTACATTGTGGCGTAGTGGTTATTTATTTATTTTATCTTTTGCAAAACTCACATTAGATGCATGCTTAGTTAAAAAGATAAAATTGGTTTAAATCACTACTCTTGTTTAATTTGGTACTAAATAATATTTTGGGTAAAATTGATATTAGTTTAATTCAAGTCATCATTAATTTTATTGGACAAAATTTGGTTTGGCTTAATTTGCAAAAATTGAATATGTATTGTTAGGCAAATTTCTAGGACTAGTATTAAATTGAATTTTGGGCTTAAAGTAAAATTTCACAAATGTGATTTTGAGTTTAATTTTAATTTTGAGAAAATTAAAATTTGGTTTACTTTAGTTTTAATTGTGAAGAAATTAAAATTTGTTGGTTATGTATGTTGTGTTGAACCATCTCTTTTCCGCATCTTTGTAAAGGAAATTGAAATTACTTTTGTTTGAAATCTAAAATTTGGGGGCCCAACAAGTGGTATCAAAGCATTGATTTAGAAAAGCTCACGTTTTTCAAATTGGTATCAGAGCCGAAGCGTTAATTTATAGCGTTAAAGATCTGTTTTTCGACTTTTATAATTTTTGTGCTCCTTGTATTTTTAGGTGGTTCATTTTTTACTCACTATCATTTTTTTATATCTCTTGATGAGACGTCTTAATGATAATTTGTCCATTTCTAATGATAATAAAGTTTTTGATATTCGAGGGGAATTTAATGGGCTTAATAAGTGTAATGAAAATTCAAGAGAATTAAATGTGAGATTTGCAAAAAGAATTAAGTTTCTTGGAAATGAAAATTTATGTTTTAAATCTAGAATTGAACTTTTGCAAACCTCACTATCTCAAAAAGATATTTTTGGTGAAAAGCTCACATTGAGGGGAAGCGTGATAACCTTCTAGGAGTTATAGAAAATTTAAAGGAGTCCCGTAAAATTGAAAATTTATTACTTGATTCCAAAATTTTAAAAATGAAAAATGATTTACAAGACCCGAGTAGTAGTTGTAATGGTTCTAGCTCATCTTCTTCAAATATTTCATTTGCTAAAGCTAAGACCATTGTTCGTTTTAGAAGGTCAACTTTATCCAAGGACTTTAGAAAAGGTCACACCTTGCGTATCATTCCTCATGTTTTCATATGCTTTCATTGTGGTAGGAAAGGTACCTTAGGTCATTTTGCTTTGATCTTAAAAGAAGTCCCAGGAAGTCTATGTCTAGCATTTCATTAGTTCCCAAACCCCATCATTTTAAATATACATCTATATGGGTTAGGAAATCATTTTTAGACACGCTAGATATTAGATTTGTTGAATCTCATTTCCTTTCACATGAAACCTCACTTGCTAAATCTAAAGATTGAATGTGTTAGTTGTTTGCATACTTTAGGTTTTCTACTTCATGCTAAATTATCATGCTATTTATATGTGTCTTAATCATTTTCTAGTCTATGCTCCATGCTTAATCACATGCTAGAATTATGATTCATGTTTATCTTTTGTATTATACTTCTTTCATTTTAGTTGCATTAAATAAAAAATACAAAAATATTTTTGTTTATCATTTGTGTTTTACCTTTTTAGTAATTTAAGATTAATTAAAAAATACAAATGATTTTTGTTTGTCTTTTGAGTACATATTTTAATTTTTGGTTAAAAATTGTCAAAAACTCAAAAAGATTTTTTTTTTGGTGTTATTTTAGTTTGACACACTCTATGTGGCATACACTTGTGTTAGAATCCTTTCTTTTTCGCTTCCATGTGGCTAGAACTTTTGGTTTATATTGTCAATCCTTATTATGTTCTTTACCATGCTTCCATGGAGTAGTTGGATTTTATGTTAATATAATGGATTCTATTTTTATATGACTCAATTCACAGATGTATGAGCTTACTTGAAACTATAACTTCATATGTATATTTGAGCTTTGTGAGGTGTTCTCCTACAAATCTTGTCATCTACATGTTATGTGACCTAGCAGGACTAGTGCTGGTTAAAATTCATTGCACGTGAGATTTGTGTGAGATATAAAAATGATGTATATAAATGTGCACGGGGAAGGGCTCCGAAAGGAATAATCATCCTTTGCGAGTAATCTACCGTTTTCTTGGACCTAAAAGAAATAGTGATCCAAAGGCCTAAAAGATTAATGGCATTAAAAAAAATAGTTGCCAAGGCATATTTTGTTTAGTTGATTTATTCATTCAAAAGATCAAAATAATATGCTTAAATTGAGGGAGTTTGGATGGTATATCAACGGTTTGCACAATGTTCGTTTATCCTAGTTATACTTTGAATGTCATGACTCTATTGGTTTGTAGAATCATCAAAATTCTAGGCTTGTATGCATTGTGTATGTTTGTTCATTGAGTTCAGTCTATATTGTCACATGAAGTTATATTCAAATGTAATGAAGTTTACAATCAAATGAGAACTCCATGAACATATTTTAAGTGATTGGGTCTAAATTTAATTGTTGCTAGTTCATATCCCAACACTTCCATTTCCATATGACACATTTTTCCCATACGAGTGTGAAAAGCTTATTTTATTTTGTGTCATGTGTGGGTACCCAAAATTAAAACCATGGGCATGGACGAGTATCCCAATTCTGGCGGCCAAAAATCCAGGCCCCTCACCTCTTATTTTGATCCGGTATCTTCCCACATTCCCATTAAGGGAAGTTATAGGAGAGATGGAAGACGTGGGGGAACCCATCACCCCCACTTACCTAAATGTACATGTATATATTAAACCCTAGGTCCGGGGAAAAAGGACAAGATGTATTCTCTGTAACCACTCTCTGGAGTATATAAAAATAACATCGACTGAACCACCGTGGACGTAGGCACATATTGGCTGAACCACGTACATCCTTTGTTGTGATTGTCACTTTACATTCCTTGTTCCTACTTGGTGATTGCTTTTTTCTTATCTATTTGTGTTGCATAATAATTGTCACTACATCAAGTGTGGTATTTATACCTAATATATGTGCGTGTGCGTTAATGATATTTATTATGTTCTCATATACGAGGTATTCTATTTGTCTTTTCCTTGCTTTCTAGTTCATTTATGCTTCTACTTCATGATTGGTATCTATCTTGTTGCATTCTTTGTTGATATCACATGCTTAATACTTTATGTATCATATTGGTATCATTTTCTTGAATCTTAGTTGGTATCCGTTATTATTTGTTGGATTAGTTATGATTTTGTTGCCCATATGCTTTCATGATCTTATCCCTCTAAGCTTCATGTTTAAATTAGCTTTTATCCTTTGTCTATTCCTGAACAAAAAGGGACAGAATGATAGGGGGAGAAATGGTATCTATTCTTATTGTAATCGCATCTTAGTTTGGGTGATTTATCTTCGGGGGAGTCGTCTTTCTAAGTAAGTCATTTATTTGATAAAGGGGATAATTAATTTAGGGGGAGTATTTCTTTTATGCATTTAATATTCCTGATATTCCCTATGCATTTGATTGTTTGCTTAAGTGTGCAGGAATTCTTCTAAGTGGGAACTTTCATCATCGGCAAAGATATTGATCCTTGGTTTGTTTGAGTCAAGCTATGTATTTTTATTTTGGGAGGGATATTTTTTAAGTCTAGGAGAGCTTGACGGCCCTTTAGGAGTTTAGTTTGGTTTTTGTCCCGGAATAGCCAAAGGGGGAGATTTGTAAGGACACAAGTCTCCAATTGAGTCTTAATGTTGTGTTAGCTCAATTCTGAACAAAAACATTTGTGTCAATGGATAGTTTTCAAGTGTATCCATCAAAGTCTATGACGTGTTAGTTGAAGACGTAGAGGCCAAGTTTATAAAGCTTCATCATATACCGGGTTTAGTGTGCCTTGTTTGTACGTCAACAAAAATGTTCCAACGCTCCTAAGGTATGAATGCAATACATATATATATATATATATATATATATATAGGAGCTTGGAAATTTATTGGGTGTATTTTACAAAGTTTTTATAAAATAGTTTTAACGACATTGTTTTACTCATAAAATATTTTTAGAACTTTTCATAAAAAGTTTTGGGCTTAAAAATAATATTTTATTTTTCTGACATGTCGTTCGAACCACCTGGAATCTTGCTCAAACGAGATTGCCATGTTGTTCGAATGAACTGGCATCTCGTTCGAACGAGATTGCCAGGTCGTTCTAACGAGACTTCTGATGATATTCCTTTTTCCCTTCTGGAACCTCGTTAGTAAAGTCGTTCGAACGAGATTTGGCGGGAACATGTATTTTGGGCTTTTTTTACGGTTTTCCAACTTTTCCCACTTCTTTTCCCCATTATCTTTTGCCAAATTTATTAAGTGATGGAACCATCATTTTGGAACTAACTTTTTCACATAGTACAATCTTCAAGAGAGAGTTTGAGAGCATAAACTCCAAAAAAGAAAGAATTTAAGTTTTTAGTGTTTGTTTTTCAAGAAAATTCCAAAAACACTTTTGTTTCACCCAATTGTTTAGTTTATCCAAGTTCTTTAATATATATATACTTTGTTTGGACTTTTGGCACTGGTTTTATCTCTACTATTTTAAGAGTGTTTGGGTTTACTTCTACATCCCACAAAGAAGAAGACTTGTTTGTTGCCGCGGCATTCTCATACGGTGAAAGGCACCGGGTGTGGTTAATGGGTTCCTAAAAGTCCGATCGGTGGATTCTGAAACCGCGGTGGAGTTTCGTGGTTATTCGCTAGGCAGAGGTGTGTACAAGAAGGAGCGTCGGGGCTTGGACGGAGTCAAATCGAGTGTTGTAAGTCTTATTGTCTTGTATTTGTAATATCTTAATTAGTGGATTTTAGGCTAGAATCGTCTGAGGGTTTTCCCCGTTGTGGGTTCCTCGTACATCGGGGCGTAGTGGTTATTTGTTTATTTTTTCTTTTGCAAAACTCACATTAGATGCATGCTTAGGTAAAAAGATAAAACTGGTTTAAATCACTACTCTTGTTTAATTTGGTGCTAAATAATATTTTGGGTAAAATTGGTATTAGTTTAATTCAAGTCATCATTAATTTTATTGGATAAAATTTGGTTTGGCCTAATTTGTAAAAATCGAATATGTATTGTTAGGAAAATTTCTAGGACTTGTATTAAATTGAATTTGTTGGGCTTAAAGTAAAAATTCACAATTGTGATTTTGAGTATAATTTTGATTTTTAGAAAATTAAATTTGGTTTACTTTAGTTTTAATTTGTGAAGAAATTAAAATCTGTCGGTTGTGTATGTTGTGTTGAACCATCTCTATTCCGCATCTTTGTAAAGGAAATTGAAATTACTTTTGTTTAAAATCTAAAATTTGGGGGGCCAACACACTTGCACGCATTGATTACGATCAAGAGGTAATAGTGGTACTAGACACGATATTTGACCTCATTGTTGGTCTTTACTTGGGCCAGTTAGTACTGGGCACCGAGTTGTGGGGCTGAAAGCACTTATCAATTGTGTTTAATGATTCCCAGTTTTTATTTTTTGATAAGGGCTTTATACTTATGGATTTTAATGGTTTGTTCTAGGTGTTATTGCCTTATATTTTCGTTAGGAACTTTCCATTATAGATTGTATATCTTTTGTGTTATTATGTTTTGTGCATATTTTGATCTTTAAGTAATTTTTTCTTTATTAGCTAAAACCTTTTAACTCCTCCAATGCAAATATATAGTTTTGATTACCGTTCTGAAGCCCGGATAAAGAAGGAGGGAAGAGATTTGAAGAGTTAGCAGATATTAGGAAGACCTAGTTATTGTCCTCATAGAAAAGTAAGAATCTAATATTTTGATTAATTATCACTCTTTTGATTAATTATAGTAACACAACTCCTAATTCTAGTGCTCAATTATTGATATATAGTGAAGTTTATATTACAGCATCCTCAAAAGGGAAGAATAACATAATCAAGGAGGTCAAGGCTTTATATGTTGGCCAATTTACCAGGATATCGGGTATTGTGACTCATTGCTCAGACGTCATGCCTCTGATGCAAGTAGTTGTGTATACGTGTGAAGAATGTGGATTTAAAATTTACTAGGTAGACAAGTAGGAGTTTTGGTGGCTACGTTTAAATTAGTACAAGCATATATAACTTTAAGTTTCATTTTCTATTCTAAAAAATTTTATGGGTAGACATTTGAAATTCATTTTCACCATATAACTTGTACTAATATGACAACAAAAAGGTAATTTCTAGAGTCCTCGTGCCCATATTAGAGTGACCATCCAATCGTTGTAGAACAAATCTCACTAAAAGAAACCTCATTCTTCAACTCAGAGCATCTAACTCTTCAAAGTTTCAAGAGGTCTTACTTTACACATTCTTTTGTCATATGTAGTTAATGATTAAATGATTTATATTAAATAATTATTGAGCTGGTTGTATTGTGTCATAAATGAAAGTTGCTAATGTATTTTTCTGTTATTTGATGTAATATTGTGATCTTTGATTTCAGGATTTAGCTGAGCATGTCCCCAAAGGCCATATTCCACGATCAATGACTATTCATTTCAGAACTTACAAGAATGGTTGAATATTAAGAACTTTATAGTGGCCTTTATTTCAGTTCATCACATATATTTCTTTGTATATATATTATCTTTATATGAATAAATTGCATTCAACCTCAATTTATGGAATTTAGATGTACATACCATACATATACTCAAAAAAATTTGTACTTATAGTTTTTTTTTTGCTGGAAAATATTTTTTTCGGTACTTTTTGAAGTGTTCTTTAACGTCTTGATATTTCACATCAATATAAATGAATCAAGTTGTGGAGATTTACATCAAACTTGCTGAATTAGAAGAAAAGAGATAGGTGAGCCATACAATTGTGAAGGCCCTCCTCCTCCCCCTTTTTTTTCTTCTTTCTTTGGGTAAATTATAAGAACCCCTACTATCACGTTAGTTGCAAATACCTCTGTGAACTATTTTCTTGAAATTTTGTTACTACTTATTAAATCATGTCAACAAGATACGAACAAAAAGGCTGTGTTTGCAACCTCAAACTCGTAAGTACTAAATAGTTATCATTTACTGATTACTACAATTTTGTTCTATAATGTGTAATACCCCGCACTTTTATGGATATTTAAATTACATAAATGGGTGTAATTTGGAAATTTGAGGAATTTCTGTGAATATTTTTTGGAGTTTACGAGGATTAGATGTTTACCGATGTGTGTTACATTTACTTTTAGGACTAAGTAGATAAGTCGAATTATTTTAATTACATGTCGCAGTTGGATAAGCGACAAAGGATAATATTTTAATTGGAAAACCCCGTATTGAGATGTGTTGGGTTTAATTGGTGAATTGTAGTTAAGTGACTCAGATGGAGATTTTGAGTGCACGATTGGTTTCGGAATGACCGAGATAGTCAAAATAAAGTATTCGGGAGTAGTGTTTAGGTTCTGGGGACTTTTGGACTAATAGGGACTCGCAATTGAGTAAACGAGTCATTTTTGGGTTTATAAGGGATAAATCCTTATTTCTCCCCTATATGAGGCACGAGAGAGTGCGAGAAAGAAATAAAAGAGAGAAATAAGAGAAAGAGAAGAGAGGGAGGAAAAATAGGAAACGAAAGGAGATTCTGGCCAAACTCCGCGGGATTCGACTCGAGGTCGTCGGATTTTATCCACGAGGCAAGTACTTTCTTTATTCTGTTAAGCATAAATATCATATTATAGTTGGTAGTGATAAACTATAAATATTTTTGGGCTGGGTTTTCGTGAATCAAACGGGTATTTATAAAGTTGAACAAATAAAACTCGAATAATATCCAATTTGAGAAACTTGGGAATTAATAAAAATTAGTTGCTGGTAATGGGTTCTAAGATGATTAAAACCCTTTTTATGTGTGTATATATTGTTGTTTGAGGTTGGATGATGATAGGAGAAGAGATAAAAAGCTTGGGGTGCTTTAATGCCCGAAACAGTCTCTCGAAGAAGAAGCTGCTCTGTTCGATCGATCGATTGACGGCCAAGGGTCGATCGATCGACCCTACAGAAATTTTGACAGTTTCGGCTTGTTAAGTTTAAATGGAATAAATTACCAAATTAATTAATTTTAGCCTATTTATTTGAAAAAATAAATATCCAATTAGGCGAAATTCATACCTAGCTATTTAAGGGAATTTATTCGGACTAGGAAGGTGTAAAATCGTGTGGCGCCTAATGTGTGGTTTTGAGGAAAATAACTTGTGGAATAAATATTTGGGGTTCCTTAAAATGGTGTGGGGACCTCTAAATTATTATTTGAAGTGAGGTGTATACCTCGGGTAAGTTGAGAGTAAAAATCCAGGACTTACCAATTTAGGGGTGTTTGGGACGAGTAACACTCGGGGTGGTGTTTCGGCGGGTGATTATATATAGATAATTGTGGGCGTAGAAAATGTAATTATATGCCGACTATGTTGGAGTAAGCCCTACGAGGTGACTAGGATGGAATTTAGGATATAGGCTTAAGATGATAGAGAGGTTATCTGATACGTCTATTGACGACGGTTATTATAGGTGGTACGATACCTATGGAATTAAGATAAGTTGATAGTATACTAATCTAGTTAGTAAGAATTTGTATATTGGGGATATATGTAAATCCTTAAAAGTGATTAAGGTGCAAGTTATATTTAAGTAAGAGAATACGTATGGGTTTAGTATTTTAAGTGTGTAAATACTTATATACTATTACGAATGGGAACAGTCGGGATATTGGCTATCGCTATATGAGATGGGCAATTATAGCCATATATATATATTTAAAAAGTGATGTAGATTATATATACGATGTGATTACAGTATGTATAATATGATAAGAATAAATATATATGTGTGTGATTGGTATATTTGTACTTTAGAGGCTGGTTCCACATGCTTCCCCGGGCGTAGGGTTGGACAGCCAGATTATATATTTTTTGTCTAGTGCGATCCAGGGAGGTTGCGTGATGTGGGTGAATCCTCTGGCTTGAGGATCAGGGAGAGTATATCCCCAGGTCATATTATCCCGTATACGAGTGCGATGTGTGAAATCCACTCGCAGGAGGGAACATGTCCGCCTCCACCGTTGTGTATTTTTACCATGACCATGAGTGAGTCTTTCTTGGTACCGCGGTTGAGTGAGTAAGCACGGATTCAGATAGGAACTATGAGACTGCATCCTCGAGATATAGCTCAGTGGTATGGTTATTATACTTATGATTGTGATAGGTATAATTATACTTGTTGTGTATAGTTTCTTATTTGTATATGAAGATGAATAAACTTATGTAAAGTGAAAAGATTAAATAAGAGTGATTCCCCTTCCGGTAGATTTATATCCGAATTTATATGAATATGAACCATAGGTTCTAGTGAGAACCATATATATATATATATATATATATATATATATGTGTGTGTGTGTGTGTGTGTGTGTGTGTGTGTGTGTGTGCGCATTATATGCTGAGGGCCTAATGAATCTCGACGATCAACATTGTCAGGTAGTAGTATATCGGGGGGTTCCTTGTTTGGATTTTGCTTCGCAAGACACCCCACGCACGAATGTAGAGAAATGTTGGGAATGGGGATAAGTTTAGCCCTTAGTACTCAAGTTTATGAGGATTTTTAGAGGATGGGTGATAGCGTTTAGTTAGGCAGAGTAGCTTAACTAATAGGTTTAAAAGGTATGCGGTAGGAGTGCACTATTAAATGAGGGGTGAGGTGTATCTCATGAGAGTGCGATACGAATTTAAATATAAGAGATTTCATATTTTTTAAATATGGCATTTATGTACTGGCTATATATTTTCAAAACTCGGGCTCTGACCCGTTTTCTCTATTTTCCCTCTCTTGCTATATATATACATATATATAGGTGTCCAGACACAGGGACGCTTGGATGATGATACCTTCGAGTCAAACGTTTGTTGCAGCGACTGTGGATGCATGCAGGTTTATTGTAGATGCTTCTATCCTTGGAATCTAGATAGGAGGTACTGTAAAAACTTTCGGGCTGAAAGTCCAATTGTATTTATTTATTTTTATCGCCTTTTAGTACGGCATTCGATTTGGTTGTATTATCTTAAACCGAGTGTTCGGTTATTTTATTTCATTTCAGTCTATATATATAAACTTTGTGGATGTTTTATTTGAATGGTTTGGTTAAAAAGATTAGTTAAATAAAATTTTAATGCCAGCCTAACAGGTTAATAGTAATTAAATTGGTTTTTGACAGTGATGCTGAGAATGAACCATATGAGACTCCTATTTTAATTTGGTATAGGATTGATCACCCGATATTTTATTAGGCGGGGTGTCACAGATGGTATCAAAGCATCAGGTTCTAGTATCCTTAGGAATATATGTGGACGTACTACGCTTTCAGCGTTGATTTTGATTTGATATAGAGCCTTATGATTAGGATTGTTGATTCCTCTTATGAGACTTCGTTCTTCTGCTATTATGTAAGATTGTAGTACATCTTTAGCGCGCTCCTTCGAGATTCGTGTGCTGATAGAGGAAGGGCGACTAAGGAAGGTCGTAATGAGGTCAGTATGAGGCGGGGCTTAGTTGGAGTGATTAGTTAAAGTCGGAGACCAGGACCGCAGTAGAGGTCATTCTCCTTGTGTAATTTGTTAAGGATTGTTGCAATGACTACTAAGGTATATTAGTTATAATTATCCATGTACCGCTATTGTAGAGCGTGGTGCTGAACTTGAATTACCCAGTGAAGTAAATTGGGAAAAAGGTTTGAAAGGTCTTTGATAAGGACCATACATTTAAGTTAAGTTATACGGAGTAGGTGTAGCTTTACTCAGCGGAAATAGAAGGCTTAGAAGCTTTGGATTAGAGCAGGGTATGGAAATGCCCAGAAGTGAAAATTTGAGGAAATGTTTTCACTTGTTAGAGCTAAGTCAAAATGGTGGGAAAGGTGGTCACCATGTTCGGGGGAGCAGGATGTTTTGCCTGTAGAGGAATCTTTGGGATGGTTTTAACCACGAGTTCCTTTGATTTATCAGGAATGAAGAGAATGAAGTTTCTCAATTATTCACATGAGGATCGGTCATAAACCTACCATGAATGAGGAGTTATAAGGACAAATAAACTTTGTACCAAATTAAGGTAGGCACAATGAAGAGAGAGTCCTTCAGAAGAATGATAGGCTCACTAGAAAGTGTTCCTAACACTTATGGATAATTTATATTCGTGGAACCTCATTGGTGGACATCCACTCAGGGAGTTTATTGAAATAAGGTAGTTGAGACTGGTAGCGTGTTTCCTTTAGCAGGAGGAGATGAGGGAACTACGGAGGTGATTGTCATGATCGAGGCTATAAAGTCCAAGATACTGATAACCTTAACATGGTCAGGGTGGCCAGAGATGTGGAATGTTGCAATGTGGAGTGTAGAACCACACGCTTTGATCTTGCTCGATACGAGTTAACGGAAAAGAGTAGGGTGCCTAGATGGGGAAATTGTACCATGTATAGAAACCAAATGGAGCAGTCAGGGAGATTTACAAAGTTATTGTTATGAGTTTCACCTCGGATGAAGGAGGTATACTTGTGTGGAAAGATTGAATCTCAGTATTTTATTTCCCCTAAATTCGTGTGTAATTCGAGTTTACTGGTAGTATCAGTAACATTATATAGTGTATGTCTATATGTTCTTCTGCGATAGCGGGGTTCTATTTTGAACTTGTATCGGGTTTGTACTGCTCGTTTTGTATGTGTTATATGAGTATGGTACTGTTATAAGAGTAATGTTATTGTATTATTGGAGCGATAGCAGGCTAATGATTGCAAGACTATCGTGTCCGCGGTTCCAAGGTGGAGCGGGTTGTTGTTGTGATATCTCACCTGAATATAAGCTGAGCTCGCCTTTATAATATGTTTATATGGAACCTCGATGAGTTGATGTTTCATTTTTTCCATTTTAGTGTGTGGCAACCTAATAGATATGATTTAAGGTATGGAGAATTTATTGTTAAGCTGCGAGTTTAAGATCATTCTTCTTCGTGCAAAGGACTTAATGTTGGTACAAGCGCCTTGTGGTATGACTCCGACAAAGAAGTAGGAGTTCATACCACATTTTGTTGACAGAAGGGATGGGTATCTCAGTTGCATAATTGAAGCTAACGAACCTCCACAACCGACAAAGTTAAGTAGTAGTGTATCGAAGGGGTTCCTTATTTGGATTTTGCTTGCGAGACACTCCACGGATGGACCTTAACGACATCGAGAGTGGAGAGATGTTATGGGACATAAGGATGTTGGTTTTGACGATAAGTCCCCTAGTGTAGAGAAAACACTATAGACTGAGAGCCGTGTGATGATTGCATGCTTATAAAGATAAAAGTGCTATGGAAAAGCACTGAAATGGTTCTCTCACCGTAAGTATGTGGGTGAGGCAAGGTAAAGGAAATTTATTTATGTCTTATATCCATGCCCTGAGTGGAAGGCAAATTCTGAGGTAATATATTTTGGGTGTGATGTTCGAAACACTTTTGCAAAGAGTAGGCGCCCCGATTAGTTAGAATTTCCATCTCGTCAAGATGGAAGGACATAAAGATAGAAGCGCGTTAGTACGATTATGAGATAGGATTTTAGGATATCCCGATGGTGTGCCATAGGACGTTGTATCTCGATGATCGAAGATGCGAGTAAGTAGTGTAAAGGGAGGGTTCCTTGTCTGGATTTCGCTTTGTGAGACATCCCACGCATGAAACCGATCGAATGTCAGAAATTGAGATAGGTCTTGGGCACTAGGGATATAGTTAGTATAGTACTCATTTTACGTGTGTGTAGGAAACACATCGATCTTAGGACTATTGGGAAGTAAGGCCATTGAGGCATGTGGCGCAGTTGTAGGAAGAGTGTAGTGAGTTAACCATGAGAAGATTGGTGAGTTAACCTTAAGGAGGATTGGATTTCCAGGTATTAAAAGAATTAGATCTTGAGAAGATCATTGAGAATACCCAGGTGTTATCACCGGGACGAGAAAGTAAGGCCCATTTTTAGAGAGAGTGTTACGCATGGGATGTTTATAATAGTTGTCTAGAGAGGCACTAGTTGAAGGGTGTATGGGAACCTTGGTAAGTTGATTGTATCTACCGCCAGAAATAGAAGGGGCGCAACATATAGAACTGAAGATTATGCTTTGGAGCAGTTATGGGTTCGATTGAACGTCGTTGGAGGCACGTGATAACCCAATGGTGTAGGTGCAACAAGAGTTAGTACACCTAAGCTAAGCGATGTGACTAATAGGAATAGTCAAGCGCTAGTATAGTTTCCATTTTGAGGGAAATTCAAAGTCGCGAAGTGAGCGAGCGGACGCTTAAAGTGTCGGCTTTTCGAGGGAATTGAGACATTAGAGATACTATTATAGGCTCGTTCTTTTTATATGAGGTTATAGAATCTTTATGCGTGACGTTAGAGTCAACCTTGCGATGAGGTAGCGTCGTAGCATATAGAGATTTAATTAAGCTAGTTCATTAGAATATAAGCCTTGAGATAGGTGGTTATCGCGAACGAGTGTATGGTTAAGTGCCATTGGGTTAGTACTATTCAACTTTTATGCACTAGGATGTAGTGTGTTTTGCGATCCTAGGTTGGTAGTACCGATCATATACGAATTTCGGGGATGAAATTCCATTGTAAAGGGGGAGAATGTAATACCACGCACTTTTATGGATATTTAAATTACATAAATGGGTGTAATTTGGAAATTTGATGAATTTCTATGAATAATTTTTGGATGATACGAGTGTTAGATGTTTATCGATGTGTGTTACATTTACTTTTATGACTAAGTAAATAAGACGAATTATTTTAATTACATGTCGCAGTTGGGTAAAGCGGCAAAGGATAATATTTTAATTGGAAAACCCCGTATTGAGACGTATTGGGTTTAATTAGTGAATTGTAGTTAAGTGACTCAGATGGAGAGTTCGAGTGTGAGGTTGGTTTCAGAAAGGCTGAGATAGTCAGAATAGAGTATCCAGGAGTAGTGTTTAGGTTGTGGAGACTTTTGGACTAATAGGGACTCGCAATTGAGTAAATAAGTCATTTTTGAGTTTATAAGGGATAAACCCTTATTTCTCTCCTATATAAGGCACGAGAGAGTGGGAGTAAGAAATAAAAGAGAGAAAGAAGAGAAAGATAAGAGAGGAAGGAAAAAGAGGAAGAGAAAGGAGATTCTGGCCGAACTCCGCGGGATTCGACTCGAGGTCGTTGGATTTTATCCACGAGGCAAGGGTTTACTTGCTTTATTCTTTTAAGCATATCTCTCATATTATAGTTGGTAGTGATAAAATATAAATATTTTTGGGTTGGGTTTTCGTGAATCAAACGGGTGTTTTGAAAGTTGAATGGATAAAACTCGAATAATATCCAATTTGAGAAACTAAGGAATTAATTAAAATTAGTTATTATTTATGGGTTCTAAGATGATTAGAAGCCTTTTTATGTGTGTGTATATTGTTGTTTGAGATTGGATGATGATAGGAGAAGAGATAAAATGCTTAAGGGTGCTTTAATGGCCGAAACAGTCTCTCGGAGAAGAAGCTGCCTTGTTCGATCGATCGATCGACGGCCAAGGGTCGATCGATCAACCCTACATAAATTTTGACAGTTTCTGCTTGTTAAGTTTAAATGGGATAAATTCCTAAATTAATTAATTTTAGCCTATTTATTTGAGGAAATAAATATCTAATTAGGGGAAATTCTTACCTAGCCATTTAAGGGAATTTATTTGGAATAGGAAGGTGCAAAATCGTGTGGCGCCTAATGTATGGTTTTGAGGAAAATAACTTGTGTAATAAATATTTGGGGTTCCTAAAAATAGTGTGGGTACCTCTAAATTATTATTTGAAGTGAGATGTACACCTTGGGTAAGTTGAGAGTAAAAATTAAGGACTTACCAATTTAGGGGTGTTTGGGACGAGTAACACTCGGGGTGGTGTTTCGGCGAGTGATTATATATTGATAATTGTGGGCGTAGAAAATGTAATTATATGCCTACTATGTTTGAGTAAGTCCTACAAGGCGACTAGGATGGAATTTAGTATATAGGCTTAAGATGATTGAGCGGTTATCCGATATGTCTATTAACGACGGTTATTATAGGTGGTACGATACCTATGGAATTAAGATAAGTTGATAGTATACTTATCTAGTTAGTACGAATTTGTATATTCGGGATATATATAAATCCTTAAAAGTGATTAAGGTGCAAGATATATTTATGTAAGATAATACGTATGGGTTTAGTATTTTAAGTGTGTAAATACTTATATACTATTACGAATGGGAACAGTCGGGATATTGGCTATCACTATATGAGATGGGAAATTATAGCCATATATATATTTGAGAAGTGATGTAGATTATATATACGTTGTGATTATAGTACATATAATATGATACGAATAAATATATATGTGTGTGATTGGTATATTTGTACTTTAGAGGCTAGTTCCACAGGCTTCCCCAGGCGTGGGGTTGGACAGCCAGATTATATATTTTTTTCTCTAGTGCGATCCACGGAGGTTGCGCGATGTGGGTGAATTCCCTGGATTGAGGAGCAGGGATCCATAGGTCATATCATCCCGTATACGAGTGCGATGTGTGCACTCGACTGGCAGGAGGGAATAGGACCCCCTCCACCGTTGTGTATTTTTACCATGACCATGAGTGAGTCTGCCTTGGTACCGTGGTTGAGTGAGTAAACCCGGATTCATAGCTCGGTGGGATGGTTATTATACTTATGATTGCGATAGGTATAATTGCCTTGTTGTGTATAGTATATTGTTTGTATATGAAGATAATTATCATATAAAGTAAACATTTGTAAAGTGAAAAGATTGAATAAGAGTGATTCCACTTCCGGTAGATTTATATCCGAATTTATATGAATATGAACCATAGGTTCTAGTGAGAACCACAAATATATATATATATATGAAAGTGCGCCCCAATTTTAAATTTTTCAAAATGAATTTCCTTAAAGTGAGGAATGAAGATGGTTTAAATACATAAACAACTTACAACAAATTTTAATTTATTTCAAATTAAAATTAAATGAAACACAAAGTGAATAAATTAAACGCCAAATGGATTTTCAATTAAACCAAATATTTCAATTCAAGTCCTAGAAATTTGCCTAACAAGATCAATCCATTTTTGCAAATTAGGCCAAACCAAATTTTACCAAAATAAATTATATTTTAATTGAATTAATTTCAATTTCTCCCAAATATTTTTTAACACCAAAGAACATAACTGTGATAATTAAACCAAATTTTATATTGAATTACCTAAGCATGTATCTACGTGATTTAAGCAAGATAAAATTAAACAATATCACACGATGCGCCGATGTATGAAGAAAACCCAATGGGAAAAGCCTCGGACGACCCTAGCAACGAATTCACTAAGTATGGTAGTTTTTACAAAGACTTGACACAAGAGGACTTACACAAACTGACTTGAGTCCATCCAAGCCTTAACGCGCTCCTTCGGTCTTCAACCTTCGCCCTAGTGAATAATCGCGGACTCCTCCACAGTCTCGGACTCCATCGATGGGGTTATGGTCACCGTCAACCCGCACGCGAAGCCCTTCTTCGAGTGAGAACACCGCAACAAACTTTTATCCTTTTGGGGGTAGAGAAGAACCCAAACTCTCTTCTTGTTGGTGTAGAGAAAACCAGGTACCAAAACTCTCCGAGCAATGATATATAAATAGGTACTTGGAATAAACTAAACAAATGGGTGTGTATGTGTTGTTTGATGAATTTAATCCATAAAAATCATACACAAAACATGGAACTTTTTCTTAAAAGTTTTGCTCTTAGAATGTGAAAAGGTTATCTTAGAAAATGTCTTTCCCGCACTATGTAAAGGTGATAAAAGTTAGTGGGCAAAGTGGGAAGTTATAAAAAAACTGTCAAAAAAACTGCTCGAAACTGAAATTTTGTTAGAAGTTCGTTCGAACGAGTTTGAGTTCGTTCGAACGAAACTTCTAACAAGAAAACAGAAACAATTTTTGAATCTCGTTAGAAGTTCGTTGGAACGAGGTCGTTTGAACGACTTTTCTAACGAGATTGCAGGCTATGATTCTAGATAATTTCGATACGAACGCGTGACCGCCAATTTCGTATTTTTCTGATTTTTTTAGATTTGATATGATTTTTCTATGGAAAGGTGTCCGAGAACAAAATCTTTAGAACTATGAATTCAAAAAAAAATTAACAAAAAAAATACTAACACCCAAAATAAATTTCCAAGCTCTTATATATATATATATATATATATATATATATATATATATATATATATATATATATATATATATATATATATATATATATATAATGTATTCATACCTTTTGGAGACTATGAAATTCTCATGTTGATGACGTAAAACGAGGCATTGGAACGCGACATATGATGAAACTTTATACTCTTGGCTGCTACGTCTTCAACTAAACACATCATAGGCTTGAATAGGTATATTGAACACTATCCTATGACATAAACATTTTTTCCCCGGAATTGAGCCAAAACTACAATGAGACTCAATTGGAGAATTGTGTCCTTACTAATCTCCCCCTTTGGCTATTTCGGGACAAAAACCAAAAAAAATCCTAAAGGTCCGTCAAGCTCTACTAGACAGAAAACAACCCACCCAAACTTGACTCAAGACCCAAGGATCAAAATCTTTGCCGGTGAAAGTTGCTGCTTAGTATAATTCCTGCACACTTAAGCAAACTATCAAACACATAGGGAATATCAAAAAGATTAAATACAATTAAAATAATTACTCCCCCTAAATTAATTCTCCCCTTTATCAACTATGATCTACCTAAGAAGGTCGCGACTCCCCCTAAGTTAAATCTCCCAAACTAAGATACGATTACAATAGGATACAATAGGATTAGATACCATTCTTCGTATCATTCTTCCCCTTTTTGTTCAGGAATAGACAAAGGATAAACTAATTGAACATGATGCATAAGGTGATAAGAACATGAAAGCATATAGGCAACAAAAGCATAACTAATTCAACAAATAAGAACCGATACCAACTAAAATGCAAGAAAATGATACCAATAAGATACATGAAGTATTAAGCATGTGATATCAACAAGGAATGCAACAAGATAGATACCAATTTTGAATTGAAGCATAGATGGACCGGAAAGCAAGGCAAAGACCAAAAAAATATCAAATATATGTATACATAATAGATACCAAATAGACACGAGTACACATATATAGATATAAACACCAAAATGACACACATAAAATATAATATGAGTCTCTACACTCTTATAACATAAATGTTTCAAATGGAAACGGAATTGTTGGGGTGTGAACTAGTAACAACTAAATTTAGACCCAATCACTTAAAACATGTTCACGGAGTTCTCATTTGATTGCAAACTTCATCACATTTGAATATAACCTCATGTGACAATATAGATTGAACTCAATGAACAAATATACACAATGCATACAAGCCTAGCATGTTGATGATTCCACAAACCAATAGAGTCATGACATTGAAAGCGCAACTACGGTAAACGGACATTGTGCAAACCGTTGATATACCATCCAATCTCCCTCGATAAGCATATATTTTTGAATGAATATATCAATTAGACATAGGCCTTGGCAATTTTTCTTTTTGATGCCCTTTTTTTAGGTCTTTGGACCACGTATTTCTTTTAGGTCCATTTCAAATGGTGGCTTACTATTCGCAGAGGATAATAAATCCTTTCGGAGTCCTTCCCTATTCACATTATATATATATTATTTTTATTTCTCACAAATCTCACGTGCAATGGATTTTGACATGCACTAGTCCTCCTAGGTCACAAATATGTAGATGATAAGATTGGAAGGAAAAAACCTCACAAAGCTCAAATATACATATGAAGTTAAGTTTCAAAATAGCTCGTGCATGTGTGAATGGAGGCATATAAAATTAGAATCCATTTAAATCAATACAAAATCCAACTACTCCATGTAAGCATGGTATAGAACATTTTAAGGATTGACAATCTAAACCAAAAGTTCTAGCCACATGGGAGGAACGTAAAAGATGGGATTCAAACACAAGTATATGCCACATAAAGTGTGTCAAACTAAAATACACAGAATTTTTTTTTTAAGTTTTTGAAAATTTTAACCAAAAATAAAAATATATAGACAAACAAAAATCATTTTTATTTTTCATTAATCTTAAATTACTAAAAAAATAAAACACAAATGATAAACAAAATCTTTTTGTATTTTTCATTTAATGCAAACAAGAATGAAAGAAGTATAATACAAAAGATACACAAAAATCATTATTCTAGCATGTGATTAAGCATGGAGTATAGACTAGAAAATGACAAAACATGCATACACTTAGCAAAGATATATAATATGAAGCACAAAAATCTAGAGTATGCAAAGAAAACTAACACATTCAACCTTTAGATTTAGCAAGTGAGGAAGCATGTGATAGTAAATGAGAATAAAAAACCCTATCTTGTAAAGCTACCAAGTCGAATATCCTAACCCAAACTAATGACGGATGACTATCTCGGGGTGTAGGAATCTTGACTACCTTGGTTTCCTTATGGTGGGATTTTCTAGGACCTCGTTTAAGATCAAATCAAAATTTCCTAAGATGACCTTTTCCACCATAATGTGCACAAGTAAAAACACGTCAAAAATTGGGACCTAAGGATTGATCTCTAAAGGCTTTCCTAGGTGATTCTATTAAAACATTAGTTTTGGCTTTATGAGTAGATTCATTACAAGTATTGAAGCCTAAACCACAGGTGTCATTTTTTATTTGGACCGTGCCTAAGATTTTATCTAATTTTTCGGACCTACACTCCAAATCAAATTTGACTTTTCTAGAGTCTTTTAATCTATTTTTTAATTCTAAAATATTATAGTCTAATAAAACATTTCTCTCTTCAAACTCAAGAAGCTCCTTTTTCAAGGATTCTATTAAACCTCTAAGGCTATCTCTCTCGCCTTCTACATATTCAAGATTCTCTCAAAGAGTTCTCTCTCGTGTCCTAAGGTCTTCTACTAACGCATTATCATCAACGACCTTGACACACTCTCTTAAACTCGCTTCTAACTTCAAATTAGCTCTTTTTAATTTAATAGATTCTTCATAAAGTTCTTGAAAAGCATTTTGAAGTTCACTCACATTAACCTCTTCTTCATTTTCACTCTCTCCTTCTTCTTCACTCTCACTACCATAAAAAATAAGGGAATCATAAACTATGACCTTAGAAGTGTCATGTGTTAAAAATTCATCAATAGAAGAGTGCTCACTATCACTAACATGACCAGCCATAAAAGCCACAAAGTTGGGCTTAGTGGGGGAATCGGGTCCCTCTTTATTATCACTATCACTAAGGGTCGCATTATATGAAATAGGTTGCTTACCCTCTCTCCTTAGTTTAGTGGGGCACTCAGAAGCCCTATGGCCATACCCTTCACAACCAAAACACCTATTTGACTCGTCCCTATTTATACTTTCTTTAGGAGTTTCAGGGATCCTTTCGGCTTTGTCATGCTTAGAAGTTTCAAATTTCTTGAAATCATTTTTAAATTTATCTTTGTTAAGTTTAAGAAATTTTCAAAATTTCCTAGCAAACATAGCCATATCTTCCGATTCACTTTCACTATCGCTCTCTACAACTTATTTTTCCTCTTTTCGGACTTTTAAAGCAATGCCCTTTTCTATTTCTTTTCAGTTTTAGAGGGAAACATGTCCAGTTCATAGGTTTGTAAATCACCTACGAGCTCTTCTAATTTCGTTGAGGCTAAAGTTGATAAAGAATTTAAAATGGTCACTTTTGGAATAAATCTATCGGGTAGGGACGTTAAAATTTTCTTTACTACTCGGTTATTGAGTATTTTCTCTTCCAAGTTAAAAGATGAATTAACAATATCGGAAAGTCTAGCATAAAATTCATCAAAAGTTTCTTTTTCGTTCATTTTGATGGTTTCAAATTGAGTGGTGAGGTTTTGGAGTTTCGAAGCTTTAACGACACTAGTACCTTCATGAGTGAGTTATAAAATATCCCAAGCTTCTTTAGCGGTTTCACACGTCATAATGCGATGGAATTCATCAATTGTGACCGCGCTAAACAAGGCATTTAAACCACGGGAATTAAAATTTGAGAATTTCAATTCATTTCCACTCCATCTATCAGCAGGTTTGGGAACACGTTCATTATCTACTAACTGAGTTGGTGGAGACCACCCGTTAACTATAGATAACTAAACCCTCTCTTCGATAGATTTAAGTGGTGATTTCATTCGCGCTTTCCAATACATGTAACTGAAACCATAAAAAATAAGAAATTTTGAGAATGGGAAAAATTCCATTTTAGTCAAAAATATTTAAAGGATCTTAAACGCAATAATTTAGCGATCCCGCTCTGATACCAATTTGAAAGTGTGATAGGCCCCCAATTTTAAATTTTTCAAAATGAATTTCCTTAAAGTGCAGAATAAAGATGGTTCAAACACATAAAGAACTTACAACAAATTTTGATATCTTTCAAATTAAATTTAAACGAAACACAAAGTGAATAAATTAAACGACAAATGGATTTTTCACTTAAACCAAATATTTCAATTCAAGTCCTAGAAATTTGCCTAACAAGATCAATCCATTTTGCAAATTTTACCAAAATAAATTATCTTTGAATTGAATTAATTTCAATTTCACCCAAATATATTTTAACACCAAAGAACATAAGTGTGATAATTAAGCCAAATTTTATCTTGAATTACCTAAGCACGCATCTACGTGATTTAAGCAAGATAAAATTAAACAATATCATACGACGCGTCGATGTACGAGAAAAACCCAAATGGGAAAAACCTCAGACGTCCCTAGCCACGAATTCACTAAGTATGGTAGTTTTTACAAAGACTCGACACAAGAGGACTTACACAAACTGTCTTGAGCCCATCCAAGCCTTGATGCACTCTTTCGGTCTTCAACCTCCGCCTAGTGAATAACCGTGGACTCCTCCACAGTTTCGGACTCCACCAATGGGGTTATGGTCACCGTCAACCCGCACGCGAATCCCTTCTTCAAGTGAGAACACCACAACAAACTTTTCTCCTTTTGGGGGTTGAGAAGAACCCAAACTCTCTTCTTGTTGGTGTAGAGAAAACCAGGTGCCAAAAATCTCCAAGCAATGATATATCAATAGGTACTTGGAATAAACTAAACAAATGGGTGTGTATATGTTTTTTGGTGAATTTAATCCATAAAAATCAAACACAAAACATGGAACTTTTTCTTAAAAGTTTTGATCTCAAAAGACTCTTAGATTGTGAAAGGTTATCTTAGAAAATGTATTTCCGGCACTATGTAAAGGTGGTAAAAGTTAGTGGGCAAAGTGGGAAGTTATAAAAAAACTGCTCGAAACTGAAATTTCATTAGAAGTTCGTTCGAACGAGTTTGAGTTCGTTCGAATGAAACTTCTAACGAGAAAACAAAAATAATTTCTGAATCTCGTTAGAAGTTCGTTCGAACGACTTTTCTAACAAAATTACAGGCCATGATTATAGATAATTTCGATACGAACTCGTGGCCTCCAGTTTCGTATTTTTCTATTTTTTTTAGATTTGATATGATTTTTCTACGAAAAGGTGTCCGAGAAGAAAATATTTAGAACTATGAATTAAAAAAAAATTAACAAAAAAATACTAACACCCAAAATAAATTTCCAAGCTCCTATATATATATTAAGATATTCATACCTTTTGGAGACTTTGAAATCCTCATGTTGATGACGTAAAATGAGGCACTGGAACGCGACATATGATGAAGCTTTATACTCTTCGCCGCTACATCTTCAACTAAACACATCATATGCTTGAATAGGTACATTGAACAGTATCCTATGACATAAACATTTTTGCTCGGAATTGAGCCAAACTACAATGAGACTCAATTGGACATGTGTCCTTACAATATATATATATATATATATATATATATATATATATATATATATATATATATATATATATATATATGCGTTATGTGCTGAGGGCCTAATGAATCTCGTATCATCAACATTGTCAGGTAGTAGTGTATCGGGGGGGTACTTATTTAGATTTCGGTTCGCAAGACAACCCACACACGAACGTAGAGAAATGTTGGGAATGGGGAGAAGTTTATCCCTTAGTAGTCGAGTTTATGAGGATTTTTAGAGGATGGGTGATAGCGTTTAGTTAGGCAGGGTAGTGATACGACGCAAATATTACGTATTTCATCCCTCGAACCTACTCATTTTAGCCCCCTCAGGTATCTTATTCCATATATTTATGCTCGTTAACCAGAAAACCTCGTATTTCTATATATACATGTTTTTCAGGGGTTAATTGAGGTTTTGTAGGCATTTGGATGCTTAGTATAAAGTTTGGATGCATTCTGTCGAAGTTCCATACACAATCGCACGAGAAAGGGCAATTTAGTCATTTCACAATTTGCGTAACTGGCCCAATGACTTTACGAAAGTTGAATACCTCTGAACAAGCTTCGTGTGGCCACAAACGGTGTGCAATTTTGAGTTCGAATGAAGAAGTTTTGGCATTTTTAGCGGAAGGGAATTTCAGCATACCAAAAACAGGGGAAGGATTCCAGACCTGTAGGTCCGAATCGATTCAGCCCAAATCCAAATCGATTTGGGTTGAGACAGAGTGTCAGTTCTTCCATTCCGAATCGATTTTTATTTTAGCCAAATCGATTCGACCCCTATTCCGAATCGATTCAGATTTCACCTGAATCGATTCACCCCTTTGGCAGCCTCGAGATATTTTCATCTGAATCAATTCGATCGATTTCGAATCGATTTGGCCCTATAGATATTTGTTTTTCTTCTCTTTATTTACAAGTTTTCCATGGGATATTTTGTATATAACTCATTTATCTCATTTGCGAGAGGTATATCTTACATTTCACATTAGTTTAGGGTTTGTATGGAGTTTTGCCCTACTCCACCACTTTGGGTGTTTTGCCCACTTTGATGTATGTAAGCTTATTAATTTAAGTTGTCTTTCCTTATTCTCTTGCTTTCATTTACTTGCTTTATCTACTTTCTTGCCTAGATTACCTTTTTTCTTATTTTAATTAGTTTAGTTGTAGTTTAATTAGTGTATTCATGCTTAACCCTTAGATAAATAGGGTCGGGGTTTGTGTTAAGCTATTTACGGGTTTGAACCTCGAAAGTTAGGTTTTATTTAAAATTGTGTTTAATTGAAACCTCGGGTATTAAATTCGGATTATTATGAATTTAACTTTCTTTGTCACGCAACGTTAGTGTTTATAGCGATAATTCGAATTTAATCCGTGTGTGACCATCTTCCGTTAAATGTTTAATCTCGCAACTTTGGATTGAATTCCTTATTGTGTGATGTTTATGCTTAATTGAAAATTCTCGATTAAATTGCTTTATATCCTTAACTCTAATTAGTAGTTGTTTCGATCTGTGTTGTAGAATGCGATCCTAATCTTTGCTTTACTTTTGTGTAGCATAACTTATTCTTTTCTTTTTCCACCATTACCACCCATTACCTTTTCTTTTATTTATTTTACAATTTTATTCCTGAAGTAATTAAAGCAATTAAAATCTAAAATTCAATCACTCCCTGTGGATTTATTACGATACCCGACTTATCGTTGTGCTTGCCTCGCAAGTGTAGTACTAACTTAGGTTTTTTGCATGTTGAGCGGGAACCGAAATCAATAACAGTGTCCCTACATGAAAACTCAGTTCCCCTCGCATCAAAAATGGCGTCGTTGCCGGGGAGTGTGTTTTAGATTGTAATTGTTTTATTTTTTCGGCGTATTTCTTTCATTCATATTTGTATTCTTTATTTTCTCCTTTCCTTTTGACTTGTGCTAGATTGTTTTGAGAAATTGAAATTTTGGCGCTTGTTGCTTTTGTTGAATTGCCTACTTTGAAATGTCTAGCAATTAAGCTTTATATAACCTTAATTGTTATATAAAGCAATTAAGCTTTATATAAAGCAATTGCCTACTTTGAAATGTCTAGCAATTAAGCAATTAAGCTTTATATAACCTTAATTGAAATTTTGGCGCTTGTTGCTTTTGTTGAATTGCCTACTTTGAAATGTCTAGCAATTAAGCTTTATATAACCTTAATTGTTATGAGAATTGTTTTCCAAGTTATACTCCCAAAACAATGAGAGAATGCCTATAAATTCTTGAAGATGAGCGCATTGAGCGTGAAATTCAAGAGTATGTAAGTAATCCCTCATCGCCTTGTGAGGGTAACTTGCAATGCCGGGAATACATTAGCTATGAGCAACCCACACAAGAAGATGTTATGTATTCTTGTGAGTTTGATTATGAGCTAGTGATTAAGGAAATCAATGATCAATCCGAAAGTTCTCAATCTTGGTTGTTGGAAAATGATGCCATGCTCGATGAGATTATTTCTTTACAAAATCGGGTCGAGGTTGAGACTTGCGTTTCATCTCCACCCCTTTTTGTTGAGGAAATAATTGAGAGTGAGCCAAGATTTAGCACTTTAGGATTTCAACCTCTTATTAATGCTCTCGATTATATTGAGGTTGATGGTCCTTCTTTTCCTTTATTCCCTACTATTCCCGAACAATTAAATTTATAACAAGAATCGGTTGAAAGTCTTGAGGACTTTGAATCGATTCTTGAACAAGAATGTTATTTTGAGATGGTTCATCTCATGGGCTATTCACTTGTACTTTCCCCACCTCCCCTTCTAATTGAAGAATCTTGGGCATGTGATTTTGATGTTATTGATATTAATGTGGTCTTGTCCCCCATTTTATCCAAATCCCCCATTGTCCCTCTCAAATTTTTAATTAACGATGGTTCATTTCTTACGCCTTACACATGCCTTCCGTTTTCAAATGGAATTATTATTTTTCGGGAGGCATGTTCGCTTTGGAGGGTCCACCGTTGATCTTTCAAAGTCAAATACCTTTTTGGGTGGACCCTCAACTATTTAGACTTCTATTATATAGTTAGTGTGAAGCCCAAATAGTAGGTTGTAAATAGTTAGCTTTTTAATTTTCTTTGTTTAATTTTTTTCTTTCCTTTTAATTTAGTCTAGTGTAATTAGTTAACTTTTTGTTATTTGTTTTTTTATGCTCGGTACTAACGTGTTTTGTAGATTTCATTGGACTCGTGCTTATGGAGACCGCTCCAATTTTGGGTAATATGGTTCTTTTCCTCTCTTTGTGTTGTGTTCTTAATGCGCATTGAGGACAATGCAACATTTAAGTTAGGGGGTGTAGGATATTCTGTCCATTTCGTGTGTAGTCCATTGATTTGCTTACTTGTTAGTTACTTAGCTTGCTTTTTGTGAAAATTTGAAAATTTCAAAAATATTTTCTTTCTTTTTTCTCCTTTGTTGGGCATTTTGCCTTGTTTTCGATGATAAATTTCAATAATTTCTCGATCCAATAGACAACTCAACGACGCATGTTCTCGATTTTAGAAGTTATTTGACTTTAGTCCTTAAATCATTGATATTATGAATAAATTCATGAATTAAACTTTATCCCATGAGCACAAGCGCTTTTCTTTCTTTATTGATTTGGTTTAAGATTTTTATAACTCGGTAATCTTTAGTTGCATTGTATATACTTACACCGAGTAAGCTTTGTACCTTTCGTCGTTTGTGAGTGTATACACTATTCTTTTCTCATTGAAAACGTTTAATTCGCCGATAATCTCTCTATTCTTTCATTGATCGTTCATTAATTGAGTTCATATATGAAATGTATTACCTAAGCATGATTTTCAGATATTGTTTTGACTCGAGAATTGTGTAAACTTTATGAAATGATCATAGGCCATCTTTGTTATATTACCCATATTAGCCTTGACCTCACCTTATGTTTTTCCTAGCCAACCCCTTTGCGCCTAAATATAGCCTTTTTTTCATAACCCAAAATCCCATAACCAACTCCACATTGGAGTTATAAACCATACATATTACCTTCTATACCTTTGTTTGGAATGTTGCTTGGGATTGAATGATGTTATTGTATTGTTCTTGCAATTTAAGCATGTGAGAGTGAGAAAAGTGTGAGAAAAGAGAGTAGTGAAAAAGAAAAGAAAAGAAAACATGAGAAAAAGAAGAAAAGAAAAGGAAAGCGAAAGTTTGTATATGTTGTGTATAGTTCCATAATCCTTGTTACTCTCCCATTTCATATTTAATGCTTATTATGGAACTTTTTTTCCATTTTTTTTATTTTACCCACATATTTCCCATTATTCCAAGTTTTCATTCCGAACACTTTGAATCCGTACATACATTCCTTTCATTTCGTAACCTAGCCTAGCCTACATTATAACCCTATTCAAATCCTATGTAATCCTAGGGTGCATTTAATTTAAAAGTTTAAATAGTTTTGATAATCTGTGAAAATGCATTTTGCCTCTTTTAATGAGCGGTATCTTTCATTGAGATTACAATTTTTCATTTCCTATATAGCTTTCTTCATTTGTGACATGTGCGCGGCCTAGTTTCCATTTATATTTACTCTTTATGCCCGCATGTTCTGTGTGTTACCTCCCTGTTTCAAGTGAATTCATTTGATGAGTGTAATGTTCGTGAGGATTGAATATATGCATGCCTTTATATTTATCCAGTTTATATAATTTTTTGCCAAAATCATATTTTTCATATGCTCTCCCCCCTCCCACTTTTAAAGTTTCAATTCTATGAGGTGCATTCAACCTGTTAATAACAATAGACTTTAACTTGAATTCATTCAATATGCTAATAATGTGTTTGAAATCTTTTTTGTTGTTGTTGAGTTTGTTGCATGTTGGGTTGGGCATATTTTGAGGAAACCTTATGATGTTTGTGGGTTTCATCCCTGAAAACCCTCATGAGATGACACTCGTCCACTAGGGTAACCTAGGGGTTTAACGGCTTATTGCATATGCTAAATGCAATCGTTCGTCCGCGAAAGTGGCCTTATCTTTTTATTTCTTTTTCATCTCATTTTGTGCTTGTATCCTATTTTTGGCTTACTTGTAGTTCTTGTTGTTTCCTATTTCATTGCTAGGGACTAGTAATGTGTAAGTTAGGGGGTGTGATACGACGCAAATCTTGCGTATTTCATCCCTCGAACCTACGCATTGTAGCCCCCTCAGGTATCTTATTCCCTATATTTATGCTCGTTAACCAGAAAATCTCAGATTTCTATATATACATATTTTCCAAGGGTTAATTGAGCTTTTGTAGGTATTTGGATGCTTAGTATGAAGTTTGGATGCATTCCGACGAAGTTTCGTACACAATCGCACGCGCAAGGGCAATTTAGTCATTTCAAAATTTGGGCAACTGGCCCAATGTCTTCACGTAAGTTAAAGACCTCTGAAAAACCTTTGCGTGGAAGTAAATGGTGCGCGATTCCAAGTCAGAACAAAGAAGTTATGGCCTTTTTAGCGGAAGGGAATTTCAAAATACCAAAAACACGGGAAGGATTCAAGACCTGTAGGTCCGAATCTATTCGGCCCAAATCCGAATTGATTCGGGTTGAGACAGAGTGCTAGTTCTTCCATTCCGAATTGATTCGGATTTTAGCCGAATGGATTTCCCCCCCATTCCGAATCGATTCGGATTTCACCCGAATCGATTCGCCCCTTTGGCAGCCTCGAGATATTTTCATCCGAATCGATTCGGCCCTATTTAGAATCGATTCATCCCTACAGATATTTATTTTTCCTCTCTTTATTTAAAATTTTGCCATGGGATATTTTGTATATAACTCATTTATCTCATTTGGGAGAGGGATATCTTACATTTCACATTAGTTTAGGGTTTGTAGGGAGCTTTGCCCTACTCCACCACTTTGGGTGTTTTGCCCACTTTGATGTATGTAAGCTTATTAATTTGAGTTGTCTTTCCTTATTATGTTACATTCATTTACTTGATTTCTCTACTTTCTTACCTAGATTAATTTATTTCTTGTTGTAATTAGTTTAGTTGTAGTTTAATTAGTTTATTCATGCTTAGCCCTTAGATAAATTAGGTCGGGGTTGTGTTCCGCCATTTACGGGTTTGGACCTCCAAAGTTAGGTTTTTTATAAAATTGGATTTAATTGAAACCTCGTATATTAACTCGGATTATTATGCGTTTAACTTTCTTTGTCACACAACGTTAGTGTTTATAGCGATAATTCGAATTTAATCCGCGTGTGACCATTTTTCGTTAAATGTTTAATCTCGCAACTTTGGATTGCATTCCTTATTGTGTGATGTTTATGCTTAATTGAAAATGCTCAATTAAATTTCTTTCTAGCCTTAACTCTAATTAGTAGTTGTTTCCATCCGTGTGGTAGAATGCGATCCCGATCCTCGCTTTACTTTTGTGTAGCGTAACTTATTCTTTTCTTTTCCACCATCACCACCCATTACCTTTTCTTTTAGTTATTTTACAATTTTATTCCTGAAGTAATTAAAATTATTAAAATATAAAATCGAATCACTCCCTGTGGATTTCTTATGATACCCGACTTACCGTTGTGCTTGCCTCGCAAGTGTAGTAGTAACTTATGTCTTTGGCGTATTGAGTGGGAGCCGAAATCAACGACAGTGTCCCTACATGAACACTCGGTTCCCCTCGCATCAGGTAGCTTAACTAGTAGGTTTAAAAGGTATGCGGTATGAGTGCACTATTAGAAGAGGGGTGAGGTATATCTCATGAGAGTGAGATACCAATTAAAATATGAGAGATTTTATATTTTTTAAATATGACATTTTTGCACTTGCTAAATATTTTCAAAACTCGAGCTCTGACCCGTTTTCTCTATTTTCCCTCTCTTGTTATATATCTACATATATATAGGTGTCCAGGCACAGGGACGCCTGGATGATAATTCCTTCGAGTCAAATGTTTGCTGCAGCAGATGTGGATGCATGCAGGTTTACTGTAGACGCTTTTATCCTTGAAATGTAAATAGGAGGTACTGTAGAAACATTCGGGCTGAAAGCCCAATTGTATTTATTTATTTTTACTATCTTTTAGTGCGGCGTTCGATTTGGTTGTATTATGTTAAACCGAGTGTTCAGTTATTTTATTTCATTTCAGTTTGTATATATAAACTTTGTGGATGTTTTATTTGAATGATTTGGTTAAAAAGATTAGTTAAATAAAATTTTGACGCCAGCCTAATAGGTTAATTATTATTAAATTAATTTTCAACAGTGATGCTGAGAATGAACCATATGAGACTCCAATTTTAATTTGGTATAGGATTTATCACCCTGTATTTTATTAGGCGGGGTGTCACATAATGATCATTTACCATAACTTGATTTTATTTCTCATAATCAGAATGTTGGTTTGCGGGTGAGAACTGGCCTGATTGTGTCATAGAAGAGGAATTACAAAGTAGATATATAACATTGCAAGATACAATTGTGCATTTGTGACCCTGTCATGTGTTTATTGACACAGTATCTTTCTATAACAACACAATTGTGGACCAAACTAAATTTATCATTTTAAACTTAAAATTAATTAAAGAGGCAATCAGAAATCCCTAATGTTCTGGGCATAATTTGTGTTTGTTACTCAAATATGAATAATGTATGGGGCAAGTGGTAACCAATTTTTGCGCCTTCCACTGATTATGTATATTTTATATTTTTTTGTGTTTTTTCTGTTATACATTATCGTATTTAAGTTTGTAATAGAACTGCTAAAGTATTAAGACTTTTGTGTTTTCATTGGATTTTCAGGTATGAGTGGTTACTTTCACTTTTCCTGTTGACTGTAGTTGTCAATATCATGAGGGATTTTTCCCACACTTCAAAGGATTAGCATATTCATCCATGTATGTCTTGGGTCATATGTACTAGTTCAATTTTAGTTTCTTTTTATGCATTTCTTACCAATCATCGTTGTTATCTTCTTCTTCTTCTTCTTCTTCTTGAAATACACAAGGTAATGAATCTTGTAAATGCTCCAAAAGTGGTTGAATCCTTAGGTTTTAATGGTAATAAATATAGACAACTAGCAAAGTCTAAAAATAATAACCTGAGATAAGATGTTGTATGAGTTCATATTATATATTTCTATTTTATGTTTCTTTCGTGGCATCTGACCGTAGTGTGGAGTTATTGAATAAATTATTTTAAGCGTTTAATAGTTTCGAACTAGGAATTAGGCTTAGAACATATTAGTAATGTAAATATGTTGTGAAATATAAAGGTAGGATGATAAAAAAGAATTTAACTATATCATTCATTAACAATAGTAGAATGCATTCATACGAACTAGTAAAAGTTTAAGATAATGCAAATTATATAACATTCATATAATAAGAAATAGAAAACGGTAACCATTTACAAATATGACTATGGTTTGCCCATCGAATATGTGTGATCTCCCTCCATATTTTATTCCTTGTACTCCTCCTCTTTAAATTGTCAATGACTATTACAATTTAAATCTATGTCTATTTGGTAAAGGCCCCTGCATATCTTTTAACAATAAATGGAAGTAGACCGACATTTGAAACCTTTTCTATAAAAAATAGTTTCAATATGTGAGCAATCAACATATGCCTTTTATCCTGATTTAACAAATGTTCTTCATGATACATTTATGCAAATGAAGATAAGAGGATATCTACATATTAGTTTGATGGGTGATCCCGGAGTTTCAAAAAGTCAGCTTCTTAAACACATCATCAATGTTTCACCAAGGGGGGTGTATAACACAGGAGAAGGAAGTAGTGGAGTTCATCTCACTGCTGCTATTCAAAGGGATCCAGTTACAAATGATATGGTTCTTTAAGGGGGAGCATTGGTTAGGATACCACTCTTATTGTGGGATTTAACTAATATTTCAAGAAGGCATACCCATATGACACACAAACATACTACTGGGTGCTCGTAATTATGTCACTATTTCAGTTTTCTCATAATATCTTCATGCATATCGCACAACCTATTATAGAGCATAAATAAAAAACATGAATCAAAATATATTTCTATATGTTGAATAAGAACAAAAATATAATTTCCAATATTTTTTTATAAAATTGAAGAGCATTTGGATTAATTTCCAAATATTTTTTAATATCTTTGTAGTGTTTGAAAAGTTCAGGGGTATTTATGTAATTCATCAAAAAATATAGGAAAAGATCCATTCATTGGCTTATTCTTAAATGAATCTCAATCATTATTTATTATTACTCTTAGACAATTAAAACATAAAGCTTATGTATTGTATGTATTCTTAGTTTGAGTATAAAAAGTGCAAGATTTATCTGTATTATATGTACTTTATTTAACAAATTCGACTATCAAGTACTTTTGAACTATGAACTAGTGACTACAGATAATTACTTTGGATACTCGAATCTTTTTCCAAATTCCCTAATGAATTTTGTGGTCCAATAATCCATTTCAGGTGCTAGCTGATATGGGTATACTTTAATCGTTATTTGTTATTACAATGCACTTGGTCAATTATTTGCATTATAATTTGACCTTTTGTTTATTTTTCCACCACTGGTTCTAGTAGTTCATGTTTATGTAGCAATATTAGTTTTTTCCCTTCCTATTTATAAATGATTTATTAAATGACAGAATTCAAGAACTTATATGAAAATTTCAGAGTGCACTCTAACTAAATTTTGATTATAGTTAGGCCAATGACTAAGCAGTTGAATAGTTGTTAGAGAGTATTGTCTTTTTAATTTATTTTGTTCTTCCCTTGATTCGAAAGCTTCCTCAAAGTTTAGTTGATGAACTTGAACAAGATTTGAAGCAAATGGTCGTCCGATATTCTTTCTTGACGGTTGTCCATGCTCACATCAAGTAATTTACATTTCTCACTTGTCACTCTATTGTTTAGTGCTTCATTTATTAGTTCTTAAATGTGTAGGTATATGACCTTTCTTATCATACTTTTTATCTGGTTAGGAATTAGTAGTTTGTTTCATATGGCAGCGAATGCATTTAACTAGTATATATATTGGTGAGTGAGATATAAATGAAATTATTTTGTAGCGTTTTGGTTCCTATATTGATATAAAATTATTAGGGTTTTGATGCATCCAAATCCCCGAGATCTAGGGTTAGATTGAAATGAGTGATAAAATATAGAGAAATGATTCTTTGATTAATTTCTCTTAAAATCAATTGCAAATGAGGAAAAAGAATCTATTTATAGCTTCTAACAACAACTAACTTATTTAGTACAACCAAGTAAGAATAAAGTATAACTAGAGGGAAAAAAACTAAGCTTTTCGAAACAAAATAATAGATAATATATTACTGCATCATTCCCTTCTTATAAAGAATCATCTATGGTTTTACGTAATAGGTATTCTCCTACTCACTGAAAAAATATTTCTTATATTTGGTTTCTTTCATCTCTATTTTTGTTTTCATACCATGAAACATCTTCAAGGCATCACACAAATCACATTTCACCATTAATTATACTTCTTCCATAGAAATAACCCTAACAACTTCAATCATTATCTTCTCTATTTATACTTCAAATTCGTATTTTTGTATTTTTAATCTTCTGTTAAATTATATTAAAAATAAAAGTGAAACCTTTTGTTTCTAGGTATTGTCGCTATAAATGTCACCTTTATTCCTCTGTGATGCAAAATCTTCTTACAATACCTAATGTGGATTGTTATTTATGGTTATCAAGGCGTATATTTTAACTTCAAGAAAACTGTCTCCCTTTGTTCCAACAGATCTGAAAGAGTACATTTCTACTGCTTACTCAAGCATCAGGAAAGAAGAAGTCAATTCAAATATCCCACATTCCTATACAACCATTAGAACTCTTCTAAGAATTCTCCGCATTTCAACTGTAAGTTTTGACCTTTTCTATTCAAACTATTAATATATGGTTAGATTAGTTATTTTTTCTCGAGAAATTAGATGGAGCTCCAATTTTGTTTTGAACACTACACTTGACTCTCATCTTGCTTTGGCATTTGTACTTACAACCCCTAATCACATTAGCGTCTGGAGGCAGTGGTTGTTGAACAATCTAAATAAGAGGGAAAGCTAAGACAATATATAAAAATAAGAAGATTACAAGTGAGGGGAGCTACCTATGCCGCATGGGTGGCAGGTGTTGCATAAATAAAATAAGAGGGAAGTTAGTCCCTACAATTATGCCTAAAAAGAGCGGGACTTACTACACCTACTACCTGTGTCCGGTCTAGTAGGTGTGAAATTAATTAAATAATAGGGGAAGCTAATGTAATTTCCAAAACTCATTAAGGGGTGAGTGTAATTTTCTAAACAAGAGGGGGATACCTATGATTATGCCAAACGAGAGGGGAGGTTTGAAATTTACCCCAACTCTTTTTGATAGATTAGTTGCTTTTATTTTATTATAATTTCTCAGATATTATTGCCCAGAGTGATGTGGATGAGGCCCTTAGGTTACTGCAGATGTCATAGTTTTCGTTGTATTTAGATGATCGCTAGAAATCTAGGCTGGATGCAATCTCTAATATTTATTCGATCTTGTGTGATGAAGTTTCTAGGGATAATAAGATGGATGTGAGCTTTGCCCATACTGAATTTTCGTCCACCAATATAGTTTGATGATTTGATCATTTGTAATAACACTTGAATATCAAATAGATCGAGTCAATATTAATTGATCTCAATATTTTGAAAAAACAGATAATGCAACAGGCCATTATCAATACGAATATAGATGTGACTAAATCGTTTTTTGTCGTGAGGTTATGGTGGTCAAACTATTTTTTTATTTGTATCAATATTTGTAAATGTATAAAACTGTTACTATATGTCAAATAGTAACAGTTGTAAACACTTATAAAATGTCAAACAGTCATGGTTTTAAATACTTATAAAATGTCAAATAGTAACAATTTTAAACACATATAAAATGTCAAACAGTAACGATTTTAAACACCTATAAAATGTCGAACAGTAATGGTTTATAATAGTTATAATGGGAAAATAATGGGTTATTTAAAGCCCACATACATCTAAAAATATTAATCAATTGAATTGTTACTAATTTCGTTTGGAAGTGCCTTTAAAAGTTACAAATAAATTATAATCCCCTATTGCTTAACATTTTGTAACCATTATTGTTTTCATTTTAAGTGTTTAAAACACTTATAACATAGCGTATTTGGTATAGATTTTTATATTGATGAGCATCAGCCTTAAAATCATCTTTTCACTTTCATAATCGGGGTACCAATCTATGAGTTTTAAACAGTGTTTCATCGACTCACACCAAGGCGAAATGTGCTATTGATCAGTTATTTGGAGTCAAAGTATTAAGACGCACCCTAGGGCTCTGGGTTCTCCTTAAATTTCTTGGTTAGCTGCGAGTGCCTCTTACTTGTTACATCTTTTTAACCCTGTTTCTTTCTTCATATCTTATTTGTTTTTAAACCTTTTTCCTCTATTTCCATTTTATTGTACGATAAGGCCAAATAGTTGTGACGAGACAAGTCCCAACACACTTTATTTCCAAATTTTCACAATTTATAACAAGTCCGTTTTCATTTTACCGTTGAATCAGTATTTCATCATTTGAAAATGACTTAAATTAACATTTCTTGTAATGGTTTTAAACGCTTATAAAATGTCAAACAGTAACGGTTTGAAACACTTACAAAATTCCAAATAGTAACCGTTTTAAACACTTTTAAAATGTCAAATAGTAACGGTTTACAATAGTTATAGTGGGTTAATTAGAGCACACATACATCTGGAAATATTAATCGACTGAACTGTTACTAACTTTCGTTTGTAAGTGCTTGAAAAGTAAAAAATAAATTATAACCCCTGTTTTATATTAGTTTGAAACTATTACTATTTCCTTTTTAAGTGTTTAAAACACTTATAAAAAAAGCGTATTTGGTGTAGTGATTTACATTGATGATCGTCGTGCTCAAAATCATTTTTTCACTTTCTTAATCAGGGTACCAATCCATGAGTGTTATACGGCCATTCACCGACTCCCACCATGCCAGAATATACTACTGATCAATTTTTTGGAGTCTAAGTATTAAGCCACACCCTAGGGCTCTGGGCCCTTCTTAAATTTCTCTGTTACTTATGAGTGGCCTTTTACTTGTAACATAATTGTAACTCGATTTTCTTTCTTTCTTTTTTTTTTGGAAAAAGGGAAGGACCACTAAACTTTATTAAAACAGTAGAAACAGCCTCTCCAGCATGGCTTCAACAAATTTAAATAAACTAGAAAGATAAAGCAATAAATTTGGGGCTTTATCATATCCCCATTACAAGTCTATGTAAGAAATACGAACATAATGGCATCCCGTCACATCCATTTTACAAGCTCCTCTTACCACTCGAGGAAGATCCTGGAAGTTTGTGTAAATTTTACCTATAGGAAGATCAATACCAACATTGGCCAGTTTATCAGCCACCACGTTAGACTCTCTATAACAATGTTTTATAGAGTAGTTAAGCTAAGTGAGAATCATCCTTATATCATTAACATGTTTTAATAATTTCCAGGGAGGCTTCCAAGAGTTACCTATCACTTTCACTACCATTAAAGAGTCAGATTCAATTTGAACCTTATCATCTTGAATTTCAAACACAACTGAATTCCCATTTTTAAACTAAGAATCTCCATCTATGAATTAGTGGCAAACTAACCTGGATAAGCAAAAACAAACCTTACTTTACCTTTATCATCTCTTAAGATTCCCCCATAACCACTAGCACCTAGATTTCCTTTCGAAGCACCATCAACATTAAGCTTGTAGGATTGAAACGGAGGGTTCGTCCATTTGATTATTGAAAGCACTCTCGAGATCTTTTTAAATGATAAATGGAACATCTCTTTAATATTGAAATCCTCTGCCGAACATTCATTTGTGAAAGAAAAACTTCTACACATATTTGATATCATGAAAATTGAATTTGAAATGACTTTTTGATGACTGAATTTGATACCCTCAAACCACTTACAATTTATGGCCTTCCAAACCTCCTAGCACACCACTATAGGGATAGACATACAAAGGAAATTCTTATAGTCACTGCTACCAGATCTGAACCACCAGCTCATAAGATTTACTGACATACTATTCTTATCCAATTTAATGCCCATAATATTCGAAAAGAAGTGACATACCTAATTAACCTCTGAGCACTCAAGGAATAAATGATTAGAAGATTCAATTCTATTCAAATAGGACTGACATCTCAATGCCAACCTAAATCCTAAGTTTTGGATGTAGTCATCAAGTGGAAGAGAATTTCTAAGAATTTTCCACATGTTGATAGACAATTGCTTAGGAATATGAGGATCACAGATTCTATCAGCAACTAAGGACTTAGAATAATTACTCTTAATTACCTTACATGCTGAAGAAAATGTGAATTCACCATATATTAAAGCTTTCCAAATCCACTTGCCATCCAAGCATTCCATGTTCTATATAGACATGTCTTTAATCTTCCCCATATGACGCCAAGCTAGAGATCCCCTTTTTTGAAAATGAGACCAAGACTTGTATTTGGACCTCATATAAGCAGTCCATAAAGAATTCTCTACATAGAATTTCCAAACCAACCTGATACTTGAATCCTTGGCGAGGGTATTAAAATCAGTGAAATCAAGATCACCTTCTTGTTTAGGCTTACATAGCTCCTGCCATTTGGACCACTGGTGCTTCCAACCATCCACTTCAGTACCTCCCCAAAAAAACCTGCTAAACATCTTTCTATCTTATCCATTTTTAATCATTTTCCTATATTTTCTTTTTACAGGACGATGAGGCCAAATAATTGAGATGAGACAAGTCCTAACACACTTTATTTCCAAGTTTCAGATTTTATAAAAAGTCTGTTTTCATTTTACCTTCGACTCGGTATATCATCTTTTGAAAATGACTTAAATTATAATTTCTTATAACGGTTTTATACACTTATAAAATATTAAACAATAGTTTTTTTAAACATTTATAAAATGTCAAACAGTAACGGTTCATAACAGTTATAATGGGTCGATTAAAGCACACATACATCTGAAAATATTAATCGATTGAACTGTTACTAATTTTTGTTTGTAAGTTTTTTGAAAAGTTACAAATAAATTACAACCCCCTATTTTATAATAGTTTCAAAACCTTACTAATTGCTTTTAAGTGTTTAAAATAGTTATAAAAAAGTGTATTTAGTGTAGTGATTTATATTAATGAGTGGCGGGACAAAAATTATCTTTTCACTTTCTTAATCAAGTTACCAATCTATGAGTGTTATACAGTCTTTAACCGGCTCCCACCATACCGGAATATGCTATTAATTAGTTTTTTGGAATCTAACTATTACGCCACACCCTAGAGCTCTGGGCCCTTCTTAAATTTTCGGTTACCTCTGAGTGCCTTTTACTTGTTACATCTTTGTAACCCTCTTTTGTTTCTTTTCATCTTATCTATTTTTAAACCTTTTTTCTTTATTTCCTTTTAACCGGATGATGAGGCCAAATAGTCAAAATGAGAATAGTCCCAGTACACTTTATTTCCAAGGTTCACACTTTATAAAAAGTCCGTTTTCATTTTATCTTTGACTCGGTATTACATCTTTTGAAACTGACTTAAATTACTATTTCTTGTAATGGCTTTAATCACTTATAAAATGTCAAACATTAATAGTTTTAAACACTTATAAAATGTTAAAAAACAACGGTTTTAAATGCTTATAAAATGACAAATAGTAACGGCTTTAAGCACTTATAAAATATCAAAGACTAACAGTTCATTATAGTTATAATGGGTTAATTTGAGAACGCATACATCTAAAAATATTAATCGATTGAACCCTTACTAATTTTCGTTTGTTGGTGTTTTGAAAAGTTACAAATAAATTATAACCCCCCATTTCATAACATCTTGAATTCATCACTATTTTCTTTTTAATTGTGTAAAACACTTATAAAATAGCGTATTTTGTGTAGTGATTTAAATTAATGAGCATCGTGCTCAAAATTATCTTTTCACTTTCTTAATCAAGGTACCGATCTATGAGTGTTAAAACGTCCTTCACCGACTCCCACCATATCGAAATATGCTACTGATCAGTTATTTGGAGTCTAACTATTAAGGTAGACCCTAGGGCTCCGGACCCTTCTTAAATTTCTTAGTTACCTCCGAGTGCTTTTTACTTGTATCATCTTTGTAACTCTGTTTTCTTTCTTTCTATATTATCCATTTTTAATCCTTTTTCATTTATTTTCTTTTTATAAGACAATAAGGCTAAATATTCGGGACGAACTAAGTCACAACACACTTTATCTCCAAGTTTCACATATTATAAAAAGTCCGTTTTTATTTTACCTTTGACTTGGTATTTCGTCTTTTGAAAATGCCTTAAATTATAATTTCTTGCAATGGTTTTAAACACTTCTACAATGTCAAGCAATAACGGTTTTAAACACTTATAAAATACTAAAAAGTAATGGTTTTAACACTTATAAAATGTCAAACAATAATGATTCATCACAGTTATAATGGGTTAATTAGAGCACACATACATCTAAAAATATTAATCGATTGAACTATTACTAATTTTCGTTTGTTATTGTTTTGAAAAGTTACAAATAAATTATAACCCCTTATTTTATAACAGTTTGAAACCGTTATTGTTTGATTTTTAAATGTTTAGGACACTTGTGAAATAGCGTATTTGGTGTCGTGGTTACATTAATTTGCATCGTGCTCAATATAATCTTTTCACTTTCTTAATCGGGGTACCAAACTATGAGTGTTATACGGCCTTTTACCGACTCACACCATACCGGAATATGCTACTGATCAGTTATTTGGAGTCCAAGTATTAAACCGCACCCTAGGACTCCATGCCCCTCTTAAATTTTTCGGTTACCTCCGAGTGCCTTTTACTTGTTACATCTTTGTAACCCTTCTTTCTTTCTTTCTGTCTTATATATTTTAAACTTTTTCCTTAATTTCCTTTTTACTGGACAATGAGGCAAAATAGCTGGGATGAGACAAGTCCCAACGCACTTTATTTTGAAGTTTCACACTTAATAAAAAATTTGTTCTCATTTTACCTTTGACTAGGTATCTCAACTTTTGAAAATGACTTAAATTACAATTTCTTTTAATGGTTTTAAACACTTATAAAATGTCAAACAATAACAGTTTTAAACACTTAGAAAATTTCAAACAATAACGGTTTTAAACACTTTTATAATGTCAAATAGTAACGGATTTAAACACTAATAAAATATCAAATAGTAACGGTTCGTAACAGTTATAATGGGTTAATTAAAGCACACATACATTTGAAAATATTAATCGATTCAACCGTACTAATTTTTTTTTGTAAGTGTTTTGAAAAGTTACAAATAAATTATAACCCCTTATTTTATAACAGTTTGAAATCGTTATTGTTTGCTTTTTTAAGTGTTTAAAACACTTATAAAAAGTGTATTTGGTGTAGTGAGTTACATTAATGAGCATCGTGCTCAAAATCATATATTCACTTTCTTAATATGGGTACCAATATATGAGTGTTAAAAGGCCTTTCATAGACTCCCACCAAGCCAGAATATGCTATTAATGAGTAATTTGGAGTCTAAGTATTAAGCCGTACCCAGGGCTCTAAACCCTTCTTTAATTTCTCGATTACCTCTGACTGCCTTTTACTTGTTACATCTTTGTAACCATGTTTTCTTTCTTTCTTTTTATCTTGTCCGTATTTAAACCTTTCTCCTTTATTTCCTTTTTATTGGACAATGAGGCCAAATAGTCGGGACGAGATAAGTCACAACACACTTTATTTCCAAGTTTCACCCTTTATGAAAATTCCATTTTCATTTAA
Organism: Sambucus nigra; assembly: GCA_949130495.1. Taxonomy (NCBI): domain Eukaryota; kingdom Viridiplantae; phylum Streptophyta; class Magnoliopsida; order Dipsacales; family Adoxaceae; genus Sambucus; species Sambucus nigra. Next base: position 373,089,944 of record OX422216.1, read on the forward strand.
TCTTTGACTCGGTATTTCATTTTTTTTTTTAAATGACTTAAATTATAATTTCTTGTAACGATTTTAAACATAATGTCAAACAATAATGGTTTTAAACACTTATAAAATGTCAAACGATAACGATTTTAAACACTCATAAACATTAAACAGTAATGGTCCATTACAGTTATAATGGATTAATTAGAGCACAAATACATCAGAAAATATTAATCGATTGAACCTTTACTAATTTTCGTGTGCAAGTGTTTTGAAAATTACAAATAAATTATAATCTCCTGTTTTATAAAAAATTGAAAACTTTATTGTTTGATTTTTAAGTGTTTAAAATACTTATACAATAGCGTATTTGATGTACTGATTTATATTAATAAGCGTCATTCTCAAAATCATCTTTTCACATTCTTAATCGAGGTATCAATCTATGAGTGTTATATGGCCTTTCACCGACTCCTACCATACCGGAATATGCTACTGATCAGTTGTTTGGAGTCTAAGTATTAAGTCGCACCCTAGGGCTATGGGCGCTTCTTAAATTTTTCGGTTAACGCTAAGTGTCTTTTACTTGTTACATCTTTGTAACCCTGCTTTCTTTCTTCTTTATATCTTATTCGTTTTTAAACCTTTTTTCTTTTTTCCTTTTTTCTGAACAATGAGGCCATATAGTCGGGACGATACAAGTCCCAACACACTCTATTTTCAATTTTCACACTTTATAAAAAGTTTTTTTTCATTTTATCTTTGACTCGGTATTTCATCTTTTAAAAATAACCTAAATTACCATAAAAACGGTTAGGCAGTGGCTCGTTCGAACGACTTAAGAACGTCGCATGAATGAGATATCCATGTCATTTGAACGACAATGGAATCTCGCTTGAACGACTGTTAACACCGTTTAAACCATTGTACACATGAGTTTGTTTTTAACACAATTCTAAACCATCTTTATATCAGATAAACGAAGTTTAATCCTTTTAAAACACTGTAAAAACATTTTTAAAAATATTTCTTTAATAAAATAACTTCCTTAAAAATTTTAAAATAAATTTTGAGTTTCATTAACGTTATGCATTCATACCTAAGTGATCTCGGAATGCAATGAAGACGTGAAACATGCACCAATAAAATCTTAGCATAATTTATCTCTGAATCTTGGTCGCAACGTCTTCAATAAACTCTATGTCATAGACTGTGTGGGATTGTGACAAATAAAAAATCTATCTATGACTCAAAAATATATTTTGTTTCGAGAATAAGTCAAAAACATACAAGGGACTCAATTGGAAATTTTGTCCTTACAAAATATTTTGTCAAAAATGCTTCATTTCATCTTTTCAAATATGAGTTTTCAGCACATAAGATTCAGCTCTATAACTAGAGTTCTCTTGGTTTAGTAAATCATTCTCAAGTCCATATTTCACATTAAAATGACTCTTTTATGTTAAAACATTTCTTTTGTCATTTTTGGACTTATATTTCCAACTTGTTAACTTTTATCATTTTTTGTGTGCATATTATTCCATATAAAACCAATTTTCACGATAATATTCATTTTTCTAAATATTACTACTTAATTCAAACTTTTCATAAAATGAAAATTTTGGCCTAAAAGCTAAACTTTTGACATTTAAAGTCTTATTCTTACAGATTGAGAAAGTTTCATTTTATACTTTGTATCTTTGTCATTTTATGCGTAAATAATACTATATTTATTGCTTTAAGTTCAACACTTTACTATTTTCACTTTTAGTCCCTTAAACTTTAAACCTATTAAACTTTCTTCACATAGAGTAGCGTCATTTTATGTGACTAATATGCTGATTTTTTCAACATTATTATTTTATATTACAAGACTTGTTTAAATTTATTTTCAACATTATACACCCATTTATCCCAACTACGTGAGTTTATGTTCATGGATGTAAGGTTTTATACTCATTAAACCCTTATAACCATCTTAGTATTTCTTTATCAAGTCCAACTTAACATTTGACATGAAATAACTAGTTTAAACATAATTTTCATAAGTATTAAATTCCTTAAATATTTTTAAATTTTAACTTAAATCCAACTTTCACTTTTAACCATTTTTATCACAAATTTATCAACCTATATTCATATATAGTGACAATAAGAATAAATAGTCATGTACATCATACATATGTATACATATAACTAGAATTATTGGTTTTTAAACTTGTAAATAGTGTAGAACCCCTACCTCTTAATGATAATAACTTGATGAAGAGGTGGAAAACAAAACCCAATAAGCTCCAAACTTTAAGTGATTCAAGAAATCATCTTCCACACCCAAAATAACACCTCTATAACACTTAGAAACTCTTGATAATAAAAGGATAATTGTATGGAATAGTAAGAGTGAACTATAGAGGAAATAAGCGAGCTCTTGCTGAGTTAAAATGGTGGAGAAAATGTGTGTGTTTTAATGGGAATAAATGCAGATTTTCACTCAGCATATAAAGGAGGAAATGGGGTAGGTAACCCCCTACAAGCCACCCTACATGCCCCCTACGCATCATATATTACCCATACTCATTATAGATTGCTACCCTAATTCCTAAAGGGTCCAAAGATACTTATCAAGTGATTAATACACAAAGAGAGTCGTTCAAAAACAACCCACAAAGTTGATAAAAAACAAAAAGAGGGGTCTCATGGTTGAGAATCGATTCTCTACAAGTGAGAATTGATTCTCACCTAACAGGTGTGATTATTGGGCCAAATTTTTTTTACTCAACTTCAGATAGAAAGTACCCTTAAATGGGTATAAACAATTTTTTTATGTCACTAAAGAAGGGAAAGTTGTCATTAATATAATTTTACATCTTGTGAAATTTTTTTAAATTTCTAAAAGTACTTTTATTTGTTTTACGAAAAAACCTGTTATTATATTTTATTGTTATTTTTATTTGAATTTTTTACTTTTATCCTTATGATATTATAATATGTAAATAAATATAATTATATAATTCGTTGTGTTTAATTTTCTTTAATTCTATTTAAAAACCGTAACTTAATTTAACACGTGATACGCGACATTTTTGAATTTTTCTCCTTAACCTTAATATCTATTAAAAATAACCTATTTAAATTAATCCCATTAATTTCTCATAAATTCAAGTTCATGTAATTTGCGAATCATGCGAGTCCAAAAATATAATGCGACTTTATTAATTCAATAAAATTTGGTTGTTACAACATTTCCATCTTAAGAATTTTCGTCCCCGAAATTAAAACATTACATAAGAAGATTTAGTCTTCATAAATTTACTTTTAAGTTCATACTTAAGCTAATGAATCAAATACCTATCTGTACATTCCCTTTAATTCTAAAGAGTGCGCGTGCGTTCAAATACAGAAATTATTTAATTAAATTCAATTTTTCAATTAAATCCTAAAATCATGCATCCAGGTGTGATTGGAATCAATATGAACATGCAAGAACAGTCAATCATAAACGAAACACACAAATGAGGAAAAATCCCCCAAAGGGGCAAAACCTTTTTATTTTCACTATAATTTGTAAAAACGGTTACACGGATTACAATGAAAAGAAGAGCGACACAAGAAATACCCTCAGGCGTCGGTTTCGATGTCTCGACTGGAAGCTCCCGCAAGAACTCCAGGTGGGTAGCAATGAAGAAGAGAACGTCTTCTCCACAAATTACTCCAGATGAGTAAAAGCGATCCTCATGAAGGTTTAACAATTAGCATACATATATGGGAGTGTTTATGTGAATAAAGAAGGCATAAAACCTTAAAAAATGAAGTTGGTTTTCTGGGCAGTTTTTTGCAGAAATTGTGTTGGAAAAAGATTTGAAAAACGTGTAGAAGGAATACTGGTATTTATAAGAAAATTAAAGCGGCAGCGCTCAAACGAGATAGGCATCTCGCTCGAACGAAGGACACGTGTCATTTGAACGACTTTGCGTGAGATGCTGATCTCGCTCGAACGACAATGCTAGCTCGTTTGAAGGAGCTTGCCGACCGAGGCACTTCGCTTCTACACTTAGAAAGAATTATTCTTTTGATAGAAATAAATCAGACTTCGAAAAAACATTTTCTGAAAAATTTCCCAAATATTTATGCAAATATAAACAACTCCATTAAATCATGTTACTAATAATGCGTCGTGGAGTAGTGGGAAATAGTTGAGCTGCACGTCGCATGTAGCAGGATGCACGTGTGAAGATGACGGATGCTTGGATTCGAATAAAGGCCGTCGTATATGATCGTGATGACGTGCCGAATGTAGTGGTATCAGACATACAAACTGTGATCTAGGGAAAATAGAAAATTCCTAAATTCTACCCAGGACATTTATAAAATTATGTCCTTACAAATCTCCCCTATGTCTATGCCGGTACATACATAAAAAATTCAAATTATGCAATCTTCCTAAAACAAATGACATACAAGATAATATCCCCATTAAACCCTCAAACTGAGAATACTAAATGACATGTCTTCAATCAAACTTCAACATCTTCAAATCGTCAGTTCTTCAGAAACTCCCAACTCTTTTCTCATTAGGATGTGCAATCGAATAAATCAACTTTGTACCTACACACATGAGAAAAAATAAATACCCGTGACACGCAATAGTTTGAAATATAATGATATGAAAAAATCAAATATCATTTAAGCTTAAGCAAATCATTGATAAATCAACCAAACACCAAAATTCTCCCCCATAATTCATTCTCTCCCTTTTTATGTGGTTCCCAAATAGACAGATATGAGAAGCAGAAATATGAAAAATGACACATGGTAATAAACTTTCTATTTTTGAATTTTTCAAAATTTTTCATACAAAATATACAACAAAGAATCACACCATGAAAAAATACAAAAACAACCAAGTTGATGATAGCGTAAATGTAGGGGTGTGATCAAATTCGATAGGAAAATCAATGCATACAAACATGACATATGTGCACGATGAATATCGAATACTCCTAACGAATTCACTCAACATCTTCCTTAGGTGTAAAAAGACCGAACTATGAGACATTGCCTCAATCAAATCAAAGCTCAAAATGATTTCCCCACCAATAACGTCCAAAACGATTTAATGCTTTTTCAGGACTTTCAAGGAAGTGCAAACCCGTTTAAATTCTCCAACCAAACTCCCTCAGATTTATGTTTTGAATAGAGGTGATCTAAATTATCAAACTTTGGAGAATTGATAGTAAAACCTCAATGGCCCATATTTGGCATTAAATTCTTTTTATTGCCTTTAAATTTTTTTGGGCTCTTTTAACCTCTCTGGACACCGGATAATAAAATTCTTCAATTTTGTAGATACGATTTAACGGTGGATTAATCGCAAAGGATAGATAATTACCTTTCGTATCCCTTCACCATTTTTTTAAAAAAAATAATAATAATCCTCACAAACGGCTCTTACATGCACAACTTTCTTATCAAGTTTTATCGCACTTGGTTCGTTTTAAGGACAGGATTGAAGTGGAAACACCCAACCAACATGTGATAAGACAAGCACAATAATCAAACAAACCCGTGTATGTGTACAATAAAGGAGATAAGGATCCAAACATGTAGAAAGATATCACTAATCACATCTCAAAGACTCCAAGCAATATAAAGCACATGGATGCAATGATGTAGCATCTCAAATCACTATCAAACAGTCACGTGGATAAATGGAATGAAATTTGTGACTCGGCTATCTTAAATGATCATCCATAAAAGGTACAAATAAAATACAAAAATCTTTTTGTGCTTTTCTAAAATTTTATAAAAAGAAAATCTTTTTGGATTTTTCAAAAAAAATAAAAAAAGAAAAAAATAATAATACAAATGATACAACCTAGCAATAGGAATCATAAGATATGAACATGACAATGCATCCTATCCTAGACATGAACCAACCCATCAGTCAACTGTGCAAATCCCTAAAGACTTCCTAAGACTCTCGAATCTAAGGGCATCTAAAGGTTTTGTGAAAATATCCGCTAACTGACGGTCGGTGGGTACAAAACTCAGGGACACGACTTTCTCCTCAACTAACTGTCGTGTAAAGTGCTCGCGTATCCTTATGTGATTTGTGCACTAATATTGGATTGGATTATGAGATATGTGTATCACGCTCGTGTTATCATAGGAAATAGTCATGGTGTCCTGTGAAATCCCATAATCCTCCAATATTTGCTTCATCAATAAGAGTTGCGTGCAACAACTCCCGACGGCGATGTACTCAGCCTCCGCAGTGGACAAAGAGATGGAGTTTTACTTCTTGCTCAACCAGAAGACAAGAGCAGAACCAAAATAGAAACACCCACCAGAAGTGCTCCTACAACCATCTACATCCCTGGCCCAATCGGCATCCGAATAGGCGAACAAACGATCATCGGTATCAAAGGAATACCAAATACCGTATGAAATAATCCCACTCATGTATTTGATAATATGTTTTAGAGAGAGTAAGTGTGACTCTTTTGGGGACGCCTGATATCGTGCACAGACTCCAACACTAAAGGCTATGCCGGGACGACTAGTAATCAAGTAGAGAAGACTACCTATCATACTCCGATACAAGGTTTGCTCTACGTCCTTGCCTAAAGTGTCCTTACTAATCTTGATAGAAAAACTCATAGGTGTAAGTGCATGCTTAGTGGAGTCTAAACCAAATTTCTTCACTAGGTCTCTAGCATACTTGGATTGGGAGATAAACATACCATCCTCTAGCTGACGGACCTGGAGACCAAGGAAGAAAGTAAGCTCACCTACCATGCTCATCTCAAACTCACTTTTCATCTCCTCCTCAAAGTGATAAGCACATGGATCCAAAGACTATGTCGTCCACATAGACCTGGGCAACCAAAATAGCACCGTCATCTCTCCTGACGAACAACGTCATATCAACTCCCCTATCTTGAAGCCACGGGCTAAGAAATAGGAAGTAAGCCTTTCGTACCAAGCACGGGGTGCTTGCTTCAAACCATACAAGGCTTTCCTCAGATAGTAGACGTGCTCCAGGTGCTTAGGATCTTCAAACCCTTTTACTTATTCCACTTAAACCTCCTCCTGTAGAATGCCATTTAGAAAGGCACCTCTTAACATCCATCTGATATAAATTAAAGTGTAGATGACATGCGATGGTGAGTAGTAAGCGGACGGACTCAAGCCTCACAACAGGAGCAAATGTCTCCCCAAAGTCTACACCTTCTATCTGTGTGTAGCCTTGAGCGACCAACCTAGCCTTATTTCTGATTATGGTACCATTTTTATCCATTTTAGTCTTGAAAATCCACTTGGTACCTATTACATTGGTCTCACTAGGTCGGGGGACAAGTTCCCATACATTGTTCTTTTTAACTGAAGCAACTCATCTTACATGGCAGATATCCAATGTTCATCCTTGAGTTCTTCTTTATGATTCTTGGGCTCGAATGTGGATGTGTAGCAAAAATGACTAACAACGTTCTCTAGATGAAAACGAGTCTTGACCCCTAAAGTGGGATCTCCAACCATGGCAGAGGGATCATGACTCTTGCGAACCCAATCAGGTTTGTCCCCTAACATAGGAGTAGGGTCCACAGGGTGTGGGTGAGGGTCAAGTAAATTGTGTCCAGAAAAGTCCTTATTCTCACACTGAAGGCTAGGATCAATAAATGTCGAAGGTTCGTCATCTTGCATGGTGACGTTTATTGACTCCATAACCTTAGAGATCTTCAGGTTAAAAACTCGGTATGCTCTACTATTTAATGAATATCCTAGCAATATTTCCTCGTCGCTTCGGAAGTCAAACTTTCCTAATTGCTCTCTATCCCGTAGGATGTAGCATTTACTGCCAAAGACACAAAAATATGCAAGGTTGGGTTTCTTTCCAGTCCATAATTCATAAGGCGTCTTAAGTGTGTGTGAACGCAGGTAAACCTTATTCACCGTGTGGCATGCAGTCGACACTGCCTCTGCCCAAAATCTCCTAGCAACCTTACGACCTAGAAGCATAGATCTAGCCATTTCCTGAATCATCCTGTTCTTTCTCTCAATAATACCATTTTGCTGAGGAGTCTTCACTGTAGAAAACTCATATTTGATTCCAAGGTTGTCACAGTAAAGATCTACCTTTGCTTCCTTAAATTTCGTGCCGTTGTCACTATGTATCCTAATAATAGTGACTCCGTGTTGATTTTGCAGGACACGGCACTTGGTCGTTAAAAACTCTACAGTATCAGATTTATCTCTTAGAAAACCTATAATCAAATATCTTGAGAAATCATCCACCATCACGAGGATATACCTCTTACCACTGAGACTCTCAGTACGAGTAGGTCCCATAAGATCCATGTCAATCAACTCAAGTACACGGGAGGTGGTAATGGAATGCAACTTCCTATGGGGGGCTACGGATTGGCTTTCCAAGTGATGGTAAGCCACGTACTAGGTCCTTTTTAGCTAAGCGTGTCAAATCTCTAACGTTCACATGACCTAGACATTGGTGCCACAGATCCATAGGAGTGATCGTGACGCTGTTGCAGACAAGTGAGGATGTGGGCACAGTCTCATAGCAATTATCCTCTATCCTCACCCCTTGCACTAAAAGTTTATCGGCTTGATTATAGACATTACACGCGTCCCGATCAAACTTTACGACAAAGTCTGCGTCACACAGCTGGCTAATGCTGAGAAGGTTTGCCTTAAAACCTTTGACGTATAAAAAATTCTCTAGATTAGGAAATCCTGGTAACTCTATTGTACATCGTCCTACAATGCTAGACTTTCTCCTATCTCCAAAGGTGACTCTACCTTCCTTATACTCCTCTAGGTAGGTAAAAAATGAGACATCACCTGTCATATGTCTGGAGCACCCACTATCAAAATACCACTGTGAGGTATTATGTGCTTTGAGAGAGACATGAACAACAAGGGCCTTTTCATATTTCTTAAGTACCCAAAAAGTGGTAACATTTTGTTTACCCTTGTTGTTTTTGGTTTTATCCGGGATGCGGGAAGCATTTACTGATAGCAAAGACATCCGTCGGAATTCCTCCATCAAACTCTATGATGTGGAAGCTAAAAACTCAACACGCTCTCACAGACTGGCAAAATCATTAGTATGATGTGGTGGAGCAGTAGTACGTCGTGTCCGACCCAAACTATAGAAAAACTCCCTGAGGTGGCCTTTTCTTTTGCAGTACGTACAAAAGAACACAGTCTTAGGCGGACTTAGGTTTTCTTTTCTTGGTAGAACTCTTCTTCGTGGTTTTTGACGATGGCCATATGGAGTTGTAGTAAACTCACGAACTGGTCCAAGTGCAATTTGGGACGTGGAGGAACCATCATAACCTATTCCCTGCCTATCACCAAAACCTAAAGCGGGTCCGAGGAGAATCTTTCCCATCTTTCCAGATCTATCCTCGATTTGAACCTTGACTTCCCGTGCTCTCTCAAGATCATGAGTAAGCTGGGCAATAAGGGCTTCAAGTTTCTTTCAATTCTCCAGGGAGGAATGGAGCTCACTCGTAAGACTAGCCACTTATTTTGTCAAGTCCCCTTTCTCTTTTTCAAAACCACTATCTCTATCCAAACAGTCTTTCTCTCTCTAAATGAACTTTATCTCTCAACACAGGCAGTCTCTCTCTCTCTCTCTCTCAAGGTAGTGCAGATGGAGGACTCTCTCTCTCTCGCTTCTTATAAATCTTCCTCTAACGCGGTGATCCTAAGAACTAATGATTTTTTACACTTTTTGGTTTTAAATGACTCATTATATAACTCAATGTAGGTGAGTCGAAGATTACTCTCGATCTCACTTGCATCACCCTCCCCCTCACTCACATCGCTCTCACTGTCGAGGTATCCCTGTTAAGCAGCATCCTCGTCGTCGCAAGGAGCACTAGAAATACTCACATGACTAGCCATGAATGCGGTGAAGTTATATTCATGTGGTGACTTATCTCCAGAGTCCACCGACTCAACCTCACTGCCGTTACTAAGGGTAGCATTAAGGACAACTTTACCCTTTTCTTTGGCAAGTCTGTTCAGCCTAGTAGCACACTCAAAAGCTCTATGTCCCTTACCATCGTACTCATAACATCTCTCACTTTCTTTCTTAGGAGGGTCTTTAAAATCTTTTTCATTTCTCTTTTCAAATTTATTTTTCTCAAAATTCTTTTTATCTTTGAAACTACCATTTTTCTTGAATTTGAAAATTTTCTTGAAATTTTTAACAAACAGGGACAAATCATCTAAATCAAAGTCACACTCAGAATCTGACGTTTCTATCTCTCTTTTTCTAGATGACTCTACCCTCTTTCTTGCCGACCCCTCACTCTTTGTATCCTAGGCATTAAGTACAATCCCCTTATCTTTAGGCTTGACAGATTTAGGAAACATATCAATTTCATACGTTTGTAAGTCTCCTACAAGTTCCTCCAATTTAAGCGTGTTTAAATTACCCATAGAATTTAGCACATTGACTTTAGGGATAAAACGCTTAGGCAGTGATCTAGGAATCTTTTTAACAACATTAGCATTAGGAATGTGTTCACCATGATTACAGCTAGTGTCAACAATATCAGACAGTGTAGCATAAAATTCATCAAAACATTCAGTCTCAAGCATGGTGATTGTTTCAAATTGAGTTGTTAAATTTTGTAGTTTAGAATCTTTCACAGCATTAGTTCCTTCATGGGTAAGTTGTAAAACATCCCATCCTTCTTCTGACATAGTGCACGTCATTATGCATCGGAACTCGTCAGGTGTGATGGATCTAGAAATAGCACTTACCCTTAGAATTAAAAGATGACCATTTAAATTCTTCTTCAGTCCAAGAAGTGACAGATTTTAAACTAGTCACCTTCTCAACAGTGATGGAGGGAGGTGTCCACCCTCTTTCAACCAAAATCCAAACACGTTCATCAATGGATTTTAAAGCAGATTTCATGCGAGCTTTCTAGTAAGCATAGTTTGTCCCATCACAAACTGGCATTTTATTAAATAATTTCTCCATTATGAACATGCCCTTTTTCAAAAATCAATTTTTCAGAAAATTGATATCTTAGAAAAAATTTACAGAAAATTACACGGTATAATTGTGTAATTGGCTATGATACCAAGTTGAAGAGTGCGCGTGCGTTCAAATACAGAAATTATTCAATTAAATTCAATTTTTCAATTAAATCCTAAAATCATGCATCTAGGTGGGATTGAAATCAATATGAACATGCAAGAATAGTCAATCATAAAAGAAACACACAAATGAGGAAAAATCCCCCAAAGGGGAAAACCTTTTTATTTTCACTATAATTTGTGAAAACGGTTACACGGATTACAATGAAAATAAGAGAGACACAAGAAATACTCTCAGGCGTCGGTTTCGATGTCTAGACTGGAATCTCCCGCAAGAACTCCAGGGGGCAACAATGAAGAAAAGAACGGCTTCTCCACAAATTACTCCAGATGATTAAATGCGATCCTCATGAAGGTTTAACAATTAGCATACATAGATGGGAGTGTTTATGCGAATAAAGAAGGCATAAAACCTTAAAAAGTGAAGTTGGTTTTCTGGGCAGTTTTTCACAGAAATCGTGTTGGAAAAAGACTTGAAAATGTGTAGAAGGAACACTGGTATTTATACGAAAATCGAGGCGACGGCATCGCTCGAACGAGATAGGAATATCGATCGAATGAAGGACACGTGTCGTTCGAATGACTTTGTGCGAGATGTTGATCTCGCTCGAACAACAGTGCTAGCTCGTTTGAACGAGCTTGTCAACCGAGGTACTCCGCTTCTACACTTAGAAAAAATTATACTTTTGATAAAAATATATCAGACTTCAAAAAAACATTTTTTTAAAAATTTCCCAAATATTTATGCAAATATAAACAACTCCAATAAATCATTTTACCAATAATGCATCATGGAGTGGCAAACAGTTGAGCAGCACGTCGCATGTAGCATGATGCACGTGTGAAGATGATGGATGCATGGATTCGGATAAAGGCCATCGTGGATGATCGTGATGACGTGTAAAATGTAGTGGTATCAGACATACAAACTATGATCAAGGGAAAATAGAAAATTCCTAGATTCTACCCCGGACATTTATAAAATTATGTCCTTACAAATTCCGCGATCCTCATTAACACGTTAACCATGACATACACTCTTATATGCCTTAGATATTTTATGCAACTTTAATTAGGCTCCACAGTTTATTCAAACAACCTCTATCGTTTTTAAAACCGATCGGTTCACTTTCTGAAGTCGACTCACGATTAATCTTTCACCTTATAATCGAGTTACATTATATGCAATAGTGTACAATATGCCTTTTTATCGTTTAGTCATCAATAAAACTTTCAAATCATAAATTGGCTTTCGTAACTTCCTTCATAAATCTTAACCTATCGGTTAACAAACAATGATATAAACTTTAGGCTTGTCCCTCTTGCAAAACTATCTATTCTTGGTTCAAACTTTACTTTAATGAGCACACAATCATTAGAATCCTCATTTGTTCATTAAAACCTCATTAGGTATTTTTTGACACTAAGTTATGCAATTTAATTTATTTCACCCAAACTTAAACATATATTCGGTTCCTCGCATGTACAACTATACCTTTAGTTCCTCTAAAACACGAAACCGTTTTTTACTTATTATCAAATGGTTTCTTTATAAGCATTTTTGTGAACTCTTGTCCGTCATAATGTTTATCCTTTCAAGTCATGACGACAACCTTATCAATCATATGCCCACAAATTTCATTTATTTGTACGCCCATAAGATACTTTCTTGGTTCAATGATTATCATTTAATTGCGTTATTTATTTGAACAAGTCTAGTCTAACTTACCGTTAGGAATCGTTAATCTACACATTGATCCATAACATTATAGTTATTTTTGACTTCTCAAAATACCTTTACTTAATTTATTTACACCAATAATTCCCATATATTCTTGATAGGCTCTTATCACCAATGTGTTATACAGTTTAATCTACTAAGTCCTCAAATTTACCCGATTTCAAACTTAGGGCTGCGATCTCCAACGACGAAGAAGGAAGTACAGAGTCTCACAAGACGAGTAGCGGCACTCAACATATTTGTGTCACGAGCAACTGATAGATGTCTCCCATTCTTCAAGACACTCAGAAAGACTTTTGAGTGGAATGATGAATGTGAGAAGGCTTTTCAAGACTTGAAGAAATACTTGGGAGCACCTCCACTGTTGTCCAAGCCGGTGATGGGAGAAAAATTGTATTTGTACCTTGCAGTGTCCGAGAATGCAGTTAGCTCGGCGTTGATCAGAGGGGAGAATGGAGTGCAAAAACCAATTTACTACACAAGTAAGGCCTTCTGAGGAGCAGAGATCAGATATCCAAGGCTGGACAAATTGGCACTGGCGCTGATTGAGGCGAGTAGGAGAATGAGGCCATACTTCCAGGCTCATACTATAGTAGTATATACCGATGTGCCATTGAGACAAGCCCTTCATAAGCCAGAAAAATCAGGGAGATTGATGTACTGGGCAATAGAGCTCGGTGAATATGGTATAATTTATGAACCCAGATCATCGCTAAAAAGGCAGGCTGTAGCAGACTTTATAGCGGAGTTCACCTATCCTGATACCCTCGAGGAGCAAAATTTACTCACTGATCAACCTGTGGATGTTACAGGACCAACAAACACAAGCTCAGACCAATTCCGATTGGTAAAAGGGCATGTGGATGTTACAGGATGTGATGCAGAGATAGTTGTGAGGACTCCGGACGAGGAATAAGAGTTGCTCGCTGATCAACCTGTGGATGTTACATGACCAACAAACACAAGCTCAGACCAACTCCGGTTGGTAAAAGGGCAAGTGGATGTTACAGGATCATTAAATTCGAGCTCAGACCAACTCCGGTTGGTAAAAGGGCAAGAAAAGATGATTGACGAGGAGCGAGAAAAATTCGGGGAGGATGAAAGGAAGCAGCAAATATTTCATCGAGGAACTCTGACTGATTCGAAATTTGAAGACGAGTTACCTATATGGAGGCTATATGTAGATGGCTCATCTTGCACTGCAGGATGTGGCGCGGGGATAGTTTTGAGCACTCCGGACGAGATCGGCATGGAATACGCCTTGCGTTTCCAATTCAAAGCTTCCAACAATGAGGTTGAATATGAGGCCATGATTGCAGGGCTTAATTTGGCAAAAATTATGGAGGTGCTGAAGGTTGTGATCTTCAGTGACTCTCAATTGATCGTAAACCAAATGATGGGAGTATATGCAGTTAGAGGAGAATTAATGATCAGATATCATGAAAAGGTAAAGGAGATGGTGTCAGAATTTACCGCTATTCAGCTGGTCAGAATACCAAGAATGGAGAATGCGAGAGCAGCCGCCCTATCTCGACTAGGATCAGTTACTCGCACCGAGCTACGATGAACAATTCCAATTGAAGTGTTAGATGGTCGGAGTATAGATGAAGATCTGACAATGAACTTTAGCATCCTTGATTTAGGACCATCTTGGATGGATCCCATTAGGGCATATATCGAGGAGGGAGAATTGCCAATTGACAAACTCGTAGCCAAGAAATTGAAGTTTAAAGATGCTCGGTATGTATTAACTAATGGTGTTTTATATAGACGAGGAATTATGGCAGGTTTGCAGAGATGCGTACATCCCTCCGAGGTGAAAGAATTGATTGAATAAATCCATGAAGGGTCTTGTGGAGCACATGTATCAAGTCGGGCGCTTTTGCAAAGGGTGATGACGCAGGAATACTACTGGCCGACGATGAGGGATGATTTTATAGCCTATGCCAAGAAGTGTGACAAGTGCCAGCACTTCTCCTCCATCCGAAGAACTCCACAAGCATTGTTGACACCCATAACTTCCCCTTGGCCATTTTCCATGTGGGGAATAGATTTGGTTGGACCACTGCCAACGACCCGAGGAAGGTTCAAGTATCTCGTCGTTGCAGTGGATTATTTTACTAAGTGGGTAGAAGTTGAGCCACTCATTGACATGACGTACGAAAAGGTGTACCAATTTATTTGGAAGAACATCATTTGTCGATATGGTCTACCTCATGCTTTCATCACAGACCATGGAACACAATTTGATAACGAGGAGTTTATCGCCTATTGTCATCAGTCAAACATTTTGAATGTTCATTCAGTACCAGGTCATCCTCAAAGCAATGGACAAACTGAAATGACAAACAGAACGCTGCTGAACGGTTTGAAGAAAAGATTGGATGATGCAAAAGCAAATTGGATCAACGAGCTACAATCAGTACTTTGGGCTTACCAAACTACTCCCTGAGTAGCAACTGGAGAATCACCATACATGCTGGCGTTTGGAAGTGAAGCTGTCATACCTGCCGAGTTGGGCCTCCTAACACACAGGGTACTAAATTTCAATTCCCCTGTCAGCGACTTAATGAGAAGACTGGATTTAAACATGCTTGAAGAAGTTAGAGAAGAAGCATCCATTAGAAATGCTGCTTACCAGCAGCGAACAGCTCTGTTCTACAACAAAAGGGTGAAGAAGTGCGACCTGAAAGAAGGAGACTATGTGCTGAAGAAAGTAATTCAAAAACACAATAAGCTGGAAGCAAACTGGCATGGACCATACCGAGTTACAGAAGTTGTTCGACCAGGAACTTATCGAATAGCAACTTTAGAAGGCGAGGAGTTTAAGAATGCATGGAATGCAGAGCATCTGCGCAAGTATTATCAGTGATGTATATGTAACGGAGTTCCATCAGTATGAATAAAACGAAGATATTCTGCCAAAGTCTCTCTTTTTTGTTGAGAATTTTTCGGGGAATACTAGTGCTACACACTACTCGGCAAAGCTGCTCAAACTTCTGCTCAGTAAAATATTCCTAAAAATACCAACTTCGGTTGGTTAGGAAACAATATATTCCTAAAAATGCCAACATCGGTTGGTTAGGAAACAATATATTCCTAAAAATGCCAACCTGTTTGTCTAGGAAACAAAATATTCCTAAAAATGCCAACTTCAGTTGGTTAGGAAACAAAATATTCCTAAAAATGCCAACCTGTTTGGCTAGGAAACAAAATATTCCTAAAAATGCCAACCTGTTTGGCTAGGAAACAAAATATTCCTAAAAATTCCAACTTTTTTGGCTAGGAAACGAAATATTCCTAAAAATGCCCACCTGTTTGGCTAGGAAACAAAATATTCTCGCAAATGCCAACTTATGTTGGTCGGAAGGTACATATATTCTCGAAAATGCCAACTTATGTTGGTCGGGAGGTAAGATTATTCCAAAAGGTGCAAAAATCTACCAAGTATGGTTGGTCGGGGATAAAAACCCACCAACTGTAGTTGGTCGACAAAGAAAATTTACCGACCTTGGTTGGTCGAAAACATTTAAGAGAAAAATCTACCAAGTATGGATGGTCGGGGATAAAAACCCACTAACTGTAGTTGGTCAACAAGCATAATTTAACGACCTTGGTTGGTTGGAAAAATTTTAAACATTTTTTATACTCGTGACTTTATTATTAAGTGATCGAGCAATATTATTGAAACTTGAAAATTTTTATTACTAAGTTGATCGACAAACAACACAATATTGTTATCTTTTTAACAGATATGCATAAATATAAGGTGTTTGATAACTACAAGATAATAGCAAACAAAAATGAAAGTCTTTCATTGAATTCAAAATAAATTCATTGATAATGAAATTACAGTTACATTGACATGTATACTAACTATTACATTAAAAATTCCTATTCTACTGGTCTCTTCCCCTCTGCTTTTGACACAGGTTCCTCGCCAGCAGGCGGATCATTTAAAGACAGAGGAGAATTGATGAAGTTGAGATCCTTCAACATCCTAACATTCATCACGGATGGTCGATCTAAAAGATGCTCGGGACGAGATACCTCAATTTGAGAATGTAAATTGTAGTCACCGAGATACTTCAAAATTAAGCTCCGAGGAATAGCCCGAGCAGGGATCCAGTCCATCTCCAAATTGTATGGTGGCACAGGCAAGTCGAGCAACCCGGGATCATGGTAGTCCCATAGATAATGACCTTGTTCGAGCTTCAACACACCTAAGGCATTCAGCCAGCCTTGCTTGTAGCCCTCATTGTTGGCATTCTGGATACGATCGTCCAAGTGGAATAGTGCTTCGTTGTATCCAGCCATCCAGAACTCCCTGGGCTGTTTATGAAATTGATATGTTAGCTTTTCTAGCTGCTCATGGAGATTCTTGATGAAAAGATCCTTATTCTCCAAGACTGACTTCTGCGCAGAGAGCTATTTTTCCAGGTCCCTAATCCTCTTTGACATATCAGACAAAGCCTGGTTCTTAGCCATTAATTGGAAAGCCTGGTTCTCTAACGCAGATTGAGTTCTCTGTTCTTCGACAAGAACCCGAGCTGCTCTTGCTCGTCCTCGAGGAGCTCTTGATCGACCGGAGAAGATGTAGAGGTGCCAGAACTCTTCAAAGTCTCCAACTCGTCCCTCAACTTGGCATTCTCAACCTCTAGGAACGAAAATCCCTCGTCGGTCACTGGGATCAAGGCACTAGAAGTAGAGGCTGCAGACTTCAACTGTGATAGCTCTTTTTGCAAGTTGTTGTTCTCTTGCTCCAGCAACTTGGCAATATGTCTGCATTCCTCGACCTCACCCTTCAAAGTTCTCTCCCTCAGATCATACCCAGCAAAAAGCTTCTCGTAGCCCTTGTCAGCCATGATCAGCTTGTACTTCTTTTCGTACCCCTCATGCAGCAGGGTAGTGGATTCTTTGTATTGAAGCTGAAGGTCTTCGAGGGTGCTTTGAAGATCCTCGATCATTTCATAGTAAGCAACGTTATTGGCTACAGCTCGATCAAGCAGACACTTCAGATATTGATATGCTTACACTTCCTGTTCTGAAGCATCCTGGCCGAGGATGTCGACAACTTGTCCAGCACTTAGGTCTGTGTGACCAGCCTTAAAGTACTCATTGCATTGTTGCAGCAACTTTGTGTCATGGGCAGATAGCAGTTCCATCTTGGCCAGAAACTAGCAGAGAAAGAAGAGAAATCATCAATAAGAAGAATAAGTAGAGTATGAATGAAAGATAGACAACAGTATGCAAAAAGTTCAAGTTTTATTAGATCATAATTCAGAGTTACATCTTCTGAGTTACATTTGATAAAAAGAAACAAAATAAAGAGAAACATGAACAACACTAAACCTTTTCCTTATCTCCCAAAACCTTCTCGGGAGGCTGGGATGAAGAGGTAGGTTGCTCGGAGGGAAGAGATAGTTGCTCGGGTAGAGTAGGCAGTTGCTCGGAGGAAGAAATGATGTGCTGATCTTCCTTGGCAGCAGGCTGGATGGTTAGGGCACGATCTCCCATCACCATCGAAGACTCTTCATAGGTAGCTTCGTCCTCTTCTAATTCTTCTGGAGTTGGAGGGGGACCAGGGATATGTCTCTGGAAGAGCTCGGAGGACTCGTCGACCTTCATTTCCTGAAGGGCAGCAACCCATCCATCCCTAAAGTACTTTAGACTGCCATAGTCCACTTGAGATACCATGGCAGCCAACCCCTTGTTCCACCCTTTGTCCCAGCCAGAGATGAAGGACTTCTTCACAGCAGCTTTTCTCTTCAGCTTCTCTGAGTAAAGTTTCTCGGACAGCAGGTTCTCAGCAGCCTTCAATTTATTTTCTGCTTCCTCCCTCTGCCGACCTACTTCTTGAAGCTGGCCCAACCTTTAAGCTCTCCAGCAGCTTTGAGCTTCTCCTCAAGCTCTTTATTTGCCTTCTCTAGGGCATTTTTTTTCTTTTCCAACTCCTTGGAGGCATCAACAGCTCGAGCTTTTTCTTGCTCGAAGGAGGCAAGCTTCTTCTCCCAGACAACTTTGTCATCAGCATATTTCTGGCGAGAATCTGCCAGAGACTTAGTAGCTTCTTCCAGAGCTCCCTCCACACTGGACGAGGAGCAAGAAGCCTTAATCACTTCATCCTTCTTCAGGATTATATTGAAGCAGCTCGTCAACTGTGAACAGAAAAAGAAAGCAAGTTAGAAACAAGAAATAACAAAGGAAAATATGAAAAATTCAAAGTAAAGATACTTACAGAAGCAAGGTGACGAGCAGCTAGTGAGGTAACCATGTCCCGAGTAAGGTTTTCTTCAGTACCTTAGACCTCGGGAATGATCCAGGACTTTACCGAGCTCATGGCAGAGCTCGGAGGAACAAAAGTGGGAACTCCAGTCCCAGCAACTGGGGGTTGAATAATGGTGTCAGCCAAATTGACCGAGGAGCTCTTCTTCAGCCTCCTCGGGGGAACAGGTACAGATTCAACCAAGGAAGAACCCTTAGTCGATGATATCACAATCACCTCTCCAGGAGCAGCAGACCTGCTCGGAGCCACTGCGGGCTTCTCAGCAACCTTCTCTGCAACTTTAGCAGAAGCAACTGGAGGAGCTGCATCATTCTTCTGCGTCCCCTCCTTTGGGACATCAATCCTACTCCTCTTTGCCTCCCCAGAACCGGAGGCAGTCTTCTCAAATAGGGTAGGAGGTCTTCTCTTCTTCATCCTTTCACTTAAAGGAATATGAGATTCAGGCGATGAGCTGGTGGAAGCTGGTACTGGCTCTGATTGACTTATCACTGGACGAGCAGTGAAAGAAGTGGTGTAGCTCTTGATACGAATCTGATCTAATGTGCTCGTCGGCAACACTTTGATGCAGACTCCAGATAAGTTTCAAATGCCTTATATTGACATCTGCTTCTTTTGGGCACTTTCTCTTGCTATCAACTGCAAATAAATAAACATTGTTATCAGTGGCACATTTTATCAAACACAAAAGAAACATGATTTCAAAATAAATAAAATAAAATGAAAATAACCTATCCCATTGCCATAAGGAGGGCATCTGGGACCCTGGTAAACCTCATCTCCAGTTAATGGAGGGTGTTGCTAATTTTTTATGACAACCCCATGCTCAAAATAATCCCTATTGGCATCAGGGAGATTGACTACTAAGGCTCTATTTAAAAATCTAGTTTTTAAATAAAAAATATTATCATTAACTGCCCATCTATAGCAGAACATGATTTCTGGGATTCCTATATGAGTTCCATGCACTTGATTTAATCTATGCACCCCATTAACTATTCTCCATGTGTTGGGGGCTATTCGTGCAGGAACAACGTCGAAGTACTGATAGAATTCCAGACACAAGGAATTGGGTGGAAAAGAAAATCCACATTCAGCAAAAAAGAGACTGGGGAACCAATGTCCCTCAGCCAAATTGAAATAATCAGAAGGCTCAGAAAGCTCTTCCAAGACAACCCAAGAGGGAATGGAGAAATCAGAACGAAACTTCTCAAGAGACTCAACAGGGTAAACCATGGTGAATAAAGAAATAAAGAAGAAGGAAGAAGATCTTACAGGAAAAGAATGGATCTGCTGACAATGAACGACGGAAAAGATGAACGCACAAGAGAGTAGGAAGAGACGACGTAAAACTCAAAGATGAAAATTTGAAAAGGTAGAAGACGATGGGAGTATTTGTGAAGTTTAAATACCTTGCCTTGGGAAATGGTGAAGTAATGATTACAAAAAAGGATGATTACGTTACCGGCGGCTAAAAAGATGAAAAGTGGGGCGGGAATCAAAGCGGATAACAGCGGCTAAAAAGACAAAAAGTGACATGGGAATCGAAGCACGCATAAAAGTCCAAAAAAGCATGATTCTACGAATTGGGAAGGAGAAATAAATACAAGGGAAACGCTCCTAAAAATCAGGAAGACTATTTAAAGCTACCATATTCCGAGAAAGAATGTTCCATACTCCTCAAATTTCGAACTATGAAACATTGGGGGCATCTGTTGATACCAAATTTAATCTGCTGACTTGGACCAATCATATGAATACACGTGGCTATCTACATGGCAACAACAAACACTTCTGAGGAACCCACGCGCTCCGAGGAACAAGACTACAACGAGGAAGACTAGTTCCCCGAGTAACACTGCTTACCTGAGGAACTCACACGCTCCGAGGAACAATGCCTCTCCGAGGAACTCTTGAGTACCGAGAAGCTTAGGCGGTCCGAGCTGCATCTCAAACAAAGCATTAATAGCTGGATAACCAACAGTTCAACGGATTCATTAAATGCTTCTCATTCAGACGCACACGCAAAAAGGGCATTAAATGTATTACCCTTTCATATGTATATCATTTAATGTATTACCCTTTCACATTACAGCCTCAGGTCTATAAATACATTGTACAATCCTCATTGTGGGGGGACCGAATCTAGAACGAAATTTCTCACAAATCGAGAATTCCCAAATATTCAGCAATAAAACAATAGTGGACGTAGGCCATTTTTACAAGGCTGAACCACTTTAAAATCTTTTGTCTCATTTATTTATCTGTGATTGAATTATTAGAGTGATCTAATTTTTTACATCAACAGTAAGCAAACCCACCATCTTGATGCCTCACCCGTGAACAAAAATAAATATAAACACCAAATTCACTTTACGAATTATCTTTCAACTTCGAACCTAAACATCGAAGGATTAAATCTCTTTCAAATAGCCAATTGTTACACTTACCCTTAGCGTCGCCAAAACAAACTAATACCTTAGAGTAGATAGAATATAGATAACTATTAATATAATAAAAACAAAACGTAAGTGTACTCTCCGATACACACGTAACCTATGCTCTGATACTAAGTTATGATGCAACAATTTTTGGGGATCAATGCAAAAAATATTTTATACTTTATTCATTTGAGAAACTCCTCTTTTAAAGAAAAATCTTGCTTTTACATTTTTGTGTCATAAAATCTCTTTAATTTCATTAATGAAATGATGTCCGGGTTATGAAATTTAAAAGGACTTGAAATAAAAGAGTTTTACCAACTTCATAAAATAAATAATAATTTAAGAAAGTCCACATCATCCTATCTTATGAAAAGCCAAATTTGAAAGGCTTCGAAATAATTTCAAATAATGTAGCCAAATCACCATTTAAATAACACATTTAAGGTAAATAGTAAACATTGCTCTACTTAAATTCTTACTTGCCTCTCACGGTTTTCTTGAATTTATCTTTTTTCGAAGTACCTGGGGGGTTGATAAATGGTGGGATATAAGCATACGCCCAGTAGGAGAATTACCACTAGAATAATATGCACAAAGAATATCTATACATATAAATTATATTTTAGCAATTATGAAATCATCCATCATTTGATTAAGCATTCTCATGTAAAATGCAATGTGACATGCAATTGACGTTTTGACCATGTAATCCATACGATGAGCCCACTCACACTAAAATTTCCTTTTAATAATACCTATATCCCGTTAATTTAACCATTAACATATTTTCACATTTTTCAAGTTATTTCATTAACTTAAATTTACATTAATGAGCGTCGTGCTCAAAATCATCTTTTAACTTTCTTAATTGAGGTACCAATACATGAGTGTTATACGGTCTTTCATCGACTCCCATCATGTCGAAATATGCTACTGATCATTTGTTTATAGTCTAAGCATTAAGCCACACCCTAGGGATTCGGGCCCTTCTTGAATTTCTCGATTACCTTCGAGTGATTTTTACTTGTTATATCTTTGTAATCATGTTTCCTTTCTTTCTTTCTTATCCGTTGTTAAACCTTTTTTTCTTTATTTCATTTTTATTGGATGATGAGGCCAAATAGTCAGGAAGAGACTAGTGGACTCTAGTAATGATTTAATTTGTTAATTTAAAATGCCACCACATATAGTGTGACAAGTGGTACCATAGATATTGTACACTTGGTTCCATATAGAACATGACGTGTCAAGCCCACTTGAGGCACTTTTCTATAAAAAGAGAGATCCCCCTCATTTGAAGGATGATGGTCTTGGGGGCAAAGTAAGGAGAGAAAATCTAACTCTTCTTCCCCGCGAACCTCTTAAGCTCCATCATGGGTTCGACAGTGACGAGCATATTTTCATAGTTTCATTACGAGTTTTATGTATTTTATACGATTCATGGGCATTAGGAGGTAGCTAGTTGAATTTTGCGCACCAAAAACCACCAAAAATCGAGTTTTTTAGCATAGCGTACGGACCCACGAACTATGCAGACTTTTATTTCACAAACGAGATGGATATATAGGTGCAACCATGTTGCTCAAGTCTAAAATGCACTTAATGCGGTGCTTCCTGAATCTACACGCACATTTTACAACATTAATGAGCGTCGTGCTCAAAATCATCTTTTCACTTTCTTATTCGAGGTACCAATCCATGAGTGTTATATGACCTTTCACCGACCCCAATTATGTTGGAACATTCTACTGATAATTTGTTTAGAGTCTAAGCATTAAGCCACACCCTAGGGCTCCGGGGCCTTTTTAAATTTTTCGATTACCTCTGAGTGCCTTTTACTTGTGATATCTTTGTAATCATGTTTCCTTTCTTTCATTCTTATCCATTTTTAAACTTTTTTTTCTTTATTTCTTTTTTACCGGTTGATGAGGCCAAATAGTTAAGAAGAAACAAGTTCCAACACACTTTATTTCTAAGTTTCACATTTTATAAATGTAAGGACATAATTCTCATGTCCATTATCTTACAGTTTTGTATGTCATACGCCGCTACATTCGGCTACATCTGGCACGTCTCTACACGATCGCTCACGGCGGCCTCTATCCGAATTCCAAGCATCAAGCATTCAACAACTCCTAAATGTGTCCCTCATCTGCCACAACGATTTCACGTTCCTTGATTTTAGGCACAGAATGCAAGTGGAACGCAAGGGAAGTCAAAACAGTGAAACAAGGCTTGATAGGGAAGTTCAAGGGCATTTTCGTAATTTCACATCCATAGTTCGGAGGTCTGGTCAACTGGAAAGTTGAAGAGCTCACCGCAACGAAGATACTGGAAGAAACGGCACCTCAATCCGAGCTACGGTGAAGAAGTTATGACCTTTTGAAGTTGGAGAAAATTCCTTGAAGAATGCTGTTTTTTAATCCCATACCAGAATGGTACCACCAAACCGGTTCGGTGTACCCCAGAATGGGTTCGGTGTACCTGTACGCTGATAAGATTTTTAGAGTTTTAAAAAAGCGGAACTCTTCATATTTTTTCCTATAAATACCAACTTCGGGGGAGTTGTTTTGCAAGACTTTAGGAGACGAATTTGAGAGTCCAAATACACCTAGTCTTCATATTTTTGAGTCCCAAGACTCATGTTTTGATTCACACATCCTTGCCAATCCTTTGTGAATCCTTTTGCAACCCAAGAACACAACTTTGGTTTGTTCAACCCTTGTGGAGGAGACCGTTCTTCTTCTTCATTGCAGCCCTACTGGAAAGGGATAATTCCAGCCGCGACTACAGAATCCGATACCCGAGGGTAATTCTTAGTCAACTTGTATTTTCATTGTAATCCGATTATAAGCCGTTTTCTTACAAATTATAGTGAAAATAAATGGTTTTTGCCCCTGAGGGGGATTTTTCCTTAATTGCATGTGTTTGAATGTTCTTGCGTAGATTATCAATTTATTCAATCACATACTGCTGCATGTTTAGGGTTTGTTTGTGTTAAAAGGGTTTTATATATAACTTGATCATTTGAACGCGAGCACACACTCTACAAATTGGTATCAGAGCAGATTACGCTAATCTATCGCGTATTCCTATTTTCCGCAAAAAATTTTCTAAGATATCAATTTTCTAAAAAATTGATTTTTGAAAAAGTGCGTATTCAAATGGAGAAGTTATATAATAAAGTGCCTATTTTTGAAAAAGTTCACGACCATGCTGAAAATTTAAAAACTTTGAATTTGAAACTTTACAAAAGAATTAAAGTTTTGGAAAAAGAAAATTCTCGTTTTAAATCCGCGATGGATCTTTTGCAAACGGCTCAAAATCAAAGAGATTTTTATCATGAAAAAATTGTTTCCTTGGACCATGACTTTGATTCTTTAAAATTGTCCAAGAAGGAGTGTGATGATAGGGTCCATGCTTTAGAAAACGAATTAGAAGACCTTAAAAACTCGATGGTTTGTGTTTGTGCCAAAGATGAAAGAAATATTTTAGTCAATGAGTTTGTGTCACGTGAAGAGACTCTTAGGGAAAAGTTTGCTTTAATTAAGGGGGAGAGAGACACCCTTTTTGAAATAATTAAAAATTTGAAAAAGCAATCCCTATCTTGGGAAGAGTCTAATTTGTTGCTTGAATCAAAAATTTTGGAGTTAGAAAATAATTTAAATGATTCAAGTAGATTTGACAGTAATGGTAATGGCTCATCTTGTTCTCATGCTTCTAGTGCTAAAGCCAAGACCATTATCTGTTTTAGAGGGTCAATTAATCCCATGGACGTTAGAAAAGATCACACTTTAGGTGTCGTTCCTCCCGTTTACACATGTTCACATTGTGGTAGGAAAGGTCACCTTAGGCATTTCTGTTTTGATCTTGGAAGAAGTCCTAGGAAGTTTATGTCTAGTGTTTCCGTGGTTCCCAAAGCCCCCCCACGACGTTTCACATCTATTTGGGTTAGGAAATCACTTTTGGATACACTAGATTTTAAACAAGTTGATTCTCATTTGCTTGCACATGATTCTTCTCTTGCAATATCATATAGATGATTGTGTTTGCATGTTTGTCATACACTAGTTGTGGTTTCATGATTTATATTTGCTAGTGTTATGACATGTACCTTTTGTATATATTTTATTTTGAAAAATTGTGAAAAATACAAAAAGATTTGTGTTTTGGTTTGTTTGCACCGTTTATGGATGAATACTTAAGTTGACTGAGTCACAACATCATTCCATTATCTTCATGTGACTATTTGATAGTGTTTTGAGATAATAGGTCAATTCATTCATGTGCTTTATAATGTTTGGAGTCATTAAGATGTAATTAAGTGTTACTTCCTACATGTTTGACTCATATTTCCTTTATTGCACACATGCACGGATTTGTTTGATTATTGTGCTTGTCTTATCACATGTTGGTTGGGTGTTTTCACTTCAATCCTGTCCTTAAAATGAACCAAGCGCGATAAAATTTTGATAAGGATATTGTGCATATAAAAACCGTTTTGTGAGTTTGTGTGCTTTGTTTGAAAACGGGGAGGGGCTGCGAAAGGTAATTATTTATCCTTTGCGCAAAAGCCACCGTTTAAAAGGACCTAAAAAATGGAGGAATTTTAATATCCGAGGTCCTAAGAGGTTAAAAGAGCCCGAAAAAAAAAATTAAGGCAATAAAAAGAAATACATGCCATATTATGGGCCATTTAGGTTTTTACCCAATTCTCCAAAGTTTGAGAATTTAGATTACCTCTATAAGAAAATATATTCGAGGGAGTTTGGTTGGAGAATTTAAAACGGGTTTGCACGTCCTTGAAATGCTTAAAAATGCGCTACATAGTTTTGGACGTTATTGGTGTGAAAATCATTTGACTTTGATTTGTTGATTTGCATAAGACGATGTCATCTAAATTCAACAAACGTTTACACCGAAGGATACCTTTGATGTTCATTCGTTAGGAGTACACGTATGCATCGTGCACATATGATTGATTGAGTTGATTTACCTATCGAATGTGTACACACCCATTCATTCCGTTTCCATGACTTGGTTGTTTGAGTCTAAATCCATGGTGTGTTTTTTGTATCATATTTGTTCATATTGGTATCCTATCTTTGTATGAAAAATTTGAAAAATCAAAAATAGTTTGTATTTTTTTTGTATACCGTGACACCCCGATTTTGCTTATTTGATTCATTCTTCTCATTTGTCTATTTGGGGACATCATAAAAAGGGGGAGAAAGAATTATCTTATTATGGGGGAGTTTTGAAAGTTTGAGTTTGTTCATAAATTGGTATATATGTTTATCTCATTTCAAACTCGATATGTCACGTGGTATTTGCTTGTTCTCATGTGTGTAGGTACTACATTGATGATTTCTGAAATGCACACCCTGATGAGAAAAGCTTTGAATGTATTGAAGACTTGAAGGTCAAACGATGAAGACTTATTCATTTTTATCTTTCCAGTTTGGGGTTCATGGAAGGGTAGATTTGTATAAGCAATTTTGTTACTTGATAATTCGGATTTTTATGTATGTACCGGCATAGACATAGGGGGAGATTTGTAAGGACATAATTCTCATGTCCGTTATCTTACAGTTTTGTATGTCATACGCCGCTACATTCGGCTACATCTGGCACGTCTCTACACGATCGCTCACGACGGCCTCTATCCGAATTCCAAGCATCAAGCATTCAACAACTCCTAAATGTGTCCCTCATCTGCCACAACGATTTCACGTTCCTTGATTTTAGGCACAGAATGCAAGTGGAACGCAAGGGAAGTCAAAACAGTGAAACAAGGCTTGATAGGGAAGTTCAAGGGCATTTTCGTAATTTCACATCCATAGTTCGGAGGTCTGGTCAACTGGAAAGTTGAAGAGCTCGCCGCAACGAAGATACTGGAAGAAACGTCACCTCAATCCGAGCTACGGTGAAGAAGTTATGACCTTTTGAAGTTGGAGAAAATTCCTTGAAGAATGCTGTTTTTTAATCCCATACCAGAATGGTACCACCAAACCGGTTCGGTGTACCCCAGAATGGGTTCGGTGTACCTGTACGCTGATAAGATTTTTAGAGTTTTAAAAAAGCGGAACTCTTCATATTTTTTCCTATAAATACCAACTTCGGGGGAGTTGTTTTGCAAGACTTTAGGAGACGAATTTGAGAGTCCAAATACACCTAGTCTTCATATTTTTGAGTCCCAAGACTCATGTTTTGATTCACACATCCTTGCCAATCCTTTGTGAATCCTTTTGAAACCCAAGAACACAACTTTGGTTTATTCAACCCTTGTGGAGGAGACCGTTCTTCTTCTTCATTGCAGCCCTACTGGAAAGGGATAATTCCAGCCGCGACTACAGAATCCGATACCCGAGGGTAATTCTTAGTCAACTTGTATTTTCATTGTAATCCGATTGTAAGCCGTTTTCTTACAAATTATAGTGAAAATAAATGGTTTTGTCCCTGAGGGGGATTTTTCCTTAATTGCATGTGTTTGAATGTTCTTGCGTAGATTATCAATTTATTCAATCACATACTGCTGCATGTTTAGGGTTTGTTTGTGTTAAAAGGGTTTTATATATAACTTGATCATTTGAACGCGAGCACACACTCTACAAAATTTCATTTTCATTTTACCTTAGACTCGGTATTTCATCTTTTGAAAGTAACTTTAATTACCATTTCTTGTGAAACTTAACATTTGCGTTCAAATACCCATTTATACACCTTAATATTCTTTTCACTATTCATCCACACTTGTAAAACTTGAATTTTATACATTTTGCCAAAAATGCTTCTTTCCATTTTTTAAAACATGAGTTTTCATCACGTAAAATCCATTTATTTAACTAGAGTCCTCTTGGTTTCGTAAATCATTCTCACGTCCATATTTAACATAAAATGACGCTTTTGTATTAAAACATTTCTTTTGTTACTTCAAAAACTATTTCCAACTTGTTAAATCCTATCATTTTTTGTGTTCATATTATTTTACTAAAAATCAATTTTTCAAGAAAATATTCATTCTTAGCATGAGATACATATGAGAAATAAATAAATCAGTCCATAAGATAAATAATTGAATCAACCTCAAATGATCATAAACAACTAAGCGATAAAAGATCGATCACATGCTAACTTCGAAAATCCACTCACCAATAATGATTAATTAAAAATCTGAATAAAGATCCAACTCCGAATAACTGAAATAAATCCCATAAACAACTTTGTAATCGAATGGACCAATAACTCTCTAAACCGAGTCTCATAATGAAATAGGACTGAAAGGAAAGTCTAAGCTAAAACAAAACAACAAAGTAAATCCTCTCCAGCTTCACCTCCAAATGATAATCTCCAAAAATCTTATGCAGCTTCTCCAATTCTAATCCTGCAAAAGATTAGTCAACGCATGAGTCAGAGCCAAAGTCCCGAGCAAGCATATACACTACTCCCCTCAAATATGATCCTTGAATCCAGACAATAGCATTATACGCAATAAATATCACAATAGAATATTTTAGATTAAACAGACTAATTTAAACGCGATAAATATAAACCACTAACTACCCGTAAAAATCCCATTTATAAAGGCACACCAATATGATTTTAAATTTCCAAGTCCCACGATGTTAATTTAATTAAATTAACCAGCTTTTATTATAACCTCATTTTATTATGGCGGTCCTCCCGCCTTGGGTGATTTCTCCACCAAAATACACATTCCCTTGTCAAAATGTCGACTGGCCCGTTTAAATTGTCGGCCCTCGTTGATTGACAAGGTTCCACACACGATACGACATAAAATGTCGGCTGGCCCATTTAAACTGTCAGCCCTCGCTGATTATGTCGCCAATATATTTTAATACCAGACTTATTATCTTAGGTATTAGTTCTCAATTTCTCAATTCACAATTCGTAAACTCCCCACCCTTTAATCGATGTGAGATCCTCAAAATACCCCTTAGTCCCATACCTAAGGGTCCCCAAGTTATCAATACGTCCTAACCTATGTATAGGAGGATTTTCTAACATAAATCATAACCTAGTCTCATACCTAGACTAGCGTAATGACGATAAAGTAATAAAAATCATCCCACCCCCAACAACACAATAAAACCGTGATAATATTCCCTCACTAGTCTCATACCTAGAAGGCATCCTAAAATACAGGGAGAGCAAAATTATCCAATAACCCATCGTCACAAAGGCAATATAATAATACCAACAAGTCACGCAAGCAAGCATAATTAGTCAATATTCAATATATAAAACTACGCATGATAGTCCAATTCAATTAAATCTTAATTTAATTATCGCCTCATCATAAACATCCAATTAATTATTTTAAATTAATTATACCGAGTTTTCATCATTTATACATCAAAGGCCAAATTTCATTATCTCTACACAATTTACATGAGTTATACGCCCCCAACTTCATTTATTTTAAAACTAGGGTTTTCTACATGCAACCTACACCAATAAAACCCAAAATCACTCATGAATCCTACGTACCCAAAGGGTTATGAATATTATTCAGATTAAAAGATTTTATAAAAATAGCCCCATAATTATTGTCCACTTTTTCTAATTAAGTTACTAATTATTTTTAAGAAAACATGTAATTAAGTGTTTAGGCGACACTTAAAACGCATAATACTGAAGGAAAAGAATAGAGTATTCATGCCTGTAAAGATCGTGTTGAGAATCTGATTAGAAATCTGGATTTCTTGTGAAAAAATAGCAAAAGAGTGTTCTTGAACCAACTTGATTAAATCCCAATTAAGCCTCCCAAAACTTGTGACAAAAAGTTTAATAATGAAGAAGGTTGATGATTATGGGTGAGGGGAAAAATATTTGGAAGTGTTCTCTGGTGAAAAACTGGAGAAAAAGTGATTATGAGAAGTCCCCCTACGGATTAACAAGGTTATATAGTGATTAGGAGTCCTAATCCTACAAAAACACTAAAAACAGCATACTGATCACGTTTTCTAGGAGGGTCAATCGATCTACCCCCAGGCATCGATCGATCGATCATGCCTAAAATCTGCCACTTCGCCCAAAAAAATTATAAGGGACAAAAAATGTAAAATCAATATAAAATCCATTTTAACTCCGATTTTAATTCCGCTTAAAGTTTTATTCTTCTAAAATCATAACCAACATATTTAGCCAATAAAAATTATTAAATTCAAAATTTTATTTTTCTCGAAAATTCCAATTAATTAATAAAAATAGTTAATAAAAACACGGGGTGTTACATACTTCCCCACTAGCAAATAATTTTGTCCTCGAAATTAGACGAAGCATACACATAAACACTTAAATCTTGCAAAAAAAAAATAAGGCACACATATGCTTACCCGTAGAATGCCATAATTGGGCGTCCATACACCCAATCCTACGCACACCTACCCCACGAACAACAAAATAATATATATATTGCCTATATGCATACACATAACTATGAAAATAACGGCGTACCACACGCTTTCACAAATCCCCCACTCAATCCTATATCCGAATGTCATCAAAATGCTAACGTCCTCAGATTAAATATCAATATCAAAAATCGACACATACAATACCTAACATCTGTACTAAAATCTCCAAAATAATTACCGTCTCCAAAATCCATTTAAAGGATCCTCACATTAAGCTTACTAATTCTAAACTGGATTCCTACAACGTATTTACCACAAGACTCTATGTCTCCAAGAAACACATCTAACATGTATGCTAGACCCACTACCTCTAGGAGTATAAATCAATAAAGAGGATCAAAGATCGGTAACGCGGAAACTAAACGGACTCATAAGCTACGAGACCTAATACCATGATCTGATACCGTCTGTCACACCCCGCCTAATTCTAGCGTCGGCCGCCACCAAAACTAAGCCGGGCGTGAGTAAATAAAATACCATTCTTAGCATGAGATAGATATGAGACATAAATAAATCAGTCCATAAGATAAATACTTGAATCAACCTCAAATGATCATAAACAACTAAGAGATAAAAGATCGATCACATGCTAACTTCTAAAATTCAATCTCCAATAATGATTAATTAAAAATCTGAATAAAGATCCAACTCTGAATAACTGAAATAAATCCCATAAACAACTTTGGAACCGAATGGCCCAATAACTCTCTAAACTGAGTCTCATAATGAAATACGACTGAAAGGAAAGTCTAAGCTAAAACAAAACAACAAAGTAAATCCGCTCCAGCTGCACCACCAAACGATAATCTCCAAAAATCTTATGCAGCTTCTCCAATTCTAATCCTGAAAAAGATTAGTCAACGCATGGGTCAGAGCCAAAGCCACGATCAAGAATACACACTAGTCCCCTTAAATAGGATCCTTGAATCCAGACAATAGCATTATACGCAATAAATATCACAATAAAATATTTTAAATTAAACAGACTAATTTAAACGCGATAAATATAAGCCACTAACTACCCGTAAAAATCCCATTTATAAAGGCACACCAATATGATTTTAAATTCCCAAGTCCCACGATGTTAATTTAATTAAATTAACCAGCTTTTATCATAACCTCATTTTATTATGGCGGTCCTCCCGCCTCGGGTGATTTCTCCACCAAAATACACATCCCCTTGTCAAAATGTCGGCTGGCCCGTTTAAACTATCGGCCCTCACTGATTGACAAGGTTCCACACACGACACGATATAAAACACCGACTGGCCCGTTTAAACTGTCAGCCCTCGCAGATTATGTCGCCAATATATTTTAATACCCGTCTTATTATCTTAGGTATTAGTTCTCAATTTCTCAATTCACAATTCGTAAACACCCCACCCTTTAATCGATGTGAGATCCTCAAAATACCCCTTAGTCCCATACCTAAGGGTCCCCAAGTTATGAATACGTCCTAACCTATGTATAGGAGAATTTTCTAACATAAATCATAACCTAGTCTCATACCTAGACTAGCGTAATGACGATAAAGTAATAAAAATCATCCCACCCCCAACACAATAAAATCGTGATAATCCTCCCTCGCTAGTCCCATACCTAGAAGGCATCCTAAAATACAGGAGAGCAAAATTACCTAATAACCCGTCATCACAAAGGCAATATAATAGTACCAACAAGTCACACAAACAAGCATAATTAGTCAATATTCAATATATAAAACTACGCATGATAGTCCAATTCAATTAAATCTTAATTTAATTATCGCCTCATCATAAACATCCAATTAATTGTTTTAAATTAATTATACCGAGTTTTCATCATTTATACATCAAAAGCCAAATTTCATTATCTCTACACAATTTACATGAGTTATACGCCTCCAACTTCATTTATTTTAAAACTAGGGTTTTCTACATGCAACCTACACTAATAGAACCCAAAATCACTCATGAATCCTACGTACCCAAAGGGTTATGAATATTATTCAGATTAAAAGATTTTATAAAAATAGCTCCATAATTATTGTCCACTTTTTCTAATTAAGTTACTAATTATTTTTAAGAAAACATGTAATTAAGTGTTTAGGCGACACTTAAAACGCATAATACTGAAGGAAAAGAATAGAGTATTCATGCCTGTAAAGATCGTGTTGAGAATCTGATTAGAAATCTGGATTTCTTGTGAAAAAATAGCAAAAGAGTGTTCTTGAACCAACTTGATTAAATCCCAATTAAGCCTCCCAAAACTTGTGACAAAAAGTTTAATAATGAAGAAGGTTGATGATTATGGGTGAGAGGAAAAATATTTGGAAGTGTTCTCTGGTGAAAAACTGGAGAAAAAGTGATTATGAGAAGTCCCCCTACGGATTAACAAGGTTATATAGTGATTAGGAGTTCTAATCCTACACAAACACTAAAAATAACTTACTGATCACGTTTTCTGGGAGGGTCGATCGATCTACCTCCAGGCATCGATCGATCGATCATGCTTAAAATCTGCCAGTTTGCCCCAAAAAATTATAAGGGACAAAAAGTGTAAAATCAATATAAAATCCATTTTAACTCCGATTTTAATTCCGCTTGAAGTTTTATTCTTCTGAAATCATAACCAACATATTTAGACAATAAAAATTATTAAATTCAAAATTTTATTTTTCTCAAAAAATCCAATTAATTAATAAAATTAGTTAATAAAAACACGGGGTGTTACAAGTCACGTAAATCATACACATGTATACATATAAGTAGCACGATTGATTTTTAAACTCGATAATAGTGTAGAACCACCCATACCTCTTGAAGATAATAACTTTGATGAAGAGGTAGAAAAAGATCTAATAAGCTCCAAAATTTATGTTATTCCAGAAATCATCTTTCACACTGAAAATAACACCTCAATAACACTTGAAACCTCTTAATAATCGAGGGATAATTATGTGGGAAAATAAGAGTGAGATATAAAAGGAATAAGAAATCTCTTGTTAAGTTAAAATGGTGAAGAGAATGTGTATTTTCGGATTAGACTAAATTCAGATTTACACTTAACGTATAAGAGAGAAAACGGGATAGGTAGCATCCTACAAACCACCCTATATGCATCCTATAATCACATATGACCCCTGCCCATTAGGAGTTGTTACTCTACTACCTACAGGGTCCAAAGATAGCTAGAAAGTAGTATATACCCAAAGAGAGCCATCCAAAAGTAACTCACATAGTTGACCAAGGAGGAGGGATTTGATAGTTAAGAATCGATTGTCACCTAACAACTGCGAATTCTTTGGCCAAAAAAATTCTTTTACTCAACTTCGTATAGAAAATGTACTTAAATGGGTCTAAAAGATTTTTTCTGATAGGGAAAGTTATCTAAAATTAAATTTTACATCTCGTGGAAGTTTTTCATATTTTTCTAAGCATTTTTTAACGAAAAAACCCATTATTATATTTTTTATTATTATTATTTTTCCTTTTAATTTCCTTATTTCATCCTTATTATATTATAATATATCAACAAATTTAACTAACAATTTTTTTCATTTAATTTTTTTAATTCTATTTAAAAAGCATAACTTAAGTTAACACGCGTAACGTGGTACGTGACATTTTTTATTTTCCTCCTTAACCTTAATTTTAATTAATAATAACCTGTTTAAATTAATCCCATTAATTTCTCATAAATCTAAGTCTATATAATTTGTGAATCAAGCGGGTCCGAAAATATAACGCGGTTTTATTAATTCAACAAAATTCGGACATTAGATGAAAAGTTATATTTAAAAAAAAAAAAATCACCCACTCAAACCAAGTAATGTACTTCATGTTCTATTTAAAAATAAGTGTTGAAAATTGAGTCGATTAAGTAGCAAGGATATAAATTATAAGAAGACTGACTTAAGATGATTCAAAGTAGTTAAATCATAGTGACTGATCACTTTTAACGACGAAGCTAAAAAAGGGAACGATAAGAACTAATATAAATTAAGTTAGAAAAGAAATACATGAAAGCTTTTGGTTTTCCTAGATAAAGACCTAATTAAATGCCAAGCATATATGTCTCCTACAAGTTTGATTTGATTTAATGTAATTTACTTAGGTTTATACTAGTACATTTTACTATATTTTGAATTTAAATGGGTCAATTCTGGATTGGGGTCACTTAAGCCATCTCCACAAGCTATGTCTTTCCACACCACATGTCAAATTGCTTTTACAAATTTCTATGTGATTTCGAAATTATTTTTATATTATTAGAAAAAAAATTTAAAAATATCTCCAGTGGTGTTATTTCTATAATGTTTTTTATTTTATGTAAAAATAGTAGAGTATCGATGTATAATATGTTTGGTCCAATTATATTTGTCCATGACATAAGCAATACCTATTACAAATTTCTACATGTAGAAATTCCCGTTAGAAATTTCTATTCACTTATTCGACGCAGGAATAGACGTAGAAAACTCCATTGGATAAAGTTTATATTTCTAACATAGAAATTTGTATAGATAGAAATGACTATATGAGATGGAATTAATGAGGGTTATGTTGTCCTATGAATACCATTAGTTACTAAAATTGAGACACCTACATTATTGACTTTTGCTATTTTAATGTTCTTGTGAATAAAATTTGAGAGTTAACAAAATACAAATTATAAATTTTCTCATTTATTGTGAATGGTGTGATGGATATTTTTCCTGACCACATGACAATCATCCACTACCAAATATTAAAAAGTTAAGATAGAGAGTATGAATATCTTCAAGAAATTAAGCGATATAGCATAATGTTATTTTCTTGATGCTTTTGGTAGTTTTCACTCTTCAAATCGTTTGGTAAAATGTTATTTCCTCACAAAATTTGTAAATTTAAGAGCAAAATACTCTTTCACTTAATGGTTCTTGTGGAGCAACTGGTAGGTCAACAATAATTACCATGTTTTGATAATAATTTTTTAAACTATTTTTTTTATTAAAAGTAATTGCTTCAAGTAAATTCAATTTAATTAGTTCAAAAGTGCAACGAATCCATTATATTAAAAAAAATATATACCAAATCGATATGTAAGGCATTGGAGCATTTTGCTTTATCAAAATGCTCTAATGTTATTTTTCTCTCCCGAAATCATCAAGTTCTCCAAGGCATTTAACAAGGGCTTCCTACCTGCGACAAACCAAAGGCAGTGATTGTTTGGCTCTTGTGACAGTTGAAATGCCACAAGAACTATTGTAACACTCGTATTCATTTCCTATTATCCATATTTAATTATTTCCAAGAGTTTTGACCATATGTGGGCGTAAATGAATTTATTGAAAAATCATTATCTCGCTACTAAAGTTACAAAGATCATGGGGCAAAAGTAAAAATTCAAATATATATATATATATGAATATTGGATCGATCCGAAACTCATTCAAGATTTATCTGTCGCACCTGAGACAGAAGCCTGCATCTCCTTTTGAGTTGTCACCAAGTGCAAAGGATATGGGTTAATTAGGGACCAAACCCCCACAATTTTAGCCCATGTTTTCAGTCTTCCTATCCCAGCTAGCATGGTTTATTAATTATTGATGGATGGGGTAACCTTTAGTTTATCTTTGGGACATTATAAGAGGGGGTGGGAGGACTTTGTTCTCACAATCCTCCTCATTTCTGTTGAAGTAAAATAGCCCCAAAACCAACAACTTTAAGTCTTCTTCCTCAACCAATTTCAGTAGCTTAATCCCCCATAAATATCTCCATATACAAATCTTGCAAGACCACCATTCCACTCTTCAATTATGAAGGTTTAAGAAGGGGGTTAAGGGTGAAAATATGTTACTAAAGCCGTTTATTAAAAATAAACTATTTAAGTAACTCCGAGTTGTTTTTTGAAGAAACTCTTTCCTTAAAAATCAAACCTATTGAACACAAAATGTGTTTAATAAAACAGTATGTACGAGATCTATTCAAGATTTGACTAACAGGTTTATAAAACAGTTTAAACAAACTTTAAACTCAGCACAACCAAGAATGAGATGAGGAGATGTAGAAAGATTGAGTTCACGATTTTTTACGTGGTAAAACCTCACCAACTCAGGAAACATCCACGACTCCCTCTACGAAGTAAAATAAAAAAATCCACTAAAACAAATTTACCAGTTACAAACTATATAACTAACATGCATACAACTCAGACCTATATAAGTTTAGGAATGTACCCTCTGGTGTCCTTATAACTTCTCTGCAGTTCTGATTGTAGATGTTGTTCTCCCAGTTTGTTAACTTCTGATTTATTCCAGCACTTTACGTCGACTCTTGTTCACAAGATCTTATTACCAACACTTTTCGTGTTGTAGGGTGAAAGTGTTTGTGGAGGTTCTCTCTAACACATGCATGCACACACTCACACTTATTAAGTACAAACAGTCCTAGCAAATTACATATACGGCTATATGCAATGATTTTTCTTTTTCTCTCTTCTCACAAAACTTTGAACCTTTTTAACCTTTAAATCAATCCCAGAATACACGGATATCTTGCTTAGAAGACAGTCAAGATCTTAATCAATCTCAGAGTTTTGAAAAGATTTCCGAGATTGAAAACCTCCAAGTGTGATTCCAAACTAGGTCAAAGGTTTATTTTTAAGAGAACTAGAAACAGAAAACATTTATTGTTGATTTAAAGATAAAAACGATTTTCAAAAAAGAATCAACAATATATTTCTCAAGATGAGAAATAAACCATGTAAGTCTAAGTGTGATGTAACATGCAGAACATAGATCTGAAATTTTTATGAAGAAGAAAATAGATCTAAGTAAGCAGTTTAAGTTGGGAACAAGATCTAACGAACAAGAGGTTACAGCAACACAAATATCTCTCAAAAACTCAAGAACAGTCAGGGTAGTGTTTTGGATATGTAGGAGTTTTAGAGAAGTGTTTGGTTTGAAAGAGGATTGACGAACAGGGGTTAGGGTTGGGGTTTCTAACTCTCTCTCTCTTTCTGTTTTCTCTCTTCTCTCTCTTCTCTCTCTCTTCTCTCTGCTCTCTCTTTTTTTCTCTCAGGAATGAACTGGCCAAAAGTCTTAGACGATTGAGAGGAGGGTCCCTTTTATAGGACGAAGAGAAGGATCAAGAAGCAGGTTCAAAAATAAGGGTCAGGATTGAGTCAAGCTGGATTGACTTAAATCCAAGGGCTCACAGCATGCGGTGATTAAAATTCACCTGATTGGTTCAGGAGGGATACACAGGGATTACCAAAGAAATCATGTAGGTCATTGATAAGGTTTGATCCAACGGTTGTAAGCATACGCGTTTATATACTCAGTAAAGAAACACAAAATGCACCAATCAGCAAGTAACAGGTGTTGATCAGTAAGGCGATATAAAACGCGCGTCTAAAAGTAATTACAACCACACCCTGAATTCTCTGCCGCTTTTGATTCTACCCAAACCAACTTTAAGCCAATAAACCCTTTAACCATAATTGTAGATTGAACCCACAAACTTTTAAAACTAAGTTTTAATTAATAAAACCTTTATTTAAAAAATGTTTATAAAATCCCAAAAAATATTTAAAAATCAAATTTAGGGATTTAAACATACTCAACATATGTGCACACATTAATATGCAATATAACATGTATATGATGCATTCTACTGTGTGTAAGGGTTGGTAATTTTGGTCTTGATCACTACAAGATAAATGAATGAAATAGCAATCCAATCTCTGAGGTTCTTTGGTTTCTAGGATAGACATAATTTTGTCTTAATTTCCAAACTAGATGAACTCTTATACAATATAGACTCAAGTGAGTCAAGAGTATGAGAGCTTCAATCTCCCCCTTTGGAAATATGAGACAAAATCTCCTTTGAGTCAACTAGGACTCGTAGGGCGACAAAAAGATAAGAAAAACCTATTCCTATAAAGATTCTATCTACCCAAATCCTAGAAAGCAAAAGTACATAACTCAAATATTTACAATTGAATACCCTATTACACCCGTTGAGAAAAAAACTGTACAAAAACCTGCAATGAATTACTAAGATCAAGCAGTTTAGCATATATACAAATATTCATAAAGACTCAAATTTCTCCCCCATTTTGTCTCAAATGGACAAAGGGAAAAAACTTGGATAAACAGCAAAGGTCTTTCTCAGCACAAACCATACCAATAGATTTCCGCAAAGAAATGAATCTATTATAATCTAGAGGTTTGGTAAACATATCTGCGAGTTGCAAATCAGTAGGAAGATAATTGATTTCTAATTCCTTAGATTCAACCAATTCGCGTATAAAGTGATGTCTTATTTTTATGTGCTTTGTTCGCGAGTGTTGAACAGGGTTTTTAGAAATATTAATCGCACTTTGATTATCACAATAGAGATGCAGTTGGTTTTCTTGAATACCATAATCACTTAGCATTTGTTTAAGCCACAGTAATTGAGCACAACAGCTGTCAGCGGTTATGTATTCAGATTCAGCTGTCGAGAGTGATGTGCAGTTTTGTTTCTTACTACTCCATCATACCAAGTTATTACCTATATAATAACATGCTCCTGATGTGCTTTTACTATCATCAGTACACCCAGCCCAGTCAGCATCAGTGTACCAAATTATAGTGCTTGGTGTGTCATTAGTGTACCAAAGTCCTAGATTCAGAGTCCCTTTTACATATTTGATGATACGTTTTACCGAATTCAAATGGCTCTCTTTAGGATTATTTTAATAACGAGCACATACACACACAGCATACATAATATCAGGATGCGAGGCAGTAAGATATAGTAAGGTTCCTATCATACTACGATATAGAGTAGGGTCTACGGATTTTCCATTTTCATCTTTAGAAAGTTTTAGCGTAGTACTCATGGGCATTATAGCATCTTTAGCACTCTCTAGGACAAATTTCTTTACTATCTCTAAAGCGTATTTAGATTGCGAGACAAATAATCCTTCTGAATTTTGTTTGACTTGAAGGCCTAAGAAGAATTGCAACTCCCCCATAAGAGACATTTGAAATTCCTTATGCATAGTTTCAGAGAAGGATTTTACTTCTGAGGGAAGTTGATCCAAAGATAATATCGTCAACATAAACTTGAGAAATAATTATGTGTTTGTCAAAATGTTTGACAAAAAGGGTTTGATCATTTCCACCTCTTTTGAAACCTTTATCTAAGAGGAAACTGGAAAGACGCTCATACCAAGCTCTAGGTGCTTATTTAAGGCCATACAAAGACTTTTTAAGGCCATGCACGGGGTATGTAATTTTTCTCCAGGTTTTGAATGTATGACAGTAGCATGATAAAAGTCCAAATGTTGGAAAAAAAAATGTTTCCTTAACAGGATCAAGTACCTGTTATGTAATTAATTTATATAAAAGTTGTTTACTCTCCACTTATTTTTCTTTTTGCTTTATAATTGAAAGTTAAAAATACTTGAGTTAATGGACTAATAGTCAACTTTGTCTTCCTTGGGTAGGTTCTCTTATAATTCATTTTAATCTTCTTTTTCTTAATTGGTGTTGTTTTAATTTTAATTTCTTCATTGGTTTGGGATTTTACTAAAAAAAAATTAGTTTATGTTCTTGGTCAACAATTTGTTGTAGTCTTGTGTTGCTCATGAGTTTAGGATGTTTATAGGAGTTGTTTTGGTATGTGTGGGTCTAGGTTGGGTTCAATTTTAAATTTTTATAATTCAAATTTGTGGAGATGTGGAGAAACTGTTTGTGGAGATGTGGGTGGGTGACCTAGCCACCACAATGGTGGTAGGTGGTAGGTGGCAGGTGGGGGGTGATAAACATTATAGTCACTCTGGTTTATTCCAAGACATGTGTTTATGCTCAAGCTTAGTGGAAATGTGGAGATAGTGACGCTAGGCATTAGAGTTTTAATAGTGTGTTTTGGTAATTTGAGTGTTGTAAATATTATATTGATTCAGTTGGTTTGATGCGGTGTATGACTTTAGTGAATCTGTGATTTTGAAACCTATACTTTATAAAATGAATATGGGAAGCATATTCTATGTTAGGTAAAATAATCAAAACAACAATAGACACCATACCATCCTCAGTTGTATTCGGTATATCAAGTGAGTATTATTTTTTTGATGGAATAACGTTTTTGTGAAGTATAAGAGTTCATGGGTCTAATTTCTGGCAAGAGAAGGTATATTCCTTAGATGAGATGTCTTTCCATATAGAGATCTCTGAAAATGGAATTGGCGAAATACATCAATCTTCTGCTTCTTGCAAGATAGTGTAT
Source organism: Sambucus nigra (assembly GCA_949130495.1). Lineage (NCBI taxonomy): Eukaryota > Viridiplantae > Streptophyta > Magnoliopsida > Dipsacales > Adoxaceae > Sambucus > Sambucus nigra. The sequence goes on from OX422216.1 coordinate 373,131,208, forward strand.
ACAACCTCGACTCTCCCAGTATCATTTGTTAAAGAATAGAAATCATAGTTAAATATTTCTTTCCCGTTGATATCCAACTTCAAATGGGAGAAAGGGGACTCCATTTCCACATCCTCACCATCATATGCAGAAACATCAAGCTTGTTGCAGAGCCCATCTGTATCCTGCCCAAACAAGCTAATCATCGTTGTTACATACTTCAAATGTAATGCGGAGACAATAGCATGCATTCTGACATGCCAAACTTCCCCACCAACTGGGATAATCCCTGTCCCCATGACAAATTCTAAAATTTCCACAAGGATACCTTTTGAATAAGTCGTTGAGTTGTCCCCCAATATGCATTTGGTAATGGAAGGATCCAAAACTATCAAAAAAGACTTAGTACCAAATGTCAACCTAAAACTTCCACCATAAGTGAGGTAAAGCTCATATAGAGGGATGAAAAATGCCTCACTCCAAATGGCACTAATTTATCCTTATGCCTTTGGAATCCTTGGATAATCTTCACCTGAATCAATCCACTTTGATAACAAGTCAATAACTTCACTACGTACCCCCCAATTTTGTCAAACCATTCCTCAACCGTGATCCAAATTTATCAACTGTGAACTCGTCGAAAAAATTCGAGTGGACAACTTAGCCCAGCATTTCTTTTCTAACATTCTCTCTATGCTCTTCACACCGCCATCACTAGAATCAAGCTCTCTCCCATTCGAATTTAAGCATCTAATTCTAATGCCAGACCTTCCGTTTAGTTTGAGGATAGGCGTAGTTGAGATTTTGAATTTTTTTGCTTCAATTTTGGATTGGAGAGAATGAGTTGAGAATTGAATAAGAGGAACCTGAGCAGTCATTTGAGAGATAATAAGTGGGTGGGTGGGTGGGTGGGTGTTGTTAGAAAAGTGGAGGTTTCGTAGAAAACCAACATAATCGAATCTAGATGTGGTTTGGCTTTTAAACCATCTTCGGGTGTTTGGCTTCTCCATATCTCTATTTGAAGGCTATTGTCCATGGTGATCTACACGTATTTGGAGTCCAATGTCGTCCATAAATTATGGCAGCGAACAAATATTTCAGGTTGCTAACATTTTAGCGAACAAATATTTTAGTGAACAAATAATTTAGGAAACCCAGGGCCTGGATCCAGGTGAACTCCCTACTTCGGGCAACGGGTCGGTGGCCGATGAAACGAGCTTTGATTTGTAAGTGATGATCGGACACAAGGCTGAAATGTTGGTTTCTTTTGCCATGGAAGTAGAAGACAATACAGTCTCCCCCAATGAAATGAGGATCATAACATGCTGATTTCGGGTTGTTGTAGTCTGATTTGCGATCTGCGATTGTTAAACATATATACAGTGTGCACTGATATTAATTTTTTAAGAGCAACTCAAGATATATCATTGACAGCGTACGATTAGCCAATATATTCATATTATGATATCACGATTAAAGTATGACATGTCACTGTCAACATTACACTAAGATTACATTGTGATATTATAATATTAAGTTCTTATTTTCTTCATGATTCCCTTCTATATAAGTTAAACTGTGGATCCTCTATTTTCAGGTATTGTGCCAAAATCAAAAGCATGCTCATTTTTTATACTCCTTAAAATCAAAAGCATGCTCATAAGTGACACAAATGGAATTTTTAGGATGCTATGTCTGTAGCTAGGAACATTATAAAGAATCCAAAACTTGTTCCTCGTGGTGGGGCAACAAAATTAACTGTCTCTGCTACACTGAAGCAGAAGAGCTCGTCCATAGAAGGCAATGAAAATTGGCCTTACAAAGTAGTTGTAGAAGCATGCGAGGCTATTCCAAGGACTTTATCATAGAATTGCCATGTCAATGTTATTAGGGCTATGACCGCGACAATATAAATTATAATTTGTATTTTCTTCAAATATAAATTATTAATAAGATCTACAGCTAAGATAGTCCCAGGAAATTACATAATTAAGTCCACCAAAAAAACATTTGTTGTGTATATACAACATTATTGTTATTATACGGTACTTTGTGGTCCTCATTATTTTCTAATCATTTGCATCAGTGGGACTATGTTTTCCCTCATTAAAAACTTTATTTCTTTATTTTAAATCTCCAGTACCTATCATGAATTTATTTCCTTCAATTTGCATGTCAAAATCAGCTGGATTTTTATTAACAGAGCATATCTCAGTCCTACAACTCATAGCTTTAACAAGTGTACAAGATCTTTTAATTTATGTCTTTATGAGAGATTTAACGCTACGAGTGACCATAAAGTCCAATGGACCAACTTGTTTTTTGACCTTCCCAATTTTCTTCTACACGCAAGATATGATTGTATTTGTTTTTCTTCTTCGATATTGGAACCTCAAAGTTTTTAGTGTGTGTTTGATCAATTACGAAAGGTCCATTGGGGAAGCAAACATGGTGTGCTTTCCTACATCGTGTAGGACAAGAGACAGTTAAATAATTTTTGCCCAACATACATCACTCATATTTCCTACTTTGAATACTAAATTTGTCCCCTAGACTATATTCAGCAATTTGTTTTCCACCCGAATGGTTCTCTACACTGAAATCACAGGTCAATCAAGTTTTCTTACAGTGAGGATGGTAGTTTAGTGATAATACTTCACTAGTGGGACCCACTTCCAAACTTCTATCTGCAGTAGATATGTTGCCAAACTACTGTATGAACATTTTTAACATTTTTGTTTTTTTCGACTGGAAGATCTTATTTGGGTTCACATTCTCAGCTTCAATAAAATGACTATGATGACGATAACTTTCAGCCAAGAGCTCAACAATTTTAATTTGTATGCCGTCTAGAGCTTCCAATTCACATAACTTATTGGCTCTTCCACTAGGTTATTTTTCACTAACTTCGGGATTCCCTTGGATGTCTCCCCATAGCTGCAGGGAAAGACAACATCCTTGGGCTTTATGAAAGTTTCCTTCTTATTTTTCAAACAATTCCCATCCATTTTTTATCTTATCACTTGAGATACTTTCTGTTTGTTTACATTATTTTTTTGTCCTTTCGAGATGCAAAATTATCATTTTTATGCATAAAAAAAGTCTAAGATATGTTTGTAATGATAATATAGCCAATATTGTAAAACATTTTCCACAAAAGAACACTGTTCAGTATTATTTGAATCTAAAGTAAAAATAAACTTGGTGACATGAAAGTATATTTGTATGATATAATAAATTTCTCTGTAAATGTTAATTGTAAATCTCACAACATTGAAACAACTAAAAAAAGGACAAACGAGAGAGTGAGCTAAGGTGGACTTCAACTCTCATTTTTTCCTTTGGTTTTAGTTATTCTGTCCTTTGACTGTTGCTTTTATGACTGTGAGCAAAGGTGAATATTGTTCAGTCTTATTTGAATCAATGGATCTCAACTTTGTGGGTATATCTGTTCGTTTACTAAATTTAATATTCTGAACATGTTACTTCACTAATTTCGCCCGTGGTTATTGAATAGGATTGAATGTGCTATATGTAACTAGGGAGCGTGAGCAAATTTTGTATCCGCAGTTTGAGGTCCGAAGAAATGAGCGAAAAATTTAAAATACCAGGTACTATAATTAACCAATTTCATCCTCATAGCTTATTAAATTATACTTATATTTCCACCTCCAGACCATTATTCCAAAAGACTACCAAACCTCCATCCCAATAACTTCCGCTTCTAAACAAACTTTTTTAGGAATATCCACGCAAATCTAAGGATGACTGAGGAACTAGGATCATTGCACTTCAAAGAAGAACCAGGGTCACAAACTATAGAACATACAGGCCATAGATGGGACATGCAAGTCAAGAAGATAAGAAATAAGGCTCCATCATCTCTTCAACATTATCAATAGGATCCAGATGAAAATCAGTTGAATTAACACCCATTAAATCTTAACCATTCAGAGAAAAAAAGCAAACGCCTCTCCGGAAGACAAAGATGGGACATGCAAGCCAAGAAATAGAGAAAAAAGAAGTAAACAACACTTCTTCAAAATAATCTTCTTAATATACCACACATGCAAGCAAGACCATGCCGAAGAAAACACCCAAACACCTCTCCAGAGGCCAAGTAACATCAAGAAGAATCCCTTACACAATAAACCATTCAGACAAATGAATATCTAAGAATCATCAACAATCTCCATCAACAGAGCTACTAAATGAGAAAGTCCAACAACAAGGAGTTACATCAACTAATCACTTCATAGCCAAGCCAATAGGATCAATGATAAATCCCCCCTTTGAACATTCTCATCGGGCAAAAAGGGCATACATGGCAGCAAATGCCCAAAAAAACACCCTAGTAATCCTCCCATCTATACCCTTGAACTCATTCAAATATGTCTTCATATATACCCCATCTCTTGTTGATTTCCTAATTTTCCTAACTTTTGAAGATGTTCCTCCATTTACATGTAACATATTGAATGGTAGATTCGATTTCCTTCATGATTTGCTCTCCGTTTCTACTATCACCTTTAAAAATTCTACCATTCCTTCCCTTCCAGATGTAGCAGATAGCAGTTGATAATGATAACTTTCCAATAAGACTATTAAAACCTTGTTCTTGTTAGATATATTGGCAATCTCCTCTTCAAAGTTATAATCCCCCTATTGTAACCATTATAAAAAAAAAAAAAAGCATTTCTCCCGTATATACTTAGAAAATTCACACTGAAAGAAGAGATGATCTCTGTTTTCCACCTCACTTTTACAAAGAACACATAAATCACAATCAATAATGCCCCATTTCTTCAATTTATCTCGAGTTCTCAATTTTCCAAGACAAGTCAGCCATACTATAAAAGCAAATCTAGGCACTTTTTTAATGAACCACGCTGGACTAGCCAAACTACTGTATGAACATTTTTAACATTGTTGTTTTTTTTCGACTGGAAGATCTTATTTGGGTTCACATTCTCAGCTTTAATAAAATGACTATGACGACGATAACTTTCAGCCAAGAGCTCAACAATTTTAATTTGTCTGTCGTCTAGAGCTTCCAATTCACATAACTTATTGGCTCTTCCACTAGGTTATTTTTCACTAACTTCTGGATTCCCTTGGATGTCTTCCCATAGATGCAGGGAAAGACAACATCCTTGGGCTTTATGAAAGTTTCCTTTTATTTTTCAAACAATTCCCATCCATTTTTTATCTTATCACTTGAGATACTTTCTGTTTGTTTACATTATTTTTTTGACCTTTCGAGATGCAAAATTATAATTTTTATGCATAAAACAAGTCTAAGATATGTTTGTAATGATAATATAGCCAATATTGTAAAACATTTTCCACAAAAGAACATTGTTCAGTATTATTTGAATCTAAAGTGAAAATAAACTAGGTGACATGAAAGTATATTTGTATGATATAATAAATTTCTCTGTAAATGTTAATTGTAAATCTCACAACATTGAAACAACTAAAAAAAGGACAGGCGAGAGAGTGAGAAAAGGTGGACCTCAACTCTCATTTTTTTCCTTTGTTTTTAGTTATTCTTCCCTTTGACTGTTGCAAATATGACTGTGAGCAAAGGTGAACATTGTTCAGTCTTATTTGAATCAATGGATCGCAACTTTGTGGGTATATATGTTTATCTACTAAGGTTAATATTCTGAACAGGTTACTTAACTAATTTTGCCCTTAATAACAACTATCATTAAAGGCCCATAAATTTGAATTTGATGAAATTGAAGTGACACATTCCATGATATAGGACATCCAGTTGAGAGGAAAATTGTCTTTAATGAAAATAACTTTAGGTTGTAGTTTCTAATGGATGTAGTAATTTCTTACTGCTTTGAGATGTGTATAATTAGGTCAAACTGTGAGTTCATATCAACATAGTCATTTAAGTTCAAATCCCAGGAAGTGTTGGATAAGTACATGATCACAACCTGCATAACCAAACCAAATAAATAATAGGCAAGGCATAAGACTTGAGGCTTGAGGCGTATAAGGTGCATTGAGGCAAACCGAGGCGTACTGAGGCGAACCAAGGCATACCAAGTGATATTGAGGCGTAAACCTCAACTATAAAAGATTGTAATGAATTCACAAAAATATTATTTAAATCAGTAGATATAAATTGAATGTACAAAAATTAGTATATCAAATAACAATTTTGTACAAAAAAAAAGATACATATCAAATAACTCTGATGTTCCTAGTTAAATAATGCAGATGATCTATTTTATTGTGATGCATCTTCTATTACACATACAACGTGTGCGGCATGTCCCATATTTTTTATCAATGGTGTCTTATTATATGCAGGTGTTCCATGGACTGAAGAGGAGCATATGGTGTTTCTACTTGGTTTGCAAAAGCTCGAGAAAGGTGATTGGCGTGGAATAGAGAGCCATGCACATAAATATTTCATCAGACAATGCAATATGTCCATGCGAAAGAGAAGGTCCAACCTTTTTGATATTGTAGCTGATAAAGTAAGTCTTTCTCCGTTTCTATATATGTTTATATCAATACATGATATAAGAATTTTAGTTAGACAAAATACTCGTATTTTACCATGTGGGGCATTGAAGATTTAAATTACATGGTACATAAACTTTAGCATTGTCAAATTATTCTTTAACATTTACAGCAATGAAGATTTTAATGGGTAGGATAATGTTGAGATTTATTGTTGATTAATTCTAACTGGATTTGTGTGTGTATTTGAGTTTTTTTTTATATCCTTCGCATTAAACATCACTACCATGGTCATGCTCCTGAACTTAGTTTAGAATACAAAGTCTCTTGCTCAATTTAGGTTGTTGTTCAAAATTTTAGTAACATTAGTGTGCTAATAAGTCTGACATTAGTGCAAGCAATTTTTGTTATAAGAATTTGAAAAGTTGCATTAGTTACAAGACCGATAACTCACTAACACTTAAAAAGTGTTGGACCACATACAATTACAAAATAACCACTAAAATACAGTTAAATCAATTTGCTAGTGCTATCACAATGTAAAAGTTTCATATATAACTGTTAAAAATAGCTATATTACCACAAATTACTATCACTATTATATTATACTAGATCAAGTCACTATTTTGTTAGGTACGGGAACGGACCGCACACTAACACTTAAAAAGTGTTGGACCTCACTTCTCTAAAAAAAATCCTTTCATTCTCATGAAATGATGGTGAGATGTTATCTTACATGTATGATTTTCTATCGAATTCAATATATGGGTGGTTAAGAAAAATTATTCAAGATGAAGCATATGCTACATACGATTGTTTTCATAGAATTTATATGAGATTAAGTTCCACAAAATTAAAAGCAAAGAAGTATAACTTTTCATTAAAATTGTTTATGCTTTTGCTAGTTTGTATGTATAAGTTTGTTCTGGAAATTTTATTTGAATGGTTATTAGTTCAATAGTAGAGCTTCAAATGATTGCTAGTTTATATTGACTATTAAATTGTGTGGTAATTTAAATTTCAAAATTTTTTATATGTATTAAGATGTTTTGTGGCGTGGTTTTACGTGAATATATTTGAAAATTTGTTATATGTATTCAGATGTTTTATTTTGCTATGTTTTTGTTTCATTTATTGTAGGAACGAGCTTGATATGAAAGAATTGAGGATTCAAATCAGATGCATAAGGCTCATCCTTCTTGCTCAAAAAGTCTTATCTTTGTAGGTTTATTGTTCATACAAATTTGACAATGTCACTCTTGTTTTCACCCATTCTTAGTTCCTGCTTGACAAAATGCATGTGAAACTTTGAAATGGACCACTTTGAAAAGTTGGGTTGTCGTACATGTGCATCCTTACCTTCTATATATATGCTTTCACTACTCAGTGAGGTTGAATTGGTTCTTGCAATACTACCTTCTTTGTTTTTTTATACGAGAACCAAATATTGATAAATTACTAAGTACAGATAAATGCATATTCCGCGTAACTCATAATTTTGAATGCTAACGAGATAAATCAACAAGCCCAGTGACTCTCACCATCTAACAACAGAGGGATGGAAGAAACAACGGAAAGTCTTATTATGGTTGTCTAAAAGCAAGGATGGATGCAATTATTTTCAGTCTTGAGCATCAATTACCTGAAGGTGAGGATAGTTTTAGTTTACTCTTTTTAATGTGAAATGCAGCGGAAACATCAATGCGTCAATGGTTTATTTTCCCTATTAGTGAATGAAATAATATATGAATTTGTTTGATAAATTACGTCTCTTTGAATATTGTTAAAGTTTTTTATTTATTTCTTAAATAGGGCGGATTGTCCTATAAACAAAGGAAACTCTGTCTAATATTTTTAAATTGTTTACAATTATTTGTGTTATATAAAAAATCTTTTCGACTTACATTATGCACGACGTAATAATTTGGAAAAATTGGAATTTATATGTTGTGTTTTATGTTGCACTAGAGATTTATATATGTTGTTTTGAACTTATACAGGAGCATTTAATTAGAGGCATATCATTGTTAGATTAGAGGCATGTGATTTAATTCTTGTAATATTTGTAGAGTATACAACCATAATCAATTCATTGTGGGAATTTTGTGTTGTGTGCTTAATTTATTTTATTTTATTTTATTTTATAATTAGGAAAAAAAAAGATACATGGAGATGCATTTAATAAGGATGATAGGTCTCTAATGTGGATAACCGCCCGACAATTGATAAATAGAGAATATCAAGACAATGCAACCAAGGAAGTTGGTGAAAATTTTGTGAGTTTCTTTCAAAAGTTAAGAAAAAATAATTTTTTTATACAATATTTATAAATTTGGACATATACTACATAAGAAGATTTAAAAGAATATGATTTAACAACACTCTTAATAATTTTCTTTATTGTAGGACGCTTTGAAAAAGCAAGTACATGATGGGAACTTATTCAGGCCTATATTATATGATTTTAAGCTTTTGAGGTGTCGTCACAATTTCGCGAAAGCCAAAGGAAGACCGAAGCATTTATGAGCAATTTTTGAATGTAAATTTTTTTGGAGACATTTTTTTTAATGATGTACATAGTGGGTATATCTAATTATGATACGTGTAGTAGGTCATTATTTTTTTGTGGATAATTAATACAGATGGTGGGTATATCTATTTGTGTCCCACTATTTTTTTATATGGACAAATGGCTTGATTTGGTGCATTTTAGGTGTACTTGACTACAAATACAAAAAATTCGAGACTATTTTTATGTTATTGTAAATTTTGATTTGTGTTTAGATTTATTTGTCAACTCTAACATTAATATTGGTCATTAATTTTTTTTTATAATATGTTTAGTTTATGATCATTTATATTAAACCGTCATTTGATGAAATTTTTTATATGACCCTTTTAAAATTTTGAAAACTATTTATCATGACGCTTTTTAAATCAAATATGACATTTTATAGAGTGTATTATGACCTTTTTTAGCCGATATGACAGTTTTGAAAAAAAAAGTCATATATAATCGCTACCCAATATGACACTTTTTATGGGTATCAATTATGACGCCCAAACTTATGAAGCTTTTTATTAAAAATAAAGGTTCATAAAATGCGTTTTATGACACTTAACAAATGTCATAAAAAGTCCTTTTTCTTGAAGTGGATGCATATATGGGTTTATTTTGTATATATCCTTTCATTCATGAACATAATCATATGTAGTTATGAGAAATGAGTTTATTATGTTTAAAATATATTAAAATAATCCTTATAATATGAAATAATAATGTTAAAAAAATCAGCATATTGATCACATAAAATGACGTTACTTTATGTGGAGAAAGATTAAGAAGTCTAAGAATTAGGGGACTAAAAGTGAAAATAGTAAAGTATTGAGGTTAAAATAGGAAATATAGTAATATTTACACATAAAATGATAAGAATACAAAGTCCAAAAATAAGATTTATCAATTTGTAAGAATAAGTCTTGAAATGTCAAATGTGTAGTTTTTTTGGCCAAAAATATCATTTTATGAAAAGTATGGATTTAGTATCAATCTTTGCAAACATGAATATTATTTGGAAAGTCGTGTTTAAATGTAATGTGAATATATAAAATGATAATAAAAAGTATAGATGGTGCAAGTTTTAATGATTGGAAATGTAAGTCTTGAAATGATGAAAGTGATATTTTAGTACAAAAGTGTCAAGTTGGACTTATGAGTAAATTTTCCAAATTAAATGACTATAATCAAAAGATTTGGATTTTACGTGATGAAAACTCATATTTTGTAAAGTAAAAGTAATAAGAAGCATTCTTGACAAAATATGTGAAACAAGCTTACAAAATGTGTGTGAATAGTGAAAAGTATGATAAGATGTGTAAATAGGTATTTGAACTCAAATGTTAAAGTTTCATAAAGGAATGATAATCAAAGTTATTTTCAAACGTGGAATATCGAGTTAAAGGTAAAATTGAAAAAGTTGTTACCTAGGCCGTTTAATACAAGATTAAACTATTGAAGTAACTCCGAATTGTTTTTTGAAGAAACTTTTTCCTTTAAATCAAAACAGATTAACACAAGATGTGTTTAATAAAAATATGTACGAGATATGATCAAGATTCTGTAACAGGTTTCGGAAAACAGTTTAAATCAATTAAACTCAGCACACCAACAAGAATGAGATGAGGAGATGTAGAAAGATTAAGTACAAGGCATTTTTAACGTGGTAAAACCTCACCCAACTGAGAAAACATCCACGGTCACTTCTAAGTCACAAACCAAAAATCCACTAAAACAAAATATACAAGTTACAAACTATTTAACACACATGCACACAAAACAGTCCTATATAAGTTTAGAATTTGTACCCACTGGTTTGATTCTAGCTTCTCTGCAGGTCTGAAGTTGATGTGGCTTTCCCGGTTTGCTAACTTCTCCACTTGTTCCAGTCTTTACGTCGAATCTTATTAATTCAAGATCTTATGGCCAACACTTCTGTGTTGTAGTGTGACAAGTGTTTTGTAAAAGTGATCTAACACATGCATGCACACACGCACACTTATTTTGTAAAAACAGTCCTATCAAATTACAGAACAGATCTAAATAAGTTAGGGTTTTCAGTTTCTCTCTTCTTTAGAAACAAAAGGCTTTATTTGACCTTACAAAGAATCCCGGAATCCAAGGTTACCTTGCTCGAAAGAAGGTTCAAGGTCTTAATCAATTTCTGGAGTTTTGAAAATGATTTTGAAACTAAAAATCACCAATTGCGATTTCAACTAGGTCAAAAGTATTGTTTCGTAAGAACTAGAAATAGAAAAAAAAATTGTTGATTCTGGAGTTTTGAAAAACATTTACAGAAAGAATAATCAAAAAATACGATTTCTCAAGATGATAAACTTAAAAATATGCAGATCTAAGTGTAATATGACATGCAGTAATCAGATCTACTATTTCTATGAAAGAGAAATAGAGATCTAACATGAAATGTCTAAGTTGGAAATAAGATCTCGAACTCAGAGGATAAAACTCTTTAAACAACCTTCAAACCCCCACCAACAACACTCTCAAACACATAGGTATAGTGTTTGGTAAAAGCTATTTAGGAGAACTGAGTTTAGGGTTTGAAAACAAAATAGGGTTTGGACGATTTAGTGTTTCTTTCTCTCTCTGGTCTCTTTCTTTTCTCTCTCTCTCTTCTCTTCTCTCTCAGTTTACGAACTGGCCAAAAGTCCCCAAATGTTAAGGGTAAGCCTCCTTATATAGTAGGCTAGGAAGGATCAAGAAGGTTGATGCAAATCTAAAGGCTAAGATTTGGTCTTGGCCTTTTGACTTTGATCCAACGGTTAAAGAACAACGGTGATTTAAGCGCATGTTGATAGGTCTAAAAGGGTTCACAGGGATTGGGATAAAATGCATGCAGATCGTTGATTGCATTGATCCAAAGGCTGAGATCGAGAACAGGATATGATTCTACCAACAAACACAGATCAGGCCGATATAACGCTAACAGATATAAGGCCCGGATGGACTCACACACGCGTGTTATAAAATAAATACACACGCACCCTGAAGTCTCAAGAGCATTCGGATTCTACCCAACCAAACATTTAGTCAAAATGTGATAGAATCAGTATTTACACAATGACCCCAGAAGTTTATAAAACAAATTTTAATTTCTTAAAAAACATTTAAAAAATTATTTAAAAATTCCCAAAAATTATTAAAAACAAACTTAAAGGGGAATTAACTCACACAAGCATTTTATGCAATATATATGATATTAATGCAATCCTAATGTATGTGGGTGATTGAGAATATACCTTTAAACAACAATCAAGAGGAATAAAGAGTGGAGTATGAGGCTCTTCGGAATCTAGGGGATGGGACTCAATTTTTTCACTATTTCCAAACTAGATGAGCACTTACACAATGTAGACTCAACTGAGTCAAGAGTATAAGGTGATTCAATCTCCCCTTTTCGAAATATGAGATAAAATCTCCTTTGAGTCATCTAGGACTCGTAGGGCTACAAAGAAATAAGGAAGAACCTATTCCTATACAAAAATTATATCTACCCATTTCCTAGAAAAAGAAAATTACATAACTCAACTAATTACAAACCAATACCCTAATAACATCTGTAGAATACAACTGTAAACAGTCCTGCAAATAATCACTAAGATAAAGCTTATTAGAAATATAAACAAAAGAATGAACTCATAAGACTCAAATTTCTCCCCCATTTTGTCTCAAATGGACAAAGGGAAAAATACTTAAGTCATAGAAGCTTATTCAGCACAAACCATTTCTATCGATTTTCGCAAAGCAAGAAATCTATTGTAATCCAAAGGCTTGGAAAACATATCTGCTAGTTGCAAATCAGTAGGAAGATAATTAATTTTTAATTCCTTAGTCTCAACTAATTCGCGTATAAAATGATGTCTAATTTTTATATGTTTAGTTCGCGAGTGTTGAACAGGATTTTTAGAGATATCGATTGCGCTTTGATTGTCACAATAGAGATGTAGTTGATCTTCTTGAATACCATAATCATTTAGCATTTGCTTAAGCCAAAGTAATTGGGCACAGCAACTACCAGCAGCTATGTATTCAGATTCAGCTGTGGACAAGGAAGTGCAGTTTTATTTCTTACTACTTCGTCCTACTAAGTTATTACCGATATAATAACATGCTCCTTATGTGCTCTTACTATCATCAGTGCACCCTGCCCAATCGGCATCAGTGTATCCTATTATAGTACTAGGAGTATCATTGGTGTACCAAAGTCCTAAATTTGGAGTGCCTTTTATATATTTAATGATTATTTTTACACAAACTAAGTGGCTCTCTTTAGGATTGTTTTGATAACGGGCACACACTCAAACTGCGTACATAATATCAGGACGCTAGGCAGTAAGGTATAGTAAGGTTCCTATCATACTACGATACAAAGTAGAGTCAATGGATTTTCCATTCTCATCTTTAGATAATTTGACCGTAGTACTCATAGGAGTTGTAGCTTCTTTGGCACTTTCAAGACCATACCATATTTCGTGCGGAGTTTATTTAGAATTCTTCCTAAGATAGACCCTATTGATAATGTGGCAAGCAGTACGAATAGATTCTACCCAAAAATATTTAGGTAAACACTTGGCATAAATCATAACACGTGCCATCTCTTGAAGGGTACGATTCTTTCTCTCAGCAATTCCATTTTGTTGAGGAGTCTTAGGAGCACTAAATTCATGTTTGTAACCATTATAGTCTCAATACTCTATAATACCAGTATCTATGAATTATCCACCTCGATCACTGCGAATTCTATTTACTTGAGTGTCCTTATCATTTTCAATCCGAAGTAGAATTAAATTTGAGTCTTATGAGTTCATTCTTTTGTACATATTTCTAATAATCTTGATCTTAGTGATTATTTGCAGGACTCTGTACAGTTGTATTCTACAGATGTTATTAGGGTATTAGTTCGTAATTAGTTGAGTTATGTAATTTTCTTTTTCTAGGAAATAGGAAGATAGATTTTTTGTATAGGAATAGGTTCTTCCTTATTTCTTTGTAGCCCTACAAGTCCTAGATGACTCAAAGGAGATATTGTCTCATATTTACAAAGGGAGAGATTGAAGCATCTTATACTCTTGACTCACTTGAGTCTACATTGTATAAGTGGTCATCTAGTTTGGAAATAGTGACAAAATTGAGTCCCATCCCCTAGATTCCAAAGAGCCTCAGACTCCACTCTTTATTCCTCTTGATTGTTATTTAAAGGTATAATCTCAATCGCCCACACACATTAGGATTGCATTCATATCATATATATTGCATAAACTGCTTGTGTGAGTTAATTCCCCTTTAAGTTTGTTTTTAATAATTTTTGAGAATTTTTAAATAATTTTTTAAATGTTTTTTAAGAAATTAAAATTGATTTTATAAACTTCTGGGGTCATTGTGGAAATACTGATTCTATCACATTTTGCCTAAATGTTTGGTTGGGTAGAATTCAAATGCGCTTGAGAATTTAGGGTGCGTGTGTATTTATTTTAAAACACGCATGTGTGAGTCCATCTGGGCCTTACATCTGTCAGCATTATATCGGCCTGATCTGTATTTGTTTGTAGACTCATATCTTGTTCTCGATCTCAGCCTTTGGATCAATTCAATCAACGATCTACATGTGTTTTATCCCAATCCCTATGAACCCTTTTAGACCTACCAGCGTGCGTTTAAATCACCGTTGTTCTTTAACCGTTGGATCAAAGTCAAAAGGCCAAGACCAAATCTCAACCTTTAGATTTGCATCACCTTCTCGATCCTTCCTAGCCTACTATATAAGGAGTCTTACCCTCAGCATTTGGGGACTTTTGGCCAGTTCGTAAACTGAGAGAGAAGAGGAGAGAGAGAGAGAGAGAGAGAGAGAGAGAGAGAAAAGAAAGAGAAACCAAAGAGAGAAAGAAACCCTAAATCGTCCAAACCCTATTTTGTTTTCAAACCCTAAACTCAGTTCTCCTAAACAATTTTTACCAAACACTATACCTGTGTGTTTGAGAGTGTTGTTGGTGGGGGTTTGAAGGTTGTTTAAAGAGTTTTATCCTCTGAGTTAGAGATCTTATTTCCAACTTAGACATTTCATGTTAGATCTCTATTTCTCTTTCATAGAAACAGTAGATCTGATTACTGCATGCCATATTACACTTAGATCTGCATATTTTTAAGTTTCTCATCCTGAGAAATCGTATTTGTTGATTATTCTTTCTGTAAATGTTTTTCAAAACTCCAGAATCAACAAAAAAAATTATGTTTCGAGTTCTTACGACACAAGACTTTTGACCTAGTTGGAATCGCAATTGGTGATTTTCAGTTTCAAAATCATTTTCAAAACTCCTGAAATTGATTAAGACCTTGAACCGTCTTTCGAGCAAGGTAACCTTGGATTTCGGGATTCTTTGAAAGGTCAAATAAAGCCTTTTGTTTCTAAAGAAGAGAGAAACTGAAAACCCTACCTCATTTAGATCTGTTTTGTAATTTGATAGGACTGTTTTTACAAAATAAGTGTGCGTGTGTGCATGCATGCGTTAGATCACTTTTACAAAACACTTGTCACACTACAACACAGAAGTGTTGGCCATAAGATCTTGAATTAATAAGGGTCGACGTAAAGACTGGAACAAAGTGGAGAAGTTAGCAAACTGGGAAAGCCACATCAACTTCAAACCTGCAGAGAAGTTAGAATCAAACCAGTGGGTACAAATTCTAAACTTGTATAGGATTGTTTTGTTTGCATGTGTGTTAAATAGTTTATAACTTGTATGTTTTGTTTTAGTGGATTTTTGGTTTGTGACTTAGAAGTCACCGTGGATGTTTCCTCGGTTGGGTGAGGTTTTACCACGTTAAAAACTCCTTGTACTTAATCTTTCTTCATCTCCTCATCTCATTCTTGTTGGTGTGCTGAGTTAAACTGATTTAAACTATTTTTCGAAACCTGTTACAGAATCTTGATCATATCTCATACATATTTTTATTAAACACGTCTTGTGTTAATCTGTTTTGATTTAAAGGAAAAAGTTTCTTCAAAAAAAAGTTCAGAGTTACTTCAATAGTTTAATCTTGTATTAAACGGCCTAAGTAACAACTTTTTCAATTGGTATCAGAGCTTTGGAAATTTTCTTTAAAGATCTTGTGTTTCTGAAATTATTTTCTTAAAATCAAACAATGGACGAGAAAAATGAAAGATTTGGTAACTTGCCCAGACCTCCTATCTTTGATGGAAATAACTTTGCTTACTGGAAAGTAAGGATGGTTGCTTTCATACAAGGAACCTTGGGAGATGATGTCTCAAATATTATTGAAAATGGATATACTTATCTTACAAAACCAACCACTGAAGGAAGTAATGAGAGGATTAAGAAAGTGTTAAGTGAATTCACTCAAGAAGAGAAGCAAGTTTCTCGAAACAATAACAAAGGCAAGAATGCCATTTTTATGTCTATAAATAAACATGAGGTCAAAAGGATCTCATCTTGTACCACCTCTAAGGATGCTTGGGATACACTGATTACTGCACATGAAGGTGACACTAGAATTAAGGCTGCTAAAACAGAGATGCTTGTCCAGTAGTATAACTCTTTAATTATGTCAAACTCTGAATCTTTTGATGACTTTTATATGAAATTGACTGATATTGTGACCAAATTGCACTCTAATGGGATAACCTATGATAGACATGAAATTATCTCGAAAGTTCTAAGGTCATTGCCACAGAAATTTGATAACAAAAGATATGTTATTGAGGAAATGAGTGATCAAAATCTCACTCCTGAATTACTCAGTAGTAAAATAAGGAATTGTGGAAATGGAACTAGAATTTAAGAAACAATTTACTCAGTCCCATAGGAAACAAACTAGTTCCAATTTGAGTTTCTCCTCTAAGCTGATGAATCCTGATCTTAGTATTCCCAATAGTAATTCTGATGATGAATGTGATATAGATAGTTTGGATAATCAAATTGCCTTGATGTCAAAACGGTTTAAGAAAATTGTCAAATTTATAAATAAAATGGCAATCAGACAAGGCAAGCCTAATTATTCAACTCAGTCTAATCACAAACCTCATGAGAAAGGTCAAGACAAACATCATAAGGACATTCATACGAGACCTAACAAAGACTTTAAGAATATTGAATGCTTTAGATGTGGAAAATTGGGTCATATAGAACAAGACTGTAGAGTTAAACTGAACACGACCAATAAACATACTAGGGCCAACATTTGCAAGACATGGGATGATTCAAGGGACTCTGATAATGAGGAACCTGAGTCATCTGATGTTTTTTATCCTTTCATGTCTTTCTTTGCCAAGATAATCCATAATGATGATATGCATGTGCCTATGTATGAGAATGATGATAATAGCTCTACTTTTGTTGTTATGAATCATGCTGCTACTGGTTTAGATGCTTTAATTTCTGAGAACATTACTAGTTCTACAGCGGGGTGTGTGAGTCAAAGGGAAAGTGATAATGACGATTTCAATGTGTGTGTGAGTTCAAGAATTGAATCCTTAGGGGTCACTTCACACACTATACTTAGTGATTTGTACACTGAAGACCTCCATGATGTTCACACACTTTATGCCAAAACTCTCAAGAAAAGCTCTATACTAGAGAAGATAGTGAAAAAATGCTTTAAAAATGAGAAAGGACTTTTAATAATATGTGAAACTTGGAATTTAAGTGTCGGGACTAGTCCAATCCGGGGTATATGGCCTCATCGGCAGATTAAAAATAAATAAAGGAAAAAGGTTTAAAAGTGAATAAGAAAAAAAGAAAGGAAAAAGGGTTACAAATATGTAACCAGTAAAAAGCACTCGGAGGTAACCGAAAAATTTAGAAGGGACTGGAGCCTTAGAGTTAATGCTTAGACTCCATATAACTGATAAATAGCATATTCTGGCATGGTGGGAGTAAATAAAAGGCCGTACAATACTCATGGATTACTAAACCGATTAATCAAATGAAAAAATGGTTGTGATAACGGAGCATATTAATGTAAATACAATTTTATGAAATAACTTGAAAAAATGTGAAATTACGTTAATTGATAATTTAACGAGATATAGATATTGTCAAAAGAAAGATTAAGTGTGGGTGGGCCTATCTTCTGGGTTACTTAGTCAAAACTTCAATTACATGCCATGTTCCATTTTTCTTGAGAATATTTAATCAAATGAAGGATGATTTCATAATTACTAAAATATAATTTATATGTTTATACATTCTTTGTACATATTAATCAGGTAGTATTTTTCCTACTGGGCGCACACTCATACCCCACCATTTGTCCCCCTCCCAGGTACTTCACGCAAAGATAAGTGGAAAAAAGGATTTACGCGCCAGTAGAGATCTGTTTACTATTTACTTAAAACATGTTATTTAAATATAAATTTGACTACATTATTAGGAACTATTTTGATACATTTTAAATTTGGTTTGTAATAAGATAGGATGGCGTGGATTTTTTTAATTGTTATTTATTTTATGAAATTGGTGAAAATATTTTTTTCAAGTGTTCTTATAAACATCATAAAGCTAGATATCATTTCATTAATTAAACCTAGTGAATTTTATGACAAAAATGTGAAAGAAATATTTTATTTCAAAGGAGTATTTTCTTAAAATAAATTAAAGTATCAAAGGTTTTCCATAATTGACCCCTAGAATTGGGGATTAACAACTTGGTATCGGAGCATAGGTTACGTGTGGGTCAGAGACTACTCGGATATTTTATTTTATTTATATTTATTTATATTCTATCATATTCTAAACTATCATCCCCTCTTTATGATGACTATACATAGAAGTGGCGGACGTACTAGTGAAAACACTAATAGGTTAAGACAAATGACTCAGGCAGTCTGGCAGCAAATTGATTTTCTCTCTCAACAACACCAAGGCAATGGTAGTACATCAGAGAGTAGCTGGGTGACCACTATACTAAAGGAGTTTAGAAAACTCAAACCCCCTACGTTTAGCGGTATTATAGGACTTTAGAGGCCGAAAAGTGATTGCAGTGAGTCATTAATATTTTTGAAGTTCTCGAAGTGTCACCTATTTATCGAGTCCGTGTGGCTACATTTCAATTTACCGACAAAGCCCAAAAATGGTGGACATACTATCACACTCATTTGAATGGGGAAGTCCTTTGGGAAGATTTCAAGGCAATATTTATGGACCGATACTTCTTAGAATCTTACCGTGATGGAAAGAGGTGTGAGTTACGTAACTTATTCCAAGGGAAGATGTCCGTCGGTGAATATTAGGTGAAGTTTGAAAGTCCGTTAGATTATGACAAGTATAAAGCGAGTGATGAGAAAAAAAGACTCGTTTGTTCATAAAGGACTTAACCCACTAAAATACTCATAATTGGACAAAATATTTGTGGGCTCAGGGATATGGTTAGCAAATATATCAGGTTAGAGATGGAGTTTGAAGATGCCAAACTAATCAAATAGAATAGAGGTCCGGTGGTGGACAAAATAGTGGTGGAAAAAAACTAGTGATAGTGGGCCTAGAGGGTTCTTTACAAAGCTAAAGGTGATAGTTAGCAATGAGTCCTCCCAGAGTCAGGGAGTAGGGTCAGCACATCTAGATAAATGGTGTTTTATATATGGGGCACCTAACCATTGGAAGAGGGAATGCCACTAGAAACGCAACGATCCTCAACCCAACAATTAGGGTTCCAGTTTCTAGCCAGTGAGGAACTCAAATTTTAGTACTCTTACCCATCATCCACAACCAGCAGGGTAGGTACAACAATAATAGTTCATGTCCTAGCCAAGGGTACGGTGCCAGTGGAAATTGAATCAACAGAGCAGTCAGAATAACAGGTTTAACTAAGGGTATGCTTATGCCTTCATACAATCAACAGTTTAACCAAACGCCAAAGTTATGGAAGGTATGATTTTAATTTAGCATACATGGTTCTGAGCATTATTTGATTCTAATGTATTTCATTCATTCATATTCGATTCTTTAGCTTGTAGTTTGGATCTTAAGTTTTATTACTTTTATCCCATAATTTTCGTGGGACTTCTGATTGGCGGAGGTATTTCCCTAAACCATGTTTGTTGTAACTTCTTTATCATTACGAGGGAGTATGTTCTTGACTATAACTTAATTCTCATGGACATATAAGGTTTCAAGGTAATTCTCAAAATGGAGCGGTTGTCTTATTTCAATGCGACGGTATAATGTCATCAACATAGTGTCTCGGTGTTACTGCCGGATGGGTCCAACCACAGATTTAATAGTGAACAATCCACGGACCATCCTTAAAAATACACTAACATTAAGGAATAACGGAATTGCTTCAGATGGCTTTCCAGCCTTGTGGCATAAGAGGCCCCTGACCATATGGTCTTGGACTATCCAATAGTGCGAAAATTTCCAGACGTGTTTTCGAAGGACCTTCTAGGGTTTTCATAGGAGAGGGAGATCGACTTTGTAATAGAGATCCATTCATGTGTCTCACCTATTTCTATTCCTCCATTCCGTTTTGCTCCATATGAATTGAACGAGATGAAGATTCAGTTAGAGTATTTATTATCCAAGGGATTCATTAGACCAAGTGTGTCACTTTAGGGATCACCAGTTCTTTTTCCCAAGAAAAAGGACAATTCACTTAGAAATTGACAACAGGTAGTTGAATAAAGTCACAATTGAGAACAAATATCCTATGCATCGACTTGATAATTTATTCAATCAATTATGAGGTGCTGGTACATTTTCAAAGATAGACCTTCGATTTGGTTACCACTAGTATCAAGATCTTCTCTCCCACAATCTCATCAAACCATTGTACCCTTATCCATTGCTTAGCCCTCATCACAAATACTTCGAACATGACACCCACTACGACTTTCATCAAATTGGTGGTCACACCACTAATCAGTGCCATCATATCAAGAACATTATACAAGGCCTCATCAACAAAGGCATCATTGCTCCTCCTATGGGACCAAAGACAAACACTACCCAAAATAATCTTACTCTACACAAAGTTGGTGTGAATGCCATATTCATTGATGAATATTCTGATTTCAACCCCTTGACTAAAATCAAGCCCATAAACATTCATACGTCATCCACAAACTTAGACAATTCCCAATCTCCCCTCTAAACATGTCCAGCCAAATATGTTACACCATGAATATGCTTATGATCGAGCCCTCACCCTGATGAAAAGAGCTTGCATAGTTGTCCAAACCAAGTCGGATACACTAAATATGGATATTATATCCATCCTTGAACAATTGAAAGGATTCAGAATGAGGATTCCGTTAATATTGAACCATGAAGAGGAAGAATGTGTGAAGATAAGTGATATTCTAACTATACGCGACTTCTAAGTATCCCCTCCGAAGCAAAACTCGTGAATTTTTTAAAGGCGTCCTATTTCCCGGTAGGTTAAATTATCAGTTTCTTGCCCTCCATAATCCCCCGTAAAAGATATTTCTGGACCATTTTTGGACTCCAAATGCGTCCGGGCAACAATTAGGAATAAATAATTTATATTTTTACATCGTGTACTAATTCTAGGTTCCCTTCCCATGCATTACGAGTTCTTGGTTATGCCATTCGAGTTAACGGACACACTTACAACATTTATGGACCTAATGAATCGAGTTTATCACCCGTACCAGGATCGATTTGTTATGATATTTCTTGACAAAATCTTAATTTACTCAGCATCAGAAGTCAATCGCGAGGATAATCTATGCACGAATTTGCAAGTAATTCGGGAGAATAAGTTGTATGCAAAGTTCAGTAAAGGTGAGTTCTCGATGGGAAAGGTCAAATTTCTTATCTATGTTGTTTTAGGACGGAGAATTTCTGTGGATCTAGCTAAAGTTGAATCAGTACTAAATTGGGAGCACCGAAGACAGTCATTGAGATAAGAAGTTTCTTGGGACTCATCGGGTATTACAGACATTTCATCCAGTATTTATCTCAAATTTCTTCTCACTTCACTAGGTTAACATAGCACGAGGTTCGCTTTGAGTGGAGAGACGAGTGCAAGCCAACATTTCAGGAGTTGAAAGTACGACTGACTCCAACATCAGTACTTATCCTCCCAGAATGAGGAAAGGGTTACGACGTGTATTGTGATGCATCAGGGGCAGGTTTGGGAGAGGTATTGATGCAAGCAAAGAACGTAGTAGCTTATGGATTAAGTCAGTTAAAATGTCATAAAAAGAACTACATAACGCGTGACCTTCAGCTAGGATCAGTTGTCTTTGTCCTCAAGATTTAGAGATATTACCTATATGAGGAAAGAGTTGAGATGTACTCGGATCATAAAAGTCTCCAACATATTTTCAATCAAAAATATCTGAATCTTAGGCAAAAATGATGGATAGAGCTCATGGGAGATTACAACTTCGGTCTCCATTACCACCTAGGAAAAGACAATGTTATAGCTGATGTATTTAGTAGGAAACAATGAGTATCTTTGGAAACAATTAAGTGTTATCATCATAAGATAACACAAAACCTTCATAGCTACGAATTGGGGGATAAACGGGGAGAGCATCAAGCCCTACATCTACAGGATGGTAGCAAGACCAGTCATCCAATAGAAGGTGTTTGATGCAGAAGCTTGCGATGATGATTTAATTCACTTTAAGAATCGGGTTTTGGTAGAAGAACCAATCGAGGGCTTATCGCTCGATAAGGATAACAGAAATAGGTTCCGAGGAGGGCTGGTAGTTTTGAGTATTTAGTATCTTAGGGAAGAAGTCATGGGAGAAGCGCATCAGTCTCATTTCAGCATTCGCCCTGGCAGTACAAATATGTATAAGGATTTATGCAAAGACTAATGGTGATCAAGAATAAAAAATGATGTCATAGTTTTATGACAAAGTGTCTCACTTGTCCGCAAGTGAAGGTCGAGCACTAGAAGTTAGCAACGATGTCGCAACCACTACCGATAACACAGTGGAAGTGGAAGCACATAACAATGGACTTCATCATCACTTTGCCTAGGACTCAGACAGGACATGATGAGGTCTGGGTTGTGGTCGATCGAATCACCAAGTCAGTACATTTATTTCCTATTAAAGTTACGAATAATGTGTCCAAGCTATCTATACTCTTCATCCAAGAAATTATAAGGTTCCACAGTGCACCTTTATCCATTGTTTCGGATAAAGATCCTATATTTGTGTCCAAGTTTTGGAATAAACAGTATCAGGAGTTGGGAATGAATTTAAAACTCACCATTGTCTATCATCCACAAACGGATGGACAGTCCGAGAGAATTATTCAGATACTTGAAGATATATTGCGAGCTTGCGCTATAGATTTTCAGGGTAATTGGGCTAATCATCTATCGTGAGCAAAGTTTACCTATAATAATAGTTACCAGGCGAGTATTGAGACAACACCATTTGAAGCCGTATATGGAAAACCTTGTTGTTCATGTGTTGTTTAGGCAGAGTTCGGTGAGAAGCATATCTCAGGGTCCAAAATGATTGAGGAAACCACTAAGAAAAATCAAGTCATACGAGCTAGGCTTAAGATCGCCCAGAGCCATCCGAAAAATTGCGTCGATACTCGTCGCTTTAACTTATAGTTTAGCATGGGTGATTATGTGTTTATAAAGATCAAAGCTAGACTAGGAGTTACGCGGTTTGGAATAAAGGGGAAGTTAGCACCCAAGTACACTGGATCGTTTGAGATCTTATAGAGAGGATCAATCCAGTGTCGTATCGTTTAACACTGCCACTATAATTATTTCAAATACATAATTTTTTCCATGTGTCAATGTTAAGAAAATATATCCCAGATCCATCTCATGTTATCAATTGGAGTTAATCAAACCTCCAAAATGATTTTTCCTACAAGACCAGACCAATGGCGATAGTAAACCAAAAGAAAAGATGCGTCACAAAAAGACAATTTCTTAATCAAAATTATATGGGACAATAATGACGTTGAAGGATAAACATGGGAGGCAAGAGTCTACGATGAAAAAATAACATCTAGAGGTATTTGTTTAAGTTTAATTATATAAGGTGATTTCGAGGACAAAAGTTCCCAAGGTGGGGACATTGTAACACCCGTACTCGTTGATTAATAATAAAGTAGCAATTTTCGGTCATCCGTTTTTATTTATTTCAAAGAGTTTTGACCATATGTAAATGAATTTATTGATATATCGTTATCTATCTGCTAAAGTTACAAAGATCATGGGGAAAAAGTATAAATTTAATTAATATATCCATACTAAAGGAGCATGGTTTTTGACAAAATATCTCCACTTTTATGCATGGCATTTCATGCATGATATTTTCTTCCTTTCATGCCCATGCATGAAATGTCATGCTAAAGTTTTCTTTTTTCATAAAAAGGTTTTGTTTTTTTTAAAAGGGAAATAATTATTTTTTAAAAGGGATATAATTTTTTTATTTTTTTTATTTATTAAATTTTTTCTTTAATTTTTTTTTATCACGGGGGCAAATTTATCGCCGTGCCCTCGACACAGGCATTCACTAGTATCCATATAATATAACACCATATGGGGATGGCCAAAATTCATGTATGATATTTTTGACATTTCATGTCCATGCATGAAATGTCATGCTAAAAACTGTTTTTTTTTAAATAAATAGATAAGGATTTTTTTAACTATTTTTTTTTCTTTATTTTTTTATGGGTATAAGGATTTTTTGAACTATTGTTTTTCTTTATTTTTTATGGGTTGAGTTTTATCACGGGAGTAAATTTATTGCCGTGCCCTCGGCACGGGTATCCGCTAGTATATATATATGGAGTAATGGCCTTTTACTATTCACCCATGCATGACATTTTTGCTTTTTATGTATGATATTTTTGACATTTCATGCCCATGCATGAAATGTCATGCTAAAGTTTTTTTTAATAAATATATATATATATTTATATGATTATTATATTATTTTTTTATTAAATCTTTTTTTTAATATATATTTTTTTAAAATATTTTTGTTTAACAAAATTAACGATTTTTTTTAATTTTTTTTCTTTTTTTCTTTTTATTTTTTTAAAGGTGTTTTTTTTTTTAAAAGGTGGGCTATTATGGGTTGGGTTTTATCACGGGGCAAATTTATCACTGTACCCTCGATACGGGCATCCGCTAGTATATATATATTTGTATCGATCCAAAACTCATTCCAGATCGATCCAGTGCACCTGAGACTGCAGCATGCATCTACTTTTGAGTTGTCACCAAAAGCAAAGGATATGGGTTCATAAGGGACCTACCCCCCACAATTTCAGCCTGTGTTTTCAAGCTTCCTACCCATCTATCATGGTGGATTGATCATTGAGGGATGGGGGTACATTTAGTTTATCTCTGGGACATTATAAGAGATAGGGTGGGAAACTTTGTCCTCACAATCCTCCTCATTTCTGCTGAAGTAAAATAGCCCCAAAACCAAGGACCTTGAGTCTTCTTAGTCAGCTAATTTCATTATCTTATTCCCTCATAAGCATCTACATATATTAAGCTTTCAAGACCATCATTCCACTCTTCAATTCTCAAGGTTCAAAGATGGTGTTAAGGGTGTTTATTTGGAGAAGAAAAACTTACAAGGAGGTTGAAACTAGGATCTTATTTTGGATTTTTTTTCTACCTCTTCATCAAAGTATTTATGTCTTCAAGAGGTAGTGGTTCTACACTATTTTCAAGTTCAAAATCATGCATGCTAGTTACATATATACATGTGCATGATTTACATGACTATTTATGATTCTTGTCACTATATATGAATATACGTTGATAATTATGTGATAAAAATGGTGAAAGCTAAAGTTTGAATTAAGCTAAAATTTCAAAATGTTTAAGGAAGCTATTCCTTATAAAAATCATATATAAACAAGTTATTTCATGACAAATGATAAGTTGGACTTTGTGAAGAAATGTAGGATGTATATATGGGTTTATTTAGTATAAATCTTTTCATTCATGCACAAAATCATACGTAGGTATGGAAAATGGGTTTATTTTGTTTAAAATATATTCAAAAAAGCCTTGGAATATGAAATAATGATGTTGAAAAAAATCAACATATTAATCATATAAAATGATGCTAGTTTATAAGTAGAAAGATTAGGAAGTATAAGAATTAAGGGATCAAAACTGAAAATAATAAAGTGTTGAGGTTAAAATATAAAATATAGTAATATTTACACATAAAATGACAAGGATACAAAGTCTAAAAAGAAGGGTTATCAATTTGTAAGAATAACTCTTGAAATGTCAAAGGTATAGTTTTGGGGCCATAAATGTCATTTGATGAAAAGTATAGAGTTAGTAGAAATCGTTGAAAACATGAATATTATTTGGAAAGTTAATTTTAAATGAAGTAATGTGAACACATAAAATGATAAAAAGTATAGAAGGTGCAAAGTTTAATAAATTGGAAATATAAGTCTTCCACTGATAAAAGTGATATTTTAGTACAAAAGTGTCGTGTTGGACTTATAAGTAAAATTTTCAAATTAAATGACTCTAGTTAAAATAGTTTTATTTTATGTGATATAAACTCATATTTTGTGAAGTAAAAGTAATAAGAAACGTTCTTGACAAAATGTGTGAAACACAAGCTTACAAAATGTGTGAAACACAAGCTTACTTAATCAAATGAAGGATGATTTCATAATTGTTAAAATATACTTTATATGCATAGGTATTCTTTGTATGTGTTATTTTGCTAGTATTTCTCTTGTTGAGCGCAAGCTCATACCCCACCATCCTCCCTCCCCCTAATTACTTCAGGAAAAGATAAAGGTAAGAAAACCATGAGAGCGAAGGAAGGGTTTACTCACCATTAGAGATTTGTTTACTATTCACTTCAAATGTGTTATTTAAGTGATACTTTGAGTACGTTATTTGGAACTGTTTTTAAGCATTTTAAATTTGATTTGTAATAAGATAGGGTGATGTGGATTTTCTTTCATTTTTATTTATTCTATGAAATTGGCAAAACTCTTTTTATTTCAAGTGTTCTTATAAACTTCATAAAGCTAGACATTATTTCATTAATTAAGCCCAATGAAATTAATGAAAATAATGTGAAAGCAAGATTTTTATTTAAAAGAAGGATTTTCTTAAAAGAAATTAAAGTATAAAAGGTTTTCCGTAATTAACCCTCAGAATTTGTGCGCCACAACTAAACTATCCATACATATACCACATCAATGAGTTAGGTCGACATTTCATAAGTCACACAAACTTCTCTTTGGCATTTTCTTCTCAAATTATCACTTGAAGTCTCCCTATTCATCATGATGATGAGGCCTTTCGTTGGCCCTACAACACACCTACTTGCCTAGTGTATCTTTCTCGCTTGCGGCCTAATGTGTGATTGATGATTTGCATTTCAAAACTGTGCAAATATTATGCACGCTCCCTCCATTGCATACTTACTAGAGATACATTGCTCGCAGCGGACGTTAAACAATGAGGCAAGGACAAGGTTTAATTTTTTATGTAATATTAGGTTGTTTTAATAGTGTAATTCCTTTATTAGTAAGTAAAGTTATTTAATTAAGTTAATTGATTGAACCATTTAGTCATTTAATAAATAAAATGGTTAAGTTAGTAAATTAAATTTGAAGATGAATCATTTTATGATTCATTAAATTTTTACTTGTTAAAGTTTAGGTCATCACGGAAATTAAGATCCGTTGTGCGATGAGATCTATTTATTTATGGTGGCATAATACGTCACGTAATGGTGGGGAGTGGGAACCTATTGTTCGATAGATTTAGGGCAGCATTTTTTATCTCATTATTACCATTCCCTATATCCAGATGGATTAGCGCATTATCCTTGCACGACCCACACATTTCATATCTTGTGTGGGGAGATAGGTTTCACACTAGTCGCCTTCACCATACTAACGGGGATAAAATAAGGGCAAGGAAAGATTTCTCCATTTGATGAGGAGCACGAGACCTATGCTTATGCTTGGCAATATCTCCTTGAGCTTAATAATGATCATATCAATTCTAAAGCATTTCAACATAGTTATTTTAAAAGGGGTAGAAGTTGGTCAGGGATGACCTGTTACCCGCTAATGATATGTGGTATGTTCAAACTGTTTTGTTTTACACTTAAAGTCTTATGTTATTCACACTAGAAACAGTGCCATCAGAGTAGGTTAGTAGCCCTGATAATCAACCTGAAGAGTTAGGCTGACTTTGATACAGCGATGCCATCTTAGAGCATCTATATACCGGGTTAGACAACCTAAGTCTCAAGCCCTACTGTTCGTCACAGGTTAATGAATTTACCTTGATCTTTGAGGTAAAATTAATTTCATATACTTAATTTTGTAACTTTAGTTTGATTTGCATCCTTATTGATTTCATAAACTTTTAGAATTATCATAAATTTCATTTGCAATTTTGGTCGTTTGATACCTGCAATGCATGCACCATTTGACGGACGAGAAGCATACCAATGCTGATGTATTCCCGCGCATTATAATATGGGGATGGGACAACAAAGAGGCAACTATGGGTGAGGTTCATCACAGCCTCCTCATGGCCCGTAATCAGCTGGAGATACGGAATGCCAAGATATTAAACCTTGGGTTTGGAGTTATACATGGAAGATGTGATGCAGTATTGCTATGGGAGAAAAAGGCTATTTTATCAGTCGAGGATGGTATCCACATATGGTATCCAGGAGATCACCATCGTCAATGACAATAGATTAGATTTCCAATGATCTCGTACGCTCCGCTAAGTGACATGGCATGTCAGCACGTATAGCTAAAATAGATAATATATTTTCAAAATCCCAATTTGTGGTCCACGGTAATCTCTTATGTGTATATGTACCTCGGGAATGACACGTCGTGAATGAAAATTTGGCAGAGGCCGTTGGTATTAGTGAACGAAACTGTTAATGTCAATGTCGCCCACGATATTACCATCAGGACAGAGCTACAAATATCGTATGCGGGCTGCCTTGTTATGCCTTGGGAGATACCGTGCAAAGGTACCACATCCTACTAACGAGGGTGTATGGAGGACACATGTGATGAGTGTGTATAGGACTAAAAATTACATACCATTGTCCCAGTATCCCTAGGGGATTACCTCGGATATTATGCCAGATCTCTACCACTTGAAGGAGGTAAAAAAAATTATGTTAAGTTTACAATTTATTTCTAATGTATTGCTACTTTGTTTACTGACTTATTTCATCAGTGTAGTATGAATACGATAGGCATTTGTATCAATCGTCCTAGTGAGTCATAGTCTGAGAGAGACATTGTACCTCTAAACACGAGATCCATTTCACTATTTACAGCAGACGTAGGGCTCATTAAGGCAGACGATGCCGGATTTTCTGCAATATGTATTGATCGTGATGAGTCCTAGATTGAGCATTATGTTCTCTAGTAGATGTTCGATGCGGGAGACGATACTCATGATGGGTCAGATTCATCAATCCCCTAGAGAAGGCGTAGATCGCGCCACAATATCCACGTCAATGCACCATAGTTTATTGTAGGGATTTTTTTACTTAACCTCCACTTTACTAATCTCTTTGATATTACCCCCTGCACAAGGGGTTATATCAAAATATTGCATAAAAATATGGGGTTAAGTCCAAGGATTCATTGGTCTTAAAATTTGGGGATTAAGTCAAAATGACCCTTTATTTCATTATTTTCCATTGAACACTGTGTTCGAACATTTTCTTTATATGCTTGCTTGTAAATATTATGTTCTTAATGCATATGTGTATATTCCATTTAATATTATGGTCTCGTTTCACTTTTTTGAATTTAATTGGATTGATACCCCAATTTAACCCAAGATGGAGTTTAATTAAATTTAACTAAAACTATAATTAAAAAACAAATACATTTTCTCCCCACGACATACCAACTATCGCAAGTGTCCTTCCCACAACTATTGATTTTTCGCAATTGGGGCGGGGGGGTATCCTGCTTCAAAATTTGCTTATTTGGAATAACTTTATTTGTTTGCTCACAAAATTGGAGTAAAATAACTCGAGAGCTTGGAGATTGTCTAATCTATATTGATATTGCAAAATGCAAGACAAGAGTAAATGTTCCTCAATAAGTAGGCATCCACGCGGCACACCTATTTAACCTCACTTCCTACCCGCGTATCTTACCTTATTTTCTATCTTCTATTTACACCTATCTCCTCCCATTCCCCTTTATATTCTACTCATTTAGCAAAAAAAATCGGGTCTATTGGCATCCTCCAATAACAACAACATAAATCAATTATCTCTTTTTAACTACACTCCTCCAGGTCCCCAAGTTTACTTTTTTTTTCCTATTTGATGGACTTTCCAATATCATTGGTACATACCTCTATAAACATGGACTTATTTCTCTTCTATATCTATTGTGGTAATCAATATTATTGTTTAATTGTTAGCATCATTTTAATATTATTTATTTATAGACTTGGACTTTCTTGCTTTCTGGTTGATAAAGTAAAATTTTCATTCCAAATATTAATTTACATTTTTAATTTTGTTATGTTGTACATATTATTGTTTGATGAAATGCCCTAATTTAACTCTTCATAAAACAAATTTTTACAGACTAAAGTCATTCTCCATCAGAAAATTCATTCTCCAAATCAAGAACCTTATTGGTAAGTTATAGTGTATATTATTTTTTATTAGAATCTTCTTTCATACCCTTTGTAACACCCCGTGTTTTTATTAATTATTTTGATTAATTAATTAGAATATTCAAGAAAAATAAATTTTTGGATTTAATGATTTTTATTAATAAAATATGTTGGTTATGATTTTAGAAGAATAAAACTTCAAGTGGAATTTAAATCATATTTAAAATGGATTTTTAATTGAGTTTTTAATTATTTTTGCCTTACAGGCATTTTGTGGGGGAACTGTCGCCAGACCTGTAGGGTCGATCGATCGACTATGCACAGATTTTGAGTCGGTGAGTTATATTTTAGAGTTTGAGTTGGGTTAGGATTCATAATTGGTATTTAACCATTCTAATTCATGGGGGGGCTTCTCATAATCATGTTTTCCCAAGTTTTTCATCAGAGAGCTCTTCCAAAAGTTTTTCCTCTCCAGTATATTCATCAACCTCCAACATAATCAAGTTTTTTTTTTTTGTCACAAGCTTTGGAAGGCTTAATTGGGATTTAATCAAGTTTGTCCAAGAACAACTCTTTGCTAATTTTTCGAGAGTAATCCAACCGTGTTACCAGTTTTTCTCCAACTTAATCTCAAGCATGAATACTCTATTCCTTTCCTTTAGTATTATGCGTTTTAAGTGCCGCCTAAAGCCTTATAATGTGCTTTTGATTAAAATCAATTAGTAACTTAATTAGATAAAGTGGACACTTCAATTTTGGGACTGTTTTTATGAAAGTTTTGAATATGATTTAATCTTTGAAGCCATCGGGTGAGTAGGTTAGATTTATGGGTTTTATGGTTTTGGGTGTATGTTCTCATGTAGACTTTTTATGGGATTATCTATATGGTTAATGGGACACGCTCACAATTATAAAAATTAGATGGCTTATAAAAGAGAACGTTTGTGTCATATTGAATAATATCGCATGTTAATAAATTTAATATTATTGAATAGTTAGAATTATGTTGAGAATAACGACGGTGCTATTAATTGAATTAAATTAAATTGGGACTTTATGATTATATTGTCATGTTGTGTTTATGATTTATGATATTGTGTGGATTATTATTATTCACTTTTACCATCGCGAGGACGACAGCCTTTTGGGCAGTATATTTCTCACCTCTATTGTAGGATGCTGACTAGGTATGAGACTAGTGGGTAGGCCTGGGTTAAAATTTATACTTGCTAGGTATGGGACTAGTTAGTGTAAATTCGTGGGGATTTTATATTTCGGGATGGGGCATATTTTTATGTTATATCGATTTTTCGTTAGCCTAGGCATGTGACTAGGACGTGTTTTATATTGGTGATTCATCCTATATGTAGGATAGGACGCGTGTGTACTTGGGGACCCTTAGGTATGGGATTAAGGGGTATTTTAAGGATTTCATATCGATTAAAAGGGTTGGGTAATTTATAAATTGAGAAAATGAGAATTAATGCCTAAGATAAAAACGGGTATTAAAATTTGTGGCGACATAATGTCTCAGGGATCGACAGTTTAAACGGGTCAGCGGACGATTTATGTCGTGTCGTGTGTGAAACCTTATCAGGGGGCGGGGTCGATAGTTTAAACGGATCAGAGGCCATTTGACAAGGGAAAGTGTGACACTTTGGTGGATTATCACCCGGGGCGGGAGGACCGCCATAATAAAAAGTGAGTACAATAATAAATTTGGGTTAATTTAATTAAATTAACATTGTGGGACTTGGAAATTTAAAATCATAGTGGTGTGTTTTTGAAATGGGAATTTCTGAGGGTAGTTAGTGATTTATATTTATCGCGTTTAGTTATCTCGTTTAATTAAAATATTCTATTTTAATATTTATTGCGTATAATGCTACTGTCTGGGTTCACGGACCCTATTTGAGGGGAGTAGTGTGTATTCATGCTCGGGACTCTGACCTCGTGCGTTGACTAACTTTTTCAGGATAAGTTTTGGAGAAGCTGCATAAGATTATCGGAGTTTATCGTTTGGAGTTGCATATGGAGTTTATTCATTTTATTGCTTTATTTAGTTAGATTTTCTTTTTCAATCATATTTCAGTATGAGACTTCATTTGGGGTTTATTAGGTCATTCGGTTCCAAAGTTGTTAGAGGATTTCTGTTGGATTATTCATAGTTCTTTAGTATTCAGATTTTATTTAATCATTATTTGGAGATTGGATTTATTCAGAGTTTTAGCATGTGATGGATCTTTTATCGCTCAGTTGTTTATGATCATTTGGAATTGATTCAATTATTTATCTTATGAACTAATTTATTTATGTTTCATATTTGTCACATGTTGAGAATGGTATTTATTTAGTCATCCCGTCACGATTCGGCGGCGGTGGTTGGCCACCCTGTCTGTCGGATTTTGCGAGATGTGACAGATGGTATCAGATCATGGTCTTAGGTCTCATACGTTGTTGATCCGTTTAGCTTCCGCATTATCGATCTTTGATTCCTCATACTCCTTAAGGTAGAGGGTCTAGCATACGTGTCCGATGTGTTTCTTAGAGATATGGAGTTTGGTATTAAGGACGTTGTAGGCATTAAGTTTAGAATTAGTAAGCTTGATTTGAGGAACCTTAGAATGGATTATGGAGACGATAATTATTTTGGAGATTTCAATGCAAATGTTAGCTATCGTATGTATCAATTTTTGGTGTTGAGATTTAATTTGAGGACATTAGCATTTTGATGACTTTCGGAGATAGGATCGAGTGGGGATTTGTGAGCGCGTGTGGTACGTCGTTATTTTTATAATTATGTGTATGTATAGAGGCAATATATATTATTTTTGTTGTTCGTGAGGTAGGTGCAAGTAGGATTGGGTGTATGGGCGCCCAATTATGACATTCAACGAGTAGGCGTATGTGAGCCTTATTTTATGTTTCCCGATTTACGTTTGATGTTTATGTTTCGTCTAATTTTGATGATGAAATTATTTTGCTACTGGGGAAGTATATAACACCCGTGTTTTTATTAATTAATTTAATTAATTAATTGGAATATTCGAGAAAAATAAATTTTTGGATTTAATGATTTTTATTAGTAAAATATGTTGGTTATGATTTTATAAGAATAAAACTTCAAGCGGAATTTAAATCGAATTTAAAATGGATTTTTAATTGAGTTTTTAATTATTTTTGCCTTATAGGCATTTTGTGGAGGAACTGTCGCCAGACCTATAGGGTCGATCGATCGACCCTGGGGTTCAATCAATCGAATGAGTTATATTTTAGAGTTTGAGTTGGGTTAGGATTCCTAATTGTTATTTAACCATTCTAATTCGTAGGGGGACTTCTCATAATCATTTTTTCCCAAGTTTTTCACAAGAGAGCTCTTCCAAAAGTTTTTCCTCTCCACCATATTCATCAACCTCCAACATAATCAAGTTTTTTTTTGTCACAAGTTTTGAAAGGCTTAATTTGGGTTTAATCAAGTTTGTTCAAGAACAACTCTTTGCTAATTTTTCAAGAGAAATCCAACCGTGTTACCAATTTTTCGTCAACTTAATATCATGGATGAATACTTTATTCCTTTCCTTTAGTAGTATGCGTTTTAAGTGTCCTCTAAACCCTTAATCATGTATTTTTTATTAAAATCAATGAGTAACTTAATTAAAGAAAGTGGACACTTAAATTTTGCGACTGTTTTTATAAAAGTTTTGAATATGATTTAATCTTTGAAGCCCTTGGGTGTGTAGGTTAGATTTATGAGTTTTATGGTTTTGGGTGTAGGTTCTCATGTAGACTTTTTATGGGATTATCTATATGGTTAATGGGACGCGCTCACAATTATAAAAATTAGATGGCTTATAAAACAGAACGTTTACGTCATATTGAATAATATCGCATCTTAATAAATTTAATATTATTGAATAGAATGAATTATGTTGAAAATAACGACGGTGCTATTAATTGAATTAAATTAAATTGGGACTTTATGATTATATTGTCATGTTGTGTTTATGATTTATGATATTGCATGGATTATTATTATTCACTTTTGCCATCGCGGGGACGAGGGAATTTTGGGTAGTATATTGCTCACCTCTATTGTAGGATGCTTACTAGGTATGGAAATAGTAGGTAGGCCTTGGTTAAAATTTATACTTGCTAGGTATGGAACTAGTTAGTGTAAATTCATGGGGATTTTATATTTCGAGGTGGGGCAGATTTTTATGTTATACCGCCTTTTCGTTAGCCTAGGCATGTAACTAGGACGTGTTTTATATTGGTGATTCATCTTATATGTAGGATAAGATGCATGTGTACTTGGGGACCCTTAGGTATGGGACTAAGGGGTATTTTAAGGATCTCACAACGATCAAAAGGGTAGGGTAATTTATAAATTAAGAAATTGAAAAAATGATAATTAATGCCTAAGATAAAAACGGGTATTAAAATTTGTGACGACATAATGTGTCAGGGACCGACAGTTTAAATGGGTCAGTGGACGATTTATGTCGCGTCGTATGTGGAACCTTGTCATGGGGCGGGGTCGACAGTTTAAACTGATCAGAGGCCATTTGACAAGGGGAAGTGTGACGCTTTAGTGGATTACCACCCGGGGCGGGAAGACCTCCATAGTAAAAAGTGAGAACAATAATAAATTTGGGTTAATTTAATTAAATTAACATCGTGGGACTTGGAAATTTAAAATCATATTGGTGTGTTTTTTAAATGAGAATTTCTGAGGGTAGTTAGTGATTTATATGTATCGCGTTTAATTATGTCGTTTAATTAATATATTCTATTGTGACATTTATTGCGTATAATACTACTATCTGGGTTCACGGACCCTATTTAAGGGGAGTAGTGTGTATTCATGCTCGGAAATCTGACCTCGTGTGTTGACTAACTTTTTCAGGATAAGTTTTGGAGAAGATGCATAGGATTATTGGAGTTTATCGTTTGGAGTTGCAGCTAGAGTTTATTCATTTTATTGCTTTATTTAGTTAGACTTTCTTTTTCAATCGTATTTCACTGTGAGACTTCATTTGAATTTTATTGGGCCATTCGGTTCCAAAGTTATTAAAGGATTTCAGTTGGATTATTCACAATTCTTTATTATTCAGATTTTATTTTATCATTATTTGGAGATTGTATTTATTCGGAGTTTTAGCATGTGATGGATCTTTTATCGCTCAGTTGTTTATGATCATTTGGGATTGATTCAATTATTTATCTTATGGCCTGATTTATTTATGTCTCATATCTGTCACATGCTGAGAATGATATTTATTTACTCACGCCTGGCACGGTTAGACGGCGGTGGCTGGCCACCCCGTCTGTCGGATTTTGCGGGGTATGGCACCCTTGCTTCATTTTTTTGCAACCCTTACTTCATTTGTTTTTTCATCTATCTAATACACATGGAGTGATCTTATATTTTCAATTTGTTACCATGGTTTGTAAGAAGTTTGGTTCTCTCTCTCCTGCCATTAACAATTCTATGTTTCTCTTTTTTATGCTTCTCCCAAACACATGAAACCAACAGTTGACCCATAGATCTAATTTACCCTTTAACCTAAATATCTAAAGGGTTATTTTATTTTTGTCCCCT
Organism: Sambucus nigra; assembly: GCA_949130495.1. Lineage (NCBI taxonomy): Eukaryota > Viridiplantae > Streptophyta > Magnoliopsida > Dipsacales > Adoxaceae > Sambucus > Sambucus nigra. The sequence goes on from OX422216.1 coordinate 373,167,456, forward strand.
AAGCTTTAAAATCAATTATTAAGTCATTACTATATACACCCTTTTATGTTCCTTATTTTTAATTTTAGTAGGTTTTGTAAAAACTACCACTGCCTTATTATTTTTTTCCTTTTATGTTTTGAAGGAAAATAGAAAAAAAAAATGAGAGATTGGACTTTACTGGAATATATTTAGTGATTTATATTAATTGACATTCTTTAGACACAAAGAAAATGGATAGAAATTCTTCCAATAAACCCCAAACAGTTTCATCATTGGGAGCAAATCGGTAGTGTTAAAAATTCTTTTGTATAGCTTTCGAGGGGAAAAATTATTATATAAGCGAACTTTGAGAAGTTATTTGTAGGTTAGACCTCATCCCCTTCAGTATGATTTATTAATGATATGAAAGATTTCTTAAAAAGATTTTTTCACCACACCATTTGTAGACCCATTTGTACACTTAGTACTAAGTATTTTTTAAACATCATTAATTAATTAATAAAAAAATTACATCTATATTGGATAATATGTTTTGTACTAGAATTCTTCGTTTTTAAGGTATATATAATTTTCTAACTAGGAAACTACTAATGGTAATTGTTTGATTTATATCTAAATCATGTGTTAGTTAAGATATAAATGTAATATTCACACTTAAGACATATATGGTGCTCATGATAAAAACATAATGTTTACCTCTTAATTTCTTAAGCTATCTACTACCAACTATTCACGATTTCAATGCTTGCATACCTTGAATAATAAGGGATATATGCATGTCAGTATTCTTTTAATTATGTTTATATGAGATATAAATTTGTGATTCTTAAAATGGATATCAACATTCATTATAAACATTCTGGTACAGCGAGTGGATCTTATTGTGTCGTGGAGGTTACACTCTATCATATTATATGAACGTTATACGTTTGAGTTGATCCAATGTAGATGCTGACATTTGAATAAATGAAAATTTTTTACTTGCGTATATTATTGTCATTATTTTTAATCACGGTATATTCTTTGTGAGAATTACAAGTTATTTTACTTCTTCATTTCCTGTCTCTATCCCTTCATATCACTCTTGGTATTAAATTATACTCATAATATAACACTACTTTACATTATCTAAAAACGTAATAAGAAATTATATAACTTTGTATTTTTTGTTCGAAATATTAGTGTTAAATAACTAACTTAAAACTATCAAAAAATCATTTTAAAAGTACAGTAAATAATTTGTTACAAATGTCTAACATATTGATAAAAAAAACTATATAAAAGGCTTCAGGCCTTTTACGATCTAGTTCTTTGACTAATAATTTTGGACAAAAAAACTGAGCCCAACAAATTTTTAACGATTAGGTCCACATATAAATACCCCAAACTCCATTCCAAACGGATGCTTTCAAAATCAAACCGCGAAATAACTTTTCAGCTAGCAAACCCTATTCATATCCAATCAGTCCATTTTCAATCTTCTTCATCATGCATAATCTATTGAAATGTATTTTTAAGCTTTCCAGTCTTGTAAACACTAAATCGATCATCATTTTTCCTAAACCCTACTCTTCATGTCAAAATCCTAAATCGATCAGTGTTTTGAATTGATTTATCAATATATCAATGAAAATTACAAACATACAGACATGATTAATAGTTTTATTTTCATAATTTATTGTATATTTCATATAATCATCCATTAATTGAGTTTATATAACTAAAATTTCATATAATCGTATATTTTCTGTTATTAGGCTTATATTTCTCCTATCTCCAGTTTCTGCATGTACATTGAACACATTTTGTTGAGTATTTCATGTGTATTGTGACACCCCGCCTAATTAAATATCGGATGATCAGTCCTTTATTAAATTGAAATCAAGGTGAACGGTTGGTTCATTCTTAGCGTCACTGTCGTAAAAATAACTTTTCCAATTAAACACCCTAATTAATTAGGCTAAGTGACAAAAACCATTTTTAAGACAAATTTCAATTTTTAATTAAAACCAATATTTTAAAACTTTACATAATTCATAATTTAAGAACCATCCAACAAAGATACTGGAATAAACAATCCAATGAATTAAGCATCCTACTAATTGATTCCAACATTTAAAACTTAAAGGAAAGACATCCTGACAGTAATAAATCCCAAAGTGTAAATACTGAAAATAAACGAATCACAATATCCGATAAACAACTGAATAATAGAAAAGGGCGACACATGTCCAACTGAATAAATAGTGCTAGAAGTGGAATCAACAAATGAGATCGTCTAAGCAAGAGGCCTGCAACTCCCACCTAAGCTGCAGCGCGTTCCTTTCAAAGGATCCTACGCAAGACGCCCCTGTGGCTGGGCACCTGAAATATATACATATATATATATACAAGAGAGAAGAGAAAGTAGAAAACGGGTCAGAGCCCGATTGTAAAAACAGTTTAAAATTAGTTTAGAAAGTATTTAAAATGTTTACTGGCTAATGCAACAACATATTAGTAACGACACTCTCTTGAGAACGTCTCACCTCTCTTCTAGTGTGCACAACTATCGCACTAATCTCCCCAACAGTTTAACTTCTTTTATCTTAAGTTACTCGTAAGATTTCAAGTTGACGATTTCCAATGTTAAGGAGGCTAATCTTATTTAACAGTACAATTCTTACATAAGCCTGATATGATAATAAAGTTCCTCAGAAATATAACATACTTTTCAAATACTTATTTTCAAGTTGGAATAATTATTCTTTTCTTGCATACCATAATCACAGCAGGTAGTTTCCAATTCCCAGATTTTAAATATATATATATATATAATACTCATATAACATATATATTCTCACAGCACCCCACATAAATCTATGGTGCGGGCATGCTCTGCTATCCAGTCCCCGTATCACTCGTATTAAGGGAAATACTAGTTCGGAATCACTCTCGAACTGTATTAACACAAAACACATATAAAATGAGGCGAAGCATAGTTTTCAAGTCCTAAGAGGATAGCACATACCCTCACGTCTCTTAGGACCGTCTGACTATCGATCTGATAGCCTGTACCTAGGATTTCTATCTTCTAGGGTACGAGTCAATATCCCCCATAAAGGTCCCATCGAGATAAGACTGTCCCAGCACGGTAATCTCAGGGATAGCAAGTAGCGCGGGCATAATTTTTTTACACGTATATAGTATATGCATAAACACAGTCATATAAATATACTACTTTTATCATATTAAATTTAGGTACACTCTCACGACCCATAATTATTGATTTTGTCCTTATTACTCGTTATTTAGTTATCACGTATAACGTTTTGCCTCTCATCTTAATTTGTGGGATCATCCCAACTTATCAAGTGACACTCGTGGATTTCTATCCTCCCAAGTGTAATTTCAGTAGGTACTCATTTATTTTACAACGTAACTACCTTACGCGTCTCCCCCTTTAATACATAGTTCCATCGTCCCTTATATGTAAAACATCCCCGTGAAATGTAAATCTCGTCTTACATTAAAGGTTCCATATTTTTAATAAGTCCTACTGGTCTTCTTTATCTCCCAAAATATTTTAATAAGGATGTCCAAAGATTATTGCTCATTTAAATTTAATTCAACTATTTAGGAGGGAAAATATGAGTCTGCCAGGAGGGGTCGATCGATCGATGGCAGGAGCTCGATCGATCGATGCGTCGATCGATCGATACTCCTGGTTCGATCGATCAATCAAACAGGTATGGCGAATCTGCAGAATACCAGTTATGGGAACTATCATCCTAAGTCATCCAAATCCAAGTTTTTAACTCCCAAATTCCCAGAAATTTATACGACAAACATTCTAAACCCAAATTAACAATATCCTACGTAAGGCATGTGAGTTTTTATCAAGAATCATGGATAAAAAGGGCCAAAATCTATACAATTCTCATGAACCCTAAAAATTTCTTTAACTCAATTCTTCTCATTCTTTTCCCAGAATTTCTACCTCTAATTCAACAAAATTCGTGGATGAACCTCTACATGTGAAGGGGATTTACAGAATAATGTTTATATCTCTACAACATGCGATTTCTAATCTCCAACATGGGTTTTCTTTCATAAGAACTCATCCTAATCAACCCTAAACTAATATGAATGAAGCATTAACTAAATTAAGCAAGATAAATACTTGCCTAGGAATTTTCGGTTCAGATTTGTGGATGAAATCAGTGTGGTGGTGATTCTCGTTGCGCGATCTAACTTTTGGCGGTGACGGCGGTGCAAACGAAAGGGTTCTTGGCCTAGAACTCCTTGGTAAGCTCTTCCCTTCCTTCTCCAATGGCCGTTTTTTGGTTTTTGGTTGTGTTAACCCTAGAAGACAACCCTAAGCATCTGATATAACCTAGAAAATTCGTAGGTTTCTAAGGCCAAAAATACAAAATGCCTAAAACGCCCTCCCGGGCGTTAATGAAGCCTAAAAACGCCCCGAGACTCAAACTAAATCTCCGGGTACATTATTTTGACTATCTCGACCCTTCCGGACACTTTGGCGCAATCGAAATGACCATACGGGTGACGTATAATTTATTCACTTTTATTAATCAACATTTAGTCCCGACACGACACGGGCGCGTCCCGACTTAAATTTCCAAAATTGTCATTTTATTCACTCGTGACATTTAATAGAACCAATATTATATATTACTTTGTTCATTAGTAATATTCAACAAGTTTCCAATAATTACTAACTCTCGTCACGTTAGGAATTATAAAAATAATTAATTTTCGGATTTATATTAAATTAATAACACATTAAATTTAATAAATTCCCAAAATTTAGAAAGCATAAAAATACGAGGCATTACATGTATATTTTACATTTGTTTCTTTGTTTTTGAAAAACAAACACATTTTGAAATTTATTATGTAGATGTGCTTTCTATGTTGAACAAATCCTACGTTTATTATGGTTTGCGCCAGCGGCCTTTTTTATGCGTATGCACATTTGAATCATATCGCAATGTTTGTATAACGTTTTGAAGTTGTATTATTATTTAAGAATGACTACCATACCCATAACCAACTACAGAACTGCATGTTTCTTCTATGAAGATCTTAACAATACGAAATCATTCACTTTGACAGTCGATAAGACATATGACGACACTATTTTTTTGTGCTTCGCCTCAATGATAGAGACAAAAAGTTAAATGGCTTCTATCACTACTATAAAGAAATCAAATGCACATTTGATGTGACAAAATTTCAAGTGACTGGGGCTAAAGCCAAGAATTTAGCCACAATAATCAAGGGTCATTGCCAAAGATGTTTTTAAAACGTCGACGCGTTTAGCATGAACCTTTTGTATTATTATTTTACTTAATATGTTAACGATCATGGTTCGTGGTTTTGGTCTTGTGTTACGGCATCTATTAGATATCAGCATGAAACGGATTATTTTGGAAGTGTTCTACTTTAATAGAAATGTGTATGTTGTAAATGAAAATTCAATATAATTTGTTATTTACGTGCGTACTCTATTGGAATATGTTACTTTATCAATACAATATCAAGTGTACTTTATGTTTCAATGCCTGAATTTTCCTTATATTGCTTGTAATTTATGTTTCGAAACTTGTATTTATTCCAATTCACATGAACTTTATATTTTAGGCTGCGTGTACTTTTTATTTTAGACCACGTGTACTTTGTAAATACACATGTACTTTATTGTTTGAGCCTGTATTTTATTCCAATTCGCGTGTATTTTATCTTTGGTATATGTAATTTATCATTATAGGTTTGTAATTTAAATTTTATGTGGTTAGATTATTAGAATGGATATGAAGATGAGGGCAAGAAAAGGAAAGAACAACAAGAAGAGCAGTGTTGAAGAAAGTTCTTCGAGCAGTGACGTGAAATCTACACGTGGTTTGAATAAATTCGACATGTATACATCGAATGTTGTTAGCTTTTATCATGATTTGTCTGGCATTCAAAGCAAAATAAATGTTAGGCATATTGAACTTCTTAAGAAGATTACATTTTAAGAGTTTTTCAATGCCTACTAATACGAAGAAGTAGTAGAAATTCAGCACAAAAAAATGATTAAAATATTCTATCCATTATCAAGCTCTACAAAAAGGAAAGGAGGAGTTTTGACATGAAGGGCAGTGACTAAATAAGCCCAGAAGATATAAGTGAAATATTTGAGATCCCAATGGTAGAGGAAAATCAATAAATCTGAAAAAAGAGATTGGATGCTTCTGCTCCAAAACCTGAATTCCTTGCCCGATACTTCAAAGTTAATTAAAAATTTGAAAAATCATACTTAAGGGTTTGAAGCAATCGATAAAGTTCGACACAGATGAGGGCATAACTGATTTTCTAAACCTTGTTTATCTCCACTTCATGACGATGTTGCTTTTCTCCAACTCAAACTTCACATTAGGAGAATTTTTCACATCATACATCGACAATATTGATACCATGATTACATATGATTGGAATTCTGTTGTGCATGGATTTCTCATCAATTTACTCGACAAAACAGCAAGTTCAAAGCCTAACACAACTAGTGGATGTGTCATTTCACTATTGGTGAGCAAAACTTACTAATGCAATTAGTCCAACAAACAAATTGGAAAATTTGGTGTGATACATCGTTTTTCATTTTAAAAAAATTTGGACTATCAAAAACACATGTAATCTGTAAATATCACGTGCATTTAAAAATACACGTGATATTTATAAATTACACGCGTAATTTCAATGACCATGGTCATTAGATTATCATGTGTACTTTTAAAATACACGTGATATCTAGTTATAAGTATCACGTGTATTTTGAAAGTACACGTGATATTTATAGATTACACGCATTATTCCAATTACGAAAACTAGATAATACAATTATAAATATCACGTGTGTGTTTTCATGATCACGATATTGGGTATGTAAGAAGTTTAGTACCATTACACCTGTTGAAGGGAAGGAAGAGAAGACAGAAGAATTTCTTAGATGGAACTTGTTATCTTTGAAAGACTGGTTATCTGAGAATGATATCGCTTCAGCGAATTGGAAGAATGAGACTACAAATAAAGCAGAGTATGCGTGCACCGTAGCTTAGCCTAGGGGTGCCTTATGTGTATATATGTACTGAGAGTGATTTATATATATACTCGTGACTGGTTCACTGTTGCTTAGTAGATGCGAATAACTAAGATAATTGAATGGGTTAAGAATGTGAGAATTTAATTAACACTTTAGATGAGTAATTTAATGAATGTGAATATGGATTATGAATATGACTTGTTTGGGTGTTACGAGTAGATATCCTATGTTAGAATGCGAAAGCAAGAGTGGTACAGACTAGTTAGTTAGCGGCATAACTAGGATGGGTTAAGCATATACGTTAGGCGTGCACATCAGTTGAGAGGTGAGGATCTCAAATGAGGGCACGTGACTAACATGTTTAATATATGTGTTGTTTAATATTATGATTTAAACACTTGCAGTTTTAAAATATTTTCACCTCGGGCTCTAACCCGTTTGCTTTCAAATCTATCTCTTTTTGTAAAAACATTTTAGGTGCCCAGACACAGGGACGTCAAGCGTAGGAGTTTCATTCTGATGGCATGTTGTAGCTGCTGTGGAAGTTACAGGATCTTTGTATTAGACGCCTCCACATTTATCCTTGGTTCCATCAGGGTCATTCATATCAGTTAGGGCACGGTGCCCATTCTTATCTTGAGATTATAGTTACAGGCTTTCATTATTTCAGATGTTGGTTTATTCAGACTCTTGTATCGGAATTTTACTTACTCTGATAATGTTATTATTGGAGTGTTTACTCCAGACTCAGTTTATTTCATTTCGTTGGTTATCTACATGAGATTGTTTATGCGATTGATGGTTGTGGATTTAATTACTTTGTGGATGTTCATTTAATTAATAAAATTTGGCATCTCTCTTTTTAAATGTTAGGTGACTAGTAATAAATTAAATGTTATCGACAGTAATGCTACGAGTGAACCAACTTGGTATTCTGTATTAATTTCATAAAGGAGTAACTACCCGGTATTTAATTAGTTGGGGTGTCACAATCAACTGGTTGGATGAAATGGAGACAAACAAGTGAGGTGTTATGCGATGATAGGATAACTAATAAATTAAAAGAGAAATTTTATAGAACAGTTAGGCCAGCAGCCCTATATGGAGCGGAGTGTTGGGCTTTAAAGAAAAAACATGAACAAAGTCTCCATATTAGTGAGATGAGGATACTACGCTGGATTATAGGAAATACTGGAAATGACAAAACTAAAAACCAGTACGTGAGAGAAAAGTTATGAGTTGCTCCCATTAGCGATAAATTAAGAGAAAGTGGACTTATGTGGTACAAACATGTGTTGCATAGACTAGTAGATGCACTTATAACAAGAGGCAGATTATTGGAAATAGAGGGTAAAAGAGAAAGGCGCCGCCCTAAGCTATCGTGGGAGGAAATTATTAGGATAGATCTTAAGGAATTAAACTTAAATGATAATATTGCTTACAATAGATTAGAATAGAAAAAGAGAATCCATGTGGCCGACCCCATATGATGGGATTAAGGCAAGGATGATGATGATGATGATGAATCTCATCTAACAGTATTTACGGTCTTTGATTTAACAGGCCTGTAAAACAAGTTGTGTAAAGTATAGGTCAAGAACATAGAACTTGAGTTGGTTATGAAAAAAATAACGAGAACCCATTTAAGTCTACGGACGCAACATATATCATGGATTTTTTATCATCTATATTGCCTTTAAATAAGTGATATCCTCCCTCAACCAACACCGCCGCCCACCCCACCCACCCCACCACAAGGCTGCAAGTGCATGTGTGTCATATATTAGTACAAAGGGGGGCTTACTGGTTAATGAGGAAGCTGAATAAGAATGGATGAGATACAATATATGCAAACTGAAATTGCAGCTCCGGCAAGAAAGTTATACAGCAGCTTCCGATTATCTCTTGTGGGTATAAATACTGACTTAAGTTGATTGGTAAGTTCAAAGAGCCTATATGATATCTGCAGAAAAAAGAAAAAAAATCACGAAGTGCACACTGTCTCTAAAAATTTATACCTTCCTGTCATTGAATCGAAGGGAGTGAGAAAGCAATTTTCTTACCAACACATAAATGGCAGTCGTGAGCATGAAGTTGAGCAAAGGATAATCTGGAATAAAAGAAAGAATCCACTTAGGCTGTCCATTAGGCATGCTTGATCTGCATATACACGTCGGAAAGAAAGAATGAGATAATTCTGTTTCTGTTCTTGTTAACTTCAAATGTAATGTCTATCTTTGGTTTTAAACACCGACAAAAGAGAGAAAAATAAACTTTTGCTCTTTTTCTACTTTCTGTTAAAAACTAATTATTGATTACATGAGTAAATTAAAAGATTATCTATGGCAGTAGTAACTTTTCCACTTTCAGATATGAGTTTACTCAGTCACAGAACTAAAACAAGTAAATATGTGATTTAAGAGGGAAAAAACCAATCAAAAGTGCAAGAGACAGGTAAAACTAAAAGACATCAGCCGTCCAAAAATATAAAATAATGTAGGTTAAAACATAGTAAAATGAGGCCCGATTAACAATGAGTTAAGTAAACGGAATTTATGTTCACACACCTCAGCCAAATGTGAAACTGCGATATATAGGTCTCCAGAGTAACCTTCCCAAGCCACCTATTAGAGCAGAGCAGTTGCACAATTAGAGAGGGTAAGGAAATGTAGTATTCCTGTAAGGGCGCAATTCATTACAGAGTCGAAAAAATAATGAAAAATAGTACAATTTAATGAGAAGATGGAAAAAGAGTAGAGGAATTGATCAAGTGATTTGGCGAGATGATCTCAAGAGAAATGGATTCCAAGGAAAACCGGAAAAGTAAGAGAGCGTCTCAACAAATCACTCGTCTCTTTTCCAGCTTTAAAAAAAAAAAAAAAAAAAAAAAAAAAAAAAAAAAACTATTTTACAATCTTTTCCAACTCTCTGATCAAATGCACAAGCGTTAATAGCAAAAGCAACGATTTAAACCAAACAGTTCCAAAACTTACGCAAAGAGAGTCAATGAAAAATTCCGAAGATGCTGAGTAAAATTCCGAAGATGCTGAGTGAAATTCCGCAAGCAAATGTATACACTGGAATGAAAAGGAGTTGAAGAGTAAGATGCCTCGAAATAATATACATATGACATGATGTGAACAGCCCTAAATACACATATATAAGATAAAAAGAAGGAAAATAAACTTAGCACACACGTTATGGGAATCCATGATGTGTAGGGGTGGAATTTGTTGTATGTAACCATGTCCATCTTGTAAATATATTCATGCCACAAAAATCCAACCTAGAAAGGATGATTATTGTAAAATCAGCCCATAAATTGAAATATGAAGAAGATAATTTAAAACCCAGCCAGATAATGAAACTCACAAATAAAGAAATTGCAACAATGCATGTTTTAATTGTGCGTCTCTTCTTGATTTCGGATTCCTCCAGTTTCTCCATCCACTTCTCAATCTAAGATAATAAATATATGTTAAAATTTAGCAGTCGGGCATACCAAAATAGCATCAGTTACAAAGTTACTAAATCTTCCAAAAATTACATTGGGGTGTAAATAGGCATATATCATCCCAACGATCCATATATAACGATCAAGTCTAGATCTGAAGTGCCACTCGTGCAATCGAGGGAGATCTGGTTTTGCAGGATCAGTGTACCCTGCAAATGGAAATAACTATTACCCAGGTGCTAAGCAGGTACAAAAAAATACTTCTAGAAACTTGAAAACGTAGGCCAATTTATAATTCTACTGCCAACAACTTGCAACAAAGACAAAATTTGGAGTTCATAGAATTTGGTTTAATGCAGACACATTTAAAGTTCATATTTTTTTTTTTGTAGTATTCCCAAGTTCATAAAATTTGGAGTTCAATTTGGTTTCAGCATATAGTCATTGTTAAGTACTATACAACAAAATGCCACAAAAAAATTTAGCCTCCACATCATCTGCATAAACAAATAAATAAGATTAGACGCATCCACAGTAATATGCACTATAAAGGGGTGGCAATGGGTAGGGTAGGGTAGGGTAGCGTTCGTGTGAAAACCACCTCTACCCAAACCCGACCGATTAAGCCTTTCGTGTGTACAGTGTCGTGTCTTATCGGGTTCGTATCGTGTTTGGATCGTGTTCAAGTCGTGCATTCATGAGTTGTGTCGTGTATTTACACTAATTGGCTAAACCCAAACCCGATTCGTTAAGTTTCCGTGTTTAAAGGGTCCATCCGTTAAGCACCTGTGTACGTTAAGGCTTCACTCAAACCTGCTAAAAAGTCGTGTGGGTCATGTCGTGTTATCGAGTCATGTGAAAATTTGTCACCCCTAACTATATTAAGTACTCATAGCACACCATATAGTGGAAATGAAAACATGATCCAGAATCAGTAAGGTCACCTGAGCAAACCGTGCATCACTAAAGTCTTTTCTGATGTAATAATAGGAGAAGTTGCCAAAACCAGTCATCCAGACATATGAGCAATAAAAACACGTATTGCATTGTATATCTCCGATGCAGCAAAGTAATGATACAGTAAAAAGAGGACCTGATGAAAAGACAAAGCACCGTTTATAAAAACTACAAAAAGTTCTTCATAATGTACAGAATATGTACATTTGTAATACATACGGAACATAGCAACCCATACAAGCCAAATATTATATTCAACTATGATTTGGAAATAATCACATGAACATTAATTCCAATATCCACAACAAGCATGGACTCAAAGAATGTTTTACAGGGAGATAAAGAATTAGAGAGAATTAGAAAAGGGGCCTCGGAAACATCTTCTTTATTAGTAGTAGGGTTAGGGTTTTGAGGAGGCGACAGCAACAACCATGGCAACCGTGACACCGAGTCCATCCAGTGCTTCAGGCGCAAGAAGACGGCCGTAGCCATAACCCACTGCAAGTGTGAGCATGCACCGATCAAGATCAATGAGGTGCCAATTGAGTTTGTGGAGCCTGAGATCTTCCGCTACAAGGCCTTTGAGCCCATCCTCCTCTTGAGCCGCCACCGTTTCGCAGGTGTTGACATGAGGATCTGTGTTAAAGGAGGTGGACACACTTCCCAGATCTACACTATCTATCAGAGCATAATGAAAGCACTAGTGGCTTACTACCAGAAGTATATTGATGAGCAGTGCAAGGAGGAGATTAAGGATATTCTTATCAGGTACGGTAGGACACTGCTTGTTGCTGATCCTAGGCGTTGTGAGCCTAAGAAGTTTGGAAGACGTGGTGCTCGTTCTAGGTTTCAGAAGTCTTACCATTAAGGGAGATATACATTCTTGGTATGCCTTTGTTTTCTCTTTGTTTTTGCTTTATGTTATGTTTTGTATTTAAGACTGGATGAAGGAAGGGTATTACTTGAGAGTTTCCTGAAATGTTGTATTTTTGTGCAAGCTTTTTGTTGAGACTGCATTGGGTTAGTTTTTAATTCTCTTATTAGGAGGAAAAAAAAGATAGACAATTAGGAAGGGAGAGAGGGGATGGGGGGCAGGAGGGAGAAGGGGGGAGATAACAGAAAATGTGTTAGTAGCCCACTGAAGTGTGGGTTTTGGCTCAGATTGCAGCAACCTCGCAGCGATTGCATTTTCGCTGGCCACGGGTTTTCTCAGAGTTTTATGGCGTGGGACATTTTGGGAGGGGCGACTAGCAATTGGGTGTCGCTGCAGCGAGACGCACCAAATTTGCGAAAATATTTGTTTAGTTAGGGGTATTTTGGGGCTTTCATCATAAATGTATTACACATGTAAATAAAAACGTTTTAGGACTTTAACCCTAAAGTTTTAGAGCAACCATTAAGTGCATTGATTGCTCTTAGCTCTTGTATACACATTGAGAGGATTTGTAAGCTTATGCGTTGTAACCTTTATTGATTAAATCAAAGAAAGGAAGCCATAATCCGTGGACGTAACCATATTGGTGAACCACATACATCTTGTCTTGTGTTTGTTGATATTTGTTTCTCTCATTTTTCTCATTACTTTGCATTTAGTTTATAATCTCTCGTTATCTCTTTGGGTTGTACCCATCTTGAATCTTGGGCGTGCATGAATCACTTATTCGAGTGAGTATCCGCACAACAACTTGGTATCAGAGCTTTGACTTCTAGGGTATTTGCTTTGTGTGCATCCAAGGTGTTTGATAAAATTCCTAAGTGGGATTTTGATCCTTGCCCGGTTGGTTCTTGTTGAAGACTCGTTTTAGAGATTAGAGAATGCGTACATCTAAGATTGCAAAGGTGCTAACGGTGAAGTTTGACTTGGAAAAGTTTGATGGTAAATCCATTAATTTTGGCATGTGACAATGTCAAATGAGATGTGTTAATCCAACAGGTTTGCATAAGACGTTGAGGGGCATTTCGGCTAAACCCGAGGATATGTCGGAGGATGATTGGAGAGAGTACGTGATGGGAATGGATTTATTTCCTTTTTATTTTGGGGTTTATTTGTCATTTTAATATTTGTGATTAGTTTTTCTTTTATTTTAGTTCTTTTATGTCTTTTAATTGGCCTCCAAGTATGTTTGGGACTAATTATGTATATTTTTGTTAATGATTGTCCTTTTTAGTCATTTAGGTAATTACTTGGTTACCAAGCAATATCCCACCTATAGATACCCATGTGCTCCTCATTTGGAGATAGCTTCCATGTTGAATATACCAAATTCTTTATTTCTCTCTAGAAATTATATTGGTTTTGTTTTTTGGGCCATTGACGTGTAGTTTACGTCAATACGGATATCACCTGAACCCAAGCGAACTGCCTGGGACCACTCCAGGCTCCACCAGCCTTGACCGAAACCATCCAGTGTTGTCCCGATCCAACCATGCTGCACATAGACCTGTCGAAAACACCTCCCGGTATGCCACCAGCCCCCCGAACCTGGCCAGAAATATTTGAATCCCATCAAAGTCCACCGAAAATCCATCACGGGCCCCGATCTTGATCGGAACCACCTAGGGCCCACCGAAATCACCTCGGGCAGCCCTGAGGGTGGCCGGTCGGCACTCTTTTTAAAGCCCTTGAGTCGTGACAGGCCATTTGGGGCAGGCGCATACTCATGCGATGCTGAGGGACCGATCTTATTGGCCAACTATGCGGAGGGATGCCAACGCCTTCATTACGCGTTGCTATACTTGTCAGACGGCCAAGGGGAAGTACACCAACGCCGGTTTATATACCCCTTCGCTGATTTTCGAGAGGCCATGATAGGACGTCTCAATGGATTTTATAGTGCGACTTCCTCACACATCTAGTGGTCATGATTCCATTTTCGTGGTGGTTGACAGATTCTCTAAGATGTCCCATTTTATATCTTGTACTGCACAACCGATGTTTCTCATGTCACCACGTATTTCCGCGAGATAGTCCGTCTTCACGGGGTTCCCCGTAGTGTTAAGTCTGATAGGGACGTGCGTTGTACTAAGCATTTCTGACGCACTTTGTGGCGACTCTTACGAACAGAGTTACAGTTTTTCGCATCCTTCCATCCCCAGACTAAGGTGGTCAACCCAAGTGTTGGTGATCTTTTACGGTGCCTTTCTTCTCAGCACCCGTGGCGATGGGATGTTGTGATAGCGCAGGCTGAGTTTGCCTTCAACAATGCTGTTAACCACTCTACCGGTCTATCCCTTTTCGAATTGTATTGGGGATATCACCCAATATACCCCTGGACCTTGTTGAGCTTTCCTCCGATGGTGCCTACTTGTCCTTCAACCGAGGAGTTTGCCGCCTATTTGACTTCCATTCAGGCAGATGTTTGTGCTCGTCTGGACACCACTTACGCCTCCTATAAGGAGGCCGCAGATGAGCATCGCCGTTTTGTATTATATCAACCAAGTGGTTTGGTTATGGTGTAGCTTCAGAAAGCGCGGCGACGGGGCAAGGGCAACAAACTTCTCATGCTGCGATTTGGTCCATTCCCTATTGTTCGGGCCGAATGCTTATGAGGTGGATCTTCACGAGGAGTTCCGTATGCATCGTACATTCAATGTAGCGGATCTCACTCCTTTCAGAGGTACCCATGCTCCTTTGATTCCCCTGTCTCCTGCCACAGCCCATCTAGTTCGATCTCATGTTGATCGTGTTGAGGGGATTCTTGATTCGGCACCTATCTCCTCATCCTCCGCTGATTATAACCGCTATTTGGTTCGTTAGTTGGGCAGACCTAAGGCAGAAGACTCCTGGATTACCAAGGCGACACTGCAACATATTGACTCAGATTTCTACCGCCAGTGTATGGAACATATGGCATCTTCGCATGGGGAGGAGAGTGATGTAGGAGCATAGGTAGCGAGCGACATTTTTATTATTCTTTCTTTTTTTTAGCCTTTCTAGTCTTTAGCATAAATAACCTTAAAAGGCTCATTTGCAAACACTTTTGAGAATTGAGAATGAGAATCTAGAGAGAGAAATTAAGAAACTTCCATGACTTTTCTTTTAGTTATTATTGTTGTTGTGTAGATTAATTTTACGCTTCTGCATCTTTTCATTTACATTATGTCATGTCTCAATTGTTGATAACAAAGATGAGGCAAAGCCAAATTCGAGTAGGATTTGGCATATGCATTTGGGACATACCGAGGAGAAGGCCATGATAGTGTTGTGTAAGTAAGGGTTACTAAAGGGTGTGAAGAGTTGCAAGTTAGACTTTTGTGAGCATTGTGTGCTTGGGAAAAAAAACAGGTCAAGGTTGGCACGACGATTCATTGCACGAAGGACATACTTGATCACGTTAATACGGATGTTTGGGGTCCTTCAAAAATACCATTTTGGGGAGGTAATCATTATTTTGTCATGTTCATTGATGACTACTCTCGGCGGGCTTGGGTCTTCACCATGAAACACAAAGATGGGGTCTTTGGGGTGTTTCCTAAATGGAAGAAGATGGTGGAGAATCTGATGTGAATGAAGAATAGGGGTTATTTTTGGTATTTTAGTCATTTTTAGTATCTCTTTTATTTTTAGTATTCATTGTATTATCTCTTTTGTTTAGTATTTAGAAGAAGGAAGGTTAATTGGCTCTTGAGAACATAAATGTAATTAGATTCTTAGCTTAGAGGCCAAGCAACCTCCTTCCTATAAATACCCCTTATGTAGGCTCATTTGAGTCATTCCTTGTTTTTGAGATATTGTGATTTGAGAGAGTATGAGAGATTATCTTTTCTTGCTCCCATTTGACGTCATTTACGTCAGAATCAGACCGGTTCGTAGGTCGGATAACGGCGGGGAGTAACGATATGATCATTACTTGAAGTATTACGAGGAGGAGGGTATTGTTCAGCAATTTACGATCCGAAAAACGCTACAACAAAATGGAGTAGCAAAGAGGATGAACCGAACCTTACTTGAAAAGGTGAGGTGGATGTTGTCCAATGCCGGCTAGCCATTGTCAACCGTTTGCCATCTACTGCAATTGACTATAAGACTCCTATGAAGGCTTGGTTGGGTTCACATCCTACTTACGAGACGGTACATGTTTTTGTGTGCCCGGCCTATTTTCATGTTAGTGAGGGCAAGATTGATCCAAGAGCTCGAAAAGCAATTTTCATGGGTTCAAGTAATGGGGTCAAGGGTTACAAACTATGGTGCCCGAAAGACAAGAAGATGGTGGTGAATAGGGATGTGACCTCTGATGATGAGTCTATGCTCAAGATGCCAAAGGTCAAAGGTAGAGAAAGATAATTCTCCGGTGGAGAATGTGAGCGAAAGAGTGCAAATGGAGATGACTAATCCAATTGACTCTTTAAGTGATGAAGAGGAGGTTCCCAAAGTGGCACCTAGTCAACAACGGGAAGAACAACCATCTTTCGCTAGTGGAAGAAAACCTAGAGTTCAAAAGCCCACGAGGAGATATTGCTTCGATGATGACACAGTCGCTTATCCATTATTGGTTTATGGTGATGAACCTACTATGTATCGTGAGGCAATTAGTGATACTCATTGAAACGAGTGGAAGGTTGTCATGGGTGAGATGATTGATTCTCTTCACAAGAGCTAAACTTAGGAGCTTGTGAAGTTGCCTAAGGGGAAGAAGTCTATCGGTTGCAAGTGGGTGTATGCTAAGAAAAATGGGGCTCTAGATTCTGACATTCATTACAAGGCAAGATTGGTAGCCAAAGGAAGGTGTTGATTATAATGAAGTGTTCTCTTCGGTGGTGAAACACACTTCCTTTCAGGTGTTATTGGCTATGGTGGCGCATTTTGACTTAGACCTTGAAACGTCAAAACGGCGTTTTTGCATGGGGATCTAGAGGAGGAGGTTTGTGTCTCAACCTGAGGGTTTCAAGGTTGTTGGAAAAGAAGATCATTTGTGCAAATTGTGAAAGTCTTTGTAGCGGTTGAAACAATCACTTCGACAGTGGTACAAGCGATTTGACACTTTTATGTTGGGCTAGAAATTTACACAGAGTGATTTTGATCATTGTATCTATTTCAAGCACCTCAAGGAAGTTACTTTCATCTATTTACTCTTGTATGTAGATGGCATGCTCATTGTTGTTCGAGCATGGTGGAAATTGACAAGATGAAGGCTCGATTGAGCCGAGAGTTTGAGATGAAAGATTTGGGTAAAGCCAAGAAGATTCTCAGCATGGAGATCACTAGAGAGAGGAAGAAGGGAAGGTTGAGTCTTACACAAAGGCAATACCTAGAGAAGGTCGTAGCACAGTTTGGAACGTAGGATGCAAAGCCTGTGAATACTCCATTGGCTCCGAGCACCGAGGATGAGGTGAAGAATATGGCTCAAGTTTTGTATGCAAATGCGGTGGG
Source organism: Sambucus nigra (assembly GCA_949130495.1). Classification (NCBI taxonomy): domain Eukaryota; kingdom Viridiplantae; phylum Streptophyta; class Magnoliopsida; order Dipsacales; family Adoxaceae; genus Sambucus; species Sambucus nigra. Next base: position 373,185,306 of record OX422216.1, read on the forward strand.
TAGCTCGATGTATGTCACGATTTGTACTCGGTCGAAAATAACTCAAGCGGTGAGCATTGTGAGTAGATATATGAAAAATCTGGGCAAAGAGCATTGGAATGAGGTGAAGTGGATTTTGTGATATCCACAGGGTTCACTTGGGTTGTGTACCAACAGGTAGAGAAGTCACATGTGTGTGCGTATGTGGATTCGGACTATGCGGGTGATTTGGACAAGCGTTGGTCGACTACGAGATATGTTTTTACATTAGCTAGTGGTCCCATGAGTTGGAGGTCTATGTTGCTGGCCACGGTTGCTTTGTCTACTACAGAGGCGGAGTATATGACTGCAACGAAAGTCGTGAAGGAGGCCCTATGGCTTCAAGATCTTATTAGTGATTTGAAGATTACATAGGATTGTGTGGAGATGCATTGTGATAGCCAAAGTGCTATCCATTTAGCCAAAAACTAAGTTCATAATGGGAGAACCAAGCACATTGATGTCCGATTTTATTTCATATGAGAGGTTATCGATGGGGGTGCTGTTTTGAAGAAAATTAGTACTAAATATAATCCGGCCGACATGTTGACGAAGGTGGTACCGGTGGTCAAGTTTGAGCATTATTCGAACTTGATAAATACCCAACATTGTTGAGACCCTTCGGGATTGTTTGATGGTGATGTTCCTTGATGATTGAGTTGATGTATGGGGTTGCGGTATTCGCTCACCAAGATAGAGGTTTGTGGGTTTTAATTCAAATTGTGCAGCGATGAAATGCCTCGTTGTAGCGATGGTATTTTCGCTGACCGCGGGTTTTCCCAGAGTTTTATGGCATGGGACACTTTAGGAGGGGAGACCAGCGATGGGGTATTGCTGCAGCGAGACCAGATTTGCAAAAATACTTGTTTTAGTTGTGGATATTTTGGGGTATTTACCATATATGTATTCCACATATGAATAAAACATTTTAGGACTTTAAACCCTAAGTTTTAGAGCAGCCAGCCATTAGGTGCATTGATTGCTCTTAGCTCTTGTATACACATTGAGAGGATTTGTGAGCTTGAGTGTGTTGTAACCCTTGTTGATTAAATCGAAGAACAGAAGTCATCATCCGTGGACGTAGTCATATTGGTGAATCACATACATCTTGTCTTGTACTTATTGGTATTTGTTTTTCTCTCATTTTTCTCATTACTCTCCATTAGGTTGTAATCTCTTGTTATCTCTTTGGGTTGTACCCATCTTGGATCTTGGGCGTACATGACTCACTCATTCGAGTGAGTATCCGCCTATGAAGCACGGGCACTCTCCAGAAAGCCACGAGTCAGCTTTGACTCGAATCGGGCATGCGACACGCTCCGACACATTGCCGACACGCGACACTTTTTTTTTTTAGGTTGGACACACTGGGGCACGTAAAAGGACACGTTGGAACACATAAAAGGTAACGCAAAATTATTTTTTTTAATTTCTTAAATTTTTTTCTAATGTGATGGTGATTCTGCTTTATTTATGATTTTTAATATTAAAGCATGTTTAAATTTTGTTTTGTATGGTCCATTTTCTTAATTTCATATTAATAAAGCTCTAATAATGTATTTTATGAAAAAAATCTGTTTCATTTCATTAATATATATATATATATATATATATATATATATTATATGTATCCTAGCATGTCGTATCCTAGTTTTTGAAAAAATCATATGTCGCGTGTCATGTCGAAATACGTACTACGTATCGATTCCGTGCTTCATAGGTATCTGCACAACGTGTAGTAGGCGAGTTCTCCCTCACACATAGTAAATGAACCGGGAGGGACATGCAACCGGGCCACACTGGCTGCAGTTCAACTGTCAGATTCAAAGGAATTTCAATAACTAGCACAGTTTTCAATCAGACTGTACCGGAACGCTAACCAATTTAATGTCCTACTGGTCAAACGAGCTGATCCAGTCCAGTTTTTATAGCGCCGGTCAGTAATTCAAAGGTGAAAAAAAATTGAAACAATTTTATTTTTGAAATTTTTCTTCTGGATAAGCAAAACAATAAAATATATCAAGTTCAACAAGGGGAAAAGAAATGAACCAAACTATGAAACTTGCTGATAATATAGAGTCAAAGTGAATGATAAAAAAGATCGAAAAAAAATACCAGGTTCTGTAACTAAGCTGAAGCACTAATGCATTAGAACTTGCAAATACGGACAAAAAACTTGCCTGCATCCATCCTTTCCACTCCTCCGTCTGATGCCGATTGAGGTAAAGTAAAGATTTTCCAGAAAATGCTGACTTGTCATGATGTCTCTTGAGAGATGTCATTGCTGAAACTATGATAAGAAGAATGTACAAGAAGACGAACAGATCGCGATAGTAGCTCTGTTCCAGGAAAATCACATCAAACATCATCAAATGAACCAAAAACAGGTTACAGAATATTTTATTGATCAATATGCAATTATAGCAACTGATTTAACACACTATATAATCTTAAAACTGCTTCCAAGAACATAGGAATCCAAAAGCTGACGAAGTTTTTAAAAAACTGCAGATAGTTGAGCAAGAAGATGATCATTATTATTTTTTATGGTATTAAGTTATGCTAAGGCTTCAACAATTACGATACCGAGGAACTGACGAACCTTTAAAAAGTAAATAAATAAAATGTTTGAGTGTGAGCTTTCCTTCAAATTTATGATGGACCTTCAAATGTTGATAAATAAGATTTATTCAGTATCAGCTTTGCTTCCATTATCTTCATTTTAAATGTGAAAGATAAAGGAAGCAAAGCAAAGTGAAGGCCTGAAGACCAACCACCCCCACCCCCACAAAATATAAATAGTTTTTAGGCTTTAGTCTTACTTTGAAAGTTTAATTGTCACCCATTTCATGCATTTTTATAATTGTAATTAGTCCCATAACCTTTCATAACTGCCTCCAATCACCCTTCTTCATTTCCTTAAAAAATGACACATGTCCTTTGAACTTTTTAACCACCACTCAACAGGACCAACAACTAAAAATAAAAATACACAGAATCAGATGCAAGTAAATCATCCTGCATGGGAATAAAATGAAAAGAGGAGGGGGTAAGAGGAAGCATGCCAAATATATACTATTTAACATTTTTTAGGTAATGCCAATCATAGTGTACACTCCAGCAAGGCTACAGCCTAAGAAGCACGGATATGACAATATGGGTTATTTAAACATATTAAAATAAGGATACCCTGCAAACCCGTAAAATATTATATTTTTAATGTATAACTAGTCATAGTCCACATGCAATCAACGTGATTATGGCATCTAAAAGTTGGTAAATATTATGATCAATATTTACATTAATTAAGTTAATAAAAATTAAATTAATTTAAAAGGAGAATTTTCAATAGCATAAATTATTATATTGAGACTAGATTCAATCATCAGCGCATTATATAACATTCTTGGAAAATGTCCTTATAAGCTACTGGCTCTTATCTCAATAGTGGACCAATGGGATCAATTGTTCATGTAATTTAGAAAATAACTAATACGATGAATAAAAAATAATTGAGAAAAATAAACTCATAAAAAAAGTGAGTAAATAGGTGATAAAAGAGCAACAATATTCCAATAAGCCAATGAAATTTTTATAAATTAATACAAAGGTGAATGTCGAACTTCTTTGAACACAATCTTTCGTGTGTGTGTGTGTGCATATGTTTTGTTTCTGGTAGTTTAAGACTTGACCAAAACTTTATTTGTCACCATTGGCATTCCTCTGGATAATCCAACATATAGTTAACTGTGTGATGTAGCATCTATTAATCATTTTGATCAATATAATAGACCTTGGAAGCCTAGGGCGTCGTGTTGGAATAAGGAAAAATGTCCTTGGTGATTTTTATTAATTTGAGTATTTATTTAATAATTAGTTACTAAGATATTTTGGTATTTATCAATTAGTTAGTACTTATCTAGTAGTCATTAGCCAATATATAATGATGTAATCGATTGATTTGATGAGTTCAGCGATATTAGAGTTGTTTCATCGTGTGTTTATTTCTCTTCTCTCTTCTCTTCTCATATTCCCACCCCCTTCCCCATTACCATGAGTACGGTTTGAGACTAATACACATCAATATGATATGTTAAAGAGGTCGAAAGGAGTTCAATTGATAATAACAGAAGGGATGGTTGAAAAAATCATCTGAGGAAGATGTAAGAAGAGCTCTTTGAATATGAAGGGATAAAGCACAAGTCTACTTTTTTAATAGCGGTCCTTCAAAAGTTTTGAGATATTATCAAAGACGACATCATGAAGGTTGTTAAAGAATTTCATAAGAATGGGTCCGTGAATGCGAGAAGCAACGCAACATGTATTTGCTTAAGTGTAAAAAAGTTGGCCTAGTTAGCTTAACAGCTTGCTTGTATTAACTTTTAGTCATAAGTTCTTTCTTTAGGTGTTTGGTGTTACAAAAGCTCCTTCACAAGGGCCTTAGTGTGGGGTTAGCACTCGGGCAAAGGAATATTTAGGGAGACCTTTGGGGGGGAAACCCGAGATCTCTCACTTTAGGGGAACTCACTGTGGGAAAAGTTTCCAAAAGCATGGATGATTGAATAAGAGTTGCCTGTCAAGAGATGGTAGGCTCATCTTGATGGCCTTCGATCTTTGAGAATTCTTCTCGCATATTTTCAATCCCTTTTCTAGATTCCCGTTAAATATCGCAAAACTTTGGAATAATTATTAAGGAACTTCTTTGGAGAAGGGTTAGGGGAGGGGAAATAAGGATCGCTCAATTGATTGGGGACCACTTGCTACTGAAAGAAAAGTGGCAATATTCATTGAATTAACTAGAGTAATGGACACATATCAAGAGTACCCTAGTTCTTCATCAAATAGAGATTGTTATTAGAATAATAGTAACATATTTCATCAATATGTTATGTAGACCTGAGATTAAAACCAAATTTGAAAAAAGAAAAGTGGGATTATAAGTTTCAAAAAAGACTCTAGAATCAAGAGGGTTTAAATCTAAGTAGTCAAAACTCTAAAGAAGAGTAATAAGCAGTCTAAGTTTCATAAAAAGACAGAAATATAAATATGGATGTAGTTAAAGTCAAAGGCCAAGAGATGCATAAGATTAACTAGTCACATTTCCACATAAGGCGGGGAATTGGAGATGACATCGCTCATATAATTAAAATGGGTTACATGGAGAAAATGCTTCTAATGTATTATGTAATCAACATATACCTGTGAAATTAAAACAGAAGTTTTAGAAATGCTACAAAAACAAGCCATACTCTATTGAAAGGCAACACCAAGACTTAGGTTGCACTGTTTATTCATTCCTAAAGCTCACAAATGTGCAGTTCCAACTGCAACGATGAGTGTCTAAAGTGACAGCTGGCCCGGACATCTTATGGTATGCTACCAAAAAAAAAAGAGTGTATAAAGTGACAGATAAGGTTTCCTTTTCAAACAAATTCTATATATATGGCGACTTCACCAAATTTAACATAATCATACATGTTATTTCAAGAATTGTACTTGTGGAAAATAAGCCAAGGGGCAATTTCAAAGTAAGTGAAATATGAATTTTAACCCCAACCAAGAAAGATAAAAGCACCTTCATAGATTCTGCTATTATACTTGTCCGGTCGCATATATAGAAATAAAAAAGAATTCCCCCAAATTCAGACCTACATGATTTTTTCACATAAGATAAGAAGGAATGGAGAACTCAACTAAATGTAATAATCCTCAACACACTAATGACTTACATTGCTCTTAAAGTTGCTCGATTTCCAAGCAAAAATGAGTCTTTCATTGTGAGAAACCTACAAAATCATGAGATACAAAAGGTGAGCACGACATCCATGGACATAAGAAAAAATAGAATGACAGAAAACATACATAACCAACATCAATTCAACCTGATTAAGTTGGCTTTGACAGATGAAGAGGACTTTGTGGATGCTGATTTTGTGAGTCCTCCTTCCAACAAAACAGTTTTATCATCATCCTTGATCGTCTCGTTTCCCAATTCAACAAGATTATTGTCTGAATGACTGCCGCCCAGAAAGTCAACTAGTCAGCTTCCATTAGAAATTTCAATTGTTTCCCGCATTACTACGTGGTATATACAATTAAAATTTAAATATTTATTTTAAATACTAGTAGTTCTTGAAATGTGCACCAAAAAGTATATTAACCATTATGAGAATGATTGTACAAAAAAAATATGCTAATTAACTTAATCTATCAAAATTAATCCAAAAATAAATATAAAATGTATTGTCAGCGCATGAATGCATGTGAAGTAATTAACTAAATGAAGTGATGGGCATGCAACGTGCTACATGCTACTGCTTTAATCATTCAATCTTACAAAATTTGACAATTTCAGTCCAACGCTACAAACTTAGTTGGGCAGAACCCTAAAGTCTCATTAGCATGAGGAGGGTCTACTCATACTTTCTGTTTCTAATTCTCAGTTGACAAAAACTGATGACTATAGACCGTGTACTACAACAATGGGGTGTAAAATGTTGTTATTACATCTAGGTATATGCATGACTTGGAGCTTCATTTTTATTTCATCTCTCTCTCTCACACACACACACACAGAGTGAGGGAATCAAATTAGAATATAAACCCTATCCATGTTCTCAGTGTTGAAGACAAACTTACACTTTAGATGGGGATGAAGATTTCTTGTATTCCAACCACTCCGAATAGATCCATGCAACAAAAATGGGGATGATCCCAAGCAAGAATGACACCTGGAACATGATGGTAAAGGTTCAATTACATACGAGCAAATTTACTGAAAGGAAACAACTCCAAAACAGTAAACAAAGAAGAACGTAAATTATATATATATGACATGAGATGCAGCACTGAACAGATTGCCTCTAGAAAAAAAAATATCGTAACATAAAGAGAGATTATAATGTGTAGCACTCAACTGTTTTCTTTTTCTTTTTCCTTAATTTTTGCTCCCTCCTGTTTGTAAAGATATTGTCCAACTCATAAAGATAACTCAACTATGCTAATTCACTATTAAGGTTTACACAGTTCCTGTAATCAACTATCTGAAAAATCCAGTTAGAAGTCATAATAAGAACTGGACCATTCCCTTAATATATGTACCACAATTATTTTTACAAAAGCTCATATAAAATTATTTTCACCATTTCCCTTAAACCAAGAGGAAAGGAAACTGACGTGAACTACACGTCAATGACCTAAAAATCAAGACAATATGATTTCTAGAGAGAGAAACAAAAGAGTTCTTATATTTCAAGAATTGAGGAATTTAAGTACAAAATGAGAATACATGAGCTATTTATAGGTGGGTTATTACTTGCTAATCAAGTAATTACCTAAAATGACCAAAAAGGACTAACTAAAAATAAAAGAATGCCTAGTTAGTACCAAACATGCTTGGAGGCTAATTAAGGAGAGAAAATGACTAAAAAGAGCTAAAAATAGAAATAAAAGGAAAGAGAAAAAGAAAATAACAATGGATTCCCATCATCCTCCCTGGCTTCAAAAAAGTTCGTACTCGAACTTGCAAAATTGGAGAATCGTGTGAGAAGTTCCAAAAATGTGTGCAAAGACTTCTGAGGCCAAAAATATATTCTTGAAAATTTGAGGAAGGGTCATTTTCATCTTTTTTTCAATTCTTAATTTCAAGATCCATCTTCTTCCTCTTGCCTTTCATGTCCAAAGCCAAAATATCTACCCCCGGGGTCAAAAACCATTTTCTTGGCCTCAAACCCTAGTTCTTGAACTTGTGGGAGGCTCTTGAAGCTAGAAAAAGAAGGCGGTTGTTTGGTAGGATGGACAGTGGGTTTGGGATGTCTTCCGGGCTTGAAATGATCCTGATGGGCCTTCTGGATTAATATTTCAGCCCGGACAACAGCTTTCTAGGCTCTTATAATGTCGGCGGGACAGCAGGTGGTAGAGGGAAGCAAACTAGGGTTTCCTGGTTCTGAAAATGGGCCAGAATAGGGATTTAAAGGTCGTCGGCTAGGGTTGGGTGGATCCGCAGCAGGAGGAGGGACGTCGGTGATATCTAGGGCAGGTGGACCAAATGGGTGGTCCGATGCAGCAGGGGTAACTTCCAACCCTGGTCGGCGGGTATTGGCTCAAAAATTGGCCTTTCCGGCGTCGGAATCTGATCAGAGTGGTGTTCGGAATTCTCTGGCTGTTTTTCGGGCCTATGGGGAGTGGTTTCCGGGGTTTCTTGGGTGGAAATGGTTGCGGAAGTGAGGGTGGGGCTATTTGGGGGGCTAGGGTTTTGAAGTTTGGAGAATTGTAACATTAGCGCTTCAAATTGTTCTTGTTTTTATCCATATCAATTCATCCATTTGTTGTAGCTCTTTATTAACTCCTTGTTGATCTCATATTGAATTCGCATCGTCTTCTTCGAAGCCATTGAAAGTAGTGTATGATTTATTTATTTATTTTTATCACCAATACACCTATTGGGGAATGACACCTAGCTCTGATACTAATTTGACGTGAACTACACGTCAATGACCTAAAAATCAAGACAATATGATTTCTATAGAGAGAAACGAAAAAGTTCTTATATTTCAAGAATTGAGGAATTTAAGTACAAAATGAGAATACAAGAGCTATTTATAGGTGGATTATTACTTGCTAATCAAGTAATTACCTAAAAGGACTAAAAAGGACTAACTAAAAATAAAAGAATGCCTAATTAATCCCAAACATGCTTGGAGGCTAATTAAGGAGAGAAAATGACTAAAAATAGCTAAAAATAGAAATAAAAGGAAATGTAAAAGGTAAATAACAATGGATTTCTATCAGAAACAGAAAATGTGGCTTTGTGGAAGTTCATCCCAGTAAGACAAAGTTCTGCACCATCAATTTTGAAGTCCACACGATGACTGACACCATTATCTTTTTTATAGGATGTTGTATTCAACTATCATCTGTTAGCTTGTCACTATCTTGCACCATACTCCAAAAAGACACTTTATTTTCCCCAACAATTTTACAGATTCTTGCCTACATTTATGTAATCTCCATCGATATCTAATCATTGAAAAGTGCACTATCCACATGAACTACTAGCTAGGTCTCCATTTTCTGTTGTGGACAGTAAAATTTTGAAAGTCATGGAAACAAATACAGTTTCTCCCTTTTTGCCATAAATAATAATAACATAGGTAGCTACTTACCGAAAAAGAATAATAATAATTGAATGAGAAGCACAACAATTTCAAAGATGTATGCCAGTTTAAACAAACTAACCAACAGATACTAAAGCAGATCAAGAAAGCATATGATGAAGAATAGTATTAACCACAGTGGGGTACAGTAACAAGCATGAAGCTACAGTAGCTCAGTAGCAAGATTCATTGTCTACAGTGACGGACAAGCCATAATATATGCACTAAAAGCAATCATGATGCAAAGGCAAAATCAGCTAAGTAGTAAGTTAAAGATGTATGAATGAACGAACAAAGACGTGTCATTTGCAAAACTCCCAGAAAGGAAAGTTTATACCAAGGTCAGCATTCCAAGCCAAGAAAAAGTCAACTCAATTCCAAGCCTGATCTAGGTCCCAAACAGGTTAGCAGAAACCAGTGCGTACTCCTCACCCCAGACGGGCCTATCTAGTGCAGACTAAAGCAAAAAAGGGCAAACCCAGTGCACGAGGCTCCCGCCACTGCGGTTACTGGGGGGGTTAGATGTACGCAGCCTTACCCCTAGTGAAGACTAAAGTAAGATGATAAAATCACTGAAGACTCCTCGACTAAGGTCAAGATCAGACTTCTCTTATTTCACACCTAATAAATAATGGGTCAAGTGTATTGAAGATGGTCAATTAAAGCTCCATCACTACTTCCGGCAAGATACAATCATTACACCATAGATCGGGTGACCTATCTGAGCATAACCAAAACCCATGAACAAAGTGGATCATAACTCTCAGTCGATGGATCTCCAAAGATCCGTTCAGCATTTAGTCGCACCTAGTAAATAAATAGGAGCTCTAACCCTTTACCAACAATTTTCGACTAAGGCATTACTCATTCAACGTCACTGTAATCTATTGACTTCAGCATCGGAGGGTCATTAGACACTATTACTCTGGTGTTCCCTAACCCTGCCCGAGATTTCGTTTCTTTGAGGTGTGCAGGGGATAGACGATTCCCTCTCGAGCAGATTTCAGCTTCCATGGATTGGTGTCCTCATCGAAAGCTTGAGAAACACATACTTGACCTTACCTACTAAAATCTCCTCTCCACATTCATGAGAGACCAGTTAACACTCATCCTTTACGCCATCGTCGTCGTACCCAGTGCACAAGGCTCCTGCTTGACTGCAGGGTCTGCGAGAGGTGGATGTCGGTTAGCCTTACCCCCATACATAGAGAGGCTCCTTGGATGTCTCAAATCCTAATTTCTCTAGTAGACAAGGGAAAATTGCAATACAATTTTTCTTGGCTTTACAAAAGCTGGATGCTTTTGCATTTAATAACAAAAAAATCTCTGTAGGGAGAAGCAAAAGCAAACCCAATAATATAAGAGGAAGGCAGATTTTCAGAGTCTATGGATTGGTATTCTCATTGAAAGCTGGAGAAACACATATGCGATTCTTACCTCCTGGCAATCTCCTCTCCCCGTTCATGAGAGAAACTAGAAAACACATCCTTTGAGCATACAAAAGTATAATAAAATTCCCAATTTCCATCAAACATATAGGAAAATTGCAATAAAATATTTCTTGGCTATAGGATCACACAAGCCGAATGTTTTTTTCCGTTAATAACCAAAAAAATCAGAGGGAGAAGCAAAAGCAAAAACAAATAATATAACAGAAAGTGGCAGATTTTACAAGCCACCATATGCAACTTCGGAAAATCCTGTATCTACACCAGCATATCCTAGAACTCAAGAAATGCCTAATTTTGAGCACGATTAAAACAAGAATTAAGTAACCAAAAGGTCAATTGAAAAGGCATTGGCCTATAATATTCTGACCCTAAGCCTTCAAGGGACGACTTGTTTTCTCTGGAGACGACTCTCCTTTGACACCTAAAAACATGCTCCACAGGGAGTTGCAGAGGGGGAAGAGCATATGTCTGAAACTATTTCAACGGGGGCAACAACTTTGATATTTTGACCAACTCATAGGAGGGGCCCACTGCCAACTTGCAAAATTTTAAGAGTGTTCACTGTGCGGTTCCATACTCGTCAAAAATCCAAAGGGGAAGGTATAAAATTTCTCAACGGGTAGATAAAAGCACCAAAACTGCTCCAGGATCATTTGAAAAGCTAATCTCAGGACAATTCGAAATGCTTATGCAAAAGAAGTCTTCAAAGAGAAAATCTTTTATTATAGTGGTATTATTCACAAGAGATACAAAACTTGTACTAGCTCAAATACCAATAAAGCAACCTCGGGATGGAGTTTCCTCCGGCCACGATGACCCCCATCCATGTAGGTCTCCCACCTCCTTATCAGTGCTATCCACCCTCATCTGGTTGGCGGACCATCTTCAACAACTCTATCCTTGGCATCTTCCCTATCATTCAAATTGTTGGCTAGATTATAGCAAGAGCAGAATTCATGAGGGCTTAGGCCTCCTTCACAGCCTCCAAGTTCCTTGATAGCAACTTGGACTCCTCCCTCTTCAACTCTTGCTCGATCATCCAAGATCAACCTAGATGAATTTATGAAGCTTAGCAGTCTCCTCTTCCATCTTCTGTGAGGCGACTCTCTCTGCCTTCAGCTTGAGCTAATTCAACTCCACGCTTCAACACCTGATTTGTGCAGTAGAAAAAGATTTGACTTGTCCCTCATGGTAAATAAAGTGACTTATATCCTGGGAAGAAGAAATAATTCGCAGGAAAGAGTCGAAAAACAGTACAAAACATATTGACAATAACTGATAAGGTAAGCAATCGTTATTGACATTAAATCCTAACCTGATTTTCTATACATGAACATTAAGGGACCTTCAAATTGGACCATATCATCATCACCATCACCATCATCATCATCATTTTATAATTATCAATTATTGATAACTTGAGGTCTTCACGCGTCTTAGAGCACCTAAGTTACCTCACCAATCCATAATCGTACATTTAGATCCTACAGTCTATAAGCGCCAGGACAAACTGGAAGACAGGACCCAAGAGGATTTGAACCCTGAAGCTCCAACTTGTGAGATAAGAGCCCATGCCACTAGATTACCCCCTTGGGATTCACAAATTCACATTTTGTGTTCTATCTTTCCTGATAAGGCTACTAATTTCACAATTCCAACTAATGCTTTTTAAAGAAATGAGAAAGTAAAGACTTCAAAAATAATGATAGTCCATCTCTGTTAGATACAAATTATATATGTTCAATTTAGATCTAAGCTATTACCAGCTGAGTTATAACAGAGGAGTTGCACCGGCATACTAAGTAAAAACATAACAAGGGAACTAAGATGAACCATATTTTAATTTGAAAACTATCCAAAACACTTACCAAAGAATAGAATAATAATCAAACGTCAGATAGTGTGGCCCAAAAATATGACAGAATCTTAAGAGTTTAATGACAATTGGCATCTTAGCCACATAGAGTGATATATATGTACATATATATATTTTACAATCCCAAATTTCGGCATTAACATTAATATCCTAAAGCCAGTCTATAATCTATATATTTGATGGATCTAGCGATTTCCTAGTATATAGACAATCTAGCATGACTTCGATTCAATTCATACTTAATTGTTCGCAAGTTCAAAACTCAATATACATAGTCAAGTTCAAAGCAACAACAATTCATGAGTAATTCTACACCGACATTTTGTGCGACGCATTAACGTGTCGTTTATGTATTGGTTCATGTCTAGGGTCACAGGTCCACCAAGTATCATTCAACACACAAAAATAATTCAGAATCCTGAGTAGGCCTATACTCATAATTCATTAGGTTTGAGTATACGAAGATGAAACACAAGACAATTCACTCACTTGATTTATCCTTTACGAATTTTAAAACACTATTTTATGCAGAAGTAATGCATCCTAGACTAATCCAAGAGTCTGGAATTTATGTGTATTTTTGTTTATTAAATAGAGAGCAAATACTACATAGCTTCATCTATACGAGTACAGCACGTGTCAATAAGCTAACGCAATGGTTTTGAGACACATAATTTTACAAAATGGAGGCCAAACCAAGTCGAAAGGTATGGAGAGTTATATAAAGAGTGATTCTACACGTACAGAGGATTCGTGCAGAATCGTCTGTACAAACTACAAACTGACATGTAGTGTCTGTATTGGCCCGTGTCTGGTCCACTCAAGGCACGGACCATTACAGGCCCGACGATTCTGGATTGTTGTTGCAGCAATTTAAATAATGCAGAATTAAAGTAGGGAACGAAATTACCCAATTTAAGAGCAAATAAATCGACCCAGAAAATATAAGAAACCCGAAAGCAGTAAATCAGGCTGAGTCGCGGACAATGTCGCTCTCTTTAAGGTGTTTCGCGGCTCTGCCTTCAATTTGTGCTGACAGATGAAAGCCTCGCCACCCCAGGATAAAACAGCCCCAATATACGAACTGGTAGCACACACCAGATTCGTTTAACGAACACCCATTCAGTAATACATATATTGATCGATTCTGTGTAGTATAACTAATCTGGGGGAAGATTAATTATTTCTTAGGTATAATAATTATCCAGGGACGAATAATTATTTCTGTAAAAAATTTCTGAGAACTGAGAACTGTTTGCTGTGTTGAAGTTGTGTGTGAAAACGGAGGTATAATACCTCTTTTTATGTAAAAAAGAAATTACCGTTAGTGGGCAAAAACGTGGAGAGAAAACTGAAAACGTGGGTGGAAAAATTCAATAGTAAAAGGCCCACGTTTTTTTCGGAATTAATTACCGTTAAAAATTAATTTTTAAAGCCTAAAACCGTTAATTTATTTGTCCAAAAAATTATTTCTTAATGAGCTCAAGCCCAAGACCCAGGACCTAGGACCCGGACACAGGCACGGGCCAGGCCGGACGGAAGGCGGCGGCACGCGCGCGCGTGTGTGACTTGGCCCAATAAGTCCCCCACCCATACACACAAAATATTTAATGCCCAAAGGGCTTGCCCATTTGTTCCAAATAAATTGTAAATATACCACACCAAAACTCAGCCCCTTACCGATGTGGGACTAACTTACACGGGGGTGGGCATTTTTTTTCTTCAAATGGTCTAAGGCAAAACAAAAGCTTTTGGTTTCAAAGCTTTGCATTGACAGCTGTTAAGCCAGCTGTTTCCAACAATCCCCCACTTGCAAAATTTGAAAACTTTTTATCGAGCAATAATCTATAGAATTGTGCATAAGTAAAGGTATCTTTCGACTTGAACCTTTACGTAGTAAAGATGATTCAGAATATACTAGAGTAACCGTAGTTTTGAACTCTATCTCTGACAACATCCCACACACAACCCTACTTGGGTGTAGTTCTAATAGCCAGCACGTTACGGCCATGTGCTTCTATCCCAGTGTAGTGAATGCTCTAGGAATTTGCCCAAAATATCAATAGGAAGCGGCCACACTTCCACATTCACATAGGTGAGTCTATCAAGAATACTCCTGTAGCTAAGTATCCCACTCAAAATAGAGCTATAGATCTCATTAAGAGTTATAATAACTCATCCTTTAATCGCTTCAGGATATCATGCTCCATAGGGATAGACTCGGAGTAAAACCCCGTTCTATGTTAATTATTAATAGCATGATTCAACTCATATCACTTGTGACTTGTTATTACCCTTTGAACATTTTTCTTGGGATCTCCAGTCCAAATGTTGGGTTACCATCACAGATGACTCATTTATCCAAGGGCTTTAGTCCCATCCCTTTCGAGGTGTTCCACACCTTCTCCCTAGCTAGTCCTTTCGTCAAAGGATCAGCTAAGTTCTGTTCAGACCGTATATGATCCACCCTCACAACACCCGTAGGGATAAATTCTCTAACAGTACTATGCTTACGACGTATTTGTCGTTTCTTACCGTTATAATAACGGTTCTCAACTTTTGCAATAGCCGCGGTACTATCACAATGAATCAAAACGACTGGTATCGGTCTTTCCCATAATGGAATATCTGACAGGAGGTTTCTTAACCAACCTGCCTCTTCACTAGCAGTAGCTAGTGCTATCATCTCAGACTCCATAGTGGATTGAGCCAAAATAGTTTATTTCTTAGATTTCCAAGAAACTGCACCACCAGCGATGCTAAATATATATCCACTAGTAGCCTTAGAATCATCAGATAGGGTGTTCCAATCAACATCACTAAATCCTTCAAGGACAGCAGGATGCTTATTATAGTGTAATCTGAGGTTCATCGTCCTTTTAAGGTACCGCATGACCCTCTCAATAGCATACCAATGCTCCATACTAGGTCTACTGGTAAATCTACATAGTACTCCCACAGCATAAGCTATGTCAGGTCTAGTGCAATCTGTAACATAACGTAAGCTACCTATAATGCTTGCATAAGCATTTTGATTTACACTGTCGCCAGTGTTCTTAAATAACTTTACACTAGGGTCAAATGAAGTACTAGCAGGTTTACAGTCAAAGTAATTATATTTCTTTAGAACTTTCTCAATGTAATGAGATTGATCCAAAGAAAGTCCCTTTTCTGACCTAGTAATATTAATTCCTAATATTACACTAGCTTCACCAAAATCCTTCATATCAAAGTTGGCACACAATAATGATTTAA
The DNA here is from genome assembly GCA_949130495.1 of Sambucus nigra. Classification (NCBI taxonomy): domain Eukaryota; kingdom Viridiplantae; phylum Streptophyta; class Magnoliopsida; order Dipsacales; family Adoxaceae; genus Sambucus; species Sambucus nigra. The sequence goes on from OX422216.1 coordinate 373,201,061, forward strand.
CATTTTCTACGGCATGAATATTAGAACCAAATATTAGCAAGTCGTCAACATAAAGACATATGATAGTGCAAATGTTCTCAACATATTTATAATAAATGCATTTGTCACTTTCATTTATTTTAAACCCATTGGAGATGACTAGGTTATCAAATTTATCATGCCATTGTTTTGGTGCCTGTTTGAGTCCATAAAGAGATTTATCTAATTTACATACTTTATTTTCTTGACCGTGTACAATAAAACCTTCAGGTTGATCCATATAAATCTCTTCTAATTCTCCATTTAAAAAAACAGTTTTAACATCAATTTGGTGTACAATTAAATCATTTAAGGCCGCTATAGCAAATAGTACACATATAGACGTTATTCTAGTCACGGGTGAAAATGTATCAAAAAAGTCTACGTTTTCTCTTTGTCTAAAACCTTTGGCAACAAGACGTGCCTTATATTTTTCAACAGTGCCATCAGGTTTTAATTTCTTTTTAGAATCCATTTACACCCAATTGTTTTACACCTAGGAGGAAGGTCTACTAAATGCCAAGTTTTATTTGTTTCCAAAGAATCCATTTCATCATTAATAGCCTCTTGCCATAAATCGGCATCTAAAGAAGATAAAGCTTCTTGCATAGTGTTAGGATCCTCCTCTAAAGTGTAAGCATAAAAGTCGGGACCAAAATCTTTTTCCACATGAGCCCTTTTACTTTTTCGAATTTCTAAAATGGATTCATTATTTTCTTTATTTTTATTTAAAGAAATATTAGTGGATGACTCGCCCCCACTATTTCTCAATTTAAAAGGAAATTTATCTTCATAAAACTCGGCGTCATTTGATTCAATAATTACTTGATTTTTCAAGTCATAAAATCGGTATGCTTTGCAATTAATAGCGTAGCCTATAAAAACGCACTCATATGCTCTACTTGCCAATTTAGACCTTTTAAGGTCGGGTATACGTACATAGGCTAAGCACCCCCACTATCTAAAGTATGCCACGTTGGGCTTAATAATTTTCCAAATTTCATAAGGAGATATTTTCATTTTAGTCTTAGGAATTCTATTAAGTACGTGACACACAGTCAAAATAATTTCACCCCACCAATGTGAGGCAGCGCCCGAATTTAATAAAATAGCAACAACTAATTCAGTTAATGTCCTATTTTTTCTTTCGGCTTTACCGTTCATTTCGGCGAATAAGGGGCAGTTTTTTCGTGAATAATACCGTGGGTTTTATAAAATTCAATAAATGGTTCAGAATCATATTCGGTGCCTCTATCACTACGTAACCTTTTTATTTTCCGATTAAATTGATTTTCAATTTCATTTAGGAAAATTTTAAACATGTCAAACGCTTCACTTTTATTTTTCATTAAATACAGAAATGCATAATCAGAACAATCATCAATAAAAGTTATAAAATAACGTTTGCCATTTCTAGTTGTGACACCATCCAATTCACAAATATCCGAATGAATTAAATCAAGTGGTTCAGATTCTCTAAAAACAGATTTATGTGGTGTCTTAGTGATTTTTGCTTGACTACACCATTCACATTTTTCAAAATCATTTAATGATAATTCTGGAATTAATCCTAAAGTGCTCATATTTTTAACAAGTCGTTTATTAACATGACAAAGTCTAGCATGCCAAATATTAAATGAACAAGCAATATAAGCAGAAGGAGAAATTTTATTAGCATCAATATTCAACTTAAACATCCCATCAATGGCATAACCCTTTGCCTACAAAAATTCCATTTTTGGTCAAAGTAAATAAATCAGCACCAATAGTTTGAGTAAAGTCAACTTTGTTGAGAAGATAACCCGAAACCAAATTTTTCCTTATCTCGGAAGTGTGAAGAACATCTTTGAGGATAACAGTCTTTCCCGAAGTGAACTTCAATTTCACATTTTCAGTACCAGCAACCTCAGTGGAGTGAGAATCACCCAACAACACCTTATTATCTGCAGTCTCAGAATAAGTCTTAAACAGAGTACGGTCATAACAGATATGGCGGGAAGCGCCAGTATCCAACCACCACCCTTCGGCACCGCTAACTATGTTGATTTCTGAAATCATAGCACATAGATCCTCTTTGGTCAAATTCGCTTGTGCGTTTGGCACATTATGACATTTGCGAGCCATATAGCCAGACTTGCCACACTTGAAACAGAGAAACTGTCCCGAGTTGCTAGACTGTCCATTTTCAGGGTTCTTATACTTATTCTGAGTCTGAGTCTGATTTTTAAAATTCTGGTTATGACTCTTTTTCTGATGTTTCATATTTTTTCCATTTGCCTTTAAAACATCTGGAGTGTGGTTCTTTTTCTGATTTTTGTTGTTAGACACAACAAGAATTTCATCTTTATAGTCATGTTTTCGGTATTCTTCCTCAATTCTCAATTTAGTAATGAGTGACTCTAGTGAAAATTCTTTAGACTTATGCCTCAAAATATTTTTAAATTCTTTGAACAGTAGAGGCAATTTATCAATAATCACAGCCACCTAAAATTGCTCATCTAAAGCCATGCCCTCGGAAATAATTTCATGGGCAATCATTTGCAAATCATGGGTTTGAGCAACAATAGATTTGTCATCCGCCTCCTCCGTGTCATATTTTTTAAACAGTGCATCCCAAACATCTTTTGCAATTTTATAATTGGCATAGTAGTCATAAAGTTCGTCACTTAGAGCATTCAAAATATAATTCTTGCACAGAAAATCATTTTCCTCCCAAGTTCTAATTGTTTTGCTTTTCTCAACAGTAGGTGGATTATTTACTACGAGTTTGTCAAATTGAACACACGATACGATTTTTTTCGTAGTTAAATAAAATAGCAATTTTTTGCTCCAAAGTTTAAAATGGGTGCCTTCATATTTGAAAGGCTTATTAAGGTTGCTTGAGTTAATTTCGTCCATGGCAGAATTTCAGAACAGCTTAAAATTGTTGTCGCAACAATTTAAATAATGCAGAATTAAAGTAGGGAACAAAATTATCCAATTTATGAGCAAATAAATCGACCCAGAAAATATAAGAAACCCGGAAGCGGTCAATCAGGCTGAGTCGCGAACAATGTCGCTCTCATTAAGGTGTTTCGTAGCTCTGGCTCCAATTTGTGCTGAGAGATGAAAGTCTCGCCACCCCAGGATAAAACAGCCCCAATATACGAATTGGTTGCACACACCAGATTCGTTCAACGAACACCCATTCAGTAATACATATATTGCTCGATTCTGTGTAGTGTAACTAATCTGGGGGAAGATTAATTATTTCTGTGGTATAATAATTATCCAGGGACGAATAATTATTTCTGTAAAAAAATTTTGAGAACTGTTTGCTGTGTTGAAGTTGTGTGTGAAAACGGAGGTATAATACCTCCTTTTATGTAAAAAAAAAATTACCGTTAGTAGGCAAAAACGTGGAGAGAAACTGGAAACGTGGGTGAAAAAATTCAACAATAAAAGACCCACGTTTTTTTCGGAATTAATTACCGTTAAAAATTCCCGGACACGGGCATGGACCAGGCCGGACGGCCGGCGGCGGCGGCGCGTGCTCGACTTGGCCCAATAAGTCCCCCACCCATTCACACAAAACATCTAATGCCCAAAGAACTTTCCCATTTATTCCAAATAAATTGTAAATATACCGCACCAAAACTCAGCCCCTTACCGATGTGGGACTAACTTACACGGGCGTGGGCATTTGTTTTCTTCAAATGGTCTAAGGCAAAACAAAAGCTTTTGATTTCAAAGCTTTGCATCGACAGCTGTTTCCAACATGGATTCTCTGTACAAAATAGATTTTTTGTTATATAAATATGTATGTTTATTTGAGCAAGTACATGAGCATTTAATGAAGATGTCCATATTAATTTGATCGAGTACATTACCTGTCCAGGTTTGACAGGTCCAGGAACCACCATATTTGGTGGCAAAATGAAAATCAAGCAGCAACAGTGAATGTGGAATTGTGAATCAAATCAGAACAATGTGTATTGTATTGTATTGTATATGTATGTGGTGGACAGGTGAGGAGGTTGTGGCGATGTGATATATAATATACGAAAGACCTAAGTACAAGTAGAGATGGGAGAAAGGAGAGATCTGAAGCAACACCCATGACCCGACGTCGTTGTTTGCGTTTGCGTTTTCTTCCAAAGCTGATAAAAACATCGGAGGAGACGTCCCTCTCACTCCCTGGATCAAACCAACCGTTAATGGTGGTGGTGGTGCTTTGCCACAATTTTTAATAACATCGGTTTTTATGCTTTTATTATTGGAATTTGTTTTTTTACTTCTCGAATTAAGAAACTATTCGATCGTCCAAAATTAATGGTTTGCTTTCTACTTTTTTTGACATAATCAACAAACCAAATTTGATAATAATGAACAATTATTGATCTTGGTCATTAGTTGACCCTACCCTTAATCTACACACAAAAATCAGATAAGGAGTCGTAGGTATTTTTTCATCTGAATCTGAAGTCCATGTTTATTTTTATGTTTGAATGTACTTTTGAATGAATGTATTTAGACTTAATAGTTGTGTCCACGTGCGTTGCACGTGTGGTGGTTTTCAGATATTAATCTTCCACTGCAAATCTGTGAAGGACAAAGTAATAAAAATACTTGCAACATATTATGTAGAATCTGTTTTGTTAGAATATAACATAAAGTACCTAGTACAAAGCATCAATCACTACCCCAAAAATCAAACATCTATTCAACTGTAAACTATACAAGATATTCCTATGAATAGAGGTGGACAAAAAAAAGACCAACCCGATTGACCCGATTGGACCGAACCGGACCGGACCCACATTTATAGGCTTTTTTATAATTCGGTCCTAATTCGGTCCTAAATTAGGAGACCCGAATATATTCGGTTCGGTCTAAAATACCCATTTTAAATTCGGTCTTAGGACCGGACCGGACCGTTTATTTTAATATTATATAATATATATTAATTTTATATAGATATCCTAGAGGTAAATAACTAAACACTAAATAAAAGTCTATCCTTCCTCACACCACACTGCCGCCCAACATATTGAAAGAAAACCCTCTCTCTCGTCTTTCTTCCTCTCTCACTTTCATCCCTCTCCTCTCTCTCTCTCTCTCAAATGTGTCAACACCATAACAAAAACAAGGGTCGGGATGTCAGATCTGGCCATCTTCAACTCCCCAGCCCCTCTACCAGCGCCGGCAACTACATAGCATCATTCTACGGTAATTTTTTTAAACTATTTCTTGTGTTTTCTTGGTTAATTTTTTCGGGTATAAACCCCATCTTTTTCGGGTTTATTTTTTTGGTAGCTTTCGACACAGTTAGTGATGATAGGGTAGTCTGGTTTGTTGAAGGAAGGATGAAATTTGCGATTTGTTCTTGTTGTCGCAGCGCTGGAGAAAAGTGATGATAGGGGGTGGTCTGATTTTTTTCGGCTTTATTTTTCGAATTTCAATTAAAACAATACTGAGTATGGGTGGGATGGGTTTTTCTGGGTTTGTATGGGATGGAGTTTTCCGGGTTTGTATGGTTTTTTTCGGGTTTATAGGTGATGTATTTTTATGGAGTTTTGTGATGAATTTTCTAGTTCGATGCAAGGATAGTATGGTATGGATTTTATAGGATGCATAAATTTTTATTTTTTTTTATTTTTTCCATCCAGAAGTTTTGTGGCTTTTTAATTTCAGTTTGGTGTTCATACTGTTACCTCTTTTTTTTACTTCCAGAAACACTGAAAACAACAAGAAATTTACAAATTTTATTGAAAAAAAAAAGTTAATAAATGTAAATGTGGACCGATTATTAACCGAACCGGACCGAAAATAGCTTAGACCGAATAAATAGGCTAAACCGATTAATTTGGTCCGAATCCGATCTTCTCAAATATAGGACCGAATAATTCGGTCCGACATCAAAAATGGCCAAAAACCGGACCGGACCGTGTCCACCCCTACCTATGAATACTCTAAATCTATCACAAACGAATTCAGAACTCCCTACTCAAAAGCAGGAAGAAATACACACAAACATATATATATATATATATATATATATATATATATATATATATATATATATATATATATATAATTCGAATAAATATATCAAAATGAAATTAGCTTTGAATGATTTATAGGGAAATGTCATTAAAAAAAGAAGTTAAAAAAAGCTTCAGCAAGTAAATTCCAAATCGCATTTATTGAAAGATGACATTTGATAAAAACAATGTGTAATCCTAAAAACTGAAAATTTAATGCTTAAATATGTTGCTTTTGACGTTTGTTAGGATTCAAATGTTCTTCTTCCTCTTCAACTTTATGAGCGACGAACATGGATGACATTATCCAAAGAACATTTGTACAACATTTTTGTTCCGTTACAAAATCCAATTGATGGATTTATATTGCGTAGAAGAATGATTGGACAATTATGTTTAAGTTTCAATGCGTGTGGTGGCAATCCATTCGGCATCAAATAATTTAAAAATTCTTATTGGTAAGTTGTGCGTGTCATCCACAGCTTCATCAACGCTATTTAATGTCTTCAATTCTCTGGGGAACATATCAATCATCATATCATTGAGTGAGTCTACGTGCTCGTTTGTTGTTGTAAGAATTGCTCGATCTGTCAAGAAGTTTGGCGAGTTAGTATTTATATTTACTGATGGGAAGATAACGTCAATGAAAGACTGTTCGGGGCCCTCATCATGTGTTGATGCTTTCGTCCCATTACCAATTCTTTGAAGGAAATCGCTAAGTGAGGAATTGATACCCAAATGTTCAAGTACTTAATCATCACTATGAAGTTAAACAAGGCATTAGTTCTTTTTAGTCATTACATTTACATAATATGATGGATGGATTATCAGTCTTAGCATATCAATACAACAACTTTCAAAGATAAATTACGCGAGACAAAGAAACTGCATTCATGTTCATTGAATAGAAATTACAAAACAACAAAGAGAATCCATCCGGTTAATAAGTATGGCCAAACCTAAGTTTTTAAGAAATTAAAACAATTTACTCAACAATAAGATGAATTGAAAACAACAATTGTAAATTAATTTTAAAAAATTTAAAAAAATTATGGTACTTAAATAAGTGCAATGTATTCCGTAAGTATCCATAAACCATTAACTAAATAAGTGACACTCAGTACTAAATATTAAGAGCAGTTTAGAGTGTGTGTTTGAGTTGACAAAGATAATTCAATCAAGGCATGTAATTGCAGTTTCAGTAAGGTAATTTGGACTCATTTTGCTCACTTATTTGGTTGTTCTTGGAAGTTATGTTTTTCTTAGTTGAGGAGTTACAACCGGAACCGACGTAAGACTTAATAAGAAGAATATATGTATGTAGAGAGACAAAATGAATACATAAAACCATATAGTGTGAAAAAATTTCAACACAGAGGAATTTCAAAAATAATCTTTTTACTATTTAAAAAGATGGTCCGCGCCAGCGGTACGCATAGGAGGGGACAATTTTTTTAGTATTTTGGTACGCGCCAGCGGTATGTATAGGCGATATTATAAAACATTTTAAATAAAATGTACTGTTGATGTAAAATATTAGATTATTATCTAATTAATCAATCACAGATAAAATAAATAAGACAAAAGATTTTTAAAGTGGTTCAGCCTTATAAGAATGGCCTACGTCCACTGTTTTTGTATTGCTGACTGTTTGTCTGGAATTCTCGATATGTGGTTTATCCAGAAATCCCGAGTCCCCTGCTAATGAGGAGGTTACAATGTATTTATAGCCATGAGGCTGTATATGTGAAAGGACAATGCGTTGTTATCTAGTAGACATATACATTTGTACAATAATAATGAGCATTTAATGCGCAGTCGTCTCTTTGATTCTCTTGATTTGGATGCTCTGTACGCTAAGTATCTCGGACCGCTTAAGCTGCTCGGACCGCCTAAGTAGCTCGGGGCCCATGAGTTGCTCGGGCCGCCTAAGTTGATCGGTACGCTTGAGCTGCTCGGAATGTATGAGTTGCTCGTGGTGCTTGAATAGCTCGGTGGCAGTGAGTTGATCGGTAGAAGTATTTATAATTGCCACATTGGATGACACGTGTCTTAAAATGATGGGTCCACGTCAGCAGATTAAATTTGGTATCAACAGAAGCCCCCAATGTTTCATAGTTTGGTGTTGAATAAAATTATGGAACATTCTGCTTGAAAACTGCATAGATTATTGGTTTGTAGGATTTTTAGGAAAACATTCGTTGTATATAACTCCTTTTTGAGTGCATAGTATCAGGCCTCATAAATATTTTGAATTTTCACGACCGTTTCGATTTTTGTGCCCCTTTTCTTCTTTTAGCCGCCGGATACGCAAACGTCAGCCCTTGTAATCATTGCTTTTCTCTATTCCCAATGTAAAGTATTTAAGCGCGGCAGAAATCCTATCGTCTTTCACTTTTCAAATCTGTATCTTTGAACTATTCATTTTCTCTCTATTTTGTGCCTTCGTTCTTTCCCTCGTTCATTGTCACCTAATCTCTTTTTCTCTGTAAGATTTTCTTCCCTTTCTTTTATTTACTTTGTTCATCATGGTTTATCTTGTTGAGTCATTGGACAAATTTCGGTCTGAATTTTCAATCCCTTCGTGGGTTATTTTGAAAGAACTTTATGAACCTTCTGATTATTTTTCTTTGGCTGAGGGACATTGGTTCTCAAGTCTCTTTGTGGCCGAATGTGGCTTTTCTTTTCTTCCAAATCTCCTATGTTTGGAGTTCTGTCAATATTTCGACGTTGTACCTGCAAAAATAGCTCCAAATACCTGAAGGATAGTTAATGGCGTACATAGATTGAATCAACTCCATGGAACCCGTTTAGGGATTCCAGAGATTATGTACTGCTATAAATGGGTTGTCAGTGATTCCACATTCTATTTAAAAACTAGGTTTTTGAATAGGGATTTAGTTGTTAATCTTTCAGATACCAATAGGGATTATTTTGAGCATGGGATTGTTATGAAAAATTGGCAACACGCTCCATTAAATGGAGATGATGTATATCAAGGTCCCAGGTGTCCCCCTTATGGCAATGGAATAGGTTGTTTTTATTTTTTGAAATCTTATTTTCTTTGTGTTTGATAAAATGTATCACTGACATTTGTTTTTGTTTATTTTTTGAAATCTTATTTTCTTTGTGTTTGATAAAATGTATCACTGATATTTGTTTTTGTTTGTTACAGTTGACAGTAAAAGAAAACCTCCAAAAGAAGCTGACGTTAATTTAAAGCATTTAAAACTTATCTGGGATTTGCACCAATCTGTTACCGAGGAACATATTAGATCTGCCTCTTATTTGTTGCAGTACAAGAGCTATACTTCGTCTTTCACTGCTCGTCCACGTCCAGTGGTAGTTAATCTTGACCAAGTACCAGCTTCTGAGACTAGTGTGAAAGGTTCTTCCTCTGAGTCAAGTGTTCCCATCAGTAACCTAATGAAGAGAAGAAGAGCTCCTACCTTCTTTGATAAATCTGCCTCTACCAATGTGGAGGCAAAGAAAAGCAAACAAGATGTCCCAAAAGAAGGGACGGGAATCACTGATGCATCTCCTCCTGCTGCTGCCAAGAAAGCTGTTGAAAAGCCCCCAATGGCCTTGAGCAAGATTGTTGTTGTTTCTCCTCCGAGTGAGGTTATTGTTATTTCACCAACAAAGACAATGTCTTTAGTTGAAAATGTTCCTGCTCCTCTGAGGAGGTTAAAGAAAAATTCTTCTGAGAGACCTGTTGAACCTGTCTCTCAACCTTCAAATGTTGAAGGTGTTATTCCATCTTTTGTTACTCCGAGCTCCGCTATGAGTTTGGTGAGATCCTGGACTTTCCCAGAAGTCCAAGGCATTGAGGATTCCCTTTCTCGTGAGAGAATTACTACCCTTGTTACTCAACACATTGCCTCGGTAAGTTTTGTTAGCTTGAGTCTTTCACTTTCTAATATTATGTTCATATATTGACCCACAGTTATCTCTTTTTCCAGTTGGTGACGTGTTTTAACAGCATTCTGAAGAAGGATGAAGCTATCAAGGCTTCAAGCTCCTCGGAAGGAGTAGAGGAAGCTTTTGTTGGGCTAACCCAATCTCTGAAAGATTCTCGTCACAAATACGAGGAAGATAAAGTTGCTTGGGAGAAGCAATTCAAGTCGATTGAGCTAGAAAGAAATCAAGCTGTGAGTGCCTCCAAGGATTTGGAAAAGAAATTGACGGAGTCTGAGCAGAGCAACAAAGTCTTCGAACAAGGCAACAAGGACCTGAAAATTAAGCTCAAGTCTGCTGAAGAGGAAGTTGTTAAACTTCAAGATGTTAGGCGTCAGAAAATGGAGGTGGAGGAGAAGTTGAAGGCTGTCGAGGAGCTCCTTAGGGAAAGGACCTCCTCGGAAAAGGCAAAAAGGAAGAAGGCAGTTAAAAAATCATTCAGTACTGGTTGGGATAAAGGCTGGAACAAGGTCCTGGTTGCCATGTCTTCTCAAATGGAGTATGCCCGCCTCAAATATTTCAGGGATGGATGGGTCGCAGCTTTGCAGGAGCTGAAAGTTGCTGAGAATTCTGAATTATTCCAACAGCACACTCATGGACCTCCTCCCTCTCCTGGAGAAGAAGAAGAAGAGGATGAATCTACTTCAGATGAATCTTCTTTGATGATTGGAGATCTGGTCCCTGTTGTTCCTGTTGTTCAACCTTCCGAGCAACTAAAACTAACCAGCACTTCTGCCAAGCAGCTACCCTTGTCCTCCGAGCAACCAATCCCTTCCTCCAAATCTTCTGAGGACGTTGTAGGGAACAAGGAGAAGGTGTAAAGTTGCTCGGGCTTTTATTTTGTTATTTTATTAAATGTAACCTCTATTTTGTATTTTCCCTCATGATGAAATAAAAATTCGAACTTTGATTATTCGTCTTGACCTTTTCTTTTACTTGCTCTGTCTGCATCCTTATTGATTCTTTTTTATTTCTTCTCTTTGTTAGTTTATGGCCAGGATAGAGCTCTTATCAGCTCATGACACGGAATTGATGAAGAAATGCAATGACTATTTCAAAGTTGGTCATACATATCTAAATAAAGCTGAAATCATTGTTATACTCGGTTCAGATACTTCTGAACGAGCAATTGAAGCTTACCAGTACCTGAAGTGTTTGCTTGATCATGCAGTCACCAACAATGTGGCCTATTATGAGATGATTGAAGATCTCCAAGGAACTATCGAGGAACTCCAACAGCAATATAAAGAATCTTCTACCCTTTTGCACCAAGGATACGAGAAAAAATATCAACAACTGAGTGTTGATAAAGGGTATGACAAATTTATCTCTGCTTATGAGAAGAAAGAAAGTGTTCTAAAGCTTGAAGTTAAAGAGCACATACATGTCGCCAAGTTGTTGGAGCAGGAGAACATTGCCTTGCAAGAGGAGATAAAACAACTCAAGTCTACTGCATCTTCCTCGGGAGTCTTGGTTCCTGTTAATGATGAAGGTTTCTCTTTCTTGGAGGTAGAAAATGCCAACTTACGAGATGAGTTGGAAACTTTGAAAAGGGCTGGATCCTTTTCATCTACTCGCGGACGAGCAAGATCTTTTTCTCGTGGACGAGCTAGGGCTGGTCGGGTCTCTATTGAAGAAGCTAGAACACAGGCGGCTTTAGAAAATCAGGCCTTTCAGTTGGTGGCGAAGAACCAAGCCTTAGCAGAAATGTCTAAGAAGATTCTGAACTTCAGCGAACAACTATCTACCCAGAGTTCTGTCTTGGAAAACAAAGAGCTTCTGGTGAAGAATCTTCATGAGCAACTGGAGAGGTTAACTTACCAATTTCATAAACAACCCAGAGAGTTTTGGATGGCTGGGTATAATGAAGCCCTTTACCATCTTGATGCTCGGATCCAGTAATCAAATAACGAGGGGTACAATCAGGGATGGTTAATGCTATGTGTGTGCTACAATTGGAGCAGGGATATTATTTATGGGATTATTATGAGCCTGGAGTGCTCGATTTATCCGTACCTCCTTTTAAACTTAATTTTAGCTGGATTCCTGCTCGTGCAATTCCTCGATGTCTGATTTCCAAGTATCTTGGTGATTACAGTCTTCATGTCAACTTCGAGATATCTCGCCCATAATATTTATTTGACCGGCCATTTGTAATGAATGTTAGAATGCTGAGAGATGTAAATTTTATAAATTCTCCTTATGCCTTAGATGATCCTCCTGCTGGAGTAGAACCTGTTTCAAAGGCAGAAGGGAAAAAATCAATAAAATATGATTTTTTATGTAAAGAAGTGTATTTTTCACAACATATGTAATTCTACTCGATTTGAATGAAGAAATTTTTAGTCTTTTGCCATTTTATTTTCTTATAAGTAATTTGCAGAATGTTTTTGTTTGTGAATATATGCACATTTTGATATGTACATTCTGTTTTGTTTTTTGGATAATAGAATTTGTCCTATCTATTATTTGATTATAGTGACTTGTCACTCTTTGGGCCTAAGCAATGAAATGATTTGCATCCCATGTTCCTGCTTAGTTTAACCAATCGGAGTTGATTGTATTTAATTTTCTGACCAACCGGAGTTGGTGGTAATTGATTCGTCGACCAACCGAAGTTGGTGGCAATTGATTCCCGACCAACCGGAGTTGGTGGTAATTAGTTTCTGACCAACCGGAGTTGGTGGTAATTGATTCCCGACCAACCGAAGTTGGTGGTAATTAGTTCCCGACCAACCGGAGTTGGTGGTAATTGATTCGCCGAACAACCGGAGTTGGTGACAATTGATTGCCGACCAACCGGAGTTGGTGGTAATTAGTTCCCGACCAACCGGAGTTGGTGGCAATTGATTCCTGACCAACCAGAGTTTGTGGTAATTAGTTCCCGACCAACCGAAGTTGGTGGTAATTAATTCCCGACCAATCGGAGTTGGTGGTAATTAGTTCCCGACCAACCGTAGTTGGTGGTAATTGATTCCCGACCAACCATAGTTGGTGGTAATTAGTTCCCAACCAATCGGAGTTGGTGGTAATTGATTCCAGACCAACCGGAGTTAGTGGTAATTAGTTTCCGACCAACCGGAGTTGGTGGTAATTGGTTCCCGACGAATCAGAGTTGGTGGTAATTAGTTCCCGACCAACCGGAGTTGGTGGTAATTGGTTCCCGACGAATCAGAGTTGGTGGTAATTAGTTCCCGACCAACTGGAGTTGGTGGTAATTGATTCTCGACCAACCGGAGTTGGTGGTAATTGGTTCTCGACCAACCGGAGTTGGTGGTAATTGATTCCCGACCAACCGGAGTTGGTGGTAATTGTTCTGAATTTGATGTGTAGTGTGTAGCACTAATATTCCAAAAAATTTCAACAAAAAGAGAGAAACTGGGTAAAACATCTAACACTTTATTCATACTGAAGAAATTACATTACATAAGAATTTCAATTACTGATAATACTTGCGCAGATGCTCTGCATTTTATGCATTCTTGAATTCTTCTCCCTACAAGGTTTCAATCCTATATGTCCCTGGACGAACAACTTCTGTTACTCTGTAGGGTCCATGCCAATTGGGTTCCAATTTGTTATTCTTTTGTATTACTTTCTTCAGCACATAATCCCCTTCCTTCAACTCACACTTCCTCACTCTTTTGTTATAGAACAAAGCTGTTCGTTGTTGATATGCTGCATTTCTGATCGCTGCTTCTTCCCTGACTTCTTCGAGCATATCCAGGTCTAATCTTCTCATTAAATCACTGACATGAGAATTGATGTGTGGGTAGACCCAATTCAGCAGGTATAACAACTTCACTTCCAAATGCCAGTATGTATGGAGACTCTCCTGTTGCTGCTCGTGGTGTGGTACGATAAGCCCACATCACATAATGTATCTCATTAATCCAATTTCCTTTTGCATCATCTAGTCGTTTCTTCAAACCATTCAACAGCGTTCTGTTTTTCACCTCAGTTTTCCCGTTGCTCTGGGGATGGCCTGGTGCAGAGTGGGTTTTCAGTATATTGGATTGATAACAATACGCAACAAACTCCTCATTGTCAAACTGGGTTCCATGGTCGGTAATGAACGCATGTGGGAGACCATATCTTCAAATAATGTTTTTCCAAATGAATTGATAGACTTTGTTGTATGTCATATCAATGAGAGGCTCAGCTTCCACCCATTTTGTAAAATAATCCACAACAACCACAAGGTATTTGAATCTTCCCCTGGTCGTTGGGAGTGGCCCGACCAAGTCTATCCCCCACATGGCAAATGGCCAAGGGGACATTATGGGTGTTAACAATGCTTGGGGAATTCTTCTGATGGATGAGAAGCGTTGGCATTTATCGCACTTCTTAGCATAGGTTGTGCAATCAGCTTTCATCGTCGGCCAGTAGTACCCTTGTGTGGTTATTCTTTGCAAGAGAGTCCGACCTGCTATATGGGCTCCACAAGACCCTTCATGAACTTCTTCGATCAAATCTTTCACTTCGAAGGGATGAACACATCTTTGTAGCCCTGCTATAACTCCTCGTCTGTACAAAATGCCACTGGTCAATACATAACGAGCAACTTTAAACTTCAATTTCTTGGCTACGAGTTTATCAGTTGGCAAAGCCCCCCATTCAATATAGGCCCTGATGAGGTCCATCCAAGATGGTCCCAAATCAAGGGCAATAAAGTTCATCATTATATCTTCGTCTATGCTCCGACCAGCCAGGATTTCTATTGGGATTGTTCTTCGTAGCTCGGTGCGTGCGGTTGATGCTAACCGAGCTAGTGCGTCTGCTCTCGCGTTCTCCAATCTCGGTATTCTAGTCAACTTAACTGCAGTAAATCTCGATACAACCTCCATTGCTTTCGCATGATACTTGATCATTAATTCTCCTTTTGCTACATACACCCCCAGAATTTAGTTTACGATTAACTGTGAATCACTGAATACAATGACCTGTTCTGCCTTCATGTTTTTAGCTAGACTTAGACCCACGATCATAGCTTCATATTCAGCCTCATTATTATAAGCCTTAAATTGAAAGCGCAGAGCATACTCCACATTAATCTCATTCGGACTGTTTAAAATAATCCCTGCTCCACTGCCTGTAGAGCACGAAGATCCATCTACATACAATTTCCATATAGGTACTTCATTATCAAACTCTTGATCAGAAAGAGTTACTCGGTGGAATATTTGATACTTCCTTTTGTCCTCCTCTAATACATCTCACTGCTCGTTTACCGACGTAAGTTGGTCGGGGTTTAAATTTGATGATCCTGTAACATCCACAGGTTGGTCTGTGTTCAACTCCTGTTCTTTGGAAGCATTTTCTTGAGTGAACTCTGCGATAAAGTCTGCTACTGCCTGCCCTTTGAGTGACGATCTAGGCTCATAAATTATATCATATTCACCAAGTTCCACTGCCCAATACATTAATCTTCCTGATTTCTCCAGCTTATGCAAAGCTTGCCTTAATGGCATATCGGTATATACCACTATAGTATGGGCTTAGAAGTAAGGCCTCATTCTTCTGCTTGCTTCAATCAGTGCTAGTGTCAACTTCTCTAGCCTGGGATATCTGATTTCCGCTCCTCGGAAAGCCTTGCTGGTGTAATAGACTGGTTTTTGTACTCCGTCCTCCACTCTTATCAATGCCGAACTCACTACATTTTTTGAAACTGCCAGGTACAAGTATAGTCTTTCTCCCATCACTGGTCTAGATAATAGTGGAGGTGTCCCCAGATACTAATTCAACTCTTGAAAGGCCTCTTCGCATTCATCATTCCACTCAAAAGTTTTTCGGAGTGTTTTAAAGAATGGGAGACATTTGTCTGTTGCTCGTGACATAAATCTGTTAAGTGTTGCAACTCGCCCCGTGAGGCTTTGCACTTCCTTCTTCGTCGTTGGAGATCGTAGCTCCAATAGAGCCTTGATCTTTTTAGGATTCGCTTTAATTCCTTGTTGGTTAACAATATATCCGAGAAACATGCCTTCTCGTACTCCGAATATGCATTTGGTGGGATTCAGTTTCATTTGATATTTCTCTAGTTGATCAAAGGTATGACTTAGGTCAACTAGATGATTAGCAGCTTTCTTGCTCTTCGTCAGCATATCGTCAACATAAACTTCCATGTTATGACTGATTTGCTCCGCAAACACCTTATTCATCAGCCGCTGATATATCGCACCTGCATTTTTAAGTCCAAAAGGCATAACATTATAGCAAGAAGTTCCCCTTGGGGTGATAAAAGAGGTACTCTCCATGTCTTCAGGCTTCATTTTAATCTGGTTGTAACCAGAATAAGAATCCATGAAACTCAATAATTCATGCCCCGAGGTAGCATCTACCAGTTGATCGATTCGGGGCAAAAAAAATGATCCTTTGGGCATGCCTTATTAAGATCAGTGAAGTCTACACACATCCTCCACTTGTTATTTTTCTTCTTCACCATTACCACATTTGCTAGCCAATCAGGATATTTGACATCTTCAGTAAAAGAGGCTTTTTGTAGTTTCTCTTCTTCTTCCTGTATAGCTTGGTTCTTCTCAGGACTAAACACTCTTCTTCGCTGCTTTACTGGCTTGACTTCCTTGTTCACGTTGAGCTCTTGGCACAAGAAATTTGGGTCTATCCCTGGCATGTCTTCATGACTCCATGCGAAAGTCTGCTTTCTGCGTCTTAGAAATGCTATCAGCTCTTGTTTTATTGATACATCCAATGATGAACCAATTTGAGTTGTTCGTTCTGGATGTTCTTCGTCCAGAATGATATTGTCGGTAGCCTCCATGACCTGGCCCTTAACGAGCTGAGACTCATCTCTAGGGTCTAAAGTTTCAATCTCCGCATCTTTTATTTCATCCACCTGATAAGTAGTAGTCTTCTTCCTGGATTCTTCATGCTCCTCCTGCTCGGTAGATGAATAGTAGCACTCCCGAGCTACTTTCTGGTCGCCTTTCATAACTCCCACTCCAAAATTGGTTGGGAATTTTAAACATTGATGTACAGTAGATGGTACTGCTTCGAACTTCTTCAGTCCTACTCTTCCCATGATGATATTGTAAGCTGATTGGACGTATTTATCCATTACAAAAAAGCGTACTCTTTATGTTCGGCAAGCAGGCCATGTACCGGTAAGCATATCCAACTTGATCGTCCCAAGTGAAAAAACCTTCTTGCCAGTAAAGCCGAGGAGGGGTCTATGATAAGGCTCCAACTGGGCTAGCTTCAGATTCAAACTGTCAAAGCATGGATAGAACATGATATCTGCCGAGCTAACATTATCCACCAGTACTAATGAAATCACCACTTCCTTCATTCTCATCTTGATAACCAATGGGTCATCATGAGGATATAGTACACCTGCCAGGTCGTTCTTAGAGAAACCAATGACCAGTTTATCCTTATTCACCTTCCTCAGGCGATCATCTTCAGTCAGATTTATTCGCTGAATGTACGAACAAGCTTGAGCTTCATTGAGGTAAGCTTTTCTTTCCGCAGTTAGATCTCCACCTCCTGCATCTCCACCTGTAATAACATTACATTCAAATGATCCAAAATGGATTGAAAATACCTCACGTTCTGGCTTCTTTGGTCTTTTGGGGAGATCGGGGTCATCTTGGTCATCTTTTGGGTCTTCTCCATGCCTTCTCTTCTTGTCTTCTTTTGCTCGACAAGGAAATCTAGACCTCTGCCTTGTTCGGTCGTTGCTCTTTCCACCATTTTGACGATCAACATATTTAGCCAGCTTTTCTCGTCTGATGAGTGCTTCAATTTCATTCTAGAGAGCTATGCAATTTTTGGTCGTGTGACCATGGTCTTTGTGGAACTCGCAATATTTGGATTTATTCCTCTTATCAGGATCTGTCTTCATTTTTTCTGGCCAGTTTAGCTCCTCATTGTTCTTGATCTCTTCCAGAATATGATTTATATCTACCTTCAAAGAAGTATAATTTCCAAACTTCTTCAATTGTTCCAGTGCTTGCTTTGCTTTCGACGGCCTGTTTCCACCATTATTCTTCTGATCCTTCTTTTCAGTCTTACCATCTTCAACCTTGACCTCCTTAGTGTCTGCATTCTTCTTTGCAGTCATGGCTTCCTCGGCATTCATGATTTTTGTTGCTTTTACCATTAATTCAGCCATGGTCCTAGGCGGATCCTTGGCTAAAGTGTAGTATAATTTATCTGGCAACAGTCCACTCATCAGAGCAGTAATTATTATTTTCTCCTCGTAATCAATTACCTCCAGTTTCTCGTTATTGAAACGAGTAATATAGTCCCTGGTGCTTTCGCCTGCCTTTTGTCTAACACTTAGCAAGTGTGCTACTCCTTTGACTGGTTTCGCTCCGTAATAGAAATTCCTGATAAAGAGTTCTGTCAATTGAAAGAAAGTCGCAATCTTTCCTCGAGGAAGATTATTGTACCATATCTGACCTGATCCGGTAAGAGTTCCTGAAAATGCCATGCATCTCATCTCATCTGGAACTGCATAGATATCAGCAGCAGCTTGGTATTGTTCTATATGAAGGACAGGGTCAGTTTTTCCATCATATTTAGGCATCACCATAGGAGCTTTGAATTTTGATGGTGTGGGAAAATCCACAATTACCTGTACAAATGGTGTCCCTTGGATAAAAGTTCTTTGTAGAGGATTCTTAGCCTTAGCCATTTCCCCTAATCTGTCTTCCAACCTCTGAATAGAGCCCTTCCATGCATCGTTTCCCTCATTGGGCCTATTAGTTCGAGCAATTGATCGCGTTGAATTTGCCTCTTGGGATCTTTCATTACGAGCAGTTGGTCGTGATTGGGCAGAGCCTTCCCTTAGATCAGATGGTCGTGGAGAGTTCCTCGACGCAATCCTAGGAGAACTTATACTCCTCCTAGGGCCCAAACGATCAAAAGGAGAGACTCTACTCAACCTTTCAAGAGCACTGGTCCTTTCTGGAGACAAAGTGACGTTTTGATGAGAGTCTGTAGCTCGTACTGAGGAAGTTCGACCAGGTTGATAAGAAGGATTATTAGATCTCTCAGTACGATATGAGTCAGTGCGTCTGGATCGAGATTCCTCTGGGAATATCGTTCGCCTTGTTCTTGAGGAAGGAAGATGGGTATTTCTCTGAACACTTCGTTGTCCAGATTGGGTTGGCAATCCACCTTGAACAGTTTGTATCAGTTGACGCATGGTCTCCTGCATGGTTGTTTTCCCTTAGGCTAAATTAGCCATTATGCCTGCCAGATCTTGCACATTTGGGGGAGCATAAGGGTTTGGAGGGATCCCAGCATTTTGATTACTGGATTCTAGATTATCAGCCATAGATGATGAATTATTTTGGTGAAAAATGATAAGTACAGTCGTTTCCCCCAGACGGCGCCAATCTGTTGATGTAAAAAATTAGATTATTATCTAATTAATCAATCACAAATAAAATAAATAAGACAAAAGAATTTTAAAGTGGTTCAGCCTTGTAAGAATGGCCTACGTCCACTGTTTTTGTATTGCTGACTGTTTGTTTGGAATTTTCGATATGTGGTTTATCCAGAAATCCCGAGTCCCCTGCTAATGAGGAGGTTACAATGTATTTATAGCCATGAGGTTGTACATGTGAAAGGACAATGCGTTGTTATCTAGTAGACATATACATCTGTACAATAATAATGAGCATTTAATGCGCAGTCGTCTCTTTGATTCTCTTGATTTGGATGCTCTGTACGCTAAGTAGCTCGGACCGCTTAAGCTGCTCGAACCGCCTAAGTAGCTCGGGCCCATGAGTTGCTCGGGCCGCCTAAGTAGCTCGGGGCCCATGAGTTGCTCGGGGAGGCTAAGTTGATCGGTACGCTTGAGCTGCTCGGAATGTATGAGTTGCTCGTGGTGCTTGAATAGCTCGGTGGCAGTGAGTTGATCGGTAGAAGTATTTGTAATTGTCACGTTGGTTGACACGTGTCTTCAAATGATGGGTTCACGTCAGCAGATTAAATTTGGTATCAACATGTACAAAAAAAAAACAGTTTTTAACAATTTTTTAAGTGCCTAAAGATTTTATTTAAAAAAATTGTTTTAAGTAAAATCCAAGCATGGGAGTGTTTTAAGAAAATTGTTACAAAAATTCTAATAGTTACAAAAATTATTACAAAAATTCTAATAGTTACAAAAATTGTTTTATAAAAATAAAAAGTCAGTAGTTCCAAAACAGTAACTATTAGAATCTTAATTTTTTTTAAAATAAAATATTTAGGCATTTAAAAAATTGTTTAAAACTTTTTATTTAAAACTGTTTTTTTTGTACATTTTATTATAAATGTTTTATAATACGCGACCAAAATAAAATTAACACGACATGGCACGACACACCTCAAAATCTTAATTTAATGTAAAATGAATATTAAACATATGAAAGTGACATGGCACGATACAAAATCCCTTTTTTTACGAAATGCGTACACGGCCCACTTTTCGTGTTGCATTTTAAGTGGGTTGTGTTAGTATTTGATAAAAAATGAGATTTCGTGTTGTGTCATATTACTTTTATAGTTGAAAATAAGATTTTGAGTCGTGTCGTGTCATTTTTATTTTGGTTGGGTTCGTGTTTGGTTAAAAAAATAACATATCTTATGGCGTGACACTTTTACTTGGGTCGTGTTCGTGTTTTGTAAAAAAATAATATTTCATGTTGTGTCGTGTCACTTTTATTAGGATCGTATTCATGTTTGGTTAAAAAAAAAAATTATCGTGTCGTGTTGTGTCGAGTTGCTTTTATTTGAGTCGTGTTCGGTTATAAAAACAATTTTCAATTTTAAAAATAGTTTTTTATTTGTTAATTTTTTTCCCAATTTTATGTAAAAAACATTTTTTTGAAAGAAAAAAAAACAGTTTTTAAATCTATCTTAAAAAAACTTCTATAAAAGTATCATAACAGTTTTTTAAAATAAAAAAGGATTTTTAAAACTATCATAACAATTTGTTTTAATAGTTTTTATAAAAAGCAGTTATTTTTTAATTTTAAAAAATAGAAAAATGTTTTAAAAAACAGTTTAAAATTCTATTTTTTATTGAAAACAAATTAACAAATAAAAAAAATATTTGTTTGATCTTTAGAGCAAAGGGCAAGTTTGTCTTTTAAAAAGTAAATGAAGTGTTTTAAGAATTTTTAGAATCTTTAAGAAATAAACATGAATACAAATATGTCCAACTGGAAAATACATATGAATGCATAAAAAATAATAATCTAATAAGGTGTGAACTTGATAATTCCTTAACTTAAAAAATATATATAATTTTTCTGAAATTAACATTGAATTTAGAATTATTATAAAACATGAATAGAACAACAATAAAATTTGAAATACAAAATCTGAGCACAAAAGAGAGACAACATTCATGAATGAGATAGATATGATTACAAAAAATATGTATTTGCTTTCAAATTAACAAATGCATACTTTGATGGCAAATGAAAAAGGAGTAAAAAATTAGAGAGGAAATTAGAAGTATTGACCTTGTTTTTTGGACAAGAAACAACAACGAATAAATTATGCAATATGAATCTGATGGAAAGATGAAGGAACTTGGGCAGCTAACTTTTGATTTCTAGGGTTTCAAGATGAATGTATTTGGAAGTTTTGTTAGACGAATGTATTAGGATAGAGAACATATCAAGTTAAGATTCAAGTTGACTTTTGATTTCTAGGGTTTCAAGATGAATGTATTTAGAAGTTTTGTTAGATGAATGTATTAGGAGAGAGAACGTATCCAGTTAAGATTCATAGAATGATTTTAATTTAATGAATGTGTGAGACTAATATTAAGGGTATGATAGAAAATGTTAATTTAATGAGGGAAATTTCGTACTTTGAGATTTGAAGAGGAATTTCCCTCTTTTTAAGTAGTAGAGATTCAGACTTCAGATATAATTCTACCTCATAATCATTAAAAGCCAAATATAGTCTCTAACCTCTTAATCATTTAAAAAACTAAACGTTTTTTGGCACCTCTTAAGTCTGAATGGTTCAGATTCAGACTTAAGAGGTAAAAACAAACAAGACCTTAATATCGAACGGAGTGAGTATTAAAATTTTCCACAAATAATTAGAAAGCTTGCTAAACGCTTAGCCTTTTTTGTTAAAAAGTTAATCGAAAAACGAGTCTCATAAAAATTTAAAAGATATAAATGGTCGTCGACGGCGATGTGAGGTGTGTGAATGTGTAGAGATCAGAGTCGCTAGTATATTTAACTCAAAACAGGCAAGAAAGGGAACCACCTCTGAGGATATAGCTAAAAAAAGACAACTAGTGCATGCAAAACTAAATGAGATATGGGCTCGGAGATTATGTCACGAAGTGGGAAGGTGTTAGGTATTTTCTCCGCCCTTTCGATCTCTTATGGGTTATACAAAATATTCTCCCTCTCCCAAATGCATAAATATGTGTATGTGTAAAACGTGTCGTATGTGCGTAGCGAGCAAAGTGAATATATACATGTATGTGTAAGCATGTCCGTATGTGTAAGGAGTGGAGTTATCATATCCACTTCATGGAAAAGATGGGAATGAATCTTCATAAGGAGATAAACTAACTAAACATGAGTAAAATACTAAGAGAAATGTATAAAAATGGCTAAAATGTGAGCGACGCCCCAAAATCGTAATTTCACTATAGAAAAAATGAATACATACATATGAGACCGCTAAAGAGATAATAAATGCAAAAGAACTAACTTCATGAGTGGAATATACTAAGTACATTAATAAGATGCATATAAATGAATGTATACTAAATGAAATTAGTAAGAACGGACATGAATCCCAAAATAACTTTGGGATGCCTACGTAGTAAAAAATAGCATCAAAATACACGTAGTTTGTAATAATATGAGGAAGGTTGGGATTTAACCCATAATTTTAATGTGACACCCCGCCCAATTAAATATAGGGTAACCAGTCCTTTACCAATTCAAAACAGGATATTCAGTTGGTTCATTCTTAGCATCCCTGTCGAAAAACTTTTTAACATATTAATCACCTCATATAAAATTAAGCAAGGTGTCAAAACATTTCCAATTTAGTAAAACCAAGTAAATCCATTTTCATTCAGTCTTAAAATATAAACCATTCACCACACATAGGAATGTAATAAATACGGAACATGAATTAAATACTGAAATAAATAAGACTGGATAAAACCTCCCAGTTCAAAACTCCAAATCATAAAATAAATTGAATACAATATCTCAGATGAAGGACTAGAAGTGGGCGACATATGCCCTAAACAAGAAGTCTAGATGAAACTGAATGAAAAAGATAGATGCGTCTACTACAAGGACCTACAACTTCCACAACAGCTGCAGCACGTCAAGCAATCCAAATCTCTAAATCTGATACTCCTATGGCTGAGCACCTGATATAATACATATATATAGAAAAAAAGAGAAGAGATACAAGAAACGGGTCAGAGCCCAATGTGAAAAAATGATTTAGCAAATATTTAAAATTGGTTCTTAAAATAAGTCTTATACGCATGTTAGTTATCGAACTCTCACATGAGTTTCTCACCTCTCGTCTATTGTGCACGCCTAACGTACATCTAATCTCCCCCTAGTTATACCTCCCAGTCCAACTAGTCAGAAACCATACTAATACTAACTATGCTCACTAGTAGTATTCCCGTATCGCCCATACAATACGCTAATCAGATAGTTTATCTCACATACTAAGTTACATTATTCACCGTTTGAATGGTTAATCTTTTTTTCACTAAGATTATTTTATTTCTCATTTCCATTTTATCTACTAGTTTCACAAAGTAGAAAGTTACCCAAGTACACTCATACATATATATCGTCTCATCATCCCTATATATATACACTAATCCTGCGCCCTTAGGTTAAGACCACTTGGTGCAATGTAATGATTATTATTATTACCAAGTCTACTAATT
The DNA here is from genome assembly GCA_949130495.1 of Sambucus nigra. NCBI lineage: Eukaryota > Viridiplantae > Streptophyta > Magnoliopsida > Dipsacales > Adoxaceae > Sambucus > Sambucus nigra. Next base: position 373,224,977 of record OX422216.1, read on the forward strand.
TCACACAGTAGAAATATTAACAAGTTCACACACACACACACATATATATATATATATATATATATAGTCACATCATCCCTATACATATATATATATATACTAATCCTGCACCCCCGGGCTAAGATCCATTAGTGCACTTATTAATAAAATCATGCATCCCCGGGTTAACACCCATTAATGCACCTATCAATAATAATCCAGCACCCCCGGGTTATCACCCATTAGTGCGCCTAACAATAATCATCCTCGTACCCCCGGGTTATCACCCATTAGTACACTTAACAATAGAATTTTTGCACCCTCGAGTTATCACTCATTAGTGCGCTTAACTATAAGATTCTTGCACCCCCGGGTTATCACCCATTAGTGCTCTTAATAAAAATTTCCCATAATAGGCATACACACATCCTATTATAATTTATAGGTATTTCTCTAACCTACATATATACTCCTCATACGTATTTTAATCTCATCTCTACGTATAGTATAATTATTTAGATTTCTATCTCTCTCGTAATCTCCAAGGTATATTCTCTCTATACCGAAATAATGAAAGTATTTACTCTCACATAGTTTCCCGAAATTGCGTCTTATTTAAATTTACTATTTGGCAGTTTCTCTCACTCCAATAAACTGCTAAACTCAAAACTGGACTCTAAGAAAATTCCCAAAAATTCCTTCTGTCGCTCGAACCATATGACATATAGTTCGAACCAGAATGACATGTCGTTCGAACCACTTCCACATGTCGTTCAAACCACTTCGCGCGAGATCCCCATCTCGTTTGAACCACTTCCACATGTCGTTCGAACCACTTCGCATGAGATCTCCATCTCGTTTGAACCACTTCGCGTGACTTCGCGCGAGACCCACTGTTTCGTCTTCTTCACCAAATTTCAGCGTTTTCTACCATTTTTGAACCTAAAAACCTCTAAGATTCAACACCCAACACCTCATCATCAATACCCATCAACACCTAATGGATTATAAATCATTCCCAACATCCTAGGATCATTAATTCGTCATTAAACATCACAATTATTTAAAATTCCCAAATTAATTCATATGAACCCTAGTTTCCAAATTTTCAATTAAAGAACCTAATCAACCCAGATTCGTTCATCAATATATAATCCAATTCCGTGATTAATCCTCTACATACATGAAGGACTTTAAACTACTAATTAAACCAATCCTTAATCATAATTTAAATCTCCAATTTTCACCCAATTCATATGTAAATCATGACTAATTTCACCTACACTAACATGAGCATGATTATTGCTAAAAGAAAGCAAGTAATAAACACTTGCCTCGAATATGACGGTCTGATCCGTTGGTGATGTTGGTATGGGTGTGTTCCCCTTGTCCTGATCTACACGGTGGTGGTGGTGATTGTGCAAGGGGTGTTATCTTGGCCCTTTTCTCTTGGAATTAACTCTCCCTCACACCTCCTATAGCCGTTCTTAACTTCCTGTAACTTTTTAACCCTAATGGAATTTTCTTGGCTAATAAAATAATTCCCAATTTTCGTCCATTAATTAAACCCAAAAATACAATTTACCATAATGCCCTCTCGGGGTGCCGGTTAGGCCTAAAATCGCCCCGGGACCGAAATTAAATACCCGGGTATACTATTTTGACTATCTCGAACCCTTCGGACTCAACGACGCACTCGAAATGACCATACGAGTTAATAAAAAATAAATTATCTTTTTATTCTATTCAATTAGTCCCGACACGACTCACACGCGTGTCCGACTTAAATTACCAAACTATTGTATTTCTCACTTTCGATAATTTATCAAATGTTATAATTCCATATTACATATCACGCAGTAATATTCAATAATTCTCAACAATAAGTATCAACCCTTGGCACGCTAGTTAATAATTATTTTAATCCGGATTAATAACAAATTAATTTCTCACATTTTAATTTAATTAATCCAACAACAATAATTAATCGCATACTTATTCCCATAATAATAATTAATCACATAATTATTTAAATCGTCAAAAATACGGGGTGTTACATACTTCTCCCCTTACAACGGAATTTCGTCCCGAAATTCGAAAAAAGTATACCAGGTACAGACAACGCTGTAAAAGTATTGTGCATCGCATCCCGACGCTCACAAGTAAGCTACTTGTTACACCCCGCTTAAAATAATAACGGGTGGCCAGCCCTATACTACATTAAATCAGGAGTTTCAGATGGCTCAGTCTCAACACCAACTGTCGGTACAATATCATATAGGACTAACTACTCGATATCATATAAGCGAGATGTTAAAATTAAATAAAATATGCAGCATACAACAAACCAACACTATAAAACTACAAATGATGAAAAGAAAGGTGCATAGTGGAACTATAATAAATAAAATGAATAACTACAAATGAGTATGCTACTAAGAAATAAACCCGAATAAGCTGTCGGGTCACAACCAATACAATAACTGAAATGGAATAAATATAAACATATATAAATATCCCTTGGGTATACACCCGATATACAACATGAATCCTACCTAGATTTTTTTTTAAAGAAGTATGAAGCGACTACAAGATACATCCCGCAACAGTCCGCACCTGTCACGGCTCCCAAGACTCTGGATAGGAGGTCATCCGACATCTATGCGGTAGGACACTTGTAGTAATATATATATATATATATATATATATATATACAAGCAGGAGACAAAAGTAAACGGGTCAGATCCCGAGTGTGAAAAATATTTAGCAAGTGTGTTAACCGTGCATAATAAATATTGGTGCACTTATTTCATAATTAAAGTGGAATCGCACTCTCGTGAAACCCCAACTCACCTCTCATCTAACGACGCGCACCTATTCGCATCCTGAGATTTTAGTTAAATTACCCCAAATTATAAGGACAACCTAACTTATCCTAGGCCCAACCTATACCCACGAGAATTTCCTTCCTATTTTAACCCAAGAATCCACCTCTTTCTAAACACATTTAATTATTTTTATAGACAGGTATGCCATATTAGGCTTAATGGATTCCGGTTTATAATTTAATTAATTATAGTTCTTAAAACATTACCCATATACATTTGGGTTGAAACATATGATTTAATTTCTATGTGATAGGCATACAAAATTATTATTGGCAAAACTTCTCTCCAATTTCAACGTTGCGCTACGTTTCGTGCGTGGGGTGTCTCGCCAAGCGAAATCCAAATAAGGAACCACCCCGTTACACTACTCCTGGACAACGTCGATCCTAGAGATCCATTATGCCACACATAATTATATACTACTACTACTACTACTACTACTACTACTACTACTACTACTAAATTTAGATTACAATATAAAAACAACCCAAAATCTCCAATAATATACTTGGGATGATGTAACCGAAATATTCCTTAAAGGAGATACATCAACCCCATCAATCTAGTACATCATAATCATCCAAGATGTACTCCACAACTATTCCATATCCTTTCATCTATAGGATATAAAAATATATATATAGGCATTTTATTCTAACCATATATATATATATATCATCATCCATTCCCATGACCAAAAGTACATCTCATATCTGATGTACAATGGCCATGCACATATAATATACCCGGCTATATATATATCGTCAATAAAACTGCATCAAGCTATCATCTTCCCAGTGCTCGGCTCACGTAGCAATACTGGGGCCACCATGGTGGGACTAAACGACACCCATCTCGTGGTAAACTCACGCACACGACGTCCTGAGAAGCGGTCATAGCTCCTAATCGGCAATGAGACGAAACATACCCACCACGTCTCATCCCAAAAATATAAATCATATAATAAGACACGGGACGACTATGACCTGGGGAATATCCACACCCTGCTTTTCTAGCCAGGATGCTCACCCTCTGCGCGAAAACTTCCCAATGATAGCATGAGCGGGGTATGCTTAACCACATAAGTATATATATAATTCACATGCACAATATATATACGTCCATATGATCCAATCATATAAATAAACCATCACATAAGGTTTAGATCTTTATAACATGTATATCCACAACGTAAATATATCCATATTCATACCCATACAGATATATATATATAAATATATTCACATATCCATGTATCTATAAATACAAACTAATTATCGTTCATATGTATAAGATAGATATATATATATATATTCGGCTATAAGTATACATAATCCTTAATATACCAGCCGTCACCACAAACTCATTTACTTTACCTCGATATGTAAATACAATCCTTCTCTTGAAGCATGTTCATCCATTTTTTTCTATGATGAATAGTCTCCCAAAAACATATGTTTATATTCAACATTTGGGTTATCACCCAAAGTTTAGTGTAGGAAACCTTCACTACACATTTCCTATATCTCCAAAAGGACATTCATGACTCCAATACTAGTTGCGACTATTGGTATATATATATACATAACTAATAGCCTATAAACCTCAAGCTTATCTCAAGTCAATTTCAATTATTGGAGTTCCAATTGTTACTCCCACACAATTTTATGTATAAACTATCCTGACTAGAATCTTACTACAACCTATCCCAATTGATAGTACGATCCAATCGTTCCCAATTTCGCCTATGGTTCAATTGCTCTTGTGAACCCTTAATCCTATTACATTCCTATTTAAATTTTAATTTAAACATTACTAAGGATATGCGACCACTCTCTCTTGTCGGTCCCCAATCTTATCCTAATAGCATCCTAATTCTATAAGGATTCGATACAATCATCGGCCTAGAGTTTCACAACGTACTCTCACAACTCTCTCTAAGAGTTCTTAACCTCACGTCATATCTATACTTACTTTTGATCTAATATTAGGATTTCCAATCCCAATGAGGTCTCCCACTATCTCAATAAACACACACAACTCCAATGCATGCACGTGAACATATACCTTCCTTAACTATTTTAAGAAGTCCCCATAATCATAATAATAGAGAAAACCCTTGTAAGTCTCCAAAACATAACTCTCACATCATATAATCATTTCCCAAATCGATAACCGAACCAAAAAGGGTTAAAATCATTCTAGGAAAATTATAGCAAAAACTACCCTGTTTCCGAATCGATTCGGCCCAAGAGCGAATCGATTCGGCCCCTCCGAATCGATTCGGTCCAACCAGACCTATAAATCTGCTACATACCGAATCGATTCGCTAGGGGCGAATCGATTCGGCCTTAAGGAACTGAGGCTTCTGCAACCTGGCGAATCGATTCTCTAGGGGCAAATCTATTCTGCCAGTTCAGAAAGCCACGGAAATGGCTGATTTCTCCAAAATCCAAATTCTACAAAATTCAATCTATACCTCTTCTAACCCTTAATCTTCAACCCCAACATGTTTTCCAACATCAAAACTCATCCTATATCTAATCTCATCAATTTATATCCCTTAAACCCAATTGGAAGCTTCAATTTCAAGATTTAAACCTAAAATTTAGGTTTCGATAATTATACCCAAAATTTATTTCTTAAACCCACAAATTATGAAATGAAATACACAAAAGACTTATTTAGCAAGATTAAACACTTGCCTCAGATTTGTAGAGGTTGAATCGTCCTCGATGTCGCGTTTGGGCCGGAATCTCCAAGCTTTTCTTCCTCTCTCTCTTCCTTTCTTCTTCTTTCTTTCTTCCCTTCTCTTTCTCAAATGAGAAGGCTTCATCCGTAAGCCTCTTAAGCCTATAAAACATAAGTCCCAATTTTAAATGTTAATACACACTTTAAATGACTCATTTACTCCAATTCGAGTCAAACTGGCTTAAAACATTCCGGAGCCGAAATAAAGCCCAATGACAGTCATTTTGACTATCTCGACCCTTCCGGGATCGATGGTACCCTCAAAATCATCATCCGAAATACTTTAAAATGTGCTCTAGTTTAGACCTCAATTCCCCAAAATCAAAATTCTCCAATTCAATTCAATTTTACTTTCCCACAATTTAATTTCTCAATCTAAACAATCATGGGGTGTTACAATCTTCCCCCCTTACAAAAATTTCGCCCGCGAAATTTAGATTATGCCTAGGACTTCAATATCATCTAGTCCTTACATCAACCCTCAGGATCACTATACCGATCCTTTCTAGTTCTCACGTCGAACCATATATATTTTAAAGAAAACTAACTAACCAGGGCGCCCATACACCCCTTACCCGAGCTTAACTCGTAGAATTATAATCAGGCTCTAATCGCCTCAACTCGTAATATACTATTACCAATATAATCTGTAACAACCTATTAATTATATAAAAGTTTGAAAAATTCCCAATGGTTGAACTCTCCTCAATTCCTGACGCTAGCCACCTTCGTGCGGGGGAGGTCTCGCAAGCGAAATCCAAACAAGGAACCCTCCCAATACACTACTGTGTAACTAGTTCGGGGATTGAGATTAGTTGAACCAGGGTTAAGGTTTTATAAAAGGTTTTCATATTTTAAATACTGCCCGAAGGCCTATGTAACAATATATAATATAAATAAATTCCGCGTCTTTTGACACGCCAAACAAACACCTTATGTTTAGGACACAAGGCCTCATCAAATACAACACTTCTAACCACTACCTAGTTCTCAAAACTAGCACAACTATGAGATAAATTATCTGCTCAACATAAATCTACCAAACTTGAACCTCTCAAGTATATATAAATTTTTTTTTCTCTACATCATATCGATACCTTTCCATAAAATAAGTTCTTCCCTCATTGAAACACTACAATTACATGCCCTAACCTACCCATAAGACAATAACCTTATAGTCACTACTCAACAAACCTCGACATTCCGCACCTCCGGAATTCAATATTATAACTCTCGACGTTTTCGATATCGCACAAAACATGACTTAAACCCAAAGAAATGTATTCTACCTTATACTTCCATAATCCAATTGCTTTACTTCATCTTTGGATTCTTATTTAAAGTCCTCTACTCCTTTCAGGACAATCATTATTCCTAAACCTATTTCTCCACAAGAGGATCATCTTCCTCAAAGTCCTTCCTAACCATTTGAAGGAAAAAATGCAATTGCAACTACCGGAAACTCACCCAGTCCTACTTAACGAACCTGAGTCTCCAACTTCTTTCTCCCTCATCCCAGAAGGAAATACTGCTGATATTGGGACAACTCCACCTACCTAACCTCGGTAAGAGTCACCAACATCAGGTTTCCTAACAAAGGTTGACGGGTTTCTCAATCTAAACCTCCCAAAGACTACACTATATACCTCTCCCTAGACTTACCTTACTAAGTCCAAGATTCTCCATTTGAGTAAATTTCCCTTTCTTACTCAACCACTGATACATCACCTTGAGCCACCGCTAGAGTTCTCTTTCTTATTCCCGCCTGAACGGAGGAAAACAAATACCCCCAATCAAAGCGCACCCAAAATCAGTTATGGGTATTGTCTCTCTAATCTTGTCCTTTCCTAGACGACAAAATCTAGGCGACGTCTGAAATGGAAGCAACTGTTATCAGAACGTCGATCAAGAGAATACACTTCACAGAAAAAGATAAGCGCAGTGAACACAACAATCCTAATAGTAGGGCCTTTTATTAAGAACGTTAACGGAAGAACGCAGAAAACTCGCACAGATCCTAATGACTCTAAAACCTGATGCTCTGATACCATCTGTAACACCCCGCTTAAAATAATAACGGGTGGCCAGCCCTATACTACATTAAATCAGGAGTTTCACATGGCTCAGTCTCAACACCAACTGTCGGTACAATATCATATAGGACTAACTACTCGATATCATATAAGCGAGATGTTAAAATTAAATAAAATATGCAACATACAACAAACCAACACTATAAACTACAAATGATGAAAAGAAAGGTGCATAGTGGAACTATAATAAATAAAATGAATAACTACAAATGAGTATGCTACTAAGAAATAAACCCGAATAAGCTGTCGGGTCACAACCAATACAATAACTAAAATGGAATAAATATAAACATATATAAATATCCCTTGGGTATACACCCGATATACAACATGAATCCTACCTAGATTTTTTTTTTAAAGAAGTATGAAGCGACTACAAGATACATCCCGCAACAGTCCGCACCTGTCACGGCTCCCAAGACTCTGGATAGGAGGTCATCCGGCATCCATGCGGTAGGACACCTGTAGTAATATATATATATATATATATATATATATATATATATATATACAAGCAGGAGACAAAAGTAAACGGGTCAGATCCCGAGTGTGAAAAATATTTAGCAAGTGTGTTAACCGTGCATAATAAATATCGGTGCACTTATTTCATAATTAAAGTGGAATCACACTCTCGTGAAACCCCAACTCACCTCTCATCTAACGGCGGGCACCTATTCGCGTCCTAAGATTTTAGTTAAATTACCCCAAATTATAAGGACAACATAACTTATCCTAGGCCCAACCTATACCCACGAGAATTTCCTTCCTATTTTAACCCAAGAATCCACCTCTTTCTAAACACACTTAATTATTTTTATAGAAAGGTATGCCATATTAGGCTTAATGGATTCCGGTTTATAATTTAATTAATTATAGTTCTTAAAACATTACCCATATACATTTGGGTTGAAACATATGATTTAATTTCTATGTGATAGGCATACAAAATTATTATTGGCAAAACTTCTCTCCAATTTCAACGTTGCGCTTCGTTTCGTGCGTGGAGTGTCTCGCCAAGCGAAATCCAAATAAGGAACCACCCCGTTACACTACTCCTGGACAACGTCGATACTAGAGATCCATTATGCCACACATAATTATATACTACTACTACTACTACTACTACTACTACTACTACTACTACTACTACTACTACTACTACTACTACTACTACTAAATTTAGATTACAATACTACTACTAAATTTAGATTACAATATAAAAACAACCCAAAATCTCCAATAATATCCTTGGGATGATGTAACCGAAATATTCCTTAAAGGAGATACATCAACCCCCATCAATCTAGTACATCATAATCATCCAAGATGTACTCCACAACTATTACATATCCTTTCATCTATAGGATATAAAAATATATATATAGGCATTTTATTCTAACCATATATATATATATATATATATATATATCATCATCCATTCCCATGACCAAAAGTACATCTCATATCTGATGTACAATGGCCATGCACATATAATATACCCGGCTATATATATATCGTCGATAAAACTGCATCAATCTATCATCGTCCCAGTGCTCGGCTCACGTAGCAATACTGGGGCCACCATGTTGGGACTAAACGACACCCATCTCGTGGTAAACTCACGCACACGACGTCCCGGGAAGCAGTCATAGCTCCTAACCGGCAATGAGACGAAACATACCCACAATGTCTCATCCCAAAAATATAAATCATATAATAACACACATGACGACTATGACCTGGGGAATATCCACACCCTGCTTTTCTAGCCAGGATGGTCACCTTCTGCGCGGAAACTTCCCAATGATAACATGAGCGGGGTATGCTTTACCACATAAGTATATATATCATTCACATGGACAATATATATACGTCCATATGATCCAATCATATAAATAAACCATCACATAAGGTTTAGATCTTTATAACATGTATATCCACAACGTAAATATATCCATATTCATACCCATACAGATATATATATATATAAATATATTCATATATCCATGTATCTATAAATACAAACTAATTATCGTTCATATGTTTAAGATATATATATATATATATATATATATATATATTCGTCTATACGTATACATAATCCTCAATATACCAGCCGTCACCACAAACTCATTTACTTTACCTCGATATGTAAATACAATCCTTCTCTTGAAGCGTGTTCATCCATTTTTTTCTATGATGAATAGTCTCCCAAAAACATATGTTTATATTCAACATTTGGGTTATCACCCAAAGTTTAGTGTAGGAAACCTTCACTACACATTTACTATATCTCCAAAAGGACATTCATGACTCCAATACTAGTTGCGACTATTGGTATATATATATACATAACTAATAGCCTCTAAACCTCAAGCTTATCTCAAGTCCATTTCAATTATTGGAGTTCCAATTATTACTCCCACACAATTTTATGTATAAACTATCCTGACTAGAATCTTACTACAACCTATCCCAATTGATAGTACAATCCAATCGTTCCCAATTTCGCCTATGGTTCAATTGCTCTTGTAAACCCTTAATCCTATTACATTCCTATTTAATCCTTAATTTAAACATTACTAAGGAAATGCGACCACTCTCTCTCGTCGGTCCCCAATCTTATCCTAATAGCATCCTAATTCTATAAGGATTCGATACAATCATCGGCCTAGAGTTTCACAACGTACTCTCACAACTCTCTCTAAGAGTTCTTAACCTTACGTCATATCTATACTTACTTTTGATCTAATATTAGGATTTCCAATCCCAATGAGATCTCCCACCATCTCAATAAACACACACAACTCCAATGCATGCACGTGAACATATACCTTCCTTAAATATTTTCAGAAGTCCCCATAATCATAATCATGGAGAAACCCCTTGTAAGTCTCCAAAACATAACTCTCACATCATATAATCATTTCCCAAATCGGTAACCCAACCAAAAAGGGTTAAAATCATTCTAGGAAAATTATAGCAAAAACTACCCTATTTTCGAATCGTTTCGGCCCAAGAGCGAATTGATTCGGCCCCTCCGAATCGATTCGGTCCAACCAGACCTGTAAGTCTGCTACATACCGAATCGATTCGCTAGGGGCGAATCGATTCGGCTAGTTCAGAAAGTCACGAAAATGGCTGATTTCTCCAAAATCCAAATTCTCCAAAATTCAATCTATACCTCTTCTAACCCTTAATCTTCAACCCCAACATGTTTTCCAACATCAAAACTCATCCTATATCTAATCTCATAAATTATATCCCTTTAACCCAATTGGAAGCTTCAATTTCAAGATTTAAACCTAAAATTTAGGTTTTGATAATTATACCCAAAATTTATTTCTTAAACCCACAAATTATGAAATGAAATACAAAAAAGACTTATTTAGCAAGATTAAACACTTGCCTCAGATTTGCAGAGGTTGAATGGTCCTCGATGTCGCGTTTGAGTCGGAATCTCCAAGCTTTTCTTCCTCTCTCTCTTCCTTTCTTCTTCTTTCTTTCTTCCCTTCTCTTTCTCAAATGAGATGGCTTCATCTGTAAGCCTCTTAAGCCTATAAAACATAAGTCCCAATTTTAAATGTTAATACACATTTTAAATGACTCATTTACTCCAATTCGAGTCAAATCGGCTTAAAACATTCCGGAGCCGAAATAAAGCCCAATGACAGTCATTTTGACTATCTCGACCCTTCCGGGATCGATGGTACCCTTAAAAACATCATCCGAAATACTTTAAAATGTTCTCTATTTTTAGACCTCAATTCCCAAAAATCAAAATTCTCCAATTCAATTCAATTTTATTTTCCCACAATTTAATTTCTCAGTCTAAAAAATCATGGGGTGTTACAATCTTCCCCCTTACAAAAATTTCGCCCGCAAAATTTAGATTATGCCTAGGACTTCAATATCATCTAGTCCTTACATCAACCCTCAGGATCACTATACCAATCCTTTCTAGTTCTCACGTCGATGCTTAGTATGAAGTTTGGACGCTTTCCGGAAAGGTTTCGTCGACTTTTGCAGCTTCGGGGGAATTTTAGTAATTTCAGTATTCGGTTTTGAATCCCGAGCTCTTCACGGAAGTTGAAGCCCTTTGATTTCTCTTCGCGTGGTCGCTGACGGTGCATGATTCTGAGTTGTAATGACGGAGTTATGGCATTTTTAGGATGGTTTTGACTTAAAAAGTACACTCAAGGGCACATTCAAGGGTATTTTTGTCATTTCATATTTTGTTTTTTTGGCCTAATGTCTTCTTGGATGTTGTAGACCTCTGAGTATCTTCACGTAGCCTCTGACCGTGCCTCATTCCGAGCTATAACGAAGAAATGGCGGCATTTTCCGTAAAACAGGACAAAGCTGCAGAATTGCAGACCCGTAGGGGCGAACGATTCGGCCCAAAGCCGAATCGATTCGGAATGCTGCAGAATGACAGTTACGAATTTCCCCTGTTTCCAAATCGATTCGAAAAATTTCCAAATCGATTCGGCCCTGCAGATTTTTGTTTTTCTTCCCTTTTATTACAAGTTTGCCATGGGATATTTTATATAAAAACAATCCATCTCATTTTGAGAGAGAAATCTTCATTTTGTCTTAGATTTTAGGGTTTGTAAACTTGGGAGATTTGCCCTACTCCTCTCTTGTACTCTTATTTTGTAAGTTGTACCTTAATATTAATTACATTAATTTAGTTGTATTTCCTTTATTCTTGCTTTGTAGTTAATTTACATACTTTATTAATTAGTTTACTTGCTTTAATTCTTGCTTTCCTAGTTTAATTAGTTTATTCATGCTTAGCCCTTATATAAATAGGGTCGGGATTTCGTTTTCGCCATTAATGGGGTTGGACCTCGAAATTTAGGGTTTCCTGTGAAATTATATTTAATTGAAACCTCGCGTATTAAAGTCAAATTATTATGCGTTTAACTTTCTTTGTCACGCAATGTTAGTGTTTATAGCGATAATCCGAATTTAATCCGCGTGTGACCATTTTTGATTAAATGTTTAATCTCGCAACTTTGGGTTAAATTCCTTATTGTGTGATGTTTATGCTTAATTGAAAATGCTCGATTAAATATTTTCGAACCAAAATTCTAATTATTAGTTGTTTAGCCCATGGTGGGGATGCGATCCCGACTCTCGTTTTAATTAGTTGTAATTTAGCGTTAACTTCTTATTTTTTCCTTTTTCACCATTTCAACCCATCACCTTTAACACTTTTATTCTTGAAGTTTTAAAGCAATTAAAATTTAAAATTCAATCACTCCCTGTGGATTTCTTACGATACCGGACTTACCGCTATGTTTGCCTCGCAAGTGTAGTAGTAGCTTAGGTTTTTGCGTGTCGAGCGGGAGCCGAAATAAACGACAGTGTCCCTACACGAACACTCGGTTCCCCTCGCATCAAAATGGCGCCGTTGTCGGGGAGTGTGTTTTAGATAGTAATTATTTTATTATTTTGTAGTATTTTTCCTTCTGTATTTGTATTCTTTGTTTTAACCTTTTTTGCAGGATAGCATATTTGAACGCTAAGAAACTTTGATTCGCGGTTGCTCACTTTCTTGCTCGGATTCTCCATCTACAAACAACGAGGTAATCATGTCCTACTATTATAGCTATTACGGTCATTCTAATGATTCTTACTTTGGGGATAATTTTCAAGTTTTTCATTTTGAAGATTTTCTTGAGATTGAAAAACTTGAAAACGTTTATATGAAAATCGTTATTGGGAGCTTGAGTTGGATTCATTATTCGAATCCAATGACGATTCTTATTCGGATACTTTTGAAGATGAGTTTCAACCAAATGAGGAGTCCGAGGCTCTTGAGCCGAGGAAGCCTACTTTGGAATAAACTTTTCTTCTTTACTCCCAAGGTTTGGAAAGCCTAAATGGTGCTGGAATGAGACTTGGAGAACTTTGCGATGAGATGAATTCTTATGCACAAAACAACGAGGAGGTGGAAACTTGTGTTTCACCTCAATTTTTCAAAGAATTTCTCATCGAATGTGAATCTCTCTCCCCCGAAATTCAATCTCCTTCCACCGATATGTTGACGGAGATTGAATTTATTTCATTACCATATTCGTTTTCCGTCATTGAACCATTAGAATTACGGGTTGATTCCTATGAGTCGGTAAAAACTTTTAAAACTTCTACACTTTTTACCGACGAGGACTCCTTGCCGGACTTGTTTTCGATGGATGTTATCCCCACATGTGCACCATCTCCTATTCCATTTGAAAAATCTTTGGGAGATGAGTCGATTTTTCTTGGACCTCAAGTGTACCTTTCCCCCTTAATATCCAAATCCCCCATCGTCCGCCCAAAATTTCAAATTGGCGATGGTTCACTTTTTTCACCACCCACATGCCTTCCGTTATTCAAACGGAATTCTTATTTTTCGGGAGGCGTGTTCGCTTTGGAGGGTCCACCGTTGATCTTTCAAAGTCAAATCCCTCTTTGGGTGGACCCTCAACTATTTAGACTTCTAGTGTATAGTTAGTGTGTAGTCTAAATAGTAGGTTGTAAATAGTTAGCTTTTTAATTTTCTTTCTTTCCTTTAATTTAGTCTAGTGTAATTAGTTAACTTTTGGTTATTTGTTTTTGCTATGCTCGGTACTAATTTGTTTTGTAGATTTCATTGGACTCATGCTTATGGAGATCGCTCCAATTTCGGGTAATATCGTTCTTTTCCTCTCTTTGTGTTGTGTTCTTAATGAGCATTGAGGACAATGCAACATTTAAGTTAGGGGGTGTAGGATATTTTATCCATTTCTTTGTTTTGTCCATGGATTTTCTCACATTTAGTTACTAAGTATGCCTTTTTGTGAAAAATTTGAAAAATTTGAAAAATATTTTCTTTCTTTTTTCTCCTTTGTTGGGCATTTTGCCTTGTTTTCGATGATAAATTTTAATAATTGCCCAATCTAATACACAACTCAACGATGCATGTTCTCAATTTTAGAAGTTATTAGACTTTAGTCCTCAAATCATTGATATTGTGAATAACTTCATGAATTAAACTTTATCCCATGAGCATATGCACTTTCCTTGTTATATTGATTTGGCTTAAGATTTTTATAACTCGGGAATCTTTTGTTGCATTGCATATACTTACACCGAGTAAGCTTTGTACCTTTCGTCGTTTGTGAGTGTTATACACTATTCTTTTCTCATTGAAAACGTTGAATTCATTGGTAATCTCACTAATCTTTCATTTGACCGTTCATTAATTGAGTTTATATCTTGAAATCTATTACTTGAGCATGATTTTCATATATTGTTTTGACTCGAGAATTGCGTAAACTTTATGAAATGATCATAGGCAATCTTTGTTATATCACCCATATTAGCCTTGACCTCAC
The DNA here is from genome assembly GCA_949130495.1 of Sambucus nigra. NCBI lineage: Eukaryota > Viridiplantae > Streptophyta > Magnoliopsida > Dipsacales > Adoxaceae > Sambucus > Sambucus nigra. Next base: position 373,240,055 of record OX422216.1, read on the forward strand.
CCTTATATGTTTACCCTCGTTAACCCCTTTGAGCCTAAATATAGCCCTTCATTTCATAACCCAAATCCCATAACCAACTCCAAATTGTAGTTTTAAACCATACATACACCTTCCATACCTTTGTTTGGAATGTTACTTGGGATTGAATGATGTCGGTCGCAATTTAGGCATATGAGAGTTTGAAAAGTAAAGGAAAGAAAGAAGAAAAGAAAGTGTAGTGAAAAAGAGAAAGCAAAAAGCGAAAGAAAACAAAAGAAAACATGAGAAAAAGAAGAAAAAAAAAGAAAAGAGAAAGTTGTATATGTTGTATATAGTTCAATAAGCTTTGATTACTCTCCCCAATTGTTATATTTAATGCTTGTTTGGAAGTTACTTTCCATTTTTTATATTGCCCGCATCCTTTCCATTATTCCAAGTTTTCATTCCAAACACTTTGAATCCGTACATACATTCCTTTCGTTTCGTACCCTAGCCTAGCCTACATTACAACCCTATTACAAGTCCTATGTGATCTTAGGTTGATGTAATTCAAAGGTTTAAATAGTTTTGATAATCTGTGAAAATGCATTTCGCCTCTTTTAATGTGCGATATCTTTCATTGAGATTACACGTTTTTAATTTTCTATATAGCGTTCTTCATCTGTGACATGTGCGTGGCCTAGTTTCCATTTACATTTACTCTTTATGCCCGCATGTCCCGTGTATTACCTCCCATTTTGAGTGATTTCATTTGTTGAGTGTAATGCCCGTGAGGATTGAATATATGCTTGCTTTATATTTATCCGGGTTATTTAAGTTTTTACCAAATCATATTTTGCATTTGCTCTCCCCCCTCCCACTTTTAAAATTTCAATTCTATGAGGTGCATTCAACCTGTTAATAACAACGGACTTTTGCTTGAATTCATTCAATATGCTAATAACGCATTTGAAATCTTTTTTATTGTTATTGAGTTTGTCGCATGTTGGGTTGGGCATATTTTGAGGAAACTATATGATGTTTGTGGGTTTCATCCCTGAAAACCCTCACGAGACAACACTCGTCCACTAGGGTAACCTAGGGGTTTAACGGCTTATTGCATATGCTAAATGCAATCGTTCTCCCACGAAAGTGGCCTTATCCTTTCTTATCCCATTTTTGTACTTGTATAGTGTTTGTGATTTTCTTGTAGTTCTTGTTGTTTCCTATTTCATTGCTAGGGACTAGCAATGTGTAAGTTAGGGGGTGTGATACGACGCAAATATTGCGTATTTCACCCGTTAACCTACGCCTTATTAGCCCCCTTGGGTATCTTAATCCCTATATTTATGCTCGTTAACCAGACGACCTCGGATTTCTATGTTAACATGTTTTGCAGAGGTTAAATGAGCTTTTGTAGGTGTTTCGATGCTTAGTATGAAGTTTGGACGCTTTTCGGAAAGGTTTCGTCGACTTTTGCAGCTTCGGGGGCATTTTAATAATTTCAGCATTCGGTTTTGAATCCCGATCTCTTCACAGAATTGAAGCCCTTTGATTTCTCTTCACGTGGCCGCCGACGGTGCATGATTCCGAGTTGTAATGACGGAGTTATGGCATTTTTAGAATGGTTTTGACTTAAAAAGTACACTCAAGGCCACATTCAAGGGCATTTTCGTCATTTCATATTTTGGTTTTTTGGCCTAATGTCTTCTTGGATGTTGTAGTCATCTGAGTTATCTTCGCGTAGCCTCCGCAATGCCTCATTCCGAGCTATAACGAAGAAATGGCGGATTTTTCGTAAAACAGGACAAAGCTGCAGAATTGCAGACCCGTAGGGGCGAATCGATTCGGCCCAAAGCCGAATCGATTCGGAATACTGCAGAATGACAGTTACGAATTTCCCCTGTTTTCAAATCGATTCGGAAAATTTCCAAATCGATTCGGCCCTGCAGATTTTTGTTTTTCTTCCCTTTTATTACAAGTTTGCCATGGGATATTTTGTATAAAAACAATCCATCTCATTTTGAAAGAGAAATCTTCATTTTGTCTTAGATTTTAGGGTTTGTAAACTTGGGAGATTTGCCCTACTCCTCTCTTGTACTCTTGTTTTGTAAGTTGTACCTTAAGATTAATTACATTAATTTAGTTGTATTTCCTTTATTCTTGCTTTGTAGTTAATTTACATGCTTTATTAATTAGTTTACTTGCTTTAATTCTTGCTTTCCTAGTTTAATTAGTTTATTCATGCTTAGCCCTTAGATAAATAGGGTCGGGATTTCGTTTCTGCCATTAATGGGTTTGGACCTCGAAATTTAGGGTTTCGTTTAAAATTACATTTAATTGAAACCTCGCGTATTAAAGTCGGATTATTATGCGTTTAACTTTCTTTGTCACGCAACGTTAGTGTTTATAGCGATAATCCGAATTTAATCCGCGTGTGACCATTTTTGATTAAATGTTTAATCTCGCAACTTTGGGTTAAATTCCTTATTGTGTGATGTTTATGCTTAATTAAAAATGCTTGATTAAATATTTTCGAACCGAAATTCTAATTATTAGTTGTTTAGCCCATGGTGGGGACGCGATCCCGACTCTCGTTTTAATTAGTTGTAATTTAGCGTTAACTTCTTATTTTTTCCTCTTTCACCATTTCAACCCATCACATTTTACACTTTTATTCTTGAAGTTTTAAAGCAATTAAAATCTAAAATTCAATCACTCCCTGTGGATTTCTTACGATACCGGACTTACCGCTGTGCTTGCCTCGCAAGTGTAGTAGTAGCTTAGGTTTTTGCGTGTCGAGCGGGAGCCGAAATCAACGACAGTGTCCCTACACGAACACTCGGTTCCCCTCGCATCACAAATTCTCCAAAATTCAATCTATACCTCTTCTAACCCTTAATCTTCAACCCCAACATGTTTTCCAACATCAAAACTCATCCTATATCTAATCTCATCAATTTATATCCCTTAAACCCAATTGGAAGCTTCAATTTCAAGATTTAAACCTAAAATTTAGGTTTTGATCATTATACCCAAAATTTATTTCTTAAACCCACAAATTATGAAATTAAATACATAAAAGACTTATTTATCAAGATTAAACACTTGCCTTAGATTTGTAGAGGTTGAATCGTCCTCGATGTCCCGTTTGAACCGGAATCTTCTAGCTTTTCTTCCTCTCTCTCTTCCTTTCTTATTCTTTCTTTCTTCCCTTCTCTTTCTCAAATGAGAAGGCTTCATCCATAAGCCTTTAAGCCTATAAAACATAAGTCCCAATTTTAAATGTTAATACACACTTTAAATGACTCATTTACTCCAATTCGAGTCAAACTGGCTTAAAACATTCCGGAGCCGAAATAAAGCGCAATGACAGTCATTTTAACTATCTTGACCCTTCCGGGATCGATGGTAACCTCAAAATCATCATCCGGAATACTTTAAAATGTTCTCTATTTTTAGACCTCAATTCCCAAATATCAAAATTCTCCAATTCAATTAAATTTTATTTTCTCACAATTTAATTTCGCAGTCTAAAAAATCATGGGGTGTTACACTACTCCTTACCACCCATATATTACGCTATCGAATACCCTTAATAATGAACACTTCACATGTGTTTGCTTTAAACTCCAAGTTACCTTGTCATATAGGCTCTTGTCCAAGCCTTTCTGCTTAAGTTTCACTACTTCAACTTTATTTTAGATATTCACTATCTAGCCTTCTACTATTTGCACCTTAGTAGATTTATCCTCTTTCCATATACACACGACTTCGTCTCGTGTTGTTTATACAAGTAAATTGGTTGTGCAATATATATTTCACACACAATATATATGATAATATATATTCTACTCCGACATTTGTAATCATAACTGGTCCCCCACTTCTAACTCTCAAGTAGGACAACAACAAAGTTTATCGTGCCATACTTCTACTGTTCACTCTGCCCAAACGTGAACTTATAGGAGTTATTTGGACACAAGCTCCACTAGTGTAAGGTACTACTCTCGTCCTCCCCTAAGATCTCACTGTCCACATAAAATTTTCTCTCCCGCATCCGATTAAACCGCTTGTCCTGCCCCTCCCTCTGTGGGTATTAGGCCGTACTCAATCTTACTATATCAGCTACATGAGAAGATCCTTGGGGATACTCTTCCATTCTCTAGTGGAAGGAGCCCCTACTGGTTTCGAATTGTCCACCCTTTTTCTATCAGTCAGCTGACTCACTGCAAGACTAACTTTGAAAATTACTCTACATTAAACCCATTACCATTGTTATTTGTATCCTGATACCTTTTATACTCTCTTAAGTGTACTTCTAATCGTGATACGTGTGACTTTGTCGTATCGTGTGACACAAGTCTCTTTTCCCGCTCAAAAATCTCAGTTTATTTTGAAACGTAAGTCTCTAACAAATCTTACGGAGTAATCTTCGGCTTACCCGACTACATGTTATCGAATTCACAAGATAATCATAATACACCGTTTGATTCAATCCCCTAAGGCGCCCATACACCCTATGGCTCGCGCATTTTTATACAAATGACATAAAATTTTCTTACTTCAATTCTTGCACACTAGGTATGTTGATGTGGTAGGGGTGTACTTAACCTCCACACTAGTCAAAACTTAATCAATCCTTCAATGGTATCATTGCTCTATTCAGAATGATACTAAGACTAGGCGACTCTATTGGCCTTAAGTCATAAAAGAATTATCAACTCTCAATTATATTCTCTTTTAGGTACAATAACCAACATACAAAACTTATGTACTATCGACCAAACTTCTCTCCAACTCCCGACGTTCGCTAGTTTCATGCATGGGATGTCTCGCAAAGCGAAATCCAAACAAGGAACCCCCCCCCGATACACTACTATCTAACCTAGCCGGTTGTCGAGGTCCGTAAGGCCGTCAGTACATACTATGTACTTTCCCACAATCTACGTATCGTGACATAAAAGTCTACTCGTCCACTCTCATGTCCCTAAATATGTAACATGAAGCATAGCGCCCTTACTAACCCAAGTACTTAGCGCAATAAATATAACGGGTTCTATCCCTCTACTTGAAGAAGAACAAAATGAAACCTGAGTCTCCTCATTAAAATAAATTCCTACGCACCGGAATCACATATAACTAGACAACATACTCGCTGAGGTCTATAACACCATGAAAATTTTCATATATTCATATATTTGGGCCCAACCCTATTTCAGGTGGCGCCGCACAAAATAAAGATTTCTCCTCCCGGAGTATCCGGTATGAAAGTCATATCACTACATTTTTACTATCGTTTAACCATACGGTAATTAATCACTATACATTACCATAATAAACTCTACTAAAGCTGACTCAATGCAGTAGTAAATTATAACAACAAAACATATTCTTAGGGCCCACCCGGTTCACTCACGGGCAATCATCAAAATGCCTTGCTAACAACGAGAAATATGTTTGTAACAAGACTGTTAAAACTAACGTTGCCACTAAACTTGACCCGCACGCGAAGTTTAGGGTTTCCAATTTACATAAAAGTTGTGGCACACCCATGTCACTAGAATATATCCTTTAGTCATAAGGAATAAGCAAAACCTCACCAGTCTCGGCAAATCACAGGGTCTCAGCACGTGGATGCCATCACGACCCATGATCATCTACAATCGTCATACATCCTAGGATTTCATCCTATAGTTGTCCTCTCTCATCACGGACAATTTATTCCATTATGTGAGTTTCGCGTCCATTATTGAAACGTTGGCCCAAACTCTCTAGGCCTCAATTATAGCTTTATTGAACTCCCGTTTACATCCCGGGCCTCGAGGACCCTGACATACTGTATGCTTCTATTAACGAGGACCCTACTGGTCCAGCCTGAACCCATCACTCTCAGGTTATAAATTTCCTGGGCCTAATTCTCTTGAACCCAAATTCCTTCGCTGGAAGTCTCACTCCTCTAGTTGTTATGCCTAACTGGCACGATTTACCATTTCTAATCTTATCTGTCTCACTTCTCAATTTTGGACACCTTTAACACTTGTAGTTATACTTTATTCACATAGGGAAACTTCACGAGCCATTTCCCCGTCACTGGTCCCACTGACCATTTTGAAATGTCCTTCTCTCAGACTGAGTAGTTTTAACTTACTGGCTACGCTGGCCTTTCGAAACTATGATTGGCCTTCACGGCCCTGACTGACTTCATCGTCTCTTTATAGGAAGTTAATCAATCAAAATCACCTAAATGAGTTCCCTATTGGGCACACTCTCAGGTGGTGTTTCACTAACACCGTTATGTTCAGTTCTACCCTTCAGATGGATTCTCTAACCCTCTTTGCTAACTTCTTCTGGTAAGACTATAATCACTAACAACCGTATAACTTTGACGACATCAACATTAGTCATCCTAGATGGATTTCCCATCCATGCTTGTATTCTACTCACGGGTCCTTTATCAACTATAGACCTTTTGGATAATTTATGCCCCTCTGCCAAGTACGAAGTTCATTATGCAATTCCACCTTTCTCTCACGATCGATTTCTATCTTACTCATTGTGCTAAACATTAAAATTACACTCACATTTTATTACCACATCGAATGGAAGACCTCACGGTCAAATCGTACCCAAATTTCTCTCTAAATTTCAAACACACTTCTTCATGTATGGTGATTGTCTCTAATCACTACATGATGCTCCCAAGAGCTATAGCTTTTAACTCCAAATTTAATTATGAGTGTCGTCACACCCCACTCTAAACCATTGCCTTCGGATTTTTTACTTTCGCTGATCTGTTACATTTTATTGTTTTCTTCTCCCTATTTTCACTGATGGGTTTTCAAAAGAGTCCCTCTGATTTCCCCTTTATTGACTATGCTAGGTGGTCCTGAAATCACTCCACCGTTATCTATGACTGTGTCCTGGGAACCCACAGTTCCCGAGTGACGATTTTACTATATCTTGCTTAAGTAATTCTCATGGTGATTTTTGTCCCGATCACTCCTTCCCGATTGCTCTTATGTCTTCTGTTGAGCTTCTTCTCCCGTAGTTCTTCTTACGGCCCTCGCTGGTCGTCCTAAAATGTTCGGTGTTCGAATCATACAGAATTTCGTATAATGAGTCACATCCATTATAATCCATAGCAGGAGAACGTAAGTCGCATGCGTAAGGGAACACAACAATCCTATCATAAGGCTCTACGTCAAAGAACAATGTGCTGAAACGTAATAAGCCACACATATCCTAAGGACACTAGAACCTGATGCTCTAATACCACATGTGACACCCCGCCCAATTAAATATAGGGTGATTAGTCCTCTACCAATTCAAAACAGGATATTCAGTTGGTTCATTCTTAACATCACTATTGAAAAACTTTTTAACATATTAATCACCTAATATAAAATTAAGCTAGGTGTCAAAACATTTCTAATTTAGTAAAACCAAGTAAATCCATTTTCATTCAGTCTTAAAATATAAACCATTCACCACACATAGGAATGTAATAAATACGGAACATGAATCAAATACTGAAATAAATAAGACTGGATAAAACCTCTCAGTTCAAAACTCCAAATCATAAAATAAACTGAATACAATATCTCAGATGAAGGACTAGAAATGGGCGACATATGCCCTAAACAAGAAGTCTAGATGAAACTGAATGGAAAAGATAGATGCGTCTACTACAAGGACCTACAGCTTCCACAACAGCTGCAGCACATCAAGCAATCCAAATCTCTAAATCTGATACTCCTGTGGCTGAGCACCCGATATAATACATATATATAGCAAAAGAGAGAAGAGATGCAAGAAACGGGTCAGAGATCGATGTGAAAAAATGATTTAGCAAGTATTTAAAACTGGTTCTTAAAACAAGTCTTATACGCATGTTAGTTATCGAACTCTCACATGAGTTTCTCACCTCTCGTCTATTGTGCACGCCTAACGTACATCTAATCTCCTCCTAGATATACCTCCCAGTCTAACTAGCCAGAAACCATACTAATACTAACTATGCTCACTAGTAGTATTCCCGTATCGCCCATACAATACGCTAATCAGATAGTTTATCTCACATACTAAGTTTCATTATTCACCGTTTGAATGGTTAATCTTTTATTCACTAAGATTATTTTATTTCTCATTTCGATTTTATCTACTAGTTTCACAAAGTAGAAAGTTACCCAAGTAAACTCATACATATATATAGTCTCATCATCCCTATATATATACACTAATCCTGCACCCTTAGGTTAAGACCACTTGGTGCAATGTAATGATTATTATTATTACCAAGTCTACTAGTTTCACACAGTAGAAATATTCACAAGTTCATATATATATATATATATATATATATATATATATATATATATATAGTCACATCATCCCTATACATATATATATATACTAATCCTGCACCCCCGGGCTAAGACCCATTAGTGCACATATTAAGAAAATCCTGCATCCCCGGGTTAGCACCCATTAATGCACCTATCAATAATAATCCAACACCCCTGGGTTATCACCCATTAGTGCGCCTAACAATAATCATCCTTGTACCCCCGGGTTATCACCCATTAGTACACTTAACAATAGAATTTTTGCACCCTCGAGTTATCACTCATTAGTGCGCTTAACTATAAGATTCTTGCACCCCCGGGTTATCACCCATTAGTGCTCTTAATAATAATTTCCCATAATAGTCATACACACATCCTATTATAATTTATAGTTATTTCTCCAACCTACATATATAGTCCTCATACATATTTTAATCTCATCTCTACGTATAGTATAATTATTTAGATTTTTATCTCTCTCGTAATCTCCAAGGTATATTCTCTCTATACCGAAATAATTAAAGTATTTACTCTCACATACTTTCCCAAAATTGTGCCTTATTTAAATTTACTATTTGGAAGTTTCTCTCACTCCAATAAACTGCTAAACTCAAAACTGAACTCTAAGAAAATTCCCAAAAATTCCTTCTGTTGCTCGAACCAGATGACATGTCGTTCGAACCAGAATGACATGTCGTTCAAACCAGAATGACATGTCGTTCGAACCACTTCCACATGTCTTTCGAACCACTTCGCACGAGATCCCCATCTCGTTTGAACCACTTCCACATGTAGTTCGAACCACTTCGCGCGAGATCCCCATCTTATTTGAACCACTTCGCGCGACTTCGCGCGAGACCCACTGTTTCGTCTTCTTCACCAAATTTCAGCGTTTTCTACCATTTTTGAACCTAAAAACCTCTAAGATTCAACACCCAACGCCTCATCATCAATACCCATCAACACCTAATGGATTATAAATCATTCCCAACATCCTAGGATCATTAATTCGTCATTAAACATCATAATTATTTAAAATCCCCAAATTAATTCATATGAACCCTAGTTTCTAAATTTTCAATTAATAAACCTAATCAACCCAGATTCGTTCATCAATATATAATCCAATTCCGTGATAAATCCTCTACATACATGAAGGACTTTAAACTACTAATTAAACCAATCCTTAATCATAATCTAAATCTCCAATTTTCACCCAATTCATATGTAAATCATGATTAATTTCACCTACACTAACATGAGCATGATTATTGATAAAAGAAAGCAATTAATAAACACTTGCCTCGAATATAAATGTTTGATCCGTTGGTGATGTTGGTATGGGTGTGTTTCCCTTGTCCCAGTCTACATGGTGGTGGTGGTGATTGTGCAAGGTGGTGTTATCTTGGCCCTTTTCTCTTGGAATTAGCTCTCCCTCACACCTCCTATAGCCGTTCTTAACTTCCTGTAACTTTTTAACCCTAATGGACTTTTCTTGGATGATAAAATAATTTCCAATTTTCGTCCATTAATTAAACCTAAAAATACAATTCACCATAATGCCCTCTCGGGGTGCCGGTTAGGCCTAAAATCACCCCCGAACCCAAACTAAATATCCGGGTATACTATTTTGACTATCTCGACCCTTCCGGATTCAACAACGCACTCGAAATGACCATACGAGTTAAAAAAAAATTCTCTTTTTATTTTATTCAATTAATCCCGACACGACTCACACGCGTGTCAGACTTAAATTACTAAACTGTCGTATTTCTCACTTTCGACAATTTATCAAATGTTATAATTCCATATTACATATCACGCAGTAATATTCAATAATTCTCAACAATAAGTATTAACCCTTGGCACGCTAGTTAATAATTATTTTAGTCTGGATTAATAACAAATTAATTTCTCACATTTTAATATAATTAATCCAACAACAATGATTAATCACATACTTATTCCCATAATAATAATTAATCACATAATTATTTAAATCGTCAAAAATACTGGGTGTGACATTGAATCTAGAGTGTCTTTTGATTTATGAAAAGTATGTGAAAAGTGGTGAAAGTGTATATATATATATATATATATATTATAATAGTAAAAAATGTAGGATTAGTGATAGAAATGTAATATAACAACTAGAAATGTAATAAGATCATTAAAATCACTACACTAAAAAAGAATTTTTGTCACTTTTCACACGCAAAGAGTTGTCATGGTAAAAAATCTTGACAAAAAAAATACGGAGCCTTGACAACAGTGTTGTCACGGTCATGTCACGGGTTTTGACCTTGAAAACATTGACAACATTAAAATTAAAACCCTACATCGACAGCCAGCAGCCGTTTTAACCAGACTCAAAACTCTCTATCTCTCTTCTCAGGTGATTTGGCAGGGGTGATTTCTCTCTCTCCATCATCAATCAGAGGTACCCATCTTCAACATAATATTGAAATATTAGGTTATATTTATATCCATCTTCAATCGATTTGGCATTGTTTGATGAGGGTGGCCTTGAATTAGGTTGTAGCCGAGTTGGATCACGGGGTTTATGCTGTTGGGGACTCATATTATACCAGAGGTTTTGGGGTGAAAGAGAGCAGGGGTCGGGTGGAGGAAAGGGTATGGGGGTAAAGGGGGTTTGTATCGAGTTATGGGATGTTGGGAGAATAGGGTCGGGTGGGTAACTGCAGTGGGTTAGGGTTGGGTTATGGAAGGAACTCTGCAGTGGGTTAGGTGGTAAAGGCGGATATGGGGTTGGGCTGAAATCGTGGGTTATGGGTATAGGGAGGTATGGGTTATAGGCGGGTTATTGGGTATATGGGTTGAGTGGTGCGATTATGCAGGTGGCTATGGAAGGAGTGTGGGGTTGAGAGCTATGGAGGTAGAGGGTTATGGGAAGAGAGAGAGCAGGGGGTATGGCGTGAGTGAGGTGAGGGCGGGCTATGGGGATGAGGGGTATGGAGGCAGGGGTTGGGGTTAAGAGGAGTGAGAGATTGATAGTAGAGAGTTGGGGGATTAGAGATTGGTTGTCAGTGTCCGCATGTGGGTAGGGGCGGGTTATGGGTTGGGGAGTAGAATAGGTGGGTGAGGGTGAGCTGAGCAGGTGGTAGTGTGATTTGGGTTTGGGGTGGGAAGGTCGCACAGGGAGTATGGGTGGGGGCTAGTTCGAGGGCATCGGGAGTGTGAGTGGGGAAAGGGTATGGGGGTGCAGGTAGTAAGGTTGGGAAGGGGGTATGGGGAGAGTGGTAATGTGTGTGGTGCCTAGGGGTGAGGATTGATGGAGATAGGGGCGGGGGCGGGAGCTTTGGGAAAGAATAAAGTGTATTGAGTTATTAGCAGGTTATACTTTTTGGTTGTGATTCTGTTAAATAGTGATCATATTGGTGTTTGGGGTTCTGAATTATTCTTGAATGGTGAATTTGAATAATTTAGGTGTCCAATGAGTTGGTTGGACCTAGGCATTTATAACATTTAGGGTTGTGATTCTGCCGAATAGTGACACGTGATGTGGGTTGGCCCTAGGTACATATTTAGACATTGAAATATAAATAAGATGGAAGTGAAACATACTTACTTTAAATAAGACAAAAAATGAAACATACTTACCATGAAAATATAAATAAAATGTGGTGGATCATATAAATAAAATGTAGTGGGCAATATAAATTTTAAAACATCAATTTAAAGTAGGGGAAAAATTATACAAAGTTATATGCCTCTTAAGTTACAGATAGTGCGCATAGATACTAGCTTTCTAGTTCTTATGCGTACGCATTCGATAGCCCTTAGACATGTTATAGAGTCATTACCCATGTAATAAGATCCCTCGAATTGTCCTATTTGGACCGTTTGGGATAGCATCGCTTCTGTATAATAATATACTTAGTGGCTTACACTTGTTACTTTTGGGGGAAGTTCTGTTGCCGCCTCTTAATGTTCTATGGATACATATTAGATGATTCAGTGTTGAGTTTTATTTCAATTGATAAATTTAAATAGCACGAACACTTGTGAATCTATGTCATGTATTTGGAGAACTATGGGGAGACGCTGTCGAATTTTTCTCAAATTGGAACAATGTGGATGAACTGCTAAGTGTATTACAGAAATATACGGTCTTGAATGGGACAGGGCCACTCACCCTTTAGAGGAGAGGGAGGAAATATGATTCATAATACATCTTGTGTTAACAATGAAATTAGTTTGCATTATTTTTATATATAACACCGAGAGATGAAATGTCATTCTTGAAGTAAAACATTTACTTAAAAATAAATTTTCACATTTTTGTTTATACTAATCCATGAATATATACTTCTTACCCATATTAGGTGATTTTTTGTAGTAGCTGTGATGGGATATACTCTATACAAATAGTCGATGGGTGAGACAAATAGATCAGGGGATGTGTCTCGTTGAGGTGTTAATTAATTTGTGAAATACGTAAAGAGATGTCGTAATGATGAAGAGTTCCCGTGTCCGTGTGCTAAGTGTAAGAATAGTAAGGTGTTTGAGTGGAAAATAGTTAAACTACAATTGTTAAGATGGGGTGTGTAAGATAGTTATCAGTTTTAGGTTTTTCACGGGGAATGGCATTTTATTTTTGTCCCCAAGCAACCTCCGCAACAATCAACAACTAGGATAGATGTATGAGGGGCAGGAGGATAATGTAGATCATAATATGCTAGAGGATTTAGTTGATGATGTGTATGGAGTTCATAAAGTGATAGAAAATGAGATCACTAACGATGTAGAAGGTTCAGGTGCTCATGAAGATATTGGGATAAACCTTGACGATGACTATCAAAGTTTGAAATTTAAGGCGACCCAACCATTATATCTTGGTTGTGACAAATATCAAATAACTTTACATGCCATGGTTAGTTTGCATAGTTTAAAGACCCAATATGGTTTGTGTAAGGACACAAATTTCCAATATAGTCCTTTGTAGTTTTGGCTCAATTTTGGACAAAAACGTTTGAGTCATAGGATAGAGTTATTGACCATCCTTCAAGCCTATTACATACTAAAGTTAAAGACGGTCAAGAGTATAAATCTTCATCAAATGACGATTTTATTGTGCCTCATTTATACGTCAACAACATTTTTTCCGTTTACTCCTAAGGTATGAATGCATTACATATTTATATAGGAGCTTAGAACAATTCGTATTGGGTGTAAGTTTTGTTTAAACTGTTATTTATTTTCAGAAAGTTACTCTAAAACTTTAAAATAAATTTTCTGGGCTAAATCTGAATTTTTATACATTCTGGAAAGTCGTTTGAATGAGTTTTTCGTTCGAACGAGGTTTGCCAACGATTTTGCCACTGGAACTTCGTTCGATATTGTCGTTCGAACGAGTTATTTTATTCGAACGAGATTTCCCATCAGGCAATTGGAATTTCGTTAGAAGGTTCGTTCGAATGAGACTTCATTAGAAGGTTTATTCGAACGAGACTTCATTCAAACGAAAATCTTGTTCGAACGAGATTTCCGACGGGAAATTAAAATGGCAGTTTTGGGCAGTTTTTGACAGTTTCCCCACTACTATTCCCCACTAACTTTTGACTGACTTATGTAGTGCGGGAACCAACTATTTTGAACTAACTTTTTCATATTATTCCAGTTCCTAGAGAGAGATTTGAGAGTTCAAGTTTTCAAGAAAAAGTTCATGTTTTTTAGTGTCTATTTTTTAAGAAAAAATTCATAAAACACTCTTGTTTTCACCCATATATATATATATATCATTGATTGGAGTGTTTGGCACCAGTTTATCTCTACACCTTGAAGAGGAGAAGTTTGAGTTTACTTCTACATCCCTCAAAGAAGAAGTCTCCTATTTTGCTGCGGCATTCTCACATGGTGAAAGGAACCATGTGTGGTTGATGGTGTACCCAAAGTCTCATTGGTGAAGTCTAAGGTTCCGGTGGAGCTCCGGGGTTTTCAACTAGGCGAAAGTGTTTATAATAAGATGCGTCAAGGCTTGAAGGGGTAGAGTCAAGGAAGTAAGTCATATGTCTTGTAATTGTAAAACCATACTTAGTGGACTTAAGGCTAGGGCCGTCCGAGGTTTTTTCCTATTGTGGGTTTTTCCTCGTACATCGCGGCGTAGTGGTTATTTGTTTATTTTATCTTTTGCAAATCTCACCTTAGATGCATGCTTAGGTAAAAAGATAAAATTAGTTTAAATCACTACTCTTGTTTAATTTGGTGCTAATTAATATTTTGGGTAAAATTGATGTTAATGTAATTCAAGTCATCACTTAATTTGGTAAAATTGGTTTGGCCTAATTTGGTTATATTGAAAATATGTTTTAGGCAAATTTCTAGGACTTGAGTTATATTACTATGTTAAAGTGAAAAATTCATTTGTTAATTAATTTAATTTCACTTTGAACTTTGTTTAATTTTAATTTGTAAAAGAAATTAAAATTTGGTATCTGTGTGTGCTTAATTGAACCATCTCGCTTCCGCATCTAAAAGGAAATTACTTTTTGTAAAATTTAAGATTTGGAGGCCTCGTGTTCCAACAAGTGGTATCAGAGCATTGATTGAGAAAGCCTCTCATTTTCAATTTGTCTAGTAATAATGTAACAAGAATTTTGAATTGGGTGAAGGGCTTGCTACCCAAGCAGAATACGCTTCCAAATAGATATCCTACTATGAAGAACAATTTTAAAGGTTTGGGAATGAAGTATAAATCAATTTATGCTTATGTGTATGACTGCTTACTATATGTGCAATATACTTGCAAGGAAGGCACAAGCTCGAAAGTGCCTCAAAAAGTGTTGAAATATTTTTTCATTGGGCCTAGATTGAAGTGATTTTTAACAGTACTACGGATACTGGAGGCAATGACTTGGTATGCTTGGGCAGAAGTAGGGGATAATCTCATACGTCATCATATTGATTCTACACCTTAGAAGAGGATGAATTATGAGTATCCCAATTTTGCTCGAGAATAGCATAACATTCGTTTGGAAATATCAACAGATGGTTTCAATATATTTGAAAATCTAAGCACCAATCAGAGTGTATGACCGGTGATCCTAGCACCACTCAACCTTCCTCCTTTATAGTTTATGAGACCTGAATTTCTGACGTTGTCTTTATTGATACTGGGGCCAAAGGCATCAAGTGAGGACATCGATGTCTACTTGCCTCCTTTGGTAGAATTAAATGAGTTGTGGAAAGAGGGTGTGCAAGCATTTGACTCTTTAAAAAAAAGAGTTTAAGCTGAAAGCTATGCTGATGTGGGGGATTCATGATATTCCAGCTTATGGGACATTATGTTATTATGTAGTGCATGGTTATTTGGGTGTCTTATTTGTGGAGAGGAAACTGAATCTCTGTGTCTCATCTCTAGCCAAAAAAATATATACCATTCCCATAGGAGTTTTTTACCCCCGCTCATAGGTTTAGATTTGAGAAAGGTTCTAATTTTTTATCGGGTGGGGTTGAATATAGGCTACCTCTGAGAAAACTTTCAAGTTCATAAATTTAGAGTAAATCTTCTAATGGTGGCCCTAATATGATAGGTAAGAATCATATATTGAAGAACTTTAAGTATAAGAAGACCCCAAGTAAGGATGAAACTGAGACAATAATGGCATGGTCTAGGAGGCCAATTTTATTTGATTTGCCTTATTAAAAGAGTAACCCGGTGCGTCATGTATTAGATGTGATATATGTGGAGAAAAACATCACTGAACATATTGTGGGCACATGCCTCGGGGAGAGTCATTCGAAGAATGGAGAAAATGCACGAAAAGACCTTAAATCGTTGAAACTTAAGTCACAACTATGGTTGAAAGAAAATAGTAAGGGATGGACAATTCCCCCTAATATGTTTAATTTGACGAGTCCGAAAAGAAAGCTGCTTTTAAACACAATATATAATTTGAAGGTTCCATATAATTTTTCATCCAACTTGCAAAGGATTGTGAATTTACCCGTGATTTACATAAGTGCAAGTCTCACGATTGGCATGTGATATGCAATTGGTTCCTTTGTTGTTTAAGCACTGTTTCTCTAAGCATAAGGATTTGTGGAGGGGCATTATGCAAATTAACATCTGCTTCACACTTTTATGTAAGAAGGTATTTGATAACAAGTCTTTTGTGTATGTGTCGTTGTAGAGTAAAGATGGTCAATCAAAAATCCCTTTGGGAACCTGCAAACACACTTAAATTGTATATTGGTAAGTAAGGGGTCAATCCGTACTTCTCAATGTGGATAAAAATAATAATGAAGACTATGTAATCGGGTTTAAAAACAATTTCGAAGGGATATTTATACTACTAATTATGAACTAAAATTAAAACTACACTAATAAATAAAAAAAATGATAAAGTGAGCTAAATACGAGGAGAAAATAATTATGAGATAATTCAAGGGATTAAACTTCACCACTTAATCTATTTATTTTCATTAATTAGTTTGTCTATTTGAAATAACCCAAAACATATATAAATTCACAAATCAACTCTCGTTGCAAATGTAAAGTTACATATAGTCTTTTTAGAAGATTAATATTTAAATTTCACTAACTCTATAAAAATTATATTTAAACATCTTCTAACAAATCACCCGTTAGGAAAAATTTATTAAAAGCATTTTAAATCATAAAAAAAATAAGTTTTAGAGTTAAGAAATTCAAACTACAACATCATTAAAAAAATTTATATCTCTAATTTAATTAATGAATAAATATTATAATCTGAATTTACGATTTTCTCTCGAAAATAATTCACCCTCTCTCGAGGCGTAAATATAAATTGTAAAATTTTAACATTAATATTCAAAGGAGCATAATAAATAAACAAACCGAAGATAAAAATAATTAAGTTAAGGGTTTCACCTCATCCCTTGAATGGGGTATTTAGCCTCTCATTTTGGTATTGTTACATATAAAATGTTATAATGACACAATAAGAGGCATTAAATAAATAAGCTAAGAGAGAACAAAATAAAAATCAAGTCTCCTTAAATTTTCATTCCAATCCCAAGCTTTGACATGAATAGTAACCCACAAATTTGAGTTTTACAACACTAAAAATAATGTCACTCAACTCACAATTTGTATCTTATAAATATAATCTACCTCACACTCAAGTCACTATATAAAAAAAATAAAAAATAAAAAATAAAAACATAACCAAAAATTGAGCGCCAAAAATGGAGCTCCTAAACAAAAAAACTACACTACTGCAAACTTCTCTCTCCCCACTCTTGCACTCTTGAATCCCCACTTGTCTGAAATGAAGAGTCTTCTTTTATAAGAGATTACATGGGGCTAGGGTTGAGGGTAGTTTAGGAAAAAAGAGGATAAAAGTTAACATGCGACTTTCTTTTATTTAGCAAATTGGGTTTGCAGGTTTAAGGGCCCTGGACTAAAAAAATGGAGGTTTAATGTGGACTGGTCTCTGAGATGGGTTTGTGGATTTTGTTATGGTTTGTTTGTTGTTGTACAGAAAGTCAAATCGACAATTCCTGATGGGACACGGTGAAGGAATCGAGGTAGCAGGTTAGAGTAGGATTGAAGTGGGTTTGCTCCAGATTAAGGAGTTGGGTTACAGAACAGGTAGGGTTCTAGGGAGCAGGTTCACGGGTCGATTTGGAGGGGTCAGTCAACAGCAGTTCAGGGGGTTGTCATTGTTGGTCAGTTGGGTGGATGACCGAATTTTGGGTTTAGGTTAGAGGTTTCGGGTATGGGTTATACAAGGGTTGGCCATCGGTGGTGGGTTGTTGCTAAGGCGGGTAGTTTTAACGTCGGCGAGTTGGAGTTGGGTTGCGATTGAGAATCGTCGGAAGGTCGGGGTCATGGGTAGGGACTGTCGCCGGGTAAAGATCGGGTGTGCTTGGTTTAATGGGTTTTAGGTCTTGGGTTTTGGAGCTTGGAACAAGTGGAAATGGGTAGCTATGGTGTTTTTGGTTATGGAGGAAATAGGAGAGAGAATGTGTGGTGTGGGGAAGAAAATGATGGATGTGTTTGTGTGTGTAAGGTGTATGGTAGTTAGGGTGTGGGCGGGGATGTGTTTAGGTGTAGGAGTGTGTAGGTAGTGTGTGTGTGTCTAGATTGTATCTAACTAAAACAATAAAATAAAAACACTATCAAAAAAATAAAATTAACAAAAATAAAAATAAAATCCGAACTCATTAATAAAAAGAAACTCAAAATAAAATAAAAATCAAACTAAACAAAAAGAATATGAAATTTAAAATAATAAAATCTATTAAGATTAAAAATTAACTTTCGAACCTATAAAACTAATAAAAGACTCAAATAAAATAAAAATAAGAATAATAAACAAGACTAATAAAATAAAATTAAAAACAAATAGAATAAAGTAACTAATAAATACGCACACCTATTATATTCACATAAAAAATATAAGAACACGCGAACATTTAAAATACAAGGACCCTAATATTTACACTATACGCACACAAATAAAATATAAAAATCTTAAAAAAGTATACACGACTCAACTAGAAAATTTTAAAAATATAAAAGTACAAACTAAACACACATGGCTAAGGTGATGGCTTGGGTTCAGTTAAGGCTTGTGTTTTGGGTTTAGGCTCATGTAACCGCATCATTTCCACATTTGATGTACTTGACCGCTTATTTATAGCAATTGCCTTGAATTAAGCTTGTTTGACGCCACAAATGCATATTGACCTACAAAACAAACAAATACAAATATAAGTCCGATTTTACCAGGAACTAGCAAGTAAAATGCGTCTATTTGAGGCATAAATATAACACTTTGGGGTGCTTATCACACCACTCCCAAATAGAACATTGCCAGTCCTCGAGCAAAAATAGGAAGAAAGAAAGAAAAAAGATAAGAAACTAAAAGTGTGCCACTTTCACGGGTATAAGCGACTGCACTTAGCATGTGCAACAAGCCGTTAAACCTATATGTTGCCCTATAGGATGAGTTTTGTCTCGTGAGGGTTTGCAGTGAAAAGACCCACAAAATTCTTCATTTAGAAAAGGAAGTTAATCTCATCTTTAGACAGAGAAATATCATACAATCCATCATTTAAGGAATACGAGAAATGAACTATAAAGTATGTTAAAGGTAAACTCACTTAATACCCAAGGCAAATCATTTCTAGAACTCAACGTGCGTAGTGTGAATCACTTAAAACGATTTTAAGTATCATAAGAGTAATTTGTAGATCACCTTTTAAAATCAATGCTTCAACTTCCAAATCTCACCGGATATCTCTCTCTAAAATGATCTCTCGAGAATTGGGTAAGTGTATATCTCTTGTGTGTGAGGATGTGAGTAAATTTAAACAAGTTCAAATGTCTCACACACATATAAGAATGAATTAATACAAGAATGGATTTGATCTCAAGGAAGGAATACAAATCACTAATTGGGGATATCGAGTTTCACCACATAGACTTTTCATTTGCCCGACCACTTCACCAAAGGTAAGAATGGGGTTTACTGTAAAGGATGATGGGAAATGATATGGGTAATATGGATGATATGATGATTTTTGGAATTTTGAGAAGAGTGGACAACTTGAACAATTAAAGTCTCCATTTCCCAAAATTCTGATCGGATGCTTTTTTTTTTTCTATGTATCGCTACTTTTTTCTTTTCTCTTTTTTTTTTGCCCGCGGCTTTTTTATGCGATACGATTCGTCTTTTAGAGCAAGAATGAAGACATTTTACATATATAATTTCAAGCATTATTTTTCTCAAACCCCAAGCGTGATGATGGAATAATGATATACGGATGGTATGAATGATGTGGTAATATGGAAAATGGATGGTGGGAAATGGAAAATGGGGTAAAGGATTACTGTTCAGAACAAACTAGAAGACACATGTGTCTTATAACTCGAAAGTGATGTCATCATCAGTGATTGTGCCAAAATTTTAAGGATAATGAGATCATGCAACGACTTAAAGTACGGTATCCAAAGGAAGTTGAGACAACTTATGACCCATAGATTGCATAAAAAATTCTCAAAAATGATAAAAAGCTCAAATCTCACGGGTTTAAGTCTCCACAAATGATTTTTAAGGCGTTCAAGAAAAATATTTCCACTCTTCAACTTTAGACTTTAATGATATGATAAGTGCGTAAGAAGTGTTGAGTCTAGGAATTCATGGTGCAATATGCTTTATGAAGTATTACTTAAGCTTATAAATTTGAAAATCGACTTCATGCTCAATATAGAGTATTCTAGACTTTTAATGTTGGATGATAGATGAATCACATCAAAGATAAGAAAAAAGTGAAAAATGTAACTTGTTTCTGACAAAAAAAATTTCAAAATAGGCACGATTTTGAGAAATACCCCACCCCAAACTAAGAAGAACATCATACTTGATGTTTAAAAACATGTTTTGAACTTTTTAAAGCACAAGGAATGAAAGAATATACCAAAATCGATCGATAATGAAGTTGCACTGCGTGTATCCAACATGAAACCTAAATAAGTGATGAGACAAAAATGTGTACAAGTCTATAAACATGGTAAAGCATTGGGTGGTGAGAAGCACCACCCCCAAATAGGATAAGACTCGTACTCAAAAGCAGGAAACGACTGGCTACCTCCTGGTAGTGCTAAGTTTAATGTCTTCATCCAGACCAAACTATTCTCACTATAAATATAAGAACTATGAAAGCACAGAGTGGCAGAAAAATTAGGTGATGATAATCACCCCCAAATAAGACTGCAGCATCAGCCTTGTTGGATAGAGGCTATAAGGTCAATGCACTTGTATGGAAAAGTGCTTCACGTGATGTAAAGTATCGGTAGACCAAGGGTGGGTGGGGGGAAGGGTAGATGGAAGAAAGGCAAGCATGAGGGTGAAGAGGCACCAGTTACGGGCCTTATTAAGCCGAAAGGTGAGGGCAACAAGGGCCCTATAAGCATGATGCTCTAGTTGCATTGGAAAGCAAAATGGTTTAAAAATTGGGGTGTGTGTGTTGGGGGGGGGGGTCATAGAAGGCAAACGACCGTTCTATAAATGGACGATGATAATGGTCGCACCGTGACACATCAGTGAGCCGACGATAAGAAAAATCAACACCACAAGGAAGTAGTGTGCATGGAGGAACAAGCCCTGTGTCACTTAAGTTGAGAGTAGCACCACAAATACTCTCAGGGATGGAGGAATGGAGGAAGAACTCACGAGTGGGATCGTGGAGTTCATGGGTGGGGGGAGGGTTTAGGTGAGGACCTAAAGAAACATATGTGAACTATTTAGGTATCATGACCAGGTCTAAACAAGGTGGTGGAGAGTGTGAAATAATGGGTGGATCGGATGGGATAAAGGGTGGGGGAAGATGATCTAACTCAAGAGTGGGAGACACACACTCATGAGGCTCGGAGTGATCCCCAAGGGCACTCGCAGGAGGATGTGTGGAAGAAAATATTGAGTGATCAACTTATCCACCCATAAGTCACCATCCAAAGTGGTGAAAGGGTCTAACGAGGCATTAAGATCCGAGATATATGAATCAACATCAATATCAGACTCAAAGTGAGCCAAACATCTCTGGAGAGGATTTATAGCAAGGTAGGTGGGAACTAACTCTGATTAATCTCGATGCATTGGGGAGAACTCGTAGCTGGAGCTAACCTATAAGGAATGGGCATCTCAAGGGTACTCTCAATGGGTGCAATAGGTATAAACTCGGGCATATTTTTGGATTCAATGGGAATTTGAACCTCAAATGTGGGTTCTTTTGGATATAGGAGGGAAGGGCGAACCTCGGCGTTAGGTTCTTTTGGATTATTAGGGTATGGATCAGCCTCACATTCTATGGATAAGTCAACACAATTATCAACTTGGGACTCGGACCATGAGGTGGTCTCAATTTCGATATTGTCAAGGTGGTAGGGTTGGTCACACTCAAAATCCGTGTCACAAGACGACTCATCATCACTCCACGTGAGTGCAACAATGGGTTGGCTTGGGGCAAAATCCAACTTTCTCGCATACTCAAATTTAGTCAAGCGTTACTCAAGCCGTTGAAGGGATTCATTTTGATATTGAGTAGATTGCTCTTCTTCGAGGATAAACTTTTACAAGAGGCTTTCGAGAGAGGATGTGGATGATTGTGGTGAAGTGTTGGCGGGTGGTGGCGGTGGTTGATGTGGACACAACTCGCTATTAGTAGAACTGTACGAAGAACACTCGTATGAAGTGTGTGTAGCGGGATCAAGTTTGTCATACACGAGAGGATGGCCTTCGTGAGAGACAAAATGTTGATAATCATGGGTAGCATAGTGAGGGGACTAATCGGGATGGGGTGCACTAGGTTTCCATGATGACTGTTAGAATGTGTGAGAATCCACAACAAGGGGTTGGGATCCGTATTTCATGGGCGGGTGATCAATTCGCCACGAATAGCCTGGTTGCTCATACCACTCGTCATTAGATAAATCATGATAATAAGCCGGAGTGGGTTTCGAAATGGTGTCATATGGGTACACAGGTTCCATGGTGGGCTCGGATGGATAAGGAAGGTACAGGCACTCATGGGACATGTGATTGGCGTGGGAACAATATGTGCAATGTGAATACGGGAAATGGCTAAGTAGTCCCTTAAAGGACTTCGTCGGCCATGACGAGAGAAGTATTTTTTGGGTTTTTTTAAATTTTTTAAAAAAATAAGGAAAATATTTTTGGTATTTTTTAATAGAAGAAAAAAGATTTCTTTTTTGAATTTTTGAGAAATAAGGAAAATAAAAAATATATTTTTGGATTTTTTTTTAAATAAGAAAAAGGATGAATAATATTTTTGAATGTTTGAAAAGGGATAGCAGTGGACTCGGTATGAAACACACACTAATGGAGCACACAAAAACCGACTACCAAAGGATTTGAATTAAAAGCGTACAAGCAAAGGAAAATCCTAACTAGCACGTAGCCAATTTTTATCTTCAATTAAGTGATTGGGCAATCAAATTTTAATTAATCCGCGAGCGAGAAAATCACGCAGTCTTATACGTCGCCTTTGGAAAATGTGCTTCTACTTGGCTTGCTAGTTGGTTAATTTTAATTATATGATGACACGGGTTAACAAACAAGTGGATTTAAATGATTGAGTCGGGTGATAAAATCCCTTCTCGTTTCAATGAGGGTTTAGGTCTTAAGTCCAATTAATTCATCAAACCATTCAATGTAAGACTATGAAAAAAATAAAGTCACGTAAGAGCATATAGTCAAATAATAAACGGACTCGCTAACAGGAGATGCGTGAGTGATAAAGAAATGTACCTCCTACGAATTTTACACACGTAGGGTGAAGATCGAGTTGAGTCGACCGGGGGGAAGTTTGCCTAACTTCAGTCATCCCCGGGAGTCCTACGGACCCAAAGTAGAGAGGCTTCAAAATTCCACTCCAAGGGCTCTCTCTCTCTACCTTGTCCCGTTTTCCTTTTCTCTTTTTTATTTATTTATTAATGATTACAAATAATTGGTGTCCAAAGCACCACGAATAAATGTACAAGGCCTCAGTATCCTAATACAAACAATCTATAAAAAATAAAGAAAAATATATATACAAATGAACAAATGTACAAGTCTTCAAAACGCTCCTCAACTTGAAAGTCGGCAACGACACTTCGTTAAAAGTCAATCGCCAGAGTTTGAGCAAAGTCCAATGCTTTAAAAAGCCGAAAACCATTTGATAAGTAGGCATTTTATATGTGTCGTTGTTGGAAATCCTCTCCAATCAAAATCCTTGGATACCTACAAACATGATAAAACTTGCATAGCTGTAAGTAAGGGTATCAATCCAACTTTGAGGAGTGAAACACTAACAAAATCGTGTAATTAATTTTTCTAGTTATTTTCTTTTTCATTTTTTCTCTGTTTTCTATTTTTTTAGCTTTTTATATTAAAACAATTTTCATGGGATGATGAGATGACTAAACTATTGGAAGAAATATACTAAACTAGGAGTACAATCTAATGAAAAAACTAAAAAGTGTGATGAAAAATTGAGTGAAATATAACTAAATAAAATGTAAAATATGAGATGAGTGAGGAAATAAAAGTGACGACTAGCAAGGGATAGGATGACACCATATATTCTAGTTAATCAAAATTAATTAATTCATTAAAATTAATTATTCCAAGTTAGTATCAAAATCACAAATCAACTCTCGTTACAAATGTAATTTTAATAATAAAATTTTAGAAAATTAAATTCAATACTCCTACAACTCTTGAAAAGTAGATCTAAACTTTATTTAATAAATCACCCACTAGGATCAATTTACTAAATTAGTTTAAATAATGAAAGTAGCATAGAATTGAAATTCAAAGAAACAAATTCACATTTTAGAAAAACCTATTTGTAGTTCGATTCTAAAATGGAAAATAAGACTAGAAATTCGATTTTCTCTCGAAAATTATTTGCCCTCTCTCGAGCCGTAAATTAAAATGTAATAGTGCAAAGCTAATCATCAAAGGAACATTTAATTCAAATCAACTAACTAAAATGGTATTAACATCAAATAATGGGATCACCTAGCCTAACATGGTGCTAAAACACAACAAATGTAATATTATCAACAACTAATCATGAAGTTTAAAAAAAAGTAGAGATAAGAGAACAAATCTTAGAATTTAAGTCTCCTTGAATTGCAAGTTGAAATCTAAACTCTTCAATACAATCTAAACTCTCACAATTTAATCCTCACAAACTCTCTAAATAAAATAAAAATAAATAAAGAAAATTATTTACAAAGGTGTTTCTCTCTCTATTTTATTTCTCTACTTGTCTATTAGGTCTCACTTTAGGGTTTTCTTTCTACATATTCCTTATTTTCCCAAATGGGTCTTCAAATTCTCTTATAGGAAGATGCAAGTGGTTAGGGGTAATGTTGGAATACTAAAGGTGCAAGTGGTTTAATGAGGTACAAGGGTGAGGGTAATTTGGAAAATGAGTAGTTGGGGGTATTTTAGGAATAAGGGGAAATGGTATTAAACATATAGGTCTAATTTTATTTTTGGTTTGTTTTGGTTTTTGACAGAATGTGGTAAGATAGAATATTGGTACTTTGAGTTTTAAAAGAGAAATGGATAAAACGAAAATGGGTAAGGGGTTTGGACTGGGTTTGGATAGGAGACTGCTGGGTTGGAATCGGGTAAGGGAAGGTGGTCGTTGGGTTTGAGGTCGGGCGGTTTCGGGTTGCTCCGAACTCGGGTTAGAATCGTCGAGGTAAGGTTCGATTTTTTCGGGTAAAAGGGGTTTTCGGGTATGAGGTGGATTCAATCCGGGTAGTAGGGGTTACGATTTATAGTTCTGCTCGGGTTTTGGATAACTCCAGTTTGGGGCCGAAATGATGCTCCGGTGGATATGGATTTGGGTAACCGGGTATGAGCAGGTGTAATGGGTTGGTTTCAAGGTTTGGTGGATGGACATCTTATAATAGGTTCAATGGAGGAGAGAGAGAGAGAGAGGATGGGTGAGAGGAAGAAGATGATGAGGGGTATTATGGTGTAGTTGAGGTGTAAGGTAAGAAGAGTGTGGGTGTGTGTGACCCTAAAAAAAATTAAAACTAAGATTCAAAATAAAATCTTTTAAATTTAAAAAATTAAATTCCTAATCTAAAGACTAAAATAAAGTAATACGAATAAATTTAAAACATAAAAAAATTTAAAACTAAACTAAAAGAATATGAAATTAAAAATAATAAAATCTATTAGAATTAAAAATTAACTTTCTAACCTATAAACTAATAAAAGACTCAAATAAAATAAAATAATAATAATAAACAAGACTAATAAAATTAAATTAAAAACAAATAAAATAAAATAACTAATAAATACGTACACCTATTATATTCACATAAAAATATAAAAACACTCGAACATTAAAAATACGCGGACCCTAATATTGTAATACCCCGCATTTTTTTTATTGAATTGAAATTTAAAAAAAAAAGAAAAAAGAAAAAACTATTCTAGTGTATATATTTGAAATGTTTGGAAATGAAACTATGTCAGTATATATATTCAAAATGATTGGAAAAGAAAAGTTAAAATGAATTCATTGAGATACGAATGTGCGACTTAAATATTAGAAGCTAATTAACGCGTAAAAGAACCGAGTGGGTTAAATTTGGGGTAATGGCATTTTTGTAAATAAATTAACCCTAGGTATAAATAGAAAAGAAGATAAGAAGTCTTCATTTTATCATTTCACCAAGGGGGCTAGGGTTTGGTAGAGAGAGAGAGTAAGAAGGGAAGAAAGCTAATAGGATTTCAAGAGGATTTCAAGAAGATTCAACTTCTCTATACAATCCAAGGCAAGTTAATAACCTCTACGTGTATATTTTGTATCTATAATGAAATTTCACATGAACATGTATTTGGATCCCTAAATTAATATGAAATTGATGTTAAAAATGATATGCAATGTATTAAGATAATCATCCATGTATTAGGATCATCATCCATTATAGGGATTGAGATGTAGAACAACCTCTTGAATTTTAGAAATCTATGAAATTAAGTAAATCGTCATATTAAAAACTATTTTGAGCTACTTTGGTTTCGAAAATGGATGTTTCGTCAATGCTGTCCGGCAAAAAATCATATTTTGAACAACTTTTTAGTTTTAAGTTTTTTCGAAAACGGATCGGAAAAGTCTCAGATCGGCATTTTAAAATTCTGTGCAGAAAGTTGTCGTGAACAGGTCCGAACTGTATATGTTAGTTTCGGGTCTGTTTTAATCAGGATATGGTAGCGTGCTCACGTGTACTTGTATAAAATCACGTTCCGAACAACTTTGTAGTTTTAAGTTTTCCAAAAACGGATCGAAAAAGCCTCAAATCGGCGTTTTAAAATTCTGGGCAGAAAGTTGCCGAAAACAAGGGAGAATATTATATATTAGTTTCAGGTCTGTTTTATGCACGTTATGGAAACGTGCCAGCGTGTCCTTATAGAAAATCACGTTCCGAACAACTTTGTAGTTTTAAATTTTTCCAAAAACGGATCGGAAGAGCCTCGAATCTGCATTTTAAATTCTGGGCAGCATGTTGTTGAAATAATAGTGCTAATATTTTTCATGCTGTTAGTAAGATAATTGTGGTGTTGTGCCTAATATCCTAACTTGATCACATACTTATGGTTATTAGGGATATATAACCTTGAAATGATTTGATGTTGAATTAGTAAATTAATGATGTAAATTATGTTATATTATAAATAATGACTATTGTATAACTCGAGTAAGAGACTTGACACGATTGTATATATACATAAGCGTGAAATTGTTTAACATGTATATTGTCGAGTATACACTAGACTAGTCCTCCGGTCGACGTAGGCACATGTTGAATGCGATTTTTTGTGATAGATCCGGTTAGGTTCCGCTCAAGTGCCGTGTCGGAGATAAACCACCGGAACTGGACACATGGTTGTAATGCGAGTCGGATAGAAAGACCTTGAAACGCCATGTGATTTAGGACTTAGTATGATTGCCCTTGCCACGTAATATTGGGGAGTATTCGTGTGTAGGCCTAGTGTTACGACTTGTTCCCCCGGGTAACGATAGTGACCCGATATGACTTGTTGTGTGAGATATTATGCTTGTGTCTTCAAATAATATCCCGAATCGATGCATTTGATATTATTCTTGAAGGAAATATTTTGATACGTTAAATACTGAAATGAGATTAATAATGATTAATTATGATATGATATGAGACTACACGTTATTCGAGTTTGGGTTGGGTAGTCACGACATAGGAACATTGGTTGGGTAATTGAACAACTTAATTACTAGTGTGCTTTCATTATAAGTACATCTTATAATCTTATAGCTTGTTTTCTCGCTTTGACGTTCGTCTATCTTGCTTCTTGCTCCTCTCCTATATATATAATATATGACAGGTCCTCGTCCCGATGACTATGGATCTTGATGAGATCATATCAATCTTAGGATTCATGTAGCTGTGGAGTTATTCTATTTTAATTTATGTCGCTTATTTCCCTTTTCTTGAGGGTGGTATCAGAGATTAATATCATGTTTTATACTTGGTATTTGAGAGAATTGTTGTATTATTCTTTCCCGTTTTGTGTTGGGCCGCATGTACTGGCATTTTATATTTTCAGTTTGAGATTACTGATGGATTATTGCAGTTAATAGTTATGAGTTGGTTTCACTTGTTATAATTGTTATTATATGATTTGGTTACACATATGAGAGTGTACATGTTTACTTTACTGCATTTATTTAAATTTTGTTTCTAATGTCAACATATTGACGCTCTGCTTTAATTTAATTGGGCGTAGCTAACCGAATTAGATATAAAAAGTAGGGTTGTCACAAATATTTACACTATACGCACACAAATAAAATATAAATATCCTAAAAAATTAAACAGGACTCAACTAAAAAATTTAAAAAATACAAAAGTACAAACTAAACACACACAAGGCTAAGGTGATGGCTTGGGTTCGGTTTAGGCTTGGGTTTTGGGTTTAGGCTCATATAACCACACCATTCCCACATTTGATGTACTTGACCGCTTATTTATAGGAATTGCCTCGAATTTAGCTTGTTTAACACCGCAAATGCACATTGACCTACAAAACAAATAAATACAAACATAAGTTCGATTTTACGTGGAACTAGGAAATAAAATGCGTCTATTTGAAATATAAATATAACACTTTTGGGTGTTTATCACACCGAATGGAAAATAGCCATAGCATTCCCGTAAAGTCATATTAATAACGAGTTGTGTATATGCCGTTGTAGAGTAAAAATGGTAAATCAAAAATCCCTTTTGGTACCTACAAACACACTAAAATTGTATATTGGCAAGTAAGGGGTCAACCCGGGCTCCTCAATGTGGATAAAAGCAATAATGAAGACTATGTAATCGGGTTTTAAAATAATTTCAAAGGGATATTTATACTACTAATTATGACTAAAATTAAAACTACACTAATAAATAAAGAACGTGATAAAGTGAGCTAAATATGAGGAGAAACAATGATGTGATAATTCAAGGGATTAAACTTCACCACTTAACCTATTTATTTTCACTGATTAATTTGTCTATTTGAAATACCTCAAAACATATATAAATTCACAAATCAACTCTCGTTGCAAATATAAAGTTACATATAGTCTTTTTAGAAGACTAATATTTAAATTTCACTAACTCTATAAAAAATTAGATTTAAATATATACTAACAAATCACCCGTTAGGGAAAATTTACTAAAAGCATTTTAAATCATAAAAAACAAATAAGTTTTAGAGTTGAGAAATTCAAACTACAACATCATTCAAAAATTGCCTATCTCTAGTTTAATTAATGAATAAATATTATAATCTGAATATATGATTTTCTCTCGAAAACAATTCACCGTTTCTCGAGGCGTAAATATAAATTGTAAAATTTTATTATTAATATTCAAAGGGGCATAATAAATAAACAAACCAAAAATAAAAATAATTAAGTCAAGGGTTTCATCTCACCCCTTGAATGGGGTATTTAGCCACTCATTTTGATATTGTTACATATAAAATGTAATAATGACACAATAAGAGGCATTAAATAAATAAGCTAAGATAGAACAAAATAAAAACCAAGTCTCCTTAAATTTTCATTCCAGTCCCAAGCTTTGACATGAATAATAACCCACAAATTTGAGTTTTACAACACTAAAAATAATATTTCTCAACTCACAATTTGTATCTTACAAATATAATCTACCTCACACTCAAGTCACTATATAAAAAAAATAGAAAAGAAGAAATAAACACATTACCAAAAATTGAGCTCCAAAAAATGGAGCTCCTAAACAAAAAAACTACACTACTGCAAACTTCTCTCTCCCCACTCTTGCACTCTTGAATCCCCACTTGTCTGAAATAAAGAGTCTTCTTTTATAAGATATTACATGAGCCTAAAATTGAGGGTCGTTTAGGAAAAAAGAGGGTAAAAGTTAACATGTGACTTTTTTTTATTTAGCAGATTGGGTCTATAGGTTTAAGGGACTAAAAAAATGGAGGTTCAATGTGGACTGGTCTTTGAGATGGGTTTGTGGATTTTGTTATGATTTGTTTGGTATTGTACAGAAAGTCAAATCGATAATTCCTGATGGGACACGGTGAAGGAATCGAGTTTGGAGTAGGATCGAAGTGGGTTTGGTCCAGATTAAGGAGTTGTTACGGAACAGGTCGGGTTCGAGGGAGCGGGTTTTCGGGTCGATTTGGAGGGGTCTGTCAATAGCAGTTCAGAGGGTTCCCATTGTTGGTCAGTTGGGTGGATGATCGAATTTTGGGTTTAGGTTAGAGGTTTTAGGTATGGGTTATACACGGGCTGGCCGCAATCAGTGGTGGGTTGTGGCTAAGGCAGGTAGTTTTAACGTCGGCGAGTCGGAGCTGGGTTGCGATTGAGAATTGTCGGAAGGTCGGGGTCATGGGTAGGGTCTGTTGCCGTGTAAGGATCGGGTTAAGGTCGGGTGTGCTTGGTTTAATGGGTTTTGGGTCTTGGGTTTTGGAGGTTGGAACAAGTGGAAATGGGTAGCTATGGTGTTTTTGGTTATGGGGGAAAAATGATAGATAAGGTGTGGTGTGGGGAAGAAGATGATGGATATGTTTGTGTGTGTGTAAGGTGTATGATAGTTAGGGTGTGGATGGGAATGTGTTTAGGCGTGGGAGTGTGTAGGATAATGTGTGTGTGTGTGTGTGTGTGTGTCTAGATTGTACCTAACTCAAAAATAAAGTAAAAATAACACTATCTAACTAAAAAAATAAAATTAACAAAACTAAAAATAAAATCCTAACTTATCAATAAAAAGAAACTCAAAATAAAATAAAAATCAAACTAAATTAAAAGAATATGAAATTAAAATAATAAAATCTATTAAAATTAAAAATTAACTTTCTAACTTATAAACTAATAAAAGACTCAAATAAAATAAAATTATGAAAATAAACAAGACTAATAAAAAAAAAACTAATAAATACGCACAACTATTATATTCACATAAAAATATAAAAACAAACGAACATTAAAAATACAAGGACCCTAATATTTACACTATACGCACACAAATAAAATATAAAAATCCTAAAAAATTATACTCGACTCAACTAAAAAAATTTTAAAATATAAAAGTACAAACTAAACACACAGGGCTAAGGTGATGGCTTGGGTTCAGTTTAGGCTTGGGTTTTGGGTTTAGGCTCGTGTAACCGCATCATTCCCACATTTGATGTACTTGACCTCTTATTTATTGCAATTGTCTTGAATTAAGCTTGTTTGACACTACAAATGCATATTGACCTACAAAACAAATAAATACAAACATAAGTCTGATTTTACCGGGAACTAGCAAGTAAAATGTGTCTATTTGAGGTATAAATATAACACTTTTGGGTGATTATCAGTATTCAATCGAAAGCACATAGTGACCGCAAAAGTAGCTATAGCCGAAGCGATTTGTGTGTTGAAGAAGTACTTTTCCCATCATATATTAACATAAGTATTCACTTGTTTGTACACTTATGCGACGTGGCACTTCTTTATGCCCCAGTTAGATATTGGTGGATGTACCGTTTGAAAGGTTGATGAAAGTTTTCAAAGATTATGTCAAGAATACATGATATATTAAAGGATCAATTAAAAAGGAATGCATCACCGTAGAGTCATCAATCTTCACTCGAAAATATATGCCTGAACCTAGTAGCGTAGATAAAAGTGATGAGTTCGTCGATGAGGGTGGTTAGGTGATGGGCATGCGAGTGATATTAACGAGTTTATAGCATAAACAAGTAGCTCGTTATCTATTTGACACACACGAAGATGTCGAAGAATGGAAAAAATAAGTTTATATTATTTTAACATTTATAATATTTTAACTTTTATACTTGATTAATTTCGTAATACGTTTGTCACTGTCAATGCAGGAAATATGATGCGCGTGGGAACAATAAAAGACGAAGAATGATGACACAATCAGACAACGACTTTAGCTATGGATGTCACACGAGGTAATTATAATAAGAATGTTTCTTATTAAATAACATATTACAAGGATGCTTTAAATGTAACCAAATTAATTTATCTATAATCTCAACTCTTAAAGATGGGTGATGCGACTACAAGGCTTGCTTGTCTAGCCACTGGACCCTTATTCGTGGCATGTGAGTACAAAAGTATTGATGCAACGGTTATGTATTCGATGCAAGGGTGTACAAAAAATTACAAATTTACAGAACTCGAGCATTTCATAAAACGCTCTTACTTATTTTTGAGTGAGCACGAAAGATAAAAGCCTTGTTGAAGTTGAAAGGACTTACTATGGTGTCATTCGAAATATATTTGAATTGGACTATATAAGTTGCAAAAAGGTTGTGTTTTACTATAATTGGGTCAGAGTTGAGGATAAAACTGCTTGTAAAATTGATCCTGGTACCAACTTGATCGTGATTGACTACTCCAAGTTGAAGAGAACGAGCATGTGAGCGACGATTCATTTGTTTATTCTTTTCAAAAGGTCAAGCAAGTATTTTACTCGGAGTATATCAACAACGAGTCGCGCTCAATCTTCCTACACGTGACAAAGAGTCTAACCAGTAGCGTGGATGCCTTGGCTACTCCAACCGAATATCAATCCATTTTAGATGATAACCTGAATTTGAATAAATTTTTAGATTTGTAATAAGTATTCCAATTATTTGAAACAATGCTTAGTTTGGTTTATGATATGGATTTCGCATTCTTCTAATGTCATTAATTTGTATTCTTTTAGTGCTTTGTTATTATCGGATAACAGTTTGATGCTTTTATGCATTTGGATTTGATCAGTTTTTGTGGATTTGAATCAAAATTGGTTGGTTGGTTAGTGAATGTGTTAATTTAGTTTTCAATCAGTTTAAGAATTATTTCAAAGCCCGTGACATAACCCGAATTTGAAATATTTTTTAGATTTGTAATAAGTATTCCAATTATTTGAAACAATGCTTAGTTTGGTTTACGATATGAATTTGTATTCTTCAAATGTCGTTAATTTATATTCTTCCATTGCTTTGTTTTAATCAGATGATAGTTTGATGTTTTTATTCATTTGGATTTGATTATTTTCTCATATATATATTTCTACTAATAACAATTTTTGCAGAAAATATCTACATCAGGGTGTCAGGGAAGCGGGAGCGAGGAATGCTCGTCTAACACTAGGCCCCCAAATTGGGGCATGTTAGGGACCGTAGTGGAGAGAAAGATGGCCTAAAAAGCTAAGGACTTGGAATTACTGAAGACGATTATTGGCCCCGGGTACACAGGTTGGAAGAGGGTGACCTACAAGCTTAAGATCGTCATTTGTGGGGCATTATAGGTACTTGCTCACTTTCTTTTTGTTTTGTATTGTATTTATATCTATATTTTATTATATTTTATAATTTAAATACTACTAACTTACTTTCTTTTTGTTTTACATTTGTTTGACAAAAACAATTCGACTTGCCCACACATTTACGTGACTCCACGTTGGAACAATTAAGAGATCAATATAAAACGTGGAAGAAAAATATGCGTGTACACTACTTTGGCCGGGAGCGGGAGTCCATCTTACGATTTAGGGACATAGTATCCGCAAAGGAGCCAATACCATTGGCAAGCTGGAAATAATTTGTCGATAATGAGGTCTTAGAGAGGCAATTGTCCTCTCGTTAATCAGAGAGGGAAAATCGGCATAAGAAGGTCGACGTGCACTACTCCGGGCGAACGTCTTACGTCGAGGTGGAGCATAGGATGGTAGGTTTTGAATGTTCTTTCATTTTAGTTTTATTTTATTTTATTTTATTTCATGATAATTATATACTAAGTTACTAATTTTGCTTTATTTTATTCCAGGAGGCGTGGAGTGGTCCTGGGGGTAAGCCATATAGGCTCGATGCCTAAGTGGCAATTCGAACGAAAAAATGGAAGGATAAGGAGGTGGATCTAACCATGGACACAACTATTGTAAGTTATAATTTTAATTACGTTATAAAAATAAAAATTTATAATCACATACTTTTTTTTTTATTAATTTATCTAATCGTGTAATTTTTGTTATTTCAGGAAAAGCTTAAAGAAGTGCACAACTCGTAGAGTGATACCGACAAGGCATCTCTAGATACAGATGTACTAAGACAAGTGCTTGGGTAGGATCACAAGGGCCGTACTCGAGGGGTGAGTTATCAAGTGGGAAAGTCAAGGCTCAACAGGATTGCGTCGAGTAACACTGGGCTGGCACGCATGGTGGGCGAGTTGACGACCAACAACGCCGAGAAGTTTGACAACTTGGAGATAACAATATAAAAAATATTTGCATTTGACAAGCGTGTTCTTAAAGGCCATGTTGAGTCTAGCTCAGGGAATGGCAAGGAGAAAGTGATGGATGAGGGGACCACTGCTCCGTTGCACCCTCACCCTTACCAATACCCCCCGTCTCCATATGACATATTTTCCACCCCCGCTAATAACCCCTCGTCCCAAGTCCATTTTCAACAATTGGTTGGCCTATTGTGTATATTGTAGACACATAGGGTGGCAATAAAATAACTAAGGGGTTGAGGGACTCGAATACACACCCAGGTACTATGGTGCATAATCGTCCGTTGCAACGGCACGAGGTACGGGTCCGCATCACGGAAGTGTTCGTGGATAAAGAGAATTAACCTGTGTGGTTGAACGAATAGTGCGACATTCAAACTATTTATGGGTTTCTCAATTCTTATGTAGTATGGCCTACCTTTCTCCTTCAAGTTGATAACAAATGAACAATTATTTAAAATAATTTGATTATTATTTGTTTGTTTTTTGATTAGTATGAATATGAATATTAAATGTTCTTTATTGTTTAATAATGACTGAATGAATGTTGTATGGATTAGATCTTATGAATGAATGAATGTTGGCTAAGAAAATATATCTTATATTTGCTGTAATCGGTTATAATATACTGTTGGATAGTGACAGTGGCCATACTGCCCAACATTATTTTTACTGCTGCCCAGTGTTGTCACGGAAGTTGACCATGATAAGGCTGTGATAGGATTTCTTATCACAAACTTTGACCGTGATAAGTTATCAATCACGGTCAAAGTTTGTGACAAGAAATCCTTGTCACAGTCAAAGTTCGTGACATGATCGTGATATGGAAAAACGTATCACAAACTTTGATCGTGACACGTCCGTGATAAAAAAAGTTATCACCCGCAATCATGTCACGGTTTTTGACCATGACAAGTTTGACTTGTCAAGGTTTTTGACCATAATAATTTGCCAATTTTGGTGCAGTGAATATTTCAAAATTGCACTAACGTGACTAATAAAATGTAAAAGGATTTGGACCTTCAAGGACTTTTAAATTATGTTTTGAGCTATTTGTTTGTTGATTTATAGTATTTGGATGATGGTGATGGAGTGGTGGTTGAATGTGGCATAAAGTGGTGCAAGGAATGTATGAGAGAATGTAGTGAAAATGATTTATACTAAATTTGGAGTGGTTGTCGCACTGATATTGAGGTGTTATGCAAATGGGGTAAAAATTTCCCTATACAGGAAAGCCCTAAAAGGGAAAAGGAAAATTATGTCCTCCACTGACCTGTCGGCTGGCAGGGTCCCAAACCTACTTATCGGAAGGTGGACCTGATTTGCTAATGAAATAAGCCTAGCCTGTTTATAAGAAGGTGAGGTGTTCTACCTATAGGGAGACAAAAATGGTCTTTTTTCCATAACATGTGAATCGTAAGTCCAATCCACTCACGATTGGGACCATAAGGTACAAGATTCAGAGATTTATAAATTTGTGATGGAAGAACTCTTAGGTCCGAGAGTTTACCAAAGTTAATGGGCTTGGGGAGAGTATTGATATTCTCTGGTTAAGGTTTGCAAGAGGACCACGGGTCTAGGTTTGAAGGGAAGAGTGTAGGGGTGTTTAGATAAGGTGTCTATAGAGCCCCTTGATGGGAGATCTTAGGATAAGCAAAAGGTCATTGACACTGATTAGAGTTGTGAGTGTTGATTTACTTTGTTTCAGAACTCTGGTGGGGATTGGTAGTTACGAATAGGATCGAGGCTTTCTTGAGAGCACAATGTGACAGTATGCCAAATAACGATTTTTTTTATAAACCGAAGATTTCACATAGTACTTTTGATCTGGTCACGGTCCTAGACCGTGATAATTTTAGGGTGAGCATTTTGGGAGTAACGATCCAAAACTATTACCATATCTAAGAGTTACGATCACATTGTGTAACCTAAAGTTGGGGACATGGTCACGGTCAATAACTGTGACTAGTGGTTATAAACCGTGACCACTATTTAACTGGTCACGGTCATAAATAGTGAGCCCCTACTGTGAAAATAGGTCATATAATTACGGTTCATGACACTTGACTCCTGCATGAACTTTGATTCATTAGTCATGAATTGTGACTCTCTGTTAAGACCATAGATTAAGTTGTCACGATTCCTGACCATGACCCCTTTCAACCATTAAAAAAATATCATGGTTCTGGATCGTTAATAATAAATTTATTTAAAAATAATCATTTTAATTTGTTTGCTTCTGGAAAAAATTCATGTACATATTTTCAAACATGTCATACAATTCCATTATACAACTGACTAGCACATCAATCCAAAAGCAATAATATTAAAATTATCAAGCCATCAAATTAATTACATGAATCCAAAACTAATAATATTAAAATCCTTAAAGCGTTTCTTTGTATTCCCAAAGCATATGAAGACTCGTTGTAATCGACATCTGCGTCGACCCAACTAGAGCTACAAATATTACCAATTTTCCAAATGTTAATGTAATATGATCTGAACAATAAAATATTCCTTACCCAAAGTTAAAAATATTATAAAATATATTGAACATAATTTATAAGGAATGAGTTATGGTCTTAACGTGTTATCGTGTCGGTTGTATTATAACAACCTAAGTCAAATCGTTATCTAATAAGTTTATCATCTTAACTTGGTATTGACCCAAATTTAATAGGACTAAACCCATTAACTTATAATTTCGTGTCGTGTTGTCATGTCGATTGTATCATAATTACCAAACTCGAAATGTTACTTTAACAAGTTTA
Organism: Sambucus nigra; assembly: GCA_949130495.1. Classification (NCBI taxonomy): domain Eukaryota; kingdom Viridiplantae; phylum Streptophyta; class Magnoliopsida; order Dipsacales; family Adoxaceae; genus Sambucus; species Sambucus nigra. The sequence continues at coordinate 373,277,496 of OX422216.1, forward strand.
TCGGGCGTAGTGCATTGGTATGCAAGTGTGTGCAAGTATAGGAGGAGTAAAATCATCATATCCATGTCATGGAAAGAATGGGAGTGAATCCACCTAGTGAGAGAAAATATGAGCGAATATCTCGGAGACATAACCTTATTATGAACGAGTGTGTACGCATGAATGGGACCATTAACAAGAGAGTAAAAATATAAGTAAAAATGGCTAAAACGTGAACGACGCCCCATAATCATAATCTCACATTTTATTCTTTAAACTCTTTTATAAAAAAACTGGGACCTTTCACCAGGCATGCAAGCCTTGAAGAAACATCATATATTTTTAAAAGTTGCACTTATTCGTGGATTTTTATTAGGGTATGATTTACAAAACATGAATAAGTAACTGTAACAAATGATTTGATGATTACCTCTTGAGGGGAATGTGACTAAATAAGTGGCACGTGGTTGAAACGTGACTCCTAAAGACTAGTTGGCGTAGTCAGCCGAATAGTTAGGGGATATAAATAGGAATATAAGAAATTAATTAGGCAAAGCAGACGATTGGTCCTCGTAGGACTCTAGCAATTAGGATTAACATAGAGAGGCCTTTAAAGATAGGACTTTTATACTTATAAATAATGGCGACCTCATCCAGTTTTTGGGTATTGATAGTAACCTACACATGGTTAATTAGACTCTAAGATAGCAACCCTAGCATTTCAATAGCCATTGATTCTTCCAAATATAAACTAATTGCCCTCCCTTCCTCATGAAACTAGGAAGGATTATTTGTCGAACCACGTACATCTTGTGTCCTTTACTTTTCTGCATTCATAATTATTTTGGGGCTAAACTCTAAATATTGTCTTTATTCTCAGCATAATCATAATCATTTACCCCAAAAAAGAATATGGGGGCAAGCCAATCTCACCACACGCACATGAGAAGTTGCGTTCAGTCTAAAATATGGGTCGTCGGGAGAGACTAAACTTATATCAAACTCCTTTCGCTACCTTTATGATCTAAGTCCAGGGGATGTTTGCCCAAAAGATCAAGGTTTAGTTGTCGACATCATTCGCCATCTGCGGAACGACCAGTGGTAAGAGAAGCCTTTTGAGTTCTAGTATTTATGAGGAGATATTGGACCACCATGATCAGAAGATCGCTAGTCTTAGGAGGTAGTTGACTCAGCAGTCAGAGGATCTATATTTAGGTTCCCAAACTTTATAACACCACAGGAGGAGAACTCGTTCTTCACACAACAGCATGTCTTACCATACTATAAGGTAATCTAGATCAAGAAGCCCCTACATGGTTCCTCTAACCCGCAACATGTCCATCGTTCACTAGAGAAAAAAATCCATAAAATAAAATCACCATCAAGTTCGTCGAATTGAATCAACATAGAGCGGTAAGTCCTCTCATCTAAAAGATCCAACGAACAGACTCGGGAGTGATGAACTCAGAGGTCTCTTCAAGAAAAAACTGAAAGGAAAGTTGAATCCAAGTCTGGCACGAACTCCCAAAGATCGGGCTAGAAAAACATTGAGGAATGGATCTTCCTTATCGCTTATTATAGAGATAGAGACCTTCAAACAACTAAAGAAGTTTTCAATGTGAAAAGTCACCACTTATGATGGGAAGACAAATACCACTAATCACATCAGGCATTATCAATAGATGATGTCCCTCTGGAGCCATCACTATGCGCTCATGTGCTGACTCGTTCAGAGAGTTGGTCAAACAGTCAGCGACCCTCTTCATCACTAATAGTAGGTCGATCAAGGAAGTTTATTCACTAATCACCCTTAAAAAGTGAAGGGGAAATACCTTGGTAAATATGCATAACGGTATTGGGAACTGTATAACAAAATTGATGATTACAATGAGCAATTGTCAATATTGCCCTTCAAGTTCGCCCTTGATCGGTTAGACGACCTTTACCAGTCCTTGGCAAAGAAGCCAACATCAATAATGGACGACCTTATGTCTTTTATTGAGAAATATTCCACCAAAGTAGAGTAAGAGCTTATCAATGCGGAGGTTCCAATCGATCAAGGTCCTAAGCAGTCAAAGAACAATGATACGAAGAAAGTCTTTAAGGACGAACATCAATATGCTCCGATAAAGAGTCGCTCATGAAGTGAAGTTAAGAAAGGATGATTTAATTTTTAGATTAATGGAAACAGATTCTAGGAGAAAAATATTTTCTTCAAAGAACCTATATACAAGCTGATTCCACAAATTAAGGACAAGCATTACTTAAGAGGCCGACCAAGATGGCTAGCGACTCGAGCGACAGGGATGCCAAACTCTGATGCACCTATCACCAGGATCACGGTCACCTTACAAAGAACTAAAAAATGTTCAAAAAACATCTGGAGGAGATCATCCAGTACGGGCACCTTAAAGAGTATATTGACACTGCTAAAACTAAGTCCGCAGTCAATATAAGAGTGGTTCAGAAGGAGGATGACGATCTCCCACCTGCAGGTTTAATTAACGCCATTCATGGCTATATTGATCCTTCACAGTGCACTGGAAAGAAGCTTTGGGAGAAAATTAATATTATCGCCAGCATACAAGAAGTATTCTAGGTAAAATTATCCAAGCCCATCCTTGTTAAGAAGAGAGAAAAGATATCAACATTTATCGGGATATTATATTCACCGATGATGATTTGGTCGGTGTAAACCTGCCACATAATGATGCTCTTTTCCTTGCTATGGGATTACGAATTTTTATGTGAAAAGGATATTAATCGACTAAGGAAGTTCATCGAAGATCAGGTATTTAACCTTGTTGTACAAGATAGATTTTAGCATGAGAGATCTGGACTCCAAAGTGGGGCCGCTGATAGGCTTCCACAGAGATATAGAAACCCCTCTTAATAAAATCAAGCTACTAGTTAAGGCCAGACCAGTGAACAAGGAGTGGAATTCCATGTTATATAGTTACAGTCATGTTATAACTCTACCATGGGAAGAGGTTGGCTTCGCAATATGAGGGTTGTTCCATATTCCCTTTGCCGAAAGCATAAGTTCCTGAGTGAACAAGGAGTGGTAAAAGTCAGGGGAGACTAGGTAGTAGCTCACATTTGCTTCATAGATGCCATCAATGCAAAATAAAATCAGTCCAAGAAGAGCCATAATGATGATGATTCAAAGGACGACCAACCCAAGTAGTAACCAAAGGGTGTTCGATCAGGGGTCGAAGATACCCTATTGGATTCGTCCGAACGAATAATGGAAGAACTCATCACCATTCCTTTAGATTCATATAAATCGAAAAAGACATTCCTGAAAAGATTGAAACTACCAAAATAATTAGTTGAGCAGCTCATCCACTTTCTCAAAACCAACACTAATGTCTTTTTATGGAAACCGTATGATCTTTGAGGGATATATCTGAAAGTTATCTGTCATAGGTTTCACGTGGATCCAACTGTCAATCCGATCAAGCAGAGGCCAAGGAAGTTAGCGCCAGAGAAGGTCAATGCTGTAAAATCCAAAGTTAATTTTTTTTTTCTCTGAGGCTGATCTATTAGAGAGGTACAATTCCCAAACTTGATTTCCAATACCATTATTGTTAAGAAGAATAAAAGGGAAATAAAGAGTATGTGTAGACTTCACTAACCTCAATAAGCACTGCCCGAAAGATAGTTTTTCATTGCCCCAGGTAAATCAGCTCATGGATTCTACAGTAGGACATCGGCGCATGAGTTTTATGGATTAATACTATAGTTATCATCAAATACTATTTTTCGGCCCAGATCAGGAAAAGGCCTCTTTCATCACCACTTTGGGGCTTTACTGCTACAAAGTAATGTCATTCGGTTTGGAAAACTGCTGGAGCGACCTATCAATGACTTGTAACCAAAATGTTTAAAAAGTAGATCAACTCAACTATAAAAGTGTACACTGACGACACACTCGTCAAAAGAAAATAGACAACCGATCACTCAAGGATCTTACGAAGAACTTTAGGATCCTCGGGGAATGGAGGATGAAGATGAATGCCTCCAAATGTGTCTTTAAAGTTAGATTCGGAAAATTTCTTGGATACTTGGTGATCCAAAGAGGAAATAAAGCAAACCCAAACCATATCAAGGCTTTGCAGGATATCAAAAAGCCAACCACTATCAGAGACATCTAGGTCCTCACTAAAATATTGGCCCCCTTGAATCACTTCATATCAAGGTCATCAGATAAACGTCGGTCATTTTTTCACACTACATCGAAATGTAGATCTGTAACTACCATTAATAGTTACAAATAACCTTTGTAACTGCTCTTTGCCGTCATGATTTAGGGGGTCACAAACAGAAAATTTTCACTCCTAACAAACAGTCATAATTTTTAACCCTTATGGGGGGTTATGACATGGTGATAGAAATTACACTCCCAATTTGTAACGGCTGTGAGTAGTTAAGAATATAATATTCGTAACTATCACAATGGTTACAAAATTGGCAATGGTGATAAATTTGTAATTGTTATTAACAGTTACAAAGTTGAGTTTGTTAAATGTGTCTCTACTAAGAGTTGTTAAATGTGCCATGAATATATAACAAATCTAAAAAATTCAACATCAAACAAACCCATCTCGGGCACCAAGTACAAAATGAATATCAAATAGAAATAAATTAAAAAGAATAACGGCACAACACTTCGATGACATGAAATCATGAACATGTAACAAATCATCCTGAACCTAGACTGTCACCATGCGGTGGATACACTTCGTGAAGTGTAGGTATATGAACCGTGGGGGTATTGATGCGGTAACAGTCTCCCTCATGTAATTGGAGTACGCCTGGTGTGCAAGTTCAATGGACTCAAAAATTTTATATGGGGTACCTCATTATCCATTGAATTGTGCTTGTGTTACTTGCAAAGAAGTGTAAATACCTCGGTTTATGTCTTTGAATAATACGTATGCCATGTATGCCATGTGTATACACGCAAATAATAAAATGTAATTATTATTATGCAAACATAAAGTTAAAGTTAAAATTAGAAAGCATAGAAAATGGTAGAAAATGGCCCAACAAATAAAAAATGTATATGTATGACAATGAAAACATCAGATATTAAATGGAGCTACCATCTATGGGTAATGAAGAGTGCATACTTTATCTTGGCCACTAACATCCCAAACAGTAAAGCTAATGTTTTTATATTCCAATCAACATTCAATTCAACAGTTACTTTGTTAACAAGCTACAAAATCTCCATCATCTTTGTTTGCCATATAGACACCATATGTAGGGGGCTTAAAGGTAATCTGGAGATTAGAGATAATCCCCCTATTAACAATAGTGTTTGGGATTAAGGCAGCGTTGCAGATCAAAGCGATGGAGCTTAGTAAGATAGCTCAACACGATGCAGCTTGGTAAGGCAGCGTTGCAGCTCAAAGTGATGCAGCTTAGTAAGGCAGTGATGCAACTCAAGTGAGGTTGGTCAGCGTGGCATCCCAGAGGGATCTCCAACGAAGAAGCTGGACGAGAGAGCTGATCCTTTAGTTATATTATTTTACTTAGGCTTGTTGGATCTCTTTTTTTATATTGACTATGAGTTGTAACTATTATAATGATTTTTAGTGTGAGGTCGAACGGTACTCGCGAGAGACCAGGCTTGGCAGGCCTGGGAGATCTTTCATGCTCTATCGAACGACCTCGCTGTGGGAACTTTAAAGGGACTTGGTTTGGAGGATTGAGAAGTGAGGCACCGTTGGGGCTTGTCCTGACCATCTTAGATACATCTGGTAAAATACCAAAAGATCTTGACCGTGGAACCTCGGGCAGGGTGACTTTAAGTTCCATCGGGTGTAGAGATGTGAACCAAATAACCCTCTACTTAATGTCACATCTACTTTAGGTGATGTCACTAACCAGCTAGGCAATGTTAAATCTGCACTTGAGTAAACCACCGTGGTATTTGGGGTTGTCAGACATTTGGTGAGCCACCTCAGTGACGACAACCACCTGACACACAGTGGTTAGGCAAAAGGCATGTCTTAGCAAGGAGTATGGCGCTGGATAACGTTAATCGAAGACTTAATTTTAATGACATTCAATATAATGAAGAACATGCAACGAGAGAGCTGAAGGCTTCAAGGGATGGAGCCCCTCGACTGGAAGTACCTCCAGTTCAAACGGCGATAAGAATTCCATGGGTGGCATAAGCTTCCACGAGCGATGGGTTGGGACCAACCCAAGTTACATTCCTCATGAACAAATTTTATGAGTTTTTGCAAACCCCCGTAACTTCAATGATGTTGGGGGGATTTGAGGCCAACTCCTTTGTGACACCAGGGGCAGCTCCAACGGCCTCACCAAATGCAGTCTTAACAGGAACGGTCCCAGAAAGTATACCCCCTATTGTGAATCCAACAGCGGGAACTCCAGGAGTACCAACCATTCCAACTGTGACGATTGCTCCATGTACAATGGGCGCCCCACCCATGGTTCCTCTTGTCATTCCTTCAACGATATCAGCTATGGAAGAGATGAGAAAAGAGATGCTGAATTTTATGCAAGTGATTAGGCATAAATTCTTCCCATTTATCCCCTCAATTTAGAGGCTTTTATCGCTCCGCAAAGTGTAATTCGAGTGGATTTATCTCATATCATTTCTATTGATATTTTCTAATTAGTACGCCGAATTTCATGTATCTCCTATCTATTTTGCAGGTATTCAGTGCATACAAGGAAGGAGAAAACTGAAAGGAAGAACGGAGATAAATGCAGGAAAGCAAAAGGGAAAAAGAGTAATCTGAATCAGGAATTCGGACCAAAAAATCAAAATAAAAGTCGAAGACCTCGAGACTACGAGTGCTTAGGAAGAATCGACAGCCTAATCCGAGTTCCGGATAAAAAGTTACAAGTCTTCAAAATTACAAGGAGGAAAATTTTCCTGAAGAGAACGAACCGAACCTCAGGGCTGGAAAAACGAACCGATCCTATCCTGGGAAAACTTCCTGTAAAGCACAAAATAATGGAACCGAATCGAAGAGGAAATAAATGAACCGAACTAGTTCAGACAAAAATCTCTATCAAAGGCAAATCGAACCGAATCACTTTAACAGGATTGGTTCGGGTATCAAAAATTTGGATTTATCCACTTGCAAAATAAGAGTCTTGTATGGTTCAAACTCTTAGAAATTCGTAGAGTATAAATTTAAAACACCTCCCAGACATTAGGAGAGCTTCCAATCCGTTTAGAGAAGCATTGTAATTAGTTTAGAGAAGAGAACAACAATAAACCCTAATTTTATATAACTTTGATTCCAGTTCTGCAATCCAAGTAAATTTGTTTCAATTCTTACCTTCATTATTGCAGTAGTTAATTCATTAGTTAGTAATTTCATTCTTCTTCATCTTAAATTTGTAGTTAAAATTTTTTCTTTCATTCAAAACATGTTTTCTTCTAGTTTTAATATATTCGGCTAAGTTTTCAAGGGTCGGAGTGCATGTCCCCCACCTGATGTAATTCATGATAGTGGAAATAGAAGTTTGAATTAAAATATTAGGTTAATCGTGTCGTATAACTGGAACAACCGTTGTAGACTTTTGATCTCGTTTGCCCTAGGTAACCGGGATGCTTAAGAATGCGACGCGAGTATTGGTTAATGCGATACTGCTTTAATACATCCTTTGCTTACATACTGTGCGGTCTACGATCCCTCATATATGTAATACTTAGAAGTATTAAAGACCGGGTTTTATTTAAAGTTTTAATTTCGACACTAGTATCCTACGAAGTGAATTACTTGGGTGTGGGGGATTGTAACCCGACCTATTGTTCTCAATTCATATTCCAGTAGTAAAACTTTTCGCCATTAGTTATTTAATTAATTAGAAGTAATTGCATTTCATTTATTCGTAGTTTCGATAATTAATCATTTTCAAAATTGCATCTAGTCATAGTAGTTTCGCAACCCAAATCATATTTTCCTTATTTTTAGAGTCAAAGTGAGGTTACCCTCGTCTTTCCAACGTCGTTATGATTTAGTTCATCTAGTTTTCCTGAGGATCTATACCCGACTTATCGGATTATTACTTGAGCAACAGGCTTGCACTTGAGCCTAAATAGCACGCACACTAGACACATTTGTGGTCGCGTCAGCAAGCTTCCTTGTAATCTGCTGGCGAGGTAGCTTTGGTTTATGAAGACTTTCGAACGCCTTATCCTCAGGAGTACAAAGATGAGCCCTACCCAAAAGATTATATTCCTCCTATCTTTGAAAAATATATAGGAAAGGGTGGGAACCCGAAGGAGCACATTAAACGCTTCATTGAACATTTTGGGGCGCATTGCAACAACAAAAAACTCTACTTGAGGGAGTTTTCTAAATCCTTAACCGATAAGGCGTATACCTGGTATTCTCACTTAGCTCCTAAGAGTGATTCCACGTGGGAGGATATGCACGTTTTGTTCGTCTATAAGTTCTTTCTGGCAGAAGATGAGTTCACCTTGACCTAACTGGGGAGAGAGAAGTAACGACCAGGGGAAGATGTGGTGGCTTACGTTCGAAGGTTCAAGTAAAGGTCCCTCGATGTGAGGGAGGAGGACAAAGAATCTAATCTATTGCAAATCTGTATGGAAGGACTGCTTCCCGAGTACATCTGCCATCTTATTAATGAGATGCGCGATGGAACTTTTGCGGCGTTCCTAAAAGAAGCAAGGAATATCTCGTTGGTTATACGATCAAACCCAGTGGTGGTGCCCATGATGTTTAGGTAGCTGATACAATCTGTGGGAGGGAAGTCTCGACGCCCACGGGTGGGATATACCGAAGGCGCAGATGGGGAAAAACTAACGAAGAGGGACAATAAGAGAAAGTTTGGGAGAGATAGGGAGGATCCACCACCGTTGCCTTGTATAATAGAGGAGGCTGTCAGCTGTTACAACGCCATGGTTGAAGGAGGAACGGTGTATGAACCAAAGGGAATCCCCACGGGAGAACCAGACACAACAACTAGAGTGGATCCCAAATATTGGTAGATCCATCGAAAGATCCAACATCCAACAGAGAGCTGTTTCACGCTAAGAAGAATCATTGACAAACATGGGAAGATAGGAACGTTGCAAATCCCTTCGCAAAATGTTAACAACAAGACACTCCCAGCACATGGGGCCAATATGGTGGTGGCCTACGATGATGAGGCAGAAAGAGAAGCAAGGGAGCTAATGATGAAGGAGGATGAGTTTAAAGAGTCTTTGGAGGACTACACTAGGGGAATGGCTAATGTAGTGTTATGTTATGACGAAGCAAGTGCTAAAGATGTGGAGGATGTCTGCAACGTTGAAGGTGAGGATTATATCAAACTATGGAATACTGTGTAATTTCGAAGTCTCCAAAGTTTGCCTGGTTCTTCGACTAGGTGGGGATGCCAAAGGAAAGTAGGTTGGAGATAACATAGGCAATCCTTAATATTACGAGGAAGAACGCAACCCCTTCGCTGAGATGGAAGGGACCCATGGCTAGGTTGGTAAAGAGGTTTTTGTCAGAGATAGCTTTTAGCGATGCAGATAGGGCCATGAGATTCCCTCATAATAGGCCATTGTATGTGACCGCCAGCATCAACGGAGTTAGCTTTGCAAGGGCTCTTATGGATAGGGGAGCCTCCATTAATATCATACCAATTAATTCTTTCCGCGCAGCTAATATTCCAGAGGAAAGGTTAGTCCCCATGCCTTTGGTAATCTCAGGTTATGAAAACAAGTTTTCCAAGTCCATTGGTTATGTGAACATTGGGATCGTGATGGGAAATCTGAGTTCCCACATCAAATTCCACGTGATAGAGAGTGCAACTTCCTACCATATTTTGATAGGAAGAGTGTGGATGCACAACCAAGGGTTAGTTCCTTCGATGTATCACCAATGCGCCAAGGCTAATATCAAAGGAACGTAGATCACCATTAGAGCTACAAAGAGGCCCTTCGCTGTCGAGGAAGCTCACCTGATAGACGCAACATTTTACACAGAATTAGAAGAAGACGTCAAAGTACTAACAAAAAGAATGGAGGGAGCATGGGTTACCTCGATCAGGGAAAGGATGGGGCCTGTAAATGGGTAGAATAACGAAGTTACAAGCAACAAAGAAGTGATGACAGAAGAAGCCAACCAGGTGGTCCCTCGTCCCCAAAACATCTCGAAGCAGCTCAAAGATAGAATGAGGCCCAAAATGGATCCAACGAATCATGAGGTCCAAAATATGTTGAGTCAATTTTCAGGAGAAAGAGTTGTTGGGGCTTCTAGAGAAAAGAAGAGTAAGGCAGTTGCAACTACCAACAGACAGTGCAAGAAGGTTATTACCAAAGAGGGAAAGTGGTATATTGGTTATAATGGTGTGAACGGGCGATCGAAGAAGCTGATAATGAGGCTGACCCGATATATGAGTATTTTTTGGTGGACTAACGGGGGAAATGTATGGTGATAGAAAACTCCAACATGAAGGAGTTCGTGGAAGATGTCATCGAAGAAACAGACTACATAGCAGATCAATCGAAGCCATAGGCACAAGAGTTGGAGCAATTGAACCTGGCAAAAGAAGGGGAGGATCCAAGGCCCATTTTCATCTCGAAGGATCTCAGTAAGGAGAAATGAGAGGCCTTGGTTGAGTTAATTAGGGAGTTCATAGACGTATTTACGTGAAAGTACACAGAGATGGAAGGGCTGGATGAAGAAATGAGCTGCCACAAGTTGAATGTAATGCCTTCAGCAATTCTGATGAAGCAAGCAATGAGGACGTACAAGCCTGAGCTGGACTTGAAAATCAAGGAAGAGGTCCAACGTTTATTGACGACAGGGTTCATCAAACGGATATAACACCCACTCTGGGTGTCTAGCATTATCCGATGCGAAAAAAAGTTAAAAATAAAATAAGGATATGTGTGGATTTCAGAGACTTAAATAGGGCTTGCCCCAAGGATGAGTTCCCTCTATCCTCCATCGATAGCTTGATAGATGCAACGACTGGTCATGAGATGCACAACTTCATGGATGGGTACGTAGGGTACAACCATATCAAGATGGACCCCACGGACGTAGAGAAAATGGCATTTAGAACACCCTTGAGCAACTTCATGTACAAAGTAATGCCGTTTGGACTCAAGAGCGCTGGGGCTACTTACCAAAGAACAATGATGGCCATTTTCATGACTTCTTTCACAAGTTTGTGGAATTTTATGTGAATGAAGTGGTCATTTAATCGAGGAAGGATGAGTCTCATCTAAGCGATTTGAGGAAGGTGTTTTCCCGATGTGGGAAGTATAAGCTAAAGATGAACCCACTGAAGTGCGTCTTCGGAGTAACTAGTGGAAAGTTTCTAGGTTTTGTGGTTGATCGACAGGGGGTGCAGATGGACCAGGAGAAACAACGAGCGATCTTGGAGATGCCAAGTCCGAAAATGGCGAAGGAGCTGAAGAGTTTCCTCAGCAAAGTTTCCTACCTTAGGAGATTTGTGCCTGGATTGGCCGAAATAACGCACCCGTTGATGCAAATTTTGCAAAAGAACAAAAAATTCAAGTGGGAAGAGGTTCACCAGGAGTCTCTCACTGGGCTGAAGAAGTTTCTCGTTTCACCACAGACCATGGTTCCCCCAAAGGTAGGAATATCGTTGCATCTATACCTCACATCAATCACGAGGTCTATTGGAGCTCTGTTGGCACAAGAGATTAACGGGCAAGAACGTCAAGTCCAATATCTCAGTAGAATCATACATGGACCAGAGGTCAGATATAGTAGCTTAGAAAGGCACTATTTAGCCTTAGTCTTTATAGCATAAAAACTTAGACATTATATGCTGTCTTTTACAATTCATATTATAACAAGATGTGATCCTATTAAGTTTTTGCTGGCAAGAACTATATTGATTGGTAGAGCAGCTAGGTGGTTCCTCATCCTCTTAGAATATGATTTGAAGTGCGTGGTACCTCGCCCAATCAAGAACCAGGCGTACGCAGATCTCTTAGCAATCTTCCCCTCTGGGACATTTGAGCCACCTAGAGAAAGTATTCCAGGAGATGACTTGCAGGCCAATCACTTGGATGCAAGCGATGAAGAATGGACCATGCAGTTCGATGGACCTTTAGCAGAAAGAAAAGGATGAGAAAGGGTTATTATTTTAAGAGGAATGGAAGAGATTTATGTTTCTTACAAGTTAGATTTCCCTCATTCCAATAATGAAGCAGAGTATGAAGGGTTGGTACTGGGGTTACTGGAGGCCATTTGAAGGGGAGTTCGTTCACTTTGCATCAAGGGTGATTCAAATTTAGTGATTCAGCAAGTGAATGGGGAATATGCGTTGAAACACCTAAGTCTGGCACCATACAAAATAATCATTCAGAGGCTTCTTAACCAGCTCCATCAGACCAAGATCAGGAGATATCATCGAATGATGAACTTCCATCCAGACGCCTATGACACCATTGCTCCGAAGATGATCACGAGGGACGATACAACTACAGTCGTGATTCAATGAAGAATAGCTCCCTCGGTGGTACAATCAATCCTGCCAATGGAGGATGACTCTGATTGGAGGGGAGGGATTAGAAAACAATTGGAGTCTGTGGAAGGAGCGATGGAGCTGAGGGAATTAGCTCAATACTTTGCAAACCAGGGAGACATTTACTTCAGAAATGCAGGAGGATGGTTATCAAGATGCATCGGCACAGAAAAAGCAGAGCGAAGGTTAAAGAAAACACATTAAGAGCACTATGAAATAACCGAGATACCCCTTTATAGGAGAATTCAAAGAGAGGTATATTTCTGGCCCAGAATGAAACATGATGCAACTGAGCTATAACGAAAGTGCGATAAGTGCCAACTTTTCTTCGATGCGGATAAATGCCATTTCATTCAAGCTCAATCAGACTGGAGACAACCCTATATTGACTTCATTAAAGATGGAGTTATCCCTATAGAAAAAATTGATGTGATGGAACTCAAACGAAGGGCCCCGAGGTTTGCGTTCAGGAGGGGCAGCTTTATCGAAGGGGATACTTCAACAGGCCATTGCATTACATCACGAAGGAAGAAGCAGTCTAATTCCTCAAATAAGTGCATGATCCATCTCACATAGGGGGGCCAAGTTGTATGACCAATTGATGACATTGGGGTATTATTAGCTAACGTTGGAGAAGGACTCCGCTGAGTTTATTCAAAAATATATGGCTTGTCAACTACATGGAAATATGATCCATGCCCCATCGATGGATCTACACTCCCTGACAACGCCGTATCCTTTTCACACCTGGGCATTTGACCTGGTGGGAGCGATACATCCTTCTTCGAGGGGGAATATCTGGATACTAGTTGCAACAGAGTGATTTATAAAATGGGCTAAAGTAATACCACTGAGAAGGGAAACGACAGGGGTAATGATCAACTTCATGAGAGAATACATTATTTGCCATTTTGGGATTTTAAAGGTTATTCTCTCACATAACGAAACCCCCTTCATCAATTCAAAGGTAACAATGCTCACAAATAAGTACTCCATTGTTCATCATACCACAATGGTGGCATACCCAAAGGGAAACGGTCAAGCTGAAGCAACTAACAAAACATTGGTCAATATTTTGGCCAAGACGATGGAGGATTTCCCAGGACCGTGGGATGATAAGATACCATCTGTATTGTGGGACTATCTAACGACTAAAAGGAAGCCCACAGGATATACTCTATTTTCCCTTATTTATGGAGCTGAAGCGATTCTCCCGGTAGAGTTGAAAGTTCCCTCTGTCTGATATGCCTTACGAAGTAGCATGCTCCCTCAGAATAGACATGTGCAGTTGGAAGCGTGGACGAACACAGAGATAACGCGATGCAGCACTTTCAAATGTACATAAAGCAGCTCTCCAGGGCATATGACAACTTGTGAGACCAAGGAAGTTCGTGGAGGGAGACCTCGTTTTGAAGGCCGCAGTGAAGCACATCAAGGGGCTTCCTCTACCTAAGTTTGCAGTGCATTAGGAGAACCTTTCGTTGTAAAGGAAGTTCATGATTAAGGTTATTGCTTAATTTCTAAAATGGAAGAAGACAAACCATTCAAGATAAATAATTAAGTTTATACCATCGTTGTACCTAGCTATTGTTGTTATGAATATATAAGTTATTTTTTATGTCTATTATTGCAACTTGAGTGGAGATGGAAGAATTATAGAATATTATAATATATGCAAGCAGTTACAACACAAAGAAGTGGTATAGGAAAACATATAACTTTTTTCTTTCATTCAAAAACTTTTGGGCATTATAAGATTAGGAGCTATTGCCCAAGAATTACATAAGAATAAAAATGAAAATGTATATAAAAACGAAAGAGTTCATTGGCCTAAGAGGAACCACAGGTCCCGAGTAGAGAAAAAACCTACAGGCAAGCCCGAAGAAGGTGCTAGGCAAGACTGTTGGGAATTAATAGAAACCTCCAACCTCATTTGAGTTTGTGTACGCTCGATAAGGAGTTTCTCTCATTTTAGCTTCACCAGACGCAAAGCTTCTTCGATGTCCTCTACCTCTTTGTCGCTAGCTTCAAGTATAGGTTCTAGCTCAGCCAACCTAGCCTCCTCAGCTCGCTGATCCTCCTGATGTTTCTGTAGCAGTTCCCTCTGGCTCTCTAATAGTTGGCTCTTCAATGTCTTTAAGTGCCCAATCAACCAGTAAAAATGGAAGCATCTCGGCCCAACTCCCTCAAATAGCCCAAGAATTGGTTAAGAAGAGGCCTGGTAAGGTTCGCGGTAGGAGTACTGATGATATCAGCAACGACGATCTCCATACCTTGAAGCCTATGGATCATCATGGGGATGTTCGAACATAGATAATCCACAGTAAAAGTCTCAGGGTGGTGGCTTACAAGCTGCTCAATCACCAAGTGATGGCTGACGGGCATTTGAGCAGAACATTGAAGGACCATAAGGCAAAAGTTATGAGAAGCTAGGTTGGGCAAAGGAAGCTCATAACTAGATTCACTATCAGCAGCAACACCAGTCATGGAACCTTGGTCGTCGTGACTAGAATCTTCTGAAATAGCTAGTTCCTGATGGGGCGAAGCGATGGGCGAAAGAACTGGTGTAGATTTCTCTCCCACCGAGAAAGATTCATGAGCAACCTGAGAACAGGTGGAAGAAATAATGAGTTAAGTGGAAAATCTTAACAAGTGTTTTCATTGTTAAGTCACCTTTATAGGCGAAGTTTATAAAAAATCTTAACAAGTGTTTTCATTATTAAGTCACCGTTATAGGTGGAGTTTACGAAAAATCTTAACAAGTGTTTTCATTGTTAAGTCACCGTTATAGGTGGAGTTTATGAAAAATCTTAACAAGTGTTTTCATTGTTAAGTCCCCGTTATAGGTGGAGTTTATGAAAAATCTTAACAAGTGTTTTCATTATTAAGCCACCGTTATTGGTGTAGTTTGCTAAAAATCTTAACAAGTGTTTTCATCGTTAAGTCACCGTTATAGGTGGAGTTTACGAAAATTCTTAACAAGTGTTTTCATTGTTAAGTCCCCATTTTAGGTGGATTTTATGAAAAATCTTAACAAGATTTTTCATTGTTAAGTCATCGTTATAGGTGGAGTTGATGAAAAATCTTAACAAGTGTTTTCATTGTTAAGTCACTGTTACTAGTGGAGTTTGAGAGAAAATCTTAACAAGTGTTTTCATTAATTAAGTCACCATTATTATTGGAGTTTGAAAGTTAGAGAAATGAGACTCTTTTAGATTTTGTACATTGTCAAGAATAAAGGACAAACAACGAGAAACAAAGAGAAACTAGTGAAGTACCTTAGCAATGGCTAGAGAAAGAACATGAGCCACCAAGGAGACCACAACGACGGGAACTATTGGGGGCAGGTTTATCTCCTCAAAAGCCTCAACGACACCCTCAACTAAACAAGCCTTAACATCCGATAAAGCTCATTCGCCAATAAAAGGTACCAAGGCCAACATAGGGGTCCCACTGGTGGAGGACGTTTGACCTCCAAGTGATGCCCCAACGTTAATGGATGTAGAAGAATCACCACGCGGGGAAGAAAAATCAACCCTGGCCTTGGGAATAGGCAGACCACCAAGAGAAGTTGGTGGGACAAGGTCTGGAGAAAATTGCGAAAATGAAGCTAAGTGTTAGAAATGGGGAATAAGTACAGAAGAAAGGAGAAATATCTCTAAGTTTTACTTACCTCAGTTATGGTACTGAAGAGGGGAACTGCAACTATGGGTATCGTCAATACAGCAGGAAGAAAATCTTAGCTAATAAAGACGCCATTTTGATCTAAGGCATTCCAACAGATTAAAGTTCAGCGTGGTAAATAGGAAAAAGGGGTGGAAAAGAGAAAAAAACGTCAAACCTAACATTGATTGAATATGTGTTATCTCGGGGGAACTTTCTACAACTGGAACGATGGGCAAAAGAACCTCGAGCTGAGGTGATAATTCAGAAGAAGCTGGGGGAGTTATCTCTGGTTAAAAAGAGATTCCCACAGACTTAAGGGAATCACCCCCGTAGCAGCATCCTTCGAACATTGTGAGGCCAAACGGCGAGAGTAAGTAAGCCCGATCATGGGGGAATATGGATGATTTACATCGGTCTGAGAGGAACCAAAATGTCCCCCCATGAAAGGACTCACAGGGGGGATGGGCCTTTCTTCTTCAACCTCCTGCACCAAAGTTGTTAAGAGTTAAACAGATGCAGTTTATTTTAAAAAAATGGGAGTAATAACAACAACACACATGCATACCTCGGATCCAGAGTGAGAATGGGAGGATATAACCATTGGCGAAGGAGGAGAGGAGGCAACAAATAAAGGGAGCTAGGGGGATATGTACATCTGGAGCTCGTTTCTTTTGGGACTTAGTACCCAGAGTCTTCTTCCTTGCACCTGCAGCACCAGCACCTTGAGGAACCCTTAAACTCTTCTTTCTCTTTGACCCTGGTTCCGTTGGATCAACTAAGATAGTGGGGAAGGCAGTAGAAGGAGGAACGACGGGAGCGCATAGTCAAAACTTAGAATTTATTCATTCCACTTTAGCCTAAACTTTCCTTCTCAACTCCTCACTCACTTCTGCAGACATGGGAGGAGGAACGAAGGCGATGGGGAATGTCTCCAAAGGAGTTTGAGGCTGAGCTTGGGACTTAATCTTTGAGGAGGTCCTAGACTTGGACCTCCTAGTTTTTTTGGCTGACGGTTGGGAAGGTCCTTTGGCAAAAGATGCTTCAGTTGGAAACCCTTCACTAGAAATACCTCCAGAAGGAGCAGGCTGTTTGGGTGTTGGGGATTTTTTGGACTTTAGGTTAGCAACAGTAATCATGGCGCAATGTGGAGAAAGATCATTGGGAGGATCCTTGGGAATTTTGCTTAGAGGGAAATCTATTCCCAGAACGGAATTGCCTTTTAAACCCAGTTCCTGCGAAGAAAATGAAAGAAATGGGGGATATACTGGAGCCCCCTCAATGAATTCAAAGATTTGGGCCAGCTGTCTCGGCCAGTACTTCGTTGAAAATAGGGAGGTCACATCCCCTTGCCTTATGATGCTTGAAATGGTGACTCGTCCAGCCATTATAGAACTTACTCCCCACGCAGCAGTAAAAGAGAACAAGGAACATGCCTCGCTAAAAGAGACTTTGGGGTGAGATAACTGGAAAATTGGGCGAGGAGCCCCTTGATCAAAACTGAATTGGCGGCTGCATCGATTGGTATTATAATGCTCATTCGTGTATCCCCACTCGGTATAGGAAGGCAGGTACCCTGGTGAAAACAGAAGGACCACAGCTAGCGAGGGGTCTTTAACGATGAGGTCCAAACTAGTTGCCTGGACCACCCTTGCTTCATGTTTGAAAAAAACACAAGTATGGAGGAAGTCCTCCTCTCCGTAAGGCCTCATCACAAAACTCCTAGGTTGATCAATAACAAAGGTTAAATCCTTTCGACTTTGCCTCTTGTGATAGGCATAGGAGCATGGAGGCAGAATTTCTTTCCCCGAAGGAGGGAGGTTGGTTTTAGCCGCTAAATCGAAAAAAAAAACATAAAGCAAGCTCATCAGAAGTACGCAGTTGGCAAAGTTGGCCAGGTTATAATGACCAAGAGACCGTTCCATGTCAAAAAGGGTTCTATCAAGCCACGTGTAGAGTGATCCCAGGGCAATTACAACCAGAGGAATCTTGATACCCCGAGCCAAATAAAGGGATATACTAATGAGGTCCCTTCGGGGTTGGTTGTTAGGTTTCCCCGTTAAAAGGAAATGAGAGAGAATGATAAGGATATAAGCATTAAGTTATAATGATGTACCTTGACCAGGGGCAGCCTCAGAAGAAATACCTTCAGAAGGATCCTTGAAGAAATAATTTATGAGAGGAGTGAAAGTGGCTTTATTTGAAGAACCGATGCACCTTGAGCATATACGGTCCAACTTCGAATGGTCAGCAGCCTCTTGGGTGTCCAAGGCTTCATCAGAATAGGGCTCATAGCCTGTTGCCTCAAGGCCCCAAAACTCACACACGTCTTCCAATGTTACTGTAAACTCACCCGATGCAATAATGAAAGTGTGAGTAGTAACGTTCCAGCGAGACATCAGGATAGGAAGGGCATCATTGTTCTTAGACAGAGTAAACTCACCAAACCACTTGGCCCAATGAATCCCAATTTTGGCGAGGGTATCAGCGTGGGAACTCTGTATGTGGGAGTTCCAGGTAGAGAAGTGAGCAGGAGAGCCTACAGGCCCTTCGAAGTCAATATGGGACCAGGGGAAGTCCCCTCTAGGGGAGAAATCCCCAGTCAATAGCATTTTCGTCTTCATCACCAAGCACCATGGCATCACACTTGGCGTTAAAAATGCAAGTTTTGCAAAAACCAACAAAATCATCACCCTTGCCAAACAAAGGGGACCGGCTGTAGAAACGTAGTTGTTCCTGGCGGGCGACAGTCAAAGAGGTGGCAGCAGAAGTGGTGGCAGTAGGGGTGGCAGGTAGAGTAATGGTGGAAGACATAGTAGGATTGCTTGAGGAGGCCATTGAAGATGACCGTGAAGTATAAGAAAAGCTTAGAAAAGGCACCAAAGAAGTAATAGTGGAGCGGCTAGAAAACGAGGATGATTGCAGAGGAAATGAATGAGGAGAAAATCTTGGCGACAATGGAGTTTTGGTAGAGTTTCTCTCTCTAAAGTAGACGGGAGTTTGAAGAAGATGAAGAAAAGATGAGTGTTTTAAAAAATAAATGTTTGAATTCTTTTAACCTGTTTTTTGAGTTTCCCACCAACGCGCATGTGGAGTCGCATGTAATCATTTTAAGTGAACATGTGGCATTTTGGGGAGCATCCTAGAAATTGAAAAGATAACATTACGTCATTAATGAACTGACGCATGGGGAGGAGAAATGGGTTTTCTTCCTAGGCAAGTTTGAGTTTTGTGCCATAATTCTTGTGAGACATGTCCAATAACTCCCAACGAAGAAACGGTCCCAACGATTAAAAAAAGCTATGATGTCCCCTCGCCATAAGTCCAAACGTTGTTTAATTATGACTCAGCTACATTGGGGAGAATTTTCCTACTTTTTCAAACATGATGAAATGACGACGCAGTAGAGCCCAAACGAAGTATTACCTTCAAATAGGGAGAATTTCCTAGCAAGAAGTTCACAAGGTATAATTTCACAAGTCTAAACGAATAGGGGCAGTCCTAATAAAAAATAACTCACTACCTACAACTATACTCCACAACAGCACAAATGAGAGAATTTCATTTCCCCAGAGTCAAAACGGGTATTTGAGAAATTCAGCAGGTCTATCGGGAGAATTTCAAATAGTTAAGGCAGAACGATTGAGGCTCAGTAACAAGAAAAAGTTGCGATGTCCCTTCGTCAAAGCGCCAATAAGCCGCAACGCTTCGACTCAGGTACATCGAGGATAATTTTACTTTTTCCTGAAGGCGTTAACCGCAGTAGTTGTAATGAAGGAAAATATGCCAGAATTTTTTCACACAGAGAAGGTTCATCGGATTGAGAAGTTTTCATGCAAACATTTCTTATTTCCACAATAAATCTCTACACGAAGGGGCAAATGTAGGGGGGCTTGAAGGTAATCTGGAGATTAGAGATAATCCCCCCATTAACAACAGTGTTTGGGATTAAGGCAGCATTGCAGCTCAAAGCGATGGAGCTCAGTAAGATAGCTCAATACGATGCAGCTTGGTAAGCCAGCTTAGTAAGGTAGTGATGCAGCCTAGTAAGGCAGTGATGTAGCTCAAGTGAGGTAGGTCAGCGTGGCAGCCCAGAGGGATCTCCAACGAAGAAGTTGGCCGAGAGAGATGATCCTTTAGTTCTATTGTTTTACTTACCCTTGTTGTATCTCTTTATTTATATTGATCATGAGTTGTAATGATTATAACGATTTTTAGTGTGAGGTGGAACGGTACTCGCGAGAGACCAGGCTTGGCAGGGCCTAGGAGAGCTTTCACGCTCTATCGAACGACCTCACCATGAGAACTTTAGAGGGACTTGATTTGGAGGATTGAGAAGTGAGGCACCATTGGGGCTTGTCCTGACCATATTAGATACACCTGGTAAAACACCAAAAGACCTTGATCGTGGACCCTCGGGCAGGGCAGCCTTAAGTTCCATCGGATGCTGAGTTGTGAACCAAAAAACCCTCTACTTTAATGTCACATCTACTTTAGGTGATGTCACTAGCCATCTAGGCAATGACAAATCTGCACTAGAGTAAACCACCGTGGTATTTGGGCTGTCAGACAGTTGGTGAGCCACCTCTGTGACGACAGCCACCTGATACACAGTGATTAGGCAAAAGGCAAGTCTTGGCATTTAATGTTTATGATGTGGAACTAATTAGTGCATTAGGCATTTAATGTTTGTGACATAAAGTATATGGGGGATGTCTTTCACAGTTATTAATGACTGTGTTATCTGGGGGGGGGGGGGGGGCTATTTAAGGGCCCCAACCACCTCTGAGGAAGGGATGTTCTTTTTGAGAGTTTAGAAGTTGTTACTAGAGAGAATATACATCAGAGAGAGATTTTATTACAAACCAGAGAGTTTACTCACCCACCATTGTCATTTATTACGAGGCTTTAATACTTGATAGAGATCGTAAAGGGTGGTTGGGGTGTTTGGTTGCCTGCCAAGGTGTATCTAGGGTGCTTACTTCTCTCTCCCTTTAAGTGAGTTACTTACGAGTTTGTTATTATCTTTCGAGTTATACACAAGAGATTTGTGAGTTCGAACTGAGTTTATCTCAACTAAGTTGTGTTTGCTTGTCTTATAGTTAATCAATAAGTGATGTTAGTTAATTTATCATTACTGTACTCAAAAAGGGGTTACGCCTCCATGTAATCTAAACTAACCTCTTACACTATATATCTTACAAATAAACATCTAATAAACAAAATACTAATTAAGTTCAATGAAGCACATATAGTCGCAAATTATATGTAAAACCAATATGAGTGCATAAAAATAAAAGAGTACAATATCAACAACAAAATACAAAAGACTAAAATAGTTCAAAATAATACTAATTGATCACTTTTAATTTTTTTTGAAATTATTCAAAATAAATTATTTTAGATTACTTAAGGCAAAGACAAGGCAAGAGCCAAAACACCCAAGATTTCTCGCATCCTTAATAGTTCCCGCCCAATGACTTTATCGAGAGAATAAATGATTATCTTCTCCCAGCACTACACTACTATGTAAACCTTACGTTCAAATTGCAACAGGTAATGGTCATGCATAACTATTCCAGTTTTTGATGAAGCAACAACTTGTCCACTCGCAATCTTCCTTATACTTGAGAAATCTAATAAATTGACATATAAATCGTGTGGATGTTCAATTAAATTTTGAAAGTCTACAGAGTTTGGCTCAGTTAACGGAGGGACAAGAGTGTAATCATGAGAACTTAGATGTGGTACATGAGTGTAATCTTGAGAACTTCTATGTGGGACAAGAGTGTAATCGCGAGGACCTTAATGTCGAACAGTAGTGTAATCGTGAGGACTTGGATGTGGGATAGGAGTGTAATCCTGAGGACTTGGATGTGGGACATGTGTATTATTAAAACCGCATTTAAATTGTTGTGGTGAAAATCGGTTGGTTGGATTTGGTAGTTTGAGTCCATTCGATTCAAAACCACTTAAAATCATGGTAATGGACGATTTGAGAAAATCCATATCATCATAATGTTTTTCTTCTCATGTATTTGCTCTATTCAACTGTGATACTTTAGAAGTAATGTCCTTATGTTTACTTTTAGACATAGGGACAACACCACGAGTAACCCCTAATGACTTTCCCTTTAAAGGTGGTCAATGCATTAGTATCTAGTCTGGTTTAACTTGAAAAACCTTGGCTACTTCTTAGCTCATTCAATTTTTGCTGTAAAATTATTGATGAATCGATTAAAACAATTGAACGACTAAACTTGAATGAATTTAGTTATTATAACCGAGGTTATGAAACTCACCATATCATCATCTACCTTTGGGTGAAACTCCCCAGTTTTTCGCTTATGACTTTCGATATACACTTCCGAAGGATCAAAAAGTCATTTATTTTTAAGCCCCTACAAATTAATTTTTCGTAAATAATTGGAGAAAGACATGTTATATACACGCATTAAAATAAGAAAATGTAGGTACCATCTCCTTGATTTTCTCAGCATATGACATCCAACTAAGACAATGGATGTTAATCTTTTTTGCCTTGTTCATCTGACCTTGGTGTCTTTATTTCAATTTCTCTTCAGATGCTTTAAGCAAGACAAATTCATTCCACTTATGGAGGGGAAAATCTTTTTGTTTCTAGTACTCAATTGTTCAGGGCCTTTATCCCATCACTGTCCAATTCCTTAAAATAAGCGAAGCGAATGCTACTTCTAAATGTCTTTAATTAAATACCCACGATTTTCATGAACCACACCTTCTGGTCGGTTGAAAGATTGAACTCTTTTGTGAACTTATCCCATAAGTCATCTTTTTACACTTGCTCAACCATGTCCCAGCTCTCATATTTTAAGCCGTTACACGATTTTAACAAGGATATGGATCGAGATTTATAAGGATTCTTGCCACCTATAGGTAAACCACTTAGGTTAAGGGAAATCTCTGCACAAGAATCAGTGACATAATGTTGAACTTGCTAGCATGGACGATGGAATTTCACTCCCGGACATCATTTTCTGCATTTATATATTTAAGCACTAGTCTAGATGTTAATACAAGAGTAAGTAAATAATACAAAATATAATATAAGTTATACCTTTTCAACATATTCTAAAAGTTTTGATAATTCAATCATGTCATAAGTTTCTTACTTCATCATTTCACGCAAAGTTTTTATTGGCCATGTTTACGGAAGTGTGTTGATAATTTCTGACACTAAACATGTTAGGACGTATGCCTTCACTCCTAGGCCGATAATATATGTTAACTTTATTATGCATATGTTTTCTCACGGTAGAGTCTGAACACATCCTTATCCTCTTCAGTTCTATTCACAAGGGATGGATTTTTCTTTCTTCAAGTTCTAAAATCTCTACTAACTGCATCGTATTACGTGGATTGTGTTTTATGAAATCCCTTTCTGATGTCCCTATATAGAGCACACCTAGGGTTTGATTTTCGTGCTTTAGCTATATAGGACTTCATCTAGTTGGACTTGAATTTTGACAAAATATTTTTGTAATTTAGGATTGCGTGCCCCATTTCGACGCCAAGCTCTCCTTGTCCATCTACATCAAATGAGCACTCAATTCATACCGCTCTCTCAGAAAAAGGTAACTTTCAGTTTCTATGGCTCATAGGAATTTTAGTCACGTAGGACACGACACCACGTTGCATCTTCAGCATATGAGTGCTTAAAGGTTCATTCATCTACTTCTCTTGTTCACAGTAGATTATGGGATTCGAAAATTCCTATCAAAATCTCTATTATAGTGTGGAGAATTATTCAAAAGTGTATTCCTACTGACGAAAATGTGAAGCAGTTAGGCATTAAAATGGGATCGCGATGTCATATCTGCTTTAATAATGAAGAAAATGATGCTCACTTATTTATTTCTTGCTCAGTTGCTTCTCATCTATGGGACTACTTTTCGAATTTGATGGGCATTAAGATTGATAGGAATTATGTGTCTACAGTTATTCTTAGTTGGTGGATGCAGGCTGGAAGGTCTGATGCAGATCAGTTCTTGAGTAAAATTATTCCTATGGCCGTGATGTGGGAAATTTGGAAGGCTCGGAATAGATCTTTATATGAAGGAATTAAATGCAATTTGAATTTTGTTAAGAATCAAGTTGTTAATTTGATTTCTAATATATGCAAAAATCATTATTTTGAGAGAAGGTGCAATAGTTTATCTCAAGGATACATTGAGGTGTTTGGAGTAAATTTTTGCTCAAATTTGATGCAGTGTGTTAAAGTTAAATGGGATGCTCCAATCAGTGGAAGACTCAAGCTTAATATTGATGGAGCTTGCAAAGGCAACCCTGGAATAGGGGGTTTAGGTGGAATTTTGAGAAATGACAAAGGAGAATTGGTTTTTGCTTTTGCAAAAGAAGAAGATTTTGAATCTAACTCTGTTATGGAGCTTAAAAGTCTAAGTCTTGGTATTAAGTTATGTATGCAGAAGAATTTTTCAGAAGTTGATATCGAGTCAGATTCTTTGTTTGTGGTAAAATTGATCAAAAGAGAGTGGAAACCGCCTTGGCATTTAAAGATTCTAACTGAAGAAATTCTGTCAGAGCTTAGAAGTGTTAATTATTCGATTAGCCATTGCTATAGAGAATCAAATATGGTTGCTGATAGATTAGCTAATGTTGGAGTTAATTTACAAGGAATTAAAACCTATGAGGATGTGAAGGATCTTCCACAGACGGTCAAAGGAGCTTTCAGGCTTGACAAGATTAGTTTCTTTTATTTTAGATTAGTTAAACTTTGAGGCTTTGTAATGGGATTAGTATAAAATCCCAATTTTATTTTCTCTAGCTTTGAGCCTTGTGCCTCTTTAATTTTATTCAGCATGTAGTACTTGGAGAGGTTTTTTCTCCCTTATTATAATAAATGTGGGGGTACAGTCCCTCTTCTCTAAAAAAAAAAAAAAAAAAAAAAAAAAAAAAAAAAATATCTTATGATAGTATTTTGTTTCGTCACAATTTTTTTTGAGTTCAATGTTTTAATTTGAAGCTTTTATAAAAATAAATATTTTTGTGAATATAAATTTTTGACACAAAATATTTTTTTATAAAATTTTCAGAATAAAAATTTGAAGTTAAAAATAATTTTCTGTGCGTGCCATACTGTTTTTATGTATGCGCGATACATGGTTTTATATAAATGCATGAGTGGAGATAATATATGTTTTAAAATGTCTTAGCTGCTCTCGGTTTCATGTTTAGGCCATTGATGGCATGCGTGGAATATATATTCGTAGCTTATAACTAAAGATATGTGCGTGCGATTTTTTATTTTAAAGATCTTTGGTTGGTAAGATTTTTAATATGCTTGCATGTTATATTATATATGTATGTGTGTATGTTAGCATATATGGCTTGGAGCCTTGTGTGAATTCCCATGACCTGTTCGATTTGACCCCATATAGGCTGGCAGATTTGACCTTAGCATGTCATTTTACTTGCATAGTGTTTTTATCATAAAGATGTGATAGCCTTTAAATTTTCCTTTGATGTTGGCGTGTGTATGATAATATATATATATATATATATATATATATATATATATATATATATATATATATATTGTTTTTAACTGCTTACTTGTACACCCCTTTGTGTACTGATTTGACCGAGGCAGGTTATAGCCCCTAGACTATTTGAAATGTGACGAGTTGTCGCCCACGGTTTTTTTAAAACCAAGAATGGTTTTTGGATTTTCATTTAAAACGACGTCGTGGTCACATCCGAATTTACTGTTTTTAAAACCGAAAATATTTTTTTTCCTAAACGGCGCCGCACGTGTTTTGTTTCAACGGTAACAATTTTAAGTGCGTTACAACTGGCTTTGAGTTTTTTTAAAACGATTACGTATGTTATTTTGTTATAACGGTAATATTTGTTGCGTCTTAGTTACGCTATACTGTTTTAACAGCTGGCGTTCAGTTTTTCAAAACGACCGTGTTTTGTAAAATCGATTTTATTGAATCTGGTAGTGTGTTACAACTTGCACTACACGTGCCACATTTTTAACACTACACTTTGTGTTTCTTTGTGAACCATCAGATCTGATTTTATCTATGGTTGTGTGTATTTCTTTGGTAATCCATGTGAACCCATTTTACGCCAATCTGCACACACTTGTGCACTCTATAAATAAAGACCTTGTGTCCTCATTTTCACACACCGAGAAAATTCACTTTTGTGTCAAAGTTCTGCCAAAATTAATTTTGAGAGAGAGATTATACACCAGTATTTTCAGAGAAAAATCTTTTGTGTATCCTTTACAAGACATTGCTGAGTCTTAAAAACGTATTGTGGATTCAAGAATGGAAGGTTTCTAATCTCAGAATCTCTGCATCTCCAAATCGATTGATTTTTCATTTTGAAAAATTGTGTTGTGAGTATCTCTATTATTGTTCTTGTTTTCTTGTAATTTCAGACTTGTTATCTGTTAGATCTAAAGTGTTCGTGTAAGTATTGTGCTAAAATATATCTTATATAGACACTACACACACAAGAACAACTAGTAGTGATTTTATATCATTTAAAACATTTTGTTTTAAATCTATCTTTAAGGAAATCTGATTTTCAATCAAGAACAACTGATTCTAGGTTTAGATAATTAAACCTATTTCAATGTGTGAACCGGACCAGAATTACCTGAACTTGGAAGTGTGATCTTGGACTAAACAAATTTATACCTGAATATTTGACCAAGGACTTGGACTGAGAACAAGAACATATTGGACCTAATATTTGAACCTATTAAACTGATTGAAACTGGAAATAATAACATAATAGATTACAACATTTTTAATCTAAATAATGTTATAAACAGTTAGTTTTATTTCTGACTGCATGCTTGATATGTTTTATTCCTTTTCAGTCTAGAATATATATGTGTGAACATGATTACTTGATTATGTAAGTGATTTTCAGGAATTGTTTTCATCTCATATCATTCACATATAATCACTCACGTTGTATTCACGTAGACACTTGTTTGTGTAATATCTGAACAAGTCTAGTGTTCAAAGATTTAAAGAAAGAGAAAAGAAAGCTTTTCAAAAGTGTATTCAAAGTCAAGATGACTTGATTTGAATAACATGAGACTTGCAAAGATATAGGTGATATAGTCTGTTGCATCACACACTATCACTTCACTAGAAAATAAATAATAGGCACTGAGCCAACCTGCGCTTAAAGAAGTTAGAGGGAAGGCTGAGAAGTGAAGAATGCAAAAACAAGTGAGAACAGTTTAAAGAGAGAACAGAATAAGTAACCAGGCAGGTGACTTGATCGAGTGGGGTAATAGTCAGATCTTTCTTCTTTATTTGTCAAGTTTGTTGATTGTAAATCGTCCCTATTGATTTATTGTTTTAGTGGAAGTAGATTAGGTAACTCCTAGAGGAGTTCGTCATTTTTCCCGGGGAAGGGTTTTTACGACGTAAAATAAATACTGTGTGTTGTATATTTTTGTTTATCACCTCACAAGAAAAAGTAGGGTTAACTAAATAGAAACTCGCCTAAAATTGAATTAGTTTTGGACTAATAATTACCTTTGAAAATCAAAATCATTTTCATAAAAGTTAATCAAATTAATTAAAAGTTTAATTTGGTCCCCTTTGCATCATTCATATAAACTCGTAGGTTTAAGGTGTTTACTCAACAATAAGTTTACTTCTGCATATAAAGTCTTTGCGCATCGCCCGGTTAGTTGCCCAGGGTTCCTACACTTTCAATGTATTCATCCCAACTTTAAGGTTGTGTGCATAATATTGACCGAAATAAATATTGTTTAGGTATGTTTCACCCGTGATCTCATAAGTAATTTCATTGTTTGATTTTTCGAGAGTTGTGCTGATAAATTGATGTATTCTCTATAAAAGACATGTTTTAAAAGTCGTTGCATGTATATACAATATTTGATATCCTTAAAAAATAATAATAAACTTGTAAACAAAAGGTTCAATGAATACGTCCTATGAAATAACTGAAACACGATATTATACATAACTTTGACGTCAACATTTAAAACAACATACCATGCTAAAATTAAACATCTACTCCTCTAACGTGTCTTAAAATTCTTTAATTATGGGTAGTCGTCCAAAATAGATTAAATCTCGATAGGAGCCTCTATGTCATCTATCGATGTAGTCAAGTTCTTAGGGGAATCTAAAACAACAGACCATTGATCATTGTTAGGGCTCTTTGTATAAAACAGTTGCTTTAAATTTTGGAATGCACAAACGAATGGCTCATCATTCACATTGTCTATACTCTTCAATTTGGCCAAATCAACCTTCACCATTTGGGTGTCAAGGTCCACCATACATGCATTCTTGTCCTCCACTCTCACCCAATCATAGTAGAAGACAAGTGTAATAAAAGATATATATTTTGATACCACAATTTGTCTTTGTGACACTCCATGATAGTACAAATATAGCACCCTGCTGCGGATGGTATGCTACATTACATGATTACATGCCGCGACCATACCCCATACAGGGTGCGACCCCTAGTCAAGGGGTGTGGTCATAATAAACGTGCCGCGGACCCACCCTTTCGAGGGCGCAGAAACTTTGGTCTTGCCAGTTACAGGTTGCGGCGCTTAGGTTGTTTTCCTCACAAGCCGCATCCCTCTCCATCCTAACTCCCGACTTCGTGCGTCACGTGCTCATTGCACGTGAGCATATCTCCTATAAATAGAGGTCCACACCTTGAAATGAAGGGATCGATTCGATACTACTGGAGCAGTTTCTACAGTACCGATTCTCTCTACACCTCCCCTGCATACAAATTGGGAATTGCTCATCCATATTGCAGGGACCTCTCCGGCACACCGGGAGCATCAATCATCATGTACTCTCCTTTTATACTCATACTTGTACGCCTCTTTAGGCATAATTATATTGTACAAAACAATGAATATAATGAGAACGGTGCAACACAGTGGATGTATGCCTATTTTAGAGGCTGAACCACTCTATATCTCGTGTTTATGTCTCATTGCTTGCTTTACTTGTTCATTACATACTTTACTCTTGACTTTCTGGTACGAGAACGACAAGTGGATGATTTCTCGTATCATCAGTTTGGCACCGTCTGTGGTAATCGAGATATTTTAATCTTATTTCTCTATAGTTCGAGTTCTTCAACACCTTATTTTATTCGAGGGACCCTTTGGATCATTGTCTCACGAGTAGATTCAGGTTATTGAGCTCTATTTTATAATTCACACCGCTAAATGGGTAATTTGTGTATTCAGATTTGTTCTGGTCTCTCTTTTATGACCTTGGATTTATCTTACAAGCCCCTGTGATATCATTTCATCTAAACAGGGATGGGCTTTACCCCCAAAAAGATGAATGATTAGGGAAGAATTATGTTTACACCCTTTTTGTTGTTCTTTGCCTATGATCTAGGGTTTTATCATTAGAATTGTGCCATTATGTGCACAGAGGTTATTCTCTCATGGATAGACCCTAGTAGTCATGATCTCCCCGTGTTTCGGGAGAAAAACTCAGTTTTTGGGTTTCAATTTTTGGATTGCTTTCCCCCCTGCCTAGCAAGGGATGCGACAGGTAGTTTAAATACCGTCATGCCCCGGCCTGGGCTAGGGCAGTCATTACAGAACCTTCAAAACATCAAGGAATGGACTTGGGAGGTCTCCAACTCAACCTTGGTGAATGTCATACAAAGGCCACGACAGTGCACCTAAGTGCTATATACTGGCCGCGGTACCCTTCAACAGTGCAGTAGTAAAACGCTGCATCCCCATTTCCTACTTGGTGTTTCTGTGATTACTCACTTTTACTAGTTTTGTCCCAGATTATACATATACTTTGTAAAGACTAACAAAAGCGGAAAATGGAAGGAGAGTCCAGCCAGAGCACAGAAATAAAAAATGAGATTGTGCAGCTGTACAATCACCTTAACCACCTCTATGACAGTCATGCCTCACTCCAAACCCAGGTCAGTTACCTGACTCAGAGGGTGCTAATGCTCGAGGCCGCGACCTCCCCCAATGGGGGTACGGCACCCAAGACCATAGCTTCAGCAGCCTTTGATGTTGCGACAGTTCAAGAGGATCCAGCCGCGGAAGCAGTCAGCAGGTGCCAAAAAAAGAGAGCGGTGAGGGCAGAGAAGAAATCTGGGCCCTACACTCCATTGGCCTTCCCGATTGAAGAGATCTTTAGGTTCATCAAAGATTACAAGCTGTTGAGGTGGCCAGAAAAGCTAAAAGCTCCACCCCACAAGAGGAACAAAGCTACTTAGTGCAGATTCCATCATGACCATGGCTATGACACTGAGCAATGCTATGCTCTCAAGGATGAAATTGAAAGGCTGATCGGGCAAGGGATGCTGCGGATGTTCCTCAAAGATGTTTAGGGGATGCAACCTTATCTCGCATGCCACATGCCCATTTTCCATGCTTATCTCTTATATTCCATCTGTCCCTACTTTACAGAGACGACTTCTGCATATGTTGTTTTAAACTAAACTTTGTATTATCCTTACAAAGTCATATATATATGAATAGTTATAAAATCAAGTTCACTTTTATAGTGTCATATTCTGATTCTCATTTCCATGAAATGTTATCTTAAAAAGACCATTTTTATCTTAAACAGATCCCGATCTAAAGAAACCTTGGGAATGATAATATCTAAATGGGCAATGACGCCCGACAAGATGCCTGATTATCCGAAACTTGATGATAATTAAAAGGGGCGATAGCAAATATTGGAAGCAGTTATACAAGATTGGACTGCAACATCTCTCATAAAGGCTTCTAATGCCCGCTCTTAGCTTTCGGGATGCGTCATTAAGTCGAGAGACTTGTAATATCTAGCCTGAGGAGGCTTGAAAATATCCTATATGTACGCTGTGGGTGGCGTAATAACATAACCCAGCCTGAGGAGGCTTGAAAATATCCTATATGATAGCTGTGGGTGGCTTAATAACATAACTCAGCCTGAGGAGGCTTGAAAATATCCTATATCTTAGCTGTGGGTAGCGTAATAACATAACCCAGCCTGAGGAGGCTTAAAAATATCCTATATGTATGCTGTGGGTGGCGTAATAACATAACCCAACCTAAGGAGGCTTGAAAACATCCTATATGATAGCTGTGGGTGGCTTAATAACATAACCCAGCCTGAGGAGGCTTGAAAATATCCTATATGTTAGCTGTGGGTAGCGTAATAACATAACCCAGCCTGAGGAGGCTTGAAAATATCCTATATGTTAGCTGTGGGTAGCGTAATAACATAACCTAGCCTGAGGAGGCTTGAAAATATCCTATATGTACGCTGTGGGTGGAGTAATAACATAACCCAGCCTAAGGAGGCTTGAAAATATCCTATATGATAGCTATGGGTGGCTTAATAACATAACCCAGCCTGAGGAGGCTTGAAAATATCCTATATGTTAGCTGTGGGTGGCGTAATAACATAACCCAGCTTGAGGAGGCTTGAAAGTATCACATATATACATAAGGCCTCATGTTCGGATGAAGGGGCCAAAAATCTACAATAGTCCTGTTAATACAGCTGCAACCGTTATTTGCTGCTCTCGAAAAGCTTTAGACAGTTAAAGCGACTAAAAGGGTAGCCATGGGAAAAGACAACCTACTCTATATGTTCCATTTTGGTCATGGGATGAAAACAAACAAATCTACAAGATGGGTTTCAAACTTGAAGGTGCCGCGGCCTTATTCAAGAGGCAACACTTCCACGCTTTGGTGCAAGGGGAAGGGGCAGGTTCCAAAGGTTAGCATGCCGCAGCTATGACACTTGCAAGGTGCCGCAACCTCTAACAATTAATCATGAAGGTTCATGGGCATTACTCTAGGTTGTCGGTGCAGTTCAATCAGAGCGGTCATTGAAGAAATATGTTATAGTGCCGCGGACGTATTTCTACAAGTTCATCAATAAGGCAGTTGTATTCAAGCCATAAGAGGCATACATAAAATATTCAATTAAGCATGGAAATGAGCAAAAAGAAGATGCAAGAGATACAAGAGAATGAAGCCAAAATAATTAATTAAGAAAAGGTGGCCGCAACCTTGATATCATCAGTTAAAGATAACAAGCATATGGGCCGCATCCACTACAAAAGTAAATTAACAGAAGGGACGCAACCCTATATCAATGGTCAAAATAAATAAATTCAGGAAGAAGCATCATTAGACTCATCAGCCTCCTCACCATCCGCGGCTATTTCAGTCTCTTCCTCCACCACGGCTGCCTCTGCTTCCGCTCTCAGCCTGGCTTTCTCCTCCTCCGCGGCCTTCAACTTAGTAATGCATTCTTGGTGTTCAGTATCACTGAGTCTCCAGGAAAGAACCTTCTCCTTGGTCTCAGGGAAGTTCTTTATAATCCTATGCCTTAGCTCCTGGTAGCCGCGGAGATAGGCTCTATTATTCACAAGGAAGAAGTCCCTAAAACCTTTGAATGACTCTACTGAGTAGTCAATGGCCAGCTGAAGGGCATCACTATATTCTGCCTCCATCTTCTTTATTGTCGCGGCATAGTCTATGGCATCTTGGGCGAACTTAGACTCCAGCTCTTCTTACTTCTTTTGTAGAAGTACGAGCTTATTATTTGAAATTTTTGTAGCCCACGAGGCTTCCGTGATCTGTGCCTGGGAGGCTTTAAGGGAATTCGCGGACTGTTTGAAGTTCTCTTTCGCTTCCTCCCTTGCCTTATTTACTGCTTCCAAGTTTGTATGGGCTACCTGAAGGGACGTGGAAGTAGACTTTTTACCAGCTTCAAAAGATGAATTACGTAAAGCTTCCCTATCCGCGGCATGCGGCCTCTTCTCGACCTCTTTTAATTTGTACAGGGCTTGATACCTCCTTTTATAGGCAAAAATGACGTTCGTGGTCTGAAATTAAGAAGTTAGTTGCAGTATATGGAACAAAAGAGAAAAACGAAGATAAAGCACTTACCCTCAAAAAACTATGGAGGCAGCAGTCCTCCAGGTCATCGTGGTCTTCTCCCACAAGCCTGTCGAGGTCCGCAGCATCAAGGGCCCTCTTTATCCTCTGCGCATCCTTAGCGGTAGTGTCCCATGAGGACTCGGGGTCAGGTTTCCTCAACTGAGGCCGCGGATGACCATCAGGACCAGAAGCACCACAGCACTGTGGGGGTGCCAAGTTTGCATTTACTGCAATAACAGGTGGCGGCGGCGAAGAAGCTGTATTGTGGGGAGCATCATCTGACATCAAACCTGTTGCGGCCAGGTTGGCCCCTATATCGTCATCGAATTCAGGATGTGGTTGGGCTGCAACGCCAGTTTTCTCCGTAGCAGGAGTTGATTTCGCGACTGGGGTGTTCAAATCATTTGACAGAACCACGACAGGTGCCTTAGCTTTGGACCTTTTCCTCTTCCTTCTCCGTGCAGTATTATTGAGGACGACTGCGTCCTCGTCCATTTTTGCCAACTGCGCGACCAATAATTCCCTGTCAACCTCCTCACCTGAAGGAAAAGAAACGATAAATATTCAAAATCAAAATGAAATGCCAAGACAAATATGGAATCAGATTATTACCTCCCGCGGTCATAAGTTGAGGAATGGACTTGTTGGGAAAAAATCCTGCTTCGAATATGGTCGCTGATGTAACAAGTGTGCTGAACTTTTTATGTTCAGCAGGAATTGTCGCGGCCTCAGCAACTCTCTTCTCATGTCGCTTGTTCAAATTCAAGTTGTCAAGGACTGCAGAATAACAATCCAAAGGTTAGAAGAGATTAACAAAATATGAAGAAAGGATGCGACTATAGTCTTAATACCTAATTTAGATGGAGACCCCCATTGCCGCGGAATTCTATACGAACTTTCCCTCTCGTTCTCCTTCGGGTGAATCTCCCAGCCTTCTCCGGAGATGTAAAAATACTTCCCCTTCCAGTTCTTCACACCGGTCGGCCTCCCAGTGTAAAGGGTCTCATCCCTGCCACGAATAGAGAAGTAGTAGTACCCTGCGAACTTCACTGAGTTCTCCTTTGGGCGGTAGAAATGAAAAAACTCCGCGGGAGTGATGTCCCTTTTGAATAATTTCTCCCAAAGGACAATCGCAGCAAGAATGTCTCTCTAACCATTAGGATCTAACTGGGCTGGGGCCAGTCTCATTGTCTGAAAAAGGAGACGGATGGGAATAGGAATAGGCAGCCGCAGGTCGTAAATAAAGGCGTGAAGAGGTAAACAAACTCCATCATCATCCAGAGCTGTGCAAGGTCTTTGGTTTGTGGTAGGTGCCGAGCACATCAAATTTTTTGGAAATTCAAAGGCCTCGGCCACCTGCTCAACCCAGTCTTGGGTCATGGCATTGCGGATATCAAGCGCAGCTAAGGGTCTCTCAGCCCTCCCAGATGTACCAGCTGGGTTATCTCTGACTTTCGCGGCATCGTCTCCTAAACCCAATGGATGATTACTTGAATTGGCTTCTTCTTCCATTGGTGTGGATGGAAAATCCTTCTTGTAGGCAGAGTCCACAGAGTCTGAGTCTAGTACTACGCAGTTAGGGCAATACCTTAGTTGTCAAGGCCCTATTGATCTCAGAGGGGGCACGAAAGTGAGTTCAGGAGGAGAGGTTCCAAAGTGCTTTGCCCAAAAGCCTCTCAGAAACTCGTCTGGGTCAAAGCTCATATGGCTGCAGCAGTACCTGAAAAGCAATCCGCAGTTAGGCACCGCAGCCAGTATGGTTAGGAAAAGATTTTAAGAAGCCGTGAGAAGATTATATATGAATAGTAAATATTTGCTTGTTGGGAATTATTTCCCTAGCGTAGTTATTAATGGGCCAACTCTATCACTTGAACCTAAGGGATCATCCTCTGGCCCTACTGGCCGCAGCCACCTCCTAAATCAGCAAGGGAACATACACTGCCGCAACCATTTCTAAAATTACTAAAGGTCGATACAAGGGTGGGGATTCAGAGCCTTAGAAACCCTCACCGCCGCGGTGGATTAAGTAGATATACATCAAAGTGTCACGGAGGATAAATCTCAGAACTTAAAGGACCACGGCCTTAGCCCATGGTATGCCGTAGATAAGGACCAAAACAATTCAAGGGAGTAGATTATTGAAATTCTATCATGTCGCGTACTCTCTCCTAAACAGTTCAAGTATCTAACGATTAATCATTTTAAGATCAAATTCATAGAATACGAAGAGTTTGTTTATGAACAGCAAGAACATTTATATGATTTTCATGGCATCTCAAGGATCAGGGGTTCCGTTCAGCATATGAAGATTAATCCTAAAAATTATTGATGTGCCCAACATTCATGTGTGTTGGATTATAGGGATATAAGAAGATTTGTCAATTTCAACCCTAGTTTTCTATCAAGCAATGAAGAAACTTGTGTGTTTGTGTGTTCAAAGAGGAAGTACAAGCTACGAAAACAATTTACAAAGGTTGGTTGGAAAGTTACCTGGAAATGAAGAAGTCAGCAATGCTCAGCCTCACACCACCTTGGAACCGCCACACACAACTTCGTAGGGTAGCAAAAAACTGAAAGAAGATGAACACAGAGATTCGCTCTCGATTTGCTCTCAAAGTTTTGGAAATGTAATGAAGTCCACGACCTGAAACAATTTATATAAGACAACGCAAAAGACGAATCGTCGCCTTGAAAATTACCGCGGCACATAAGGGAACTTGACTAAGCCGCAACCCCAATCAAACTTTTGGCACTACGACTTGGGGGATTATTGATAGTACAAATATAGCACCTTGCTGCGGATGGTATGCTACATTACATGATTACATGCCGCGGCCATACCCCATACAGGGCGCGGCCCCTAGTCAAGGGGTGCGGTCATAATAAACGTGTCACGGACCCACCCTGTCAAGGGAGCGAAAACTTTAGTCTTGCCGGTTACAGGTTACGGTGCTTAGGTTATTTTCCTCACAAGCCGCATCCCTCTCCATCCTAACTCCCGACTTCGTGCGTCACGTGCTCATTGCACATGAGCATATCTCCTATAAATAGAGGTCCACACCTCGAAATGAAGGGATCGATTCGATACGACCAGAGCAGTTTCTACAGTACCGATTCTCTCTACACATCCCCTGCATACAAATCGGGAATTGCTCATCCATATTGCAGGGACCTCTCCGGCACACCGGGATCATCAATCATCATGTACTCTCCTTTTATACTCATACTTAAATGCCTCTTTAGGCATAATTATATTGTACAAAGCAATGAATATAATGAGAACGGTGCAACACAGTGGATGTAGGCCTATTTTAGAGGCTGAACCACTCTATATCTCGTGTTCATGTCTCATTACTTGCTTTACTTGTTCATTACATACTTTACTCTTGACTTGCTGGTACGAGAACGACAAGTGGACGATTTCTCGTATCATCATCCCACCTACTAAAATACCAGGTGGCCAACCCGTGATCAAAATAAATGTTGGTCTCATATGTCTCATTCTTAGCATTACTATCGAAAACCTTTTTTAAAGTTACTAAACACCTAGTAATTTAAATAGACTGGTGCCAAATTTTTTCTTTCATTAATTAACAACATGCAGAAGTAAGTAATAATTAAACCATCCACACAACCTGTTAATTGAATCCAACACAGATGAATAATATGAATAAAGAGGACCGAATCAACTATCGGGTCAACAATAAAATACAATGATAAACTGAGACAATAACCTGGATACATAAGGTTAAATAAATAACTTAATACTAAATCTGAGGCAACATGAC
Organism: Sambucus nigra; assembly: GCA_949130495.1. Taxonomy (NCBI): domain Eukaryota; kingdom Viridiplantae; phylum Streptophyta; class Magnoliopsida; order Dipsacales; family Adoxaceae; genus Sambucus; species Sambucus nigra. The sequence goes on from OX422216.1 coordinate 373,314,405, forward strand.
CAAATGAGTACTGAAATAAAGTCCCTACACTAGGATTAAATGAATGAAGCGTCTATAGCAAAGTCCTGCAAGCTGGACACCTAAAAGGTATTGGAAAAAGATTTTGACACGGGGTAGAGCCCAAGTAAAACATTTTGAAAATATTTAGCAAGCAGTCAAGTTGCAGTAATTAAATATGCATGCACACTTTTCATATTTAAGCTAGTGTCCCGCTCTCTTAAGGTATAACTCGCCCCTCACCTAATTTTCAAACCTAACGCTTGCCTTCTAACCTTCCTAGTTAAGCTACCCCACCTAACTAGCCGTATCACACCCTTTTCTACCACACTACTCTAACCCGAGTATTCTTACTTTGATTATTAAGTTATCTATTCACTAACTTATTAATCGGTTCAACTATATTAAATCATATAACGTTCACACTAGTTATACAAGAAACTCATTTTTAATCATGTAACTTTCACACTAGTTATGTAAGAAATACATTCTCACTTCTGTATAAATTTCGTATATAATTATCTACTCATTTTATATACATACTAATATACTAAAACATTAACACACATGTAGCGTATAATAACCATCCATTCCCGAGTAATAACTCACCAGATGCTTTCTCTAAAATGCTATCATGTCCCAGGCATACTTAGTCTAACCCGTCTACCTCAAGTCGGACTAGCTCACACCAAACTTGGGGCAAAATATCGCATCAAAGTGGAGGCGGTCATATTCCCCCCGAAAATGAAACCGAATCATACCCAAAGCGTCTCACCTCGAAAAATAAAACACATAATAAAATAGTAGGCGATATGACCTGGGGACTATACTCTCCCTACTCCTCAAGCTAGGAGATTCACCCACATCGCGCAACCTCCTATGATAGAGGGGTATGCATTTATATAAATATCATTCACACCGATATCTATAATTCACACACACACACACACACACACACACACACACACACATATATATATATATATATATATATATATATATATATATATATACACACTATCACACTAATCGTATACATATATTTAATAAAAGTCCGACTAACCCGTGCCTAATAACCGTAGCACTAGCCCAAAATACCCAAGTCTATATCCCGACTTGTAATTTAATGAATCACACATTGATTATTTTATTATTTAAGTAGTGTCACCCAACTATAGTACCCAGACGCACTCATTTGGTCCGTATCTTCACCCCTTAGAATTTGTTACAAAAAATCTCACTATTAAGTTAACACCCTTATTAAATTTTATCTTAAATAATTTATTATATAACACTATAATAAATTAAACCGACTACCCCGTGCCTAACTCCCGTAGCACTAGCCTGAAAAATATTCGAGTCAAATCCCCGACCCTTAATTTAATTAATTTCACGTCAATTAATTTTGTTATCCAAGTGGTGCCACTCAACCCTAATGCCCGGACTCCCTAAATTGGTCCGTCTGTAACCTTTTGAATTTATTTCACCCAATTTCTGTTATTTAGATTGGCACTCTATCTAAATAAAACATATCTTAATATCAACCTCCCAAGGCCCTATGTATTTTCTCTTTTAATTTTATGTACACTAATTTAATCCTTAAAAATATCCCAGAAGGAAACAAAGGCAAAATCGGTATTTCTCAAAAGTCCTTACCGTCATTCAAATGACGTCTGGTGTCGTTCGAATGACTTTCCAGGGTTGCTTGAACGACCTCCCTGGTCGTTTTAATGACCCTCTACGTTTTCAAGCCCCTTCATCTTCCTCACGACGTTGGTCCTAATTTTCTGCCATTGTTAAAACCTCAAGCTCTTCCTCTTCGAACCCAGAAATCAAACCATTTTCCCCCATAATATATTCACTCTCAAAAATTCGTTTCATTCATCATATTAATCTTCAAAATCATTAGATTTATAACTTTCCCCAATACCTCCAGATTTAGGTTTTTAACAGTTTATCCCGGTCTCAACCTAGATTCAATTCTATGGATCAAAATTACACGAGTTCAATTACTGGGTTTCGAGTAAACATCATATTCTAACAATCCTATATGATAATCCATCATCAATTTCATATTTAATTTACATAATATCCTCAAATCCCCCAAACCCATTTCATATGATAGCCCACTCCCAAAAATGAATTCTTTATCACACCCACTATGATATGAATCGAAATACTGCAATTAAGTTGAAAGAAACTTTAACCTCTTACCTGATTATATTTGTAGGGTATGATTTTCTTTGATGTAGATGAAGATTTGACGAAGAACACACCCCTCTTCTTGATTTGGTTCCCAAAAGATCTCCCAATTTCTCCCTCTTTTCTCCTTTGTAAAACTAGGATTTTCTTATGGAGTTGTGTCTGCCATAAACTCCATAATGTAGGTTTTATAATGCTAATCCCGAAATTAAGCCTATGGGCCAAGCCCAAATGACTCAAACACCCCCGTGTGAGCCCGGTTATGCCTAAAAATGCATCGAGATCCAATTACTACCCCCAGGTACTCTTTTTTGACTATCTCGTTCTATTCGGAATCAACCGTGTACTCAAAAGCATCACCTGAGTTACTTTACTAAAATTCTCCAATCTCGACCTCAAATTAAGACATATGTAAATTTTAAAAAATAAAGCCGAATTAATTAAATCTCAATTCACTAATTTTATTAAATCCCCGAGATCATTTAAATCCTATATCACCAAATTAATTAAATTCTATATCCTCATAAATACGGGGTATTACATACTTTTCCCCTTATAAAGGAATTTCATCCTCAAAATTAGGATGAGTCTAGTACTCCAAGCCTCAAATATTTCCCTATTTACATGCTCCTACACATATCTCTATCCCTTATAATCGTGAATTATATTAAAATTAAATTAATTACCCAGGGCTCCCATACACCCTGTACCCATGCTTAACTGTACAAATGTTACCAGGCTCTATTAGCTTTAAATCATAGTATACCTTTCAACTCATGTATATAAACATATATTGTATAATAACCAAGGTACCAAACCCATGTCCTAATGACCACACATCTCCCCACTTCCAACGTTACGCTAAGTTTCATGCGTGGGACGTCTCGCAACGAGAAATCCAAACAAGGAACCCCCCGGCACACTACTACCAGTCTATAACACGTACCACCAAATTCTCATCTCCTGACATAAAAGTATACTCGTCCACTCTCATGTTACAAAAGACATCATACAATACGACGCCCTTACTAGCATTAGTTTCTTAGCGTGAATGAATCACGAGATATATCTCCCTGCTCGATAAAAAGCCTATCCACCCTAAATCCCATCAGTAAACGTCCCTATACACCGACCATACAAACATTTTCTTATAAGTCTATTATGAAACACACGATAACATACATACACGTATATATAGACTAAACCCTCTTTCAGGTGATAAATAACATAAATAAATCATACCTTGGAACAACGAACACAAAGTCTCACCATACTATATACTATAACCCAAACATCCTAATATAATTATCACTAATGTCTCGTACGTAACATACTTATCTCAAGCTCAGCTTTGCACTCTCGGCGTGGCTATATCATACAGGTATACTCGATTACCCCACAAATTGTAATTTAATTCTTCTCGATATTTCCTCACCCATTAACTTGTAGTGCAAAAGTTTTCTCAATGCTTCCTTCGCAACACTCCCCGGCTCCCCTGGACATATATCGTAATATCTCTCAGCATAAAGTGTTTCTACTACACGTTTAATAGTTTAACATTTAAAACTGATGCACTAGCATCCAATAACGTCTCACTACTCCCAACGTTTATGAAGGTCCATGCGTGTAACAACCCGCAATGAAGCTCAAAAGAATTTTCCCCAATGCACTATCCCATAGCATTATCGATCATCAAAATTCGTGGGTCCAAAGCACATAACTAAGATATCACAAATTCTGTCACTCGAGGGTACAAGACGTCTCCTGCAACCTATAAACCTCAAGGTCTGCCTCAACTAATCCTCATAAAAGGTTCAACCAAGACAACTAAGTTGCCTCACTATGTAAACATCATACCAAATGCAAATCTAAAAGTCAACACAACTATATAGATCTTGGTAGGATATGGGACGTCGGGTATTGCCTATAAATACCAAAGCTTACACCATAAACGCCACGTGGAATCCTATTCCTCCATACCACATTGTAATCAAGATACACTTAATCCGAGTCTTCAACAAAGGGACCCAATACGCTCTCACCACATAATCAATACTTATGAATGCCACTCAGTCACCTAACCTTCATCTGTGAAATATACAACCTTTACAGCTAGGTCGCAAAAAACACTACTCACTGTTGCCACTACTAAGGCTACTCTCATCATAAAAGTTATCACACAATACATCTCACACAAAGGATTATGGCGTTGCCACTATTAGCCTACACAACTTCATATGTTCATCGGACTACCATCAACTACGATATCACCCCAAGGATTGAATTTGCATAATTACTTTATCGACATTAACTACCCGTAAGTGCCACACCTAAGGGCTATATACTTTTCAATCATCAATCATCAGTTCCTAGTCATGAAACCTTAATCATCAACCTTTACCATGGACTATATGCAACTCGTTCCACTTACCAAACTAGCATGACCGGCCCAAACCTGCATCGATGTTGAAAGATCTAATACCGACCTCACCACGTCACTCCCGAAAGGAACCTTGAACCTAAAGCTCTGATACCATTTGTAAAAGACTTCCTTTTCTCATTTTAGCATTTCTCAATTTATTTAATGCACGCGATTAAATACTTGAAACAACTACACTTGGTTTGACCGAAAGTCATTTCTTTACCAAAATTCTTTTCATTTTAAACAATCCATATTAATATTTTCATTGAAAATCACCCTTTCAACACACATGTTCACCATGTTCGAAAGTACTTATTTATCATTTCAAAACCTTTTACAACACATTCTTGTGTTAAGTATGGGTTTAACCACTTAGGTTGCTTAACCACCCATTCACTTACTTACTTTACCTTTCCTTTGCCTTATGGATATTAATTAATTTCACACTTACTTGTCCATTTTAACCTTTATCAAAATATTAATTAATTCATTCAATTTAGGTTGTATTAACATGTTTCACCACACAACCCATTTCTTGACATGTTCCTTATTCCTTAATCTTTTCTCGGAATCTACCAATAACCGAATACTTTAACGGGCTCTACACTGCCAGCTATGCGCACCATATGCTCTGGCCAGTTGTTTTGTGTCTTTTACCCCAGGGCTCTGGGCCCTCCTTAATTATCCCGGTGTCATCCGATTTTCTTTTAATGTGTTTTAATATTTTAAAAATGTCCACATTATTCCAACTTTCCTTTTACCTGGTCGAAGCCAAAACCCGGGATTACACCCCAACTTGTGTTACACTTTGAAATTTATCATTTCATGTCCTTTGTACTTTAACCTTGATTTTTATTCCAAAGGTCATATTCATTTAGAACCAATTTGTATAACGCCATTTCTAACATTTTTATTTCATAAAAATGTTCCACTTTAAGAAAAATTACCATTTTGCCCATTTGTTTTCAAACTCATCTTTTACTCCATTTTCACAAGTGTTAATTTTCCCAAAACACTATTAAGTTACCCACACTAAATTCTTAAGTGTTTTAACACCTTAACACTGTTTTAACCTTGGTGTAATATTCTTCGAAATTGGTTAAATCTTTATCTCATTATTTCCTTTCCAATATCACAAGTGTTAATATTTTACCACATTATTAAGTTATACACAATAACTTTCCAATGTTTAACCATTAAAACTTGTTCAACACCGTTAATAACCATTTTTCCAAATTAAACATTTCCTTACTTCCTTTATTCAAGAAATCCGTTTACACTTAAAGACTACTTTTATAAGAAAATACCATTTTCTTTAATTATCACATGTAGTCATACACCTTTGCACTTATCACACTTTTAACCCCCTTTCCACACAATTTAAAGGCAAAAATTTACATTTCCTTTATTCCATTTTTAAACCCAATAAAATCTTCTTTAAAATTGTTTATACATTCATCATCCAAAACTGCAAGTTTATGTGCATGAGAAGACGGATTTTAAACCTTAAAATCCCATAAAATGGGTTAAACACATTTTTCATTCTAGAAATTCATCATACTTGCAAAAATATACTTTCAAGGCATAAAAGGCATTTAATTTCTTCAAACTCAACAAATGTCCATTTTCATAAACTTTACATTTTTGCAAGAAACTTTGAAACATTATTTCACCAATGTTTAACAAAATAAATCATCATCTTTAAACATTTTATTTCATAAAATGTTTAGCATAAATCTTTCTAGAAAATACACCATTTTAATAAAATACCAAATTTTAATATTTCAGGACTTTAAAATATTTATTCATTATTTATTTCCAACAAAATAATATTTACCAACATTTTTATTCCATAAAATAATTTATTTGTTTGTACACATGATATTCATCATTTAGTCAAATGCACCCTACTCATGTAATCAAAATACAACAAGACTATAAATAATAGAAAATAGAGTCTTCATACTAAGAGTAAGATTCTCCCACCTCTAAAGGCTCTAATGGTGGTAGAAATGTTGGTGTAGGAGGATCAACCCCCACCTCCAATGGTGGCCTCAAGGGGTTACTAAATGCATCCTCCATAATGCTCCAAACGTGCTCCATTCAAGCTCCCAAGAAAAACTCCTTCTAACACACTTACAACTCCATGAAAGATTCATTTTCATCTTCTCCAAAAACTCCCCAAAACACCTTACAAATTCGTATCTCTTCTTCAACAATGGTGGAAATGGGTATATGGTTCAAATATGGTGGAATACATTAAGAAAATGGTGTTTTATGGTGGTAGAATGGTGTAAGACCACCCTCTTCCCTCTCTCTCTCTCTCTCTCTCTCTCTCTCTCTCTCTCTCTCTCTCTCTCTCTCTCTCTTCTTGAATTTCTCTCCCAACAACATGCCCCAACATTCCTTATAAAACCCCCTTAAAGATCAAAAATCCTGTTTTTCCCATTCTAGACCTATTTGGACTTTTGACATCATACCAAATCAAGGGAAAAAGTATGACAGTGCACAAGGGCAGTCTGATTAAATATTTTTGAGACATGTCGTTCTAACGAAATGCCTATCTCATTTGAGTGACATCTTCACCTCGTTCTAAGTTTTGATTCACGTGACCTTTGTGGGACATCCCCATCTCTCTTCTAACGACGACCCTATGCTATTAGAACGACCCATTCCTTACATTCTTATATTTTCTTCAATTTGATCCACAATTTTTCTATAATTATTATTAGCCCACACTTCAGTATAATTTACACAAAGATTTAAATGAACGATTAGAGTAGGATATTACATACTCAGATTTCATCAGATTAAGAAGATTATTTGAAAATAGAAGGGTTGTTAATAAAAGAGGTACCTTGAGGGAGCTTAAAAATAAGATTGTTAATCTCATGAGAAGAGTTAATTTAGTGGTTAATTAACATGATATGAGAAGAATTCCAAAGCCTAGAGATAAAAATATGTTTCCTAAGAATGATGTCATTTGAAAGGAAAATGTGGGGTTGCTATGAGAGGTAGAACTAAGAATGCTCCTAGAGGGAAGATCAAGATTCATATTCCTCAAAAGAAGGTTAAGAGGAAGAAAGTTGTAGTCTTTATGCCTCCTAAGGATTTGAGAAAGCCAACACCCTTACCTAGATAGGTATATAAATAGGATATCTAGGATATTTGTAGGTTATAGGTTACCTCCTAGATACTCATTTATTCATTTGGGATCATTTTTTGGGTGTGAGTTCTTTCATCATCATATTTGGATATTTTACATGCTTTTGGTGTGATTTTCATGCATTGTCTATTTCACGCATTTTTCTTATATGCGTGTTCCTTACATAGTATGTATGTACATATCATACTTGAAACACCAAAAACATTTCATGTTTATTATTTTTGTGGTTATTGATTGTTTTGTATACATGTTATGTCCATTTCCAACCTAAACTAAGGCGACAATCGCTCCCCCGTACACTCGGAATGAAATGGGATCAAAGGACATAAAAGGTCATCGATGAAGATGTGAGGTGTCTGCATATGTAAAGATTAAATTCACCAACCTATTATTATCGAAACAAGAAAAGGAGTTAGCCATATCCAAAGAGATATCATAAAGACAACTTGTGCATGCGAAATAAAATATGATATGGGATTATAGACTATGTTACGAAATGGGAAGGTGTTAAGAATCCACTTTGCCCTTTTGATGTCTCATGGGATAAAAATGTTCTCCTTCTTCCATATGCATGAACATGTGTATATGTGAGAAATGTGTTGTGTGTGCGAAGTGTGCAAAGTGGAAAGATGTATGAATTTGCAAGCATGTGTATGTGTGTAAGGAACGAAGTCATAGTATCCACATCATGTAAAACATGGAAATGAATCATACTGAGGAAATAAACAAACTAATCATGAGTAAAATACTAGAAGAATATGTGTAGAAATGACTAAGATATTAGCGACGCAATATGGTATTGCTAAAGAGATACAAGTGTAAGAAAACTAACTAAATGAGTAAAAAATACTAACAACATAAATATAATGCTAATATATGGATGTAAACTAAATATAACAAGTAAGGAAGGAATTGAACCCCAAAATGATTAAGGGATGCGTATGTAGCAAAAAATGGCATCAAAGTCCACATAGTTCATTATAGGACTAAGTTTAGGGTCTAACCCATAATCCAAATGTAGAGTATCTCTTTTGATTTATGAAAAACTGAGTGAAGTGTAGAAAAATATGTGAGAACTCTAAATTGGGAATTATGATGTAAACCCCCTTTTTTGGGTTTTCTGATTTATAAAAAAAACTTAAAGATATATATGTAATAAAAAGGTAGGATTAGTGTAGTAATGGATAAATCAATCTAAAAATATGTTAGAACACAAAAGATTCAAAATGGAATTTATTAGGCTAATAAAATGCATAGGATTTTGGACCTTCAAGCACTTTTGAATTCTTTTAAGCACTTTGTGGGTTGACTTTTGATGTATGGATGATGGTGGTGGAGTTGTGGTTAAAGGTGGGTCAAGGTGATACAAGAGAGTGTTAGAGATAATGTGGTGAAAATGATGTATGCTAGGCTCGAAATAGCTGCCACACCAAAATCGAGGTCCTCACCAAATGAGGTGTGGGTTGCCTTATATATGAAAACCCTATATGAAGAAAAACACAAGTATTCCCTAGGGACCTACCATCCATCATGGTCCCAGCCCTGATTATCAATTGGGTGGTGAGGTTTGCTGGCCAAGTAAAGCTCAGCCTGCTAGCAGGTAGGTGAGATGTCATGCTAATAAGTAGGGAGAAATGGTTTTTTAGCCATAGAATGCGAACCATAACTCAAATTTGTGCACGAATAGGATCGTTAGAAAGAGGATTCGGAGCTCTATGATTTTTAATAGGGTATTCTTGGATTCAAGATTTATCAAGTCAAATGGGGCCCAAAGAGAGCACAATTATTCTTTGATTAGAGTTTGAAGGAGAGCCGGGGGTTCGAAATTAAAGGGAATTCATTTTGACCCTATTAAGAAGTATATGAGTGTTATAATTGGGTATCTACAGAGCCCCTTGACGGGCTAGCTGAGGATAAGTGAAAGTTCGTCGAATATAGACACACGATGGAGGTTTTGATTATTGAGTCCCTATGTGATAGAAATATAGTATGGATTAATAGTTAGTGCTTTGTAAAAGGACCAAGGTGACTTATGACGATGACTAGGGTAAAGGCCTAATTTTTTAGGGTCGAGGTATCGTTCTGTGGCTCAAGGTCTGATCTCAAGGACCTAAGTGGTCTATGCGAGGGTTGTAGTCTAATTTTATTGGCTTTCAAATATATATGATTAATGTGGTTAGGTCTCATAGCTTGATGTTGATAGGATATGTGTCCTGATTCTAAGGGCCTAGAGAGTGTGTGGTGATTATGGCTTGATTTTAAGGACATATGGGGTGTAATGAATGTGGCTTGATTTTAAGGGCTGAAAGGGTGTGTTAATAAAAGGTGTGACTAGATTTTGAGGGTATAGAGGGTTGCGTGAATTTTTGTATCCTAATTCTGAGGCCCTTAAGAGTGGATAGAAATGATTGTAACCTGCTTATGTGGACTTAGAGAGTGTAAATGAGGAATATAGCCCGATTTTGAGAGCCGAGGTATGATTCTGAGGATCTAGCTGGTGTATGTGACCAATATGGGGATTGTGGCCTTATTATGAGGGATAAGGTATATTTTAAGGACTTATAAAGTGTGTGCAACCAATATAGGGATCACGACCTAATTCTAATGGCCAAGGTCTATTATAAGGACTAGGTGGTGTATGTGATCAATATAGTGAATGTGGCCTAATTATGAGGGACAATGTTTATTTTGAATAACTAAGGAGTGTGTGTGACCAATACATGTATAATGACCTAATTATGAGGGCCAAGGCTATTCAAAGGACCTAAGGAGGGTGTGTGACCAATACGGGGATCACGACCAAATTCTAAGGGCCAAGGTCTATTCTGAGGACCTAAGGATTGCGTGAATTATATATAGGGATGACGACCTAATTATAAGGGCCAATGTCTATTATAAGGACCTAAGGAGTGTGTGCGACCAATACGGGGATCAAGGACTACTTTTTAGGTCCAAGGTCTATTCTGAGGACCTAAGGAGTGTAGTGGCTTTGGGAAGGATGTGTGATGATATAGGAAATTTTTGAAAAGTTTCATATTTTTTTTGTGAGATTTGGACATTTTTGAATGCTTGTGTAATCTTGATTTTTGAGAATGTTTTATGAAAAATGTACATTTTTTGGATTTTGGGCTTTTATGATTTCTTGGATTTATTGCAATTTTTTGGAAAATTTTGAGAGGTTTTGGAGAGTTTTTTGGAATTTCTGAAGAATTTTTCTAATGAAATTTGACGTGAGTTACCTAGTGGTAGTGCCTAGCCTCTACTTGCCAGGAAGGGCACATAATTACAGAGGGTACATGAATTACTAAGGGGTACCTATCGATGGGCAGACCTGGGGGTGTTGGCTGATAGGCCCCTTAGCCTTCTATAAAAGGAGCGTGGGAAGTCTTCATTTCACACCCCTCTCTTGCAAATTCAACCCTCCCTCTTTCTCTGGAAAAAAGTCGCTCTAAGTGTTCATGAGATTGTTTTTTGAAGAAATGGATTTTGTAAATACTGTGCATGGTGACGATTGGGTCAACATCGAGTTGGAGAATTGTGAGGCGATATCTGTAGGGGTGGAAAATGTGTACCATAGCGCTAGGCCGGTGGAGGACGTGCGAGTTATTTTGAGGGAGACTCAGATGCATCGTTCGACTTTTGTAGTGAACCCTAACGATTATGTAAGTGTTATTTTTATGTTTTTTCTTTTCTTTTTTTCTTTTATATTTTGCCTTAATTTTATAGTTATTATTTTTATTTATTTTGTAAGTATATTTTTGTACTTATTTTAGGTGTGTGATTTATAGGTGGGGGTATCTTCTTCGACCATCCGAGCTCGGGGGTCGACTGGGGTGAAGGGTGTTTGGGATCACCTTCCTGATAAGGTACGAAGATTAGTGCAAGACATCGACTTTGGAGACTTGGTTGGTGTGTTGAATGAGATTCTAAGATCTTTAGCGTATCTATGTTCTTTGGGGGAGTGATGGTGGGATACCACTTACACCTTTCATTTTAGCGTGGGGGAGATGGTGGTGATATTGGAGTACATCTATCAGATTCAGGGCTTGCCATGCGTAAGGACACATATAATAGTTAATATATCCCTCTAACTCATTAATGAGGCAACATAAGAGGCACTGGGGCTGGTGGAGTGAGTTGGTAAGCATGGCATAATTGAATGAGGCTTTGATGGGGCAAACTGTGGACGTAGAGGATGCGGTAGATTGCATGCATGTTTATTCTATTCTTAATAGGGAGTACACTATTGGTAAATAGAAATGATGATGTTCACTTGTGGTTTGTGCCATTTTTTCGGGACATTATGCCACTTGAAGGAGTTAGAGGCCAATGCATGGCCTCTGATGAGGATGTGGAGTAAGGAAAATAGGGTTTCTAAGGTTCTGGCATTACTCAAGGATGTGAGGAGTGTCCAAAATGCCCCCATGAGAGACTAGGTAAGTTTATTATTATTAGTATTTGGATTTTCTTTAATTTTAATTTCATTTTGATTAATGATTTTCTCTGAAAAAGTGATGTTCTTTCCCTGAGGTCACTTGATAGATGACAAGGATATTACCCTCTTGCATATTCAGATACATCAGCTATTATCGCATGAGTTCGGGTATAGTTGGTACCTGGGGAAGTGTGTGGTTAGGTAGGTGATGGTGGGAGAAATTATGGTCCTTCCATTGACTCATTCGATCTGTATGAGAGACCTATAAAGGATATCAAGTAAGGAGATAGAGAGGTGTCTATGATAGGAGAACATTAGTCTGTATACACATATATAGTGGATACATGATTATCTTAACCTTGTGAAGAGGTGGTGTTGTTCTCGATTTATGACGTGGACGGGGGGTTATCCAAGCCGTCTAGGACAGGAGGCATTAGGGTACCCAGGTCATCGGGTAGGTTTAAAACAGTGGTGCTAGGTCATCGGATCCTCTTCCTCTACGCGATCATGGGTTTCCTTCTCAATATTTGTAAGTGGAAGGGAAGGACACAGTGGAGATTCTGCATCACCCTTATGTGGAGTTAGAGGGCATTTCTCTTATGTCGGTAGAGGATTGCCGACTGGGGTAAGTGCACTCTCTTATTTTGATTTCTGTATTCTGAGATTTTTATTTGTATATTGATTCTCTTTGTAAACTATATCCGTTCGAACTTCTTGGGTGCGGGATAGCCGAGATTAGATGGATTCAATGCACTGCTCTAATGATCTCTGAGGACTATATTCCTTCCTCCAGTTCTGGGAGTGGGTCATCCACCTCTCTCCGTTGAGATAAAACCCTCTTCGCGATCCTTGATATCTCTTATAGGATTTAGGGAAGAAGTCCGGGTGACATCTCGACAATTTTCTTTTCTCTTTTTGTTCTTTTTGTTTATATCTAAAAAATAGAAAAAGCAGTATATGTATGTAATGATGCCTTTTTATTTGATTATGTTCATTTAATGGATTTCTATACAAACACTTTGAATTTTCCATTGCGGGTTTTTATGAGATAAAAAGGTGTGTAATGTATATTGAATATTTTTGAATAATTTTTTGATAAAGAAATGCCCGGGGAACCTTTAGGTGAAAAATCACTTATGGGGGGACTCATCTGGAAAAAAAGGGACTAAAAAAATGAAAAAGGGAACTTCCTTAAAATGATAAGATACCGACCAACATAAGCCTTGGCCTACCTACCAGCATGTTAGTGTGAGGTACTTGGCTTTGTAGCCTTTGGTACCCTCTTCCTGCAGTATTCTTATAATTGTTCTTGCATTAATTTCGGTGGCTCAACTTCCTTGTTATTTTATGGAGGTTTTTGGCTGTAAAAGAGGGCTTAAGGTGGGTCTTTGAAATCACCAATCTTCTCCACTTTTTCTTTCATTTCCTTTATAAATAGCTCTTCTAATGGTCATTCAAATAATTGAGTATTCAGCCTATCGTGATGGCTCAGAGGACATGTGAATGTATGAAGTAGATTATACAATGTTCAATCTACGTTCGATTACTTTATGGCATAATCTTCTTATTAAATAGGGCCTTATGGATACCTATATACAATTCTAGTACTCTGAGGACCATATGTTCCACTTCATGTGGGATGAGGTTTATCTAACCTACAAAGAGTTCTTTGCCATACTGGGTATTTATCCCCATGTTCTAGCCACTATGCTTGAGTTTTCCCATTCGGTGAGGGATATTTTAGGTGAAATTTTGTGAATTTATCCTTTTTCCGCTCAACTACTGGTGTATGGGGGAGAAATTATCCTTCCCACGATGTTTGGGTAAGTACGACATCAGGGTGTTCAATTTATAGGATATAGCAGTGTCGTTGCATTAGGCTTGACTACCAAATTTCTTTTAGTGATGGGAGACATGATGCAAACACCCAAGTTGTTGCTATAGCACATCATTACCATCATGCTGCCATTGTTTTAGAGGAGATGATGAATGGTCTTGACAACTGGAAAGAATACCTGTCTACTTTCTATGGGGAAACCCCATGATGTTATACATGTAGTTGGTAGAGAAATTTCATTTGGCCGTGCGACCTCCATTTCCTTCATCTAGTACACTCAACTTCTTTATTAGACCTTGTATGGACTTCGATGCTTCTGTGAGTGATCGGATGATAACTAATGGTTCTAGTTCTCTATGTTATTTTTTGCTATGGTGGGGTGAGTTGTTACCCGTAATACAGTTGGATAATTATCGATACATTCGGCTTGTAGGCCTTTGTTAGAACTCTTTTTATCTTTTATGGATACTCTTGAATTAATTGGGTTCCGAGAAAATCATCCTCCCTTGTATACATAATTTCTTTCCTATAGAGAACCTGATTGAGTCTTTAAGGATGTCTTTGGGGAGTTTGTGGCAACATGATAGGCCTAGTCAACGTTCGACCCTTTCTTCGGGGGAGGCTTGAGTGGTTTCAATAAGTTATTTGAACTGGATATGGAAGGACTTGGTATTGAAGGTGTGAAAAGAGGAGTTTGGTCAAAGGTGGATTTTTACAGTAGAGGTAGTGGTAGGGTGTGTAGTGGTCCCTCTTAAGCTTTTCAGGATGTACCATCGCGTTAAGCATTTGCGAATAAAAATCTTGAACAAGCATTACTGAGGACTTTCATGAGGTAATAATGATGATAAAGATGATGAGTCTGGTCCTTATGGCAGTAAATGCTAACTTTTGTGAAGCTTTAGTTTTGGTGTTGGTCTGGGTAGGTAGGTGTAGGTTTTTGTATGTAATTGATGACTGGGTTGTGGGTCTATTGTAGGTTTTATAAGGGTCTTAGTATGCTATTTTGGGGTATGTAAGAGTAGCTATATATGAGAGTTTGTGTTTAGTTGGACATGAAAGGTATTAATGATGTTTTCCTGCATATATTCGAATAAAATTGTGATTTTATGAAATAAATGTTAATTATTCATATATCTTGTTGTGAATTTTTGGAAGAGTCAGTTAAAAATGACTAGAGATACTCATGCCTTTTAGTGAAAGAAGAGAGGAGAATTTTGTGAAAAATAATGGATGACACCTATAGTCTACGTACATCGGTGGCGATAAGATTTTTTGGAATGTTTGGAACATATTTTGAGAGGGATGGGTCCTAAATAGTTCTGATATAAGGGAGATAAGAAGAGATTTTTTGAATATAAGCGAGGTAAGAATTGGGTAATACGTTGAGAGTTGGATTAATGAAAGAACTTATTTGATCGAGTTTAACTCGGTGTGCCATTTCTTTTATGTGGAGATTAGTTAGAATATTAGTGCCTCCTGACAGTATCTTCTTTTCAAGCTATAGCCCATTACAATTGGGATTTAATTTATCCCTAGAGTCCTAGATAAAATCTACGATTTCTTTGAGAGCGAGGTCACCTTTTCGTACACCACGATCTCTAATTTTCTTATTGAACAATTATGCAATGTGAAAATAGTACCCTTATATGCGATATAAAGCCATTGATATCTTTTCACCCAAGAGTGCTACCTCGTCGTAGCGACTTTGGTGCCAAAATACTTCTCCCACTTTTCTCAAGCATAATTTGTATGGAAGGTATCTCGAGTTCAATGGGAAATACTATTTCCATACCGTAGACTAAGGAATATAGGATAACCTGAGTGGGTGTTTTGATAGGTGTGTAGTAGCCCCATAAAGCATACGTGATCCTATCAGCCTAATCTCTACTTCTTTGTTTCATCTTTCTAATGATGGATTTGAGGCTTTTATTTGCAGCTTCAACAGCCCCATTGGTTTATGGTCTGTATGATGAGGAATTGTGTATATGAATTCCATATTCCTCGGCCATTTATGCGACTTAAACTTCAAAATGGATACCATTATCTGATACAAGCTCATGGGGTACCCCATCAAAATAAATCATATTATTTCGGATGAACTTGACCATTTTCCTCGCATTCAACACAACGTATTACTCGACTTTAACTTATTTAGCAAAGTAATTAATAGTAACCAAAATAAACTCATTCCCATTGCATGATTTGGGAGTGCTTTTTCGAATGATGTAAATGCCCCAAGTCGAGAAGGGCTATGGAGAAGCCATGTTTTTTAACTCGTTGGGAGGTAAGTGTTTAAGATTGGAAAATTGGTGACATTTAAGAAACCTCTTAATATATGTTGTGCAATCCTGGACCATAATAGTCCAATAGTATCCTTGTCTAATGATATTATTGGCAAGCATGTGGCCGTTCATATGGGATACGCATTCCCCACTGTGGATTTTCTGCATTATTACTTTAGTATCATCTCCTGCTATGCATTGTAAGTGGGTACCATCAAAATTCCTCTTAAATAGAGCTTTATCACAAATGATGTATTGGGTTATGAGTTTCGAAGAGTTATATGCTCTTTACCATCAGTCCCTTGAGGGTATTGGTCATACTTGAGGAGGAACCAGATATCATAATACCGCAATCCGACCTTGTCCAAGTCTTCCTCTATGGAGAAATCAACGTGGTAGTAACAAGTCGGCTTGGACTATTTCTAAACATTTAGGGGTAATTATTATTCCCTCGGGCATATTGACCATGAAGGCTAGAGTTTCAAATGCATCAACAAATATATTCTTAGAATGAGAGAGGTGATGAGAAGTGACGTCTTTAAATTCTTAGATGATCTCTTCAAGATGATCATAGAAGGATATGAGCTTTTTGTATTTGATTTTCCATTTCTGGAGGACTTGTCCTATGATGAAGGTCAAATCTCCATATACATCGAGGTATCAAACTATCTTCTAGAGAGAAATTTTCAGGCCCACAGTACATGCCTCATATTTTGTTATATTTTTGGTGTAGGGGAAGTCTAATTTGATGGCGATGGGAGTATGTGAATCATTAGTTGTGATCAATAGTATCCAAATGTTGCACCCCTTCTTGTTGGTGACACTGTTAAAAAACATCTACCAATGGAGTTCTTCAGGTGTGAATGCAGAGAATCTCTTCATTTAAGAATGAGATCTGTACATTAACTTTTTTTTATGGGGTGATCTACTAGGTAATCAGAAACGATGCTTCCTTTAATGGTCTTTTTCGTGACATAGACAATGTTAAACTCAATGAGTAGAAGTAACCATCGGCCCATGTGGATTGACAAAGATAATTTCTCTAATGTAAACTTCATGGGATTCATTTAGGACACTAGTTTGATGGGGAACGTAAGCATTTAGTGTAAAAGTTTCTGAGTGGCCTAAATCAAGTTAATACATAACTTTTCGAGTGCGATATAATTCACTTCATATCCACCCAACTTTTAACTTATGTAGTAGATGGATCACTCTTTGTGTGACTCTTTTCTGTATTGGTCTAGCATAACCCCAACTATAGTATCGGTGATAGTTAGGTATAGGAGGAGAGGTAGGCCAAGCTGTAGTTGCATGAGCACTAGTGTTGGGTAAGAAACCGCTTAATTTTGTCAAAATACTCTTGACATGACTTATTCCAGACCTTGATTGAGTTCTTTTGCATGATCTTATAAATAGGTTCATAGATTGAGGTGAGTTGGCTAATGATTTTACTGATGTACTAGAGTTTTCCCAAGAAATCCTGCACTTCTTTCTCAGTCTGAGGCGATGGAATTTTGAGGATTTCTTTGAGTTTAGTAGGTTCTACTTTAATTACCTCATTATTTACCATGAAGCATAGGAGTTCCCTTTTAGTGACATAGATGGTGCATTTATTTGCATTGAGGCACATTTGGTACTACCATAGCTGTTTAAAGAATTTCCTCAAGGAAAGGATGTGACCTTCTCGAGTTTTGGATTTGATGATTATGTCGTCAACATAAAATTTAACTTCTTTGAGGATGAGATCATGCAATATGGTTATGACTTCCCTTTCGTATGTAGCCCCGATATATTTGAGACTAAAAGGCATGGCGGCGTAGCAAAAGATTACCCACGGGGTAGTGAAAACAGTTTTTTCTTGATGATTGGGATCTATATTGATCTGATTATATTCGAAAAACCCATAGATTAATGATTTGAGGAAATAATTAGTAGTGTTGTTGATTATCATATCGATGTTGGGCGGAGGATAGTCATCCTTTGGAGAAGAGTTGTTCAGATCTCGATAGTTGCCGCACATGCAGATTTTCCCTCTAGATTTCGACGTAAGGACTATATTGGCGAGCCATATCAGATACTCGACCACACGGATAAAACCTACGTTCATTTACTTAATAAATTTGTCTTTTACTTTGAGGGACCATTTGGTTCGAAGCTTCCTTAGTTTTTTTATAGGCTTCCATTCAGGGTATGTAGGGGTATTGTGTTGCACGAGGTTAAGGTCAATACTGGGCATGTTTCTATAAGATCATGTGAAGATGTTCATAAACTTCTTCATAATATCTTCAAATTACTCTTGCTCTTCAAGGATTGATCATATCTTAATCTTGCGTGGGTCGATATTAGAACCAAGATTAATTACTGTAAGCACAAATATTTTAGCTTAGGCTTTTCATTTGTATTTATTTGCACTTTGGCATATTTGGTGTATCCCGTTACAAACCGACATGCACCAACACATTGAACCGAACTCCAACATCTCCAAGTTCAAGACTCCTCTATATCTCATGAAGGTATAAATCTTTTAGGAGTTCTTAATTATTCATATTTATATTTAGGATAAATTTTTTATAAAAAAATCGAGGTTGGATTTTTAAGATTATTTTTTTTACCTTGTTCAAACGAGTTTGGAGCTCGTTAGAACGAAATAGACTTTTCGTTAGAAGTGTGTTAGATATTTACTTCGAACAAATATCTAATGAGGTTGGATTGCTTTACACCGAATTCTCGTTAGAAGCTCGTTAGATATAGACATCGAACGAACTTCCTGTGTTGTTTGAATGACCTATCGTTCTCATTCGAATGAACTGGCTTTCTCGTTTGGATGACCCTTATTTTTGTTCGAACGAGCCACTGCCTCAAATTTTGTGTCAAACCTATAAATACCTGCTTTGAACCTATTTTTCATGGAACTTTGGAAAAAATGATTTATGTATATCTTTGCCAAAGATTTTGATATTTTAGGTCTACAAATACCTTTTAATTCACAAACTTTACATCCTCAAATATTGTGAATCCATTTGAAACTCTAGAAAGTTTTTTTTTTATCTTGCATACAAATTGTATAGAGGATTATTTACGGCTTAACTTATGACCTGAGGGATCACGACTGAAGAAGGAAGAATAAAGGTTGATCGGTGAAATTCGAGGGTGGACCGTCACCTATGGACGACTATGGATTGAACCTTTTTCTATAGAAGTTTTGTGAAGACTGCACGTTATACTTAGTCAGTCTAAGCTGTCTATAAGTAGAATGTCTTGTAAAACGCTATAATGTGCTTAATATAGGTTTTGCCCTAAAAGGGATTTTTCCTCATATCCGTGGTTGATTGCATTCGTAGTTAATTTATCTGATTAGAACATTCATTGTATGAAACCTAATTTAATCAAAGATTAAAATTTAGTAAAAATTAGATTTGTATGTTTGGGACATTTAATTATATAAATCAATCCATTAAGTTCGCACTGTGCACTCTCAAATTGGTATCAGAGAATCCACTCTTAACAAATTGGTATCAGAGCATCCACTCCTAACAAATTGCTATCAAAGCGTGTTGCACTACTTTATCGCGTAGATCCTAATTTAGTGCTTTTTAGGATAGTTATTTATCGTTCTCTCTTAGGTTTGTTTGTTTTTTTTCTTGATGGATTCCCGTAGTGATAAGTTGTCTGATGTGTTTAGTGATGGCAAGTTTGATATTCGAGAGGAGTTTAATGAGATTCATAACTATGGTGAAAAATTAAATCATTTGAATTTGAAGTTTGCTAAAAGAATTAAAATTCTGGATTTTTTTTTATTATTTTAAAGCTGTTATGAAACCTCAAAGAGATTTCTTTAGTAAGAAGCTTATGGACATGGACCGTGATTTTAAAAATTTATAATTGTCCAAGAAAGAGAGTGATGATAGAGTCCAGTTGAAGTTGTAAGGTTATATGTACTTAGGTTATTTCGTAGAATTCACACACACAACGCAATTAATTTTTTTTCAAGTAGAGATATATTCCAATTTTAATTGCTTTTGCAAATGTAAAAGTTAGCATGAGCAAATAGCCGTTAAAGCGATGGGATTGGTAACTTGATTAAGAGAAATAAAATTATCCAATTTTATCCTTTTTATCCTACGCATACATCTATGTGATTTAATAAAGTAAAGTGCGAAAATTACAACCTCAACGCACTGATGTACGAGGAAAACCCAAATGGGAAAAACCTCGGATGGTTGGGCCTAGACAAATCCACTATAAATAGGTTTTACAAAGGACTCAAAAGACTTATAGACTTTGACTCACTCAAGACATGCTGATGCTGTCCTCTACCTTCGAATTTGTAGAATGCGAAGCTCCAACGCATTTCTGGACACTACTCGTGTCGCGGTATCCACCGAAATCCATGTAATACCCCATAATTTTATTGACTTTATTTAATGGGATTAATTAAATTAAATGGGAATTAATTAGAAATTAATCCGAATTTAAATACTAGCGAGACGTGAGTTAGTATTTGATTATTATGATAATGTTTAATATTACTGGATATATGTGGTAACATATGATTATTAAATTTATTAAAATTGTCGCGAGTCATAAATACGATAATTCGGGAAATTTAGTTGGGACGTGCGTGTCAGTCGCGTCAGGAATCAACTTAATTGGATTTAAAAGTAAATTATAATTTTATCATCCGTATGGTCATTTTGAGTGCGCCAACATGTTCGTAGGGGTCGAAATAGTCAGAAAATACTAGTCGGGGATTTAGTTTGGGTCCCGGGACATTTTTAGGCCAAACCGGCAACCCGAGAGGGTATTTTAGTCATTTTAATTTTAAGGGATTTGGACCCACGAATTTTAGGGTTTATTTAGCAGCTATAATGAGGGCTATTATCAGCCAAAAAGAAAGAAGTGGGCAACGTGATAAAGAGAAGAGGTTACAGGAGGGTTACAAGCCATAACCACCACCCATCACCACTTTTCGACAAAAAATGTGATTGCAGAAAGGGAGATAACCAGCCTTTAACATCACCAGTAGATCAGAACACCAATTATAAGGCAAGTTATTTGATTTCTTTAAGTTTCGACAAATATACTATCCATGTAGATTAGAATTGAAGGTTAGACTTGAAAGATTGATAATTTCATGAATTGGAAGAAGTAAATCTCGAATATGGGTAGGGTTTGCATGTAGTTAAATTATGGAACTAATAAAGATTGAAATCAGAACCTTAGTAATAGAAATCCCGGATTAAAATTTAGTTTTAGGTTGTCTTGAATTGGAAGAAACTACACTAGGGTTGAACATGAAAAGTTTGATGAATATGTCGATATATATGTTGTTCTTGAGATGATTTGATTGTTATGGAAAGTTAGAGAGGTGGTAATTAGGATGGTATAACATGTAGTACGTTTACTTTAGAGAATGGATTCATGTAATGGATATTGGAGATGAAACTAGGGCTAAAAATGCAGAAAAACGTGGGCTATAACTGTTCGATCGATCGATCGACATTCATAGTCAATCGATCGACTGGATCGATCGATCAATCGACATTCATGATCGATCGATCGATTGACCTCCCCAGAAATCGTGATATTTTTCCCTTTTTTGAATTTAAGCAACTCCTACCCTTGAAAGTTATCGGTGGGGACCTTGTGAACACATTTAGATTTAATGATGACCAGTAGGGGTATATGGGGCCCTGATTATATTAGAATTGAATAGGGACTATATGTTAGACTTACTAGGGTTCGACGAGTGAGGTGCTATTAGAGATTGCGAGTAAATGAATTAAATCTTTATAGTTGATAGTTTAAGGTTAGAGACATAGATATGGACCTTAAGAGTATTGAATTAATATGTTGGAATAATAGGAGACTTAGTAACCTTTTTGGTTAGGTTTTAAATACTTGAAACTATATGACTTGGGATGTATTGGCGAAATATATTATATATCACACGAAAGTATGAGAATGTACAAATTGGATTAATGGTATAGGTTTGAGAACATACCTTTAATAATATTATAAGTTATCTAAGTTGTGTGAATGCTTAGTATATGGATTATTATGTGTATGACATACTTACCATACTTGCCATCACGGGAGGTCAGCTTTCGAAATAGGGCCATCTAATCTTTGTGTGTCTACGGGGGGATTTAGATTGGTACGTCAAGGACATAGGGCTGTGAATGACATATTTTTGAGTTAATAAGTCAGTTGACCATGGAAGCGTAGGTATGTGCGTGACCTATGGGTATATGAACTATGTTCGCCTCCAATAGGTGTGATTTTGCTTATTGAAACGGTTCCTGAGAGATTCGGAACACGTGGTCCTTATGTAGGTGATGTACAGGGATTTGATAGCAGAGTATGTGTGCACCACAGCTTAGCCTAGGGGTGACCTATTTGTATATTTGTTCTGAGAATAATATACTAGTGATTATAATGGACTCTTTGTTAAATTATGAATATAAATTATTGAGACATTTTGAACGGGATTTAAAATGAGAATTTTCTATCGTAATTGTTATAATTTAATCTTATCAGTAAAAAGGTTAATTACATGGAGGATAAGTTAGAAAGATGTGAATAAAACCTATATTATTATTGTGAGGACAGGAAGTGGTACAGACTAGATAGTGAACAACATAAATAGGACAGGATAAGGATATACGTTAGGCATGCACATTAGTTGAGGGGTGAGGAACTCATGTGAGAGCACGTAACTATCATGTATATAATATATTCAATGTTTAATGCAATTAAACACTTGCTATTTTTAAACTGTTTTCACCTTGGTCTCTGACCCGTTTGCTTTCAAATATATTTTTCTTGTAAAACCTTTTAGGTGCCCATCCACAGGGACGCCAAGCATAAGAGTTCCATTCCATTGACGTGCTGTAGCTGCGGTGGAAGTTACAGGATCTCGATAGTAGATGCCTCCACATTCTACATTGATTTTATTTCGGAGTCATTTATCTGTTAGGGCATGTTGCCCCCTTTCCATTTAGAGACATCTTTTTCATACTTTCAATTTCATTTCAGTTTTGGAGTTATTTAACTATTCAGACTTTGTATTTGGTTTTATTCAGTATTTGGATTATTCAGAGGAGTGTTACTCCAGACTCATTTATTATTCTATTATTATTTTGTTGTGACTGTGATGTGATTGTGGTATCGTTGGCTAATAATTTAATTGGTTGCATGTTAATTTAATTTAGTAAAATTTGACCACTCACATTTTAAATATTAGGTGGCTAGTAATTGTTTAAAAATGTTTTCGACAGTGATGCTATGAACTGAACTAACTTGACATTTTGTATTATATTGAATAAAGGAATAGCTACCCGGTATTTATTTAGTCGGGGTGTTACAGGTGGTATCAGAGCCAGGTTCTAGTGTCCTTAGGATCTATACGACTTGTTATGTTTTCGCGTAGCGTCCTTTGATATAGAGCCCTATATTTTAGGATTGTTGTACTCTTTTGTGTATCTTACGCTCTTCAGCTATTTTAAGATATTAACTATGGACTTATAAAACTTCTCTCTCATTTCATATGCCTCCTCGATGTGCACTGCGAGTTCTCAGGGTGCCCAGCCTGAGCCACAGCTTGCACCAGTTCAGGGTTCTATGAATGTAGCCTAGGCGATAAATGCCGCGTTAGCAGTTGTGCAGAAGGAACCACCTCAAGAACCGGTGGTAGTCCCTATTCAGGCTCATGCATTCCCGTCTGCATGGGAACGTGTCCGTGATGCCTTTCAAAAGGCGCACCCTCCGGAGTTTGCAGGTAGCTCCGATATCGTTGTGTTTAGTCAGTGGAAGAAGGACATCCAAAGGCACTTGAGGATGTACGAGTATTCGAATGTGCAGAGGAAGATACTGGCTACTTTTAAGCTGGTAGGAGTAGAGTTGAAGTGGTGGGAGTCTATTACCACCATAGATGAGAGAGATGCCCTTTCCATTCAGGAGTTCTGGGTGCGGTTTGATAACAAGTATTTTACCTCAGCAGTTCACACCGAGATGAGGCAAAAATTAATGAACCTCAAGCAGGAGGGGAGGACAGTGACATAGTATGAGGCTGAGTTCACTAATCTTCTGAACATCATTCCCGATGAGATCCCTACTAAAGAGAAGAAGATCCAAAAGTTCATGGATGGGTTGACATGGAGGATTCGTCAGCACTTGCTAGGTAATCTCTCGTTGGCCACTTATTTTAATGTGGTTAACGCAGCATTGATTCACTTCCAGGACCACCACTTTCATTTGTCAGAGGGTAAGCGAGAAAGAGTGTCCAGCCATCAGGGCAGGACATGGGGAAATATGCTAGCGGGCCACAATCAGCTTAGGGTTAGCACAAGAAGGGTGATCAGGGTCCCCTGCAGGGGGATTCTAAGAGATTTATATCTGGAGGTTTCATAAATGGTCAGGGAGATTTTCAAAATGGCCAGTAGGGTCAGCACAACCATCAGGGTCAGCACGGCCAACAACAGTTTCAGCAGGGCCAGCATGGTCAGGGTAGGAAAGGTAACGACCATCATGGCCGTGGGCAGCAGGGTCAGAGAGGGGGAAACTTTGCATGAAAATGTTTTATATGTGGCAAGATTGGCCATAAATGCCAGGAGTGCCCTGAAAGGGGCAGGGCCCCATAGCAGCAGTAGTAGCAGTAGGGTGCTCGATATGAGCCCAGAGACCTATGTTTCCCGCCGCCCTCCCAACACCACCGTAGATCCCAGCATTACCACCTATCCCAACACTCCCAGTCCAGCAGGGACAACTTCAGTTTACCAGCTCCAATAGGCCGCAGTCCCACATGCTCCACCCGCTACTAAGGGTATGCTTTCTATTCAGGGGACTCTGGGGCATATTTTATTTGACACGGGAGCCACACACTATTTTATTGCCATGAGATTTGCACGCGCTATGGGGTTATTAGATACCGCAAAGAGCACTGTTACGTGAGTAGACTCACCATTGAGTAGGGGTTCTTTGATTTCTCTTATATGTAGGGATGTGGGAGTAGATATTGGGAGGTTTACTTTACCTGCCGATATATTAGTATTAGACATGTCTGAATACGATGCGATCATTGGTATGGATTGGCTGGTTGCGTATCGAGCCATGATTGATTGTTTCAGTAGGAGTATTATTTTTTCCATACCCGGGTAGGATATGTTCCTAGTGGCGATGCCTCGTCCCGAGGGAGGATCGTCCACTCACTTGTATTATATAGAGGAGGAGACCTCTAGGGAGGTGGTGATACCACTTGATTCGATTTCAATTATTAGGGAGTTCGCTGAGGTATTCTTGGATATTTCGAGATTACCTCCTAATAGAGAGATAGACTTTGTTATTGATTTGACACCGGGCACTCGGCTGATATCCCGCGCACCCTACTGTATGGCTCCAATAGAGATGAGGGAGCTACGGGATCAGATAGAACAACTGTTAGGTCAGGGGTTTATCCATAGGAGTACTTTGCCATGGGGTGCCCCTGTGTTGTTCGTTAAAAAGAAGGATGGATCTTTGAGGTTCTGTGTAGATTATAAGGAGTTGAATAAAGTCATGATACAGAATAAGTAACCGTTGCCCCGAATCGATGACTTATTTGACTAGTTGAGAGGAGCTGCCTTCTTCTCAAAGATTGACTTGAGGTCAGGATACCATCAGTTGCATATCAGGGAGTAGGACATTTCAAAGACTGCCTTCTTAACGAGATATGGTTCCTACGAGTTCAGGGTTATGCCTTTTAGCCTAACCAATTCCCTAGCCATGTTTATGGACTTGATGAATAGGGTGTTCAGAGAGTTCCTAGACCAGTTCATCATTGTCTTCATTGATGACATTCTGGTTTACTCTCGGACAGAGGAGGAGAATACCGAGCACTTGAGGCAGGTTTTTCAGACGCTGCGTCAGAACGAGTTGTATGCAAAATATGAGAAGTGTGGATTTTGGATGAAGGAGGTTAAGTTCTTGGGGCATATCATTTCGGACAGGGGAATATCTGTTGATCCGGGGAAGGTATCAGCGGTGAGGGAGTGGGAACAGCCCACGACACCGACTGAGATACATAGTTTCTTGGGACTAGCAGGATACTACATGAGGTTTATTCGGGGATTCTCGTCCTTAACACATCTGACACGTAAAGGTGTGCCATTTATCTAGAGCGATGCCTTCCAGTTGGATTTCGACGAGTTGAAGGACAAGTTAACTTCAGCACTAGTGTTAACATTGCCCAGGCCGGGAGTGGAGTATTTAGTCTACACTGATGCATCTTTACAAGGACTTGGGGGTATACTGCAGCAGGAGAGCCAGGCTATAGCTTATGTTTCCCATAAGCTTAAGCCTCATGAGAAGAATTACTCCACCCATGACTTGGAGTTAGCTGTAGTCGTGTTTGCTCTTCGGATTTGGAGACATTATCTCCTAGGGGAGAAATTCCGTTTATTCATGAACCATAAGTCCCTACAGTACCTCTTCACACAGAAAAGCTGAACATGCATCAACATAGGTGGCTTGAGTTCGTGAAGGATTATCAGTTTGATATCCAATACCACCCAGGGAAGGCTAACATGGTAGCAGACGCGTTGAGCCGTAGGCCAGTAGGTAAGGTGGTCAAAGTGTAGAAAGTAAAGTGCAAGGAGTTGGGACACCAGGACGCAGTGGCCCGATCATTCATATCTGTGATGATAGTTATACCCCAGATTATTATGAGAGTGGTACAGGCCCAGGCATCATACCCATTCTGTCAAGAGCAGATAATACGATTATTAGCAGAGGGGGCCGAGTCTTACACCATTAGTTCAGACATGAGCTTACGATTCAATGGGAGGTTAGTTGTTCCAGATGGGGAAGACTTGCGACACGAGGTAATGACAGAGTCGCATGGTTCATGATTCACAGTACATCCTGGTGGGGATAAGATGTACAAGGATATGAGGCGACAATATTGGTGGAGCGGGATGAAGAGAGATATTACCGAATTCGTTTCAAAATGTGCTACATGTCAGCTAGTAAAGTTGGACCATCAAAGGCCGATAGGACTTTTACAGCCATTAGAGATTCCTATGTGGAAATGGGAGAGCATTTCCATGGATTTCATCACGAGATTACCTATATCGCCGAGAGGTCATGACTCCATATGGGCGATCGTGGATCGATTAATAAAGGTTGTTCACTTTCTGCCAGCCCGGATAGACTACACTACGGGACAGTATGCCCAGATCTTCATAGCTGAGATAGTGAGACTCCACGGGGTTCCTCTCGATATCGTGTTCGACAGGGACAAGATATTTGTGTCACGATTTTGGGAGAGTTTCCAGGAAGCCATGGAAATGGAGTTGCGATTGAGTACAACCTATCACCCACAGACAGATGGGCAGACCGAGTGAACAAATCAGATGTTGGAAGACATGTTGCATATGTGCATCCTAGACTTTAAAGGTGGTTGCAAGTAGTATCTTACACTTGTGGAGTTTGCCTATAATAACTCCTACCAGTTCACTATTGGTATGGCTCCATTCAAAGCGTTGTATGGTAGACCTTGTCGTTCCCCAACGTGTTGGATAGAGGTGGGGGATAACAAACTCCTTGGGCCGGAGGTGATTCAGGATACTTCGACGAGGATAGAGATGATACGGAGCCGTATTCGGGTAGCTCAGGACCGAAAGAAGAGTTACGCCGATGCAAAGAGGTTCTTTCGAGAGTTCAATGTGGGGGACCAGGTGATACTCAAAGTGTCTCCCATAAAGGGGATTATTCATTTCGGCAAGAAGGGGAAGTTGGCGCCTAAATAAGTGGGGCCATTCCCTATCATCGAGCGAATTGGGCCAGTTGCGTATAGACTTGGATTATCGAAACACTTGCATAGGGTTCATGACGTGTTCCATATTTCCTCACTGAAGATATATCTTAGGGATGATTTAGCACAAACTCACATTGCTTTAGAGGATATCGATCTACAGACTGATAGTTTCAATGAGGAGGGGCCGGTTGTTATTCTAGACCATAGCGAAAGGAAACTGAGGTCTAAGATAGTACTGTTAGTACGTGTTCAGTGGCGGCAAGCACGAGGATGAGATGCGCGAACGTTATCCAGAGTTATTTTTGCCAGGTATATTTTATTTCTGAATTTCAGGATGAAATTCTGTTATTAGGGGGGAAGTATGTAATACCCCGTAATTTTATTGACTTTATTTAATGGAATTAATTAAATTAAATGGTAATTAATTAGAAATTAATTCGGATTTAAATACTAGCAAGATGTGAGTTGGTATTTGATTATGATGATAATGTTGAATATTACTGGATATATGTGGTAACATATGATTATTAAATTTATTAAAATTGTTGCGAGTTATAAATACGACAATTCGAGAAATTTAGTTAGGACGCGTGTATCAGTCGCGTCAGGAATCAACTTAATTGGATTTAAAAGTAAATTATAATTTTATCACCTGTATGGTCATTTTAAGTGCGCCAACATGCCCGGAGGGGTCGAAATAGTCAGAAAACACTAGCCGGGGATTTAGTTTGGGTCCCGGGACATTTTTAAGCCAAACCGACAACCTGGGAGGGTATTTTAGTCATTTTAAATTTTAAAGGATTTGGACCCACGAATTTAAGGGTTTATTTAACAACTATTATGAGGTCCATTATTAGCCAAAAAGAAAGAAGTGGGCAATGTGAGAAAGAGAAGAGGTTACAGGAGGGTTACAAGCCATAACCACCACCCACCACCACTTTTCGACGAAAATTGTGATCGCAGAAAGGGAGATAACCAGCCTTTAACATCACCAGTAGATCAGAACACCAATTATAAGGCAAGTTATTTGATTTCTTTAAGTTTCGGCAAATATATTATCCATGTAGACTAGAATTGAAGGTTAGACTTGAAAGATTGATAATTTCATGAATTGGAAGAAGTAAATCTTGAATATGGGTAGGGTTTGCATGTAGTTAAATTATGGAACTAATAAAGATTAAAATCAGAACCTTAGTAATAGAAATCCCGGATTAAAATTTAGTTTTAGGTTGTCTTGAATTGGAAGAAACTACACTAGGGTTGAACATGAAAAGTTTGATGAATATGTCGATATATATGTTGTTCTTGAGATGATTTGATTGTTCTGGAAAGTTAGAGAGGTGGTAATTAGGATGGTATAACATGTAGTACGTTTACTTTAGAGAATGGATTCATGTAATGGATATTGGAGATGAAACTAGGGCTAAAAATGCAGAAAAACGTGGGCTATAACTGTTCGATCGATCGATCGACATTCATAGTCGATCGATCAACTGGATCGATCGATCGACATTCATGATCGATCGATCGACATTCATGATCGATCGATCGACCTCCCCAGAAATCATGATATTTTTCCCCTTTTTGAATTTAGTCAACTACGACCCTTGAAAGTTATCGGTGGGGACCTTGTGAACACATTTAGATTTAATGAAGAGCAGTAGGGGTATATGGGACCCGAATTA
This sequence comes from Sambucus nigra, assembly GCA_949130495.1. NCBI lineage: Eukaryota > Viridiplantae > Streptophyta > Magnoliopsida > Dipsacales > Adoxaceae > Sambucus > Sambucus nigra. The sequence continues at coordinate 373,344,225 of OX422216.1, forward strand.
TATTAGAATTGAATTGGGACTTTATGTTAGACTTACTAGGGTTCGACGAGTGAGGTGCTATTAGAGATTGCGAGTAAATGAATTAAATCTATATAGTTGATAGTTTAAGGTTAGAGACAGAGATATGGACCTTAAGAGTATTGAATTAATATGTTGGAATAATAGGAGACTTAGTAACCTTTTTGGTTAGGTTTTAAATACTTGAAACTATACGACATGAGATGTATTGGCGAAATATATTATATATCACACGAAAGTATGAGAGTGTACAAATTGGATTAATGGTATAGGTTTGAGAACATACCTTTAATAATATTATAAGTTATCTAAGTTGTGTGAATGCTTAGTATATGGATTATTATGTGTATGACATACCTACCATACTTTCTATCACGGGAGGTCGACTTTCGAAACAGGGCCATCTAATCTTTGTGTGCCTACGGGGGGATTTAGATTGGTACCTCAAGGACATAAGGATGTGAATGCCTTATTTTTGAGTTAATAAGTCAGCTGACCATGGGAGCATAGACATGTGCATGACCCATGGGTATGTGAACTATGTTCGCCTCCAATCGGTGTGATTTTGCTTATTGAAACGGTTCCTAAGAGATTCGGAACACGTGGTCCTTATGTACATGACGTATCGGGATTTGATAGCAGAGTATGTGTGCATTGCAGCTTAGCCTAGGGGTGACCTATTTGTATATTTATGTTGAGAATAATATACTAGTGATTATAATGGACTCTTTGTTAAATTATGAATATAAATTATTAAGACATTTTGAACGGGATTTAAAATGAGAATTTTCTATCGTAATTGTTATAAATTAATCTTACCAGTAAAAAGGCTAATTACATTCAGGATAATTTAGAACGATGTGAATAAACCCTATATTATTATTGTGAGGACAGGAAGTGGTACAGACTAGATAGTGAACGACATAACTAGGATGGGATAAGGATATACATTCAGCATGCACATTAGTTAAGGGGCGAGGAACTCATGTGAGAGCACGTAACTATCATGTATATAATATATTCACTGTTTAATGCAATTAAAAACTTGTTATTTTTAAACTGTTTTCACCTCGGGCTCTGACCCGTTTGTTTTCAAATCTATTTTTCTTGTAAAACATTTTAGGTTCCCAGCCACAGGGATGCCAGACATAGGAGTTCCATTCCATTGACGTGCTGTAGCTGCTGTGGAAGTTATAGGATCTCGATAGTAGACGCCTCTACATTCTATATTTATTTTATTTCAAAGTCATTTATCTGTTAGGGCATGTCGGCCCCTTTCCATTTAGAGACATCTTTTTCATACTTTCAGTTTCATTTAAGTTTTGGAGTTATTTAACTATTCAGACTTTGTATTTGGTTTTATTCAGTATTTGGATTATTCAAAGGAGTGTTACTCCAGACTCATTTATTATTCCATTATTATTTTTTTGTGACTGTGATGTGATTGTGGTATCGTTAGCTAATAATTTAATTGGTTTCATGTTAATTTAATTTAGTAAAATTTTACAACTCACTTTTTAAAAATTAGGTGTCTAGTAATTGTTTAAAAATCTTTTCGACAGTGATGCTATGAACTGAACCAACTTGACATTTTGTATTAAATTGAATAAATGAGTTGCTACCAGGTATTTAATTAGTCGGGGTGTTACAGCCGAAGCTACCATCTTCAATAAGCTTGAATGCAGAAATCCACCGCAAGTTTGCTTGTTGTATTTCAGGTGATGGCTTGAGGTTTTGGTTCAAAGGTTAAAATTGTGTTGGAGAAGGATTTTCAAAACCTAAAGGGAAGATGTGTAATTTTTCTCTCTAGAGTATGTAAAACTTCCTTATAAAAAATAACTGATTTTTCGTCCATATATTAAAACTGGAAAAGTAGTGGGCCATGGTAGTTATGTAAAATAAATGCCGAAAAATAGTTTAAAAAATTTCACAACTGACAGATCTCGTTCAAACGAGGTCGTTCGAACGACCTTTCGTTCGAACGAGTTATTTAACGACAGTCCAGTGTTAAGTTAGATAAGCTGTTAGAAATCTTGTTCGAACGAGGTCGTTCGAATGACATTTCTAACGAGCTTCTAACGAGTTACTAGTGAAGACTGGGCAATGTCGTTAGATCCAGGTCGTTCGAATGACCTGGAGGAACTTCGAACGAGATTTTCAATTTCATTAAAAAAGAGTTAAAATTAATTTTCTATGGAAATTTCTCTTTATGAAATGAAACTTACTCTTTATGAAAATTACTCCAACACAGAAAATTAATTTTGGTCATATACCTTTTTAGGAGAATGGACTTGAAGGCATATTGATGGCGCGTAAACTTTGGATGCTCGATTCTCTAAGGTTATATGTAGCTTGATGAGGAATGACCCAAAAGCGTTTTGTCCAACGGAATGTAGCCAATATTACAAATGACTCGATTGGAAATTTGTCCTTACACCAGTTTTTAGAAAAAGAATTAGAAGACTCAAAACTTTCTAGGGTTAGTGTACGTGCTAATGAGGATAATGATAATTTGATTAATGATTTGAGAGCACGTGAGAAGAATCTTAGGGATAAATTTTCTTACATTGAGAGGGAGCAAGATAAACTTTTAAGAATTATTAAAAATTTAAACAAGGAGTCCATAAAACTTAAAGAGTCTAATTCTTTGCTCGAGTCTAGAATTTTGAAGCTAAAAGATGATTTCAAAGGCTTGAGTAGTGTTCGTAGTGATGGTACTGGATTGCTTGATACTAATACTTCTGTCGCTAAATTCAAGACCACTGCTTGTTTTATAGGGTCGACCACATACAAGGACATTAGTAAAGGTCAACCCATATGTAACATATCTCACATTTACACATCTTCAAATTATAGTAAGAAAGGTCACCTTAGGGCATTTTATTATGATTTTGGAAGAAGGCCTAGGAAGTTGAAGTCTAGAGTCACGTTGATTCCCAAAACTTGATGTGTTAAGTATACATCTATTTGGGTTAGGATATCTTTTTTAAAGGCGCTAAATGTTCGAATTCTTGATTCTCGTAGGGTTGCAAATGACTCTTCACATGATATATCTTATCGGTGATTGCTTGTATGTTTTTGTTTATCACACTCTAGTTGTGCCTTATGATATATGTTTGCTTGTGTTTTCAAAGATTGAAAAAATTGGTATTTATTTTTTAATTTTTTTTAGAAAAACTCAAAAAGATTTTTGGTTTTTGTGTATTTTAGTTTTACACATTTAGTATGTCATATTGATGTGTATGAATCCCATTCACTAGGTACGTTCCATATGGCTAGGACATTTGGTTATGATTGCAGATACTTAGATTGTTCTTAATCATGCTTGTATGGAGTTGTTTCGAACCTAATTGGTTTAATGGATTCGATTTTGTATATGCCTCTGTACACAAATGCATTAGCTTTTTGGATTGTAATTTCATATGTATATTTGATCTTGGTGAGATGTTCTCCCATCAATTTTGTCATCTACAAGTTATGTGACTATGGGGGATTTGTGCATGTAAGAATTGTTTCCCGTGAGAGATTTTGTTTAGTTTTAAAAAACATGTGGGTGCACGGGTCATTGGCAAGATCCTAATGAAAGAATTAAAGTCAATAAAAATAGAAAAATTTCCGAAGGCCAACATAGTTTAGTTTGTGCGATGTAATTAAAGAAATAGCTTCAAAAGAATTGAGAAAAGAAAAGAAAATATGATATATGTTTATATTTTCAGGGTTTTTAGTTGAAGATCAATGGGTTTGAATAATGAATCCTAGTTATGCTTGTTTTGTCATGACGCTATTGATTTGTAGAATCATCTATACTTTAGGCTTTTGTGCATTGTTTTTGTTTGTTCATTAAGTTCACCTTATCCTGTCACTTAAGGCTAAATCTTAGTTTTGATAAAGTTTTGTGGTCAATTAGAACTTCTTGAATATATTTGAGTGTTTGGGTCATCATTCACTTGTACTAGTTCACGCCCATTCATTACATTCCACATGTTTAGACACATCGATACTATGCTAGAGTGTAAAGCTTATGTGTTTATGTCAAGTTTTGTGACCGTTTATAATATATATATATATATATATATATATATATATATATATATATATATACGCTGAATTTTCATTGGTATGTCTTGCATATATTATATACAGTATTACGCTTTGACTCTTTGCGGTTTATATTTAGTCCATGGTTGTCACATACTTTATCATAGTTTGGATTATTTGTGCCTGATTTGTCATGTTGTATTTGTAAAAGTTATACTTGAGAATATTTGAAAATTTTCAAAACTAGTTGGTGGATTTTGCCTTTGAGATTATAATTACATGTGAATTGTTTATATATCTATGTGATGATATCTCACTTATTATATGTGATTCTTAATATTTCATGTTTAGATTCTACTCATTTGTCTATTTCGAACAAAAAGAGGGAGAACAAATTAAGGGGGAGATTTGATGATGAGTTTGATTTATAGGGGAGAACGCATTACGCATTTTTAGTTTTTTTATTTATTTATTTCAAGCTCTATGCATCACGATATTTTCTTTACTTCATGTGTGTAGGTATCTAAGGCAGAATATATTACACCGCATGAAGACAAAGTTATCCAAGGGAAGAACAAGATGGCATTGAAGAAAAAGTTTCACTATGTCGTTCCATTTCTAGGGCTTGGGAGGGTGTTAGGATTTTTTTTTTCATAGAGGGGCAATTATTGTAATTTAGATTTCAGTTTAGGTTTGTATAGTTTTATACCAGAATATCCAAAGGGGGAGATTTGTAAGCACAAGTATTTTAGATTAGGTGTTTTATTTGTATGTATATGCACTTTGGCGTATTTGGCGTATCTCGTTACAAACTGACACGCACCGATGCGTTGGATCGAACTACAACATCTCCAAGTTCATGACTCCCTAACCTCTCATGGAGGTATAAATCTTTTAAGAGTTCTTAATTATTCATATTTATATTTGGGATGAATTTTTTTTATAAAAAATTGAGGTTGGATTTTTAAGATTTAAAAAACATATTTTTTGCCTTATTCAAATGAGTGTGGAGCTCTTTTGGACAGAATAGCCTTTTTGTTAGAAGCTCATTAGATATTTACTTTAAATGAACATTTAATTAGGTTGGACTTCTTTCCAGTTAATTCTCTTTAAAATTTTGTTAGATATAAACATCGAACAAACTTTTTGTGTCATTTGAACGACTTGTTGTTCTCGTTCGAACGACCATTTTTTTTATTCGAATGAGCCATCGCTTAGAATTTTGTATCAGACTTATAAATACATGTTTGGAACCCATTTTTCATGGGATGTTGGAAAAACGATTTCTGCATATCTGTGCCAAAGCATTTATATTTTAGATCTCTAAATACCTTTTGATTCACAAACGGTAAAATCCCAAATATTTTGTGAATCCTTTTGAAAACCTAGAAAGTTTATGTATATTGCATACAGATTGTAAATAGGATTATCTATGGATGAACTTGTGATCCGAGGGATCATGGCTGAAGAAGGAAGAAGAAAGGTTGATCGGTGGATACCGAGGGTGGATTACCGCCTGTGGATGACTTTGGACTGAGCCATTTTTTTAAAGTTTTATGAAGACTACGCGTTATACTTAGTCGACCTAAGTAGTCTATCTTGTAAAACATTCTAAAGTGTTGTATATAGGTTTTACCCTGAAAAGGGATTTTTTCTTATGTCTATGGTTGATTGCATGTGTAGTTAATTTCTATGATTATAACATTAATTCTATGCAACCTAATTTAATCAAAGATTAAAATTTGATAAAAATTGGATTTGTGTGTTTGGGAAATTTAATTATATAAATCAATCCACTAAGTTCACATTGTGCACTCTCAAATTGGTATCAGAGCATCCACTCTTAACAATTAAAATAGTTTCATCATCATTTGTTTGAACACGGTTATATTATTTTAACTTTTCCTTATACAGATCAGTTGATAATTGTCCGTTCATTAAACCATCTGCATCAACTGTTTAATTAATAGAATCAATGGAATTAATATAAGGCACAACAAGATACTTAAAATCCATATTTCTTTCATTGATATTATCTTTTGGAAAAAATAGCGAGGACCTCCTCAAAGGAGGCCTCGTTTGGAAAAAAAGAAATGGGTTCATTGGTAGAGTTGGGTTGGCTAAGATGCTCCACCAATTATGTAGAGGATTGTCAGTAGGAATGATCTTCTCAGTGGGCTCAAATGACTCGAACTCAGTGCAGAGCATGCAAATATCCATCCTCAATTCAGCAAGACCAAAAGATTCATCACCGTCGGTTCTTTTACTATCTAAAGAGCTCTACTCAGAGGATTTAATTGTCAAAAACTTCACCTTGTGTTTAGATCCCTCTGTCTAAGTGATATTGTCTTCAAAGAATATCTCAAAGCCTAGTTTTATTTTCTTTTCAATTGCATCATACCTTGGCTTAGGGAATATACAGTGGGGGAAATATTTTCCTAATTTGATGAAGCATTTGTTTAGGGAGTCCCCGAAGATAAATTCCTTTCTATTTAATACCCTAATATTATAGGGTTGACGAATAGACATGAGTTCGGCCGGGGAAGGTTGATAGCCTAGACTATGAGGTGGATAAGCAATTTTTACTATGTTCGGCTCAAAGATCCCTTATTGTTTAGGGTTGAGCCCCATTTCAAAAATGAAATGAATCTTCTTGAACAGATGAATCACATTAAAATTTCCATGTGGGCTATGTTTGGGGATTATCTATTCTTTGAAATCATCTCCTATCAAGACAGAGAATGGATCAAACTTGAAACTCGAGAGAAACACATTATGGGTATTGTGATTGATTTCCAAGACTGGATGGCTGGTGCTGGTTTCATCTAAATTGTTGTTGTCCCCAATGACTTTAATGATTAGTTGTCCATGAAGAACTTGAGCTTTTGGTGGAGAGAGGAAATAACAACTCTGATACTGTGAAGCCATGGGTGACTAAGAAGTAGATTGAAACATGTCGAAATTTTGATCAGTTGAAAATCCACTTAAAGGAAAATTGGACAAGACCCAAGTGCGAGGATAATAAATCCTATAACCTCTCGATGAGTGTTTTCATAAGTTCACACAATAGCTAAGGTGGGAGTGAGAACACTGACTTAAAGCCTCAGACATTGGAGAATTCAGAGTGAACAAAAATTTGAATCATAATTATTATCAACTATTACCAACAAATCGGTCTTCTATAGGATATCAATTGAGTTGTTAAGATCATAATTGTAGTAAGCCTAAACTTAGGAATTTCTTCATTGACAAAGTAAATGAACGTCTTGAAAATCAGGGTGCCAACTATGTGGATAGCCTCATTAGGATATGTATTAAGAGGGACTATAGCTTGTATGAGTAGTTTGATAAGAGTATTTATGTGGAGCTATAAGGACATGAGCAGTCCCTATACGGTGATATTCACTTGGTTCTTATTTAATTGCTCAAGGATTTTACTCTCCTCTATAGTCATTTTAGGCATTGGAGGTTTTTCAACAATTTGCTTCCCCTTGTATGTAGGCATATTATTTGTGGGAGGAACCGGACCCTTGTAGTACTAGCCAAATTGGGTCATGTGGTTCACCAACAAAGGTTAAAAGAGGAATCTCATTTCTTCATCTAACTTAGGGATACCGTAAACTTCATTTATTTCAAACCAAATTTCTTTAATAGAGTTTACCCTACAAAAGGAGGTAGGCATATTTATAGTTTCATTGTCAGGATCATTTTTTATTTCACTTAAATCATTGGACTCATTGCGCCACCTTGTGGTGGCTATCCAGTTATTATTTGAAAATTATATACATTTGACAACCTCAAATTATTCAAAATACAAATCTTCCCACGCTAAGGAGAATTAGTTTATAGATGAGAATAAGTATACCTTGAGTTTTATTGCAATGAGATGCTCAGGAGATTAACAAATTCTAATTTATTGACACTTTACTCTATTAGGAAATGAACTATGCTATCCAGGTTGGACTCTTCGAAAGACACAAACCAATCCCATTTACGAGCATCCATAGAACGATAACTTATCTTTTCACATTTTTCTTCTTTAAGAGTCCATATCAGAGGAAATTTCATTATGAATTCCTTTAACTATTTAAGGATGAATCCCAAACATATGATCTGTGTATCTGACTTTTTTTGTACAACTATGCAAGCTCTTGTCATCAGGATGAGGTCCCAATCATAAGAAAATTCATGGTGTAACAGATTGGCTGGGCAAGTTTGGAGGGGAGTTAGGGAATTATCTAAGGGAATTTGTAAAATAAGATCGTTTATGGTCTTTATTTTGGTTGAGGAATCAAAATTTGAGTCTTCATTAATAAATATGGCACTTACACCAGCTTGGTGTGTAGGTATAGGATTTTGGGTGGTGATTGGCTTTGGTCCAACAAGATTCATGATGATGACCTCCTTGCATAAAATTCTTGAGATGATGGCCTTAATAAGTGGTGTGCCTAGAAATCTAGTGAAATTTACACTGGGTATCATGCTTGAAGTATCTAGGAAGAGGATTGGTTAATGGATGGGGGTCCAATGGCTTGATAAGATTACTGGAGAGAATGGATTACTATAGTTTGAATAGAGGAGCACGAATTCATTGTAATCTCTTCTGATGGAAATAAGGCGGGCTTCTGGTTCCTATAAAGCAGTTGGATTAGAAGATATGTTGTTCATGGTAAAGGCTAGATTCTCAAACTTTTCAGGATTGAATTGATTTTTCAATTTCTTTATCTCTAACTCTACTTTCACAGTTGGACCATTAACAATCTCTTTGATTTCTATCCCAGATTCTCGAATATCTCTAAAATGATTATAATACTAACTACTCATGGTATTCCTGACACGTTCTAAGAAGTTCTTCTTCACAATAGTAACTTGTTCTTTATATGATAAACGGTTAGTCATGGTTCTAGATTTTCCTTCCGTATGACTATAACATGATTAATGTATTCTCCTGGTCCTTGTTTGAGCAATTCAAAGTTATGTAGGGTCATTTGTATTTCCTTTTTGTATACTTACTAAGCCATGCATTCATGGGAAACATCCTCCCAACTTCGAAATTGGGATCCATATAGAGACAAAGCCAAGAAAGAGCACTTTTGTTAAGGGTTTGTTGAAAAATTTAGGCCATGATTTCTTCAGTAGCGCCTAAAAGACTTATGGTTCAATGATATTTATGTATATTCACAATGGGAGGACCATTTCCTCGTAACTTCTCGATATTCGGCATTTTGAATTTCTCGAGAAAATGAGCTTTAGGGTAGGGACACATATGTGTAATCCATATAATTCACTAAGAGTTTTACTCGGTCAAACTCATGATAGATAATCTTTCTTTTACCCAACTGAGTTATTCTTCCTAATATCCTTTAGAACATGCACAAGAAAGTTAGACCCTTGTTAAAGAAGATTTGACTTAGGACGATGAGCAAGCGGAGGCCTATTGATAGACGGGACATGTCGAGGCATTTCATTGTGTTGGGCACACTGGTATTATGCACGGGACACATAAGATAGGGCATTACACCACCCATGACAGGAGGGAAGGCGACATTCTGATTCAGTAAAACTTCCAGTTCGAGAATATCTAGAATCCGAGTCTTATTCCTCAGTAACTCATTGACTTCTCATTGTAGGCTGCCGATCTTGACACTAATCTGGGGTAGCACGGTCATTAAATCTGACTGAAGTTTGACATCTTTATTAGGGTTCTCCATGAGGTAGTTGAGCTATGACCTTTCTATCCCCTCTCTCTCTTGTAATGATTTTCGCTCCCTCTCTTGTAACTTCTTTAAAGACTACGGTTACCTATGGCATCTCTGCCATCTGGAGCGTCATATTTTCCTTCTTCCATTCTTTAACCCGACCCTAAACCTCGAGACAGAAACACTCTCAAATCATTTGCTGATATCTATTCATGTAAAACTGCTAACATCTCTGATATTATCATTAAATCGACGGTTACACACAAAGGAGAAGTTATACTAATTTTTTTAAATGATGACATTTCATCGATGGCTTCCCTCTTTAAGTTTGCCCTCATTAGTCAGTTACACCATGGCCGAACTTCTCTTGAAACTATCAGGAAGACCTTTTTATATTCTCTCTTAAATTGGGTTCCTCTCTTGGTCTGATGGATGATAGACACATCTTGATTCATCTCAACTATGAATAAGATTTCCTTTATATGTGGTTAAGGGATCTTTGTTATGTCCATAGTTTCCCTATGAAAGTGTTAAAATAGTCATTGAATTTCAAAGAAAATGTTGATAGCCCTTATATTCCTGTTTGGGTGAATCTACCCTTCCCCCCAGTTCTTTTTTTCTCCAAAACAACACTCTTCTCAATTGCTAATACCATTAGTAACCTAATCAAAATTAACGAGGCGATAGGGACTCTCTCTCGACCTAGTATGTCTAGGGTTTATGTGGAGGTTAATGCTTTGAATCATATCCCAAAAAGTATATGGCTTGGTACATTGGATAAAGGTTTTTGGGAGAAGATAATTTATGAAAATCTCCCTCAATATTGCCATTTATGTTCAAAACTTGGTCATGATAGTTTGGAATGCAAAAAGGAAGATGAATTTAACATGGCCAAACCGGTGGATAATGAAAGACTATTCTAAACCATGACCAACATGTTAAGAAAATGCAATGGAAACAAACTGATAGGCGAGTTCTTACTAGTGATCCCTAAAAAATCTTACCGCATAAATCTTTGCCTCCCACTGAAACCACAAAAAAACCCATCCTACCCAATAAACCTAGTACGAGTTGTAACGAGATAAAACACTTGAACACAATATGCCATGCTGATTGTTTAACCACACTTGATCAGACTGTTAAGAATAAGGATCAGTTGAAATTTTCCTACACCTTTTCTCCCTTGAACTTGGATAACTCAATGAATGAAGAAGGAGATATTCCAACACTTACAACTATTGTTCACACCAACATAGTCCCAGTGATGCATGGATCTGAAGATTGTTTGCATGTAATTTTGGAAAAGAAATCTATGGAGGAATGGGATTTTGTCATGGATGATATTCCAAAAATCAAGAAAGTGATTATAGATCCCATAACGATTATTAATCACTGTCTTTCTCCTCGGGCCCTTAGATTTTAATATCTCTCTTATAAATATTAGTTTACAAGAAATTATTTTCAACGATTAGAGGTTTACGTGGTGTAACAATTATGAGGGTAACACTCGTATTTGGGCTCGGCTTCATAGAGTGGCGGGTAAAACTAATTGGGTTAACAGGAGTTTTATTAGCTTGGTGGATCATCTTCATAGGACGAATTTGTATCATAGTCCTTTAACCCTCACAATTAAAGAATATAATCAAACTTCTCCTAAACCTTTTATATTTCTATCTTTTTGGACTAAAGATGATGAATTCTTTCAAGTGTTGAAGCAAGCTTGGTGTTATGAGGTCAAGGGTAGGCCCCTTAATATTTTTTCGAAGAAGCTTAAAAGGATTAAATCTTTTACTAAATTTTGGTCCAGATCTAAATTTGGTGATTTTTTTCAAGTTGAGAGAAGAGTGGAAGATGATATGTTAAGTCATGAAGTGGCGTTTGATGCAAATCGAACCATGGAAAACAGAGAAAAATTCCATAATATCTAAGCCGAGTACTTAAAAGCGATGAAAGTGGAAGAAGATTTCTGGAGACAAAAAGTAAGGTTCAAATGGGCTATCGATGGGGATTCGAACACTAATTTTTTCCATGGTATCACTAGAAATAATAGGGTTGCCCTTTACTTATCCCGTATCGAAGACGATAACGGCCAGTGGGTTATTGGTAAGCAGGAAATTGAAGATACCATTATGGGATCTTTCCAGACGTTTTTGGGTAGCTTTACCCGAGACAACCTTTGTTGTTCTGTCACGGATAACTCAACTGCCAACATCTCCGATCAGTTAACTGCTTGTAATTTATGGGACTACATTCTGAAGTCTGTTACGGGTGATGATAACTGAAGCTTAGTGACATTCTAAGCATGGATGAAATTCGTGATGCAATTTTTGATATGAACAGAGAGGGAGCAGCAGGTCCGAATGGTTTTAATGGCAGTTTTTCCAAAAAATGTTGGTAGATTATTAAATATGATCTTCACAAAACTATATCTTCTTTTTTCGTTGGCTAGGATCTTTCGGTTATTTGTACCTCCACCAATATTGTTTTTATTACTAAGATTAATAGACCAAAATATTATGGGGGCTTATTCCTTATAAGTCTTTGTAATTTTTCGTCTAAAATTATTTCAAAGGTTTTGGAAAATAGGTTGGGCCTGATTTTACCAAAAGTTATTTCTCCATCCCATTCTGGTTTCATTAAGGGTAGATCCATCCTAGAAAATGTGCTTTTAGCTAAGAGATTATGTCTTCTTTTAGAAACAAAATGAGGGGTTCTAATCTTATTCTTAAACTTGATATGTCTAAGGCCTATGATACGATGTCGTGGTTGTTTATCTTAAAAACTTTTAGGAGTTTTTTTCCAGAGACGGTTATTGATATGATTTGGAGGATTATTTCTAACTGTTGGTATTCAATTGGTGTTAATAAAAAAGCTTATGGTTTTTTTAAATCTCATATATGGGTGAGACAAGGGGATCCTTTGTCGCCGGCGCTTTTCGTTATTGCCTCATAATTTCTCAATAGCAGGATTCAAAAATGATGGAAGATGAGAAAATGACTCATTTTTCTGTAACAAGGGGTTATGACAGTCTTATTTTTTCTAATGGTGATAGGATATTACTAATAAATTTCATAGATTTCTTGAAAGCTTATGAAGAGGCATCTGGTCAAGTGGTAAATTTCAAAAGAAGCTCCTTTTATCTCTCTGGAAATGAGGCGTATGGCAAGAAAAGAATTGTTGAATCTGTTACAGGCTTCAAACAAAAAATCTCTCGATTATTTACTTGGGAGTTCATTTATTTATGGGAAGGAAAAAGAAATCTTATTTTGCTCCCTATATTGACAAACTTGTGAAACAACTTAATTACTGGAATTATCAAAACATTTCTCCAGCAGGAAGATTAACTCTCATCAAATCGGTGGTAGAGTCCATGTATCTTCATCATCTAGCCTCTATAAATCCTCTCAGTATGATTCTTAGTCATTTAAACAAAGTCTTGGCTCGATTTTTATGGGGTAGATAAGACGACAAAATGAAATTTTAATGGGTGAAGTGGTTCGATATTTGCAAAACTAAAGAAGAAGGTGGATTAATCTTAAGGTGTATGTTTGATTTATCCATTAATTATACTCATAACTTATGGTGGAATTTTTTTAACTCCAACTCCTTATGGTACCAGTTCATGCATAGTAAATACAAAAAGTTGGAAGCTCAAAATTTTAGAGGGTTTACATCGATTTTATCCCAAGTATGGAAAAATGCAAAATGTTGGGGAGGACTTCTTAGATAATGTTGATACTAATACCGGGAAATGGCTTCTGATAAATAATGATAATTTTGCTGTCAAATCCTCTTGGCATTTGGTGAGGGAGAAAGGATGTGTACAATGTTCCTTTTCTCTAATTTGGGACAAGAGGATTGTTCCTAAAATTTCCGTTTTCATGTGGTGGTTGCTTCATAAAGGGGTTTTCATAAACGAGTATTAAACGACTTCACATCCCTTTAGTTTCAAAATATTAATGTTGTGTAGTTGCTTCTGAAGAGGATATAGATCATCTTTTTCAGAGCGGTACTCTTACTCAATATATTTGGAAATGATTATCGATTCTCCTTGGCTTGAGGATTTCTTCTTCCAATTTTAAGGGCAACTTGATAAATTGGTGGATTAATTCAAAAGGTTAAAAGATTAGAGGCATATGTGGATTAATTCTTCTTCCAATTTCAAGGGAGTGACCACGATGGAGTCTTCCATTATCAATCGTATTTATGGGGAGATTAAGATCTCTATTCATACACTTACTTTAAATGGTTACAAAATTAGGTTTTGTATTGATATTTTAGAGGCTTTCTCATACATAGTTGATCGTACTTGATGTATGCCATAGGTGTGGGGCTATTACCCACTTTCTATATTTAATAATATGATGGAAGATATGATTCTTATTTTAAAAAAATTTCTATCTCTTCTAAAGTGAGGAGAGTGAAGATACAATCAAACTATGAGGTGGTTGGATGGCAGAACGTAACTAGTAGGGAGCCAAGCCAAGATAGGGGAAATAAGGCCACACCTAAGAGGGAAATGGTTCATTTTTAGAGAGAAAAAGTATTTTATTTATTTTAGGTAGAATTTTTTTTTTGTTTATTTCCCCTTGCTAGGCCAAGCTAGAGGAAATGAGGTCATAACTCAGTGTAATTATTATTATTAGGTTCCAGTTATACTATGTTCTGCCTAAGGTACAAGTGAAACGTCAGACATGACTCGAGTTTGGGAGAAAATAGGGTGTGTAATGCAAGACACAATTTAAATTATTTCCACACACATGGACAGAGTCCTATTTTGGAAATAGGTGAAAGAGAATAAAATTTAGCGGTTAGGTGACCCAAAATTTTGGTAGAGTTTTGCGTTGGAACTAACATTACAAATATGAGTGTCCTAGGGCAGACATTTATATAATGGTTATGTATGGGAGGTTAGTCTTAGGGTTCCCCCATTTAGCACGAATTTGACGATATGCCTCTTGCCTATTAGGGAAATAATTCATAGGTATATGTGGAGAAGCCATTTGATATACCTGAGTGTACGTGAATTTACTCGCGATATACCTCGTGGTGATGGTACATGTGAGAGTGAATTCTATATAATCAACGTACGTGAATGTGTTCATGCTATATACCAACTATTCGGTCAAGAAGTATGATGCAGGTGAACCCTTCGGTATACGTCGAGATTACTTAACCATTGGAAGGAGGGAGGCTATTACTTACATAACCTAAAACCCATCACAAAGTGTCTCCCCAATGTGGGACAACTATAGTGTCAATGTTCATTGTCTGTGTAATATAATTTGGAAATGCACGAGTCTTATTAGTATCTTTATACAAAATATTATGTATGATAAGAGATATATGTCAAACTCTTAAGCATAAAATAAAAAGGTAATATATACAAGTGGAATACAATAAAGAGGTACTATATGAGCTATGTAAAGAATTCGAATATACAAGTGAAATGGAGTGTGTGAATGTGTACAGTGAAGTGGAATATGTAAATATGTACAAGTGTAGTGAGTCATGGAAATCTGTACGAGTGTAGTGAAGCAGGGAAATATGTACAAGTGGTAGAAAAAGTGAGATATACATATGATGAAGAAACAAGTATATACATTAGATGGAGATAAATATACACGGATGACATAATATGAGCATGGAGTATGGGACATAAGAATATATAAAAGAATATGCGAGAAATAAATGTACAAGTGAGAAGATATATGCACATGTAGAAAATGATACATGAAAGATAAAAATAAAGCCCATGTAAAAAAAGTCTAGTCCTAAAAAATAATCCGTAATAGAGTCGCCAATATATCCATCACCGACCTTGAAAAGAGGCGATCGCCACTCCCGAGCGCTCAGAATGAAAATGGTTTAAAGGATAAAATGGACATCATCGACGATGTGATGTGTGAGAATATGCAGAGACCAGAGTCTCCAGCCTATTTTACTCAAAATAAGAAAAAAGTAGCCATCTCCAAAGTGACAACATAAGAGACAACTAGTGAGTGCGAAACCAAATAAGATAAAGGATTGAAGACTATGTTACGGAGTGGGAAGGTGTTTGACACCAACTGATTCCTTTCGATTTCTCATGGGTTACAAAGTATTATCCTTCTCCTATATGCATGGACATGGTATGAGAAATGTTTCATGTGTGCAAAGTGAAAATATCCATCAATGTGAAAGTGTGTGAGGAGAAAAGTCATCATATACACATCATGGAAAAGATGGGAATGAATCCTCCGAAGGAGATAAACTAACTAATCATGAGTAATATAATAAAATAATGTGTAAAAATGACTAAAATATAAGCGATGCTTTGCAATCATAATATCAATGTGGAAGAGTGAATATATATAATATGAGACCTCTAAAGAGGTTATAAGTGTAAGAAAACTAGCTAAATGAGTAAAACAAACTAATTACATGAATAAAATGCTAATATATGGATGTGAACGAAATAAAACAAGTAAGGAAGGACTCGAATCCTAAATTGGCATCAAAATTAATGTAGTTCGTAATAGGACTAAGGTCGGGGTCTAGTCCATAATCTGAATATAGATTATGAAAAAGTGAGTTAAATCTGGTGAAAGTGTAGAAAAATATATGAGAACTCTAAAATGGGAATTATGGTGTAAACCCACCTTTTTTGATTTTCTGCTATATATATATATATATATATGGGCAAGATTAGTGTGATAATGAATAAAACAAACCAAAAATATCATAAGAGGAGTAAAATATAAAAAGTTGCATTAATTGGGCTAATAAATTGAAAACAAGTTCCGACCTTTAATCACTTTTGAGTTCTGTTTTGAGCAATTTGTGGGCTAACGTTTGATGTATAGATGATATTGGTGGAGTGGCAGTTAAAGGAGATGTAAAAGAATTATGAAGAGAATTCGGTGAAAATGATGTATGCTAAATTTGGAATAGTTATCGCACTAAATTTGAGGTCCTCATCAAATGAAACTAGGGTTTCCTTATATAGGAAAAACCTAGATGAAGAAATAGACAAGTATTCTTAAGCGACCTTCCTATCAGCATGGTTTCGGCCTTGCCTAGAGGTAGGGTGGTTAGACTTGCTGTCCAAGTAATGCTCGGGCTTCCACTATATAGGTGTGGTGTCCTGCTAATGAGCAAGCATAAATAGTTATTTTCCCATAAAATGTGAATCATAGGTTTGATTTGCGAATGTACGAAACCATTAGAAAGAGGATTCAGAGCTCTATGATTTTATGATGGCGGAGTCTCGATTTTAGAATTTCACGAAAGTCAAATAGGGATCAAAGAGAACAATTTTTCTCTAATTAGGGGTTAAAGAATGATCATTGGTCCAAAATTAAAGGGCCTTTGTTAGAATCTATGGGGAAGTATAAGGGTTTTTAAATGGGGTG
The DNA here is from genome assembly GCA_949130495.1 of Sambucus nigra. NCBI lineage: Eukaryota > Viridiplantae > Streptophyta > Magnoliopsida > Dipsacales > Adoxaceae > Sambucus > Sambucus nigra. Next base: position 373,361,374 of record OX422216.1, read on the forward strand.
TCTGACTTGTGATTCATTGTATGTACTTATTTTGAAAAAAGATTTAAAAATGGATTCAAAACAATGTTATGTAAATGATACTATTTTTTAATGATATGTATAAAATTCATATGAAGAATAATAATAAGTTAAGTTTGTTGAGATCTTTGATATTGATTTCACTTTACACATGAACTTTACATGTCTTTGTATCTTATGAGACTTTTGTGTGATTTGCATGATTGCTTGATTTTTCAATCATTCAAGATCTAATATTGGTAAATTCATTTGAAAAATATTTCGTGACCCATTTGAGAGTTTTGTGTAAAAAATACTTTAACTTAATGGAGTTGATTGGTGAGACTTTTTCAAAAGGTAAATGGATACCATTTGTGAGATTACATTGATTTAAATTTAATTATATCCGATGTGTGTCTACAAACGTGTGTGTGAAAGCCATTGTGGAAAAATCTATTTAATGTTGAAAAGAGACAAAGTCAAGTGTTAGAAAATTCAAGGCAAGAAAAATATGATAGGGCTATTTAATTTATTGTAGTACTATTTTTAATATCTAATTTAGGGCTTGTACATCATTTGGGGTGATTAAATGGTTGGAATCCACTATTTTAAAGATCTCGAAAGGATATTGATGCAGTAATATGATTAATCTTGAAAGGTGATTCATATGAAACAATTATGTGCATTCATTTGATTATGTGATCTATTATTTGTTCAAATCATCCCAGGATTTATATGAAAAATTCCTTAATAGATTTGATTAGAATTTAAACTTATATAGTTAATTGATTAATGTTTGTGTGAATCTGTGTTTTAACCATGTCACTAATATTAGTTCAAAGAAAATTTATAAAAATATTTAATTTTTATCATTAATGGCATAATCATGATCACTTCACATGTTTTTTTGTTACATGTATATATGTAATCATTTGAATCTTTATAAGTATCAAAAAGTTTCCAAAAGGAGTTTTTGAGAATGAATATTTATCTTGTATTCCATATTTTGAGATAGTTTGGATCTTTGGTGTTCATAGCAAGTCTTTTCACGTAAATTTCCCAGACTTATGGATTTAATGCAAATGTGTGTGCACAAAGGACTTCTAGTCCGTCTGCATGGCTACAAAAATTAAGATTTTAGAGTTTACCATCGATATCCCTTCAGATGACTAGTTAGTATATTTTTCATTCACAGGACATAAAGTTCTTGAGATGGTTTTGAAGACCGTTTGCATGACTTAAATTTAACCATACGCGTGGCTAGGAGCAGTGATTATTCGACTTCCCCAATTGACCATTTCTAATGCCTTCACGTTATGATCTAACCACTAAGTCTACTCAGTTTGACACTATGTCTAGGAGTAGTAGTTTTTCTGATGATTATGACACTAAGGCTACTAATTTTGACAATTCTAATTAGTAGGATTTTATGTTCCTATATTTTTTTTATGGAGGTGAGTTGTGGTGTATGTGTATAGTTGTATGTATGTTGATACATATTTTCGATAGATCATGATTTATGTACTCTTATTATATTTTGGTATTTATTGATATATATCTTGTTTCTCTATTTATTTTGATTTCATTTTATATAGACTTGCAGATATTATCTTGCTTTTATCATGCTTAAATATATCATAATCTATTATTGGTTATACATCATATTTCATATTATTTATAACTTTATCATGATGTTATATCCTTACCATACCATCTTAGTGTCATTCGTAAATATATTCCCATGATTTACCTCATGTTTCTCATATTAGCATTTGTTTGTCAATTGCTTTCTAGGTTATTCAATTGGTAGTTTTTACTTGTCTTTGTGATTTTTCTTCTTACCCTACTATATGAACGTTATCTATTTCTTTATGCTTATCTTTAACTTTTCCATGTAAAAAATGGGGATAAATTTTTAAGATAGAGGGAGTTATTACTTTGATACTTTTGTTTGTACTTAAGGGAGAAATTTTACTTCAAAGGGGAAGAAACTTTTTATTGAGGGGGAGTTACATCATTTTATACACTTGGGGTATTGATATTAATATTGATATGATTTAGGGGGAGATCTCACATTCATGTACACTACTTCATTCCTATTTCTCATTTTATTCTCCATATTGATATATTGTCAAAGAATTCTTAACCAGGGGGAGTTACTCTTTGTCATACCTGCATGATCTTTTTGTGTTATTTATGCTTTTGTAGGTATCGTTATAAGATTGCGAATCAACAAACCTAAACTCGACTTTGGTTTTGTTATGAGTCTATTGGCTTTTATGTGTATTAAGACACAATTTCTAATTACATTGCTAATGTGGAGTGAATCTTATTTGTCATATTCAAGTGTTTTGGGGTTTTACCACAAAATAGCCAAAGGGGAAGATTGAAAATGAATATATTCATCATTATAGTATAGTTGGCTTAATTTTGAATCAAAGCATTTGAGTCATGAATTATCTAGACAAAATGATTGATTTCATTTAGAAGTTTGGTAAAAAGAGTCTTGTTCATTAGAAATTGGTGAACATTGAACATTGAATATCCTTCACGGATTTTTTACATCAAAGAGTTTTTTTCCTCACTCATTGAAGATATGTCCTTTTCATTAACTATGATTAAACATCTAAGGATATAAACTCACTCACATTGGTCATTTAACTTTGATAAAATGTTAATTTTTTTTTAATTCAACAAGCTATTTTATATTAATTTTTTTTTCTTTTTCTGGGTGGGTGGGTGGGTGGTGGGGATGGGGGGTCGGGGACAAGAGGGAAGGAACCCCCCATAATTTTTGTGATTAGGATAATAAGGATTATCCCCTTCCCATTTTATAAAAATCCAGCTTGTTTAGGAGGAAACAAGTTTTATCCCCTAAACCATTCGCTAAACTGTGATTTAGCCCATGCACATGACCTTTAGGGTTTTAGTCCACTACCTAAAACTCTGCACATGCATGAGTTTTGTACCCATGTGCTCGACTACATGTTTTTTTGTGTGACTTGCTCATTGCCAAAAACTGTGTACATGGACCTATTTTTTGTCGCGCGTACGATGCTTTCAAATTTGTAAATATTTTTTTTATATAAATAGGGCCTATTTCTTCAATTTGTAAAATATGAATTCATCTACACTTCTGCTATACCGAGAGGTCATTTTCGATGTTGAGATCATATCAATTGCATCTCTTTTAACAAAATCCCTTGTTCCTTTCACATTTGAGAGAAAACCTATATCTATTTGTAATATATTATTGGTGAGGAATTGAGAATTTTTTGTTATCAAATCCACTTAGCCTATGTAACAATATAATTATTTTAATATTAATACTGATCAAGTCCCAATATTAAAATATATGAAATGCTATAACTTAAAATATCATTCTTAGCATGTGACAGGAATATGAGACATTTAAAACTTCTCCTAACAATATAAGATGCGAGAGATAATTATCTACTTCTTTAATCCTTTATCTTTATATTTATTCTTTGAGATTCTTTTATATTTCAAAAGTCTCTTATCCTCATTATATTTTATCACAATATGCATATCTTATAAGAGAGTCGGGTTTGGCATGAATAATTTGTAATGAAGTCTTGAACGAATCTTACTAAATCAATTGGGGTATTTTCATATTTTTATTACTTTATTAATTTATTGTTTATCAATAAAATTATGACATGAGATAATTATAATTGGAGCATAAATTTCATTATCATAAAGGGATAAATCCAACCAAGTACAGAGATTCTACAAATTAAAGTGAGAATTAAATTTAAGACTTTCTAACAACATGCATGTGTATGGATTCTACATAGTTGGGCACGAAAGTAACTAATGATATTTCTAAAAACATACAATTGGCAACATTTTGTGAATTTACTAAACTTTATATAATATTATCAAATTCTGTTAAAAAATTATCTAGGTTTTAACTAATTGAATTAATTTCATGAATAAAATTATTATCAAATTTAAATATTTATATAATTAAATTTAACATATGAATTCTAGAACTTTTCTAACATTTACACAATTCTAACTATCACTAACCTTGCATTCATACTAAGGTTTACATAGTTTTAACAAATTATAACAAAATATTATCATATTTTTAGTTAGAAAATTCCACCCCCACCCCACCCCCTCCCCCCTCCCCCTCCCCTCCCCCCACCCCACCCCACCCCACTACCCCCTTCCCCCCTCCCCCACCACACACCACCACACACATATATACACACACATATACACATACCCCCCACCACACCGCACCCCCACCACACCTGCACCACCCCACCCCCATTACCCCCTTCCCCCTCCCCCACCACACACCACCACACACATATATACACACACATACACACATACATATACACACACATATACACACACACACACACATACACACACATAGAAATGAAAGAGAAAGAGAGGAAAAAAAAATATACCTTAGAGAGAGAGAGCAGAAATCTCTTAGAGAGAGAGAGAGAGAGGGGGAAAACCAAAAGAGGTAGGAAAAAAAGAAGCCTAGGGCTTTTTTTACTGCAGAAGTTGTCACGGTCGTGTCAAGGTCATTGAACGTGACAACTACATTTGTCACGGCCTTGTCGCAGTCATTGACCGTGACAACTCTTTGTCACGGTCGTGTCAAGGTCAATGACCGTGACACAAAACGCGTGTTTTTTGTCATGGTCAATGACCTTGACAAGGGTGGCCGGCTGAAAGGTGACAATTTTGTCATTTTGGTGTAGTGTAATAATATGAATGCCCACCCAATGTAAAGTTCAACATTAATGTCCTTAAATAGTTCACCATAATACAAAGTCTCAATTTACAATTCCTAAATAGAATTGTGGATTCACAAGCAACTCAAAATCCAGAAGTTATCTCATATGCAATATACAACGACAAAGAAAACTAAACCATACATAAGATAAATTTTCTATGTTCAGCCTGCTCTTTAAGATCCAAACCTCTACTGAAAGCCTAAACCTAAACTGAGATGTTATTCAACACAATGGGCGAGGGCCCACCGCAAGAATACTATCTACTTCTCCTAAATAGGGTAATATAACCCAAATAATAGTCCTCAATAAAATAAATACCACTATAAAATATTTTAAATTATAACAACAATCCAGCTTAGAATCTTTTATTTAATAATGAAAATTATATCTCGAGTCTTCATCAATGTTCACTAGATAATAGAACAATTTCAACTAGTTAAAATAACACTAGGGTTTATCAATGTTTTCGAAAAACGCATTTAGAGTGGTGCATTTATATGTTCAAATCGTAGACTAGGTCACAAATAAGGCAAATTCATTTTAATTTAATTTTATCGTGATTAATTAGGTAAAACTAAACATGCAAGATATTGAATATAAATCGAATCAAACAAATAAGAACACAGGATATGAGGAAAAAACCATAATGAGAAAACCCTTTTTCAGCACTGTTATAATTATGGTATTACGGAATGACACATACAGACTCATAAACTTAGACTGCACTAAGTATTGAAGTTATGTCTTCTTCCTTATTTATAACAGAAAATGGTGTACTTCTCGCAAGCTCCACTTACCTCGGTTCCCACCAATCAGTGTCAGAAAACTCCTTTACTATTTTCAACAGTGAAGAATGAACTCCATAAGGATTACAACATCTGTTGTGTTCTCCAAGAATTTATAAAGTGATCATAAAACATCTAAGGGGTTTGGATTTGAAAAATCAAAATTTTGATCACAGAATATGTGTAAAAAGTCTTACCAAGAAATGTAAGTTTATATCTCTTTTTAAATAGGTAGAAAATCCTCTAAGATATAGACTTGAAAAGAATGCATTTTAAACCAAGTAAAAAATAATTTTTTGCAGTCTCGTTCGAACGAACTGGACTTCGTTCGAATGACCTATGCAAAGTCGTTTGAACAAACATCGAATGAAAAATCTAATGACATTATAGAGTGACAAGAAAATTAGGTCGTTAGAAGATGCGTTCGAACCATTGATATTGGACAAGATAAGGAACCTCATTCGAATGATCTTCAGTATCTTGTTCTAATGATCTCCCTTAAAAATGATTTTTTCATTTAAATATTTTGAAAAAATATTTTATGTTTTCAAATACTTTTAAATACCCCTCAATGTAATGATTACACAAAATCAAACTCATATACCTTCTCCGATGATTTGTAGTGATGATCTGAACTCTTCATTCTTCGATTATCATATTCAGTCACTAGCTTGCCTTTGATTGAAGCTCTTGAGAATGTAAATGATGATGCATAGGTGTAATACAATATACCATTCTTAAAAATTTAATGATAAATTATAAATCTTGATCTTATAAATCTCCATCTTTTGCTATTCTAGTATAAAACATAATACCGAAAAAACCCCCTAAGACAAGTTAAACTAATGTGCTTCCAAAACCTGAAAAGGAAAAGACACTTGCAACTTTGTCTTTTCTGAAAATATACATTGATCAATATGTAAGAAGACATACACACATGAAATAAAGGAAATACAATAAGTCATGAAGTTTAAAATAAAAAAGACTCCCCCTCACTACGTCCTTTTATCTGAAGTAAACAAAGAGTTAGAAGCTGAATCTAAAAAGTTAGCATCATCAAGAAACAAATTTGAAATTTCATCACAAAGTATAGACAACTAAGCATAGGCGATGAAACTTCAGCAAACTAACAAACTGTTTTAAATTTTTTTAAAATTGTTGGGTATATAAAAATATACATATAAACACAAACAATCACACCATGGAGCAGCACGAAAACATCAGAATCATGGATATGGAATGAATGGGTGTGAACTTAATGCACGGGAAAGTCAATATAGGGATATGTAGTGATGATGCATGAAGTCAAAGTGACACTCCTAAAGAAATAACTCAATTCAACCTTTTGTGAAAAAATAAAATAAAGTGAAATTGACTCGACTCATACAAAATATCATAAATTTCAATGCTACTCAAATCAATAAAACCAAATTATTTAATGTTTTTGAAGGAATTTAATTGTGCAAATCCTTTGATCTTCAACTTATAACACCCTCAAAATCTCACATTATAAGCATAAACTCTCAAATTTTGAAGGAATCATATTGCTTATTTTCAATGATGCATCAATGAAACAAAATTAGCCTTGACACTTTTGTTTTTATGTGCCAATATATCTATTAGGCTCTAGCCAATGGTGGATTTTAATGCAAAGAAGACTCCTCCTTTCATTGACCCTTCCATTGCCCAACCATGCAAATTCACTATGATGCGGAAATACACAAGATTGAGAGAAGACTTAACGACTCGACGCCCTCGCAAGCCTTGACGCGTCTTCAATCTTTAACCGCTCCTCCATAGGACAATACAGGAGTCCATCCACAAAACTTCCACGATGCATGAGTCCGCACACATCTTGGTATCCACCCAATAACTCAACTATCATATACGTATCTTGAACACGAAGTCCATCACTTCTTCACCATAATACCACATCACGGAGTCCACCGTGTGTAAACAACAAATATGGAGTTCACCATATAAAACAATTATTACAAAGATGTGGAGAATAAACTTGGTGCCAAAAATAAGATCTTCAAAGCATATATGAATTGATACTTTGATCTTGAATAACTTGGTTGTAAATTAGGGTTTGGATAAACACGAAGAGGTTTTTGATAAAGTTTGGGAAGTCAAAAGAATTGAAAAAAATCACTTTTAAAAATGCTTCTCCGCAATCCATATATAGGAGGTTTTCTTAAAATAACATAAAGATGAAAAGTCATTTGAAAAATATCGATTTTAATAAAAATTATATACTCGTTCGAGAGGTACATGTCGTTCGAGTGAAGCCATGCATCTCCTTCGAACATATTTCAAATGACATTTCTAACGAGATTTCGGTGAAGGGAAGAAATTGTCTCGTTTGAAGTTTTGTTAGAACATGAATATGATTTAACGAGGTCGATTGATTCGTTTAAACGACACACATAATGTTGTTCTAACGACCTCACGAAAGAAATATTTTTGTGCTAAAAAATGTTAAAAGGATAAAAATATTTTAACTTTAAAAGTAGTTTTATAAAAAACTAACACCTAAATATAAAATATCCAAGGATCAAAATATGTACGCATCCATAATTGAGATATTGTCTAAACGCAAAGATGGAATGTGGCACTAAACGTGGTACGATTATGTAGATCATCTAACTTGGCCTCTATGTCTTCAAGAAACTACGTCACAGGCTTGAAAGGTCAACATACTCAAGTCCTAAACTATGACTCAAAGAGTTTTGTCCAAATACGGAAGAAAGCCAAAATACATACAAATTGACTCTATTCGAAATTTATCCTTAAAATCTCCCCCTTTGGTTATTCCAAGACAAAATAAAAAATAAAAACTCTTATGGGTCGTCAATATAATCTAAGACTCAATCCCCAAGTCCAAAAGTAAAAATGACAACTCGACCGACTCATAGACCTAGAGAAGCTTTGCACGCTTGTAACTTTGTCTCATGTTGCAAACCTTCACACTTAAACACAACTTCAAATGCAAAGAGAAAATAACAGTGTCAATTTCATAAGAATAAAACTCCCCTTATGTCTAAAAATCCCCACCTAGGTAAGATGTATCCCCTAAGATATATATCTCCTACTAATGCTAAATATAAAGATACAATATTCCCCCATTTTCAGGAATACACAAAGAAATAATGCATAATTGTAAGGACATATTTTCATAGGTCAGTTATCAATTTATTATGTTAGATACCGCTACACCGTCGAAGAGAATTCGAGAGACATCTATATCAAAGACGGATTCGAATTACTCAAGTTATTCATCATTTAAGACTTCGCGAAGTTTACTTTGGTAAGGTTATGTTTTAAATACCTTTACTTTTCACTTAGAGCTTTTGGGATATTTTTACAAAATATTTTCTAAGTGTTGGAGCGGACTTTTTCGTCAAAATTTGAGAATGAGTATTTTTTCTAAGTGTTGAAGAGGACATTAAAATAATAATTTTTCACAACAGTCGTTAGAGCAACATAGCATGTCGTTCGCGCGAGATAGCATGTCGCGCGATCTCGTTCAAACGACATCTGTCCTTCATTCGAGCGACTTGCCGATCTCGTTCAAATGAGCTCTATTTTTGAGGCGACGCATTTTCCTATAAATGCTCATTATTTGGTAACGTTTTCATCAAGAAGTCACAACGTTTTGACGAACAGAAATACTGCGAAAGCAGAATCCTTTTTGGCTTATTCCTTTAGGGTTTTAATCCCTTTTTGTTTTCAATTCACAAAACTCCCATATTCTTTAGTGAATTGTTTTGGTGTTCAAGAACATCTTACTTTTGTTCATCTTTCGTGGAGTGCGTCTCTACATCGTATGAATGCGTGCCATTGAGGATCTTGCTGCGTCAAGATTCTTTGCTGAAGTTTGGGCTGCGAGTCCTTGGAGGGTGCTGCGTGTATTCTCTTGCTGAGTTCAAGACTGCGTGTCTTTGTGGGTTGGCTACGCGTTGATCCATTGCAGATTTCTCTATGTAATTGTAAGTTGCGATTTATTTATTCATAGTGAAATAAAGGTTTTACCCGAAAGGTTTTTTTTCCTGAAATCTGTGTCTCAGCATATTTTTGTGTGTCACATGCTTTATTTATTTATTTATAGGTTGAAACACGCACCTTAGATGCATGTTTAGGGGCTGAATCAAATAAAGGTTGATTGGAAACTTGTGAATTTAATTTAATCAGTTATCACACAGTCGCACTTTTCAAATTGGTATCAGAGCAGGTTACGCTAATTTATCGCGTATTCCTATTTTTTGCAAAATTGTGTGATATTGATTTTTTTTAAAATCAATTTTTTTTTAAAATCGCATTTTTTCAATGGAGCGTTCATTTAACAAGGTGCCTATTTTTGATGGAAATAATTATGCCTATTGGAAAGCTCGCATGAAATCCAGTTTAAAATCTATTGACCAGCGTGTTTGGTTGCTTTGTGAAAATGGGTGGACTCCTTCCACGATCACCGTTAATAACGTCACCTCTTTAAAACCCGTGTCAGCCTGAACTGAAGATGATTATAAAATGTCTAATTTTAATTCACGTGGTTTGAGTGCTATTTCTGGAGCTGTCACTCCCGACGAGTTTCGCCGAATTATGACGTGCACCACGTCTAAAGAGGCTTGGGATGTTTTGAAATTGACACATAAGGGTACAAACGTGGTTAAAGAATCAAAATTACAAAATTTGGCCAACCAATTTAAAACAATCACCATGTCTGAATCTGAATGGTTTGATGATTTTTATGCAAGGTTGTCGGACATTGTTAACACATGTTTTAATTTGGGTGAGGTGATTGATAACACGCGTGTCGTTGAAAAGATTTTGAGATCTCTCCCAAAATGATTTATTCCTAAAGTCACTGTTTTAAACTCCTTGGGAAATTTGAAACCACTTAAGTTAGAAGAACTTGTAGGAGATCTTCAAACCTATGAGATTGACATGTTTCCCAAAACCATTAAGGCTAAGTATAATGGCATCGCTTTAAAGGCTCATGGAAAGAAAAAAAAAGAAAAAGTTTGTGAGTCTGATTCTGAGGAAGACTTTGATTTTAATGATATGGCCTTGTTTGCAAAAAATTTAAAAAAATTTCTCAACATGAACAAAAATAATTCTTCCAATAAAAAGAGATTTTTTGAGAAAAATAAAAAGAAAGGAGAGGCCAAAGAAAGCGCTGAGAGGGAAAAAGAGAATGACTCCGATGAGGAGTGTGAGGAAGATTTGGAGAACGTGACTTGTTTTGAATGTGGGGGTAAGGGGCATAAGTTGTTTGAGTGTCCTATGTGACTTAGAAAGAAAGGGAAGAAAGTATCCATGCCTGCCACACTCAGTGATAATGAGGGTGATGAGGGAGATGAGTCCGTTAAAGGTTTAGCACATAGGATGGTTGTCGCTTTTTCTAGTCGTGTGAGCACACCCATTTTGTCTCACGAGAGTGCACACGAGAGACATGATAGTGATCTTTGTTCTTCGACTGAGGAAGAAAGCGAGGAGATGAAAGTGAGCTCCAAAAAGTTTTTAGAGATTTGTACACCGAGACCTTGAAAACAAAGAAGTATAATAGAGATTTAGGTCGTCGGGTTTTAGATTTGGAGAGAGAGAAGGAGGTTTTGAGAAAGGAGAAGTGTGATTTTACCGACACGTTGTCTAGTCTGACGACACGTGTATCCCAACTCGAGAGTGATCTCGAACGTGCCAGGGAGGTCAAAGTCAATTTTGAGAACGCACCTAAGAAGGTTGAAAAGGTGGTTCTTAAGGGTAAAGGTGAGAATTTAGGAATAAGTCATGATGGTGCTTCTACTTCCCAATTAACACCCGAGCCGGTTCCCACTTTAGTATTTGATTCACATGAGTCTCATCCTAACCCACCTAGGCGTCCCATTCCTATTAGGAAAGTACGTCCTAGAGTTTTTGAGAGAGGTGTTCCTAGGCCTATTTATGTTTGCTCACATTGCAAAAGGAGAGGACACCTTAGGGAATTTTGCTTTAAGTTGGGGTATGTATCACATTTTACTTCTACACGTGTTTCTGGCACACATGCACCCACACATGATACTTTACATGCTCCCGGAGACTACATGAGAGAGTTTGCACATTTAGGTGAGCAAGTTAAGTTTTTGGTCATACTTCACAAGAATTGATGGAGGTTTTTCATAAGTTGTCACCACCTTTGGAAAACCCCTTCGCACCTAATGATTGAGGTTTGACTTGTTTACTAGCATAGGATGATTTTCATGATGACATTGTTTGCCTATTGCTAGTACGTGTCATTCTTGTATATATTCTTTGTTTTGAAAAATACAAAAAGATTTTATTTTGAGAAAATTTTGAAAAAAAATCCAAAAAGATTTTTGTATTTTGTTTGCACCGTTTATGGATGGGGACTTAGGATGACCGAGTCACAACATCATTCCATTATTTTTATGTGACTATTTGATAGTGTTTTGAGACAATAGGTCAATTCATCCTTGTGCTTTATAATGTTTGGAGTCATTAAGATGTAATTAAGTGTTACTTCCTACATGTTTGACTCATGGTTTCCTTTATTGCACACATGCACAAATTTGTTTGATTATTGTGCTTGTCTTATCACATGTTGGTTGGGTGTTTTCACTTCAATTCTGTCCTTTAAAACGAACCAAGCACGATAAATTTTGATAAGGAAATTGTGCATATAAGAACCGTTTTGTGAGTTTGTGTGCTTTGTTTGAAAATGGGGAAGGGTTGCGAAAGGTTCATTTTGCCTTTGTGAATACTAAGCCACCATTATATTGGACCTAAAAAATGGAGGAATTTTATTATCCAGGGTCCAAAGAGGTTTAAAAAGATCCCGAAAAAATTTAAAGGCAATAAAAACAAATTCATGCCAATTATGGGCCATTTAGGTTTTTGCACCAATTCTCCAAAGTTTGAGAATTTAGTTTATTCACCTCTAAAAGTAAATATATATGAGGGTGTTTGGTTGGAGATTTTAAACGGGTTTGCTCGTCTTTGAAAATCTTGAAAAAGGGCTAAATAGTTTTGGACGTTATTGGTGTGAAAATCATTTGACTTTGATTTGTTGATTTGTATAAGTCGATGTCATTTAAATTCAAAAAATTTTTACACCTAAGGATTCTTTTGATGTTCATTCATTAGGAGTACATGTATGCATCGTGCACATATGATTTATTAAGTTTATTTACCTATCGAATGTGTTCACACCCATACATTCCATTTCCATGACTTGGTTGTTTGAGTTTAAATCCATGGTGTGATTTTTTTTTCGTATCCTGTTTTTGTATAAAAAAAAATTGAAAAATCAAAAAATAGTTTGTGGATGTTTTTGGGACATACCTTTGCATGCGCTTAGCTTGATCTTTGTTTGCTATGCATTTTGTCGTGACACTCCATGTTTTGATTTTTTTCTTCTTATCTGTCTATTTGGGGACATCATAAAAAGGGGGAGAAAGAATTATCATGTTATGGGGGAGATTTGATTTATTAATGCTTTATTCTTATATCATTTCAAACTCAATGTGTCACGAAGGTTTTTGCTTTATCTCATGTGTGTAGGTACAAATATTGAAGATCATGATGTTGCACACCCTGATGAGAAAAGTTTTGAGATTTGACGAAGATGATTGAAGACCAGTTTTGAAGTCTTGCAAATTTATTCATGGGAGGGTAGATTTGTATAGGAAATTTGGTTTTTGTTAATTCGGATTTTTTATGTATGTACCGGCATAGACATAGGGGGAGATTTGTAAGGACATATTTTCAAAGGTCTGTTATCAATTTATTATGTCATATACCGCTACACCGTCGAAGAGCATTCAAGAGAAATCTACATCAAAGACGGATCCGAATTACTCAAGTTCTCCATCATTCAAGACTCCGCGAAGTTTTCTTTGGTAAGGTTATGTTTTAAATACCTTTATTTTACTTAGAGCTTTTGGGATATTTTTACAAAATATTTTCTGAGTGTTGGAGCGGACTTTTTCGTTAAAATTTGAGAATGAGTATTTTTTCTAAGTGTTGAAACGGACATTAAAATAATAAATTTTTGCAACAGTCATTCGAGCGACATAGCATGTCATTCGCGCGAGATAGCATGTCGTGCGATTTCGTTCGAACGACATCTGTCCTTTGTTCGAGCGACTTGCTGATCTCGTTCGAACGAGCTCTATTTTTGAGGCGGTGCATTTTCCTATAAATACTCATTATTTGGTAACGTTTCCATTAAGAAGTCACATCGTTTTGATGAGCAGAAATACTGCGAAAGAAGAATCCTTTTTGGCTTCTTCCTTTAGGGTTTTAATCCCTTTTTGTTTTCAATTCACAAAACTCCCATATGCTTTAGTGAATTGTTTTGGTGTTCAAGAACATCTTTCTTTTGTTCATCTTTCGTGGAGTGCGTCTCAACACCGTATGACTGCGTGTCATTGAGGATCTTGCTGCGTGAAGATTCTTTGCTGAAGTTTGGGCTGCGAGTCCTTGGAGGGTGCTGCGTGTATTCTCTTGCTGAGTTCAAGACTGCGTGTCTTTGTGGGTTGGCTGCGCGTTGATCCATTGCAGATTTCTCTATGTAATTGTAAGTTGCGATTTATATATTCATAGTGAAATAAAGGTTTTACCCGAAAGGGGTTTTTTCCTGAAATCTGTGTCTCAACATATTTTTGTGTGTCAAATGCTTTATTTATTTATAGGTTGACACACGCACCTTAGATGCATGTTTAGGGATGAATTTAATAAAGGTTGATTGGAAACTTGCGAATTTAATTTAATCAATTATCACATAGTCGCACTTTTCAATAATAAACCATTTCTCCCCCCAAAAAGAGAGAACGTGTGATATGAATTGAAAATATAAAGAAAATGATAATATCATTTAATGGTGTAAAATGGAACAAACACAACATGAAAACACAGGCAAAAGCAATCCAACTAATGATCAATCAATACCAATATTGATGCAATAAATGATACCAACTTGAATAAAACATGAATCATGAGATACCAATGTAACAAGAAACATTAGATACCAATAGGATCATATAGCGTGCTGATTTGATTCAAAGATAAAGCACATGGCAAAACATGGATTCAATGTAAATGCAAAGACTCAATAAATGATACCATATATATAAATATACAAAATATACCAATGACACTCAGACGCATATATATAGGCATAAACAACCACAAAATCACACAAAAAATGTAAGCTTTACACACTAGCATAGTATCGATACGTCTAAACATGTGGAATGAAGTGAAGAAGTGTAAAATAGAAAAAAAAATGAATTATGACTCAATCATTCAAAAATGTCCAAAGAGTTCTATATGAAAAAATTAACTTTATCAGACAAAGATTTAGCTCTATAGTGACAGATAAAGTGAATTAAAAAATAAAAAAATCACAATGCACACCAATCTATAAAATATTGATGATTCGCAAATCAATAGCATCAAACATGAATTAATTAGTACTAATTTTGTATTCCCATTGATATTCAACTTATAACACACTGAAAAGTACATATATAACAATTTTCACTCTTATATTTTGAAGATACCAATTTAATTGAAGAATCAATGAAATAAAATTTTGGCCTTAGCAATTTTTCATTTATTTTGCCTCTCACTTTTTTAGGCTTTTGCCAATGGTGGCATTTCATGCAAGGAATATTTATCCTTTCGTAGTCCTTTCCCATGCACACTCATATTTTTAATTAAATAGAAAACTCATGGGCAATGGTTCTTACACGCACAATTTCCCCAATCAAATATATATTTATATGACAAGATTGTTAGAATAACACCTCAATTAACTCATATAATATATGAAGTTAAAATCCAAAAGAGCTCTGTATGTGTGAGAAGGCATATGCAAAGAAATCTATTAAGCATGCCATTTTCAAACTACTCCATGCAATCATGATTAAGAACAATCTAAGCATTGAAAATCATAATCAATTGTCATAGACATATGAAAACACAGAAGGAAGTGGATTAACACACACCGATCATCATCATCATTTTCATGATCATCTTTTCCATAATCCCATCACATGGGGTAGGCCACATAGATTCTATTTTCCCATTCTAATATATTATAAACAATATTATCATTCCTTAAGATCTCTCCTGATAATTTTCTCCCACGATAGCTTAGGGCGATCCTTTTATTTTTACCCTCAATTTCCAATAATCCTCCTCTTGTTATAGGTGTAACTACTAGTTTACGCAACACATGTCCACACTATTTAAGTCTAATTTCTTTTAATTTATGGCTAATGGGAGCTACTATTAACTTTTCTCTGACATAATGGTATTTAATTTTATCTTTTCTAGTAATTCTTATCATTCATCGGAGCATCCTTATCTCACTGGCATGGAGGATTTATTCATTTTTTTAAATCCCAACATTCCGCTCCATAGAGGGTCGTTGGCCTAACAACTATTCTATAAAAAAATTCTTTTAATTTATTAGTTATCCTCTTATTGCATAACACCCCACTTTCTTGTCTCCATTTCATCCAATTAGTTGATATTCTACTCGTAACATCCTCATAAATTTCTCCATTACTTTGTAGCACTTGACCTAAATAACGAAATTTATTAGTTTGATTTATCACTTTTTCTTCAATATTTAACATTATGATATCAAATACCTCATTATTAAATTTACATTCCATAAATTCACTTTTATTTTACTGATTTTTAGTCCCTTAAACTCTAAGGCATTTCTCCAAGTATCTACTCTCATCACTAAGGCCTCCTTTGAAGTGTCTACTAAAAATATATCATCCGTAAACAACATACACCATGGGACATCTTCTTGTATTTCCTTAGTAATATCATCCAATACTACGGTAAATAAGTAAGGACTTAAAGCCGATCCCTGATGTAGATCCACTTTAATCGTAAAATCATTAGTTTCTCCACAAATAGTTCTTACTCTAGTCTTCGTATTATCATACATATCTTCAATAACTTTAATATAACTCATATGTATTCTTTTCCTCCTAAAACCCCACCATATTATATCACTAGGTAATCTATCATATTCCTTTTCTAAATCTATAAAGACCATGTATACATTTTCATTCTTAGTTCTACTTTTCTCCATTAACTGTCTTAATAAGTGAAGAGCTTCCGTGGTGGATCGTCCTGGCATAAATCCAAATTGATTTTCCGATATAGTTGACTCATTTCTAAATCTTTGTTCTATAATATTTTCCCATAATTTCATAGTGTGATTCATCAATTTGATTCCTCTATAATTATCGCAGTTTTGTATATCTCCTTTATTTTTATACAAAGGTAATATGGTGATTTTCCTCCACTCATCTGACATGTTTCCTTCTTTTAAAATTTTATTAAATAAACATACCGATATGCCCCACAAAATGTGTAAAACCAAACTACACATAAACAAAAATATTTTTTAGTTTTTTAAATATTTTTCCAAAATGACTCAAAAGACAAACACGATCATTTTGTATTTTTTTTATCAATAATACCCCCCAAAAGGAAAATTCAAAATACAAAAAGGATAAATATCATACAACTAGCAAACATATATAACATAAAGTACAAATGCCAGTGTATAAAAACATGCAAACACAATCAACAATAAGATATAACACTAAAAGTATCATGTGCAAGTTTACGAGAATTAATAAGTCTAACATTCAATGTCTTCAAAACTGATCTCATAACCTAAATAGATTAATAACACCTCGAGTTTTGGAAACCATGAGGACACTAGACTTCAACTTCCTAGGGTATTTTCTAAGATCATAGTAAAAATGCCTAGGGTGACTTTTCCTATCGCAGTGTGTGCACATGTAGACGTGACGTGGAAAGGAACCTTTGGATTAACCTTTATAGTACAATAGATTGTGATTGACCCTAAAAAACAAATGATGGTCTTGGATTTAGAAACGAAAGTATTCAAATTATCGAAGCTAGTACCAACACTACTTGAGTCTCTTAGATCATCTTTTAACTCTAAAATACTAGGCTCAAACAAAAATTTAGACTCCTCAAATGATAGGGACTCTTTCTTCAATTTTCAATAATACCTAGAAGGTTATATCCCTCCCCCTCAATGCAAGCGAACTTTTCCCTAAGGGTCTTCTCACATGCCCTTAAAACATTTATCGATTTATCATTATCCTCATCGACAAATATATTAACCCTAAAAACTTTTGCGTCTTCTAATTCTTTCTCGTAAGCATGGACTATATCCACACTCTCTTTCTTAAACACTTCTAATATTTTAAAATAATTATTCATGTCCATGATCTTCTCAAGAAGGATATCTCTTTGAGTTTGAACAGTTCATAAAATTTTAATTTCAGATTTAAAACACAAATTTTCTTTTTCAAGAATTTAATTCTTTTTCCAAACATCAAACTCGAAAGAGTAAATGTTTTTGCACGGTTAAAAAGCTCTTCAAACTCATATCGAATATCATCTCTAAACGCATTGGACAACTTACCACTATGATGACACATTAAGAGAATCAAACAAACATGAGAGAGAGAGAGAGAGAGAGAGAGGACAAACACCTAAACAACCCTCAAACAACTCGACAAGATGGATCTACATGATAACTTAGTGTTCCCACTCTGATACCAATTTGATAAACATGCTATATAGGGAATGGTTTAAGCCAAAGCCATTTTTATTTTCAAATTAAATATTAAACTTAAATAATTTAACACAAATTAAAACATTACACTGATTATAAACTAAACCCCCGGGTACACTTTTCTGACTATCTAGACCCTTCCGGACGCGTTGGCGCACTCAAAACGACCATACGAACGACTTATAAAATATTCACTTTTATTAATTCACATTTAGTCCCGACACGACACAGGCGCGTCCCGACTTAAATTTCCACAATTGTCATTTTATTCACACGTGACAATATTATAAAAATAAATCTCATATATTACTATACTCATCCAGTAATATGCAACAAATAACAAATTTCCAATAATTACTAACTCTCGTCACGCTAGTAAATATTTAAAGCAACATTCCGGATTAAAATTAATTTAATTTATCTCAATTAAATTTAATAAATCCCATAATTTAAAAGCTATAAAAATACGGGGTATTACATACTTCCCCCCTAATAACTGAATTTCGTCCCGAAATTCGGAAAATAAGGCCTATCAGGTAGCACAATTCTGGATATCCTTTTCCGTACTCAAACTAACTACACATTACGGCGCTCAATCACTATAGCCCTTTCTTCACAGTAACATTGTTTTGCATTCTCTTTGGAAACACTTCACATTGTGCTCCCAACCGACAACATTGGCATAGGTCACGCCTATACGTTATAAATTTCATTATCTCACTAACATTAGGAGGCCGCACCTCACTACATGACAAATACTCGGATTTATTCATATACAAAACTCCCATTCTGAGAAAATATTACAAACATTTGATCACTCTTGCTCGCCTAAAACAGTCGTGGAATTCTACCACATTTATCGGATGTTTTCTCGACTGATCCAAAAATTCTGATTACCTACTCTCCTATAAACATACGGAAGGAGAATAGTCCAGGTTCTTCCATAACAAAACCTTAATAAGTACCTTGTACGCGACAAACAGGTACGAGTGCTTCTACAGAGCATTCTTGAAATCATCGTATCAAGATTCCAAAATCTCCTTCACGTGGCTCCACAAATCTTTAATCACCGTGCGCCCATTCTTTGGCTAAGGGTGATACATCCTACTCAAAACGAAATATTTTCTCTGATGGTTCCTGAAATCCCATATCAAAGGTGGGATTTACCAAATCTCATCATGATTCAGAAATTTATACTGCGCCGGACCATGCACTGGCGCGATCCTTCCTTTCAAAGGAAGTCTGGGGCATACTAGTTAATATTGTAAGCCAGTCCAAAGGAATATCAATCACTTCCTTCTCGGCGACTTAATTCACATGTTCGGGATAAACCCTTGATCTTGTTTTGAGGATGGCAACTCATCCAAGAACTTTACCGACTTTACCAACCTCTTCCAAGTTCAGGAATTTTCTATAAACACAAAATTCTTTGGTTGATTCTCCTCTTTCAACCAAACCTTACCTATGGGCGGTGCATGTAGAGACTACTCACTACGTCTCGCTAAACATCGATTCTTCCCTTGAAATGTCTCACATTAAGTGACACGTAATACTCCCCCTTCCTTCCTTGTAGTATGCCGAAAGTTCCACCCGTTCTCTTCTCTCCACGAAGCGCACTTCTGGAACTCTTATACTATACTAACATCATTACTCTTTGTATGCGCAAGTCGTTCTCACACTTGACTAATAACAATTCCGCTCTGGGTGTGCTTCATAACAATTAAATTCTACTCTATTCAAGGAATACCAATTCTTGAATGGCTTCCCACAGCCTTCCAATCAAGTTAGGGCGTGCTATTCTAATTGCACACTTATGTATGGATTATCGCCCCTCATGTGACGTTTAATCCACTCTATCACTTCCACTTCGTTATACTAGTCCCACAAACATATATTTCACATGTCTATTACCACGTCCCTTCATCTCGGATGACGAGTTTAACATCAGTTAACCAGGATGTCTACACACCCTATAAACCGGGCATACTAGCGTAAGCATCACATACGCTCCATACTAATAAACAAATTCTTTGTTTTCCCTGGTGCTTGCAGCGTGATTACAACACTCTAATCACCCTAAAAAAATCAAAATTTTAAATCTTCCCTATCATCGTTCCACCCCTCAACTCGTGGGGTAACTTTCAATGCTTTCTTACCACAAGATCCGGCTTCCAATAGCTTTAAGACAAAATTCAACTTCCAACTTACATACATAATTACTTGATCCCATTTCGACCAGGGTACCGAACTCATGGAATAGTGACTAAACGTCTCCCTATTTCCAACCTTACGCTAAGTTTCATGAGTGGGATGTCTCGCAAAGCGAAATCCAAATAAGGAACCCCCCCGATACACTACTACTTAGCATTGTCGGTTATCGAAATTCGTTAGGCCCTCCGTCCATAGTATATACCCCTTTATTCCGTCCCTTGACAGAAAAGTTACAATTTCTCCCGTAATTATGCTTAACAAAGAACGTTTCACCAATTTCACTATCGTCCCGTATTGGTTGATAGTAATTACATTCTATAAACCTCGGATACATACGATCGAAATTCTCGAAATTCCTTTCCCTAATAATAGGGGTATAAATATTAACTCCCACATCCCTAAAGGATGAATATAACAATGCACTTTTCCTATCACTAGGTCCGGAGTTCTAAACATAATACTGATTCAAATCTTTTCGCTCAATGGTAAATCCCGATACATACGGAATTATACTGACAAAGTCTATACATACTTTGGCATCGAATACCTCGAGCCCACTATCTCCTCCGAAGTCTCTTGGATAGATAATATAAGTGCAAGTCCAACCTTCTTACAGGTAAAGCCTCGCCAAAATAAACATAAAACATGTTGCACCAATGCAACTACTCCGATAGCCTTGCAATAAATGCCCACTATCATACTACCCATTTCTATAACATTGTTAACAAAGATAATATCATACTCGTGTATCGCATCACTACAACGAGTAACCTCAATAAAGTACAAAACTTGTTAATATACTCATCCATCCTCCGCGGATAGCATTAAAGAAAAATCCCGCTACACTAGGGAAAAATATTCACATAATGGTAAGATTTATAATTATATGCATTAAATTCGTTTCACATGCTAATCTAGCAATGAACAAAATATGGTGACTCGCTCGTGTCACATAAACACGCCGCATCCTCTAAGGATACAACCTATACTTCCATCCTGGCAATCGTCTTGACTGCACAAATGGTTTTCGAACGTAACATGTCTGCCCAAACCAAAACAAAATTATTTTAATCGTTGCCTTTTATTAGGCACCGTATTTTTGTCATTTTTCTCATTTTGGAACATATTATCGCGAGCGATCTCACTCCGCACAAAATATCTCAACACATAGTCCACTTATCACCTGTCCTACTAACCAGGTTAGGATTGTCCTTCTCTCGGACTTTAGTAAACTCGATTCCTGTTAGCCATCCCGGTTGTTCCATAGCTTTTTAGGCCATAAAGATCATGTTACTATCTATAATAGTACTTACTGAATTTACCGTCAATTGGTAAGAATTTAACTATCTGAAGCATTTAAATGGTTTTCCTGATGTGTATCCACATCCTTCTGTGGTGTTATACCACCACCGTTGCATTCAGTCTCATTCTCGACTAAATTCTTCGATTCCTTTAACTTCTCCCACAAGGAAGCGTTATCATCTATTCTGACAAAATATGACAATGTCAACCTATGAATCGTTCGTCCATCAGAATTTCCTCCTCGAGTTTTATCAACTATTATTACGAGTTGGTCTTTCACTTGGAGTCGTTTCCCCCACTTGTATCTACATCTTCCGATACAAAATTCGCTAACAGTTAAGATTCATATTCACGAATGGACCCCTGACATGCCCTCTCTTAATGAGTTCAGAACCACATTTGCTTCAAATCCTGAACAGTTAAGGAAGGAACATACAGTCAGCACTGTACCTAAGGTTCTCCTATAGGTATAGCATTCTACTTCTAAAATTTGTGGTTGACTCCAACCATTATAATTTCGTCCCGAAAGCCAAGAAAATTTTCTCTAAATTTTCACTTTCGGTTTGCCACACTCCGTCCTATATTTAAGCCTTTGGATACTTTACCGCCTTTGGTATATATACATACAATTTTCGCGTTTCTAAGATTTCCCATTGATAGTCTCTACACATTTTTGTAATACGTTGGGTAAGTTTACCCTCGCACCTCATTTGACTATAACAGCATTTGAAAATCATTGCTGCACCTTAGTCGCCTTTCTAGTCTTGGCTTCTCGTGCCACAATGGAGGTGACCTCGACTACGGTCATCATCCTCGGATATATTTCATAATCTCAACTGAGCCCTGCATCCTGATGTACGCTTAACGGTCCTCTTCTGACATCCGTCATCGCTTGGCACACGCACACATCCGAACTAAATTAGAATACACTAATGTATACACATTATAGCAGGAGAACAAAATCTCGTCAAAGGAATCGACAATCCTAAACATAGGGCTCTATAATAAACAAAGCAACGCTGAAAGCATAATAAGCCGTACAGATCCTAAGGACACTAGAACCTGATGCTCTGATACCACCTGTGACACCCCGCCTAATTAAATACCGGGCGATCACTCCTTTATTAAATTAAATCAAGGTGAACAGTTGGTCCATTCTTAGCATCACTGTCGAAAAATAAAATTTTCCAATTTAACACCCTAATTAATTAAGCTAAGTGTCAAAACCATTTTCATACATACTTTCCAAATTTTATTTAAAGAAAAATCATTTATTTTATTAACAACATTCAATAAGTAAGAATCACACCACATTAAATTCTGCAACATAATCCAATTAATTTAATACATTCGTCAATTGAATGTCAACATACGAAATCTAAAGTCACACATCCAAACTGAATAAATCCCATAGTAACAATACTGGAAATAACTGAAATACAAATGTCCAATAACAATGGAATAATGGAAAGAGCTACACATGCCCAACTAGATGAAAGTACTAAGATTGGATCCGAATGAACGAAGTCGTCTAATCAAGAGACCTGCAACTTCCACCTAAGCTGCAGCGCGTTCCTTCCAAGAGATCCTAAGCAAGACGCCCCTGTGGCTGGGCACCTGTAATACATACATATATATACAAGAGAGAGAGGGAGAGAGAAAACGGGTCAGAGCCCGATAGTGTATATGATTTTAAAAATTGTTTAGCAAGTATTTAAATCGATACAGGCCAATGCAACAACATATTAATGCGACACTCCCTTGAGAAATTCTCACCTCTCTTCTAATGTGCACACCTATCGCACTAACCTTCCCAATGGTCTATCTCATCATATAACATGCTATCCTTTCCCAATGGATTAATTTATCTTATATTACTCGTAAGATTCACAATTTTAACGATTCAATTGTTTGAAAAGAATATTTCAATTAGTAACCAAAGTTCTCATTTTGACTTTATTAATCAATAAAATTTTCCAATTTCATATTATACTTTCTCAAAACAAGTATTTACAATTTGAGTCATCAACCATGTCCTACATATCAAATCACAGTAGGCAGTTCCAAATTTCAGAATTTCAACAATATATATTAACTACTCGAAAATATATATATCAAAACAGCACCCCACATAATAACTATGGTGCGGGCATACTCTACTATCCAAACCCCATATCACTCACATTAAGGGGAATAAAAATTCGGAATCACTCTCGAATTTTATTAACACATATACAAACTATAGGTTCCAAGTCTCTTAGGACCGTCTGAACTATCGCTGCGATCACAAACAATATGAGGCGAAGCATAGATTCCAAGTCTCTAAGATGAAACCACATACCCGCATCTCTTAAGACCGTCTGAACTATCATTCCGATAGCCTGTACCAAGGATATCTATCTTCTAGGGTACAAGTTAATATCCCCTATAAAGGTCCCATCGAGATAAGACTGTCCTAGCGCGGAAACCTCAGGGATAGTAAGTAGCGTGGGCATGATTTTCACACATAGATAGTATATGCATACACAATCATATAACTATACTAATATCACCATGTCAAAAATGGGTAAATTCTCAATTCCCATAATTACGTCTTTCGCATTTATTTCACATTATATAGTTATCACGTATAACCATTCACAATCTTACTTTAATTTGAGGATCTTTTCCACTTACTACATAACGCTTCATGGATTCTATCCTCCCAATTATAAAATTCAGTAGGTATACACATTTGTCCCAAAGTAACTCTCTTACGTGTCTCTCTCTCTTTAAATCATAAATTTACCGACCCTTATGTAATTATCCCAAAATACAATCTTTGCCCGACATCAAGGGTCCCAAAATCTATTCACATGTCCTACTGGTCTTCCCTCTCTCCCAAAACATTTTATTAAGGATGCTCAAGAATTATCTCACGATAAATTGAATTTAACTCATTTAAAAAGGGAAAATAGGAGTTTTCCAGGAGGGGTCGATCGATCGAGGTCTGGGGCTCGATCGATCGAACCTTCGATCGATCGAAGCTCTGGGCTCGATCGATCGATCAAGCAGGTCTGCAAAAACTGAAATTCTGCAGTTACGGGTTTCATCTCCAAACACCAACAATTTCCATATTGTCTAATCCCAATTGTCCCAGAATTGATGCTACTAACCTTATATCATCATATTAGGTATTTTCAACGTAAAGCATGTGAATTTCTGTGATTAAATCATGAATTAATAGCCCCAATTTCATACAAAAATCTCAAAAACCCTAAATTCTCTTAAACATGGTTCTAACAATTATTTCCAGAATTCTCTTCTTATACACATCAAAATTTCATGGTTTAAATTCCTCTACATGGCAAGGGTTTCCAGAATTACCAATTAGACCAATACTACATGGATTTTCCTATCATAAATCGGGTTTTCCTCCATTAAAACTCATCTTAATTACTCCTAAACTAATATGAAAGATGCACCAACGAAATAAGCAAGATAAACAATTGCCTGGGATTCTCAGAGGTCTGGTTTGGTGCCGAATTCGGTATGGTTGCGTTCCTCATCTCGCGATCTACGCGTTGGTGGTGGCGGCGGTGCAAACCGTTGAGTTTTGGGCCTTGAATTTGCCTTGAGAGCTCTCTCCTTCCTCTCCTATGGCCGTCACTTGTGTTTAGAGTTTCTAAACCTAGAAGGTAACCTAGGTATCTGATATAACTCCTCTAATTTTCGTGGGTTTAATTACCCAAAAAGGTGAAATGTCCAAAACGCCCTCCCGGGGTACCAATTAGGCCTAAAAACGCCCCGAGACCCAAACTAAACCCCCGGGTACACTTTTCTGACTATCTCGACCCTTCCGGACGTGTTGGCGCACTCAAAACGACCATACGAATGACTTATAAAATATTCACTTTTATTAATTCACATTTAGTCCCGACACGACACAGGCGCGTCCCGACTTAAATTTCCACAATTATCATTTTATTCACACGTGACAATATTATAAAAATAAATCTCATATATTACTATACTCATCCAGTAATATTCAACAAATAACAATTTCCAATAATTACTAACTCTCGTCACGCTAGTAAATATTTAAAGCAACATTCCGGATTAAAATTAATTTAATTTATCTCAATTAAATTTAATAAATCCCATAATTTAAAAGCTATAAAATACGGGGTATTACACTTAATTTACCAAGGCATTTGAAGCTATAGAATTCTAATAATGGAGTATAAAAGCCGTAATCGAACCCGATTGCATAATATCTAAGCATATAGGTTAAAATTTAGTACATGGTATCTATGTAAACCTACATGCATATATAACCATATTGTGCAAAAGTGAAGGTTATCAGTATGAACAAATAAAAAACAATACAAACCAAATATCATATAATAAACTGAACCTAGATATAACCAAGGAATAAATGGAGTGATCTAAAAAACATCTTAGTTATATATAAAAAATCCTAAATCTACTTTGACGATTGAAAGGGCCTCCAATAGGTTGAAATGTCGTTGACTTTGGTTATATCAATGTCGAGGTTCTAGGCCAACTACAATGTGAACATGAGGTTTCGAACTCAAAAATGACTTTGGGATTAACCTTAGGGCTTTGCTATAGGTCCCTCTCTCCTTCTTATTACCCCCTCGATCAAAAATCAAAATATCCTTAAAACTCATCAAAGGAATAGACAGTTAAAGTAAAACAAAACCCCTATAAGATGTACTAGCTTATGTCAATGGATACACTTATAGGGTCTAGGTTCTAACGGAGTGATTAGGTTTGTGGGAGCATGTTTCTTCATATTAACAGAAAACTCTTTAAAATTTCCCTTTTTTGTTACATTAGGAACAAGTGAAATTAACCTTCCTTCCATTCTTCATATATATACTATTCGAAGAAGAATTCTTTAAGGATGGTGGAAACATGTATTATGATGCGGGGCGATGACATGAGACTCGACAACAAGGATAAAAAGGAATCTCACTTAAAAAACTAATTCCAAACTTATAATTCAATGATATCCCCCCTAAAAAATCTTACCCAATATGTGAGATCCATCCAAATCCACCTTTAATGTGGAAGGGGATAATAATTTGATCATAAGCACAAAGATTTTTTTCATTAAGGAAATTCAGGAGTCTCTATTTTAACGATTTCCTCAATTACTCAACCTCAACACAAAGGAAGCTATAACAAACACCTTCAACGCTTATTGATCTACAAAATGATACATTATGAGATATCAAGTTGCTCTCACAACTCTCACTAAACCCATTTTTTTCACTGGCTAGCACGATAGAAAGTTCTATATTCCTCTTCTCAAGTCCTACAGACTCCTTAAAAAGAGCATACTCCTTGATGATATCATAATTCACATCATTACCATCACCCCAAAAGGAAGTAGTGGTAATATCAGCACACGAGGGAGGAAAATCAAATTCGTCCAAATCATCTGAATCTTCAAAATTACCCAAGGCCACAAAGGTCGAATTATTAGTATTGGGAGTTTCCTGATCGGACTCCGGGTCATCATCACTAAATGTGTGACACCTCTCCTATTCTAATACTGGTT
Source organism: Sambucus nigra (assembly GCA_949130495.1). NCBI lineage: Eukaryota > Viridiplantae > Streptophyta > Magnoliopsida > Dipsacales > Adoxaceae > Sambucus > Sambucus nigra. The sequence continues at coordinate 373,388,674 of OX422216.1, forward strand.
GATTAGGCCTTTATTAAATTAAATGAGAAACATATATGATTTCATTCTTAACATCACTGTCGAAAATCGATTTATTAGACTAAAAACCTATTAAGTTCGGTGTCAATTTTAATTCTTATTAACATGAATACATGAAACCTTTCAACAGTGTATATAAATAACCATCCACAATGACTAAATGTATAGAGTATTGATAGTATAAATAAAATCATCCGAATAAACCCTAGGTTTCTAGAATACAATAATCCAATTACTCAACTGACATAATGTAAATGACATGTAATAATAAAACTGTCCAACTGTAGGCAACATGCCCAAAGGAAATATTGAAATAGAAACCTATCTAAATATAAATGTGTGAAGAATCTAATTAAGTCCTTCATGCATCCACAGCTGCTGCAGCATCATCTAACTAAAATAAGATGACTAGCCTTGGTGAACTTGTAGCTGAGCACTTAAAAGGCTATATGCATCCACAGTTGTTGCAGCATTGTCAGATTGGAATGGAATGACTATCCTTGCTGAACTTGTAGCTGAGAACCTTAAAGGTTTTGAAAATATTTTTGATATGGAACAGAGCCCAAAACATTTGAAAAATAGTTGCAAGAATTTAAATGCAATAATGATAAAAACAACAAGAATTATTCATGTTCACCTGGGGTCGCACTCACATGAGATTATCCCCACCCCTCCTTTACAGTGCGCACCTAACACATTTATTTTAGTCATAAGTGTTCTAAAAGGCGCGTCTAGGATTGAGACTTGGGAGAAACTCCCCACCTTAAGACTTTTACGCCTTATTTTGGGTAATACCCTTAAGGCGCACTTTTTTTTAAAACAAAATTTCTTTAGTGAAATGATATCGCCTTTTAAAGACTGTTTTTACAAACCGGACCAATATCTCGTTCAAAATAATCAAACATTATTTTAATTTGCAAATATTCCGACATATTTTTAAGGTATGTGCAATTTTAGTATTTTTAATAGCCTTGTTATGGTTAAAAATATTTTACTATATTAAAAAGGCCTAAATGCCTTTTTCTGCCTAAGGCTAGCCTAGGCTTCTAAGTCTTAAGGCGTGGCCTCCACGCCTTAGTCACTCCTCGCATTTTTTATAACCTTGCCTAGCTATGCTACCCGCCTAACTAGTCTAACCATCCTTAACCTACTTTGATTAACTAAATATATAGCCCATCCGTACCGCCCATACGATACCCTATACAATGTATTATATATTAAATTATATGACTTAAGCTTCTCATTTATATTTATCTCAATGTATATGCAATGTAACCACACACTAGTTATGCTTTGATGGCCACACAATCGTTGAAACACATATACACATATCACTTTTTATACGTATATACATAGCATCCTCGAGTTGAACCTCCTGGATGCGTCCCTAGTATGTTATCAAGCACTAGGTATATCATGTACCATTCTTGGGCCTTCGGGTCGAAATCTCACTACATATCCCAAATTGCAAACACGTGACATAGGCAGTCATAAATATACATTCGTGGGTCATAACCATACCATATCACACCCAATCGTACTCGAAACCACTACATATCCTCTCACGCAGATAATGGTCATGCAATAGTAGTATGACCCGGGAAAATAATCCAACACCTGCTGGTCAACGCTAGGATGGACTGCCCACCACGCGCAACCTCCTATGATAATATATTAGAGTAGGTATGTTCACATAAATTCAATCACACACACACACACACACACACACACACACACACACACACACATATATATATATATATATATATATATATATATATTGGTTACACTTGATACGTATATATACATAAAGTGGTCTAACGTGTATAATATCCCTCGTATCACTAGCCTAACAAATTCTAATGTCTAACCCAACTTTCGATTTTATCTAAGTATTCACTTACTTATAGTTTAAATCCATGATTATATACTTCTGGACAACATTATATTCTAACCAAGCACTAACCTAACCATCCCGATATCCTAATATAATTTTTCGATCTCTACCCATGAACATTCACTCGCTTATTCACATGTTTTCTATGCACTGAATTATCCCCGATTAGCCTACAATATTTCCTAACCCTCAACTTGAATTTCCAGAAACCTAAAATTATCCCCGAACCTAAGTTTCCATGATTGATACTCAAACGTTCCAAGAAAACAACACAAGGAAGAGGAGGCCAGCCAATAAAATTGAACTGGTTCGGTGGCTAGACCGAACTAGTTCGGTCCATAAACTCGTTCGTTCCCCCCAACAAACCAGTTCGATTTTTTAGGATGCCAGAATAAACTTTTGATGGGATTTTGCCTTCTCCCTTTATCCATAGTATTCCTAACCTTCATCCATAACCCATTCATTAACTTTAATCCATGAATAAACATAAACCAATAATTCTCTACATAAAAATTATCTTGAAATAACATCTAAATCATCCAACAACGAATTAAATCAAGAATCATGCCATACTAAAATCTCTAGTTTCAAGATTCGATCATTTCTTCTTAAATCATTGAAGAACCTATTGTGACACCCTGCCTAATAAAATACCGGGCGATCAATCCTATACCAAATTAAAACTGGAGTCTCATATGGTTCATTATTAGCATCACTATTGAAAACCAATGTAATTACTAATAACCTATTGGGCTGGCGCTAAAATTTTATTTAACTAATCTTTTTAACCAGACCATTCAATTAAAACATTTACACAGTTTATATATACAAAATTGAAATGAAATAAAATAACCGAACACTCGGTTTAACATAATACAACCAAATCAAATGCCACACTAAAAGGCGGTAAGAGAATAAATAAACACAATTGGGCTTTCAGCTCGAGTGATACCACAAGTGCTTCCTATCTAGATTACAAAAATAAAAGCGTCTAAAATTAAACCTGCATACATACACAGCTGCTGCAACAACGTCTGACTCGAAATAATCATCATCCAGGCGTCCCTGTGTCTGTACACCTATATATATATATATATATATATATAGCAAGAGAGGAGAAAATAGAGAAACGGGTCAGAGCCCGAGTTTGAAAATATTTTGCAAGTGAATAAATGCCATATGTTTAAAATATGATTTATCTCATATTTAAATTGGTATCGTACTCCCATGAGATACCCCTCACCCCTCGTCTAATAGTGCACACCTATAGCATACGTTTTTAAACCTATTAGTTAAGCTACCCTACCTAACTAAACGCTATCACCCATCATCTAGAAATCCTCCTACCCAAGTACTAAGGGCTAAACTTCTCCCCATTCCCAACATTGCACTACGTTCGTGCGTGGGGTGTCTCGCAAAGCAAAATCCAAACAAGGAACTCCCCCGATACACTGCTACCTGGCAATGTTGATTGTCGAGATCCATTAGGCCCTCAGCGCATAACGTATATATATATATATATATATATATATATATATATATATAGTGCTCACTAAAACTTATGATTCATATTCATATAAATCCGGATATAAATCTACCGGAATGGGAATATCAGCTTATCATTCTCTTCACTCTACTCAAGTTTATTTTATATGATTATTTATCTTCATATAAAAACAATATACTATACACAACAAGCATAATTATACCTATCACAATCATAAGTATAATAACCATCCCACCGAGCTATAACTTGAGGATGCAGTCTCATAGTGCCTATTCGAATTCGGGTTTACGCACTCAACCACGGTACCAAGCCAGACTCACTCATGGTCATGGTAAAAACACACAACGGTGGAGGCGATCATATTCCCTCTACAAGTGGAGTACACACATCGCAATCGAACGCGGGACGAGATGACCTGGGGATATACTTTCCCTGCTCCTCAAGCCAGGGGATTCACCCACATCACACAACCTCCCCGGATCGCACTAGAGAAAATATATAATCTGGTTGTTCCAACCTTACGCCAAAGGAAAGCCCGTGGAATCAGCCTCTAAAGTATAAATATACCAATCACACGCAGATATATTTATTCGTATCATATTATATATATTGTAATCACATCGTATATATAATCTACGTTACTTTTCAAATACATACATATATATATATATATATATATATATATATATATGGCTATAATTGCCAATCTCATATAGCGATAGCCAATACTCTGACTGTTCCCATTCGTAATAGTATCTAAGTATTCGCACACTTACAGTACTAAACTTATAAGTATTCTCTATACACACTTGCCGAAGACCTTTCTCGAACTTTGTTCGACCCGAACCTTCACTAAGTCCATACCCGGGATTGTACACTAAATCGATCCAAGGTTTTCTATTTCATTCCAAGGTTTACTTACCCTCAATACCATCATCTAGGAGTCCTAATATCATAGCTAGAATCCCCCATAATTTTCTCCAATTGCAATTTAACTCCCCTTAAACTCAAAGAAGGAAAGTTGCCAATTTCAACAAAGGTGAATCGATTCGCCCCAAATGTGAATCGATCCGGGACAGCGAATCAATTCGGTTGCCATCCGAATCGATTCAGAAAGTGTTCTCCAAGCAGGTCCTCAAAGGTGAATCGATTCGGTCTTAATCCGAATCGATTTGGCCTGAGACAGCCTTACAGATCCCCTTATGCGAATCAATTCGGTCTATACTCGAATCGATTCGCCCTGTTCGAGGGGCACTATTTGGGGGATTTCTCAATCTCCAAAAATACCCAAATATCAATTCAAGCACCATTTTAATGGTTTCTAATCTCATCCACCAAATCTATAATCATCCTAACACTGATTTCTAACTAACACATAAATTTCTTTTCTCCCAATGTCAGGTTTGATTTCTAAATAAAGATTTCGATCTCGGATAGCCTTCCGTAGAAAAATCATTATAAATTCAAAAAAAATTAGAAAAATACGCGGTTAGCGCCCACGCGACCGTATCGAAAAGATATAGAAATTTCATTTGACCAAGAGCCGAATCGATTCGCTTCCTAGCTGAATCGATTCGGAAAGGATGGAGTTACTATTCACCATCTTCTCCAAAATCCCAAACCTCCATTAATACACCTCCAAGCTTTTTATCTTCTCTCCCATCAGCATCCAACCTCAAACAACCATATATACACACATAAAAAGGGTTCTAATCATCCTAGAACCCATAACCAACAACTAGTTTCAATTATTTCCTAAGTTAGTCAAATTGGATATTATCCGGGGTTTATTCGTTAAACTTTTGAAAAATCCATTTTGATTCATGAAAATTCATCCCCAAAATATTTGTGGTTTATTAATACCAAATATAATATGAGATTTATGCTTTGAAAGAAATAAGCAAGTAAACACTTGCCTCATGGATGAAATCCGACGACCTCGAGTCGAATCCCACGGAGTTTGATCGGAATCTCCTTTTTCCTCTCTCTTTCTTCATTCCTTTCTTCTCCTCTTTCTTTTCTCTCTTTTCTTCCCCTCTGTTTCCCTCTCTTCTGCCTTATATAAGAGAGAAATAAGGGTTTACCCCTTTAAAACCCAAAAATGACTCGTTTACTCAATTGTGAGTCCCTATTAGTCCAAAAATTCCCGGAACCTAAACACTACCCCCAGATACTCTATTCTGACTATCTCGGCCATTTGAAAACCAACTGCGTACTCGAAATCTCCATCCGAGTCAATTAACTACAATTCACTAATTAAACCCAACACATCTCAATACGGGTTTTCCAATTTTAAAATATTATCCTTTGTCGCTTTACCCAACTGCGACATGTAATTAAAATAATCCGACTTATTTACTTAGTCCCAAAAGTAAATGTAGCGCACATCATAAATCATCTGACACTCTTAAACTCCAAAAATAATTACCCATAGAAATTCCTCAAATTACCAAATCACCCCCATTTATGTAATTTAAATATCCATAAAAGTACGGGGTATTACACCTATCTTACTTATTCAATTTATATCATATTTAACATGTAATAATTATTAGATTCATCTCCTAGCATCTACTTCATTAAAAACTCGAATTTACATAGTTTTCCCAAGCTGAAATTCATTGTTATTTTTACATCAAATTGCATGAACAATTGAAATTATGCATGGATATTAAAGAAATCAAATACTTGCCATTAAAGTGATGGATTCTGAGATTTTTGTTCTGAAACTCCTCTCTTGATGATGATCTTCAACCCTAAAATCATGGTTCTTCTCCCCGGATCCTCTTTTCCTCTTATTTTCTCCCATTTTCTTCATTTTTCCTAGTTTCTCTCAAGTCCTATCCTTTTTGGGTGGATGGATAGTATCCCGTCTATCCACCTTAATTATATATTAACATAAAATACTCTAATATCTAAATAGGGTCATTCTCATTAAGTAAAATGAATCGTATACCCTCTTACGGTTCCCACTTAGTCTTAAAAGCTACTCGAATCCAATTGTAACCCTCAGTTCCTATTCTGAAATATTTTGGCCCATTTCGGACCATCGACACATTAGAATTACCATCTGAATCATCAAACATAATATGCCATCTCATGTCTGACGTGACTCTAATCGCGTGTCCCGAATGAAATACGGATAAACCCATCGCCTTAACTCACTTACGATGTACATAATTTAATACGTTATCATTTAATTATCACATAAGTAAATATAAATATACATAACTATTAATCCTTTTTATTCTCCAATTAACATTTATTTAAGACAATTTATTTTTCGATTAAATTAAAATTATGGGCACACGTGTAATATAAAACACTTAAAAATATAGGGTATTATATACTTCCTCCATGGAAACCGAATTTCGTCCCTGAAATTTGGACATTCTTAGCATAGAGAGTTATGGATAATTTTACCCTCATGTCATTCTCACGCTCCCAAGTCGACTTATCGGCATCATGATGCCCCTGCTGAACACGAGCTAACGGTACCACCTTCGATTGAAACTTTATCTCGCTATGTTTAAAATGGGAACAAGCCTCTCCTCGTATGAGATATCTGGATGTAATTCAACATCCTCTGATGGTATGTGATAATTATCCATGTCATTCCTTCAGTACTTCTTCAATGACGACACATGGAACACACTATGAATCCTCTGTGAATGCTCCGGCAAGGCGAGCCTATAAGTAGTTATCCCTATCCTTTCAATGATAAGGTAAGGCCCCACATACATTGGTACTAATTTTCCCTTCTTTTAAAACCACATAACTCCTTTTATGGGAGACATCCATAATAAAACTTGATCATGCATATCAATCTTTAAAAAAATTTGGTTCGTATCGGTGTAACTCTTCTGCTATCCTGAGCTATTTGAAATATACATCATCAGTATATCCTCCATAGTCCATCGATCAGCGGGTGATACGCCATGCCCAAATAAAACTCTGTCTCCATAGCCTTCTTGAAAACTCTACAAGGGTGGATGCAAATATTGTATCTCGATTTAAAATAATGTTGAGCTGCCCCGTATTCAGGCTCATTCTCTTTTTGCAATAAAAAGTTAGGCACACTGCTCGATCGTGTAATCACTATAACTGGATCATACTATCCCACTAATACCACCTCCTCACATCCTTGCACATTTATTTTCCCCTGGAATGTACCAAAAATCCTGACCCATGCGCCTTCTCCATAGCCACGCACCGTAGGCCCTCACCATCTGGGACAATTAATCTCCCATTGATGTACAAGCCTCCCTCAGGACTGACTGAGTAGGACTCTGCTCCACATATTAATAACTATTGGACCCTCTACTAACAAGATAGATCCCTTTCATGTGCCTTCATGATCCCTCAAATAATTTTGAGTGTGATAGTCATCATCGCTATAAATGCTCGAACTCTCTCATCCTCCTGAAAAGCTTAGTCTAATTCACCTCCCAAAACTGCTATCAACTGTCCTGTAGGCATATGACTCAATCCATTAAGAAACACGTTAGACTTACCCGGATGATACTTAATATTGAATTGACTAGGGTGCCCATACACCCTATAGAACTATAAACATGCACAAATACTAGAGATACAACCCATGTACATAAAATTCCACTACTCATGCCTTACATGATCATACAATAAAGTTAGACTATATTAAACTATTAATCGCGGCCTGATTCTTTTTGAAAGTACCCTACTTATAAACTAATGGTAGAAACGTTCCTCAGCGCTCTCTTCACGACACTACTTTGCCCTGCTGCCCTAGATCATATAGTCGCTCTCTGCTTGAAGCGTTATATATTCATACACATAGTGATCAACATACTAAATCAATGCCCTAGAGACCAAATGTCTCCCAAATCTCGACGCTTACTAAGGTTCATGCGTAGCACATCTCGCAAGAAATATTCAAACAAAGAACCCTCTTGATACACTACTAATTAACTTTATTGGTTGTTAAGATTTTGGTAGGCTCAAGACACATTATCGGGACACTCAAAAATCCTGCCACCAAAAGTCACTACAGTTCTCAACTCCTACATCTCTAAAGGATTCATACAATACGATACTCTCACTATCACTAAGTCCCCAGTGCTAAGTCAATCGTAACTCGATCTCTTAACTCGGTTATAACCTCAGTATCCCACGAATCACATTAGTAAAGTCCCTAAACATAAAGATAGAATATAACGTGGAAAATATACTCTTTGAAGGGCTCTACCCTCACTCATGATGAGGCATCGTAAAAAAACACATCCTCCTCTGGAATAACGAAGACGATAGCCTTATTGTAACATTACACCATCGCTCTACATGTCACTAACCAATCCATACCCAGGATAAAATCTGATACATACTTATCTGAAATGAGGAGATCCACCTAAACATAACCTCCTAATGTCCACACCATCTCCCATACAGACAGAATAATAGAGAGCCTCGCTACCCAAGGATAAAAATACACTTATAATAATAACTGGCTCTATATCCACTAAACCCATCTCACGCATGAATCTAATATAAATAAAAGACCATGACGCTCCCGTGTCACTAAAAACTCTCCCCATATACCCATGGATAAGAAAATATATCCTCAATTGCCCAATGTACCCATGGATGTGATACACATGCCCAAACTGCCTCTGTCCCTGTGAAGGCAATAAAGCTGTAACCACAGATGAGGATGGAAGTTGCTGCAATTGTTTCCTCTGCTAAGAAACCTTCTCCTGAAACCTAGCCCTGTTGGAAAATCCACGTTGCATGTGGCCCTTATATCCACACACAAAACACTTCCTTGTGAAATCTATCAGCCTCTAGCCCTGCTAGCCATGACGAGGCTGCCCCTGTCTCTGGACTTGCTAACCTTGATATTCGCAACCTTGATGGTCTACAGTCTGGTTCTCATGGATCTAAGAAGTATATTGCTAGCCCTACCTATAACTACCATTACTCAACCTAAATCTCTTAGTCAAGTCCCTCTGCTGGGAATCTTGTTCACTCTGCCTCTGCTGCTATTGTAGCGCTCCCTGCCACCATTACCCCCAGTCTAACCCTCCTGGCTAGACTCTTCGTCTCTCTTTGCTCCCCTCAGGTGGAAGTGATGATCTTGATAATGGAGCAATGCATCATTTACGACGTCAGTGTAGGTCCGTAATGTTGGGTTCCCCAATAATTGTTGGAAAATCTTCCAAGTGAGCCCATCAGTGAACTTCAGGACTCTTTTCTCCTCTGTATTCACATATTTTGGAACAAAATTTTCCAGACACATAAATTCCTCCTCATATTCGGCTACAATTCGTCCCTCCTACAAAAGGTCAAGGAATCTCCTCCTCCTCATCTCCATATGAATTGCTGATAAAAAGTACTTGCGGTCAAATCGCACTCAAAATTCCTGAATAATTATGGTTTCTCTTTCCTAGTGATTGACTCCTACTACTGTAAAGCTGCTCCCACTAGCTTGAAGGTAGCCAATATCTACTTTTGAGTGTAGATGCCTTTAGATGTCTTTCTTCCATTGGCTGGCAACGATAGCATCCACACTCCCCTAGAACTCCGAAGGATGGCCCTTATAAAAGGCCTCTCAAACTCTCTCCCATAATGATTGCACTAGGTGGGCCTGGACGACTAGTGCCAGTGGCTTCTGTGACTGTTCCTGGGGAAGTTACTGTGCCATGGCAGTCATCATGACATTAATCGTCTATGAAATAATGGTGGAAACCTCTTTAGCTGTCAATATTCCTTGATTGGTTTGCGACTCTGGCCTCCCCTCCCCTCCTTCGTTCCTCTTAGAGGCCCGAGCCCGAGTTGATCTTCCTCTCCTGTTTGACATCTGAAACCAAAATAAAAACTGTACGAGGTTCACCTCAACTATATACAATAGCAGAAGAATGTAAAATCACAATTAAGAATGAAAGAATCCAAATCATAGGTCTCCATACAAAAGAAATGCAATGCCCAAAACGTAGCAAGTCCGCACAGATCCTAAGGAAACTAAAACCTGATGCTATGATACCATTTGTGAAACGCTGCCTATTCTAATACCGGTAGATCAGGCATTTATTAAATTAAATGGGAATCCTATATGATTTCATTCTTAGGAACACTATCGAAAACCAATTTATTATACTAATAACGTGTTAAGTCCAGTGTCAATTTCAAATCTTATTAACATGCATACACGATACCATTCAACAATGTATATACATATCCATCCACAATGACTGAACATAAAGACTACTGATAGCATAAATAAAATCAATCGAATAAATTCTCGATATTGAGAATACAATAATCCAAGTACTCAACTGACATAATGTAAATGATGTCTAATATAAAAATGTCCAATTGTGGGCAACATGCCTAATGAAATACTGGAATAGAAACCCATCTAGATAGAAATGAGTGAAACGTCTAATCAAGTCCTGCATGCATCCACAGCTACTGCAGCATCATCTGACTGGAATGGCATAACTATCCTTGGTGAGTCTGTGGATGAGAACCTAAAATGTTTTGAAAATATTTTTGATACATGCCAGAGACCAAAACATTTGAAAAATAATTGCAAGAATTTAAATGCAATGATAATAATCCAATAAGAATTATTATTGTTCACCTAGTATCGCACTCACATGAGATTATTCTCACCCCTCATTTACATTGCACACCCAACCCATTTATTTTATCCACCTAGCTATGCTACCCGCCTAACCAGTCTAAACATCCTTCACCTACTTTGATCCGCTAAATATTTAGCCCATCCGTACCGCCCATACGATGCCCTATACAATGTATGCTATAGTAAATTCATAATCTATGACTTACCCTTCTTAATTATATTTATCTCAATGCATAGGAAGTGTAACCACATACTAGTTATACTTTTATGTTCACACAACTATTGAAACATAAATGTACATATCATTCTTTATACGTATATACATAGTATCCACGAGATGGACCTTACGGATGCATCCTTGGTATGCTATGCCATACATCCGTGGGTCGTAACCATACCTCATCACACCGACTGAACTCGAAACCACTACATATCCTCTCACATGGATAATTGCCATGTAACAGTACTATGATCCAAGGAAATAATCCAACACCTACTGATCAATGCCAGGGTGGACCGTCCACTATGCGCAACCTCCAACGATAGAATATTAGAATATGCATGTTTATATAAAGTCAATCACAAACACACACACACACACACACACATATATATAGGTCACACTTGATACATATATATACATAAAGTCGGCTGACGTGCGTAATATCCCTCGTAGCACTAGCCTGACAAATCCCAAAGTCTAACCCGATTTTTGATTTTATCTAATTATTCAGTTACTTATAGTTTAACTCCCTAATTATATACTTTTGGACAACATGTTATTCTAAATAGGCACTAGTCTAATCATCTCTAAATCCTAATCCGATTTCCCGATCTCTACTCGTGAACATTCACTGGCTTATTCACGTTTTTTATACACGAAATTCATCCCCGGTTAGCCTACGACATTTCCTAACCCTCAACTTGAATTCCCAAAAACCTAAACTTTTCCCCGGACCCAAGATTCCATGTCCAATACTTAAACGGTCCAACAAAACAACAAAAGGTAAAGGAGGATAGCTAGTAGAACCGAATCGATTCACTGGATGGACCGGTTCATCCCCCCCCCCCCCCCCCCCCCCAGGGAACCAGTTCTATTTACTGGGCTGCTAGAAGAAATTTTTGATGGGAGTTTTCCTTCTCCCTTCATCCATGGTAGTCCTAACATTCATCCAACATCCATAAATGAACTCTAATCCGTTCACAAACATAAACCAATAATTCTATGCGTAAAAACTATCCTGAAACAACATTTAAGTCATCCGACAATGTATTAAATCAAGAATCATGCCATATTAAAAACCATAGTTTCAAGATTAGATCTTTTATTTTTAAATCATTAAATAACATATATTTCTTATTCAATTTATATTAGATTCAATATGTAATCATTATTAAATTCATCTCCTAACATCTACTTCATTCAAGACCATAATTTATATAGTTTTCCCAACCCGCAATTCATGGTTATTTTTACACCAAATTGCATGAACAATTGAAAGTACTCATGGATATTGAATTAAGTAAATACTTGCCTTTAAAGTGATGGATTCTAAGATTTTTCTTTTTAAACTCATCTCTTGATGATGATCTTCAACCTGGAAATGATGGTTCTTCTCCCTGGATCCTCTTTTCCTCTTCTTTTCTCGTTTTCTCTTCATTTTTCTCACTTTCTCTCAAGCCCTAGCCTTTTTGGGTATATGGATATCAACCCCCCTTTTATCCACCTCGATTACATAATAACTTAAAAAATCTCTAACCCCGACAAATGTTTAATCCCCTTAAGTAAAATGACTCGTATACCCTTTATGGTTCCCACTTAGTTTAAAAAGTCCCCGAAACCCAATTGTAACCCCTGGGTACATTTTCTGGACTTTTTTCAAACAATTCGGGACCATCAACACACTCAAAATTACTATTCGAGTCACCTAACGTAAAATTCCATCTCATGTCCCATACGACTCTAGCCTCGTGTCCCAAATGAAATACCAATAAACCTGTCGCCTTAACTCACTTACGATGAAACGTAATTTAATATGTTATCATTTACTTATCACACAAGTAAATGTAAATGTACATAAGTATTAATCCTTTTTGTTCTCCACTTAAAATTATTTAATCCAATTTATTTTTTGATTAAATTAAAATCAAGGGCACACGTGTAATTTAAAATACTTAAAAATACGGGGTGTTACAAAAAGTGTCTAGATAAACATTTCCCACTATCTTGACTCGATTTCATAGGATTTTTTTAGAATAATGTAATTTTCATGTGTAATATGTGATGATATTAGAGGAATCGTGGTTCTTCTGCCCACTTTCTTGATCGGATTCAAACATAGACGAATTTGATTTTTGATTGCCTTTGGTTTGGAAACTTTGTTGACATGTATTGAAAACTTCTTAGCGAACAAAGCCATATCGTCTTAACTAAGATAAAAGTATTCGGTGGATGAACCTTTTGAGATTTTCTTTTAAATGCTAAGTTCTTATCTTTTACGAATTCTCTGAGACGATAATTCAAATTTTCCTCATATATTTGAAATAAACCCGATAGGCATTTGAAGTAGTGCTCGAACTTATCTGATGACATCTAAGATTTTTATCTATTATCATGTTTTATTTGATAGCCTTCATTAGCATAACAGTCAAATTGACAATGTCACAAAGTTTAACATATAATTCATCGAAAGTTTCATTGTCCTTCATGGTAAGGAGTTTAAAATGGGTAGCGATATGCTAAATATTTTCATGCTTCACGGTGAAGGTTCCTTCATAGGTTGTATGTAAAATGTCCTATGCCTCCTTCGATTAATAGCACGTCAAAATGAGCCTAAATTCGCTAATGGTTATTCAACAATAAATTGCATTTAAACGCTTAGCGTTCAACCAAATTTCTTTGATGTCATTCTCAAACTAATGAAATCATATTTTGGGTACTTGAACTCGATGAACAATTGTAAGTGGAATTTTCAAACCCGTCACAACACAAGTCCAAACTCGGTTATCCAATGACATCATATGAGCTATCATACAAATTTTCCAATATGAATAATTTTTAACATCAAAAGGAGGAGGTCAGATAGATGAATAACCCTCTGACTCGTACGAAAATGATATACCCTACGATTTTAATCCTAAAACAACGAGTCCAACTCTAATACTAGATGAGAGCATGAGCTCTCGACGAGAGCTACTCATATAAAGTTAATATATTGATTGTGCGATAAAAAATGATTTAGCGGGTTAAAAACATCGAAAATTATATATGACAAAATTGATTTATAAATATTAGAATCCTAATCAAATTTTATATTGAATTTTAAGAAAATTTATTCTAATATGTGGAAAGATAAATCAATCATACAACACTGGATGTACGAGAAAAAAATCCGCTAATGGGAAAAAATCTCGGGTTTAAATAATATATAAATGTACTATGGTAGAGTATTATAACTAGAAGACACAAACTTATAATCTTTTAATACTATGAATGATTGGAAACTCTTTCCCACCATATCCTCCTTAGAGAGCGCAAAAAGTTGGAGAACATTACACAACCATGATAAGTTTTGGACTTGTCCAAAATTTATCGAATGGTTGAAAAGATGTAGTGAAAAGGTTTCTCTATAAAAACTCACAAGTGTATTTTTCAAGCTTGAAAGAACGCCATACTCAAGAAAAAATAGATTTGGAAAATGATGTGTAAAATCTTGATTGAGTATAAAAGTATTAATTTCTAAGATTTAAGAACGAATAAAAATCTTGAAAATCACACAAGAGAAGAGCACAAAAATATGCCAATTTTTTTTTTCTTCTTAAATATCCATTTCTTAAAAATTAACTCAAGAAGGAAGAAGAAGGGTTCGTTTATCAAGACACGAGGTTACATACTGAAGTGAAGCATTTCTACTGGGTAAGAAACAATATTTTTTGGAAGCACACAAAGTTGTGTCTTGGCAAAACTTCCTATGAGATATTAATCAAAACATCTCAAAAAGTGAAAAAATGAAGTACAACTCATAGATCCTTCATTACAAAAAATCCAGGTTTCGCAAATGCGAGGTGTCAGCAACCAAGGGGGAAAATGTAACCAAGGTGTTTTAAGTTATAGTTATTTTTTGTCGTGACTAGGGAGACGAGACCTTCATTGGTGCAAAACCCATTTTACTGATAAAAACCCCAATGAGTCTAGGTTTCGAGTTGTGTCAGAATTTTAAATTGACTTAGTTTCCACATGGTAGAGATAAATGAACCAGGTCTTTGCTGATGCGAAGCCCTATTTCGCTGCAACAAACCTCAAACAAATAAGGTCACGGCTAAAATAGAAAATGCCTTGTTTTGTAATTTTTACAAAATGCATAATCTTAACTTATTCAACCAAGGACTGGTAAAATTTAAATACAAAGATTCATTAAAAACATAATTTTTTTATAAAAAGAATATAACATATTTGGGAATTGAAAAATTCAAGTCTAAATGAACCACAAGGTTAAATAAGAAAGATTATCCAATTTTGAAAATTAGTTTAACCAAGGTTGAATCTAAGTCCACTAGAAATATACCTTTATCCTAGGTGGTCTACTCGGGGAAAACGTCATGCATGATCTGGTATGAATGTGATGAGTCTTTTTGGAGACCTCTTGGATTAGACTCAAAATGTTATATCACAGAACAATAGAATCCACAATGTCATGGGTCACACGAGTATATTATACTCTTATAGAGTTGATCACATTCTAATATTAACATATATAAATTGATAAAATAATTTAAATATTATTTTCAACATGTACAGAAACAAAAGAAATACAAATGACAAGATAAAATTGTGATATGATTAGGCTGAAATGTATGCAAAGTTATCGCCAAATAATATCCAAGGAATATAAAATTTTACTCCAAACATAATATCCAACATCATCCCATGCACTACAAACTCATAGTCTAGTCTCACTGCTAACACATAGTGAAGATTAAAATACATGTCTCAATTGTCTCCATCATACTTCCTAAAGAATATAAATGCACTACTTGACACACACCAATAGAAACGTAAAGATGGAATATACTTAGAAAGCTACATCCAAGATCTTGGGTGATGAACTGAACTAAAATGAAATGAAAGGAATCTACACTACCTAGAAAGGAAGCTAATTACATGGTACAACCCTTGAACCTGAAATGTTTCAAAGATAATAATTGGCTCAGAGACCAAAAAGTTACCAAATATACACAACTTATATATATATATATATATATATATACATATTTTAAAATAAAATTTATTAATAGATGGAGAAAAAGCCTCTCCAAGGGCACTTACAAGCGCTAAAGAAGGAAGGAAAAAAAAATTACGTTCTTCGATTTCTTGAACGCGTACGCTTGCGGGCTACATTCCAATTGTCATTTTTCACAGCAGAATTTGCATCATTCGAGGTAAAATCAGAATCCTCCACAGATGTTGAAGCAATTTTGGGGAGATCCACAAATAAATCAATGCCACGATCATCGTGAATTTGGACACTAATAGGATTAACTCGGGATAACTCGTCTGTTGTTTTAAAATTCTCTAAAGGAGTCATATCTTCATCACTTTTAATGTCTTCATAAAAAGATGAAGTCTCAATTAAATCATTGCGCAAAACAAGTTTATCGCCTATTAATACGATGGAATGTCGTTGAATTAAGTTATGAATATAACTCTTTTTTTTTCGTGTTTTGTTTGTTAACAATTTATATATATATACACATGTTATAATATCCACGCATATCCATGCGTATAAAATGGAACCTCATAACCTATGTATAATAAATAAATAATTTTAATAATTAATAAGCTATTGATTAATTAAACTATCTCTTCCAAGTGCATTTTCTCTCTATCATATCAAAACCCTGAGATGCACAACACATAACCTACCACATCATCCAGGCACCACCATTTGCTAGAATGGGAACACTAATCACAAGCGAAGCATAACTAAAATTGCCTTTGAATTCATGCCCACCATCCACTAGCATGGGCCCACTGCTCACTCATCGTGAAACATATAAAACTGTGCTCCGTCCTGTCAATTCACGCTACTATCATGGATTCACAATAAATAAAATATCCTATCTTGGCACACACCTACAGAACATTTCAAAAAGTTGATTTTCATTCAGAACTGCCATTATTATCAATATACCATTACACGTTCCATATTTAACTTATTTACTCAAGTTAAAATCTCAATAAAATTAAATTACCCCACCTGTCATACAATATGAAGCTAACTTCCTTTTATAATATATTGTAACCAGTTATCTTTAACAATGGGATTTAACTCAACTACGCATGCGAACCAAGATAGTATGGTGGTTTCCAACAATTAGAATTTTGTATTAATAGAGAAATCTTAATTATATTATTCTTAAGATCCTAATTCCTAACCCTCTCTAACCTCCTTGCATGGGACGTCTCATAAATGGAATCCAAACAAATAACCACCCTGATATATTTATATCTAAATTAGGTAGTCATCAAGATGTTGCATTAATTATATAAAATTTATAAGATTAGTTATTATATTTTAGCAAGTTAAATTCTAATTCCAAAGCCAACTACAACAAACCCACCATGTGAGACAATGCAATATTCGCGTCAATATTTTTGGCCAACTACTTATTAATTTAAATCCCAACAATATATGATAGAGAATTAAGTCTTAATTCAATTATATCCAATTGAAATTTCAAATCCAATTTCGAGCTTATTGATCATATAAAGAAATTCCAACTAGAATAATATTCTATAATCATGGGGTAATCATAAATTTATGTATATACATATGAAATTAAAAGTGAATTATAATCTCAATTAATTAGGCATCCTTACATAATTGTACACTTTACCATGATAGGTTTAGAAATATACATAGCCTTGGATTAATTTTTATCAATAATCCAATTCAAATCATGATTTAATTATCCAATTACAATTCAAACCAATTTACCCAATTTCCATTAACCTAAATCCTAATATGCCAATTAATAACAATTAGTCTAAAATAATAAATAATAATACCAATAAAATCCTAACCATGGATTTATACATAAGGATTCTATTCCAATTTCTTCAAAAGAGGGAAATTAGATAAGGGATTTTAAAACTCTAATTGTTCTCATTCAATTTTAGATCTAATAATTAGGTCTAGTCGAATTAAGAATGTGTGTATATATATAAGGACAAGAATAGAATGATAATTGCTTTTAGTTGTCCAAAAAGTGAGATAAATTTATTAGATTATTGAACCCTAGAAAAATAGTCTTGATTTGATTTCAAAACCTTCCTTAAATTTGCTGGAATTAGTTTGGTTCGTTTTCTTGAATTGTAGCTTAAATCCTCATATTTTAAACTAAAGATTATATTATGTAATTTGGTTGCATTTGAGTGAGAGGCTATAGAGATAATGGGGTTTTGTGTAGAGAGGTAGTGGGTTTAAGTGATGGTCTGTGAAGTAATACATGACTTTGTTCATTAGACGGCTCTATGGTGTGTGCTTAGGCAAGGATGGTCCGAATAAATACAAGTCCAATATTTTTATGTTTTTCAAAATTTTAAACATTGAACCTTTAAACGAAATTGACCCAATTAAACTTAGCACCGATTTTAAACTTTTCTCATGGAAAATCGATTTATCCAATTTTATCTTTTTACCCTAAAGTATGCATCTAAGGTGATAGAAGATAAAGTAAATAAATCAATCAACAAGACACTGATGAACGAGAAAAAATACAAAGGAAAAAACCTTGGATGGCCCAGCCAACAGATCATTATGATACGATTTTACAAATCATAGACAATAGAATTACACAAAGAATCAATTCCACACAAGCCTTGATGCTCTTCAATATTCGATCGCTCCTCCACAGTGCAGCGTATGAGTCCAACACGCAAGATGTCACAGGACACGAGTCCATGCATGCCTTGGTATCCACCGATGAGGCTCAATAACTGTCAAACACAACAAATAGCATGCACGGAGTCCACCATAGAAAACAAGTTCTTTCCAGATGAAAGAATCAAACTTTGGTGCCCAATATCGAGATGTCAAAGCATATAAATTATGGAACTTGGATCTTTAAACGTGTAAGGTGAAACTTGGGTTTTGGAACTTTTGTAAACAGGTGTAAAATCATTTTTTGTCAAAATTCCTTCAAAATACTGAGTCCACAATGCCTTAAATACTATTTTCACGATTTTTGACGTGGCAGCTCATTCGAACAAAAATAAGGATTATTCAAACGAGAATAGATTCTCGTTTGAACAAAAAATCGAGTTCATTCGAACAAGAATTCAATCTAATTTGAACAAGATTCAAACAAGCTTATAACGAGTTTGGTTCTGCTTGACAGAGCATCCTCATTTGATATTTGTTTGATATTTGTTCTGAGAAGAACACCATGTCGTTTTAACGAGCCATAAACTCATTCTAATGAAATTAAGCTCAGAAAATATTTTTTCTAAAAAATATTAAAAAAATGATTCCAAACATTTTTAACTAAAAAACTAACACCCTTAAAACCTATCCAAGGAAACTTGATAAATACGCATTTATACCTGTGAGATTCTCGATAAATGTGAAGACAGACTTAACATGATAAATAAGGCACAATATATCCAATCTTTGAAGCTTGGACACAACGTCTTCATCAAACAACATCATAGGCTTATAGGATCAACAAGATAAAGTTTATAACAAGTATTGAAAACTTTATCGCATTGAGGTAAACCTGTAATCCTGCACACTTAAACACACCTTCAAATGCAAAGAGAATATAACAAGTATAAATCCAAAAATGAATAAACATCTAACAATGTCTAAATAATCTCAACCTAGGTAAGACGTCACCCCTAATATAAAGATATCCTAATCATGCAAAGGAAATATACCATTTCTTCCCTTTTTTGTTCAGGAATAGACAAAGAAAAATAGCATAAAACAATTACGCCCCCAAAGCGAAATCTCCCCCTAAATTTTTGATCAAAAGATACTAAGATGAAAAAATTTGATACCAATTTTGAATATAGGGAGAAGGGAATAAAGTATGCAACAATGTAAAGTAGCAAATTCACAACATGACAACTCAAGCACAAATAATCCAAACAAGTTAAACATATGATAAACATAGACTAAATGTAAACCACAGAGGCTCGAAACATGATACCATATATAATATATGCAATATTTACCAATGAAAATCTGACACACATATATAGGTATAAACGATTAAAAAATAAATAATCTTTACACATTAGCATAGTATCGATGTCTCTAAATATATGGAATGGAATGAATGGGCATGAACTAGATACAAATGAATTATAACCCAAACACTCAAATATGTTCAAAAAGTTCTAATTGATCATAAAACTCTATCAAACTAGGATTTAGCCTCAAGTGACAAGATATAGTAAAATTAGTGGACAAACAAGCACAATGCACATAAGTCTAGAATATTGATGATTCTACAAATCAATAGCGTCATGATAAAATAGGCATAACTAGGATTCATTGTGCAAACTCGTTGATGTTCAACTAAACAGCCTCAAAAGATAAACATATGTCATATTTTCTTTTATCAATTCTTTTGAAGTTGTTTCTTTTAAAAATAAAACAAACAAACTATGTTGGGCTTTCGTATTTTATTTGTTTTTATTACCTTGAATCTTTTCATTAGGTCTTGTCAATGGTGGCTTTCTCGCAAAGTAGATTTTCTCCTTTCGTAGCCCTTTCCTGTCTACCCTCATATTTTTCAATACTAATCAAAATTGCTCACGGGAAACAGTTCTTACATGCACAAATCGATGGGATAACATCTCACAAAGCTCAAATATACGTGTGAAGTTAACGTTTAAAAAGATCGTGCATGTGTTTGCAGAGGTATATACAATGTCAAATCCATTAAGCCAATCAAGTTCAAAATATCTCTATATAAACAACATTAAGAATAATCTAAGTATCTACAATCATGACCAAATTTCCTAGCCACATGGAGAGTACAAAGTGAATTAGACTCAAACAAACCAATATGCTATACCAAATGCGTAAAATAAAAATACACAAAAACCAAAAATCTTTTTGATTTTTTCTAAATTTTTCAATAGAAAATACCGATATTTAAATATTTAAAAATAAACTCAAACTCAAAAGACAAACAAAATCTTTTTGTATGTTTCATTATGATTCAATAAAAGAAAAAAATTTAATAAAAAAGATACACATATCATAACAGTAGCAAACATTATCATGAAGCACAACTAGAGTATGACGAACAAAAACATGCAAGAAATCACCCATAAGATATAGCATGGGAAGTATCATGTGCAAGCAAACGAGAATCAAGCAATCAAACATTTAGTGCCTCTAAAAAATATTTCCTAATTCAAATAGATGTATACTTAACATGTCAGGTTTTAGGAACCAAAGGGAGGCTAGACTTCAACTTCCTAGGATCTTTTATAAGATTATAGCAAAAATACCTAAGGTGACTTTTTCTACCGCAATATGTGGACATGTAGATGTGACGAGGAACGGGACCTTCAGATTGACATTTTCTAACACCCTGGGATATGGTTGACCCTCTAAAACAAACAATGATCTTAGCTTTAGAAATGGAAGAATTAGATTTATGAGAGATAGTACCATCACTACGAACACTACTCGAGTCTCTTAGGGGCTTCTTCTTCAAGTATTAGGGGCTTCTTTTTCAAATTCTCAATCATTCCTAAGTGACAACCCGCTTAAAATAATAACGGGTGGCCAGCCCTATACTAAAATAATCAGGAATCTCAAGTGGATCATTCTCAGAATCTACTGACGATTCTAAAATAAACTCGGCTAACCACCCATTACTACAAAAAGAGGGTGTCAAAAATTTAAAACTTTTTATTTAACACCAACGAAATCAACCAGACAACCATTAATCAACCACATAACATCTAAATATGATGAGAGACACACACATGCTCAAAATAATATATAAAATTATACAACATAATGTACAAAGTAAAATACCCGAATATGCTGTCGGGTCACAGACAATACAATAATCTGGGAGAGAAAAGATAAAAGTACTAATCTAAACCACTAGGGTATAAACCCGATATACAAACTGAATCCTAATATAGATACACAAAAGATAGAAGTCGACTAAAACAAAGTGCCCCAACAGTCCGCTACTGCCGCAGCTCCATGAATACACTGGATGGATATACATCAATGGCGTCCTTGCGGAGGAACACCTAGAAGAATACAATATATATATATATATAGCAAGAGAAAATATAAACGGGTCAGAGCCCGAGGTTAAAACATTTTATAGCAAGTGCATTAAAATGCATAATAATTATAAATGCATTATGACATGATTAAGGTGGAGTCGTACTCTCCATAAAATCCAACTCACCTCTCAAATAAAGCGCGCACTAAAACGTATGCACATGATCTCCAATTAAGTGCCTGAATCTATCAAGGCAAGGTAATCTAACTTAATCCCAATTTATACTCATCTAAAATCCATCTAAATCATATTCTTCAACTTCTAATATTATTGATCTCAATTATTTGTTCACTTACTTAACATATAAAATTTACATAAACATTCTCTTACTAGCATATACACTATACATAAACATTCTCTTTTACTAGAATTTCTCATATTCTAGTCATTGGCATAATCATATATAATTATATGTGTGTTTTTAGCATCTAAGTGCTAAGGATTAAACTTCTCTCAATTCTCAATATTGCACTGTGTTTCGTGCGTGGGACGTCTCACAAGAGAAATCCAAACAAGGAACCCCCCGATACACTACTCCTGGTAGTATTGATTATAAAGATTCATTATGCCCTCAATGCATGAAGCGTATAACCCAATTTCTCTTATTATCCACTTAATTAATTTATTATTCCCAATTCTCAATAGTGCGCGGCGTTTAGTGCGTGGGACATCTCGCAAGCGAAATTCAAACAAGGAACCCCCCCGATACACTACTCCTTGGCACTGTCGATCGTCGAGATATACTAATATATATAAATATGAGTATTAAGGACTAACTTCTCCTCACTCCTAACATTGCGCTGCGTTTCGTGCGTGGGACGTCTTGCAAGCGAAATCCAAACAAGGAACCCCCCCGATGCACTACTCCTTGGCAACGTTGGTCGTTGAGGTCCATTATGCCCTCGATACCCAAAGCACTAAGCACAACAGTAATATCATAACCATCCCAACGAGCTATAACTCGAGGACGCAGGTTCTCAATGCTATCATCTTCCAGGGCATCACTCATATACCATCCTGGGGACCAGCGGTCGGACTCAATATCACTGACATCGCGGGCAACACAGAGAAGCGGTCATAGTTCCTAACCGATCAAGTGAGAACGACACATACCCACGACTTCTCACCCCCAAAATATAATCACATAAATAAAATGGATGACTATGACCTGGGGAATATCCACACTCTGCTCATCGAGCGAGGGTGCTCACCCTCATCGCACAACTTCCCAATGACAGCAAGGAGGGGGTATGCTTCACTTATATATATATATATCATTCACATAAGATATACATACATCATCACATCATATAAATATATACCATCACATAAGGTATATATATCACACTGTTACATAACCATAGAACACTCTTAGGTGTAAGTAAAATAATATCATTATTTAGTAAAATTTACACTCGATATACTAATCGTCAATAACTCACATAACTTCCCCACTTAGTATACACCATACTATTTCTCACTTGAAGTTCACACATCACTTCTATTTATATGAATTGTCTCTCAATTGTATTTACGTTGAGGATATTCTCTATATCCTAATGCACCTCGATCAACATTTCTCATTTATGTGAAACATCTCCCAAGTTAATTAGCGTTAAGGATATTTTCTATATCCGTATGCACATCAATTAACATTTAAAATTCTCAATCCATAATATGGTTCAATTAATCATATGAACCTTTCAACCTATACCAATTTGTGATTTAATACTAAAATCCATTATCATTAAGCGCATCCTAATTCTCGCTTATAAACCCATAATTATCTCTAATTCGAAATCTCAAAGATAGTGGGCCTCCCCACTAGTCGGTACATTAATCTCCAATCAATACTCTCTGGGAATAAGGCAGTATGACTCCAATACTTTCTTATAAGGGAAACTCCCTAAAAGTCTCCAAAATACTCTTCTTATAACTCCTATAGAGGTTCCCAATCGATAACCTCCAATAATACGGGATGAAATTCTCCCTAGAAAAACATCCCCGAAAATGCCCTGTTTCCGAATTGATTCGGGTGAAATGCGAATCGATTCGGCCCTGTGAATCGATTCGGCCTCCAAGGAGAATCTATTCGGGTCCAAAGACCTGGGCTTCTGTCTCAGGCCGAATGGATTTGGGTTTGGACCGAATCGATTAGGTCACTCAGACCTGGGTACCTGCAACTTTCCGAATCGATTTGGTAAGGGGCCGAATCGATTCGGCCTGTCAGAAGTCACGAGAATGGTTGTTTTTCTCAAAGCCAAAAATGTCCAAAAATCAAATATATCATCTTCTCTACATTCCACATCAACCCAAACTTATTTCTAACATTAAAATTCATCATATTACTCAACCCAACTAATTTATAACCTTAAATCCATATATACACCACAAATCTAAGATTTACCCAAAAATCTAGTTTTTTCATATTTAACCCAAAATTCAGAATTTATATCCACAAACCATGAAATAAACGATACACAATAATTATTTAGCAAGTTTAATCACTTGCCTCTAGTTCGTAGGGTCTGAATCCTCCTCGAGATCGCGTAATGGCCGAAAATCCCACTTTTCTCCTCTTTTTCTTCTTCTTTTCTTCTTCTCTCTTTCTTTCTTTCTATTTCTCTTTCTCTCTAAGGAGATTTGATCTCCTGTAGGCTTAATAAGCCTTATCTCCCAAGATACACATCTTTAAATGATAATACACACTTTAAATGACTCGGCAACTTTAATTCGAGCCAAACGAACTTAAAATATTTCGGAACCTAAATAGACCCCAAGTACAGTCATTTTGACTATCTCGACCCTTCTGAAAACAACTACATCCTCATAATTTCCATTCGAAACACTTTCTAACATCTTCAAATTTTGACCGCAAATGCTAATTTAATTATTCTCCAAATAAATTGATATTTATTTCTCCCAAAAATAACTTAATTATTGTCCCAAAAATCTCGGGTTGTTACATCCTATTAGGGTATCTCTCTCCCCATCAATACAAGTGAACTTATCCCTATGAGTCTTCATACATGCCCTCAAATACAAAATCAATTTTCACTATCCTCATTGGCACTTAAATAAACCCTAAAAATTTAGAGTCCTCTAATTCTTTCTCTAAAACCCAGACTCTATCCTCACTCTCTTTCTTAAACACTTCTAAAATTTTAAAATCAAGATCCATGCCCACAATCTTCTCATGAAAGAAATCTCTTTAAGTTTGAATAGTTTGCAAAAGTTGCATGGCATCTTTATAAAGAAAATTTTCTTTTTTAAGAATTTTAATTCTTTTCGCAAACTTCAAATTCAAATGATTTAATTTTTCGGCACGATTATGAAGCTCATTAAATTCCTATGGAATATCAAAGTCATCGTAACTAAACATATCAGATAACTTTTCACTACGGGAATCTATCGAGAAGAATAACACACAAAACAAACATAAGAGAGAAGGATAAGTAGACCATCCTAAATAGTATGAAAAATAAGGATCTACAAGGTAACTTACTGTATCAGGCTATGATACAATTTGAGAAAATTTCTATCTCAAAACAAAATCCATAAAAATCCGGATCACATGATAAATTAACGCAACCCGCTCTAATACCAATTTGAGAAGGCCATTACGATATGTTCTTAGGCAATAATGGTCCGAATAAACACAAGTCCAATATTTTTATGTTTTTCAAAATTTTAAATATATAACCTTTAAATGAAATTAACCCAATTAAACATAGCATCGATTTTAAACTTTTCTTGTGGAAAATTGATTTACTCAATTTTATCTTTTTAACTTGAAGCATGTGTCTAAAGTGATATTAATAAAGTAAATAAATCAATCCATAAGACATCGATGTACGAGAAAAACCACAAAGGGAAAAATCTCGGATTGCCCAACCAACAGATCACTATGAAACGGTTTTACAAAGCATAGACAGTAGACTTACATAATGACTCGATCCCCCACAAGCCTTAACGCTCTTCTATCTTCGACCGCTCCTCCACAGTCTAATGCAGAAATCCACCCACACAAGCTGTCACAGCACACGAGACCACATGCGTCTCGGTATATATCGATGAGGCTCAACAATTATCAAATACTGCAAATATCACGCATGGAGTCCACCGCACAAAAAAAGTTCTCTCCAGATAAAAGAAATTAACTTTGGTTCCTAATATTATGGAACTTGGATATTTAAACGTATAGGATGAAACTTGGGGCTTGGAAATTTTGTAAACATGTGTAAAATCATTTTGACTCTACAATGCCTTAAATATAGTTTCCATAATTTTTTAGGCGACAACTCATTCGAACAAAAACAAGGGTCGTTTGAACGAGAATTTCATCTCGTTTGAAAGAAAACTTGATTTCGTTCGAACGAGAATACAATCTCGTTTGAACCAGCTTCAAACGAGCTTCTAACGAGTTTGGATCTGCTTGGCAAAGCATCCTCATTTGAGGCTTATTCGATCCTCATTCTAATGAGAACACCATGTCGTTATAATGATCCATAAACTCGTTCTAATGAAATTTAACTCAAAAAATATTTTTCTTAAAAAATATTAAAAAACAGTTCCAAAAATTTTTAAATAAAAAAGTAACACTCTTAAAATATTTCCAAGGGCACATAATAAATACGCATTCATACCTGCGAGATCCTTGGTAAAATTGAAGACAAACTTAGCCTGATAAACACGGCATAACATATCCAATCTTTGAAGATTGGTCGCAATATCTTCATCAAGCGACGTCATAGGCTTATGGGATCAACAAGATAAAGTCTATACTATGACTCATACGTTTGTCCAAAATAATGCCAATTATATACAAATTGGCTCAATTGGAAATTTTTCCTTACAGTGCATCAAAAGGAAATTAAAAACAAAACAATTGCTGAAATTGACATTGCTGACATAGCGGAATACAAACCAGCTATAGTATCCCAGTGATCCCATTATAGTAGTTAACTCCCTTTTGTGGCCCAATTTTCTTAGTTGATTTGGTTTTTTAATTTCCTCATGTTTTCTTTAAAAGTGGTGTGTTCAACACAATATATTTAACTCAAATAAACCTAGAGAGGTTGAATACATTTCAGTTAGAATCACTATAAAATTTTCAAATTAGCTCAACCAAATTTTTGGATGCACCTAATTAATATGCATATAGGTGAAAATTCAAAATATATAATAAAATTAAACAAATTAGGATATAAACAAAAGTCGATTGTGAGAATTAACTAGATGCAACCCTAAATTGATTTAACAATGGATAATTTTAGATCCAAACTTGGATCTAGAGGTGTGTGCGCAATCAAATGTAGATATGAATAATAAATAATCACACAATAAGGCACGAGGTGAATTTTACAAGGAAAAACCCATATCCAAGGGTAAAAAATCTTAGTGCATCCTAGTCTCTCATTAGATTTGAGAAATTCATTTACAAAACTCAAGTGGTACCTCTCACTCGTTTCCTAATAAGAAGTTACCTATGGACGTTGAGACTCCGCCCCAAATGGAAAAACTGTTCAAAGCTATAAAAATTGGATATGGAAATAACCTTTTCTATCCTCGAATATCTCCATAGATCTCGAAATGTAGATCTTCAATTTCGAGTGTAGAATAAGCATAATTGAATTCATGCTATCTAGTTTTAAATGTCAAATCACTCTCAAATACCACAAATTATGATTCTAGGTTTATTTCAAAATTTTTCTTTAATTTTGTAAGATCAAGTGAAGTTGACAATTGAAGTGTTTGTGTAGAGTGCGTGTGCGATACTGATTTAAATAAATGCGCAAATTCCAACTACAAACTTATTTAATTAGAGTCAATTTTTAAACCAAGTTAATTTAGCCCCTAAACGTACAACTACGTGTGTGCGTGTGTCAAACAATCATAAACACAAATATGCTAACTCACAATTTTTAGGGAAAATTCCCGAAGGGCAAAAACTTTTATTTCACTATGAATTAAATCACAATTTACAATCACAATGAAATCTGCACTAAGTTTACCTTAGCAAACCTACATAGAAACGCAACCTAGAGTCAATAATGTATCCCACGCAGCGAACCCACACGAACCTCAGTCCAATCTTCAGCAAAGGAACACCCTCAAGTAATCCTCAATGACTCGCAGTCAATAGCCCTAGTACCATAAAAGGCACCTAAATCAGCAGTGATAACTCCCCTTTTGTGTATGTATCGTTGTAGAGTAAATACGGTCAATCAAAAATCCCTTTTGGTACCTACAAACACACTAAAATTGTATATTGGCAAGTAAGGAGTCAATCCGCTCTCTGTAATGTGGGCAAGAGCAAAGTGAAAACAAATATGATTTTTAAAACAATTATGAAGGGATATTTATACTACTAATTATGAACTAAAATTAAAACTACACTAATAAATAAAGAAAATGATAAAGTGAGCTAAATATTAGGAGAACATAATTATGAGATGATTCAAATATTAAACTTCACCACTTAACCTATTTATTTTCATTAGCTAGTTTGTCTATTTGAAATACCCCAAAACACATATAAGTTCACTAATCAACTCTCGTTGCAAACGTAAATTTACATATAGTCATTTCAGAAGATTAATATTTAAATTTCACATACTCACAAAAATTAGATTTAAACATTTTCTAATAAATCACCCTCTAGGGAAAATTTACTAAAATCATTTAAATCATAAAAAAATAAGTTTTAGAGTTGAAAAATTCAAACTACAATATCATTAAAAAATTGCCTATCTCTAGTTTAATTAATGAATAACTATTATAATGTGAATTTACGATTTTCTCTAAAAAATAATTCACCCTCTCTCGAGGCGTAAATATAAATTTAAAATTTTTAATATCAATATTCAAGGGGCATAATAAATAAACAAACCAAAAAATAAAAATAATTAAGTTAAGGGTTCCATCTGACCCCTTGAATGGGGTATTTAGCCTCTCATTTTAATATTATTACATATAAAATGTAATAATGACACAATAAAAGGCACTAAATAAATAAGCTAAAAGAGAACAAAATAAAAACTAAGTCTCCTTAAATTTTCATTTCAATCCCAATCTTTGACATGAATAGTAACCCACAAATTTGAGTTTCAAAACACTAAAAATAATTCCACTAAACTCACAATTTGTATCTTACAAAAATAATCTACCTCACACTCAAGTCACTATATAAAAAAATAGAAAATAAAAAATAAAAATAGAACCAAAAATTTGAGCTCCAAAAATGGAGCTCCTAAACTAAAAACTACACTACTCTTCCCACTCTTGCACTATTGAACTATTGGATTTATCCCTTGCTGAAAATAAAGAGTCTTCTTTTATAATAGATTACATGGGGATATGGTTTAGGGTAGTTTTGGAAAGAAAAGGGGGTAGAAGTTAACATGTGACATTAATGTGCAGAATGTTGGGCGTTGTAGATAATGGGTGTGGCATTAAATGGAAAATGATGGCTTTGGTCAAAGGTAAATGGGTAAAATGATTAAAAAACATGTGGGGCTTTAATTTTATTTTGTCTTTGGATTGGGATTAGCTTTAAGTAGGTAATAAATCGCGGGTTGAAGAAGAGGGGAAAAATGGGAAATGGGTCTTTAAAAAATGGGTCAAGGTAAATAGGAGATGGGTTTCACGGGTCAAGGCCGGTTCGAAATCGAGTTGGGTAGGAAGTGGGTTGTGGCTTCCATTTGGTTTGAGCTCGGGTAGAGTTGGGTCGTGACAGGGGGTTTGGATGTCGCGGGTCTCGGGTTTCTGGCCGGTGGTGGCAGGTAAGTCTCTCCAGCGGGATAAGGAGGTTTGGGTTTTTTGGTGTTCTCGGCTTCGAAATGGTTCGGGTCCGGAGCTATGATTTCGGGTGTGTTCGGCTAGGAATATGGGTTCGTGGTCGAGGAGGTCGGATTGTGCAGATCTGGATTTTGTGGTCGGATTTTTATGGGGTTTAAACAGGTTTTATGGGTTTAAGTGGTGGTGGTGCTTGGTTATGGTGGAGGTTTGATTGGTGGGTGTGAGGTGAGAGAGTGAGAATGTGGGTGTTGTTGTGTTAATGAAGTAGGAGAGAGAGAAGTGGGTGTGAGGTTGAAGAAGAAGTAGGGGGTGATAGGATGTATAAGGGTGTATGGTGTTTGGGTGAGGATGAGGGTATAGGATAGTGTGTGGGTGAGTGTGTTGGATGTTATGGTATGTGTGAGTTATGTGTGAGTTTAATTTGTGACCCTAAAAATAACTATCTAACTAAAAATAATAAAACTAAAAATTAAATCCTAACAAAATAAAAATAAAAACCTAATAAAATTAAAACTAAAGTCCTAAAAATGAACTAATAAAAGTAGAAAAATAAATTCCTAAAACTTATCCTAATAAAATAAAAAACTAAAAATCAAAATAAACAACACTAAAAAAAATACAATTAATTCCTAAAAATTCTAAAAGTATAAATTCTAAAAATAAATAAAATCTATTAAATTTCTAAAAAATTCAAATAATAAAAATAAAAACTACAAATCAAATAAAAATAAAACCTAAAGTCCTAAAAATATAAAATCTAGCAAAACTAAAAATAAAGAGTAAGATTAAAAAAAAAAAATATAAAATAAATTCTAGAAAATTCTAAATAAATCCTAAAAATAAAAATGGCTCTAACTAAAAATCTAAAAAGCACAAACTAAACCCACACGAGCTTGGGTGAAGATTTAGGCTCGGGTTTAGGCTAGGGTATGGTACGAGACTGAGGAATTAGTTCCATAAATCGTACATTTGCCTTGAAATAAGCATCTGAACTCCGTAAACGCTAATCAAGCCTGCACATTAAACATTTACGCATACAAGACCCAATTTTTCGAGAATTAGCAATTAAAATACGTCTATTCGAGGTATAAATATATACTTTTGGGTGCTTATCAAGCATCATAAAATTCCAGCAAAAATACGTCTTAGGTTCCACAAAATAACTCACATAAAAGTAATTGGGATTGTGAATTGAAAACAACTGTTGAACCCTTAAACTGTTGGAGAAGAAAAATAAAATTGCACAAGCAATTATCGAAACAAAAGATTTTTTCTCTCTGCGAAAGTCTTTTCCTCGCAAAAACAAAACCTGACAGCCATTATATAGCAATCATTGAGGCGATGGCGTGTCAGTTCAAAAAGAAGCATCGCTCGAATGATACAGCTATCGCTCAAACGATTGCCTGATCTCGCTCAAACTAGACACGTGTCACTCGAACGACACTGTGATCTCGCTTGAACGATCAACATCTCACTTGAACGATCAAAGCATCAATCTCGAGGTTCTACATCAGACTTAGAAAATTCTTCAAAACTTTTTCCAACTCAAACCTTTATGTACGAAATAGTTTATAAAACCATTTTATAAGAAATATTTATAAAAACATTTTTATATTTTAGAAAAACTTTTCTAATCTTTTATAAAAATAGCCCAACACTTTTAATATGAAATGTAAATGGACCTTAAACATATTTTTACCAAAATAATCTCGTTGGGCTTGAATGTTGAAGAACTTTGATAATCGGACCCATCTTGTTGCATATTTGATCTTGAACATTCTTCTACGATTGTAGCGGTATAGACATACTCAATTGATAACGAACATTTATAAAATTGTGTCCTTACATTTTGAATATGATCAGTTACCTCAAAAATACAATCTATATGTATGAGAAGTACTCAAGAAAAGGATCTTATAAAATGGCAGAGAAAACACTCTTATTTGCAAAAAAAATTTAAAAAAAGGTTTCCACATCATTCAAATAGTAAGAATTAAGCTATGTGCATATGATTTTGGGCAGTACAACTTGTCACGTGAAAAAATGACAGTCGTGCGCATAATAGAAAATTTTCCCAATGCGCAAGCTTCTAGGAAGCAAAATATTTTGTCCCAAAACATTCTTGGTCGTGTGCACGGTGTTGATTTCCCCCCGTTCACATTAAGATAGGCAGAGATTTTCAAATGTGCGACATTAGTATTTTCATGTTGCCAAAGGTCATACTTTTGGCGACAAATATCATTTTTTATAGTGAAAAGATTTTATTTTGGTGGGCTGCCCACTAAAATCTCCCCCGCCAATTTTATTTATATTGGATGTTGCGAATTTGGTCTCCTATTTTCGGTAACACATTATTGTTATCGCAGACTGGTGCCTTGTTTCAATGACAGAGTATTCATGTCACAAAATTATATATACTTTCAGCATCATCTAAAGCATGTCGCGAAACGTTTTTAATTTTAATTTATTTTTGAAGAAAACAGACCATCCAATACTTTAGATCTCTACCTTTTTTCCCTACAAAAACTCTCTCCCCCTATCAAAAAACTCTCGGTTAAAAAAAATCCTCCCCCTTCTAAAACAAAACTCCATCTCCTAAGAAAAAAACCTCCCACTTCTAAAAAGAACCTCCAGTCGTTCTCCACTACAACTTTACTCTATTCCGTGATTTTTCATCATTGTTCTCCCCTTTTCTCTGCCATATTTACTACTGCTCTCTACCATCGCCGTTCTCCATTTTTTACACCTCTATGCTCCGTCATTTACACCGTCTCCACTACCATTCTCCGATTGACTAGTTAGGTCACAACATCTATTATTAGTATGAGATTCCCACCACAAAATTCCCACCTGCTAAAAACTTATGTCCCTTTATCTAGGGATATTTCCATTCGATATATTTTTCCACTTTTGCCCCCGAAATAAGTAATCTATAATCTTACTCGTTCCTTTTTATCTCCTATTATTTGTATTTAATTTATGAATAATGGAAATTTTTATCTATTGAATAATTTGTGAGCTCAAATGAAAGCAGTTGTATATAATTTTTTGTTATGTATGTTGAGTGATCTTTATATGTGTTCATAGTGGAGATTCTAATTGGGTTGGTTTTGTTATAAAGTGTTGATCTGCAACAATTCGTAAAACTCTTAAAGGAAAAATCTAAAAGAAAAATTAGTTTATGAGAAAATTGTACATATTCTAAAAGAAAAATCTATTTGAACCTCTTGCTAATATTTTTACAAAATAATTTGGGTTGTGGTGTTCTAATGCTGGTGACTTGGATTTTTATTTTCCATTTACATGCTAGGTATTTAAGAGATGCAAAAACACAAATCTATGGATATTCATTTGCATATTTATTTGTATTATATTGAGAAATAACTTTCCAAAGAACAATTGACACAAAATAACTTCAATGTTATGTTTTGTTGATTTGGTGGTATACTCTACAATTTTATTTTTTAGTTTATTGGTAATTACCCATGCTTTTAGCAGGTTTAATATGGGGGAATATCTTTCAATTTTGTTGTCCCTAAAAATATTAGGCCATGTTTAGTTGTGAAAAATTGTTTTCCTTTTTTTATTTCCAATTTTCATCTCAATTTAAAAATTTTATTTTCCACAGAAAATTTTAGAAAACTAGAAATTGCGTTCATATGGTAGATAAATTATTATTTTCAAAATCTAGTTTATAGAAAATTCGGGGGTCATATATAATTCCCATGAAGTTTAGGGTTATAATGTAATTATTAAAATTTTAGGGTCCAAATATAATTTATAGAATCTGAAAAGAGCCAAAATAAAATTTATAAAAAGTTCAGGGGCTTAAATATAATTTTTAAAACTTTCAAGGCCAAAATATCATTTTTAGAAAACCACGAGATTGAAATGTAATTTACCAAAATGTTAAGGACCTAGATGTAAGCTATAGAAAAGTAAGGATTAAAATGTAATATGGGGGATACTGAAAATTGGTGAAAAACTTGCTAAAGTTGTTTTCCAATTTTCTGAAAAATTGGAAAATTTGAATAACTTTATTTCACTTTTCTAATTTGGAAAAATATGAAACTTGAACGCATTTTCTAATTTTTCATTTTTTTGGGAAAAACATTCTGGATATAACCTTCTTTTTCACAACTAAACAGGGCCTTACCTTTCCTAAAAAACCTGTGACACAATGGAGCTAAAAATTCCAATTTGTTGGTGTTTGGTACTCCGTCACATTCTTCCACACACACAGTTGAGTCGGGCGCAACAATGTGGCATTTGATACTCCTTTGCATTTTTCCACACAGAGACAATCACAACCCATGCGATATCTGATACTTTGTTAAAAGTGTTCCGACATGTAAATTTTGTATCTAGAACCGCAAGTAATGGGTATTTGTAATATGTTTACTTAATATTATATTGTCAATATATAATATGTTCACTTGATTTTAGATATTGTTCTCCACTCCTAATAAGAAATGTGTAAGAGGGCCTACGATAGGAAACATGCCTTCGATATGAGAAGCTTCAAGTTAAGGTCCCATTGAGTGAGGGGAACTAGTGGGGATACATGTCCCTACTCTTGGCGTAGAGATCAGAAACATCGCACCACTTCAGAATGTCTTTTGTTAGGATGATAACAATCCCTCATTAAAGGTAGTCAATAGCTTAAAGAGTCCGGGTATTTTTCAATATGATTATTAATTCATTTAATTTCATGTTTATATAAAATTATTGAAGTGTCAATACTACTATTGCAGGTTAAGTTTGATATCGAAGGGGTATGAGGATGATGATGGTGTTTGACTCTTCATTAATTGGAAGTGTTAGAGCGAATACCATAATTGGAAGTGCAAGATGTGGGCACATTATACATAGTTGGAGGAGGATGGAGTTGATCCCAAAAGGAACCTGTATTAAGTGGCTAAGCTAAAGAACTGGGAGAACATGACTCATGTGACTTAGGCTAATATGGCTTTCTTAGTAACCTTTACCGTTTATGATTGATATCCTTTAACACATATTTTTTACATTTTTTCTTGAATGTGAATACCTTACTCCCAACCCAATATTTAGTTAAAAAGACGAGGTCATTTATGTGTGTGCGGTGAAAACAATTTTTTAAAACCTTTTCCAATTTTATTAAGCACCAATTTTGTGAACCGATTTCAATTAAGCCAATTTTATCTTCTTAACCCTAAACACGACTCTAGGTGAGATTAAGCAGGATAAAGTAAAGAATGCTCACAAAATACACCGATGTACGAGAAAACCACTAAGGGAAAAAACCTCGGACGTCCACCGCCAGACAATCACTATGATACGATAATTATAAAGGAAGAATTACAGTCTTACTCAGCGACTCGATCCCCCCAAGTCTTGACGCCTCTTATTCTCTTCAACCGGTCCACCATAGTGCAACGTAGGAGTCCACTTATGCCAGGTCCATAGCACACGAGTCCACGTATACCCTGGTATCCACCAGTACAGCCACAACAACCATCAATCAGCAAGCACGGAGTCCACCGCACGAAACAAGTTCTTCGAATGATGAATAATGAAACAATGGTGCAAACACAAGATCTCTATGACATATGGTTATGTAAAATCGAATCTTGTAAACAAGGAAGGATGTTTATGCTTTAAAAAGCTTTGTTAAACAATTGCAGAAAACATATAGGTTCTGTTGTGTTCAGTATGTTCTGCACACCCATTTTTCTGATAAAAAGACGCCTTAAATGCCTTAAATAAACACTTTGAGGCAACTCCTCATTTTAATGAAATAAGCATGTCGTTTCAACGATCACATCATCTCGTTAGAATGATATTGCCATGTCATTTGAATGACAGACCCATGTCGTTTGAATGACTGTTAAAGTCGTTTGAACCACGTAAATAACAAGGAAAATTTCATATGACTCTAAACACGAATTATCTCAGAAAAAATATTTTAAAAACATTTTAAAATCATATTTAAATAAAATAACATCCTTAGAAAAATTTACTAAGTGTCCATAAACCATTATGCATTCGTACATGAGACAATCTCGAAAAACATTGTGAATATGAAGATGTGAAACGTGCACCAAAACTTAGCATGATCTATCTTTGAATTTTGGCCGCTATATCTTTAACACAACGTCATATGCTTGATGGGAATCGTGATAGGTAAAATCTATCCTATTACTCAACGTGGTTTTTGTCCGGAATAATGCCAATACATACAAATTGACACTATTTGGAAATTTGTCCTTACATTACTATTCATGATTGACATAACCTTTTCTAATTATGCTTTAAGTATCGACCAAACCAAAATAGAAAAGAATGTGCCAATTTACCGTGAAATCATACTTACGGATTACGATCGTTTGTATTTGCGACGTCAATAAAGGTGATGCATTTAATAATTTCTAAATTATTATGTAGTTATCAACTTGATTTTACCTCTATTAAATTTTATTTCAATTTAAAACTCCGATGCATTTTTTAATTTATGTGTCAATAATATTCTCGACATTATGCATAAAAGACATGTTGCACACGCATCATCAAGAACTACTATGATTATATTACATGCATTAATTATGAAATCTGGAGCATGAAAACGGAGTGAAACCTGGCATCATCCATTTCTTAAAAACCCCTCATTAAAGTAAGAGAAAGGATAATTGGTTGAATAATAAATGCAAGGGCATACATTTATGTTTAAGTTATTTTCCCCTTTATCGTTTATAGTGCCTTTTGGTGATTTTTATTAAATACCACTATATGGGCACATATAATTAATAAAGTGAGTCTTGTTAAGTCAAACCAGGTAAAATATATGAGAAACCGTTTGACATAAGTCTTATTGTCTTCATTTTGTTCGTTTACCTAATATTAGTTTTGTGAAAAAACATTTTACCTTATATATATTTTACTTTTTTTAAGATGGCAAGATGAGTTTCTAAAGATAGATGAGAGATTGAAGGATCCCGATGCAGTTCATATGCTATAGGAGGAGATAACCATTGAGATACTTGGTAAAAAGTTGAGAGATTGAGAGGATTCGATGCCGACCCAAAGACCTCTAACTCTTCTAGAGTTATATCGTTGTCCCCGGATCATAATGAAGAGGTGAGAAACTTGAGAGATAAGATATCGTCACTTGAAGAACTGAATGCCAATCAACAATGACAAATGGAAGGTCAAGATTAAATATTTTAGGACTTGATGACATTGTTGGTGAAAAATGGGACACTTTTGATAAGCCAAAACAGGGAGAGTTCATTCGTTGGCTATCAATATGAAAATGAAAACTGGTTAGTCTCGAACTTTCTTTACTTTTAAAAAAACTTCAAAATATTGTGGCATTAAAAAAATATCAAAATGCTCAGAAACAACAGAAAAATGTTGCTAAAATAAGTATAAAATTTGACAATTAGGGGTTGGAGCACGAAAACATAAAATAAGATCAAATTGGCCCGAAAAGAGGCACAAATACCTCACATGGGCTCAAAATAATTTGTATAAATAACTCTTGTAGTCATAAGACTCTAAGGTTGAAACTTCGTCTTAAACTTCAAAATCATAAGTGTGAAGACTTGAGAATTGGTTTGGAGCATGAAAATGTAAAATAACAAAATGCCTCGAAAAGAGGCACACACACCTCATATAGGACTAAAGTGAGATTATTGTTAGGTTGTGCAAACCATGTGAGACTATTGTTATATATTTTAAAACTTACACGAATCCGGTGAACATTTGTATTAATGGACTTAATTTATGAGCTTATTTATGTTAACTAAGTGGAAGTGCTTTATTAGCGGTTTAATTGTGGCTTTTTTTGTCCATGAGTTTATTTTAAATGTTAAAATAAGTTGGATTTCAAGAATAAACATAGGATGCTCTGTCAAAATTTTTTGAAACTAAAAAGTGTTCTAAATTTATTAACTCAAACATACATGAATTTGTAAATAAGGTGTTGGTGGGTGAAAACGTAAAACAACTATAAAACATACCCAAAAGAGGAACAAACACCTCATACCTTATTAAAGTAACTTTGACAAATAATGTGCGTAGTCATGGGCATCATGGATTCAAATGTCATTTTGAACTTCAAATTTCTAAGTATAAAACTTGAGAATTGGGGGTTAGAGCTTGAAAACCAAAATAAGAACAAAACGTCCCGAAAAGAGCCACAAAATACCTCACAAACATTTCCCTCTCAAAATTATTGCAAATGTATATGATTTAATCAGCATAAACAACTATACTATGCCTAAAGTCCCTAATGGTACTTCTCTTTATATGTTTCCTCCCTTCCCAATTAAATGTGGCACTCTAAGGAAGCCGTTTACTATTTTCTGGAAGCCTCCTCCTTCTGGTTGTTTGAAACTCAATGTGGATGGTTATCCCTAAGGGAATCTTGAGGAAAGTGGGCTTGGAGGTCTTCTTAAAAATCACAACTCTGAGATGGTTATTGCTTTCTATTGTTACTTCCAAAAGTATATTTACACCGAAGCAGAAGCTAAAGCTATATGGGAATGTTTGAAATTGTGTGAGGCACTAAAAGATTGTCATATCATTGTGGAATAAGATTCTAAAGTTATGACAACCATTCAAAATGGCATCTATGCCCCTCCTTGGTATATTATCATTCTTGTCAATAACATCAATAATACATGTAGTTCTACGAGTGTTTCTTTTACCCATATTTATAGAGAGGGGATCAATCCATCGGACCACTTGGAAACTTGGGTTATAGTATTAAGTGAAACTTCAATTCTCATTAGCTTGATGATTTTCACAAGGATAAAAAAGGTTTGCTAGTCATGGACAAATGGAGTACTCCATATTTCAGAAACTTCTAGAATTTTCACAACGACTCTTTACCTTTTCGAAAGGTTTTCGAGAGGTTATTTTTATTTATTTATTTATTTTGAAATGGTGTTATCAATAAAACCCCATTTTTCCAGATTCCCATCTATCGATATATTGGGCTCGACTATCAGTTGACATATCTGTATAAGATTTTATCTTTTGAGATTGTATACGCCACCTTGGAAAGACTTTTTCTCAAAATTTTGTTTTTATAATGCTTACGGGGGTCGTGTCCCTCTTCTCTAAAACAAAAAAAAAGGAATTGAAAAGAAAAAACACCTTATAAGGATTCAAAGTAAATAACCCCTGTAGTCATGTGACTCACGGGTTAAAACTTCGATCTAAGTATGAAAGTTCTAAGTATTAAAGATTGAGAATTGGGCGTTGGTGGATGGAACATAAAATAATTTTTAAACATACCAAAAAAGGTACAAACACCTCATACATGATCAGTGATCAAAGTAACATGTACAAACAACCCGTGTAGTCATAAGAATCGTGGATTTATGTGTTGTTCTAAATCATTTAGGGTGAAAAGGTTAAATAAGGACAAAACGACCCGAAAAGAATCTCAAACACCTCACATGGGTTCAAAATAACTTATAGAAAAAACCCATGTAGTCATTCGATTCACGTGTTTGTTCGATCTAAATATGAAGTGTTTTAGTGTTGAATCTTGAAAATTTGGCTTTGGGGGGATAAAAATGCAAAAGAACAATCAAACATACCGAAAAAGGCCCAAACACCTCATATATAACCAAAGTAACTTATACAAACAACCTGTTTAGTCACAGGACTCGTTGATTCAAATGGAGTTCTACATTCAAAATTTTAATAATAAAACTTAAGAATTGGGGATTGGAGCGTGAAAATAGAAAATAAGAACAAACGACCCGAAAAGAGGTACAAGCACCTCACATGGGTTCAAAATAACTTGTATAAACAACTTGTGTAGTCATGCGACTCACGAGTTGAAACTTCGAGCTAAACTTGAAAATTCCAAATGTTAAAACTTGAGAATTTAGGGTTGGATCTTGAAAATGGGAAATAAGAACAAATCGGCCCAAAAAGAGGCACAAACACCTCATATGGGATGAAAGTAAGACTATTGATAGGTCGTGGCGACCATGTAAGACTATTGTTATATTTTTTAAAACTTGGACACGAGTCTGGTGAATCTTTATATTAACGGACTTAATTTATGAGCTCATTTATGTTAAATCGATAGAAGGAATTTATTGGTAGTTTAGTTGTGCCATTTGTTGTTGCTGAGCTTATTTTAAATGTTTAAACAAGTTGAATTTCATGAGTAAATAAAGGAAACTCTACCAATTTTTTTAAAATTAATAAATGTTCTAAATTTATTAACTCGAACATTCAGGAATTCAAATATTGGTCGTTGGTGGCAAAAATGTAAAACAACTAACAAATATACTGACAAGAGGCACAAACACCTCATATATGACTAAAGTAACTTGTAAAAATAAACCGTGTAATCATGGGACTCTTGAATTCATACATCATTCTAAATTTCAAATTTCTAACTAAAAAAATTGAGAAGTGGGGGGATGGAGTGTGAAAACATAAAATAAAAACAAAAAGGGCCGAAAAGATGCACAAGCATCTCACATGGGTTCAAAGTAACTGGCAGGAATAATTCGTGATATTATGTGACTCACATGTTGAAAGTTCCACCTAAATATGAAAATTCTAAGTGTCAAAGCTTGAAAATTAGGCGTTGGTTGACATGAACATAAAACAACAATCAAACGTATAGGAAAGAGGCACAAACACCTAATATACAATAAAAGTAACTTTGTACAAACAACTCGTGTAGTCATGGGACTTGCAGATTTAGAAGTCATTCTAAAATTCAAATGTCTAAGTATAAAACTTAAGAATTGGAGGTTGGAGTGTGAGCATAGAAAATAAGAATAAAACATCCCTAAAAGAGGTACAAAAACCTCACCCGAGTTCAATATAACTTGTATAAACAATCGTGTAGTCACACGACTTGTGAGTTGAAACTTCGATCAAAACTTGAAAAGTCTAAATGTTAAAACTTGAGAATTGTGGGTTGGAGAATAAAAACATTACATAACAACAAAACATCCCAAAATGATACATAAACACCTCATATGGGACTAAACTAAGGCCATTGTTAGGCCGTGAGGGCTATGTGAGACTATTGCTATATATTTTTATAATATGGACATGAGTCTGGTGGACCTTTATATTGATGGACTTTATTGAAAAAATAATTTATGTTAAATCAGTGTAAGGAATTTATTGGTAGTTTAGTTGTAGCTTTTGTTGTCGCTAAATTTGTTTCAAATGCCAAAACATGTTGGATTTCACAAATAAAAAATGTAACTCTGTCGATTTTTCCTTAAATTAATAAGTGTTCAAAATTGATTAACTCAAACATACATGAATTTGAAATTGGGCGTTGGTGGGCGAAAACATAAAACAACTATCAAACATACCAAAAAGAGGCACTGACACCTCATACATAATTAAGATAACTTATATAAATAACCCGTATAGGCATGAGTCTCGTCGACTTAGATGTCATTCTAAATTTCAAATTTCTACATATAAAATTTGAGAGTTGGGGGTGGGAGCATGCAAACATAAAATAAGAAGAAAACAAAATGAAAAGAGGCACGAATACCTCACATGGTTTCAAAGTAACTTATAAAAATAATCCGTACGTGTAGTTATACGGCTCATGGGTTGAAACTTCGATTTAAATATGATAAATTGCAAGTTTTGATGCTGGAAAATTGGGTGTTGGTGGAAAAAAAATGTAAAATAACGATCAAACATATTGGAATGAGGAATAGACAACTCATGCATGATCAAAGTAACTTATACAAGCAACCCATGTAGTTATGGATATTATGGATTCAAACATCGTTCTAACTTTCCAATTTCTAAGTATAAAACTTAAGAATTGGGGGTTGGAGCGCAAAAACAAAAAATAAGGACAAAAATAATTTAAAAGAGGCACAGACACCTCACATGGGTTAAAAATAACTTGTAGAGACAGCCTGTGTAGTCATACAACTCATGAATTAAAACTTCAAAATAAAGATGAAAATTTTAAGTGCTGAAGCTTTAAAATTGAGCGTCGGTGGACAAAAATATACAAAATAATTAAACGTACTGAAAAGAGGCACAAACGACTCATACATAATCAAAGTAACTTGTACAAATAACCAATTTAGTCATGCGGCTCACAGGTTGAAACTTTGCTTTAAATATAAAAATTTTTAGTGTTGAAGCTTGACAATTAGGCATTGGTGGAGGAAAACATAAAAAAACGCTCAAACATACTAGAAAGAGGCACAAATAACTCATATATTGTCAAAGTGACTTGTACATATAACCCATGTGGTCATAGGACTTGTGGAATCATACATTTTTCTAAATTTGGAATTTCTAGGTATAAAACTTGAGAATTGGGGGTTAGAGCATGAAAATATAAAATAAGGACAAAAAAATCTAAAGAGAGGAACAAACACCTCACATGGGTTCAAAGTAACTTGTAGATACAACTCATGTATTCATGCAACTCACGAGTTGAAACTTCGATCTAAAGATGAAAATTTCACGTGTTGAAGCTTTAAAATTGGGTGTTGGTGAATAAAAATGTAAAACAACAATCAAACATACCAGAAAAAGGCAGAAACACCTCATACATGATCAAAGTAACTTTTAAAAATAAGTTGTGTAGTCTTAGGACTTATGGAATCAAA
Source organism: Sambucus nigra (assembly GCA_949130495.1). Taxonomy (NCBI): domain Eukaryota; kingdom Viridiplantae; phylum Streptophyta; class Magnoliopsida; order Dipsacales; family Adoxaceae; genus Sambucus; species Sambucus nigra. Next base: position 373,431,465 of record OX422216.1, read on the forward strand.
CTGCGTTCTAAATTTAAATTTCTAATTATTAAGCATGAGGTTTGGGATTGGTGTGTGAAAATGGAAAATAAGAGCAAAACGACCCAAAAAGGCACATATAACTCAAATGACTTCAAAATAACTTGTATAAACAACTCTTGTAGTCATGCGACTCTCAGGTTAAAACTTCAAGCGAAACTTCAAAATTTCAAATGTTAAAACTTGAGAATTTGGAGCATGACAACAAATGATCTGAAAGAGGCACAAAAACCTCATATGAAAATAAAGTAAGTTAACTGTTAGGTTGTACAGACCATGTGATACTACTGTTATATATTTTTTAAACTTGGACATGAGTTCAATGAACCTTTCTGTTGATGGACCTAATTTATGAGCATATTTATGTTAAATCACTAGAACGGATTTATTGGTAGTTTAATTGTGGCTTTTCTTGTCATTGAGTTTATTTTAAATGTTAAAATAGGTTGGATATCACTAATAAACAAATAAAACTTTGTCAAAATTATTTAAAATTAATAAGTGTTCTAAATTGATTAACTTAAACATACACAAATTTTAAAAAAGGGAATTGGTGAGAGAAAACGTAAAACAACTATCAAACATACAAAAAAGAGGCAAAAACACTTCATACATGATTAAAGTAACATGTACAAATGACTTGTACAGTTATCGGACACATGGATTCAGACGTCGTTATAAATTTCTAAGTATAAAACTTGAGAATTGGGGGTTGGAGCATGAAATAGTAAAATAAGGAAAAAAACAGCCCGAAAAGAGTCACAAACATCTTACATGGGTTCAAATTAACTTGTAGAAACATGTGTAGTCATGCGACTCACGAGTTGAAACTTTGATTTAAAGATGAAAATTCTAAGTGTTGGAGCTTTAAAATTGGGCGTTGCTGGACGGAAATGTAAAATAAGAATCAAACATACTGAAAAGAGGCACAAAAACCTCATACATGATCAAAGTTACTTTTAAAAATAACTCGTGTATTCATGGGACTTGTGGATTCAGGAGTCGTTCTAAATTTCAAATTTTCAGGTATGAAACTTGGAAATGAGTCCTATGAACCGTTATGTTCTTGGACTTAATTGATAACGGTATTGATTTTAAATCGGTGGAAGGAATTTATTGGTGGTTTAGTTATGGATTTTGTTGTTGTTGAGTTTATTTTAAATGTTAAAATATGTTGAATTTCAAAAATAAACAAAGAAAATTATGCCAAGATTTTCTGGAATTACTAAGCATTTTAAATTGATTAACTCGAATATATAAGAATTTTATAATGATAAAAGTTGACTCTTGTTCAAATTATTTAACCGGTTATGGTTAACATGTGTTTTTTATTTCTTGTCACAGATCGATGCTATATATCGTTGAATATCGCCGAATTTCGTCAGTTCAGTGGGTTGGATGACCTGAAGTTTCTTCTGAAACTATCTTATTTTTGCATTTAATATTATTTTAAACACTTCTTCAAGTTATATTTATATTTTTTATTAGGACAAATTATCTTTTAAAGCATTTTTACGGATAACTGTGGAATTCGATTTGATGCCATTTTGTGCTATACTTTTATTAATGAGTTTGATGAATGCACGTCTATACAAGTTATACAAATTTAAATATACCTATAATGCAATCATCTCCTAAAATTATTTATAAAAAAAAACTTTTAGCGATACAATGTTGGTGTTGCAGAAAATCCAACCATGTTCTAAAAAATGACTTTTAGTGACACAACCTATGTGTCAGGATAAGTAGGGCATTCTGCAACATGCATAGTATGTTGCCAAATGGGTGTCATTCTGCGACACACAATTTCGTTACAAAAAATTATTTATATTAATATATATTTATATAAATATTAGCAATCCGATACATATATTTTTGCCACAAAATGTACTACATCCGCGACATAGATATTTTATGTCATCGAATACCTTCCCAGATAGGGATACCACGACAGGGTGGGGACAAATGGTATAATGTCATGAAATTTCTTTTGAGACATAATTATTACTTTTCGCGATACACTAATTGTATCGTGAAATTTGTTACTTCTTGTAGTGGAAAGAAAGTTTGCTCTCTCTTGTTTCCAAGAAATTACTTATAGACGCTGAGACTTTCCCCCATTCCAATGAAAACTGTTCAAAGCTTTGATGAAAAGATAAAGAAATAACATTTTATATCCTTAAATATCACCATGCTTGACATGTTCAATGTATCAAACACCGCATTTTAGATCTCAAAATCAAGATCTTTAAGTTCATGCATAGAATAGGTATAATTGAATAGGCTATGAAGTGTTAAATTTATATTTACTCTCAAATATAAAAAATCATGAATCTAGGTTTGATTAAAAAAATTCTTTCACTTTTGTAAGATCAAATGAAGGTGAAAATTGGACTGTTTGAATATGATCACTTTCCTCGAAAATACTCTCTCTATGTGTGAGAAGTACCCATAAAAATGATCTCGTAATATGGCGAGGAAAACTCTCTTATTTATAGAATTTTAAAAAAATATCTGCGTCGTGTGCACAGTGGGAATTATATCCCATCCGCACAGCTTTGGGTAGCACAACTTGTTACTTGGAAAAATCATAGTCATGCACACAATATAAATTTGCCCCCATGCGCACAATTTTAGGAAGCAAACCATTTTGGCCTAAAACGTTCTTGATCATGTGCACGGTGGTGATTTTCACCCGTGCGACATCAAAGATTTTCATGTTGCCAAAGGTCATACTTTTGGTGGCACATATTAGTTTTTGTCCCGAAAAGATCTTATTTTGGTGCGCTGCACACTAAAATTTGCCTTGCCAATTTAATGTACATTCGCGACTACCAATTGATGTCACGAATTTGATCCCCTACTTTCGGCAACACATTATTATTATCGCAGAATGGCGTCTTATTTCAACGACAGAGTATTCATGTCGCGAAATTATATATACTTTCATCACCATCTAAAGTATGTGGCAAAATGTATTTTGATTTTAATCTATTTTTGAAAAAAAGAACACTATCCAATACTTTAGATCTCAACCTTTTTTCTGAGAAAAAACTTTCTCCCTCTCTCCTCAAACTCCTGGATAAATATTAAAACCTCCCTCTTCTAAAACAAAACTCCCGCTCCTAAGAACAAAAACCTCCCACTTTAAAAAAAAAACTGCTCAAGCCAATCTCCACTACCACTGTACTGCACTCCCTGATTCCCCATCACCGTTCTCCCCTTTTCTCCGTTGTTTCCACTAATACTCTCCATCACCGCTGTTCTCTAGCATCTCCACTTCCATTCTCTGTTTGACTAAGGTCACATCACCTATTATTATTATGAGATTTCAACAACAAAATTTCCACCTGCTAAAAACTTTTCTTCCCTTCTCTAGGGTTGTTGCCAATCAATACAATTTTCCACTTCTGCCCTGAAATAAGTAATCTATTTTATTACCCTTTCCTTTTTATCTCTCGTTTTTTGTACGTAATTTATGAATAATGGAAATTTTATCTATTGAATAATTTGTGACCTTATATGAAAATAGTTGTATATATGTCTGTTATACATGTTGAGTGATCTTTATATGTGTTCATGGTGGAGATTGTAATTGGGTTGGTTTTGTTATAAAGTGTTGATCTGCAATAATTCACAAAACTCTTAAAAGAAAAATTAGTTTATGAGAAAATTGTACAAATTCTAAAAGAAAATTTTGTTCGACCTTTTTGCTAATATTTTTAAGAAATAATTTGGGTTGTGGTGTTCATGTGGTGGTGATATGGACTTGTCTTTTCCTTTTGCATGACAGGTATTTGACACACACACACACACACAGATACATATATATATATATACATAGGGAGAGGATCTCCAAAGGACCAAAAAGAAGGACCTAAAAAACGGACCAATTTTTTTAAAATGGTAAAAAAAATTATTTTCAGTTGATTTTTTTTGTGTGGTAATTAAACATTTCAGGGAAGTCCCAAAAAAAAAATCAACTCAAAATAAGTTGTTTTGCTATTTTAAAAAAATCGGTCAAATACATGTCAGTTTTTAGCACCTTAAAAACTGACATATATTGACCGATTTTTTTAAAATAGCAAAAAAACTTTTTTTGAGTTGATATTTTTTTTGGGACTTCCCTAAGATGTTTAATTATCACACAAAAAAAATCAACTCAAAATAATTTTTTTTACCATTTTTAAAAAATTGGTCCGTTTTTTAGGACCTCTCTTTGAGGTCCGTTTTTGATCCTGTCTATATATATATATATATATATATATATATATATATATATATAGAGAGAGAGAGAGAGAGAGAGAGAGAGAGAGATTCATTTGTGTATTTATTTTCATTATATTAGGTAATAACTTCCCAAAGAACAGTTGAAACTAAATAATTTCAATATCATGTTTTGGAGACTTAGTGGTATACTCTACAATTTTATTTCTTTGTTTATCAGCAATTACTCATGTTAATAGCATGTTTAATGTGAGGGAATATCTTCTGTTATTGTAGTATCTATAAGCATTAGCTTTCCTTCAAAACTTGTGACACAATGGAGCTCAAAAATTCCAATTTGTTGGTGTTTGGTACTTCATCACATTCTTTCACACCCGCAGTTGAGGCGGGCGCAACCCTGCGGCATTTGATACTCCTTTTCAATCTTCCACACCGAGACAGTCGCAACCCATGCGACATCTGATACTTTGTTACACGTATCTCGACATGTACACTTAGTATCTAACAACACAGGTATTGGCTATTCATAAGACATTCGCTTAATTTAATGTTGTCAATATATATAATATGCTTGATTTAAATTTTCCTCTCCGCTCATACCAAGAAACATGTGAAATGGCCTACAATAGGAAAAATGCCTACGATATGGGAAGCTTCGAGTTGAGGTCTCACTGAGTGAAGGGAACCAGTGGGGATACATATTCCTACTCTTACACAACAACATGGTGTAGAGTTTAGGAATATCACACCACTTCAAAGCGTCTCTCGCTGGGATAATAGCAATCCTTTATTAAAAGTTTCCAATAACTCAGAGAGTTGGGTGTTTTTTTTAATAGAATTATGAATTTATTTAATTTCATGTTTATATAAAATTATTTAAGGATTAATATTAATTTTGATGGTTATGATGATGACGAGGGTGTTATATTTTCCATTGAAAGGAAGTGTTAAAGCAGATACCGTGATCGGAAAAGTAAGACGCATGCACATTATTCACACTTGGTAGAAGATGAAGTTGATCCCAAAATCAAACCATATCCAGGGTTTAAGACAAAGGACTGGGATCATATGACTGATGTCACTTGGGCTAAAAAGGATTTCTTGGTAACATTTACTATTTATGATTGATAACCATTAGCACATAATTTTTACATTTTGTCTTCAATGTGAATATCCTATTACTCGCACAATATTCACTATTTATGATTGATATAACATTTTCTTTTTTATGTTTAAGGACCGAATAGACCAAAATAAAAAAGCATGTGCACACCTGCCTTGAAATCATGCTTGCACATCACGATCGTCTGTAGCCCTGATGTCAATCAAGGTGATGTATTTATTAATTTCTAAATTATTATATAATTATTATCTTGATTTACCCTCTAGCAAAGTTGATTTCAATTTAATACTCCGATAGATTTTTTTAATTTATGTGTCACAATAATATTCACCACATTATGCATATTAGGTATTTTGCACACGCATCATCAACCATTAGTATTATTATTTCTTACATGCATTAATTATGAAATCAGAAGCATGAAACCGGATTGAAACCTAGCATCGTGCATTTCTTCAAGACCTCTAATTTGAGTAAGAGAAAAGATGATTAGATGAATGATAAGTGTAAGGAGATACATGTACGTTAAGGTTATTTTCCTCTTTATCATTCTATTTTGTTTGTCATTTTTATATGAGCACAAAGAATGAATAAATGGAGTCTTATTAAATCAAACCAGGTAAATAAGACAAACCGTCAGACACAAGTCTTCGTGTCTCATTTTGTTCGTTTACTTAATATTAGTTATTATGAAAAAACTCTTTACCTCATATAAAAAAAATGTTTATTTTTTTTTAAAATGGCGTGATGAGTTTCTAAAGGTAGATGAGAGATTGAAGGAGCCAAATGTTGTTCATATGTTAAAGAGGAGATATCCATTGAGGTGCTTAGGAGTAAGTTGAGATATTGAGAGGATTCAGTGTCGGCCAAAGCACTCTAACTCTTCTAGAGTTATAGTGCAGTCCCGGGCTCATAATGAAGAGATGAGAAACTTAATAGATAAGATGCCATCACTTGAAGAACTGAACGCCAACCAATAACGGCAAATCGAAGGAGAAGATAAAATATTCGAGGACTTGATGACATTATTGGTGCAAAATGGGACACTTTTAAGAAGTCAGGGTGGGGAGAGTTCATCGGGTGGCTATCAAGAATCAAATGAAAACTGGTTAGTCTCAAACATTCTTTATTTTTTTTTGAAAATTTAAAATATTGCTTCAATAAAAATAGCAAAATGCCAAGAAACAACGACAAAACGTTTTCCAAATAAGTATAAAATTTGATAATTGGGGGTTGGAGCGTGAAAACATATAATAAATAAATCGGCCTGATAAGAGTCACAAATAACTCACGTGGGTTCAAAATAACTTGTATAACTAACTCGTGTAGTCATGCGTTTCAAGGGTTGAAACTTTGATCTAAACTTGAAAATTCTAACTGTAAAAACATGAGAATTTGGATTTGGATCATGAAAACATAAAATAACAACAAAACGCCCGAAAAGAGGAACACACCCCTCATATGAGACTAAAGTATGACAATTGTTAGGTTGCGCGAACTATGTGAGACTATAGTTATATATTTTTAAAACTTTGACATGAATCTGGTGAACCTTTATATTGATGAACTTAATTTATGAGCTTATTTATGTTAAATCAGTTGACGACAGTTATTGGCTATTTAATTGTGGCTTTTGTTTTTTTTTTAAGTTTATTTTAAAAGTTAAAACAAGTTGGACTTCACGAATAAACAAAGAAGACTCTGTCAAAAGTTTTTGAACTTAATAACTGTTCTAAATTGAATATATCGAACATACACGAATTTGAAAATTAGGCATTGATGGGCAAAAATGTAAAACAATAATAAAACGCATCGGAAAGAGGAAGAAACACCTCATACATGATTAGTGTAACTTATATAAACAACATGTGTAATCTCATGGATTTTAATGTCTGTGATACCCCGCCAATTTTAATCCTAGGTGATTAATCCATTATTAAATTAAACTAGAATCATTAACGGTTTCAGTCTTGGCATCATTGTCAAAAATTTTTTATTTACTAATCACCTCTTTCAAAATAAGTTGATGTCAAATTTATTTTTTATTATTAACACACATAACAACAATTTAAATGAATTAAACCATCCCCACATGAATATAGTCTAAACAAAGGAGACCGAATAAACCATTGGTTCTATACACATAAAATCCAACCACAATCTGAAATAAGTAAAGAAAATCTAAATACAGTCTCGTACATAATTGAAATAAATAAATATTCTGAAGGAAGCACGACCAAATGAACTGATAAATAACTGGTAATGAAATCTCCTATCTAGAGAGAACAAACTGAAGCGTCTAAGAAATATCCTGTGAGCCTCCACAATGCTACAGTTACATGTCACTGGATAGGATCTCTAAGCTGGGCGTCCCTCTGGTTGGACACCTAAAATGTTTTAAAAATATTTTGACACGGGTCAGAGCCCAAGTAAAACATTTTGAAAATATTTAACAAGTATTTAAATCACAATGTAAATCAAGTATTTATTACACATGTATTATTCACGTACACTCATTTGAGATTCTCACCTCTCAACTAATGTGCACGCCTAACATATCTTACTTAACTAGCATTCCCTGCCCAACTATATCCCCATACTATACTTTAATACGGTCTATATAATAAATTATTTGTTCTCATTTTATTATTGAGTCAATTATTTAAGTTTCACCACTTAATTTCCTTTTTAGATATTCGTCATCTAACCATTTTACTGTTTCACATAAGTAGATATACTACACGGGTATATATATATTCACACATATAATATATCCACAAATATAGAATTTTCGAAATGGCCCCTCGTGAAGCTGGCATACTCTGCTATCATGTCCATGTACCTCTCGTATTTAAGTAAGGGATATTGGTTCGGTATGTCTCTTCGAACCCAAAATAAATAACCACAACAATGGAGGCGAACATAGTCTAAGCCTTTGGGATATGCACGTACCTAATGTACCCAAACGACTTTCCAATCCTACAAATACACAACACATAGTGGACCGCCCTAAGTTCCATGCTCTGGGGCATTAATCCAGACCTCACTAGAATCGTCAAGGTGGGATCACCCTCTTCACGTAAACCTCCTGATAGTAGACAACATATGTATGTTCACTCATATAATCAAATCATATCTATAGGTATTCACACACACACACACACATACACACACACACACACACACACACACACACACACACACACACACACATATATATATTACTCAGTAGGTATACACACCACCCCATTTCATCAACTCGTACGTAGTATAAATCACTCATATTTTTGACGTACTATAAATTTCAATTAATCTTCCAATTCGTGTAATTTCGAGTATCACTCACTTTAATAATTCAAATCACCCATTCTGAAATCTTTACTCATTTCCACCATATCGTAAATTATCTCGTTCGGACATTTTCCATTTTTAAATTTCTTCCATTTATCAAGTATGGATCTTTTATCAATTATTCCACTCTTACTTATCTCAAATTCTATAAACCTAATCCCTATTGTAGGTCTCATGAATTATCCACAATTTCTAGGTTTAAAAGGAAAATTTTCCAATTGTGGGCAAACCGAATCGATTCGCCTTGCGAAATAATTTCTCCCTTGGGCCAAATCAATTCGAAATGTAGAAGGTCCTTCTTCTTTTTATTGTTGTTACTAATTTTTACATTATCCAATTCCTCAAACATTCATATGAACATCCCAATTTCTAAACTAACATAACAAAGCATCAAAGATATATCTAGGAACGATTTCTAATGTAACTTATGAATAAAATCCATATAATTTCATCCTATAATCATATTTAACACCTCAAAATCATATATCCTATAATTTTATGTTCTTCATATAAATTTACCAAAAACCCAGATTTAACCCATGATTTAACTCCCAAAATTCTTGATTTTATTTTTCCCATGTAATTGGATTTATACTACATTAAATCCTATTCTCAGTTATATTTTTCTCATTAAATTATAAATATAACATGAATTGTCCTTTATATCAAATTCATACTCTACATGGGTATGATAACCAATAAAAATTGCAAAATATAAATACTTGCATTATTTTGAAGTAGTTTGATTTGATCCTTTCGAATGAAGCTTATCTTCTAATCCTTCCTCCAATAGTGGTTGTGATGCTAAATTGAGTTTGAATTATCCAAAACCCTTCCTTGATCTCTAAGAAAACTCTTCCTCTCCTCTCTATTGGACTGTACTTATTTTCTAATCTTTTTACCCTAGCTTCTTATCACCACAACTATTTATAATACTAAAAATACCAAAATTCCCTTAACCCTAGGTTATAAAATGACTAAAATGCCCTCTCGGGTTGTCAATTATGTCTAAAACTGTCCCGAGATCCAAACTACATACCCGAGTTTACTATTTTGACTGTTTCGACCCTTCTGGACTCAATTATAATCTCAAAATTATCATCTGAGTTACTCATAATTTATTTTCTATCTCGACCATATTTAATCCTCTCACGAAATTTGGTTGAGATATCATATTGTCACGTAACTAGCACTCATACTGACATCAATTATACTATTCACATAGTAATTTTATTCAATAATCATTAACCATTTCTCTCCAATTAATAATTTCATCAATCCATCATATTTCCATTAAATTATGTCACGCGTGTAATTTAAATTTTAACCAAATTAATTCATTTTTTTATTCTTAATTCTTTAAAAATACAAGTTGTTACATACTCCCCCCTTTACAAGGGAATTTTATCCTCAAAATTCGGACATACTTGCTGTAAATAACTCTGGATACTGCTCACGTATGTCATCCTCCCGCTCCCATGTTGACTCATCTGCATTATGGTGCCCCCACTGAACTCTAACCAAGGCTACCACCTTTGACCGTAGTTTACGCTCACTACGATTAAGTATCTCTACTGGTCTCTCCTCATATGAGATGTTGGGCTGCAAGTCGATCTCCTCTAGTGGAACATGCCAAAAATCTCTCTCATTCTACTGGTATTTCTTCAGCGATGACACGTGAAACACGTCATGAATCCATTAAAGATGCTCTGGTAATTCCAATCTATAAGCCACTAGTCCCACCCTCACAATGATCGCAAATGGTCCTACATATCTCGGTGCCAATTTTCCTTTCTTGCCAAATCTCATCACTCCTTTCATAGGAGACACTTGCACCAATACTTGGTCGCCAACCTCAATCTCAATATGTCTCCCGTCGAAATCTTCATAACTCTTCTGCTTATCTTAAGCTATCCTGATGCGCCCTCGAATCAGCTCATTCTTAGCCGTGGTGTCCTGAATCATCTTTGGTCCCAATAATTTATTGTCCCCTACCTCTAACCAACAAGTAGGCAAACGACAATGCCGAACGTACAATGCCTAGAATGGTTCCATGCCGATAGTAAATTGATAGGAGTTATTATACACAAACTCCATCAATGGAAAATATTGCTCCCATCCGCCCCCAAAATCGAGTGTACACATTCGCAGCTTATCCTCAAGCATATGATTAACCCTCTCAGTTTTCTCATCCATCTGTGGGTGATATGCTATACTCAATCATAAATCTGTCCCCATCGCCTCCTGGAAACTCAGCCAAAAATGGGATACAAAGATCTTATCCCGATCGGACATAATATTAAGAGGAACCCCATGTAACCGTACTATCTCAGCGATAAATAATTGTGCATACTTCTTTGTCTCAAAATCGAAACAAACTGGAAGAAAATGAGTCACCTTAGTCAATCGATCCCCTATCACCCATATAGAATCGTGACCATGCTGTGATAACGGCAACCCAGTAATAAAATCCATGGAGATACTCTCCCATTTCCACACAGGAATCTCCAATGGCTGTAACATCCCTGTTGATCTTTGGTGGTCTACCTTCACTAGCTGGCAAGTAACATATTTCAAGACAAACTCTGCTATGTCCCGTTTCATCCCTGACCACCAATACTGTCTGCGCATATCCTGATACATCTTATCCCCACCAAGATGTACAATAAACTGGGACCATGAGCCTCTAACATCACTACATTTCGCAAATCATCATCCTTTGGAACGATGAGTCTGCCATTAAAATGTAAGCCACCCTCCAAACTGATAGAGTACCCATCTTCCCCATCAGCTAATAATTGTGAACTCTTTCCTGGCAATAAGGATCCTCTTCCTGTGCTTTCACTACCTTCATAACAATCAAAACATTACAGCTAATACAGACATACAAACTGTAAGGAAATAATTTAATAAATGTTCGGGGAAGAATCTAAGAATTTTCTATTTATCTTAGATCATAGTATGTATGTCTGATACCACTACATTTAGCACGTCAACATGATCATCCACGACGGCCTTGATCCGAATCCATGCATCCACCATTTTCACATGTACATCATGCTACATGCGATGTGCTGCTCAACCGTTCCCACTACTCCACTTCGCATTATTGGTAAAATGATTTATTGGAGTTGTTTATATTTGCATAAATATTTGGGAATTTTTTAGAAAATATTTTTTGAAGTCTGATTGGTTTTTATCAAAAAGCCAAAAAATTTCTACGTGTAGAAGCGAACTTGCCAAGGTCGACGAGCTCGTTCAAACAACATTGCTCTGTCATTCGAGCGACATGAGCATGTCGTGCGAACTCGTTTGAACGACATCTCTTTGTCATTCAAGCGACATGAGGATGTTGCGCGATCTCGTTCGAGTGTCGTCGCCGCCTCGATTTTTGTATAAATATCTGGGTTCATTCTATACGTTTTCCAAGTTTTTTTCGTACACGATTTTTGCATTTTACAGTCCAAAAAATAGACTTCATGTTTTAAGGTTTCATGCCTTCTTTATTCACATAACCACTCCCATATATGTATGTGAATCTTTAAACCTTTAAGAGGATCATTTTTATCATCTGGAGTAACTTTTGGAGAAGCCGTCTCTTGTCATTGTTGCCCATTTGGAGTTCTTGCGTGAGATTCCAGTCGACGATATCGAAACTGACACCTGCGGGTATTTCGTATGTCACTATTGTTTTCATTGTAATCCATGTAAACCGTTCTTTACAAATTATAGTGAAAATAAAAGGTTTTGCCCCTTTGGGGGATTTTTCCTCATTTTTGTGTTTGTTTGTGATTGTTCTTGCATGATCATATTGTCTTCAATCACACATAGACGCATGTTTTAGGATTTAATTGAAAAAATTGAGTTTAATTAAATAATTTCTTTGTTTGAATAAAAACGCACTCTTCAAATTGGTATCAAAGCCAATTACCCAATTACACTGTGTAATTTTCTGCAAAATTTTACTAAGATATCAATTTTCTAAAAAATTAATTTTTGAAAAAAGGGCGTGTTCAAAATGGAGAAATTATAAAATAAAATGCCAGTTTTTGACGGGAAAAATTATGCTTACTGGAAAACCCGCATGAAATCTGCCTTAAAAGCCATTGATGAAAAGTTTGGATTTTGGTTGAAAGAGGGTGGACATCTCCCTCCATCACTGTTGATAACGTGACAACTTTAAAATCTGTGACTGCATGGACTGAAGAAGAATTTAAATGGTCATCTTTTAACTCAAAGGGTCTAAGTGCTATTGATAAAGAAAACTTTTGCGTGTATATTTTTTTCGTTGTTGCTTGAAAAGCTCTCTAATCAAAATCCTCAAATATCTAAAAAATATAATAACTCAAGTGTAGAGGTAAGTAAGGGTATCAATCTACATCAAGGGGGTAACCTAGAGACAAACTCAATTGTAATGCAAATTTTATTTTATTTTTGGGATTTTTACTTTTTCTATTTTTTTTTGCTTTTTCAGTATTAAAACAATTTGGGTGAGATGAAGATTTACACTAAACTAAACTAAATGAGAGATGATAACAACTAATGAAAAAGTTACTAAAATGAAAACAAAATCTAACACAAAAATATGAGATAAATGAGGTAAATAAATGTGAGAACAATCAATGAGTGGGATTACACAACAAATTTTAGCTATTCTAACTAATTAATTTAATTAATTGAATTCTCCCAAATTAATATCACACTTACAAATCAACCCTCGTTGCAAATGTAATTTTAATAGTAACCTTTTAGAAAAATAAGTCTAACTACCCACAACTCTAGAAAATAGATCTACACTCCTTTTAATTAATCACCCGCTAGGATCGATTTATCAAAATTTATGTAAATCTTAGAAAATAAATTTAGAGTTGAAATTCAAGTATCTCTAGTTCGAATCTAAAATGGGTATTATAACTAGAATTTCAATTTTCTCTCGAAAATCATTTACCCTCTCTCGAGGCGTAAATTTAAGGGTGAGGAATCAAAATTAATATTCAAAGGTAATTTTCAAGTAATCAAACTAATTAAATTAAAATAACATCAAATAAGGATTCACCCCACCCCTTGAAAGGGTATTTAGCCTAACTTGGTATGAGATTTGATAAATTAATAATCAAAGGCATAAAATAAATGAGAAGAGAGGAGAACAATGAAACCAAATATCTTTGAGTGAAATTGAACTCCAATCCTTGAATTTGCAATTTACATCCCTCCAATTTGTGTGATCAAACCAATATTACATCAACAATTACATTCAAAAATGGATTCTCACTAATGTATTTATTGAATCTAAAATGAAAATTACAAAATAAAAATAAAAAGTATAGTGGATGAATTCATAATGGACAATTAAATAATAAAAGAAATTTGCTAAAAATGCAAATCTAACATTATAAAATTGTACATTAGAACTCATCCAAAGAAATAAATTCTAGATCATTACTTTATATTGAGACAATTGCTAAAAATGCAAAATCTCAACATAAAGGAATGGATTAGAATTTACCTCCCATAAGGGATGAATTCAACTACATCAATCTATTTTGATATAATTACTAAAAATGCAAAAAATCATAATAGAGGGGTGGGGTTGAATTTATCCTAGAGATAAATTTCATTACACACCTATATATTGAGATATTTGCTAAAAATAAAAATACTCAACATAGAGGGATGGAGAGAATTTTATCACACAAAGCTTAAAAACTAATTTGGAGATCTTTTCTTCAAATGGTCTTCATCTTCCTTAAATAGTAGGCATGGAGCATGGGGGTAATTTGGGTAGGGGTGCAAGAGCATGTGGTGTGTGAGGATAAGTTGCGGTTAAAATAGAAAAATGCACACATATGCGTGGATTGTGTGAGGTCATGTGGGAAGTGGGTTGGTGAGGAAATAAAATCAGATTTGGTTAAAATAGGTAGTTGGACATATTTTTGGATTTGGGTTAAAAGGGGTTTAAGTCACATGGGTTAAATGGGATGTGGGTTTTATTTTGGTTTTGGTTTTGACTTTGAACAGGTGGATGAAAATCGTGGCTTAGTGACAAAATGGGAAATGGGTTTTGTGGTACATAACCGGGTAAGAAAAAATGGGTTTGGTTTTTGCTTGGGTTTGAAAAGGGTATTCGTCTTGGAGGATGGAAGAAGGGGTCGGGTTTTGGGGTAGTTTGGCCGGAGAGGTTGGTCGGCGCAGTTGGTGGCCGGGCAGGTGGTTGCTGGTGATGGGGTAGGAGGTTCCGTCGTCAGATTGGTTGAGGGGGCGCCGGAAAGGGGGTAAAAGGGATTGGATGGGCTCGGTTTGGTAGTAAGGTGGGTTGAATAGAGGAGTATCGGGTTGTGGGTGCTCCGGCAGGAATGGCAGGTCCGGTGGTCTGACAGGGATTCGGGTTGGACCGGAGTGGTTCTCGACAGTGGGTCAGGTCCACAAAGGGTTGGGATTTTTGGTTCGCATGCCGGCAGGTAGGTGGAATTTTGGGGATGAGGTCGGGTAAGTGGATGGCTGGAGGGGTAGGTGGTTGAAGCTCCGGGTTGGGTTAGAGAGATGCCGGCGGCAAGCTGGCCGGCGGAGGGAGGTTGGTGTTTGTTGTGGGACTGCGTGGACAGCTGGTATAGTGGTATGGTTGGGAGGTGAGGTTTTGTTGGTTGTAATGGTGGGATGAGAGAGAGTGGAAGATGGGTGTTAATGGAGGTAGGAGAGAGAGAGAGTGGATGGTGGGGAAGAAGATGATGTGGGGGTGGTTAGAGTGTATGAGGGTGTATGAGATGTAGGGGTGAGGTGAGTAAATGTGTTTGGGTGTATGTATGGCATAGGGTATTTAGGGTGTGAGGGGTTGTGTGTGTGTTTATTTTGTGACCCTAAAAAAAACTATCTAACTAAAACTTATAAAACTAAAAACTAAAAACTAAGTTCAAAAAAAATAAAAATGAAAACTAAAAATAGAAACTTAAATAAAATAAAAACTCAAGTCCTAAAAAAAACTAATAAAAGTAAAGTAAAAAAATAAATTTCTAAAACATAAAAATTAAAACTAAAGACCTACAAAAGTTTAAATCCAAATAAAGCTAAAAACTAAATGAATTCCTAAAAAAAACTAATCCTAATAAAATAATATAAAAACTAAAAACTAAAATAAAACAACATTAAATGAAAAGAAATAAAAAAAATAAATCCTAAAAGTAAAAAACGATTCAAACTAAAAATTAAAAATATAAAAAAAATGAAAGGGAACAAATCAAACACACACGGCTCGGGACAGAGTTTAGGCTAGGTTAGGATATGCTAGGGTTACGGGATTGGTTATTAGCTCAATAATCTGAACAATTGCCTTGAAATACGCGTTTGATTACCGCAACGTGCATTCGACCTACAAAATACACAATAAGGCGCATAAGACCCAAATTGCCGAGAATTAGCAACTAAAATACGTCTATTCGGGGTATAATAATGCAAAGTTTTGGGTGCTTATCACACCACTCCCAAACAGAGCGTTGCTAGTCCTCGAGCAATAAGATAGAGAGAAAGAGAAAGATAAGAAACCAAAAGTGTACCACTTTCGCGGGCACTTGCGATTGCACTTAGCATGTGCAATAAGCCTTTAAACCTATAGGTTGCCCTACAGGACGAGTTGTGTCTCGTGAGGGTTTGCAGAGAATATACCCACAAAATTCTTTATTTAAAAGATATATTAAAAGATAGTTAATCTCTTATTAGACGTAGAATAATCGCACAATCCATCATATGAAAAATATTTTGAGAAATACAATCTAAAATTGCAAAAAACGTAGCTAAGTAAATAGACAAGGCACATTCTTCCTAGAACTCAACGTGTGTAGTGTGAATCAGTCAAAACAGGTCGAGCATCATCCGAGTAATTCCTACATTGCCTTATCTAAATCAACACTTCAACTTCAAATCTCACGGATATATCTCTCTCAAACGAACTCTCGAGATTAGGGTAAGTGTATCGCTCTTGTGTGTGAGGAGGTGAGTAAATGTAAACAAGTTCAAACGTCTCACACATATAAGAAAGAACGAACATTAAGAAAGAAAATGATCTCATGAAAGAAATGCTAATCACTATAGTGAGAACGTCGAGTTATTCATCACGTCGACTTTCATTTGCCCGAACATCTAGGGGAATATATGGATGTATATAGGTGAGGGGAAAATGAAATGGGATATGTGGGATGAGGTGAGGTAGGATAGGATGGGATGATGATATGATGGATGGATGGTGGATATTTGAGAAGAGAGTATCACTCATAGACGAACACATGTATTTATTTCTTGGCTGCAACTTTCTCTTTTTCTTCTTTTCCAAATACTTATCAATGTATGAGATAAATCTGCTAAAAATACAAATAACCCCAACATAGATTTGTATTTAATTTTTCTCCACCTGAATCAGCTTTGGGAGAGATATTTGCTAAAAATGAAAACACTCTCTATGACGGATCTTCTCTTCTTTTTTTTTTTTACTTTTTTTTCTATTTTTTCTTTTCTTTTCCAAATACGCATCAATGTATGAGATAAATCTGCTAAAAATACAAATAACCTCAATATAGATTTGTATTTAATTTTCCTCCATCTGAATCGACTTTGGGAGAAATATTCTCTCAAAATGCAAACACTCTCTTTGACGGATCTTCTCTTTTTACCTTCAACACTCTTCTCTGTGGGTGAAAAATGGAAGTGGATATGGGAATGGGCGGTGTGGTATATGGTGATAAGATGGAAAATGGAAGGTGTATGGATGTATGATAAAATGGAATTTGGTTTGTCTATGGGTGAAAGTATGGTGATTGGGACAACTTCAAGACACATATTTCTTACAACTCGAAAGTGATGTCGTTCTCAGTGATCAATTCAAAGTTTTTAATGAAGAATAATGAGATCATACAACGATTTAGTGCAGACCCAAAGGAAGTTGAATCAACTTTTGACTCGGAGATTACGTAAAATACTCTGAAAGGGTGAAAGGCACATATCTCACAAGCTAAAGTCTCTACTAGTGATCCTTAAGGTTCTCTTGAGAATTGTATTACTCTTCAACTCTAAACCGTAGTGACGTGATAAGTGCGTAAATTTTTGTTGAGTCTAGAAATTCATGGTGCAACATGCTTTGTTACGTATTACATAAGCTATTTGAAAAAAAATTTATCATCTAGCTGATTCCTAGATTTAAAAAGATGGATGATAGAAAATTCACATCAATGATTGAGATGAAAGAAACTGCACGAAATTTTAAAAATCAGGTTAAAAAATCAATTTGTTTTCAAAAGAGGTACGATTTGATAAAATTCCCCACCCCCAAACAAAAAGAAACATCGTCCTCGATGTTAAATAAAACGATTCTTAAAATTGAGAGCATAAGGTAGGAAAGAGATTACCAGAATCAACAGCTAATGAAGTGGATAGATGCAGCCAAGAATAAACTTGAATAAGAAGTGAGAAAGTGAAAAAAAAATGCTTACGAGTCTATAAACATGGTAAAACAAAGGGTGATGTGAAACACCACCCTAAACAGGATGAGACTCATACAAGAATTCAAGGGTTACCTCCTGGTAGCGCTAAGTTTAATTTTTTCAGCCAGACCGAACCTATTCTCACCCTAAAGATAAGAATAAAGAAAACACGGAATGGAAGACAAACTGGATGATGAGAATCACCCCAAAACAAGACTGAAGCGTCCGTCTTGTTGGATCAGTTGACAAAGGTGAGGGTGAAGAAACACTGATCACGGCCTTATTTTTTATTTTCAAGATGTTCTCTATTTTTTTTGTGGTTTTTGAATAACTTGAAAAGGAAAGGAAATATTTTTGGGATTTTTAGAGAATCAAAGGAAGAAAATGTTTTTGGATTTTTTGGAAGAAAATAGCGGGGAAAAAATATTTTTGGATTTTTTAAATTTTTTTTCAAAAGAATTTTTTTTTTTTTGGATTTTTCTGAAAAAAAATAAAGGAAGAAAATGTTTTTGGAGATGACCAAGGAAAAAAATATTTTTGGATTTTTTTGGAAGAAAAGAATGGGAAAAATAGGCGGATTCTTTGAATTGACGAACTAACTAAAACTGACTGTCGAAAAATGAATTGGACACACACACAAGTTAAGGAGAATTCCTAACTTTACATAGCCAATTACTATCTTTAAATTTAGTGAAACGGGTAGTCAAATTTTAATTAAGTCCATGGGCAAAAAAAATCAAGAAATTTATCTTTGTGATCACCATTGTAAAAATGTTCTCCTATTGGGCTACCTAATTGATTGATTTTAAATTTAATGATGACTAGGGTAGGACACAATTGGTAAGCGAGTGAGTAGGGTGATGAAATCCCTTCTCGTGAGTGACGGGTGTAGGTCTTCGTAATTTAATTCATCACACCATTCAAAAAATAAATGCGAGAATAAAATCACATAAGAGCACACAAAATAATTGACTCTCTAACAGGAGAGGCGCGAGGGTTTAGAAATGTACCTCCCACTGTTTTTAGACCGTGGGGTACCAAAAAATTTGAGTCGACCGGGGGGAGATCACGCCTATCTCAGTCAGCCCCGAGAGTCCTACCGACCCAAGATAGGGAGACTTCTAAATCCTCGCCTTTGGATGCCCTCTCTCTACCTTGTCCGGTTTCCCTATCACGCTTGTCTTCTTTTTATTACAAATTTAAAATGAAAGTGAAATGGTGTCTCTATGCACCGCAATACAAGCTAAGAATAAAAATCCTAATACAAGCCTTCTAAAAATATAAAAATGGTACAAAAAGCAATAAAGTGCGAAAAATAAATGAACTACAAGTTGAAATTCGCTCTGAGTGCTTCACGCTCCCAAGAATGGCAACGACGCCATTTGATGACTTTACTTTTTTGTTTTTTTTTGTCATTGCTTGAAAAGCTCTCTAATCAAAATCCTCAAATACCTACAAAATATAATAACTCAAGTGTAGAGGTAAGTAAGGGTATCAATACACATCAAGGGGGTAAGCTAGAGATAAACTCAATTATGTGACACCCCGCCTAATTAAATACCGGGTGATCAGTCCTTTATTAAATTATAATCAAGGTGACGGTTGGTTCATTCTCAACATCACTGTCGTAAAAAAATAACTTTTCCAATTTAACACCCTAAATAATTAAGCTAAGTGTCAAAATAATTTTAGACATTACTTTTCAATTTTTATTTATATAAACCAACATTTAAAACTTTACATAATTCATAGATTTATAATCATCCAACAATATACTAGAATAAGCAATCCAATTAATTAAACATCCAACCAAAATGATTCTAACATTTAAAACTTAAAGGAAAACATCCTGAAAATAATAAATCCCAACATGTAAATACTGGAAATAAACGAATCACAATATCCGATAAACAACTGAATAATGGAAAAGGGCGACACATGCCCAATTGAATAAATAGTGCTAGAAGTGGAATAAACAAATGAGGTCGTCTAAACAAAAGGCCTGCAACTCCCACCTAAGCTGCAGCGCATTCCTTCCAAAAGATCCTATGCAAGACGCCCCTGTGGCTGGGCACCTGTAATATATACATATATATATATATATACAAGAGAGAAAACAAAATGGAAACCGATCAGAGCCTGATTGAAAAAACGATTTAAAATTTGTTTAGCAAGTATTTAAATTGTTTGCTGGCCAATGCAACAACATATTAGTGCGACACTCTCTTAAGAAATTCTCACCTCTCTACTAATGTGCATGCCTATCGCACTAACCTTCCCAACGGTTTAAATTAACTTCTCTTAGGTTGCTCGTAAGATTTTAAACTAACAAATTCAATTGTTTAAGAGGTAGATTTCATTCAACAACAAAGTTCTCATTTAAACCTTATTTACTAACAAAGTTTCTTAGTAACACATTATACTTTTCAAACACTAAATTCCCAATTGAAATAGTTATTCCATTCTTACTTACCATAAACACAACAGGTAGTTCCCAAATTCCAGATTTAAAATATATATATTAAATACTCGTATAAAATGTATATTCTAACAGCACCCCACATAATAATTATGGTGCGGGCATACTCTGCTATCCAGTCCCCGTATCACTCGTACTAAGGGAAATACAAGTTCAAAATCACTGTCGAACTGTATTGAATAAAACACGAACAATATTGAGGCGAAGCATAGTTTCCAAGTCCAAGAGGTCAGCACATACCCTCACGTCTCTTAGGAACGTGACTATCGATTTGATAGCCTGTACCTAGGATTCCTATCTTCTAGGGTAAGAGTCAATATCCCCCGTAAAGGTCCCATCGAGATAAGACTGTCCCAGCGCAGTAACCTCAGGGATAACAAGTAGCGGGGGCATGATTTTTACACGAATATAGTATATGCATAAACACAGTCATATAAATATACTACTATTACCATAGCAAATTTAGGTACATCTCATAACCCATAATTATGATATTTATCCTTAATTCTCATTATTAGTTATCACGTGTAACGGTTCATTTCTTCCCTTAATTTGAGGGATTATTCCAACTTACTATGTAACACTCATGGATTCTTATCTTTCCAAATTGTAAATTCAGTAGGTACTCATTTATTTTCCAACGTAACTACCTTACGCGTCTCCCCACTTTAATACATAGTTCCATCGTCCCTTATATGTAAACATCCCCGAAAAATGTAAATCTCATCTTACATTAAAGGTTTCATATTTTTAATAAGTCCTACTGGTCTTCTTTATCTCCCAAAATATTTAAATAAGGATGTCCCAAGATTATTACTCACTTAAATTGAATTCATCTATTTAGAAGGGGAAATATAAGTCTGCCAGGATGGGTCGATCGATCGATGGCAGGAGCTCGATCGATCGATGCGTCGATCGATCGACACTCCTGGTTTGATCGGTCGATCAAACAGGTATGGCGAATTCTGCAGTAAACCAGTTACGGGTTCTATCATCTAACATCAAAATCCAAACTTTTCACTCCCAAACTCCCAGAAATTTATACCACAAACGTCCTAAACCCAAATGGACAATATTGACATAAACCATGCGAGTTTTCATCAAGATTCATGGATTAAAAGTGCCTAAATTCATACAATACTCAAGAACCCTAAAAATTTCTTTAACTTAATTCAAATCAGTCTTTCTCCAGAAATTCTACTTCTAATTCATCATAAATCCGTGGTTAAACCTCTGCATATGAAGGGGGATTTCCCGATTATTATCTATATCACTAAAACATGCAATTTTGTAATCTCTAACATGGGTTTTCTTTCATATAACTCATCCTAATCAACCCTAAACTAACATGAATGAAGCATTAATGAAATTAAGCAAGATAAATACTTGCCTGGGAATTTTTGGTCTCTGATTTGTACTGAAATCAGTGTGGTTATGATCCTTGCGGCGTGCTCTATCGTTTGACGGCGACGGCGACGCAAACATAGGAGTTTTCGGCCTAGAACACCTTGACAAGCTCTCTCCTTCCTTCTACAATGGCCGTCGCTTGTTCTTGGTTGTTTTAACCCTAGAAGACAACCCTAGGCATCTGATATAACCCTTGCAAATTCGTGGGTTTAATTACCCAAAATTACAAAATGTCCACAATGCCCTCCCGGGGTACTAATTAAGCCTAAAAACGCCCCGAGACCCAAACTAAACCCCCGGGTATACTTTTCTGACTATCTCGACCCTTCCAGACACTTTGACGCACTCAAAACGACCATACGAGAAACTTATAATTTATTCACTTTTATTAATCAACATTTAGTCCCGACACGACACGGGCGCGTCCCGACTTAAATTTCTAAAATTGTCATTTTATTCACTCGTGACAATTCTTATAAAGTAAATCTCATATATTAATATACTCATCCAGTAACATTCAACAAATTTCCAATAATTACTAACTCTCGCCACGCTAGTAAATATTTAAAACAACTTTCCGGATTAAAATTGAATTAATTGATCTCAATTAAATTTAATAAATCCCTAAATTTAAAAGCCATAAAAATATGGGGTATTACATACTTCCCCCCTAATAACGGAATTTTGTCCCGAAATTCAGAAAATAAGGCCTACCTAGAAGAACAATTTTGGATAACAGTACGCAACCTAACCACATAGTAAGGCGCCTAATCACTATAGCCCCCGCCTCACAGCAAGCTTGATTAACATTCTCATTGGAGACACTTCACATGGTGCTCCTAACCGATAACATTCGCAATAAACACGTATATACACTATTAAATCCCATCATTTTAATATCATTGGGAGGTCGCACCTCACCACATGACAACTACCCGAATTTATCTAAACACAAAACTCTCATTTTGAGAGAAACCATACGAACATCTGACCCCTCTTGTTCGCCCAAAACAATCGTGGGATTCCACCATAGTCATCGGATTATTCTCGATCGATCCAAAATTTTGACTATCCGCTCACCCCTTAACATACGCAGAGGGAGAATAGTTAAGGTTTTTCCACAGCAAAACTCCAATAAGCACCTCGTTCACGATAAACAGGTACGAGTGATTCCACGGAACTCTACCATTAGGTAATACCCTTTTCCAATTATCGTACCGCTCCACTTGTTAGCTATAACCGTTGTGGAAACGAAATGATCCCCAATATTCTAAAATCACCTTCACGCGGTCCCACTACTCGTTAATCATCGTGCGCCTGCTCCTCGGCTACGGGTGATACTTCCTACTCGGAATGAAACTTTATTTCCGCTATTTCCTGAAATCCCATATTGAAGGTGGGGTTCATAATTCTCATTCTGATTCAGAAAATAATACCGTGTAGGACCACATACTGGCGCCATCCCTTCCTTTCAAAGGAAGGCTGGGGCACACTAGTTAATATTTTAAATCACCCCAAAGGAATGCCAATCACTTCCTCTTGGGCGACTTACTCCCCATATTCGGATGAACCCTTGAATATTACCTTGAAGATGGCAACCCATCCAAGGAACTTTACCGACTTTACCAACCTCTTCCACTTTTGGGAACTATCGATAAACAAAAAATTCTCTGATTTATTCTTCTCTTCTAACCGAACCCTATCTATGGGCGGTGCATGTAGAGACTACTAACTACGTCCCGCTAAACATCAATTTTGTTTCCTTGAAATGTCTCACACTAAGTGACACTTAATACTCCCCTTCCTTCCTTGGTGTATATTGAAATTTTCGTCCCGTGCACTTTTCTCCTTGATGCGCACTTCTGGATCTTTTTATATCATACTAACATTATCACTCTTTGTATGCACAACTCACTCTCAACATTTTTCTAATTACAACTCCGTCCCGAGTGCTCTCCATATAGTTAAATTCTACCCTTATCAAGGAATACCCCGTTGTAAACGTTTTCCCACAGCGTTCCAACCAGATTCGGTGTGCTATTCTGATTTCACACTCTACAACTTTTACTTTGTTATGTTAGTCCCACAAACATATATTCCACACGTCTATTCCCACGTCCCTTCAATTCGGACGATTTCAACTAGCCAGGATGTCTACACACCCGATAACCGTGCATACTAGCGTAAGCATCACACACGCTTCACATCTAATAACCAATTCTTTATTTTCCTAGTTCTCACAACGTGGTTGTAACCCTTGGGTACTCTCACTCACCCTAGAAATTGAGATTATAAATCCTCCTTATCATCATTCCACCCCTCAACTCGTGGTGGTAAAATAAAACTTTCAATGCTTTCTTACCACGCAACCAGCTCCACTGGCCTTAAATCATAATTTAACTTCCAATTTATAGATATAAATATCCGCTCCGATTATGACCGAGGTACTGAATTTATGGACTAATGACTAAACATCTCCCTATTCCCAACCTTACGCTAAGTTTCATGCGTGGGATGTCTCGCAAAGAGAAATCCAAATAAGGAACCCCCCCGATACACCACTACCTAGCATTGTCGATTATCGAAATCCGTTAGGCCCTCCGTCCATAGCATGTACCCCTATTTCCCCATCTCTTGGCAGAAAATTACATCTCCTCCCGAAATTACACTTAACAAAGAACATTTCATCAATCCACTATCATCAAGTATTGGTGGTAATCACTATTTGCAAACCTCTTACACATACAATCAGGACCCTCAAAATCCTGATTCCAAACATAGGAGTCTAACTCTTAACTATCACGTCTCTAAAGGGTAGATATATCATTGCTCTCTACCTATCACCAAGTCAGTGTTCCACATGATAATGAGTCAAATCTTTTCGCTCAACAGTAAACCCGATCTATACTGAATCATAACAACAAAGTCCCTACGCACACCGGTATCGAATATCTCGAGCCCACTATTCCCTCCGAAGTCTCTAGGATAGATAATATAAGCGCGAGTCCGACCTTGCAGGTGAAGCCTCGCCAGAACAAAAACATGCGTACTAATGCAACCACTCCGATAGTCTTGCAATATTTTCCCACTATCATATTAACCATTTCTATAACGTTGTAACAAAGATAATATCATATTCGCATATCGCATCACTACAACGAGTAACCTCAATAAAGTACATAATACTGTTAACATACTCCTTCATCCTCCGTGGATAGCACTAAAGAAAAATCCCGCTACACTAGGGAAAAACATTCACATAATAATAACGTTTATAATTATACGCATTAAACTCGTCTCACATGCTAATCTAGCAGTGAACGAAATATAGTGACTCGCTCATGTCACATAAACACGCCTCATCCTCTGAGGATATAACTTATACTTCCACCATGCCAATCGTCTTAACTGCACAAATGGTTTCCGAACGTAACACGTCTGCCCAAACCAAAACAAAACTACTTAATTATTGTCTTTTACTAGGCATCATGCTCCAATCTCGTACTCACTTTGGGAAAACATCAACGCGTGAAATTACACTCTCCACAAAATACCTCTACACATAATCCACTTATTATCTGTCCTACTAACCATGTTAGGATTTTCCTTCTCTCGAACTTTAGTAGACTCGATTCCTGTTGGCTACCCCGGTTATTCCCTTAGCCTTAACAGGTCACTGTCTAATATAGTCTTTACTGAATTCGCCATCACTTGGTAAGAATTCAACTATCCGAATCATTTGAATGGGTCCCCTGATGTGTATCCACACCCCTTTGTGGTGCTACACCAGCACCGTTGTATTCAGTCTTATTCTTGACTAAATTCTTCGTTTCTTTTAGCTTCCCACACAAAGGATCATTATCATTTTTATTGACAAAATACGACATTGTCAACCCCTGAATCGGCCGTCCATCAGAATTTCCTCTTTGAGTGTTATCAACTATTATTACGAGTCGAGCTCCCACTTGTAGTCGTTTCCTCCACTTGTATCTACACCTTCCGATACAAAATTCGCTAACAGATAAGATTCATATTCACAGATGGACCTCTGTCACGTCCTCCTGTGATGAGTTTAGGGCAACGTTCACTCCTAATCCCGAACATATGATGCAGTAATATACGGTCAACACTGTACCTAGGGTTATCCTATAGACATATCATTCCACTTCTAAAATTGGTGGTTGACTCCCATCATTATAACTTTTTTCCGACAGCCAAGAAAATTTTCTCTAAATTTTCACTTTCAGTTAGCCACACTCAGTCCTATATCTAAACCGTTGGATACTTTACCTCCTTCGGTAAACACACACAATTCCCGCATTTCTAGAATTCCACTGACAGTTCTCTACATGTTATGTAACACGTTGGGTGAGTTTACTCTCGCACCTCATTCGACTATAGCAGCATTTGGAAAACATGGCTGCGCCTTAGTCACCTTTCTAGTCTTGGCTTCCCGTGTCATAGTAGGGGTGACCTCGACTACGGTCATCATCCTCGAATATATTTCAAAACCTCGACTGAGTCCTTCCTTCTGATGTCCGCTTAACAGTCCTCTTCTGACATCCGTCATCGCTCGGCACACGCACCCATCCGAACGAAATTAGAATTCACTAATGTATATACGTTATAGCAGGAGAACAAAATCTCATCAAAGAAATCGACAGTCCTAAACATAGGGCTCTATATCAAACAAAGCAACGCTGAAAACATAATAAGCTGCACAGATCCTAAAGGACACTAGAACCTGATGCTCTGATACCACCTGTGACACCCCGCCTAATTAAATACCGGGTGATCAGTCCTTTATTAAATTATAATCAAGGTGACGGTTGGTCATTCTCAACATCACTGTCGTAAAAAAATAACTTTTCCAATTTAACACCCTAAATAACTAAGCTAAGTGTCAAAACCATTTTAGACATTACTTTCCAATTTTTATTTATATAAACCAACATTTAAAACTTTACATAATTCATAGATTTATAATCATCCAACAATATACTAGAATAAGCAATCCAATTAATTAAACATCCAACCAAAATGATTTTAACATTTAAAACTTAAAGGAAAACATCCTCACAATAATAAATCCCAAAATGTAAATACGGGAAATAAACAAATCACAATATCCGATAAACAACTGAATAATGGAAAAGGGCGACACATGCCCAACTGAATAAATAGTGCTAGAAGTGGAATCAACAAATGAGGTCGTCTAAACAAAAGGCCTGCAACTCCCACCTAAGCTGCAGCGCGTTCCTTCCAAAAGATCCTATGCAAGACACCCTTGTGGCTGGGCACCTGTAATATATACATATATATATATATACAAGAGAGAAAAGAAAATGGAAACGGGTCAGAGCCCGATTGTAAAAACGATTTAAAATTTGTTTAGCAAGTATTTAAATTGTTTGCTGGCCAATGCAACAACATATTAATGCGACACTCCCTTGAGAAATTCTCACCTCTCTACTAATGTCCACGCCAATCGCACTAACCTTCCCAACGGTTTAACTTAACTTCTCTTAGGTTGATCGTAAGATTTTAAACTGACAAATTCAATTGTTTAAGAGGTAGATTTCATTCAACAACAAAGTTCACATTTAAACCTTATTTAATAATAAAGTTTCTCAGTAACACATTATACTTTTCAAACACTAAATTCCCAATTGAAATAGTTATTCCATTCTTACCTACCATAAACACAACAAGTAGTTCCTAAATTCCAGATTTAATTTATATATATTAAATACTAATATAATATGTATATTCTAACAACACCCCACATAATAATTATGGTGCGGGCATACTCTGCTATCCAGTCCCCGTATCACTCGTACTAAGGGAAATACAAGTTCGTAATCACTCTCGAACTGTATTGAATAAAACACAAACAATATTGAGGCGAAGCATAGTTTCCAAGTCCAAGAGTTCAGCACATACCCTCACGTCTCTTAGGATCGTGACTATCGGTTCGATAGACTGTACCTAGGATTCCTATCTTCTAGGGTACGAGTCAATATCCCCCGTAAAGGTCCCATCGAGATAAGACTGTCCCAGCGCGGTAACCTCAGGGATAACAAGTAACGTGGGCATGATTTTTACACGAATATAGTATATGCATAAACACAGTCATATACATATACTACTATTACCATATCAAATTTAGGTACATCTCATAACCCATAATTATGATATTTATCCTTAATTCTCATTATTAGTTATCACGTATAACGGTTCATTTCTTACCTTAATTTGAGGGATTTTTCCAACTTACTACGTAACACTCATGGATTCTTATCTTTCCAAATTGTAAATTTAGTAGGTACTCATTTATTTTCCAACATAACGACCTTACGCGTCTCCCCACTTTAATGCATAGTTCCATCGTCCCTTATATGTAAACATCCCCGAAAAATGTAAATCTCGTCTTACATTAAAGGTTTCATATTTTTAGTAAGTCCCACTTGTCTTCTTTATCTCCCAAAATATTTAAATAAGGATGTCCCAAGATTATTACTCACTTAAATTGAATTCATCTATTTAGAAGGGGAAATATAAGTCTTCCAGGAGGGGTCGATCGATCGATGGCAGGAGCTCGATCGATCGATGCGTCGATCGATCGACACTCCTGGTTCGATCGATCAATCAAACAGGTATGGCGAATTCTGCAGTAAACCAGTTAGGGGTTCTATCATCTAACATCATCAAAATCCAAACTTTTTACTCCCAAACTCCCAGAAATTTATACCACAAACGTCCTAAACCCAAATGGACAATATTAACGTAAAGCATGCGAGTTTACATCAAGATTCATGGATTAAAAGTGCCCAAATTCATACAATACTCAAGAACCCTAAAAATTTCTTTAGCTTAATTCAAATCAGTCTTTCTCCAGAAATTCTACTTCTAATTCATCATAAATCCGTGGTTAAACCTCTACATATGAAGGGGGATTTCCAGATTATTATCTATATCACTAAAACATGCAATTTTCTAATCTCTAACATGGGTTTTCTTTCATAGAACTCATCCTAATCAATCCTAAACTAACATGAATGAATCATTAATGAAATTAAGCAAGATAAATACTTGCCTGAGAATTTTTGGTCTCTGATTTGTGCTGAAATCAGTGTGGTTATGATCCTTGCGATGTGATCTATCGTTTGGCGGCGACGGCGGCACAAACGGAGGAGTTTTCGGCCTAGAACACCTTGGCAAGCTCTCTCCTTCCTTCTCCAATGTCCGTCACTTATTCTTGGTTGTTTTAACCCTTGAAGACAACCCTAGGCATCTGATATAACCCTTACAAATTCGTGGGTTTAATTACCCAAAATTATAAAATGTCCACAATGCCCTCCCGGGGTACTAATTAAGCCTAAAAACACCCCGAGACCCAAACTAAACCCCCGGGTACACTTTTCTGACTATCTCGACCCTTCCGGACACTTTGGCGCACTCAAAACGACCATACGAGCAACTTATAATTTATTCAGTTTTATTAATCAACATTTAGTTCCGACACGACACGGGCGCGTCCCGACTTAAATTTCCAAAATTGTCATTTTATTCACACGTAACAATTCTTATAAAATAAATCTCATATATTACTATACTCATCCAGTAACATTCAAAAAATTTCCAATAATTACTAACTCTCGCCACGCTAGTAAATATTTAAAACAACTTTCCGGATTAAAATTAAATTTATTTATCTCAATTAAATTTAATAAATCCCTAAATTTAAAAGCCATAAAAATACGGGGTATTACAAATTGTAATGAAAATTTTATTTTCTTTTTTGGGATTTTTACTTTATCTTTTTTTTTTCGCTTTTTTAGTATTAAAACAATTTGGGTGAGATGAAGATTTAAACTAAACTAAACTAAATTAGAGATGATGACAACTAACTAAAAAGTTACTAAAATGAAAATAAAATCTAACACAAAAATATGAGATAAATGAGGTAAATAAATGTGAGAACAATTAAAGAGTGGGATTACACCACAAATTTTAGCTATTCTAACTAATTAATTTAATTAATTGAATTATCCCAAATTAATATCAAACTTACAAATCAACTCTCGTTGCAAATGTAATTTTAATAGTAACCTTTTAGAAAATTAAGTTTAACCCCCCACAAATCTAGAAAATAGATCTACACTCCTTTTAATTAATCACCCGCTAGGATCGATTTATCAAAATTTATGTAAATCTTAGAAAATAAATTTAGAGTTGAAATTCAAGTAATAATACCCCACTTAAGAAACCCATATCTCTAGTTCAAATCTAAAATGGGTATTATAACTAGAATTTTGATTTTCTCTCGAAAATCATTTACTCTCTCTCGAGGCATAAATTTAAGGATGAGGGATCAAAATTAATATTTAAAGGGAATTTTCAAGTAATCAAACTAATTAAATTAAAATAACATCAAATAAGGGTTCACCCCACCCCTTGAAAGGGGATTTAGCTTAACTTGGTATGAGATTTGACAAATTAATAATCAAAGGCATAAAATAAAAGAGAAGAGAAGAGAAGAGAACAATCAAACCAAATATCTTTGAGTGAAATTGAACTCCAATCCTTGAATTTGCAATTTACATCCCTCCAATTTGTGTGATCAAACCAAAATTACATCAACAATTACACTTAAAAATGGATTCTCACTAATGTATTTATTGAATCTAAAATGAAAATTACAAAATAAAAATAAAAAGGATAGTGGATGAATTCATAATGGGCGATTAAATAATAAAAGAGATTTGGTAAAAATGCAAATCCTAACATTATAAAATTGTACATTAGAACTCATCCAAAGAAATAAATTCTAGATCATTACTTTATATTGAGATAATTGCTAAAAATACAAAATCTCAACATAAAGGAATGGATTAGAATTTACCTTCCATAAGGGATGAATTCAACTACATCAATCTATTTTGAAATAATTGCTAAAAATGCAAAAATTCATAATAGAGGGGTGGGGTTGAATTTACCCTAGAGATAAATTTCACTACACACCTCTATATTGAGATATTTGCTAAAAATGCAAATACTCAACATAGAGGGATGGAGAGAATTTTATCACACAAAGCTTAAAAACTAATTTGGAGATCTTTTCTTCAAATGGTCTTCATATTCCTTAAATAGTAGGCATGGAGCATGGGGGTAATTTGGGTAGGGATGCAAGAGCATGTGGTGTGTGAGGATAAGTTGGGGTTAAAATAGAAAAATACACACATGTTCATGGATTGTGTGAGGTCATGTGGGAAGTCGGTTGGTGTGGAAATAAAATCAGATTTGGTTAAAATAGGTAGTTGGGGGTATTTTTGGAATTGGGTTAAAAGGGGTTTAAGTCACATGGGTTAAATGGGATGTGGGTTTTATTTTGGTTTTGGTTTTGAGTTTGAACAGGTGGATGAAAATCGTGGCTTGGTGATAAAATGGGAAATGGGTTTTGTGGTACACAATCGGGTAAGAAAAAATGGGTTTGGGGTTTTGCTTCGGTTTGAAAAGGGTATTCGGGTTGGAGGATGGAAGAAGGGGGTCGGGTTTTGGGGTAGTTCGGCCAGAGAGGTTGATCGGCATAGTTGGTGGCTGGGCATGTGGTTGCCGGCGATGGGGTCGGGGTTCCATCGCCGGATCGGTTGAGGGGTCACCGGAGAGGGGGTAAAAGGGATTGGATGGGTTCGATTTGGTAGTAAGGTGGGTTGAATAGAGGAGTCTCGGGTTGTTGGTACTCCGATGGGAATGGCAGGTCTGGTGGTCGGATAGGGATGCGGGTTGGACCGGAGTGGTTCTCGACAGTGAGTCACGTCCACAGAGGGTTGGGATTTTTGGTTCGCACGCCGGCGGGTAGGTGGCATTTTGGGGATGAATTCGGGTAAGTGGATGGCTGGTGGGGAAGGTGGTTGAAGCTTCGGGTTGGGTTAGAGAAACTCCGCCGACCTGTTGGCCGGCGGAGGGAAGTTGGTGTTTGTTATGGGACTGCGTGGACAGCTGGTATAGTGGTATGGTTGGGAGGTGAGGTTTTGTTGGTTGTAATGGTGGGATGAGACAGAGTGGAAGATGGGTTTTAATGGAGGTAGGAGAGAGAGAGTGGAAGGTGGGGAAGAAGATGATGTGGGGGTGGTTAGAGTGTATGAGGGTGTATGAGATGTAGGGGTGAGGTGAGTAAATGTGTTTGGGTGTATGTATGGCATATGGTATTTAGGGTGTGAGGGGTTGTGTGTGTGTTTATTTTGTGACCCTAAAAAAAACTATCCAACTAAAACTAATAAAACTAAAAATTAAATTCTAAAAAAATAAAAATAAAAACTAAAAATAGAAACTTAAATAAAATAAAAACTCAAGTCCTAAAAAAAATAAACTAATAAAAGTAAAGTAAAAAAATAAATTTCTAAAATGTAAAAATGAAAACTAAAGACCTACAAAAATGTAAATCCAAATAAAACTAAAAAATAAATGAATTCCTAAAAAAAACTAAACCTAATAAAATAAAATAAAATAAAAACTAAAAACTAAAATAAAAAAACATTAAATAAAAAAAAATTAAAAATAAATCCTAAAAATAAAAACGATTCAAACTAAAAATAAAAAATATAAAAAAAATGAAAGGGAACAAATCAAACACACACGGCTCGGGACAGAGTTTAGGCTAGGTTAGGACGTGCTAGGGTTACGGGATTGATAATTAGCTCCATAATCCGCACAATTGCCTTGAAATACCCGTTTGAATACCGCAACGTGCATTCAACCTACAAAATACACAATAAATCGCATAAGACCCAAATTGCCAAGAATTAGCAACTAAAATACGTCTATTCGGGGGTATAAAATGTACAGTTTTGGGTTCTTATCAGCTATTTCTGGATCCGTCACACCTGACGAGTTTTGACGGATAATGATGTGTATCACGTCAAAAGAGGCATGTGATGTTTTACAACTTACCCATGAAGGAACTAATACTGTGAAAGAATCAAAACTGCAAAACTTAACAACTCAATTTGAAACTATCACCATGCTTGAGACTGAATGTTTTGATGAATTTTATGCTAGGTTATCTGATATTGTAAACACTAGCTTTAATCTTGATGAACACATTCCTAATGATAGAGTTGTTAAAAAGATTCTAAGATCACTGCCTAAATGTCTTATCCCTAAAGTCACTGTGCTAAATTCTATGGGTAATTTAAACGCGCTTAAATTCGAGGAACTTATAGGAGACTTACAAACATATGAAATTGATATGTTTCCTAAATCTGTCAAGACTTAAGATAAGGGAATTGCACTTAATGCCCAGGATAGGAAGAGTGAGGGGTCGAAAAGAAAGAGAGTTGAGTCATCTAGAAAAAGGGAGATAGAAACATCAGATTTCGAGTGTGACCTTGATTTAGATGATTTGGCCTTATTTGCAAAAAAAATCAAGAAAATTCTCAAATTCAAGAAAAATGGAAATTTCAAAGATAACAAGAGTTTTGAGAAAAATAAGTTTGAAAAGAAAAATGAAAAATATTTTAAAGACTCTCCTAAGAAAGACGGTGAGAGATGCTATGAGTGTGATGGTAAGGGTCGTTGATCTTTTGAGTGTGCTACAAGGATAAATAGACTTCCAAAGAAAAGGGCAAAGCTGTCCTTAATGCTACCCTTAGTGACGACAGTGAGGTCGAGTCGGTGGACTCTAGAGATGAGTCATCGCATTAGTGTAACTTCACCGTATTCATGGATAGTCATGTGAGTACCTCTAGTGCTCCTCATGGTAATGAGGATGCTGCTTCATAGGGACACCTCGACAGTGAGAACAAAGTGAGAGAGAGAGTAATCTTCAACGCGCCTACGCTGTGTTATATAATGAGTCATTTAAAACCAGAAAATGTAACAAAGTGTTAGTTCTTAGGATCACCGCTTTAGAGGAAGATTTAGAAGAAGAAAGAGAGAGAGAGTCCTCCACCTGCACTAGCTTGAGAGAGAGAGAGAGAGTCTGACTGTGTTGAGAAAGAAAGTCAGTTTAGAGAAAGAGAGAGACTGTTTGGAGAGAGAGAGAGTTGTTTTGAGAATGAGAAAAGGGACTTGACTAATCAAGTGTCTAGTCTTACGAGTGAGCTCCATTCCTCCCTGGAGACTCGGAAGAAACTTGAAGCCCTTGTAGCCCAGCTAGCTTACTCATGATCTTGAGAGAGCAGGAGAAGTCAAGGTTCAAATCGAGGACATATCTGGAAAGTTGGGAAAGATGCTCCTTGGTTCCACTTTAGGTTTTAGTGATAGGCAGGGAATAGGTTTTGATGGTGCCTCCACATCCCAAATAGCACCTGGACTAGCTCCTGAGTTTACTACAACTCCATATGGCCATCGTCAAAAATCACAAAGGAGAGTTCGACTAAGAAAAGCAAATAAGTCCTGCCTAAGACTGTATTTTTTATACACACTGCAAAAGAAAAGGGCACCTCAGGGAGTTTTGCTATAGTTTGGGTCGGACACGACATACTACTGCTCCACCATATCGTACTGATGATTTTACTAGTCTAAGAGAGAGTGTTGTGTTTTTAGCTACCACATCACAGAGTTTGATGGAGGAATTTGAAAGGATGTCTTTGTTGTCAGTGAATGCTTCCCACATCCCGACTAAAACTAACAACAATAAGGGTAAACAAAAGGTTACCACTTCTTGGGTACCTAAGAAAGATAAAAAGGCCCTTATTGTTCATATCGCTCTCAAAGCACATAATACCTCATAGTGGTATTTTGATAGTGGGTGCTCTAGACATATGACAGATGATGTCTCATTTTTTACCTACCTAGAGGATTATAAGGAAGGTAGAGTCACCTTTGGAGACGGGAGCAAGTCTAGCATCATAGGATGAGGTACAGTAGAGTTACCAGGATTTCCTAAGCTAGAGAATGTTTTGTACGTCAAAGGTTTAAAAGCAAACCTTCTCAGCATTAGCCAGCTGTGCGACGCTGACTTTGCCGTAAAGTTTGATCGGGATGCGTGTAATGTCTATAATCAAGCCGGTAAACTTTTAGTGCAAGGGGTGAGGACAGAGGATAATTGTTATGGGAATGTGCCCAAGTCCTCACTTGTCTGCAACAGCGCCACGATCACTCCTATGGATCTGTTGCACTAACGTCTAGGTCACGTGAACTTTAGAGATTTGACGTGATTAGCTAAAAAGGACCTAGTACGTGGCTTACCAACACTTGGAAAGTTAACTTCCACGATTTGTGGACCCTGTCACTTGGGAAAGCAAATCCGTAGCCCCCATAGGAAGTTGAATTCCATTACCACTTCATGAGTACTTGAGTTGATACACATGGATCTCATGGGT
This sequence comes from Sambucus nigra, assembly GCA_949130495.1. Lineage (NCBI taxonomy): Eukaryota > Viridiplantae > Streptophyta > Magnoliopsida > Dipsacales > Adoxaceae > Sambucus > Sambucus nigra. The sequence continues at coordinate 373,466,862 of OX422216.1, forward strand.
CCTACTTGTATAGAGAGTCTGGGTGGTAAGAGATATATCCTAGTGATAGTAGATGATTTCTCCAGATATTCGATTGTAGGTTTTCTGAGAGAAATCCGATGCTGTAGAGTTTTTAACCATCAAGTGCCGTGTCCTACAAAACCAACACGGAGTCACTATTAATAGAATGAGTAGTGACAAGCACACTGAATTTACGAAGTAAAAAGTATATCTTTAATGTGATAGCCTAGGAATCAAACATGAGTTTTCTGCTGTGAAGACTCCCCAGCAAAATGGGATTATTGAGAGAAAGAACATAATGATTCAGGAAATTACAAGATCTATGCTTCTAGGTCAAAACGTTGCCAAGAGATTTTGGGATGAGGTAATGTCTACTGCATGCCATACAGTGAATAGGGTTTATCTTCGTCCACACACACTTTAAATGCCTTATGAATCGTGGACTGGAAAGAAGCCCAACCTTGCATATTTCCGTATTTTGGGGAGTAAATGCTACATCCTACGGGATAGAGAGAAATTAGGAAAGTTCGACTCCCAAAGTGACGAGGGAATATTTCTAGGTTATTCATCAAATAGTAGAGCGTACCGAGTTTTTAACCTAAAGAGCTCTAAGATGATTAAGTCAATAAAAGTTACTGTGCAAGATGACGAACCATCGACGTTTGTTGACTCCACCCATTTGTGTGAGGGTGACACACTCCTTTTTGATGATCCCACTGTGTCTCCCACATCCAGGGTGGACCCTACTCCTGTTCTAGGGGATACACCTGCTTGGGTTAGCAAGAGTTATAATCCTTCCGCCATTGGTGGCGATCCCACTTTAGGGGTCGAGACTCGTGCTCAGCTTAAGAATGTTGTTAGCCATATCTGCTACACATCTAAAGTCAAGCCCAAGAATCACAAAGATGCACTCAAGGATGAACACTGGATATCTACTATATAGGATGAGTTACTTCAGTTTAAAAAGAACAATGCCTGGGAACTTGTCCCCCGACCTAGTGAGACGAATGTGATAGGTACCAAGTGGATTTTTAAGAATAAAATGGATAAAAATGGTACCATAATCAGAAACAAGGCTAGGTTGGTCGCTCAAGGCTACACACAGATAGAGGGTGTAGACTTTGGGGAGACAATTGCTCCTGTTGCGAGGCTTGAATTCGTCCGCTTACTACTCTCCATCGCATGTCATCTGCACTTCAAGTTATATCAGATGGAAGTCAAGAGTGACTTTCTAAATGACATTCTATAGGATGAGGTTTACGTGGAACAACCAAAAGGGTTTGAAGACCCTAAGCACCCAGAGCACGTCTATTATCTGAGGAAAGCCTTGTATGGTTTGAAGCAAGCACCCCGTGCTTGGTACGAGAGGCTTAATTCCTATATCTTAGCCCATGGCTTCAAAAGAGGGGGAGTTGATATGACGTTATTTGTCAGAAGAGATGACGGTGCTAATTTGGTTGCCCAGGTCTATGTGGACGACATAGTCTTTGGATCCATATGCTCCTAGCATGCTCACCACTTTGAGGAGGGGATGGAAAGTGAGTTTGAGATGAGCATGGTAGGTGAGCTTACTTTCTTCCTTGGTCTCCAGGTTCGTCAGCTAGAGGATGGGATGTTCATCTCCCAATCCAAGTATGCTAGAGACCTAGTGAAGAAATTTGGTTTAGACTCCGCTAAGCATGCGGGTACACCTATGAGTACTTCTATCAAGATTAGTAAGGACACTTCAGGCAAGGATGTAGAGCAAACCTTGTATCATAGTATGATAGGCAGTCTTCTCTACTTGACTACCAGTCATCTCGACATAGGCTTTAGTGTTGGAGTCTGTGCGCGATATTAGGCATCCCTGAAAGAGTCACACTTACTCGCTCTAAAACGTATTATCAAATACATGAGTAGGACTCTCTCCTACGGTATTTGGTATTCCTTTGATACCGATGCCCATTTGTTCGCCTATTCGGATACCGATTGGGCCGAGGATGTAGGTGGTTGTCGGAGCACTTATGGTGGGTGTTTCTATTTTCGTTCTGATATTGTCTCCTGGCTAAGCAATAAGTAAAACTCCATCTCTTTGTCCACTGCAGAGGCTAAGTACATCGTCGCCAGGAGTTGTTGCAAGCAACTCTTGTGGAAGAAGCAAATGTTGGAGGATTATGGGATTTCACAGGACACCGTGACCATTTCTTGTGATAACATGAGCGCGATACACATATCCCATAATCCAGTCCAGCATTCGCGCACAAAGCACATCAGCATACGAGAGCACTTTATACTAAAGTTAGTTGAGGATAAAGTCATATCCCTGAGTTTCATTCCCACCGACCTTCAGTTAGCCGATATTTTCATGAAATTTTTAGACGCCCTTAGATTCGAGAGTCTTAGGGAGTCTTTAGGGATTTGCATAGTTGACTAAGAGGATGGTCCATGTCTAGGATAGGATGCATTATCATAATCATATCATATTATTCCTATTGCTAGTTTGTATTATTTGTATTCTTATTTTTGCTTTTTATTTTTAACCAAAAATATTTTATTTTTATTAAAATTTTAGAAAAGCACAAAAAGATTTTTGCATTTTGTTTGCACCTTTTTATGGATGAGCATTTAAGATAGCCAAGTCATAACTTCCACTTCCATTTTTCACGGGGCTGTTTGATAGTGATTTGAGATGCTACATGCATCAATGTGCTTTACATTGTTTGGAGTCTTTGAGATGTGATTAGTGATATCTTTCTACATGTTTGGCACCTTATCTCCTTTATTGCACACATGCACGACTTTATTTAATTATTGTACTTGTCTATCACATATTGGCTTGAGTGTTTCCATCTCAATTCTGTCTATACAACGAACCATATGCGATAAAACCTGACAAGATTGGAATGCATGTAAAAAACCGTTTGGTGAGATTGTGTGGTATTTTAAAATGGTGAAGGGCTACTAAAGGTAATTATCTATCCTTTGCGATTAAGCCACCATTTAAATGGACCTAAAAAATTGAGGAATTTTATTATCCGGGGTCCAAAGAGGTTAAAAGAGCCTGAAAAAAATTTGAAGGCAATAAAAAGCAATACATGTCGATCATGGGCCATTAGGTTTCACCATCAATTCTCCTATGTTTGAGAATTTAGATAACCTCTACACAAAATATAAATTTGAGGGAGTTTGGTTGGAGAATTGGTTTGCACTTCCTTGAAAGTCCTGAAAAAGCATTAAATCGTTTTGGACGTTATTGGTGTGGAAATCACTTTGAGCTTTGATTTGTTGATTTGATTGAGTCAATGTCTCATATTTCCATCTTTTTACACCTAAGGAAGATGTTGAGTTCATTCATTAGGAGTATCCGATATTCATCGTGCACATATGTCATGTTTGTATGCATTGATTTTCCTATCGAATTTGATCACACCCCTACATTTCCGCAATCAACGATTTAGTTGTTTTTATGTTCTTTCATGGTGTGATTCTTTGTTGTATATATTGTGTGAAAATTTTTGAAAAATTCAAAAATAGAAAGTTTATTACCTTATGGCACTCTCCATTTGCATTTATTTGTGCTTCTCATATCTGTCTATTTGGGGACATCATAAAAAGTGGGAGAATGAATTATGGGGAGAATATTTTTGTTGATTTATCAATGATTTGATTAAGCTTAATTGATCTTTGATTTTTGCATATCATTATATTTCAAACTGTTGCATGTCATGGGTATCTGCTTTTTCTCATGTGTAGGTACAAATTTGATAATTACTGGATTGCACACCCTAATGAGAAAAGCCTTGAGAGTTTCTGAAAAGTTGAAGTAGAAGATGTTGAAGTTTGATTGACGACATGTCATTTAGTGTTCTCAGTTTGAGGGTTTAATGAGGATATTAGCTTAAATGTCATTTGTTTTATGGACATAGCATAATTTGGATTTTTTATGTATGTACCGGCATAGACATAGGCGAAGATTTTTAAGGATATAATTTTATAAATGTCCGGGGTAGAATCTAGGAATTTTCTATTTATCCTAGATCACAGTATGTATGTCTGATACCGCTACATTCGGCACGTCAACACAATCATCCACGATGGTCTTGATCCGAATCCATGCATCCACCATCTTCACACTTGCATCTTGCTACATGCGACGCGCTACTCAAGCATTCCCACTACTCCACTTCGCATTATTGGTAAAATGATTTATTGGAGTTGTTTATATTTGCATAAATATTTGGAAATTTTTTAGAAAATATTTTTCGAAGTCTGATTTGTTTTTATCAAAAAGCAGAAAATTTTCTAAGTGTAGAAGCGGACTTGCCTCGGTCAACGAGCTCGTTCAAACGACATCACTCTGTCGTTCGAGCGACATGATCATGTCGCACGAACTCATTCGAACGACATCTCTCTGTCGTTCAAGAGACATGAAGATGTCGGGAGAACTCATTCGAGCGCTACCGCCACCTCGATTTTTTTATAAATATCTGGGTTCATTCTATACGTTTTCCAAGTCTTTTTCGCACATGATTTCTGCATTTTACATCCCAGAAAACAGACTTCATGTTTTAAGGTTTCATGCCTTCTTTATTCACATAACCACTCCCATGTATGTATGTGAATCTTTAAACCTTCAAGAGGATCATTTTTACTCATCTGAAGTAACTTGTGGGGAAGCCGTCTCTTTTCATTGCTGCCCATCTGGTGTTCTTGCGGGAGATTCCAGCCGACGACATCGGAACTGACACCTGCGGGTATTCGTATATCACTCTTATTTTCATTGTAATCCGTGTAAACCATTCTTTACAAATTATAGTGAAAATAAAAGGTTTTTCCCCTTTGGGGGATTTTTCCTCATTTGTGTTTTTTTGTGATTGAATGTTCTTTCATGATCATATTGTCTTCAATCACACCTAGATGCATGTTTCAGGATTTAATTGAAAAAACTGAGTTTAGTTAAATAATTTCTTTGTTTGAACAAAAGCGCGCTCTTCATAAACTATAGCAACCTCATTATCGTGTTGAAGCTCTATCCACTTTGCTTTCCAAATTGCTGCTAGCTCACCTGTTGGTCTTCAGCTTAACGCGTCAGCTACCACATTAGCCTTCCAAGGATGATACTGAATATCAAACTGGTAATCCTTCATGAACTCCAATGACCTCCTCTGCCTCATGTTCAAATCCTTTTGCGTGAAGAGATCCTGAAGCGATTTATGGTCCGTGAATAAAGTAAAATGCTCACCTAATGAATAGTGCCTTCACATCCTCAAGGCAAATACAACAACGACTAACTCCAAATCATGCGAGGGGTAATTTTTTTCATGGGGCTTAATCTTGTGTGATGCATACGCTATAGACCTCTCATCCTGCTGCAATACACCCATAATTCCCTGCAAGGATGCATTAGTGTAAACACAATATGCCACTCCCCCCTTAGGAAATGATAGCACGGGTGCTGATGTTAATTTGTCCTTTAGCTCATCAAAATATAACTGATAATAGTCATCCCAAATAAATGACACTCCTTTAAGAGTCGAGTTTGTCAATAGACCCCAATCTTCTAGAAACCCTTAACAAACCTCCAGTAATATCCCGCCAACCCTAAAAATCTGCATACCTCAATCGGTGTCATGGGATATCCCCACTCCCTCACTGACGAGACCTTACTCGGATCAACAACAATACCCTTCTCAGACACTATGTGGCTCAAAAAATGCACCTCCCAAAGCCAGAATCAACATTTGCCAAACTTCGCATACAACTGATGTTCTCGAAGTGTCTGTAAGACCTCCCGTAAGTGCTTTGCATGCTCATCTTCAAAACGAGAGTAAACCGGAATATCGTCAATAAATATAATCACAAACTAGTCAAGGAAGTCTCGAAAAACTCTGTTCATCAGATCCATAAACACTGCTGGTGCATTGGTGAGTCCGAAGGGCATCACCCTAAACTCATAGGACCTATATCGTGTCAGAAAATCAGTCTTAGGAACATCCTCCTCCCTGACGCGTAACTGATGATAATCTGACCGCAAATCAATCTTGGATAAGTAAGCTAATCCCCTCAGTCAGTCGAATATATCATCAATACGAGGCAGTGGATATTTATTTTGAATTGTAACCTTATTCAACTCTGTAGTTAATACACAATCGAAACGACCCATCTTTCTTCTTGACAAACAACACCGGTGCACCCCACAATGAAGTACTCCGTCGAATAAAAACCTTCCCCAAGAGCTGCTAAAGTTACTCTCTTAACTCCCATATCTCATGCGGGGTCATGCGATAGGGTGCTCAAGCTATAGGTCTCATACCCGGTGTTAGATCAATAAAAAAATCAATTTCTCGACTAAGCGATAATTTGGGTATATCCTGGAAGACATCCTTGAATTCCCTCACAACTGGAATCGAGTCTAATGAAGCTACCACCTCCTGTGAGGTCTCCTCCTTAATGCAATATATATGAGTGCTCGACCCTCCCTCAGGAAGAGGCATTGCCACTAAGAACATCTCCTATCCTGGTATCGCAAATACAATAGTCCTCCTGTAACAATCTACCATCGCCCAATCTACCTGCTAACCAATCCATACCCAAGATAACATCATATCCATCCATATCCAATACAAGAAGATCGGTATCTAAACACAATCTACCCACCTCGATATCCACACCTCTACAAATTAAATGTATAAGCGACCCACTACCCATCGGTGAATCCACACACATAATGAGAGTACCAGTTGTCTCTAATAGGTCGGTAACTCATGTAAATCTAGTCGCTATAAAAGAGTGTGATTTCCTCGTATCAAATAAAACACTACCTGCAAGCCCATGTATACTAAACGTACCCTCTACAGCTGGTGGTGCCTGTGGGGCCAACTGAATGGAGGCATCTCGGACGTTATAGACTCGCCCATACTAAAGTTGTCCCTACTGTGGAGGTGGGTGGGGCTTGTGCCGTAGGTGGCCTCTGTGCCTGTTGCTCCTGTGGGGTAACCTGCTGCTGCGGAGATCTCCACTGTTGTGGGCAATCCTTCCTCTTGTGGCCTTTCTATCCACAAATAAAGCACTGGCCTGGGAACTCTCTCTGACACTGCCCTGATTGCCTTGATGATACTAACCTTGCTGTTGGCCCTACTAGGCTCGACCCTACTGACTCCTCCATTGTTCCCTTGACCCTGACGGCCCTGAGGACCCTACTGGCCCTGCCTGTAACCACCCTCAAGTCAATAAACTCAGATCTTAACCTCTTGGCCTGATCTCTCTGTTGAAAATCCTACCCCTGTCTGACCTGACTGATGCTGCTGTGGTGCTCCACTAGCACCCCCCCCCCCTCATTTCTTATCTGTTGGTTGGGTTCAACTCATCGCTTGCTCCCCTTCACATGGAAGTGATGGTCCTGACAATCTAATAGTGCATCATTGATGACGTCTGTGTAAGTCACCAATGCTAGATTACCTATCAAGTGCTGGTTGATCCTCCAAGCCAAACCATCCACAATCTAGCTTTCTTCCTTTCTTCGTTATTCACCTTGCCTGGCACAAAATTAGCCAAACGAGTGAACTCTTCCTCATATTCTTCAACATAATGATCACCCTAGGTCACTTCAGTAAACTTGTTCCTCATCTCAGTCTCTACGGCCGATGGAAAATAATTTCGGTCAAACCACCCCCAAAAATCATCAATAGTCATAGTATCCCTCTCTACAATGGTGGTAACTAACTCCCACCACTGTAATGCTACTCAAACCAACCTGAAAGTAGTAAGAATATTCTTCTTACCTCAATACAATCAACCATTCTCAAGCGGCGCTGAATGTCTGCCTTCCATTGACATGCCGTAGTCACATCAGAACCCCCTCTAAATTCTGGTGGGGTGCCCTTCTGGAAAGCCTCCCTTATCGTCTGCCACTCGGTCGGTCTTGGGTGTGCCTGAACCCCTTGTGCCACTGGCTGCGGTGGCTGATGGACCTGAGGAAAATGCTGAGTTGTAGTAATTATAGCTACATTCACTGCCTGTGCCACGATCGCCGCCACCTCTGCTGCTGTCACCGTCCCCTATGGTACTGGTGGCTGCGGTGCTTGCGGCTCTGGCTACCCCGCATTATTTTGAGTCCCTTCTCTAGCTGCCTCTCATCTCCTAGGTGACATATGAAAATAGATTCGAATTGTATGAGTTCACAGTTGATACACTTATAAAATCAGAAGAGCGAATCTGAAAGGCGTAATCATGAATACAACAGTCCTAATAATAAGGCTCTAAGTCAAAAACTCTACGCTAAAATCGTAGTAAGTTGCACAGATTCTATAAACACTAAAACCGATGCTCTGATACCATCAGCGATGCCCTTCCTATTTTAATCATGAATGATCAGTCCATTATTAAATTAAACTGGAATCATTAATGGTTTCGGTCTTAGTACCACTGTAAAAAACATTCTATTTGATAATCACCTATGTCAAAATAAACTGGTGTTAACTTTATCTTTTATTATTAACACATGTAACAATAATTTAAATGAATTAAACCATTCCCACATGAATATAGTCCAAACAATCACATGACACATATGAATAATTAAATAAAGGAGATCGAATAAAACATCGGTTCTATAAGCATAAAATCCAACCACAATCTCAAATAAGTAAATAAAATCTGAATACAGTCTGCTATATAACTGAAATAAATAAAGAGTCTGAAGGAAACATGCCTAGATGAACTGATAGATAACTGATAATGAAATTTCCTATATATAGAGAACAAACTGAAGCATCTAAGAAATATCCTGCGAGCCTCCACAATTCTGTAGCTATGTGTCATTGGATAAGATCTCTAAGCTGTGCGTCCCTGCGGCTGGACATCTAAAATGTTTTACAAATATTTTGACACAGGTCAGAGTCCAAGAAAAACATTTTGAAAATATTTAGCAAGTATTTAAATTATAATGTAAATAATTTATTTATTACACATGTATTATTCACGTACACACACTTGAGATTCTCACCTACTAACTAATGTGCACGCCTAATGTATTCTACTTAACTAGCATTCCCTGCCCAGCTAGCTAAGGTATCTAACTACTCTCAATAGTAAAACTCTCACGTATTAATACGGTTTAAATAATAAATTATTTGTTCTCATTTTTATTATTGAATCAATTATTTAAGTTTCACCACTTCAATTCGTTTTTAGATATTTGTCATCTAACCATTCTACTATTTCACATAAGTATATATAGTACACGGGTATATATATTCATAACACATGTAATATATACACAAATATAACATTCCTGGAATGGCCCCCCATTATGCTGGCATACTTTACAATCATGTCCATGTACCTCTCGTACTCAAGTAAGGATTATTGGTTCGGTATGTCTCTTTGAACCCAAAATAAATCACCACAACAATGGAGGCGAACATGGTCTAAGCCTTTGGTATACGCACATACCTAATGTACCCAAACTACTTTTCAATCCTACTAATACACGACACATAGTGGACCACCCTAAGTTCCATGCTCTGGGGCACTAATTCAAACCTCACTGGAATCGTCAAGGTGGGATTATTCTCTGCGCGTAAACCTCCTAATAGCAGGCAACGTAGGTATGTTCACTCACATAATCAAATCATATCTATAGGTATTCACCCAACCAATTTATATATTTCTCAGTAGGTATACACACAATCCCATTTCACTAACTCGTACGTATTATAAATCACTCGTATATTTGACGTACTATAAATTTTAATTAATCTTCTAATTTGTGTAATTTCGAGTATCACTCACTTTAATAATTCAAATTACCTGTTTCGAAATATTTACTCATTTTCACCATATCGTAAGTTGTCTCGTTCTTATGTAACCTGTTCCAAATTTCTTCCATTTATCTATTATGGATATTTTGTCAATTATTCCACTCTTACTCGTCTCAAATTCTATCAACCTAATCCCTATTGTAGGTCTTCAAACATTTTTACCTTTCTCTCCATAATTTAATAATGTCCTAAATTTTTTCTCATGAATTATCCACAATTTCTGGGTTTAAAAGGAAAATTTACCAATTCTGGGCAAACCGAATCGATTCGCCCTTGGGCCGAATCGATTTGAAATGTAGAAGGTCCTTCTTATTTTCATAGCTATTACGAATTTCTACACTATCCAAGTCCTCAAACATTCATATGAGCATCCAAATTTCTACATAACTAAACAATAAAGATATATCCTGGGATGATTTCTAATGTAACTCATGAATAGAATCCATATAATTTCATCCTATAATCAGATTTAACACCTCAAAATCATATATCCTATAGTTTTGTGTTCTTCATATAAATTCACCAAAAACCCAGATTTAACCCATGATTCAACTCCCAAAATTCTTGATTTTATTTTTCCCATGTAATTGGATTTATACTACATCAAATCTTATTCTCAATTATAATTTTTCTCATCAAATTATAAATATAATATGAATTGTCCTTAATATCAAATTCCTACTCTACATGAGTATGATAACCAATAAAAATTGAAAGATAAATGCTTGCCTTATTTTGAAGTGGTGTGATTTGATCCTCTTGAATGAAGCTTCTCTTTTAATCCTTCCTCCGATAGTGGTTGTGATGCTAAATTGAGATTGAATTATCCAAAACCCTTCCTTGAGCACCAAGAAAACTCTTCTTCTTATCTTTACTGGCCTCCACCTGTTTTCTAATCTCTTTACCCCATCTTCCCATCACCACAACTATTTATAATACTAAAAATCTTGAAATTCCCTTAACCCTAGGTTATAAAATGACTAAAATGCCCTATTGGGTTGTCAATTATGTCTAAAACTGTCTCGAGACCCAAACTACATACCCGGGCATATTATTTTGACTATTTTGACCTCGTAACCTCAAAATCATCATCCGAGGTAATCATAATTTATTTTCTATCTCTACCATATTTAGTCCGCTCACAACATTTGGTTGAGATATCATATTGTCACTTCACTAGCACTCGCTTTGATATCAATTATATAATTACTACTCACTTAGTAATTTTATTCAATAATCATTAATCATTTCTCTCCGATTAATAATTTAATCAACTCATCATATTTCCATTAAATTACGTCACACAAGTAATTTAAATTTTAACACAATTAATTCATTTTTTATTCTTAATTCTTTAAAAATACTAGTTGTTACAATGTCATTCTACATTTCAATTTTCTAAGCACAAAACTTGAAAATTGGGAGTTAAAGCGTGAAAACAAAAATAAGAACAAAATGTCCCGAAAAGAGGCACAAAACATCTCACATAACTTTTTTTCCCAAAATTATTACAGATGTCTATGAGTTAATCAAGATAAACAACTATACTATGACTAAAGTCCCTAATGGTATTTCTTCATATGTTGTGTAACTTACCCATTAAATGTGGCATTCTAAGGAAGTCATTTCCTATTTTCTACAAGCCCCTTCTCGCTGGTTGTTTGAAAATCAATGTGGATGGTTGTGCCAAAAGGAATCCCGGGTAAATTGGGGGTAGATTTATTCTTAGAAATTATAACTTTGAGATGGTTATGGCTTTCTATTATTACTTCCAAAAGTCCATAACACTATCGAAGAAGCTAAAGCTATATGGGAAGGTCTGAAATTATACGTGGCATTGAAGGATGAACATATCATTGTAGAATCATATTCTAAACTTATCATAGACATTCTAAATGGAACTCATGCCACTGCTCAGTCTATTATCATTCTTGTCAACAACATTAAGAATACCTGCAGTTATATGAGTGTTTCTTTTCCCCATATCTATAGAGAGGGGTACAATCCATTGGAACACTTGGCAAAATTATGTTCTAGTCTCAAGTCAACCTTTAATTCTCACCAGCTTATTGATTTTCACAAGGATCTAAAAGTTTTACAAGTCATGGGCAAATAGAGTATTCCATATTTCAAAAACTTGTCAAATTTTCGCACCGGCTCTATACCTTTCAAAAGGGTTTTTAGGAGGTAATTTTTTTAACTCTTTTGTAAATTACCTAAAAAATGCCAATTTCTTGCTTCACAACTATCAATATATTAGGCTCGAGTATCGATTGGCTTTGCTAGATAAGATTTTATCTTTTGAGATTATACACACCACCTTAACGGGATTTTTCTCCGAAATTTGTTTTTATGATACTTACGAGGGTCCTATCCCTCTTCTCTAAACTAAAAAGAGAGAGAGGAAAAAGAAAAAAAAGGCACCTCACATCGGTTCAAATAACTTGTAAAGACAACCCTTGTAGTCATGCACGGGTTGAAACTTCGACTAAATATGAAAGTTCTAAGTGTTGAAGCTTGAAAATTGGGCCTTGGTGGATGAAAACGTAAAACAATAATTAAACATATCGAAAAAATCATAAACACGTTATATATTATCAAAGTAACTTGTACAAACAACTTTGTAATAATGGGAATCATTGACTTAGACGTCATTTATAAATTTCAAATTTCTAAGTATAAAAACTGAGAATTGGGGGTTTAAGTATGAAAAGGTCAAATAAGGACAAAACGACCTCAAAAGTGTCTCAAACACCTCACACGGGTTCAAAGTAGCTTGTAGAAACAACCTGTGTAGTTATGCAACTCACAGGTTGAAACTTCGGTCTAAAAATGAAAATTTTAAGTGTTAAAGCTTGAAAATTGGGCGTTGGTGGACGAAAACATAAAATAAAATTCAAACATACCAAAAAGGCACAAACACCTCATATATGATAAAAGTAACTTGTACAAACAATGCGTGTAGTCATGCGACTCGTGAATTCAAACGATATTCTAAATTTGAAAGTTTAATTATAAAACTTGAGAATTGGGAGCTAGAGCGTGAAAACGGAAAATAAGAATAAAAGCACATCCCATGTGTTCATAATAACTTCTATAAACAACTTGTGTAGTCATGAGATTCACATTTTGAAACTTTGAGCTAAACTTAAAATCTCCAAATGTTAAATCTTGAGAATCGGGGTTGGAGCTTGAAAATTTAAAATAAGAATAAAACGCTCCAAAAATGAGTACAAACACCTCATATGGGTTGAAAATAAGATTATTGTAAGGCGTCGCGGGCCATGTAAGATTATTTTTATATATTTTTAAAACTTGGACATGAGTTCGATGAACCTTTATGTTGACTGTCTTAATCTATGAGCTTATTTATGTTAGATAGGTGGAAGGAATTTATTAGTGGTTTAGTTGTGGATTTTGTCGTTGTTGAGTTTATTTTAAATATTTAAACAAGTTGTATTTCACGAATAAATAAAGGAAACCCTATTAAATTTTCTAAAATTAACAAGTGTTTTAAATCGATTAACTCGAACATTAACGAATTTAAAAATTAGGCGTTGGTGGGCAAAAATATAAAACAACTATAAAAAAGTGTAATAAGAGGAAGCGACAGCTCATATACGATTAAAGCAACTTGTAGAAATAACCTGTGCAATCATGGGACTCGTGGATTCGTACATCGTTCTAAATTTCAAATTTCTAAGTATAAAAACTGAGAATTGGAGGGTTGGAGCGTGGAAACGTAAAATAAGAACAAAGCAGTCCGAAAAAAAGCACAAACATCTCACATGAGTTCAAAGTAACTTGTGGAAAAAGCCGATGTAGTCATCTGACTCACGGGTTGAGAATTCGATCTAAATATGAAAATTCAAAGTGTTAAAGCTTGAAGATTAGGCGTTGGTGGACGAAAATATAAAGCAACAATCAAACATACATGATAGAGGCACACACACCTCATATACGATAAAAGTAACTTATACAAATAACTCACGTAGTAATGGGACTCGTGGATTCAAACATCATTCTAAAGCACAAATTTCTAAGTATAAAACTCAAAAATTGGGGGTTGGAGCGTAAAAATGCAAAATAAGAACAAAACGATTCAAAAGCGGTACAAACACCTCACATGGGTTCAAAATAACTTGTATAAACAACTAGTGTGGTCATGCGACGCATGGGTTGAAACTCCGATCAAAACTTGAAAAGTCTAAGTGTTAAAACTTGAGAAGTAGGTGTTGGATAATGAAAACATAAAATAACAGTAAAACGACCCGAAAAGATACACAAGCACCTTATATGAGACTAAACCAAGACTATTGTTCGACCGTGCATCCCATGTGAGACTATTGTATATATTTTTAAAAATTGGACACGAGTCTGGTGAAACTTTATGTTAATGGACTTAATTTATGAGATTATTTATGTTAAATCAATGGAAGGGATTTATTAGTGGTTTAGTTGTGGCTTTTGTTATCATTGAATTTATTTTAAATGCTAAAACAAGTTCGATTTCACGAATAAGTAATTTAAACTCTGTCAATATTTTTGAAACTAATAAGCGTTCTAAATTGATTTACTGAAACATACACGAATTTGAAAAATGAGCATTGGTGGGAGAAAACATAAAACAACCATCAAACATACCAGAAAGCGGCAAAAACACCTCATACATGATTAAAATAACTTATACAAACAACTCGTGTAGTCATGAGACTAGTCGATTCAGATATCATTCTAAATTTTAAAATTCTACGTATAAAACTTGAAAGTTAGGGTGGGATCATGAAAACGTAAAATAAGAACAAAACGGATGGAAAAAAAGCACAAACACCTCACACTAGTTCAAAGTAATTTGTAGAAATTACCCTTACATGTAGTTATGATGCTCAAGGTTTGGAACTTCAATCTAAATATAAAAATTCTATGTGTTGAATCTTAAAAATTGAGCGTGGGTGGACGAAAATGTAAAATAACAATCAAACATACTGGAAAGAGGAACAAACAACTCATGCACGATCAAAGTAACAAATAATACATATTGTTATAAGACTTATGGAGTCAAGTGTCGTTCTAAATTTCCTATTTTAAGTACAAGACTTGAGAATTGGGAGTTGGAGCTTGAAAACATAAAATAAGAATAAAACGACCCGAAATGAGACACAAACAACTCATATGGGTTAAACGTAACTTATTGAATCAACCAGTGTAGTCATGCAACTCACAAGTTGAGATATCAATCTAAAGATTAAAATTCTAAGTGTTGAAGCTTTAAAATTGGGCATTGGTGGACGAAAATGTAATGCAACAATCAAACGCATCGGAAAGAGGCACAAACACACTATACATTATCAAAATAACTTCTATAGATAACCCGTGTAATCATGCGGATCACAGGTTGAAACTTCGATATAAATATGAAAATTCTTAGTGTTGAAGCTTGAAAATTATGAAAATGTAAAACAACACTCAAACATACTAAAAAGAGGTACAAACAAGTCATACATGATCAAATTCACTAGTACAAACAATCCATACAGTCATGGGATTCATGGATTCATACATCGTTCTACATTTCCAATTTTTAAGTATAAATTTGAGAACTTGGGGTTGGAAGGTGAAAACATAAAATAAGTATAAAATGACCCGAAAAGAGGCATAAACACCTCACATGGGTTCAAAGTAACTTGGAGAAACAACTCATATAGTCATGCGACACACGGGTTGAAATTTTATTCTAAAGCTGAAAATTATAAGTCTTGAAGCTTTAAAAGTGTGTGTTGGTGGACGAAAACATAAGACAACAATCAAACATACCGGAACGAGGAAAAACACCTTATACATGATCAAAGTAAGTTGTAAAAATAACCCGTGTAGTGATACGACTTGTGTATTTAGACGGAATTTAAATTTAAATTTAAATTTCTAATTATAAAACTTGAGAATTGAGGGGTAAAGCGTGAAAATGGAAAATAAGAATAAAATGACCCAAAAAAGGCACAAACAACTAACATGGGTTCAAAATAACTAGTATGTCATTTAGTCACGCGTCTCTCGGGTTGAAACTTCTAGCTAAACTTAAAAATTCCAAATATTAATAGTTGAGAATTCAAAGCATGAAAATGTAAAATACAGCAAAATGGCCTGAAAGAGGCACACAAACCTTATATAAAATTAAAGTAAGACTATTGATAGGGTGCGCAGACCATATGATACTATTGTTATATATTTTCAAAACTTAGAAATGAGTGTGGTGACCCTTTATTTTGATGGATTTATTTATGAGCTTATTTATGTTAAATCTCTAGAATGGATTTATTGTGGTTTAGTTGAGGCTTTTGTTGTCTTGGAGTTTATTTTAAATATTAAAATAGGTTGGATTTCATGACTAAACAAATAAAACTTTATCGAAATTTTCTAAAATTATTAAGTGTTCTAAATTGATTAACTCAAACATACTCGGATTTGAAAGTTGGGCATTGGTGGATGAAAACATAAAATAACCATCAAACATACCGAAAAGAGGCATAAATACCTCATCCATGATTAAAGTAACTTGTACAAACAACCTGAGTACTCATGGAACTCATGAATTCATACATCGTTCTAAATTTCAAATTTCTAATTATAAAATATGAGAATTGGGGGGTGGAGCATGAAAACGTAAAATAAGAACAAAACGGACCAAAAAGAGGCACAAACACCTCACACGGATTCAAAGTAACTTGTAGAAGCAACTTATGTGGTCATGAAACTCACGAGTTGAAACTTCGATCTAAATATGAAAATTCAAGTTTTGAAGATAGAAAATCCCGTGTTGGTGGATGAAGATGTAAAACAATAATCAAGCATACTGGAAAGAGGCCCAAACACCTCATACATGATCAAATTAACATGTACAAATAACTCGTGTAGTCATGGGACTCGTGGAATCAAGCGTCATTCTAAATTTCAAATTTTCAAGTATAAAACTTGGAAATGAGTCTGGTGAACCTTTATGTTGTTGGACTTCATTTATGAGCGTATTTACTTTGACACTTGTTCAAGTTATATTTATTTTTTACTAAGATAAATTATCTTTTAAACCACTTGTTATATTTGGATTTGTTTCTTCTAATGTATGGACATACTTATTTTGATGGATAATTGTGGATTTTGGATTTGATGCTATTTTGAGCTACATTTTTATTAATTAGTTTGATGAATGCATTTCTATATAGGTTATATTAATACAAAATTTACATATACCTATTGTTGATACCAAATTTAATCTACTGACGTGGACCAATCCTAAGAAGACACGTGGCTATCTACATGGCATCTACAAACACTTTCGAGGAACCCACTCGCTCCGAGGAACAAGACTACAATGAGGAAGACTAGTTCCCCGAGGAACACTGCTTACTCCGAGGAACTCATATGCTCCGAGGAACTCTTAAATACCGAGAAGCTTAGGCGGTCCGAGCTGCACCTCGAAGCAGGATACCAACATTTTAAATGCTCATTAAATGCTTATCATTTGGACGCGCACGCAAAGAGGGCATTAAATGTATTACCCTTTCATATGTATATCATTTAATGTAGTACCCTTTCACATTACAGCCTCAGGGCTATAAATACATTGTATAATCCTCATTGTAAGGGGACCCCAAAAAACTGGAATTTCTTGAGATAACTTGTAATCGAGAATTCCCAAACACTCAGCAATAAAACAACAGTGGACATAGGCCATTCTTATAAGGCTGAACCACTTTAAAATTCTTTGTCTCATTTTTTTTATTTGTGATTGAATAATTAGAGTGATCTAATTTTTTACATCAACAGATTGGCGCCGTTTGTGGGAATCGACTGGTAAAATCATTTTCTCATCAAAAATAATCCATTACCAATGGCTGATATTCCTGAATCCAGCAATCGAAACGCTGGAACCCCTCCAAATCCATCTGCTCCACCAATTGTTCCAGATCATACTGGAATAATGGAAAATCTGGCTCAGGGCCAGACCGTCATGTAAGAAACAATGCGGCAACGTATCCAAACCCTCCATGGCGGTGCATCAGCCCATTCTGGACCACGAAGCATTCAAAGAAATATCTGTGCGCCTTCTTCGCGTACTAGGCATACTGATTCATATCGCAATGATGAATATGAAGATTTTTCTTATCAACCTGGACAAACTTCGTCAGTACGAGCCACAGATACTGAACAACATGTCACCCTCTCCCCAGAAAGGACCAGCGCATTGGAAAGGTTAAGTAGGGCTTCTCCTTTCAATCGTTTAGGCCCTAGGAGGAACAAAGTCCTCTTAATGCAGCATCGAGGAGCTTTCGACGACCATCAGATTTAAGGTAAGGATCTGCCCAGTCGCGACCAGCTGCTCGTCAAGATGGATCTTATGATCGACCAGCTGCTCGTCGAGATAAATCCCAGGAAGCCACTTCAACGCGATCAGTTGCTCGAACCAATAGGCCCAAGGAAGGAAATGATGCATGGAAAGGATCTATTCAAAGGCTGGAGGATAGATTAGGGGAAATGGCTAAGGCCAAGAATCCTCTACAACGAACCTTTGTTCGAGGAACACCTTTTGTCAAGGACATTGTTGATTTTCCAACACCATCAAAGTTCAAAGCACCCGTTGTGACTCCCAAGTATGATGGGAATACTGACCCTGTCCTTCATATAGAACAATATCAAGCTGCTGCTGACATCTATGCTGTCCCAGACGAGATGAGATGCAGGGCATTTTTGGGAACTTTTATCGGATCTGCTCAGATATGGTATAATAATCTTCCTCGGGGTAAGATTTCAACTTTTCTTCAACTGGCCGAGTTATTCATTAGGAATTTCTGCTTTGGAGCAAAGCCAGTTAAGCGAGTAGCACATTTGTTAAGTGTTAGACAAAAAGCTGGGGAGAGTATCAGAGATTATATAACTCGTTTTAATAACGAGAAACTCGAAGTCATTGATTATGAGGAGAAGACAACGATTACCGCTTTGATGAGTGGACTGCTGCCAAACAAGTTGTACTATACTTTGGCCAAAGATCCACCTCGAACCATGTCGGACCTGATGGGAAAAGCGTCCAAGATTATGAATTCCGAGGAGGCTATGTCTGCAAAGAAGAATATGGACGCCAAAGAAACCAAGGTGGAAGGTGATAAAGCTAAGAAGAAAGAACATAAGAACAATGGTGGTGACAAACAATCCAAAAATAAATCGTCATGGGAGGTCTTGAGGAAATTTGATAATTACACACCTTTGAAGGTAAATATCAACCACGTCCTGGAAGAAATTAAGAACACCGAAGAGTTAAACTGGACAAAGAAAATGAAGGCAGACCCTGACATGAGGAATAGGGAAAAGTATTACGAGTTCCACAAGGATCATGGCCATATGACTAAAAATTGCATAGCTCTTTAGAATGAGATTGAAACACTCATCCGACGAGAAAAGCTAGCGAAATATGTTGATCGGGGAGGCGAAAGAAGAAACAACGACCGAACTAGAGAGAGATCTGGATCTCCTCATCGAGTAGAGGAGAACAAGAAAAGAAACCCTGAAGTTGATCCAGAGGATGACCCCGATCTTCCCAAGAAATCAAGGAAGCCACAACGAGAGGCATTTTCGATACGCTTTGGGTCATTTGATTGTAATGTTATTATAGGGGGAGATGTAGTAGGAGGAGACCTTACCGCAGAAAGAAAAGCTTACCTCGGTGAGGCTCAAGCTTGCTCGTACATTCAGCGAATAAATTTAGTTGAGGAAGATCGCCCGAGAAAGGTGAACAAGGAGAAGTTGGTCATTGGGTTCTCAAAGAACGACCTTGCAGGTGTTCTATATCCTCATAATGACCCGCTGGTGATCAAAATGAGGATGAAGGAGGTTATGATTTCAAGAGTGCTGGTCGACAATGGTAGCTCGACAGACATCATTTTCTACTCGTGTTTCGATAGTTTAAATCTAAAGCTATCTCAACTGGAGCCTTACCACAGACCCCTCATCGGTTTTGATGGCGAGAAAGTATTTCCACTTGGGACGATCAAGTTGGATATATTCATTAGTACGTGGCTTGCTTGTCGAACAGAAAGAATACGTTTCTTCGTGATGGATAAGAATGTCTAATCATCGTACAATATCATCATGGGAAGAGTAGGATTGAAGAAGTGCGAGGCTGTACCGTCTACAGTGCATCAATGCCTAAAATTTCCAACAAACTTTGGAGTAGGAGTTGTGAAAGGTGATCAGAAAGTAGCTCGGGAATGCTATTATTCATCCGCCGAGAAAGAAGAACTGGAAGAATCAAAGAAAAAGACCACTACCTATCAAGTGGATGAAGGTGCAGAAATTGAAACATTGGATCCTCGAGATGAGTCGCAACTTGTGAAGGGCCAAGTGGTGGAAGCTACTGAAAACATCATTCTGGACGACGAGCACCCTGAGCGAACTACTCAAATAGGTTCATCGTTGGAAGCCTCATTAAAACAAGAATTAATAACTTTCCTTAGAAGCAGAAGACAAACTTTTGCGTGGAGTCATGAAGATATGCTCGGGATAGACCCAACCTTCTTATGTCACGAGCTCAATGTGAATAAGGAGATCAAGCCTGTGAAGCAAAGAAGAAGAGTATTCAGTCCCGAGAAGAATCAAGCTATACAGGAGGAAGTCGAGAAGCTCCAGAAAGCTTGTTTCATTGAAGATGTTAAATATCCAGATTGGTTATCCAATGTGGTGATGGTAAAGAAGAAAAACAACAACTGGAGGATGTGTGTGGACTTCACCGACCTCAAAAAAGCATGCCCAAAGGATCATTTTCCATTGCCCCGAATTGATCAACTAGTGGATGCTACCTCGGGATACGAGTTACTGAGCTTCATGGATGCTTACTCTGGTTACAATCAGATTAAAATGAAACCTGAAGACAGGGAAAGTACTTCTTTCATTACCCCTAGGGGAACTTATTGTTATAATGTTATGCCTTTTGGTTTGAAAAATACAGGTGCAACATATCAGAGGCTGATGAACAAGGTCTTTGCTGAACAAATCAGTGACAATATAGAAGTCTATGTTGACGACATGCTGACAAAAAGCAAGAAAGCTGCCGATCATCTAGTTGACTTAAGCCAGACTTTTGATCAACTAGATAAATATCAAATGAAGTTGAACCCGACGAAGTGCATCTTTGGAGTACGAGAAGGCCTGTTTCTCAGGTACATTGTCAATCAACGAGGCATTGAAGCAAATCCTGAAAAGATCAAAGCTCTATTAGGGCTGCGATCTCCAATGACGAAGAAGGAAGTACAGAGTCTCACAGGACGAGTAGCGGCACTCAACAGATTTGTGTCGCGAGCAACTGATAGATGTCTCCCATTTTTCAAGACATTCAAAAAGACTTTTGAGTGGAATGATGAATATGAGAAGGCTTTTCAAGACTTGAAGAAATACTTGGGAGCACCTCCACTGTTGTCCAGGCCAGTGATGGGAGAAAAATTGTATTTGTACCTTGCAGTGTCCGAGAATGCAGTTAGCTCGGCGTTGATCAGAGTGGAAAATGGAGTGCAAAAACCAATTTACTACACAAGTAAGGCCTTCCGAGGAGCAGAGATCAGATATCCAAGGCTGGAGAAATTAGCACTGACACTGATGGAAGCGAGTAGGAGAATGAGGCCATACTTCCAGTCTCATACTATAGTAGTATATACTGATGTGCCATTGCGACAAGCCCTTCATAAGCCAGAAAAATCAGGAAGATTGATGTACTGGGCAATAGAACTCGGTGAATACGATATAATTTATGAACCCAGATCATCACTAAAAGGGCAGGTTGTAGCAGATTTCATAGCGGAGTTCACCTATCCTGATACCCCCGAGGAGCAAAAGTTGCTCGCTGATCAACCTGTGGATGTTACAGGGTCAACAAACACAAGCTCAGACCAATTCTGATTGGTAAAAGGGCGTGTGGATGTTACGGGATGTGATGCAGAGATAGTTGTGAGAACTCCGGACGAGGAACAAGAGTTGCTCGCTGATCAACCTGTGGATGTTACAGGATCAACAAACACTAGCTTAGACCAAATCCGGTTGGTAAAAGGGCTAGTGGATGTTACAAGATCATTGACTTCGGGCTCAGACCAACTCCGGTTGTTAAAAGGGAAAGAAAAAATGATCGACGAAGAGCGAGAAAAATTTGGGGAGGATGAAAAGAAGCTGCAAATATTTCATCGAGGAACTCTGACTGATTCGAAATTTGAAGACGAGTTACCTATATGGAGGCTATATGTAGATGGCTTATCTTGCAATGCAGGATGTGGCGCGGGGATAGTTTTGAGCACTCCGGACGAGGTCGACATGGAATACGCCTTGCGTTTCCAATTCAAAGCTTCCAACAATGAGGCTGAATATGAGGCCATGATTGCAGGGCTTAATTTGGTAAAAGTTATGGAGGCGCAGCAAGTTATGATCTTCAGTGACTCTCAACTGATTATAAACCAAATGATGGGAGTATATGCAGTTAGAGGAGAATTAATGATCAGATATCATGCAAAGGAAAAGGAGCTGGTGTCAGAATTTGCCGCTATTCAGCTGGTCAGAATACTAAGAATGGAGAATGCGAGAGCAGACGCCCTAGCTCGACTAGTATCAGCAACTCGCACCAAGCTACGACGAATAATCCCAATTGAAGTGTTAGCTGGTCGGAGTATAGATGAAGATCTGATGATGAACTTTATCACACTTGATTTAGGTCCATCTTGGATGGATCCCATCAGGGCGTATATCGAGGAGGGAGAATTGCCAATTGACAAGCTCGCAGCCAAGAAATTGAAATTTAAAGCTGCTCGGTATGTATTAACTAATGGTGTTTTATATAGACGAGGAATTATGGAAGGTTTGCAGAGATGTGTACATCCCTCTGAGGTAAAAGATTTGATTGAAGAGATCCATGAAGGATCCTATGGAGCACATGTAGCAGGTCGGACGCTTTTGCAAAGGGTGATGACGCAAGGATACTACTGGCCGACGATGAGGGCTGATTGTATAGCTTATGCCAAGAAATGTGACAAGTGCCAGCGTTTCTCCTCCATTCAAAGAACTCCACAAGCATTGTTGACACCCATAACTTCCCCTTGGCCATTTTCCATGTTGGGAATTGATTTGGTTGGACCACTACCAACGACCCGAGGAAGGTTCAAGTACCTCATCGTCGCAGTGGATTATTTTACTAAGTGGGTAGAAGCTGAGCCACTTATTGATATGATGTACGAGAAGGTGTACCAATTTGTTTGGAAGAACATCATTTGCCGATATGGTCTCCCTCATGCCTTCATCACAGACCATGGGACACAATTTGATAACGAGGAGTTTACCGCCTATTGTCATCAGTCAAACATTTTGAAGGTTCATTCAGCACCAGGTCATCCTCAAAGCAATGGAGAAACTGAAGTGACAAATAGAACGTTGCTGAACGGTTTGAAGAAACGATTGGATGATGCAAAAGCAAACTGGATCAACGAGCTACAATCAGTACTTTGGGCTTATCAAACTACTCCCCGAGTAGCAACTGGAGAATCACCATACATGCTGGCGTTTGGAAGTGAAGCTGTCATACCTGCCGAGTTGGGCCTCCCAACACACAGGGTACTGAATTTCAATTCCCCTGTCAGCGACTTAATGAGAAGACTGGATTTAGACATGCTCGAGGAAGTTAGAGAAGAAGCAACCATTAGAAATGCTGCTTACCAGCAGCGAACAACTTTGTTCTACAACAAGAGGGTGAAGAAGTGAGACCTGAAAGAAGGAGACTATGTGCTGAAGAAAGTAATTCAAAAGCATAACAAACTGGAGGCAAACTGGCATGGACCATACCGAGTTACAGAAGTTGTTCGACTCGGAACTTATCGAATAGCCACTTTAGAAGGCGAGGAGTTTAAGAATGCATGGAACGCAGAGCATCTGCGCAAGTATTATCAGTGATGTATATGTAACACAGTTCCATCAGTATGAATAAAATGAAGATATTCTGCCAAAGTCTCTCCTTTTATTGAAAATTTTTAGGGGAATACTAGTGTTACGCACTACTCGGCAAAGCTCGGCAGACTACTCAACGAAATATTCCAAACTGTACCAAGTATGGTTGGTCGGGGATAAAAACCCACTAACTGTAGTTGGTCGACGAGGAGAAATATTCCTAAAAATGCCAACCTGTTTGGCTAGGAAACGAAATATTCCAAACTGTACCAAGTATGGTTGGTCGGGGATAAAAACCCACTAACTGTAGTTGGTTGACGAGGAGAAATATTCCAAACTGTACCAAGTATGGTTGGTCGGGGATAAAAACCCACTAACTGTAGTTGGTCGACGAGGAGAAATATTCCTAAAAATGCCAACCTGTTTGGCTAGGAAACAAAATATTCCAAACTGTACCAAGTATGGTTGGTCGGGGATAAAAACCCACTAACTGTAGTTGATCGACGAGGAGAAATATTCCTAAAAATGCCAACCTGTTTGGCTAGGAAACGAAATATTCCAAACTGTACCAAGTATGGTTGGTCGGGGATAAAAACCCACTAACTGTAGTTGGTCGACGAGGAGAAATATTCCTAAAAATGCCAACCTGTTTGGCTAGGAAACGAAATATTCCAAACTGTACCAAGTATGGTTGGTCGGGGATAAAAACCCACTAACTGTAGTTGGTCGACGAGGAGAAATATTCCTAAAAATGCCAACCTGTTTGGCTAGGAAACGAAATATTCCAAACTGTACCAAGTATGGTTGGTCGGGGATAAAAACCCATTAACTGTAGTTGGTCGACGAGGAGAAATATTCCTAAAAATGCCAACCTGTTTGGCTAGGAAATGAAATATTCCAAACTGTACCAAGTATGGTTGGTCGGAGATAAAAAATGTAATACCCCGTATTTTTATGCTATATTAATTTGGGGATTTGTTAAATTTAACGTGAATGATTTATTTAATAAAAATCCGGAAATTAATTCTGTTATAATTATTAACGTGACGAGATTTAGTAATTATGGGAAACTTGTTGAATATTACTAATGAGCAAAGTAATATATTATAATGGTTATATTGAATGTCATGAGTGAATTAAATGACTATTTCGGAAATTTAAGTCGGGACGTGCCCGTGTCACGTCAGGATTAATTTTGTTAAATAAAAAGTGAATATTTTATAAGTTGTTCGTATGGTCATCTTGAGTGCGCCAACGCGTCCGGAAGGGTCGAGATAGTCAGAAAAGTGTTCCCGGGGGTTTAGTTTGGGTCTTGGGGCGTTTTTAGGCCTAATTGGTACCCCGGGAGGGAAATTTAGTCATTTCACCTTTTTGGGTAATTAAACCCACGAAATTCAGCAACCTATATCAGCCATTTAGGTTAGTCTTTTAGGGTTAGAATATTCAGAAAACAAGTGACGGACATTGGAGAAGAGAGGAGAGAGCTCCAAGGCAATTCTAGGCCAAAAAGTCACCGGTTTGCACCGCCGCCACCAGCAACGCGTAGATCGCGAGAAGGGGAACGCAACCACACCGGATTCATCTGCAAACCGGACTTCTGAAAATCCCAGGCAAGTATTTAACTTGCGTATTTTCGTTAGTGCAATCTTCATATTAGTTTAGGATTGATTGGAGATGAAAATTATGGAAGAAAACCCAAATTGTGTTAGGAAAATGCATGTAGTATTGATTATAATGAAATTCTGGAATCCTTGCCATGTAGAGGAATATAACCCACGAAATCTTGATGATATATTAGAAGGAAATTCTGGTAAAAATAGATTAGAACCTTGATTAAGAAAAACTCTAGGGTTCTTGATGATTAGATGAATTTTGGGTTAATTATCCATGTTTAATGTTGGACATACACATGTTTTACGTTGAAAACATCTAGTATATTGTTATAATGATTGTAGTAGGATTTTTGGGACGTTTAGAATGGAAAAACATGGTTTTGGATGAAGAAATTTGGTAGAACCCGTAACTGCATTTCTGCAGAATTTAGCAGACCTGCTTGATCGATCGATCGAGCCCCAGACCTCGATCGATCGACCCCTCCTGGAAGACTCTTATTTCCCTTGTTTAATTAGCTAAATTAAATTTATCGTGAAATAATTCTTGGGGATTCTTAATAAAATATTTTGGGAGTTAGGAAAGACCAGTAGGGCACATGAATAAGTGTTGGGGACTTTATTATAAGACGAGAATTTTACTTTTGGAATAATTATATAATGAACGATGAAACTATGTATTTCAAGCGAGAGATTTCGGCGAATAGCTACGATAGTGAATAGAGGTATACCTACTGAATTTTATACTTGGGAAGAGAGAGTCCACGTGAGCTACGTAATAGATGGAAGAATACTTCGAATTAAGGTTAGAGACGAACCCTTATACGCGATACTAATAATATGATAATATGGAAATGTCGAAATTATGGGAATTGAGAATTTACCTAATATTGATATGATAATATTAGTATAGTTATATGATTTTGTGTGCATAATCTATCTATGTGTGAAAATCATGCCCACGCTACTTGCTATCCCTGAGGTTACCGCGCTGGGACAAGTCTTATCTCGATGGGACCTTTATGGGGGATATTGACTTGTACCCTAGAAGATAGATGTCCTTGGTACAGGCTATTGACTTGATAATTCAGACGGTCCTAAGAGACGCAGGCATGTGCCATCCTCTTAGAGACTTGGAATCTATTCTTCGCCTCAATTTTGTTTGTGTATGTGTTAATACAATTCGAGAGTGATTCCGATTGTATTCCCCTTAATATGAGTGATATGGGGTTTTGGATAGTAGAGTATGCCCGCACCATAGTTTATTTGGGGTGCTGTTATAATATATATATTATTCGAGCAGTTAATATATATATATGGAATTCTGAAATTTGGAACTACCTACTGTGAATTGATATGTAGGATATGGCTGATGACTCAAATTGAAAATACTTGTTTTGAGAAAGTATAATATGACACTGGAAAACTTTATGGACTAAGAAAGTTAAAAATGAGCACTTTGGTTATTAATTGAAATATTCTTTTCAAATAATTGTATCGTTAAATTTTGAATCCTGCGATATACCTAAGATAAGTTAAATCATTCGGGGAAAGGATAGCGTATTCGATGATGAGATAAACCGTTGGGAAGGTTAGTGCGATAGGTGTGCACATTAGAAGAGAGGTGAGTATTTCTCAAGAGAGTGACGCACTAATATGTTGTTGCATTGGCCTGTATCAATTTAAATGCTTGCTAAACGTATTTTAAAATCAAACACACTTTTGGGCTCTGACCCGTTTCTTTTTATCTCTCTCTCTCTTATATATATATGTATGTATTATAGGTGCCCAGCCACAGGGGCGTCTTGCTTAGGATCTCTTGGAAGGAACGCGCTGCAGCTTAGGTGGGAGTTGCAGGTCTCTTGATTAAACGACTTCGTTCATTCGGATCCACTCTTAGTACTTTCATTTAGTTGGGCATGTGTAGCCCTTTCCATTATTCCATTGTTATTGGACATTTATATTTCAGATATTTCCAGTATTGTCTATGGGATTTATTCAGTTTAGATTTGTGACTTTAGTTTTCGTATGTTGACATTCGATTGACGAATGTATTATATTATTTGGTATATGTTGCAGAATTTAGTATGGATTGATTCTTACTTATTGAATGTTGTTAATAAATAAAATAAATGTTTTTCTTTAAATAAAATTTAGAAAGTATGTATGAAAATGGTTTTGACACTTAGCTTAATTATTTAGGGTGTTAAATTGGAAAATGTTTTTATCGACAGTGATGCTGAGAATGAACCAACTGTTTACCATGATTTAATTTAATAAAGGAGTGATCGCCCGGTATTTAATTAGGCGGGGTGTCACAGGTGGTATCAGAGCATCAGGTTCTAGTGCCCTTTAGGATCTGTGCGTCCTATTATGTTTCAGCGTTGCTTTCTTTGATATAGAGCCCTAAATACTAGGAATGTTGTGTTCATCTCTATACATTGGGAATTCGTGCTTCTGCGATTTAATTATTTGAATGATGAACTCATCCAAATTTATTTAAAATTTCAGATGGACCGCCAAGAAGAACTAGCTAAAACGGTTAAGGGAGTCAACGAGCAAGATCGACTCATACCTCAAGTATCCCCAGAGGAAATATCAACCGCCGAGTTAGCAGGTATCGTGGCACAAGCAGTTACCACTGCGGTTTTACAATACCAAGAACGCAGCCTACAACTTAAAGGAGGCAAAAGACCTAGAGAGGTTAACCAAATGCATGTGACTAAAGCTGACAAATGTGCAAAAACACCGAAGTTGCGACAACAAACTACCCAAGACCAAGTCAGTTCTAGTCAACAACGTGGTAAAATGAAGCAGTTTCGAAAGAGGAATAAAGTCCCAAGTCAGCAGGGCCGAGACCGACAGCAGCAGGGTTAGAGGGGGAGAAACTTCAGAGGCCTATGTTTCGCGTGTGGCACGCATGGCCATAAACGCCAGGATTGCCCAGAGAGTGTTAGGGCCCCACAGCAGCAGGGTGCTCGTAATGATCCACAGGGGCCACTTCTTCCAATCGCTCTCCCAGCACCCACTCAGGTACTAGGCCTACCCACCTTTCCAGTAGCTCCAGTGCAGCAGGGACAGTTACAGTACAGACATATCTATAATGTCCACCGAGCAGAGGCCCCACGGGCTCCACCCGCGATTTGGGGTATGTTTTCTGTCCATGAAACTTTAGGTCGAATTTTGTTTGTTATTGGGACAACGCATTGTTTTATATCTACGCATTTCGCGAAGGCCTTAGGGTTATTAACCACCATAGAGAGCACCGTGACGTGTGTCGACTCACCACTGGGGAGTGGGTCACTTATTTTCTTTATATGCCGGGGAGTGGGGGTAGAGATTGGTAGCTTGGTATTACCTGCAGACATGTTAGTCTTAGACATGCACGAGCATGATGTGATTATTGGTATGGATTGGCTCGCAGCTTATAGAGCCATGATTGATTGCTTCGGTGGGAGCATTGTTTTTGCCATTCCGGGGCAAGAGATGTTTGTAGTGGCGATGCCTCGCCCAGAGGGAGGTTCGACCGCTCATTTGTATTACATAGAGGAGGATACCTCTAAGGAGGTTGTGATTCCCTTAGATTCGATCCCTGTTATCAGGGAGTATTACGATGTGTTTCAGGAGATACCAGGCCTACCGCCCAGTTGTGAAATAGACTTTGTTATAGATTTATTGCCAGATACGAAACCTATAGCACGCGCACCGTATCGTATGGCTCCGGCAGAGATGCGAGAGCTACGAGATCAGATAGAACAGCTGTTAGGTCAAGGCTTCATTCGTAGGAGTACCTCACCTTGGGGCGCTCCAGTTTTGTTTGTGAAGAAGAGAGATGGTTCACTGAGAATGTGTGTGGACTACAGGGAGTTGAACAAGGTTACGATACGGAATAAATACCCGTTACCTCGAATTGATGATCTGTTCGACCAGCTGAGGGGAGCAAACTTTCTTTTCGAAGATAGATCTGAGGTCGGGGTACCATCAGTTACGTATTAGAGAGCAGGATGTTTCAAAGACTGCCTTTTTGTCGAGATATGGGTCCTATGAGTTCAGGGTAATGCCGTTCGGACTCACAAATGCCCCAGCCATTTTAATGGACTTGATGAACCGAGTATTCAGAGAGTTCTTGGATCAGTTTGTCATCGTCTTCATAGATGACATATTGATATATTCACACTCTGAGGAAAAGCATGCCGAGCACTTGAGGCTGGTTCTTCAGACTCTACGAGAGCATCAGTTGTATGCTAAGTACGAGAAGTGTGGATTCTGGTTGCGAGAGGTACAGTTCTTGGGCCATGTTGTTTCTGAGCAGGGGATAGCAGTTGACCCGAGTAAAGTGTCAGCGGTGAGGGAGTGGGGACAACCCACGATACCGACGGAAGTGAGTAGTTTCTTGGGATTAGCCAGATACTACAGGAGATTCATTCGGGGATTCTCCAAAATAGCGGGCCCATTGACGAATCTGACTCACAAGGGGGTACCATATGTTTGGGATGACGCTTGTCAGTTGGCTTTCGACGAGATGAAAGACAAGCTTACTTCAGTGCCAGTCCTTGCGTTACCGAAGTCGGGTGTAGAGTACCTGGTTTACACCGATGCGTCCTTACAGGGACTTGGGGGAGTACTTCAGCAGGAAGAGAAGGCTATAGCTTTTACTTCCCGCAAGCTTGAGCCGCTTGAGAAGAATTACCCCACCCACGACCTGGAGTTAGCAGCGGTCGTCTTTGCATTGAGGATATGGAGGCACTATTTGTTCGGAGAGAAATTCCGTTTGTTCACAGACCACAAGTCGTTGCAGTACCTGTTCACTCAGCGAGAGCTGAATATGCGTCAGCGCAGATGGCTAGAGTTTGTGAAGGACTACCAGTTCAATATACAGTATCATCCGGGAAAGGCCAACGTAGTTGCTGATGCGTTGAGTCGTAGACCGGTAGACGAGGTAGTGGATGTCTGGAAAGCAAAGTGGAAGGAGTTAGGTCACCAGGATGCAGTAGCACGATCTTTCATATCTGTGATGTCAGTCACACCCGAGATTGTTACGAGGGTGATACAGGCACAGACCACAGACCCGTTTTGCCAGGAGCAGATTGTGCGACTTCTCGCCGAGGGTGCTGAGTCCTATTCTGTTAGTTCTGATGGAGGTTTGCGGTTTAATGAAGATTGGTGGTTCCAGAAGGAGCAGAATTACGTCATGCAGTGATGACTCATTCTCATGGGTCCCGATTTGCAGTACATCCTGGAGGAGATAAGATGTACCAGGGTATGAGGAGGCAATACTGGTGGAGTGGGATGAAGAAGGACATTGCTGAGTTCGTGTCCAAGTGTTCTACCTGCCAGCTGGTAAAGGTAGACCATCAAAAACCGTCAGGATTGCTTCAGCCATTGGAAGTACCCGCGTGGAAGTGGGAGAGTATTTCCATGGACTTTATTACAGGGTTGCCTACATCATAGCGGGGCCACGATTCTATTTGGGTGATTATAGACCGTTTGACCAAGGTGGCTCATTTTCTGCCGGTGCAGACAGACTACACCACGGGTCAGTATGCTCAGTTATTCATCGCCGAGATTGTCAGATTACACGGGGTGCCCCTGAATATTGTGTCAGATAGAGACAAGATCTTCGTGTCACGTTTCTGGGAAAACTTTCAGGAGGCTATGGGTACTGAGTTGAGATTGAGTTCAGCTTATCACCCACAGACAGATAGACAGACAGAGCGTACAAATCAGATGTTAGAGGATATGTTACGCATGTGTGTTCTCAATTTTGGAGGAGGTTGGGAGCCACATCTTCCATTGGTAGAGTTTGCTTATAATAACTCTTATCAGTTCACGATTGACATGACTCCATTTGAGGCTTTGTATGGCCGGCCTTGTCGTTCTCCAACTTGTTGGCTCGAGGTGGGGGATAACAAGTTGCTAGGACCAGAAGTGATTCAGGAGACCTACGCGAGGATTGAGATGATCAGGAGTCGTATTCGGGTAGTCCAGGACAGGCAGAAGAGCTACGCCGATGCGAAACGGTTCCTCCGGGAGTTTAATGTGGGAGACCAAGTGTTATTGCGTGTATCTCCTATGAAGGGGGTGATGAGGTTCGGGAAGAAAGGGAAATTGGCTCCGAGGTACGTTGGACCATTTCCCATCATCGAGAGGATTGGGCCGGTTGCATACAGGTTGGGATTGCCAGAACATTTACATCGCATCCACGATGTATTCCACATCTCATCGTTGAGACGATATCTTCGGGATGATATGGTCCATACTCACATTGCGATAGATGAGATAGACTTACAGTATGATAGCTCTTACGAGGAGAGACCAGTGGCTATTCTAGACTATAGTGAGAGGAGATTTAGGTCGAAGATAGTTCCACTTGTACGAGTCCAGTGGGAACATCATAATGTGGAAGAATCCACTTGGGAGCGTGAGGCAGATATGCGCGAGAGATATCCAGAGTTGTTTTTACCAGGTATGCCTTATTTTCTGAATTTCGGGACAAAATTCCGTTATTAGGGGGGAAGTATGTAATACCCCGTATTTTTATGCTATATGAATTTGGGGATTTATTAAATTTAACGTGAATGATTTATTTAATAAAAATTCGGAAATTAATTATGTTATAATTATTAACGTGACGAGAGTTAGTAATTATGGGAAACTTGTTGAATATTACTAATGAGCAAAGTAATATATTATATTGGTTATATTGAATGTCATGAGTGAATTAAATGACTATTTCGGAAATTTAAGTCGGGACGTGCCCGTGTCACGTCAGGATTAATTTTGTTAAATAAAAAGTGAATATTTTATAAGTTGTTCGTATGGTCATTTTGAGTGCGCCAACGCGTTCGGAAGGGTCGAGATAGTCAGAAAAGTGTTCCCGGGGGTTTAGTTTGGGTCTCGGGGCGTTTTTAGGCCTAATTGGTACCCCGGGAGGGAAATTTAGTCATTGCACCTTTTTGGGTAATTAAACCCACGAAATTCAGCAACCTATATCAGCCATTTAGGTTAGTCTTTTAGGGTTAGAATATTCAGAAAACAAGTGACGGCCATTGGAGAAGAGAGGAGAGAGCTACAAGGCAATTCTAGGCCAAAAAGTCACCGGTTTGCACCGCCGCCACCACCAACGCGTAGATCGCGAGAAGGGGAACGCAACCACACCGGAATCATCTGCAAACCGGACTTCTGAAAATCCCAGGCAAGTATTTAACTTGCGTATTTTCGTTAGTGCAATCTTCATATTAGTTTAGGATTGATTAGAGATGAAAATTATGGAAGAAAACCCAAATTGTGTTAGAAAAATGCATGTAGTATTGATTATAATGCAATTCTGGAATCCTTGCCATGTAGAGGAATATAACCCACGAAATCTTGATGATATATTAGAAGGAAATTCTGGTAAAAATAGATTAGAACCTTGATTAAGAAAAACTCTAGGGTTCTTGATGATTAGATGAATTTTGGGTTAATTATCCATGTTTAATGTTAGACATACACATGCTTTACGTTGAAAACATCTAGTATATTGTTATAATGATTGTAGTAGGATTTTTGGGACATTTAGAATGGAAAAACATGGTTTTGGATGAAGAAATTTGGTAGAACCCGTAACTGCATTTCTGCAGAATTTAGCAGACCTGCTTGATCGATCGATCGAGTCTAGAGCTTCGATCGATCGAAGGTTCGATCGATCGAGCCCCAGACCTCGATCGATCAACCCCTCCTGGAAGACTCTTATTTCCCTTGTTTAATTAGCTAAATTAAATTTATCGTGAAATAATTCTTGGGGATTCTTAATAAAATATTTTGGGAGTTAGGAAAGACCAGTAGGGCACATGAATAAGTGTTGGGGACTTTATTATAAGACGAGAATTTTACTTTTGGGATAATTATATAATGAATGATGAAACTACGTATTTCAAGCGAGAGATTTCGGCGAATAGCTACGATAGTGAATAGAGGTATACCTACTGAATTTTATACTTGGGAAGAGAGAGTCCACGTGAGCTACGTAATAGATGGAAGAATACTTCGAATTAAGGTTAGAGACGAACCCTTATACGCGATACTAATAATATGATAATATGGAAATGTCGAAATTATGGGAATTGAGAATTTACCTAATATTGATATGGTAATATTAGTATAGTTATATGATTTTGTGTGCATAAACTATCTATTTGTGAAAATCATGCCCACGCTACTTGCTATCCCTGAGGTTACCGCGCTGGGACAAGTCTTATCTCGATGGAACCTTTATGGGGAATATTGACTTGTACCCTAGAAGACAGATGTCCTTGGTACAGGCTATTGACGTGATAGTTCAGACGGTCCTAAGAGACGCAGGCATGTGCCATCCTCTTAGAGACTTGGAATCTATTCTTCGCCTCAATTTTGTTTGTGTATGTGTTAATACAATTCGAGAGTGATTCCGATTGTATTCCCCTTAATATGAGTGATATGGGGTTTTGGATAGTAGAGTATGCCCGCACCATAGTTTATTTGGGGTGCTGTTATAATATATATATTATTCGAGCAGTTAATATATATATATATATGGAATTCTGAAATTTGGAACTACCTACTGTGAATTGATATGTAGGATATGGCTGATGACTCAAATTGTAAATACTTGTTTTGAGAAAGTATAATATGACACTGGAAAACTTTATGGACTAAGAAAGTTAAAAATGAGCACTTTGGTTATTAATTGAAATATTCTTTTCAAACAATTGTATCGTTAAATTTTGAATCCTGCGATATACCTAAGATAAGTTAAATCATTCGGGGAAAGGATAGCGTATTCTATGATGAGATAAACCGTTGGGAAGGTTAGTGCGATAGGTGTGCACATTAGAAGAGAGGTGAGTATTTCTCAAGAGAGTGACGCACTAATATGTTGTTGCATTGGCCTGTATCAATTTAAATGCTTGCTAAACGTGTTTTAAAATCAAACACACTTTCGGGCTCTGACCCGTTTCTTTTTCTCTCTCTCTCTCTTGTATATATATGTATGTATTATAGGTGCCCAACCACAGGGGCGTCTTGCTTAGGATCTCTGTAATACCCCGTATTTTTGTGATATTTATTTATGGGATTAATTAAATTAAATGCGTATTAATTGGAAATTAATCCGGATTAAAATACTAGCGAGATGCGAGTTGGTATTTGATTATAATGTGCATATATGATTATATATGAATATTGAAGTATGAAATTTGTCGTGAGATTGAAATACAGCAATTTGGAAATTTTATTGAGACACGTGTGACAGTCGCGTCAGGGAAATATTTATTTTAATTAAAAAGTGAATTTTAGTTCTATTAACCGTATGGTCGTTTTGAGTGCGCCAACGGGTCCGGAAGGGTCGAAATAGTCAGAAAACACTAGCCGGGGGTTTAGTTTGGGTCCCGGGGCATTTTTAGGCCATACCGGCAACGTATAAGGCTAGTTTGGTAATTTTGAATTTTTGGAAATTAAAACCTACGAAAATTGGGAATTAAAAAGCTGACTTGGTAATTGCCCACTAAACCCACTAACCCTATCTTAGGACTTATTAGGCTACGGGGGTTATTAGAAATTGCTCCAAAATTTCCTAAGGCAAAAACCCTAGCCACCATTTACTTTGGAGAAGAAATCTTGTAGAGAGAGAGGAGTGGAGAATTATGCAGAGAGAGAGAATACTCCATCAAATCGACATCAAAATCAGAGATTCATATAAGGCAAATGGTTTAATTTCAATTAATTGCAGAGAATGCTTCTTCCATGCGTAGGAATTTGTTATAATTGTATTTGTTTGGGAGATGGATGAAAACCCATTAAACTTGGAATTAGAATCTTGCATATTGATGAGGAATTACATGTAGAATTGTATGTAGGTAATGATTCTGATGATAATAATATCTTGGATGAAACAAAAAATGGATTTTAATTAGGCTCATTGATGATTTATAAATTTTAGGGTTCATGTTCATGTAATTTGGGGGATAAATGAAGGGATTTGATGATTTGATGATGTTTAAGATGTATTGGCCCTATATAAATGTTTAGTTATGATCTATGAATGTTTAGTACGAATTAGGAACCTTAAATTGATGTTAGAACGATTTTTATGAGGGATTAGGAGTGAAGAAATTTGGAAAAACGAGATTTGGAAAATCTGGGCTCGAATCTGGCCACTCGTTAGAAGACCTGCCCAGGTCGTTCGAACGAACTCGTTCGAACGAGCTTCTAACGAGTTGACAGTTTGGGTTCTAACGAGAGGGATGTTCATTCGAAGACTTTCGTTCGAACGAGATCTTGTTAGAAGGCCCAGTTCGTTCGAACGAAATCTCGTTCGAACAGCCTCGTTCGAACGAGACTTCGAACGAGTTAACAGCCTCGTTCGAACGAGACTTCGAACGAAACCCATTAACCTTCCCTTGATGATTAATTGACATATTTGGAATGTTTAGGATATAATGGGGAGTCAAGCCTAGAAGTGTAGTTTGAACCTAAGGGAAAAATATGAAGTAGGACGTGAGTGTCTATTACGTTGCGAGAACTATTGACGGCCTAATTTATTATATTAACCGGGAACATATAAATTGTGTAGAATTATATGTCGGTACGAGATTGAGAAGTGTACCACCAATATATTATGGTGATTTCTAAGTTGTGTGCATACTTAGTATATGTATTGATTTTATGTGTATGACATACCTACCATACTTGCTATCACGGGAGGTTTGCGTTCGCTTAGGGCCCTCTAATCCTTGTGTTGCCAGGATTTAGATTGGTTACCTCGATGAACATAGGTCAGAGAAGGGCTTATTGGGATATTAATAAGTCTGCTGATCGTGGGAGCGCAGGTATGTGCGTGACCCATGTGATGTGACTGTGTTCGCCTCCATTATTTGTGATGTTGTTATCTAAACGATTCCTGAGAGATTCGGAATGCGTGATCCTTATGTACGTGATGTACCGGGATGGATAGCAGAGTATGTGTACACCGCAGCTAGTCTCGGGGTGCTTGTATTGTATATTTATGACGTGAATAATATACACTTAATTAATGGGAACTTTCATGTTAATATTGTGATAATAATTGTGGTAATGTTTTGAGAAAACATAACGGGTTAATTGATAGTGAATTATATTACTAATTGAGAATCCGAGTGTATGTAAAGCCCTCTATTTATTTGATAACGCTAGAATGTAATATGGGAATCGAGTAGTAAGGGGTAGAACTTATTACGGTTTGGTTAGATATGGATGTCTTATAGATGGGTACGGTACGTTAGGAGTGCACATGTAGTCGAGAGGTGAGAATTTCATGTGAGTGCACGTCCTAACATGTATTTTGCATTTAATGTTATTAAAACACTTGCTGTTTTTAAAATGATTTCCACTTTCGGGCGCTGACCCATTTGCTTTCAAATCTATTTTTGTAAAAACCATTTTAGGTGCCCAGCCACAAGGACACCATGCTTAGGATTCTCATTCAGGTGACGAGCTGTAGCTGTTTGTGGAAGTTACAGGACTTTGCTTGTAGACGTTTCATCTATCTTGACTCGATATTCTTCAGTTATCAGTTGTAGGGCATGTCACCCATTTCTTTTAAAGACATTTCATTTATTTCAGTTATTGAGACTTCTGGCATGTAATTATTCAGGATTCATACTTGTCGTATTATTTTTCAGTTGTGGGATTGTTGTGAGGAGTTTTCCTCCGGATTTATATTTATGTTGTTGGTTATTCATTACTTCATTATAGTGAATGGTTGTAATTCTTTCATTATTCTTTTACTGCATGTTAATCAGACTTAAATTAAAATTTGGCAACTTACTTTTTAAATACTAGCTGGTTAGTAATTATTAAAATGTTTTCGACAGTGATGCTATTAACTGAACCAACTTGGCATTTTGTATTAATTTAATAAAGGAGTAGCTACCCGGTATTTAATTAGTCGGGGTGCCACAGGTGGTATCAGAGCATCAGGTTCTAGTGTCCATTAGGATCTGTACGGCTTATTATGTTTCCGCTGAGCTTTCTTTGAAGTAGAGCCCTATATTTTAGGACTGTTGTATTCTTTTGTATATGCTACGTTCTTCAGCTATTTTAAGTTTATAACTGCGAACTTATAAACTTCATTCTTATTTCAGATGCCTCCACGACGTGCACAACGGGTTCCCAGGAATGCAACGCCAGAACCACAGCCCGCACCAGTTCAGGGCACGATGAATGCCGCCGAGGTTGCAGCCATTGTGGCCCAGGCGGTAAATGCCGACTAGCCGTAGTTCAGCAGGCACCAGTTCAGGAGCCAGTAGCCGCGCCGATTCAGGCACATGCATTCCCATCTGCTTGGGAACGTGTTCGTGATGCTTTCCAGAAAGCACACCCTCCGAAGTTCGCAGGTAGCTCCGATGTGGTAGTTTCGAGTCAGTGGAGGAAGGATATTCAGCGGAACTTGAGGATGTACGAGTGCACTGAGGTTCAGAAGCAGATACTAGTTACCTTTAAGCTAGTGGGATCTGCACTGCAGTGGTGGGAGTCTATTACCACCGTGGAGGAGAGGGACACTCTCACTATTCAGGAGTTCTGGGTGCGGTTCGACCGCAAGTACTTTCCATCTGCTGTTCACACGGAAATGAGGAGGAAGTTGATGAACCTTCGACAGGAGGGTAAGACTGTGGCCGAGTATGAGGCCGAATTCACTAATCTTCTGAACATTGTTCCGGATGAGATACCGACAGAGGAGAAGAAGATACAGAAATTTACTGACGGGTTGACATGGAGGATTCGTCAGCACTTGTTAGGGAACCTCTCGTTAGCCACTTATTCTGATGTGGTTAACGCTGCATTGCTCCATTGCCAGGATCACCACTTTCACATGGCTGAGGGAAAGCGATCGGGAGAGTCCAGCCATCAGGGCAGGACTGGAGGGCATGGTGCCAGTGGGGCACAATCTGTTTAGGGGCAGAGACAGGGCGACTAGGGTTCCCAGTAGGGGGATAACAAGAGGTTCAGGTCTGGAAATTTTAGGCACGGACAGGGAGGTTTCCGGCAGGGCCATCAGGGTCCGAATGGCCATCAGAACCAGCAGGGTCAGAATGGTCAACAACAGTTTCAGCAGGGCCAGTGGAGGAACGGTAACGGCCACTAGGGCCGGGGGCAGCAGGGACAGAGAAGGGGGAACTTCCCGAGGAAGTGTTTCGTTTGTGGCAAGACTGGCCATAAACGTCAGGACTGTCCTGATAGGGCCAGGGCCCCGCAGCAGCAATAGGGTGCTCGACATGAGCCACAGAGGCCACTTTTTCCACCTTCTCTCCCAGCTCCAGGCCAGGTGCCAGCACTTCCAGTCATTCCAGCAGTTCCTGTGCAGCAGGGGCAGTTACAGTATGGACGTGTCTATAACGTCCACCAGGCAGCAGCTCCACAGGCACCACCCGCGATTGAGGGTATGTTTCCTATCCATGGTCTATGGGTCGAGTTTTGTTTGATACGGGGGAAACACACTGTTTTATAGCTACACATTTTGCGAAAGCCTTAGGGTTGTTAGCCACAGCAGAGAGCACAGTGACGTGTGTAGACTCACCATTGGGGAGTGGGTCGCTTATTTTCTTTATATGCCGGGGAGTGGGGGTAGATATTGGTAGTCTGGTATTACCTGCAGACATGTTGGTATTAGATATGCATGTGCACTATGTGATTATCGGTATGGACTGGCTCGCTGATTATAGAGCCATGATTGATTGCTTCGGTGGGAGCAATATTTTTGCCATTCTGGGGCAAGAGATGTTTGTAGTGGCGATGCCTCGCCCAGAGGGAGGTTCGACCGCTCATTTGTATTATATAGAGGAGGATACCTCTAAGGAGGTTGTGATTCCTTTAGATTCAATCCCAGTTGTCAGGGAATATTCAGATGTGTTTCAGGAGATACCAGGCCTACCCCCCAGTCGAGAGATAGACTTTGTCATAGACTTATTGCCAGATACGAGACCTATAGCACGCGCACCGTACCGTATGGCTCCAGCTGATATGAGGGAGTTACGGGATCAGATTGAGCAGTTATTGGGTCAGGGGTTTATACGGAGGAGTACTTCGTCGCGGGGTGCCCCTGTGTTGTTCGTGAAGAAGAGAGATGGTTCACTGAGATTGTGTGTGGACTACCGAGAGTTGAATAATCACGATACGGAATAAGTATCCGTTGCCTCGAATCGATGACTTATTCGACCAGTTGAGAGGAGCTTCTTTCTTCTCAAAGATTGATTTGAGATCGGGATACCATCAGTTGCGTATCAGGGAAGAGGATGTCTCGAAGACTGCGTTCTTATCGAGATATGGATCTTACGAGTTTCAGGTTATGCCTTTTGGTTTGACCAATGCTCCAGCCGTGTTTATGGACTTGATGAATAGAGTGTTTAGATATTTCCAAGATCAGCTTGTCATTGTCTTCATCGATGATATTCTGGTTTACTCTCAGACAGAGGAGGAGCACGCCGAGCATTTGAGGCAAGTGTTGTAGACACTACGTCAGAACGAGCTGTATGCAAAATATGAGAAATGCGGGTTTTGGCTGAAGGAGGTCCAGTTTTTGGGACATATTATTTCCGACCGGGGGATATCAGTTGATCCGGGGAAAGTATTCGCGGTGAGGGAGTGGGGACAGCCCACGACACCGATGGAGATCCGTAGTTTCTTGGGATTAGCAGGATACTACAGGAGGTTCATTCGGGGATTTTCAAAGATAGCAGGTCCTTTGACACATCTGACTCGTAAGGGTGTGCCGTTCATCTGGAGTGATGCCTGTCAGTTGGCATTCGATGAGTTAAAGGATAAGTTGACCTCAGCACCTGTGTTAGCATTGTCGAGATCGGGAGTTGAGTATCTAGTCTACACCGATGCGTCCTTGCAAGGACTTGGAGGTGTATTACAGCAGGAGAGTCAGGCCATTGCTTATGCATCCCGTATGCTAAAGCCTCACGAGAAGAATTACCCCACTCACGACTTGGAGTTAGCGGCAGTGGTAATTGCCCTTCGTATTTGGAGACATTACCTTTTGGGGAAAAAGTTTTGATTGTTCACGGACCACAAGTCCCTAAAGTACCTATTCACGCAAAAGGAGTTGAATATGCAGCAGCGAAGGTGGCTTGAGTTTGTAAAGGACTATCAGTTTGATATCCAGTATCACCCGGGGAAGGCTAACGTGGTAGCAGACGCGTTGAGCCGTAGGCCAGCAGATGAAGTGGCAGGGGTGTGGAAGGCCAAGTGGAAGGAATTGGGAAACCAGGATGCAGTGGCCCGATCGTTCATGTTTGTGATGACCGTTACACCACAGATTGTCACGAAGGTAGTAAGGGCACAGGTAAATGACTCGTTCTGTCAGGAGCAGATAGTTCAATTATTAGTAGAGGGAGCCGAGTCCTATACAGTTAGCTCAGATGGGGGATTACGCTTCAATGGGAGATTAGTAGTTCCAGAAGGGGAGGAATTGCGGCACGAGGTGATGGCAGAGTCGCACGGCTCACGATTGGCGGTACATCCCGGTGGGGACAAAATGTACCAAGACATGAGACGTCAGTATTGGTGGAGCGGGATGAAGAGAGATATTGCCGTGTTTGTTTCTAAATGCGCCACTTGTCAGCTGGTAAAAGTGGATCATCAGAGACCGGCAGGACTTCTACAGCCATTAGAGGTCCCGATGTGGATGTGGGAGAGCATCTCCATGGACTTTATCACGGGGTTGCCTACATCACAGAGAGGTCACGACTCCATTTGGGTAATTGTGGACAGGTTGACCAAAGTCGCTCATTTCCTACCCGTAAGGACAGACTACACTACGGGACAGTATGCCCAGCTCTTTATTTTAGAGATAGTGAGACTTCACGATGTGCCCCTAAATATCATGTCTGACCGAGAGAAGATATTTATTTCACGGTTTTGGGAGAGTTTTCAGGAGGCCATGGGCACGGAATTGCGGTTGAGTACGACGTATCACCCGCAGACCGATGGGCAAACTGAGCGTACAAACCAGATGTTGGAAGACATGCTACGTATGAGTTTCATTGATTTTGGGGGTGGATGGGAGCAATATCTTCCACTGGTGGAGTTTGCTTACAACAACTCCTACCAATTCACCATTGGCATGGCTCCATTTGAGGCGTTGTACGGTAGACCTTGTCGTTCCCCAGCATGTTGGTTGGAGGTGGGGGACAACAAACTACTTGGGCCGGAAGTGATTCAGGATACTTCGGCGAGGATATAATTGATACGGAGTCGCATTCGGGTAGCTCAGGATCGGCAAA
Source organism: Sambucus nigra (assembly GCA_949130495.1). Taxonomy (NCBI): domain Eukaryota; kingdom Viridiplantae; phylum Streptophyta; class Magnoliopsida; order Dipsacales; family Adoxaceae; genus Sambucus; species Sambucus nigra. Next base: position 373,508,514 of record OX422216.1, read on the forward strand.
AGAGCTATGCTGATGCGAAGAGGTTCTTCAGGGAGTTCCAAGTGGGGGACCAGGTTTTGCTCAGAGTATCTCCTATGAAGGGGATTATGCGTTTCGGGAAGAAAGGGAAGTTGGCACCGAGATATGTGGGACCATTTCCTATTATTGAGCGGATTGGACCGGTTGCTTATAGGCTTGGATTACCGGAGCATTTGCATCGGATTCACGATGTATTTCATATTTCCTCGCTAAGGAAATATCTTAGAGACGATTTGGCTCATTCTCATATTGCTTTGGAGGACATCGATCTCCAGCCTGATAGCTCCTACGAGGAGGGGCCGATTGCTATTTTGGACCGAAGTGAGCAGAAACTACGGTCAAAGATAGTTCCGTTAGTGCGTGTTCAGCGGTGACATCATAATGTCGAGGAGTCCACATGGGAGCGCGAGGATGAGGTGCGCGAACGTTATCCAGAGTTGTTCTTACCAGGTACTTTCTAGTTCCGAATTTTGGGACGAAATTCAGTTATTAGGGGGGAAGTATGTAATACCCCGTATTTTTGTGATATTTATTTATGGGATTAATTAAATTAAATGCGTATTAATTGGAAATTAATCCGGATTAAAATACTAGCGAGATGCGAGTTGGTATTTGATTATAATGTGCATATATGATTATATATGAATATTGAAGTATGAAATTTATCGTGAGATTGAAATACAAAAATTTGTAAATTTTATTGAGACGCGTGTGACAGTCGCGTCAGGAAAATATTTATTTTAATTAAAAAGTGGATTTTAGTTCTATTAACCGTATGGTCGTTTTGAGTGCGCAAACGCGTCCGGAAGGGTCGAAATAGTCAGAAAACACTAGCCGGGGGTTTAGTTTGGGTCCCGGGGCATTTTTAGGCCATACCGGCAACGTATAAGGGTAGTTTGGTAATTTTGGATTTTTGGGAATTAAAACCTACGAAAATTGGGAATGAAAAAACTGACTTGGTAATTTCCCACTAAACCCACTAACCACATCTTAGGACTTATTAGGCTACGGGGGTTATTAGAAATTGCTCCAAAATTTCCTAAGGCAAAAACCCTAGCCACCATTCACTTTGGAGAAGAAATCTTGTAGAGAGAGAGGAGTGGAGAATTCTGCAGAGAGAGAGAGAATACTCCATCAAATCGACATCAAAATCAGAGATTCATATAAGGCAAGTGGTTTAATTTCAATTAATTGCAGAGAATGCTTCTTCCATGCGTAGGAATTTGTTATAATTGTATTTGTTTGGGAGATGGATGAAAACCCATTAAACTTGGAATTAGAATCTTACATATTGATGAGGAATTACATGTAGAATTGTATGTAGGTGATGATTCTGATGATAATAATATCTTGGATGAAGCAAAAATGGATTTTAATTAGGCTCATTGATGATTTATAAATTTTAGGGTTCATGTTCATGTAATTTGGGGGATAAATGAAGGGATTTGATGATTTTTAAGATGTATTGGCCCTATATAAACGTTTAGTTATGATCAATGAATGTTTAGTACGAATTAGGAACCTTAAATTGATGTTGGAATGATTTTTATGAGGGATTAGGAGTGAAGAAAGTTGGAAAAACGAGATTTGGAAAATCTGGGCTCGAATCTGGCCACTCGTTAGAAGACCTGCCCAGGTCGTTCGAACGAGCTCGTTCGAACGAGATTCTAACGAGTTGACAGTTTGGGTTCTAACGAGAGGGATGTTCATTCGAAGACTTTCGTTCGAACGAGATCTCGTTAGAAGGCCTAGTTCGTTCGAACGAACTCTCGTTCGAACAGCCTCGTTCGAACGAGACTTCGAACGAGTTGACAGTTTAGGCTTTTTAGCCTGTTTCGATCCCGAGTGCCCCATAACCTTGTGTATATGTAGAGATAAACTTCCCTTGATGATTAATTGACATATTTGGAATGTTTGGGATATAATGGGGAGTCAAACCTAGAAGTGTAGTTTGAACCTAAGGGAAAAATATGAAGTAGGACGTGAGTGTCTATTACGTTGCGAGAACTATTGACGACCTAATTTATTATATTAACCGGGAACATATAAATTGTGTAGCATTATATGTCGGTACGAGATTGAGAAGTGTACCACCAATATATTATGGTGATTTCTAAGTTGTGTGCATACTTAGTATATGTATTGATTTTATGTGTATGACATACCTACCATACTTGCTATCACGGGAGGTTTGCGTTCGCTTAGGGCCCTCTAATCCTTGTGTTGCCCGGATTTAGATTGGTTACCTCGATTAACATAGGTCAGAGAAGGGCTTATTGGGATATTAATAAGTCTGCTGATCGTGGGAGCGCAGGTATGTGCGTGACCCGTGTGATGTGACTGTGTTCGCCTCCATTATTTATGATGTTGTTATCTGAACGATTCCTGAGAGATTCGGAATGCGTGATCCTTATGTACGTGATGTACCGGGATGGATAGCAGAGTATGTGTGCACCGCAACTAGTCTCGGGGTGCTTGTATTGTATATTTATGACGTGAATAATATACACTTAATTAATGGGAACTTTCATGTTAATATTGTGATAATAATTGTGGTAATGTTTTGAGAAAACATAACGGGTTAATTGATAGTGAATTATATTACTAATTGAGAATCCGAGTGTATGTAAAGCCCTCTATTTATTTGATAACGCTAGAATGTAATATGGGAATCGAGTAGTAAGGGGTAGAACTTATTACGGTTTGGTTAGATATGGATGTCTTATAGATGGGTACGGTACGTTAGGAGTGCACATGTAGTCGAGAGGTGAGAATTTCATGTGAGTGCACGTCCTAACATGTATTTTGCATTTAATGTTTTAATGTTATTAAAACACTTGCGGTTTTTAAAATGATTTCCACTTTCGGCTCTGACCCATTTGCTTTCAAATCTATTTTTGTAAAAACCATTTAGGTGCCCAGCCACAAGGACACCATGCTTAGGATTCTCATTCAGGTGACGAGCTGTAGCTGTTTGTGGAAGTTATAGGACTTTGCTTGTAGACGCTTCATCTATCTTGACTCGATATTCTTCAGTTATCAGTTGTAGGGCATGTCGCCCATTTCTTTTAGAGACATTTCATTTATTTCAGTTATTCAGACTTCTGGCATGTAATTATTCAGGATTCAAACTTGTCGTATTATTTTTCAGTTGTGGGATTGTTGTGAGGAGTTTTCCTCCGGATTTATATTTATGTTGTTGGTTATTCATTACTTCATTATAGTGAATGGTTGTAATTCTTTCATTATTCTTTTACTGCATGTTAATCAGACTTAAATTAAAATTTGGAAACTTACTTTTTAAATACTAGGTGGTTAGTAATTATTAAAATGTTTTCGACAGTGATGCTATTAACTGAACCAACTTGGCATTTTGTATTAATTTAATAAAGGAGTAGCTACCCGGTATTTAATTAGTCGGGGTGTCACAATCTCTTGGAAGGAACGCGCTGCAGCTTAGGTGGGAGTTGTAGGTCTCTTGATTAGACGACTTCGTTCATTCGGATCCACTCTTAGTACTTTCATTTAGTTGGGCATGTGTAGCCCTTTCCATTATTCCATTGTTATTGGACATTTATATTTCAGATATTTCCAGTATTGTTCTATGGGATTTATTCAGTTTAGATTTGTGACTTTAGTTTTCGTATGTTGACATTCGATTGACGAATGTATTATATTATTTGGTTTATGTTGCAGAATTTAGTATGGATTGATTCTTACTTATTGAATGTTGTTAATAAATAAAATAAATGTTTTTCTTTAAATAAAATTTAGAAAGTATGTATGAAAATGGTTTTGACACTTAGCTTAATTATTTAGGGTGTTAAATTGGAAAATATTTTTATCGACAGTGATGCTGAGAATGAACCAACTGTTTACCATGATTTAATTTAATAAAGGAGTGATCGCCCGGTATTTAATTAGGCGGGGTGTCACAAAAACCCCCTAACTGTAGTTGGTCGACGAGGAGAATTTATCGACCTTGGTTGGTCGGACACATTTTATGAAAAAGACAAAAAATTACCAAGTATGATTAGTCGAGGATAAACTCTCACTAAACGTAGTTGGTCGATAAGCATAATTTAACAACCTTGATTGGTTGATACTCGTGACTTTATTATTAAGTGATCGAGCAATATTATTGAAACTTGGAACTTTTTAATTATTACTGAATTGGTCGACGAACATCACAATATTGTTATTTTTAACAGATATGCATAAATGTAAAGTGTTGATATTTACAAGACAATAGCAATTAAGATTTGCAAACATAAATGAAAGTTTTTCATTAAATTCGAAATCAATTACGTTGATGATAAAATGAAAGTTACATTGATATGTATGCTAACTATTACATCAAAAATTTCTATTCTATTGGTCTTTTCCCCTCAGCTTTTGATGCAGGTTCCTCACCAGCAGGCGGATCATTTAAAGACTGAGGAGAATTGATGAAGTTCAAATCCTTCAGCATCCTGATGTTCATCACAGAAGGTCGATCTAAAAGATGCTCGGGACGAGATACCTCAATTTGAGAATGTAAATTGTAGTCACCGAGGTATTTTGAAATTAAGCTCCGAGGAATGGCACGAGCTGGGATCCATTCCATATCCAAATTCTACGGTGGCACAGGTAAGTCGAGCAACCCGGGATCATGGTAGTCCCATAGATAGTGTCCTTGTTCGAGCTTCAGCACACCTAAGGCATTCAGCCGGCCTTGTTTGTAGCCCTCATTGTTGGCATTCTGGATACGATCGTCCAAGTGGAATAGTGCTTTGTTGTATCCAGCCATCCAGAACTCCCTGGGCTGTTTGTGGAATTGATATGTTAGCCTCTCTAGCTGCTCATGGAGACTCTTGATGAAAATCTCTTTATTCTCCAAGACGGACTTCTGCGCAGAGAGCTATTTTTCCAAGTCCCTAATCTTCTTTGACATGTCAGACAAAGCCTGGTTCTTCGCCATTAATTGGAAAGCTTGGTTCTCTAACGCAGACTGAGTTCTCTGTTCCTCGACAAGGACCCGAGCTGCTCTTCCTCGTCCCCGAGGAGCTCTTGCTCGACCGCGAGAAGATGTGGAAGGGCCCGACCTCTTCAAGGCGTCCAATTCTTCCCTCAACTTGGCATTCTCCACTTCTAAGAATGAAAATCCCTCGTCAGTCACTGGGATTAGGGCTGTTGAAGAAGAGGCTGCAGACTTCAACTGTGATAGCTCTTTTTGCAAGTTGTTGTTCTCTTGCTCCAGCAGCTTGGCAATCTGTCTGCACTCCTCGACCTCACCCTTCAAAGTTCTCTCCCTTACATCATACCCGACAAAGAGCTTCTCGTAGCCCTTGTCAGCAACGATCAGCTCATACTTTTTCTCATAGCTCTCATGAAACAAGGCAGTGGATTATTTATATTGAAGATGAAGGTCTTCAAGGATGCCTTGGAGATCCTCGATCATTTCATAGTAAGCCACATTATTGGACACCGCTCGATCAAGCAAACACTTCAGGTACTGATATGCTTCCACTGCCTGTTCTGAAGCATCCTGGCCAAGGATGTCGGCAACTTGTGCAGCACTCAAGTCTGTGTCACCAGCCTTAAAGTACTCATTGCACTGTTGCAACAACTTTGTATCATGGGCAGATAGCAGATCCATCCTGCCCAGAAACTAGCAGAGAAAGAAAAGCAATCATCAATAAGAAGAACAAGCAGAGTATGAATAGAAGATGAACAACAGTATGCAAGAAAATTCAAGTTTTATTAGATCATAAAATTCAGAATTACAAGTTTTGGATTACATTGACAAAAGAAGAAAAATATAAAGATAAGCCCGAACAACACTACACCTTTTCCTTATCCCCCAAAACCTTCTCGGGAGGTTGGGAAGAGGAAACAGGTTGCTCGGAGGGAACTGTGGGTTATTCGGAGAGCACCAGCTGTTGCTTGAAAGAAGAAACGACTTGCTCGGTAGCATTTTGGATGGTTGGGGGGTGATCTCCCATCACCATTGAAGACTCCTCAGAGGTAGCTTCGTCCTCTTCTAATTCTTCTGGAGTAGGAGGGGGACCAGGGATATGTCGCTGGAAGAGCTCGGATGATTCGTTGACCTTCATTTCCAGAAGGGAAGCAACCCATCCATCCCTAAAATACTTTAGATTGGCATAGTCCACTTGAGATACCATGACAGCACACCCCTTATTCCACCCCTTGTCCCAGCCACAACTGAAGGACTTCTTCACATCAGCTTTCCTCTTGGCCTTCTCCAAGGCAAGCTTCTCGGACAGCAGGTTCTCAGCAGCCTTCAATTTATTTTCTGCCTCTTCCTTGTGCCGACCTACTTCCTGGAGCTGGTCCAACCTCTCCTCAACAACTTAGAGTTTATTTTCCAGCTCTCCAGCAGCTTTGAGCTTCTCTTCGAGCTCTTTATTTGCCTTCTCCAAGGCATTATTTTTCCTCTCCCACTCTGTGGAGGCTTCAATAGCTCGAGCTTTATCCTGCTCGGTGGAGGCAAGCTTCTTCTCCCATACAGCCTTATCAGTGGCATATGTCTGGCGAGAATCTGCCAGAAATTTTTTAGCTTCCTCCAAAGCTCCCTCCACGCTGGACGAGGAACATGAAGCTTTAATTGCCTCATCCTTCTTCAGGATTATGTTAAAGCAGCTCGTCAACTGTGAACAAAAACAGAAAGCAAGTTAGAAACAAGAAATGACAAAGGAAATATGACAAAATGAAAGTAAAGAGACTTACTGAAGCAAGATGACGAGCAACCAAGGAAGTAACCATGTCCCGAGTAAGATTATCTTCATTACCTTAGACCTCGGGAATGGTCCGGGACGTCACCGAGCTCATGACAGAGCTCGGAGGAACAAAAGTGGGAACTACAGTCCCAGCAGCTGGGGGCTGAGTAGTGGTGTCAGCCAAATTGACCGAGGAGATTTTCTTCAGCCTCCTCAGGGGAACAGGTACAGATTTAACCAAGGAAGAACCCTTGGTCGGTGATATCACAATCACCTCTCCAGGAGCAGCAGACCTGCTCGAAGCCACTGCGGGCTTCTCAGCGACTTTAGCAGGAGCAGCTGGAGGAGCTGCATCAGTCTTCTTTATCCCCTCCCTTGGGACATCAATCTTAATCCTTTTTACCTCCCTAGAACCGGAGGCGGTTTTCTCAAACAGAGCATGAGTTCTTATTTTCTTCATCCTTTCGCTTAAAGGAATATGGGATTCAGGCGATGAGCTTGTTGAAGCTGGAACTGGCTCTGCCTCACTGATCACAGGACGAGCAGTGAAGGAGGTGGTGTAGCTCTTGTACTGGAGCAGATACGAAGCCGACCTAATATGCTCGTCTGTAACACTTTGATGAAGACTCCAGATAAGTTTCAAATGCCTTATGTTGACATCTGCCTCTCTGGGGCACTTTCTCTTGCTATTAATTGCAAATAAATAAACATTGTTATCAGTGACACATTTTATCAAACACAAAAGAAGCATAATTTCAAAATAAAATGAAATAAAAATAACCTATCCCATTTCCATAAGGAGGGCACCCTGGTAGACCTCATCTCCAGTCAATGGAGGGTGTTGCCAATTTTTTATGACAGCCCCATGTTCAAAATAATCCATGTTGGCATTAGGGAGATTGACGACTAAGGCTCTGTTTAAAACTCTAGTTTTTAAATAATAAATATTTTCATTGACTGCCCATCTATAGCAGAACATGATTTCTGGGATTCCTATACGCGTTTCATGCACTTGATTTAATCAATGCACCCCATTAACTATTCTCCATGTGTTGGGGGCTATTCGTGAAGGAACAACGTCAAAGTACTGACAGAATTCCAGACACAAGGAATTGGGTGGAAAAGAAAATCCACATTCAGCAAAAAAGAGGTTGGGGAACCAATGTCCCTCAGCCAAATTGAAATAATTAGAAGGCTCAGAAAGTTTTTCCAAGACAACCCAAGAGGGGATGGAGAAATCAGAACGAAGTTTCTCAAGAGACTCAACAAGGTAAACCATGGTGAATAAAGAAATGAAGAAGAAGGAAGAGGATCTTACAGAAAAAAGACTGAAGCTGTTGACAACGAGCGACGAAAGAGATGAACGCACAAGAGAGTAGAAGATAATGAAAAACTCAAAAGACGAAAATTTGGAAAGGTAGAAGACGATGGGAGCGTCTGTGAAGTTTAAATACCTTGCCTTGGGAAATGGTGAAGTAATGATTACAAAAAAGGATGATTACGTTACCGGCGGATAAAAGGGCATTAAATATTAGCCCGGGAATCAAAGCGGGCAACAGCGACTAAAAAGATGAAAAGTAACGCGGGAATCGAAGCACGTAGAAAAGTCCAAAAAGGCATGATTCTACGAATTTGGAAGGAGAAATAAATACAAGAGAAATGCTCCTAAAAATCAGGAAGACTATTTAAAGCTACCATATTCCGAGAAAGAATGTTCCATACTCCTCAAATTTCGAACTATGAAACATTGGGGGCTTCTGTTGATACCAAATTTAATCTACTGACGTGGACCAATCCTATGAAGACACGTGGCTATCTACATGGCATCTACAAACACTTCCGAGGAACCCACTCGCTCCGAGGGACAAGACTACAACAAGGAAGACTAGTTCCCCGAGGAACACTGCTTACTCTGAGGAACTCATATGCTCCGAGGAACAAACCTCTCCGAGGAACTCTTAAATACCGAGAAGCTTAGGCGGTCCGAGATGCACCTCGAAGCAGGATACCAACAGTTTAAATGCTCATGAAATGCTTATCATTTGGACGCGCACGCAAAGAGGGCATTAAATGTATTACCCTTTCATATGTATATCATTTAATGTAGTACCCTTTCACATTACAACCTCAGGGATATAAATACATTGTACAATCCTCATTGTAAGGGGACCCCAAAAAACCAGAATTTTTTGAGATAACTTGTAATCGAGAATTCCCAAACACTCAGCAATAAAATCACAGTGGACGTAGGCCATTCTTATAAGGCTGAACCACTTTAAAATTCTTTGTCTCATTTTTTTTTTATTTGTGATTGAATAATTATAGTGATCTAATTTTTTACATCAACACCTATCTTCCAAGCATCTTCTAAAATTAATTATTATAAAACACTTTTAGCGACACAATGTTCCCGTAGCTGAAAATCCAACCATGTTCTAAAAAATGACTTCTAGTGACAAAATCTGTGTCATGAAAGGTAGGACATTCCGCGACATTTACAACATGTCTCCAAATGGATGTCATTTCGCGACCCACAATAATGTCGTGAAAGTATTTTATATATATATATATATATATATATATATATATATATATATATATTAACATTTCGCAACATGCATCTTTGCCACATAAAGAACTACATCTGCAACATAGCTATTTTATGTCTCCAAATGCATTCCCTGACAGGGATACCATGACACGGGGGAAACAAATGGTGTTATGTCGCGAAATGTCTTTTGAGACATAATTATTACTTTTCACGACACACTAATTGTGTCGCGAAATGTAATGCCTCGACCCGGATTTATGAGTTACCCGTGGGTCAACCTGTTCCGACCTTAACATTATGTGAGAAGTGAAATGAGACAAAATAAATAATATTGCTAGTCCAGTTTTACTTAATTAATATGTCATTTGTTTAGAATGCAATTCCATTTATATCAAGATCGTGTGGGATCTGTGGGAAGCATCCCCGGAATCCAAACATTCAGAGCTACTAACCTAAAATAAAAGGATACTTATTTGTATAGCGCTCTCTAATTATGGAATCCCGTACAATCTGTCCTAACAAAGGAAAGGGAATGCGTTGAATACCAAGTGAAAAATACAATAAATCAACATAGAGTCAAACGACGAAAAAGAGACTTTAAACGTACCACCTACGTGCACATGCAAATACCGTACACAAACACACACACACACACACACACACACACACACACACACACATATATATATACACTAAAGCATGAAATCCATTTATTTCAAAATGTTACTCGATTTGATTGAATCACACTACTCTTATAAAAGACCCCTTTTTACATGACTTAATATTTATTTCTTGATTTAACACACCGGATTAAATACTTAAACAAAATAGTATTTGTGTAAGAAAACACTCTATTTACCAAAATTTCCCATTAACTCATGGCCAATCCACTTCAGTATTTTCCTTAAAAATCATCTTTTAACACATGCACACTCGGTGATAGAAAGTAATTATTTTCCTTTTGAAAACTGTTCACAACACAGATTTGTGTTGATTATGGGTTAAAACTATCTTAGGTTACTTAACTACCCACTAGTCACCTCGCTTTACGTTTGCTTTCAATTTACATGAACATTAGTCAATTCATATATTTCTTGTCCACTTTATCTTTTTAACAGGAACATTTACCAATCTCATTACACGTTAGGTTGTCTTGTCTTATATTCTTAGCACGATCAATTTCCTTATCATGTTCTACTTTTCTTATTATCTTTTCCTCAAAAATTTTCCACATAATCGCATACTTTAACGGGATCCACACCACCATCTACGCCACCATATGTTTTGGCTAATGATTTGGGTCTCACCCTAGGGCTCCAGTCCCTTATTAATTTTCCCGCTTCTTTTGAGCTTCCTTTATCATGTGTTTTAGCACTTTTTTGTGTTAAGATTATTCTACTTTTACCGGCTGAATACAAAACCCCGAGGACCACACCCCGTATTTGTGTTACATTTTAGAAAATCACACTTTCATGGCCTTCATACATTTACGTTGATTTTTATCTCGAAATTCACTTCCTTTTTGAATCATTTTATGCAACACTTTTTCCAATATTTTTATTTCACAAAATGTTCCACTTTAGATAAAATTAACATTTTACCTTTTTATTGCCAAACTTATAATTTATCCATTTTCATAAGTGTTATTTCCTAAAACATTATTAGGTCACCAACTTAACTTCTTGAATGTTCATAACTTATTGACACTTTATTAACGCACCTAGTCACTTTCGGGGGTTAACACACTACCAAAGCTATAAGTCTTTTAATTTCATTATGATCTTTAATACATAAATCACTTTGGAATTTAAATGTCATTTTAAGTAGAAAATACCTATTTTTCCTTTAACATTACATGTAGTCTTGAATATATACATTTATCATTTCCTCCCTATCTCATAACACATTTTTTAGGCTGAAATTTCAATCTTTCTTATTTCAAGTTAAAAACCAATTTAATGCTTATTAAACATATTCATATGCTCATCCTTAACTTACTACAAGTTTATACACATGAGAAGATGGATTTAAAGTCTAGAAATCCATAAAAATAAGTTTTATACATGACTATCACATGAAATTTCATAACACTTGTAAATCTAAGATTTTCAAGACTAAAAAGAAATTTGTTCTTCAAAAACATGCTTAAATGTCTAATTTTCACTAATCTTCCTTTTTTTCTCATAAAACTTAAAGATTTATACTAGAAATAACCTTCCAATGCAAATATTCTTTAAAAATATTTATTTCAAAAAATGTTCAAGCACAAGGCTTCCTTGAAAATTTATCATCCTTTCTCAAACTATTTGTAAATCCATTTCTTAAATCTTCAACACCATTAAAAGGTCATGAATAAATACTACCAAAACATGAAAACATTATACTCTATAAACTCTATCATATTTAACTTATATGCTGAAAAGTAGAGTGATCTAAAACTTAACAAGAAGAGAGTTTTTACCACTTCAAAGGAAGCTTTAAATGATGGATGAGATGTAGAAGAAGATGGCAACCTCCTACCTCCTAAGGTTACCTTAAAGAGTTTGCCTTAATCCACTAAGCCCATCATCTTAAATGCTCCATGAAATCTCCAAGAAAAAACCCCTTCAAGGTCATTTTTTCTTCTTATTTAATTTATCTAAAAAAATCCTCTAATAACCAGTGTTCTAAAAGGCGTGCCTAGGCACGCCTAGGCTTGAGAGAAATGCATCGCCTACGCCTTATTACGTCATATTCTTAGTAAAAGGCTTAAGAAACGTTTTTTAAAAATAAATATGCCTTAGTGAAATGATATTGCCATTTAAAGGCTTTTTTTTACAAATCGGACCAATACCTTGTCCAAAACAATCAAAATACATTTTATATATTGATTATGGAGCATGAATATGAGAAAGATGGATACCAAACATACGGATATATTTTCAAAATTCAAGGTATGCATTATTTTATTATATTATTAGCCTTAAAATAATTAAAATAATAAAAAAAAGAAAAATGCCTTTTTACACCTGGGCTTCGCCGAGGAGCGCCTAGGCTCTAAAGGCTTGACCTCTACGCCTCGACCACGCCTCATTCCTTTTAGAAGCTTGCTAATAACTCCTTCATAATCTATAACTTTACTAAAAAATGGTGTAGATGGGTTTATAAGGCTTGAATATGGTGGAAAACGGGTTAAAGTATAGTGATTTAGGGTTAAGGAGGGGTGGTGCTAAGGTGGTGGAAAGTGGTTGGGCATTGGTGAGGCTCCAAGAGATAGAGGAAGAGGAATTCCCTATAATGGGCCAAAACCTCATTTAAATATCTTAAAACCCTTGGGGGTTAAATTCTAAAAATTCCCGAAAGATTAACCTCGAGTTGATCTGTTGTGTGGGAGTGTAACGTGTCAAATCCAATGGTTATATAGTGAAACATTTTCTCGTTCAAAAAAGATTTGGATCTCATTCAAATGAGAACTATTTTCGTTCTAACGAGGATTTAACGAGGGTGTAAAAGCGAATTAGCAATTTTCGTTCGAAGATTGTTTGAAGAGTTTTTCGAACGAGATTTGAATCTCATTCAAACGACACATCATTTGATTCAAACAACCCCAATATTTTCTTCAAATTACTTATAAGGCCATTTTAAATCCAATCAATTGAACCAAGACCATGACATTACCAAATTTAACCCACAATCCCTCTCACAAGGTCTAAAGCCCAATTGGGTCACATCAAGTCACCAAATTATACGAGTACTGATAAAATCACGGGGCGGGTGTTACATTCTTCCTCCTTAGGGAATTTTGTCCCCAAAATCTGAATCCATCAATTCCTCAAGTTCATGGAGGTTATGAACTCTTATCTTAAATCATAGGTATCTTTCAAGGTTACGTCATCGAAATCCTCAATCATTAAGAATTCATCACACGTCCTTTCAGAATGGGCTATTACCAAGGTGATTAACATGAAACATATTCTAATGCTCACAATCAAGATAGACATCAAAGTTATATAATAACCCTCTAGTCTCCATTTACCCGATGATCACACTCAATCAAGTCCGAAGGCTTCTTTTATAAAACCCAAGGCATTCTAGCACATTTACTAGGGCAACACTCTTTAATGATCAACACTCACCCAAGAACAATACGACATACAACTAACACCCAATCCATCATTGTAAATTATTTTAATTCTTAAGACTACATATCCCGAGTCTCCTCAAATTTTCAGGTCATCCATACCACACACATTCACTTGAACTTGATATTGACCTCTCATAGCTAGTTGTTTACACTGAGAAGCGACATACCAACTATGTCACAAATCATGCGTCCGACTAATACCTCCCACAATATCCTTCTATGAATGTAGGATCACTCTAGGAGTCCATTTATGTAACATTCACCCGAGTATTACACCATCCAAATCACTGTGGAAAACTAACATTACATGATATGTTTCCCTAAATTCTAAAAATTTACGATATCTTCAGATCATAATCCAGCTCTTTACAACTAGAGCTGATAATCGCCATGCCGACCAATCCATAAGATTGTTAATACTAAGGAAAGAAAATACTACGAGCACACCGTGCGATAGAACGTGCAGTCACACATACACGAAACTTGTGCAAACAAAAGGACACTTCAAATAAGAGTACACTCGAAACTGAAAGAACACAACGAATCGAAAAGAATGAATAAGAGTTTCGAGAGAATCCCATCCGCATGCAACGGACTATGGTTTACGAAGTGTGGACCTACACCATTTTTTTTGAAGTCTATGACTCTTCTTAGAAATTCTTTTTGGATCCTATCTTCCATACACCCTGGCTCGAGTCACCGACCGTGATGAATCGAACCACGAACTGTTCATTATTACGAGAAGAATGTAAAAAATGAACTGTTATAGTTTGGGAAGTCAACTCTAAGATTCCCTTCTTATGAGTAATAATTCCTCCTTCCACCCCCAATAAACATAAATTATACCAGTCCATGAATTCCCAGGACCTTTATTAATGCTAACCATGTCCTTAGTTCTAGTCAACGTGACGTCGTGACCAATTTAATGTACCTAAGAAACTTCACCTTATCTTACGATGATCGTATCCCAAATGTCTACCTAGGAAATGCCAAATTAGGTGAAACACTCACCTTATGACAACCACAATGACACAAGGTTGTCACTGTGCCTATCTCCAAATTCTACCTAAACTTAATCTACGTGATAGCCACACCGATCATCATTAGTACTATAAGGATAATAATTACTATGCAATTCTTCACCTCCTAATCCTTACAAGTCTAGCAAGACATGCTAAGAACTAATTTTTCCCCTACTAGGTCTATTCTATCTTACATTCTCGACACACGCCGATACCCTAATCATACTTTGATATCCCATTTGGGGTGCTATTATCCAATCCTTAACATGACATCATCAATCTAAGTCTCCGATACATTTCCTAATACTCATCAATATCAAGTATGACACATTCTACATTATCCATCTTATGACAAACGAGTATTATGCCCAATCATGGCACTAATCTCCAGTTTCCTTAGAAAATTACATCACCTATTTATGACAAGTTATATGACCTCTCCAAGGACTACACGATTCGATCCCTTTGATCTTAACCAATAACCTGAGATCATCACATGACCCTCAATACAAGCATCATTAGAACACATTGCACCCCATGATACCGAACTTGATTGTCTCCCTAAGGACACCCGCCATACCTTAATGTAAAAGTCACCAAAGACCTAGCCAGATTACATCACCTATGATCCTCTTATAGTAGGCATGCTTTAGCGATTTCCCAATATCCATCCCAAGACTATTAGATACTTACAAGGACTCTAATCCCATATCTCTATTTATAAGGAAGTTGTTTGCAAAAGGATAAACATTAGGTATTTTGATCAAATCAAATAAAAAATAATAATTTTTCACATGCTCCTCATTCGAATAATTGTGCTCCCCGTTCAAATGGCATTTTGTTCGAACCAACTTCTAATGATCTATCAAATGACATTAAGATAAGGATAAAAAATTGAATCTTTCGATTGTGGGAACCTCATTCTAATGACCTCATGTACCTCGTTCGAATGACCTCGCGTATCTCATTTGAACGACTATCTTATATGACTCTACACATGGCGAACTATAATCATTGAACACATTATGGCATCACAACAAGTTGACTCATATTGCCAAGGATTCCATATGCAATAAGTCCTAAGGGTACTCCAAGGACTTCCTTTCAAACAGGTAATTCCATATACTACGTATTAAACCATAAGCTGATGCTACTAAAGATTCTAGAAGGATATAGGACATCGTAGGCCTGTAAACGGATCGAATTCGGATCGGATCAGGAAAATCCAAATCCATATCCGTTTATGTTAAACGGATTCGGATCTGATCCGTTTATTAATCGGATCGGATCAAGCAAATCCAAATCCATATCCATTTATGTTAAACGAATTCGGATCCGATCCGATTATCCGATTAGCCATTTATGTTAAACTTGATTTGCAACATTTTTATTTTCATCTCTTATTTCATAAATTTATTTTGCAAATGTTCCAAAAAATAGATAATGAAATAAAGAACTATTATAATATATATTTAAAATATAATTAAATACAATATATATATATATATATATATATATATATTAATCGAATCAGATTATTAACGGATCGGAGTATATGAATCCAAATCTGCCCCATTTAATAAACGGGTAATCGGATAATTGGATTTTAGGCATGATTCATATCCGCTTAAATGGATCAGATTCGAATTTGGATAAAATTCGATCCCTTGACAGGCCTAGGACATTGTTTACAACCTATAAGACTCTAAGTCCACACTACCGACGTCAGAAGGTATTTCATTCCTCAAATTCCACATCATATTCTCCAAAACCACATCATAGAAGGCTATCTAGAATTTACTCATTTGTCACTTCAAATCATCATCGTTTTACGTGTAACACACTTACCGCTAATTACTCGTAACTCTCACCATATCTTACGAGATATATCTTAAGTTTGATAATTACCAAGGAACTCACCTATAATGATAGTATCGTATCAACTAAGGCCCGAGTACACATCCTCAAGTAACGACCAACATGGATCTAAATGCCTATCGAATTGTCCAATACCCACAATATGGCAATACCCCAAGGATCAAGTTCACCTAATCAAATCACCATTATTAGCCACCCACATATTCCTAACCAAGGAACCTAATGCGTCCTTATCACAAAATTAAAATTGCTTAGACATGCCACTCTAATCTCCTAACACCACAGTTGGCTTTAAACAACTCATATATCTAGTTCAATGGATGTTACTTACCTTTATTAATATATTAACAGACCTCTTACATCATCAAAGGAGGGCATAAGTGCACCTCACACCAGATAATGCGGTATCGCCACTAATGGCCTATGCAGACACTCGCAAATTACTAACACATTTACATCAGAAGCACCGAGAATTATTAATGGTAACTTGGTCACCTAATATTTGCTAATGAATATCCCATCGTGTTAATCTCCTTGACTCCATAGTCGAGAACACGAATCGAAACCGTCACCTCTCTAGCGTGATCGATCCAAAACCAACACTAATGCTAGAGATCCACTACTTACCTCATAACATCACTCCCAAAAGGAACCTTGAACCACTACAAAAAAAGTAGCTTTTGAGACGTTGGCCTAACAGTCCCAAAAGATGGTTTATCCGTCTCAAATACTTTTTGGGACGCTTTTTGGGACGGCTAGGGGGGTCTTTTTGATAGGGGGTTATAAATACTTTTTGTGACACCATTTCCGTCTCAAAAAATTCTTTTGATACGGGAACAGATCCGTCTCAAAAGCTCACCATTTTACATAACCCTTTTGAGAGGGCAAGAGAGTTGTCCCGAAAGAGTGCTTTTGAGACAGGAATTAATCTATTTCAAAAGGATACTATTTTAGAATATCTTTTTGAGATGGAAACATAACCGTCTTTGATATATTTTTGAGTCAGTTTTAACCAACCCAAAAGGGTTTAAGGGATCTTAAAATTTTTGCACCAATATATTGTGGACAATAAAATCTATCGCTAAATTTAATATATAATTGAATTACATTTGAGACAACACAACACAACAAATAATCATAAAACATAATACGTAAGATGATTTCCAACAAACACAACGAATCATTTCCATTCAACAATAGTTAAGAGTTCTTACAAACGTCTCCAAATATTCATCACAACAAAAATGTTAACACTAAGTTCAAATATTCGACTGGACAACAGAATACATTAATTTCTTATACTCCAAAGAACAAAATGCTTTTATCAAAGTAATCCCGCAATCTATAAGCATACAACCTCCAAAATCACTGATTATGATTGCTTGTTCTACAAAAATTGCTACTTGCACAAAAAAATAATTGGTGTCAATTATATCAAAGTTAATATCCCACTCATCAACAATACATTATGCAATGAATCAATATAGTAGATTCTCATCATAAACAATATGACTTTTATACTATAATATATTTTTAATAAATATTTAACTACTAATATTTAAAAACAATCGACCGAGTCCCCTCTGTTTATTTATGAAAACCACAGGTAGGCAACCTGTTTTAAACATTAAAATTGATTCTAAGAATACTATACACCAACCAATATCAAATTCTCACCACCACCATAACAAACTCTCACCACCACCATATCAAATTTTCACCACCACCATTGAAAATTTAATTTTAAAAGAGAGAATTTTCCACCAACGACTAAACTACTACGACAAACCTACAATGACCAACAACTACTATTTCAAAAAAATCGACAGAATCTCCTTGGTATGTTCATGAATACCAACCTGTTTATAGGTTATAATTTACTCAAACATATCAGCAATCAATTGCCACAACATAGTAATATGCAACTTTAAAATGGAGAATTTCCCATTTTAAATAGTATGAGCTACATCAATATAATAATAATAAAGATGTATTATTACCTAGTCGGTACGAGTCATTGAGATTATGGAATCATGGTCTGCATCTGTAGTAGAGATTGTTGGTTTATAATTTTTAATTATTCGAGCTCCTGCCGATGTCGAGCATCTCGATCTTCAATGTCTTGTTGATGTCAAACATCCCGCTCATCAGCGTCTTTCAACCATTAACTATCAAATAAAAATACGTCAAAATTAATGAATCTAACAACTAAACATATAACCTTGACGAACAACGGTAGTTTTAGTTGATATGCATACCGCTCTATTTCGTTTCACAGAGAGAGATTGTTGACAAATTTATCAAAACAAAAGCAAACTTTGCGGTATTTCACAAATTTAGGATTTGCACTTTAATTTTTGGCGATGATTTTTGCCAAACTTTAGTTTTGAAGTAAATTTAAGGTAAAACGAGAGAGTAAATAAATCTTGGACATATTCAATTACCTGATGATGTTAATATATGGCACCCACCAGTTGCAACTGCGCAAATTCTTACTACTGCGTTCAATGCCGCCAAACACGACAATGCTGAGAGAGGTTCATCGTGCATTCAACTAACGATGTAGACACCAAAACACAAAAAATTAAATGAGGGACATAAATGAGGGCTATGCTGTTAAACAAAGAAAATTTCTTGTTTTTGGAAATCAGTCAAAGTAGATGAAATAAATAAAACCCAAATCATGTCAGTTTTTCATACAAAAAAACTATGACGTATATGTATTCATAATTAATTCAAGAATCCCCCCACCCCCACCCCCCACCCCCACACACAAAAAAGCATATATCTAGGATGTAATTCTTTGATTGGGGACATCAAAACGTTAAAGATACTGTGAACAAAACCCTTTTATCCCTCTGTTGAGTTATACTACTTTTATATAACTAGTTATATAATTGTTATATAATAGCTATATAACAAAGTTATATAAATAAGTTATATAGCTTTGTTATACAACTAGTTATATAACAGTTATATAACTTTGTTATATAACTAGTTGTATAACAAAGTTATATAACTCAGTTATATAACTTTGTTATATAGCTGTTATGTACAGTTATATAACAGAGTTATATAACTAGTTATATAACAGAGTTATATAACAATTATACTTTGTTATATAGTTGTTATATAACAGTTATATAACAAAGTTATATAAATAGTTATATAACACAGTTATATAACAGAGTTATATAACAAATTTATATAATTGTTATACTGTTATATAACTTTGTTATATAGCTGTTATATAATAGAGTTATATAACAAAGTTATCTAACTGTTATAGTTCACCTATAGCAAACAGTAAAATGAGAAAAGTTAAACTAATGTAAAACAAATATTATTAAAACGATTCAACTTTATAACTACAACTAATTAACAGGTAAAAAAAAATGAACCATAAGAATTCAAATTCATTTCAAGATAGGCCTTTTTTAAAACAATAATTTTTCGAGATAGAAACATGTGTTAAATTGTTTTCCGAGATAGCAACATGTTTTAATTCATTGTGCGTTGATTCTGGATTGTGTTAATACACACCTTCAGTGTACTTAACAGGAGTTCATTATATATTGCATTTCTCCACTTTTGTGGCCTAAAAGACTGCATGCGTGTGTTAATCTTATGTATTAAATCGTTTGTAAATCCCCATCACATGGAGTCTCTTGAGGGGATATTAGTAATTTCTTCAGGCAATGATTTGTCCGTACTGTTACGATCACTGCACTACTCAGTGTTTCATTCCATCAGTGTTACTGTTGGAATGATTAAGATTAGTAAGAAGATCGTTCTGCATAAATTTGACAAGTTACATGATCTTATAATTTTTGTGTTCAAGCTTCACTTTATAGTGTGTTGTTGCCTTTTGAGTTGTTACTCTCAAGTCTCCTTGACCCTCTAGATATGAGCGAGAGCGGACATAATTTAGTTTTGGCGACTGGCAAGCCTTGTCCTGAGTAGTTTTCTAATCTACTTATCTATTGTTGACTTCTTGTCAAAGTTTCTTGGATGTTGGTTAATATGAGACGTATTATGGTAAGGGTGTGGTATGGGGAAGGGTCAGGTTCACTTTGTCATTTGGGAGGCTGCATTTAGTCCTAAGGACAAATGGGGTTAGGTTATAAGTAATTTGTTAATGTTTAACAGAGCATTGATATTTAATGAATATAGATATCTCCTTTTGAACAAAACTATAAGGTGTTGTAACATGTGCAGTAAGGTTAATACTTGTCATTTGTTGCTTTAAAAACAGATAAAAGTATTTTTAAGTGATGACATAAGTAGAAGCAAATCATAATTTTTAAAGACAATACAATTATAGGTGTTAAAAGGGTAATAGGAACCATATGCCTAATTATGTTGAAAATGAGTACACAAATAAAAATGATGAAATACCACAACCCTAAGTAATATCATATCATGATCAAGAAAATAATCAAGATCAAGAACCCATGCATTTGGTGTATTCTTTTGAGCCTCTTTTGGAGCAATTGGAGGATATAAACAGTACTAAAGGGAAAACTAATGTTGATGATGAAATGCTTGACCTTGGGGATGTTAACAACGCCCCTAAATCTTGGAAATAAGTTTTTAATAATAATGCTCTTATGGATGCCAACCAGCCTCAAGATGATTTTACTTGTTTTAATGACTCTAATGAGAATTATTGTTACATCCAACATGATATTAATATCATCAATTTAGATCAGAAGAAGTAGGATAATGATAGAGAATTATCAAAGTTCTATCTAAATCTGACAAATTAAGAATTAAGAAGGCTAATAACAAAATTCTTATGAGATAATTATCTTCCCAATATTTGGCTTGCGGCGTCTTTAAGTCCTTTCCAGATCTATATCTGATAACTTTGCCCTGATTTTCAACTGCCATAAACTCTCTTTGGGTCCATCCCTTTTTAGATTAATGGCCATGTGGATCAACCCCTTTGAGTTTCAGAATGTGATTTTGAATGCTTGGAGTTTACTGAAACGGTGGGTTGCCCTATGATTTAACTTGTTTATAAGTTCAAAGCAGTCAAGGCTTTGAAAATTTGTAATAAAAATAGTTTTGGTCATATTTAAGATAATATTGAAGAGTCTAGAAAAATCTTACAAATATTTCAAATCATATAAGAGGTGAGGGTATAAATGATTGTTAATTCAATATTAAAGTCAATGCCAAGAAAAAAAAGTAAATAATGCCATTCAGAGACAATATATTTTGGGGTGAAAAGGCCAATGTAAAATGGCTTACTGATGGAAATATGCGTGCAGACTACTTCCATAGTTACGTTAAAGTCAAGAGAGCCAAATCTTCAATACCCAATCTTATGGATGGAGACTTCAAAATCACTGATCCCAGTCTTTTGGCTTACTACATTCTTCATTTATACTCTGAGATTTATCAAGAAACGTATTATGATAGAGATGGAGCTATTGATTTGATATATACAAGCATTCGTAATTTGAAAATGAGATGCTCACTAAAGTGCCCACTTAAGAGGAGATTTATAAAGCTATTTTTGATATAGATGGTATTAAAGCCCCTGGGATTGATAGCTTTTCTAGTAACTTTTATCAACACTACAAGAATATTTTTAGTACAAAGGTGATAGATACGATTCTATTTGTTTTTACCAATGGTTAGATTCTTCCAATTCTTAATGCTAATATGATCACCCTCATTCTAAAGGAGATTGGTGCTGATAAGATCATTCAATATAGACCCATTGCCCTAAAAAAAATATCTTTAAAGTTATTCCTAAAATCATTATTATGAGAATCAAACCTACAACCTCCAGAATCATTTTTCCTCAATAAAATGCTTTTATTGAAGGAAGAAGCATTGTTGACTGCATTGGCGTGGTTTTTAAAGGCTTCAATTTGATGAAAAACAAAATCTTTGGAGGGAATCTAGGTCTTAAAGTTGATATAACCAAGTTTTTTGACACATCAAATGGTATTATTTTCTCACTATGCTGTCAAAATTTTGTTTTAACCAAAAGTTTATCCATATCATTTACACTCTTTTAAATTCTTCTAAGGTCTTTGTCCTTGTTAATGGTGATCCTATGGGATATTTTTATTGCAGTCGTGCGATGAGATAAGGGGGATCCTCTTTTCCCCATTCTTTTTTGCTTGGCTGAAGATGGTTTAAGTAGGGGTCTTTCAAATCTCTTCTCTTGGGGGGACATCAAACACATTTCCTATCCTAGAAATTGTATTTCCATTACTCACTCTCTATATGTTGATGACCTACTTATCTTCTCTAGAAATGATACTGAGTCTCTATCCAATCTTCTCAATTTTCTTGATCTTTATAATAGATCTTAGGGGTAGTTC
Organism: Sambucus nigra; assembly: GCA_949130495.1. Classification (NCBI taxonomy): domain Eukaryota; kingdom Viridiplantae; phylum Streptophyta; class Magnoliopsida; order Dipsacales; family Adoxaceae; genus Sambucus; species Sambucus nigra. Next base: position 373,531,169 of record OX422216.1, read on the forward strand.
ATGCACAAATACAAGAGTGGATTTTATCTATGCAACCTATTCACTCATAGGAGGAATAAAGTCGGTGATTTTCTTGGAATTAAAGAAGTCAGTGTTTCATTTTCTTATTTGGGAGTGCCTATCTTTTTTGGAAGCCCCACCAAGAAAGTCCTTTAACGTCTGGCCGATAAAGCTATAGCTAAGCTTAGCAGTGGGAAGGGTCTTCCTTTGTCCATGACTGGGAGAGTTTATCTTGTACAGTTTGTTTTTCAAAGCATCATCTTCTATAGTTTTCAAGTTTATAAGTGGCCAACTTCTTTTCTTAAGGATCTCAATTGTTGTGCAAGAAATTTCATTTGGAGTGGTGATGTTAGCACTAAAAAGATTATTACGTTTTCTTGGATCAAAGTTAGGAATGTGTAATGTGATTGAGGTTTGGGGATAAAATATGCTAGAAACCTGAATAAATCTTACCCTTCTTACGATCTCTTGGGGATTTCTTAACAAGTCTTCTCTTTGTGCCTCTTTCTTTAATAGCAGATTTAATTTTTTTGCTAGCTCCGTCATCAAATACTACTATAAATCTTCTATTTGTCCCGGCCTTATGTCCTCAATTCCCTTCATTAAGCTGCACACTTGATGGATTATTTGTGATCGGAATCCATTAATGTTTAGTTTGATAATGGGCTTGACATTCTTATTGCAGCTTCTCTAAACATTAATTATTTATCTCCTCTTAAGTGTAATGTTTTGGACCTCATTGTTGATTTCAATTAGAAGATGCCTAATTGCTATATTAAATCATTCCCTTATAATTGTGATTCTGTTTTAAAAATAAAACTCCCTATTCTGAAACCAAAGATAAACATATTTGGGAATGCTCTTCTTCTGGTGACCTCTCTCTTACTAAAACTTATAAGTGTTTTAAAGGTGATATTTCTATGGCTGTTGATTTTAAAACTCTACAGATTAAGTTTGTGCCTCCTGGAGTATCTTTGGTCAGTTGAAGATTATTGCGTAATGGCCTCCTAACTGATGATAATCTTAAGGCTAGATGTATTCATGTAGATTTCATTGACTAGTTAGATTCCATTGTATTTTTTAGGCTCTATTTTTTTAGGAGTTGTATTTGATGCTTTTTCTCCCTTTCTTATTCTTGTATGTATTCTTTTTTTGGTGATATAATAAAATCTTTTAAATTTGCTAAAAAACTAATGGGTGATAGGAAAACCACATACTCCCTCCGTACCAAATTAAGAGTTCTTATCCAATTTTTGTATAAATTAAGGATACAATCAATCTCTGGCCAAATCAAAACATAATCATTATCATCGGATTTGGTTTGTTGATTATGTCCAAAAATAGAAAGTGGACTATTAATTTAGGACAACCCAAAAAAGGAACAGTGGACTCATAATTCGGGACGGGGGTAGTATTTACCAGTGCAAGCGCAATGTCTATAGCCGAGAGCGAGAGAGAAAAGATGGACAGACTACATATTGATAAGAGATAGAGAGGATGCATGTTAATGAGGGAGAGGAAAAGTTTAAGGAAAAAACATGAGAGAGAGGGTTCATTAAGACAGAGAGGATGCATGTTAATAGGGGAGGTGTGTGATGGTTTTAGGTGATATCTATACATATATTCATTAAGACAAAAATATAATTTTTTTGTAATCAAATGTCTATAGAGAGAGGGGTTTTTCTTTGGAAACTAAAGTGATAACGAGGATTCAGTGGGGGTAGTGAAAAAGTGAGTGGGGAAAGTGAAATGTAAGGGGGGAAACTAATATTTACACCACCGTTCCTAAAAAACACATATGGAATGGCCATAAGTGACAGTTCTGAAAAACCTTCTTTTTAAGAGTGCGCCAGCATGTCCTGTTAAGAAGGCCGAAAACAGCTCCCTTTACCTCAAGTCAACCCATCCTCCTTACAGGAAGCTGCAAGCTGCAAAAGACGTGCTTTAGGCCATTTTGATGTACATGACACCTGCTTTTTAGAATGTATTGTTATTGGAATTTAGAATGTAATTGACATACACTGACAAACATATTTTCTTATACTATTTGCTAAGTCCGAGTGTTAATGCTTATTGAAAATTTAAATTTGCAAAACCATATACAGAGAGTCATTCAATACAATAAAAAAAGTCTATGTCATTTCATTTCTACAACTCAAGCCTAAATCCAAAACTTTTATGCTGTATCCTCTAAAGCCTGTCACATTTAAGAGGCAAAATTACTCAGTGAACCTTAACCAATTATTTGTTGTTCCAATTAACTTTGAGGATATTAACAATTCGTCTCATAATGAAAATTACAATTTAATATCTCAAATGTCAAGGGGCATTTATGAAGATGAGGAGAGTAAAAATAGTGAGGAATGTAATGATTTAAGTCCTTAGTCAATTCCCATTAACCCTAAAGACCTCATAATTAAAGCTCAATTATACAACAAGCACAATCTTATCTCCCTCAACTTAAGTAGGTCACAGAAAAGAGCCATCAATTTGAAAGCCAAAGAAGACATTGCCTTATATGATGGGACCAAACTTAAAGCTGAATTAGCTCAAGAAGTCATAGAGCAAATCACTCAGGGCTATGACAACCTTTTCTCAAAGAGTATTAAGGAAATTAAATCTTCAGCCTTGGATCTAAAAAAGTGGAGCAGGAGATGATTAAACTAAATAAATAAATAAATATAGAGGTGCACAGATTAGAACACCTTGTACAGTCAAATAACATTATCTCATTTTTTCTTCTAAACTACAAAGTAAGTTAAAGTGAGATTATAGTTATCCATTTTCAATAGAGTTAATTTGATGCATTTTATTATGCCTTTACAGCTGAAATAAGAATAAATAAAACTTTACCCAAAAGTTAGATGACCGAGACATTTGCCGACGTTGAACACTTCACGAGCTACACGTTCATCTTATCTGATATAAACATATATACAAAATAAAAGTAGCTGAGATGACATATCATATCAATACGATATGAAATACATTAATCCCGACGAATCTATGATAAACATAAAAAGAAAATTTGAACCCAAAAATCATAGATCGAAGCAGATTAATCCACACAAACACATATCGTATTCGAATCAATAAGAAATATTAGAAAGCCAAAATGTCGAAAATCAAATTATTTACCTTTTTTTTAAATAGATCTAGAGAGATAATCATTAAGGGTTTGCTTTGCAAGATCAGGATCGGGGATTAGGGAGATATAAAGCATGTATTAAACACATACTACATGCTAAGGGGCTACTTTGCAAGATCGGGATATGGACTAGGGGTGGCAATTCGGGCTAATGGGCCGTGTTGGGACCTGGTCCGACACGACTCGCCATAATTTTATTCAGCACGAATACGACACGACACGACACGATATCATGTTTACTTTGCTAACATGAACACGGCCCGACACGAGTAGCACAATTAAAAAAATCGTGGCAATTAGACACGATTGACACGGCCCGACATGATAACCCTTTAATTACTTTTTTATTTTAATAAATAATGCAACATACAAAACAATAATATTTTCTCTGCATAAATCAAATAGGACAGAAATGTGTAGAACCAGAGTATACACATACTAAACATTCTTATATCATACATGTACTAAACAGGTTTTCCAAATCATGTTTCTCACTGTAAATGCATTTGTTTTCTCTATCCATATTAATAGTATCAAATTTGTTATTGAATAAGGAAAAAATGATGGCCAAACAAATACTTTTACCCTAAAATTAACAAATACCATTGAGTATTTAATCACTCATATACATTCATGCATCTAATTAATTAAATAAGAAACCCGAAATCTCATAGACAAAGGAACATTTACTTTGTATTGGGTGAAGAAGATGAAAAGTTACCTTGAGAGCGAAAACGTCCAGAGATGGGGAGAATGCGGAGGAGAAGAATGTTGGGGGGGGGGGGGGGAGAACAACTGAGTAAAAGAAGATCGGGGCGGAGGAGAAGAAGGGCGGATGGGGGTTGGCCACCGAGTATACAGGTAATAGGGTTTTGGTTTTGGCTGATTGGGATGGTTGAGGGACTTTTTGTTTTTTTGTTTTTTTTGGGTGGGAGGCTAAGGCGGGAGATGAAAAGATCAGTAGTGGTGGGAAGCTATTTTTTTTAGCCTTCACATTTGGTATATCTTTTGAGACGGTAAATATTTTACTGTATTATTTGGTTTACTTTATAAGACGAAAAGAATTAATCGTATCAAAAAATTATCTTTTTGAGACGGCTATAATTAGCAGTCTCAATAAATAATAGTTTTTGAGACGGCTAATTATATTTGTCTTAAAAAGTATGTTTTAAAGACTATATTTTGCCTGTCTCAAAAAATAGGGTCTTAAAAGCAACTTTTTTTTGTAGTGAACGTAGTTCTCTCATACCATTTATAACGCCTCGACTCGAATTTATGATTTACCCATGGGTCAATTCGATCTGTCATGAACGTTAGGTGTGAAGTGCAATGAGACAATCTAAATAATGTTGCTAGTCCAATTTTGCTTAATTAATATTTCACTTGTTTAGCATACGATTCCAATATATATCAAGTTACATGAGATCCGTGGGAAGCATCCTAAGAATCCAAGCATTCAGATATACTAACGTAAAATAAAAGTATACTTACCTATATAGCGCTCTCAAAATACAGAATCACTTATAACCTACTATAACAAAGGAAATGGAATGAACCAATGCCCAATGGGAAATACAATAATGCAACATAGAATCGAAAGACCGAAAAGAGACTCTATAACATATGGCCTATGTGCACATGCAAATACCACACACACACACACACACACACACACACATATATATATATATATATATATATATAAACACACACACACACACACATTAATGCATGGATTCTATTCATTCCAAAATATTACTTGATTTGATTGAATCACATTACTCTTATAAAAAGCCCCCTTTTGCTCCTTTTTACTTGACTTATGTTTATTTCCCGATTTAATGCACCCGGTTAAATACTTAAACAAAATAGCGTTTGTTTAGGAAAAACACTCCATTCACCGAATTATTCCATTTACTCATGTCCGATTAACTTTGACATTTTCCTTGAATACCACCTTTCAACACACGCACACTCTATGATAGAAAGTACTTATTTTCCTTTTGAAAATCGTTCACAACACAAACTTATGTTAATTATGGATTTAAACCATCTTAGGTTTCTTAAGTGCCCATTAGTCGCTTAGCTTTACCATTCCTTTCACTTCACATGGACATTAGTCATTTTCTCATATTTCTTATCCTTGTTATATTTTTAATCGGAACATTTACTAATCTCATTACACATTAGGTTCTTATATTCTTAGCACAACCAATTTTCTTATCATGTTCCAGTTTTCTCATGATCTTTTTCTCAAAATTTATCACATAACCGCATACTATAACGGGCTCCACACTGACGGATATGCCACCATATGCTCTGACTAGTGATTTGGGTGTTTCACCCTAGGGCTCTGAGCACTTCTTAATTTTTTCGGTTCTTTATAGTTTCCTATATCATGTGTTTTAACACTTTTTTGTGTCCACGTTATTCCACTTTTATCAGTCGAAGCCAAAACTCCCGAGACTACACCTCACATTTGTGTTACACTTTACCAAATCACCATTTTATGTCCTTTACACATTTACGTTGATTTAATCCCGAAAATCACTTCCTTTTTGGATTATTTTGTGTAACACCAAACATGTAATTTATCCATTTTTATAGGTGTTATTTCCCAAAACATTGTTAGGTTGCTAACTGAATTTCTTGAATGTTCTTAAATCATTAATACTTTATTAACAGATCTAGTCACTTTGTGGGGTTAACATACTCCCAAAGCTATAAGTATCTTGATTTCATTACGTTCTGTAACAAAAAAATCACTTTGGCATTTAAAGGCCATTTTCACCATAAAATGCGCATTTTTCCTTTAACACATATGTAGTCTTGAAAATACATATTTATTATTTTATCGATATTTCACAACACACTTTTGAGGCTTAAACTTCGAACTTTGTTATTTCAAGTTAAACCCATTTCAATCCTTCTTAAACTTATTCGTATGCTCATCCTTAACTTACTACAAGTTTATACACATAAGAAGATGGATTTTAAGTCTAGAAATCTATAAAAATGAGTTTTACATATGATTATTACATAAAATTTCATAACACTTGTAAATCTAAAATTTTCAAGAATAAACAGATATTTATTCTTCAAAAACATGCTTAAATGTCTAGTTTTCACACATCTTCATTTTACCATAAAACTTCAAGATCTATACTAGAAATAGCCTTTCAATGCAAATATTCTTTTAAAAATATTATATCTCATAAAATGTTTAAGCACAAGGCTTCCTTGAAATTTTACCATCTATTCTCAAACCACTTGGAAACCCAATTCTTAAATCTTCATGAACATTAAGAAATTATGAATACAGACTACCTAAACATGAAAAAATTCCACTCTTATGAACTATAGAATATTGAACTCATATATTGCAAAAAAGAGTAATCTTAAACTTAATAAGAGTAGAGTTTTTTCCACCTTAAAGAAAACTTCCAAAATAATGGATGAAATCTCCACTAAGATTGCCTCCTCAAGTGCTCCATGAAATCTCAAAGAAAAATCTCCTTCAAGTTCCTTTATTCTTCTTATTTAACTTCTCTAAACAATCCTCTAACAACTCCTTCATAACCCATAATTTTACCTAACAATGGTGTAGATGGGTTTATAAGTCTTGAATATGGTGGAAAAGGTATTAAGGTATGGGGATTTCAGGTTGAGGAATGGTGGTGCTAGGGTGGTGGAAGGTGCTTGGGTACTGGTGAGGTTCCAAGAGATAGAGAGAGGAATGCCCTAGAATGGTCCAAAATGTCACTTAAATTCCCCCAATCCCTTAGGGATTAAATTCAAAAAATTCCTTAAAGCTTAACCCTGAGTTGATCTTCTGTGTGGGAGTGTGACACGTATCAAATCCAATGGTCTATATCGTTACAACGTTTTCTCATTCAAATGAGATTTGGATCTTATTCGAATGAGAACTAAATTCCTTCGAACAGGGTTCCAACAAGGATGAAAATACGAATAATTGATTTCTATTCGATGGTCGTTTGAAGAACTGTTCGAATGAGATTTGAAAATTGTTCGAAAGAATCAACGTTTCATTCGAATGACCCTAAGATTTTCTCCAAATTACTTATAAGGCCATTTTAAATCTAATCAATTGCACCAAGGCCATGATATTACCCAAATTTAACCCACTATCCCTGTCACAAGGTCTAAAGCCCAATTGGGTCCATCAAGTCACCAAATTACATGTGTACGGGTAAAATCATGAGGCGGTTGTTACATAAAATTTGTTTTTCTTGTAGTGGCAAGAAGGTACCTCTCTCTTGTTTCCTAACAAGAATTTACCAATGGACGCGGAAACTCTCCCCCGTTACAATAAAAATCCATTTAAAGCTAAAATGACCAGATAAGGAAATAGCATTCTCCATCCTTGGATATCACTTTTCTTGACATCTTCAATGTATCAAACACCGCGTTTTCGATCTCGAAATCTAGATATTCAAATTCGGGCATAAAATAGGTATAATTGAATTTAGGCTACGTAGTGTTAAATTTCAAATCACTTTCAAATATCACAAATTATGAATCTAGATTTGATTAGAAAATTTCTTTCAATTTTGTAAGATCAAATGAAGTTGATAATTGAACTATTTGAATATGATCACTTGCCTCGAAAATACACTCTCTATGAAGTAGTCAGGAAAAGGATCTTGTAAAATGGCAGGAAAAACCCTCCTATTTATAGAATTAAAAAAAAGCTATCTGCATCGTTCACACAGTGGGAATTAATCCTCGTGAGCATGGTTTTTAGGAAGCACATCTTCTCACATGAAAAATTGATAGTCGTGCGCACAATAGAAATTTTTCCCCATACACACTGTTTTGGGAAGCAAATCAGTTTGTCCAAAAATGCTTTTTGTCGTGTGCTCAGTGGTGATTTTCACCCGTGTACACGCAGATATGTAGAGATTTTACTAAGGTTATTTCCATGAAGACCTTCACACAAAAATAAATCACAACCGTGCACATGATTGTAGGAAGAACTCAAGGTTCACCTAAACAAGATTTTTCAAGGTAATGATTATTATAACCCATTTTCAATTAATCAACATAAAATTCATTTTATCGAAAAACAAGAACTTTAATGTGTGTGACAATCTTGGACGTATTTATTAAAACTACCTTAAAGGATGTGATTTCTTGAAATCATCTTGAATCTTCAAATGTAGCATGCGAAAGCTTTAATGTAGACGAACCAGATGATCTTCAATTCAGTGTTTATATATTCTAATGAAAAAGACTCCATCTAACCTATCGTCTCGTTATGAATCAAGATTTTTGGCTCAATTTGTGCATAACTCAAATATTTTGACAGGAGATTAAGAAACTTAACAATATATACAAATGTTTGTATTTGTATTCTTTCACCTAAACTCTACACTTGCTTATTAAAAATTGTTTAAAAGACCATAGAGTCCTCAATATTTTACCCAAATCCCTCACATAATCATTATAGAGAGTTATAATTTAAATTAAATAAAAACCTAAGCCCAAAAACTTTAATCCAAAGTCCATATGCTCTGACACCTCGCTTAATTAAATATCGGGTGATCAGTCCTTTATAAAATTAAATCGATACATATCCGGTTGGTTCAGATTATGCATCACTGTCGAAAACTTTATTATTAAAACTAACCACCTAATATTTAAAAAGGTTGATGTCAAAATTTTATCTTATTAGCAGTGATCGCCATCAAAGGAAAATAATTAAACATCACCATTCAACGTAAATGCATAAGGAAAGAACTAACTGAAATAATATGAAGAACTGGAGTAAACACTTCCAGTCAAAATCCCATACAATAATCCAATCTACCTACATAATATAACATCTAAATCTCTTAATGTAAAATAAGAAGGGACGACATGTCCAACTGAAGTAAATAACTGAAAGATAAGGAAGGATAGACTATGAAGCGTCTACTAGCAATGTCTTGTACCTTTCACAACAGCTACATCTCATCAAATGAGTGGGATATCCTAAGCCTAGTGTACCTGTGGTTGATAATCTAAACTAAAGGAACAAGAAAAAATATTTGCATAAAAAATGGGTCAGAGCCGAGTAAAAAACTGTTTAAATATAACAAGCGCTTAAATTGGTTAATTAGTACATATATTATTCATGTTAACTTAGCGTACTCACTTGAGATACTCACCTCTCATCTAATGTGCACATCTAGCGAGCCTAACTACCCATACTAGTCACGATACCCTATCTGACTATACGTGGTGTACCCCACTATGTCGAATAAAATATCTCAGTAACCCAAAGATAATATTTCTAATATTATGAGTAGGTTAATAAATGTTTTAATATATTCTCATAACATTCTAAATCCTCAACTGGTGACACAGTAAGTATATACACTAATAAATTTACCAACATGCAACACAAAATAGAAAAATATGTATACAAATATAATCTCTCTATGTATATATATATATATATATATATATATATATATATATATATATATATATATATATATATATATATACACGGCACCTATGGTTAAGAAACCCTTGGTTCTAGGCATACTCGGCTATCTAGTCCCATTGCAACGCTCACGCATAAAGGACAACATGTTCAATCTCTCAAGAACCAATAAAATATGTACACATATTGGAGGCGAACATAGTCCCAAGACGATGGGCTACGCACATACCTACGCACCCATATGACCGTCATCACTATCGTTTTCACAAATAACTTGTACCTAGGTTCCATGCTCTAGTGGTACGACTCAAAATCCCCCCGAAGGCACACAAGATATGGTCGTCCACAATGCGCTAACCTCCGTTCGATAGCCAGTAGCTAGGTATGTCATACACATAATATTCTAAGTAATAAGCATGCACACAACTTATATAACTTAATAGGAGTTCACGCAACCTGATTTCCATAGTACGCAAGTAGTAGTAGTATTTCTACCACTCATCGCGATTCAGTCACATAATTCCTCTCTCGAATATGCATACTCTCCCAGGTTCTATAAACTCTCTATATCCGACGAATAATCACACTCCTAACTCACTAATAATTCAGAATTTATGTTACCCTTTACTCGCGTGGGTTATTTCTCTCACTTGGATAAACCTAGGATGATTTTTAACTTGACTGAACCTTAAAACTACATTCTGGAATTTCGTTAGAAGTCAAGGGAATCTCGTTCGAATGAGGTCGCTCGAACGAGCACATTCGAACGGAGTTCTCACTTCGAACGAAGTTCATAATCTCGTTAGAAGGGTCATTGGAATTCTCATTCGAACGAGAAATCCTAACAGACCCAGTTCTTCCCCAAATCCTATTTTTCTAACATTGTAAACCTCAAATCCAACCCTAATTTTGTCTAACCTCAAATAAGATAGTATTAAACTAGTTTTAATCACTGTGGGGCATTCTCTAACACAATTTAGGGCTTAAATCCTCATACTTTCAAACAAAAAATCAACAATTACTCAAATCTCTAAAATTTCCTTTATAATGAACCCAAAATTTTAATTGTCCAAAACTCTTATTATAATTCATGGTTTAGACATAAGATTCCCAAATTTTAATAGTCTAACAAAGGGAAAAACCTCTACAGGTATACCCATATCCGATTCATAAGGTTTCTTTACATTTCAATCTAATTAAACCTAAGTTTTCATTACACTAAGTTTATATCATCAACCTAAACTAACAGGAACAATATATGCTAAAAGAAGATCAAGGTAAACACTTGCCATAGTATGGATTTTTGATTCTTTGATTCAATTTGGTATGTGGTTGATCCTCTCGTCGCGATCTACACTTTGGTGTAACTATTTGTGAGAAATCTCTAGCTTTTGGCTTTGTTCTCCAATGGGCTTCCTTCCTCCTTGGTTCTCTCTCTCTTTCTCTCTCTTTCTCACGTAGGTTGCAACTGACAGACCACTAACCCTCGATGTCCCTATTTTAATCCTATTTTCATCCATTTAATTACTCAAATATCCTAAAATACCCCTCCGGGGTGTCATTTTGGGCTAAAATGCCCCGGACTCGAATAATAACTCTCAAGTAGTGTTTTCTGACTATTTCAACCCTTTCGGACCCACTGGCGCACTCAAAATAGTCATTCGAGTTATATAAAAATAATTTACCTTTTTAACCCCAAAATATATAATAGTTACGCGACTCATACGTGGGTCCCAAATAAATATATCTTAACTGCCTTGTATCTCGTCCCCAGCCATATTATTATTTCCAAAACCATTTATTACGTTACTCGCTACGTAATTTTCAACATAGTTATTACTCAACATGATTTCAACATAATTATTTTCGATAACTACTAACTCTCGTCATGCTAGTAATTATTACCATTAAATCGGATTAATTATAAATTACATTTTCTCCCTTAAATTAATTCATCCAAATTTCCATATTTCATAATAAAATAAATATGCATAAAGTATGGGGTATTACATAATTTCCCTCTAATAACATAATTTCATCCCGAAATTCGAAAATGAAAATATACCTGGCAAGAATAACTCTGGACAACGTTCACGTATGTCATCCTCTTGCTCCCAAGTAGATTCCTCAACATTATGGTGCTGCCACTGAATACGGACTATTGATATTTTCTTCGACCTCAACTTCCTCTTGCTACAGTCTAGGATAAAAACTGGCCCCTCCTCGTAGGAGTTATGAGGCTGTAAGTTGATCTCCTCCAACGCGATATGAGTATGGGCCAAATCATCTCGAAGATATCTCCTCAGCGAAGAGGAACACGTCATGGACCCTATGCAGGTGCTCCGGTAACCCAAGTCTATAAGCAACTGGCCCAATCCTCTCGATAATAGGGAACGACACCATGAGTTATAAATTAAATCAGATTAATTAAAATTAAATTTTCTCCCTTAAATTAATTCATCCAAATTTCCATAATTTCATATTAAAATAGATATGTGTAAAAGTACGGGGTATTACATATGCCTTGACTATTTACAAATTAAATTCCTCCACTCTAATTTACGTCAATATAAAATTTTAATTCGCATATAATTTAATCCAAATTACCATGAATTAAATTAATTAATCAATTACTAAAAAATATGAGGTATTATAGATTGTGAGTTATTTACTTTGATTATCACCTTTCTAATATGAACATCACTTAGATCTACATTGGGTCTACATAGATCCATTGAAATTGAACATAAAGATTGCATTTAGTTAGTTTTGTCACAATTAACTTAAATTTCATGTTTGTTTAGTTTAATTCTATATTTATACGCCTCTCATCATAATGTCTATTTACCCCCTCTAGGTTTATTTGACTCAACACAGTTTTACGAAAACCTTAGTATGTATTGCCTTAAATTTGCTCACATTTCACACATGATGCCATTTACACTTAAAGAGATGTTTGTACGCTCACATATTTGAACATTTTCACTTGAAGACCCATATGAGATTTGAACACATAAACACTCACATAATATTTTGTCACATACTTGATTGCAGATATAAGCTTGAAAATTTTGGTACCACTTTTAGATATAGCTAATTGAACTCACATAAAGCATTCTAATAAGCCCACTCTAGTTTACAATAATAAGTGCATATTCCAAAATTCATCACTGAATGTTGCAATGCATACTCTGTGATGAATCACCAAATACTTTCAGCCTTTCGGTGTTCTAGCCTTAAATGACCTTAGGGATATTGTTATGATTTTGAGTTTAGTCTAGGGATTAAAATTTTATTTTATTATCATTTTAGGTTGAAAATCTTATTGAAACTTATTTATTATGTTAGTTAATTGAGAAAAAAACACATTTATAGTTCTTGAAAAAATAAATTGAGAGATGGCGGTAGTTTGCATTATAAATGCAAATGATTTCAACATTGATCGTGGTGGGGTTTGTCATGAGAAGATGGTGCAGTGGGTGGTGGTGGTAGTTGTGGGAGGTGAGGGTAACTGTCTAAAAGTTAAAGAGTGAAGAAAAAGTTTAATTAGAGAGAAAGAAAATTGAGCTAAATTAAAATGTTAGATATCTAACAAATGAGCTAAATTAAAATTTCAGGTTTAAATACCTATGAGTATATATGGGTGATAAGTTATGTGGCGGGTGAAATAACTTTTATCAGTTTATTGAAAACATAATCAAAAGAAAGAACACCTAATTAACAGTTTTATATGTATCTGTAAATCTAACACATGAATATCCAATTATATATGTTATTTGTTATTTAATCATACAAAATGTTATGTATTATAAATTTAACATTAGGATCTTAGATCAACATGATTATCACATATAATCATTATGCGAAATATAAAATGATATTATAATTACATACCTCTATCATGTCAAAACTGAAAAGATTGACGGAGCAGTCGATCTAAACGATGTCCGATCGAGTTGATCTTCGGATTACAACTTCATCTTGTTTTTGGAAAAACCATGTTTGAGTTTCAGTGCATTTCAATAGTTATATCTTCCTCAATGATCAAAACACTATTATAAAATTAACTCTCATTGAGAATTTATATTTCTCTCCCTTATCCTATAATTTCAATATGTTATCTTTTAGTATGTCGGAATGATGAAAAATTAGTCACTTATTTATAGGCAGGGATAAGACCTAAATCTCCAACAATCACTTAATCTCAACCTTCCATCAAGTTAGATACCTAAGAGTCCTTTTGACTCATGGTATTTGGAGTACCCTTTCATTAACCAAAATGACTCTTAGTATTAATATAATTATGGATCATATTATGGAGAATTATTATTAAAAATAATTCTAACATTCTCCCACTTGCTCCATAATCATAAGGTGCACAATAATCTTTGAGTCATCCTTAAATGATTTTTCATAAATTCCTTAATCAAACAAACCATTACTGCGAGTCATGGCGCTCACATACTAATTCAAGAGCATTATCGCTTCTATATGCCACAACATTAATAACTCATCCAACAATGTCTATAAATTGGATTATTCAATAATGGTCCAATAATGTCTTATATATAAGACTATTTCTACCGCATTCATCAATGCACATGCCTATAAACTTACATTATAAGATAGTGATTGAAATGTTTAGAATACACTTTAATTGATATCAAATATAGTGTCCAAAATTAAGCACCAAACAATCCACAATACTTATACTTAATTGGCTACATGTAAGGCCCATATCTTAATCATGCTTTATGAATGTCCCTTGATGATAGCCCATTTAGTGGATATGCGATGTTAAGACTAGTACTAATGTTTTCAACTGACACTTTTATTTATAAACATCTTCATTCACATATAAGTACTATATCCTAAGTGTCCACGTTTTTAAAATAACTATCAATGACATTATCATAATATTTCAGTGACTTGGTAATAATTTCGACAACTCCAAGTCCCGAAATAAATTTTCGCAAATATAATCCATAAATTGTAGCCTCAAAGCATGCTATTGAGATCACACTATATGTTGACTTACTTGAGACTATATATATATATATATAGAATTTCCAACTAGTTTCGATATCGAGACAAAGTAGGTTAATTTTTATAAGGTGCTCTATCTTATAAAGGTTCAAGAAGATTGAAGGATTCCAGTCCAAGAAAACCTCAAGATCAACCTAAAGGAAAGTTAATTCCATCAATAACCATTTTAGGACACTTGCACTGCATATTTTTGTATTCCTATGTGCATATATGGTTTTTATACACTTTCATTAATTTCTAAATCAATTTAACTCATCAAGCAACATTTTTAAAACTTTTTAAATAATTTTTGGAATTATTAAAATTTGGTTTTTAAAAGTGTTGGGGTTAAAAATTGTATTTTATAAAGTGTTTTAATTATGTAGAAGTTAGCTTAGGTAGGATCTCAAAGCGCTAGAGACTTGACGCGACTAAGAATTTGTCTCAAAAGTGCGTTTTACTCTAGGCTCAAGTGCAAGCCTGTCGCTCAAGTAGTAACCAGGTAAGTCGGGATCGTATCCACAGGGATAGAGATTGCCAAATAGTAATAAGAAAAATTATTAAATCTTGAAATGATTTCTTAAAAGAAACAAAAAGATGATTAATGATTGGGAAAATTTCTAGTGAAATAAAAATTTACTTAAGAAAAACAAACTGAAAATTGCAAAAAAATTTAGATCTGACAAATGGGAGAAAATAGGGTAGGGTACAATCCCTCAATCCTTAACAAATTATCGTATAGAATACTAGAATTATAAATTAAAATTATTGACTAGATCCGGTCTTTATAAATTCTAAGCATTACATATATGAGGGATCTAGCCCGCATCATATGAAATCAAAGATAGATATAAAGCGGTGAATGACAAATTATACTCGCAAAGCGTTCTTAAACATCTCAAGTACCTAGGGCAAGAGAGATTAAAAGATTGACAATGTTTGTATGAGTTTCTTTCACGAATCAATCAATATTTTAATTTAACCTTTATTTTCTACATAAATAATTTGCCTTGGATTGAGTTCATGTACCCCAACCCTTGGGAATTTAGCTACTCATGATTTGGTTCAAGAATAAATTCACATATAAAATTATGGATCTACAAGACATTGTAAATAATTTGCAAATAATAAAACTAGAGAATGGAAAGATTTTACTTGAATTCAGCAACAAAAACGGAATTAGAATTCATAATTTCTTACAAACTTGGGTTCATGAAAACTCTTGAAGGAATAGAAAATTTTCTCTCAAAATCTAACCCTAAAATTCAACCTCTAATTCTCTCTAGAGCTCTCAACCTAGAAACTCCCCCCCAAATGATGTAGGGCAGGGGCTTTTATAGCACAAAGTATCGAAATTGACAGCTCAATTTGCTTGTGACACAAGCTTCACCATCTAGCACACCAAAAATCTGCATAATTAATGCCAGGATTTCACATGACCGGACCGGTCCGGATTACCCTCGGATCGGTCCGATATCCACCGGATCGGTTCTTTTATTTCTACCGGATCGGTCCGATAATAGTCGGATCGGTTCTTTTTCCATTTCCATCGGTTTTCTATCCATCCGGGGTATACTGGACTTGGTCAATTCGGATCGGTCCGGTTTTCATCGAATCGGTCCGATTTTCTTCTACTTTGACTTTTTCCTTGCAACTTTGACTAGCCATATCTTTTGATCTAGAACTCCGATTTGGGTGCCGTTTCTTCCTATGCTCTTGTGAACTCATGCTCTTCAACTTCACTTTTGGTGTCGCCTTCGATTTTTGAGTGGAACTTTACTCTTTTGCCCTTTGACTTTTCTTCTGATTTTCTTCTTTTCCTTTCTTGCATTCCATTCCTGAAAACTTCATCACAATTACACAAAAACTAGGGAATATTGTTAAAAACAGACAATAGAGTGATATGGACTAAAAATGATTCAATTACCTTGTTCGAGATATTAAAATCACCAAATTAAGGGGCTAAATTCAGAAGAATTTATGCTTGGTCAAATCCCCCTAACTTAGGACTTTGCACGTCCCGGGCAATGTAACTGAATCTAACCAAAATTATACTCTTGAAAATTCCTTTATTGGGATAGAATACCTTTTTCGCGGCCAAGCGATTTCATTTAGCGTATGCAACAAGCCTTTAAACCTCTAGGTTACCCTAGTAGGACGAGTTTTGTCTCGTGAGGGTTTGCAGTGAATACACCCACAAAATTCTTTATTGACTCAAATAAATATCTAAATACTTAAAAATTGTACAATTTAAACTTTTCGAAAAAATAATCACCATCAACTCATATTCAACTGTCTCAAACCATAGTGTGTGTGTGCAAAGCCAAAAATTAAACCTCAAATTTCCACCGATTGAGCATTACGTTACTTTTCGAAAATTCATTTTGATTCAAATTCTTACGGATTGCACTCACAAACGAATCACTCGGATTGTGGTTGTTTCCTCTCGGTATGCATGATATAAAGAGTAAATGTAATGGAGACAAATTCATGCATACAAAATTGAAAAAAAAAGAAATATATGGTGAAAAGATCTCATCATCGGAATACAGTTATAAGGAAATGGGAAACATCACCTCTAGATCACACCATTTTAATCTCTTGTATTATCTTTTCTTGTCTTAGCACTCCATGCAGTAATTAATTTCGCCATTCGGACTCAGTTAGGAATTTTCGGGTTAAAAAGTGTAAAGGGTAAAATTGGGAATAAACGGAATATTCGGAATTGGAAAATGTCCTTATGACGTCCATTTGTGCTTTTTCGGACATTTGCTCATTTTTCTTTTCCTTTTCTATTTTTTTTTCACTATTTTTTTTCTTTTCTTGCTATTTTTGTTGACCATATCTATTTTTTTTCTTCCTTGCCCCTTTTTATTGCACAATTTGGACTTACTTGATGAATATTCGATTTTCACAATTCCGGGCTATTTAGGTTTTTCGGGTTATCAAACGAAAGGAAAATATTTTATTAGGCTCAAAGTGGGTTGCAAAGGGATAATTTTATTTTTCACAACTTTTTATGGCTAATATTTTTGGGTTAAACAAAAGAGGGCCTACTTCATTGTTCAAATTGCTAATCACATTACCATATGCATCTCGAGATTAATCAAGTTTAGAGATATATTTAGCACGAATTTCGAGACAACATATCACACATTTCTCATAACCGATCAAAACAAAGGATTGAGATCATCAACGACTTATTAAAACGCTGAGAAGAACTTTGAGTTAATCATAAACTCGGATTGATTTAAAAACTCATAAAAATTGATAGGCTCGAAATCTCACCGGGTTTAATCAATCACCACACTTATTCGTTAAGTCGTCAATTTTCTTTCAATTTCCATCTTCGGTCAATTTTGGCTTAGTGAATTTTGATTGTTAACAATTTGAGACTTTAAATAGAATAAAGGTGATATTTTTGAAAAATTTAAATTTAAATTTTTATTTATTTTGAAGAAAAATATTTTTGGCTTTTTTCAAAATTTTTCAATTTTTTTTTTTTTTGAAATTTTTGAAATTTTCTAAAAAACACACACTTGGAAAGAACATGTGATCGAATCAATGAAAATGGGAAGAATATCCCACACCCCCTAACTTAAATGTTGCATTGTCCTCAATGCGAATCAAGAACACAACATAAAGAGAGGAAAAGAAAGATATTACTCAAATGGAGCGATCTCGATGAGTGCGAGTCCATTGAATCTACAAAACATGTTAGAACCAAGCATAACAAAAAAGAATAACAAAAACTTTAACTAATTACTCTAAATGCAACAAGACACTATATACCACCTATTCAGGATTCAAAAATTCAACAAAAATCACCCCATACGCGTCGGGGGTGCGACGACCTCTCATCTCTCTCCACAAATCACCCGACCCCTTTCTTTGGGTACGATGCGCTCCTCGTCTCTCCCATCTTACCATCATACGTGAATAACCGGAACAAATTGGGCCCGTGCCCATAGATAAAGGAAAGACCGGGAGATGCATTATGATAAACCGGAAAAGGATCCTCTTGTTGCGTAGCACGTGGGTTGGTCTCTAAGTCGGATGAGATTTGAGTCGTATCTTCAAGTACCTCCGAAGACTCAAATGGTATGGGTGGAGGTTTGGGAAGGAGAAATTCATCAATTCTATTTTCCCACTCGCTTTCGTCTAAATGACGAAATGAGGCCCATAAAGATTGGACTTCATCATTGAGGCTTGCATCCACCTGTCCGAACTCGCGCTCAAACTCTGCTAGGCTCAACTCCTCTATCTCTCTCTCTTGCTGGGTTTCCTCAACATGCCTTGCGTGCTCACTCGCCGAATGATAGGGTGGTGTGGGTGGGTGGTAATCGAGGAGAAATGTATCGATAGTGTCCTGCCATTCTCTTTCCTCTAAGTATTTCGATGAGCCAATCCCGACACCCTCTAAATATCCTCTTTCACTCTTGTTCATGGGCTCACTCATGCTCTCGAATGCATTAACTAAACATACATCCCCTACCTTGCTCTCGATGTTGCAACCACTCCTCTCAGTGTGCGTAACACAACCTTCCCCTAATGGCTCTTCCTTGTACGTTCTTTCTTGCTCGTGTGCTTCCCCCAAAAGATCCAATCCTTGCGGTTCCCCTTCATCACCCTCTCTCTTGGAATTATTAAAGATATTTGTTTCGAGGGTCATGTTCCCGAAAGTTAATTGCATACGCCCACTTCGGGTACTGATAAGAGCATTAGCTGTAGCTAAAAATGGGCGGCCAAGGATAACGGGAACATGATTACTTGGGAGAACGGAAGGTTCTTCGTCCCAAATGAAAAAATCCACCGGGAAGTAGAAAGTGTCTATTTGGACAATCACATCCTCAACAATTCCCCGAGGAAGCTTCACAGAACGATTCGCGAGATGGAGAGTCATATTTGTGGGCTTAAGGGCCCCCAATTCGAGTTGCCTATAGATGGAATAGGGCATAATGTTAACACTCGCCCCTAGATCTATTAGAACTCTCTCGATTCGGTTCTTCCCCATGATACACGAAATAGTGGGTGCACCCGGATCTTTATATTTTAATGGAAAGTCACTCGACAAGACTGAGCTGACATTTTGGGCCAAAGAGACGTTATGGTTTACCTTTAGCTTGCGTTTCACCGTGAGTAAGTCCTTAATAAACTTAGCATATGCGGGAATTCTCTGTATAGTCTCGAGAAAAGGTAAATTAATTTTTACTTGCTTAAGGACTTCTAGAACTTCATCACGGGAGGTCGTTTTGGAGTAAGAGACCAACCGTTGAGGGTATGGGGCAGCGGTGGGGGTGATGGCCTTGGGTCCACTAGTATTTTCCTCCTCCTCACTCTCAATTAAAGGGGCATCTTCGGCCTCTCTTGTGCCGGGCAAAACCTCTTTATCTTTAAATGCATTTCTTAGGGGTGGTGACAAATCAACCACTTTCCCACTACGTAGAGTGGTAATAGCACTACATTGCTCTCGATGATCATGGGATGTAGTGCCAATACTAGTTTTTCCTTGGGGAGGTCGTTGACTTTGAGCAGGAAATTTGCCCTTCTCTTGGACATTCGATGCAGCTTGCAACCTTGAGATGCTAGTATGTATTTCATTGAACATTCGATCATACTTTGCAATGTTCTCCTTTTGAGATTGTATGAGGTGATTTAAGTTGTTCTCAATAGATCGCCTCGGAGGAGTAACATATGAACTAGGAGATGGTGATTGCATAGGGTTTGGCATTGGAGGAGCCACTTGCTGAAATTGAGGAGGTGGTGGTGGAGTCATATGTGGGTTAGGAACCATCCCACCTTGGGGTTGTCTATAATTGAACCCAGGATTCCTCCATGATTGATTATATGCATTCCCTTGCTGTGCATTATAATTTCCTCGAAAACCCCCTATTGCCTCAACCTGTTCAGTGTACATTACCTTGTATGCAGGAATGGTAGGACATCCTTTGGTACAATGACCCGCATTACAAATGGCACACACTTTCTCCTTTCCGGCTTGTACGGGTCCAGACACATCTCTCAATCGCACTTCAAACATATCTCTGAAATTCTTCTCCAATTGGTCAAATTTTCGATCCAACAAAGTGTCCTTGTCCAAGTGATAAATACCGGACGCAGCAGGCAACTTGGACACTTGTCGATTTCTATTTTGACTATTGGGATCGAAAATATCCCATGCTTGGGTAGTCTCTGCCACATATTTCAAATGAGCCTCAGCATCTCTCGAATCTAACTCCCAAAAAGGTCTTTCACACATGGTTTGAACAAGTTGTTTAGACGCCAAAGTAAGGCCTTGATGGAAAAATGAAATCAGATGATGCTTTTCAAAACCATGATGTGGGCATGCACTAACTAACTCCTGAAATCTCTCCCAACATTTATCAAAAGCCTCATTCTCATTTTGACGAAAAGCTTGAATTTGGGCTTTAACAGAATTGGTTTTGTGTTGTGGAAAACATTTTGATATAAACTTGGCTTGCATATCTCTCCAGGATAACACAGAATTTGGGGGTAGGGACCATAACCAAGTTTTAGCTTTATCCTTTAAGGACAAAGGGAAGAGATTCAACCGAATAACATCTTGTGGGCAAGCTTGGTCACCAAACGTCTCACATGTATCTTCGAATTCTCGAATATAGAGATATGGTTTTTCAGAATCCATCCCATGAAATGTAAGAAGAATTTGGATCATACCATTACGAAAGTGGAACTGACCAGCATTATACGGGAGTAAAATGCAACCAGGGGTAACAGTTCGCTCCGAAAATAACAAATCTTTCATGGGAAGATATGGTATCTCATCCTCTCCAGCACCAACACTACCTTTCACAGACATATTGCTACCGAAAGATTCAGATGAGGAGACTCAAAATTTTCAGAACTTGCTTCGGCAATAGGATTTTCGTGAACTTGGGTTGGAGATGAATTCTGCATATAAGCACATAAAAGATGAGAATTTTTTTTTTTTTTCGAAATCACTTGTAGATAAAAATAACTTTCTTGAAAATTTAACAATTTCGTATCCCCGGCAACGGCGCCAAAAACTTGACGCGACTAAGAATTTGTCTCAAAAGTGCGTTTTACTCTAGGCTCAAGTGCAAGCCTGTCGCTCAAGTAGTAACCCGGTAAGTCGGGATCGTATCCACAGGGATCGAGATTGCCAAATAGTAATAAGAAAAATTATTAAATCTTGAAATGATTTCTTAAAAGAAACAAAAAGATGATTAATGATTGGGAAAATTTCTAGTGAAATAAAAATTTACTTAAGAAAAACAAACTGAAAATTGCAAAAAAATTTAGATCTGACAAATGGGAGAAAATAGGGTAGGGTACAATCCCTCAATCCTTAACAAATTACCATATAGAATACTAGAATTGTAAATTAAAATTATTGATTAGATCCGGTCTTTATAAATTCTAAGCATTACATATATGAGGGATCTAGCCCGCATCATATGAAATCAAAGGTAGATATAAAGCGGTGAATGATAAATTATACTCGCAAAGCGTTCTTAAACATCTCAAGTACCTAGGGCAAGAGAGATTAAAAGATTGACAATGTTTGTATGAGTTTCTTTCACGATTCAATCAATATTTTAATTTAACCTCTATTTTCTACATAAATAATTTGCCTTGGATTGAGTTCATGTACCCCAACCCTTGGGAATTTAGCTACTCATGATTTGGTTCAAGAATAAATTCACATATAAAATTATGGATCTACAAGACATTGTAAATAATTTGCAAATAATAAAAGTAGAGAATGGAAAGATTTTACTTGAATTCAGCAACAAAAACGGAATTGGAATTTTGAATTTCTTACAAACTAGGGTTCATGAAAACTCTTGAAGGAATAGAAAATTTTCTCTCAAAATCTAACCCTAAAATTCAACCTCTAATTCTCTCTAGAGCTCTCAACCTAGAAACTCCCCCCCAAATGATGTAGGGCAGGGGCTTTTATAGCACAAAGTATCGAAATTGCCAGCTCAATTTGCTTGTGACACAAGCTTCACCATCTAGCACGCCAAAAATCTGCATAATTAATGCCAGGATTTCACATGACCGGACCGGTCCGGATTACCCTCGGAACGGTCCGATATCCACCAGATCGGTTCTTTTATTTCTACCGGATCGGTCCGATAATAGTCGGATCGGTTCTTTTTCCATTTTCATCGGTTTGCTATCCATCCGGGGTATACTGGACTTGGTCAATTCGGATCGGTCCGGTTTCCATCGGATCGGTCCGATTTCTTCTACTTTAACTTTTTCCTTGCAACTTTGACTAGCCATATCTTTTGATATAGAACTCCGATTTGGGTGCCGTTTCTTCCTATGCTCTTGTGAACTCAAGCTCTTCAACTTCACTTTTGGTGTCGCCTTCGATTTTTGAGTGGAAATTTACTCTTTTGCCCTTTGACTTTTCTTCTGATTTTCTTCTTTTCCTTTCTTGCATTCCATTCCTGAAAACTTCATCACAATTACACAAAAACTAGGGAATATTGTTGAAAATTGACAATAGAGTGATATGGACTAAAAATGATTCAATTACCTTGTTCGAGATATTAAAATCACCAAATTAAGGGGCTAAATTCAGAAGAATTTACGCTTGGTCAAATCCCCCTAACTTAGGACTTTGCACGTCCCGGGCAATGTAACTGAATCTAACCAAAATTCTACTCTTGAAAATTCCTTTATTGGGATAGAATACCTTTTTTGCGGCCAAGCGATTGCATTTAGCGTATGCAACAAGCCTTTAAACCTCTAGGTTACCCTAGTAGGACGAGTTTTGTCTCGTGAGGGTTTGCAGTGACTACACCCACAAAATTCTTTATTGACTCAAATAAATATCAAAATACTTAAAAATTGTACAATTTAAACTTTTCGAAAAAATAATCACCATCAACTCGTATTCAACTGTCTCAAACCATAGTGTGTGTGTGCAAAGCCAAAAATTAAACCTCAAATTTCCACCGATTAAGCATTACGTTACTTTTCGAAAATTCGTTTTGATTCAAATTCTTACGGATTGCACTCACAAACGAATCACTCGGATTGTGGTTGTTTTCTCTCGGTATGCATGATATAAAGAGTAAATGTAATGGACACAAATTCATGCATACAAAATTGAAAAAAAAAAGAAATATATGGTGAAAAGATCTCATCATCGGAATACAGTTATAAGGAAATGGGAAACATCACCTCTAGATCACACCATTTTAATCTCTTGTATTATCTTTTCATGTCTTAGCTCTCCATGCAGTAATTAATTTCCCCATTCGGACTCAGTTAGGACTTTTCGGGTTAAAAAGTGTAAAGGGTAAAATTGAGAATAGACGGAATATTCAGAATTGGAAAATGTCCTTATGACGTCAATTTGTGCTTTTTCGGGCATTTGCTCATTTTTCTTTTCTTTTTCTATTTTTTTTCACTATTTTTTTTTCTTTTCTTGCTATTTTTGTTGAGCATATCTATTTTTTTCTTCCTTGCCCCTTTTTATTGCACAATTTGGACTTACTTGATGAATATTCGATTTTCACAATTCCGGGATATTTGGGTTTTTCGGGTTATCAAACGAAAGGAAAATATTTTATTAGGCTCAAAGTGGGTTGCAAAGGGATAATTTTGTTTTTCACAACTTTTTATGGCTAATATTTTTGGGTTAAACAAAAGAGGGCCTACTTCATTGTCCAAATTGCTAATCACATTACCATATGCATCTCGAAATTAATTAAGTTTAGAGATATATTTAGCACGAATTTCGAGACAACATATCACACATTTCCCATAACCGATCAAAACAAAGGATTGAGATCATCAACGACTTATTAAAATGCTGAAAAGAACTTTGAGTTAATCATAAACTCGAATTGATTTAAAATCTCATAAAAATTGATAGGCTTGAAATCTCACCGGGTTTACTCAATCTACACACTTATTCGTTAAGTCATCAATTTTCTTTCAATTTCCATCTTCGGTCAATTTTGGCTTAGTGAATTTTGATTGTTAACAATTTGAGACTTTAAATAGAATAAAGGTGATATTTTTTAAAAATTTAAATTTATATTTTTATTTATTTTGAAGAAAAATATTTTTGGCTTTTTTCAAAATTTTTCATTTTTTTTTTTTTTTTGAAATTTTCTAAAAAAACACACACTTGAAAAGAACATGTGATCGAATCAATGAAAATGGGAAGAATATCCCACACCCCATAACTTAAATGTTGCATTGTCCTCAATGCGAATCAAGAACACAACATAAAGAGAGGAAAATAAAGATATTACCCAAATGGAGCGATCTCGATGAGTGCGATTCCATTGAATCTACAAAACATGTTAGAACCAAGCATAACAAAAAAAAATAACAAAAACTTTAACTAATTACTCTAAATGCAACAAGACACTATATACCACCTATTCAGGATTCAAAAATCACCCCATACGCGTCGGGGGTGCGACGACCTCTCATCTCTCTCCACAAATCACCCGACCCCTTTCTTTGGGTACGATGCGCTCCTCGTCTCTCCCATCTTACCATCATACGTGAATAACCAGAACAAATTGGGCCCGTGCCCATAGATAAAGGAAAGACCGGGAGATGCATTATGATAAACCGGAAAAGGATCCTCTTGTTGCGTAGCACGTGGGTTGGTCTCTAAGTCGGACGAGATTTGAGTCGTATCTTCAAGTACCTCCGAAGACTCAAATGGTATGGGTGGAGGTTTGGGAAGGAGAAATTCATCAATTCTATTTTCCCACTCGCTTTCGTCTAAATGACGAAATGAGGCCCAGAAAGATTGGACTTCATCATTGAGGCTTGCATCCACCTGTCCGAACTCGCGCTCAAACTCTCCTATGCTCAACTCCTCTAACTCTCTCTCTTGCTGGGTTTCCTCAACATGCCTTGCGTGCTCACTCGCCGAATGATAGGGTGGTGTGGGTGGGTGGTAATCGAGGAGAAATGTATCGATAGTGTCCTGCCATTCGCTTTCCTCTAAGTATTTCGATGAGCCTCTCCTGACACCCTCTAAATATCCTCTTTCACTCTTGTTCATGGGCTCACTCATGCTCTCGAATGCATTAACTAAACATACATCCCCTACCTTGATCTCGATGTTGCAACCACTCCTCTCAGTGTGCGTAACACAACCTTCCCCTAATGGCTCTTCCTTGTACGTTCTTTCTTGCTCGTGTGCTTCCCCCAAAAGATCCAATCCTTGCGGTTCCCCTTCATCACCCTCTCTCTTGGAATTATTAAAGATATTTGTTTCGAGGGTCATGTTCCCGAAAGTTAATTGCATACGCCCACTTCGGGTATTGATAAGAGCATTAGCTGTAGCTAAAAATGGGCGGCCAAGGATAACGGGAACATGATTACTTGGGAGAACGAAAGGTTCTTCGTCCCAAATGACAAAATCCACCGGGAAGTAGAAAGTGTCTATTTGGACAATCACATCCTCAACAATTCCCCGAGGAAGCTTCACAGAACGATCCGTGAGCTGGAGAGTCATATTTGTGCACTTAAGGGCCCCCAATTCGAGTTGCCTATAGATGGAATAGGGCATAATGTTAACACTCGCCCCTAGATCTATTAGAACTCTATCGATTCGGTTCTTCCCCATGATACACTAAATAGTGGGTGCACCCGGATCTTTATATTTTAATGGAAAGTCACTCGACAAGACTGAGCTGACATTTTGGGCCAAAGAGACGTAATGGTTTACCTTTAGCTTGCGTTTCACCGTGAGTAAGTCCTTAATAAACTTAGCATACGCGGGAATTCTCTGTATAGTCTCGAGAAAAGGTAAATTAATTTTTACTTGCTTAAGGACTTCCAGAACATCATCACGGGAGGTCGTTTTGGAGTGAGAGACCAACCGTTGAGGGTATGGGGCAGCGGTGGGGGTGATGGCCTTGGATCCACTAGTATTTTCCTCCTCCTCAATCTCAATTAAAGGGGCATCTTCGGCCTCTCTTGTCCCGGGCGAAACCTCTTTATCTTTAGATGCATTTCTTAGGGGTGGTGACAAATCAACCACTTTCCCACTACGTAGAGTGGTAATAGCACTACATTGCTCTCGATGGTCATGGGATGTTGTGCCAATACTGGTTTTTCCTTGGTGAGGTCGTTGGCTTTGAGCAGGAAATTTGCCCTTCTCTTGGACATTCTACTTTGACTTTTTCCTTGCAACTTCGACTAGCCATATCTTTTGATCTAGAACTCCGATTTGGGTGACGTTTCTTCCTATGCTCTTGTGAACTCATGCTATTCAATTTCACTTTGGTGTCACCTTCGATTTTTGAGTGGAACTTTACTCTTTTGCCCTTTGACTTTTCTTCTGATTTTCTTTTTTTCCTTTTTTGTATTCCATTCCTGAAAACTTCATCACAATTACACAAAAGCTAGGGAATATTGTTAAAAACAGACAATAGATTGATATGGACTAAAAATGATTCAATTACCTTGTTCGAGATATTAAAATCACCAAATTAAGGGGCTAAATTCAGAAGAATTTACGCTTGGTCAAGACTTCAGAGGGAGTTTGTAAATATTTTCAAAACACGTGTTTTACTCCATTTGATCTCAGCCTTTGGATGGTTTTAATGAGCGTTCTTCATGTCTCCTTTTTCAATCCTCGTGTTTCCATTTAAACCAATGAGATTCTATTCTTCCACCGCTCGTTATAAACATTTGGATGAGAAGTCAAAGTGGTCAAACTAATCTCATCCCTTGGATTGCATAAACCATTTGAGATCCTTCCACAGCTAGTACATAAGCTCTCTAAGTCTCAAGAATTTGAGAATTTTGCCATTTCGTACAAACCAAAGAGAAAAAGAAAGAGTAGAGAGAGAAGGGAGAGAGAGAAGAAAACATATTCTTCGAATCCTCACACCTCTGAGTGATTTTACTTCACCCATACACCATAACCTTTAACGTTTAATCTACCAGAAATTAAAACTTTGAGTGTTAGAACCATTTTAGGGTTTTTATGAGATTGGTGGTGGGTTGGATCGTCTTTTGAAGACCTCTTCACGTTAGAGTCTCTCTTAGAACTCGTCTCTAAGAAAATAGCAAGTTTCATTGTTGAAACTTGAGATTTTCTAAAAGAGAACATCATAAGTTTACTTTTTCATTCTCTTTTGGATCTCTTATTTTAGATCCACTATGTTTCAGACGATTTTTGAAAAATAAACTTCTGTTTTCTTCAAGGATAAATCAGATCCTTAAAATGTTTGTGTCTCTTGAACTATATTTCATATTTTGCGAAATAAATTTCTACAAAAATAAAACGAGACACATAGGACCTTGGCTAAGTTTAAAATCAAGGTTGTTTTTCAAATCTGATCTTGATAAGAAGCTTATTTGACAAAATAGTTTTAATCAGATCTTGTATGTCATATAGAAACTATTGATTCATAGGATCTTATCTGTATAAATAACTTGAGAGGGTGAGTTGCATAAATCTGCATTTAGTACACTTCACATACACATTCTCACACACGAACACTTAGTCAAAGTGGTTCTGGTTGAGAGACTTGGAACTTGAAAGAGTTACGGGAATTAGAATCCAAAGAAAAGGAGGTTAAGGAAAAGGAAAAGAAGCAATAAAGAAAAGATCAGCTCTAGTCAGAAAACCTTTGGAGTGGAGTAGCTCATGTAGGTATAACTCTGAACTTAGATTTAGGATCTTTGTATGTTTGCTTAAGTGTTGTAACCCGATTCTTTATTTTAGTGGGTTTTTTATTTTATGCCGTAGATGGCACCATGGATGCTTACCTTGATTAAGGGTTTTACCAGGTCAAAATTCCTGTGTTATTTACTTTGAATGTTCTTAATTTATGTTGTGATTGGTACTGCATGTTGAACTTAGTAGATGGTTTTTAATTTCTAAAACCTTAGGTAATCAACTACCAAATCTAGACTACAAATTCAGAAAACAATTTTGAACACATCTTGTGTTGTTTATTTGAAAAAAGTTTGTCCAAAAAGTTTATTCAGAGTTTACTCAACTTATAACATTTTGTTATTAGTCTAGTAAACAAGTTTTTCAAGTGGTATCAGAGCTGGACCATCTTTTGTGATCCTGAAACTTTAGAAATTGTTTTCAAAACATATTTCAAAAATTCTGAATATGGAAGAAGGATTTAAGAAGTTTGGTAACCTCTCCAAACCACCACTCTTTGATGGAAACAAATTTTCAGACTGGAAAGTACGAATGGTTGCTTTCATTCAAGGAACCCTTGGTGATGATGTCTGGGAAATGATGGAAAGATGGTATGAACATCCTACTAAGGCCATCTCTGAAACTAATCCAATGAGGATTAAGAAACTTCTTAGTGAATTTACTAAGGAAGAGCAAAAGGCATCCCTAGATAATAACAAAGGTAAGAATGCCATATTTATGTCCATTAATAAACACAAATTCAAAAGAATATCCATATGTTCAACTTCAAAAGAGGCATGGGACACTCTTGTCACTGCTCATGAAGGTGATGATATATTTAAGCCAAGAAAAACTCAAATGCTAGTCCAGTAATACAACAACCTGATAGTGGATGAAAATGAATCCTTTGATGATTTATACATTAGGTTAACATATATTTTCACAAAACTTCATGCAAATGGTATAACCTATAGTAGAAAGGAAATTGTTCAAAAGATTATTACGTCACTGCCTTCCAAATTTGACAATAAAAGATATGCCATTGAAGAAATAGACGACCCTAATATGACTCCGGAATTGCTTAGTAGGAAAAGAGGACCATAGAATTAGAGTTAGACTTCAAAAAGCAATTGACCAGATAGAACAAGAAACCCACTAGTTCTAATGTTGTGTTTTCATCTAAAATACATGTTCCTAAAATAAGTTCCTTGGACTTTAACCCTGATTGTGATGATGGCTGTGATTTGGATAACCTTGACAATCAAATGGCTCTTATGAGCAAGCATTTCAAAAAGATTTTGAAATTCAAAAATGTTGTAGCCTCTAAACAAGGAAAGTCAAATTATCAAGGAAATCAAAATCGCACACCTCATAATAGAGATAATGCCAAACACTCACATGACAATAAAAGGACTTATGATAATAACAGACCTAAAAGATGTGAAATGTCATAGGTGTGGTAAAATAGGACATTATGCTAGTAGATTTTTAACTAATATAAGCAACAATAACAAGGCTAATATGTGTAAAACTTGGGATGATTCTAGTGATTCTGATTCTGATGAAACAGAGTCAACACAGAATGATGAGTATTGCATGTCTTTCTTTACCAAAATTGTATATAATAATGATGATGCATGTTTATCTACCCACGAATCTGTGTTGCCTGTTAATGTTGATGATAATACTGCTCCTTTGATTGTTGAGAGTAATCTAAGTGTAAGTCAAATCGTTATTAGTGCTAATGAACTGAATGTGTGCGTTAGTAAAAAAAACCAAGCAATATTTTAGAGAACACTTCACACAACACACTTAGAGAGTCTGATGATGATTTGCCTGATTTACATGAGTTATACACGAAAACGATTAAGAAGAGTGCTCATCTTGAAAAAAATGATAAAATCATTAGTTGAGGGTATCGATTTACTTAACTAGACCATTAGGAAGAATACTGAAGATTATACTGCCCAGTGTATTACTCATGAGACTGAGATTAAAAAATTTGCCTTAAAAATAAAAGATTTGTCTAAGAAAAATCATGAGTTTGAACAAAAATATAAGGCAACCCTTGTTGAACTAGAAGAGTCTAAGCAGAAGGTCTCAAATGTGTTTGAAAAATGTCAACACTTTGAAACCCAAATCTTATGAGGAAATTATTGTTGGAAGTAAGTTTGACTCTGAAGATAAGTCTGTCTTAGGTTTTGGAGAAATAGTGCACACAAGTAAGACCGAAGTTTCTCCTGAAAATGTTACTTTTATCAAACAAGGCCAAACTTGTCAGATTGTTTAAAAAGGGGAACCTAGTCTCAATATCTCTCAAGAAAAACTTGATTAGTACAATCAACAGTCTAATTCAAATGGTCATGCCAAATATGTTTGTCCACCTGTTAGAAACCAAAGACAAAAACTTAAGACCAATGAAAATTGGACGCCTATACCAAATAGAGACAAACCCATCTTTAAAGACTTTAGTAATAAAGTCAAAACCAACATCCATCAGTAATGTTCTTACTGCGACATCTTTGGCCACACTCTTGAAGAATGTTTTCAGAAAAGGATATACACACCCACGTACCTTAACTTTAACTATTATAGAAAAGGAAGAAATACTTATGTTCTCCTTAGACATGCCACAAATAACTCTAGCAATAAAAAGAAAAAGGGAGGGTCCAAGACTAAGAAAAAGCCATTTAGAAATACCCCAGAAACCTTTTCTAAATCAAAAGGCCATGAAAATTTTAAAACTAGGCCTATTTGGATTAGAAAAGATGATCTATTACCCCAGCTCAAGTGCAACATTGTCATTTTTGCTTTAAAGTAACAAAGCACTTTAACAGGATGGTATTTAAACTCCGGATGTTCTAAACATTTGACTGGGGATGAAACCAAATTGGAAAACAAGACAGACTTCTTAGGAGGTAGTCTCATGTTTGGATATGGTGTTTAATCTAAGATCATAGGTAAGGGAACATTGAGTAAGAATGGGCTTCCTGATCTAAATGATGTACTCTTAGTCAAAGGCCTTAAAGCTAATCTCTTAAGTAAATCGCAATTCTGTGATTCCAATCATACCGTTACTTTTTCAAAAATGATTGCAAAATTATTGATGAAAAAGGAAAATGTATATTGACAGGAAACAGAACTCAGGAAAACTTTTACACAGTAATTCCTAGGTCTACTTCTTGCCATGTTTCCAGATTAGAGGATTCTGACCTTTGGCACAATAGACTGGGACATATGAATTCTGATAATCTTAGAAGATTAAGCTCCCAAGAAATAGTTAGAGGTTTACCCAAAATCAAAAATTCTTTCAATCTGGTATGTGGACCATGTCAGGAAAGGAAAATAAGTAAATCCCGTCATAAAAAAGTTAAGGATGTCTTAACCACAAAACATTTAGAACTTATCCATATGGACCTCATGGGTCCCTCAAGGATTGTTAGTTTTTGTGTTAATAGTTATATCCTGGTTATAGTAGACGACTATACGCGATATACTTGGGTTGCTTTTATGAAAAAAAAATCAGATACCTTCGGTGAATTCTTGAAAATTCTTTTGAAAAAAGAGAATGAGAAGGACGCACAAGTATGTCGTATTAGGAGTGACAAAGGTGAAGAGTTCAAAGACTCTGGTGTTACTGAATAATGTGTAGCCAATGGCTATAAACACGAGTTTAGTGCTCCCAAAACACCCCAGCAAAATGGCATCACTGAACGTAAGAATAGAACTTTACAAGAAATGGCTAGGGTTATGCTACACGCTAAAAGTCTTCCTAGATATTTTTGGGTAGAATCCGTTAAAACAGCATGTCATATCATTAATCGCATATACCTTAGGAAAAATTCCAAACAAACCCCTTATGAATTTGGGTTCCACAAAAGGCCTAACTTAAAACATTTTAAAACCTTCGGGAGTATTTTTTATGTCTGTAAAGACAGAGAACAACTTTCAAAATTTGACACCTAAGGAGAGAAAGGAATATTTCTTGGTTATTCCCAAAATAGTAGGGCTTTTCGTGTTTTTAATTATCAAACTAAAACCAATATGGAATCCATTAATGTAATTGTAGATGATACGAGTGTAGGGAGTAGTGATAGTCAATCATTACCACAAGATGAGGATAAACCACATTTTCCAATTGAACCCTCACAAAATAATGATTCATTATCACCCGAGAATCCTTCTGTACCCACATAGGTTTCTAAAGACCATCCTATTGAAATTGTAGTCGGTAATCCTTCTGAACCTGTTAGAATAAGGTCCCAACTTCGAAATGTGGCACAATTTGCATGTTTTGTTTCCCTTAAGGAACCTAAAAATGTAAATGATGCCCTTTCTCACTCTTTCTGGATCAATGCTATGAAAATAAGAGCTTGTCCAATTTCAGAGTCACGATGTGTGGTATCTTGTTCCCAGGCCAAAATATTTAAAGGTTATTGGCATACGATAGATTTTAAAAAACAAAACAGATGAAAATGGGGAGGTCATTAGAAAGAAAGCTAGGTTAGTTGCACAAGGATACTCGCAGATAGAGGGAATTGACTTCAACAAAACTTTTTCACCTGTTACTCGTCTTGAGTTAGTTCATCTCCTCCTTGCCATATCTTGTCAACTGTAATTCAAGTTATTCCAAATGGATGTTAAGTCCGCATTTTTGAATGGAATTTTGACTGAGGAGGTATACGTAGAGCAACCTAAAGGGTTTGTAGATCCATCACACCCTGACTACGTCTTTAGGCTTAAGAAAGACTTATACGATTTGAAACAAGCTCCTAGATCTTGGTATGAGCGATTATCCACATTTCTAGTATCTCATGGATTTGTTCGAGGTGGAAACAATCAAACTTTATTCGTTTGGAACGAAGAAAAACATGTTTTAATCGCACAAGTGTACGTTGATGATATAATATTTGGATCTGCTTGTTCTAAATAAGTTAAGAATTTTCGACATCATGCATGCTGAATTTCAGATGTCACTTATGGGTGAGCTTTAATATTTTTTAGATCTACACCTAAAACAATGTAATGATGGTCTTTTTATCACTCAATCCAAATACGCTGGTGAACTTGTTAAAAAATCGGATTAGAAAACGCTAAACCTTCTAGAACCCCCATGAGTAGTTCAACAAAACTCTCTAAAGATTATAATGGGAAAAATATTAATCCTACTCTATATCAAAGTATGATAGGGAGTCTCTTGTATCTTACAGCATCTAGACCTGATATTTCTTTCGCAGTTTGTATATGTGCTCCATATCAAAGTAACCCTAAGGAATCCCACTTATCAAGTGTGAAGAGAATTATTAAATATGTTAAGGGTACTTTAAAATTTGGGATTTGGTACACTAAAGATGCAACTAGTTCCATTGTAGGGTACACTAATGCTGATTGGGTCGGATGTTCCGATGAGTGAAAAAGCACCTCTGATGCGTGTGACTACGTAGGAAATAATCTCATAGGTTGGTCATGTAAGAAACATAATTGTACTTCCTTATCTAGTGCAGAATCTGAATACATAGCAGAAGGTAGTTGTTGTTCAGAACTTTTATGTATTAAACAGATTCTTAGAGATTATGGTATCACGAAAAATTAGTTAACTATGTATTGTGATAACCAAAGTGCCATTAATATTTCAAAGAATCCGGTGCAGCACTCCCGAACTAAGAACGTTAATATTAGGCATCATTTCATCCGTGACCTTGTAGAATCCAAAGAACTCATCATTAAATATGTGAACACTCAAAAACAGCTCGCAGATCTCTTTACCAAACCATTAGACAATCTACGATTTGAGTATTTGCGAACAACTATAGGCATGGTAACTCTCACTTAGTTTTCATCACAGTTTATCATAACCTCAGTAGTTTCTCGCGAATTATTGGTTTATGAGGTTTTAGGGCATGGTTGTCTAATAAATGAAAAAAGACGCCTCCTAACACTAGTTTATATAGGAGACCCTTGATTCTGCCCTTGTTTATGGTGTAATTTGTGATTGACTATGCTTCTCTATATCTGTTTTTCTCCATTTTTTACCCCATTGTATATTTAAGCAAAATTGGGGGAAAAGATCTTGAGTATTTTTTTTGGTAGTTTATAAATCTATCCATGTTCTAACTCAACTAATATGCCATTCAGTGTTTACTTTTGTTAATAGGCATCTCAGACCCATTGTATAGCTTCGTATATTTATAGGGTATTGGTCTGTATTATAGTTGAGTAATGTATTTTTTTCATCTTATTTTTGGTTCTAGGATGGGAATGGGTAGTTAGAACTTTTGTATAAGACAACTAGGATTTTTCATTTTCACCCACGAGTTCAGAATACTCAAGGGAATTTTGTTTCTAATATCCAGAGGGGGAGATTGAGAACACACTATATATTGACTTACATGAGTCTATATGTCGCACCCCAAACCCAATATCCTTACTAATCATTTGTTATTAGAATAATTGGATCATGATCTCGAGCCCATTGAAAATTTAATTCATTTATCAATATTTTTCTGCATAATGAACATAATATTGTTCTTGTGCCATAACGAAGTCAACATCAGAGTCATAATTAGAGATTATACAATACTATGATTAACTATGATCAACTCAATCCATAATAAATCAATATATACAAGGTGTGAGTATATTAAAATGTTCAGTGTGACAACGATAAAACCTCCATACTTAAACCCCAGCTCTTCTAATGGTGCAACTCTCAAAGTTACCAGTCATATATTATCCTAGCTGGCAGCGTACAAACCTGAAATTGTTAAAATATAAACCGTAAGCATTAAGCTTAGTGAGGTACTCTTTCCCTGCAAGGGAATAACAATTCTATATCAAATATGTGGATATAAAATCCGAACAATCCTGCCCATTGGCAATAACAAATCATGGATCATAAGATCCAAATAATTCTGCCATTGGCAATAACAAATCCTGGATATTTGAATATCCAAACAAATCCTAAATACCGAAGTATTCAAACCAATCCTGGATCATGAGACTCAAACAAATCCTGGATATTTTAATATCAAAACAAATCCTGAATACCTAAGTATTCAAACCAATCCTGGATCATGAGACCCAAACAAATCCTGGATATTTTAATATCCAAACAAATCCTGAATACCGAAGTATTCAAACCAATCCTGGATCATGAGACCCAAACAAATCCTAGATATTTTAATATCCAAACAAATCCTGAATACCGAAGTATTCAAACAAATCCGCTCTTAGAGCTATATTCATATTTATATATAAAACAAATCATAAGTACACTCACCTTGATAGTTTAACTGGCTTTTCACTTGCCTTTATCCGGTACTTGTTCAATCAGCTCTTCTTCCCTTCCTATCATTCTTACAATATTAGTATCATCACAAGAATATCAATAATCCAAAGAATGATTTAAGCATAATTCAATCCATAAGGATCACATGATTCCATCCAAATCATTTATCATAAGTGAAGTTCCATCCAAATCCATGTTAATATATTTAACATATCTAAATCATAGACCAAATATAAATTCATTTATTCTTGGTAATTCAATCCTTGTCATATTAGTATTCTAATACAAAAGACGGTACATCATTTCAAGTCTCCTAGAGCATGATATGCCCATTTCTTTACCATATAGCAAATCTGCCCTATAGGCTCTTTTATCGTTCATTCAACTTCCAGGAATTTCCATAATTTTTCTACATCATAAATTTATATGATATTTCACCCAACATCATTATACATATTGAAAAATAGTATATTAAAATTTCATAATTTTTAAGGTTCGTTTGCTATGTCAAGCAAAACACCGAACACATGACGAACATACTTTCACCCTTAGGGAATATTTCATACCCGAACTTCAAACTCTCACCAAGGACTCATTTCTTGGTATTTTCACATGATTTTTGTATATGTCATACATATATGAGTCCAAGTTAATCTCCAATTGGAATCAATCGATTCCAGTAACTATACAAAAATATATGGAAGTTTGAATTAACAAAGTTCCTAAACAAAACAATCTCAAGGGTTTACACATTCAAGTCTGCTTAAACTTGCATCTATCCATAAGTAAATATCAAGACATGGAATTTCAGTAAAAAAAAATGATTATTTCAATCATTTAAATAAGTAATACAAAAAAATAAACAAGATTTACGGATGGAAATACCTTAAGGGCTTTTACGTAATTTTTCTATGAATTTTTCTTCAATTTCTCCTCACACTTTCTTCCTAAACTTCAAAACTCTCTTTCTTTAAGCTTCCAATCTCTCATGGCTGAATTTAGATGAATAAGGAGGTAATTCTAAGGGTTTGAAGTCGGCCAAATCCACCACCCTTCACAACCAATCAAAATATAACATGTGGCATTATATAAAACAAAATATCATTTAAGGCTAAATGACTACTTTACCCCTTGTTCGTAAAAAGACAATATCTTCCCACTCGGAGGTCCGTTCGATGAACCGTTTGTTTTGTTATAAACATAACTCATATGTATACAAATATCTAGTTTACACCTCAAGTTCATTATTATGTCATAAAGGTCAAAACTGTCCTCCAACAGGAACATTCCTACCAAAAACTTTAAAATTTCACATTTGTAACTAATTCGATATTTCAAGCTTTATGAAGGTAGGATTAAACTAAACATAATGACTTAACATTATATATACTAATAACATATTATTAATATCACATAATCTAATCATGATTTAAACATGATTTATCATAATTATATTCGGGTTGCCACAATTCTCCCCCCGTTAGGAAATTTCGTCCCCGAAATTGACATACCTTGGTTGTCCGAATCAAACAAATACGGATAGCTAATCTTCATGGTATCTTCTCTCTCCCATGTTGCCTCTTCAATGGAATGCCTTCTCCACATAACTTTCACAAGTGGGATTACTTTTAATCTCAATATTTGTTCTTTCCTATCGACGATTGCAAGTGGTTCTTCCACATAGCTCAAATCTTCTTTCAACGCAATAGGTTGTTCCACCGATACATGTGAAGGATCCTCTACATACTTTCTCAACATAGAAACATGGAAAACATCATGTAGTCGAGCTAACTCCTGTGGCAACGCTAGCTTGTAGGAAACCGTCCCGACTTTCTCAAGAATTTCATAAGGTCCAATGTAGCGTGGACTTAATTTACCTTTCTTTCCAAACCTCATAACTCCTTTCCATGGAGATATCCTAAGAAACACGTAATCCCCTTTCTGAAATTTTAAATCTTTCCGTCGCTTATCCGCATAACTCTTCTGTGTGCTTTGAGCTGTTCTCATTCTATCTTGAATAATCTTCACTTTTTCACTGGTGACTTCAATCAATTCTGGACCCTCTATCTTCCTTTCACCAACTTCACCCCAACATATCGGTGTACGACATCGTCTACCATATAATGCTTCATATGGAGTCATACCAATAGTAGACTGAAAATTAATATTATATGCAAATTCTATCAAAGGTAAATATTCATCCCAATTTCCTTTAAAATCAAGCACACAGGCTCTAAGCATATCTTTCAAAATCTGTATTGTCCTTTCAGACTGCCCATCAGTGTGAGGATAAAAAGACGTACTAAACTTCAAGTTAGTACCCATAGCACACTGCAAGCTATCCCAAAATCTGGATGTAAAAGTAGGGTCTCTATCTGAAATAATAGAGACCGGTGCTCCATGCAATCGAATAATTTCATTAACATAAAATCTAGCATACCTATCAACTGTATACGTAGTCTTGACTGCTAGAAAATGAGCGAACTTTGTCAATCTATCCACCACTACCCAAATCGAATCTGGCCCCTTCCGAGATCGAGGAAGCCCAACCACAAAATCCATCGTTACATGATCCCATTTCCATTCTGATATTGGCAATGGCTGCAGCAGACCAGTAGGCTTCTGATGCTCCACTTTCACTTGCTGACATATAAGGCACCTAGCAACAAAATTAGCTATTTCCTTTTTCATATTATTCCACCAATAATGCCCCTTTAAATCCCTATACATTTTAGTACTACCAGGATGCATAGTATAAATGGAATTATGAGCCTCATCTAAAATTTCCTCTTTCAATCCACACATATTAGGCACGCATAATCGCTGCTTATACAATAAAGTTCCATCATTCACAATACAAAAATCTTCAGACTTACCATCTCGGACATCTTTTCGTTTCTTCTCAAGAAAAGGATCTTGACTTTACAAATCACGAATACGGGTAGCTAACAAATGCCTCACGCTTACATGAGCAAAGAACCTGTCCCCATCGGCTAGCTTCAATTCTACTCCCATCAATCTCAACTCCATGATGTGGGAAACTCTAGCACACCAAATACAAGATAACCTGCCTGAAGCCTTTCTACTCAAAGCATCTGCAACTACATTCGCCTTCCCCAGATGGTAGTGAATTGTACAATCATAGTCTTTAATTAACTCCATCCATAGCCTCTGCCTTAAATTCAACTCCTTTTGAGTAAATAAATACTTAAGGCTTTGATGGTCAGTAAAAATTTCACATAACTCACCATATAGATAATGTCGCCATAATTTTAAAGCAAACACAATAGCAGCAAGTTCCAAATCATGCGTAGGATAATTTCATTCATGTGTACGCAACTGCCTAAAAGCATAAGCAATAACTCTACCCTGCTGCATAAAAACACAACCCAACCCCTGGTGTGAAGCATCAGTATAAATAGCAAAACCATCTCCACCATGTGGAATAGTAAGAACAGGTGCAGTTACCAACCTCTTTTTCAATTCATCAAAACTATTTTCGCAATCATAATTCCATTCAAACTTAACATCTTTTCAGGTTAGTTTAGTCATCGGCAAGGCAATTGAAGAAAATCCCTTAATAAACCTTCTATAATACCCATCTAAACCAAGAAAACTCCTCACCTCAGTCACGTTATTGGGCCTCTTACATTTTACAATAGCTTCTACCTTTTTAGAATCAACACATATACCATCTCCAGAAATAACATGGCCTAAAAATACAACTTGTGATAGCCAAAATTCACACTTGCTAAACTTGGCATACAACTTCTTATCTTTCAACAGATTCAAAATAGTTGTGAGATGCTTTTCATGTTCAACCACATCACGTGAATAAATCAGAATATCATCGATAAAAACTATCACAAATGAATCAACAAAAGGATGAAGTACCCGGTTCATAAGATCCATAAATATAGCTGGAGCATTAGTCACCCCAAAAGGCATCACCAAAAATTCAAAATGACCATACCGAGTGCGAAAATCAGTTTTAGAAATATCACTCTTCTTTACCCTCAACTGATGATACCCTGATCGCAAGTCTATCTTTGAAAACACTTTAGCACCCTGTAACTGATCAAACAAATCATCTATACGAGGTAAAGGATATTTGTTCTTAATTGTAGCTTTATTCAGTTGCCTATAATCAATACACAAACGCATAGTATCATCTTTCTTTTTCACAAATAAAACTGGTGCACACCATGGAGATACACTTGGCTGTATGAACCCTCTATCAAGTAAATTTTGTAACTGAATCTTGAGTTCTTTTAATTCAATAGGTTCCATTCTATACGGTTCCATAGAAATAGGGGTTGTTCCCGGTGCTAATTCAATACTATATTCAACCTCTCTTTCTGGCGATAATCCAGGCAATTCACTAGGAAACACTTATGGAAAATCTCGTACTATAGGGACATCAACTAATTGTAAAGCCCCCATCGCAGTGTCAAGAACATATGCAATAAAACCCTCACAACCCTTACTCAATAATTTCCTTGCTTGAATAGCAGAAATAATGCAACTAGGAACAATTTTCCTTTCCCCCACAAATTTAAATTCAGACTCACCAAGTAATTTAAAAATAACTTCCTTACGAAAACAATCCATGGATGCATGATATTTGGATAACCAATCCATTCCCAAAATTATGTCAAAATCAGAGATACCCAATGGAAGTAAGTCTATAACTGTATCTCTAACCCCCACAGTCAAAACACAATCACGAAAAATATATTCAACTACAATCATATCCCCCATAGGCATGGAAATACCCAACCCCACCTCTAAATGAGTACATGGTCTATTTAGATATATGGAAAATGCATATGACACAAAAGAATGTGTGGAACCAAGATCAATCAGAACATAAGCACTTCTATTAGTAACAGAAAGTGTACCTGTCACCACATCTGGAGTAATCTGAGCTTCTTTCATTGTAAAAACTCATCCACCTGGTCTGGAACTACTAGCTTGTCCTCTTCCCATACTTTTCATTGCACTGCCTGGAGATAACATTCTGCTTGCTACTTCACTATGTGCTGCTGGAGTCTATGCCAATTGCGGACAATTCTTCTTAATATGCCCCACTTGATGACAATGGTAGCATTCCAATCCCTTAAGCTTAGGACACTCAAATTTATAATGCCCTTCCTCTTTAAAAAAGAAATATGTAACACCTCCTATTGGGGCCTCACCTCTCCCTGACTTTCTGGCTGAACCAAAAGATCCTCCACCCCTGGTATCTCTGCCCAATCTCCCCTGACCTCTACCACTATCTCCACTCCCTCTCTAAAATTTATGAGGTTCCATCTTAACACTTTCACCCTCACCTCCTTAAAAATTTATGAGGTTCCATCTTAACACTTCCACCACTCCCGTGAGATGCGTCGAATCTACTCTTCTTAAAACTCTCTTTACTCGCCACCCCTTGGTTCATTTTCCTTTCGGCTATCGTGGCTTTGTTTACCAGAGAAGCATAATCTTCTCACTCATAAGTGGCCACTCTATTTTGAATAGGCCAAATCAGCCCATCTTGAAACTTACTACATTTATCTTTTTCATCCTGCACATACTTAGTAGCAAATCTAGACAAAGCAGTAAATTTAGCATCATACTCCCTCACAGACATTTTCCCTTGGGTTAAATTTATAAACTCCCTTAACTTCTCCCTCCTATAAACCTTAGGGAAATACTTAACATACAAAGCTTTAATAAATTCAGCCCAAGTAATAACATCAGTACCTTTCATCATGGGCACCAAATGGTTGCTAGCTTCCCACCAATATTTCGCCTCTCCTTTGAGCTAAAACACAGCTAGATTCACTTTCTGGTTATCTGGAACCTTCATAACTGCAAAGATAGTTTCTAGATATCTGACCCACATCTCATCTTCTATAGGTTCAACTGACCCCGAATATTCTGGAGGATTCAACTTCAAAAACTTCTCATGCATGGAATCTTTCATTTCCTTCCTTGCCTCTTTCTCAATCCTGGCCACAGTCTTTGATTTTAGATATCTAGCCTGTTGTTATGCCATTTGCGCCATATTTCTTTCTTGTTGCTATGCCATCATCATCATTGCATGTGCCATTATTTTCATCTCTGTAGGTTTCTCTTACTCTCTAGCCCTTCCAGCAATACTTTGCTCTACTTCAGTATTCTCAGTACGAGAAGCCACTCCCTCTTCTCTATGTTGTCCATTCCCAGGTTCCATCTGGAATTATCTGTAATACAACAAAGTTCTAACAACCAATATAAACAGTTTATACTACTAAACTATTGGTTACTACATAAATAATTCATAAATATCAAATCAACTCAATACTACCATCTAACCGTCACACACGTCCAGAATTAATAACCACGCTTTGATACCACTAATTGTCAAAGCCCAAACCCAATATCCTTACTAATCATTTGTTATTAGAATAATTGGATCATGATCTCGAGCCCATTGAAAATTTAATTCATTTATCAATATTTTTCTGCATAATGAACATAATATTGTTCTTGTGCCATAACGAAGTCAACATCAGAGTCATAATTAGAGATTATACAATACTATGATTAACTATGATCAACTCAATCCATACTAAATAAATATATACAAGGTGTGAGTATATTAAAATGTTCAGTGTGACAACGATAAAATCTCCATACTTAAACCCCAGCTCTTCTAACGGTGCAACTCTCAAAGTTACCGGTCATATATTATCCTAGCTGGCAGTGTACAAACCTGAAATTGTTAAAATATAAACCGTAAGCATTAAGCTTAGTGAGGTACTCTTTCCCTGCAAGGGAATAACAATTCTATATCGAATATGTGGATATAAAATCCGAACAATCCTGCCCATTGTCAATAACAAATCATGGATCATAAGATCCAAATAATTCTTCCCATCGGCAATAACAAATCCTGGATATTTGAATATCCAAATAAATCTTGAATACCGAAGTATTCAAACCAATCCTGGATCATGAGACCCAAACAAATCCTGGATATTTTAATATCCAAACAAATCCTGAATACCGAAGTATTCAAAGCAATCCTGGATCATGAGACCCAAACAAATCCTGGATATTTTAATATCCAAACAAATCCTGAATACCGAAGTATTCAAACCAATCCTGGATCATGAGACCCAAACAAATCCTGGATATTTTAATATCCAAACAAATCCTGAATACCGAAGTATTCAAACAAATCCGCTCTTAGAGCTATATTCATATTTATATATGAAACAAATCATAAGTACACTCACCTTGATAGTTTAACTGGCTTTTCCCTTGCCTTTATCCGGTACTTGTTCAATCAACTCTTCTTCCCTTCCTATCATTCTTACAATATTAGTATCATCACAAGAATATCAATAATCCAAAGAATGATTTAAGCATAATTCAATCCATAAGGATCACATGATTCCATCCAAATCATTTATCATAAGTGAAGTTCCATCCAAATCCATGTTAATATATTTAACATATCTAAATCATAGACCAAATATAAATTCATTTATTCTTGGTAATTCAATCCTTGTCATATTAGTATTCCAATACAAAAGAAGGCACATCATTTCAAGTCTCGTAGAGCAAGATATGCCCATTTCTTTACCACATAGCAAGTCTGCCCTATAAGCTCTTTTATCGTCCATTCAACTTCCAGGAATTTCCATAATTTCTCTACATCATAAATTTATATGATATTTCACCCAACATTAGTAAACATATTGAACAATAGTAGATTAAAATTTCATAATTTTTAAGGTTCGTTTGCTATGTTAAGCAAAACACTGAACACATGGCGGTCATACTTTCACCCTTAGGGCAGATTTCATACCCGAACTTCAAAATCTCACCAAGGACTCATTTCTTGATATTTTAATATGATGTTCGGATATGTCATACATATATGAGTCCAGGTTAATCTCCAATTGGAATCAATCGATTCCAGTAACTATACAAAAATATATGGAAGTTTGAATTAACAAATTTCCTAAACAAAACAATCTCAAGGGTTTACACATTCAAGTCTGCTTAAACTTGCATCTATCCATAAGTACATATCAAGACATGGAATTTCAGTAAACAAATGATTATTTCAACCATTTAAATAAGTAATACAAAAAAATAAACAAGATTTACGAATGGAAATACCTTAGGGGCTTTAACGTAATTTTTCTATAAATTTTTCTTCAATTTCTCCTCACACTTTCTTCCTAAACTTCAAAACTCTCTTTATTTAAGCTTCCAATCTCTCATGGCTGAATTTAGATGATTAAGGAGGTAATTCTAAGGGTTTGAAGTCGGACAAATCCACCACCCTTCCCAACCAATCAAAATATAACATGTGGCATTATATAAAACAAAATATCATTTAAGGCTAAATGACTACTGTAAAAGGTTATTTTTGGATCCCCGGGTTTTTTAATTTTCTCGCAATTATAATCAAAGTTCTAATTTCCTTTTATGTAAAACACGATGAGATGATGCGGAAGCATTAGAAAGGCGATGGTTCAAGTAAAACAAATAATTACCAAAATTTAATTTTCTTAAAATTAAACCGAGTGAAATTAACTTAAACACACAAATATTATTAATTTCACATAAACAAATGTTAATTCATTGATCAATTAATTCAACACAAACCCTAGAATTTGCCTAAGTCATAATTATCAATATACCAAAGTTGGGCCAAACCAATTTTAGCAAATGACTTGAATTAACTAACTTTACCCAATATTTAATTTAGCACCAAATTAAATGAAGTGTGATAATTTAAACCGAATTTTATCTTGAATTATCCTACGCATGCGTTCTAAATAATTTAAGCAAGATAAAATAAATCAATCACACTACGCCGCGATGAACGAGGAAAAACCCAAGCCGGTAAATAACCTCGGACGGCCCTAGCCACAAATCCACTAGATACGGAATTACAAGTACAAGACAGATAGACTTACAACGCACGACTCGATCCATCTCAAGCCTCGATGCTTCTTCTTGTAGACACCTCTTCCTAGCGAATAACCTTGGAACACCACCGCGGTCTCGAAATCCACCGATAGGACTTTATATGGTCACCGTCACCCGTACATGAAGC
This sequence comes from Sambucus nigra, assembly GCA_949130495.1. Classification (NCBI taxonomy): domain Eukaryota; kingdom Viridiplantae; phylum Streptophyta; class Magnoliopsida; order Dipsacales; family Adoxaceae; genus Sambucus; species Sambucus nigra. The sequence continues at coordinate 373,575,847 of OX422216.1, forward strand.
CTTTCTCCAAGCGGGTACAACAAAGTAAACAACTTCTCTTCAATTCGATGTAGAAAAAAAACCGGTGCCAAACTCCAAGCAATTGATATGTATATATGAACTTGGATAAACACTAATCTGGGTGTAAAACTAGAGTGGTAAGTAAATCTCTCTTTGAAAATTAACACTCAAAACTTGAACATTTTCCTTAAAACAATTTGCTCTCAAATTCTCTCTAAGAGATGAAAATGGAATGGAAAAGTTAGTTTGGAAAATGTTATTCCCGCTATTGATAAAGTCTGAAAAAGTTGGTTAAAAAATTAGTGGGAAAGTGGGTGAAAAAACTGCCAAAAACTGTTCCCGCCTGGCATCTCGTTCGAATGACATTTCGTTCGAACGAAATTCTCGTTCGAACGAGACTTCTAACGACGCTCCAGTATGGACTCATTAGAAACTCGTTGGAAATCTCGTTAGAATGAACAATCTCGTTCGAACGATATTTCGAACGACGGACCAGTATACTTTAGTGGGAACTCGTTGGCAAACTCGTTCGAACGACATATGGTTCGAACGAAAAACTCGTTCGAACGACCTATAGAACGAACTTTCAGAATTTTGGAAAATTCGATTTTAGCCCAGAAAACTTTATAAACTTATTTTAAAGTTTTATTTAATTCTTTCTGAAAATTAAAACATAGTTTTTATAAAACCTAACACCCAATAAAACTTGTTCCAAGCTCCTATATATATATAATTGTACTCATACCTTGGGATCATGGAACCATAGTTGATGACGTAGAAACGAGGCACGCAAACCGGCACATTTGATGAAGCTTTATACTCTTTGCCGCTACGTCTTCAATAAACACTTCATAGGCTTGAGAGTATTACAATTATATACTATCCTATGAATAAATATTTTTGTCCGGAATTGAGCCAACACTATACATGGACTCAATTGGGAATTTGTGTCCTTACAAATCTCCCCCTTTGGCTATTCCGGGACAAAAACCAAACAAAAAAATCCTAAAGGGCCGTCAAGCTCTACTAGACTCAAAACATAACCCACCCAAACTTGACTCAACCCAAGGATTAAACGCTTTGCCATTTAAAGATGCCGCTTTAGAAGAATACCTGCACACTTAAGCAAACTATCAAACGCATAGGGAATATCAAAATAGTAAATGCAACTAATTAAATTACTCCCCCTAAATTAATTCTTCCCCTTTAACAAACACATGACCTACTTAGAAAGACGTCTCCCCCTAAGATAAATCTCCCCCAAACTAAGATACGATAATAATAGGATTAGATACCATTTCTCCCCCTTTTTGTTCAGGAATAGGCAAAGGATAAAGAACTAATAAACACGTTGAAGCTTAAAGGGTTAAGACATTAAAGCACATGAGCAACAAAAGCATAACTAATCTAAGATAGATACCAATAATGAAGTTTAAGCTTGGATGGACTAGAAAGCAAGGCAAAGACAAACAAATATCATATATATATATATATACTAGAAATATACCAATAGAGTACTTGCATATATATATATAGATATAAACACACACATGACCCAAAATACAATAAGTTTGCACACTCGTATGGCAAAAATGTGTCATATGGAAACGGAAGTGTAGGGGTGTGAACCAGCAACAATTAAATTTAGACCCAAACACTTAATAAACATTCACGGAGTTCTCATTTGATTGCAAACTTCATCACATTTAAATATAACCTCATGTGACGATATAGATTGAACTCAATGAACAAACATACACACTGCATACAAGCCTAGCATATTGATGATTCTACAAACCAATAGAGTCATGACATGAAATACGCAACTAGGATAAACGGACATTGTGCAAACCGTTGATATACCATCCAATCTCCCTCAATATGCATTTATATTAAATTTGAATGAATATATCAATCAAACATAGGCCTTGGCAATTTATTTTCTATTTGATGCAATATTTTATGTTTTTAGGCCTTTGGACCACGTATTTCTTTTAGGTCCATTAAAAACGGTGGCTTACAATCGCAAAGGATCACTCAGTCCTTTCGGAGCCCTTCCCCGTGCATATTTTATTTATCATGTTTTCATTTTCACACAAATCTCACATGCAACGAATTTTGACATGCACTAGTCCTCCTAAGTCACAAATATGTAGATGACAAGATTGGTAGGAGAACACCTCACATAGCTCAAATATACATATGAAGTTAGAATTTCAAAAGAGCTCGTGCATGTGTGAATAGAGGCATATAAAAATAGAATCCATTTAAACAACACAAAATACAACCACTCCATAAAACTATGGTAAAGAACATAATAAGGATTGATAATCTAAACCAAAAGTTCTAGCCACGTGGGAGCGGAAAAGATGGAATTCAAACACAAGTATATGCCACATAAAGTGTGTCAAACCAAAATACACACAACAAAAATCTTTTTGAGTTTTTGACATTTTTAACCAAAAATAATAAAAAATATATACTCAAAAGACAAACAAAAATCATTTGAATTTTTCATTAAACTTAAATTACCAAGAGATAAAATCCAAATGACAAACAAAAATCTTTTTGTATTTTTCATTTAATGCAAACAAAATGAAGGAAATATAATACAAAAGATAAACAAAAACCATTATTCTAGCATGTGATAAGCATGGAGCATAGACTAGAAAATGATTGAACAAACATACATTTAGCATGTGAATATAGCATGAAGTACAAACGCTAAAGTATGCAAACACTAACACATTCATCCTTTAGATTTAGCAAGGGAGGAAGCATGTGAAAGTAAATGAGAATAAAAAAATCTTGTATCTAGCGCGTTTAAAAGTGATTTCCTAACCCATATAGATTTATAGTTAAAATGATGGGGATTGGGAAATAATGAAATGCTAGATAAATATTTCCTTGGACTTCTTTTAAGATCAAAACAATATGACCTAATGTGACCTTTCCTACCACCATGTGTAAACACGAGGAATGTTACCTAAGGTGTGACCTTTTTTAAAGTCTTTGGACAAAATTGATCCTCTAAAACAAACTATGGTTTTAGCTTTATCAATGGAAGAATTTGAACAACATATGCTAGAGCCATTTAAACTACTAATAGAGTCTTGTAAATCGTTTTTCATTTTTAACATTTCGGACTCAAGTAAAAAATTAGACTCCTCAAATTTATGGGACTCCATCTTTAAATTTTCAATAACACCTAGAAGGTTATCACGCTCCCCCTCAATGTGAGCAAACATGTCCCTAAGAGTCTTTTCTCGATTTTCACTCTCTTTCTTGGACTTTTCTAAAATATCAAAATTTGAATGTAAGTCCATGAGCTTTTCACGATAAATATCTTTTTGAGATAAGGAGATTTGCAAAGACTCAATGTAAGCTTTCAAATAAGAATTTTCATTTTCAAGAAATTTAATTCTTTTCACAAATCTCAAATTTAATTCCTTTAAATTTTCGTTACATTTATTAAGACCATTTAATTCCTCTCGAAAATCAAAATTTTCATTTTCATTTAAATTGGACAAATTTTCATTAAGACGTCGCATCGAGAGAAAAAAATAAGAGTGATAAAAAATTTTGAACCACCTAAAAGGTAAGGAAACACAGAAAGCCGAAACAATGGATCTTTAACGCAATAACATAGCGCTCCGGCTCTGATACCAATTTGTAAAAGGTTATTTTTGGATCCCCGAGTTTTTTAATTTTCTCGCAATTATAATGAAAGTTCTAATTTCCTTTTATGTAAAACACGATGAGATGATGCGGAAGCGTTAGAAAGGTGATGGTTCAAGTAAAACAAACAATTACCAAAATTTAATTTTCTTAAAATTAAACCGAGTGAAATTAACTTAAAGACACAAATATTATTAATTTCACATAAACCAATGTTAATTCATTGATCAATTAATTCAACACAAGCCCTAGAATTTGCCTAAGTCATAATTATCAATATACCAAAGTTGGGCCAAACCAATTTTAGCAAATGACTTGAATTAACTAACTTTACCCAATATTTAATTTAGCACCAAATTAAATGAAGTGTGATAATTTGAACCGAATTTTATCTTGAATTATCCTACGCATGCGTTCTAAATAATTTAAGCAAGATAAAATAAATCAATCACACTACGCCGCGATGTACGAGGAAAAACCCAAGCCGGTAAATAACCTCGGACGGCCCTAGCCACAAATCCACTAGATACGGAATTACAAGTACAAGACAGATAGACTTACAACGCACGACTCGATCCATCTCAAGCCTCGATGCTTCTTCTTGTAGACACCTCTTCCTAGCGAATAACCTTGGAACACCACCGCGGTCTCGAAATCCACCGATAGGACTTTATATGGTCACCGTCACCCGTACATGAAGCCTTTCTCCAAGCGGGTACAACAAAGTAAACAACTTCTCTTCAATTCGGTGTAGAAAAAAAACCGGTGCCAAACTCCAAGCAATTGATATGTATATATGAACTTGGATAAACACTAATTTGGGTGTAAAACTAGAGTGGTAAGTAAATTTCTCTTTGAAAATTAACTCTCAAAACTTGAACATTTTTCTTAAAACAATTTGCTCTCAAATTCTCTCTAAGAGATGAAAATGGAATGGAAAAGTTAGTTTGGAAAATGTTATTCCCGCTATTGATAAAGTCTGAAAAAGTTGGTTAAAAACTTAGTGGGAAAGTGGGTGAAAAAACTGCCAAAAACTGTTCCCGCCTGGCATCTCGTTCGAATGACATTTCGTTCGAACGAAATTCTCGTTCGAACGAGACTTCTAACGACGCTCCAGTGTGGACTCATTAGAAACTCGTTAGAAATCTCGTTAGAACGAACAATCTCGTTCGAACGATATTTCGAACGACGGACCAGTATACTTTAGTGGGAACTCGTTGGCAAACTCGTTCGAACGACATATGGTTCGAACGAAAAACTCGTTCGAACGACCTATAGAACGAACTTCCAGAATTTTGGAAAATTCGATTTTAGCCCAGAAAACTTTATAAACTTATTTTAAAGTTTTATTTAATTCTTTCTGAAAATTAAAGCATAGTTTTTATAAAACCTAACACCCAATAAAACTTGTTCCAAGCTCCTATATATATAATTGCATTCATACCTTGGGAGCATGGAACCATAGTTGATGACGTAGAAACGAGGCACGCAAACCGGCACATTTGATGAAGCTTTATACTCTTTGACGCTACGTCTTCAATAAACACTTCATAGGCTTGAGAGTATTACAATTACATACTATCCTATGAATAAATGTTTTTGTCCGGAATTGAGCAAACACTATACATGGACTCAATTGGAAATTTGTGTCCTTACAACTACTTTACCCCCTGTTCGTAAAAAGACAATATCTTCCCACTCGGATGTCCGTTCAATGAACCGTTTATTTTGTTATAAATCTAACTCATATGTATACAAATATCTAGTTTACACCTCAAGTTCATTGTTATGTCATAAAGGTCAAAACTAGCTTCCAAGTGGAACATTCCTACTGAAAACTTTAAAATTTCACATTTGTAACTAATTCGATATTTCAAGCTTTATGAAGGTAGGATTAAACTAAACATAATGACTTAACATTATATATACTAATAACATATTATTCATATCACATAAGCTAATCATTATTAAAACATGATTTATCATAATTATATTCGGGTTGTCACACTATATATATAGGAGTTCTAACTAGTTTGGATATTGAGTCAAAGTAGGTTAATTTTTATGAGGTGCTCCATCTTACAAAGGTTCAAGAAGATTGAAGAATTCCAGTCCAAAAAAAACTCAAGACCAACCTAAAGGGAAGTTAATTCCACCTATAATCACTTTAGGACACTTGCATTGCATATTTTTTAGTCCTATGTGCATATGTGGTTTTTATACACTTCAATTAATTTCTAAATCAATTTAACTCATTAAACAACATTTTTAAAACTTTTTAAATAATTTTTGGAAATATTAAAATTTGATTTTTAAAAGTGTTGGGGTTAAAAATTATATTTTATAAAGTGTTTTAATTCAGTAGAAGTTAGCTTGGGTAGGATCTCAAAGCGCTAGAGACTTCGGGGGGAGTTTGTAAATATTTTCAAAACACGCGTTTTACTCCCTTTCTCCACCGAACACGTGTTAGCTTCTAAGGATGTCGATTTGTGTTTTCTCTAAGACTCATTCATACCATTTAATCTCATCCCTTGGATGGTTTTAATCAACGTTTCGCATGTCTCCTTTTGCAATCCCCATGTTTCCATTTAAACCAATGAGATTATGTTTTTCCACCGCTCGTTATAAACCTTTGGATGAGATGTCAAAGTGGCCAAAACTAATCTCAGTCCTTGGATTGCATAAACCGTTCGAGATCCTTCCACAGCCAGTATATATGCTCTCTAAGTCTCAGCAATTTGAGACTTTTACCATTTCGTCCAAACCAAATAGAAAAAGATAGAGTAGAGAGAGAAGAGGGAAAGAGGAAAGAAAAGAGAGAAGAGAGAGAAGAAAACCTATTCTTCGAATCCTCACACCTCTGAGTGATTTTCCTTCCCCATACACCATAACCTTTAACGTTTCATCTACCAAAAATCCAGACTTTGAGTGTTAGAACCATTTTAGGGTTTCTGTTAGATTGGTGGTGGGTTTTATCGTCTTTTGAAGGCCTCTTCACGTTTGAGTCTCTCTCAGAACTCGTCTCTAAGAAAATAGCAAGTTTCATTATTGAAACTTGAGGTTTTCTAAAAGAGAACATCACAGGTTTACTTTTTCATTCTCTTTTGGATATCTTATTTTAGATCCACTATATTTCAGACGATTTTTGAAAAATAAACTTCTATTTTCTTCAAGGCTAAATCAGATCCTTAAAACGTTTGTGTCTCTTGAACTATATTTCACATTTTGTGAAATAAATCTGTACAAAAATAAAACGAGACACATAGGAACTTGGCTAGTTTTAAAAGCAAGGTTGTTTTTCAGATTTGATCTTGATAAGAAGCTTATTTAACAAAATAGTTTGAATCAGATCTTGCATGTCATAGAGAAACTATTGATTCATAGGATCTTGTGTGTATAAATAACTTGAGAGGGTGAGTTGCATAAATCTGCATTTAGTACACCTCACTTACACATTCTCACACACGAACACTTAGTCACGGTGGTTCTGATTGAGAGACTTGGAACTTGAAAGAGTTGTTGGAATCAGAATCCAAAGAAAAGGAGGTCAAGGAAAAAGGCAAAGAAGAAACAAAGAAAAGATCATCTCTAGTCATAAAACCTTTGGAGTGGAGTAACTCATGTAGGTATAACTCTGAACTTAGATTTAGGACCTTTGTGTGTTTGCTTAAGTGCTGTAACCCGATTCTTTATTTTAGTAGATTTTTTATTTTGTGCCGTAGAGGGCACCGTGGATGTTTTCCTTCATTAAGGGTTTTACCACGTTAAAATTCCCATGTTATTTACTTTGAACGTTCTCGATTTTTGTTGTGATTGGTACTGCATGTTGAACTTAGTAGATGATTTTTAATTTCTAAAACCTTAGGTAATCAACTACCAAATCTATACTACATATTCAAAAAACAATTTTGAACACATCTTGTTTTGTTTATTCGAAAAGAGTTTTGTCCAAAAAGTTTATTCGGAGTTTACTCAACTTATAACATACTGTTATTAATCTAGTAAATAAGTTTTTCAGCTCTATATAATATTTAATTATTTCTCAGTTTTTCATAATATTGTCCACTAGGCCAAAACAAACTTACTTATTCAGGAGCGAACAATTATCATGAGTGTGAGCATAAAACATTTTAGGCATCTCATTACTTCTTACTCTTAAAATATTTTATTTCTCTATTTTATCATTCATTACTAAGAGAAGTCCAAAAATATATAAATTTACTCCGACTAACTTCAAGGTATATATATACTAGTAAAAAATATATAAAGTATTCTTAAAAATTCCATTGGTGGAAAAATGACATAAGTTTATATAGTGATTTCTCAACATATACAGTTTTTTTCCTTAAACTCTCATAAGTTTTTGTACTAAATGTAACTCTTAATTAAAAGAAACTACTAAATCCGTAAGAATGTAAAATTTTAGGATATAGGTGAAAATGTTTATTTACCCCTTTCTCTATTCATAATAAAAACTTTGGCCATAAGTCTAGCTTTATCTTGTTGATTATCACTGGGGCAGTATTTTAGTCTTAAGACGCATTTACACTCAACTCTAGTGTGTCAATTAGATAATTCAACATGAATCTAAACTTCATTTTGGTAAATTAATGGCATTATAATTTCTTAATCCTCTATCAAATTCACATTCTTGTGATAAATCTCATAATTATTTAGAATAAAAAAACCCATTTAAGAGCTTCTTAAAACTATTCGTATCCATTAACCAAAGAAAAATTACTTACCAACTAAAAGAAGAATTACTTTGGATATTAAGGGAATGACAAGAGTGTCTTAGCTTTTTCTATAACCATATTAGGTGATTTGATACTCCCACTACTTTCATCATTCTTTAAAACATTTGACATTTTCGATTTCAACGATAAATAGTGTACCCTCTTGAAAGTGTAGAGACGTAATTCTAAAAACCAATATTTTTAGTGGATTCTAAATCCACGCATGTACTAGACATCCCTAATCACACGACGAGTCGAATTGGGTAACGTATATTTTATATAATATACTTTTAACCATATATATATATCGACATTGGTGCGTTTGGCTGCTTATTTATAGTGACATGATCTATACCCAAAGACTATAACACACATAGATCGTTTTAAAATTATAAAATTTTAACAGTTCAAATGTGAGTGTCAAGATTCATAAGTGACAACTGAAGGACAATTTAGTCTATCAAATCACTAGATTAAGTCTAGATTTAATAAAACTACTTTAAAGTTCAACATTATGATATAGGGCCAGAATAATTTTTCTTGTAAAAGTTTTATCAAACACATAATTGTACAAACCACTAATGAGGACACCGTAATAAAGAAAATATATTCTAATATAAATTTAAACATCTTTTGTATACTCAAGACAATTCTTTTATGATAAAATTAAGAACAAATATTTTTAAAGGTCATCGAGGGGTTTTTGAAATGGCTCCAAAATAACATAAGAAAAGGAATCAAAATTTATTGTTTGCCTTGTAAGCATCCTCATATCGATTTAGAACTATTTTTCGTAGCACTCTAGTTTTAAAAAATAAAATAAATTATTTCATTCATATCGAACGACACATTATAATTCACAGAATATAGTTTAAAATATGTATGTTACATACAGGATACCCATATTTTAATCTCTAAGACTATAAGATTTTGTGCAAACATTATGCTTAATCCGTTTATTAATTCTTTAAATTTTTAAAAGACTATCACACACTAATTCATTAATAGTGGGTTGCTCAAGTAAAATTGAATTATAACGATTTAACATTTTTAAGTGAAACTTATCTTCTTCATTTTATTTCAAGAAGTCAGTCTCAAGAACATTAAAACAGATAAAACATGCAATTTTAGAGAAATAAAATAATTTACAATTAATGAGATAAACAACTCACTACATTAATGCTATGAGATGACAACACATATAGTAATAACATTTTATAAATATGGGCTTTCTTTTGTAATAACTTTGAATATTTACATATGATTTTATTGGGTACCATGTTATGTAATTTAGATAAATATTCTATCTTGGATAACATTTCACCACCTAATTGCATAAGACAGTTATTCAAAATCAATTTCCTTTGAAAAATTATCAGGCTTGATGAAATAAACCAAATATACCCCATTAATATCTTTACATGTATAAGCATTATGAGTTATTACTACCACTTTTATCTTTAAATTAAATATTCACAAGCATTTTAGTCGAATCACTTTGATGACTACCAAACTATCCATTATGGATTGTATAATAATTTCAATAAGAATGAATGCTTTCAAAAGGTAAATGGACAGTGTACTTATAAATTAAGGAAGTTTATGAACTCTTTAGAGCAACCGGTACCAACCTTAATAAATAAATATATTTTCCCTTAATATTAATTTTACCATTGCAACTGCACTCTTTGGAACAAACAAATCACAATGGCTTAATCGTAAAAAAATTATTAATAATTTGAACACTCTGAACTATAAATGGACCCTTTGGAGCAGTCAAAACATAGTATTTGAATGTTATCACAAAATTCAACATTTATAGTTTATTAGATTAGACCACTTTGGTGGAATCGTAACATAATCATGATATAAATACTCAGATGAAAACGTTAAGACATGCTTTTAATATTCAATTACTTATATTGGACGTAATAAAGATGTACACATTAATATAATATTTACAATTTTGAGCACCAAAATAAACTTCACGTAAATATTAGTTTCAAGAAAAAAGTAAAATCCTTCGAGGTTAAATTGATGCAAAAGAAAATTTCTTATTAATATTGATTTAATAATCATAATTGTCCCATTGGATAATCTTACATTGAACGAGTCACATCAACATTGCATCAACAATCTAACATTTATAATTACATTTGTATATACGAATAGTCAATTTTATATACAATAATTTAATATTTACAATTATAGACTAGATCACTTTGATGGATACCTAATCTAACATAATATATTATTAATGTCAAAACCTTAACAATAATTATAAGAGTCATAACAATATTTGACGTATAATTAAAATATTGCATAATATAAATATTCTGATAGCCAAATAGGGTTGGACAACTTCTGTAGTTATTAAAACACATAAAATGGAGAAATCTAAAATTTCCAATAACGAAAATATTTGAGTAATCACTATGAAATTATTAAGAAAATATTTAAAATAATCTCCAATAAGCGAAATTTAAAAACAATTTGAAGAAATAAATAGTTGCCAATTTTATTACTAAATATGCAAATTTTAAGATTTTGAGAGCTTATATGTGCTCAAATAGTCAAACCAGCGTCCATCACAAAAATTGGTGAGTTTTGATTATTAGATCGTTTCGGATTGACATAAAAAAATCACGAAATTCTGAATAAGCACACAATTTTAATTTCAATTATTGTTTAATATAGGCATAAGAAAACTATCACTGAAAACGTCTCAAATTGCAGAGTTATAGTTTTATAAATAAGCATATTGAAAGACATAATTAAATTGCTAGAAGAGAAAATCACAAAAAATGAACCAAATTTAATTTTAATTTGGACATAAAAAATTTTGGAACCCAGCAATCTCATCTTATGAAACTTTTTCTGATTATTCAGATATACAAATTAATTTATTTGGTAGCATTCACAGAGATCCTAAGTTTATTTATTCTTAATTGCGGTTTAAATATTTATTTCATAGAGTGTGCAAAAATTTTTACTTTCATGGAATATACATGCACACACATATTTCATAATGTGTGTAAGAATCGATACCCTCAATAAATATTTTATGAAAAGCTTAATGAATAATTAAGGGTCCAAATTTAGATGCATATACAATAATCTAATATTTATAACTATAGATTAAGATACATTTATGTTTTCTTAATCTAACATGATATAAATATTAGTATCGAAATATTAATTCATAATTATATTAGGACCTTTGAGCAACCAAATATAGATTATACACAATAATCTAATTTATCGAAAATATTATTGTCAAACCCATAATCATAAATCTAATATTCAAAACTTTAGATTGAAACATTTGGTCAATATCAAATAATACATAACACGAATATTAGAACAACCATTTATGAAGAAAAATTTATGTAGTTATTTATACCATAAAATACGGGAAAATAATTTTTTTTCAAAAAATTTGAGTTATCACTACAGTAACATAAACAATCTCTTCAAGATCACTATCCAATTTTCGAAATCGTAAAATAAATTTTTAAGCGAGAGTTATTAGCGTTGACATTATTATAAAAATGACAAAAATGCATTTGTATGGGTCTAAAAAGGTCAAATCACCGAGATAGGGTGGTGGCCTAATTTACAATGAGTTTTGTTTATTTCAACATTTTCAGGTGACCATGTGAATTTCGTAAAATTCCGAACAAGAAAAAAAATTTGCTGTTGAAAACGTTCTTAAAAAATTCAGTACTTCATCAATTTATTTTACACAGATTCTTTTTGTAGGCAAAAACTCTTAATGGACAATCTTGATATCAGAAAACTAAGTTCTAATACCACATGAAAACATAATCAAAAGAACACATAATTAACAATTTTATATAAATCTATAAGTCTAACATTTGGACATCCAATTATACATGTTATATGTTCTCTAATCATGCAAAACATTGTGTCTTATATATTTAACGTCATGATATTATATCAATATGATTATCAAATATAATCATTAAGCGGAACATGAAACGATATTATAATCACATACATTTTCATCATGTTAAAACAGGAAAGATTGACGGAGCAGTCGATCTCGATGATGTCTGATCGGACTGATCTTCGGATTACGACTTCATCTTGTCTTTGGCAAAACCAAGTTTCAATTTCAGTTCATTCTAATAGTTAAATCTTCCTCTCTAGTGAAAATATTATTATGAAATTAACTCTCATTGAGAATTTTGATTTCTCTCTCTTATCCTTTAATTTCATTATGTTATTTTTTAATGTGTCTAATTGATGAAAAATCATTTACTTATTTATAAGCAGGTGCATGATCTAAATCTCCAACGATTACTTAATATAACTGTCCATTAAGATAGATATCAAAGAGTTTTTTTTACTCTTAATAATTGAAGTACCATTTCTTTAATCAAAATGATTTTTTATATTAATATAATTATGAAGCATATTATAAATTTTTTTATTTAAAATAACTCTAACATTGATTTGATGCTTTTGATATGTTAGGAGGAGACAAAAACTAAGGTACCTTTAATGCCACCCTTAATCATTTAGGTAAGGGCCATATAAATTTAGACCATTACATGGCTAGGTGTCAAATGCAGCCGATGGTCATTCGACATTCCTTACTAAAAGCAGCCTCTAGATATTAGAATAATAGAATCCACACTCAAATATTAACTCTCCTCGTATTTCATAGTTTCTTAATTATTATTTTTTTTTTATAATTTTGAACCTCCACACGAACGGGTCTTTTTAACTCTCTCGTGCACACTAAACATGAGGTACTGTGCAGGACCCACCTCTCACACGCACTCCGCTTAAATACTAACTTACAAACGAAGAATCGAACCCAACATCGTGCACCCAACTACACAATCCCGAGCCCGCCATTACAAAAAAATAAAAAAAAATCCTTAATTAGGCCCATCGAACCACAAAACTCATACAAAAGTGATACAATAACGACGACTCAACCAGGAGACCAATCAATCTGATCTTGTTCTGGACGCAACCACTATCTTTTTTATATGTTGACAACAGTCTCTTTCACATTATACGACACAAAGCTCTAAATTAAATTCAAGAAAAGCAATGAGAAGTTCACTGATTTTTTTTTATTCCAAGTTCAAAAAAATGCATAATCACTTGGTAGTCAAGGGTCAGAATAATCATCGGGACAAGCTCTTTTGATTAGGAGAAGTTCATTGTTGATTTGATTAGTTGAAACATTCCAAGTACCATCCTAATAAGTAAAATATCAATTGCAAAACATCTTAACAGGATTATTAATTGATCACCTCAAAATTTTACAATATTTTGTGTTTTGAAAAAAAGTATTTTTTTTTCTCTATTTCGTCCTCATTTTTACATCAAAATCAAATAGTTTTGAGGTATTTCATTGGTAAACCTGTTGAGTTCTGCACACCTCTCTCTCTCTCTCTCTCTCTCTCTCTCTCTCTCTCTCTCTCTCTCTCTCTATATATATATATATATATATATATATATATATATATATATATAGACATGTGCATATAATTGGGTGCACATATGAGACCAAAAAAAAAATATAATTGGGTGCAGCTCATTATTATTATATTCCACTTCAAAAGAGGACTGACATCTGGACTCTAAAATTAGTTTTTACGGCAATGACTTTTGTGACATGTTTGAAATTTCAAAGTACTCGTTTGTAGTAAGAATAGTCGCACCGTACTTGTAGAATGGTATTAATATAAGAAGATGATTGAAATTTGATTAACAATTCATCATTATGGCCGTGCCATCGCCCATTGGAACCATAAACTACTTGCAAGAAAAGTTCTTCGCCAAGTCTACCTTGTCTGAACACCACTTTCCCCATATAGCAGCTCAACAAGGGTACGTAAATTGTATTATAAATTTATAATCAAGCAAGAAATTAAAATATGCATGGTACCAAGTAGTAAGTACACGAGCGAAAGATCTACATATTGCAAAAACATATAGTTAGGAAGTTATGATTCATCTGCTGAAATGGGGTCAGGGCTTAGAGGTTCATGGCTCTTGTTTAAAGATCATGGAGGGAACCATGTCTTGTAACAGGCCATAGTCATGAGGAAATTGGAGCTGCTGATGAAATGGCGATAGAGTCTGCTGGTACATAGGGTTTGCTCCACCATAATTATTATTGTAGATATTGGGTTGCATCTGAGCTAACAATTCTTGACGAAAGTTGGGTCCTCCGCCCACATGCGCAGGAGACATCATAGAAGGAGGAAACATTCCGGTGACACTTCCTCTAAGCGTTGCCGGTAAGTGATGGTTATGCTGTCCTTCGTATGTCGTGATAACGATAGACGGATCCTCAAATGACCTCTCTACTCGTTTCTTCACGGTGCATTTTTGAGTGGTGCACCGGTAATAGCTCCTGCACACACAATCATAAGTGCTTTTCGACACAAATTTGTTGGTTCAACTTATAAAAAGAAAGGAAATCATCATGATGTGCTGTAAATGAGGGTAGATTCTAATATGTAGAAGCAAAGCCAAAATTACTCTTTGAAATATTTTTGTGAAAATTTTGTAATATTTGTGAGATATTTGGATTGCGGTAGCGGGACAATTGCCATACACGTGACAAAAAAGTAAGAAACCGAAGTTCTTATAAATGATTTCACTTTAAACTCCTTGAAACGATCATTCAATACACAATTATTTCGCAAAAAGGTATGGGAAAGCGTGTGTGTGTGTGAGAGAGACAGGATTATCAAACCCTAATTTGACGTGAGAAATCAACTCTTGGTTTTGCTAATAAAGATGCTGAAACTTACCTAATAAAAACTGAATTCACATCATTGTAGAGAGATATTGACTACTAAAAGATTTTTATTTATAAAATTGTTCGTCACATCGCGCCACGAAATCTTATAAAATGGTCTAGGGTGGGAGCTATATGGGTTCATAAGGAAATATTTAAGAATTTTGAAATCTGACAAAACCTTATACTTTGAGCTCCAAGAACAATCAATCTATGGGGCATCAGTATCATGTCTCCATCCAGAAGTCATGAAGAGAGAAAGTAGAGAGAGAGAGAGAGATTAGAATTAGGCACTTAAACCCTACTCTGTATAGATAATAAGTCTTAGCTTTTCTTCTTAGCAGTTTTTTAGTAATGAAACCAAAAAATATATGTAACATTTTAGTAAAAATTAAAATCTAAACAAAAGATATGAAGATAATTCACAATTAATCTAGAGAAAATGTGACTATATGTTAACTGAATTAACAAAAACAAACCTTGGATAGGGGCTATTCTTGACAGCCTTCTGTCCATATTTCCTCCATCTGTATCCGTCTTCAAGATGATCAACCTCGCTCTTGGTCATAAAAGCAAATCGCGGTTCTCTTTCCTTTTTCTCCCTCTTGTTCTTTGCCTTGTTCCTGTTCATTGAACCACACAAGTTACACCTCCTTACATAATGGAGTAACGCTAAGTACATATGACCATATGTCAAACAGACAACAGAAGAAGCAAAACAACTTACGCTTTCTTAGAGCTCTCTCCTGCATCTTCCGAAGCCCCCTTTTTCTTGCCGTTGTTGGACTCCTCATCATCACCAGCCTCTGTTGATGTTGAAAAGCCCGATGAGTTTGGAGTGACCGGAGTTTCTGCACCACCGTCCACAGCCGGTTTTGGCTCATCTTTAACACTAGAAAAAGGTTCAGAGGTTGCAGATGACAAGCCAAAGGTGCTAGCAAACGCGTTATAATCAGCGGACCCATGGAAACACTCAGTAAAGCTCATGTATGAACTTGGATCAAAGCCTTGAGGATTAGGTTTGTGGGTGTACGCACGAGAGTTTGTGTTGAAGAAAGAGAGTCCAGTCTCGCGATCATCTTGAAATGGCTCGTTGAAATAAAGATTATCTCCTGGTTCTTCAGACATCGAAGTGGAACAAGTAACAGAAAACAAGTAGAAGAAGAAGAAGAAGAAGAAGAAGAAGAAGAAGAAGAAGAAGAAGAGAGGTTTGACGAGCTTTGGTTAAGGGGTCTTTTTTTAAGCTTTGACAAGAAGATTTGGTTAAGTAAATAAATTTTTTGTTTCATGAGAGAGAGAGATAGCTAGAGAGAGAGAGAGATGGGGCTTTGAATGACAATGCTACCCCACTTTTGTAAAGAAGGTTTGACAATGCTTAAAAGTCTTGTAAGAGACATTTTTGTATTGATGACTGCTTTTTTTTTTTTTTCTTTTAAAAAGAAAATAAATTGTTAATTAACATCAAATTTTCAATACTTCTAGAACTAACGATGATTCAAACTGTCTCACAAAGGGGAAATTGAAGAGATGAAATATACCACTGGAATGTGAAACATTACCGAAATAAATTCTTCTCATTACCACTTTTCTTTTCTTTCTTTTTTTGCAATTTAATGTTTTTTTATATTTGAGATTAAAATGACTTTTCTATAAGGAATATATACCAAATAGTCCCTCGAACATTTTTTAATACCCATTTAATCCAAGCTTTTTAAAAAAATATATATTTATAGTAGGGACTATTCAATAATTGACCCTTTCTATAATGGCCTAGCTGTTTTATTGATATGTAAAATATCAGGGCTGACATTATTAATATTCCAAAATTGGTTGAGGACAAGGCTGACCTCAACCTCAAGAATGGGAGAGTCCAAGGAGAACTCAAGGACACCCAAATATATTAAGATTTTCTTAATAATTATATATAAAAATCATAGAAGAGTTTTAATGTACAATCCAACATAAATAAATATTCCAAAAGTGAAATGGATATATCATCACATAAATGAATGAGAAGTGTGCATAATTTTTCTATTTGCTACTTATTATAATTATTGTTCATACTTTTGGAAAGAACCTTGTACTAAACTGCTTATGAGTAGTGCTATACAAACAGAATTTGCAGATATAATCTTGATAAATGATTATGTTGTGAATTATATTTAAGCATTTGAAATCAATAACCCATCATATTTAATTTGAATCGTATTGTTGTCAAATATATTATTCAAAATAACAATTCTACATGAAAATAATGTTAAGCATTGAGTTCCAAAAAAATCTCGAAAAATCTCCCTCAAAGTATATTAAATTACACGTAATACTTTTTTACTCAGTGTTGGAACAGATGATTTGTACTTTGTAAGTCCAGTTACATTTTTAGAAAGAATAAATACAAGTTTTGAATGCCCCTTAAAAGAATATCTACCATTTTAAAGAGTGAGGGTGGACACGCCTCACCTTACCGGTAGTTAAGATTCCCCCTATAACTAGACCATGGACATACGTTGGCCCTTGTTTAGGTCACTTGCATTAACCCTAAATTTGGTATGCTAAATAGGTACTACAAAAAGTGATTAAAAACTAAACCTTGATTATTATTTTTATTTCTAAAATTTATATTAAAGATGATTATTGAGATAGGATAAGTCAGCGATGACTACAATCACATGGGAGTTATTATTGGTGGTCAAATGTTACATAAGTTCTTCCCGCTTCAGCTGTTTGGGATTTACACGTGTCCCCAACTTGGCACCGGCTTTTGACCGTAGCCCACATATGACTTGGCATGTGGGAGATGCTCTCTGGTTTTGTTAGGCTGTTTTGTTTACTCCTTAGCTGTCCGCGATGATGGGGAGCCCACGTCATATATTGTTTTCTCAGTCACGTGAATATCACGTGTATATTCGTTTCAACGCTTTGTTTTGTCACCAGAATGTTATTGTTATTGTTATTGTTGTTCAACCACGTGAATTTCTCATGTATAATGCATTTCAAGGTATATAAACATTGAGAAAATATATGCTAGTGACTATTATGTTATCATTAGATTATATATTGAATGTAAGTTGTAACACGTGATTAAAGACAGAAGTGTAATTTGACTTGTGATCCTTATACCATGTTTTCACACCTCCTTAAATATATTTTATATATTAATGTAATAAAATTTATGATATTCAAATTTATTAGATACAAAAGAGTAAAAGGTTAGTCTTTTATTCTTCACGCTTTATAAATGTCAAACAGATGTTAAGTGAATTTTGGAATTTTATTTAGTTGTTACTATATACACACATATTAAGTTTTAATTTAGTTTGGCTTGTAGTTTGCAAAAAGGTCAAAATGGGGTATACCAAGATAGAGAAAAATAAAAATTATATATAATTCAATGATATTTTGACAATGTATTTTAATTTTTATGAGGGTAGCAATTATCACTACATATTGATACTTAGCACTTCATGAAAGTGTCTTAAAAGTCATTCACAAGTGTCACAAAACGTAATTTTGGAGTGTTAGAATATCACAATGGAGTGCCAATAGGGAAATGGCTAGGTCAATTTGGGGAGGGTAGTGGGTAAAGTAATGTAATTTGGGCGTCGTGGGTACCTCGTTCGGGGTGATAATTATGTGGGACTCTAGAGTGTTGGAGAAAACAGAGCTCTTGCTGGGAAATTGGTCATTGTCCTGTTTATATAAGAATGTGGATGATGTGTTCTCATGGAGTTTCTTAGGGGTGTATGGGCTAGTGGAGGATTCGGTTCGATGGGAGTTATGGGAAGAGTTAGCAGGTGTGAGGGGCGTGTGGGGAGTGCTTTAGTGTACTGGGGGTGATTTCAACATTATCCGTTTTCCTTAAAAAAATGATGAGGGGAGAGCGAGTACATATATGAGGGACTTTTCTAATTCCATTGATAACATGGAATTGTTGAATCTTCCATTAGTGGATGGGGTGTTCACTTGGTCAGTTATAGAGACGACCCTTTATTGTCTCGGATGGATCGGTTCTTATTGTCACATGGGTGGGAGGAACACTTTTGGGGATGATCCAATCCTGTTTGCCCGGGGTGACATCAAATCATACTCCGATTCTATTGTAGTGCAGGGTGGAGAGGGGGGAGGATTCTCTTCAGATTCAAAATTATGTGGCCGAAGGAAATGGACTTTGTGGATAGGGTGAAGGAGTGATGACAAGGGTATGAGGTGGAGGGAAATACTAGTTATATCTTCGAGACAAAGATTTCTCTTCTTAAGGGAGACATCAAATGGTGGAACAAAGAGATTTTCGACAACGTGAAGGATCTCATCGAGAGATACATGGAGGAAATTTGGATTCTCGCTGAGAAAGTAGGGACGTGTGGTCTCTCGGGGAAGATAAGTTGTTGAGGAAGGAGAGGAAGTGGAAGGTAGGGAGGAGATTAATTCATAAAGAGATTAGCGGGAGGCAAAAGTCAAGGGCATTGTGGTTAAAAGAAGGGTACAAGAAATACGATTTTTTTTCCATAAAGAGGCTAACTCACACCGTCGCTTGAATCAGATTGAAAAAATTATAGTGAGGGCAGAGGAGTTTACTGAGAAGGGAGAGAAGTCGAAAGGTTAGAGGGATTATTCACGGAGGAAGTAGTGCAGGTTTTGAGGTTTATGGACAGAGGCAAGGTGTCCATCCAAAATGGTTTCACTATGACCTTCTTTCAGTATTTTTGGTAAGTTGTGAGAGGATAAGTGATGGATTTTTTCTTTGAGTTCCACGGCATGGGTTATTTCCTTAAAAGACTGAATAATACCTTTATAACATTGATTCCCAAGAATGGGGTCTCAAAGAACGTGATAAATTTTAGACCAATTAGTTTAGTAGGGAGTGACAATAATCTTCTTACGAAGGTTTTGTTGGTCAAACTAAGAAGGGTTATTAATCCTCTTAAATTAGAGGCCCAAAATGCTTTTGTAGGTGCAAACAAATACTGAATGCGGTGATTATGGCGAATGAGTGTGTGGAGTAATAGATGAGGAGTGGTGAGCAGAGTATTATTTGTAAACTTGACATAGAGAAAGTGTGAGAGCAAAATTTATAATTGTTCATTTTATTTTTAATTGGCTTATCTCGTTACACTCCACCGAACCTTTATGAACGTTCTCAAGTCTTCAAAGAGAAGAATCATTGGTGATATTTAAAAGTTTGAAGATCGTTCATCATAAATTTACTCGAGAAGATTATTAAATGGTAAGGTAAAGCTTAAAGTGTGTTCATTTTTAAATAGAGTTTGTTTTACATAATGTTCTTTAAAATGGTTTTTTTAAGATTTTTTGCAAAACTCGCTAAATCCTTAGATCGAAATGGCACGTCGTTCAAAAGAATTACAAAGGTTGATTAGAACGAGGTTCCCATGTTCGAATGAGATCCGAAGCATCGCCTTTTTGGTAAGCTCCAGAATGTCGTTCGAAGTATCGTTGAAAGCCATTCGAACGAGATCTCACACCGTTCGAACAAGGTGGCAATTTGTTTGAACAAGTACGCGTGTTTTTATTTTTTAAAACAAATTTGATGCAATCTTTTATCCCTATCTCCTTATAGAAACTTTTCCTATGAAAGAGATACGGGTTTGCATCTATTTTTAAGCCTTTTTAGAGTTCTTTTGATGATCAAACTCTATAATTTTTCATTTAAACCCCTTAGAAATTTTTAAAATCAAGAACACAATCAAAGTCCAAAAACCTTATAGATAATTTCTCTACTGATGATTTGTGGAGTCGAGGCTCTATGGTAGAAGAAGAGAGGAATCCCATATACTTAAAGCTAATAAAAGAAAGTCGAGGTAAGATTTCCTTGTTGTGGGCGATGCTGGACTACATCGTTTTTAGTTGAAAATTATAAGACTCTTGTGTGATATACTTAGTAGATCTCAAAGCAGTTTATAAGTCATTACGTGTATGTCTTATCTTTAACAGTCTCGAATTAATTTTTTTTTTAAAAGGATTCTTTCTCTATTTTTTCTTCCTCCTGTTTAGTTTGGAGATTTGGTTTGAATTCGGCTTTACACAATCTTGCATGTTCACTTTAAATTAAACTAGATAAAATTTGGTAAAACATGAACCTTTGTGAGTAAGCTAAGATACAAGTAAATCCATATAACATGTACTTTCTCAAATTAGAATCATAGCCGTGTGATCTGCACTTTGGGATTATATGGATAATTTGTATAATAGAGTTCTTATTTTTGATGGGTCAAATTACGCATATTAGAAAGCTCGAATGAGGTCGGCATAGAAGTTGATTACTTAAAGAGTCTGGCTCGTTTGTGAAAGATGGTGGAAACTGCCCACTATGACTAACGACGATGTCGTAAGTCTTAAACATGTCACTCCTTGGAAAGAGGATGATTTTATATGGAGTAATTTTAACTCCCATGGCTTGAGCGATAAGTTTCATCGAATTATGACGTATGCCACGTCAAAAAAATATAGGATACCTTCAAACTCACTCATTAGGGTACTAATGCTGTGAAAGACTCTAATCTATAAAATCTTACCACACAGTTTTAGACCATTACTATGCTGGAATTTGAGACTTTTGATGAGTTTTATGCACGTTTATCTGATATAATCAATTCTAGATTAATTTGTGTAAGAGAATTCTTGAGACGAGAGTTACGAAAAAGATTATGAGATCCCCTCCGTCCCATGTTATCCCCAAAGTCAAGGTCCTTAATTAGTTGAGAATTTACTCTTAGTTAACAAGAACTCGTATGAGACCTTCAAACATACAAAGTCAATATGTTCCCCAAAACTCAAAAGAAAATGGAATTAGGGATTGATTTGAAAGCCCAGTCTAAAAAGAAAAGAAAAGGGTTTTTTTATTCTGAGTCTGAGTTTGATTTTAAGCTTGACGATCATGCCTTGTTTGCGAAAAAATTCTCAAATTTAAAAAAGAAAATTCTTCCAAAGAACACAAAAGTTTTAAAGAAAATAAAAATGTCAATTAAGGCAAACATATTTCTGAGGATGTTCAAGTGAAATGTTATGAGTGTAAGGGTAAAGGGCATAAAGCCCATGAATGTCCCACTAGGCTAAAGAGACAGAGAGAAGGCAAAGTTTCGTATAAAGCCATTCTTAGCGATAGTGATGTTAAATCGGTAAATTCAGGGGATCAATCACCACATGAACTGGGTCTGGCATTCATGGACAGTCACGCTAATACTTTGAGTTCATCCATCATCATTGAGGACATTTATAAATGTGATAGCCTTGTCGAACCATTCTAGAGAGAGTGAGAATGGTGATGATATTTTGAGTGAGGGAGAAGGTGGACAATTTTTCGAACTCTTATGGTATTTGATTTAGATAAGGAGGTGAAATATTTTAGAGAATGTAAGGCGTAGTGAGTCAAATAGAGAAGTTAAAAGTTTACATGTGTGAGCAACTGATTGTGATTGGTAGGGAGAAGACCGATAACATAGTGTCTAGTCTTACAAGAGATCTTCATGCTTCATTGGAGACTCGTGAGAAACTTAAAGCCCATATTTTTCAACTCGAAAAAAATCTCGAACATGCTTGGGAGGTCAAGGTCACTATAGATTACACATCAAAGAAGGTTTAAAAGATGTTCCTTGGTCCCGCGTTAGGTTTTAACGAGAGGAAAGGAATAAGTTGAAATGGTGTATCCACTTCCCATGTCACAACCGAATCAGTTCCAGAGTTTGTGATGGATCTTTATAGACCTCGACTTAACCCACCGAAGAGACCTAACCCACCAGGGAGAGCACGTCCTAAATGTTTTGACCAAGGTAGACCCAAGCCTGTTTATGTTTATTCCCATTATAAACAATGAGGTCACCTTAGGGAGTTTTATTTTAATCTATGAAGAGTTTCACATGCACGTGTTCTTAAATGTACTCCCACACAAGATTCCACACATGCCCCCGCAAATTACCATGGAGATTTTGAGATTTTTCGAGGGCATGTAAATTTTTTTGTCTAAATCTCTCAGTATTGGTGAGGAATTTCAAAGGATGTCTAGTCCTTTCAAAAACTTCTCTCAGACAAATGATTGAGGTTATGACTGGTTTCTTATATAGGGTGTTTATCATGTTCATATCACTTATATCTATTGCTAGATTATATTTCTATTGCACTTCTATGTTTATGCTTTTTGATATATTTTGAAAAATTCATAAAGATTTTCGTATTTTAAGAAAAGAATTGAAAAATGTAAAAATATTTTATTTTTATAAAAAATTTTGAGAAAGACAAAAATATTTTTATATTTTGTTTTTCATCATATATGGATGTGGAATTAAGATGTTTGAATTGCAATTACATTCCATCAATTCATATGACTTTTCATGGTGTTTTGACAGATCTCTTCGTTCCTTTCGTGTGCTTGATAATGCGTGTCTTGCACTTCGTTGTTCATTAATGATTACAAATACACAAATCCCCCATAGCCACAAATACATGTATATGAAAAAATTCATGGGAGAACATCTCATAAAGCTCAAATATACATGTGAAGTTATCATTCAAAAAGCTCGTGCATGTGTATGCAGAGGCATATACAAAGTCGAATCCATAAAGCAAATTAATTTCGAAACAACTCCATGAAAATATGGTTAAGAACAATCTAAGTATCTATAATCATAACCAAATGTCCTAGCCACATGAAAAGCACGACGTGAATCGTATTTAAACACACCAATATGCCATACCAAATGTGTAAAACTAAAATACACAAAAATTAAAAATCTTTTTGTATTTTTCAAAAAAAAAGTATCAAATATTTTTTTTTTGTATTTTTCCAATCTAAATCAGTAATAGAGATATAGAATACAAAATATATACATGTCACAACACTAGCAAAGCATATATCATGAAGCACAACTAGAGTATGACAAACAAAAATATACAAGCAATCACCCATATGATATAGCATGAGAAGAGTCATGAGAAAACATGCGAGAATCAATAAGTCTCACATTTAGCGCCTCTAAAATAGATTTCTTGACCCAAATAGATGTATACTTAACGCTTTGGGTTTTGAAAACTAAAGAGACACTAGAATTCAACTTCCTAGGATCTATTCCAAGATCATAACAAAATGCCCTAATGTAACCTTTCCTACCACAATGTGTGCACATGTAGACGCGAGAAATGCTACCTATGGGTTGACCTTTTCTAACATATTTGGTTGTGGTTGAACCTCTAAAATAAACTATGGCCTTGGCTTCAGTGATGGAAGCATTAGAAAAATGAGAGCCAGTACCATCACTATGAACATTACTTGAGTCTTTTAAATCATCTTTCAACTTAGATATTCTAAACTCAAGCAAATAATTTGACTCTTAGAGTTTTACGAACTCCTTCTTTAAATTTTCAATCATTCCTAAATGGTTATCTCTCTCCCCCTCAATGCAAGTGAATTCATCCCTTACAGTCTTCTCACGTGCTCTCAAATCATTAATTAATATATCATTATCCTCATTAGCATGTAAACTAACCCTAGAAATTTTAGTCTTCTAATTCGTTTTCTAAAAACTAGACTTTATCATCACTCTCTTTATTGGACAAGTCTAAATTTCTAAAATCACGATCCATGTCCACAAGCTTCTCACGAAAGATTTTTTTTTTGAGTTTGAATAGTTTGCAAAAGTTTCATAGCATCTTTAAAATGATTTTTTTTCAAGAATTTTAATTCTTTTTCGCAAACTTCAAATTCAATCGAGATAAATTTTCATTATGGCTATCCATCGAGAGAAATAGTAATAAACTAATGCAAGAGAGATGAATAAATAACCACCCTAAACAACACTAAATAAGTATCTACACGATAAATTAGTGCAACCCACTCTGATACCAATTTGAGAGTGTGAAGTGCGAACTTAATGGATTGATTTATATAATTAAATGTCCGAAACACACAAATCCATTTTTAAACAAATTTTAATCTTTGATTAAATTAGGTTTGTATGTGATAATCGTTCCTGCTACAGAAAATAAACTAAGCATGAAATCACACACACAACAAATAATAGGAAAAATCCCTTTTCAAGGCGAAACCTTAATTTCTGCACTTTAAATTGTTTTACAAGACAACCTACTTACAAAACTTCTAAAGAATACGGCTCAGTCCAGATTCATCCACAGGTGAGGGTCCACTCTCAGTATCCATCGATTCAACCTTCCGCTGTGATCCATCGGGTTCACAAGCTTAGTGGTAGAGAATCCTCTCTACAAGGTGTATGTAAAATACAAATCTTCTAGGGTTTCAAATGTATATAATGGGGAGGATGATTTTGTGAATCAAAAGGTGTTTAGAACTACAAAATTTGAGGACTTTTGCAGCAAATATGGAGGTTATGTTTGTTCAAAAGTCCCAATGAAAAAGGTTTCAAAACATGTATTTACAAGTCTGACATAAATTTTAAGGTGTCAAATTCATTCGAACAAAAATATAAGTCGTTCAAACGAGAATATCATCTTATTTGAATGAAATACAAACATCATTAAAACAAGGCAACAATCTCGTTAGAGGCAGCTTTTAATGAGCTTCAAATGAATTCAAATAGTATGCCCTCGTTGGATGTTCATTCGATATACTGATCAAACAACCCTTCTAAACAACCCTTTTAATGAAATTGACATTTCATTCGAATGAGATAGTCATCTCGTTTGAACATGGTTAATTAAAAAAATATTTTTAACTTTAAAATTTTCCTTGATTCTATTTTTTAATGGAAATACATCTCCCAAATATATATGAAAATTCATTCAAACTCCTAGAAAATTTATACCTTCATAATGTAGAGAAGTCTTGAACTTTGGAGATGTTGAGGTTCGGTTCATTGTGCCGGTACATGTCAGTTTGTGCAAATAAAACAAATAAAAAGCCTAAGCTAAAATATTTGCGCTTACACCTTCTCTTAGAAATTCATCGCATGGGATTCCTTATTATATTTTTTAATGTTAATTGCATGATGCTAACATTTTCAGATTATTTTCTAACCCTTTGTCTATTGCGGACAAAAAGGGGGAGAACAAATTGAGGGAAAGTTTTTATTTTCTTTAAACTTATATGCATCAAGATATTTCTTGTGTATCATGTGTAGGTCATTCTTCCTTGATGATGATTTCATAGACCATAAAAGATGAGGACTTATACATTTATGCGTTTCCATTTCTTGGTTTGGAAGGGCATTAGTTGTATTAGTCTTAGGGATTAATTTTGATTCGGTTTGTGTTTTACACTAGAATCGCCAAAGGGAGAGATTTATAAGAGCAAAATTTGCAATTGCTCATTTTATTTTTATTTGACTTATCCCGTTGCATCCCATTGCAACTTCACGACCATTCTTAAGTCTTTAACGAGAAGAATCGTTGGTGATATTTACAAGATTGAAGATCATTCATCATAAACTTACTCGAGAAGAGTTATAAAGTGGTTTATTAAATCTTAAAATATTTAGGGGTCATTTTTAAATAAAGTTTGTTTACACAATGTTTTTAAAATGGGGTTTTAAAGATGTTTGGCAAAACTCGCTAACTCGTTAGATCAAAATGGCATGTCGTTCGAATAAGTTGCGAAGGTTCGTTAGAACGATATTCCCACTTTCAAACAAAATTTAAAGCGCCACCTTTTTAGTCAGCTCTAGAATATCGTTCGAAGTGTCATTCGAAGTTATTCGAACGAGATCTCATATCATTTGAATGAGGTGGAAATTCATTCGAATGAGTACGCGTGTGTTTATTTTCTAAACAGATCTGATGCAATCTTTTAGACCTATCTCCTTGTAACAACTTTTCCTATGAAAAGAGATATGGTTTTGCATTTATTTATAAGCCATTTCAGAGTTCTTTTGGTGATCAAACTCTAAATTTTTTTCATCCAAACCCCTTGTATCTTGTTGGATTAGTTTTCTAAATTATGAAGAACACAATCTACAGTTATACACCTTGTGGAGTCGAGGTCTTACAACTGAAGAAGATCATAATTACGTATTCCAAAGGCTTATCCATGGATACTCAACTCAACTCAACTAAGCATTTTCCCAATTATTTGGGGTCGGCTACATGAATCCTATTTTTCCATTCCATTTTGTCCGGTGCAATATCTTCGGTTAAACCACATGACATCATGTCCTTTTTTATAATATCCCACCAAGTCAATTTTGGCCTACCTCTACCCCTTGTGTTACCATCAATACTAACTAAATCACTCTTCCTTATAGGATCATCCATTGGTCTACGCTTGACGTGTCCAAACCATCTAAGTCAATTTTCTCTCAATTTATCTTCTATAGGAGCTACTTTTACCGTTTCACGAATTTGTTCATTTTTAATTTTATCCTTTCGAGTTTTACCACAAATCCATCTTAGCATTCGCACCTCCGCCACACTCATTTTCTGCACATTTTGTTTCTTGGTTGCCCAACACTCTGTCCCATATAACATGGCGGGTCTAATGGCCGTCCTATAATATTTACCTTTTAACTTCAAAGGTATACGCCTATCACACAAAATGTCGGTAGCACTTCTCCACTTAACCCAGCCTGCTCTAATCCTATGAGTAACATCATCACTAATATCTCCATCTTTTTGGATAATCGATCCTAAATAACGAAAATGATCGTTTCTAGGTATCTCTTGACCCTCCAATTTCACCACATCTCCATTTGTCCTCCTATTACTACTAAAATTGCACTCCACATATTCTGTTTTAGTTCTGCTTATTTTAAATCCTCTTATTTCTAAAGTTTCTCTCCACAATTCCAACCTAGTATTAATTCCCGTCTTAGTCTCATCCACTAAAACAATATCATCTCTAAATATCATACACCATGGCACCTCATCTTGTATTTGTCCAGTCAACTCATCCATAACAAGCGCAAAGAGATAAGGACTTAATGCTGAACCTTGGTGTAGACCTACCGTAATTGAAAATTCACTACTTTCTTCGGCTGATGTTCTTACTGTAGTCATCGCACCATCATACATATCCTTGATCACATCAATATATCTGCGAGTTACTCCTTTTTTATGTAGAACCCACCATATTATATCTCTGGGTATCCTATCATACGCCTTCTCCAAATCTATAAAAATCATATGAAGATACTTCTTTTTCTCCCTATACCTCTCCATTAATCTCCTCAATATATAGATTGCTTCCATTGTTGACCTCCCAGACATAAACCCAAATTGATTCTCAGATACTGTTGTCTTTAATCTCAATCTATATTCAATCACTCTCTCCCAAAGTTTCATTGTATGACTTATTAACTTAATACCACAATAATTCGAACAACTTTGTATGTCCCCTTTATTTTTATAAATAGGTACTAAAACACTTTTTCTCCATTCATCGGGCATCCTATTAGTCATTAAAATTATATTGAATAATTTTATAAGTCATGATACTCCATCCTCCCCTAATCACTTCCAAACCTCAATAGGGATACCATCTGGTCCTAAAGCCTTCCCTATTTTCATCCTTTTTAAAGGAATCCTGACCTCTGTTGTCCTAATTCTGCGAAAAAATATATTTCCTCGAGTCTCCCTAAGTTCTTCTATATCTAATCTACACCCATTATCTCCATTTAATAACCTCTCAAATTAGTTTTTCCATCTTTCTATAATTTCATCATCTTTGACTAAGACTCTCGAATCATCGTTTTGATACACTTAACGTTATTAAAATCTTTTGTTTTCCTGTCCCTAAGTTTAGCAAGCTTAAAAATACTTTTTTCCCCTTCTTGTGTACATAATTTCGTATAAAGATCATCATACGCTTTTAACTTAGCATCTCTTACCACTTTCTTAACTTCATTTTTAGCCCATTTATATTTCTCAAAATTTTCTTCATTTCTATTTGTTTGCCATGTTTTAATGCACTCCCTTTTAATTTTTACTATATTTTGTACTTCTTCATTCCACCACCAAGTTTCTTTAGACTGTGGCCCCTTGCTTTTTGATTCTCCAAGAATTTCTTTTGATATTCTCCTAATGCATGTGGCCATCTTATTCCACATTATGTTAGTCTCTTCTTCTGTATTCCATGTTGCTTCATTTAATAATTTATCTTTAAATAGTTCTAATTTCTCTCCTTTTAAGTTCCACCACCTAGTTCGTGGGTTAATCTTCACTTTTCGCACTCGTTATGGGTGAAGCTGGACTGCATCATTTCTTGTTAAAGATCTGAAGACTATTGTGTGTTATAAATAATGGATCTCAGAGCCGAATTAAAGGTTTTTCTCGAGAGTAATTTTTTCTCTATTTCTTTTTCTTCCTATTTAGTTTGAAAATTTTCTTTAATTTTGTCTTCACATAATTTTGCACGTTCACTTTAAATTAAATCAACATAAAATTTGGTAAAAAGTGAATGTTTGTGAGTAACCTAAGACACAAGTAAATCTATATGACCCGTGGTTTCTGAGAAGGCATACGACCATGTGAACTGGGATTTCCTTTTATACTTGTTGAAGAGGATGGGATTTGGGAGTGATGGTGCCAGTGGATGAAGACTTGAATTTCATCAGTTAAATTTTTTATTATGGTGAATGGTGTTAGAGGTATTCTTTTCGAATATAGGTTGCTTCGTCAAGGGGATCCTCTCTCTCCGTTCCTTTTCATATTAATGATGGAAGCCTTAACTAGGATGATAGGTTGTACGCATTACAAGAAAATTGTTATTAAGGACAAGAGTATTTGAGATGATCGTGTCATTTTGTCAGCTAAAAGACCATTTAGGATAAATTTTATTTACCTAACCTTAAAGTAGATATATATTTTTTTATTTAGGATAATTTTTATTTATTGTCCTATATATCAATTAAATTTTTAGTGCTTTTTTTGGACAAATATAAACCATGAAATTTAATAATCGCCACATTAGAGTCATTCTATTCCATGGATTTATAAAATTGTCCCTTTTGATAAACTACAAAAGGTATGGGCTTTAAAAATTGTCCCATTTGGTATATCTTATACCACAAAAAACTGTCCCATTTAATAAATTATAAAAGGGACAGAAGTGAAACCGTCCCTTTTGATAAACTAGTTTTTTTCTTTCCTCCTCCCCCCCCCCCCCCCCCCTTTTGTTTTCATTTCCCCCGTTTGAGAGAACCCATGTTTGTCTTCCTATTTATCTTCTTGGTCTCCCTCCCCTCCCCCTTCTGTAACTCCACCTCTGCCCCGCTGCTGTCCTGCCTCACCGTAGACCCTGTCCCACCCCGCCCTTACCTATGAGCCCCTCTCCTCCATCCCCGCTGAGTTATTTGGTGGATCGCATCGTACCAATGGCAGTGGTACTCAAAATAGGGTGGATTATAAGGATCGTTTCTTTAGAAATTACAATGGGGAGTTTGGGAAGAAGAAAGCTCATGTGGTCGAGAATTTGTTGCCATGTAGTTTGGAGGAGCTTTATAAGGGTGCTAGGAAAAAAAATGAATATTTCTAAGACAATTTTTGATTCTTCTGGGTATGTCATTTCTCCACCTTGTTATCTTTTCTCAACTAGGGTTTTTGTTTTTATGTAATAAAAATAAGAATTGAATAGTTGAATGGTACTTGGCAAATTGTTTGGGTGGTCACTTGATCACATTTGTAAGCTAAAGACCATTGTATCTCACATAGTTTGCACACTTTAATTTCAATAATACATCCAAGACAAAGCCATTGCTATTCATTCATAGTAGGTTATGTCGTTTCTATGCTAAAGTTGGTTATTTGATCAAGAGTAGTGTTTTTTCATTTCTTATAATGGGAAAAAGGTCATCATAGGATGTAAGGACTAATTTCATATTTTTTTCATGATGTTTTGTTTAGTATCAGTGAATTGGCATTGATCGTAGTGTTTTTTGAGCTTATAAGTTCTGATATATTAGTTTATAGATATTCACACCAAAAGTTAAAGTTTTTTGTGATTTTGGAAATGGAATCCCTCATTTATTATATAAAATGTTTATATGACTCTATTTCTTACCCGTGTATTCAATGTGGTTTTATTAGTTTTTTTCATGAGCGAAATGGTATGTTTAGTTTAATAAGTAGATTGCATTGTGTTTTGTCTAGTATTAGTGAATTGGACTTGATCATAGGGAATTTTCATTTTATAATTGTTCACATTTAAAGTTGGAGTTTCTTTTGTTCTTGGATGTAAAATTCTTTACTTTTAGTATCAATTATTTGTTGAATCATCATATTTCCATTACACATATATTTTAATTTTTAGAGAGTATTTTGTATTAGGTCAGCGTTTAGTTGTAATATAGTTGTTATTAATAGATATATTTCATGATATTGGTACTTTTATCACGAATAATGTTTTTTTTCAAATTCTTATGTTTGTCAAATTCTCCCATCGATTGGACTGTCAAATTTTCATAATTTTTTTTTTATCATGCTATCTGTGAGTCATTTTCATTGATGTCTTGAATAGTGTGTAGCTAAATTCACTCATTTTTATTTACCCTTTCAATATCACAACTTATTTGAACTAAATAATTTATGTTATAGATAATTCATTTGAGAATATGATAATACAAAATAGGTGGATAACAAAGGGTGTTCGCTATGGAGAACTTGGTGTCAGGTCAGTTTTATAACTTCATACTTTCATTCTGGTTGCAATCTCTAGTTTTCTTGAATTGTGTTGCTTATGTGTTTTGTTATAAGGGATTCTGATAATTCGAATTTAAAGTGTAGAATGAAGTCTAAATCAAGCACACCATAACTTTACATTTAGTACTATGATTACATTAGATAGTTTGGTAATAGAGGCACTTACTATAATCACAAATTTATTGCATTGATCAATTTGTTTTAAAGCTCACTATGTTATACAAAAAATTCTTCTTTAGTTGTTTAGGATCTGTGAATTTAGTTTATTGATTTAAATTCAAGCCGATGATAGTGGGTTAGTTTTCTTCTTTGATTCCCATTTGATCAATATCTTCGCCCTCCTTCATCGGACGATACCCCTCACGTAACTTATTTGTTTTAATTATCAATTTTCAATCTGAAGGCATCGTATGTTCCTGTAAAATATACAAAGCTGCAAAGTAATACTTATGTGATTAATAATTCAAGCTACATTGGAACAAAGTGAACTTATTTATCCCAAGAAATGAATTGTTAATATTAGTAAAAGAAAAATATATTAGAAACTAATATTACGATTAGAAAATTAACCAAAGGTGCCTTTGTTTAGTAATGAATGTTGATATTTTATTTTGTTATTTCATTAGTTAGATTTTCTTTTACTTAAATATTTTAGTTTTTTCCTCTATATATTTTGTTTAGTTGGCAAACTAAAGCGTAAAAAACTAAACCTAGACATCCGAAAGGTATTTATTCATAGATGATTTTGATTACATTAAACTAATAATTCTACAACGATTAAAGTATATATTATTATGGAACCTTATGAGTGTTGGTTTCTTCATATGCCCATATATAAATAAATAATTTAATGATTATTCTACAGATGATTCATTCTGTTTTTAACGTTTGTTTTTAAGCATTATGCATTATGCACACAAATATGATTATTCGTTATGCGTTTAAGCATTATGAAATATGTACTTTTCCTAGTTGCATGATCTATCAATTTCTATTGTTAAGCATTATGCACTACAAATATGATTTATTCAGAACAAACTCTTAGGGTGTGTTTGGATACCCAAACTTCAAATTGATATTAGGATTTGTTTGGGAAATCCAATATGGTTGTATGAAATTGGAATTAAAAAAATTCATTCTAGTTTCCTTCTTAAAGAAGTTCAACTCCATTTCATTAGAATTCAATTATTTGGTTCGATTGTGAAATTTATAAGAATTCTAAATTTATGTTTGTGTGTATAGTGTGTGGATTGTGTATGCAGAAAAAATGCATGTAGTGTGTGTGTGTGTGTAACTGTGTGAGAAACAGTGTGCATCATGTGAAGTTGTGTGAATTGTGTATGAGTTGTGTGGGTGCAGTGTGGTGTCATGTGTGCAGTGAGTGCGTATGTGAACTATGTGTTCAGTGTGTGTGTGATTGTGTATGGGGTGTGTGATGTAGAGTGTGCATATGCATTAATTTGCATGTTTATGTGTATGTGGATGTGTGTGTAATACACATTTTTTAATTCTATGCTTCTATATTGACATTTAATTTATGGACTTGGAATTCTTACAGATAGAGCCCCAAAATAATTACAAAAGAATCAATTCTGACCAAACAATAGAATTACAAGTCAAGGCCCCAATTCCAATTCCAAAACTAGAAATTATAATTGACAAAGACACCCTTAGTGCAAACATATGACCTTAATCTTTATTACATAGACCCCAAAGGATACATATTACTAGTAAATTTCATGGACCTTACTTATGATGCTATATTATTTCTTTTGTTTATATTTATCTTGATTCATGATTAATCAGCTTCCTTCGAGTCTATGTGTAGGTATGTCTTGT
Organism: Sambucus nigra; assembly: GCA_949130495.1. NCBI lineage: Eukaryota > Viridiplantae > Streptophyta > Magnoliopsida > Dipsacales > Adoxaceae > Sambucus > Sambucus nigra. The sequence continues at coordinate 373,609,504 of OX422216.1, forward strand.
CCAATCGCATATATTGGTTTTCATGAGGTTTTCTCTCCTAATAATGGATAGTATGTCTTCATATTTGCAGTATCTGAGCAGTTGGTCAGCTTATTGAGCTGTTTGCAAAGTTGTTGGGTTACTATGTTGTTGGAAGTGTTGGTACCAAGGAAAAGGTCAGTGGTTGTCTAACTGTTAAAAGTGTAATGTTGGTGTAATTTACAATTCATAAAGATCAAAGGGTGTGCGATATTCAATTAAAGGATGCAAATTCAATTCTGGGTGCCAAGAATAACTAGGTCACTATTTTTTTTTACTATTTTATTAATTTATTTGCAATAGACCAACTTATTAAGGAGCGACCTTTTCCACGAATAATTGCATCATTAATGTTTTACGCGCCAATTAGAAAACTGAATGTAACATATAGTCTTGTTGGTGTAATAATCACTAGTGTGTGATGGCTAATACTTAGTAGTATTTAAGCTTCACATCTTCACTAGAATGGTTTTCGTATTATATAATAACTCTTTTTCTCTTCGTTCTTGAACTTATTTTTGGTTTCACAAGGTTGATCTGTTGAAGAATAAATTCGGGTTTGATGAAGCTTTTAACTATAAAGAAGAGAAAGACTTGTTTATGGATTCAAAAAAGTCAGTACTCATATTTTCATTAAACTATAGATGGTGATTTGCTGCCTTGTGTAGGCCCAAATATATACATATATCATTAACTCTTATTTTGGTGTGTTGTTATTACTACATTAATTTGGCTATGTGGACTCTTTTTTCAGAATTATCAAATTTATCTTACTAATTAATTATTTATTGTACCATAAATAAAAGTTGTCGTTCACCTAGCACATTTTTGAATAAAAAATAGAGCATTAAGGAGTGAAATCTAAAAAATATCTAGACTTAGGATTAAAACACGCCGTTAGAGGGAAAAAACTCAAAAGCATCTCCAAAACGGCCACATAAGAGTTACGAACACCTCATACATAATCAATGTAACTCATATAAACTGACCACATATAACAGGACTCCTGGTTTAAGAATATGAAAATAATTTGTAAATATATAAACTTGTTTAAAAACATGCTATTAGAGGTTAAAAACTCAAAATAACCCCCATACGACCCTGTAAAAGGCAGAAAGACCTCATAAGGGACCAATGTAACTCGTAAGGACTGACTGCGCATGCATGGGACTCGTGGTTTGAGAATGTGATGATAATTTGTAAATATCTTGACTTATTCTTAAAAACACGCCGTTAGAGAGTGAAGACCCAAAATATCCCCAAAACGGCCCCGTAAAAGACAAAAACATCTTGCACGGGACCAATGTAACTCGTAGGAACAAAATGTATAGTCACGGGACTCTCAATTTGAGAATATGATGACAATTTGCAAATATATAGACTTAGGCTTAAACATATGCCGTTAGAGATCGAAAACCCAAAACAACCCCCAAATGGCCCTGTAAGAGTCACGCATACCTCTCATGGGACCAATGTAATTCGTAGGAACCGAGTAGTCATGGGACTGCCGATTAAGAATATAATGATAATTTGGAAATATCGACACTTAGGCTTAAAAACATATCTTTAGAGGGTAAAAACCCAAACAACCCGAAAGAGGCACGAACACCTCACACGGGACTAATATAACTCGTAGAAACTCACCGCGTAGTCATGGGACTCACGATTTGACAATATAATGATAATTTATAAATATCTATAAATAGGCTTAAAAATATGTTGTTAAATGGCGAAACCCCAAAACGTCCACCAAACAGCTCCGCAAGAGGCACGCACACCTCGCACTGGACTAATGTAACTTTTAGGAACTGACTACATAGTCACGGTATACCAAGTTTAAGAATATGACTATAATTTATAAATATATAGAGTTAGGCTTAGAAACATATCGTTAGAGGGTGCCTTGTTAGAGGCACGAACACCTCACTCGGGATCATTGTAACTCTTCAAAACTAACAGCGTAGTCACGGGACTCCCAATTTGAGAACATGATGAAAAATTACAAATCTCAAGGCTTCGGCATGAAAACTTATCGTTAGAGGGGGAAAATACAAAACAGCCACCGAATGGCCCAATAAGAGACAGGAATATATCGGACGTGACCAATGTAACTTGTAGGACTGACCACATAGTGACGAGATGCATGGTTTGGGAATGTGACAAAAAATTGCAAATCTCTAAACTTTGGTTTAAAAATATGTTGTTAAAGAGAGAAAATAGAAAATAGTAACGAAATGACCTTGCAAGAGGCACGAACACCTCGCATAGGCCAATGTAACTTGAAGGAACTGATCACTTTGTCATGAAACTACCAATTTGAGAATATGGTGAAATGTAAATCTCAAGACTTGGTTTTTAAAACCTATTATTAAAGGGAAAAAAATGAAAAATACTTCCCAAACGGCCCATAAAAGGCACGAACACCTCGCACGAGTCCAATGTAACTCATAGGAACTGACCAAGTAATGACTGGACTCCTGATTTAAGAATATGATGAAAATTTGCAAATCTCTAAACTTAGGCTTGAAAACGTAACGTTAAAGGTCAAAAATGCAAAATACCCCCTAAACGGCCTCGTAAGAGGCATGAACTTATTGCACATAACCAATGTAACTTGTAGGAGCTGATTGCATAGTCACAGGTTTATCGATTTGAGAATATGATGGAAATTGGCGAATCTCAAGACTTAGGCTTGAAAACTTGTCATTAAAGGGCGAAAATACAAAACAACCACCAAATGGCCTCGTAAGAGGCATGAACACCTCGTATGTAACAAATGCTACTCGTAGGAACTGATCACTTAGTCACAGGATTCCCCGTTTGAGAATATGGTAGTAATTTATAAATCTCAAGACTTAGGCTGAAAAATATGTCATTAAAGGGTGAAAATGAAAAAATCCCCCAAACGGCCCCATGAGAGGCACAAACACCTCTTATGGGATCAATATAACTCGTAAGAACTGGTCGTATAGTTATATGACTCCTAATTTGAAATTATGATGTTTTATAATTATTAGACTTAGGTTTAAAAATATGCCGTTAGAGGTCAAAAACCCAAAATAACCCTTACATAGCCTCGCAAGAGGCACAAACACCCTGCACGAGACTAATGTAACTCTTAGAGACTAACTGCAACATCATGGGACTCCATGTTTGAGAATATTACAAAAATTTACAAATATCTGGACTTAGTCTTAAAAACATTCCATTAGAGGGTAAAAACATAAAATAGTCATGAACGACCCCTTAAGAGGAATGAACGCCTCACATGGAACGAATGTAACTCATAGGAACTGATTGTATAGTCAATGGACTCTTGGTTTGAGAATACAATTATAATTTAGAAATATATGGACTTAAGCTTAAAAACATGACGTTAGAAGCAAAAAACCTAAAGTATCCCCTAAAAGGCCCCGTAAGAGGTGCAAATCATTGGAACTGATAACATAGTCACGGGACACCTGGTTTGATAATATGATGAAAAATTACAAATTTGAATACTTGAGCTAAAAAACATGTCATTAAGCAACGAAAATGCAAAACAACTACCAAACAGTCCCGTATGAGGCGCAAAAATCTTGCACGGGTCTAATGTAACTTATAGGAACTAACAGTTAAGTCACGGGACTCTAAGTTTGATAATGTAATAAAAATTTGAAAATCTCAAGACTAAGGGCTGAAAACTTGTAGTTAGGGAAGAAAATATAAAACATCCATCAAATGGCCCCGTTAGAGGCACTAACAACTCGCACGTGACCAATAAAAATCATAGGAACTGATCAATTAGTCAACGGGCTCCTGATTTGAGAATGTGGTCACAATTTACAAATCTTTATACTTGGACTTAAAAATATGCCGTTAAAGGGAGAAAATCCAAAACAACTCTGAAATGGCCCCGTAAGAAACACAAGGACCTCGCATGGGACCAATATAACTCATAAAAACTGACTACGTAGTCACAGAACTCTTGATTTCTGAATATGAAAAAAATTACAAATATCTAGACTTAGGATTGAAAGTAGCAAACAGTCACTAAGGGCCCCCTTAGAGGCACAAACACCTTGCATGGGATTAATGTAACTCGTAGAAACTGGTCGCATAATCACGGGACTCTCTATTTGAGAACACGAAGAAAATTTGGAAATCTCAAGACTTAGGCTCAAATTTATGTCATTAGAGGGAGAAAACACACAATAACCCCCAAACGGCCCCGTAAGGGGCACGAACACGTCGCATGGGACCAATGTAACTCATAGAAACTCACCACGTAGTCACGAGACTCACGATTTGAGAACATGGTGAAAATTTTCAAATCACTAGAGTTAGGCATGAAAACTTTTTGTTAGGGGATGAAAATGCAAAACTTCTCCTAAACGGCCCCGTAAGAGGCACACACACCTTGCATGGGACCAATATAGCTTGTAGGAACTGACCACATAGTCATGGAACTACCGATTTGAGAACTTGATAAAAATTTGCAAACCTAAAGACTTAGGCATAAAGACTTATCGTTAGAGGGTAAAAACACAAAACAATCACTAAATGGGCCCGTTAAAGGCACGAATACCTCGCAAGTGACTAATGTAACTCATATGAACTAACCTTGTAGTTATGAGATTCTTGATTTGAGAATATGATAATAATTAGAAAATATATATACTTAGATTTAAAACATGATGTTAAAGGGCGGAAATGTAAAATAACTCCCAAATGGTCCCGTAAGAGGCACGAACACCTCATATGGGACCAATACAACTCGTAAGAACTGACCTCATAGTCACAAAACTATTGATTTGAAAATATAATGATAATTTACAAATATGTAGACTTATTATTAAAGCATTCGTTAAAGGTTCAAAATCCAAAATATTTCCCAAACGGCCTCGTAAGAGGCACAAACACCTCGCACGGGACTAATATATCTCGTAGGAATTAACCGCATAGTCACAGGACTCCAGGTTTGTGAATATAATGAAAATTTTCAAATATCTAGACTTAGGTTTAAAAATATTCAATTAAAGCGAAAACAAAAAATAGCCCTGTTAGAGGCATGGGCACCTCGCACAGGACCAATGTAACTTATAGGAACTATACGTGTAGTCACGGGACTCTCAATTTGAGATATGATGATAATTTGGAAATATCTAGACTTAATCTTAAAAACATGAAATTAGAGGGAAAAAACTTAATATATTCCCCAAACGTACTCGTAAGAGACGCGGACACCTCGCAGGGGACTAATGTAACCCGTAGGAACTGAACACGTAGTCACGGGACTCCTAGTTCAAGAATATGATGAAAATATCTAAATTGCATGACTTACGCTTAAAAATATGCCGTTAAAGGAAGAAAATGTAAAACAACCACGAAATGGCCCTGTGAGATGCATGGACACGTCACACTAGACATATGAAACTTGTAAAAACTGACCACGTAATCAAGCGAGTCTCGATTTGAGAATATAATGAAAAATTTTAAATATCAAGACTTGGACTTTAAATATGCCGTTAAAGGACGAAAATGCAAAACAACCACCAAATGGCTCCATAAGGCGCATGACCACCTCACACGCGACTAATATAACTTGTAGGAATTGACCATGTAGTCATGGGACTCTCGGTTTGAGAATATAACAAAACTTTACAAACATATAGGCTTAGTCTTAAAAAATGCATTAATAGGTCTAAAATGCAAAACAACCCCAAAACTGCTCCTTAAAAGGCTTGAACACCTCACACCGAACTAGTGTAACTCGTATGAATTGACTACACGGTCACGAGTCTCTTGGTTGGAAAATAAGATGATAATTTGCAAATCTTTAGGTCTGGTCTTAAAAGCGTACCGTTAAAGGGAGAAAATGCAAAATCACTCCCTAATGGCCTCCTAAGAGGCACAAACACCGTGCAAAGGAACCAATATAACTCATACGAACCGATCGTATAGTCACGGGACTTCCGATTTGAAAATATGATTATAATTTACAAACATTTAGATTTAGGCTTAAAAACCTGTCGTTAGAGGTAAAAAACCCCAAACAACCCCTAAACGATCTCTTTAAAGGCACAAACACCTCGCACGGGACCAATGTAACTCGTAGGAACTGATCGCATAGTCACGAGACTCCAGGTTTGAGAATATGATGAAAATTCGTAAATATTTAGGCTTAGATTTAAAACATTCTGTTAGAGGTCGAAAATCCAAAACAACCCTGAACGGCCTCGTTAGAATAATGAAAACCTTGCACGGGATAAATGTAACTCGTAGGAATTGACCATGTAGTCACAAGATTCCCACTTTAAGAATATGATGACAATTTTAAAATACCAGACTTCAGTATAAAAACATGCCGTTAGAGTTAAAAAAATATTAAACATCCCAAATGTCCCCATAAGATGCACGAACACATCACACGGGACCAATGTAACTCATAAGAACTGATCGCATAGTCATGGGACTCTTGGTTTGAGAATGTGATGAAAAATTGCAAATCTCAAGACAAGCGATTAAAACCATGCCTTGTAAGGGAGAAAATGCAAAACAACCACCAAAACGGCTCTGTGAGAGGCTCTCGCACAGGATTAATGAAACTCGTAGGAAGCTCAACTTGAGAAAATTTAAAAAAAAACGTCAAACATTAAGACTTAGGCTTAAAAACATGCCGTTAAAGGACGAAAATGCAAAACAGCCTCCAAATGGCCCCGTAAGAGTCACGACCACCTCGCACGGGATCAATGTAACTCATAGGAATTGACCATGTAAACACGGGCCTCCCTATTTGAGAATATGATGAAACTTTATAAATGTCGAGACTTAGGCTTAAAAACATATCGTTAAAGACTGAAAATGGAAAAAATAGCCCTATAAGAGGCACAAACACATCACACAGGACCAATGTAACTCGTAGGAACTGACTGCATAGTCACGAGGCTCCTAGCTGGACAATACGATGATAATTTACAAATATCTAGGCTTAGTTTTAAAAATATACCGCCAATGGGAAGAAATTCAAAACGGCTCCCAAATGTCCTCGTAAGAGGCACGAACCCTCGCATAAGACCAATATTACTCGTAGGGACTGACCGCATAGTCATGAGACTCCCGATTTAAAAATATGATTATAATTTATAAAAAAAAGTAGAGTTAGTCTTAAAACAAGCCGTTGGAGTTCAAAAACCCCAAATAGCCCCCAAATGACCCTATTATAGGCACGAACTCCTCGCATGGGACAATATAACTCGTAGGAACTAACCGCATAGTCACGAAACTCTAGATTTGAGAATATGATGAAAATTTGCAAATATTAATACTTAGTCTTAAAAGCATTATGTTAGAGGGCGAAAACCCAAAATAGCCCTGAATAGCCTCGTTAGAGGTACGGACACCTCGCACGGGAAAAATATAACTCGTAGTAACTAACCATATAGTCACGGGACTCCCAATTTGAGAATATGATGATAATTTGAAATATCTAGACTTGGCATAAAACATGTCATTAGACGGAGAAAACATAAAACATCCCTAAACGTCCCCATGAGAGGCACAAACACCTCACACGAGACCAATGAAACTTATAGAAATTGATAGCATAGTCATGGGACTCCTGGTCTAAGAATATGATGAAAATTTACAAATCTCAAGACTTAGTCTTATAACCATTCCTTTTAAGGGCGAAGATACAAAATAACCACCAAACGACCCCGTAGGAGGCACGACAACCTTTCACGGGACCAATGCACCTGGTTTGAACCGATCGCCCTAATTTGAGAATATGACAAAAAAATTCAAATTTCAAGTCTTAGTATTAAAACACATTCCGTTAAAGGTTAAAAATGCAAAATAACCACCAAATGCCCCCATAAGAGTCATGACCACCTCACGCGGGACCAATGTAACTCATAGGAAATGACTGCATATTCATGGGACTCTCGATTTGAGAATAGGATAAATATTTGTAAATATCTAGAATTAGGCTTGAAATCATGTTGTTAAAGGTCAAAAACTCAAAATAGCCCCGTAAGAGGCATGAACACCTCGCACGTGACCAATGTGACTTATAGGAAATGATATCTTAGTCACAGGACTCTTAGTTTGAGATTATGATAAAAATTGTAAATCATAGGACTTAGGCTTAAAAATATTCCGTTAAAGGGTGTCATGTTGTTAGGTTTAATCTAATGTGAAGTCAAAACACAACCAATACCAAAATAGAAATGGGAAGAACATAAGACAAAATCCCTTTCAGGAAAAACCTATATTTTAGCATTATGTTTGAAGAAGATAGATAATAACAGACTTACAAAATACTTATAAATCCACTAAGCTATGAAGTGATGTCTTCAACTTGTCCGCAATAAATGACGCAGTCCAACACCATCCAACAACAAGAAGATATTGCCTTCTTATCCATCGATTAGCCTTAAGAATCGATATTCCTTTCTTCTTCAGCCGTAAAGATTTAACTCCACAAAGTCACCACTAGAGGGTCCACTCTACAAGGGTTTGAATAAGTAAAGTGTTCTTGTAGGGTCTGAAAAATCTCAATAAATCATTCAAGGCACTTGATTTGGAAAAGAAAAGTGAATTTCACAAACTAGGTATTTGAGACTTTTGGGATATGCATAGAAAAACAAATCTCATCAAAATTTCTAATAAATGTTTATCCCTAGACGCCATTTTATAATAATTATCAACTTCGAGGAAGAGCAACTCGTTTAAACGAAAAATTAAGGTTCGTTCCAACAAAAACCTTGATTCGTTCAAATAAACCTCAAACTCATTTGAACGAACACGTGATCCCATTTAAACTTACTTTGAACGAGATTCTAATGTATATACTCTGTCAAACAGAGGTTCCCTTTTGGATGTTCGGGGGAAGTTCGTTCTAATGAACTCAATATCTCGTTCGAACGAATAACTAATCTCGTTCGAACGAACTAATATAAAAAATTAATTTTCTTTTGAATAACAATTTAAAAATGTGCCTCAAACAACTTATAAAATTATCCTGGAATAAAGTGTTTATGCATAAATCAAAATCATATACCTTCTCGATTAATGTAGCGATGATTTCAGTGCATTTGATCTTTGATTGTTTCTCGATCACTAACTTGGCTTCACTTTGAAGTTATTGAGAAGTAAATGATGATAAGGTTGTAATGGAATTCACCAAAATAAATAAATATGATGAGAAATCATAAATCTTTTTCTTAAAAAAATCCACCTTTGGCTATTCCGGTACAAAACACAAACGAAAAACAAAACCCTAAGACAAGTACTTGTAATGCCCTCCCAAACCTAAAAAAGGAAACACACTTGTAACTTTATCTTCAAATGAGAGTCTTAATCGCATAGCGCATGAAATCATCAAGGCAAAAAATACCTACACACATTAAGTAAAAGAAATACCGTGACGCATTGGATTTTAAAGATAACATAAAAGTCCCCCTCAATATGTTCTCCTCGTTTTTGTCCGTAATAGACACGAGCTAGAAATGAATCCTGAAGTGTTAGCATCACATGAATCCAAATACAAAATATCATAAAAAAGAATGAACAATTAAGCACATGAGATGAAACTCCAAAGAAGCAATAAACTATTTTGAATTTTTTAAGAAATTTTGAGAATGTAAAAAGTACTTATGTATAATAAGTACAAATAAAAACAATCACATCATGGAATAGTACAAAAATATCCAAATAATGGAAATGGAAGGAAATTATGTGAACTTAAATCATGGGAAAATCAACATAGTCGTATGAAGCTAAGGTGCACAAAGTCATAGAGATACTCCTAAAGAAATAACTCATTTTCAACCTTAGGTGTAAGAATGTTTAACAGAGTGAAATTGATTTGACTTGCAATATTCTATGAATTTTAATGCTCGTCAAATCAGTAACACTTAACTATTTAATGTTTTAAATGTAGGTCTTTGAGCAAACCCATTGGTCTTCAACTTATAACACCCTTAAAATCTCATAATTTTTAAGCATACGCTCTCAAATTTTTTAAGGAATCATAATGCTCGTGAAAGTGATGCATCAATGAAATAAAAAGTGACCTTGACACTTCTGTTTTTGTGTGCCAAAATAATCTATTAAACTCTAGCCAATGGTGGCCTTTAATGCAGAGAAAATTAAATTTCCTGGGAAAGAAATTAGGGCAACGGTTCTTAAAAGAATAATTTACTCCATTACATTTGTTTCATTATTAAACCCTGAGATGAGAATACCGTATTCAACATATGACAAGTAAGAACAATGTTCAAAAAGTCCGTGTATATGTGTAATAAATACTACACAAAAAAGGCTAAATTTTCACCTTTGATCCGGCCAGCCTTGTCATGGTCATTGACCGTGACAAAAAAACCACACATTTTTTATCATGGTCAATGATCATGAAAAGGCTTTGAAAAGGGTTTGTCACAGTCATTGATCGTGATAAGTCTGTGATAAGTACAGCTATCAAGGACTTGTCACGATAAGTGACCGTGACAATTTAAATTTTGATAGGTCCGTGACAACTCTTTTAACTAAAACCTTAGTCCCCTTTTTTCCCATCATTTTCCTTTCCCACCATTTTTCTCTCTCTATGTACACTGCGTGACGATTCTCTCTCTCTCTCTCTCTCTCTCCCCCTCTCTCTTTCCTTTGTGTATATATGTGTGTGTGTAGGTGGGTACGTATGGGGGCAAGGGAGCAGGGTGTAATATATGTAGGGGGTGTATGTGTATGTGTGGAGAGGGGGGGGGGGGGGTACTGGGCGGGGGGGGGGGGGGGGGGGCATGGGTGGGGGGGATCGGTGGTGGGGGAGTGTTTAATGAGAGTCAAAATTAGGGGGTTTGATTTGGGAGTGAAGAAAGTTAGGGTTTGGGGTCAACATGGAAATAAAATTTTATATGTGTATTTTTTATAATTTTTATTGAAAGGTTTACGTGAATTATTGCATGTGTGTGAATTAGTGTGTGTGATAGAATGGTGTTGTAGAAAGTGTGTGTTAATTATTGCATGGATTAATCGTAATGAGTAAATAGACGATTCGATGTGCCTTGATCTTATAACATGAATTGAATTGGTATTGATATTGAATTTGAATTGAATTGAAATTTAATTTCAATTGAATTGAATTAGTATAAATTGAAATTTAATTTGAACTGTTATTGATATTGGTATAAGTTTTAGTTCTTATGCGTACTTTAAATTAAATGAAATAAACTTTAAATTACAAAATTAAATGAAATATCTCGAATTATGATAAGGCATAATTAAATGAAACGTACTGTAAATTACATACAGTGCGCATAGATACTAGCCTTATAGTTCTTATGCGTACGCATTCAATAGCCTTTAGACCCGTTCGAAAGTCATTACCCCTATAACGAGATCTCTCGAATTATCCCGTTTTGGCAGTTTGGGACTGTATAGTTTCTGTATAATAATATTCTTAGTCGCTTGAACTTGTTAATTTTGGGGGAAGTTCTGCAGTCTTATCTTAATGTTCTCGATGTACATACTAGATGATGCAATATTAAGTGTTATTTCAATTGATAAATTGAAATACCACTCACACTTATGAATCTATGTCGTTTACTTGGAGAACTATGGGGATATGCTGTCGAATCTTCCTCAAATTGGAACAATGTGCATGAGTTGTTAAGTATATTACAAAAATATGCGGTCTTGAATGGGATATGACCACTCGCCCTATTGAGGAGATGGAGGAAATATGAATCAATATTATAAATTAAATTTTAATTTCAATTTCAAATTAAAATTGAATTTGAATTTGAATGCACGAATAAATTTACATTAAGTCAACTTCTTATATAACACTTGCTTCCGGGGGGGGGGGGGGGGGGGTGCGTTACTGCATGTATTCTAATTTGAATGCACAACATAACGGTTCTGTAACATTTATAACTAATTTAATTAAATTACATATAGTGGGCATAGAAGCTAGCCTTCTAGTTCTTATGCGTACAAATTCAATAGAAGATTGTTTATACTAATGGGAACTAAATGTTCACTATTTTGTTTATACTAATCCACGAATATATGCTTCTTACCCATAATAGGTGAATGTTTGTAGTAGCTGTGATGGGATATCCTAAATACGAAGAGTGGATGGGTGAGGCAAATAGATTAGGGGGTGTGTTTCACAGAGGTGCTAATGAATTTGTGAAATACGCGAAGAGATTTCATAATGATGAAAATTTTCCGTATTCGTGTGCTAAGTGTAAGAATGGTAAGGAGTTTGAGTGGAAAACAATTGAACTACATTTGTTAAGATGGGGTATGCAAGATAGTTATCGAATTTGGGTTTTTCACGGGGAATCAAATGTTCCTTTTGTCCCCGAGTAACCTTCACAACAACCTTAAGAAAGTAGGATATATGTACAAGGGGATGATGACATTGTAGATCATAATATGCTAGAGGATTTAGTTGATGATGCGTATGGATTTCATGAAGTGGAAGAGAATGAGGTTACTGAAGATGTACAAGGTTCAGGCACTCATGAAGATATCGGGATAAACCTTGATGATGACTACCAAAGTTTAAAATTTAAGGCAACCCTACCTTTATACTCTGGATGTGAGAAAGATCAAACAACTTTACATGCCATGGTTAGTTTGCATAGTTTGAAGACCCAATATGGTTTGTCTGGCAATTGCATGACAAGAATTTTGAATTTGGTGAAGGTCTTGGTACACAAGCAGAATACACTTCTAAATAACTATCCTACTATGGTTTGGGAATGAAGTATAAATCAATTCATGCTTGTGTGTATGACTGTATACTATACTGAAAGGAGTATGAAAATCTCGATTGGTGTCCGGTATATGATGAACCTAAATATGTCCAATCTACTGGCAAGGAAGGCACAAGCTCAAAAGTGCCTCAAAAAGTGTTGAAATATTTTCCTGTTGGGCCTAGATTAATGCCATTTTTCACAGTACCATGGATATCGGAGGCAATAACTTGTCATGCTAGGGTATAAGTAGTGCATAATCTCATGCGTCATCCTATTGATTTTATAGCTTGGAAGAGGTTGAGTTTTAAGTATCCCAATTTTTCGCGAGAATAATGTAACATTCGTTTGGAAATATCAACAGATGGTTTCAATCCATTTTGAAATCTAAATGTCAATCAGAGTGTATGTCCAGTGATCCCAGCCCCACTCAACCTCCCTCTTTCACAGTGTATGAGAGAAGAATTTTTTATCCTGTCTTTGTTGATGCCTGGGCCAAATACACCAAGTGAGGACATTGATGTCTACATGAATCCTTTGGTAGAAGAATTAAATGAGTTGTGAGAAGAGGATCTGTAAGCATTTGACTCTTTTAGAAAAGAAGAGTTTACGTTGAAAGCTATGTTGATTTGAGAAATTCTTGATTTTCCATCTTATGGAACATTATCCGGTTGTGTAGTATATGGTTATTTGTGGTGTCCTATTTGTCGAGAGGAGAATGAATCTTTTTGTCTCCCCGCTAGCTAAAAAATGTATACCATTTCCATAGGAGGTTTTTACCCCTTCTCATAGTTTTAGATTTGAGAAAGGTTCTAATTTTTTATTGGGCGGGGTTCAATACAAGCTACCATCAACTTTCAGGTTCAGAAATTGAAAGTAAATCTTCTGATTGTGGCCCTAATATGCCAGTTAAGAATCCTAAATTTACGAATGTCAAGCATAAGACGGCCCCAACTGGGAATAAAACTGAGACAAGAAAGGCATGGTCTAGGAGTTCAAATTTATTTGACTTGTCTTATTGGAAGAATAACCCGGTGCGTTATGTATTGGATGTGATGCACGCAGAGAATAACATCGTTGAACATATTGTGGGCACATGCCTTGGGGGGACTAATTTGAAGGATGGAGAAAATGCATGAAACGACCTTAAAGCGTTGAAACTTATGCCACAACTATGGTTAAAAGAAGATAGTAGGGTAAGGACAATAATTCCCCTTGGTGCGTTTACTTTGACGAGTGAGTAAAGGAAGGTGCTTTTAGACACAATATATAATACAAAGGTTCCATCTAATTATTCATCGAACTTGCAAAATATTGTGAATTATGCTACCCATGATTTACATAAGTGTAAGTCCCACGATGGACATGTGATCATGCAATTGGTTCTTCTATTGTTAAAGCATTGTTTCTCCAAGTATAAGGATTTATGAAGGGATATTATGAAAATTAGTATGTGCTTATCACTTTTATGTGAGAAGGTAGTCAATCGAGATCACATAGTGGCCGCAAAATTGGCGGTGACCGAAGCAATTTGTGTGTTGGAGAAGTACTTTCTTCCATCATTATTTAACATAAGTGTTCACTTATTAGTACAACTATGCGGCGAGGAACTTCTTTGCGACCCAGGTAGATATCGGTGGATGTATCCATTTGAAAGGTTGATGAAAGTTTCAAAGATTACGTCAAGAATAAACGATACATTGAAGGATAAATTGCAGAGGAATACATCACTGTGGAGTCATCAATCTACACTCGGGAATATAGGAATGACTCGACCAGCGTGTATGACATTGATGAGTTCGTCGATGAGGGTGGTCATGTGATGGGAAAACGAGTGAAATTAACGAGTTTGCAACATTAACAAGTAGCTCGTTATCTATTTAACACACATGAAGATGTCGAAGAATGGAAAAAGTAAGTCTAAATTATTTTAAATTTTACATTATTTTAATTGTTATGCATGATTAATTTTGTAATATGTTCATTACGATCTATGCAGAAAATATGAAGTCCATGAGAACAATAAAAGATGAAAAATAATAGCACAATCAGACAACGAATTTAGGCTGTGGTTGTCACATGAGGTAATTATAATGAAAATGGTTGTTATTAGATGTCACATTACAAGAAAGATTTACAACTAACCTAATTAATTTATCTATATTCTCAGCATTTAAAGACGGGTGATACAACATCAAGTCTTGCTTGTCTAGGCACTGGACCCTTGTTTATGGCACAAGAATAAAAAAAGTATCGATTTAATGGTTACGTATTCGGTGCAAAGGTGTACGAGGCAAATACAAATGTATAGAACTCGAGCATTTCATGCAAGGCTATT
Source organism: Sambucus nigra (assembly GCA_949130495.1). Lineage (NCBI taxonomy): Eukaryota > Viridiplantae > Streptophyta > Magnoliopsida > Dipsacales > Adoxaceae > Sambucus > Sambucus nigra. The sequence goes on from OX422216.1 coordinate 373,624,606, forward strand.
ACTTTGTTTCGAGCGAGCGCGAAAGATAAAAACCTCGTTGAAGCTGAAATGACTTACTATGGTGTAATTCGAAATATATTTGAATTGGACTATGTAATCTTCAAAGAGGTTGTATTTCATAGGAATTGGGTAATATTTGAGGATAAAAATTCTTGTAAAGTTGATCCTGAAACTAATTTGATCATGGTTGACTTGTCCAAGTTGAAGAGCAACTAACACGTGAGCGATGAGCCATTTTTTGTGCTTTTCAAAGGGTCAAGCTAGTGTTTTACTTGGAGTATATCAACAATGAGCCATGATGAATCGTCCTACATGTGCCAAAGCGTCTAAACAGTAGTGTGGATGACTTGACTGCTCCTACTGAATATCAATCCATTTTTTATGATAATTCGATTTTCAAATAATTTTTAGATTTATAATACGTATTCCAATTATTTGTAATGACCAGTGGTTGTATTATTCTAGTTCTTCATTATTACCAGACAACAATTTAATGATTTTTATTCATTTGCACTTGATCATTTTAATGCTTGTAATAACCAGTGGGTGTATTCTTTCAGTGCTTTGTTATTATGAAATTTGAATCAAAGTTGGTTTTATGGTTAGTAAATATGTTAATTAGGATTTTAATCAATTCAAACATTAATTCAAAGTCCATGACCCAGGAGTGTGTGTTTGGGGGGGGGGGGGGGGAGTGTGATTGTGTGTAAATTGAATTTGGTATTGAGTATTGTTATTGGTATTGGTATAAATTGAAATTGATATAAATTGGTATTGATATTGATATAAATTGAAACTGATACCTTATGTATTGTTATTAATGGATTTGAGCATTAATTCAAAGTCAATATACATGTTTGTACTAATAATAACAATTTTTACAGAAACTGTCTTCATCCCGACGCGGTAGCGGAGGCGACGAGGGATCCTTGGTGAATAGGCCCCCAAAATGGGGGCAAATTGGGGTCCATCCTCGAGAATAAGATGACATTATTGACTAGATCACTAGAGTTGCTGAAGGCGATCGTTGGCCTGGGGTACACTGATTGGAGGGCCGCGCCTAATGAGTTAAAGATTAGCATCTGGGGCACTACAGGTAGTGTATCACTACACCAAAACAGCCGATTTGTAAGTGTTTTAAACACTTACAAATGCCATTTGTAAGTGTTTAAAACACTTACAAATAGGTGCGTTGCAGAAAAATTGTAAGTGTTCATAACCGTTGCAAATGTCATTTACAAGTGTTAATTGGGAACAAATATCCGTGTCAAACAACCGTTACAAAAAAAATTGAAAGTGTTTTGAACAATTTTTACAAAAATTGTAAGTGTTCTGAACACTTAAATATGATGTGAAATGTTTTTACCCAACTAAACCCTTCTGAGGGAATCTAGCCAATCAATAATGCATTGAGATCAATACGAATATCGAAAGTGGGAGCACCGATGAGGATGACACTATAAAGCCTCTTCTCCAAAACTCGCAAAACCTGACTCAACTGGTTCCCACTCCAAAACCCTCAATCAGCTCATTAAACTCCTTATCAAATGGGGGCTCCTTGTGGCCTGATTCACATGACTGCGAAGTTCTGGAGGAAGTGGTAACTGATTCTCGGGATCAAACAAGGGATTCTCGCATTGAGATGGGTGATGGTCAGACCGCTACTTGTCTCGCACTGAGGGTAAAAAACACATACGCTGAATAGGGGCCAAATGACGCATCTGGATCAGACAACATAACATCCTTGCATTACTTTGTATGCATCTGAATTCTGATATTTTTCAGAGCAACTCCAACATTAATTGTTGAACCCTGAGATCACTCTTTTGAACCTTGCTCATTCTTTAGACCAAGCAATCCTGTGATGGACTATTCTTGCAAAAATTCGAGCCATGATTAGGAGATTTGGGATTTAATACCATGTGATTTCACCATACAATTACGATGCCTTGGATGTTTCCATCATGGAAGAGAAAAACTCCCAAAATCTTACTTATGAGAAATTTTGTATCAACTTCAGGTCTCTTGTATTTGAACATTTTCATGATATGTGATATACGTAAGTGTGGCTTTGTCTAGACGAGAATAAACCAGGCTTCATGGCCCCTTCAAAATGCAAGACAAACTCATACTCATATGGGCCCACATCTCAGAGGCTTGTGCCACATATCCTTGGCCTCCTAGACTCAATCAGCAGAATCCTTATAACCATGTATGAAGACTATCTTTACACTTATAAGTACTTCCAAGTCTCGGTTCCATTGTGTGTTGGCCTCCTATGACACCGCCAGTTGGAGACCAGTTCGCAGTTTCAGAACATGTATCACTCCTCGCATCACTCAATCAGAGGCCGCCTCATCAATCTCGGTCAGTCGATACCTTACAAAGCCAACAACAGCCTTTCGCATAAAACATGCAATTCGGGTATCGATGGGACATGTGGAAGAAAATTGTTATTGAAGCTCACCCCCCACCCACCCACATGGGAGGATATTCTTTCATCATGATGTACATATGCATAAGACAATTGGCTATGAACCAAATCACCAAGTTCATCATATGTCAATCAAAAATGCTATTGGACCCCCTTTTTTTTTTTACCGAAAGTGCATATACCGAAACAGGTGGAGGGTTTTTATTGGTTAATTTGTGGGGTCCACGCCAGTGGGACCATAAAATTCACCAATAATATGTTGCCACATCACTTTTAAGTCAAAACTTCTGTCAAAATTTCGGTCACTGTAGCAGAACTCTATATCAATACCTTAAGAAACTATTGAGAAAGCTATCTTCAAAGGCTGAAACATGAACCACATAAAAGGTCAACTCTATAAGCGTTTAACTCCAACCCAAAAATCAAGACAAACATGAACCGATAACAACTAATTCTACAAAAATTCAAACCATGAACTCAAACTTCTTCCGAAAGTTATAACAAAAAAAGGCAAGCAAAAGTGAATGACAAAGCGACCCCACCTTGCTCAGCATCCTCCTAGAGATAAAAAAAAATCGAATTTCTCGCCCCCAAATCTTTGCGCATGAATGAAATACAAAATAAACCAGAGTACAGACAAAAAGAAAAATTTCTCTTCGCAAATATCATTTGTAATAAGATTAAAAGTAAGAAATAATAAAACAAAAAAAATGCTCGAGACACCTCAATCAGTATGTACCCAGATGGAAGTTGTAAATACCAATTAAAGCACTACAAACATAAATGACAAAGAACCCTCATTTGAACATAATATCTCCAAAAAATGATTTCAAAAATATAAAATACTAGAGAGGATCATTAGTGCCATATGTCACGTGCAACGCGAATAGATAAAAACAAATAATAATAATAAAATCAATTGACCATTCCACATACCTATCTTTGATGTCTCTTCAACTTTTCGACAACATATTAGCCTGAAAACATCAAAATCTAAAAAATTCAAATAAAGTCAAATGAATATACAACAATAATAATAATCAAACAATGTTATAAAGTTTTCATTTGTTTTTGTGTCTATCATTCCACATATTTTGAATCAAAAACCTTTTTAAGAAAGTAAAATACGTAAATACGAAAGATTATAGGAACCCAGCCAAGACTCCTCAAGCTCCATTAGGAAACATGTCAAGTACCATAGTTGGGACTGGAATTATTTAGCCAAGAAGCATTCTTAGGATAGCTGAGCACTGCAATTCCCTTTTGACTTTTTTAAAACTCTCAATTCAAGTGCATTGTGAATGAGTCGGCCTTTAAAATACTCGATTAAACACCATGGATGTAATAATATCATTATTGAGATACCACAATCAAAAAAGGGAAAAGTTTAAACCAAAATTCAGAGCTTTCATTTTATAAATCCAAAATCTAAAAAAATGTAAGGTTTCATTTGCAAACCATATCTCCAAAATCCTTAACTCCTAAAAGTCTGGTACAAGTAGCATATGAGTTCAAATTTGGGATTTTATGTTCATATTCACAAAGCACAAACCTGTTAGCACTAACAAAATATCATAAATCACCTAAAAGGATGACCAATTTAAAAAATCCACAAAAGATTCATAGCATTTTAATTATGCCTCTAATTAAAAGATGTAAATAGTTCAAAAGGATTGTCCCGTGCTAGCTGTAAATCGCAGCATCATTATGAAGTATAAAGAAAAACCTTATTTGGTTAATTACATAATTTATTCCAAAGCTTAGCTAAAAAGAATAAGCCTCGCATAAACATCACCAATTGAAATCACTTCTATGATGAAAAAAAACTAAAAACTAAATCTGAGTCAAAACATACCCAACATAAAAAAGAACGAAAATCACAGTGAAAAAACAATGGTAAACATAATAAAATAATCACAAAGCAATATAATAAATAATGTGAGTTTGAGAATGATTTCATAGTAGTAGGGTCATCCTTATAACTGACAACCACCTTTTCAATCCAAGCAGATGTTATCACTGTTTTGGACCAATGACCACCTGGGAAAGGGGACAACTACTATGTTTTCGCTGCCCCTTTTGTATTGTAATTCATAGTGAAACACCTAATTTAATCCAATACAATCCTCTTATATGGCGTATCAAACAAGGCCATATCCCCCATCACCTCTTTAAACCCTAATCATTCATCTTGACTCTGTTTGTGTGCGCTCTGGGTTCCATCTTCAAACACTCGAAGGTATCTAATGAAGATGAATGAACGAGAGAACCCTAATTTCTAAATTGTTGTTATTATGGTGATTAATTTTCATTGTGCTTATATCATTTTGGTATCAGAACCGCATTCGCATCAAATCTTTTTGCATTCACTCTTAAGGTTATCACCAATGTTGTTGTAGGAACCATGGATAAGGCTAGGAGGAACCGGCGGATCACTCATCCAAACCATGTTCGCGCTTTGGAGCGATTGAATCAATCTCATCGATAATGATAATGGATGGAGCATTCTTCTCTACTTCCATAAATGCATTCTTGAGATTGCTTTCACTCTCTCTAGCCAACTTTGACATGATCTCTGGTCCGTTGATACAGAAGAAGAAAGCACCGACTCTGGCATCAACAAGCCTAACTCTCAAGTTTGATATGATAAGCTTGTTCATCCTAATCTTTGGTTCATCACAAGTATCATCAGCAAGGGCAATGCAGATTGTATCTTTTCTTTCCGTGAACACCAAAAAATATATGAATAATTTAAATAGATAGATATTTGAACTTCTAAATATTAATTAGAATTTTTTGGTACGTGTTTCTCCTTAAAATTATCATTTCTCTATCATTAATCTTAGCAGACTAACATAAATTTTTTTCCACTTTGTTTAAGTTGTCAAGTGTTCAAATCACATTTTAGAACACGTATTACATGCACGATAAAAATAAATAAATTGACACCTTACGATAGGCATACAATAATTAAAACAAACCTTCAATAAAAAACTAGGTATGCTGAAATAGAAACTAACCTTAGGAAAAAGAAAAACACCACAAGAATATAAGAAAGGATCAGACTTCTGCCAAGCATCAAGATGCATGGCTCTATAGAAAAAGCGCGATGTCCTTGGTTCACCCAAAGTAAGTTGGAGTCAACGACCAGGTCTAAGATGTGTTAGATACTCCTTGGCTCCTAATTGCAAATCTTCTAGCGAGTACAATATATCTGAATCACTGGGTGCTCTGTACGGATTATGTACTCAATTTCAAGTGCTTCAAAGAGTCCACGAGCCTAAAATATAAGAGACAACTCTATTAAGCTTCCACGATATAAGACTCGCATAATTGAATAAATAATCAATAGCAATTACATCAAAACTTTCAACACCATAGTAGTAGATATAAAAAATAGCGACCAATTACTCTACCTGATCCCCGTGATAATTAATAGTAGATTTATTGAATGATGATGATATGTGTTGCAACACAGTCGAACCCTCTTTCTTAACAATCACCGTAGGGGTTTGTAGATTAGGCTTTTAGATAGCTTATGAGGTATAGCGTGAAGAATCAAATTTCGTCGATACCAAAACTTGGCGAAAAGAAAACATGATACAAGAAAGTTAAAGCAATAACGAAATCTATTATCACTCGTCAGTAAAACTACAGAGAAAATGGTAAAAGATGAAAATATAAACACCAAAAACAAAAATAATAGCAAAACACCTAATTCATCCCACACTAAGCAAAGTTAACTTTTAGTTAAGCTCGCTTTGAAGTTTGAATTACCGTCATTAAACTAAGGCTTCATATGGTTTGGGGTAAAATATTTTTCATCTGGGTGAAAAGCAAGAGACATAAAAAAATCAAGAATGTGAGTTTGTGACTCCATGTACTAGTTCATAAGAGACATCTCACCTATTTTCAATCATTTTCCGACTATGCAATTATTGTACCCCCAATGAAATTTTATTTTACTAGAAGTCAATACCCATTTAATGACATGATTATGGCAACGTTTACATAGTGAAATGGCAATGATAAGAAAAAAAGTTGAAACAGAAAAACAGTAATTAATTGGTATGCAATACAAACAATCAGTTGTCCATACATGTATATTGAAAAAAAAAACATATCAGGTCAGAATTGAGCATTGTACCTTCAAAAAATAGCAGTTGAGTTTCGATGCTGCGATTAAAAAACGAAATCCTAAAAAACATATCTACGGATAGGGATAGGTGGAGATTTGTGATTTGAGCCCTAGGTAGAGGTTTGGATGATATCTATCGATAGGGATATGTATAGGTTTACGATTTGAGCCCTAGGTAGAGGTTTGTATGATAGCTACGAATAGTGATAGGTAGAGGTTTGCGTTTTGAACCCTAGGTAGAGGTTTGTGATCGATTTTGAGCCAGCAATTTTGAGCAGGTTTGCAAATGTCTATGAATATGCGATTTTGTGATGGGAGGGAGAAATATTGACGAGGGATGGAAATTTACATTTGGATGAGCGCGAAGATGGTTTCACACTTATTTGGGACTTTGTTACCCTTTAAAAAAATTGTTACACTTTTTAAGTTTGGATAGTGATGAAATAACAAATTTTGCTACGGTTTTGAACGCTTACAAACTTTGTAAGTGTTGAAAACCGTTGTAAATTTTGTAAGTGTTACAAACACTTATAAATTAAATAATATATTAGTTGTAAAATAGCCAATATGGTGTAGTGTATTTATATTTATATTTATAAGAAATTAACACTTACTTTCTTTTTGGTTTGAATTTTTTTGATAGGAACACTTCGGCCTGTCCCCACATGTCCGCGACTCCACATTGGAACAGTTGAGGGATAAATATAAGACGTGGAAGAAGATTATGTGGGTACGGTACTTTGGGAAGATCCGAGAGTCCATTTTGAGAGTGCGTGACACCGTCCCATCAAAGGAACCGATCTCATTGGTGCAGTGGAAAAAGTTTGTCGACAATGAGATTGATGAACAAAAATTGGCATATCACCAATCGAGGAGGGAAAATCGACCAAAAAAGTTGGACGTGCACTACTCCGGGCCGAAGTGTTATGCCAAGGTGGAGCACACGATGGTAAGTTTTTATTTTTCTTTAATTTTAGTTTTATGTTATTCTAATTTAGAATTACTTTGCGTTACTTACTAATTCTGGATTATTTTATTTCAGAACACGGAGAGTGGCCCTGGGGGTAGGCTACATAGGCTCGATGCCTATGTGGAAAATGGGATGAAGAAGGGAAAGGACAATGAGGTGGCCTCGAGCGTCGCAACCATGATTTTAAGTTATAAATGTTTAATTTTTTTAATTGCGTTATAATTTTTTTATTTACTTAATTAACTAATCATGTACTTTTTTGTTTCAGGCAAATATTAAGGAAGTGCATGATACGCAGTCTGATGCCGATAAAACATCTTTGGCTACCGATGCACTCAGTAAAATGCTTAGGACAAATCACAAGGGGAGGTCTGGAGGGTGAGATCGCGGGTGGGTAAGTCGAAAATCATCGGAATGAAGATGAGCAACACCAGGTTAGCTCATAAGGAGGACACCCATGACGGTAAGCTATCAGCGTTATAGGCGATGGTACTAGATATGTACTCCTCCATGAAGCATCAGTTAGGGAAGGGGAAGGAGGTAGAAGTAGAAGAGGACGTCACTTCTTCATCTTCGATATGCACGGACTCACCACAATAGGATCAATTTCCCATCTTGACTCCCACCGAGCGGCCTATGTCAATAATCGATTGGCAGAGCGTGTTTTTAATCGACATATATTATGAGGAGCGAATATCAAGGGGGTTTAGGGACCCGACCTTCCTCCTAGATATGGTGGTTCATGGACATCCCCTACAAGACATTGAGGCAAGGGTGCTAGTCACGCATGTGGTCTCCAGAAAGGAGCACTCACCTCTGTGGTTGCATAAACAATACGACGTTCAGTAAATTGATGGGGTTGTCAATGTATATGTCGTGTGGCCTTCCTTCCTCCTCCAACCTGCTCAAGACCCTCTGCCATGACATTATTTCTATCTATTTTTTTTGGATATTGGATTATATTTGTTTTTGATTTGGATATTAGATATTTGTATATCAATTTTATTTGGATATGTATTATATATATGCCATGATTTGGTACAATATTTTTATTTTATTTGGATATATGTTACAAGTCTAATGAACTTGTCACGATCTTTGACCGTGACAAGCGCATCTATCACCACCAAACTTATCATGGTTAAAGACCTTGACAAGTTTGACTTGTCACTATCTAGACCTTGACAAGTCGACAGTTTTGGTGTAGTTAAAGGAGATAAAGAATCTAATATGAAGAAATTAATCATCAAAGAACAATGAAATGCTAACCACATTTTATTAAGCACGCCAAAAAAATGGATCCAAGTTTGAAACACCATGAATACGTCACATGAATGGATGAAATGTAGTTGTGTTTCGAAAATCTTAAATGTACGTCCATATATGGTAAAAGACAAATTACAAAATCTTTTTGAACTATTCAAAATTTTTAACGAAAATAAAATCTTTTAAAGAATTTTCAAACTTTTTCTTAATAGAAAAGAAAATCTTTTAGGATTTAAAAAAAATACAAACATAGAAATGCAATATAGAAATAGGGATAAAAGATAGCTACATCATAATCACCCGATAATAGATACAAATATTAACCTCAATCATTAGTCCAGGAGATGTTATCAAAAGGAGTAGACATCCTTTGAAATTCCTCCATCAAACTTTGAGAAGTCTTGAGTAAAAATGAAACTTTCTCTAGAAGACTATCAATATCTCTATGGCGGTGTGTGGGAACAAGTGTGGGAGAATGTGGGGGAACGTGTGGGGGAACACATGTGTAAGAAACTCTCCCTAGATTAAAATGAAACTCCCTAATTTGACCTCTTTGTTCGCAATGAGAATACAAATAGAAAAATTTGGGTCTATATTGGTTAAAACGCCTAGGACGAGCTCTCCTTGGTGGTTTAGGTTAGGTCCCATAAGGATCCATCACAAACTCGTGAACCAGTTCGAGTGCGGTATTAGAAGTGGATGGACCATTGTAACCTATCCATTGCCTCTTGTTAAAACCTAGAGCATGACCAATGAGCATCTTTCCAACCTTCTTAGATGTGTCCTCTAAAGTGACCTTGACCTTTAGGGCAACCCATTCGAGATCTTTCTCGATTTAGGAAACATGGACTTCAATTTTCTCACGAGTCTCCAATTAAGCTTGAAGATCTCTTGTAAGACTAGCCACTTTGTTGGTTAAATCAGTTTTTCCCCTAACAACCACAATAAATTTCTTACACAAAGAAAATTTTAACTTCTCAAGATGACTCACCGATACCTCACACTCTCTCAAAACTTTTAAATAATTTTATAAATCCAACACCATAATAGTCAACTTTCTATTTTGACTTTTTTTTTTAAAGACTCTTTGTAAATATCGCCATAGGCCCGTTGGAGGCCTCTTTCTCCCTCACTCAAATTCTCTTTATCACTCTCAGTGTCCCCAGAATGATTCGATGTATTATCTAGGATATCATGTTTAGAAATGTTTTCACTAGCGTGGGACAAACTAAAAGTACTAACATGACTTACCATGAACGCCCAGAAATTAGGTTAATGTGGTGATTCATATTCAGAATCCATTGACTTGACATCACCATCTCTTAGTGTGGTATTATATGTATCCTTGTCGTTTCCCTGTCGCTTATGTCTAGTGGAACACTTATGGGTTTACGTCCTTTTCCTTTGCACTAGTAATATATCTATGTTTCAACCTTCATATGGTACTCACTTCTACAACTCTGTTGATCATTCTCAGAAACATTCTTACCCGCATTTACATTTTTCTTTTTCAAAAATTTTATTTTCATTGGAAGAATTTTCTTCCTTAAATATGAGAATTTTTTTGCAAACAAGGCAAGATCATCTATAGCAAAATCAAACTCGGATTCAGAGTCAAAAACCTTTTATTTCTTCTTACATTAGGCTTTAAAAAGATATTCTTTTTTCTTTCTTCTTTTAAGTTTGGGGAACATATCAATTTTGTAAGTCTGAAGGTCTCTTATGAGTTCTTTTAATATAAGAGTATCTAATATTCCTAAATAATTAAGGAACGTGACTTTCACATTAAGATGGGATGGAAGAGATCTCAAATTTTCTTAACTATGCTCATCTCAGTAATTCTCTCACCCAGATTAAAACTAGAGTTAACAGTATCAGATAAGCATGCTTATACTTCATCAAATGTTTTATACTCAAGCATGATAATGGTATCAAATTGTGTGGTGAGATTATGAAACTTAGAAGCTTTCGCAGTGTTAGTATCCTTGTGAGTGAGTTGGAGGATATCCCATTCTTTCTTAGACATGGTACTCATCATAATGCGACAAAAAATTTCGTGTGTGAATATACCAAAAATTGCACTTAAGCCTCGGGAGTTAAAATTACTCCATTTGAACTCATCCTCAATCTAGGAAGTGACTGATTTGAGAATTATGAGGTCATCATTAGTCAGAGTGGGTGGTGTCCTCCCTCTTTCACAAACAATCTAGACTCACTCATCAATCGATTTCAGTACCGACCTCATTCGATTTTTCTAATAGGCCTTATTAGGTCCATAAAAATAGGTGCCCTATGTACGAGTTATCTATATAACTAGAGGATTCATCTTCACAACTTGTAGAAAGAAGCTCTGATACTAATTTAAAAATGCGAATAGGTCCAGGTTATACTAATACTTTGTAGAGTTTTTCATACACACACAAAATTCCATTTAGACCAAATTTTATCTTGATTAAGTTACGTGAACATTCAAGATAATTTTAATCTAGTGTGAAGTGAAAACACATTCAACACCAAAATAGTAATGGGAAAAAGATAAGGAAAAATACCTTTTGGGCAAAATTTATATTTCAGCACTATTTTCGAACAAGAACGATAATAACAGAGATACAAAACACTTAAAGATCCACTAAGCTATGCAATAATGTCTTCAACTCGTCCACAATAAATGATGCAGTCTAACACTATCCCACTACAAACATCTTTTGCCTCGATATCCACAAATCACTCTCAGGAATTGATATTCCTTTCTTCTTCTTCAGGCATAGAGAATTAACTCCACAAAGTCAGTAATAGAGATCCACTTTACAAGGGTTTGTATATGTATGCTATCTTTTTAGGGTTTGAAATATCTCAACAAATCATTTAGGGGACTTGATTGGAAAAAAGGTGATTTTTACAAACTAGGGTTTTAAAACTTTTAGGAGAGGTAGAGAAAAACAAATTTTGCAAAATTTTTTGATAAATGCTGCTCCAAAAACCCCATTTTTAAGAAAACACAAATTTTGAGGTAGCACGACTCGTTCGAACGAACACTTAACCTTGTTTTGTCGAAACAAACTTCAAACTAGTTCGAACGAACATGTGATCTCATTCAAACTTACATCGAACGAGCTTCTAATGTATAAACATTTATCAAACAGAGATACCCCATTGGATGTTCGTTGGAAGTTCATTCTAACAAACTCAACATCTCATTCGAAAAAATGCCTAATATCATTCGAACGTACCAAAATAAAACATTAATCTTCTTTTGAAAAATATTTTAATAAAATGACTCAAACAAATTCAAAAAATATTCCTAAATAAAATGTTTTTGTATAAATAAAAACTATATGCCTTCTCGATCAATGTAGTGACGATTTCAACTCATTTGATCTTCGATTGTTGCACGGTCACTAACTTGTCTTCACATTGAAGTTCTCGAGAAGTACATGATGATAAATTTGTAACATAATAGGCCAAAATAAATAAAAATGACGAGCAATCATTAAATTTGTTCTTGCAGCAGGACCAATGTAACTCGTAGGAACTGACCGCGTAGTCACGGGACTCCCATTTTGAGAAAATGATGAAATTTTTTAAATCTCAAGACTGAGGCTTAACAACATGTTGTCAAAGTGTGAAAATACAAAAAAACTTCTAAACGACCTCGTAATAGGTACAAATACCTCGCAGGGGACCAATGTAACTTGCAGTAACTGACTGCGCAGTCACGAGACTCTGAGTTTGAGAATATGATGAAATTTTGTAAATCTCTAGCTTTAAGCTTAAAATATGTCATCAAAAATGCAAAACAACCACCAAGCGGCTCATAAAAGGCACGAACACCTTGCATGGGACCAACGTAACACATAGTAACCAATTTCGTAGTAACGGTACTCCCGATTTGATAACATGATGAAAATTTGCAAATCTTAAGACATTGGCTTGAAACTTGTCTTTAGGGGTAAAAAATGCAAAACATCCATCAAATGGCCTCGTTAGAGGCACAATCAACTCACACGTGGCAAAAGTAACTCGTAGGAACTAATCACTTAGTCACGGGATTCCCAGTTTGATAATGTGACAATAATTTATAAATCTCAAGACTTAGACATAAAAACATGTTGTTAAAGGTTAAAAATAAAAAAGCCCATAAATAACCCCTTAAGAGGCACGGACAACTCGCACATGACTAATGTAACTCGTAGGAACTGACCACAGAGTAAAAGGACTCCTGATTTTAGAATATGATGATAATTTGCAAATCTTTAGACTTAGGCATAGAAACATGCCGTTAGAGGGAGAAAAATCAAACTTCACCTAAACGTCCTGTAAGAGGTACGAACACCTTGTACGGGACCAATGTAACTCACATGAACTGTCCGCATAGTCACAAGACTCCGGGTTATAGAATACGATGATAATTCTGAAATATATAGACTTAGACTTAAAAACACGTCGTTTGAGGGCAAAAACACTAAATATCTTTCAAACAGCCTGCTAAGAGGTAGGAACACCTTGCACAAGACCAATGTAATTCATAGGAACTAATCGCGTAGGCACTAGGTTCCCAATTTTAAAAAATGACGATAATTTTTAAATATTTATACTTAGTCTTACAACATGTCGTTAGAGGTCAAAAACTCAAAATAACACCCCAAAAAGCCTCATTAGAGGGACGAACACCTCGCATGGGACCAATGTAATTCGTAGGAACTGACTGCATAGTCATGGGACTCCCGATTTGATAATATGATGAAAATTTACAAAAATCAAGACTTGGGCTAAAGAACATGATATTAAAGGGGAAAAAAAATACAAAACAACCACTAAGTAGTTCCGTTAGAGGCACAAACGCCTCTCAAGGGACCAATGTAACTCGTAAAAATTGACCATATAGTCACGGAACTCCAGTTTTTGAGAATATGGTAAAAATATGAAAATCTCTAGACATACACTTACAAACATGCCACTAAAGGTCGTAAAAGTAAAACAACACGTAAATGGCCATGTAAGAGGCATGAACACCTCGCACGGGACCGATGTAAATCGTATGAAATAAGTGCGTAAAAACTGGAGTCCCGATTAGAGAAAATGATGAAAATTTGCAAATAATCTTAGGCTTAAAAAATGACCATTAAAGGGTGAAGATACGAAATAATCATGAAATGGCCCTGTAAGAGACACGAACACCGCGTACGGGACCAATGTAACTTATAGGAACTAACCACGTAGTCACAAGACTCTAGGTTTGAGAATATGATGAAAATTTACAAATGTGTAGAGTTAGGCTTAAAAACATTCTGTTAGCGTAAGAAAAAACAAAACATTTCACAATTGGACCAGTAAGAGGCACGAATACCTCGCACAATAGTAATGTAACTTATAAGAACTAACCGCGCAGTCACGGGATTCCAGTTTTAAGAATACGAAGATAATTTTGAAATATGTTAACTTAGACTTAAAAATATGTCGTTAGAGGGCAAAAAGTCAAAACATCCCCCAAATGGCCCCGAAAGAGGTGTAGGAAACTCACACAAGATAAATATAACTCGTAAGAGCTCACCACATAATCCTGGGACTTATGGTTTGAGAATATGATGAAAAATTGAAAATCTCTAAACATAGGCTTAAAAACATGTTGTTATATGGCAAAATGAAAAACAACCATCAAACTTCCCCATAATAGGGACTAACAACTCGCATGAGACTAATGTAACTTATAGGGACTGACCGCTTAGCAATGAGACTCCCGGTTTGAGAATATTACAAAAAATTATGAATCTCAAGACTTAGGTTTAAAAACATGCCATTAAAGGATGAAAATGCAAAACAACCACCAAACGTCCCCATAAGAGGCACGAATACCTCACATTAGACTAATGTAACTTGTATAAATTAAAACCATAGTCACAAGACTCTCGCTTGGATAATGTGATGAAAATTTCCAAATTTCTTAAAAACACATCGTTAAAGGTTAAAAATGCAAACTAACTCCCCAAAAACCCCGTAAGAGTCACAGACACCTCACACGGGACCAATGTATCTCTAGGAACGAACCGCATATTTATGAGACCCTCGATTTAAGAACAAGCCAAAAATTTACAAATATCAAGATTTACGCTTGAAAACTTGTGGTTAGAGGGTGAAAATGCAAAAAAAAGACACCAAACAGCCCCGTAAGAGGCACGAACAACTCACACCTGACCAATGTAACTCGTAATAACTAATCACTTAGTTATGGAATTTTCATCTTGAGAATATGATGACAATTTACAAATCTTTAGACTTAGACTTAAAAAATTTCGTTAAAGGTTAAAAGCACAAAACAGATCCCAAACGGTCCCGTAAGAGCACGAACGCCTCGCACGGGACCAATGTAACTCATAGGAACTGACTGTGTAATTCGGGACTCATGGTTTGATACTATGATGAAAATTTACAAATCTTTAAATTTAGGCTTAAAACATGCCGTTAAAGGGAAAAAATTCAAAACAACCACCAAACGGTCCCATAAGATGCACGGGCACCTGGCATGTGTCTAATATAACTCGTACGAACTAAACACATAGTCACTGGACTTCTGATTTGAGAATATGATGATAATTTTGAAATATCTTGGCTTAGGCTTAAAAACATACCATTAAAGGGTGCTATAATACCCCGTATTTCTGCATATTTAAGATTTAATTAATTTGGTAATTAATTTGTTTTATTTTAAATTATGCGAGAGAAGTAATTTTATTGAATTGAACATAATGCGACTATTAAATATTAATCAAGAGTGAGATAATGCTTAATATTTTGAATTATATTTACTGAATGAATAGTAAATAATTGATGATTAAAAAATTACATCATTGCGAGTGATAATTTATCTCAACTGGGGGTCGCGTGTAGACTAACTTGAGGACAAAATGATATATTTATGTAGAGTGAATCGGATGATGATTTCGAGGTCACAGATATGTCCAAAAGTATCGAATTAGTAAAAATAGTATACTTGGGGATGTTAATTGAGTGACGGGGCAATTTTAGGGTAAACCGGGACCATATGAGGGTGTTTTGGTCATTTTATAATAGATGGTAAAGAGGCCAACGAATTTTGAAGCCTTATGTAAGATTTTAGATAGAAGAGGCAAGGGTTGGAAATGACAATAACAAAGAGGAGTCCTTAGAAAAGGAAGAGAGTCCATTCTTGGAGCTTTTGGCAGAGTTCTTGAAGAATCAAGGTGTGTTCTTACACCAAAAACATCTTGGGAAGGAAGATTGGAGAAGAAAAATAATCAAACCCAACATCAAGTCATGAAATCAGACCCTACAGTGCTAAGGCAGGTGTTTATTGCAAATCAATATGAAGTTATAATACCCATGCGACTAGGATTTCATTTATATTGATAAATTTGATGTTCTTGGAAGAAAAGAATAATTTTAATACATGTTTGGGTAGGGATTTGCATGTAGAATGCTTTGATATTAGTATAGGATAATAAATTAGATATTTGGGGTTATTATCCACAAATTAAATATGGGTTTTGATGTATAATGGTGAAATAACATAAAACCTAGGGTTTATGAGGATTAGATAATTAAATCCATTCTTGAATGTTATCACAGTGTTTTGTGGCAAAAATTACGTTATAAACTGTCCTAATACATGTAGGAAGGGTTTGGGACAATAGGTTTAATGTTTGGTGGAAAAACATGGAGGTTATAGGTGTGTTAATGGTGGAAAACACATCTGTAAAATGAAGAAGATGAATAACAGAGGGGCGAACCGATTTTGGATCATAGGCGAACCGGTCCGGTGCCCAGAAAAATATAAAAATTCCTTTTTATCCGAGAACTCCTAAATTGTTGTCGAGAAAACTTTTAGGATATTGTTAAAATATAATAAGGGATCTATTATATTGTAGTAGGCCATGATAAGTTATGGGAATTTAGTCTTATTGAGAGAGTTAAGACGATGATTAAACGGGATTAAACGATAATGTAATTAATTCGTGAGATTGAGAATGTAATTACGTGAAAGTGTGAGTGAGCTTATGGCCTCAAATAGTAGGGTAAGGAAGACTTAACTACTGAAATCATAAAGGGGTAACTAGGTCCCATAGATTAGAGATTAATACTCAATTAAATACGATAGTGAGAAAAGTCATAACTTGATAGTAAGGTGAGTATTCAAATGTTATACACTGCGTATGAATGATGATAATTAGATTGTGTGAATACCTACTAAATATATTTATATATATAGGTTGTGTGTGTACCTATATGATTTATGTTATGAGTTAGCATACCTATGCTACCTGCTATCAGGAAGGTTCTCACACAGTGGGTGATCCCACCTTGTTAATTCCAGGGAGGCCATGATTTGTGCCCCAGAACATAAAACTTAGGGAGGCTCGCTATGTGACTTGTATTAGTGAGACCGGAGTGTCATTTGGGTACGTTAGGTATGTGTGTAGCCCAAAGGCTTAGAACTATATTAGCCTCCACCGTTTGTTATTTGATTTTGGGTTCGAGGAGACATGCCGAACCAATAGTTCCCTTTGACGACGAGAGGTGCTTGGACTGATAACAGAGTATGCCTATTGTTTCACGGTGGTCCTTTTTGAGAGACATCGTTTTGATATATTTATTAGAGAGATAAATATATATACACACACGATTGTGATTATTCTACTTATGTGTGATAGTTGTCTGATAGATAGTTTATAACTAAAGAATGAATTATGTAGTGAAACTTAATCAATTAAATGAGAAGATAAATGAAATGCTATTTTCAACTCTTAACATACAAGGAATGCTAATTTAGATAGCGTATTGTATGGGCGGTACGAGGACTTAGAGATGTGGATAGTCCAGATAGTTACTTATGTTTAGTTAGCTTGGGTAGTACAGCTAGGTGAGCTAAGTAGATAACGTTAGGCATTCACAATGGTTGAGGGGTGAGAAAACTCAAGAGAGTGTACGTGAACCTAATATGTGTAATCAATAACCGATTTTGAACTGTGATAAACTCTTGCTAAATATTTTCAAAATGTTTTGAGTACTAAATCTTGCTATAAAAATATTTTCAAAACCTTTTCGGTGTCAAACCATGGGGACGCCAGACTTGATATTCTGTTCTAGGGACACACAGCTTCAACACAGGTGCATGCTTGCAAGAATTTTGATTAGACACTTCATTTTCGTATATCCTAATGTAGGATCTATGAAGAATGGTTTAGTATTTTATTTGGGCATGTTACCCCATTTAGATTTTATTCAGTTCAGACTTATGTTAGATTATTATTTGGGTTGGTTTTAGCCGATGGATTCTTCGATAGGTTTTATTTATCTATATATTGTGATGGATTAAACTCCATATTGGTCTATGGTTTATTTTGATTTTTTTGCATGTTGTTATTAGTTTAATGAGAGATAAAATTGGCAAAGATTTCATTAAATAATAGGTGATTAGTAATTAATTTGGTTTTCGACAGTGATGTTAAGAATGAACCAATTTGGAAATCCTAATTTAATTTAATAAAGGACTGATCACCCAGTATTTAATCAGGCGGGGTGTCACAGGTGAAAATCTCAAATATCCCCCGCCTGATTAAATACTGGGTGATCAGTCCTTTATTAAATTAAATTAGGATTTCCAAATTGGTACAAACACCTCGTAGAGGACTAATATAACTCATAGGAACTGACCGCATAGTTGTGGGACTCCCGATTTGAGAATATGATAAAGATTTACAAATATCTAGACTTAGGATTAAAAACATGCCGTTATAGGTCAAAAATGGAAAACAACACAAACGGTCTCGTGAGAGGCACGAAGACCTCTTAAGAGACCAATGTAACTCGTAAGAATAGACCACGTAGTCATGGGACTCCCAGTTCTTGAATATAATGATAATTTAAAAATATTTAGACCTAAGCTTAAAAATATGCAGTTAAAGGGAGAAAATCCAAAATAACCACCAAACGGCCCTGTAAGAGACATAAACACCTCCACATGACCAATGTAACTCGTAAGAGATAACTACATAGTCACATGACTCCCAGTTTGAGAATATGGCAAAAATTTGCAAATATCTATAATTAATCTTAAAAATATGCCGCTAAAGGGCGAAAATATAAAACAACCACCAAACGACTCCGTAAGAGGTACAAACACCTCACAAGGGATTAATGTAACTCATAGGAACTAACCGTATAACCATGGGACTTGTGTCTTGAGAATATGATAAAAATATTCAAATCTCAAGACTTAAGCTTGAAAACTTGTCGTTAGAGGGAGAAAATGCAAAATAACCACCAAATGGCCCCGTAAGAGGCACGAAAAACTCAGATTGCTTAGTCATGGGATTCTCAGTTTGATAATATGATGATAGTTTAAAAATATTTAAACTTAGGCTTAAAAATAGGCCATTAAAGGGCGAAAATGCAAAATATCTCCCAAACGGACCCATAAGAGGCACGAACACCTTGCACTTGGCCAATGTAATTCATAGGAACTGACTGCGTTGTCATGGGACTCCAAGTTTGAAATGTAATAAAAATTTGCAAATATCTAGACTTAGCCTTAAAAACATCCCGTTAAAGGGAAAAAATACATAATAACCACCAAACGACTACGTAAGAAACAAGAACACCTCACATGGGGCCAATGTAACTTTTAGAAATTGGCCGCAAAGTCAAGGACTCCCGATTTGAGAACATGATCAAAATTTGCAAATCTTATTGCTTCGGCTTGAAAACCTATCCTTAAAGGGTTAAAACACAAAACAACAACCAAATGGCCCCGTGAGAGGCATGAATAACTCGCACGTGACCAATGTACCTTGTAAAAACCTGATCACTTACTCACGGGACTCCTAGTTTGAGAATATGATGATAATTTAAAAAAAATTAAACTTAGGCTTAATAACATACAGTTAAAGGACGAAAATGAAAAATAGCTACCAATGTAAAAAATTTAGACTCAGGCTTAAAAACTTTTTGAAAGGGATCAATGTAACTCCAAATTCCTGACCGCGTAGTCACAGGACTCCTAATTTGAGAATATGATGATAATTTGCAAATATCTAGACTTAGGCTTAAAAACATACTGTTAGAGGTGAAAAATCCAAAACATCTCCCAAATGACACCATAAGAGGCACAAATACCTCGCACGAGACTAATGTAACTCGTTGAAACTGATTGTTTAGCCTTGGGACTCCTGGTTTAAATATCACAACAATTTGGAATTATAAATACTTAGACTTAAAAACATGCAGTTAGAGGGTGAAAACCCTAAAAAATCACCAATCGGCCCATTAGAGGAACGAACATGTCGTACGGGACAATGTAAGTCGTAGAAACTGACTGCCTAATCACAGGATTCCCAATTTGAGAATATGATGATAATTTTCAAATATCTAGGCATTGGCTTAAAACATTCCGTTAAAGTGTGAAAACCCAAAATAGTAACAAAACACCTCCTTAAGAGGCACGAACACCTCGCGCGGGACTAATGCGACTCGTAGGAACTTTCCACATGGTCAAGAGATTTTTGATTTAAGAATATGATGATAATTTGTAAATATCTATACATAGGATTCAAAATATGCCATTAGAGGGAGAAAACCCAAAACATCTCCCAAATGACCCGTAATAGGAACGAACACATCGCAGAGAACAATATAACTCCTGAAAACTGACAGCGTAGTCTCGGGACTTCCAGTTTGAGAATATGATAATAATTTTGAAATATCTAGGTTGAGGATTAAAAACATATCGTTAGAGGGTGAAAATCTAAAATATCTCCCAAACGCCCTGTAAGAGGTACAGACACCTCGCACGAGACCAATGTAACTCCTAGGAACTGATTGTGTCATCACGCGACTCTCGATTTGAGAATATGATAAAAAGTAACAAATACCTAGACATAGGCTTAAAAACATGTCATTATAGGTGATAATCATAAAATGGCTACCAAATAGCCCGTGAGAGGCAAGAACACCTTACAAGAGATCAATGTAACTCATAAGAACATACCGCGTAGTAATGGGACTCCCAGCTAAAGAATATGATGATAATTTACAAATATCTAGACTTAGGCTTAAAAAATGACGTTAAAGGGAGAAATCCAAAAAGAACCACCAAACGGCCCCGTAAGAGACACAAACAGCTCGCGGGGGACCAATGTAACTCGCAGGAACTGACTGTGTAGTCACGAGACTCCTAAGTTGAGAATATGATGGAAATTTGCAAATCTCAAGACTCAGGATAAAAAAATATTCCCTTAAAAGGAAAAAATTCAAAACAACCACTAAACGAACCCGTAAGAGGCACAAACACCTCGCATGGTGATATGCCAAAATATACCCTCATCCCAGCAGATAGTATACTCGGCCTACGATGACACGACAATTAAGCTAAGGCTTACCTCATCCGGGCATCGTACCTGAGGTCATCATCGACCTGGGCCTCAATGATAAGTCGAGCTCTAGTTACCCAGTGATTGACAGGTGTGATCTTCTCAGCTCGATCTAAAGCCTCGACCTCATCCATAAGTGAATGCAACATTAGGGCCGAGGGTTACCGAACTTTACTGTGCCCATGATATAGGCAACTCCTTGGTAGCCTAGGCATCGACTTAGGATATTTTCCGAGGGTGACATCATCATAACGCGTGGTTTGGGAGACGCATGAATTAGTGCGCATGGGACACATACTACAAATGAGGAAAATCGTTACTATCGGATCATTCCCTCACGTGAGGGAATATTTAGCCATCATGATCTACATGTGGAACAACCATATGTCCATGACGTATTGGCTAAGAGTAATACATTCATTAATATAACATGCTTGGGGAGTATACTACACCCCCTAAGCACTATATATACTACCTTCTTCATTATAAAGGATGGATAAATTCAAACCCTAGCTAAAACTCAGCTCAAATGTATACAGAAGAGAGAGAGAGAGAGCTTGGGTTGTAACCAGGCCATCAGATCCATATGTACTAGTTGATTTCACTCTCTCTCTCTCACACACACACACAGTGGATGTAGGCTCCAACCGAAGCACTTAAATCCATGTGTTATCCTTTTCACCTCATCTCCTTCTTTGTTGATTTACTATGTGATCATTGCCATTGTTGTATACCTATTTGAGCTTCACACATCTGTTACCTGGTAATACCATTTCTGGTATCATAAGTCTAGCTCCGTCTGTGGGAACGAGTGGCATCATCTCTTCCCTTTTCTAGCTTGTCCTCGTAGGAGTCTCTGGTGGTGAGCCAGTCATCCCTTCCTGTGGAGCTGTTTCACCATTGAAAGAGTTCATGTTGAGCAACAAGGCTTTTTCTCTTCAGCTACAACTCATCTGTAAGGTTTAATACATGGCTTCAAAATTTTCACCACCACCACCACCAGCTGGTGGTACTAATTCAAGAAACGTCCCTCCTCAATCACAAATGGGTAAAGTAATGGCCACATTAAAATCCTTGGCTGCAAGCCAATCGGCAATACAAGAGAAGCTAGTTGCCTTCAGCTAGAACGTGGTAATCAGGCCAGCGGGAGCCCTGTCGAAGATGATTACTCCGATAGTTGGGGAGCATCATCAGGGGGCTAGGGGACCACCCGAGGCACCTCACAAGTATCTACCCCCCTTCAACAATGGAGGTATGTTACTGACCCTAGGCATTTACGCCTGGGGAGCCTAGGCCAACCCTACCTGGAGGACCGTTATGATGATTATGAGGGTAAAGATGCTCAGATTGATTGCTGGGATACAAACGAAGTATCTAAGAATACGGTACGCCCCATACAAGAAAGACGAGGGAATTATAGGAGGTCGATTCCTGATGCCCGACCAAGGGGTTCAACTTTTGACCGATTAAGTAGAGGGTCGACCTTTGAAAAGATCGACCCAGTTAGTAATTTGAGAGAAAGGCTGTCCAGGTCAAGGAGCAACGCTGGATCAAGGAGGGTGGGGGAAAACGGACAACCCCTGTGTGGTTGAGACGAGGGCCAGCGAAAAGTATATAGACGACACACATCAGTAGTAGGGAAACCCTCAGTTCGTCCGATTAAGGTAGCAGGGGATAACATTAGTCAGGACGGCTTTGTTGAAGCGGTCGAGATGCCTTAGAATGACTCAATTCAAAGGCTAGAAAACAAGACTGGAGACATCATTAAGATCCATGACCCATTGGAGAGGGGATACTCATAAGGTTCTCCTTCTGTGGCAAAAATAGTCAACTTCCCAATCCCTGCCAAATTCAAGTCGCGCTGGTTACTCCAAAGTATGATGGGAGTACCAATCATGTGCACCATGTAGAGAAGTACCAGTCGACTGCAGACATCTACTTGATCTCAAATGAGATGAAATGTCATGCATTCTCTAGCACTTTAACTAGAGCTTCCCATACATGGTTCACCTCATTCCTGAAGAACTCCATTGAAATTTCAAGCAACTCGCAGAAAGATTCATCCACAATTTTTTCTTTGGGGTAAGACCCAGAACAAGACTACTCACCTGTTGTACATTAAGCAGGGGAAGAATGAGATTCTTAGGGAGTACATCATGAAGTTTAATAAAGAGAATATGGAAGTGGAGGATTATGAGGAAAGAATTACGATGACAGCGTTAATAGGTGGCCTGCAGAAAAGGAAATTACTTTGGAAGCTTACTGAGGACCCACCAAAGTCCTTGGCCGATCTATTGGCGATAGCTGACAAGGTCATGAATGTCGAGGAAGCTATGGAAGCTAAGTATGAGGATGATAAGGGGACTAGCAGTGGGAGCAAGTTCCAGAAGAAGAATAAAGATGGAAAGAAGAGATCAGTTGATGATAAGTTTATCGGGTATACTCCCCTCATGATCAGTTGTGAGAACATTTTAAATGAGATCAGGAATTAGTGGTCCCTAAGATGGCATGAGAAGATGAAAACTCCCCCTCACAAAAGGAATAAAATCTTATGGTGTGAATTTCACCAAGGTCACGGGCACTTAATCGACAAGTGTTTCGCCGTGAAAGATGAGATTGAGAATATGCTTAAGGCTGGGAAGCTAAGGAAGTATGCGAGAAGTGATGGCCCAAAGAGAGGACGAGATGACCCTAGAAGAAGAAGGGTTGATAAGTGCAGGGAGGGTGTCCCGAGGAAGAAGGCCTCAGATAACGATGATGATGATGACCCACACCTATCACCAAAGGACGATGATCCAAAATGTCATCTCCACAAGATCTCATTCCATGTGAAGATGATCTGTGAGGGCCTAGCAGGGTGTGGCGCAGAAGTGGCTGACCGTAAGGCGCATGTGGCAGAGGCTAAGGCCCTTCCCAAGGTTGAATTGTTAACTTGGTCAAAGTAAGAACTAAGTTAGAGAAGAGAAATAAGGTAGATATGGATACCTTAATTGTGTGTTTTTCAAGACTTGACCTCAAGGGAATCCTAGCTCCTTAGGATGACATTTTGGTAATTACAACTAGAGTGCATGGGTATGACGTACCGAGGATATTGGTTGACGGGGGAAGTTCAACCAACGTTATGTTCTGGCCTTGTTTCAAAGGTTTTGGTCTCAGTAAAAAGAGGCTCGTCCCTTATTATCATCATCTGATAGGGTTCAGCGCTGAGAAGGTGCACTCATTGGGAATGTATGAAATGGATGTTAGAATGGGAGATGTTTGGCCTAAGAGGATAACGAAGAAGGTCAATTTATTTGTTATGGATGAATGTGTCTACTCGGCTTCTAACATTATCATGGGAAGAGTGGCCCTCAACGAATTTGAGGCTGTGCCATCCATTGTACACCAAA
Source organism: Sambucus nigra (assembly GCA_949130495.1). Lineage (NCBI taxonomy): Eukaryota > Viridiplantae > Streptophyta > Magnoliopsida > Dipsacales > Adoxaceae > Sambucus > Sambucus nigra. The sequence goes on from OX422216.1 coordinate 373,649,204, forward strand.
TGATAAAATTCCCGACCCCTTATGGGGTAAGGGAAGTCTAAGGTGATCAAGTTTTGGAACGTAAATGCTACTTCAACTCAGCCGAGGAGAGGGAATCTCACAAGAAAGAAACTACGACCTATAATATTGATAGCCTGGATACGATGGATGAGACCAAACTAAAGAAAGGGGAGGCGGTGAAAGAGGTAAAATCCATCATCCTCAATGAGGACGAGCCGAAAAAAATCATCCAGGTCGGCAAAGCTCTAAGATGAGATATCAATAAAGAGCTGATCAAACTCTTAAGAGAGAGGAAAAGTATCTTCGCGGGGAGTCACGAGGATATGCCGGGATAGATCCTGAACTTTTTTACCATAAACTGAATGTGGTCGGCGATGCTAGGCCGATACGATAGAAGAGAAGAATCTATTCCTGGGAGAAATACGAGGTCATTCGAGAAGAAGTAGAGAATCTAGAAAAAAGTGACTTCATAAGAGAGGTGATATATCCTGATCTGGCTAACTCTGTTATCATCCCCAAAGCTAATGAGAAGTGGATAATGTGTGTGGACTTTACCGATCTAAACTAGGCTTGCCCCAAGGATAGCTTCCCTTTGCCTAAAATTGATCAGATGGTTGATGCCATAATAGGCCATGAGCTGATGAGTTTAATAGATGCCTACTCAGGCTACAACCAGATATCCATGCACCTGGTCGATAAGGAGAAGACTTTCTTCATAACCGACAAAGGGACCTACTGCTACAAAGTTATGCCCCTCGATTTGAAGAATGTTGGAGCCACCTATCAGAGGCTTATTAACAAGATATTTGAGGATCAAATTGGGAAGACGATGGAAGTCTATGTTAATGATATGCTTACTAAAAGTCTCAAGGCCGACATCTATGTGGCCGACCTCAGGTAAAATTTTGACACGATAGATATATACAAGATGAAGCTTAACCCGGTAAAGTGCGTATTCGATATATGAGAGGGAAAATTCTTGGGCTTCATCGTGAATCAGAGGGGGATAGAGGCCAATCCAATAAAAATCAAGGTCTTGATAGAGATAAAGACTCCAACTTTGATCAGGGATGTGCAGAGGCTGATGGGGAGAGTGGAAGCACTTAATAAGTTTATATCCAGAGCCACCGACAAGTGTCTTGCATTTTTTAAAGCTCTTAGAAAATCTTTCGAATGGAGTGAGGAATTTGATAAGGCCTTCCAAGAGCTGAAGTCCTACGTCAACTCTCCCTTATTATTATTACGACCAGTCCAAGATGAAAAACTTTATGTATATCTAGTAGTCTCAGAGTCAGCTATTAGCGCTGCCATCGTAAGCGATGAGGCTAGAGTACTAAAGACAGTATATTTCAATAGTAAGGTTCTTCAGGGGGCTGAATAGAGGTAACCTAGGATGGAAAAATTATCCCATGCTTTGATTCACGCTTAAAGGAAAATGAAGTCGTACTTCCATGCCCACACAATAGTCATCCTAGTGGACTCTCCACTTCGATAGGTCATCCAAAAGCCTGAGAAATTTAAGAGACTAGTGTCTTGATAAATAGAGCTTGGAGAGTTTGATATCATCTATCAGCCTAGAGTGGCCATCAAAGGGCAAGATTTAGAAGACTTCATGGTCGAGTTCACCTGGGTTGAGGCCGATCTTAAAATTTTGAGACCATTGACTGTGAGCAAGGGAAAGGTTCAAGCTCTCCCCCGGGTAGGGTCGAGACAAGTTCAGCAAGGGGGAAAGTATTTCAGAATGAAGAGGAACGATACCTCTTCAAAAATGGATCCTTGGTAGAAGGTAATTTCTCTGAGAATGGAATAGAGTGTAGTCTCTTGTCCATGGGTCCTCTTGCGAGAGTGGAAGTGGTGCAGGACTGATAGTGTCGGTACCAGATGGGACAGATATTGAATACATATTAAGGTTCAGTTTTAAGGCCTCCAATAATGAGTCTAAATATGAATCTCTCATAGCAGGACTCTCCTTGGATCGGGCTCTGAATGTCGGCTAGCTCCTAATTCATATTGATTCAAGACTGGTGGTGAACCATATCTTAGGGGCATATAAGTCAAAAGACGAAAGGATGGCTAAATATTTGGAGAGAGTAAGGTCAGTATTAAAGAGTTTCATAGAGGTGAAGATGAAGATGACACCTCATCTGGACAATGTCTGACCTGATGCACTTGCAAGACTAGCCTCAGCTACAAGGACAGAGATAAGAAGGGCAGTGTCGATAGAAATCTTGCATCGACTGGCCATTGAAGAAGAGGATAATGCTTTAGAGTCTTGTCAAAATTTTAACATGGGAGATTCCTGGATGGATGCCCTCATTAGGTACGAAAAGGACGGGGAGTTGCCAGATTCTAAGACTTAGAAAAGGAAGTTGAGATATAAAGATGTCAAGTTTTCTGTTGATGTAAAAAATTAGATTATATCTAATTATTCAATCACAGATAAAATAAAATGAGATGAAGAAATTTTAAAGTGGTTCAGCCTTATAAGAATGGCCTACGTCCACTGTTTCTATTATTGCTAACTATTTGGGAATTCTTGATTACCAGTTTAGTCAAGAAATTCTCGGTCCCCTTACAATGAGGATGATACAATGTATTTATAGCCCTTAGGTTGTACATGTGAAAGGGTAATACATACCTGTCCATTAGGCGTATACATCTGTATGATAATAATAAGCATTTAATGTGCAGTCAATCTGTTGGTTATCCTGCTATTAATGCTCTATTCGAGGTGCAGCTCGGACCGCCTAAGCTGCTCGGACCGCCTAAGTAGCTCGGTACTCATAAGTTGCTCGGTGTATTAAAGTTCCTCGAAGAACTCTTGTTGGTCGGAGTGTCTGAGTTGATCGGGGAAGCAGAGTTCCTCGTTGCAATATGGTTCCTTGGAGAGCATCTATTGCTCGGAGTATCTGAGTGGGTCGGGGAAGTTGAGTTCCTCGAAGTCAAGGTGTTGTTCGGAAGTGTTTGTTATTTCCACGCAGATTGCCACGTGTTTTCACTCAATTGAGCCATGTCAGCAGACTAAATTTGGTATCAACAGAAGCCCCCAATGTTTCACAGTTCGAAATTTGAGGAGTGTGGAACATTCTTTCTCGAAATATGGCGGTTTTAAATGATCATCCTGAAATTTAGGAGTATTTTCTTTTGTATTTATTTCTCCTTCCAAATTCGTAGAATCAAACTTTTTGAATTTTTATAACCGCTTCGATTCCCGCGCCCTTTTTGTCTTTTTAGCCTCTGGTAATGTAACTATTTTTTTTTATAATCATTATCTTTACCCATTCCCAAGACAGGGTATTTAAGCGTTGCAGAAAATCCCCTCGTCTTCTACTTTTTCAATTTTGTCTCTTTGAGTTTTCCATTGTCTCTCTCCTGTGCATTCATCCCTTTCATCATTCGTTGTCAACAGACTCAACCTTTTTCCTGTAAGATCTTCTTCTTTCTCTTTGATTTCCTTTACTCATCATGGTTTACCCTGTAGAGTCGCTTGATAAGTTTCGTTCTGATTTCTCTATTCCTTCATGGGTTATTTTGGAGGAACTTTCTGAGCCTTAAAATTATTTTCGTTTGGCTGAGGGACATTGGTTCCCCAGTCTCTTTGTCGCTGAATGTGGCTTTTCTTTTCCCCCAAACCCTTTATGTCTGGAATTCTGTCAATATTTTAACATGGTTCCTACAAGAATAGCTCACAATACGTGGAGAATAGTTAACGGAGTTCATAGATTAAATCAAATTCATGGAACTCGTATAGGAATTCCAGAAATTATGTTCTGTTATAGATGGGTTGTTGGTGACAATACTTTTTATTTAAAAACTAGGTTTTTAAATAGGGCTTTAGTGGTCAATCTCCCAGATGCCAATAGGGACTACTTCGAGCACGGGATTGTTATGAAAAATTGGAAACACCCTCCACTAACTGGAAATGATGTGTACCAGGGTCCTAGATGTCCTCCCTATGGCAATGGGATGGGTTGTTTTTATTTTATTTTATTTTTGAAATTATGCTTCCTTTGTGTTTGATAAAATGTGTCACTGATATTTTAATTTTCATTTATTTGCAGTTGACAGCAAAAGAAGGTCTCCAAAAGAGACAGAAATTAATTTAAAACATCTAAAACTTATCTGGAATTTGCATCAGACTGTTGCTGACGAGCATATCAGACCAACTTCATATTTGTTGCAGTATAAGAGTTACACCTCATCTTTTACTGCTCGTCCGGTGATAAGTGAGGTAGAACCAGTACCTGCTTCTGCAAGTTCTTGACCTGAGTCTCATATCCCTCTGAGTGAAAGAATGAAGAAAAGAAGAGCTCCTGCCATCTTCGAGAAATCTGCCTCTGTTGCTGGAGACGCAAAGAGAAGTAAACATGATGTTCCAGAAGAGGGGACAAATATGATTGATGCACCCCCTACGGTTACTACTGTGAAGGTTGCCGAGAAGCCCCCAGTGGCTCCGAGCAAGGCCTCTGTTCCAAGCGGGGAAATTGTTATCTCTCCAACTAAGACTACATCATTAGTAGAGACCATTCCTGTTCCCCCGAGGAAGCTGAAGAAGAGCTCCTCGGTTAATTTGGCTGAATCCATCTCTCAGCCTCCGATTACTGGAAGTGGTGCTCCCACTTTTGTTGCTCCGAGCTCTGCCATGAGCTCGGTGAAGTCTTGGATCATTCTCGAGATCCAAGGTATGGAAGAAAATATTTCTCGGGACATGGTTACCTCATTAGTTGCTCGTCATATAGCTTCTGTAAGTTCATTGTCCTAAAATTTCATTTTTCCCTTGTTACATCCGTGTACTGACTTGATATCATTTTATTTTCCCAGTTGGTGACCTATTTTAATACCATTTTAAAGAAAGATGAAGCTATTAAAGCTTCAAGCTCCTCGTCTGGTGTAGAGGAAGCTTTGGTGGGCCAAACGCAGTCTTTGAAAGATTCTCGTCAGAAGTATGATGATGATAAGCCTGCTTGGGAGGAGAAACTTGATTCCACCAAGAAGGAGAGAAACTAAGCTGTTGAAGTCTCCAAAGGTTTGGAGAATAAAATAAAAAACTTGGAAGAGAAGAATAAAGAGCTCGATGAGAAGCTCAAAAATGCTAGGGAGCTTAAAAGTAAGCTCAAAAATGCTGAAGAAGAGTTGGGACGACTTCGTGAAGTAGGTCGTCAAAAGGAAGAAATAGAGAATAAGCTGAAGGCTACCGAGGATCTTCTTTCTGAGAATCTTTCCTTGGAGAAAGCAAAAAGGAAGTTTGCTATAAAAAAGTCTTTCAGCACTAGCTGGGATAAGGGGTGGAATAAAGGTCTGGCTGCCATGATGTCGCAGGTGGAATATGGTAGACACAAATACTTTAGGGATGACTGGGTCGCTGCTCTGCAAGAGATGAAGGTCGATGAAAATTCTGACCTGTTTTAGAGACACATCCCAACCCCCCCTCCAACTCCTGAAGAAGAAGAAGAGGACGAAGCCGCCTCTGAGGAATCCTCCATGGTGATGGGAGATCAAATTCCTCATTCCCCATCTATCCAGTCCACCAGCGAGCAACTTCAACCACCCATTATTTCAAACGAGCAACTTCCAGCACTCCCCGAGCAACCATCTGTACCATCCGAGCAACCTACCTCCTCGTCCCAGCCTCCCGAGAAAGTTTTGGGAGACAAGGAAAAGGTGTAGAGTTGTTCGGATTTTTATCTCTGTTTATTTTTCTTTATCAAATGTAACTCTGAATTTTGTACTTCTCCTTTATGATGTAATAAAATTTGAAGGTTCGCCTATTCATACTGTTGTTTCTCTTCTTCATGCTCTGTTTGAACTCTTATTGATTCTTGCTTTCTCTTCCTTTACTAGTTTATGTCCAGGATGGAGTTATTGTCTGCTCATGATACAAAATTATTGAGGCAATGCAATGAGTACTTCAAAGCTGGTCATACAGATATGAGTGCAGCACAAATCGTTGATATCATCGGTCAAGGTGCTTCAGAGCAAGCAATTTTAGCCTACCAGTATTTAAAGTGCCTACTTGACCGTGCAGTGGCTAACAATGTAGCATATTATGAAATGATTGAAGATCTCCAAGGAACTCTTGAAGAGCTTCAACAACAATATAAGGAATCTACAGCCCTTTTGCACGAAGGATGCGAGAAGAAGTATCAGTAACTCAATGCTGATAAGGGATACGATAAACTGTTTGCTGCTTACGATGTGAGGGAGAGAACTTTGAAGGATGAGGTCGAAGAGCACAGACAGATAGCTGAGTTGTTAGAGCAGGAAAATAATAACCTGCAAAGAGAGGTGTCTCAGTTGAAGTCTGCAGCTTCCACCTCAAACGCTTTGGTCCCTGTGAACGACGAGGGATTCTCTTTCTTGGAGGTCAAAAATGCCAACCTGGGGGGTGAATTAGAAACCTTGAAGAGAGCTGGACCTTCTACATCTACTCGGGGACGAGCAAGAGCTCCTCGAGGACGAGCAAGAGCTGCTCGGATTACTGTCAAGGAACAGAGAACTCAATATGATCTGGAGAACCAGGCCTTCCAACTGATGACAAAGAACCAGGCATTGGCTGAGATGTCTAAGAAGATCAGGAATCTGGACGAGTAGCTTTCTGCACAGAAGTCTGCCTTGGAGAATAAAGAACTCTTTATAAAAAGTCTTCACGAGCAGTTGGAAAGGTTGACTTATCAGTTCCACAAGCAGCCTAGAGAATTTTGGATGGCTGGCTACAATGAGGCTCTTTATCATTTGGATGATCGGATCCAAAATGCGAATAATGAAGGTTACTAACAAGGGTGGTTGAATTCCCTGGGTGTACTATAACTGGAACAAGGTCACTACTTGTGGGATTATCATAATCCTGGGTTGCTCGACTTGCCAGTGTCTACCTTCAAACTCGACATGAGCTGGATCCCTGCCCGGGCAATCCCTCAGTGTTTGATTTCCAAATACCTTGGTGATTATAGTCTCCATTCCAATGCTGAAATATCTCGCCCCGAGCACCTACTCGATCGACCATCTGTGATGAACATTAGGATGCTTAAAGATCTTAATTTCATAAACTCCCCTTATGCTTTAGACGATCCTCCTGCTGGCGAGGAACCTGTTTCAAAAGCAGAGGGGAAGAAACCAATAGAATAGGAATCTTGATGTAATAATTAATTTGTATTTCATTATCAATGTATTCTATTTTTGGATTTAATGAAAGACTTTTATTTTTGTTTGCAATCTTGATTGCCATTGCCTTGTGGTTGTAAAACACTTTATATATGTATATCTGTTAAAAAGATAACAACATTGTGTTATTTGTCGATCAACTTAGAGTTGATTAAAACTTATTGTCGACTAGTTTGAATTTGTTGTAATCATTTGACAACTAACCAAACTTAATGATGTTTTGTTTCTCGACCAACTTGGTAGTAATTTAAAAATTACGAGTATCAAAAATTTTGCTCGATCACTTTCTCGTACTCATAAAATGTTTCCGACCAACCAAGGTCGGTAAATTTTCCTTCTCGACCAATTACAGATAGTGGGTTTTTATTCCCGATCAACCATAGTTAGTGGATTTTTTCTTACCGACCAACTTTGGCACTTTTTGGAATAGTTTTTCTTCCTAACCAACCTTAGTTGGCATTTTTAGGAAGAGTTTTTCTTCCTAACCAACCTTAGTTGGCATTTTTAGGAATAGTTTTTCTTCCTAACCAACCTTAGTTGGCATTTTTAGGAATAGTTTTTACTTCCTAACCAACCTTAGTTGGCATTTTTAGGAATAGTTTTACTTCCTAACCAACCTTAGTTGGCATTTTTAGGAATAGTTACTTCCTAACCAACCTTAGTTGGCATTTTTAGGAATAGTTTTACTTCCTAACCAACCTTAGTTGGCATTTTTAGGAATAGTTTTTCTTCCTAACCAACCTTAGTTGGCATTTTTAGGAATAGTTTTACTTCCTAACCAAATTTAGTTGGCATTTTTAGGAATAGTTTTACTTCCTAACCAACCTTAGTTGGCATTTTTAGGAATAGTTTTTCTTCCTAACCAACCTTAGTTGGCATTTTTAGGAATAGTTTTGAGTAGTCTGAGTTTTTGCTAAGTAGTGTGTAGCACTAGTATTCCGCAAAAAAATTCCAACAAAAGGAGAGAACTGGGCAGAACATTGTCACTTTATTCATACTAACGAAAATGTATTACATGAGAGTTTACATCACTGATAATACTTGCGCAAGTGTTCTGCATTCCATGCATTCTTAAACTCCTGCCCTTTTAAAGTTGATATTCTGTAGGTTCCTGGTCGAACAACTTCTGTAACTCGATAAGGTCCATGCCAGTTTGCTTCCAATTTGTTGTGCTTTTGAATCACTTTCTTTAGCACATAGTCTCTTTCTTTCAGGTCGCACTTCCTTACTCTCTTGTTGTAGAACAAAGTTGTTCGTTGTTGGTAAGCAGCATTCATGATGGCTGCTTCGTCTCTAACTTCCTCGAGCATGTCTAAATCCATTCTTCTCATTAAGTCGCTGACAGGGGAATTGAAATTCAGTACTCTGTGTGTCGGGAGACCCAACTCGACAGGTATAAAGGCTTCACTTCCAAATGCCAGCATATATGGAGATTCCCCTGTTGTTGTTCGGGGAGTAGTTCGGTAAGCCCATAGTACTTATTGTAGCTCATTGATCCAATTTGCTTTCGCGTCATTCAGTCTTTTCTTCAATCCATTCAGTAGCGTTCTGTTTGTGACTTCAGTTTGTCCATTTCTTTGGGGATGGCCTGGTGCCGAGTGGATCTTCAAGATATTTGACTGATGACAATAGGTAGCGAACTCCTCGTTGTCATGTCGACAAGAGATCAGATCTTGAAGATATTTTTGTTCCATGGTCGGTAATGAATGCATGGGGAATACCATATCTACAGATGATATTTTTCCAAATAAATTGATACACCTTCTCATACGTCATGTCGACAAGAGGCTCAGCTTCTACCCACTTAGTAAAATAGTCCACTGCAACGATGAGATATTTAAATCTTCCTCTGGTCGTTGGAAGTGGTCCGACCAAGTCAATTCCCCACATAGCAAATGGCCAAGGGGAAGTAATGGGTGTCAACAACGCTTGGGGATTTCTTCGGATGGAGGAGAAGCGCTAACACTTGTCACATTTCTTAGTATAGGCTATACAATCAGCCCTCATCGTTGGCCAGTAGTATCCTTACGTCATAACCCTTTGCAAAAGTGTTCGACGTGCTACATGGGCTCCACATGACCCTTCATGGATCTCTTCAATCAAGTCTTTCACCTCGGTGGGATGCACACATCTTTGCAAACCTGCTATAATTCCTCGTCTGTACAGAATACCATTATTCAGTACATAACGAGCAGCTTTAAACTTCTATTTTTTGGCTGCAAGTTTGTCAGTTGGTAATTCCCCCTCCTCAATATATGCCCTGATGGAATCCATCCAAGATGGTCCTAAATTAAGGGTAATAAAATTCATCATTAAATCTTCATCTATACTCCGACCAGCTAAAACTTCAATTGGGATTATTCTTCGTAGCTCGGTACGATTAGTTGATGCTAATCGAGCTAAGGCGTCTACCCTTGCATTCTCCATTCTTGGTATTCTGACTAGATGAATAGAAATAAATTCTGATACCAATTCCCTTGCCTTTGCATGATACCTGATCATTAATTCTCCTTTGGCTGCATATACTCCCATCATTTGATATATGATCAATTGCGAGTCACTGAAGATAATAACCTGCTCTGCCCCATGGTTTTTGCCAAACTAAGACCTGCAATCATTGCTTCATATTCAGCCTCATTATTCGAAGCTTTGAATTGGAAGCGTAGGGCATATTCCATGTCGACCCCATCTGGACTATTAAGAACAATCCCTGCCCCACAGCCTATTGTACAAGATGAGCCATCCACATATAAACTCCATATAGGTAACTCGTCTTCAAATTTCTGGTCTGATAGAGTTCCTCGGTGGAAAATTTGTTGCTTCCTTTCACCCTCTCCTAATATTTCTTGATGTTCGTCGATCATCACTTCTTGCCCTTTTACCAACCTAAGTTGGTCTGGGCTTGAGTTTGATGATTCTGTAACATCTACTTGCCCTTTTACCAACCTAAGTTGGTCTGGGCTTGGGTTTGATGATTCTGTAACATCCACAGGTTGATCGGTGAGAAGTTTTTGCTCCTCGGGGGTATCAGGATAGGTGAACTCTGCTATAAAATCTGCTACTGGTTTCCCTTTAAGCGATGATCTAGGTTCATAAATTATGTCATATTCACCGAGCTCTATTGCCCAATACATCAATCTTCCTGATTTTTCTAGTTTATGAAGAGCTTGCCTCAATGGCATATCGGTATATAGGACTATAGTATGAGCCTGGAAGTATAGCTTCATTCTTTTACTTGCCTCGATCAATGATAGTGCTAATTTTTCCATCTATGAATATCTGATCTCTGCTCCTCGGAAGCCTTTGCTAGTGTAATAAATCGATTTTTGCACTCCATTCTCCACTCTTATTAATGCCGAGCTAACTGCATTCTCTAACACTGCTAGATACAAGTACAATTTTTCTCCCATCACTGGCCTGGACAATAGTGGAGGTGCTCCCAGATATTTCTTAAAGTCTTGAAAAGCCTTCTCACATTCATCATTCCACTTAAAAGTCTTTCGGAGCGTTTTGAAGAATGGGAGACATCTATCAGTTGCTTGCGATAAAAATCTGTTGAGTGCTGCTACTCGTCCTGTAAGACTTTGCACTTCTCTCTTCGTCGTTGGAGATCACAGCTCTAACAGAGCTTTGATCTTTTCAGGGTTTGCTTCAATGCCTCGTTGATTGACAATGTACCCGAGAAACATGCCTTCTCGTACTCCAAATATGCACTTCGTCGGGTTCAACTTCATTTGATATTTATCTAGTTGATCAAAGGTCTGGCCTAAGTCAACTAGATGATCAGCATCTTTCTTGCTCTTTATCAGCATATCATCAACATAGACTTCCATATTGCAACTGATTTGTTCTGCAAACACCTTGTTCATCAGCCGCTGATATGTTGCACCTGCATTTTTCAAACCAAAAGGCATAACATTATAACAGTAAGTTCCCCTAGAGGTAATGAAAGAAGTACTCTCCCTATCTTCAGGTTTCATCTTAATCTGGTTGTATCCAGAATAAGCATCCATGAAGCTCAACAGCTCGTGTCCCGAGGTAGCATCTACTAATTGATCAATTTGGGGCAAGGGAAAGTGGTCCTTTGGGCATGCTTTGTTGAGGTCGGTGAAATCTACACACATCCTCCATTTGTTGTTCTTTTTCTTTACCATCACCACATTTGCTAACCAGTCTGGATATTTAACATCTTTAATAAAGCAAGCTTTCTGGAGCTTCTCGACCTCTTCGTGTATAGCTTGATTCTTCTCGGGACTGAATACTCTTCTTCTCTGCTTTCCTGGCTTGTTCTCCTTATTCACGTTGAGTTCGTGACATAAGAAATTTGGGTTTATTCCGGGCATATCCTCATGACTCTATGCAAAAGTTTGCTTTCTGCTTCTTAGGAAAGTTATCAATTTCTTTTTTAGTGAGGCCTCCAACAACGAACCTATTTGAGTTGTTCGTTCAGGGTGCTCGTCGTTCAGAATGATGTTTTCAGTAGCTTCCACCACCTGGCCTTTCACGAGTTGGGACTCATCTCTAGGATCCAATGTTTTAATTTTTGCACCTTCCTCCACTTGATAGGTAGTAGTCTTTTTCCTTGATTCCTCCAGTTCCTCTTGCTCGGTAGATGAATAGTAGCATTCCCGAGCTAATTTTTGATCACCCTTCACAACTCCTACTCCAAAATTTGTTGGAAATTTTAGGCATTGATGTACCGTAGATGGAACTGCCTCGAACTTCTTCAATCCTACCCTTCCCATGATGATATTGTAGGCTGATTGAACATTTTTATCCATCGCGAAGAAGCGTATTCTTTCTGTTCGACAAGCAGGACATGTACCATTGAATATGTCCAATTTGATCGTCCCAAGTGGAAAAACTTTCTCGCCAGCAAAACCCAGGAGGGGTCTATGATAAGTCTCCAGTTGATATAGCTTTAGATTTAAACTATCGAAGAACGAGTAGAATATGATGTCTGTCGAGCTACCATTGTCTACCAGTACTCTTGAAATCATTACTTCCTTCATCCTCATTTTGATCACCAATGGGTCATCATGAGGATATAGAACACCTGCGAGGTCATTCTTTGAGAAACTAATGACCAATTTCTCTTTGCTTACCTTTCTTGGGTGATCCTCTTCAGCTAGATTTATTCGTTGAATGTATGAGCAAGCTTGAGCCTCACAGAGGTAAGCTTTTCTCTCTGTAATAAGGTCTCCTCCTCCTACATCTCTACCTGTAATAACATTAAAATCAAATGACCCAAAGCGTATTGAAAATACCTCACGTTCTGGCTGCCTTGGTCTCTTAGGAAGATCGGGGTCGTCTTCTGGATCAACTTCTTGGTTTCTTTTCTTATTCTCCTCTGGTCGATGAGGAGATCTAGACCTCTTTCTTGTTCGTTCGCTGTTTCTTCTTTCATTTCTATGATCAACATACTTTGCCAATTTTCCTCATCTAATAAGTGTTTCAATCTCATTCTTAAGAGCTATGCAATTTTTGGTAATATGGCCATGATCTTTGTGAAAATCGCAATATTTTGCCTTATTCCTCCTGTCAGGGTCTGTCTTCATTTTCTCTGGCCAGTTTAATTCCTCGTTGTTCTTGATTCTTCTAGAACATGGTTGATGTCTATCTTCAAAGCAGTGTAATTATCAAATTTCTTCAATACCTCCCATGACGACCTTGTTTTTGATTGTTTGTCACCACCATTGTTCTTATGCTCTTTCTTCTTAACTTTATCACCTTCCACCTTGGTTTCTTCGGCGTCCATATTCTTCTTCGCAGCCATAGCCTCCTCGGCATTCATGATCTTGGCCGCTTTTGCCATCAGTTCTGACATGGTTCTGGGTGGATCTTTGGCCAAAGTGTAGTACAACTTGTTGGGCAGTAGCCCACTCATCAAGGCGGTAATCGCCGTCTTTTCTTCATAATCAATGACTTCGAGTTTCTCGTTATTAAAATGAGTTATATAATCTTTGGTACTCTCACCAGCTTTCTGTCTAACACTTAATAAATGCGCTACTCGTTTAACTGGCTTTGCCCCAAAACAGAAATTTCCAATGAATAACTCGGCCAGTTGAACGAAAGTTGAGATCTTACCCCGAGGAAGATTATTATACCATATTTGAGCAGATCCGGTAAGAGTTACTGAGAATGCTCTGCATCTCATCTCATCTGGAACAACATAGATGTCGACTGCAGCTTGGTATTGTTCTACATGAAGAACAGGGTCGGTCTTTCCATCATATTTGGGAGTCACAACAGGTGCTTTAAACTTTGATGGTGCGGGAAAATACATAATGGCCTGGACAAAGGGTGTCCCTTGAATAAAAGTTCGTTGTAGGGGGTTCTTGGCCTCAGCTATTTCCCCTAGTCTGTCTTCCAGCCTCTGAATAGAGCCTTTCCACGCATCATTTCCTTCCTCAGGCCTGTTGGTTCGAGCAACTGATCGTGTTGAGGTGGATTCCTATGATTTATCTTGACGAGCAGCTGGTCGTGACTGGGCAGATCCTTCCCTTAAGTCTGATGATCGTCAAAAGCTCCTCGACGCAGCCTTAGGAGGACTTTTGTTCCTCCTAGGACCTAATCGATCAAAAGGAGATACCCTGCTTAACCTTTCTAGCGCACTAGTCCTTTCTGGAGAGAGAGTGATACGTTGTTCAGTATCTGTGGCTCGTACTGATGAAGTTTGTCCAGGTTGATAAGAAAAATCTTCAGACTCCTCAGTACGCTATGAATCGGTACGCCTAGTACGCGAAGAAAGTAAACGAGTATTTCTTTGAACACTTCGATGTCCTGAATGGGTCGGTACTCCGCTATGAAGGGTTTGTATGAGTTGTCGCATTGTTTCTTGCATGGTTGTCTGGCCCTGGGCCAGATTTGTCATTATTCCAGCCAGATCTGGAACGTTTGGCGGAGCAGATGGATTTGGAGGGCTTCCAGCATTTCGATTGCTGGGTTCTGGATTATCAGCCATTTGTAATGAATTGTTTTTGATGAAAAATGATATTACCAGTCATTTCCCACAGACGGCGCCAATCTGTTGATGTAAAAAATTAGATTATATCTAATTATTTAATCACAGATAAAATAAAATGAGACAAAGAAATTTTAAATTGGTTCAGCCTTATAAGAATGGCCTACGTCCACTGTTTCTATTATTGCTAACTGTTTGGGAATTCTCGATTACCAGTTTAGTCAAGAAATTCCCGACCCCCCTACAATGAGGATGATACAATTTATTTATAGCCCTCAGGCTGTACATATGAAAGGGTAATACATAGCTGTCCATTAGGCGTATACATCTGTATAATAATAAGCATTTAATGTGCAGTCAATCTGTTGGTTATCCTACTATTAATGCTCTGTTCGAGGTGCATCTCGGACCGCCTAAGCTGCTCGGACCGTCTAAGTAGCTAGGTACTCATAAGTTTCTCGATGTATTAAAGTTCCTGGGAGAACTCTTGTTGGTCGGAGCGTCTGAGTTGATCGGGGAAGCAGAGTTCCTTGTTGCAATATGTTTCCTCAGAGAGCATCTATTGCTCGGAGTATCTGAGTGGGTTGGGTAAGTTGAGTTCCTCGAAGTCAAGGTGTTGTTCGGAAGTGTTTGTTATTGCCACGTAGATTGCCACGTGTCTTCATTCAATTGAGCCATGTCAGCAGACTAAATTTGGTATCAACATTTTCCATCATAGGAGACACTTTATACAAGAAAGGGTTTATGCTTCCTCTGCTCAGATGTGTCCATCCATCTAAGGTAGTATATATAGTGATGGACGTGAACAAAAGATCCTTCTCTAGTTATGTGGGAGGAAGATCTTTGGCTAAGAGGATCATTACATAAGGGTATTGGTAGCGGACCTTGGCGAAGGATGCTGCAGCATATGTCAAGAAGTGTGATAAGTGGCAGAGGTTCCCTACCATTCCCCACCAGGCTCATCAACCTCTGGCCTTAATAACATCTCCCTGGCCGTTTGTAGTATGGGGAATTGATCTGGTAGGACCCTTACTCAGAGCTATAAATAATTACCGTTATCTAATCATTGCGATAGATTACTGTTGGAAGTGTGTGGAGGTTAGGCCGATGATTACAATCACGAAGCAGAAGACCTTCCAGTTCATCTGGAAAAATATCATTTGCAGATATGGCCTACCCAATAACCTGATATCTGATAACGAAACACAATTCAAGAATGTTTCCCTGGTAAAGTACTGCGAATGGGTCGGCATTAAGCAATTCTTCTCCACTCCTAGCTGACCCCAAACTAATGGGCAAACGAAAGTGACAAACCAAATGATTCTTGATGGAATTAAGAAGAATTTAGAGGATGCAAAGGGGAGATGGATTGAGGAAGTGTATTCTGTCTTATGGGTCTACAGAACAATGGAGAGGACCCTTACTGGGGAACCCCATTTATACTTGCTTACATCTCGGAGGCAGTCCTACCGATGAAAATAGGTATGCCTACTCAAAGGGTTAAAACCTACAACCCTGGAAAGAACAGTGATGAATGGAGGATTGATTTAGATCTTGTAGAATAAAGATGAGAAGATGATGAGGTTAGGCAATCCACTTACCAATAAAGAACAACAAGATTCTACAACAAGTGAGTGAAGGCGTGCCCACTAAAGGTAGGGGGATTTGTACTAAAGAAGACATGGTAGAAAGCCAATAAACTTCATCCAAATTGTCATTGCCCATACAAAGTAGTCGATGAGGTGTTGCCGGGAACTTAAAGATTGGAAAACCTGGAAGGGGATCCATTTTCCAACCCATGGAATGCCGACCACCTCAAGAAATATTACCAATGACAGCGTAGTCCTGGTGTCTTTTTTCAATTCTATTATCATACACGTGTATGAGACTCGGATGAATGAAATTCAAATGAAATCCAAGTGTTCCCTCATAAGATTATCTACGCGGATATTTGTTTATATGCATCAACTCATCTTAAGCTACAAAACATCATTCGTGGTGAAGTAAGCTTAAGTTGCCTCGGTGATACGGCAGTCCAGATGGGTCAACTTCGTCCATGGACTGCCATCGAGGGGTATTTGTTATTAAACATCATTAATTTGGTGAATTTACTACTTCGGTCGAGAGGACAGTGCATGGATGGCACGACCCTCCATACACTCTCAAAATAACGAGGGAGGACTTATGCCTAAATTCCATAATTTGATGGATGTAAATTTTAAATCACTTAGTTATGGTTGTTATTGAACATCATTGATTTGGTGAATTTACTCTCTTGGCCGAGATGACAGTGCATGGATGGGATAACTAGGGCTTTCAATGGACCGAGTACCAGACCCGATCCGAATGCGATCCAAATTAACTTATCTGAGCAAATTTTATAAACCCGATTAGTTAATAGATCGGGTCTGGATATAAATGAGTCTGATCCGATAAGGACCCGACCCGAATATGTGTATATATATATATAATATAATATATATATATATATACACACACTCAAAACGACGAGGGAGGACTTATGCCTAAACACCATAATTTGGCGGATGAAAATTTTAAATCACTTAGTTGTGGTTGTTATTAAGCGTAGTTAATTTGGTGAATTTACTCCCTCGACTGAGACGACAGTGAATGGATGGGATGACTCTCCATACACTCTCAAAACGACGAGGGAGGACTTATGCCTAAACACCATAATTTGGTGAATGCAAATTTTATTATGAGCAGTTTTCAAATAACTTATAACATTCAAACATTTGGGGGACAACACAATAGCATAATTAAGGCATGCAAGAAAAAGCAAGAGATAATTCAAATAAGAGGGAAATAAAAGATTTCATTTAATAAAATGTAAAGTACAGAGACGACAAAAGAGTTAATGAACATAACAAGTAAAAGTATTACAAAAATAAGGGTATCAGCTACAAACGGCCACCCCATGGTGTTTGCTCAGTACGAACGGTAACCTCAGCCCCACCGTCAGCTGCAACTGTCGTCCTATCAGCATTACCTACCTTGGCCAAATTAGGGTCAGTCGATGTCCACTCTCCTTCAGTCATGGCCAGAGACTCAACGTATGACAAAGCCTCTGCCATAAGGGGGTCCTCAAGGTCAGCAGTTTCTAACGATGATCTAATTGAAGACACTGCATCATCAAATTTGAATACGACCCATCTGTAGGCCATCTTTATCCCTCTCTCCAAGTTTTCCATGAAAAAACCCTGAAACTTGTCCAAGGTCTTATAAGCTTCAACAGCATCAATTTTGGACTTCTTGATTTCTGCAGCAAGGAGGGCCTTGAAATTTATGGCTTGATTCTTCAAAGCTTCATCCCTCTCCTTGATGATGCCATCCTTGGTTTCCAACATAAGTTTCAGCTCGTCTATGGCCCTCTTGTGTATGGGTTGAAGGTCTGCCAAATGAGTTCTGAGGTCGGCCTCAACTTGGATCGCCCTATCAGTGTCCAAAAAATTTTGGTGGTTCTCATCCATCCGTTTGGTGGATGAGGCCAGGGCACAAAAGGACTGCAAAGATAAAGGAAAATTCATATAAAAATTAACTATCATCAAATGTAGGACGAGAATTAAAGGTGTGGGGATGATACTTGTACCATACGATAATTTTGGCAGGGGCATCTTGGCAAAAAATTCATAGTCGACCGCCGAAGGAGCTACAAATATGGAAGCCTTTTCAGCCCTGATATTGCTGATCAAAGAAGTAGGGTCAATCTTCAGCTGGGCCAAGTTAGACGACCAGAAAGCGTCGAGAGATGACGATGAGTCGACATCAGAGCCTGATATTGTCTTGGTGATGCCCACCCTAGACCTTGTGTTGGGGTCAGGACGAGTGTCAATAGGGACCTCAGTCCCCTTCCTCTCACGAGCGACCTCAGCAGCAGGCCCCCCAGCAGTGGTCATCTTTGGGGGAGGTTATTTGTTGTTCTTATTTCCCAAGCCATCCAATAAACTTGGTGTCTTCATTTCCCAAATTTCATCTGGTATGTTAGGAGGGTGATCTATAAGAGGAGATAACATGTTAGTGCAATTAATATATAGGACGAGGGAAGACATTGAAAGAAAAATAACTTACATAGCTCTTCAAGGGGGTCAACCCCTAGACCAGACTCTTTAAGGTATTCATGGGTCATGAGGTCTTTAAACTTGGGAAGAGACCCCTCTACTCCCTTATCTCTCAGATAGTCATCCACGTCCCTTTCCTCGAGGCTGAGACCAGGGTCTGACCTTGCGTCATGGAAAAATTTGACCAATTGTGTTGAACCCTCGGCTCATCCTCATTAGGGTCGGCCTTGATAGGTAATTCCCAGGCCCCATAAACAATGAAGAATATCTCTTTCTAATAATGGTTCGATGTTTAGGTTTCGTGAATTAGCTTCTTATCTGATTTCCTAGCACCTAGATGAAAATAGACTGGTTGCTTGGACGAGGATGAGATATTGTAGCAGGATAGAAAGAGTTCAACAGATGACTCATCCGTGAAAGTGTTCTTCAATAGGTAAATGTACCCCAGGATGATTCTACAGGGGTTGGGGGTAATTGAGTAGAAGAAACCCCCAGAGCAGACATGATGGCCCTAATAGAAGGATGAAAGGGAAATTTGATGCCGACCCTAAACATCTGATTATAAATAGTGACCTCTCCCTCTCGGCCCTAAAAAAATTTATCGTTCTCATCTGGGACCCTTATTGTGATATTGGACTTGATGCCGAATGCATGCCTCCATACAAGGAGGTCATTCTCTTTGACCAAAGAGACGAAGGCTGAGGCGTATGAAGTGTCAAGTTATTACTCGTCCTCAGTCTCTTCATCCTCATCCTTGGTAGATTCACCCTATACATCCCCACTAATGTCTTAGGCCTCCCCAATAGTAGGGGGACCTTGTGGGAACCTTTCCTGAAACTCAACAGGGGACATAACTGATACAGGAATAACATTCAGATTAAGTGTCAACTCAGATTGATCAGGATTAATAGGAATTAATGGGTCGGCCTAACCAGATGTCTAAGTTGTGTTTCCTCAATCCCAAGGTTATGGTTCCTCCATCGCCTCTTCAAAATTTGAACCCTCAGCTTGAGGATTAGATAAATCGAAGACCTCTGAAGACGAGGGTGGTTTTGTGGCCAAGGGAATGGGAAAGATAGGTCATTTCCAAATAGGGTCGGCCCTATGTTTTGCCTTGAACTCTTCTTCTATCCCACGAATCTCTTAGAAACACCTCTCCCTCAGTGTGGGAAACTCCTCAACCAACGTATAAAGCCTTTGTAGCATCCAAAGGACGAGTTACTTAAAGAGTTTTAAGAACAAAGCTTTAGAAAATATAAACAACTTGGGGGATTGAACGGTTTAATCACAACATAAAGATGGAGATAATAAACCATTTTAGTTGAACATAACCAAGAACACTGGAGATAAGTCGCCGGATTAGTTGAACACAACCAAGAACACGGAAGATAAGTCATCGAAGAAGATGATCGGATAACTCATCGAAAATCACATGGACATAATTTTTGGTCTTTTAGCAGCTAGGGCAAAACCCTAATGCTTCCTAC
Organism: Sambucus nigra; assembly: GCA_949130495.1. NCBI lineage: Eukaryota > Viridiplantae > Streptophyta > Magnoliopsida > Dipsacales > Adoxaceae > Sambucus > Sambucus nigra. Next base: position 373,668,895 of record OX422216.1, read on the forward strand.
AACTAGACAACCACCAATAGACACCCTAAAACAAGTCCTAAGGCCACCATAGGCGGCTGCTAAACCAGCTAAAGGTCACAGAAAAATTCAAAGTTGCCAGCAATGGGAAAAATATAAAATACTATGAAACAAAGGTGGAAAATGATAGAGTATGGTAAGGGAAAGTTACCTGGAAAGAAGAGAAGCTAAGACATTATAATAAGCACAATATCTCACCTGAAAACAAAAATGGAGGAAAGGAACTGGTAGAAGGTAGAGAGAGAGAAGTGCGCTAAGTGTTTTGGAGAAGAAACATAAAATGTAAATTCTTTCAAAACTTAACTGTCACATAACGATTTGAAACATTGACCTAGTCGGCGCACAGCTCTCCATGCATATCATCATTTGGGCATTATGCCCTAAGTATACCGGATAGCCGTCATTCTTGGAAGAGGCAATGTGATGATTGACAAATGTCAATTTGAAGTCTCATCTACTTGACTACCAGGGAAGCAATAATACCCCTCAGCCATCTCACCAGATCGATGGTTAAGGTCTAGGGGTGATTGATATGCCAGAATATACTTTCGTCCCAACCGATAGTATATTCGGCCTATAACGACACGATAATTGAGCTAGGGCTTACCTCATCCGTGGGTCATACATGAGGTGATCATCGGCCTCGGCCTTAATGATAAGCCGAGCTCCAGTTACCCAGCAATTGATAAGTGTGAGCTCTCGTCTTGGTCTAAAGCCTCGACCTCATCCACAAGTGAATGCAAGACTAAGGCCGAGGGTTACCCAACTTACAGTGCCCATGATATAGGCAACTCCTTGGTAGCCTTGGTCTCGACTCAGGATATTGGTCGAGGGTGACAACATCATAATGCATGGTTTGGAAGACGCGTGGATCAGTGCACGTGGGACAAAGAATACACATGAGAAAAATCATTACTATCGGATCATTCCCTCACGTGAGGGAATATTTGGCCATCATGATCTGCATGTGGAACATCCAAATGTCCACGATGGATTGGCTAAGAGTAATACATTCATGCATACAACATGCTTGGGGGGTACACTACACCCCCTAAGCACTATATATACCTTACACCTTCTTCATTGTAAAGGATGGATAAATTCAAACGATAGCTAAAACTCTGCTCATTTGTATACATGAAAGAGAGAGAGAGAGAGAGAGAGAGAGAGAGAGAGAGAGAGAGAGAGAGAGAAAGCTTGAGTTGTAAATCGGCCATTAGAGTCATATTTACTAGTAGATTTCACTCACACACACAGTGGATGAAGGCTCCGACCGAACCACTTAAATCTAGGTGTTGTCCACTTTACCTCATATCATTCTCTGTTTATTTACTATGTGATTATTGCCATTATTGTATACCTGTTTAAGCTTCACACATCTGTGACCTAGTGACACCATTTCTGGTATCATCACATTGGACCAATGTAACTCGTAGTTACTAACTGCATAGCAATGGGACTCTTGATTTTAGAACATGATGAAAATTTGAATATCTCAAGACTTTGACTTTGATACGACGATAAGTATATGCAATTTTTCTGTTTGAATGTAAAATTGTATAAAGTATATGGTTACTGACATCTTCTTTGTTTTGTATCTTATCTGTTTATAGGATAACATTTTAGCATAAACTTTTATCCAGGTGGAATATATGAACAAGTCAATGGTTTACGCCCGGTAGATTATTTATTTATTGTTGTTATTAATATTCGAGATTGTTGTTTTTGATGTGTTATGGCCGTGCAAGCTTTTTTGATGATTAAACAGGTTGATTTTCAGGTACAAACAAAGGAGACTGCTAAATTTTTTTAGAAATTATATAGTGTTGTCGATATGATTAACTAACACGTTTAGATTTTTTTATATTACTGTAATCTTATTTTACTATAATCTTATTTTGATAAATGATTGTTTATTGATTGCAGGTTATGTAAAAGCAGTTGTAGAGACAAGTCTTTGAGCGTGTCTACTATATGTATGGCATTGAGAGATTTTTTTTTTATTTTTTTTATTTTATCCTGGCTACTATATTTATCTTCTTAATTTAGATAGAACTTTTGTTTTGATAATTTTATTTCTTATTAATCAGTATGGTTTTGTAATCATGTAAGTATTTCCAATTGGATGCGATAATTATTAGTACTTATTGATTTAAAGTTTATTTTAGGTTGTTGGATGTAGCTTAATGGAAGAATTTGTTGTTGGAAACGTGTTTCAATGAATGAAGTTGATATATTGCATTTGTGGTTAAATGACTTGACTTATAATACAAATTAATGTTATCATTGCAGCTTACAATGATATATTTTTTATGTCGATTTTTATTATCATTTATGATGATTATAAACCATCCCTCATCTTTTTTTATCAATTGGGAATACCTGTTGGGACAATTTTTTGTCCTTATTGGTCTATCAATAGGGATGCTTATAAATTGTCAGAATTATTTTTTCAGAACCGGTGGACTATTAGGGACGAATAAGTCATACCTTTTCTTTGGGCGATATCTAGAATTTTTTTTAGGAATACCTTTTGGGATGAAAAAATCCGTCCCTAATGCCAAATGTAAAGCGTCCATGAATTAGAATTTAATATGAAAAAATACGTCCCTAAAACATTTATAATACAAAGCATAAAGGACTATTTTTAACCATTGCAAAATATGTCCTAAATACTTTTTAGGGACGGTTGAAATGCTTTTAGGGATGGATTTTTGTCATCCCAAATAATGATTTTTCTTGTAATGACAGTTTTGGTAAGGTCGATTAGTGATTTCCGAATCAGTAGTTTGAACACTCAGTTAGTCAAAGTATCATATCTTCTGTTTGTAGATGGTACTATTATTTTTTATGATGTGACCAAGGAGCGGGTGAATTTTCTGAGTTTATTGTAGTTATACTTTAAGGTTGTGTTGGGTATGCATATCAATGTGGGTAAATACGAGATAATCTCGGATGTGGGTGTGGATAATGTGGGATCTCTAATAGGGGTTCTAGGATGTAGGGTGGATTCGCTTCCCTCTACGTATCATAGACTCCCATTAGGGTTTAAATTAAAGTCTAGAGTTATTTGGGACCCGATACTAGAGAGTGGCAGAAGGAGGTTGGTAGGATGGAAGAATAGCTCTCTCAAAATGGGAGAAACTAAAGTTAATAAAAGCATGTTATCGAGTTTACCAATATATTTCTTATCAGTATTACCTCTACACTAAACCATAAACTAGATATGGTCACAGACTTTGTGACTAGGGATTCTGGTCACGGCTGATGTTCGTGACCATTTCTAGCTTGATCAAAATTAAAGGTCATGGACTTTATCCGTAACCTAATGTAAGGGTCATGGCCTAGAGCGTGGGACATTATATGGCTCCATGGTTATGCGCTTGGGCTATGAATCGAGAGTCACATACATGATTAATGACTAGTAGTTGACTAGGGGTCACAAACATGAGTTGTGACTAGAATTTAACAAGGGGTCACGGACCAAGTCCATGATCACATGGGAGCACGAATGAAAAATGGTCACAACCTAAATCCATGACCCCAATTTTTGAAAAAAACTAAAAACATGATCATGATCATGGTCATGTTCTTATTTCTTTTTTTTAAATGGGGGTCACGACATTTAATAAATAAAAAAATTTATTTAGGCATCCCCGAAGAAAAACCTGTGTTCAGCAACCAAATCATACTAAATATTAGTAAAATTTAGTCCTATTACCAAACCATGCATCCCTTGACTACGCGATCAGTTCATACGAGTTACATTACTCCCGTGCGAGGTGTTCGTCCCCCTTAAAGGGCCGTTTGGGGTCTATTTTAATTTTTCCCCTCTAGTAGCATGTTTTCAAGCCTAAATCTAGTTATTTAAAAATTGTAGTCCTATTCTCAAATCAAGTGTCCCTCCTGACTATGCTGTCAGTTCCTATAAGTTACATTGGTCCCCCACGAAGTGTTCATGCCCCTTACGAGGCCGTTTGGTAGTTATTTTGTGTTTTTACCCTCTAGCATCATATCTTGAAGACTAGGTTCAGTTATTGGAAAATTTGTCTTATTATCAAACTGAGCATCTCATGACTACGCAGTCAATTCTTACGAGTTACCTTAGTCCCGTGCTAGATGTTCGTGTCCCTTACGGGGCCATTTGGGGACTATTTTAGGGTTTCCCCCTCTAACGACATGTTTCCAAGCCTACGTATGATTATTTGCAAATGTTAGTCTTATTCTCAAATCGAGCATCCCGTGAATATGCAATCAGTTCATATAAGTTATATTGGTCCCGTGCGAGGTGTTCATGCCCCCTACATGGTCGTTTGATGGCGATTTTTTATTTTCCCCTCTAGCGGCATGTTTTCAAGGCTAAGTTTGGTTATTTGAAAATTTTAGTCCTATTCTCAAGCTAGGCATCCCATTAGTACGCGATATGTTCCTATAATTAAATTAGTCCCATATAAGGTATTCGTGCCCCTTATGGGGATTTTAAAGGAATGTTTTGGGTTTTCTACCTCAAGCAGAATATTTTCATGCCTATGTCTGGTTATTTGTAAATTTCTATCCCATTCTTAAATCGAGAGTCCCGTGACTACACAATGAATTCCTACGAGTTACATTTGTCCCTTGCTTTTAAGCCCTCTAACATAATTTTTTTAAGCCTATGTATAAATATTTCTAAATTTTCATCATATTTTTAAACATGGAGTCCCTGTCTATACAGTCAATTCCTACTAGTTATATTAGTCCAGTGCGAGGTGTTCATGCCCCTAATGAGGACGTTCGTGGGTTGTTTTGGGTTTCATCTGTAGCGGTAAGTTTTCAAGTCTAAGTCTGGTCATTTGCAAATTTTAGTCCTATTCGTAAAACGGGTGTCCCGTGACTCCGTGATCAGCTCTTACAAGTAATATTGGTCTCACGCGAGGTATTCGTGCCCCTTACAGTGTTCTTTTGGATCTTCACTTTAATGGCTTGTTTTCAAGCCTAAGTTTGGTTATTTAGAAATTTTAGTCCTATTCTCAAATTGATCATCCCGTGACTAAGAGGACAATTCCTATGAGTTATATTGTCCCGTGCGAGGTGTTCGTGCCCCTTATGTAGTTATTCGGGTGTTGTTTTGGGTGTTTTCCACTATTGGCATGTTTATAAGTCTAAGTCTGGTTATTTATAAATATTAGTCTTATTCAGAAATTGAAAATACTGTGACTACGCGACCAGTTCCTACGAGTTACATTGTTCTCGTCTGAGGTGTTCATGCCACTTACGGCTCCGTTTTGGGGCTACTTGGGGTTTCCCCTTCTAGCGGTATGTTTTCAACCATAAGAATGGTTATATTTTTAAATTTTAGCTCTATTCTCAAATCGAGAGTCTCGTGATTATGGAGTCTGTTCCTACGAGTTACATTGGTGTCGTGCGAGGTGTTCATGCCACTAATGGGGACGTTTTGGGGCTACTTGGAGTTTTCCCCCATCTAGCGACATGATTTCAAGCCTAAGTCTGGTTACGTAAAATTTTAAGTCATATTTTCAAATTAGGCATCCTTTAGTACGCGATCAGTTCCTATGAGTTGCATTAGTCCCGTGCGAGGTGTTATTTGGTGGCTTCTAGCGGTATATTTTCAAGCCTAAGTATGGTTACTTGCAAAGTTTAGTCCTATTCTCAAACCGATGTACCGTGACTGTGTTCTCAGTTACTAGGAGTTACATTATTCTGGTGCGATGTGTTGGGTGGTTTTAGGTCTTCCCCCTCCAGCGGCTTGTTTTGAAGACGAAGTCTGGTTATTTGCAAATTTGAGTCGTATTCTCAAATTGAGCATCCCGTGACTACCTGGCCTATTCATGTGAGTTACATTGGTCCCATGCGATGTGTTCTTTTCCCTTATGGGGTCATATGGATTTTCCCCTCTAGAAGCATATTTTCAAGTCTAAGTATGGTTATTTTCAAATTTTAGTCCTATTCTCAAATCGGGTGCCTCATGACTATGCAGTCAGTTCCTACGAGTTACGTTGGTCCCTTATGAGGTGTTTGTTCCCCTTACGGAGCTGTTTGGGGGTTATTTTAGGTTTCCCCCTTTATCAGCATATTTTCAAGACTTTGTCTCGTTATTTGAAAATTTAAGTCTTATTCTCAAACCGAGTATTCCGTGACTACGTAGTTAGTTCCTTCAAGATACATTAATCATGTGAGAGGTGTTCATGCCCCTTACGGGGCCATTTGGGGACTATTTTGGGTTTCCTCCTATAGTGGCATGTTATCAAGCCTCAGTCTAATTTTTTGCAAATTTTATTCCAATTTCAAAATTGAGTGTCTCGTAATTACGTGATCAGCTCTTATGAGATACATTATTCTTGTATGAGGTGTTCATGCCACTTACACAGTCGTTTGGTGACTATTTTGGGTTCCCCCTCTGGTGACATGTTTATAACCCTAAGCTTGGTTATTTTTAAGTTTTAGTTCGTTTCTCAAACCATGCATATCTTTACTAAGCGTTCCATTCCTACGAGTTATAATGGTACCGTGTGAGGTGTCTGTGCCATTTATGGGACCGTTTGGGGTCCGTTTTGGGTTTTCCACCTCCAACGGCATGTTTCCAACCCTATGTCTGGTTATTTAACAATTTTAGTCCTATTCTCAAATCGGTCATACCGTGACTACCCTTTTAGTTCCTATGACTAACATTAGTCCCATGCGAGGTGTTCGATTCCCTAACAGGGCTGCTTGGAGAATGTTTTTGTTTTTTTCCCGTCCAGCGGTATGTTATCAAGCATATGTCTAGTTATTTGGAAATTTTAGTCCTATTCATAAACAGACATCCCGTTATTGTGTGATAAATTATTACGAGTTACATTGTTCCCGTTCGAGGTGTCCGTTCACCTTATGGAGATGCTTAGGAGTTATTTTGGATTTCCTATATAGTGGGTTGTTTATAAGCCCAAGTATGGTTATTTGAAAATTTTAGTCCTATTCTCAAATCGGGCATCCTATGACTACCTCATCAGTTCTTGAAAGTTACATTGTTCCCATACGAGGTGTTTATTCCCCTTACAGGGAGCTATTTTGGGTTTTCCCCTCAAGCGGAATATTTTTATCCCTAAGTCTGGTTATTTACAAATGTTAGTCATATTCTCAAACTAGGCATCCCATGATTAAGCAGTTAGTTCCTATGAGTTACATTGGTCTCGTGCATGGTGTGCGTGCTCCTTACGGAGCCATTTTGGGGGCTATTTTAGATTCTTCCCATCTAGAGGCATGTTTTCAACCCTAAGTTTGATTATTTGTAAATTTTAATCCTATCCTCAAATCGAGCATCCCATGAATGTCTAGTCACTCACGAGTTACATTGGTCCCATTATTACGCAGTCATTTCCCCACTTCTATAAATGAGACTCAAGATAATCCATATTACCAAAGTTGAGTATATTATAGTATTATAATTTTCCTCTCAATTGTGGGATTATTATAGAAAATGATCACTTAATTGACCATTATATAGTAATGAAATCTTTTAAAAAATTATCCATATCAAGTATATAAAAATGAGAGTTAAAGTAAAGAATACCTGGATACTGCGATCCATTAAGGCAATGAAATGGAGTCTCCTGAGTTTGTGGTTGGACCAAGTGGGCCCTGGCACTCCCCACATTTAGTGTCTTTATCTCGTCACTGTTTAATGTATCCATGTCTCTTTACACACATAAAACACAAGGTGCCATCTTTTCAAATTTATTCCTTCAGACTTCAACCTAATCCTCAGCTCTAGTTTTGGCACGCTCCAACTACATAATATTATCTTTCTCTAGTAGCCTATCATATTTTTCTTGAGCCCTATTTTCTCAAAGGAGTTATAGTTGTTTGTCCTTGTTAACTCATATCAGTTTATCTCTTATGTGTTCAACCTCTAGCCTGCAGCTTTTCAAATCAACTTCCATCTCGAGATTTTTTAGCAAAATTTTCCCGTGTTCCTTTTTCCATGTCATCGTATTTGGTTTTTATGATTGATTTGTGGTTCATCAAAATTCTTTCGATATTTTCGAACTCAGGCATGTGAAAGGATAATCGGACTGGAGAAATAATCTCAGTGATAGTGATCATCGAGGTGGCTACTCGATCAACCATTCACATGTCCGAGTTTGACAATGTAAAAAAAATGATGAATCGAGAATCAATCATGAAAACAAAATAGGACCCCATGGAAAAGGAATACGGGAAGATTATGTTTGAAAAGCTGAAGATAGAAGTTGATTTAAAGAGGTGAAAGTTAGAGGTCGAACACTTGAGAGTGAAATTGACTGACATTAATGAGAACAACTAACTGTACCTCGTACGAAAAATAAGGCTCAAGATAATTACAATTGGCAATTAAAAAAAGACAATCACTACACCAAATATAGTGAATGGTCACCCCAAGGGGGTCGTGTCCGAAAGACGTGAGCACATCAAATCCAGCGTGACCATATCCCTGACAAGTACGGTTCACGGATGTGGTCACGGACCTGTAACACCCCGTATTTTAATGACTTTTAAAATGAGATTAATTACACTTAATTATCCTATAATTAAAAGTTGATCTGGATTTAAATATTAATTGAGAATAAAGTAATATGTAATTTATGTTGAATATTACTTAGTGATTAAAAGTAATATATATGATTATGACTTTACATATGATTATGATTTTATAAATTGTCGCGAGTTGTGAATACGATAATTACTGTAATTTAGCCAGGGTGTTAGTGTGAGTCGTGTCGGGACTATATTTAAATGGAATCAAAAGTAAATTATTTGTATCTCATCCGAATGGTCGTTTAGAGTGCACCGTTGAGTCCAAAAGGGTCGAAATAGTCAGAAAAGTCTACCCGGAGGGTTTGATATAGGTCTCGGGTCAATTGGGAACAAAAAGGACACACCGGAAGGGTATTTTTGTCATTTTATTTAGGAGGTGAATAGTAACTATGGAAATTGGGTTTTATTATATAAGTGAAGATATTAGAGAACTTAGGTTCATTCACCCAAAAATAAAGGAAAGGTCTTTTAGGAGAGTGAGAGTTTTTTTCGAGGAGAGGAAGAGGTTTTGAGAGCAAACCATGGGACAACCACCTTGCACCACCACTAGAAAAGTGACCGAAAAAGAGTAGGGGACATCCTACACATATCTTCAACAAAGGATCACACCTACACATTAAGGCAAGTTTAATTCTTGTTCCAATTAGTGAGTATAATATCCATGTTAAATTAGAAGAGATAGTTAAATTAAACGAGATAAACATCCATGAAAACTATGAATCAAAGATGAAAATTTGATGATTTTGATGTAATTCCTGAAATGGAAATCATTAAGGATTATTCCTTTGATGGAATTAAAATTAACACCACGAAATTTTGGATTTAATTGATGAAGAAATTTGGGGTTTACATGTGTTCTCGAGAAAGAATTATATAATGCAGATTTTCTGAATTTAAAATAAGATTAGCATGATTCATCGAAACTCCATGATTATTTTAATATGTTTTGATGTTATAAATCATGTATATATTTGGGTATCTCAATTGGGATTCATTCTTGAGAGGTTGGGATCATTTGAAGTTGGAATTTCGTACCGTTTCTGGGTTAAAAATGGGTTTGGGAAGCACAGAATTCGAGGAAGGCAGAGGTTGGAAAAGACGAAGGGTCGTTTGAACGACAATACAACTCATTCAAACTATATTATTTCTCGTTCGAACGAGATGGTTATCTCATTCAAACGACCGTGGCTTTGGACAATCTTTTCATTACGACCGCGTGGGTGCCGAACTCGTATTTTACTGATTTTTTTAAATTAGTTATGATTTTTCTACGGAAGGGAATCGATTCGGCTACCCAGAATTTGATAATTTTTCCCTTTTGTAATTATTTTGATGGGATTATTCTTGATTTATTTATGGGACTTAATTTTAATGAAAAGGGGAGTATATGGAACACCAGTAAGCCATATTATATTTGTGGACTTGACCCTAAGAAGTTAATTATGGGGTTAAATTAAATCAGGGATAAAGGTTAATAAACCTAATTTGGAGAATTATTAAATTCGTGAAAATTCGGGGATGATATGGACATGGACCAGTAGGGGTAGGTGTTTACCTACTAGATTTATTTGAGGAATAAAACGATATACTTCGAGAGGTGAGAAAAGCTCAGGAAGATACCTTAAGAAGTAAATTCATAATTTAAATACGTAGGATATTCGAGAGATAAGATATACTACGTATGTGATTTATTATATGGGTTGTGCATTTGCCCTAATGATATGTAAATAGGTGAAATGAATACCTATATAACGATTTGTGTGTATGAAATACCTAGCCTACTTGCTTTCAGCGGGAGGTTTGTGTGTTGAGGGAAGTCATATCCTGATGAGCCTTGTGGGTGATTTTTCACTTGTTGCCTCAGACCATAGGAATTAGTTTGGATTACCATTAGTGAAAACACTGGTATTGAACGGTCATTTGTGTGCGTAGGTATGTGCATAGCCCAAAGGCTTAGGACTATGTTCGCTTCCAATGCTTGTGTTTTGATATTTGTGGTTCGAGGGATATACCAAACCAACAGTCCTTTATACAATGACGAGATGTACTGCGACTAGATAAAAGAGTATGCATGCACCATAGCTGTGTCTCGGGGTGCAGTATTGTATATATAAAATAGAGTGAATGTTTATATATACTTATGATATTATCCACTGTGTGATTTAAGTAGACATGAGAGATAGTGGAATCTGAAATTAATTAAGTTTGAGAACACTTAATTATATTAAGAAATGAATTAATACATATTTATTACATGTATTGCGAAGAATATACGTGGGAAAGATAAGGGACATGGTTAGTTGACACAGTGTTACAATCTAGTGAAAGTGGGAATAATAACTAAAATAATTTGGAGATATGTTAGGCATGCACACTAGATGAGAGGTAAGAATCTTAAGATAGAGACCGAGAATTTAACATGTATATAATAATTGCAAATTGTAGAATTTATTCACTTGCTGTTTTTAAAATCTTTTACAATAGGGCTCTGACCCATTTCCTTGCATATTCTCTTCTTTATTGTATCTTGTACATCAGGTGTCTAGTACCAGGGATGACGGCATAGAATAAGGATGTCTCGATGGGTTATAGAAGTTAATGGAGATGCAGACATTGTTTAGACGCTTCCAATCTATTGATTCATGCATCTGTCGTATTTAGTTTCATAAAGGGCATATCGCCCAAGATTCTAGAGGTTGTAATTAGTTATGTCAGTACTATGGATATCAATTCTATTTGGTAATAATGATATATTTAATCTGGAAAGTTTATTCCAGTCACATTTATTCTTGTTACATTTAGTTCAGTTGTGATGTGATGTTACTAAATTATTATTCCGTATTGTGGAATGGATTTATATAAATTAAAAATGGAAAAGTTTTGACACTAGCTTATAAAATTATTAGGTGAATTAATAAAGAAATTGTTTTTCGACAGTGAGGCTGAGAATGAACCAACTAGATATTCTAATTTAATTTAATAAAGGACTGATCACTAGGTATTTAATTAGGCGGGGTGTCACATGACCAAATCTCTTACTAGTATAGTCACGAATATAGGTCGTGACCATCATAGCGCCAAATTCGGTCCAAGTTTCCCTTCAAGTTAGGTCACGGTAGGGTCAGGGATAATGGCCGTGACCAGGGTCATAATGCACACCCAATGGGTCACAATTTTGGGCCGTTACCATCTCTATTATCTCATGCGTGTGGGTCACGACTGAGGGTCGTGACCAGATGGTTGCCTATACGCTAATGTGGAAAAAATTAAGGGTCAAGGTATTGGGTCACGGCTCTAGGTCGTAACTACGGTCCTTGTAATAAAACCCTCTACCTCCATTTTCATTTCTTTCCGCGTCAATCTCTCTCTCTCGGTAATTTGCATTCTCTCTCAAGCCCTAATTTTGGAGATTTTCAATCTCTCTCTCTCAATCTCAAAGGTAAACCATAATGTATATGTGTGTGTATTTCTATGTACGTGTGTTTATGTATGTGTATATGTGTAAATGTGTGCATATATCTATGTATGTATGTATATGTTTATGTGTGTATGTGTGTATGTGTGTATATGTGTGTGCATATGTGTGTGTATGTGTTTTTATGTGTGTGTATGTGTGTATACTTTTTTTTCAAGAAAATGGATGTTTTATAATTTCATATTTTGATTGGGTATGTTATATTTAGGGATTGAAATTTATTGGGCAATGATAACAATGATTGGTAATTATTATTTAGATTTTGAAATTAATTGAGTATTATTGGTATTAACTGAATGTTGTTATTAGTTAAGAGTATTGTCATTTAGGGCTTGATATTTATTTAGAGTTTGAAATTAATTGAGTATTATTAGTATTGACTGAATGTGGTTACTTAGGGATTTAAATTAATTGCATTTTTATAGGGTATTGTCATTTAGGGCTTCAAATTCTTGTAGAGTTTGAAATTAATTGAGTATTATTAGTATTGACTGAATGTGGTTACTTAGGGATTAAAATAAATTGCATTATTTAAGGGTATTGTCATTTACGGCTTGGTATTTGTTTAGAGTTTGAAATTAATTGAGTATTTTAAGTTCCACACCCACTGACTCAAAATCCTTTCCATTCTCAAAACCTTAATAAAATTAATATACCCTTATATGTTTGGACGTGTCAAAACCTTAATCAAACTAATATACCCTAATATCTCAGATGTTTGAATTAATAGATATTAATTAATTAGATCCCTCATATACCCTTATACCTTAATTGTAGGACTCATATTCACACCCTCATATATTTTTCTCATGAAAAATGAGGCTCGGTGATAATCAAGAGTGGGAGAGGTTGAAATTGGACCGCACACATAACTATTTTATTAGTGAGTGCCATATAGAGGGTACTCCTATTGGTAGGTATGAAAATAAAAAGATCAAACAATTTCACTACCTTGTAAAGTGTAGAGTTAATCTCCAGCAAGATTAAATGTCTGATCATATTCTATTTTCCCTACCGAAAAACTGGGATGACTTTATAGAAAATATATTTCACACACATAATCCCGACGTAGCCCTGACCTTGGTTACGTTGTTGGAGAAGGCAAAAAAAATTCCACCCCTATGGATACAACTGTGTATAGAGAGCATTGACATAAATCGTGATGTCTCGCGCCATATGTAAGTTAAATGAAATCTTGCCAACAAGTTGAAAAAGATGGGATTCTGAGTTCATGCCACGGATATCTACACATCAATCATGGATACCCTTCCTTCTAGTTGGCCACAGGCAAAAATTCATAGGTTCTTAAAACTAATAGCGAGTGGATGGAGATCAGACACATTGAACATAATTTAATGTCTTACTCTAAAAAGGTGTATATATATGTATATAAGCTTGATTAATTAGTTATAATTTCATATTATTATAATTATTTAGTCAGTTATGGTTTTTCATTTTTGTATTGGGAGGAAACAACCCAAGGATACCAAGTGCCGAGGTGACATCGCAGCGAGGTTCACCATCTTGTTCACAACCTGAATCTCAACACCAATGTATGAGCAATACACACCACCACCAATGGTTACCTCCTCACCAATTCCAACTTTAGGTGTTTTGTCTCCCTCATCCAGCACGCCCATTGCTCCACCGCCCCCATTCAGCACTCTCGATGCCTTCCACTCCATCCAAAAGAATTCCATTGGGTTCTCCCTTCTCGGGAATAACCCGATGGGTAATAGGAGTGATATGCTGAACTTTAAAGCCCAATGTTTGTAGTGGGAAAATTGAACGTTGGAGTTGGTGGACGAGACAACTCGAACCATGTTGATCAATCCATCAAAGATAACATATACCATCAACTCTGCGAGTATTTCTCATTTTCCGGTCGTTCTAAGAATAATGTTCTATCTCGGGTTACTGAATCATTGAGGACATATAGGACAAACCTTCAAAAGAAACATTTCTCGAAGGAGGCAGCGAGCTCTGATATTTTGTCTTCGAAAGAGAGAGTGCCTCCAAATGTTGAAATGTAGGTGGAGCAGTAGAATAAGTTTTTTGAGAATGAGACAAAGGAGAAAATGTTGGTCCAAATGGAGAAAAATAAAAAAAAGGGCACAAAAAATAAATATCCACAGGCGAGGATCCAAATCATATGATGATTTTAAGAATGAATGGGTGCAGGACAAAGGATGGTATTGATGCGGGTAAAACACCAAATTGGTCCAACTTATTAGTTCATGCTCGACGGGACAAAAATAATAAATTATCGCCACATTTGGCTGAGACACTATAATTAATATATGCCATCAACGGTCAATCAGGTTCGAACCTTATTAATGACTTTGACATTGAAAAAGATGCCCTGACCCTCAACTTTTAACAGAAAAAAGGGTAGGATGAGAGGTGTTTGCTCACATATTCCAGAAACAAAATTTCAACACACGACACCTCTTGTGGATGAGTTTTCTTTTGTCAATAACCGCGTCCCGTCCAATGAGGAACGGCAGTTCAAGATCGATGGGGATGTTCGGGATATTCAAAACTAACCTAGGAATCTTGACGAATTAAATTGGGCAACTTGTGTCCCTTTTTCAAAATTATGGGGTCCCAATGCCGCCTCCTCAAGGGTACCCTTACCCTCCTCCTCAAGGTTTCCCTTATCCTCCCCCTTCAAGTTTCCCTTCCCAAATGCCGCCTCATCCAACATTCCTATCCTAAATGTCACCCCATCCAATGTTTCCCTCCCAAATGCTAACTCCTTCAACATTCCCATTGCCCATGCCTCCGCCTTTCATGGGACTTAGATCATCAAAAACTCATGGTGACTATGGAAAAAGGTACCATTTCAAAGACCTGAGCAACAAGAGGGTTGATGGGGTGTGTACACTCATCTCCATGGTTTTTCGGGACTCAAATACATAAGCGACCTTTAGAGAGGGGTAAAGCTCAAATATTGGTCGATGAAATATACAACGACTAACATCAGGGAAGGGATGAAATTGAGGAATTATCCAAACTCTTTTATTATTTGGCCAGTTTATTTGTTGACCAAGATCTAATAATATTTTCTTTCATTTAAGTTGTAAAAACATTTTTTTTGTTTCGGTTATAAGAATATTAGTTTTGTTTCAGTTTAAGAATATTGATTTTGTTTTACTTATAATAATATTTGTTATTGCTTCAGTTGTAAGAATATTGTTTTTGTTTCAGTTGTAAGAATATTATTTTATTGCTTGACCAGTCTAAGTATATTTGTTTTGTTTCAATTGTAAGAATATTGTTTTTGTTTTAGTTGTAATAATATTTTATAACCTATTACCACATGACTGAAATTAGAAGATTATTACATGTATTTTTCACAATACAAAGAGTGGATGGGAGAGACTAATCGAATTTTAAATAATCATGTAAATTTAAGGACACTTCCAAAAATCTTAAAAGTGATAAGATTCCATGTACGTACACCCATTGTATGAATGGAAAATATAAGTCAATGGAAGATGTTAAGTTGCATTTAATAAAGCGGGGAATCCGTCAAGACTATCAAATATGTACATACCATGGTGAAAAAATATACCTTATGTTTCGGAAGAATTGCCTTCACTGAACCGTGTAACAGAACCCCAATGAGTGGAAGTGGTATATTATTCACCAACATATCGTCCATTGACCAACTTAATTGATGATGCTTACGGACTCTACAACCGTCAAAACCACCAACTTATGGATACGGATAATGTGCATTATGTCCAACTAAATGAAATTTTTTATATTGTACTTCTAGGAGATCGGGAATATATACGGTTGGAAGTCGATGCGCAAGTCCATTGTATAAAGATTGCGATGAACATCACTTGGTATTATATGCAATGATTGGTTTGAATAATCTTAAGAGTCAATTTGGTTTTCCTAGAAATAGCATAACCAGAATTCTTAAATGGGTTAAAGATATTCTTATAAAAGAGAACACGTTACCAGACAATTATCCTACCATTAAGAAGAGCTTGAAGGGTTTGGGTTTGAAATACAAATCTATTCATGCATGAAAGTATGATTTCATATTGTACCGCAATGAGAATGAAGAGAAGGATGAATGTCATATATGCAGTGAGCCTAGATATGTGATAAAGTTGTAAAAAAATGCAAGTGCTCACAAGTCCCACAAGGTTTTGAAGTATTTTCCACTTGGGATATGATTAAAATGGCTTTTTATTGTACCGTGGATAGCGAAGTCCATGACATGGCACACTCGATGTGAGGTAGGTGGAAATTTAATGTGTCATCCAGTTGATTCACTCATATAGAAAATTTCAAACGCACAACACCATGAATTTGCAAAGAAACTAGGGCACCGTTCGTCTTGTAATCTCAATCGATGGGTGTAACCCTTTCGATAATTTAAGTACTAGTTAGAGCTATTAGCCAGTTATCTTGGGGCCTTTAAGTCTCCCTCCAACACCATGCATGAGAAAGGAGTTCACATTGTTATCTTTATTAATACTTGGGCAGAAGGCTCCCAATGACCATATTAATATATTATTTCTAAGAACTTAAAGAGTTGTGGGCTAAAGTGATGACGGTGTTCGACTCTCATACAGGTGAACAGTTCACACTTAAAGCAATGGTTATTTGGGCGATCCACGACCTTCCAGCTTATGCGACCTTATCGCGTTGTAATGTTCATGGTTATTAAGGATATCCCATATGTGGGGAGAAAATTGAATCCTGTTGGCTAAAACATAGTGGTAATATAAGTTACACGGGTCAACATAGATTTATGCCGACCACTCACCCTTTTAGGAATGACAAGTCTAACTTTTTTCTTACCGATCACTAGGGTAGAACGCCCCCTATTCGACTTTCTGGTCAGTAGATCGAGGAAAAGGCGATGGCTTTGACTGCGTGGAATAGGTACATAGGTAAACACCCCCAGTTTGTAAACCTAAAGTATCAACATGGGTGATCCGAACGACCCTTGTAAAGTGAAGTCGTGGTCCAGGCGATCAATATTTTTTGATTAGCCAAATTGGAAAGATCATAGTGTAAGGCATATAGTGATGTGATGCACACAGTGAAGAATGTTTCATAACATTTGATAGGAACATGTCTGGGTGGATCTCATTCCAAAGACTAAGAGTGGGGCCGCCTAAATCTACAGGATATGAAAATAAAGAAGAAACTGTGGTTGACAAATGATCCTATAACAGGAAGAATTTCTATCCCCTAGCTGCTTTCACTTAGACTACTATTGAGAAGAAGATACTCTTAGACACGTTGTTCAACGTAAAGACTATAACCAGTTATTATGTTAATTTACGTAGGGTAGTAAACTACCAATTAAATGACTTGAAATAGTGCATGTCTCGCGACTAGGACGTAATCGTCCAATTAATCCCTCCATTACTTCAGCATTGCTTTTCTGAACACAAAAATCTCCATCAGGAAATTATGCAAATCAGTTTGTGTTTTACCCTACTTTTGTGCAACAGTGGTAAACAAAAGGAATATTAAAGATGCAAAATCAAATTTAGCCGAGGCAATTTGTGTATTAGGGAAATGTTTTCCTCTATCATTCTTCGATATAGCATCCATTTGCTTGTGCATTTATGCAATGAAGCTTTATTACGTGGTCCCATTAGGTATCGTTGGATGTATCCTTTTGAGATCTTGATGAAAACCTTCAAAGATTACATAAACAATACACAGTGTATTCGAGGGCCAATTGCTGAAGAATACGTAACGGTGGAAATATTGTTGTATGATAGGGAAGATATGCCAAAATAAGAGGTGAGAAGGTTCAATACTCGTGGAGAATGAGTGATCGAGGAACCTAATGAATTTGAGGATGAATTTACATTTGGGAACCCTAAAGAGGTGAGATTCACATATCTACAATACGAACAAGCAACTCGTTATGTATTCAAAACTCAAGATGAAGTCGAAGACTGAAGAGAGTGAGTATCTACTGAATTCTTCTTCTTTGATTATATGTTTTTTACATTTTATGATCTAAACTCTATAATTTGCCGGTAGGAAGTACAGGAAGAAAATTGTCCAAAATCAAAGTAAACATTGCACAACAACTAATTTTAGGGCATGGGTGTCAAAAGAGATAATTTTCACATATTATATGTGGTTATTTATTCATGTGTGGTAAAAACATGCCCTATGTAACACCTCGTAATTTTGAGGATTTAATATTTAATTATTTTGGGAGTTATAAATATTTAAATTGGAGAAACTTAAATTCATAAGTTGGAGAATTGATTTGAGTGAGCCGAATTATTTATAATTGAGGACTTTAAGTTTAATTGTCCAAATTAATGTGTGTCGCATTTTGAGGTAGAAATTTGGATATGCCAAAAAGTATTTTGGATAGAAATTCTGAGTGCGCGGTTGAGTCCGGATGGGTTGAGATAGCCAGAAAAGAGTACCCGGGGTAGTAATTGGGTCTCGGGGTATTTTTGGGCATAGCCAGGCCCAACCGGGGTGAGTTGGGCCTTTTTAATTAGGCCCACATGGCCAAACATGGAATTTAGTGTTTCCAACCTAATTGAGGGACTAGGAATGGCAGATAGTAAATTCTAAGCCTAGGGTTTAGGAGAGGATTAGAGGTAGCTAATCAAGAAGTCAATTGGGGGATCTTTTGGAGCCAAATTAAGGAGCTAATTTGGGGTGTTCTTCATCAACCATTCTCTACACCAACGGATCAGACCCTACGAACAATTCCAGGCAAGTGGTTAACTTGATGTAATATGTAAATAGTGATATCCAATTCATATTTTAGTGATGTGTAAACTAAAATTCGTTTTGGGGATAAATGGGTACAAAATGGGGTTTTGTTAATGGAATACTTGGCTGAGATTCAAAGTAAGAAATAGGTGTATTATATATCCCTAAGTAAATATGTTCGATTTGAATTCTACTTCGAATTAGAGTGTGAACCATACATTAATGGAAAGGTATTTCTCTTAGCTATCCAATGAACTTGGAATCAGGTCAATCGGAGTTCTGTAGAGGGACAAATCAAAATTTTACTAGAGGGTGTTTAATCTGCCAGAAAATATGAGATTTTTCTTTTTAAGCCTCAAATGTATAAAATTTTATCGGGGAAGTGTTTGGGACCTTGATGAAAGAGATTGATGGAAAAATGATATGGCAGTAGGTCTTTGATTAAGTGTTGAACTTTAATTTTGTGAGAGAGTTAAAGTGGAGATTCATAGGCTTGATTGTAACGTACTCTAATTCGAGATGATAAGAATATAATTACGGAAAAGCGTGAGCAAGCTTAAATTCGTTAGGTCAGTGGGTTAACAAGGGTAACTACTGAATTGATATAACAAGGGGTAACTAGGACCCTTAGAGTTGTGTGAATACTTGAATTAATATGAAAGTGAAATAAATTGGTAAAGCAAACCAGTACGGCGAATATTAGAGAGAATATTTTACGTACAAGTATGAATAATTGGGTTGTGTAAATACCTATTATTTTATAGGATTACTTGGGTTGTGAATTCATATTATGTGTTTCCTTGTGATAGGAACATAAACTCGAGAAATATTAAGTTATGGGCCAAGTGAGCGAGTCCGGGGATAATGGTTGAGTGACACCAAGTTATTAAATTAATGGATGTGTTAGTTAATGAAGGTAAAGTCGGAAGGTAGACTCGGAAAAGTATTAAATTAATTGATGTTGTGATTAATTAATTTAGAGTCGGATTGTCGACTCGGAAAGGGTATTAATTAATTAATGTGTAAATTAATTAAATGAGAGTCGTACCAAAGACTCGGATCGGTATTAAATTAATAGGTGTATTAATTAATTTAATTAGAGTCGGACCATAGACTCGGGGAAAATATTATATTAATTGAGTATAAATTAAATATATTAGAGTCGGACCATAGACTCGGGGTAATGATAATTTAATAAGTGAGAAAATTAATTAAGTTGAGTCGGGCCAGAGACTCGGGAAATTTCAGGCTAGTGTTACGGATCTTTGAGTATACGGTAAAGTCGGGGTTTATAGTATATATATACGGTGTAGTGATAGTGTGTGTATATATATATATGTGTGTGTGTGTGTGTGTGTGTGTGTGTGTGTGTGTATTGTGTGTGCTATTAAAAACTAGTGATTAAATAGTTATTTGATTTATATACTCTAGTGCTATCAAGGGAGGTTGCGCGATGTGGGTGAATCCCCTAGATTGAGAAGTAGGGTGGGTATATCCCCAGGTCATAGCGTCCGGTATATGGATGATGGGATTATCTCACTTTCAGGGAAGGAATATGACCGCCTCCACTACGTTTATATTTTGGGCCAAGTTGGTGAGCGATTCCAACTTGGGGAACTAGGTTTTGTGAGCACACCTAGTGCGATAGGACTTTAGAGGGAATCATCCGGCGAGGGTATACTCGAAGGGATGGATATACGTATGTTATATGTGTGGATGTTGTGGTAAAGGTATGTATATAATGATAGTAAATATTATATACGGATAATAATACAGTGTGTGATGTATTTACTTTATATAACTTGTGACACGGTTATATGCTACTATTTAAGAGGAATTAATTAAGTTAATTGTGATATAACTTAAAATTCAAGAATCATTATACTCGGGTTAGGGTAGTATGGCAAGGGGAGGTTATACCGGGACTAGTTGGACGGGATAGTGCGACTAGGTGGGGTTAAGGTAACCGTTAGGTGTGCACATTAGTGGAGGGGTGAGAATGTCCACAAGGGAGTGCGACACTAACTTAAATAAGAAGCGCATTCATGCATTTTAAATTACTGCAGTTAATTCACTTGCTAAATATTTTCAAAATATTTTGGGTTCTAACTCTTGCTATAAAACTATTTTCAAAACCTTTTAGGTGTCCAGCCATAGGGACGCCAGGATCGATATTCCATTCCAGGGACACGGAGCTGCGTCATATGTCGATGCTAGTAGGAGTTTGGATTAGACGCATCATTCATTTATTCCTAGAGTAGGAATCACTTATGAGTTTTAATTTTATTTAGGGCATGTCGCCCGGACTTTCAGTTCAGTTTTTAGACTTATTTTATTCCGGTGTTGGATATTTGTAATGGATTATTTCTTGGTGGCCGATGGTTTATTCGGCAAAATTTTTTAATTAATGATCCAGTTTATTTTCATTCAGTTGAGTGAATGGTTTATATTTAATTTCGTGTGTACTGTTTTGTTTAATCAAAAAGTTAAAATTGGCACCAGCTTTTGGAATAATAGGTGGTTAGTAAGTTTTAAAAAGTTTTCGACAGTGATGCTAAGGATGATCCAACCCGGATTCCTATTTTAATTTGGTATAGGACTGTTCACCCGATATTTTATTTGGCGGGGTGTCACAAATGGTATCAGAGCATCAGGTTCTAGTGTCCTTAGGATTTGTTCGGCTTTTCACGTTTTGGCTTAGCAATGTTTGATATAGAGCGCTATCATAGGATTATTGTATTCTCCTACGTATGCGCATATACGTTCTTCTGTAAAATTTATATTTGAGAGTGAACTCATACGATTCGATTCTTATTCCAGATGCAGCCCAGGAAGGGGAGCAACTAGGGCAGCAGGGGGAGATGAGACTAAGGAGGCTCATCAGGAGCAAGAGTTACCGCAGTAACGGCCAGAGATGATTTTGGCAGCACAGGTAACTGAAATAGTGGCATAGGCAGTTGAAGTGATGGTAGTCGCAATGGCAGGGTACTTTCCACGGGATCAACCAAAAGTGTTAGTGGCGCCGGATGTTCAGACCCACGCGGGGTCGTCGGGGTGGAAGCAAAAAAGAGAGATTATTTTTAGTGGAACCCACCAGAGTTGCGAGGGGGTTCAGATGTAGTGCTAGCGTGTCAAGGAAGAGAGATATCCAGCGTCACCTACTTGTGGGAGATTGTGATAAGGTGCGGAAGCAAATGATAGCCACTTTTAGTTTAGTGGGAGCAGCGCTACAGTGGTGGGAGTCGATCACCACAGTTGAGAAAAGGGATACGCTAGCTATTACAGGGTTTTGGGGTGTGGTTTGACCGCACGTATTTTTCCTCCGGCGGTTGAGACCGAAATGAGGAGAAAAATTTAGAAAGGTGACTCGGGGAGTGATACGGCAAAAATATTGCGTATTTCACCCATTAACCTACGCGTTATTAGCCCCCTCGGGTATCTTATTCCCTATATTTATGCTCGTTAACCAGACAACCCTCGGATTTCTATGTTAACATGTTTTGCAGGGGTTAATTGAGCTTTTGTAGGTGTTTGGATGCTTAGTGTGAACTTCGGATGCGTTTCGCTCGAATTCCGTACACAACCGCATGCGCAAGGGCATTTTAGTCTTTTAACAGCTTGGGCACCTGGCCCGACATCTTCACGGAAGTTGTAGCTCTCCTCTCTATCTTCGCGTGGCCGCGAACGGTGCGCGATTCCGATGTAGAACGACAAAGTTACGGCGATTTGAGCGACGTTGGATTGTATGCCAATGCAAGGGGAATAGCAGGCTGCCCCTGCTTGATCGATCGATCGAGCCTAGGGGTCGATCGATCGAGCATTATTATTTTTTCCACGTTTTTCACTATCGATCGATCGACACCAGAGGTCGATCGATCGATCCCCTGTTTTTCCCCTGCAGATATTTTCTTCCTTTTATTCCAACTTACTATATAAGTTGGTTTTTGTTGTAATAGAGACCATATAGATACTTAGAGATATTCTGAATTAGATAGTTTAGTTAGGGTTTGGTGTGGAGATTTCCTTTCTTCTTCTTCTTGGACTGACAACCCATGGGTTTGTAAGATTGAACTATTCACTTCCTCTCCATTAATCTAGTTTGTTCTTCCTCTCCTCTTGCCTTGTAATTTAGTTTCAATGCTTTCTAACTAGTTTACATGTTTTAATTCTTGCTTTCTTAGTCTAATTAGCATAATTTAGTTTAACTCACCATGCACCCTTAGATAAATAGGGTCGGGATTTCATTTCTGCCATTTTCGGGCCCCGAGCTCCGAAAACTAGGTTAAGTGCAAAATCGCGTTTAATTGAAACCGCGTGTATTAAAGTTGGATTGTTATGCGTTTAACTTTATTTGTCACGCAACTTTAGTGTTTATAGCGACAATCCGAATTTAATCCGCGTGCGACCATTTTCCATTAAATGTTTAATCTCGCAACTTTGGGTTAAATTCCTTCTTGTGTGATGTTTATGCTTAATTGTAAATGCTCGATTAGATTGCTTTCGAGCCTTAACTCTAGTTAGTAGTTGTTTCGATCCGTTTGGTAGAATGCGATCCCGATCCTCGCTTTCCTTTAATCTAGCATTAACTTATTCTTTTCTTTTGTCACCATAACCACCTATCACCTTTTACACTTTTATTCGTGAAGTAATTAAACAATTAACATCTAAAATTTAATAACTCCCTGTGGATTCTCGATACCCGACTTACCGCTTTACTTGCTCGTCAAGTGTAGCTGTAGCTTAGGTTCTTTTGCATGTCGAGTGGGAGCCGAAACCAACGATAGTGTCCCTACACGAACACTCGGTTTTCCTCGCATCAAAATTGGCGCCGTTGCCGGGGAGCTTGTTTTAGATAGTAATTGTTTTATTATTTCGTAGTATTTTTCCTTTCCTATTTGTATTCTTTCTTTTAACCTTTCTTGCAGGATTTGCATACTTTGAGCGCTAAGAAACTTTCATTCGCGGTTGCTCACTTTCTTTCTTGGATCCTCCATCTTTCAACAATGAGGTAACCATGTCTTTCTATTATAGTTATTACGGTCATTCTAATGATTCTTACTTTGGGGATAGTTTTCAAGTTTTCCATTTTCAAGACTTTCTTGAAAATGAAAGACTTGAAAACATTTATCAAAATGAAAATCGTTATTGGGAGCTTGAGTTGGATTCATTATTCGAATCCAATGACGATTCTTATTTCATTACTTTCGAAGATGAGTTTCAACCAAATGAGGAGTCCGAGGCTCTTGAGCCGAGGAAGCCTACTTTGGAAGAAACTTTTCTTCTTTACTCCCAAGGTTTGGAAAGCCTAAATGATGCTGGAATGAGACTTGGTGCACTTTGCGATGAGATGAATTCTTTTCCACAAAACAACGAGGAGGTGGAAACTTGTGTTTCACCTCAATTTTTCAAAGAATTTCTCATCGAGTGTGAATCTCTCTCCCTCAAAATTCAATCTCCTTCCGACGATGAGTCGATTGAGATTGAATTTGTTTCATCACCATATTCATTTTCCGTGATCGAACCATTAGAATCACCGGTTGATTCCTATGAGTCGGTAGAAACTTTTAAAATTTCTACACTTTTTCCCGACGAGGACTCTTTACCGGACTTGTTTTCGATGGATGTTATCCCGATGTGTGCACCATCTCCCATTCCCTTTGAAAAACCTTTGGGAGATGAATCGATTTTTCTTGGTCCTCAAGTGTACTTTTCCCCCTTGTTATCCAAATCCCCCATCGTCCGCCCAAAATTTCAAATTGGCGATGGTTCACTTTTATCACCACCCACATGCCTTCCGTTGTTCAAACGGAATTCATATCTTCCGGGAGGCATGTTCACTTTGGAGGGTCCACCGTTGATCTTTCAAAGTCAAATCCCTTTTTGGGTGGACCCTCAACTATTTAGACTTCTAGTGTATAGTTAGTGTGAAGTCTAAATAGTAGGTTGTAAATAGTTAGATTTTTAATTTTCTTTCTTTCCTTTTTTTTCTTTCCTTTTTAATTTAGTCTAGTGTAATTAGTTAACTTTTTGTTATTTGTTTTTGCTATGCTTTGTACTAACTTGTTTTGCAGCTTCATTTGGACTTGTACTTATGGAGATCGCTCCACGTGTGGGTAATATCATTCTTTTCCTAACTTTGGGTTGTGTTCTTTAATGGACGCACTGGGGACAATGCAACATTTAAGTTAGGGGGTGTAGGATATTTTATCCATTTTGCTGTTTAGTCCTTGGATTTGATTACAATTTCGTTACAAAGCATGTTTTTGTTAAAATTTTGAAAAATTTCAAAAATATTTTCTTTCTTTTTTCTCCTTTGTTGGGCATTTTGCCTTGTTTCCAATGATAAATTTTAATAATTTCCCGATCAAATAGACAATTCAACTATGCATGTTCTCGATTTTAGAAGTTATTAGATTTTAGTCCCTAAATCATTGATATTATGAATAACTTCATGAATTAAACTTTATCCGTGAACATATGCACCATTCTTGTTACATTGATTTGGTTTAAGATTTTTATAACTCGGTATGCTTTTGTTGCATTGTATATACTTACACCGAGTGAGATTAGAGACTTATCTTCATTTATGAGTGTATACACAATTCTTTTCTCTTTGAAAACGTTAAATTCGTCGGTAATCTCTTTATTCTTTCATTGACCGTTCATTAATTGAGTTCATACTTGAAATGTGTTACTTGAGCATGATTTTCATATGTTGTTTTGACTCGAGAATTGCGCTAACTTTATGAAATGATCATAGGCCATCTTTGTTATATCACCCATATTAGCCTTGACCTCACCCTTATATGCTTACCCTCGTTAACCCCTTTGAGCCTAAATACAGCCTTTCTTTTCATAACCCAAATTCCCATAACCAACTCTAAATTAGAGTTTTAGCCCATATATACACTTTCCATACCTTTGTTTGGAATGTTACTTGGGATTGAATGTTGTTGTTATGATGTCGGTTGCAATTTAGGCATATGAGAGTTTGAAAAGTAAAAGGAAAGAAAGTAGTGAAAAAAGTGAAGAAAAAAAGAGAAAGCAAAAAGAAAAAGAAAACAAAAGAAAACATGAGAAAAAGAAGAAAAGAAAAGAAAGAGAAAGTTGTAAATGTTGTGTATAGTGTTCAATAAGCTTTGATTACTCTCCCCGATGATATATCTAATGCCGTTTTGGAACTTGTTTTTCCAATTTTGTTATTGCACGCATTTTTCCATTATCCCGAGTTTTCATTCCGAACACTTTGAATCCGTACATATACCTTTCATTTCGTACCCTAGCCTATCCTACATCATAACCCTATTAAAGTCCTATGTGATCTTAGGGTGCATTTAATTTAAAAGTTATAATAGTTTTGATAATCTGTGAAAATGCATTTCGCCTCTTTTAGTGTGCGGTATCCTTTCATTGAGATTACAGTTTTTTCAGTTTATATATAGCGTTCTTCTTTTGTGACATGTGCGCGGCCTAGTTTACATTTACATTTACTCTTAAGCCCGCATGTCCCGTGTATTACCTCCCTTTTCATAGTGAATTCATTTGTTGAGCGTAATGCCCGTGAGGATTGAATGTATGCATGCTTTGATGTCTAGTATCCGAATTATTTAAGTTTTTCGCCAAATCATACTTTGCATATGCTCACTCCCCTTCCACATGTTAAAGTTTCAATTCATTGAGGTGCATTCGATAATGTTAATAACTACCGACTTCTCATGCGAATTCGTTTGCTATGCTAATAACATGTTGAAATCTTGTTCGCACTGATGAGTTTGTCTTACTTGATTGGGCATATTTTGAGGAAACTTTATTATGTTTGTGGGTTCCATCACTGAAAACCCTCACGAGACGACACTCGTCCACTAGGGTAACCTAGGGGTTTAACGGCTTATTGCATACGCTAAATGCAATCGAATCGCTCGCGAAAGTGGCCTTATCTTTTTATTGCTTCTATACCATACTTTTGTACTCTCTCCTGTGTTGGTTTACTAGTTCTTCTTGTTGCATCTTATTTCATTGCTAGGGACTAGCAATGTGTAAGTTAGGGGGTGTGATACGGCGGAAATATTGCGTATTTCACCCGTTAACCTACGCGTTATTAGCCCCCTCGGGTATCTTATTCCCTATATTTATGCTCGTTAACCAGACAACCCTCGGATTTCTATGTTAACATGTTTTGCAGGGGTTAATTGAGCTTTTGTAGGTGTTTGGATGCTTAGTGTGAACTTCGGATGCGTTTTGCTCGAATTCAATACACAACCGCACGCGCAAGGGCATTTTAGTCTTTTAACAGCTTGGGCACCTGGCCCGACATCTACACGGAAGTTGTAGCTCTCCTCGCTATCTTCGCGTGGCCGTGAACGGTGCGCGATTCCGATGCAGAATGACAAAGTTACGGCGATTTGAGCGACGTTGGATTGTATGCCAATGCAGGGGGAATAGCAGGCTGCCCCTGCTTCATCGATCGATCGAGCCTGGGGGTCGATCGATCGAGCATTATTATTTTTGCCACGTTTTTCACTATCGATCGATCGACACCAGAGGTCGATCGATCGATCCCCTGTTTTTCCCCTGCAGATATTTTCTTCCTTTTATTCCAACTTACTATATAAGTTGGTTTTTGTTGTAATAGAGACCATATAGATACTTAGAGATATTCTGAATTAGATAGTTTAGTTAGGGTTTGGTGTGGAGATTTCCTTTCTTCTTCTTCTTGGATTGACAACCCATGGGTTTGTAAGATTGAACTATTCACTTCCTCTCCATTAATCTAGTTTGTTCTTCCTCTCCTCTTGCCTTGTAATTTAGTTTCAATGCTTTCTAACTAGTTTACATGTTTTAATTCTTGCTTTCTTAGTCTAATTAGCATAATTTAGTTTAACTCACCATGCACCCTTAGATAAATAGGGTCGGGATTTCATTTCCGCCATTTTCGGGCCCCGAGCTCCGAAAACTAGGTTAAGTGCAAAATCGCGTTTAATTGAAACCGCGTGTATTAAAGTTGGATTGTTATGCGTTTAACTTTATTTGTCACGCAACTTTAGTGTTTATAGCGACAATCCGAATTTAATCCGCGTGCGACCATTTTCCATTAAATGTTTAATCTCGCAACTTTGGGTTAAATTCCTTCTTGTGTGATGTTTATGCTTAATTGTAAATGCTCGATTAGATTGCTTTCGAGCCTTAACTCTAGTTAGTAGTTGTTTCGATCCGTTTGGTAGAATACGATCCCGATCCTCGCTTTCCTTTAATCTAGCATTAACTTATTCTTTTCTTTTGTCACCATAACCACCTATCACCTTTTACACTTTTATTCGTGAAGTAATTAAACAATTAACATCTAAAATTTAATAACTCCCTGTGGATTCTCGATACCCGACTTACCGCTTTACTTGCTTGTCAAGTGTAGCTGTAGCTTAGGTTCTTTTGCATGTCGAGCGGGAGCCGAAACCAACGATAGTGTCCCTACACGAACACTCGGTTTTCCTCGCATCAGGGAGACCGTTCAGTGGCCGATTACGAGGAAGAATTCACTCGTTGGAAAATTATGTACTGGATGAGGTAAGAGAGGAAAGGATAAAGAAAGCAAAGTTCATGGATGGGTTAGTCTGGAGGAGCAGGCAACATTTAATTGGTAATCCCGCATTAGTAGCTTATACGAACGTCGTAAATGCAGCACTCATGCACTGTCAGGAACATCGTTTCCACGTGAAAGGAAGCAATGGGGAGGGGAAACCAGTCAGTCGCATAAAGTGAAAGGGAAAAGTACTAGTGGGGTATCTCAGCAGTAGATAGGGGGACATCAGGGGTAAGATTTCCGACAGGGGAATCAGGCCAAAAGATTTAGGTCTGGAGGCTAACGACAGGATTGCCATGACTTTCGACAAGGGAAACAAGGAAGGGATCAGTGGAAGGGTGAATTTATTAGGAGGTGTTTCGTTTGTGGGGAAGAGGGACACGTGAAGAGAAATTATCCTCAGCGAGGAAGGGGTCAACTACAAGATGAGGTCCTGGATATGCAGCCACTACAACAAGTCATGGGTGCGTTCGGGCAGGGGGAAGATGCTCCGGAACCCGAGGATCAGCCATTTCAGGTGGAGTATGGAGGTAATTATCTTTTATCTTATGGGCATGGAGTATGTTTTGAGTGACTGGAGGGTGTCACAATATAAGAAATTTTTTTCACTAGAGTTCGCGGGTAAGTCGAATTTAGTGGGTGCGCTGGCTGTAGTAGCCATAATATGTAGATAAAAGTTTTATGGGGTAGCAAAATTCTTTGGTGTTATCCACATGAGAGTGGAGGTGTACACCGAGAGAAGGTTTGAATTATGGGAAGAGTTACTACTTTCGAGAATTATGGGAGTAGGGTTGATAATATTTCCTAAATATAGGCTGGATAGCAATGGAATTGAACTACTGTGGATAGTGGGGTTAAGTTTCGGTGTTCACGATAGCAGGGTATATTTGGTACTAGGTATCACCTAAGACGACGTTTAGCCTATGTATATATGTGTATATATGTTATATTGTGTGGTGCGATGGACACCAAGTGAGGTCTTGAGTTCTCACATTTTATCCCGGTAAGTAGGGGTGATTACTAAAGTGAATCAAGGTGCTTAGATTTATGCTCGAGCAAAGAGAGATAGCTCGGGGTGTATTTTGCGCAAGAACTAGTGATAGTAAGGGCGCGGTATTTTATGTTATCTTTGGTAGCATAAGGGTAGGAGTATTTTCTTTTGTGTTAAAAGACAAGTATTTTGGTGTACGTGCTATGGACTGAGGGTCTAACGGATCTCAACGACCGACAATGTTAGGTAGTAGTGTATCGAGGGGTTCCTTGTTTGGATTTCGCTTTGCGAGACACCCCACGCATGAAAATTAGCGCGACGTTGGAAAGTGGGAAGATGTTTGATCGTTAGTCCATGGGTTGGGTAGCCCGAGCAGTATATATATATATATATATGTGTGTGTGTGTGTGTGTGTGATATGACTACGGGTTCGAAGTTATATTACGAGTTACGACTAGCATAGTCGGGTAATTTTCTTGAGGTAAAGCATGTGGATTGGGTGTATGGGCACCCGGGTTAATTAAGGCAACTTTTGTGCGGTCAAGCACGGGTAAGGGTGTATGGGCGCCCTGGTTAATTAAAATGCATAATCATGTAATTTATAGTTAGAAGCAGAAGAGATAGATATAGCGAGCTTGGAGGCACATGACTATAGAGTGAGATTTGAAGCTTGGAGCACTAGGATTATCTTAATTTCGAGGACGAAATTCCTTTGTAAGGGGGGAGTATGTAACACCCCGTAATTTTCAGGATTTAATATCTAATTATTTTGGGAGTGATAAATATTTAAATTGGAGAAACTTAAATACATGAGTTGGAGAATTGATTTGAGTGAGATGAATAATTTATAATTGGGGACTTCAAGTTTAATTGTCCGAATTAATGTGTGTCGCATTTTGAGGTCGAAATTTGGATATGTCAAAAAGTATTTGGGATGGCAATTCTGAGTGCGCAGTTGAGTCTGGATGGGTCGAGATAGTCTGAAAAGAGTACTCGGGGGTAGTAATTGGGTCTCGGGGTATTTTTGGGCATAACTGGGCCCACACGGGGTGAGTTGGGCCTTTTTAATTAGGCACACATGGCCAAAAATGGGATTTAATGTTTCTAACCTAATTGAGGGACTAGGAACGACAGATAGTAAATTCTAAGCCTAGGGTTTGGGAGAGGATTAGAGGAAGCTAATCAAGAAGTCAATTGGGGGATCTTTTGGAGCCAAATTAAGGAGCTAATTTGGGGGGTTCTTCATCAACCATTCTCTACACCAACGGATCAGACCCTATGAACAATTCCAGGCAAGTGGTTAACTTGCTTTAATGTGTAAATGGTGATATCCAATTCATATTTTAGTGATGTGTAAACTAAAATTCATTTTGGGGATAAATGGGTACAAAATGGGATTTTGTTAATGGAATACTTGGCTGAGATTCAAAGTAAGAAATAGGTGTATTATATATTCGTAAGTAACGATAAAATGAAATTTGAATATATTTGATGATTAACATGGAATCTTTATGAGTTCTTGGATGAAGAACATGAATCTTGAATGACTTAGGGTTTAATTGATGAACACAAGATTTCAATCTGACAGAATTTTTGACACAACTTTAAACGTATGCCATTTGAGCTGTACTTGGAATTAGAGTGTGAACCATACATTCTTCGAAATTTATTTCTCTTATATATCCAATGAACATGGAATCAGGTCAATCGGAGTTCAGTAGTGGGAGCAATCGACATTTTTCTACAGGGTGTTTGATCTGTCAACATAGTAATCTACCAAAATTTTGACGTGACTTTAAACGTGTACGATTTGAATTCTAGTTCCAATTAGAGTGTTAACCATACATTACTGGAAAGGTATTTCTCTTAGCTATCCAATGAACTTTCAATCAGGTCAATTGGAGTTTTGTAGAGGGAGAACTCAAAATTTTACTAGAGGGTGTTTAATCTGCCAGAAAATTTGAGATTTTTCTTTTTAAGCCTCAAATGTCTAAAATTTTATCGGGGAAGTGTTTGGGACCTTTATGAAATAGATTGATGGAATAATGATATGGCAGTAAGTCTATGATTCAGTGTTGAACTTTAATTTTGTGAGAGAGTTAAAGTGGAGATTCATAGGCTTGATTGTGACCTACTCTAATTCGAGATGATAAGAATATAATTACGGAAAAGCGTGAGCGAGCTTAAATTTGTTAGGTCTGTGGGTTAACAAGGGTAACTACTGAATTGGTATAACAAGGGGTAACTAGGACCCTTAGAGTTGTGTGAATACTTGAATTAAAACGAAAGTGAAATAAATTCATAAAACAAACAAGGACGGTGAATATTAGAGAGAAATATATTACGTACAAATATGAATAATTGGGTTGTGTAAATACATACAGTTTTATAGGATTACTTGGGTTGTGAATGCCTATTATGTGTTTCCTTGTGATAGGAACATAGACTCTGAAAATATTAAGTTATGGTCCAAGTGAGCGAGACCGGGGATAATGGTTGAGTGACACCAAGTTATTAAATTAATGGATCTGTTAATTAATGAAGGTAGAGTCGGAAGGTAGACTCGGAAAGTATTAAATTAATTGATGTTGTGATTAATTAATTTAGAGTCGGATTGTAGACTCGAGAAGGGTATGAATTAATTAATGCATAAATTAATTAAATGAGTGTCGTACCACAGACTCGGATCGATATTAAATTAATAGGTGTGTTAATTAATTTAATTAGAGTCGGACCATAGACTCGGGGAAAAATATTATATTAATTGAGTGTAAATTAAATATATTAGAGTTGGACCACAGACTCGAGTAATGATAATTTAATAAGTGAGAAAATTAATTAAGTTGAGTCGGGCCAGAGACTCGGGAAATTTCAGGCTAGTGTTACGGATATTTGAGTATATGGTAAAGTCGGGGTTTATAATATATAAGGTGTAGTGAGAGTGTATATATATATGTGTGTTGAGATTGTGTGTGCTATTAAAAATCAGTAATTAAATAGTTATTTGATTTATATACTCTAGTGCTATCAAGGGAGGTTGCGCGATGTGGGTGAATCCCCTAGCTTGAGAAGTAGGGTGAGTATATCCCCAGGTTATAGCATCCGGTATATGGGTGAGGGGATTATCTCACTTTCAGGAAAGGAATATGACCGCCTCCACTACGTTTATATTTTGGGCCAAGTTGGTGAGCGATTCCAACTTGGGGAACTAGGTTTTGTGAGCACACCCAGTGAGATAGAACTTTAGAGGGAATCATCCGGCGAGGGTATACTCGAAGGGATGGATATACGTATGTTATATGTGTGGATGTTGTGGTAAAGGTATGTATATAATGGTAGTAAATATTATATACGGGTAATAATACAGTGTGTGATGTATTTACTTTATATAACTTGTGACACGATTATATGCTACTATTTAAGAGGAATTAATTAAGTTAATTGTGATATAACTTATAATTCAAGAATCATTATACTCGGGTTAGAGTAGTATGGCAAGGGGAGGTTATACCGGGACTAGTTGGACGGGATAGTGCAACTAGCTGGGGTTAAGGTAACCCTTAGGTGTGCACATTAGTGGAGGGGTGAGAATGTCCACAAGGGAATGCGGCACTAACTTAAATAAGAAGTGCATTCATGCATTTTAAATTACTGCAGTTAATTCACTTGCTAAATATTTTCAAAATGTTTTGGGTTCTAACCCTTGCTATAAAACTATTTTCAAAACCTTTTAGGTTCCAGCCACATGGACGCCATGATCGATATTCTATTCCAGGGACATGGAGCTGCGTCATATGTCGATGCTAGCAGGAGTTTGGATTAGACGCATCATTCATTCATTCCTAGAGTAGGAATCACTTATCAGTTTTAGTTTTATTTAGGGCATGTCGCCCAGACTTTCAGTTCAGTTTTCGAACTTATTTTATTCCGGTGTTGGATATTTGTATTGGATTATTTCTTGGTGGCCGATGGTTTATTCGACAAATTGTTTAATTAATGATCCAGTTTATTTTCATTCTGTTGAGTGAATGGTTTATATTTAATTCTGCATGTAATGTTTTGTTTAATCAAAAAGTTAAAATTGTCACCAGCTTTTGGAATACTAGGTGGTTAGTAAGTTTTAAAAAGTTTTCAACAGTGATGCTAAGGATGATCCAAGTGGGATTCCTGTTTTAATTTGGTATAGGATTGATCACCCGGTATTTTATTAGGCGGGGTGTCACACCCTATTACAAATTCATTATTAAATGCATCTTCTAAAAACAGGTTATGTCTCTTCCAAACTTGCACGCCTAGCAAAAGGTCCTAATTTTCGTGCGAAAGAGTTTAATAAATTTTACACCAACAGTTTTCATTTCATTTCGTACCCATATGAGGAAAAACTTTTGACGCAAAACAGTGGAATATAAATTTCAGCCTTAACCACCTATATTGTTAGAAAAATTGATAAAAATCCAAGGAATACGATGCTAACCTATTGTGGGATAATCCAATAAATCCTATAACTTGATTATTTAAATTTCATTGAAACCGTATTCTATTGTGATTGGGTAATGGTGGATGATACAACAAATGCATGCAAAGTTGATACTGACTCCAAACTTGTTATGGTATATTTATTAAAGCTGAAGTGTGAAGATTGGATTGTCTACAAGCTTTTTATTTATGCCTTTTAGAACGTTAAGAAGGTGTTCTACTTGAAGTGCATAAACGATGGCAATTGGTTATTGGTGTGCATGCACCAAAGGATATGACTACTCAGGTGGATTCATTAAAGGCTCCAAAAGAGTTCCAATTAGCTCTTGACGATAACCCTAATTTGAAGGATCTTTTAGTTGATTTATAGGAATATTGAGTATCAAAATATTATTTTATCCCTGTCAATCTTATTTGTATCCTATTATTATATTGGCATTGTATTAGTGCTTTACTTTTATTTATGAGTGTTTAGTTACTTTTACAAATGTTTAATATGATTTATGTAAGTTACCTTATGATAATATATTATGTTTAAGCTAATGTTTAATTACTTTCACAAGGTGCTCGATTTTAGAATAGAGTGGTTTGCGTTTATAATTGGATTAAATTGACCCATCTCAATTTCCATGTGTTCCTGTACATATACATTTGTTGATCAGTTTCATTGATGCAGTCTTCATAAAATGAAATTAATTTAGCTTAATTTTATGAAGATTGTATCAAAGAAACTAATGAATAAATGGACATATAAAAGAATATGTCGGGGGCTCCAAGATCAATTTGGTCTAATCACACATTCAAAAGACTCTATTTAATGGCCTTCTTGGATTGCAGGATCTAGGAACTCTTTACTTTAACTGAAGTAGTTATATAATTGATATATATGCATTATCTTTTAAATCTTTTAGATGATAAAAGGAGTACAGGATAATTATTGTTTTTTTTTGTTTTGGTTGGATAATTATTGGTTGTTGACTTTTTGTTGGGTAGTATGTTAGACGGAGTACATGATAATTATTTGTTGTTGGCTTGTTGTTGGTTTTTGGCTGATGGATAATCATGGAACCTCCGGTTTGAGAACATAATGTTAATTTCAAAATATCTAGACTTAGGCTTAATATGATGCTTTTTCTCATTTGGAGTTTAATAGAGTATTCCAAATATGACTCCTCTCATTACGGGGAGTGTGGCCTTCATCAAGAACCACCAATCCAAGACACTCCAATAGTATTTTCACCCATTCTTGATGTTTCTCATTTACAACAGTCCTTTAACCTTTCTTTGAGTGTTCTTTTGTCGTGATTTTCTCTCCAGCAAGCTTCATATACAAATTATAGCTTACTCCCATGATGCTTTGGTCTTTACGCCATGAATACACCTTTCGTCACGCGTACAACTTTTTTACTTGCACTCATATTCTCTTAGAGAAGCTTAAGATCTATATTTTCCTTTCCAGATTTATCAGGATTGGTTAGGTTATGAAATGGGAATTTAACTTTCCATTTTTTTATCAAAAAATGGAAATATGGAAATACCCAATTCATAGCCTCAACAATCTTAAGAAATCTAGATATGAAAATATAGATCTTAAAGAGAAAAAGGTGTGCGAGTAAAGAAGTTGTACGTGTTACGAAGGTGTATTCGTGGCAGAAAGACCAAAGCGTCATGGGAGTAAGTTATAATTTGTATGAGAAGCTTGTCGGAGAGAAAATCACGATGAAGGAACACTCAAAGAAAAGGAAAACGAGTGTTGTAAATGAGAAACATCAAGAATGGGAGAAAATACTATTGGAGTGTCATGGATTGGCGGTTCTTGATGAAGGACAAACCCCCCAAACGGCCTAGTGAGAGGAACGCACACCTCGAACGGACCAATGTAACTCGTTCGAACTGACCACGTGGTCACAGGATCCCCGATTGGAGTGCATGGTGAAAATTTGATAATATCTACACTTAGGCTTAAAATCATGGAATTACAGGGCTAAACCCCAAAATACCCCCTAAATGGCCCCATAAAAGGCACCCACACCTCGCACGAGACCAATGTAACTCGTAGGAGATGACCGCGCGGTCACAGGGCCTACGATTTGAGAATACAATGATAATCTGAAAATATTTAGACTTAGGATTAAAACATGCGTTTAGAAGAACCCCCTAAATGGCCCCATGAGAGGCGCAATCACCTCGCACGGGACCAATACAGCTCACATGAACTAATCACGTGGTCATAGGACCCCCGGTTTGAGAATATGACAGTAATTTAAAAATATCTAGACTTAAGCTTAAAAACATGTCATTAGAGGGCGAAAACCCAAAACACCCCACAAACGACTCCGTGATAGGCATGAACACCTTGCTGGGGACCAATGTATAATTATTGGATAATATGTTGGATAGATATTGGTTGTCATAGCACGTAGGATTCCCAATCTCTCCAACCATACCTCTCTAATTATTGTCATGTTCGTAAAACTCTTAAGCTCTAAAAAGTTACAAAACTCTTGAACTCTAAACAGTTGCGCATGAGGTGTTCGTACCACTCGCGGTGCTATTTGGGTGCTGTTGAGGGTGACCACTCCTCCGTGGTACGATTTCAAGCCTAAGTGTGTCTATTTTCAAATTTTATTGTATTTCACACACATACACACACCACACTACTTTAGACAAACAATACATTAGCTTTGACACTTCCCAAGTTTCCAATGCCATACCTATGATAGCGAATCCCGAATATGAGGTGGAGTACAAATCCATTGCCTAAGACACTTGGTACACCTACCGACTAATTATCCATGATCAATATCTAATCGTGAAGATCTTAAACTTCGCCGACTCTTGGGACGAGAAATTCAGTGCCCACAATTTAAAAACATCGCACGCCGTGGATGACTTTTATCAGAGGTTCAGCCTATATCCGGACAAGTACAGGACAACCACTGCTCCAAAATAATCAAAGGCCTCACCGATAGGAAACAGTCTGTCCCTTCGAGTATCGATGTATGTTGAAAATTTTTTACTGATAAATGTATGGACAAATTATTTCCTATCAGTGATGGTGGGCACAATATGGAGACTTATTTCCTAGACAAACATGGTGGGCACTATACGAAGTAATTATTTACTAGACAGATATGGTGATCACTATATGGAAATAATTCGTCCATACGAGTATCAGTAAAAATATTCCAGCATTAATTAACACTCATATGGACGAACTATTTCCTACTGGCGATGCCTTTGATTATTTTGGAGTAGTGGTTGTTAAGTACTTATCCGAATCGAGGCCTGAACCTCGAACAAAATTCATCCATGGCTTGCGAGGTTTTGAAATGCCGGGAACTGAATTTCTCATCGCAAGAGTCAGGGAAGTTTAGGAGCTTCACGGTGAGATATTGATCATGGAAAATTAGTTGAGAGGTGAACCTGGCTTCATCAGCGGCGAATTTGTACTCCACCCCATATTCGACATTCACCATCTTTGGTATGGTTTTGTAAACTTGAGAAAATACCAAAACTAGTGTAGTGTGTGTCTAGAGTAGCATGGTGTGTGTATAAAATACAAAAAAAAATTGAAAATAGGCACACTTAGGCTTTAAAACGTGCTGCGAGGGGTGGGCACCCGCATCAGAACCCAAATGGCACCGCGAGTGGCACGAACACCTCGTGCGCAACTATTTAAAGCTCAAGAGTTTTGCAACTTTTTAGAGCTCAAGAGTCTTGCGAACGTGACATTAATTAAAAAGAGATGGCGGGAGAAATTAGGAATCCTACGTGCTACCTAGATGTTCCGGGATCCATGGTTTGAGAACACGACAATAATTTGAGAATATTAGCACTTAGCCTTGAAACCATGGTGTTGGAGGACGAAACCCTGACTTACCCCCCCCCCCCCCAAACGGGCCCGTGAATGGCGCCAACACCTCGCACAAGACCAATTTAACTCGTAGAAATAGAGCGCATGGTCACGAAAATACAGGTTTGAGATCACAATAATAATTTGAGAATATTTGCACTTAGGCTTGAAAACATGGCATTGGAGGGAAAACCCTCAAACCACCCACCAAACAGCCCTGTGAGTAGTACTAACACCTCGCACGGGACCAATATAACTCATGGAAACTGATCGCGTTGTCACGGGACCCCTAGTTTGAGGCCACGACAATAATTTGAGAATATCGAAATTGAGGTTTGAAAACATGGCATTGGAGGGAGAAACCCCGAAATAGCCCCCAAATGGCCCCATGAGCAGCGCCAACACCTCGCACAGGATCAATATAACTCGTAGGAAATTACCGTATGGTCATGAGACCCATGGTTTGATAGCACGATAATAATTTGATAATATCTACACTTAGGCTTAAAAAATGGCGTTAGAGGGCAAAACCCCAAAACACCCCCCAAACGGCACCGTGAGCGGTGCCAACACCTCGCATAGGACCAATGTAACTCATAGGAACTGATCGCATGATCACGGGACCCACGATTTGAGAGCACAATGATAATTTGAGAATATATGCACTTAGGCCTTAAAACATGGCGTTGGAGGGAAAAATCTCAAAACACCCCCTAAATATCCCCGTGAGCAGAACTAACACCTCGCATGGGACCAATGTAATTCGTTGGAAATGAATGCATGGTCAAGGAACCCCCTATTTGAGAGCACAATAATAGTTTGAGAATATCTTTACTTAGGCTTGAAAACATGGCATTGGAGGACGAAACCCCTAAACTCATCCCAAACGTCCCCATGAGTGGTGCTCACACCTCGCAAGGGACTAATGTAACTCGTAGGAAATGATCACGGGACCCACTGTTTGAGATCATAGCATTAATTTGAGAATATTTTCCCTTAGACTTGAAAACATAGTGCTAAAGGGCGAAATCAAAACTCCAAAACACCCTTAAAAGGCCCCGTGAACGGCGCTAACACCTCGCACGGAACCAATGTAACTCGTACGAATTGACCGTGTGATCACAGGACCCATATTTTGAGTGCACGGTGATAATTTGAGAATATTTGCACTTAGGCTTGAAAACATGGCGTTGGAGGGAGAATGTGACGACCCGGATATGATTATGATAAACCATGTTTAAATCATGCTTACCGTATGGGATGGGGATAATGTGTTATTAGAATATATAATGTTATGTTATTGTGTTTAGTCTAATCCTACCTTCATAACTTATGAAATATTGAATTAGTCACAAACACAAATTTGTGAAGTCTTCGGTAGGAATGTTCAAGTTCGGGACTAGTTTTGGCCATTATAATATAATAATTGACTTCAGGTGAAAACTAGATAGTTGTATATATATATGAGATAAGTTTGTAACACAACAAACGGTGTGTAAAAAAAAGGTCCAAGGAAGGAGTTATTCTAAAATTACGAACAATGGGTAAAGTAGTCATTTAACTTTAAATGATATTTTATCTTATATGGCGACACATGTCATATTTTGATTGAACCAAAGGGGAGGTGACTTATTCCAACTTATAACTCTTGAAATAAGATCTTCCTTCAGAATATTTCAGAAAGGAAGAGTTTTAGCCTAAGGTGAGAGATTCGAGAACTTCAGGAAGAAGAAAGTGAGGAGAAAAATTAAAGAAAAATCCATAGAAATTACGTAAAATTCCCTAAGGAAGGGAAGGAGTACCGGTTGGACAAGTGTAAGATAAGAACCCGGGAAAAACCCATTAAGTGACCAAGGTGAGTGTACTCACTGGAAAGATATGTATTATACATGGTTATGGATACGATCTGAATATCACTCACTGGTAAGATGTACTATACATGGTTATGGATATGATCTGATTATTACTTATTGGTAAGATGTATTATACATGGTTACGGATATGATCAGAATAATATTGAATATGAAGATGTCAATTTCGGTTTACCAAAATGGGAGGTTACTCCCCGACCCGGAATGGGGGAGATTTGTCTATTAAAGACAAGGGGTTACTCCTCGACCAGGAATGGGGGAGAATTGTCTATTGCAGACAGAATATGTGAATCATGATTCAAATAAGTTTGTCATTATTTATGAATGAGCTGGATAAGTATATAATTGGTCATTCTTTATGAGTGAGCCGGATAAGGGGTCATTCTTTATGAATGAGCCGGATGAGTATATAATTGGTCATTCCTTATGAATGAGCGGAATAAGTATATAATTGGTAATTATTTATGAATGGGCCAGATAAGTATGCATATATCATCACGGGGATATGATTTATTCAATTTAATTTTATGCAATAGTGTAGTAGTGATGCATTTGCTGAGCTATTTTGCTCATGGTTCCTATGTTTATGTTTTTCAGGTATTGTGATATCACTGCCAAATCTAGGAGTTTAGTGGGGTTAGCAAGGGATGCATAACACCATGATTTGTTCAAACATAAATGGGGTGATTTAAGCCTACTTATCTTTTCAGAAAGTTTGAATAAGCATCATTACCTTAAAATTGTGAAAGGCTTTTAGTTTTATTGATTCATGTTAATAACTAAAACAAAAAAAAGGATACTCATGTTTATGGTTTGGTTAAGGTAATTATGATTTGACTCACTTTGACTTTCAAACTTAATTATAAGTAACTGGGTTTGGGTGTGTCAGAGAAACCCCAAAACAGCAATAAAAAGGCCCCGTGAGCCGTGCCAACACCTTCCACGAGGCAAATGTAACTCGTAAGAACTGACAGGTTGATCAGGGGATCCCCAATTTCAAAGCATGACGATAATTTTACAATATCTGCACTTAGGTTTGAAAACATGGCATTAGAGGTAAAAACCCCGAAACACTCCCTAAACGAACTCGTGAGGGGCGCTAACACCTCGTACGTGACGAATGTAACTTGTAGGAACTGAATGCGTGGTCACGTGAGCCATGGTTCGAGGGCATGACGATAATTTGAGAATATCTTCAATTTGGAGGGCGAAACCCCGAAACATAGCCCAAAAGCCCTCGTGAGCGATCCCAACACCTCGCACAGGACCAATGTAACTCAAAGGAACTGACTGCATGGTCACGGGACCCTAGTTTGAGAGCACAATGATAATTTGAGAATATCTACACTTAGGCTGAAAACATGGCGTTAGCGGGCAAAATCCCGGAACACCTCCCAAATACCCCCACAAGCGGTGCGAGCACCTCACACGGGACTAATGTAACTCATACAAACTGACTGCGTGGTCATAAGCCCATGGTTTTAGAGAATGATGATAATTTGAAAATATCTGCGCTTAGGTTAAAAAAATAAGGCATTAGAGGGCAAAACCTCGAAACACCCTCCACACGGTCCCGCGAGCGGCATCAACAGCTCAAACGGGACCAATGTAACTCGTAGGAAATGAATGCATGGTCACGGGAACCCCAGTTTGAGAGCGCAACTATAATTTGATAATATCTTCACTTAGGCATGAAAAATGGTAACGAAGGGAGAAACCTCAAAACATCCCCTAAATGGCCCCATGAGCGGTGCCAACACCTCGCACATGACTAATGTAACTCGTAGGAATTTTCAATGTGAAGGGTGCTAATGCCTCGCACGGGACTAATGTAACTCGTAGGAACTGACCACGTGGTCACGGGACCCACGATTCGAGAGAACATTGATAATTTGAGAATATATGTACTTAGGCTTGAAAACATGGCGATAGTGGGCAAAACTCTAAAACGCCCCCCAAACGTCCTCATGAGCAGTGCCAACAT
This sequence comes from Sambucus nigra, assembly GCA_949130495.1. Lineage (NCBI taxonomy): Eukaryota > Viridiplantae > Streptophyta > Magnoliopsida > Dipsacales > Adoxaceae > Sambucus > Sambucus nigra. The sequence goes on from OX422216.1 coordinate 373,710,428, forward strand.
GTCGTACGAGACCAATGTAACTAATAGGAACTGACTGTATGATCAAGGGATCCCCAGTTTGAGGGCTAGGCAATAATTTAGTAATATCTTCGCTTAGGATTGAAAACATGGAATTTAAGGGAAAAACCTCAAAACACACCCCTAACAGCCCCGGGAGCGGTGTCAACACCTTACACGGGACCAATGCAACTCATAGGAACAGACCGTGTGGTCGTGGTACCCCCGATTTGAGAGCTCGGTGATAATTTAAGAATATATGCACTTAGGCTTGAAATCATGGCATTAGAGGGAAAAACCTCAAAACACACCTCAAACGGCCCCGTGAGCTGCGCCAACACCTTGCACGGGACTAATGTAACTCATAGGAACTGACTGCGTGGTAATGGGACCACCATTTTGAGAGCATGATAGTAATTTGAGATTATATGCACTTAGGCTTGAAAACATGACGTTGGAGGGTGAAATCCTAAAACACCACGCAAACAGCCCCAATGGCGGAACCAACACTTTGTACGGTACCAATGTAACTCGTTGGAATTGACCGCATGGCCACATGACCCACGATTTGAGCACGACGATAATTTGAGAATATTTGTTCTTAGGCTTAAAAACATGCCTTTGGAGGGAAAAACACCACCCAAAAAGCCTAGTGAGTGATGCCAACACCTCGTACAGGACTAACGTAGCTCGTAGGAACTGACCGCATGGTTATGGGACCCCAATTTGAGAGCACGGTGATAATTTGGGAATATCTGAACTTATTCTTAAAAACGTGGCGTTGGAGGGCGAAACCCCAAAACACCTCACAAATGGCCCCATGAGCGGAGCCAACACCTCACACGGGACCAATGTAACTCGTAGAAAATGATCGTGTGGTCACAGGACCTATATTTTGAGAGAACGACAATAATTTGAGAATATATACACTTCGGCTTGAAAACATAACGTTGGAGGGTGAGATCCCGAAACACTCCCCAAACAATCCTATGAGCGGTGCCAACACCTCGCACGGGACAAATGTAACTTGTAAAAACTGTCGCGTGGTCATAGGACCCATGGTTTGAGAGCATGATGATAATTTGCAAATATATGTTCTTAGGGAATAAAACAAGGCGTTGGAGGGAAAAACCCCAAAACAACTTAGAAATGGCCCTCTGAGTGATGCCAACACCTCACATGGGACAAATGTAACTCGTAGAAAATGGATAGCGTGGTCACGGGACCCCCAGTTTGAGAGCATGGCGATAATTTGATAATATCTGCACTTAAGCTTAAAAACATAGCGTTGGAGGGCGAAACCTCAACACACCCACCAAAGAGTTCCATGAGTGGCACCAAAACCTCGCACTGGACCCATTTAACTCGTAGGAACTACCAGCGTGGTCACAAGAACCCCGGTTTAAGATCACAACGATAATTTAAGAATATCTGCACTTAGGCTTAAAAGCATAGCGTTGGAGGGAAAAACCCCAAAACACTACCAAACGGCCCCGTGAGCATGCCAATACCTCGCACGGGATCAATGTTACTCGTAGGAACTAATTGCATGGTCACGGGACCCACGGTTTGAGACCATGGAGATAATTTGAGAATATATGTACTTAGGCTTTAAAACATGGCATTGGTGGGCGAAACTCCTAAACACCCTCCAAACGGACTGATGAGGGGTGCCAACGCCTCGTATGGGACTAATGTAACTCGTAGGAACTGATCGTTTGGTAATTTCTCCCCCGGTTTGAGAGCATGAAGATAATTTGATAATATATACACTTAGGCTTAAAAACATGGTGTTGGAGGGTGAAACCCCGAAACACCCACCAAACGGCCCGTTAGCACTGCCAACACCTCGCACATGACCAATGTAACTCGTAAGAACTGATCCTATGGTCAGGGGATCGTCGGTTTGAGAACAAGATGATAATTTAAGAACATTTACACCTAGGCTTGAAAATAAGGTGTGAGAGGGACTAACGTAACTAATAGGAATTGACCACGTGGTCATGGGACCCATGGTTTGAGAGCATGACCATAATTTGAGAATATCTACACTTAGGCGTGAAAACATGGCGTTGGAGGGAGAAATGCTGAAAAACCTCCCAAATGTCTCTGTGAGCGGTACCAACACCTCACACAGGACTAATATAACTCGTAGGAACTGACCACGTGGTCACAAGACCCACGATTTGAGAGCACAATGATAATTTGAGAATATTTGCACTTAGGCTTAAAAACATGACATTGGAGGGAAAATGCCGAAACACTTCCCAAACGGCTCTGTGAGTGATGCCAACACCTTGTAGGGACCAATGTAACTCGTAGGAACTGATTGCGTGGTCATGGGACCCCCCATTTTGAGATCATGACAATAATTTGAGAATATCTACCCTTAGGTATAAAAATAAGGTGTTGGAGGGAAATACCTTGAAACACCACCCAAACGTCCCCGCGAGCGGTGCCAACGCCTCGCACGAGAGCAATGTAACTCGTAAGAATAGATTGCGTGGTCACGGGACCTCCAGTTTGAGAGAATGAAGATAATTTGAGAATATCTGCACTTAGGTCGGAAAACATGGCGTTAGATGGCCAAACTCAAAAGCACCCCTAAACGGCCCCATGAGTAGTGTGAACACCTAGCACGAGACCAGTGTAATTGGTAAAAACTGACCACGTGATCACGGGACCCATGATTTGATACCACGATGATAATTTGTAACTTTACGCACTTAGACTTGGAAATATGGCGTTGGAAGGCGAAACGTTAAAACACCCACAAAACGGCCCATGAGTGACGCCAACACCTCACAGGGGACGAATATAACTCATAGGAAATTACCACATAGTCACGTGTCCCCCAGTTTCAGATCAAGATCATAATTTCAGAATATCTGCACTTAGGCTTGAAAACATGGCGTTGGAGGGAGAAACCCCAAAACATCACCCAAAAGTCCTCGTGAGCGATGCTTACACCTTGCACAAGATCAATGTATCTCATCGGAACTGATCGCGTGGTAACGGGACCCCTGTTTAAGAGCACGGTGATAATTTGAGAATATTCGCACTTAGGCTTGAAAACATGGCGTTAAAGTGTGAAACTAAGAAACACCCACCAAATCGCCCCGTCAGTAGCGCCAACACCTCACCGCGACCAATGTAACTTGTAGGAACTGATCGCGTGGTCACAGGAGAGCACGACAATAATTTGAGAATATCTGCACTCAGGCTTGAAAACATAGCATTGGAGTGGAAAAACCACCAAACATCCCCAAACTTCCACGTGAGTGGTGCTAATGCCTTGCACGGGACTAATGTAACTCAAAGGAACTAATCGCATGGTAACGGGACCTCCAATTTTAGATCATGATGATAATTTGAGAATATCTACACTTAGTCTTGAAAACATGGTGTTGGAGGGGTAAACCCCAAAACATCCTCCAAACGGCCCCGTAAGGGGTGCCAATGCCTAGCACGGTACTAATGTAGCTCGTAGGAACTGACCACATGATCATGAGACCCATGGTTTGAGAGCATGAAAATAATTTGAGAATATCTACACTACGGCTTGAAAACATGGCGTTGGAGGGAGAAACCCCATAACACCCACCAAATGGCCTCGTGAGTAGCGTCAACACCTCGCAGGGACCAATGTAACTTGTAGGAACTGACAGCGTGGTCACAGGAAAGCACAACAATAATTTGAAAATATATGCACTTAGGCTTAAAAACATGGCATTGGAGAGGCAAAACCAATAAAAAACCCCCCCAACTACCACGTGAGTGGTGCTAACGCCTCGCACACGACCAATGTAACTCGAAGGAACTGATCGCATGGTAACGTGACCCCAACTTTTTTAGGACAATAAAAATCATGAGAATATCTACATTTAGAATTGAAGACATGGCATTGGAGGGAGAAACCCCAAAACACCCTCCAAACGGCCCCATGAGGGGCGCCAATTCCTCACACGTGACCAATGTAACTCATAGGAATAGACCACGTGGTAATGAGACCCACGGATTGAGAACATGGCAATAATTTGAGAATATATGCACTTAGGCTTGAAAATATGGAATTGTAGGGAGAAACCATGAAACACCACCCAAACGACCCCGTGAGCAGTGCCAAATCCTCGCACGGGTCCAACGTAACTCGTAAGAACTAATCGCGTGGTCACGAGATCTCTAGTTTGAGAGAACGATAATAATTTGAGAATATCTACACCTAGGCTTGAAAATATGGTGTTAGAGGTAAAAACCCCGAAACACCCCCTAAACGGCCCCGTGAGTGGGGCCAATACCTCGCACGGGACAAATGTAACTTGTCAAAACTGACCGCGTGGTCATGAGACCCTCAGTTACAGAGCATGGAGATAATCTGAGAATATCTGCACCTAGGCTTGACAACATAGTGTTGGAGGGAAAAACCCCGAAACACCCCTTAAACGGCCCCATGAGCAGTGCTCATGCCTCGCACGGGACCATGTAACTCATAGGAATTGATCATATTGTAATGGCAATCCGATTTTAGAGTACGACGATAATTTGAGAATATCTGCAGTTACGCAAAAAAATATGGCATTGATAATTCGCCTTGTGAGCAACGCCAACACCTCGCACTAGAACAATGTAATAGGTAAGAACTGATCACGTGTTCACGGGACCCATGGTTTGACTTCATGGCGATAATTTTAAAAAATTAGCACTTAGGCTTGAAAACATGGCGTTGAGGGTGAACGCTAAAACACCTCCCAAACGGCCCCATGAGCGGCACCAACACCTAACACAAGACCAATGTACCTCGTAGGAACTAACCGCGTGGTATGACCCATGGTTTAAGAGCATGATGATAATTTCAGAATACCTACACATAGGCTTGAAAACATGGCATTGGAGGGCAAAACGTCAAAATATCTCCCAAACGGCACTCTAAGTGATGCCAACACCTCGTAGGGACCAATGTAACTCATAGAAACTGATTGCATAGTCATGGGACCCTCGGTTTGAGAGAACGATGGTAATATGAAAATATCTACCCTTAGGTTTTAAAATAAGGTGTTGGAGGGAAAAATCTTGAAACACCACCCAAACGGCCCCATGAGCGGTGCCAACGCCTCGAACGAGAGCAATGTAACTCGTAGAAACTGATCACGTGGTTACGGGGCCCCCAGTTTTAGAGAACGAATATAATTTGAGAATATCTGCACTTAGGCTTAAAAATGTGGCATTGGAGGGCATAAGCCCTAAAAACCCCCTAAACATCCCAATGAGCGGCGCTAAAACCTCGCACAAGATCACTGTAACTCGTACAAACTGATCGCATGATCCCGAGACCCCCGGTTTGAGAGACAACACTAATTTGAGAATATTTTTACTTAAGTTTGAAAACATGGCGTTAGAGGTTGAAGCCATGAAACACCAACCAAATGAACCCGTGAGCAGAGCCAACACCTCGCACAGGACCAATGTAATTCATAAAAAGTGACCGCGTGGTCAAGGGACCCCCGGTTATAGAGAATGATGATAATTTGAGAAAATCTACACTTAGGCCTGAAAACAAGGTATTAGAAGGCCAACTCGAAAACTCCCCCGAACGGACCTATGAGTGGTGCGAACCATGCACGAGACCAGTGTAACTAGTTGGAACTAATCACGTGATCAAGGGACCCATGATTTGATACCGCGACAATAATTTTAGAATGCATGCACTTAGGCTTGAATACATGGCGTTGGAAGGTAAAACCTTAAAATAACTCCAGAATGATCACATGAGTGATGCCAACACTATGCACGGGATGGATGTAACTCATAGGAACTTACCTTGTGGTCACGTGGCCCCCAGTTTGAGATCGCGGTGATAATTTGATAATATCTGCACTTAGGCTTGAAAACAAGGCGTTGGAGGGAGAAACCCCGAAACACCACCCAAAAGGCCCAGTGAATAATGCCCCACCTCGTACGAGACCAATGCATCTCATAGGAACTGACCACGTGGTCACGGGACCCCCAATTTAACAGCACGATTATAAGTTGATGATATTTGCACTTAGGCTTGAAAACATGGCATTGGAGGTAAAACCCAAAGACACATCCCAAACGGACCCGTGAGCCAGTTTGAGAGCGCGGGCATAATTTTTGAATATATGCACTTATGCTTGAAAACATGGCGTTGGAGGGAAAACCCATGAAACACCCACCAAAAGGCCCCGTGAATGACGCAAACACCTTGCACAGGATCAATGTAACTCATAGTAACTGACTGCGTGTCCATGGGACCCCCGATTTGAGATCACGATGATTATTTGAGAATATTTATGCTTAGGCATGAAAACCTGGCATTGGCAAGCGAAACCCCAAAACACCTCACAAATGGCCCTAAGAGCAGTGCCAACACTTCGCATGGTACCAATGTAAATCGTAGGAATTAATCGCGTGGTCATGGGACCTATGGTTTAAGAGAACGATGATAATTTTAGAATTTATGCACTTAGATTTGAAAACAAGGCGTTGGAGTGAGAAATCTGGAAACAACCCCCTAAAAGTCCCGTGAGGAGAACCAACACCTTGCACGTGATCAATATAACTCATATAAACTGACCGAGTCATCAAGGGACCCACTATTTGAGAGCACGATGATAATTTTGAGAATATATGCACTTAGGCTTGAAAATATGGCAATGGAGGACGAAACCCCAAAACACCCCCCAAACGGCCTCGTGAGAGGCGCCAACCCCTCACACGGGACCAATGCAACTCGTAGAATCTAACCGTGTGGTCACAGAACCCACGGTTTGAGAGCACCACTATAATTTGAGAATATATGCACTTAGGCTTAAAAACATAGCATTGGAGGGCGAAACCCCTAGAATACCCTCCAAATGGCCCTGTGGGTGCACCAAGGCCTCGCACGGGACCAATGTAACTTGTACGAACTGGTCGCGTGGTAACGGGACCCCCTGTTTGAGTGCACGATGATAATTTGAGAGTATCCTCACTTGGGCTTGAAAACATGGCGCTAGAGGGCTAAACCATGAAACACCCACCAAATTGCCCCGTGAGTGGCGCCAACACTTCACAGGGACCAATATAACTTATAGGAACTGACCGCGTAGTCACAACAGAGCACTAAAATAATTTGAGAATATCTTCAATTAGGCCTGTAACATTGCGTTGGAGGGGAAAACCCCCCAAACACCCCCAAAATGCCACGTGAGTGGTGCTAACGCCTTACACGGGTCTAATATAACTCGAAGGAACATACCACATGGTAACGGGACCCCCTATTTGAGAGCACAGCGATAATTTGATAATATCTGCACTTAGGCTTGAAAACATGGCGTTGGAGGGTGAAACCCCAAAACGCCCTCTAAACAGCTCCGTGAGGGGTGCCAATGCCTCACACGGGACAAATGTAACTCGTAGGAACTGATCGCGTGGTTATGAGACCCACGGTTTGAGAGGACAACAATAATTTGAGAATATCTTCATTAAGGCTTAAAAACATGGCGTTGGAGGGTGAAGCCCCGAAACACACATCAAATGGCCTCGTGAGAGGTGCCAACACCTCGCAAGGACCAATATAACTTGTAGGAATAGATCGCGTGGTCACATGAGAACACGATAATTATTTAAGAATATCTACACTTAGTTTTGAAAACATGGCGTTGGAGGAGCAAAACCACCAAACACCCCCAAACTGCCACGTGAGTGGTGCTAACGCCTCACACGAGACCAATATAACTCGAAGGAACTTATCGCGTGGTAATGGGACCCCCAATTTGAGACCATGATGATAATCTGAGAATATCTACACTTAGGCTTGAAAACATGGCATTGCAAGGAGAAACCCCAAAAATCCTCTAAACGGCCCCGTGAGGGGCACCAACGCCTCATACGGGAACCATGTAACTCGTAGGAACTGACAGCGTGGTCACGAGACCCACATTTTAGAGAACGTTAATAATTTGAGAATATCTGCACTTAGGCTTGAAAACATGGCGTTGGAGGGTGAAACCATGAAACACCCACCAAACGACCATATGAGTAGTGCTAACACCTCGCACGGGATTAAAGTTACTCGTCGAAATTAACTGTGTGGTCAAGGGACCCCTGGTTTGAGAGCGTGAAGATAATTTGAGAATATTTTCACTTAGTCTTGAAATCATGGTGTTGGAGGACGAAACCCTAAAACAACCCCTAAATGGCCCCATAAGCGGAGCTAATGCCTCGTACGGGACCACGTAACTCGTAGGAACTAATCCCATTATAACGGCACCCCTGATTTTAGAGTACGATGTTAGTTTGATAATACCTGCACTTACGCTTCAAAACAAGGCATTGGAGGGGAAAAATCCCAAAACACCCACCAATTGGCCCTGTGAGCGGCGCCAACACCTCGCACTGGAATAATGTAACCCGTAGGACCTAACCACGTGGCCGCGAGATCCACGGTTTAAGATCATGGTGATAATTTGAGAATAGTGGCACTTAGGCTTGAAAAGATGGCATTGAGGGTGAACGCCGAAACACCTCCCAAACGGCCCTGTGAGCGACACCAGCACCTAACACGGGACCAATGTAACTCGTCAGAAATGATCGCGTGGTCATGAGACCCGCGGTTTGCCGGCACGATTATAAATTGAGAATATCTTCACTTATACTTGAAAATATGGCGTTAGAGGGAGAAACCTCGAAACACCCCCCAAATGGCCATGTGAGTGGTGCTAACACCTCGCATGGGCCTAATGTAACTCGTAGGTACTGACCGCGTGGTCACCGGATCCCCGATTTGAGAGCACGATGATAATTTGAGAATATTTGCACTTAGGCTTGAAAACAAGGTGTTGGAGGGCAAAACATCGAAACACCCCCCGCCCCAAACGGCCCCGTGAGTGGTACCAACACCTCGCACGGGAGCAATGTAACTCGTAGGAACTGATCGCGTGGTCACAGGACCTGAGTTTGAGATCATGATGATAATTTGATAATATTTGTCCCTAGGCTTAAAGACATGGCATTGGGGGACGAAATCCCAAAACAACCCCAAAACATCCCCGTGAGTGGCGCAAACACCTCGCACGAGATCAATGTAACTCGTATGAACTGATCGTGGGGTCACGGAACCCCCAATTTCGGAGCATGGTGATAATTTGGGAAAATCTGCACTTAAGTTTGAAAATATGGCATTGTACGGTGAAACCCTAAAACATCACCCAAACGGACCCGTGAGCGGAGCCAATACCTCGCACGGGACCAATGTTACTCATAGGAACTAACCGCATGGTCACGAGACCCTTGGTTTGAGAGCACAATGATAATTTGAGAATATTTGCACTTAGGCCTAAAAACATGGCCTTGGAGGGCCAAACATAAAAACACCCCCAAAATGGCCCCGTGAGCAGTATCAACACCTCGCATGGGCCATATAACTCATAGGAACTGACCGCGTGGTCACGGGACCCATGGTTTGATAGGAAGATGACAATTTGAGAATATATGCACTTAGGCTTGAATACATGGCGTTGAAAGGCGAAACCCCAAACCCCCCCCCCCCCCAAACGATCCCGTGGCCGATGCCAACAGCTCGCACGGGACTAATGTTACTTATAGCAACTGACCGCGTGGTCAGGGGAGTCCCGATTTGAGATCATGATGATAATTTGAGAATATCTGCACTTAGGCTTAAAAATATGGTGTTGGAGGGAGAAATCCCGAAACACCCCCCCAAAAGGCCCCGTGAGCGGTGCTAACAACTCTCATAAGACCACGTAACTCGTAAGAACTAGCCGCGTTGTCAAGGGTCCCCTAGTTTGAGAGCACGACGATAATTTCATAATAAGTGCACTTAGTCTTGAAAATATGACAGTGGAGGGAAAAACCTGAAAACACATCACAAACGTCCTTGTGAGCAGGATCAACACATCTCATGGGACCAATGTAACTCGTAGGACTTAATCGCATGGTGACGGGACCCACGGTTTAAGAACACGATGATAATTTGATAATATATTAACTTAGGCTTGAAAACATGGGGTTGGAGGGCGACACCCCAAAACACCCCCCAAACGGCATCATGAGAGAGGCCAACCCCTCAAACGGGACCAATGTAACTCTAAGGAATTGACCACATGGTCACGGAACCCTCTGTTAGAGAGCACAACAATAATTTGAGAATATCTACACTTAGGCTTGAAAATATGATATTGGAGGGAGAAACCTCGAAACACCCCCGAAATGGCCCTGTGAGTGGCGCTAACACCTCGCACAAGATCAATTTAACTCGTACAAACAGATCGCGTGATCACAGAAATCTCGATTTGAGAGCACGACAATAATTTGAGAGTATTTTCACTTAGCCTTGAAAACATGATGTTGGAGGGAAAAACACCCACCAAACAACCTCGTAAGCTATCCCAACACCTCCAAAGGTACCAATGTAACTCATAGGAACTGATCGCGTGGTCACGAGAACCCCATTTTAAGAGCGCCTCAATAATTTGAGAATATCTGGACTTAGGCTTGAAAACATGGCATTGGAGGGAGAAACCTTGACACCCCTGCCCCCCTAACAGCCCCATGAGCGACAACAACACCTCACACGGGACTAATGTAATATGTAGAAACTAACCACGTGGTCACAGGAACCCCGATTTGAGATCACGATGATAATTTTAGAATATCAGCACTTAGTATAGAAATCATGACATTGGCGGGCAAAACCCCGAAACACCCCCATACGGCCCCGTGAGCGATGCCAACACCTCGTACGGTTTCAATGTTACTCACAGGAACTAATCGAGTGGTCACAGGACCCATAATTCGAGAGCAAAATGATATTTGAGAATATATGCACTTAGGCTTGAAAAAAAGCGTTGTAGGGCGAAACCCCTGAACACCCTCCAAATGGCCCCGTGAGGGGCGCCAATGCCTCATACGAGACCAATGTAACTCGTAAGAACTGAACATGTGGTAACAGGGCCCACAGTTTGAGAGCACGATGATAATTTGAGAATATATGCACTTAGGATTGAAAATATGTCATTGGAGGATGAAACCCCGAAACACCCACCAAACGGCCCCGTGAGTGATACCAACACCTCGCATGGACCAATATAACTGGTAGGAACAAACCGTATGGTCATGGGAGAGCGTGGATATAATTTGAGAATATCTGTGCTTAGGCTTGAAAACATGGCATTGGAGGGGAAAACCCACTAAACACCCCCAAGCTGCCACATGAGTGGTGCTAATGCCTCACACGGGAGCAATGTAACTCGAAGGAACTGATCGCATGGTAACGGGACCCCCGATTTGAGAGCACGACAATAATTTGAGAATATTTGTACTTAGGCTTGAAAACATGGTGTTGGAGGGCGAAATCCCCAAAACCCCACCAAATGGCCCCGTGAGCGGCGTCAAAACCTCGCAGGGACCAATGTAACTTGTAGGAATAGAGCGCATGGTCTTGGGGAGCATGACAATAATTTTAGAATATCTACACTTAGGCTTGAAAATATGGCATTGGAGGGGAAAAACCATCAAACACCCCTAAACTGCCACGTGAGTGGTCCTAATATCTCCCACGAGACTAATGTAACTCGAAGGAACTGACCGCGTGGTAACGGGACCCCCGGTTTGAGACCATGGTGAAAATTTGAGAATATCAGTACTTAGGCTTGAAAACATAGAGTTCGAAGGCAAAACCCTAAAACATCGTCCAAACGGGCCCGTGAGGGGCACTAACGCCTCGTAAGGAACCAATGTAACTCATAGGAACTAATCACGTGGCCACGAGCCCCAAGGTTTGAAATCACGGTGATAATTTGAGAATATCTTTACTTTGGCTTGAAAACATGGAGTTAGAGGGCAAAACCCCGAAACACCCCCCAAACGGTCCCGTGAGCCACTCAATGCCTCACTTAGGACCAATGTAACTCATAAGAACTGATCGCATTGTATCGACACCCCCAGTTTTAGAGCACAACAATAATTTTAGAATATCTGCACTTAGTCTTGAAAACATGGCGTTGGAGGGAAAAACCCCAAAGTACCCACCAAACGGCCTCATGAGCGTCGTCAACCCCTCGCATAGGACCACTGTAACTCGTAGGAACTGACCACGTGGTTGCAGTACCCACAGTTTGAGAGCATAATGAAAATTTTAGAATATCGGCACTTAGTCTTGAAAACATGGCGTTGAGGGAAAAACACTGAATCACCTCCCAAATGGCTCCGTGAACGGTGCTAACACCTTACACGGGACCAATATAACTCGTAGGAATTGACCGCATGGTCATAAGACCCATGATTTGAGGACACGACGATAAATTGAGAATATATGCACTAAGACTTTAAAACATGGCAATAGAGGGAGAAATCTCGAAATACCCCCAAACGGCCATTTGAGTGGCGCCAAGACCTCGCACGGACCCGAGGTAACTCGTAGGAACTTATTACATGGTCACAGGAACCCCGGTTTGAGAACACAGAGATAATTTGAGAATATCTGCACTTAGGTTTGCAAACAAGGTGTTGGAGGGCAAAATAATGAAACACACCCCAAATGGCCCCGTGAGCGGTACCAACACCTCGCACGGGAGCAACATAACTCATAGGAACTAATCGCGTGGTCACGGGACCCCGAGTTTGGGAGAACGAAGATAATTTGAGAATATCTGCCATTTGGCATAAAAACATGGCGTTGGAAGGACAAATCCCGAAACAACCCCTAAATGACCCGGTGAGTGACCCAACACCTCGTACGGGATTAATATAACTCGTACGAACTGACCGCATGGTCATGGGACCCCCAGTTTGAGAGAAATATGATAATTTGAGAATATACGCACTTAATTTTGAAAATATGGCATTGTAGGGAAAAACCACAAAACACCCACCAAATGGACCCGTGAGCGGAGCCAACACCTCGCACAGGACCAATGTAACTCGTAGGAATTGACCTCGTGGTCACGGGACACCTTGTTTGAGAGCACAACGATAATTTGAGGATATTTTCACTTAGTCCTAAAAAACATGGCGTTGGGGGGCGAAACCCGAAAAGACCCCCAAACGGCCCCGTGAGCAGAGCCAACACCTCGCACGAGAATAATTTAACTCGTAGGTACTGATCCCACGATCACGGGACCCATGGTTTGAGATCACAATGGTAATTTGAAAATATATGCACTTAGGCTTGAATACAAGGCATTGGAAGGAAAAATCCCAAAACACCCCCCAAACGGTACCGTGAGTGATGTAAAAACCACGCACGAGACCAATGTTATTTATAGGAATGGACCGCATTGTAATGGGACTCCAGGTTTCAGATCATGGCGTAAATTTGAGAATATTTGCACTTTGGCTTGAAAACATTGCGTTGGAGGGAGAAATCCCAAAACACCACTAAAAAGGCCCCATGAGCAGTGTTAAAACCTTACACGGGACACCCAGTTTGAGAGCACAATGATAATTTGATAATATCTGCACTTAGGCTTAAAAACATGGCATTAGAGGGCAAAACCCCAAAACTCCCCACGAATAGACTTGTGAGCGGTGCCAACACCTTTTAAGGGACTAATGTAACTCGTAAGAACTAATCGTGTGATCATGGGACCCTCAGTTTGAGAGCACATGGATAATTTGCGAATATTTGCATGTAGGCTGAAAAATAAGCCATTGGAGAGAGAAACCCCGAAACATCCACCAAAAGGCCCTATAAGCAATGCCAACACCTCGCACGGGACTTGTGTAACTCATAATAACTGACCGGGTGGTCACATGGCCCCCGATTTGAGAGCACGTTGATAATTTGAGAATAACCGTGCTTGGGGTTGAAAACATGGCGTTGGCAGGCAAAACCCTTGAAACACCTCACAAATGTCCCTGTGAGTGGCGCCAACACCTCGCACGGGAATAATGTAACTTATAAGAACTGACCTCATGATCACGGGACCCATGGTTTGAGAGCACGATGGTAATTTGAGAATATCTACACTTAGGCTTGAAAACATGGCATTGGAGGGTGAAACCCCAAAACACCCCTCAAACGGCCTCGTGAGAAGTGTCAACACCTCCCATGGGACCAATGTAAATCTAAGAAACCGCGTGGTCATAGGACCCCCAATTTGAGTGCACAATGATAATTTAAGAAAATCTACACTTAGGCTTGAAAACATAGCGTTGGAGGATGAAACCTCGAAACACCCCCATGAGTCGCGTAAACACCTCTCACAAAACTAATGTATCTCGTAGGAGCTAACTGTGTGGTGACGAAACCCATGGTTTGAGAGCACGCTAATAATTTGAGAATAAATACACTTAGGCTTGAAAACACGGCGTTGGATGGTGAAACCCCGAAACACCCCCCAAATGTCCCCGTGAGGTGCGCCAACACCTCGAAATGGACCAATGTAACTCGTAGGAATAGATTACATGGTCACGGGACCCCCGATTTAAGGGAACGTCGATAATTTTAGAATATCTACACTTTGGCTAGAAAACACGTTGTTTGAGGGAGAAACACCTAATCACCCACCAAACAGCCATGTGACCGGCACCAACACCTCCCACGGGACCAATGTAACTCATAGGAACTAACCACATGGTCATGGAACCCCCCAGTTTAAGAGCACGGTGATAATTTGAGAATATCTGCACTTAGGCTTGAAAGCATGGCGTCGGAGGACGAAACCCTGAAACACCCCCAAATGGCCCCGTGAATGGTGCCAACACCTCGCACGATATAAATGTAAATCCTAGGAACTAACCACGTGGTCACAAAACCCAAAGTTTTAGAGCACGGGGATAATTTCAGAATATTCGCACTTAGGCTTGAAAATATGGTGTTGGAGGGCAAAACCTTAATACACCCTCCAAATGGCCCCGTCAGGGATGATAATGCCTCACACGGGACCAATGCAACTCATAGGAACTGACCACATGGTAACGGGACCCCCGATTTTAGAGCATGGCGAATATTTTAGAATATCTACACTTTGGCTTGAAAACACGACGTTGGAAGGAGAAACCCCGAATCACCCACCAAACAGTCCCGTGAGCAGCACCAACACCTCCCACGGGATCAATGTAATTTATAGGAACTGACCCCGTGGTCATGGGACCAACGGTTTGATGGAAATGAGATAATTTGAGAATAGGTGTACCTAGGCTTGAAAACATGGCTTTGGAGAGGCAAAATCACAAAACACCCCCCAAACGGCCTCGTGAGCGGTGCCTAAATCTCGTAAGGGATTAATGTAACTCATAGGAATTGACCGCGTGGTCACGAGACCCACAGTTTGATATCACGGCAATAATTTGAGAATATCTACACGTAGTCTTGAAAACATAGCATTGGTGGCCAAAACCATGAAACAACCCCCCCCCCCCCAATCGGCCCAGTGAGCAGTGCCAATGCCTCACACGGGACGAATGTAACTCATAGGAATCGATCGCATGACCATGAAACCATCGGTTTGAGAGCACTACTATAATTTGAGAATATCTGCACTTGGGCTTAAAAAAAAGGCGTTAGAGGGCGAAACCCCAAAACACCCCCCAAACGGCCCTGGTGAGCGGTGCCAACACCTCGCAGGGGACCAATGTAACTCATAGGAACTGATCACATGGTCACGGGACCCTCGATTTGAGAGCACGATGATAATTTGAGAATATCTCCACTTGGGCCTAAAAATAAGGCGTTAGAGGGCAAAACCCCAAAACACCCCCCAAACGGCCCCTTGAGCGGTGCCAACATCTCACCAGAACCAATGTAACTCGGAGCAACTGATCACGCGGTGACGGGACCCTCAAGTTAAGAGCATGACGATAATTTGAGAATATAGGATTGAAAACATTAAGTTGGAGGGAGAAACCCTAAAATACCCCCAAAATGTACCCGTGACCGCCGCTAACGCCTCGCACTGGACCAATGTAACTCGTAGGAACTAATCGCGTGGTAACTGCACCACCATTTTGAGATCATGATCATAATTTGAGAATATATGCACTTATACTTGAAAACATAGCATTGTAGGGTGAAACGCCAAAACACCCACCAAAAGGCCCCGTGAATGGTGCCAACACCTCACACGAGACTAATATAACTCGTAGGAACTATCCACGTGGTCACTGGACCCACAGTTGGAGAACACGATTATAATTTGAGAATATCTACACTTCGACGTGAAAGCATGGTGTTAGTGGGAGAAACCCCAAAACATCTCCTAAACGGCCCCAAGAGTGGAACCAACACCTCACTAGGGACCAATGTAACTCGTAGGAACTAACTTCATGGTTACAAGACCCATGGTCTGAGAGCACGATGAAAATTTGAGAATATCTACACTTAGACTTGAAAATATGGCGTTGGAGGGTGAAACCCCGAAACACCCCTCAAACAGCCCCATGAGCGGTGCCAACACCTCGCACGGGACCGATGTAACTGATATAAACTTACCATGTGGTCACAGGACCCTCGATTTGAGAGCACGAAGACAATTTGAGAATATCGGCACTTAGGCTTGAAAATAAGGTGTTGCGGGGAAAAACCTCAAAACACCCCCTAAGAGGCCAAGTGAGCGATGAGAACACCTAGCACGGGACCAATGTAACTCGAAGGAACTTACCACGTGGTCATGGGACCCCCGATTTGAGAGCACGATGATAATTTGATAATATCTTCTCTTAGGCTTGAAAATAAGGTATATCATGGAAATACCTTGAAACACCCCCTAAGCGGCACCGTGAACGGCGCCAACACCTCACACGGGATCAATGTAACTTGAAAGAATTTACCTCGTGGTCACGGGACCCCCATTTTGAGAGTAGGTGATAATTTGATAATTTTCTGCTTTTAGGCATGAAGACATGGAGTTGGACGAAGAAACACCGAAACACACCCAAATGACACCATGAGCAGCGCCAACACCTTGCATGGGACCAATGTAACTCGTGTCATGGGACCCACGATTTGATAGAATGATGATAAGTCAAGAATATATGCACTTAGGGTTGAAAACAAGCCGTTGGAGGGGAAAACCCTAAAACACCCCCTAAACGGCCTCGTGAGGGCGCCAAGACCTCGCACGAGACCAATGTAACTCGAAGGAACTTACCGTGTAGTCACGGGACACCCGATTTGAGAATTCGAAAATAATTTGAGAATATCTGCACTTTGGCTTGAAAACATGGCGTCGGAGGGCGAAATCTCGAAACACCCCCCAAATGGCCCGATAAGCGGTGCCAACATCTCGGACGGGACCAATGTAACTCATAGGAATTGACTGCGTGGTCACGGGACCAACAGATTGAGAGCGCGATAAAAAATTAAAATTATTTGCACTTAGGCCATGGCATTGGGTGGCAAAACCCCGAAACACCCCCCAAACGGCCCCATGATTGGCGTCAACACCTCGAACGGGACCAATGTAACTCGTAGGAACTGATCGCGTGGTCACGAGACCCATGGTTTGAGATCATGGTGATAATTTGGGAATAGGCTTGAAGACATGGAGTTGGAGGGAGAAACTCCTAAACACCCCTCAAAATGGCCCCGTGAGCGATGCCAACACCTCTTACGGGACTAATATAACTCGTAGGAACTGACCGCGTGGTCACGAGACTCACTATTTGAGAGCACGGTGATAATTTGAGAATATTTGCACTTAATCTTGAAAACATGCCATTGGAGGGCGAAACCCCGAAACACCGCCCAAACGCCCCCTTAAGATGTGCCAATACCTCTTATGGGACCAATATAACTGGTAAGAACTGGCTGCATCATCATGGGACCCACAGTTTGAGAGCACGATAATAATTTAAGAATATCTACATCACACGTGATGAATGTAACTCATAGGAACTGACCGCATGGTCACGGGATCCACGGTTTGAGAGCACGATGATAATTTGTGAATGTCTTCACTTAGGCGTGAAAACATGGCGTTGGAGGGAAAAAACCACGAAACACGTCCCAAACGGCCCCGTGAGTAGTACCGAAACCTTGCACGGGACCAAACTAACTTATAGTAACTGATCACATGGTCACGGGACCCCCAATTTGAGAGCACGGCGTTAGTTTGAGAATATTTTCACTTAGGCTTGAAAACAAGGCGTTGGAGGGTGAAACGCCGAAACCCCCCCCCCCCCCCCCCAAAAGTCTCCCTAACCAGTGCCAGCACCTCAGACGGGAGCAATGTAATTCGTAGGGATTGATCACGTGGTCAAGGGATCACCGATTTGAGAGCATGGTGATAATTTGAGAATATATTCACTTAGGCTTGCAAACATGGCGTTGGAGAGGGAAACCCATTAACACCCCCAAACGGCCCTGTGAGAGTCGCCAACACCTCGCACAGGACCAATGTAACTCGTAGGAACTGACTGGCTGGTCATGATACCCACGGTTTGAGAGCACGATGATAATTTGAGAATATCTTAACTTAGGCTTGAAAACATGCTATTAGAGGGCGAAACCCCGAAACACCCCCATACAGACACGTGAGTTGTGGCAACACCTCTCATGGGACTAATGTAACTCGTAAGAACTGATCGCATGGTCATGGGACCCACAGTTTGAAAGCTCAGAGATAATTTGAGAATATCGGCATCATGGCTTGACAAGTTGGGGTTGGAGGAAAAAACCCCAAAACACCACCTAACCGGCACCGTAAGCGGTGCCAACTACTTGCATGGGATCAATGTAACTCGTAGGAGCTGACCTCATGGTCATGGGATCCACGGTTTGAGAGCACGACGATAATTTGAGAATATCTGCACTTAGGCTTGAAAACATAGCGTTGGAGAGGGAACCCCGAAACACCCCCCGAATGACCCTGTGAACAACGTCAACACCTCGTACGGGACCAATGTAACTCCTAGGAACTGAGCACAGGGTCACAAAAGCCATGGTTTGAGAGCATGGGGATAATTTGAGAATATCTTCACTTAGGCTTGAAAACATGGCGTTGGAGGGAAAACCCCGAAACTCCCCCCAAACGGCCCTGTCAGCGATGCCAACACATCGCACGGAACCAATGTCACACTTAGGAACTGACCGCGTGGTCACAGGACCCCCGATTTGAGAGCATGGAGATAATTTGAAAATAGTTTCACTTAGGCTTGAAAATAATGCATTCGAGGGCAAAATCTCGAGAAACTGCCCAAATGACCTCCTGAGCGATGCCAAAACTTCACATGGGAGAAATGTAACTCATATGAACTGAACACGTGGTCACGGGACCACCTCTATGAGAGCATGGAAATAATTTGAGAATATCTACACTTAGGCTTAAAAACATAGTGTAAGAAAGGGAAATCCTGAAACACCCCCCAAACGGCCCCGTGAGTGGTGCCAACACCTCACTCGGTACCAAAGTAACTTGTAGGACCCCAGGTATGAGAGCATGGCAATAATATTAGAATATTTGCACTTGGGATTGAAAATAAAGCATTGGATAGTAACCCCCCTCCCCAAATGGCCTCGAGAACGATGCCAACACCTCGCACGGGAGCAATGTAACTCGTAGGAACTGATCATGTGGTTACGAGATCCCCAGTTTGAGAGCACGGTGATAATTTGATAATATATGAACTCAGGATGAAAACATGGTGTTGGACGGAGAAATCCCAAAATTCCCCCCAAATGTCACTGTGAGCGACGCCAACACCTCGCACGGGACCAATGTAACCCGTAGCAACTCTACGCATGATCACGGCACCCACGGTTTGAGTGCACGATGATAATTTGAGAATATATGCAAATCGTCTTGATAACATGGCATTAGAGTGCGAAACCCAAAAACACCTCCCAAACGGCTCCTTGAGGGGTGCCAACCCCTCGCACGGGACAAATGTAACTCGTAGGAACTGACGGTGTGGTGACGGGACCCTCAATTTGAGTTCACGATGATAATTTAATAATATTCATCCATAGGCTTGAAAACATGGCATTTGAGGGCGAAACCCCAAAACACCCCTCAAACGGCCCCGTGAGCGACGCCACACCACGCGCGGGACCAATGTAACTCATAGGAACTGACCGTGGGGCCATGGGACCCCCGGTTTGAGTGAACTGTGATAATTTGAGAATATTTGTACTTGGGCTTGAAAACATTGCATTGGAGGAAGAAAGCCCGAAACACCCCCAAACGGCCCCGTGAGCAGTGCCAATACCTCTCATGAGACCAATGTAACTCCTAGTAACTGACCGGATGGTCAAGGGACCCTCGATTAATGACATAAATTTCAGAATATATGCACTTAGGCTTGAAAACATGGTGTTGGAGGGTGAACCCTCGAAACCCCTCCCCCCCCAAAAAAACGGCCCCATGAGCGGTGCCAATAACTCGCACGGGACAAATGTAACTCTTAGGATTTGATCGCGTGGTGACGGGACCCACGGTTTGAGAGCATGATGTTAATTTGATAATATCTTCACTTTGTCTTTAAAACATGGCGTTGGAGGGCACAACCCTGAAACACCCACCCCCTAAATGGCCCTGTGAGCGGTGCTAATACCTCGCACGAAACTAATGTAACTCGTAAGAACTGATCGCAAGGTCATGAGATCCAAGGTTTGAGAGCATGAAGATAATTTGAGAATATTTGAACTTAGTCTTAAAAAGATGGATCTGGGGGGATAAAGTCCAAAACACCCCCCAAATTCCCCATGAGCGGCACTAACACTTCGCACGGGACCAATGTAACTCATAAGAACTAACCGCATGGTCATGCGACCCCCGGTTTGAGAGCACGGAGATAATTTGAGAATATTTTCTCTTAGGATAGAAACTATGGCATTGGAGGGCAAAGCTCCAAAACACCCCCTAAACGGCTCCGTGAGATGTTCTAACACCTCACATGGGACCGATGTAACTCATAGGAACTGATCGCATGGTCAAGGGACCACCGATTTGAGAGCACGACAAAAAATTGACAATACCTACACTTAGGATTAAAAACATGGCATTGGAGGGTGAAATCCTGAAACATCCCCTAAATGGCCCCATAAGCTATGCCAACACCTCGCACCGGACCAATGTAACTCGTAGGAGCTGATTGTGTGGTCACGAGACCCGCAGTTTGAGAGCATGATGATAATTTGAGAATATTTACACGTAGGCTTGAAAATATGGCATTGGAAGGCGAAACCCCGAAACACCACCCAAACGACCTCTTATGTGGTGCCAGCACCTCTTAGGAGAGTAATGCAACTCATAGGAACTGATCGTGTGGTCACAAGACCCCTCATTGATATTATGGCAATAATTTGAGAATATCTTCACTTAGTCTTTAAAATATGATGTTAGAGGGTGAAACCCAGAAACACACCCTAAACGTCCCCATGAGCGGTGACAACACCTCGCGCGGGACCAATGTACTTCGTAAGAACTAATCGCGTGGTCAGGGAACCCTCGATTTGGGAGCACGACGATAATTTGAGAAAATACACACCTAGTTTTGAAAACATGGCGTTGGAGGGAAAACCCCGAAACAACTCCTAAATATCCCCGTAAGTTGTGGCAACACCTCGCACGGGACTAATGTAACTTGTAGGAACTAACCGCGTGATCACAGGACCCACGATTTGAGAGCACGATGAAAATTTTAAGAATATCTGCACTAAGTCTTGAAAACATGGCGTTAGAGGGAGAAATCCATAAACACCCCTCAAATGGCCTCGTGAGTGGTGCCCACACCTCACACAGGACCAATGTAACTCATAGGAACTAACAATGTGGTCACGGGACCCCCGATTTGATTGCACAGTGATAATTTGAGAATATCTGCACTTAGATTTGAAAACATGGTGTTAGAGGGCGAAGCGCCAAAACACCCCCAAATGGCGCCGTAAGTGATGCCAAAACCTTGCATGAGACTAATGTAACTAGACAGAACTGATTACGTTGACTGGTGCCAACACCTCGCAGGGGACCAATGTAACTCGTAGGAACTGACTGTGTGGTCACGGGACCCCCGAGTTTTATAGCATGATGATAATTTGATAATATCTACACTTCGGCTTGAAAATAAGGCGTTGGAGTGCAAAACCTCAAAACACCACCCCAAACGTCCCCGTGAGAGGTGCCAACACCTCGCACGTGACCAATGTAACTCATAGGAACTGACCGCGTGGTCACGGGACTCACGGTTTTAGAGCACGATAATAATTCGATAATATCCGCACTTAGGCTTGAAAACATGGTGTTGGAGGGCGAAACCTCAAAACACCCCCCAAACGGCCCCATGAGCGGCGCCAACACCTCGCACGGGACTAATGTAACTCGTAGGAACTGACCGTATCATCACGAGACCCACGGTTTGAGATCACGATGATAATTTGACAATATCTACACTTAGGGTTAAAACATGGCATTTGAGGGCGAAACCCCGAACATCCCCAAACAGCCCCGTTAGCTGTGCTAACAACTTGCATGGGACCAATGTAACTCGTAAGAACTGACCACATGGTCATGGGGCCCACAATTCTAGAGCACAATGAAAATTTGAGAATATCTGTACTTAGTCTTGGAAATAAGGCCTTGGAAGGCAAAACCCTGAAACACCCCACAAACAGCCCTGTAGCGGTGCCAACACCCCCCACGAGACTAACGCAACTCATAAGAACTGACCGCGTGGTCACAGAACCACCAGTTTGAGATCACGATGATAATTTTAGAATATTTTCACTTAGTTTTGAAAACATGGCATTAGAGGGCGAAACCCCAGCCTAAAAGGCTCCATGAGCAGCACCAACACCTCGCATAAGACCAATGTAGCTTGTAGGAACTCATAGCATGGTCACGAGACCCACGGTTTGAGATCACAATGATAATTTGAGAATATATTCACTTAGGCTCGAAAACATGACATTGAAGGGTGAACCCCCGAAAGACACCCCAAACGGCCCCGTGAGCGGTGCCAATACCTCATTCCTCGTACGAGTCCAATGTAACTCGTAGGAACTGGCCGCTTGGTCGCGGGACCCCCTATTTAAGAGCATGACGATAATTTGATAATATCTTCACTTTGTCTTACAAAGGTGATGGGTTTGAAACCCAAAAATACCTCCCAATTGGCCTCGCGAACGGGGCCAGCACCTCGCACGGGACTAATATAACTTATAGGAACTGACCGCGTGTCATAGGACCCCCAGTTTGAGAGCACGGTGATAATTTTTAAATATTTGTACTTTGTCTTGAAAACATGGCATTGGAGGGAGAAACCCAAAACACCCCCCAAAGGTCCCGTGAGTAGTGCCAACACCTCACACGTTACCAATGTAACTCGTAGGGACTGACCGTACGATCATAAGACCCCCAATTTGAGAGCATGATTATAATTTAAGAATATATGCACTTAGGCTTGAAATCATAGTGTTGGAGGGTGAAACCCCAAAATACCCCCCCCCCCCCCAAACGGCCCGTTGAGCACTATTAACACCTCGCACAGGACCAATGTAACTTATAGGAACTAACTGCATGGTCACGAAGCCCCCAGTTTGAGAGATCCCTAATAATTTGAGAATATCTGCACTTAGGTTTAAAAAGATGGCATTGGAGGGCGAAACCCCAAACCCCGTTTAAACGGTGTAGTGAGTGGTGCCAACACCTCGCACAGGACCAATGAAACTCGTAGAAACTAATCGTGTGGTCACGGGACCCCCGATTTGAGAGCACGAAGATAATTTGAGAATATTTGTATTTAGGCCTGAAAACATGGCGACGGAGTGCGAAAACCCAAAACAACCCCCAAACGGCCCCTTGAGTGGTGTCAACAACTCGCACGGGACTAATATAACATGTAGGAATAAATTGCGTGGTAGCGGAACCCCGTATTTGAGAGCACGGTGATAATTTGACAAATATCTGCACTTTGGCTTGAAAACATTGCATTAGGAGCGAAATCCCGAAACACCCTCTAAACGGCCCCTTGAGTTGCGTCACACGTCGCACGAGACTAATGTAACTCATAGAAACTGGTCACGTGGTCAGGGGACCCCCGGTTTGAGAGAATGGGGACAATTTGACAATATTTATACTTAGGCTTGAAAAATGGCGTTGGAGGGAGAAACCTCAAAACACCCCCAAACAGCCCCATGAGGGATACCAACACCTCACACGGGACCAATGTAACTCATAGGAACTGACCGTGTGGTCACGGGTCTCTCGGTTTGAGAGCATGACGATAATTTGTGAATATCTATACGTCTTTAATACACTGTGTTGGAGAGTGAAACTCCGAAACACCCTCCAAACGGCCTCGTGAGCAGCGCCAACTCCTCACATGGGACTAATGTAACTGGTAGGAACTAACTGCATGGTTATGGGACCCATTGTTTGAGAGCACGATGATAATTGAAGAATATCTACACTTAGTCTTGAAAATATGGCATTGTAGGTCTAAATCTCGAAACACCCCCCAACAGTACTAACACCTCACACGGAACCAATGTAACTCGTAAGAACTAACCACATGGTCACGGGGCTCATGGTTTAAGACCACAACAATAATTTGAGAATTTATGCACTAAGTCTTGAAAATATGGCGTTGGGGGGTGAAACCCCGAAACACCTCCCAAACAACCCTCCAGAGTGACGCGAACACCTTGCATGGGATTGGGTGACGACTCAGCTTTAAAAATGTCCTAAAAAAAAAGGAAATTCTACCCATTTTTTTATTATAATTAAAAATGGTCACGGCCAAAGTCCATGACCCTTTTAATTTTTTTCTCGTGCATGAAAAGGGTCATGGCCCAAGGCCGTGACTATTTTTATGATGTCAAAGTCTGGGTCACGGACTTGCGACATGACCAGAGTCATGACCATTTTCATATTCTGAAGTATGGGTCACGGACTTAAGCCATGACCAAGACCGTGAACATTTTCATACTCCTAAAGGTGGGTCAGAGACTTGAGCCATGACCAGGGTTGTGACCAAAATAATATATTAAAGGATGGGTCATGGCCTTTGGCTGGGACCATCTCAGTGTATGGGTCACGATAATAGTCCGCGACTATTATCTATGACCCCTTAGGTCCGTGACCCTTCATTTGGTTAGGGATTTGGGTTGTGACCCACCAAATTGGTCGTGCCCAAAATGGTCACGGACATTGGCCACAACCCACTGTCTTGGTAAGGGACATTGGTCGTAACCATTCGCCTAATATGGTATAGTTAATGTTATGCAGTCGAAGCTTACTAAAACTAGAGCTGAGGAAAGTCTATAAGAACAAATTTGAAAAGTCGGCACTTTATGTCTTATGACTGGAACAATATGTCGATACATTAATCGATGCAAAGTCAAAGTTAGTAAATGTGGGGGGTGCTAAGGTCAATTTAGTCCAACCACAAACTCAAGAGACTTCATTCTTAAATAAAACATTTCATAACTATGCAGTCAGTTCCTAAGAGTTACATTGGTCTCGTGTGAGGTGTTTGTGCCCCTAAACATCCATAATTCAAACTAAACATTCATAAATCAAACTGAACATTTACAAATCAAACTAAACATTTATAGATAAAACTAAAGCACCAATATAACATTAATATCATAATAGGATACAAGTTGGATACAAATCGTATTGTCAAGGGACAATATAATAATAGGATATAAATATGATTGCCAAGGGTAAAATAATGTTTTGATGCTCAATATTCCACTAAATTAACTAAAAGATGCTTAAAATTAGTGTTTGCATCAAGTTCATACTCGAACTCTTTGGGAGACTTTTATGTATCTACTTGAGTAGTAATACCCTTCAGTGCATTCACAATAATATACCAATTGCATTGTTATACACTTCGAATATAATACCTTATTTAAGTTATGAAAGGCACAAATAAAAGGCTCATCAACTATGCGATATTTACTCTTCATCTTTGATAAATTTACCATCATAAGTTTGGAGCCAGGATCAATTTTAGAAGCATTATTAGTGTCCTCTACCTTCGCCCAGTCACAATAGAATATAGTTTTCATGAAATCTAAATAATCGATTTCCAGGATTTGTTGGACAATCCCATTACAGGTTAGCACCCTACCTTTTGGATTTTTATCATTTTTGCTACGAACAAAAGTAGACAAGGAGGAAATTGAAATTCTTCTATTTTGCATCAAAATATTTTCCTCAAATGGATATGAATCGAAATCAAAACTATTGGTGCAGAATTTCTTAAACTCATTCACGCAAAATTTGGGACCTTTTGCTAGGGGTGCAAGCCTTGAAGAGAAATCACCTTTTTTTAAAAGATGCATTTATTAATGAATTTGAATCAAGGTATGTTTTTACCAGACATGAATAAATAACCGCACGCATAAGATGTAGAATTACCTCTTTTGATATCCATGCCCTAAAATCACTTGTCCTGAAATTTCGCCTCTGATTGTGGGCAATTTCATCCCCTTATGTAATACCCTGATGATTATATTATTTCCACGTGTCCATTTGATTATTAATTTAATTAAAAAAATTAAATTGGCTTTGATAAATATGAAATAGCAAGTTTAGAACTAATATCTATGATTATTATTATTTACTTGCGTGTAATAAGTAAATAGAGATGCAAATTATTATATTATCGCTTAACGTGTGAAATGCGACGGATTTAAATAGTCTGAGGGCGATGCGTACTTTACGTACATGTTGGGATCGATTAATGATATAATGGTATATTTTTATTTGGGTGACTTAGATGTCCTTTTTGATTGTATCGGTGATCCAGAATGGGTCAAAGAAGTCCATAAAAGGTACTCGGGGATTATAGTTGAGTTTCGAGGGATTTTTAATCATAATGGCACCCGTAGGGTGGTATGATTTTATTTTACCCTTAGGGGTACACCTAAAAAAGGATTATGATGTGATTAAGAAGTATTTAAGGTTAACAGAGGTGGATGACAACCTCATTCGTGCCTTTGCATATTGAATATTAAATAAGAGAACAAAGAGAAGAGAAAGGGGGAAGCAAAGAGAGAATAAGGCTTGGGGAAGAGACGAAGAACATCTTCAAAATTCAAATCATCTCTACAAGTCGAGACTATAGTTTTTAATCCAATAAGGAAAGTGTTTACTTTGTTTAGATTTGTAATTCTTGCGGTTAATTACGTTAATGACTAATTAGGAACTAATCTGGGACTTAAAATATGGAACCTTTGGCGATTAATTAAAGGGATTTGGTTTGTGTTTAACCTGTGATCATATTTGATAATTAATAAGTGAGAAATCCATGATATTAATATGGGTTTATGATTATGAACATGAAGAACATTGATGGGGTGTTAGAATCAATAAATTTCAAGGTTTGATAAATTTTGAGTTGAATGAACTAATTAATGATTAGAATCCTAAAGCTTTGATGTTGGGTTCGGGATAAATTCGGTGTTAAAATACTTCTGGAATGATAATATATTGATGTGGGGTCATAATTAATGGTTTCGGGATGCTTTTGACCTCGATTGAAGGGTTGGGGAGGTGAAACCTGAGGTGGAAAATGAAGGGAAGCCTAACAAATCAAAATGTTCGCTGGGGAGAGAATCAGTTTGCTTGACTGAACCGGTTCGGTCCTGTTTCGATTTTTGTCATGCATTTTTTTGACTCGTAAGTGTTTAGTAAATGTGCGCACGGTCTCTCTGGGTATATTAGGATTACCCGGGAACATTCGCATGGGTTGATATATTTTTTAGGCTGGTGTCTAGATGGGTTCAGGCGAGACGAAACAGATTACAAGTGAGTGAACACTTAATGTATAATTTGAAAGTCAGTTCGGACTTTGGGATTAGTAGACTAGTATGTTGTAGGAATTCTGTACGTAGTCAGTACTTTATATAAATACATATTGTGGGTAACTTATATATATATATATATATATATATATATATATATACTGTAACACCCTATATATATACTGTAACACCCCGTAAATTTAAAAGTTATTATTTTAATTAATTCGAAATTTTGGGTAAAATAAAATTTTGGAATTTATTAATTTTAGTAATTTAAAAACTTGAGTTTTAATGTTGAAAAGTAGGATTTTAACTGAAATTAAAATCGGAGTTAAAATGGGAATTTAAATTGGGGGAAAACAGTTGCCATGGTTCTGGGCAATGACTAACGGGAATTTTTTTTAGTTTAAATAGAATCCTATTAGCATTAGAACTCCTAATCATTATAAATTATAACTAATCCGTGGTTGGGTTCTTCAAATCTCTTTTTCCACAACTCTTCTTCCAGAAGACTTCTGCAAAATATTTTCCTTTCATCTACAAACCTTTGCCCCAATTTTCTTTAAGGTTTCAACTCAAGATTTGTCAAGATTAACTGGATTTTCTCAAGACGCATCAAGAACCGATCTTTATCAACTTTTTGAGAAGAATACATCTTTGAAATCAGAATTCTCAATCAACTTTTATTCAGGCATTAATACTCTATTCTCTTCCTTTAGTATTATGCGTTTTAAGTGTCACCTAAACCTTTAAAGACATGTTTTTCTTAAAATAAATTAGCAACTTAATTAGAAAAAGTGGAAAATAAATTTTGTACTGTTTTGATGAAATTTTTTGATAACCCTCAGGTGCATAGGAGAGAGTAGTGGATTTTGGTTGTTTTGGGTGTCGAATAGCATGTAGAATTTTATGGGGTTTATTTCAAAGAAATTGGGACGTGCATATTCATAAAAATTATGTAGTTAATAAAAGTGGATAATTTTGATGTGTTTCATAACTTTTGCACGTGGATTAATCTATAATGATTAAATGGAATAACTGTGTAAAGAACGACGACGATATTATTAATTGAATTAAATTAAATTGTGCCATCATGAATAAATTTTAGATATTGATTATATATGTTGTTGGATTATGTGATTTGTTGTTGTGTATATTTATCATTGCGGGGACGAAGGAATTTTAGTAGTTAGCTCTCACATATATTTTAGGATACTTGCTAGGTATGGGACTATTGGGTAGGCCTTAGTTGCGATTTACACTTTCTAGGTATGGGACTTGTGAGTGTAGATTTTTACGGATGGGTGATTCTGGGGTGGGGATGGTTTTTATGTCGTTTCGTCGATTCGCTAGCCTAGGTATAAGACTAGGAAGAGTTATTAATAAAAATTCGTCCTATAATTAAGGTAGGACGTATTTATGTGTTGGGGACCCTTAGGTATGGGGACTAAGGGTGTTTTTTTTTAGTATCTCACATCTCTAATAAGGGCGGGGTGAATAAATATAAAATAACGAGAAACACTAGAAATTCAGAATTAATTCTTAAGAAAATAATAGGGTATTAAAATATATTGGCGAAATAATGTGCGGGGACTGATAGTATAAACGGGCCAGCTGGTGTTTATGTCGTGTCATGAGTGGAACCTCATCATATTGCGGGATTGACAGTTTAAACGGATCAGCTGGCTATTGACGATAGGAATGTGTAGATCATGTGGGAGTACCACCTTAAGGGGGAGTACCGCAACTTAATGTGAATCTGGTGGGAGTACCACCTTAAGCGGGAGGACCACAACTTAATGTGAATGGGGTTGGAGGACCACCACTTAATAGAGTAAGAATTATATGTGGAGTACCGCAATGGATAATAATAAATTGAGAAGAATGATAAATGGGGTTAATTTAATTAAATTAATAATATGATACTGTTGGATATTTAAGATGATATTGGTTTGATTTTTGAATAAGAATTATTTTGGGTAGATAGTGATTTATTGTTATTGCGCCTAATCATATCTCGTTTTAATTAAAAATATACTATTGTGATATTTATCATGTATAATGTTATTATCTGGGTTCACGTACCCTAATTGAGGGGAGTAACATGCATTCATGCTCAGGGATCTGACCCTGTGCATTAACTAACATTTTTTCAGGTAAAGTGTTGGAGTAGCTGCATAGGAGTATTTGGAGATTTATCTTAGAGGTGCAACTAGAGTATTTATTTTATGCTTAGTAGTTTAGTTTAATTTTCTATTCCTTCGCACTTATATTGAGACTCAGCATATGGATTTGGTGGGCCATTCGGTTACACAGTTGTTATGGATTTATTCAGATATTTCATTATGAATTTAGTTTATTGGAGATTATATTTACTTCGAGTTAGATATTATTGGAGATTAGCATGGAGATGAATTTTCGATAACATTGGTGATTATTATTTATTGGGATTGATTTCATTATTACCATGTGGAATGAATTTTATCTGTCACATTCTAAGAATGATATTTTATTTAGTTCGCACCTGGCATAGTTTTGGTCACGGCCAATGCTAGAATTACGCGGGGTGTTGACATATATATATATTTATGTGTGTGTGTGTGCGCGCGCGCGCGCTTATGTTTTTTGTTTTAAACATATCTACTCAGTAGTGATATCATTAGGAGGTTGTGCGTAATGGGCAGTCCACCCTAGCATCGACCAATAAATTTTGGATGGATTCCCCAAATCATAGTACCATTGCATGGCCTCTATACATATGTGATGATATGTGTTAGTTTGGAGACCGTTTGGGTGCAATGTGGTATGGTTGCGACCACCGGACGTAAGTTTATGATCGCCTCAGTTGTTTGTGTTTACTTTTGGGATCGGTAGTGAGATTCTTACCCGGTGGTCCAATTGTAGTACATGGTATACCTGGAGCCAAATAGCACATGAGGGATGCATCCGCGAGGATGCAGTAAATACGTATCTAGCGAGAGATATATATGTATGTGTATATGAGATATTTTTTCTAAATCTATGTATAACGTGTGTATCTTATGTAATTAATTACGATAGTATACCTAATGAGGGTAATTTATATTCTCTAATGATGACTATTAGTGGTATGGGTATATGATAATGGTTATTGTCCTAATTAGACCAGGTAGTATGATTAGGATAATAAAATAAATGCATTAGGTGCACACTGTAGATGAGAGGCGAGTAATTATCTCATGTGTGTGAGATTGGAAAGTTAATTATGAAGGTCATACACTGCACATTTTTATTTGAGGTATTTAAATACTTGTAAAAATGTTTTCAAATGCTTTTTGGGTTTTGACCAGCTAGAAAATATATTTTTGTTTTCAAAAACCCTAGATGTGCATCAATTGGGACAACAGGTTTAGTTTCTTTCATGTCATTGCCAACAGTAGCTATGGATGCTACGAGATTTGATTGTAGCAGCCTCACCTCTTTCTATCTAGATAGGATTCAGTTTCGATTTTGGTATTTCCTTTTGGGCGTGTTACCCATAGTTGGATAGGAAATTTTATTTATGATAGCTAGTTAGTGCGTCTTGGTATATGTTACGATTATTATTTATGGTAATCGATGGTTTATTCAATTTACTTTATTTATATATATGCTTATCAGTTATCCTGTCATTTCATGTTGGCGTGTATTCATGTTAGTTTATATTCATATTGTTTGTTTTGACGGTGATGCTAAGAATGAAATCCTATTAAATTCCCATTTAATTTTAATAAAGGATTGATCACCTTGTATTAGATTAGGTGGGATGTCATGGTTGGTATCAGAGCTTTAGGTTCTAAAGTCTTTTTGTATCTTTACGGACTTATTACGTTGTCAGTGTAACATTTCTTTGATATAGATCCCTATGTTTAGGACCGTTGTTTTAAAGGACCCATTTTCGTTCTTCTACTATTGGTGTGTGTGTATATATATATACATATAAGTGTAATTTCATTAAATTTTGGTTTGGTTTCATATGACAAACAATGGGAAAGGGAGACTAGCATAGGAAGTAGTAAGGGTCGCAAAGAGGTAGTCTTAGTCAGAGCTACAGGCAGCCCAGGGGGTTGTCACCTTAATAGAGGTCATAGTCATTATAGTAGAATGAGTTAACGTTACTATAACAACCACAAAGCAACACTTGACTTAAGAATAACCACATCCACCAGTGGTCGTACCAGTACAGACTCACATGTTGTTGCTCATATAGTAATGAGTCAGGGAGGCCTTCTTGAAGGGTCATCCACCAGAGTTTTAGATGACTGCAGACGTAGTTGCAGTGACCCAATAGAAGAAATATATCCAAAGGAATCTTCACATGTTTAAGTGTAGTGACACTCAGAAGAAGGTACTAGTTATTTTTAATCTAGTTGGGGAAGCTCTGCTATGGTGGGAGTCAGTCACCACACCAAAGGAGATGGTTTATGTGATTCAGAAGTTTTGGGTGCGATTTAACTGCAAATTCTTTTTACCAGCGGTGAAAATGGAGACGAGGAGGAGATTTTTAGATATCACACAGATGGTCGTACATTGGCCAACTATAAGGATGAGTTCATTTGCATGTTCAACTCTGCGCTAGATGAGGTGAATACTGATGAGAAAAGGATTTTGAAGTTCGTAAATGGGATCACTTGGAGGATATATCAGCATCTATTATGGAACCCGACATCGAGGACTTATAATAATGTCATTAATGTCGCATCTATACACTTTCAGGATCATCGCCTCCATATGAGGGGAGCGAAGAGGACAAAAGAGTCCATCCAGCAGGGCTTAACTAGGGGTAGTAGTGCTAGGGGTGCTGCAGCAGCAGGGTAGATAGCAGGAGTGGAGTTACCAACCAGAGGACTTAGGTAAGAGATTTAGACCCAGAGATAATGGGTATAGTAAGTACATCAAGGCCAACAACGTTCTCCTCAGGGCCATCAGGACTAGAGGAACTATACTGAAGGCCACTAGGGTTGTGGATATCAAGGCAAGAAGGTCTAGTGATCGAGGCAACCTTTCCAGGGATAGAAAAATTTGCGATGAGATGTTTCTTATGTGGTGAGCAAGTCCCCATGTGGCATGCATGCCCGAATAGGGATAGGGGTTAGCAATAAGATGCCCGGTAGGGGCAATAAATATTGAAGCTTCCATCCCCGCGATTAGTCCCAGCATTACCGCCTCTATAGGGGTCATTACAGTTTCGAGGTGTGTATAACATTCGTGGTCCAGTTTTTCCATATCACTGTCAATAGTTGAGGGTATTTTCTTATCCATGGGTACATGGGTGGGTACTATTTGACACAAGAGCGTCACACTCTTTTGTTATCACTAGATTTTCACGGGAGACGGGTTTAGTGGATACGACATTCGATATTATTATAGCGATAGATTTACCATTAGGTAGCGGGGCTTTCATCCGTTCCCTCTTCCTGGGAGTAAGTGTGGACGTTGGAATGTTATACTTAGTAGCAGAATTTCTCCTTTTAGAGATGTACGACTGTGATGTTATTCTAGGCATGGATTGGTTAGCGATGTATAGAGTGATTATGGACTGTTATAGTATAACTATCGTGTTTACTATTCCAGGGCAAGATATTCTTTTGTGTTGATGCCTCGTCCTGAGGGAAGGTAAAGTAGGCATTTGTGTTATATCGATAGGGAGACTTAGAAGGGTTTATTCATCTCCCTAGATTTGATTCCCGTGGTTAGGGACTTTGCTGATTTACTTAAAAGATATCGGGTTTACCAATGAGTCGGGGGATTGAGTTTGTGATCAACTTAGCTTCGGGAGTAAACCGATAGTTTCACCATATCGTATGGCTCTTTAGAAATGAAGGAGTTGAGAGATCTGATTTAGTAGCTTTTAGGGAAAGATTTCATCCATGGAGCACCTTACCTTAGAGTGACCCGATACTGTTTGTGAAGAAGAAAGATGGGTCATTGAGGTTCTGTATCGACTATCGAGAGTTGAATAACCTCACCATTCAGAACACATATCCGTTATTGCATATCGATGACTTATTCGATGAGCTTAGAGGATCACCCTACTTTTTGAAAATTTATTTGAGATCAGGGTACCATCAATTACGTATTAGGGAGCATGATGTCCCTAAGACCATGCTTTTGGCGAGATATGGGTCTTACGAGTTCAGGGTTATGTCGTTTGGGATAACTAATGTACTAGTAATTTTCATGGATCTCATGAACTAATTATTCAGGTATTTCTTAAATCAGTTTGTCATTGTCTTCATAGATGACATCTTGGTTTATTCTCAGACAGAGGGAGAGCACGCAGTGCATTTACATATGGTTCTTTAAACTTTATGAGACCATCATTTGTATGCCAAGTTTGAGAAGTGTTGATTCTGTTTATAAGAGGTGAAGTTCTTGGATCATATAGTCTTCGAGAAGAGGATTTTTTTTGGATTCGAGTAAGGTGTCAGTGGTAAGGGAGTGGGCCAGCCCACAATACTGATGGAGGTTCGTAGTTTTCAGGGGTTAGCAGGTTATTACCGCTGATTTATCATAAATTTTTCAAAGACTGCAAGTCCCTTGATGAATTTAACTTGTAATGGAATACATTTTGTTTAGGATGATCACTGTTAGTTAGCTTTTGATGATCTAAAGCCAAGTTGACTTAAGCACCAGTGCTCGCATTTCCTTGAGGAGGAGTTGAGTACAATGTCTTTTTCGATGCGTCCTTATAGGGACTTAGGGGAGTTCTATAATAGAGGGAGCAGGCTATAGCTTTTGCATCCGCAAGATTAAGCCCTGTGAGAAGAACTATCCCATGCATGACTTGGAGTTAGTTATAGAGGTTTTTGCTTTGAGAATTTTGAGGCATTATATATTGGGGGAGAAGTTTCGGTTGTTCATAAACCATATGTCACTTCAGTATCTTTTCACACAAAAGGAGATAAATATGAGGCATCATATATGTTTTAAATTTATAAAGAATTACAAGTTCGATACTCAGTATCATCCAAAAAAGGTTAGTGTGGTGGCAGATGGGTTGAGACGTATACCTGTGGGGAAATTGGCAATAATTTGGAAGGGAAAATGGGAGGAGCTTCGTCAGGAAGAGGAGGCAGTCCAAGATTATATGATAGTAATGACCAACACACTCAAGATCATTTTGAGGGTTGTGAAAGCACCGGCACCCGATCATTCTTATTTAGAGAAGGTGCGACAATTATTAGAAAATGAAGTGGAGTCCTACTCAGCTAGTTCTGATGGTGGCTTATGCTTCAATGTGAGGTTTATTATCCCGGACGATGAGGATCTACAATGTGCAAGTTATGGAGGAGTTGCATGGGTCACGATTCTCAGTTCATCCAGGCGGGGACAAGATGTACAGGGATATGAGGAGGCAGTATTAGAGAGACGGTATAAAGTGGGACATAACAAAGATTTTCTTTAGGTGCACCACTTGTCAAATGGTGAAGGTTAATCATCAGAGACCATCCGGGATTTTATAGAAATTAAATATTCTTATGTGGAAGTAGGGGATTATATCAATGGATTTCATCACAAGGTTACCGATGTCGTAGAAGGGTCATGATTCCATCTAGGTTATTATGGATCGTTTGTCTAAGTTAGCTCATTTCTTACCTATTTGGGTGGATTACATGACAAGGCAATATGCCTAACTTTTCATTGCAGAGATAATGAGACTATATGGAGTGCTGCTCAATATTATTTCGGATCGGGATAAGATCTTTGTGCCCCATTTTTTATAGAGTTTTTTGGAAAGTATGGGGACAAATTTGCGTTTGAGCATGATGTATCGCCCGTAGATCGATGGTAGAGTTTTCATATAACAACTCATATCAGTTTACTACTCGTATGCCACCTTTAGAGGTTTTTTACGAGAGACCTTTACATTCTCCCTCGTGTTGGTTAGAGGTTGGGGATAACAAGCTTCTTGTGGCGTACGTGATTTAGGGTACTTTGACGAAGAATGAGTTTATCAGGAGTTGTATTCAGGTAGTCCAATACCATAAGAAGAGTTATGCCTATGCGAACTGAAGACACTTGGCGTTTGATGTGGGTGATCAGTTGTTGTTGAGGGTATCTCATATTAAGTGAGTAATGCGATTCGGGATGAAGGGAAAGTTGGTGCCTAGATAAGTGGGGCCTTTTCCCATCATTGAGAGGGTAGGTCTGATTTCACCTTATCAGAGAATTTTCATAGGATTCACCATGTGTTTAATATGTTGTCATTGAGGAGGTATCTCAGGGATGACTTGGCTTATTGGCATATAACGTTGGAGGAGATAGACGTGTAGTCACACATTACATAGGAGGCAAGACATGTTGCCATTTTGAGTCAGAGCGAGAAAAAGCTTCTGTCAAAGACGGTACCATTAGTACGTGTGTAGTGAGAGCATCACAATTTCATCTAATCAACTTGGGAGCGCGAGGATGACATGCGATAAAAGTATCTAGAGCTCTTTGTTCAGTTATGTTCGAATTTCGAGGACTAAACTTCGTTATTAGGGGGAGAATGTAATACCTAATTCTTTTTTAAGTATTTTATTTCCACATGTTCATTTGATTATTAATTTAATTAGGGAAATTAAATTGGTTTTGATTAATATTAATTGACAAGTTTAGGATTACTTGCGTGTAATAAGTATATAGAGATACGAATTATTAGATTCTCGTTTAACGTGTGAAAATCGACGAATTTCAATAGTTTGATGGTGACGCGTACTGTATGCACGTGTTGGTCCCGATTAATGGTATGGCACTATATTTTAGTTGGGTGACTTAATTGACCTTTTTGAGTGCACCGGTGATCCAGAATGGGTCGAATTTTTCGGAATAGATATCTTGGAGTTATAGTTGTGTTTCAGAGGCTTTTTCGTCATAGTAGGGACCCTATGGGGTATAGTTGTCTTTTTACCCTTAGAGATACACTTAAAAACTTGATTAGAGTGTGATTAAGAAGTTTTTAAGGTTAAGGGAGGTGGATGACAACCTCATTCGTGCATCTGCATATTGGAGATTAAAAGAGAGAATAAAGAGAAGAGAAAAAGGAAGAAAAGAGAGAATAAGGCTTGAGGAAGAGAGGAAAAACATCTTTCGAATTCAAATCATCTCGACAAGTCGAGACAATGGATTTTTATTTAACAAGGCAAGTGTTTACTTGCTTTAAATTTGCAATTTATGTGGCTAATTACATGAACGATTAATTAGGAACTAATATGGGAATTGAAAGATTAAATCTTTGGATAATAATTAAAGGGATTTTTTTTGTGTTTGATCTATGATCATATTTGATAATTAATAAGTGGGAAATTAATAATATTAATCTAGATTTATGATTATGAACGTGAAGAACATTGATAGGGTGTTAATATCAATAAATTTCAAGGTTTGATAAATTCTGAGTTGAATGAACTAATTAATGATTAGGAATCCTAGAGCTTTGATGTTGGAATCAGGATAAATTCGGTGTTAAAATTCTTCCAGAATGATTATATATT
This sequence comes from Sambucus nigra, assembly GCA_949130495.1. Classification (NCBI taxonomy): domain Eukaryota; kingdom Viridiplantae; phylum Streptophyta; class Magnoliopsida; order Dipsacales; family Adoxaceae; genus Sambucus; species Sambucus nigra. The sequence continues at coordinate 373,747,640 of OX422216.1, forward strand.
GATGTGGGGTCATAATTTATAGCTTTGTGAGGCTTTCAACCTCCATTGAATGGTTTGGAAGGTGAAAACCCGAGGTTGAAGATGAAGGGAAGCCTAGCAAACCGAATCGCTTCATTGGGGGAGAGAATCGGTTTGCTTTTTAGAACCAGTTCAGTCTATCAAGAGACCCGATTCGATTTGCTAGCATGTCTTAATTTTTAGTACGTGTTGTTTTGACTCGTTAGTGTTTAGTTACTGGTCACATGGGCTCCCGAGGTATATTGGGATTATTGGGGAACACTCGCAAGGTTTAGTACGTGTTTTAGGCCATTAGCTAGATGGTTTGGGTAAGATGAATCGAATTACAAGTGAGTCAACACTTAATGTAAAATCGGGAAGTTAGCTTAGACTTTGAGAATAGTAGAGTATTATGATATGGGATTTTCGTACGCATTCATACTTTATATATATATATATATATATATATATATATATATATATATATATATATATATATATATATATATATATATATATATATATATATATATTTGTGTGTGTGTGTGTATGATTGCTTGTTTATTTCTTTTGAACATATCTACTCGGTAGTGCTATCATTTGGAGGTTGGGCATAATGGGCAATCCACCCTGGCGTTGACTAGTAGGTGTTGGATTAATTTCCCAGGTCATAATACTGTTGCATGGCCAATATCCATGTGTGAGGATAAGTATTGGTTTAAAGATCGGTTGGGTGAAATATGGTATGATTGCGATCCCCGGACGTATGTCTATGACAACCTCCATTGTTTGTGTTTATATTTGGGATTGGTAGTGAGATTTCGACCCAATGGCCTAGTTATGGTACGTGATATACCTGGAACCTAATAGCACACAAAGGATGCATCCACGAGGCTCGACTCTGATGATGCAATATATACGTATATAGTGAGTGATATGTATATATGTATATATGAGATAGTGTATGTATATCTATTTATATCATGTGTGTATCTTTCTAATTAATTACAATAGAATACCTAATGAGGGTAGTTTATATTAGCTAATGATGACTATTAGCAGGATGGGGCTATGATAGCAATTATTGTCCTAGTTAGACTGGGTAGTATGATTAAGATAATAAAATGAATGGATTAGGTACGCACCGTAGATGAGAGGTGAGGAATGATCTCATGTCTGTGCGACTGGAAAGTTAATTATGAAGGTAATACACCGTACGTTTCTATTTAAAGCATTTAAATAGTTACAAAAATGTTTCAAATGCTTTTCAGGATTTGACATGCTGGAAAATGTATTTTTGTTTTTAAAACCCCCAAATGTGCAGCAGTTGGGACAATAGGGTTAGTTTCTTTCATGTCGTTGCGAGAAGTAGCTGCAGATGCTGTGAGATTTGACTATAGCCGCCTCAACTCATTTTGTCTAAATAAGATCAAATTTCAGTCCCAGAATTTCATTGTGGGCGTGTTGCCCGTAGTTGGATAGGATATTTTATTTATAACAGCTAGTTAGTATGTCTTAGTATTTGTCATGATTATTATTTGTGGTAACCGATGGTTTATTCGGTTTATGTTATTTATGTTTATGCTTATCAATTATCCTCTCATTTCATGTTGGTGTACGTTCATATTGATTTTATATTTATATTTTTTGTTGCGACAGTGATGCTAAGAATGAAATCATACAAGATTCTTGTTTAATTTTAATATAAGATTGATCGCCCGGTATTAGATTAGGCGGGGTGTCACATCATACTTCTTAAATATGAATTATAGAGTTTAGATCATAATGTATATATAATACATATAATAAAACAAGAATAATTTAGTTAACCATGTAGCTACTTAATCTCTCCAATCTTTAACTTCATATTATGATTCAAAGAGATAACTAGCTACTTTATCATATTATAAATTAGTGAGTCTCACTTATTTAGGGTTCCAAAAAGGCAATACGTCCTCAAACTCATCTAGTTCCTCAATCACTTGTGATCCATGAGGATTGAACCTCCTCAACTCTTGTTCCAGCATATGTTCCCGAGCGTATAAGAATGATCCAAAATTACATATTCTTCAGCAATTGACCCTCCAATATATCATGTATTCTTTACATAATCTTTGAACGTTTTCAAGAATCCCTCTAAAGGATACATCTAGTGATACCTAATGGGGACACACAATAAAGCATCATCGTATAAATGCAGAAGAAGGTGGATGCTGATATCAAAGAACAACGAAGGAAAATATTTCTATAATACACAAATTGCCTTGGATAAAGTTGATTTCGCAGCTCTAATGTGCTTTATGTTTACCAGTTTTGCACAAAATAGGGTAAAACACAAACTGATTGGCATAATTGCGAAACAAAGATCTTTGGGGGCGAAGAAGCAACACCTAAATATCAGAGGGATTAATTGAATGATGACGTGCCAGCCGTGAGACTTGCAATATTTATGGTCATTTGTATGGTAACTTACTACCCTGTAAGAATTACCAAAATAACCAGCTGGAGTCTTCAAGTTGAACAATGTATCTAAGAGGATATTTTTCTCGTTAATATTGAAACTGAAAGCATCCAGGGGATAGAAATTCTTCTTATTATATGATCATTTTTAACCACAAGTTTTTCTTTACTTTCATCTTAGGTAGATTGCGGTGCGCCCGCTCTCCATCTTTTAAATGAGATTCACCAAGACATGTTCCTATCAGATGTTTCGTAATATTCTTCTCCATATGCATCACATCGGTTACATTCTTTACACAATGATCTTTCCACTATGACAAGTTAAAAATATTGAACGTCTATGTAATACCCCATCCTTCAAGGATATGTTTTAATAATAAATTGGGTGATTTATTTGAAGAAGTATTTGGAGAAAATCGATGCAGAAGTGAATAGGTTATTATTGCACATAAAATGTCACATTTCACGTGATTTCTTAACATGTTTGTCGTGCATGGGCTCCCATAGGGATACGAGACATCCAGTTTAGGTTAGTATAATTAAATTAGTGATACATCGATATCAAGTTACATACGTACGAATGTGAATTGGAAATCTAGACGGCATGCGACACGTCAAATTGCAACTTTGCGCGATTTTTAAAAATTCACCGTGAGGGATAAAAATGCTCCAACCTAATATTTAGGGTTCTGAAATAGGTTTCTTGAGGGCCATGGCGTAAAAAATGGAATTTGGGGAAGTTTTGGCCAAAGTATCGATCGATCGACACATTTTACCCTTGGGACTCGATCGATCGAGCCACCGATCGATCGATCGATTTTGCTCGATCTATCGAGCGAAGCAGGTCTACGAAAGTTGTTCCTTATTTTTATGTGTTGTCTCAATTATAACCCTTGATCATTTGAGATGTAAATTTGTGGGCAACTTAGGACCTAATATGGAAACATTTGGAGATAAGAACCTTCCCATTTATTCCTAAGAGGCGAATAGTTTGGTTATAAAAGAGAGAGAATCGTAGGTAGGCCATTTACAAGACAACCATAATTTTTTCTAAGTACTTCTCTCTCTAGCTTAGGTTCCCATGGGGTAAACCCTTTTATCCCAGGCCATACCACCCGCGTACACCACCATACACTACTTACAAACACCATTAAAAACCATTTGAAAGATTCCAAACTCATGAAGAAACCTTAGGGAAGCTTGAGTGGGTGAAGAAGTTGATGTTCTTGGTGCGTTAATGGGTTTTTGAATAGGATTTTATTGAGGTTGAAGAAGGATTTTATAGATTACTCTTGGAGCACCATTGGAGCAAGCTAGAGGAAACCTTTGGTAACCCCTTTAGGCCACCTTTGAAGGTGGGGGTTACTCCTCCTACACCACCATTTTCATCACCATTTTGGAGACTTTAATAGTGATAATACTAACCTTGGTTTAGGTTTAAATATGTGCATATTTTAATCTAGTTTATACTTAATATATATAGGATATATGTTAGTTTGTATCCATGGGTTAACTAATTGCATTCTATGATTTTATGTGTAAATGGGTTTCAAAAAGATAATTTAAAATGTGTTTTGAAAATGAATAAATTTAAGAATGTATATCTTCAACATTTTATGAGATATAATGTGTTAGAATGATGTTTTAAAGATGAATAATGTGATTTTAGGCAAAGAAATGCATTATACTTATTTAAGCCATTTTATGAGATTAAAATGTGATTTTCTACATGAATAATGAAGATAAATATTAAAAAGAACACTTTCACTTTAGTGGGTTATTTAAAGTGGGTAAAACTCTTGTAGAAAGTGAAATGGGTTTAATGTGTACTTATGTGAAAAGTTAGGATTTTCCATAAGTTTTGGGTTAAAATTTAATAATGGAAGTTAAAGGTTTCACATGTGTAAATAATAGCAAAGTGGAAGTTAGGATGCAAAATCCTATAAATAAATTGTGTATTTGAAATGTCTACAAAATGGGACTTTAATAAGTAAAAGGGTGTTATTTTATATACTAAAGGTGTTAAAGTAACAAGTAAGAATGTTGGGTTAATTGTGGTATGAACAAGTGTTGAAACTGGATAAAAGTGTTTAAGTGTTAAATTGAAAACTCAATAATCATTTTTGGAAAATAGCACTTGTTAAAGGACTAAGATGAATGTTTGGCAATAAAAGGATAAATTTGTAAATTTACTTACAATGGAATATTTTTATGAAATGAAAGTATGTTCAGGAATGGTGTTACACTAAGATGAATGAAATTTGTATAAGTCCTTGAACGTAAATGGTTTTGGTGTAAAAACAACGATTTGGGGTGAAAGAAAATGACTTAAAGGAAAGAAATAATATTCAAAGTGCGACACGAGTAAAGGGGGCAGTAAAGTCCTGGGTTTGGATTCAGATAGTAAAAATTTGAGAAATGGTAAAGTAATGTGGATATTTGTGAAATATTAAAACACATAAAAGGAACTTGAATGACACCAGAATAATTAACGAGGGCCCAGATCCCTAGGGTGAATGACCCAAGATCACTGGCTAGAGCATATATTGGCATCACCGGCATTGAGGAGCCCATTAAAGTATGCAGATTATTGGAAGATTTCGAGAAAAGGATAAAGGAATAAGGAACATGTCAAGAAATGGGTTGTGTGGTATAATGTGTTAAGACTACCTAACTCTAATGAATTAATGAATGTACCAGCAAAGGGTAAAGTGGATAAGAACTGTGTAAATTGATTAATGTCCTTAAGGTAAAGGAAAAAAAAGTATAATGGTAAATAGGTGAGTTAAGAAACCTATGAAGGTGTACCCCATAATTAATACGAGGGTGTGTGGTAAAAATATTTTCAAAGGCTAAAGAAGTATTTTCTAACACGGTGTTTGCGTGTGTTGAAAAGGATTGTTTTCAGTGAAATACTAATGTGCATCAGTATAAACGGAAAGGGTAATTTTGGTAAATAAATGGTCTCGGTCATACAAAGTGTACTTGTTTCAAGTGTTTTATCGTGTTTGTTAAATAAAGGGTAAAGGTCAGGTTATAAAAGAATAAGTTCTTTCAGGTTAAGGTAAATTGATCGGACTAAATAAGGTTTTCAAAAGTAAAACAGTCTGAGGCATTATATATATATATATATATATATATATATATATACTAGGGTATGCCCGTGCCTGAAGGCACGACATAGATTTTTGAAAGTGTGCATTGTGATTGGACCATACGTCGTATTTATATACCTACAAACACCGTGTTTATGTACATACATACATACATACACTGTGGTACGAACATTTTATGTCAAAAACCTTTTTGCAACATATAATTATAAACAATTTTAAAAAGAAGAATTATATGAGTACAAAAATCTCCCCTAAAACCTCTACCAAATCTGACGTGGATTCCACATTTTCTTTCACCTCCCTTTTAAGTGTTAACTTATGGCATAAGTCCCACTAGGGCATAAAAAAATATTACTTTTAGTGGATACTTTGTGGAGTTTCTTTGTACGCATATCACTACTCTTTTAAAAAAATGTGACACCCCGCTTAAAATAACAACGGGTGGCCATCCATATACTATAATTAATCAGGAATCTTAAGTGGATCATTCTCAGCATCTACTGACGATACTAAGATAAACATAGCTAACTACCAAATACTATAAAAAGCGGGTGCCAAAAAATTATAAAACATACAATGCATTACCAACCAATAACATAATAACTAATAAACATTATAATGTACACACACATGCTAAGATAAAAGTGAATAGTTCTAAAGTATACCAGGAATACACAAAAGGAAACACCCAAATACGTTATCGGGTCATAGACAATACAACAATCTGAGAAAAGATATATAAAAGTGCTACAAACACAATCTTTGGGTGTAAACCCGAAATACAAACTGAATCCTAAAATCAATTTAAAAAATATAGGAAAAGACTGCAACAAAATCCCACAACTGTTCGCATCTGCTACGGCTCCATAAAAACCCTAGATAGAAAATATCATTGGCGTCCTAGCGGAGGAATGCCTAAAATAATACAATATATATAGCAAGAGAAAAATATAAATGGGTCGGAGCCCGAGGTGTGAAAACATTTTAGCAAGTTCATTAAAATGCATAATAATTATAAATGCACTATAACATGATTAAATTGGAGTCGCACTCTCATGGAACTCCAACTCACCCCTAAACTAGAGCGCACACCTAAACGTATGCACATGATGATCAAACAACTTCTCAACACTTTCTAGGGACAATTCAATCTAACGTACGCCAAATCCACGCTCGCGTAACCCAACATCTAAAACATAACCATAAACTTCTGATTCTACCATAACCCAAAAATACATCTAAACCTATTCAACATATAATTATACATATACATAACTCTTACTAGAATTTAGCGGATTCTAGCTATTAACTTACACGAGTTATTAGCATCTAAATGATAAGGACTAAACTTCACCCAACTCTCAACATTACACTGCATTTCATGCATGGGACGTCTCGCAAAGCGAAATCCAAACAAGGAACCCCACGATACACTGCTCCTTGACAATGTTGATTGTCGAGATTCATTATGCCCTCAATGAATGACACATATAACATCTACTACTCATTTAAAATATTCTCTACTTTATTCTCATAAAACCTTGTTTCACTATAACATATATATCTGAGTACTAAGGACTAAAATTTTCCCCACTCCCAACATTGCACTGTGTTTTGTGCGTGGAACGTCTAGCAAAGCGAAATCCAAATAGGAACCCCCCGATACACTACTCCTTGATAATGTTGATTGTCGGGATCCATTATGCCCTCGGTGCCCCACACATAACTATGAATACTTATAAGGAGCAATCATCTCTAATCACATAAATAAGATAATGCTCCGAACGTTTAGGGTCTATAACATTACTCTAGTTACGAAGCACAAACATTCAACCCCATCAAGTAAGTACACATAACACACTTAGTGTACAAATAAATATCCAATATACCATCACTTATGGATATAAAATACTTCACAATGCTATCATCTTTCAGGAATTACTCGCTTTATCCCGGGTTACCATTTATAGGATTATTATCACACCGCCATGGTAATAAAACAAATCACAACGTATAGGAAGCGGTCATAGTTCCGAACCTGAAAGTGAGAATGAATCATACCCAAGACTTCTCACCCAGAATAAAATCACACAATAAATAAAGGACGATTATGACCTGGGGATTATACGCACCCTGCTCCTCAAACCAGGGGCCTCACCCACATCGTGCAACTTCTCATGATAGCAATGGAGGGTATGCTCACACAATATATATATATATATATATATATATATATATATATATATATATATATATATATATATATATATATATATATATATATAATCACATCATATATATGCAAACCATCACACAAGGTATTTACATCACGACATATAGGTATACATACTCTTTTACGTCCGTAAGTATGGAAGAAGTAAATTCATTTACAAGTATATAACTCTCGTTATACTAACTGTTGCTAACTCGCATACCTTCCCATATTATTTCAAACTACGACCCCTCACTTGAAACTTACTCCTCCATCTCCACTATTAGTATGAATAGTCTCCCAATTCAATCAACATTAAGGATACGATCCATACCCGAATGCACACCAATCAACAATAATTCTCCCCAAATAGAAATCTCGATGCTAAGAGGATTCCCCACTAAATCGATACGATAACTTAAATTCGCACCATCTTGAAATAACTCAATACGACCCCAACATTTCATCTTATGTGAAACTCCCTAAAAATCTCCAAGACACGTGTCTCATAACATATTTAAAAGTTTCGAAGTTTCAGACCCAAAAGGAAAAGGGGTGGGATTAAAATCCCACACTTAGACTAAAAAAAGAGGACCGGTCAACCGGCCCCTGACCCCCGGTTAATCGTGATTTTAAATTTTGCCTTAATAAGAAGGCAATAGGCCTTTCCTTTGATGCGCGGTCGAACGGCCCCCTGGCCGCGATCGACCGGCCATAGCAGATACCTCGGCCAACCTTCATTTTGGAAGAACTCCAACTTTCCAAAAACCCAAAATACCAACTTCTAACCACAAATATTCAACCCAATCATGTTTCTAACATTAAAACTCATCAAATAAATTAACCTAACTAATTATTCAACCTCAATTTCATATATACACACTTCAAATGCAATATTTACCCAAAATCTAGGTTTTAATATTTATAACCCAAAATCCATAAATTTATCCACAAATCATGAAATAAATTACACACATAGATTATTTAGCAAGTTTAATCACTTGACTCAAAGTTGTAGAGGTTGAATCTTCCTCGAAATCGCGTAATAGCCGGAATCCCAAAGCTTTTCTCCTCTTTCTCTTCTTCCTTTCCTCTTCTCTCTCTATCTCTCTCTCTCTCTAGTTTTTTTTCTCTTTCTCTCAAATGAGGTTGGTTTCTCACGAGCCCTACTTAAGCCTCATCTCCCAATTACCCAACTTTAAATGATCATACACACTTTAAATGACTCGGTTACTCCAATTCGAGTCAAATGAACTAAAAATATTCTGGAATCCAAATACAGTCATTTCGACTATCTCGATCCATCCGGGATCAACCGCACACTCGAAATCGTCATTTGAAATACTTTCTAACATCCTCAAATTTTGACCTCAATTGCCAAATATAAAATTCTCCAATATAAATAAATATTTATTCTCCCAAATTAATTAAATTATTAGTCCAAAAATCACGGGGTATTACAAAAAAATTGTCAAATTTTCATATATTTACATAATTATTTAACGTGTTTAATCCATAGCTGAAGGCATGATGATATTCGAAAAATGTAACATAATGATAACAAAATAACGATCGACCCGATTTAATTTCAATACAAATAAGTTAAAATTAAAAAAAATGGACAGAGTCTCCTTTATTTAAAGGACTATCCACCTATTAAAGGTATAAAAAACACTTCAACAACCAAATAAAGACATTCATAGACCTTGTAGAAACTAACTAAAATTGGGCAGAGTTCCATTTGTTTATTGGACAATTCACCTGTTTAACCTATATAAACACTGCAACAATGAAAATAGTGACTTGTACGTCATGTACAAAATCTAACACTTCAAAAAATTGCGTAGAATTTTCTTTGTTTATAGGACAATTCTCCCTGTTTAAGGAAAGAATACTAATAAATATATCATTACTTCATTATAGACATCGTATAAATAATTAAAAAGAATTTTATCCATCACGAATTATATTTTGCACCGCAACCAAACGACTGCACAAATTTAGCTATTTTTTCCACTGCAAAGTTTCATTCCTTGAAAGTAGACTCCATTGTAATTTTGACTTGTTGACATTTTGTTGAAAAATAAATTAAAAAGATAAAATTTTAGTATGACAATATGAAAAATACATCAATAAATGGTTCAATTACTCATAAATTGTATCCATATAACAAAAAATGATGAAATTGGAAATAACGACTTACACATTCAATCGGGTGTACTTTATGTACTTGTGAATAACCAGCACAGCTATATGTTTGAAATAATAATCTGCAAGACAACTTAAATGAAGGACATAAAAATGAAAAAAAAAGTGATAAGATATTTTGTATGGATTAAAAGACACTGATTTATAACAAAACAAATAAGAGTAAGGGATGTGAAATGATAATCGCTCGTATAGAACTATGTCATAATCAGTTACGCCATATCAACCCAAAACATTGGGCTATCGTCGTGAAAGATTAGCATGATGTTTAGTACTTGTGAGGTTAGGTTTCTCAATTGAATTGCGATGGAGAGAGGGAGTAGATGGTTGATCAGGAAATGAAATTTTCAATGAGAATGCCCTTTCTCGATCACGTCTTTGTCTTTGGGCAATAGCACGTTTTGAGATTAAGCTATCAATTGGTGCGCTATTCCCAAAAGTCATGCAATATTTGGAGGAAAAGGGAAGGGGTAGTAGAGTGGGATGTTCCTGTTGCAAAACACGTGTATATATTAAGTTTTCATTTTGATGAAATTTTTGTTGAGACAAAACACGCTTTGAGACAAAATTGTCAGCATGAGGCGAGGTAACTTCTTATGCATTTGGCTATAGAGTAATTATTGTCTGTTCTTGTCGCTTTCTCTGTGTGAAGGAAAAATATTATAAGGACTTAACATGATTTTTAATGGCAAAATAAAATTTCTAAATTCAAAGTTTGCATCCTTACATATATATTAAAGTATATTAGTTATAAGAACCAGTGCACTGGATTGAAGATATATAAAGTATAAGTTAAAAAGTGAAAATTACAAAATAGGAAACATACTGGTTCGTAATAGGCGGGATCCTCCCCCATCCAGATTGCCACCATAAATAAAGACAATATATAATAAGATAAAAAATAATGACAATATATAAATATATAAAGAGAATGAAGTAGTTGAAAAAATCTCTAACCCGTTTACGCGTGCCAGATTTTGTTTCGTGAATCTTTCCTTTGCATTTGTCATTTGCGTTACTCCATTTAGTTTGAGGCTAGGGAATATAATCACATATATAGTGTTAATTCAATGAAAATATAAAGAAAAGAATTTATGAAAAAATCATGCAGAGGCGAATAGGGACCTTAGTAGATACAACATTAGGTTGGACAATATCGCGGATAACAATACCGTTGGATCTCCGACGCGGGATATGAATCTATTAAAAAAAATTAAAAAAAAAAGTGAGGAAGAAAGTCAAGAGCATATCCAACCTATATCATGTTAATATTCAAAATTTATAATAGCTTTACAAGGTTATTATGGTAAAACATACTGACTGTGAGGACACCTTCTCCTTCCCTTTCCCTTTATCCTGAAAAATAAAAGGAAGCATGTAAAATCATAAAAATATAAATGAAATATCAAATGATTTAAGACATGGCATGAAGATGGAAAGAAATTAGTATATGAGTCGGCGTTATGTTTTTCTGTTCCTTCTACCGTTGGTGCTATTAGTTGGTCGACCCTACAAATATGAGAAGAGAAATATATATTAAAAAAAATTGAGGACGTTAATAAGAACTTTACATGCAAATTTGATGAACATGATTACCATAGATTGAATAGCATTTAGTTGATATTCATATTGAATAGGAACATTGATATTATTGTTTCACATCCTTTGGATCTGTGATTGTAATCACAACGATGTAAGTTGAAAGCAAATGAAAGTATTGTAATATGTACAATTAGAATACAGGGAAGTGATTGTCACGACATATGATGCGTCTTCATCCACATATAAAAAAAGAATGAAGCACAAAAAATTAGTTAAAAAGGTCATAAGATACACCAAAAATAAGAATGAAATTAGCATACAATGCCGAAGATGGTAATGTCCTCCATGCCGAAATAAATCAGTGTAAACCTGCCAAAAACAATTGAAAATGACCATAAAATCAGAAACTATAACACAAACAAAGCACTAATAAATAATAAAACTGAATCAAATGCTAAAATCGAAACCAATCAAAACGAACACTAAAATCACACCAGTAATGAAACACACCAATATGCCTAATTTCTTACAATAACTAAACAAACGCACCAAAAATAAAACGAAAGGTAAAATTAGAAATGGCAGCTAAAATTAGAACCAAAAGCTACTAAAACGGAACTAAAAGCTAAAACCAGTATAAAAATTGAAATGTCATTTAAATCAAAAGCTATTAATTCATCCTCATTAATCAAACACGCATGTTTGATTCATTCTCATTTGACCAAAAAGATATATTCTCATTAATCAACAACCAAACATTTATAAAAAATTGACCCAGTGTATAATAACAATCGACATATTAACAGACCCTATATTGGCATATCAAATGCCCAGTATCAAACATTTGAACAGTTCAATATAAGACCCCATATTAACATAATCAAACACTATATATCAAAAGTAAAAAAAAATACCTATTATCAAATCCCATATTAAGAGTCCATTAACATCAGATATATAACAGTCCATTAATAGACCCCATATTAATAGTCCAATATATCAAATCTACAAATTTGCAAGAAGAAACATCTTTGCAAATTTGTAAATCGGTGTCATTTATTTTTTTTAACAGTTCAAAAAACATAAGTAAAAGAAAAACACCTGTAAATCTGCAAAACATCTTGGTAATCCGAATAAAAACTAAAACATCTTATAGCTAAAATTATTATGGTTTACAGCTAAAAAATGAAGAATCGTACAACCAAGAGGTTACAGCTAAACGAACAGCCAAGATTTGTAAAACCAAGAGCTAAATAAATGAAGATTCGTACAACAAAAATAAAGGCTTATAGCCAAGAGCTAAACAAACAGCCAACATTCGTATAGCCAAGAGCTAAAAAAAGGAAGATTCGTACAGTAAAAATGAAGGTTTACAGCTAAACGATGGTGTTAGTACCAATCTTGGATCGTACAACAAAAATTATCGCTAAACGTTTGTTAGAGAATGGATCGTACAGTAAAAATTACCTACTATCTAGTGATGAAAATCATCTTCTAGAGATCGCGTTGGCGGAAAAGCTAGACAGGATGAAGAGGAGGAGGCAGCACAGAGAGGAGGAGGGGGAGGCAGCGGTGATGAATTGGAGGGACTCGGGGGAGGCTAATTTGAGAGGTATATGGGGACTCATCAGATGAGTGAGAGAGAGAGAATGAGAGGCGTGTAGGTTTAGGATTATTTATCCCATTTTCCCGGTCAAAAAGTCTCCCCATATTATGTAGATTACTATTATATTCTTTATATTTCAATCAAAGTGATATTTTATTAGAAGGAAAATGAGGGGGGAAATAAATTTTAAGGGGAAAAAGAGGTAATGAATGAAAAATTTAATCTCATGACATCATAGCTCTATCTTATGACATACATAAGTTTCCTACTTTATTATATATATATATATATATATATATATATATATATATATATATATATATATATATACAGACACACACACATAAGACAGTTGCATGTGTACATAGGTATAACGTATTAGAGTCTTCTCTTTTGTCATTCGTTTATATGATGCATTTTGTATACTTCCTACGGGCATTGGCTCACACCCTCATCTTGTTACGGCAGGTTGGGTGTGGGTTCTATTTTGAAAGTGTTATACAGGTAAGTATTCTATTTAATTTTACGTTAGTAGCTCTGTATGCTTGGACTTTGGGGTACTTCCTAGGGGTCCCTCGCATAGTTTGATTTAAAATTAAAATTACATGCTAAGCAAGTGAAACGTTAATTAAAATAAGACTGGATCAACAACATTATATAGGTTATCTAACGCACTTCACACCTAACACTCGGGTCGTACCTGGTTGACCACGGGAAACCCACAAATCCGGGACGGGGCATTACAGTCTAAACCATGCCTTCATTTTGAAGCACCTTATACTCTTGACTCACTTGAGTCTATATTGTATAAGTGTTCATCTAGTTTGGAAATTGTGACAAAATTATGTCCATCCTAGAATCCAAAGAACCCTAGAGCTGGGTTTGCTATTTCTCCTTCTTGATTGATTGACCTAGACCATATTACCAACACTCACACATAGTAGAATTGATCTCATACATGTCATATTGCATATAATTGTGTATACATATGTTGAGTGTGTTTAAATCCCTAAAATTGATTTTTAAATATTTTTGGGGATTTTATAAACATTTAAAATGAGTTTTTATTAATTAAAACTTGTTTTTAAAAGTTTTTGGGGTAAATCTGCAATTAAGGTTTAATGGTTATATTGGCTTAAAGTTACATTGGGTAGAATCCAAAAGCGGCAGAGACTACAGGGTGTGTTTGTAATTACTTTTAGACACGCGTTTGATCTCTTATTATTGGCCAACATTTGTTGTCTTCTGATTGGTGGAGAGTGTGTTTCTTTATAGACAGGGAACTAGCGCTTGTTTTCAACCCTTGGATCGTTTTTATCAACGATCTGCGTGCGCTCTTTTATAATCCCTGTGAACCCCATATGGACCAATCAGGAGAGTTTTAATCACCGCATATCGTGAACCCTTGGATTAAAGTCAATCAACCTTGACTCAATCTGGACCCTTGATTTTGAATGTTATTCTCGAATCTTCTCAGCCTCCTATAAAAGGACCCCTTTACTCAGCCTTCTGAGACTTTTACCATTTCGTCTTTTGAGAGAAAAAAGAGAGAGTAGAGAGAGAAGAGAGAAAAGAGAGAGAAAGAGAGAAACCAGAAAGAGAGAAAGAGTTAGAAACCCTAACCCTAACCCTAAATCGTCAAATCCATTTCAAACCAAAACCTCTTTCCAAGTCCAATATATGCCAAACACAACCTTGAGTGTTTGAGAGTTGGTTTGTGTAGTTGGTTTGTAGCTGTAACCTCTTCGTTCTTTAGATCTTGTGTCCAACTTAAACATTGTGTCTTAGATCTATTTTCTGCTTTATAGAAATTTCAAATCTGAGTACTCCATGTTACATTACACTTAGATTTTCATATGTTGTTTCTCAGCTTGAGAAATATATTTTTGATTCTTTTCTATAAATGATTTTTAAACTTTAAAATCAACAATAATGTTTTCTATTTCTAGTTCTCTTGAAACAAGACCTTTGACCTAGTTTGGAATCGCACTTGGTGATTTTCAATCTCAAAAATCTTTTCAAAACTGAGATTGATTAAGATCTTGATACACCTTCTGAGCAAGATAACCGTGGATTCTTGGATTGTTATAAAGGTCAAATAAGGTTAAGTTTTGTGAGAAGAGAGAAAAAGAAAAATCACAGCATATAGACTTATATGTAATTTGTTAAGACTGGTTGTATATGATAATTGTGTGTGTGTGTGTGCATGCATGTGTTAGAGAGAACCTCCACAAACACTATCACCCTACCCCACTAAAAGTGTTGGTAATAAGATCTTGAGAAAAAGAGTCGACGTAAAGAACTGGAACAAATTGGAAGTTAGTAAACTGGGAGAACAACACCAGCAATTAGAACTGCAGAGAAGTTATAAGGACACCAGAGGGTACATTCCTAAACTTATATAGGTCTGAGTTGTATGCATGTTTGTTATATAGTTTGTAACTGTTAAAATTTGTTCATAGTGGATTTTTTTGTTTACTCCGTAGAGGGAGTCGTGGATGTTTCCTCAGTTGGGTGAGGTTTTACCACGTTAAAAATCTTGTTCTTAATCTTTCTACATCTCCTCATCTCATTCTTAGTTGTGCTAGGTTTAAAGTTTTTTAAACTGTTTTATAAACCTATTAATCAAATCTTTAACAGATCTCGTACATACTTTTATTAAACACATCTTGTGTTCAATTAGTTTTGATTTTAAAGAAAAGATGTTCTTCAAAAAACTGTTCGGAGTTACTTAAATAGTTTAATTTTATTAAACGGATTTAGTAACAGATTTTCACATTTTACTAGAGTCGTGCAAATATTCCCTAGCTTTACGCTTCAGGTTTAGAAACTAGGGATGTTTTCCTAGTTACGTAATCCTCAGAATTCAACCTTCCCTTTCTCCTTAATATGTTGACCAGAAAGCTCAGCAAGTTTTGTCCAATGCTCATGACCGACAGGTAAAAAGTTATACTTATCATTCCTAAAAGGATCATTAGTTAGAAAAAATCTAAAACAACTTGTATAACTCATCTTACCACTACAATTTATCCAAGTTTCTTCAGTTTTCTCTCCACATATAGGACATCCATAATAACCATGAACATTACAACCGGACAAGGTCCCATATTCAGGAAGGTCGTGGATCTCCCACATCATAATTTATTTAAGTGTGAACTCTTGACCCTTATGAGATTCAAACATCGTCATAACTTTATTCTAAAAACTCTTTAATTTCTTTAATTAATGGGGCTAAGAATATATCAATACCATCGCTAGGAGCCTTTAGCTTGGGTATCAATAAAGACAATAATGTGAACTCCTTTCTTATGCATAGCATTTGAGGGAGACTTAAAGGCACCGTGTGAACTGGACAATAACTCTTATTAATACTTAAATTACTGAAAGGGTTAAACCCATCGGTTGATAATGCAAGATGGACATTGCGTGGTCACTTTGCAAATTCATGGTATAGTGCGCTTGAAATTTTTTAGATGAGTGAATCAACCAGATGATGTATGAGATACCCACGCACCTCACATCGGGTGTGCCATCTCATGGCCTCTATTATCTAGGTACAGTAAAAAAACATTTAGCTATGGCCCGAGGGAAAAATACTTCAAAAAATTTTGTGGAACGTGAGAGCACTTGCGAGATTTTACAGTCTAGTTTTTTCCATTCTCACAAGACACATATCTAGGCTTACTACATATAGGACACCCATTATTTTCTTCATGCTCATTGCAGTACAACATGCAATCATTCTTGAATGCATGAATACATTTGTACTTCAAACCCAAACTATTCAAGCTCTTTTTATGCTTGAATAATTGTCTGGTAAAATGTTCTCTTTTAGGAGAATGTCTTTAACCCACTTAAGAATTTCGATTATGTTGTTGCCCGAAAAACCAAATCAACTCTTCAAATTATGCAAACCAATCATTCCGTATAATATCGAGTGCTATTCATCGCAATACTTATACAATGGTCTGCCACATCGTCTATCAACCATATTTATTCCCGATCTTTTGGTAATTTAGCATCAACTTATTCATTGACTTAGTCATAACGCACATTACCTATATCCATAGGTTGGTGATTTGGTTGGTGGTTGACTTCATAATCATCATCAATTAGGTCGTTCAAAGGAGAATGTGTTGGTAAATCGTGTACCACTTGGTGGGGTTTCATTACGTGGTTGGCTACCGGTAATTCTTTTGAAATAAAAGGTACATTCTTTTCACCATGATATGCCCATATCTTATAGTCTTGTCAAGTTCTCTACTTTAATAAATGCAACTCAATGCCTTCTAAAGACTTATATTTTTTGTTCACACAACGGGTTCATAGACATGGAATCTTGTCACTTTTAAGATTTCTATAAGCATATTTAATAAATTCTTGAACGCCCTTTACATGATTATCAGATATTCGGGGTGCGCTCCACCATCCACTCTTGGTATTATGGGAAATCCATTAAAGAATCTTCAAAATTCAATTCACATATATTAATAGGTTGAAATAATTGCCATGTTGCATACAAGATGCACAATTCATAATTCAATCAAATTATTCAACACAACTTAAAATCAAATTAAACAATTTAAAATAACTTAATATTATTTTAACTTGTTAACAAATATTACAAATTGTCAAATATTATTTATGACTTAGCTTGACCAACAAATAAACTGGCCAAGTGCTAAAATAATTTGCATACTACTTCAGTGCATTCCCTTTTCCTCTATCAACGTGCATCGGTATATCTCCACGACCGTGGTAAATTTCATCAACTAGTATCTGAGCCTCATCCATCTGCAAAGGGCAATTATGTATTGGTGTTTTGACTATTCGGGAGACGAGTGTTCACATACCAATAACTCTACTATTGGTCAAGTCCTTGAAATCTTACTACTCTCCATAGTCACTATGAGTGGATGACGATGATCCAGGGACTGTGGCAGCGGAGGCACTAGGAAGGGGAATAATGAAGGAGGCGTCATTTATGATGGGAATATTGAAGGAGAAAGCATTTTTTTAGGCGAAAACTGTCACACCCCGCCTAATTCTGGCGTCGGCCGCCACCAAAACTAAGCTGGGCGTGAGTAAATAAAATACCATTCTTAGCATGAGGTAGATATGAGACATAATTAAATCAATCCACTGGATAAAAATTGAATCAAACTCAATTGATAGCAACAACTAAATGATGAAAGATCCATCACATGCTAAACTCCAAATAATAAACTAATCTCCAATAATATACAACTAAATACTCTTCAACTGAATCTATAACGATAATATCTTAATAAAACCCATAAAACTTTGGAACCGAATGTCCCAGCCAAAACCATAAACTGTGTCTCAAAGTAAATACGAAGGGATGGAAAACTAAACTAAATCAATACACATAAGGTAGAGCAACTCCAACTACACCTCCAAGCAAATCCTCAAATAATTCTATGCAGCTTCTCCAAATACTAATTCCTGAAAAATTTAGTCAATGCACGAGGTCAGAGCCCCGAGCATGAATACACACTACTCCCCTCAAATAGGATCCTCGAATCCAGACAGTAGCATTATACGCAATAAATATCACAATAGAATATTTTAAATTAATGAGATAATTAAACGTGACAAAATATAAATCACTAACTACCCATAGAGATCCCCATTTAAAAAGGCACACCAATATGATTTTAAATTCCCAAGTCCCCCGGTGTTAATCTAATTTAAATTAACCAAATTTAATTATTCTTCCCACTTTTTATTATGGCAGTCCTCCCGCCCGGGTGGTAATTTCCACAAAAGTGTCACACTTTCCTTGCCAAAACGCCAGCCGAATACGTTTAAACTGTCGATCCCCCGCAATTTATGTCGCCACCAATTTTAATACGCGTTTATATCTTAGGCATTAATTCTCAATTTCTCAATTTCTCAATATCATAAATTATAAATTACCCCGCCATTTTAATCGATGTGAGATCCTCAAAATACCCATTAGTCCCATACCTAAGGGTCCCCAAGTTATCAATACGTCTTACCCTATGTATAGGATGAATTTCTAACATAAATCTGGACCTAGTCTCATGTTTAGGCTAGCGTAGCGACGATAAAATACCAAAAATCAGCCCACCCCCGACATAGAAAATTCGTAACAATCTACCCTCATTAGTCCCATACCTAAAAGGCATAAATCATCAAATGGCCTACCCACTAGTTCCATACCTAGAAGGCATCCTAAAAATATAGGGAGAGCATAAATACCCAACAACCTTTCGTCACAATGGCAATTTAAATAATACCAACAAGTCACACGAACAATCATAATTAATCAACGTATAAAATTACGCATGATAGTCCAATTCAATTAAATGTTAATTTAATTATCACATCGTCAAAATATCCAATTAATCCCATTTAATTATTTAAATTAAATACACCGAGATTTCATCATTTATACAATAAAATTCTAATTTTATCATCTCTACACAAATTATGCGAGTTATACGCCTCCAAATTCATTTATTTCAGAACTAGGGTTTTTCTACATGTAACCTACACCAATAAAACCCAAAATCCACTCATAAATCCTACGTACCCAAGGGTTATGAATATTAATCATATTAAAGGATTTCATAAAAACAGCCCCAAGTTATATGTGTTCACTTTCTCTAATTAGATTGCTAATTGATTTTAAGAAAATATTAAATTAAGGTTTAGGCAACACTTAAAATGCATAATATTAAAGGAAAAGAATGGATTATTCATGCCTGTGATTAAATCGAATCAAAATCTGAATAGTTCAGCTCCTTTTGAGAAGACACTAATTGAATCTTCAAAACTTGTTAAAAGTAGGGGTTAGGGGTTGAAGATGAGAGGAAATATGTTTTGAAAACCTTACTGGAGAAAGTTTGAGAGAAAAAGTGTTTTTCGAAGTCTTAACCCCATATCAGTTGGTATTTAAAGGGTTTAAGAGGTAAAACACAATTAGGAGTCTAATCATCCACCGCCTTTGTGGTTCGAACGAGGATAGCCGTCGTTCGAACGACATGCGATGTCGTTCAAACGATATTAGTTGTTGTTTGAACGACCCCCACATTCACAAATGAAATATTTTAAAATTTGACTTTTTAAACTGATAAATATTCTTAAAAATGCACGTGTCAGTTAAATGATAAAAATCCTTATAACCTTTTATAAAAGACCCGAATTAATTCCCGATTGAAAATTTACTAACGAAACCAAGTTATATTCTTTAAGTCCAAATTAATTAAAGTGAATTAATTAAAACATGGGGTGTTACAAAACCTTAAGAGGGAGGATAGGGGAACCTTTGAGCAGGAGGATAGGGACAACCTTAAGGAGGCATCGGGGGTCAAAAACCTTGATTAAATAAGGACACAAGGCACCTAATTTCACTCGTTACGACTCCCAAGATACTTTAATCTTATGTACATCCACTTATGTCTTGAATTGACTTTCCTCTTGGCTTGAGAAAAAAGATGATCCATGAGAGTTGAAATGTATTTTAATTTTTCATCATATGTGATCCAACACCTCTCGACTGCCCTATTTTGTCAGTTTTAAAGGCCTATGTAAGGTCATCATTTTCAAGTACATCATAAGGGATCTAACAAGACTGACTGTTATTGGCCTCGATCAATTTAATAGTCTTATCCAAGTGTGGTGGGAATTATTATCTTTGTACTGTCGATTATGCATGTACAAGTTGGCCTGATTAGGTTCTTTGTCGGCATTTGAACTTCCCTTTATCCTATCTGACTATTCACTCTTCAAATCTTCATAGGATTTGGACCTAGCCCGTGGATATCAATTTTTCTCGCGCTTTTTATGTATTCTTCTCCCTATAGACCAACTTCTTATCCATTGCCTCATTTTTTAAAAAGTTATTCCACCGATCAATCAGTATTTCAACATTCGTAGGCACTCTATCTCTCAGAGCCAAAATGTCGAAGGTCGATGCCCCCTTCGATAAATGTCTCTGCCTAAGGTTTCTCCGATATTTTCTCAGTTGTTCAGCAAATCGATAAAGAACTTATTCCTTTAAATGGTCAGGGAACAAAAAATGCTTGCAGAGTTGGTCATAAATGTCACCCTTGACGACTTGATTAACTTTATTCTAGTTATCTACTTCCCCAACTCCCAGATTCATTTTCTAAAGAGATAAAGAATGGGATTTAAATATATGGAGGCCATACCTATTTACAGTGGGACTATTCAATAAGGGAGAACCCAATGGGATTCTTCTCATTTTCTTGGGAGGTGTTAGGAGTGGGGGGGGATGCATTGGACTAACAGGGGTTTGTTGCCTACTCGTAGAAGGAGTAGTGGACTGAACCAATAATAGAGTAGATAATTCTGAAAAACTGTTACTAAAGTCGTTTAATACAAGATTAAACTATTTAAGTAACTCCGAACAGTTTTTTGAAGAAACTCTTTTCTAGAAATCAAATCAGTTTAATCACAAGATGTGTTTTAAAATATGCACGAGATCTGTTCAAGATTTGTTAATAAGTTTTGAAAAACAAAACTAAAATAGTTTTAAATCAGCACACCAATCAGAAAAGGATGAGGAGATGTAGAAAGATTAATGACCAGATATTTTTAACGTGGTAAAACCTCACCCAACTAAGGAAACATCCATGACTCACTCTACGGAGTAAAACGAAAAATCCACTAAAACAAATATAATAGTTAAAAACTATATAATACACATGCACACAAATCAGACCTATACAAGTTTAGGAATGTACCCACTGGTGTCCTTATAACTTTTTTGCAGTTCTGATTGTTGATGTTGTTCTCCCAGTTTGCTAACTTCACTTTGTTCCAGTCTTTACGTCGACTCTTGTATCAATATCTTATTACCATCACTTTCAGTGTTGTAGTGTGTAAGTGTTTGTGATGGTGATCTAACACATGCATGCACATACTCACGCTTATTTTTACAAACAGTCCTAACAAATTGCAAATCAGATCTATATGTTGTGATTTTCAGTTTCTCTCTTCTTAGGAAACTTTGAACCTTATTTGACCTTTAAGATTATCCCAGAATCCACGGCTATCTTTCTTAGAAGACGTATCAAGATCTTAATCAATCTCAGGGTTTTGAAAAGATTTTTGAGATTAAAAACCACCAAGTCCGATTCCAACTAGGTCAAAGGTCTTGTTTCAAAAGAACTGGAAACATAAAATGTTATTGTTGATTTTGAGTATGAAAACATTTACAGAAAAAGAATCAATAACAAATTTCTCAAGATGAGAAACAATAAATGCAGATCTAGGTGTAATGTAACATAAAATGCTCAGATCTAAAATTTCTATGAAACAGAAACGCAGATCTAGCTTAATGCTTAAGTTGGAAACAAGATCTTAAAACGAAGAGGTTACAGCACGAAACAACTTAACAAACCAACTCTCAAACTCCCAAACACTCAAGGTTGTGTTTGGTATATAACTAGTTTTGAAAGAGGTTAGGGTTTGAAAGGTGTTTTGGACGATTTAGGGTTAGGGTTTCTAACTCTCTCTCTCTCTCAGGTTTCTCTCTCTTTTCTCTCTTCTCTCTATACTCTCTTCTCACTCTAGAAATGACTAAGTGGCAAAAAACTTTTGAATGGCTGAGGGTAAGGATCCTTATATAGGGGTTGAGAAGGTTCGAGAACGAGGTTCAAAATCAAGGGCTACAATCTAGTCTTCGACAGTTGACTTTGATCCAACGATATAAGAGAGGCGGTGGATTAAAACGCTTTTGATTGGATTAAGAGAGGTTCACAGGGATTAAGCCGGAACGCATGAAGATCATTGATTAAAGCAATCTAAGGGCAGGAAATAAGCAACGCTTATGTCTCTCAGAAGAAACAAAAAATGGACCGATACCTGGCTGACAGGTGTAAGGCTGAGATTAAGGCTGAAACGCGTGTTTTGAAAATAAATACACAAATACCTTGAAGTCTCTAGCGCTTTCGGTTTCTACCCCAGTGAACTTCCAGAGATAAAATCATCAATTCAAAATTGCAAATTGACCCCAAAGACTTTTAAAACCAATTTTAATTTTTTAAAAAGTTATTTTTAAAAAATCATTAAAAAATTATTAAAATTCCAATTAAGGGAAATTAATACACCCAATACACACATAACCAATTATATGCAATATGCAATGTATGAATGCAATAGTAATATGTGTGAGTGTTGGTAAATATACCTTAGATCAAGAGGAATAAAATGTAGAGAAGGTTTGAGGCTCTTTAGTTTCTAGGATGGGACTAAATTTTGTTTCTATTTCCAAACTAGATAAGCACTTATACAATATAGACTCAAGTGAGTCAAGAGTATAGGGTGCTTCAATCTCCCCCTTTGGAAATATGAGACAAAATCTCATTTGAGTCAACTTGGACTCGTAGGGAAACAAAAATACAAGGAAAAACCTATTCCTATACAAAAATTCTATCTACCCATTTCCTAGAACAGAAAATTACGTAACTCAACTAATTACAACTTAATACCCTATTAAAACTGTTGAATGTAACAGAGAATAACTCTACAGAATCCCGCAAATAATCACTAAGATCAAGATCTTTAGAATATGTATAAAATAAATGAATTCTTATAAGACTCAAATTTCTCCCCCATTTTGCCTCAAATGGACAAAGGGAAAAATTAGGTAAATCCAAGAGTTTATTCAGCACAAACCATTCCAATTGATTTACGCAAGGCAATAAACCTATTATAATCCAAAAGTTTGATAAACATATTTGCGAGTTACAAATCAGTAGGAATATAATTGATTTCTAATTCCTTAGTCTCAACTAATTCGCGAATAAAGTGATACCTAATTTTTATGTGTTTTGTTCGCGAGTGTTGAACAGGATTTTTAGAGATATTGATCGCGCTTGGATTATCACAATAGAGATGTAATTGTTCCTCTTTAATACCATAATCACTTAGCATTTTCTTAAGTCGAAGTAATTGAGCACAACAACTGCCAGCGGCTATGTATTCAGATTCAACAGTGGATAATGAAGTGCAGTTTTGTTTCTTACTACTCCAACCTACCAAATTATTACCAATATAATAAAATGCGCCTGATGTGCTCTTGCTATCGTTACACCCTACCCAATCAGTATCGATGTATCCTATTACAGTGCTAGGAGTATCATTGGTGTACCAAAGTCCTAAATTTAGAGTGCCTTTAATGTACTTGATAATTCTTTTGACACAATTTAAATGGATCTCTTTAGGATTATTCTGGTAACGAGCACAAACGCAAACAGCGTACATAATATCAGGACGCGAGGCAGTAAGATATAGTAAGGTTCCAATCATACTACGATAAAGGGTTGGATCTATGGATTTCCCAGTTTCATCTTTAGACAGTTTGACCGTAGTACTCATGGGAGTTTAAGCATCTTTTGCACTCTTAAGGCCGAATTTTTTAATAATCTCTAGTGCGTATTTGGATTGTGAAATGAATAATCCTTCTGAATTTTGTTTGACTTGAAGTCCTAAGAAAAATTACAACTCCCCCATGAGAGACATTTGAAATTCTTTATGCATAATTTCAGAAAAAGATTTAACTTCATTAGGGGAGGTGAATCCAAAGATGATATCATCAACATATACTTGAGCTATAATGATATGTTTGTCAAAATGTTTGACAAAAAGGGTTTGATCATTTCCACCTCTCTTAAAACCTTTGTCTAAGAGAAAGTAGGAAAGGCGCTCATACCAGGCTCTTGGCGCTTGTTTTAGGCCACACAAAGCCTTTTTAAGACGAAAGACATGATTTGGATATTTAGGGTCAATGAACCCTTTTGGTTGTTCTACATAGGTCTCCTCAGTCAAAATTCCATTAAGAAAGGTAGATTTGACATCCATTTGGTAAAGCGTGAAATGTAAGTAGCAAGCTATAGCAAAGAGAAGACGAACAGATTCTAATCGAGTAACGGGAGCAAAAGTCTCGTTAAAATCTATTCCCTCTATTTGAGAGTATCCTTGAGCAACTAATCTGGCTTTGTTTCTAATGACTATCCCACTTTCATTAGATTTATTTTTAAATATCCAACATGTGCTAATAACCTTTTTGTGATCAGACCTAGGTACAAGATACCAAACATCATGAATGACGAATTAAAGAAGTTCTTCCTGCATTGCAAAAATCTAATGAGGATCATTTAATGCATCATTAACATTCTTTGGTTCCATAAGGGAAACAAAACATGCATAATGAGCAAAGTTTCTTAATTGAGATCTTGTACGCACAGGTTCACTAGGGTTACCAACAACGTTATCTATGGGATGGTCTTTAGCAACCCAATTAGGTACTTCAGGTGTCTCAATTGGTAAAGAATCATTTATTTCTGGAGAGTCATTTTTTAAAATATTTTCAGACTCTAGCATAATAGTTGGTTCTCCAGTTACTCTCAACAGTAGTGTCACTTACAATAACATTTATGGATTCCATTAAGGTCTTAGTGCGAAGATTATAGACACTGTATGCTCTACTATTAGAAGAATATCCTAGAAAGATGGCTTTATCTCCTCGAGTCTCAAATTTGGATAAATGTTCTCTGTCTTTGCAGACATAACACGTACTACCAAAGGTTCTAAGATACTTAAGATTGGGATTTTTCCCATACCAAAGTTCATAAGGAGTTTGTTTAGAATTCTTTCTAAGATAGACCCTACTAATAATGTAACACGCACTACGAATGGCTTCTACCCAAAAATACTTAGGTAAAGTCTTAGCATGAATCATAACACGTGCCATATCTTGAAAAGTACGATTCTTTCTCTCAGCTATACCGTTCTGTTGAGGATTCTTAGGATCACTAAATTCATGTTTATAACCATTATAGTCACAATACTCTATAACACCTGTATCCAAGAACTCTCCACCTCTATCACTATGAATCCTATTTACCTGAGAGTCTTTCTCATTTTCAATTAAAAGTAAAATCTTCAAAAATGTTTGAAATGTGTCAGACTTTTGTTTTAAGAAAGCTACCCAAGTAAATCTGGTGAAGCCATCAACCATAATAAGAATATAACTGTGTCCACAGAGACTAACAGTTTGAGAAGGACCCATAAGGTCCATATGGATGAGCTCCAAAGGTTTAGAGGTAAGAATATCTTTAACTTTCTTATGAGGAGCCTTAAAAAAATTTCCTTCTTGACAAGAACCACAGACAATGTTAAAAATAGGTTTGATCTTAGGAATCCCTCTAACTATTACTTGAGACGAAAGTCTACTAAGATTTCGTAATTTATGTGACCCATACGATTGTGCCATATCTCATTGTCATCCATTCTGGCAATGTTACAGACCTCAGCACTATTTTGAACAGTATAAAAATTGCCCAGAGTTTCGAGTCCTGTAATAATGCACTCACCTTTTTCATTTCAAATTTTACAATTATTCTTTGAAAAGGTGACAGTATGATTTGAGTCAAAAAATTACGAGATACTGAGTAGGTTTTCCTTAAGACCTTTTACTATAAGAACATTTTCAAGTAAAGGTAATCCTTCTTCTTGGAGTGTTCCTTTATCAATGATTTGAGATGATTCACCATCACCAAAAATAACTTTTCCTCCAACAAAGCTGGTTTTGTTTAAAAGTTTGGTATTATCCCCAGTCATGTGTTTTGAACATCCAGAATCTAAATACCAACCAGATGGAGTGTGTTCATCTTTTAAAGCAGTAATAACAATATTACACTTCATCTGGGGTAATAGTTCATCTTTTCTAACCCAAACATCTCCTGTTTTCATTTTCCACTTATTTACTCTTAATTGATAAAATTTGCGAGCATTAGATTTTTGTTGAAAAATGTTTTGTGCACGAGGCTGAATTTTATGAAAATTATGAGCATTTTCTTTAGAAAAGTGTCTTAAAATCCTTCTAAGAAATGATCTTTTAGGTTTAGTCTTTCTCCTTCTATAGTTAGAGTTTTTATCTGGCTGTCTAGAAAGAACATAATTGTTACGGCTTCTCCTAGAATAGTTAAAGTTTTGGTACACATGAGTAACAGAGACAGGTTTGACTAAACTTCTAGAGTAGCATACTTCAAAGGAATGACCATAAAAGTCAAAATAAGAGCAAAACAAGTTGCTCGAAGTTGGTATCTCTTTAGGAAAGTCTCTAAGTATAGGCTTGATGAATTTTTGAGGTTCAACCTTATTCCAAGGAAGTACAGTTTGAAAGACCGAGTCACTCTTCCTAATAGGGGCCAGAAATATTTAGTCTTAGGTGGACTTTCACACTTAGAGCAACTTGATTCCCCAATATCAAACTTAGATTGGTTTTTGTCAAACTCATTTTTCAGAGAATGAAAGTCTGGACAAGTTTCTACAGGTCTTTTGCCTCCTAAAACAAACTTAATTGGTTCAAAGATTTTAGTTTGAGTCTTCAAATTGGGGAAAAATCCTATTCCAGTTCGATCATCAGAATTGGTTTTGGAATCAACAACAAATCCATCAAAACAGTTTGAATTATTTTCAAATTTTGCAAATTTTTTAAAAACAATTGTTGTCTTTTCTTTCAATTGTTCCAATTCTAATAATGTCCCTTTATATTTTTTCTCCATGGTTTCATTTCCTTCGATAAAACTCTTCAATTTTTTATCAAAAGTTTTAACTTCATTTTCATGAGTTAGACATTGGGTAGTATACTCTTCAGCGTTAAGTTTAACCATCAGACTTAGGTCTTCTAATTTCTTAGTGAGATCTTTCACTATCTTTTCTAGTCTAGTGCTTTTCTTGAGAGTTTTTGAATAAAGTATGTGAATGTTAGGGAGGTCTTCAGTGTCTGAGTCACTAAGTGCAGTGTGTGAAGTGCCTAAGGATTCATTTCTTGAACTCATGCACCCATGGACATTGTCATTATCGCATTCCCTTTTACTCACAATCCCCGTGGTATAACTAATAATATTATCAGAAAGTAAAGCATTTAAACCAGTAGCAGCATGATTCACAACAGCAGGAGTAGAGTTACTATCATCATTCTCATACAAAGTCATATCATCATTGTATATTATCTTAGCAAAGAAAGACATGCAAGGATCAAAAACATCATAAGATTTAGGTTCCTCATTCTCAGAATCACTTGAATCATCCCACGTTTTGTAAATGTTGGCCCTAGTATGTTTATTGGCATTGTTCAATTTCACTCTACAATCTTGTGCTATGTGTCCTAGTTTTCCACATCTAAAACACTCAATGTTCTTGAAGTCTTTGTTGGGTCTCATATCCTTGTGATGTTTGTCTTGACCTTTCTCATGAGGTTTGTAGTTAGACTGAATTGGATAATTTAGCTCGCCTTGTCTGCTTGCCAATTAATTTCTAAATTTGACAATTTTCTTAAATTGTTTTGACATCAAGGCAATTTGATTATCCAAACTATCTATATCACATTCCTCATCAGAATCATCAGTGGGAATAGTAAACTTAGGTTTCATCAACTTAGAGGAAAAACTCAAGTTGGAACTAGTCTGTTTCCTATGGGACTAGGTCATTTGTTTCTTAAATTCTAATTCCATTTCCACAGTTCGAAATTTACTACTGAGTAATTCAGGAGTGAGATTTTGATCACACATTTCCTCAATAGCATATCTTTTATTATCAAATTTATATATCAATGACCTTATAATTTTAGATACAATTTCATGTCTATCATAAGTTATCCCATTAGCATGCAATTTTTTCACGATGTCAGTTAATATTATGTAAAAGTCATCAAAGGTTTCAGAATCTGACATAATTAGGGATATATACTGCTGAATAAGCATTTGAGTTTTAGCAGCCTTGACTCTAGTGTCACCTTCATGTGTAGTGATCAGTGTATCCCAAGCTTCCTTAGAAGTGGCACAAGATGAGATCCTTTTGAACTCATGTTCATTTATGGACATAAAGATGGAATTCTTGCCTTTGTTATTGTTTCGAGAAGTTTGCTTCTCTTCTTGTGTGAACTCACTTAATGCTTTCTTAACCCTCTCATTACTTTCTTCAGTGGCTGGTTTAGTATGACAAGTGTATCCATTTTCAACAATATCCCAGACATCATCTCCCAAGGTTCCTTGTATGAAAGCAACCATTCTTACCTTATAGTAAGAAAAGTTATTTCCATCAAAGAGTGGGGGTCTGGCCAAGTTACCAAATCTTTCATTTTTCTTGTCCATCGTTTTGATTTTAAGAAAACAATTTCAGAAACACAAGATCTTTTAAAAATATTTTCAAAGCTCTGACACCAATTGAAAAACTGTTACTAAAGCCATTTATTACAAGATTAAACTATTTAAGTAACTCCGAACTATTTTTTGAAGAAACTCTTTTCTAGAAATCAAATCAGTTTAATCACAAGATGTGTTTAAAAATATGCATGAGATATGTTCAAGATTTGTTAACAAGTTTTGAAAAACAAAAATAAAATAGTTTTAAATCAGCACACCAATCAGAAAGGGATGAGGAGATATAGAAAGATTAATGATAAGATATTTTTAACGTGGTAAAACCTCACCCAACTGAGGAAACATCCACGACTCCCTCTATGGAGTAAAAAGAAAAATCCACTAAAACAAATATAATAGTTACAAACTATATAACACACATGCACACAAATCAGACCTATACAAGTTTAGGAATGTACCCACTGGTGTCCTTATAACTTTTCTGCAGTTTGGATTGTTGATGTAGTTCTCCCAGTTTGCTAACTTCACTTTGTTCCAGTCTTTACGTCGACTCTTGTATCAAGATCTTATTACCAGCACTTTCATTGTTGTAGTGTGTAAGTGTTTGTGATGGTGATCTAACACATGCATGCACACCCTCACGCTTATTTTTACAAACAGTCCTAACAAATTACAAATCAGATCTATATGATGTGATTTTTAGTTTTTCTCTTCTGAGGAAACTTTGAACCTTATTTGATCTTTAAGATTAACCCAGAATCCACGGCTATCTTGCTCAGAAGATGTATCAAGATCTTAATCAATCTCAGGGTTTTAAAAAGATTTTTGAGATTGAAAACCACCAAGTACGATTCCAACTAGGTCAAAGGTCTTGTTTCAAAAGAACTAGAAACATAAAATGTTATTGTTGATTTTGAGTATAAAAACATTTACAGAAAAAGAATCAACAACAAATTTCTCAAGATGAGAAACAATAAATGCAGATCTAGGTGTAATGTAACATAAAATGCTCAGATCTAAAATTTCTATGAAACAGAAACGCAAATCTAGCTTAATGCTTAAGTTGGAAATAAGATCTTAAAACGAAGAGGTTACAACACGAAACAACTTAACAAACCAACTCTCAAACACTCAAGGTTGTGTTTGGTATATAACTAGTTTTGAAAGAAGTTAGGGTTTGAAAGGTGTTTTGGACGATTTAGGGCTAAGGTTTCTAACTCTCTCTCTCTTAGGTTTCTCTCTCTTTTCTCTCTTCCCTCTCTACTCTCTTCTCACTCTAGAAATGACGAAGTGGCAAAAAACTTTTGAAATGCTGAGGGTAAGGATACTTATATAGGGGCTGAGAAGGTTCAAGAACGAGGTTCAAAATCAAGGGCTACGATCAGTCTTCGGCAGTTGACTTTGATCCAACGATATAAGAGATGCGGTGGATTAAAACGCTTTTGATTGGCTTAAGAGAGGTTCACATGGATTAAGCCAAAACGCATGCAGATCATTAATTAAAACAATCCAAGGGCTGGAAATGAGCAACGCTTATGTCTCTCAGAAGAAACACAAAATGGACCGATATCTGGCTGACAGGTGTAATGCTGAGATTAAGGCTGAAATGCGTGTTTTGAAAATAATTACACAAACACCTTGAAGTCTCTAGCGCTTTCAGTTTCTACCCCAGTGAACTTCCAGAGATAAAATCATCAATTCAAAATTGCAGATTGACCCCAAGGACTTTTAAAACCAATTTTAATTTTTAAAAAAGTTGTTTTTAAAAATCATTAAAAAATTCCCAAAAAATTATTAAAATTCCAATTAAGGGAAATTAATACACCCAATACACACATAACCAATTATATGAAATATGCAATGTATGAATGAAATAGTAATGTGTGTGAGTGTTGGTAAATATACCTTAGATCAAGAGGAATAAAATATAGAGAAGGTTTGAGGCTCTTTGCTTTTTAGGATGGGACTCAATTTTGTTTCTATTTCCAAACTAGATGAGCATTTATACAATATAGACTCAAGTGAGTCAAGAGTATAAGGTGCTTCAAATTATTCTTCACGTTGTAATGATAATTCTTGTTGGGATGCAGGGAATGAGAATCCTAGTTGGGGTGTCACCTCATTACTGGTACGTTCCGTTCATTGCCTCTCGACATTATCTTAAAAAAATAATAAGTGACAAAATTATTATACTAACATGAAATTATAACTAACTAATAATGTTTACGACTATATATATGTATATATCTTCTCATAATAAGACTTTAAAATATGTTCAATGTGGCTGATCTCCATCTATTTAGTATTACTTTTTAAAAACCTATGGATTTGTGCACGGGTCTAAGTAGGAGGAAGCGTATCTATGATTGATGTATAGATGTTTGTGACATGAGCTCGAAATTTCATCTTCTTTAACTTATTGGCAAGATTCAATATAACGCGCACATATAGCGAGACATAATAGTCTCAATCAGTGCGCTTTGTACGTAGTTGTATCTAAGATGGGTGAATATCTTTTTCTGCCTTTTATAATAGTGTGAGAAACGTTAGGGAAATGTAGGGATTATGTACACCGAATATATTCTCTATAACCTCATCCCATCTTTCTGGTAGGAAAAATATAATACAATCGAACAGGTACTCTTGCTAGAGATAAACTCCATGATTCACATCGTAGTTAAAATGTTTGATCTTCTTATTACCATACTTGTAAATAGGATTACCCCCTAAATGGCGCACACTAATAAAAGAGGTATAAGTGCGTTCCAATTGCAACCTCTTGTACTATTGTTGGTAGTGATTACCGTCGTGCCGCATTTTTCTGAGACAAATATATGAGGATGTGAATATGAGTCCTACAAGTAATGGATTTAATTAATCATTAACTAGTTATTTTTTTCTACTCATCCAATTTAAGTTACCTTATTTTAGCATATGAGTCCTGTATGAATAGGTGTAAATTGGAAACGTGCGTATGAATGTGCACAGATTCAATTTTTCTGTCCATTTCATTAGTAGCTTGCAAACCACTACCTACCACTTCATAATGAGCTAATAAATCAATATAATTACATAGAATCTTTAGTAAAGTAAAGCATTTAAGTAAGTGTATATTGGTTTCATTAAGGTTTTGATTGATACAAGTACCTTTCTCTAAAACCCGTGAATGGGATATCTCACTAAAGTAAAATCCAAACAAGGAACCCAAGATACACTTTCATTTAGATAGGGTAATTGTTAAGACACATTTTGTTAGGGTTTATTATGAAAGATAATGGAAAGAGTTTGAAAGTCTATGTGTACTATCAATCTAAGCAATCCAACATCACTATCCAACAACCAAACTAATAACCAACAATTATTCCATATGCCTTCTATCGTCTACATGATAAAAACACATACCAATAATAAAAATATCTCAAATAAGTGCTTATATCTATTCTTGCATAAAAGAGACATGTAATTAACACCAATTTGGTTCGTAAATATCGAAAGTACCACTCTCAAAGGATTAGTTACAATTTGGTTCATTTTAAACATCTAAGGCCCAAATAAAGTAATCCATTAATTTGGTAAACTAAACTTTTAAAATCATTAATCATCTCAAATAAACAAAATCAATTCATCAATTGAATCCGCATTAATACATAAGAAATTTGGATATTAAATTTCCCATTAAATTAGTTAAAAAAATTAAGCTTAGCGGGATATTACACCTTAGGGTAGCAGAGTATTTGGGTATATACACACACATATACATACAGATACATATACAAAAATACGCATACATACACATGCATATACACAAACATATATACATAGTATACATACATACACAATATATAGAGAGATAGAGATATGGAAGAGGATTTGTAGAGAAAGATAGGGACAATCGAAGAAAGGGTTACCGAAGAGAGATAGAGAGAGACGGTCGGAGGTTTATCGAAGAGGGACGAAAATATCAAGAGAGGTTGAGAAAGGTTAAAATGGATCGAGAGTGTAGAGAGAGAGAGAGAGAGAGAGATAGAGAGGTTAGGAGTGAAAAATGATGACTATGGTTGGGGCTCTATATCTAAAGGTCGTGGTCACAACCCTTGTCCGTGACCCAACAACGTGTCCATTTTATTTTTTCCACGTCATTAACATGGTCACAATCTAGCCCCCGTGAAAAAAATAAAATTTCAGGGAAGTGTGGTTGTGGACAAAGCTCATGACCAAGCACCATGACCATTTAAAAAAGGTCATGGCCTAAAGTCATTACCAATGACAACTAAAAACCTTAACTTGGTCATGGATTTGGTCACGGTCTTGGGTTGTGACCAATGTTGGCGGAAATTTTAGCGCTAGTTTGGCCCAATAATGGTCACAAAGTTTTCACAGACCATGATTATAACCGTTGTGGTCACATACTGTGGCCATGAGCATGGCCATTGAATGTTACAATATTTATGGTCATGGAACTGGTCACGCCTATTTTGTCTTTGGTCACGGTCTATGGTCGTGATCGTCTGGTCACGGTCTTGTACCTTGACCGGTTTGCTATGACCATTTCCAGTTTGTGGTGTAGTGCTACTTGGCTGAGTGCATAAGTTGTTAAAAAATATGATAAGGGACTTCTTGTGGAGAGGTATTGGGGATAGTTATAAATACTGCTTAGTGAGTTGTGAGGAAGTCAGTAAGCCACTAAATGAGAGGGATCAAGAGTGAAGAGTTTAGATCATTTTAATAAACCACTATTAGTTAAGTAGTTGGGGAGATTTAATAGAGAGGAGGACAAGTTATGGAGGTAGGTAATGGTCTCTAGGAGTGGAACATCTAGTTATAGGTGGGGTCTTAGGGTGGGGCATTTCACTCACAGGGTAGGAATGTGGAAAATATAGCATAGGTTTTGGATGAATATGCACGGATCACGGGATTCCAATTAGGGAGGGGGAACATAATTATATTTTAAAGGTATAATTAGAGGATGGATGATACATTGGAGGACCTTTTTCCATGGATCTACTAGCTAAGAAAGGATAAGGAATGGTTAGTGACGGATCATGTGCTCTGGGCTAGGGTAAGGGTTGCGTGTAACCCAAAATTTAAGAGGAGTACCGGATGAGGACGAATACTTTTTCAATTGGATAGGAACGACATCGGTCTCTACGGGAGGGAAGGATGTCTTACGATGGGTGAGTGGTAAGAAAGGAAACTTTATAGTTAACAACTTCTACACATGAGGAGATTTAGGAACACTATTTCCCATGGAAGGAAGTGTGGAGAACGAAGGTGTCTCCGAAGGATATTTTCTTCACATGGATCGCTGCAAGACAGGCTATCTTGACGATAGAAGGGTTGCAGAAGAGGAAGGGACATATGGCTAGTCAATATTGGCTATGTAAGGTGGCGAAGGAGATGACTAACCATTTGCTTAGACATTGTTGGGTGACGAAGGGGTTATGGGATATCTTCTTATCCCTATGTCGGGCTACTTGGGTAATGCCTCAGACGGTGTGTGAGGTGATGGTGGCATGGAAAAGTCCTAATATCTGGGAGATAGGAAAATATGGAGGTTGGTCCCTCATTTTCTTCTTTGGACTGTTTAGCAGGATAGGAATCAGAGGTGCTTCGAAGGGAATGAAGTATCTCCATCACGACTTCGTCACGTCTTTTTTAGTATGCTTCTACTCTCGCATAGGAATCATCATATCTCGTCACTTTCTTTTCTCATGGATTTCATGGAGGAATTATAGGGTGGCGACTAGATTTTTATTCTCTTGGTTGAGTGGGAGTGTTAGTTTTGTCTTCTGCATCCCTTTTGTAGGGAATACTTCTTGTATATGGGATTCCACCCCCTTAGGCAGGTTCTTTTATGGATCATATACTTATAAAAAAAATTATTTGTGTATGTTTTTTAGAGAGGGAGACAATAAACCCCAACCCCAAAAAATAAGGGGGGGAGGGGGGTACGTTATGTATAAACAATGTATATTTAACAAGTTTTCAATCCACATACTAATCTAAACAACCCACTGAACGAAATGACATTAGTTTATTATTAAAAAAATGTTTATCATATTTTTATAAGATGTTTATCAACATGTGATTACAAACAAATTAAGAGTAACTCAACATTAATAGTTATGCTCCATATAATTCGTGTAACAGTTACCCAACATCAATAATTATGCTCCATATAATTTTTTATGTATAAATCTGACTCGAAACTTTGCAATGGGGGTCTTTTCCAAACTCTTCAACCTCAACCTCTATCTAGCTAAAGAAGATAAAAGTGATTGACAATGAAATAATAACAGTTACACTTTTGGAGTTTTAATCAAACCGAGGATAATCACAATTACCTAATATCCACATTCAAATCTAAGATATTCACACTCCCAAAGAATCACAAAAAATTACCCAACATTCACATCCAAATCCAAGAATAATCAAAATCATAAAAATTAATAGTCCAAAATAATCAGTAGTCCCAAATAATTAACAGTCTCAAATCATAAAAAAAATCAATCCCAAATCCAAAAAAAAATCACATGTAAGAGGCCCAAATGCAAAAAATTACATGTGGTAGATTATTGATATCCAACAAATACAAATCCAACAAAAAATACGAAATATAATATTAGCAAGTAAAAAATCCAAAAGATCGAATACCAATAAAATACGAAAGAACAACCTGAGAGAAGAAACCGAGAAGAACCGTAGAGAAGGAGGAGATGGGGCGCTAAGAAGAAGCCGATAACAACAAGAGAGGACCCGAGAGAAAAATTTGAGAGAAAACATGCGAGGAGGAGAGGACGGGGAGGCATCGTTCGTTAGAGGGAGAGGTTAGGTTCATTTGTGTTGTTTATTTATGATATTACTTTTTTTTTTAAACTTTCCTTTTATACCATGTACTATGTTTTTTTCTTCTTTTTTTAATAGTGATTGGATGGAGTTGTTGGGTAATTTTTTAAACGGAAGTGGGTATTAATTAGGTTAGTTCGGGTTCTAGTCAGGTTCCTTATTGTGTTTTAATTGGGTTAAAATGAGATAATTTCATGTTAATTTCATATCAATTTCCTGACATGAACATGAAATGATCCATTAGTGGGGGCAAAAAAAACTGACTCGAATACGACAAGCTTTGTTAATCTTATATCAATTTTGTGTTGCATCGTGTCGTGTTGAAAATTGACACCCCAAGGTACATATGACTATCAAACACAACCTAACATCGACTTGATTGTTGGAAACTACTTTTACTAACAAGCCTCGGTCAAAGCTATGAAGTTTAAGAAAGATCAAGAGAGTGAAAACTAGTTAGTGTTGTTTGTTTCCTTAACTTCTCTGACCTACGCTTACTACCCAGACCGAGTGTTACTTTAGGACTTTAAAGCCTCTTACATACTTCTTGCATGAAAAGAAAGATAAAAAGAATCAAGTGCATGGAGGAGTTGGGTATTCATTTCAAGTATGTTTTAGTTTGTTCATTCTTTGGGTTACTTTTCTTAGATGCTAGGATCATCAAAACCTCAGCTAAAATTAAGATAAAATGATCATTTAGGTGCCTTTTCAAGTAGTTAATCAAGTCTCTTAGTCCAGTGTCTTGAGAGTGATTTGGGTTTGATCCCCCGTTCGATCCCCGACATTGTCAGAATAACGTTTGACCAGTGAAAGTCACAAACCGCAAATATGGATTAGTCGAGATGTGCGTAAACTGGTTCAGACACCTAATAATATGCTAAAAAAATAAGTAGATACGCATCTAAGCATCTGTACTGGACAAAAAATACAGATCATTGTAGTATATATGCTGAGAAGAAAACACATATCTTCTTTTTAATGTGTATGTGTATCTGTTTCGTAAGCAAATTTTGGTGTTTTCATAACAATTCAATTCACACCTTTATCAAACATTTCACTGGAAATTAGGTAGTAGCCGAATAGAAAGACCACTTTCAAATTTAATCAATAAATTGATCAATGATGCATTTTGACTCCTTTTAATATACAATCATTTTATTTTTCTAGTTTTGTTATAGAGCTTGGTTATATTTAATGTGTGATAAGTTTTTGGCTTATTCTGTACGTGAATGATTTTGTCACCTAAATTCCTACCAAGTCAAAAGAATCATACATGACCTAAACAGAATTTTAAATTTCTTTTAGGAACTAAAATCGTTGAAATATAAGGCACATCCAAACGCGTCCTAAAGAGTTTTTGTTTTGTTAATGACGATGGAGAAAGGGACACACACTTTAATCCTTTGACTCCCTCTAATTTCAACTTAAATTAATTATAGATTTCCAAGTGTCATTTTCTTGAAAATGAAAACGCCATTGTAAAATTACCCAAACTTTTCTTGAAGACCACAGCGTAATTTCTGGCTAGTTTTACGCATATATCTGTGAACTAGAGCTGCCAAAAACTTTTTAAAAGAAAATTTTCTAATACACACAAAATATTGCCATATCTAAAGAATAATACTACATGTACTCTCATTTGGTACCCTTATTTGGTACCCTCTAATAAGATAAGGCAACAAAAGCTTGTACCTATTGCCCTGGCGAGACCCACAACAATAAGTACAAGCTCTTGTTGCGTTGCCTTATTAGAGGGTACCAATGAGGGTACCAAATAAGGGTACACATAAGTTTATTCCTATCTAAAATATTCCAACATCAATCAACAATGATGGTTTCAAGACAAAAATATCCTTATGTATTTATGCAAATCACTCCACTTTTATTTAATCTCATTGGCTTTTTTAATCATTTTTAAAAACACTATAATTTTAATCAATAATACCTTAATCTTGATTAAATTTTCACATACAAATGTTCTTAATGAAAGGATCTTCGATCTTCATGATTATCACATATAAGTATTATGCGGAACATAATTGGTGTTAAAATAACATACCTCCATAATTGTCACAAGTAGAAATATTGACAAAGCAGTCAATCTTAACGATGTCTGATCGGGCTGAATTTTGGAATACAGCTTCATCTTGTATGTAACAAGAACATATTTCAATTTCAACGCATTCCAACAGTTAGATCTCCCAGTATAGCCAAAACACTATTTCGAAATTTACTCTCCTTGAGAATTTAGATTTCTCTCCCTTTCCTATAATTTCATTATATTGTCTTTCAGTGTCTAAATGATGGAAATCAGTCACTTATTTACAGGCAGTGACATGACCTAAATCTCCAACAGTCACTTAATATCAATCGTCCATCAAGGTAGATCCCAAGAGTCTTTTTTACTCTTAGTATTTAGAGTACCCTTTCATTAACCAAAGTGACTCTTAGTATAAATATAATCGTGGAGCACATAATGGAGAATTATTTAAAATAATTCTAACACTCTCCCACTTGATCCATA
Source organism: Sambucus nigra (assembly GCA_949130495.1). Taxonomy (NCBI): domain Eukaryota; kingdom Viridiplantae; phylum Streptophyta; class Magnoliopsida; order Dipsacales; family Adoxaceae; genus Sambucus; species Sambucus nigra. The sequence continues at coordinate 373,786,335 of OX422216.1, forward strand.
ATTATCATAAAGTGCGTAGTAACTTTTGAGTCATCCTTAAATGGTTTTGCATAAACACCTTAATCAAACGAATCATTAATGCGAGTTATGACGCTCACATACTAATTCAAGAGCATGATTGCTTCCATGCACTACTACATTAATAACTCATCCAATAAGGTCCGTAAATAGGGTTATTCAATTATGGTTCAATAATGTCTTTGTAAAAGACTATTTCTGTCACATTCTTTCATTCACATGCATGTGTACAATAATGACAGAAATAAATGATTCTGAAACACTGTATGATATCATATGGTATTGTCAAATTAAGCACTAAAAATCCACCACATCAAGATTCTATCCGCTATACTTTAAGACTCGTATCTTTAGCATGTTTCATTAATGTCTTTCATGATAGCACAATCATGTGGATTTCTATACTAACACATATACAAATGTGTTAAATGACAATTGTTTCAGAATTTCTTCTTTAAAAGGTATTCGCATTCAATGTGCTTAGTTACTCACATAATACCTAATGTATCTTACTAAAGAAGATTGCAACTATAGTATCATAATATTTCAGCGACTTAGCAATATTGTCGACAACTCCAAGTCCCAAAATTTAAGTTACGTTAACATAATCAATAAGTTGTAGCATCAAAGCATGCTACATATTCAGATTTTCAGAATAGTCTATGGATTGTATTGCACTCCTTCATTATATTGGTCGTTAAACCAAAATAAACATAAGTAGATAAGAGTGACCTTCATACTTTCCATAAACCAGTAAATCTGAGTTGTAATGACTGATCGTCCAAAAAATGAATAGTCGATTTGAATGTGAGCATATAATATTTTGGCATCTCATAACTTCGTTCATTACGTATTGAAAATTAATGTAACATTTGGTTTCTCTACTTTACAATAAATTGAATATATAAACTTACTCCCGTTGATCATAAGTTGTATAACTTGAATATACAAGATAATGGTATTACTTCTAAAAATACCATAGGTGGGAAAATTATTTAAGTTTATACAATCATATATTTATAACATGTGTAAAATAGCATAATAGTTTTTACATACACTAAAAGTAACTCTCATCATAATGAGTTACTCATCTCATAAGAATTTCACATCCTTGGAAAAATGGGAAGGTTCATTTATAACCTTTTCCTCATTATACATAAAATATTTGTCTACAATTTAACTTTATTCATTTAATTACAATTAGCGTTGTGTTTGGTCTTGACGACCCCTTCATACCCGACTTAAATGTAATTCAATGAGATCCTTAACTTAATTATAGTCTAGTAAGTTTAATTCTTATGATTTGTGAAAACAAAACTAAACATTTATTTATCTTTATGTTAAAATCATATTCATGTAGATACACCACATAATCATTTGGAATAGTAGACTCCATTTAGGATCTTAGTAATACTATTCCTTATGATTTTATCAACATTTGTCTCATAGTGGCAATACCATAATTTTGTTGTTGATCATTTATTTGTTCTTTGTTATTTAAAGAATCCAACAACTAAAATAATACGTATTCAAGAAAGTTATCATTAATGGGATAAGCACCCTACCTTCTTTAAAACCATATTTCATGATTTTCAACTCCCACTAATTTTACCATTCATAATGAATTTGACAATCGATTTTCTTTAATGAAATAAGTACATGTTAATGACGATATATGATCTACGTAGGTCCATTTTAAGAGAATTTTCTCATAATCTCCCACTTGGGCACATAGGTCATCCTTATGTTAGATATTGTAATACCTTAAGGGCATAACTATCAATATTTATAAGAGATATTACAAAATCTTGTCAATAAAATTATCATAAGAAGTCTAGATTTAATTTGTTATAAGATTAAAGAGTTTCATCATAACACTATGATTATGATGAGGGATCAAAACAATCTTTAAAATAAATATAGTCAAACTTTATTTTATACAAAACATCAAAGGAATATTATAACCTTTGAGAAGGACTGAAAGATGCTTTAAAAATATTCCTCATAATCAAGTCTAGACAAATATTTTTCAAGAAAATTGGAAGCATTGAGATTTTATGACAAACAGATAACTTGATTCCCCAGAATAATAAAGAAGGAATTTTATTTGCATTTCTAGTTTGTTTTGTAACCAATCCTTTTATCAAAAGTAAATACTTTCTGTAACACGGTAAGTTTAACTTGCAAACTCTATTGAGATGAAAACTCATTTCAAACCATAAAAGATATATATTATCTCTATCATTATTAGTCCGAGTGTGCAACATGTAAACAAACTTAATTTTTTTTTATTTCTTCAAACTTTATGTGAAGTGTTCCACACAATATGGATCATTAATAGTGGGATCCAAAAACAATCCAACATAATAATTTAGGGAAACAAAGCGATACCATAACATGTTAAAGATATGAGATAAATTATTCACTACATTAATGCTTTGATTTGACAACAAATATGTTAATATCTCGCTAATACCTAATGTGCATTTTTTTTCTTCTCATTAGTAACCATTGATTGACAATTATATAAAGCTTATAGATACTTGAGTATTAAATATACATGATATATACTTGAATAATGTATATGTTATATAGAGCTCATTCAATCAGGAAAAATCAACTCCATGTAAGGAAAAATCTTGTTTGATGATTAAACTCAATATATACTCTATAGTTATAAGCATCATATGTTACTACTGCTATCATCTTTACATTAAATATTCATTTTCATTATAGTTGGGTCATTGTGGTGACTACCAAATATTTCATTATATGAATATTACATTAAGTAAAGATTTACATACATAAGTTAATAAAATTTTCACTTATATTCATTGAATATCGCATGAGCAATGAACGGAATTATTCATGTTTGGGTTTCATACACTTAATTGGTGATATCATGATGAAAGAAATAATGACATCTGCATTTGATGACCATAATTACCATCCCAAATTATATATCACCACTTAATTTTTGCTCAATAATTATAATTGGACCTGTAAGCTATCGAATCACAATAATTGAATAAACAATAATATGTATGCAACATCATAAATCTTAGCATTCAATATCATACATGGACCGCTAGGAAATCCAAAATATGCATGATATGAACTCATCAATCCAATATTTATCTATTATGGAATGGAGTACTTTAACGAACACCAATCCTTACATTATATAAACATTAGACATAAGCATACATGTGTAAAATACCCATAATACATGAGTAAATTATATAATTGTTTATTTCATAATTTGAAATTCAAAAAAAAAACTATACATAATGTGAAAATCAAATAGACGGGGGGAGTTCACATGAGATATTACACGAATAATTGTAAATGAAAAACATGTATCATTTACTCTCTCTATCACTTATGTGTGAGTAACAAATCAGAAATATTGACCCAAATCATTCATGGTCAAACTAATGCACAATACGGTTGTAATCACAACTACCAAACTAGTGGCATTTGTAAATATGACTATATAACTTTTGATGTCAATTATTTAATATTCACAAAAATTCTAATGTTTATTTGATTCAAATTTCAGCATTTTTTGCGCTGCAATTTAACCTTATAACAAATATTAGGATAATCTGAAATAATTATAAGTATAATATCTTCACATGTAATCTTGGCCTGTATTTGTCATTTGATTAAACTGAATGAATAGGTACTTACGAGTCTCAAAATTACAAATCATGCATTCAAATAAGCATGCATGCAACGAAATCAAAAATCTAAGATTTTCACATATGAGTTGTAGCCTATGTTTGGCATGTAATTCAACTTAATGGGAGTAGTAGCATTGGAATAAATAACTTTTTTTTTTTTTTTTTTATGAAATCTGGAATTTATTAGAAATTATCTGGTGGGGAAAAGCCCCCCACCGGTGGCTACATCAGATCTCTGCAATGTTAGCACCTAACAAAGAAAAAGCCTCTATAATATCAATACAATATCTAGTTTTCGGACCCTGAAAAGGAAAATTTCTAAAAGCAACTTTAATCTCCTCACAAATCTGAATAAGAATGGAAGATTCCTTCATCGGCACTCCCTCATACATACTTTTATTCCGAGCACACCATAAGTACCAACAGGTGAATGTTGGAATAATTCGACAAAGAATGCCTCTAATCTTGTCTCCTTTAGAATTAATCCACCAACTCATCAGATTTCCATTTAAATTTGATGAATTGTGCCTTATTCCCAGAATATTATAGAATCTTTTCCAAAGAGATTGGGCAATTGAGCTTGCCCAAAATAGATGATCTCGATCCTCTTCACAAGCCATACTACAACATCTACATTTAGACACAAAAGGAATATGCAGTTTCTTAATAAATCCATCTATAGCAATGCCCTTATGAATCAATCGCCACATGAAAACCGAAATTTTTGGTGGTATTCTCTTATCCCAAATTATAGAATAAGACTTTTGGATACAACCTTTTTCTCTCACAAAGTGCCAAGATGATTTGATTATGAAAATCCCATTTTGTTCTAATGTCCATTTCCCGGAAATTAAATCATAATTTTCCAAGAACTCCTCACCAACATTTTGCATTCTCCTCCACACCTGTGATGACAGTGAAATTGTTCCCTTAAAATTGGCATTGGAATAAATAACAATTATGATATTAAACTACATAAATCGTTGGCCTGTGTTTGGCATGAGACTCATTAAAATACGAATATCATAATATTCAATAATATGAATCATTGACCTATGTTTGGCACGAGACTCATGAAAATACGAATGTTAATAATAACACAATATTCAATAATATGAATCATTGGCCTATGTTTGGCATGAGACTCGTCAAAATACGAATATTAATAATAACATAATATTCAATAATATGAATCGTTAGCATGGGTTTTGAACGAGACTCATCAAAATATGAATATTAATAATAACATAATATTCAATAATATGAATCGTTGGCCTGTGTTTGGCACGAGACTCATAAAAAATATGAATATTAACAATAACACAAGTCTAATATCCTACTATATGAAATATGTTGGTCTGTGTTTGGCACGAATATTCAACTAAAATAGGATCATTAGAACAAGATTTTATAACAGTTCTAGATAAAACATACATAAAATTTGGGAAAACTTGATTTTTTTTTGGAAGAGAAAAAATTAGTTAACATCATAGAACTGTAGAAAATTACTCCAGAATCTCAAAACATTCGATAAAATTCAAAAATAATTTTTCTGAACGTCGTAAACATTATTTATGTATAATCAATGCCAAAAAAATATGGATTATACTCAAAACTTAATGTATAATTAAGGGTCCAAATATAGAAGCATACACAATAATTTAATATTTAAAATTATAGATTAAGACACTTTAATGTCTTTTCCATTTAACATTATATAAATATTAGTGTCGAAACATCAATTCGGACATTTGAGCTACGAATTATAGATTATGCACAATCTAATTTACAGAAATGTTATTGTCAAACACATAATCATACATCTAATATTCAAAATTTTATATTAAACCTCTTGGTCAATACAAATAATACATAACATGAATATCGGACAAACCATGAACAAGGAAAATAACCCATGTGATGGAATAATACATAATATTTGGAAAAATCATAACTTTTACCAAAAATAAAAAATTTGTGTTAGCACCACAGGGATGTAGAGAATTACTCCAGGATCACTCTCCAATTTGCGAAATCGGAAAATTAATTTTTAACTGAGAGTTATTAGCATTGACATTATTATCAAAAATGGCAAAAACTCATTTTTAGGTGTCTAAATGACGTAAAAAACGCAAAGCTAGGGTGGGGCCAATTGTATACAATGGGCTTTGCTTATTTCCAGTCGACCATGGTAGTTTCAGAAAATTTCGATTAAGTTTTGACCTTTCACATTCCGACTAGTGAGTGTAGGCGACAAAAGAAAATTGTCACAAAAAAAATTCTCAGGCACACACAAAAATTGATTTAATGTAGACTCTATAGGCAAACACTAATAAAGAAAAAGCATTAGATCTTAAACTTATCTGATACCACATGTAAAACCATTTTTAGGAACACTATAATATTAGTCAATAATACATTAATTTGATTAAATTTTCACTTACAAATGTTCTTAATAAAAGGATCTTGGATCTTCATGATTATCACATATAAGTATTATGCGGAACATAAATGGGTTAAAATAACATACCTCCATAATTGTCACAACTAGAAATATTGACAGAGCAATCAACCTTAACGATGTCTGGTTGGGCTAAATTTTGGAACACAACTTCATCTTGTATGTAGCAAGAACATGCTCCAATTTCAATGCAATCCAACGGTTAGATCTCCCAATGTAGCCAAAAAACTATTTCAAAATTTACTATCCTTGAGAATTTAGATTTCTCTCCCTTTTCTATAATTTCATTATGTTGTCTTTCATTGTTTGAATGATGGAAATTAGCCACTTATTTATAGGTAGGGACATGACCTAAATCTCCAACAGTCAGTTAATATCAACCGTCCATCAAGGTAGATGCCCAAGAGTCCTTTTGACTCTTGGTATTTTGAGTACCCTTTCATTAACCAAATTGACTTTTAGTATTAATATAAGTATGGAGCACATAATGGATAATTATTTAAAATAATTATAACAACCACCACCGCCACAACCACCGCCACGAGTAACCGATAGTGATGTTAGTTTTCTATTATTATTGTTGATGGTAAATTGTGTTAATGGGTAGCTGGCCTGGAGGGGAGCTCACGGAGGCGATCGATTCAGGCCCTCTTTTGGGTGATTTTTATGACCCTTAAATTTTTAAGCAACATGTAAATATAGTATACTATTAAATAAGTTAGCATATTAAGTAGTGGCATAATTAGTAAGCGCTTTTTTGCCAATCGGATACATGTTTCAATCTTTGGTGCCATTGCAATCTTTTTAATGAAACAATGCGTGCAAGCATGAATTTAGAATTACACCTTGGACCCCAAACTGTTCCGTCTCGACCCTACGTTTTTGTCAAGATCTTTGGCATAAATTCTTCTCATGACCGTCTTAAATTTATGACTTGTGTTATTTGTGTTGTATCTTTTTCTTTTCGTCATGTTGATGTGTTTTAATGAGTGTATTAGTTCATACCTTAATAATTCTTCCTCTGTTGATTTGTTGTAGCACGACCAAATTCTCATCCTAATTACATGAGATATTTTTTGGTTAACATACAATTAGTGGATGCAATTGTTGCGATATGTGAACGTGGATAATAATGTCTTAATTGTGGTTTATAAAACATATTTGTTGCTTTTACTCATTTAATCGTGAATTAAAATGGTATATAAAAATATATTTAGATTTAGTGTACAAGTAATTTCCCATTTAGCGATATTCCCTAGGTCCAATATGGCATCGTCCATAGCCACCACCACAACCACTGTCAACCATCAATACTTAATTATTTTATTTTTATTTTTATTAAAAGTGAGAAAGATATTTAAATATAATTACATTACTATAATATGAATGAAATTTATAATCTCAAGCCATTCATTATTCAGAGTAATAATATTTCATTTATGTTTCTATCTTCACAATGGAGACATAACTAGTGGTGAATCCGTGAATTTTTTTCATGTTTAATTAGTAAATTTTCATCACCAAAATCAATTTTGGGGAAAAAATCATTATTTACGGACATTGATTGCACAATGAAAATCTTTTAGTGACTTATCTCACTAAACTATTAATCTTAAATAACATAATTTAGTAATGGAAATTATCCATGTAACTCTTTTTCCCTAAAATTTCAAGTGGGGCGACCTCCCTCCCTAGGCCCAATGTTAGGTTCCATTGCTCCCCGACGCCCAGTTTGTAGGGGAACCCTTCAATCAACCACAACGTGGTTGACCACGATAATCGAGATAAACATGTAAACAGGAAAGATAACACCAATATATACAAGAGTGAAAACACCAAGATAATCGAGATAAAATGGTAATAATAACAAGTATAGTAAACATGTAAACAAGAGAGACAACATCAAGATATACATGGTTCACCAACTTGGCTACAGAGATGTCCGATTCCACTATATGTGAAGAAATTACAAGTACAATCAAGAATATACAAGAATAAAAGCCTCTACTCTCCTACCCAAGCCTAGGATAGCCATTGTACACCAAATTTCCATCCAAGTGAATCCAAATTCTGAGCCAAGATCCCTCTCAATCTCTTGCCATCAGGTGTTTCCCATGTACCTAATCCGGTATACCCCTCTCCAATGTAAACCGGTGAGAAATTCCTCGCATATTACATCTTAAGCACACACACTATACATAAAGTACTCAAACTCACACCAATACCATATTTTCACCTTTGAGCAACACCCATGAGTGAGAGAAAAAAATTCTCACTTCTCACCCCGAACCTCACCTTTGGAAAAAGTCTGTGTGTGTGTGTGTGTGTGTGTGTGTGTGTGTGTGTGTGTGTGCTATCGATGGTGTTGTTTGAATCATAGTTAAAATCCTCCTTAAATAAGTAGTAAGAGTGAACAGTACCCCGCGTAAAAATAGTACCCCGAGTATGAACACTAATCATATATGATTAGTATCTGTGCAAAATTCAAGCCAAACTACACAAGTTCACCCTCGGACATTACATAAATGAACACTCATCAGTTCAATGACATTCGTGTAGGTAGGGTTGGCTAACGTCGATGACAATGGCTAAATTATGAATTGAATATTTGCTTTATTATTGTGTTCAATTTACTAAACTCGACTCAAATGGACAAATTAGTAGTAGTTGATAAAAAGAGTGGGATGAAAGTTCGGGTGCGAAACCTAAATTTTTTCAATATCTAAATTTGATTATGAACGTTTAGAAATGAATGTTTGAAGTGAATCTGTATTTGAAGCGAATTATTGAAATTTACAAATATTTATGTTTTGGACATTATGTAACGATAGTATTTTAATTTTCAGTTAGATGTATATATTTATTTATACTAATGCAATTTTCAGTGAGGGATATGTAAGTATACAGGGGCTGATTTAGGGGGCGAGGAGGGGCAAAGGCTCCTCCTAAGATTTTCCGAAAAAAATATCGAGAATTTTTTTAAGGGTACAGTATGTAAAAATAGAAACTCAAAGGTTAAGTTGACGAGTTTTTCGCATGTCAGGGTAAAAAAAACTTAAATATTTTTAACTTTTAAAAAAAAACCTATATCCCACCTGTTTTCCCTTACACTATTTTCTTTTCCCTCATTTTTCATCTCTCTCTCTCTCTCTCCGCCTAGCCTAGTGGCCCTACCATGTTACCTCTTCTACTTTCTCTCCTCCTCCCTTGATCACTGCCGCTTAGGTATGTTTGTGTTTTTCTTGTTTATTAGTTAGTTTAATTTGACCTTATTTTTGTTTACATATTTATTTTCTAGTTATGTTAAATGTTATTTGTTGTTTTAGTTTAATTTAATTTAATTTAATTTGTTGTTAGTTATGTTAAGTGTTCATTGTTATTTGTTGTTAGTTGATATATTAAATTAGTTTAAATGTTAGTTGTTGTTAATGTCAATTTGTTAACAATTTTTTAATGTTTATGTTAATTATTTTTTAAATATTTTTTGTATAATTGATTATTTAATTTTAGGAAGAATAAAATTAACTATTTTTGGGAGAATATTGTTAAATGTTTATGTAAAAAAAGTAATTAGTTTGAAAATTTTAAAACCCTACATTATCTCTTGGCCAAAATTTTATATAAAACTCGAATTAATACTCAATCCGCTATTGTAACTATGTCTTTCATCCCATCTGTCCCGTACTAAGTACTAATACTCATATAAAGTTCAACTTCACTGGGAATTCGACTCTCACCTTATCTCACTATGTGAGGGGTGTACAAATGTAAATTGACTGTTAGTTATTATTCTTCTCCCTAGTTTTACTCCCTGACAAATATATATATATATATATATATATATATATATATATATATCATGTTGGAAATTTGTGAAGGAATTACAATAATTACGAATCCATGTCACTAGAAGGCACGTTCTAGGAACGTTATCTTTTAGACAATATTTATTCCCTTTCGGATGAAAATCGCGAGTACACAATGGGGATCAAGTAGAAGTTTGCCTTCATGATACAATGCATTGATGTTTCTTATTAGATTAAAACTATGTATGATTTGATCAAACCAATAACACTCTTAAATGTTAACCTGATGTCAAAAGGTAGAGGACGAAAAGAAGAGAACAAAGTAATCTTCGGAGTCTAAAACAGAGGCTTGAAATTTTTTCTGGTTGTTCATGACCAGTCACCTCCTTTCAAGTGCATGATTCAGCAACGTTGGATCAAGTCTATTCGAAATTCCTTTGATCGCACGGTCTAGATTTAGCATCTCATCATAAGCGAATGGACACACCCCTGTACGAATCGTCGCGAGTCAATCTAACGGTTCAGATCATCCCGCTTGGGTTATAACATCCTTTGATCAGATCGATTAACTATAGAAATCGATCTTGTTGACTTTGACAAAATTTTAGGCTCCCACACTCCTAGCGATAATGTCCACGTGCAAAATGTCAAGTGCTCCATCAAAGCGCCCAGTGCGCATGCATGTCGCGATTGGTGGTACTTTGCACCACCACAAAGCAACATAGCATAGCCTCTTTGACTAGAAGACTAATAGTCATCTTTTATCTTTTAGTTATATACCCTTTCACTTTCTTATAAAGTTTCTATGTAGGATACTAAAATCATATACACCTCATTTACACCCATTTTGCTTTAGCTCTCTCTCTCTCTCTATTAGAAGACCCAATATAAAAATCCAATAAATAAAAACACACTGACACGATATTAATATTAAATTATGTTCCAAAAATAAAAATCAATAATACAATTTAATTAATAAATCATATTTTGAAATTACAACAATACCCCGCAATTTTAAAATACTCATAAATAAGAAATTGAAGATACAACAGTATGTAGACAGTAACATAGTTTCTCGCACTATCGCTAAAATCTAGTACATAAATGAGAAGCGTCTTTCGGAATTGAGCTTCCACTTGGAAAAAATAATAAAAAGCTTCATCAAGGTGCTATGGTGAACGTATCTTAAAACAAGGACCCTTTGAGATGAGTCGAAACCATTACACATACTGATCTCTGTGTTAAAGAATGTTTTGTTAGCACGCACATTACGGCCTTATGTTTATCCTGATTTCATAAGTGTCTTAGGATCGGTCTTAGTTCCATAGAAAGTGGGCACACTTTTATCACTCATATAGATAATCAAGTTTAGTGATTCTACGATCACATTCATATGATTTATTAAGAAGTAAACTTCATCCTCTACCATGCAGAATGCCAACACTAGGCCCATAGGAATGGACTTTTACATATAAGTTCCTAGTGTTCCATAACTATCATTTAACTTGTTAGTACCACATTAAACTTTGTCTATATTTTCAAGACACAAGTTGGGTTCCCATTAAATATAGTTGATTTATTTTATAGACCTTACTCCCATCTCTTTTAAGGTGATATATATCATTTCTCTAATAAGACTTTTAGTTAAGGGATCTGCTAAATTCTTGTTCGTTTCAACATAGTCAACTATAATTACTCCATCTTTGAATAATTCCCTCAAAATTTGTTGTCTTAGAGTAATATGTCAAGATTTTCCATTATAGGTTTTCCTTGAAACCTTGTATATTATAGTCTGGCTATCACAATTAATCATAATAGCATGAGATGGCTTTTTTCATAACAAAATATCAAATAATAAATTTTTATGTCATTTTGCTTATTTACTTGCATCTGTTAGGGCTATGAATTCTGATTGCATTGTTGAATCAGACACACGTGTTTGTTTCTTGGATCCCCAAGAAATGGCCTCTCCTCCTAGCATAAATATCCAACCAGTTGTGGACTTAGATTTTGATTGGAGGTTATTCCATTTAGAATCACTATATCCTTATAATACAAATGGACACCATACATAATGTAAGCTGTAACCCATAGTCCTTTTTAAGTATCTAAGTAATCTAGAATTTCCATTCCAATGTTCTTGTCCTAGATTACTTGTAAATCTACATAACATTCCTACCGTATAGGCAATGTCTGTTCTAGTGCAATACATTCCGTAGAAGAGACTTCCACTGACACTGGCTTATTTAGGTTGATCCATAATAAGCCTAGTATTTTTCAATAATTTGATACTAGGATCAAAATGTGTGGTTTCTAGCTCAAGTTCAAAATGATTATATGTCTTAAGAACCTTTTCAATATAGTGAGATTGAGATCATGCTAATGCATTATCTTTTCTTACAATTTTGATTCCTCGAATCATATCAGCTTCCCCTAAATCTTTCATATCAAAGTTTGACGATAGAAACCTCTTAGTTTCTTCCACATATTTGAGACTGGACCCAAATATAAGCATGCATCCACATACAATCAAATAATTACTCCAATACCATTATTAAAATTCCTATAAATGCATTTGTCGGCATCATGTACTTTAAAATCATGGGATATTATCATCTTATTAAACTTTTCATGCCATTGTATAGGAGCTTGTTTAAGGCCATGAAGAGATTTAACTAGTTTACACACTTTCTTTTCTTATCCAGGCATAAAAACTCTTCAGGTTGTTCTATATAAATCTCTTATTCTAAATCACCATTTAGAAAGGTTGTTTTTATATCCATTTGATGAGTCACTAAATTATGAATAGAAGCATGAGATATTAATAGTCTAATGGAAGTTACGCGTGCAACCGGTGCATATGTGGAAAAATAATTAATTCCATATTTTTGTTTATCTCCTTTAGCAACTAATCTCGCTTTAAATTTATTAATTGAACTATCGGGATTTAATTTCCTTTTAAATATCCATTTGCACCCAATTGGTTTTGCTCTAGGGGGAAGATCTGTGATAACCCATGTTTGATTTGACAGAATTGAGTTCATTTCATCATTAATTGCTTCTTTCCAAAAGATAACATCCCTAGACGTTAACGCTTCATGAAATTTAGTCGGTTCATCTTCCACATTAAGAATAAATTTGGTTTTGTTATTAGTTTCATTCAAATAAGATAAATAACTAAGTTGGTTCAAATGTCTTCTCGGTTCTTTGTCTCTTACTTCTCCTTATTTTAACGTTATCCGTTGATTCAAAATGTGATATTGATTGTGAATAAGCATTAGAAGGTGAGGCATCAGTAGTCAAATTATTATTTTCTAATCCTTGATCAAATTACTTGACTTTGTTAGAGGTTCAAAAAATTGCACATCCACCGACTCAATAATTTCTTGAGTTTCAAAATTTAGAAATGTATAAGTCGTACTATTGTTAAAGTATCCAATAAAAATACACTTATAAGTCCTATTTCCTAACTTGAGTCTTTTAGTATCGGGTTTCTTACATAAGCAAAACATACCCAAACATTGAGACTGTTAAGATTAGGTTTATGTTTAAACCATAATTGATATGGTTTAATATCCTTGCTTTTCAATGGAACTCTGTTTAGGATATATAACACGCAGATAAAGTTTCTTCACCCCACATAAACAAAGGCAATCCAGAACTGATTAACATTTCATTTATCATTTCAACCAAAGTCCTATTTTTTCTTTTCATTGTTCTATTTTGTTGCGGTGTGTATGGTGCCGTAACTTGATGAATTATTCCATGATTATTAAAAAATTGAATAAATACATTTGGGTAGTATTCACTATCTCTATCGGACCGTAGGACTTTGAATTTTTGATTTTGTTGAGTTTCAACTTCTGCTTCAAAAAAAAGAAACTTATCGAATACTTCATCTTTACTTTTAAATAAATAAATATATTTTGAGTAATCATCGATAAAAGTTAAAAAAATATTTGTTTTCTTCACTAGTGACATTACTCTTCATATTACATATATCACTATGTATAAGATCAAGCATTTCGGATGTCCTCTCAACTAATTTAAATGACTTTCTAGTTATCTTAGATTGAGCACAAATTTCACATTTATCGTAATGGTCAATTTTACAATCATAAATTAATCCTAGATTAGTCATATTTTTTATATTTTTATAATTAACATGACCTAATCTATTATGTCATAAAGAAATAGAATCAACCATATAAACGGAACTAATATCATTTATTTTATTAATTTTAATCATGCCGTTACAAGAGTACCCTTTAATAATAAACTGACCATTTTTGGATAAGACAAGCTTATCCGACTCATACATAAGATTGAAACCTCTCTTATTGAGATGGTCTCCAGACACAAGATTTTTACATATTTTTGGTCCATGAATTACTTTAACCAAAGTAATAATCTTTCCAAATGTTAATATCAATTCTAATGTGCCATTTCCAATTGCTTTGGTGCGGAGGTTATTCGCCATTTTTACTTCCTTTCCATCGATCTCTTGATATGTTTTGAAAAGAGAACGATCTTTTCAGATATAAACGGTTGCGCCGATATCTAACCATCATCCACCTTCATTATCCACAAAATTTTCTTCACACACCATTGCAATAAGTTCTTCAATATAGTTGGTTTCATTTGACACTTCTTTTCCCTTAAATGTCCTTTTTTTTAAGTTGACATTCTCAAGCACACTATCCCGGTTTGTCACAGAAGTAGCATTTACCTTTCTTCTTTTTATTTGCACCTTGTTTCTTGACATTTGAATCCTTCTTTACTCTGGGTTTGGAATCTTTGGCACTTTTGGATGTCAGATCCTCAACCATATTTGCCTTGGAATGATTATCACTTTGATCTTCCTTCTTTTTTGAATACGAGAATCTTCTTCCATACGAAGATAACGAATAAGGGATTCAACTGTATATGTCTTTTCATCATGATTAATTTTGAAAAACGCAAGAGTTTATGGATCCCCGGATTTTAAATTTTCTTCAATTAAAATCAAAGTTAATTTCCTTTTAAAATCAATGCGGAAGCGTATAATAAGAGATGGTTCAACAAAACAACAAGGCCGGGTTTTATTATCTTCAAAAACCAATTAAAACAACATAATTCAAGTCCTAGAATTTGCCTAAGTCATAATTAACAATTATTCAAAGTTAGGCGTAACCAATTTAATGCAAGTGACTTGAATAAACCAATTTTAACCAATATTCAATTTAAGTCCCAAATTAAATGAATGTGATAATTAAACCAAATTTTATCTTGAAATTAAACCTAAGCATGCGTTCTAAATGATGTACAAGATAAAATAAACAACGTCACACAACACCACGATATACGAGGAAAAACCCACTAACGGGAAAAAAACCTCGGGACGGCCCTAGCCTCAAATCCACTAAAAATGGTATTACAAATACAAGACAAAAGACTTACTTCCTAAACTCGAACCCTCTCAAGCCGTGATGCTCCTTCTTGTATCAACCTCCAATTAGCGGATAACCAACGGAGCTCCACCGTGGTCTCGGAATACACCGATAGAACTTTAAACGGACAGCGTCACCCGAACATGGAGCCTTTCTCCAAACGGGTAGAATATCACCAAAAGTCTTCTATGTGATGGGGTGTAGAAGCAAACCCGAAACGTCTCTTGAATTCGGTAGAGAAAACCGGTGCCAAAAACTGCAAGTAAAGATATGTATATATGGAACTTGGATAAACAACTATTGGGTGTAAACTAGAGTGTGTATGAATTTTTCTTTAGAAATTGACACTCAAAACATGAACATTTTCCCCAAAAAGATTAGCTCTCAAACTCTCTCTAAGAGATGGATATGAAATGGAAAAGTTATCTTGGAAAATGTGTTTCCCGCACATAATAATGTATGAAAAAGTTGGTTAAAAAACAAGTGGGGAAAGTGGGAGAAAACTGTCAAAAAACTGCTCAAAACTGTTCCCGCCTGGCATTCTCGTTCGAACGACTTTGACTGTCGTTCGAACGAGGCTTCTAACGAGCGACCAGCCTGGGCTCGTTAGAACCTCGTTAGATATCTCGTTAGAACGAGAAAGTCGTTCGAACGACTTATCTAACGACTGACCAGTTTGGTTAGAAGGCAGTCTCGTTCGAACGAAGTTTGGTTCGAACGAAAAATCTCGTTCGAACGAAACTTCGAACGAGTTTCAGAAATTTTGTTAAATTCTATTTTGGCCCAGAAACATTTATATATATATTAATATAAAGTCCTTTTGAAATAATTTCTGAAATAAACAAGGTTTTATTAAACCTAATCACCCAAATAAACAAAGTTCCAAGTTCCTATATAAATATAATTACATTCATACCTTGGGAGCATGGAACCTTAGTTGATAACGTAGAAACGAGGCACATAAACCGGCATTTTGATGAAGCTTTAAATTCTTTGCCGCTACGTCTTCAACATACACTTCATAGGCTTTAGAATATTACAATAAAAACAAATCCTATGAATAAATGTTTTTGTCCAGAATTGAGCCAAAACTATAAGAGGACTCAATTGGAAATTTGTGTCCTTACAAATCTCCCCCTTTGGCTATTCCGGGACAAAAACCAAACAAAAATCCTAAAGGGCCGTCAAGCTCACTAGACTCAAAACAAAACCCGCCCAATCTTGACTCAACCCAGGGATTTAAACGCTTTGCCATAGAAAGATGCCGCTTTAGAATAATTCCTGCACACTTAAGCAAACTCATCAAATGCATAGGGAATATAAAATATTAAATGCAATTAATTAATTACTCCCCCTAAATTAATTCTCCCTTTAATTACATGACCTACTTAGAAAGACGTCTCCCCCTAAAATAAATATCCCCAAACTAAGATACGAAAATAATAGGATTAGATACCATTTCTCCCCCTTTTTGTTCAGGAATAGGCAAAGGATTAAAGAACTAATAAATAGCATGTTGAAGCTTAAAGTGTTAATATATGAAAGCATATGGACAAGGAAAGCAAGGCAAAGACAAACAAATATCATATATATATATATATACTATAAATATACCAATAAGTGCGAGCATATATAGATAGATATAAACACACACATGACACAAAATACAATAAGTTTGCACACTCGTATGGCAAAAATGTGTCATATGGAAACGGAAGTGTAGGGGTGTGAACTAGCAACAATTAAATTTAGACCCAAACACTTAAGAAACATTCACGGAGTTCTCATTTGATTGCAAACTTCATCACAGTTAAATATAACCTCATGTGACAATATAAAGATTGGACTCAATGAACAAACATACACAATGCATACAAGCCTAGCATGATGATGATTCTACAAACCAAATAGAGTCATGACATTAAAGACAACTAGGATAAACGGACATTGTGCAAACCGTTGATATACCATCCAATTCTCCCTCAATGAGCATATATATTCTTTTATTTTTGAATGAATATATCAAACAAACATAGGCCTTGGCAATTGTTGACTTTTTAATGCCAAAAATACAGTTTTTAGGCCTTTGGATCACGTATTTCTTTTAGATCCAATCAACGGTGGCTTACTATTCGCAAAGGATCACTTAGTCCTTTTGGAGCCCTTCCCCGTGCATATTTAAATTTATCATGTTTTTCATTTTCACTCAAATCTCACATGCAACGGATTTTGACATGCACTAGTCCTCCTAGGTCATGGATATGTAGATGACTGGATTGATAGGAGAACACCTCAAAAAGCTCAAATATAACATGTGACATTAAGATTTCAAAAGAGCTCGTGCATGTGTGAATAGAGGCATATAGAAATAGAATCCATTTAAACAATACAAAATCCAACTACTCCATATAAAACATGGTAAAGAACATTTTAAGGATTGAAAATCTAAACCAAAAGTTCTAGCCACATGGAAGCGTAAACGATAGGATTCAAACACAAGTATATGCCACATAAAGTGTGTCAAACTAAAATACACACAAAACAAAATCTTTTTGAGTTTTTAACATTTTTAATCAGAAATAAAGATATATACTCAAAAGACTAAAACAAAAATCATTTGTATTTTTCATTAAGCATAAATGAAATAAATAAAACACAAATGATAAACAAAGATCTTTTTATATTTTTTAGTTAAATCAAACACAAAATATAATACAAAAAGATAAACAAGTCATGATTTCTAGCATGTGATATGAAATAAGGCAATGGCTAGAAAATGACTAAACGAGCATACATTTAGCATATGAATATGGCATGAAGTATAATCGCTAAAGTATGCAAACACTAACACATTTATCCTTTAGATTTAGCAAGGGAGGAAGAATGTGAAAGTAAATGAGAATCAAAATCCCTATTTTGTAAGGTAACCAAGTCGGATTTCCTAACCCAAATTAATGAAGAATTACTATCTTGGGGTGTAGGAACATTTGCTATCGTGGTTACTTTACAATGGGATTTTCTAGAAATTCGTTTAAGGTCTAAACAGAACTGCCTAAGATGACCTTTTCGACCACAATGTGTACAAGTAAGAACATGTCGAAAAGATTTATCTAAGGAGTGATCATTAAATTCATTCCTAGAAGATTCTCCTAAAACATTGGTTTTGACTTTAGGGTTAAATTCATTAAAAGTATTGAAGCCTAAACCAAAAGTGTCATTTTTAATTTGGACCGTTCCTAACATTTTATCAAGTTTTTCCGAACGACATTCCAAATCAAATTTGACATTACTAGAATCTTTTAATTTATTTTCCAAATCTAAAATTTTAGATTCTAGTAAAACATTTCGCTCTTCAAAAGCAAGAAGCTCCTTTTTCAAGGATTCCATTAAACCCCTAAGGCTATCTCTCTCGCCTTCTACATAGTTAAGCTTCTCTTGAAGAGTCCTCTCATGTGTCCTAAGGTCTTCTATTAAGGCACTTTCATCAATGACCTTTACACTCTCTCTTAAACTCGCTTCTAACTTCAAATTAGCTCTTTTCAATTTAATAGATTCTTTATATAATTCATGAAAAGCATTTTGAAGTTCACTCATATCAACCTCATCTTCATTTTCACTCTCTCTTTCTTCTTCACTCTCACTATCATCAAAAAGAAGAGAATCATGTACAACGACCTGGGAAGTGGCATGTGCTATAATTTCATCATTCGATGAGTTCTCATCATCACTCACATGTCTAGCCATAAAAGCCACAAAATTTTTCTTAGTGGGGGAATCGGGCTTTTCTTCCTTATCACTATCACTAAGGGTTGCATTATATGAAACGGGTCGTTTACCCTCTTTCCTTAGTTTAGTGGGGCACTCAAAAGCCCTATGGCCATAACCTTCACAACCAAAACATTTATCAGACTCGTCCCTATCAACTTTTTCATTACTAGGCTTGGGGATCTTTTCGGCTTTAGAAAACTTCTCGCTTTTATCATGTTTAGAAGAATCAAATTTCTTAAAATCATTTTTAACTTTATCTTTGTTAAATTTAAGAAATTTTCTAAATTTACGAGGAAACAAAGCCATATCTTCCGAGTCACTATCACTATCGCTCTCTACTACTTGTTTGACCTCTTTTCGGGCTTTTAAAGCAACGCCCTTTTCGATTTTCATATCATTTTTAGAGGGAAACATATCTAGTTCATAGGTTTGTAAATCACCTACAAGCTCTTCTAATTTTGTAGAGGCTAAAGTGGGTAAAGAATTTAAAACGGTCACTTTAGGAATAAATCTATCGGGTAAGGACCTTAAAATTTTCTTTACAACACGGTCGTCAGGTATTTTCTCTCCCAAGTTAAAGGATGAATTAACAATATCTGAAAGTCTAGCATAAAATTTATCAAAAGTTTCTTTTTCATCCATTTTGATAGTTTCAAATTGAGTGGTGAGGTTTTGAAGTTTAAAAGCTTTAACGACACTAGTTCCTTCATGAGTTATTTGTAAAATATCCCAAGCTTCTTTAGCGGTTTCACACGTCATAATACGTCGAAATTCATCCGGTGCGACAGCGCTAAATAAGGCATTTAAACCACGGGAATTAAAGTTGGCAAGTTTAAACTCATTTTCAGTCCATCTATCGACGGGTTTTAAAACACGTTCATTTTCAATAAGATGAGTTGGTGGGGAATACCCGTTAACAACAGACATCCAAACTCTCTCGTCGATAGATTTTAGTGCCGATCTCATTCGCGCTTTCCAATACGCGTAGTTTGAACCATCAAAAATAAGAAATTTTGAAAATGGGGAAAAATCCATTTTAGCCAAAAATTAAAAAGATCTTAACGAAATAATTTATCGTTTTTGGCTCTGATACCAATTTGAAAAACGCAAGAGTTTATGGATCCCCGGATTTTAAATTTTCTTCAATTAAAATCAAAGTTAGCCTGGGCTCGTTAGAACCTCGTTAGATATCTCGTTAGAACGAGAAAGTCGTTCGAACGACTTATCTAACGACTGACCAGTTTGGTTAGAAGGCAGTCTCGTTCGAACGAAGTTTGGTTCGAACGAAAAATCTCGTTCGAACGAAACTTCGAACGAGTTTCAGAAATTTTGTTAAATTCTATTTTGGCCCAGAAACATTTATATATATATTAATATAAAGTCCTTTTGAAATAATTTCTGAAATAAACAAGGTTTTATTAAACCTAATCACCCAAATAAACAAAGTTCCAAGTTCCTATATAAATATAATTACATTCATACCTTGGGAGCATGGAACCTTAGTTGATAACGTAGAAACGAGGCACATAAACCGGCCTTTTGATGAAGCTTTAAATTCTTTGCCGCTACGTCTTCAACATACACTTCATAGGCTTTAGAATATTACAATAAAAACAAATCCTATGAATAAATGTTTTTGTCCGGAATTGAGCCAAAACTATAAGAGGACTCAATTGGAAATTTGTGTCCTTACAAATTTTCTTCTTAAAGATATTCCAAGTGGAAGGAAGTTTAGAAAAAAACCCCACCTAATATTCATCTTGAAGGTTTATTCCGATGGCTTTAAGATCGTCGACTATTTGTTGGAGTTCATGGGCTTGCGCAACGACAGATTCATCATATGTTAATTTATAATTCATATAGTTCAAAATAATAAACTTACAGTTACTCGCTTACTCGTTTTGATATTTATTCTCCAATCCCTTCCATAATTCCTTCGTCGTAAGAATCATTCGATGTGCATAGGGCTGTAAACGGATATTCAAAAATCCGCATCAGTCCGATATCCGAATCCGAATTTGCGGATATTTATCAAAAAATATGGAAAAGGATACGAATATGGATACTCTATAAAAATATTCGAGAAAACGGATACGGATAGCACTAGTATCCGACACGGATAATTCGTATCCGATGCGGAGTATCCATTTTATCGGATATCCGTTTTACCGGATATTCGTATCCGTCAAACATATCTGTTTAAAATATTACTAATATTATTAGTATTAGTATTACTAATAAAGTAATATTAAAAAAAAACCTTAATCGTTTATTTCCTAAAACAAAATAAACACATACTCCACTTAAAACAAAAACACCCTAAAGTTATTGTTTTATTGGGTATATTATTATAGAGTTACACTAAAGTTACAATACACCTTATCACACACAATATACACCCACTAAAGAACATGTAATCCATTAAAAAAAACTAACTTCATTTCATTTCTCTTTCGTACACAATATCCTCATGTGGTTGTTCGTTAGTTTCTAAATAAATGTAAGAGAGAAATAAAAAAAATATAAGAGAGAAACATAATAGAATGTAAGAGAGAAATAGAAAAATAAAGAGATGGTTTTGATTGTGATTATAACTGAAGTTAACGAAAGGTATATTATATACAAAATAAAAATGTATACTTATTAAAATAAAAATATTAGTATGTTTTGAAGACAAAAGGTCCATGAGCTTATCATTCTCAATAAATTTGATTTAATCTAAAATGTGCATATCTATTTCTACAGTCATGGAATGCGACTGTTATTTTTTTTTTTGATGACTTTAAGCTTATATGGTTGTAAAGTATGGATGACTTTAAGCCATATTATCATTATGGAATACTATTATTATGGAATCCATAATTGTTAATGTTAGAAGGCAGTAATTTTGTTATATATTTATTTGGATTGGATTGGATATTTTAATAGTTATTTTTTGCGATGGCTAAATAATGTAAACGGATACGGATATTATCCGAATCCGAGGTATCCGAGCGAATATGGATATGAATAGTTGTTTTAACTATCTGGGCGGATATGGATACGGATACGGATAGTACATTCAGATAGCGGATACATATATGAAAAACATGGTATCCGATCCGTATCCGTCCGTTTACCACCCCTAGATGTGCACTGTAAACCGTTTGAGATAATGCATTAAGAATGTGTCCGCAACACATGAATTCATCTTCTTTCCTCTTCACACGTTTTCTCTTGATATCTTCAGTGTCCTTCGGGAATAGGTTCAAGTCCGTCATCAAGAATATACGCCAGTTTAACAGATGTGAGAAATAACATAATTTTCTCTTGCCAATGGGTGAAATTTTTGCCATCAAAATGATTCAGTCGAACCAAATTTTGACTCATAACTTGGATGTATTGTGTTACCGTTCCTCCTATTTGTTTTTCAAAAGTAAGGTTGCCTAAAACTATTGGAAATTTATGAAGTAATTATAATAATTATGAATCTAAGTTACTGCAAGGCACGTTCTAGGAACGTTGTCTTTTAGGTAATATTTCTCCCCTTCGGGATGAAAACAGCGAGTACATAATAGAGTTGAAGTAGAAATTTTCCTTCAAGATACAATGCAGTGATGTTTCTTATTTGATTCAAACTATGTACGGTTTGTTCAAACCAAGAACACTGTGAAATGTTAACCTGCGAATGCCAGAAGGTAGAGGACGGAGAGAGGAGAATAGAGCAATTTTCGGTGTCCAAAACAGAGGTCTGGAACTATTTTTATAGCCATTTTGGTGGTTGTTTATGAGCAGTCACCTCCTTTCAGGTGCGCGATTCAGCAACCGTTGGATCAAGTCTTTTCTAAATTCCTTTGATTGCACGATCTAGATTTGGCGTCTCATCGTAAGCGAATGGACACACCCCTGTACAAATTGCCGTGAGCCCATCAAACGATTCAGATAATCCCGCTTGGGCTATAACATCTTTTCATCAAATCGATTGTCGTTATTGGTGGTGCAAAGCACCATATCATGGTTTCTTTGACTAAAAGACTAATAGTCATCTTTTGTCTTTTAATTATATACCCTTTCACTTTCTTGTAAAATTTCTATGTGTAACATTAAGACCATATCCACTTCATTTACACTTATTTTGCTTTAGCTCTCTCTCTACTAGAAGAGCGAATATAAAAACTCACTTACATAATATTAATATTAATTATTTTTCGAAAATAAAATTCAATAATACAATTAATAAATCATATTTTGAAATTCGAATATATCATTGTAGTAAAATACACCATCTATCTTAGAATGTTATATGAATTTTTTTCCTTCTAAATTGAGCCAATTTGATGTTAAACATACGGAAACGGATTTATCTCTTTCCCTTTCCCACCCCTTGAATGAACTAAGTTAATAGGTGAGTTGCAACGTGTTGTAGATGCGTTCAAAAATCCACTTTTAAAAACACTTTACGTAGGTTACAAACATATCCATATAAATCGTACTCTAAAAATAACAAATTAAACTATTAAAACAAACTTTCTTGGCTTTTAGTTTATGGAAGTTTATTCACAGTTATTGGTTAATTCAACCCACTCGCACTGACTGACATTCATCCTACCTTCATGAATTGTTAGTTGCTAAGTAGCAAATTAGGCATTAGTTTGCCAATCAACTTTCTTTGTTTGCAAACATATCAGTAAAGACTGGTCAGACGTCACATAGGCATGAATAGACAGTCACCAAATTTGTAGCTATCCTACCAAACATGGCATGACATGACATAATTTTCCCTCCAAAAACGTTTTGTTTTTACACCATTAATATCCGGACAGAGAGACATGTTCTAAACAAAATGGCTTCGGGCAGAAGCAATTTGACAAAAATCAGTAATAAAAAATAGTTTACTTTTCAAAACAATTATATATTATTCTTCACTGTTTTGAACTCTATAAAACCACAATCTATTCGTCCAATTTCTTACAAAAAAAAAAATGAAAATTTGAATTTTGTTTCTATTAATAGGAAATTTATGTTAATGAAAAACCATAAAGTAAATACATGTGGTGGATTGTAAATGATCTTATATGGTACTTGTCAAAATTTCTATGTTACATGACACTTCTTAAAATTGTTGAAAAAGTATCGCAAAAATAAATTTTTAATTGGGTTATTTCCAAAGTCCTTTTGTTCTATTGACTCATTCGTAAGTGGTAGTATTTTATGTGATTTGTGATTACTAAGAAAGTCATTACAAAGACAAATATTACAAGGAAAGTAAGGTCATGTTTGATAGCAATATTTGTCATGATAAACAATAAAATTTTGGGACATATACCAAATAGTCCCTCGGACACTTTTTAATACCCATTTAGTTCAAACTTTTTTATTTTGCCTCAAAAAGTCCTTTGCCACATATTTTGGAGAGGGAGTGTCGTTGGCGCGGACCTCTAAAAATAAGAGGATATTGAGTGCTTGAGGGACTAAATGGGTTAAACTAAAAATATGTGTCCTTTTAAAAAAATATATATTTATAGTAGGGACTATTTAATAATTGACCCTAAAATTTTCTTATTTTTTAGCTTTTGTTTGCATTTGATAACACTTATTTGCTCTGAAAAATTATTCCAACTTATATTAAGGTACTAACACCTTGTATAGATTCGTCGTGAAATTCAACTCTTTGTGTGTGGGGGGAGGGGGGGGGGGGGGGAGGGGGGTTAAAAATTGACTACTATCATTTGTGTGGGGAGAGGGGTTAAAAATGGACAATTATGATTTTTCAAGTGAATTCTAACCTAACATTGACCTTATCAACATTTGCCATCAAAATAGTTAAAAATCGTTATTTTAATCATCATTCAAGTTAAGTCTATTCATCAAATCTCATAAATCAAAGGACTTAATCACAAAAGGAAATAATGGAAAAAATATTTTAGGAAATTTTAATAAAAGAACGATGGAACAAAGCATATGTAAAAATGCTAAATGCACAAATGTATGAGATTCCTCATCAAAAAATGAAAAACGATGCCGAATAATTATAAAAGAAGCTTAAACATTTAGCACAAGTCAAACATTAGACGTGGATTAAGCACTAAGCATGATTTATAGGAGCATTAATGCATCTAGGCAGGAAAAAACTCTTTTTTTCATATATAAGAGGGAAAAAAATCCCTAATTTTATTAATATTAGGTAGAAAATCCCTACCTAGGAGGCAATACAAAGAATAATGAGTAAAATACTAGAAGAAAAAGCTAAAGCTAAAGATTATTTCAACTGCCTAATTGATGGAAAACCTTGCATATCCATTATGTAGAAACCTCTAACTGATTTTGGAAGATCCATAAGTGTGGAGAAGAGCATGAAATCATTACTTACAATGCCATTATTAGTTAAACTATATGCAATTCTATTGGCCTCTGTCCAACAATGAGAGCATGAAATGTGAATTTCCATGTCATTGAGATTTCTTTCAAAACGTCCAAAGACTCCAATGGGGCTTTGGAATGATACCTTTAAGAATCTGATTGATGATTTGAGAGTCTGATTCAACCAATAAACTTTGAATGTGAAGATCTTTACAAATTTTGAGGCCATTGAGAATGTCAACACATTCTGCTCTTGTGTTAGATATATGGCCTTCAAAAGAAGAATATGCTTTAATTAATCTTCCAGACTGATCTCTTATGATACCTCCTGAACCTACTACACCTAGATTCCCTTTAGATGGACCATTTGTATTAAACTTAAAAGAAAAGTCTATAGTCTTAGACCAATTGACAATGATGAAGGAATAATCAGATTGCACTATTTTAATGCAGAAAACATTCTTGACATCTTCAAACGATGTTGACTTGGACTTGAAGGATATATTGGGGGAGCATACATATAAGAATTTGAAGACATTGTTTATAATCTTCATGTTATCCATTTTATCCCCATCATAAACACAATGGTTTCTGGAGATCCAAATTTCCCAAAGAATGACCTCTGGAAGCATAAAAAGAAGGAATTGAATAAAATCAAGTTTTGAAGATCTAATCCACCATGAGAGAAGCATTTGATTAATAGAATCTGAGTAAATCTTAAAAACAAATATGTTTGCAAAGAAAGACCATATGAATAACCACTCAGTAGTTACAAAAATAGCTACATTGCATGGCAAGAAACTCTATAAATAAACAACAACAAGACAAAGGAAAAAAGAACTCCCTCACCAAAAACAGCATTTACTTACATTTATCCTTTCATTTCCTTTATTTTCTTTTCATTTATTTACTCCATTTATTTCAATTCGAAGTAGTTTATAAGGTAGATTGTAACTTTCTTTCAAGTTCATTAAATCTTTCTCGCCTTTACGTTTGCTTTCTTTCACTTTCTTGCTTTTAATTCTATAGTGTAATTCTTTAATTTCAAGCATTTATTTTTCTTTAATTTCAAAGCTTTACTTTCTTTTAGTTCATGCACTTTATCACTTCTTTTATTCTAGTTATTCCCTGTAATTTAACACTCACTTCAAGGTCTTCCCTAAGGGAATCACAAGTCTTCTTATTTAAAGTGTCAAACAATACACAATCGTCTGATGATTATGACAAGAATAATATATTTTGGTTTGCAAGACCATAACCTTGCATGTCACGCTCGCATTTTAAACTAAATATTATTAACCAAGCCAAGTGAAAATCACACAAACATATTTTTAGAACGTTCGATGGAACACTTAGTGTTGAGTTGGTGTTTGAAATAGATAAGACGCGTAGAAGCTAGGATGTAACTGAATACATTGGTAAAATTAGCTAAACCAGACAACATGCTATAACTACAGTGAACAAAATGGTTAAAAGAAATCACAATTGGCACTAAATGTTCACTTCTAAGAGTTGAATATATAGATGGCTCCAAGAGATGATAATATTCACAATATAGTAGTTTTTGGTGTCCTCACAAGTGCCCAAGACCAATTCATCAACCAACTGAACCCAGTGTTTGATCATATTAGGAACACGGTGTAGAATATTAACACTATGATAACCATAGTGACAAGTAGGTTCTCTACTCCTAGTAATACAGTCCCCAATGGCCTAAGATATGCACCACATTTTGGTGTAAACCTAACAACTTAACACAATCCTTACCCTCCTGTCTATTATAGACCCAACACTAGTGAAACTAACTTCGAAAATAATCTAAGGATAAGAGGATACCTTAATACCATTGGTCTAGGTATTTGCAACCTAATGGAAGTTCAATACCATTTAACACTAACAAGTAGTTGGGCTACAATAACCTAATAAGTTGAATATATTTCCCAGAAGTAGGAAGAACTAGGCCATACCAAAATGATGCCAATTTAGGCTTCCCTAATGCTTCAAACTATGGAATTATTAATAATCATGGGTTCGAACAAGAACTCGGGGGGTTAGGGAACGATGGGAGGTTTGATAATAAAATACCCTATAAGTCTCTCAACTTATGGCTTATGAAGCATAAAAATGTGCCTTCATAGATGCCACCACCATTGGTGCAGCGACCTCCGTAATAAATCACGCAATTGGTCCACAAAATAAGCAAATAGCTGCGGGTAGTGAAAAATGAAATTGTGGATCTTATTCATGAAATATGTGATTTAAGGGCTCGGGGGCGAATGATCCAGTTTATAGTAAGTTATATCTTGAGTATATAGATATGATAGAACTCCCCGAAGGATTCAAGTTCCTAAGCTTTACCCTCTTTGTAAGGGATTATAGTCAATCCAATTTGTAAGACATTGCTAGGTTCACTCGTCAATGTGCTGATACTGGTATAAATGAGTATCACAATATCTCTCAAACATTTCAAGAGAACAATACCAAAAGAGCTTTGTGTGTATTTATCTTCTTATTTTAAGAAGATAATAACACACTTGCGAAAAAAGAGGGAACCCATTTTTTAAATTTACTTCATCCTTTTTGTTTATCTTCTTCTCTACATTTAATCACCTCTCTTTATTAATATTAATTAATATCAAAGAAGACAAATATTTAACCAAGTACCCATTTGCAAAAATAATCTTTTTCTATACACTTTGGGTCTTTCTATCAATGAGAGTATTATAAGGAAAATATTTCGAATCGAGTTAATTTGTATGTATTGACTAAATTTCATTTGGACAAAATATTTTGAGTTATAAAATAGGTATTGTGTTGGTTTATCCTTTAAAGCTCATGATATGTGTGATTGACGGTAGTAGCGACCAGGTTAAAATTACATCAGCGTGTCGTGTTTCGTGCCACATTGTATATTCAATGACCAAATGTCTCATGAGATATGAATGCGTATATTATTTTTTATCTTTGGATATTTATTTGGGAGTTTTTTTACAATATACTTTATGCCATTTTTCATAAAATGTTTATTTTAATAGAAAATATTTTTCGACAAGGTCATTCGAACGAGGTTTTAACATTGTTCAAATGAAAAATACATATTTCATTAGAACTACATTCCTGAACGGTTCAAATGAGTTTCATCCGTTCGTTTGAATGAACATCGAACGAGTATCAAATGAATTATCTATATTTTACAAAATAAATTCATTCGAAGGCCATTTGAAGTTTGTTCAAACGAGATGTGACAATTCGTTCGACCGAGTTCAGTTTTAGTTCAAATGACATATGCAATCTTATTCAAATGACCCTTTGTTTTTTGTTCGGATGAGATGCCTCGTTTCTTATGTTGATTCGATTTTTTAGTTTTCTATAAATAAGAGTGTTAGCAACAGTTTTCAAAAAGAGGTCTCTATGAAAATACTTCCCAAAAAGTTATCTTATGCCTTCAGACCCTAGTTTACACCCAAACACTATGAGTTCCATGATTAAATCTTTATATGTTTTAAGACTTGATTTTGTGCACTAAGTTTGTTATTCTCATTATATTGATTGAAAGGATTTTTTTATGGTGGACTCTGTGCATCGCTTGATGTTTACATACAGTGGAATCTATACGTGTGTGGCTATTTGAAGAGGTGGACTTCGTGGTCAAATCGTTAACGGTTTGTTGAGCCTGGATTGGTGGATACCAAGGAACATGTGGACTCACACATTGTGGAAGTGCATAGGCGGACTCCTATGTATCGCTGACAGAAGTTTGAAGGAATGAAGATGCATCAAGTCTTAAAGGAGTTGAACTGGTTGTGTACATATTTTATCGTGTCCTTGTATAATTCCTGATATAGTGAATTTATCTGGCTGGGCCATCTAAGTTTTTTTTTTCATTTAGGTTTTCCTCATACATCGGGCATTGTAGTGTTTGTATTTTGGATTATAAATATTATACCCTTGAGATTTTTCAAATTGGCATTAGAGAGGGTGTCTATAATCTGTTGAGTTATTAATCCATAAGGTTTTTATATGGTGGGTCAGTCATTTCCTAGGACACCTTTGTTTGATGGGTACTGAAAAGCATGTATAAAATCAACACTTAAGTCTATAAGGACACAAATTTCCAATTGAGTCTTATGTAGTGTTGGCTCAATTTTGGATAAAAACATTTGAATCATAGGATAGTGTTCACGTGTATCCTTCAAGCCTATGACAAGTTTGAGTTGAAGACGTATTGGCCTAGTTCAACGTGAAGACATCATCCTTGCCGAGTTTCAAGTGCCTCATTTTGCGTCCTCAACATTTCATCATATTTTAAGTCTCCAATAAGGTATGAATGCTATATATATATTTGTAGAGACTTGGAATAATTTTTAATGGGTGTATTTTGGGCTTAAACTAAAAAATGCTATTCTGACATTTCGTTCGAAATTGTTGTTCGAACGAGAATGTGGTGTTGTTCGAACGAGAATGTCGTTCGAACGAGTTTGCCAATGAGTTTTACCTATTCTACACTGGATTATCGTTAAAAGGGTCGTTCGAACGAAATGTCGTTCGAACGAAAAAATCGTTCGAACGAAATTTCTGGCGGGAAACAGTTTATGCAGTTTTCTCCATTTTCCCACTACTTTGTCCAACTACTTTTTGACAGTTTTTATCAACTTCGGGACCAAAATTTTTTAGAAGACTTTTGAGCATCCTTAGAGAGTTTTTTTTGGAAAAAATTCTTCCAGCCAAAAGTCCTAGTTTTCATGTGTTAAATCTAAAAGGAAAATTATTTCATACACATGTTTTTACATCCATAGTTTTGATTTGTTTATTCAAAGTACCACATATATATATCTTGCTTGGAGCGTTTGGTACCGGGTTAATTCTCATCCCATAAAAGAGTTGTTTGGGTTCTTCTCTATGCCAAAAAGGAGAAAAGTTTGATGTGGCGTTCCCACTCGAAGAAAGGCTTCGGGTGTGGGTTGACGGAGTCCAAAAGCTTCATTGGAGGAGTCCAAGGTTCTGGTAGAGTCTGGGATTATCGGCTAAGCATAGGCTGGCACAAGAAGACGCATCAGGGGCTTGAAGGAGTCGAATCGAGTTGTGTAAGTCATCTGTCTTGTATTTGTACAATTTCGTACTTAGTGGACTTAAGGTTAGGTCCGTCCAAGGTTTTTCTCGTTTGGGTTTTCCTCGTACATCGCGGCGTAGTGTGGCATTATTTATTTTTATCTTGCAAAATCACCTTAGAATGCATGCTTAGGTAATTCAAGATAAAATTGGATTTTATCACACTAAAGCTTAATTTTGTGCTAAAATTAATTTGGGTAATATTTAATTAATTTAGTTCAAGTCATTAATTTTAATTTGATAAAATTTGGTTTGGCCTATGTAGAAAAATGAATTAATCTTGTTAGGCAAATTTTAGGACTTGGTTTAAATTAATTTTGGACTAAAAGTAAAACTTCTCAAATTTGATTTTAAGTGCTATTTTAATTCAGAGAAAAATTTAAAATTGGTTTGAGTGAATTTAAAGTGTGTGCGTGTGTGTTTACTTTAATTCACTTTGTAGTGTTTAATTTTTATTTGTTTTAAAAAATTAAAATTTGTGTCTAATTTAATTTTTCATCCTTTAAAGAAAAGAAATTTAAATAAATTTTGGAAAATTAAATTTTCTTAACAATCATCTATTTTCTACACTTGTTAGGAAATTATCTTTGATTAAAAAGAAAGTGTTTTAAAAAAATTGGGGGTCCTATCGAACCCTACAAGTGGTTTCAGAGATAGAAGTACTAATTTACTGTACTTAGGTCCTTTTAATATTATTGGTTAAAAATGAATTTTTTTTCCCATTTTCTAAATTTCCTATTTTGATGGTTCTAATTACGCATATTGTAAAGCACGTATACGTTCGGCACTTAGGGTGATAGATGAGAAGGTTTGACTTTCGACTGTTAATGGGTGGTCCTCATCGACTATGTTAGTTAAAAATGTTCGTGTACCCAAACCCATCGCGAGATGGAGTGAGAATGAATTAAAACTTGAAAATTTTAACTCCCGAGGTTTAAATACCTTATATAGCGCGGTCACACCGGATGAATTCCTACGTATCATGACGTGTGAACTTCTAAGGAGGTTTGGGATATTTTGTAACTCATTCATGAAGGAACAAGTGTTGTAAAATCTTCTAAACTCCAAAACCTCACCACTAAATTTGAAACCATCAAAATGAATGAAAAAGAAACATTTGATGAATTTTATTCTAGTCTTTATGATATAGTAAATTCATCATTTAATTTAGTAGAGAAAATACCCGACGATCGAGTGGTTAAGAAAATTTTAAGGTCCTTACCCGATAGGTTTATCCCAAAAGTGACCGTGTTAAATTCTCTACTAATTTTAGCCTCTACTAAACTAGAAGAACTCGTAGGTGATTTACAAAAATATGAACTAGACATGTTTCACTCCAAAAATGGATTTTTTTTATAAGGGTGTCGCTTTGAAAGCCCAAAAGGAGGTAAAGGTAGTTTTGGATGATGAGAGTGACATCGATTTTGATAAGATGGCTATGTTCGCTAGAAGATTTAGAAAATTTCTTAAATTTAATAAAGACAATATTAAAAAGTATTTTAAGAAATTTGATAAATCAAAGTATGATAAAGTCGAAAAATTTCCTAAAAAGTATAATGAATATCTTAATAGGGATGAGTCGAATAGATGTTATGGTTGTGAAGGGTATGGACATAGATCTTTTGAATGCCCCACTAAACTAAAGAGAGAGGGTAAGAAACCTAATTCATTTAATGCAACCCTTAGTGATAGTAATAAGGAAGAGGGACCCGATTCTCCCATTGAGCGCAACTTTACCGCGTTCATGGCTAGTCATGTTAATAAGTTTGAGATATTGTGTGACGATGACACCTTAAAACATGACGATTCCAAAGCCTTTGTTTGTGAAGCTAAAAAGCATGATGGCGGCGAGAGTGAAAAAGAGAGAGAGAGTGAAAGTGATGAGGAAGTTAATGAGAGTGAACTTCAAATTTCTTTTACAGAATTATATGATGAATCTATCAAATTAAAAAAAAAATTGAAGTTAGAAGCTAGTTTAAGGGAGCGTTCCAAGGTCGTTGATGAGAGTGCGTTGGTTGATGACCTTAGGACACATGAGAAAGATCTTCGAGAGGAGCTTGAATATCTAGAATGCAAGAGAGATAGCCTTAGAGGGTTGATGGAATCAATGAAAAAGGAGTTTCTTATGTTTGAAGAGAGGAATGTTTTGCTAGAGTCTAGAATTTTAGAGTTGGAAGAAAAATTAAGAGACTTTAGTGAGGTCAAATTTGATCGGAATATAGGTCCGCTAAATTAGATAAAATATTAGGAACTATCCAAGTGAAAAATGACACTTGTGGTTTGGGCTTCGATTCTTGTAACGATTCCTCTAATAAAGCTAAAACAAATGTTTTGAGAGAACCACCTAGGAACTTTTCTAGAGGTCAACCCTTAGGTACTACTTTTCGACGTGTTTTTACTTGCTCACATTGTGGTCAAAAAGGTCATCTGAGGAAGTTTTGTTTTGATCTTAAAAGAATTTCTAGGAAATCCATGAGTAAGGTAACCGAGGTAGCTAAGACCCCAAACCCCGAGAGTGTCAATCTTCATTAGTTTGGACTAGGAGATCCGACTTGGTAGCTTTACAAAACAGGATTTTTTATTCTCAATTGCTTTCACATACTTCCTCCCTTACCAAATCTAAAGGTTGAATGTGTTAGTTTTGTTTTGCATACTCTAGTTTTGTTTTTCATGTTACATGTTCATGCTAGTTGTATGCTTGTTTGTCATTTTTCTAGTCTATGCTCCATAATCAATCACATGCTAAAATTATGATTCTTGTTTATCTTTTGTATTATAGTCTTTTCATTTTTGTTTGTATTAATTAAAAAAGTACAAAAAGATTTTGTTTATCATTTGTGTTTTATCTTAAAGTAATTTAGACTTACTGAAAAATACAAATGAGTTTTGTTTGTCTTTTGAGTAAATATTTTTGTATGTTTGGTTAAAATTTTCAAAAAATCAAAAAGATTTTTTTTTGTGTGTGTATTTTAGTTTGACACACCTTTTGTGGCATATGTTTGTATTTAGTTGAATTAATTATTGAAAAGTAGTATGCCCCCAATTTTAAAATTTTAAAATCAATTTCCTTGTTGAGATGCGAAAGCGTTAGATGATGGTTAAAATTCACAACAACTTTTAATTTACTTCAAATTCAAATTAAACCAAGTGAAATAAGATTAAACACACACTTATGTTAATTTCACTTAAACCAACTTAATTCAACCCAAGTACTAGAAAATGTGCCTAAGTCATATTTTGCAATTTTATCAATTTAGGCCAAACCAATTTTATCAATTAAATTAAATGACTTGAATTAAATTAACATATACATTACCCAATACTTAATTTTGCACCAAATTAAACATGTAGTGATTAAAACCAAATTTTATCTTGAATTACCTAAGCATGCATTCTAGGTGAGTATAGCAAGATAAAATAAACAATAAATCACTACGCCGCGATGTACGAGGAAATACCCACAGCAGGAAAAAACCTCGGATGGCCCTAGCCTCAAATTCACTAAGTACAGAATTTACAAATACAAGCAAGATGATTTACAACACTCGAATCGATCCCTCTCAAGCCTCGACATATCTTCTTGTATCAACCTCTTCTTAGCGAATAACCACGGAGCTCCACCGCGGTCTCGGAATCCACCGATCGGACTTTATATGGTCACCATCACCCGAACTAGGAGCCTTTCTCCAAGTGGGTAAATCAACGAAAACCTCTTCTTCTTTGTGGGATTTAGAAGCAAACCCAAAATGTCTCTTCAAACGGTAGAGATGAAAACCGGTGCCAAAACTCCAAGCAAGTACAAATATATCTATGGAAGCTTGAATGAACAATATGGGTGTAGAACACGTGTTTAAAATATTTTTCTTGAAAATCAGCAACACTTAAACAAAGAAGTTTTTTTCATTTGATTTCTCTCACAAAACACTCTCTTAGAGGTTATAGGATATGAAAAAGTTAAACCAAAAAGGTTGTCTTCTGCACTATTAAGTTCTGTCAAAAGTTAGTTGGGTAAGTAAGTGGGAAACATGGGTAAAAACTGCTAAAAATTGCCATAAAATTTTCCCGCCTAAAATATCGTTCGAACGAGATTTTCGTTCGAACGAAGTCTCGTTCGAACGAGCCTTTCTAACGAAATTCCAGTGGCTTAAAATTGAACTCGTTAGAAATCTCATTCGAAGTCTCGTTTGAACATCCATCTCGTTCGAACAACAATTCGAACGATGTTCCAGTGGCCTATGGGGAAGCTCGTTGGCAGCTTCGTTCGAGCGACATTCTCGTTTGAATGACAATCTCGTTCGAACGATAATATCGAACGAGAAATTAGAAATTTGAAAATTACGAATTTAGCCCAGAAACTTTATATACTTTATATAGAAGTTTAATAAAATCTTTCTGACAAATAAATAACAGTTTTTTAATTAAACCTACACCCATTATAAACTGTTCCAAGCTCCTATATATATATGTAATGCATTCATACCTTGGGAGCATGGAACCACTATTGATGACGTAGAAACGAGGCACTTAAACTCGGCATTTTGATGAAGCTTTATACACTTGGCCGCTACATCTTCAACAAACACGCCATAGGCTTGAAGGATGATCAATATACTCTATCCTATGATTCAAGCATTTTTGTCCGGAATTGAGCCAAAACTACAAAGGACTCAATTGGAAATTTGTGTCCTTACAAATCTCCCCCTTTGGCTATTCCGGGATAAAAACCAAACAAAAATCCTAAAGGCCGTCAAGCTCTACTAGACTGACACAAAATGTCCCATCCAAAATAAAATTACAATGCTTGACTCAAACAACCCGAGGATCACAATCTTTGCCGGTGAAAGTTGCCACTTATAATATAATTCCTGCACACTTAAGCAAACACATTACACGCATAGGGAATATCAAAATATTTAATGCAAGTAAAGTAAGTACTCCCCCTAAATTAATTCTCTCCCTTTATTAACAATGATAAACTTAGAAAGACTTCTCCCCCTAAGATAAATCTCCCCCAAACTAAGATACGATTATAATAGGTTTAGATACCGTTTCTCCCCCTATCATTCTCCCCCTTTTTGTTCAGGAATAGACAAAGGTTAAAGAATAAAACTTGTAATTGTGCATAAAATGATGAGAACATTAAAGCATATGAGCAACAAAAGCACAACTAATTCAACAAATAATAACGGATACCAACTAGGATGCAAGAAAATGATACCAATAAGATACATAAAGTATGTGATATCAACAAAGAATGCAACAAGATAGATACCAATTATAAATTAAAGCATATATGGACTAGAAAGTAAGGCAAAGACTAAACAAAAATATCATATATATACACGCACTCTAGATATACCAAAGATGCACCCGCACATATATATATAGATATAAACACACAAATGACACACATAAAATATAATAGGAGTCTTTCACACTCGTATGGCAAAAATGTGTCATATGGAAACGAAAGTGTTGGGGTTGTGAACAAGTAATGATTAAATTTAGACCCAATCACTTAAAACATATTCACGGAGTTCTCACTTGATTGCAAACTTCATCACATTTGAATATAACCTCATGTGACAATATAGATTGAACTCAATGAACAAACATACACAATGCATACAAGCCTAGCATGTTGATGATTCTACAAACCAATAGAGTCATGACATTGAAAGAGCAACTAGGATAAACGGACATTGTGCAAACCGTTGATATACCATCCAATCTCCCTCAATAAACATTTATATTTATTTTGAATGAATATATCAATCAAACGTAAGGCCTTGGCAAATTATTTTTCTTTTAATGCCATATTTTCTTTTAGGCCTTTGGACCATGTATTTCTTTTAGGTCCAAACAAACGGTGGCTTACTATTCGCACAGGACAATAAATCCTTTCGGAGCCCTTCCCCGTGCACATTTATATTTATCATATTTTTATTTCTCACAAATCTCACGTGCAACGGATTTTGACATGCACTAGTCCTCCTAGGTCAGAAATATGTAGATGACAAGATTGATAGAAGAACATCTCACAAGGCTCAAATATAACATGTGAAGTTAAATTTCAAAAGAGCTCGTACATGTGTGAATTGAGGCATATAAAAATAGAATTCATTTAAGCAACACAACATCCAACTACTCCAGGTAAGCATGGTAAAGAACATAATAAAGATTGACAATCTAAACCAAAAGTTCTAGCCACATGAGAGCGTAAAAGATGGGATTCAAACACAAGAATATGCCACATAAAGAGTGTCAAACTAAAATACACACAAAAAAAAATCTTTTTGAGTTTTTTGAAATTTTTAACCAAAAAAAAATATATCCTCAAAAGACAAAAAAAATATTTGTATTTTTTATTAATCTTAAATTGCTAAAAAGATAAAATGCAAATGATAAACCAAAAATCTTTTTGAATTTTTCAATTAATGCAAAAAAAATGAAGTAAATATAATACAAAAGATAAACAAAAATCATAATTCTAGCATGTGATAAATCATGGAGCATGGACTAGAAAATTATTAAACAAGCATACAATTAGCATGTGAATATAGCATAAAATACAAAAGGTAAGGTATGCAAATAAAACTAACACATTCAACCTTTAGCTTTTGCAAGGGAGGAAGCATGTGAAAGTAATTAAGAATCAAATACCCTATCGTATAAAGCTACCAAGTCGGATCTCCTAACCCAAACTAATGAAGAGTGACTATCTCGGGGTGTAGGAATCTTGGATACCTTGGTTGCCTTACGTTGGGATTTTCTAGAAAATCTTTTAAGATCAAAACAAAATTTCTTAAGATGACCTTTTCGACCACAATGTTCACAATTGAAAACATGTCGAAAAGATTTACCTAAGGAGTGATCTCTAAAGGTTTTCCTAGGCGATTCTCCTAAAACATTGGTTTTGGCTTTTTGAGTTGGTTCATTACAAGTATCGAAGCCTAAACCACACAAGTCATTTTTTATTTCGACCGTTCCTAAGATCTTATCTAGTTTTTCGGACCTACACTCCAAATCAAATTGGACTTTGCTAGAGTCTTTTAGTTTAATTTCTAATTCTACAATTTTAGACTCTAACAACACATTTCTCTCTTCAAACTCGAGAAGCTCCTTTTTTAAGGATTCCATTAAACCCCTAAGGCTATCTTTCTCGCCTTCTACATATTCTAGCTTCTCTCAAAGAGTCCTCTCACGTGTACTAAGTCCTTCTACCAACACACTATCATCGACGACCTTGACACGCTCTTTTAAATTTGCTTCTAACTTCAAATTTGCCCTTTTTAATTTAATTGATTCTTCATATAATTCTTGAAAAGCATTTTGAAGTTCACTCACATTAACCTCTTCTTCATTTTCACTCTCTCTTTCTTCTTAACTCTCACTATCATAAAAAACAAGGGAATCATAAACTATGACCTTGGAAGTGTCATGTGATAAATTTTCATCTATAGATGAGTTCTCACTATCACTCACATGACTAGCCATGAAAGCCACAAAGTTGGGCTTAGTGAGGGAATCAGGTCCCTCTTCCTTATCACTATCACTAAGGGTTGCATTATATGAAATGGGTCGCTTACCCTCTCTCCTTAGTTTAGTGGGGCACTCAGAAGCCCTATGGCCATAACCCTCACAATCAAAACACCTATTTGACTCGTCCCTATTAAAATTTTCATTAATAGTTGTAGGGATCCTCTAGGCCTTGTCATGCTTAGAAGTTTCAAATTTCTTAAAGTCATTTTTAAATTTATCTTGTTAATTTTAAGAAACTTTCGAAATTTCCTAGCAAACAAGGCTATATCTTCCGAGTCATTATGACTCTCGCTCTCTACTACTTGTTTATCCTCTTTTTGGGCTTTTAAAGCACTGCCCTTTTCTATTTTCTTTTCTGTTTTAGAGGGAAACATGTCCAGTTCATAGGTTTGTAAATCACATACAAGCTCTTCTAATTTCGTAGAGGCTAAAGTTGGTAAAGAATTTAACACGATCACTTTTGGAATAAATCTACCGGGTAGGGACCTTAAAATATTCTTTACTACTCAGTTGTCGGGTATTTTCTCTCCCAAATTAAAAGATGAATTAACAATATCGGAAAGTCTAGCATAAAATTCATCAAAAGTTTCTTTTACATTCATTTTGATAGTTTCAAATTGAGTGGTGAGGTTTTGGAGTTTCGAAGCTTTAACAACACTTGTACCTTCATGAGTGAGTTGTAAAATATCCCAAGCTTCTTTAGCGGTCTCACACGTCATAATGCGTCGGAATTCATCCGGTGTGACAGTGCTAAATAAGGCATTTAAACCATGGGAATTAAAGTTTGAAAGTTTAAATTCACCCTCACTCCATCTATCGGCCGGTTTGGGTACACGTTCATTTTCTACTAAATGAGTTGGTGGAGACCACCCATTAACTACAGACATCCAAACCCTCTCATCGATATATTTAAGTGCAGATTTCATACACGCTTTCCAATACGCGTAATTAGAACCGTCGAAAATAGGAAATTTTGAAAATGGGAAAAATTCCATTTTAGCCAAAAATAGTTAAAGGATCTTTAACGAAGTAAATTATCGTTTTGGCCCTGATACCAATTTGTAAGCGGTATGCCCCCAATTTTAAAATTTTAAAATCAATTTCCTTGTTGAGATGCTAAAGCGTTAGATGATGGTTTAAATTCACAACAACTTTTAATTTACTTCAAATCCAAATTAAACCAAGTGAAATAAGATTAAACACACGCTTATGTTAATTTCACTTAAACCAACTTAATTCAACCCAAGTACTAAAAAAATTTGCCTAAGTTATATTTTGCAATTTTATCAAGTTAGGCCAAACCAATTTTATCAATTAAATTAAATGACTTGAATTAAATTAACATATACATTACCTAATATTTAATTTCGCACCAAATTAAATATGTAGTGATTAAAACCAATTTTTATCTTGAATTACCTAAGCATGCGTTCTAGGTGAGTATATCAAGATAAAATAAACAATAAATCACTACGCCGCGATGTACGAGGAAAAATTCACAACGGGAAAAAACCTCGAACGACCCTAGCCTCAAATTTACTAAGTACGGAATTTACAAATACAAGCAAGATGACTTACAACACTCGACTCGATCCCTCTCAAGCCCCGACGCATCTTCTTGTATCAACCTCTTCTTAGCGAATAACCACGGAGCTCCACCGCGGTCTCGGAATCCACCGATCGAACTTTATATGGTCATCATCACCCGAACTAGGAGCCTTTCTTCAAGTGGGTAAATCAACGGAAACCTCTTCTTCTTTGTGGGATTTAGAAGCAAACCCAAAATGTCTCCTCAAACGGTAGAGATGAAAATCGGTGCTAAAACTCCAAGAAAGTACAAATATATCTATGGAAGCTTGAATGAATAATATGGGTGTAGAACACGTGTTTAAAACATTTTTTTTGAAAATCAGCAACACTTAAACAAAGAACTTTTTCTCATTTGATTTCTCTCACAAAACACTCTCTTAGAGGTTGTAGGATATGAAAAAGTTAAACCAAAAAGGTTGGTTTCTGCACTATTAAGTTCTGTCAAAAGTTAGTGGGGTAAGTAAGTGGAAAACATGGGTAAAAACTGCTAAAAACTACCATAAAATTTTCCTACCTGAAATCTCGT
This sequence comes from Sambucus nigra, assembly GCA_949130495.1. Taxonomy (NCBI): domain Eukaryota; kingdom Viridiplantae; phylum Streptophyta; class Magnoliopsida; order Dipsacales; family Adoxaceae; genus Sambucus; species Sambucus nigra. The sequence continues at coordinate 373,826,609 of OX422216.1, forward strand.
TCCAACGAGATTTCCGTTCAAACGAAGTCTCGTTCGAACATCCATCTCATTCGAATGACAATTCGAACGATGTTCCAGTGGCCTGTGGGGAAGCTCATTGGCAGCTTCGTTCGAACGACATTCTCTTTCGAACGAAAATCTCGTTCGAACGATAATATCGAACGAGAAACCGGATAGTTGAAAATTACGAATTTAGCCCAGAAACTTTACATACTTTATATACAAGTTTAATAAAATCTTTCTGATAAATAAACAACAGTTTTTTATTACACCTACACCCATTATAAACAGTTCTAGGCTCCTATATATATATATGTAATGCATTCATACCTTAGGAGCATGGAACCACTATTTATGACGTAGAAACGAGGCACTTAAACTCGGCATTTTGATGAAGCTTTATACACTTGGCCGCTACGTCTTCAACAAACATGCCATAGTCTTGAAGGATGATCAATATACTCTATCCTATGACTCAAACGTTTTTGTCCGGAATTGAGACAAAACTACAAAGGACTCAATTGGAAATTTATGTCCTTACAATTATAACAAAACATAAAGGAAATAAATTACGGGGTTGTAATTTGATATTTCCATGTTCTATTCAGAAGCCAATTTAATTATATAACCTTAGGTCCCCATTATAGTCCTTATTTAATAAGTATGGTTTTAATTATCGTGTTACTCTATACACCTTTTTATTGGCCTCAATTTTGTCACTGAACTAGGGTTTCTTAGAATCAAGACCTAATTTGAATTAAGTTCTCTCATTTGAATTTGTTTTAAATAAGGGGCAACATTCTAGGCAGAAGCCCTCAATAAATGTCAAGCTTCTCATGAAGTCCTTTTGTGAGGAGTTTACGTTCGAATGTGTTCCTCTCTCATTCGAACGGTGACCTTTTTTTAGGGAAAACGTGTTTCACTTGAAGTGTGTTATACAACAAAGGATAAATAACTTCCAGGACATGTTTCTTGAGGTCTCAAATCTGATAAATATCTTTTCTCAATCTTATATATATATATATATATATATATGAGAGAGAGAGAGAGAGAGAGAGAGGGGGAGAGAGAGAGAGAGAGAGTGACCAAAGGCAAGGTAAGGAGAGCTAAAGTTAATTACTTCAAGATTCGATTTTTAAATGTGGACCACACACCATTATTACTTCATAGTATTATACATCGGAATATCCATTCCAAATCCACATCTTCTTCATGTATTAGCCACTGTATCATACCAAGCACATCATCCGCAAAGTAAGGAGATCTAAACCCTAGATTTATTCTTTAGATCAAGTTTTTTTCTTCTTTTTTGGTAATGCATGATTGATCGAATTTCTTACGGAAAATAAATTTTCTTACAATATCAATCTCCATCAATTGCTATTAGAGCCAAAATTATATATTGATCCTATTTTAGAAAGGTCTATGTTGTTATGTGCATGTATGTATATATTATGTATTAACGTGGTTTTATATGATTTTTTATAACCCCAATCCTATGGTGGTTTATCCATAGTTACTTTTTAATACTTTCAAAGTTAGAAGAAGTAATTACTCAATTTCTTGGATAAAGATTCAATTTGGTTCATTAAGTTATTTTAACTATTTCATAAATTGATGTATATCGAGGATTTTTTAGAGAATGTAATAGTTATTTCCAACGATATGGGTCTTTTTGGCATTGGTGGATTCTCTTCATAAGAGAACAATAATGATTATGAAGTTCTATATATGGAATTGTTGTTCGAATAAGGTCGGGTCCTCATTCGAATGAGGTCATGACAAAGACAAAGTGTACCCCAGGGTTTGTCAGATATAAAAGAAGGAATTTGGTGGATTTTCACTTCATCTCTCAACCTAAAAGAAATAAGATGGGCCATTTTTTAATGAGTCATTGGCACACAAGTACTATACTTGATAAAGAAGTCTTGGCCATTATGGAAAGGGACTTTTGTTTTCTTTTTGCATGTTTGTGATTGATTATATCGCTGTCATCTCATATTTAATTGTTGTATAATTTTGTGAGCCGATTATTAATTAAATTAGTAACCATACTTTATGAACAACATGAATTTTTTGTAACAGCAAGATTTTATAATTGCTCACAGTATATATTATTTGGCGTATCCCGTTACAAAATGAACATTACATCCCCATTTGCTTCCACAGTCATTTTAAGACATGTTTGTGACCGAGCATCATTTTCGAATTTCAATCCGTTGGAGTCTTCACAAACACTTTATAAAGGTATAAGGATTTGAGGTTTTGATTATTCATCAATCATATATATTGTGGGACATTTTATTTTTACTCGAAGCATTTTTTCATAAAAGGATTTTAGAAATAAAATATTCTATTTTTTGGTCTCGTTAGAACAAGATATGTCTCTCATTAGAACGAACTCATTTTTTCGTTCGAACAAAGTGTCAATGTTGTTATAATAAAGTACTTAATTCATTAGAACGAACATCTAATGAGCATCTAACAAAGTGGTCTGATTTTGACAGAACCAAACTCGTTGGAAGTTCGTTGAAAGATCTTTCTAACGAACTAGGCCTTTCAATCGAACGAGATTGGACCTTGTTAACACGAAACGTAGGTTTTCGTTCAAACGAAGTCACATTTTTATTCGAGCGGGTTTTTCGCCTCTAAAGATGTGTTTTTTTTATTGAAATGATTCTTTTGGACAATTTTACTCAGAACGTTTAGCGAAAATCAATTTTTATACATGCACCAAAAGTTTCCTTCCTTTTATTTCATAGAAAACTTTCATTTTCCAAATTACACATCCCTAAATATGATTTCTAGAGTTTTGTCAAACCTAATTTCCATACACTACATTAAACCCTTGTAAAGTTTTCTCTACGGTTGATTGTGGAGTTGCGAATCTACTGAACAAGAAAGGATTTTGTATTCTAAGACTGATCAGTGGATACCGAGGAAAGAGCTGCTTCCTATGGGTGGTGATGGAATGCATCACTTTCTGTCAAAGATTTGAAAACCTGTGCATTATACTTAGTGGAGATCTAAGCCCTCTATAGACATCGAGTCTGTCAAACTCTTTTATGTACTGAAATATAGGTTTTTCCCGAAAGGGATTTTTCCTCAAAACATCTTTTTCGTGTGTTTGGTTTGGTTCGATTGCTTAGTTTGGAATAATTAATTTGGACTTTATCTTTCAGGCACATTTAATTATAATCGACATAAAAATTAGCTAAAAATTGGATCTTTATGTGTGTAACCTAAGATACAAATAATTCCATATAGCCCTCCATTTTTAAATTAGTATCAAAGCGGGATGCACTAATTTATCGTGTGATCTTTAAATTGGGTTTCTATGGATAATTTGTATAATAGGATTCCTATTTTTTATGGGTCAAATTATGCTTATTGGATCTCAAATGAGGTCGGATTCAAAAGAAATTGATGAGTGTGTCTGGATTGTTTGGGAAAGAAGGTGGACCCACCCACTGTGACTAATGGCGATGTCATAAGTCCTAAAATTGTCACCACTTGGATGGATGATGAACTTAAATGGAGAAGTTTAAACTCCCATGGCTTAAGTGCTATTTCTGGAGCCGTCACCCTGATGAGTTATGTTGCATCATGAGATTTACCACGTTTAAGGAAGCCTGGGATACTTTTCAGCTCACTCACGAGGGTACAAATGATGTGAAAGCTTCTAAGCTACAAAATCTCACCACACAGTTTGAGACTATTACCATGCTAGATTATATGATATTGTCAATTATAGTTTTAATTTGGGTGAGATAATTCCTAAGACGTGCGTTCTGAAAAAGATTTTGAGATCCCTTTCATCCCACTTTATTCCTAAGGTCACTGTCCCTAATTCATTGGGAATTTTAGATATGCTTAGGTTACAAGAACTCGTAGGATACCTTCAATCTTATGAAATTGATATGTTTCCCAAAATTGTTAAGCAATAGGAAAATGGAATTTATTTAAAAGTTCAATCTAAAAGGAAAGTTGAGGTTTCTTCTGATTTCGAGGGTCACTTTGATTAAGATAAGCTTGCCCTTTTTGTAAAAAAAATTCAAAAAATTCTCAAACTAAGAAAAGAAAATACTTATAAAGAAAACAAAGGGTTTGAGAAAGATAAAAAAGTCTAAATTGGGGAAGAAAGGTTTTGAAAATAAAAGAGGATAGTACCCTAAGAAAGATGAGGAGTGATGCTATGAGTGCGAGGGTAAGGGTCATAAAACTCACGAGTGTGCTATGAAATTAAAGAGATAGGGCAAAGGCAAAGTTGCCTTTAATTAGTGATAGCGATGTCAAGTTGGTGGATTTCGGGGATGATCACCGCATGGATATAACTTCACTGTGTTTATAGCTAGTCATGTTGGTATGTCGAGTACGTATCGTGGCAACGAGGATGTTTCCAAACATGATGACCTCGGTAGTGAGTCTATTCATTCCGAAAAGAGTGAGGGAGGTGAAGTTTACACTAATTCCTTTAAGATGGAAAAGAAAAAAAATTATTGCTTAGGGTGTTAGATTTAAAGAAGGAGTTGAGAGAGTCGAGAGAGAGAGAGAGTAGAGAGAGAGAGAAAAAAAAAAGTCGATGACATCTTAATTGGAGAGAGTCATTTTAGTAGAGAGGGAAAATGGTGACTTGACCAACAAAGTGGCTAGTCTTATGAGGTATCTTCAAGCTGTATTGGAGACTCATGAATAAATTGAAGCCCTTGTATCCCAACTCGAGAAAGATCTCGAATATGCCTGGTAGGTCAAGGTTACTATGGAGGATACATGAAGATGGTAGGAAATATGTTCCTCGGTCCCACTTTAGGTTTTAGGGAGAGGTAAGGAATAGGTTAAGACGGTGCATCCACTTTCCATGCCGTACCAAAACTGGTTCCTAAGTTTATGGTGTATCCATATGGGCCTCGACCTAACCCACCAAATAGATTTCAACCTAAACGAGCTAACCAAGGTAAATATAAATATGTCTATATTTACACCCATCGCAAAAAGAGAGGTCACCTTAGATAATTTTGCTACAATTTATAAAGAACTCAACATACACATACTCTCGGGTGCCTTTATAGAGACTTTTCTAGTCTTAGAGAGCAAGTTGAGTTCCTAGTCTTAACTTCGCAAAGCATGATGGAGTAATTTCAAAGGATATTTATGCCTTTTGAGAACGCTTATAATGCTATGACTAGAGCCAATAATAATAAGGGAAAACAAAAGGTTACCTCCACTTGGGTACCTAAGAAAAATGACAAATCCCTTATTGTTCACATTGCTCTTAAGGTTCAAGATACTTCCCAATGGTATTTTAATAGTTGATGCTCTAGGCACATAACCGGTGATAAATTTTTCTTTACCAACCTGGTGGATTGTAAGGAAGTCAAAGTCACCTATGGACATTGAAGTAGGTCTAGCATTTTATGACGTGGTTGAGTTGAGATACATAGATTTTCTAAGCTACGCAATGGTTTGTATATCGAAGGGTTAAAAGAGAACTTGATTAACATAAGCCAACTTTATGATGCAAACTTTGCAGTAAAGTTTGACTAGTCCGAGTGTAACGTATATGATCAATTCGGTGAACTATTACTACAAGGAATGAGGACCAAAGATATTTGTTATGGGATCATTCCTAAGTCCTCCTTTGTGTACAATAATGTCACGGTCTCCTCTATATATCATTGGCATCAACAACTAGGTCATGTGAACTTTAAAGATATTGAGAGATTAGTGAAGAAAGACCTAGTTCGTGGCTTACCATCGTTTGAGAAACTAATTTCATCGATTTTTTTTCCTTACCAACAAGAAAATAAATTTGATGTCCCCATAGGAAATTGAATACCATTACTACCTCTCATGTGTTTTAGTTGATATACGTGGATCTTATGGGTCCTACACGTACGAAGAGCATTATTGGTAAAATATACATCATTATAATGGTCGATGACTTTTTGAGATATTATCGGGGGGTTTCTTAGAGAAAATTCCTAAGCGACTGAGTTCCTAATAACTAAATTTTGTGCCCTAAAAACCATCACGATGTCACTATTAATTATATGCATAGTGACAATGCCACGGTATTTAAAGAAGCCAGAGTGGATAGCTATTATGATAGAGTGGGCATCAAACACAATTTTTTGATCGTTCGTACTCCTCAATAAAAATAGGATAATTAAGAGGAAGAACCAGAAGATTCAAGATATGGCTCGATCCATGCTTCTTGGAATAAACGTGCCTTGACATTTTTGGGTAGAGAGATATAGTATCACATGCCATACGGTGAATAGGTTATATCTTCATCCACACACGTTGCACACAACATATGGGTTGTGAATAGGGTAGAAACCAAACCTATCATATTTCCATGTCTTTGGCAGTCCTTTCTATATTTTGAGAGATGGAGAACATTTAGAAAAGTTTGACTCTCGAATAAATGGGGGATATTTTAACGTTATTCATTATGGATTAAGGCTTATAGGTTGTTTAACCTTGCAAGTTCTAAGGTTATGAAGTCAATAAACATCATGATTAGAGATGACAATCTGCCGATGTTTGTTGACCCTGACCTCGAGTGTGAGAGCGATGCACCCCTGGTGGCGATCCCATTGTTCCTCGTACTACCCCAGTGGACCCAAAAATTGATTTAGAGGATCCACCCTCTTGAGTTTAAAATAGTCATGACTTTTTTACTATACTTTGTGATCCCACACTAGGTGCCAAGACTCTCACTCAACTTGATAATGTGGTTAGCTACTTTTACTACACCTCCTTAGTATATTCTAAGAATATTAAATAAGCAAATAAGGACGAGCATTGGATATTTGCTATGCAAGATGAGTTGCTTCAATTTTGCAAGAACGATGTCTAAAAGTTAGTCCCCCGAACCAGTAAGATAATGTGCTTGGTACCAAGTGGATTTACAAGAATTATAAGAATGTGAATGGTGCCATAGTTCACAATAAGGCTAGGTTGGTCATTCAAGACTACACACAGATTGAGGGTGATAACTTTGATGAGACATTAACTCATATTGCTAGGCTTGATTCTATCCACTTACTACTCTATATAGAATGTCATCTACACTTTAAGTTATGTCAAATGGATGTCAAGAGTGCATTCCTTAATGTAATTCTACAAGAGGAAGTGTTGATGGAATAACCAAGGGGGTTTGAAGACCTAAAGCACCCAGGATACATATTTTATCTTAAGAAGGCATTGTGGTTTGGAGCAAGAACCCCGTGCTTAGTACGAGAGGATCACTTATTATCTTTTATCTCGTGGATTCAAGAGATGTGGAGTGGATAAGAAGATGTTTATATAGGGAGAGAATGGTGCTATATTGATTGCCCAAATATATGTGGATGACAAAGTATTTGGATCCACATATTCTCAACATGCTCACACGTTTGAGGAGGAGATAAAGAGAGAGTTTGATGTGAGCATGGTTGGTGAACATACATTCTTCTTAGTCCTCCAAGTACATAAACTAGAGGATGGGATGTGTAGAGGGGACTTGAAGGTAATCCTGAGATTAGGGATAATTCCCTAATTAGCAACAGTGTTTGAGGATTAACGCAATAGAGGCAGCTTAGCGTGGCAACTTAGCGTGGTAGCTTAGCGTGGCAACTCATACTTCAGCTTGTTGTGTTAGTCATATTGTATCTTTGGTTACATTAACTGTAAGCTATAACGGTTGTAATGATGTAACGAGAATAATAAAGAGTTTTAGTGTGAAGTCAAACGGTACTTGCGAGAGACCAGGCTTAGCAGGGCCTGGGAGAGCTGTCATGCTCCATCGAATGACCTCACCGTGGGAACTTTAGAGGGACTTGGTTTGGAGGATTGAGAAGTGAGGCACCGTTGGGGCTTGTCCTGACCATCTTAGATACACCTGGTAAAACACCGAAGGACCCTGACCGTGGAACCTCAAGCGCAGCAGCTTGGAGTTCCATCGGGCGTTGAGTTGTGAACCAAACAGCCCACTACTTAATGTCACATCTACTGTGGGTGATGTCACTAGTCATCTAAACAATGTCAGACATGCACTTGAGTAAACCACCGTGGTATTTGGGCTGTCAGGCAGTTGGTAAGCCACCTCTGCGACAACAGTCCCCTGACACACGGTGGTTAGGCAAAAGGCATGTCTTGGCATTTAATGTTTATGACGTGGAGACAGCTAGTGAATCAGGTATTTAGTGTTGTGACATAAAGTATGAGGGATGTCTTTCATAGTTTTAATGACTGAGTTGCCTCGGGGGTGGTGTGGGGGGCTATTTAAGGACCCCAACCACCTTTGAGGAAGGGGGGACTTTTGGAGAGTTCAGAAGTTATTGCGAGAGAGAATACACACCACAGAGAGTTATTGCAAACCAGAGAGTTTACTCACTCGCCATTGTCATTTATTATAAAGCTTTCAATATTCGACAGAGATTCCTGAGGGTATCTGGTGTGGTTTTACCTGCCTACCAAGGTGTATCTAGGGTGCTTACTTCTCTCTCCCTCTAGCTAGGTTACTTCTAAAGTTCATTACTATTTCCTGAGTTAGACACGAGAGCTTTGTGAGTTTAAGTTGAGTCTATCTTCATTGGGTTCATGTTTATGTGTTCCATCATTAATCCAAAGCTTTGGCCAATTAACTTGTCATTACCATACTCAATAGGGGTTATGCCTCCATATATAATCTAAAGTACCCTCCTACATTTGGCGACTCCGCTGGGGAGGCATTCTTCTAAGTAAGGAGTATGGCGCAAGATAATGCTAATCGAAGGCTCAACTTTGATGACATCCAACTCAATGAAGAACAAGCTGCGAGAGAGCCGGAGGCTCTAAGGGGATGGGATTCCTCGAATAGAGGTACCTCCGGTTCAGGCGACGACATGCATTCCGGGGGTGACACAAGCTTCCACGAGTGCAGGGTTGGGACCTACTCATGTGGCACTCCTCATGAGTAAGTTTGATGAGTTTTTGCAGACTCCAGTAGCTTCAACGATGCTGGGAGGATTGGAAGCCAATGCCTTTGTAATGCCACGGGCAGCCCCACCGGCCCCACCAGGTGTAGGTGTAGCGGTAACGGCCCCGGTAAGCATGCCCTCTGTTGTGAATCCAATAGTGGGAACCTCAGGAGTATCAACGGCCCCAGCTGTGACGATTGTTCCAGCTGCGACGGGCACTCAGCCAATGGTCTGTTGGTTGTTGCTGCAGTAGCATCACCTATGGAGGAAATGAGGAAGGAGATGCTGAAGTTTATGCAAGCTTCATCGCAATCTGCTGGCGAGGTAGCTTCGGTCTATGATGACTTTCGAACACCTTATCCCCATGAATACAACGATGAGCCTTACCCGAAGGACTATATCCCCCTACCTTCGAAAAATACTCAGGAAAGGGGGGGAATCCGAAGGAGCATATTAAGTGCTTTGTTGAACACTTGGGGGAGCATTGCAACAATAAGAAGATCAGGTTGAGGGAGTTTTCTAAATCCTTGACCGATAGGGCATACACATGGTATTCTCATTTGGCCCCCCGGAGCGTTTCTACGTGGGAGGAAATGCATGTCTTGTTCGTCCAGAAGTTCTTTTTGGTGGAAGATGAATTCACTTTGACCCAACTGGGAAGAGAGAAATGACCTGGGGAGGAAGTAGTAGCATATGTCCAAAGGTTCAGAGAAAGCTCCCTCGATGTGAGGGAGGAGGCCAAAGAGTCCAAGTTATTGCAGATCTGTGCGGAGGGACTGCTTCCTGAGTACATCTGCCATCTTATTAATGAGACGCGCGAGGGGACTTTTGCGGCATTCTTAAAAGCGGCGAGAAATATCTTCTTGGTGGTGCGACCCAATCCAGTGGTGGTGCCTATGATGTTTAGGCAACCTATACAACCTGTGGGGGGGAGGTCTCAGCCCCCACGGGTAGGGTACACCGAGGGAGCGGATGGGGAGCCAAGTCGGGCAGAGAAAGCTCACAGCCAGATTCTCTTTCAGCAGCAGCACCGGTCGTGGAACCTTGATTGTTGTGACTCGAGCCTTCTGAAATAAGGGGTCTCGACGGGGTGATGAGGTAGGGAAAAGAACTGGTGGAGAATCCTCCCGAGCAACCTGAGGACAGTTAGAGGAAATAGAGATTATGAAAAATCTTAACAAGCGTTTTCGTTGTTAAGTCACCGTTATGAGGTGGAGTTTATGAAAAATCTTAACAAGCATTTTTCGTTGTTAAGTCACCGTTATAAGGTGGAGTTTATGAAAAATCTTAACAAGTGTTTTCGTTGTTAAGTCACCGTTGTAAGGTGGAGTTTATGAAAAATCTTAACAAGTGTTTTCCTTGTTAAGTCACCGTTATAAGGTGAAGTTTAAGAAATATCTTAAAAAAAAAAATCATAAGATAGAGTTTATGAAAAATCTTAACAAGCATTTTCGTTGTTAAGTCACCGTTATAAGGTGGAGTTTATGAAAAATCTTAACAAGCGTTTTTGTTGTTAAGTCACCGTTATAAGGTGGAGTTTATGAAAAATCTTAACAAGCGTTTTCGTTGTTAAGTCACCGTTATAAGGTGGAATTTATGAAAAATCTTAACAAGCGTTTTCGTTGTTAAGTTACCGTTATAAGGTGGAGTTTATGAAAAATCTTAACAAGCGTTTTTGTTGTTAAGTTACCGTTATAAGGTGGAGTTTATGAAAAATCTTAACAAGCGTTTTTGTTGTTAAGTCACCGTTATAAGGTGGAGTTTATGAAAAATCTTAAGAAGCGTTTTTGTTGTTAAGTCACCGTTATAAGGTGGAGTTTATGACAAAACTTAACAAGCATTTTCGTTGTTAAGTCACCGTTATAAGGTGGAGTTTATGACAAATCTTAACAAGCGTTTTCATTGTTAAGTCACCGTTATAAGGTGGAGTTTATGACAAAACTTAACAAGCATTTTCGTTGTTAAGTCACCGTTATAAGGTGGATTTTATGACAAATCTTAACAAGAGTTTTCGTTGTTAAGTCATCGTCATAAGTTGGAGTTTATGAAAAATCTTAAGAAGCGTTTTCGTTGTTAAGTCACCGTTATAAGGTGGAGTTTATGACAAATCTTTACAAGCGTTTTCGTTGTTAAGTCACCGTTATAAGGTGGAGTTTATGAAAAATCTTAACAAGTCTGTTTTCATTGTTAAGTCACCGTTATGGGTGTCACCGTGATAGGTGGAGTTTACGAAAAATCTTAACAAGTGTTTTCATTGTTAAGTCACCGTTATGGGTGGAGTTTTACAAGAATCTTAAACAAGTGTTTTCATTGTTAAGTCACCGTTATAGGTGGAGTTTACGAAAAATCTTAACAAGTGTTTTCATTGTTAAGTCACCGTTATGGGTGTCACCGTTATTGGTGGAGTTTTACAAAAATCTTAACAAGTGTTTTCATTGTTAAGTCACCTCTAACGGTGGAGTTTGTGAAAAAATCTTAACAAGTGTGTTTTCATTGTTAAGTCACCTCTAACGGTGGAAGAAAAAATCTTAATAAGTGTGTTTTCATTGTTAAATCACTTCTAACGGTGGAGTTTACGAAAAATCTTAACAAGTGTGTTTTCATTGTTAAGTCACCTTTAATGGTGGAGTTTGCGAAAAAATCTTAACAAGTGTGTTTTCATTGTTAAGTCACCGTCCATGATAATACTTTTTACCAAGGCAGAGTTACGAACAATCACAATTAAAGCGTGGATGCATGTTCATTTAAGTAGGAATGGGGGAAACACTTATAGTATATCATTTGTATGAAAAGAATGATAAACGAGGTCCTTCGGAATAACCTATGAGATTAAAGCCTTAAAAAGAGATTTAAGATATGAGATATGAAATTGATGTATATCATGTAACTGAGATATGAAATATGAGATGGCATTATATCATAAAATGTGAGATATGAGGTAAAAGTATATCATCAAGATGAAATGAGATATGAGATTATTACCCACGATCCACAGGTCGATCGAACATATGAAAACTGACTAAAGTTGTTTCGTACATACAGTCAATATATTTCAGACATGTATCAATATATCAACTATATGTAAGAGGGGGAAAATGTAGAGGGGACTTGAAGGTAATCATGATATTAGGGATAATTCCCTAATTAGCAACAGTGTTTGAGGATTAACGCAATAGAGGCAGCTTAGCGTGGCAACTCAAGCGTGGCAACTCATACTTCAGCTTGTTGTGTTAGTCATATTGTATCTTCGGTTACATTTACTATAAGCTATAACGGTTGTAATGATGTAACGAGAATAATAAAGAATTTTAGTGTGAAATCAAACGGTACTTGCGAGAGACCAGGCTTGGCAGGGCCTGGGAGAGTTGTCATGCTCTATCGAATGACCTCACCATGGGAACTTTAGAGGGACTTGGTTTGGAGGATTGAGAAGTGAGGCACCATTGGGGCTTGTCCTGACCATCTTAGATACACCTGGTAAAACACCGAAGGACCCTGACCGTGGAACCTCAAGCGCAGCAGCTTGGAGTTCCATCGGGCGTTGAGTTGTGAACCAAACAACCCACTACTTAATGCCACATCTACTCTGGGTGATGTCACTAGCCATCTAAACAATGTCAGACATGCACTTGAGTAAACCACCGTGGTATTTGGGGCTGTCAGGCAGTTGGTAAGCCACCTTTGCGACAACAGTCCCCTGACACACGGTGGTTAGGCAAAAGGCATGTCTTGGCATTTAATGTTTATGACGTGGAGACAGCTAGTGCATCAGGTATTTAGTGTTGTGACATAAAGTATGAGGGATGTCTTTCATGGTTTTAATGACTGAGTTGCCCCGGGGGTGGTGTGGGGGGCTATTTAAGGACCCCAACCACCTTTGAGGAGGGGGGGACTTTTGGAGAGTTCAGAAGTTATTGCGAGAGAGAATACACACCAGAGAGAGTTATTGCAAACCAGAGAGTTTACTCACTCACCATTGTCATTTATTATAAAGCTTTCAATATTCGACAGAGATTCCTGAGGGTATCTGGTGTGGTTTTACCTGCCTACCAAGGTGTATCTAGGGTGCTTACTTCTCTCTCCCTCTAGCTAGGTTACTTCTAAATTTCATTACTATTTCCTGAGTTAGACACGAGAGCTTTGTGAGTTTAAGCTGAGTCTATCTTCATTGGGTTCATGTTTATGTGTTCCATCATTAATCCAAAGCTTTGGCCAATTAACTTGTCATTACCATACTCAATAGGGGTTACGCCTCCATATATAATCTAAAGTACCCTCCTACAGGATGTAATGCCTCAACCCGGATTTATGGGATACCTATGGTCAACCCGATCCAACCCGAGCGTTAGGTGTGAAGTGCATTGAAATAACCTACATAATGTTGATAGTCCAGTTTTATGTAATTAATATTTCACTTGTTTAACATGCGATTTCCATTTGAATAAAACTACCTGAGTGAACCCGATGTACCCTCGACTGTAGGTAGCACATGCAGCGCCTGGGGTATCATTGCATTCTGGATGTTATAGACACGTCCATACTATATTTGTCCCTATTGATGTGGACGGATAAAGTTGGTGCTGTAGGTGGTAACTGCACCTACTGGGCACTCTAATGTTTCCCCTGGCCCTTTTGTGAGAAATATCTCTTCTTGTGACCTGTTTCTCTAGACTAAAAGCAACGAATTGTAAAATCCCTCTATCTCTGGCCCTGCTAGCTGTGTCAGAGCTATTTTAGTAGCTAGCCCTGAATGCCTCGACCCCGCTATCCACCCTCATTGTTCCCTTGGCATTGCTGGCCCTGGGGAACACACTACACCTGCTACTCTGGCCCCTACTGACCCTATCTAAATTCGCTACCATTTAGCCTAAAACTCCCCAAATGGAATCCCTAAGCAGAATCCCCAAACTAGGAATTTCGCTCTTGATGACAACCAGTCTGCTGATCCAGTGCTACACTAGCACCATTACCTCCTCAAATACCTAACTGGCTAGATTCTCCTGCTCTCTTGATCTCCTACAGATAGAAGCAATGATCCTGATAATGTAATTATTCAGCATTTACTACATCGGTGTACGTCTGCAATGTCGAGTTCCCCAATAAATGCTATTTGATCCTTCAATTCAGACCATCCATAAATTTTAGCATGTTTTTCTATTCGATGTTCACTTCGTTGGGTACAAAGTTTGCCAGATGGGTGAAATCTTCCTCATACTCAGCCACAGACCATCCCTCTTGTGCAATATCTAAAAATATCCTCCGCATCACAATCTGAATCGTCGAACCCAAAACTCAACTATAGTCATCGTCTCTCTCTCCGCACATATAGTCACCGACTCCCACCACTGTAAAGCCGCACCTACTAGCATAAAAGTGGAAAATATTTTCTTCTAAGTGTTGCTGCACTCAACCATGCAAAGGTGATGCAATATATCCTTCTTTCACTAACCCTTTCCCACATAGATGGCCCCAGGTGGGCTTGGACGATCGATGCCACCGACTATTGCGAATGAGACTAAGGAAACTGCTTAGCTATAACGGTCATTGCGGCATTGACCACCTGAGCAACAATATTATCCACCTATGAGACTATCACAGTCCCCTATGGCACATGTGGATCCTATTGAGCCTCTTCATCATTGGCTCCTCCCATGGTCCTAGTCTGTTGTGCTCTCCCAGGTGGCATCTGAAACTAGGAAAAATATGTATAAATCCATAGTTAATACAAATTATATCAACAGAAGAAACTAAATTCATATTTGAGTACAACAATACTAATAATAGGGTTTTATATCAAAGAACTCTACGTTGGAATCGTAATAACTCTGCGGATATCCTAAAGAACCTAGAACCTAATGGTTTGATACCATCTATGATGCCTCACTTATTAAAATAACATGTGGCCAACCCTCTACTAAAATAAATAGGAATTTTATTTGGCTCATTCTTAGCATCACTGTCAAAACCCAATTAATTACTAACCACCTATTATTTAATTAAATCATATGTCAATTTAAATTTATTAAATTGCCATAATTAACACCATAAATAAAACCATGCACCATAACTCATTCAGATAATTATATAAATCCACAATTACATATTTAAGTTTGAATCTTGAAATCTAATACATGTCAATTAATCGAATAAACCATCGGTATAAAATCAATACAATTATACCAATAACTTAAATAAAATTAAACTGAAATAAAACTATCTTTGGGAGACATGCCCGAATAGTAACTGATTGAATCATATCAAGAACATCAAATATAGAAAGCATCTACATCAATCCATGTAAGCATTCCACAACTGTAGTAGCTCCGATAACCTGGAAATATATACTCATGCTTGGCATCCCTGTGGCTGGATACCAAAGGGGTTTTGAAAATATTTTTGCTAAGGGTCAAAGCTCAAATCCTTTTAAAAATATTGTGCAAGTAATTAAAATGCATAATAAATATGATTGAATTCTTCTATAATTAAAGTGGTGTCGCACTCCCATGAAATAATACTCGCCCCTCAACTATATTACACACCTAACGCATGCATTTTAACATCCTAGTTATACTGCCCACGCTAACTAATCTTAATATAACAGTAAGTCCCTATGCTGCCCTGTGTCACACGTATTTTATCTATTTATCTTACACATCCGCTAAACCATATAATTCTCAATTAAAATCTACAAGTTCATTTCAAATAACTTTCACATGTATATATTTTTCTTCATAGATATATAGGTATTTAATTATCACGTTTAGCACACCTATATATATCACTTTCTATATAGGTATAACTTCAATACCTCATAATAATAACTCAATGGATGTGAATCTCTATTATGCTATCATGCTCCAGGGTACACATGCATCATCAAGGGCCACAAGGTCGAAATATCACCACCAAACTCAAAACATATACGTAACTGGAGGCGGTCATAGTCTTAATTCAGTGGGTCATAACCATACCACATTACTCCACTTGGACTCCAATCTCATATAGAGTGGGAATGCACAGACCTATGACCTTGGGGGATTGATACTACACCTTTTACGATTCTCCAGGACAGAACGCCCACGACACGAAACCTCCACCGATTGCATATCCACTAAAGTGGTATGCTTAATATATATATATATATATATATATATATATATATATATATATATATATATATATATATATATAAATTGTCTCTTTACCCGTATATATATCCAATATTCCGATAACCATGTCTGCCATTCGTAGCACTAGCCTATAAATCCCAAGTCTAAACCCAACTTTAAGTAGTAAGTATTCACTTATTTAATCAATTTATCCCTTAAAATAATATCCATGACACATGAAATATCAACCAACCCATATCCCTTTTCACCATATTTTCATTTAGGTAATTCCCCTAGTATAATTCATCGCAAAATTCTCCAAATCCCAAAATTCCCATAGTTAAACAAATTTTCCAGAAGTCCTAACTTATTTATGGGCATCATGATTTTAACCAGAAATTAAATCCTTTACAAAATCCCTTAAGTAATAAAACTTGGCTATAATAGGGCTTCTAAATCAGTTCGGTTTAAGGGAGAACTAACTCGACCCTGCAGAATGGCCCAGTTCTGTTCATGGCGAATTTCAACAAAGTTTTATCCATATAAACCACCCAAAAATCCAATTTCCTCAATAATTCTCATTCCCCATAACTCATAAACAAGAAATCAACCCATTTTGATATTTAACTCATCTATATATAATCAACAACGTGGGATTTATCTTTATATTCCAAAAATTATGAAATTCTCGTCACTATTGATGGTACCAGAGATATCAACACTTAAACTTGCATGGAGCTCAAGCTAATAATCTACAATAATAGAGGTAAGAGTGCAGTAAATTAAATACAAAAGGAAATGAGGCAAAGGAGATGACACAATGATATAAATGGTTTAGCCATAGCCTACTCCACTATGCAAAGTGTTTGGTGGTGTTTTTACTATCAAATGAGGCATTAATGGGCTTGGACTTCAACTCTCAAACTTTCTCTCTACTGCAAATCTGGACAGATTTTAGCTTAGGGTTTTTAATATTCGATCCCCTTTAAGGAAGAAGATGATGGGTGCTGATAGCCTTGGGGGTGCACAGTCACGCCCCAAGCATGTAATAAGCATGCATAAGATTAAGCAACCAATTAAAACTAGCCATTTTTCCCTAGCATACATATGCCATGATGATGAAATATTCCATCACATGCTCATAAATATCTTGCTATAATGGTTTGTCCACGTGGGATAGTTACCCACTGAATCCACATGTGTTTTGCTAGGTGTCAAGGGTCATCCATCATGGGCCAGGCTGAGCCGAGTCGTTACGTAAGTCCTCTAATATAATAAACCTTAGAATTCTGAGTAGGGTTTGAGTCTACATATAGGCCCTGGCCTCCTTCTTGATGGACGAGGACGAAGAGATATAAGAGAACTAGAATCACTGATGCGTCATATGTCTGCATTAGTGGTCAACGATGAGGCCACTTGAGGTCGGGCCTTCGCTGATTCGGACCATGTGTGTCTCCCCTGTTGAGCGACCATGGCCGTCCTTGAGATCTATTAATAAAGAGGCCAAACTTATGCATATCAATCACCCCTAACCCTTATTCTTCAATGTGAGTGGAAGGCCTAGGTGTACTGTATGTTGTCCCCCTTATGAATATAAGACCCCATGATATATAGGTCTTATAATACATGAACCTAAGGGTGAGGATGTCCTTTGAATGCCTTAGATGCCCTTTGAGTGCCCTGGATTGGATAATTATTACCAACAATGTGGTTTGGCGTGTTGCCCATGTATGGAGGCTATAGGTCTGCTAGGTTAGAATTACTAATGATGATGGAGTGGGAAAATGTGTTAAATGATTAAACCGTTTAAATATCCTTAGAACTTCAACTTTCTCTTTCTTCTCCAAACTTTTCACCTTCATGCCCAAGAGCTCTTGCAAACCTGATATTTTCTCTCTCTTCTGTTCAGTGCTTTCTAATAACTTATATGCGCTCTCTTAGCTTCTTCTAGCATTCATTTTTATTCAGGTAACGTCCCATGGCCTTTTCTTTTGAACCCTGTTCATTAATTTAGCTATTTTTCATAAATTGTAATTTTTGGCCATTTCTGAGTTTTTCGACGATTGTCTAGGCAGTTATAAGTGTATTTTTCTTAGGTTTGGTGGGGGTATAGTGGTTAGGTTGGATCTTGTGGTGTTTTTTGGTATTTTGGTGCCTTATTAGCTAACTTTTGAGTTTACCAGTGTAACTCCGATTATCTTTTTCAGCGGGTGGATTTTTGTTTTCTAAGTCTTCTTAATAGAAACTCTTTTTATTTACTTCTATTGATTCAAAAGTCAACTATTAGTCAACCTTTGAATGTTTAGAGTGCTATATGAGCTTTTAGACAAATATCCCCAACTTAATATTAAGATCCTCAGGGAGATATGGAAAAGAGAGGCAGAGGCCAAGGGAAAGAGGAAAGCCGGAGCTGAACTTATAAGTCCTATTTTTTTAATCCCCATAGCTATCATCCCTCCTCCAGTAGTTGAGGTTAATGGTGATAAGATGTCCGATCATTTATCTCACGCATCTCAATCATCTTCATCTTTTGAGGGTTATAACCCTTCATCTTCTTGGGTTTCTAAGAAATCTGACTCTTTTAAGGAGTCTTTTCATTTTCCCACATTTGGAATGGTAAAGTCTGATATTATTGAGTCTTCACATGGTCAAAAGTCTCTTGTTTCCCATGCCTCTGAAGAGATAAGGGGAATCTCTCTAACTACTATTCTTTTATCGACCATGATTGATGGAGAGTTCCACAAGAGATTCCCAAGTGGAGCCTTGGATATTGAGATTATTTTTTTACACTGATTTTGATTCTGAGGTCGGGGAACCACTTTCTGTTTATTATGGTCAAACTTTTCTTTATCCGATAATCTGATCGCCTTGTATAGAGGAATATGCATGGGATCGAGTCGAACATTCACCCGAGAGCTCCGGACGAGGATACAAGAGCTTTTAATGGCTGAAAGGGTGAATTTTTTATCTATGACTAGATGTTCAAGGCCGGCTTCTACCTTCCCTTCCATCCTTCCGTACGAGCCATCCTTTCTAGTATGGGGATTATTCCTACCCAGCTCAAACTAGATTCTTAGAGAATTATACTCGGTTTCATCTCTTTTTGTAAGTTCAAGTACGAAGATGACCCTTCAGTTGGTGTCTTCAAAGCATGTTATAATATATCATCAATCAAAGGCCCAGCTGAGCTATTACCATTTTGGAACCAAGAGACTCGATAAAAAAATCCTCCAAATTAATCGGACTCAAACCATCACTAGAAGCTGAGGTATTCTTTTGTCTCTAGGGACCAGGAGTATGAGGCCGATGTTGTCCATGACGATTCTGAACCGATCATTCCCCGTGTTTGGAAAAATCCATTTATGTCCACCAAGTTGGACCCCAGCCTCAGCGTTAATGATAGGATGAGGGTTAAAGTTTTGAGGCGCTAGAGGAAGGACGTGGGTGTGGCCTAGTTCGAAGAACTGATGACCCCTTCCTTCCTCGAAACATCAGGTCTAGGAGTTAACCCCCTGGACGAGTTGTGTAAGTTATCCATATTTTATGTTTATAACTGTTTCCTTATCCCTGACTGTTTTACTAACTATTATCTACTCTTTTTTACTGATTGTCCTCCTAATACTCCCGATTACATTTGGAATATGACTGCTCCAAGTATTTAAATGGATCTAAGTAGGAAGCATCCCGCTAAAGCCACCTCAAAGAAAATAACAATTAGGGGCCCAGGCCAGGCCGAGGCCTGGAATAAACATAAGGAACCATTTGATAGGGGATCCCTTCCCCGCGTAAAGGTAGACACGGTAAAGGGTTCATTCTTCTGAGCCGAGGCTTACTATCGCCTCCCACGGCTCCAGTGATGCAGCCATAGTGGCTCATCTCGCCCAACTCAAGGCGAACTCCGACTCTCTCATCACCAGTGGTGTGAGATCAAAAGATGTCATCCTTATCTTATCCTTCGACTTCAGAATTCACCACATGGCCCAGGTATACACTCTAGTCGACACTTTTTTTCAAAATATTTTTGATAATCCGAAATCTTGTATCGTCTCGTACTAACTTATGTACTCTATGTTTTTACAGTCCATTTGTGTTTTTGATCGTTCCACCGAGGGGATGGATGAAAAACTCAATCAGGTGTAAGGGGTAGAGATGGCCCTTTAGGTCGAGAGAGACTTAAAGAATAAGGTGAAATCCTTACGGGCTGACCATGCAAAGGCCCCAGCTGACCTAAAAAAAAGCTCCATTACGCTCTTGTTACTATGAGGAAGGAGTAGTACTTAGTGCTTTAGACCTCCAACTACATATCATAGAGAAGAGAGGATGTCAAGAAGGCAAAGGTTGAGACCGTGGAGGATTTTAGGACGTCTGAGGAGTTTGGCGACCTCAGCTGTCAGTATCTAGAAATAGGTACGAAGATCGCTTTTCAGTGGGATGTTCTAAAATTTACTGAGGTCGTATCCTCCATTCGGCTAAACCAAGAGGTCTTCGATCTGGTGGAGCTCCTGCTTTATATGGCACCAATGAATGTTGAGGCCTCGATCACGACCAAGACCACTGTTTAAGTTCCGGATGAAGTTATTAGGGGGATGAGAACTGAAGATGAGGTGCATATCACCCATGCGGCCACAAGAGATGTGGTTGGCATCAATGAACCTAGTGTTTAGGGTGGTCATTGTGACACCCCGCTTATTAAAATAAGAGGTGTCCAACCCGTTACTCCGATAAAATAGGAATCATGAATGGTCCATTCTTAGCGTCACTGTCATATAATAATAGTACGAGACAACCACCAAATATTTGAAAATGGATGTCATATAATTTTGCAAGTTTGATAAAACAATTTAGACAGTCCAATTTGTAACAGAAGGTAGATATATATAAAGACATGTAATAGTTTAATAACCATTCTACAAAACATAATCGAATAAGCTGTCGGTAAACAGAACAATACAAAAGATTACACCAAGTATTACAGTAGAAATGAAAAAAGACTTGGGCAACTCGCCCGAATATACAAACGAATCATAACTAGATTATCCAAAAGATTGATGCGTCTATTTCAAAAGTCCTACAACATCCATAAAATGCTGTAGCTCCTTAACACTAGGAAGGAAAGATCAAAGCGGGCGCCCTTGCGGTAGAGCACCTGAACATAAATAAGAGCCACTCAAGAAGGAAAATATAAACGGGCCAGGTCCCGATTTATTATGATATACGTGTGAATAAAATGGATAACACTTATGAATACTAACATCATAAACATGTTAAGTTCTCCCTTCATTACGATATTTATCCTGACCTCTCTTCTAAGTGCATATCCTAGCACCATACCATTCCATTATAAGTTAAACTACCCATCCAATTGAAAGGAATATCCAAATTCTATTTAACATGCTTAATTTCCCATTCGTAAATTCATAAAATATATCTTCATAGGTCAATTTATTATTCAGGATCATATTCCATAAATTGGTTTATAGGTTCATTAACTCATTCATATAAAAGGACATTTTTGTGAGAACAGTTACAATCATAATACAACGATTATAAGACCATCCTTCCGGGAGTCACCACACTGGATGCACCCCTAAATGCTATCATATTCGAGGGACTATAATCAAGACCACTTGGGCACCCTAAATCACGTCGCGTGGGAAATGGCCATATACCTTTGACAGTGAGTCATAACCATACCCGAATTTACCTCACTTCGAATAAAATAATCACACAATGTAATCACCAGTCCTATGACCAAGGACTATATTCTCCAAGCATCACTAGCCAGTGGATTTACCTCATTCGCATAACTTCCCTTATGATAACATTTAGAGAGGTATGTATATGCATGCCAAAATCCCAATATATGCCAATTTAAAATGTACGTTTCTTATTTCCGAAACTATAAGTGCTTAACGATATAAGCTACCAAGCATAGTTACCCTCACACTTGCCCCCGAGATTCCAAGCGATACTACCCCACTCTGCTCTAGTCCTAGACTCGCTTACTAAATGAAATGAGTCATTAAGTGCTACTAATTAGTTTCCAAAATAAGCCCGAATACCCCCTTAATAACCTAGGGTATTAATCCCCGTTATATAAGACCCTAATACTCCTTCTTACTTTATATGAGAAGGTTCCTAAGCCTCAAATCTAATAGAAAAGAAGTAGAAACCAATTTGGAAAAATATTCCAAAACAACGGGATTTCGAATCGATTCGCCCCTGAAAGAGAATTGATTCGCACTAAAAGTGAATCGATTCGGCCTTAAACCGAATCGATTCGGTTCCTTAGACTTGTAGCCACCATTTTTAGTGAATCGATTCGCTAAGGAGGGAGAATCTATTCGCCCTGGTCGAGATGTCCAGTTATGGCTACGGGTTGATATAAACCCTAAATCTCCAAATCCTATTTTCTTCCATCTAACCCAACTTCATCAATTAATAACTTCCCCAAATCATTCATACACAACAACCCATTAATATATTCAACTCTAATCATGTCTAAATCAAATGTTTAAGGGTTTAATCACCAAAATCATCAAAATCCATAAATATTTCAAACTCAAGAACACTAACTATAAATACAAATTATTCACACTTAATCATACATTTATGCGAGTTAGAAAGTTTCCTCAAGATTGTAGCCTCAGATTATCTTCTTGTAGTAACGATTCCAAGCTTAAACTAGCAAATCTCCTATTTCTATCCTCTTTCTCCCAAGCTCTCTCTCTCTCTCTCTCTCTCTCTCTCTCTAGGTCAAGCACAAATGAGTTTAAATGCTCTTGCAAGACTAAAAACCCCAAAGTATTCAAAATACATTAAGTTAAACATTAAATGCTCCTACATTCTTAAAATGACTCGTAACATCATAATTAAGTTATAACTAGTCAAATTACCCCGGAACCCAAAAGCACAACTAACACATATTTTGACTATCTCAACCATTTTCGGACTAACCGTGCCCTCTAAACTGGCATTCAGGATATCGTCCATTTTCGGACCAACGTCATTTCAACTCTTTAATACTAACCAGATTGGAATATAAATCATAACCGTCGCTTAAAGCACAACGACGTAACAAAACATAATGTCATACTACTTACATTCGCTTAATAGTAAATTTGCAAGACTCAGTAAATATTATCTCTTACATTGTAAGGACATTTTTCTCATGTCCAACATGTTACATTTGTATATGTAGTACGCCGCTACATTTGGCGCGTCGCCTCACGATCTCTCATGATGGACTCAATATGAATTTCGGGAATCAAGCATTCAACATCTCCATTATGTGTCTCACATCTGCCTCAACGACTTCACGTTCCACGATTTTAGGGATTTTATGCAAGTGGTACGTAAGAGAAGTCAAAACAGTAAAAAAAGGCATGATATCAATGTTCAAGGGAAGTTTGGTAATTTTATAGCCACCATATGGAGGTCCGGCCAACTGGAAAGTTGAAGAGCTCACCGCCACGATGACATTGGAAGAAATGACACCTCAATCCGAGCTACGGTGAAGAAGTTATGGCCCTTTGAAAATGGAGAAAATCCTTTTGTGAGTGTTGTGTAATTTTAAAGCCACAAACCAGCAAATTTTTGCGAACCGAAGGCCAAACCGGTTCGGGGGGCGAACCGGTTTGCAGTACACCCGAACCGGTTCGGGGTACCTGTAAACTGGTAGAGTTCCAAAATTTTAAAACTCTTTTTGGTTTTCTATAAAAGCCCACTTCGGGGGAGTTATTTTGCAAGACTTGGAGAGACATTTTTTAGAGTTCTATTAGCTCAAGTCTTCACCTTTTTGAGTCCCAAGACTCATGTTTTGATTCGCACATCATTGCCAAACCTTTGTGAATCCTTTTGAAACCCAAGAACACAACTTTGAGTTTGTTCAACCCTTGTGGAGAAGCCGTTTTCTTCTTCATTGTTGCGCACCTGAGTTCCTGAGGGAGATTCCTGTCGACGACATCAGAACCGATGCCTGTGGGTATTTCTGTGTCACACTATATTTCTAGCCATTTCTTTGGAGGTTTGACAAAGACACCGTGCATTACACTTTTGGGAGATTATCAGGTTGTATGTAAGTCAAAGGTCTTGTAAATTCTTCAAAGTTCTAGAAATAAAAGGTTTTACCCAAAAGGGTTTTTTTCCTTAACTTTGTGTCACATGCTTTATATATGTATGTTTGATGGCTTGATTTAGATGCATGTTTAGGGGATGTATTTACTTGATTTAAGTAGACTCCAATTAAATAATATTTACTTGGAATCTTGCGATTTAATTTAATCAATTATCACACACCGAATCTATTCGGTTTTTCAAATTGGTATCAGAGATTTATTAAAAGCAAGTGCATACCTTTCTCAAACTGGTATCAGAGCTTTATTAAAAGCGAGTGCACACCTTTCTCATACATCACTTAAGAAAATATTTACTTCAACTTCTTTTATTTTATATAATTAACCCACATGGCAATTTAATATAAAAATAACTACTCATAAATAAGGGGTATTACATACTCCCCCCGTTATAAGGGAATTTTTTCCTCAAAATTTAGGTGTACCTAGTAAAAAGAGGTGTGGGTACTTCTCTCGAATATCTTCCTCTCATTCCCAAGTTGATTCATCGGCGTTGTGGTGTCCCCACTGGACTCGGACCAAGGGCACTACTTTCAATCTTACTCTATGCTCTCCGTAGTCTAAAATAGTAACCGTTTGTTCCTCATATGAAATATCAGGTTGTAACTCGATATCATCCAATGGAATGTGCCAATGAGCTCCGTCGCATCTTGTATACTTATTCAAAGATGAAACATGGAACACATCGTGGATTTGTTATAGGCGTTCCGGCAAGGCAAGTTGGTAAGCAATGGGGCCTACCTTTGCAATAACCGGAAAAGGGCCTACATAGTGCATAGCAAGTTTTCCTTTCTTCTCAAATCGTATTATATCCTTTATTGGGGATAGCCTTACTAAAACTTGATCCCCCACTTCCAATTCCACATGCCTTCGATTCGTTTTGGCATAGCTCTTCTAGTGATCTTGGGCAATTCATATGCGGTTTCAAATAAGTTCAATCTTCGAAGAGGTATCTTGGATCATTTTAGGTTCAAGGAGATTATTGTCTCCTACTTCCAACCAACAAGCAGGTGATCGACACGATCGGCCATACAATGCCTCATATGGTGACATATTTATTGTGAATTGGTACGAATTATTGTATGCAAATTTGACCAATGGAAGGTACCATTCCCATCCTCCCTTAAATTCAAGTACGCACATTAAAAGCATATCCTCCAACATTTGGTTGACTCTCTCCATCTGCCCATCAGTTTGTGGATGGTGTGATATACTCAATCGCAATTCGATTCCCATCGGCTCTTAGAAATTTCACCAAAAATGCGATACAAATTTTTTTTCTCGGTCCGACATTATATTGATAGGCACCCCATGGAGTTTCATAATTTCCTCAATAAAGAGTCGAGCATAACTTGTCGTATTTTAATCTGTCTGTACCGATAGGAAATGTGTTGATTTAGTCAAATGATCAATAATTACTCAAATGAAATCATGACCTCTTTGCGACGTCGACAATCCAGTGATAAAATCCATTGAGATACACTCCCGTTTCTACACTGGTATTTCTAACGGTTGCAACAATCCAATCGGTCGCTAGTGGTCCACCTTCACTAATTGACAAGTGGCGCATTGGGAGATAAACTCAGAAATGTCACTTTTCATACCCACCCACCAATACTGACGGCGCATATCTTGGTACATTTTTTCCCCACCGGGGTGTACTGCAAATCCTGAACCATGAGATTCCGTCATGACAGCACGTCTCAAGTCTCCTTCGTCCGGGACTATAAGTCTTTCATGGAAACATAACCCACCCTCAGGATTAATAGAGTAGGATTTTGCTCCTTCGGTTAACAATTGACGTACCCAGTCTTGACAGTCTTTATCCCCTCCTTGTGCTTTTACTATTCGCATCACAATGGCAGGCGTAATAGTCAACACCGACATTCATGCTCTTCCGACAGCATCATCCTGACTAAGTTCTTTCCATTTGGGTTTTTACACTTCCGCTATTACCCCATAGGCTTACGACTCAGTGCATCCTCTACTACATTTTCCTTGCCTGGATGATATTGAATATTAAATTGGTAGTCCTTTAAGAATTCCAACCACCGACGTTGCCGCATTTTTAAATCTTTCTGTGAGAACAAATATTGTAACGATTTGTGGTCCATGAAAAGACTAAATTTCTCACCCAGGAGGTAATGCCTCCATATCTTAAAGGCAAACACTACCACGACAAGCTCCAAATCATGTATGGGATAATTCTTCTTATGGGGATTAAGCTTGCGAGATGCATATACAGTGGCCCTATGCTCCTATTGTAACACACCTCCCAATCCTTGTAGAGATGCGTCCGTAAAGACCAAATAGTCTACTACCGATCTTGGAACTATAAGTACAAGAGCAGAAGTCAACTTATCCTTTAGATCATCGAAAGCTAGCTAACAGGAATCATCCCAAATGAATCATACTCCTTTACAGGTTAAGTTCGTTCAGGGGCTTGAAATTTTTGAAAAACCCTTAATGAAATGGCGACAATAACCCGCCAAACCCAGAAAACTATGGATCTCAGTTGGCATCGTGGGCTGACCCCATTCCCTCACCACTGCAACCTTGTTTGGGTATACAGAAATACCCTCAGCTGTCACAATATGCCCCAAAAATTGTACCTACTGTAACGAAAAGCCACATTTCTCGAGCTTGGAATAAATTTGATGATCCCCTAGTGTTTGGAGGACCAATCGCAAGTGTTTGTCATGGTCAACTTCAGTCCGAGAATATACTAGAATGTCATTAATAAACACTATGACAAACTGGTTTAGGAAGTCCTGAAATACTCGATTCATAAGGTCCATAAATACGGTAGGAACGTTGGTTAGCCCAAAAGGCATGACCAAAAACTCATAAGACCCATACCTGGTCAAGAATGCGGTTTTTGACACGTCCTGCTCTCGAATTCTTAGTTGGTGGTACCCAATTCTCAAATATATTTTAGAGAAGTACGAAGCTGCCCTTACTTGATCAAATAAATCATCGATTCGAGATAACGGGTATTTATTTCTGATGGTTACCTTATTCAATTAACGATAATCAATGCATAACCGGAGGGAACCATATTAGTTCTTCACAAATAACATAGGAGCACCCCATGGTGACGTGCTGCGCCGAATAAACCCTTGACCCAACAGTTGCTGAATTTGATCCCTTAACTCCCTCATTTCCAAAGGATCCATACGGTATGGAGCTCGCGCGATTGACCGAGTTCCCGGTGCTAAATCAATTATAAACTCAATCTCTAAACTTGGGGGTAAGCTCGAAACTTCCTAAAAGACATCTTCAAATTCTCTAACAACAAGAATCGAGTATAAGGAAACAACTATTTCTCATAAAATCTCCTCCTCAATACAATACAAGTGTGTGCTCGATCCTCCTTCCGAAAGAGGCGTAGCCACTAAAAACATTTCTGAAGCCCTTATACTTTTGACTCATTTGAGTCTAGACTGTATAAGAGCTCATCTAGTTTGGAAATTGTGACAAAATTGTGTCCATCCTAGAAACCAAAGAGCCTCAGAGATTGTATTGCTTCTTCTCATATTCATCTTGTAATGATCCTGAGACTATAGCCATCACTCACACACTTAGAACTTAATCTTTGCATATCATATTGCACCTTTATGTGTATTAATGTGGTGAGTGTGTTTAAATCCCTCAATTTGATTTTTATTAATTTTTTGGGAATTTTAAACATCTTTTAATTAAGGTTTTATTAAATTAAAACTTGATTTAAAAGGTTTTGGGGTTAATATCTAAATATGTATTGTTGTGATTTTTGGCCTTAAGTTACTCTGGGTAGAAATCGAAAGCGCCAGAGACTCTAGGGTTGGCTTTGTAATTAGTTTGGGACGCGCGTTTGCATTCGTTCTATGGCCAACACTTGCTGCTCTCTGATTGGCCAAAGTTGTGTTTCTTTACAGAGACAAAGCTTCGCATGTTTACAGCCCTTGGATCAACCCTTATCAATGGCCTGCATGTCGCCTGAGTGAATCCCCGTGTATACCTTTAAGCCAATCACAGCCTGTTTAATCCACCGCTTGTTGTGAGCCCTTGGATTGAAGTCAAAGGAGCTTGACTCAATCTCAGACGTTGTTTTTGAACGATAGTCTGGAATCTTCTTCTCTTCCTATTTAAAGGACTCTCATCTCAGCCTTCGAAAGCTTTTGTCATTTTGAAAAGTCTCAGAGAATAGAGAGAGAGAGAGAGAAGAGAGAGAAGAGAGAGAAGAGAGAGAGAGAAACCAGAGAGCCAAGTTAGAAACCCTAACTTCGTCAAAACCTTCTCCAACCTAAACCACTTACCTCTTCAAAACACCATAACCAAATAAACACCATCCTTAGTGTTTCTTGAGTTTATGAGAGTTCGAGTTGAGTGATCTTGGGTTGCTGTAACCTTGTGTTCATAAAATCTTATTTCCAACTTAGACACTTACTCATATCTTGTTTCTGTTTCAATAGAAATCATAGATCTGAAGTTTTTTATGTCACAACACACTTAGTTGCATTTTATTTCTCATCTTGAGAAGTTCGTTGTTGATTGTTTTCTGTTAAAACATTTTCTTACTTCAGAATCAACAATAGATGTTTTTCTGTTTCTGTTTTTACAAAACTTAACCTGACCTAGTTGGATTCGCACTTGGAGGGTTTTCAATCTTCTAAATATTTTCAAAATAGATTGAGAAAGGTCTTGACCGATTTCTTAAGCAAGATCTCCTTGGAATCTGGGTTATTTTGAAAGGTCAAAAGGTTTTTGGTTTTGTAAGAAAGAAAAATAACAAACTCACTGCATATAGACTTTATATGTAATTTGTTAGGATTGTTTGTAACTAATAAGAGTGCGTGTGTGCATGCATGTGTTATAGAACACTTTTCACAAACATCTTCACACTACATACACTGAAAGTGTTGGCTATAAGATTTGGTGAACATAAGTCGACGTATACTGCTGAAACAAAGGAAGAGTTGACAAACTGAGAGGACTACATCAACAATCAAGATCTGCAGAAAAGTTTAAGGACGCCAGAGGGTACAATCCTGAACTTGTATAGACTTGTTATTGTGTGCATGTTAGTTAAATAGATTGTAACTTACATATTTGTTTTAGTGATATTTTCTTGTTTTACTCCGTAGAGGGAGTCGTGGATGTTTCCTCAAGGTTGAGGTTTTACCACGTTAAAAATCCTGAGTATTAATATTTCTACATCTTCTCATCCCATTCTGTTGTGTGCTGAGTTTAAAATATTTTAAACTGTTTACTAAAACTTGTTATCAAATCTTGTCCTTATCTCGTACATAATTTTTGTTAACACATCTCGTGTTCAAAATCAGTTTGATTTAAGTAAAGAGTTTCTTCAAAAAACTTTCGGAGTTGCTTAAATAGTTTATTTTCAATAAACGGCTTTGGCAACGCTATTTCAATTGGTATCAGAGCTTTTGGTGAACTTTTTCAAAAAGATCCTGAGTTTATGAAACTGTTTTCTCAAAATCAATCATGGACGAGAAAAATGAAAGATATGGTAACTTGACCAGACCTCCAGTCTTCGATGGAACCAATTTTTCTTACTGGAAAGTAAGGATGATTGCCTTCATTCAAGTAACTTTGGGAGATGATGTCTGGGACATTATTGAAAATGGATACTTTTATCCTACTAAACCAGCCACTGAAGGAAGTAATGAGAGGGTTAAGAAAATATTAAGTGAGTTTACTCAAGAAGAGAAACAAGTTTCTCGCAATAATAATAAAGGAAAGAATGCTATATTTATGTCCATAAATGAACATGAGTTCAAGAGAATCTCATCATGTACCACTTCTAAGGAAGCATGGGATACTTTGATTACTTCCCATGAAGGAGACTCTAGGGTTAAGGCTGCTAAAACTCAGATGTTAATTCAACAGTATAATACCTTAATCATGTCTGAATCTGAGTCTTTTGATGACTTCTATATGAACCTGACTGATATTGTCACTAAACTGCATGCTAATGGTATAACTTATGATAGACAAGAAATTGTGTCTAAAATTCTGAGATCATTACCACAGAAATTTGACAATAAAAGATATGCTATTGAGGAAATGTGTGATATAAATCTCACTCCTGAATTACTCAGTAGTAAATTAAGAACTGTGGAAATGGAATTGGAGTTTAAGAAACAATTGACCCACACTCATAGGAAACATACCAATTCCAATCTTAGCTTTACTTCTAAGATGACTAAGCCTGAGTTAAACACTCCTAGTAATGATTCTCATGAGGACTGTGACTTAGAAAGCCTAGATAATCAGATTGCCCTAATGTCAAAACAATTTAAGAAAATTGTTAAATTTAGAAACAGTATTGCAAATAGATAGGGCAAGTCTAATTATTCAACTCCTTCAAATCACAAGTCCCATGAGAAACCTCATGACAAACAGAACAAGGAAAACACAAGACCTCACAGAGACCTCAAGAAGACTGAATGCTATAGATGTGGTAAACTAGGACACATTGCTCAAGACTGTAGAGTTAATTTAAATACCCAAAACAAACACTCTAGAGCCAACATCTGCAAAACATGGGATGACTCTGAAAATGAGGAACCTGAGACATCTGATGATTTTGATCCTTATTTATCCTTCTTT
This sequence comes from Sambucus nigra, assembly GCA_949130495.1. Lineage (NCBI taxonomy): Eukaryota > Viridiplantae > Streptophyta > Magnoliopsida > Dipsacales > Adoxaceae > Sambucus > Sambucus nigra. The sequence goes on from OX422216.1 coordinate 373,857,413, forward strand.
GCCAAAATCATATATAATGATGATATGCCTGTGCTTGATAGTGAGGATGAGTCTAGTAATTCTAGCTCTATTGTCTTGAATCATACTTTAACTGGTTTAGATGCTTTACTTACTGAGAACATTAATACTTCTTCCTCGGGGTGTGTGAGTCAAAGGGGAATCGATATTGCTGATGTCAATGGGTGCGTGAGTTTAAGAAATGAAACCTTAGGGGTCACTTCACACACTTCACTTAGTGACTCAGACAATGAAGATCTCCCAGACATTCACACTCTATATGCCAAAACTCTTAAGAAAAGCACTAGACTAGAAAAGATTGTGAAAGATCTTACCAAAAAGCTAGAGGATCTAATCCTGATGGTAAAACTGAATGCTGAAGAGTATACTACTCAATGCATGTCTCATGAAAGTGATGTCAAAGTGTTTGATGAAAAACTGAAAAATTTGACTGAAGCTAGTGAAATTCTGGAGAAAAAATACAAAGGGACATTATTAGAATTGGAACAAACCAAAGAAAAGACAACAACTGTGTTCAAAAAGTTTACAAAATTTGAAAACAACTCTAAATGTTTTGAGGAATTCGTTGCTGAATCTAAAACCAATTCTGATGATCGAACTGGTATAGGGTTTTGCCCCAATTTGAAGACACAAACAAAACATGTTGAACCTATCAAATTTGTGTCAGGAGGCAAAAGACCTATTGAAACATGTCCAGACTTTCATTCTCTAAAAACTGAATTTGATCATCAAAACACTAATACTGGAGATGCAAGTTGCTCTAAGCATGAAAGTCTACCAAAGGGAAAATATGTCTGCCCCCCAATTAGGAAAAGTGAGCCTGCTTTCAAACCTGTGCTACCTAGGAATAAAATTCAGCCTCAAAATTTCTCAAAACCTTTGTTTAGAGACTTTCCTAAGGTAAACCCCATTCTGAGCAATCTTTATTGCTCCTATTGTGATATATACGGACATTCTTTCAATGATTGCTATGCTAGGAGACTGATTAAGCCTATCTACAATACTACCATGTATCAAAACTTTAACTACTCTAGGAGGAGTCGTAACAATTATGTCCTTCCCAGGCCACCAGACAAAAACTCCAACTATAGGAATAGAAAGACTAAACCTAAAAGGACATTTACTAGAAGGAATCCCAGAAACTTTTCTAAATCAAATGCTCAGGTGTTTAAATTTACTCAAAATCATGCGCAAAATGTTTTTCAACAAAAATCTAGTGCTCGCAAATTTTATCAATTGAGAGCAAACAAGCGCAAACAGAAAACCAGAGCAATTTGGGTTAGAAAAGATGATCTAGTACCCCAGATGAAGTGTAATATTGTTATTTCTGCCTTAAAAGCTGAACTTACATCTTCTGGTTGGTATTTGGATTCTTGATGTTCCAAGCATATGACAGGTGATGATACAAAACTTTTAAATAAAACCCACTTTGATGGTGGAAAAGTTGTTTTTGGTGATGGAGTATCATCCCAGATCATAGGCAAAGGAACTCTTAAAGAAAAAGGACTTCCTGTTCTTGAAAATGTTCTCTTAGTTAAAGGTTTTAAGGCTAATTTACTCAGCATTTCGCAATTTTGTGACTTAAACCATACTGTTACCTTTTCAAAGAACAATTGCAAGATTTTAAATGAAAAGGGAGAATGCGTAATTACAGGATTCAGGACTCCTGACAATTGTTATACTGTCATGTCTAGTTCTGAAATCTGTAATGTTGCCAGAATGGATGACAATGAGATATGGCATAACAGAATGGGTCACATTAATTACGAAAATTTGAGTAAATTGTCCTCTCAACAAATAGTTAGAGGAATACCAAAAATTAAACCTATTCATAACATTGTCTGTGGTCCCTGTCAAGAAGGAAAAATTGTTAAAGCACATCATAAAAGGGTTAAAGATATTCTTACCTCTAATCCCTTAGAACTCATCCATATGGACCTAATGGGTCCTTCTCAAACTGCTAGTCTCTGTGGACACAGTTATATTCTAGTTATGGTTGATGACTTCACCAGATTCACTTGGGTAGCTTTCTTAAAACAGAAATCCGATACTTTTCAAACTTTTCTAAAGATTCTTTTACGGATTGAAAATGAGAAAGACACTCAAGTGAATAGAATCCGAAGCGATAGAGGTGGTGAATTCAAAGACACTGGTATTATAGAATACTGTGACTATAATGGTTACAAACATGAGTTCAGTGCTCCTAAGACGCCTCAAAAAAATGGTATAGCTGAGAGAAAGAATCGAACTCTTCAAGAGATGGCACGTGTCATGCTCCATGCCAAGAACTTACCTAAGTATTTTTGGGTAGAATCTATTCGTACAGCATGCCATCTTATTAATAGGGTCTATCTTAGAAAGAATTCCAAACAAACTTCTTATGAACTTTGGTACAATAAAAAGCCTAATCTTAAGTACCTTAGAACCTTTGGTAGTACATGTTATGTGTGCAAAGATAGGGAACACTTATCTAAATTTGAGAGTAGGGGAGATAAAGCCATATTCTTAGGATATTCACCTAACAGTAGAGTTTATCGGGTGTATAATCTTCGCATTAAAACCTTAATGGAATCCATAAATGTAATTGTTAGTGACACTACTGTAGAAAGCAAGACTAGTGAATTAACTATAGAAGAAGAATCGTCAAATATTTTAGAAAATGACTCTTCTGAAATAGATAATTCATTACCTATTTAGTCACCTGAAGTACCTAACTGGGTTTCTAAAGATCATCCCATAAACAACATAGTTGGTAACCCTAGTGAGCCAGTACGTACAAGATCCCAACTTAGAAATTATGCTCTTTATGCATGCTTTGTTTCTCATGTGGAACCAAAGAATGTAAATGAGGCATTGAATGACTCTCACTGGATTTCTGTTATGCAGGATGAACTTTTACAATTTGTCATTCATGATGTATGGTATCTTGTTCCACGTCCTGAGCACAAAAAGGTTATTGGTACTCGTTGGATTTTCAAAAATAAAACTGATGAAAATGGGATGATAATTAGAAATAAAGCTAGACTAGTTTCTCAAGGTTATTCTCAAAATAGAAGGACTTGATTTTAACGAGACGTTTGATCCTGTTACTCGTTTAGAATCAGTTCGTCTGCTTCTTGCTATAGCTTGTCACATGCATTTTACATTATATCAAATGGATGTTAAATCTGCGTTCCTTAATGGAATACTTGCCGAGGAAACCTATGTAGAACAACCTAAAGGGTTCATTGACCCTAATTATCCTAATCATGTATTTCGGTTGAAAAAGGCTTTATATGGTCTTAAGCAAGCTCCTAGAGCTTGGTACGAGCGCCTGTCCAGTTTTCTACTGGATAAAGGTTTCAAAAGAAGTGGAAATGACCAGACCTTATTTGTCAAACATTTTGGCAAACACATTACTATCGCTCAAGTATATGTAGACGATATCATATTTGGATCCACTTCTACCTCAGAAGTAAAATCTTTTGCTGAAATTATGAGTAAGGAATTTCAGATGTCCCTTATGGGGGAGTTACAGTTCTTCCTAGTTCTCCAAGTCAAACAACAACCAGATGGATTGTTTCTTTCACAGACTAAGTACGCATTAGAGATAGTTAAGAAATTTGGCCTCGAGAGTGCTAAAAGTGCTAAAACGCCTATGAGTACTACAGAAAAATTATCAAAAGATGAAAATGGAAAATCTGTAGATCCTACTTTATATCGTAGTATGATTGGCACATTACTCTATCTGATTGCCTCGCGTCCTGATATCATGTATGCTGTGTGTGTTTGTGCGCGCTATCAAAACAACCCCAAAGAGAGCCATTTAAACTCTGTTAAACGGATAATTAAATATGTTAAAGGCACTCTAAATTTAGGAATTTGGTACACGAATGACACACCGAGCACTATTATTGGGTACACTGATGCTGATTGGGCTGGTTGTACTGATGATAGTAAAAGCACTTCAGGCGCATGTTGTTATATTGGTAATAACTTGGTAGGATGGAGTAGTAAAAAACATAACTGCACATCTCTCTCGACTGCTGAATCTGAATACATAGCCGCTGGTAGCTGTTGTGCCCAATTATTGTGGCTTAAACAAATGCTAAGTGATTATGGTATTTTAGAACCCACACTTCATCTCTATTGTGATAATCAAAGCGCGATTAATATTTCTAAGAACCCAGTTCAACACTCGCGAACTAAGCACATTAAAATAAGACATCATTTTATTCGTGAATTAGTTGAAACCAAGGAATTAGAAATCAATTATCTTCCAACTGATCTACAACTTGCAGATTTATTTACCAAACCTCTTGATTATAATAGATTCATTTCCTTAAGTAAATCTATTGGTATGGTTTGTGTCGAGTAAATACTTGTTATGTTTTCCAAGTTCCTTCCCTTTGTCCATTTGAGACAAAATGGGGGAGAAATTTAAGTCTATCTCTGCATATACTAAACAGCTTGATCTTAGTAATTCTTTGCAGGTATTCTTCTTGTACAGTCATTCTTTATTGTAATAATAGGATGTTAAACTGTATATAGTTGAGTTATGTAATTTTTTCTTTCTAGGATTTGGGTAGATAGAACTTTTATAGGAATAGGTTTTTCTTATTTGTTATCGCCCTACGAGTTCTAGATGACTCAAAGGAGATTTTTTCTCATATTTCCAAAGGGGGAGATTGAAGCCCTTATACTTTTGACTCATTTGAGTCTAGACTGTATAAGAGCTCATCTAGTTTGGAAATTGTGACAAAATTGTGTCCATCCTAGAAACCAAAGAGCCTCAGAGATTGTATTGCTTCTTCTCATATTCATCTTGTAATGATCCTGAGACTATAGCCATCACTCACACACTTAGAACTTAATCTTTGCATATCATATTGCACCTTTATGTGTATTAATGTGGTGAGTGTGTTTAAATCCCTCAATTTGATTATTATTAATTTTTTGGGAATTTTAAACATCTTTTAATTAAGGTTTTATTAAATTAAAACTTGATTTAAAAGGTTTTGGGGTTAATATCTAAATATGTATTGTTGTGATTTTTGGCCTTAAGTTACTCTGGGTAGAAACCGAAAGCGCCAGAGACTCTAGGGTTGGCTTTGTAATTAGTTTGGGACGCGCGTTTGCATTCGTTCTATGGCCAACACTTGCTGCTCTCTGATTGGCCAAAGTTGTGTTTCTTTACAGAGACAAAGCTTCGCATGTTTACAGCCCTTGGATCAACCCTTATCAATGGCCTGCATGTCGCCTGAGTGAATCCCCGTGTATACCTTTAAGCCAATCACAGCCTGTTTAATCCACCGCCTGTTGTGAGCCCTTGGATTGAAGTCAAAGGAACTTGACTCAATCTCAGACGTTGTTTTTGAACGATAGTCTGGAATCTTCTTCTCTTCCTATTTAAAGGACTCTCATCTCAGCCTTCGAAAGCTTTTGTCATTTTGAAAAGTCTCAGAGAAGAGAGAGAGAGAGAGAAGAGAGAGAAGAGAGAGAGAGAAACCAGATAGCCAAGTTAGAAACCCTAACTTCGTCAAAACCTTCTCCAACCTAAAACACTTACCTCTTCAAAACACCATAACCAAATAAACACCATCCTTAGTTTTTCTTGAGTTTATGAGAGTTCGAGTTGAGTGATCTTGGGTTGCTGTAACCTTGTGTTCATAAAATCTTATTTCCAACTTAGACACTTACTCAGATCTTGTTTCTGTTTCAATAGAAATCATAGATCTGAAGTTTTTTATGTCACAACACACTTAGTTGCATTTTATTTCTCATCTTGAGAAGTTCGTTGTTGATTGTTTTCTGTTAAAACATTTTCTTACTTCAGAATCAACAATAGATGTTTTTCTGTTTCTGTTTTTACAAAACTTAACCTGACCTAGTTGGATTCGCACTTGGAGGGTTTTCAATCTTCTAAATATTTTCAAAATAGATTGAGAAAGGTCTTGACCGATTTCTTAAGCAAGATCTCCTTGGAATCTGGGTTATTTTGAAAGGTCAAAAGGTTTTTGGTTTTGTAAGAAAGAAAAATAACAAACTCACTGCATATAGACTTTATATGTAATTTGTTAGGATTGTTTGTAACTAATAAGAGTGCGTGTGTGCATGCATGTGTTATAGAACACTTTTCACAAACATCTTCACACTACATACACTGAAAGTGTTGGCTATAAGATTTGGTGAACAGAAGTCGACGTATACTGCTGAAACAAAGGAAGAGTTGACAAACTGAGAGGACTACATCAACAATCAAGATCTGCAGAAAAGTTTAAGGACGCCAGAGGGTACAATCCTGAACTTGTATAGACTTGTTATTGTGTGCATGTTAGTTAAATAGATTGTAACTCACATATTTGTTTTAGTGATATTTTCTTGTTTTACTCTGTAGAGGGAGTCGTGGATGTTTCCTCAAGGTTGAGGTTTTACCACGTTAAAAATCCTGAGTATTAATATTTCTACATCTTCTCATCCCATTCTGTTGTGTGCTGAGTTTAAAATATTTTAAACTGTTTACTAAAACTTGTTATCAAATCTTGTCCTTATCTCGTACATAATTTTTGTTAACACATCTTGTGTTCAAAATCAGTTTGATTTAAGTAAAGAGTTTCTTCAAAAAACTTTCGGAGTTGCTTAAATAGTTTATTTTCAATAAACGGCTTTGGCAACGCTATTTCAATTTCTTGCCCCAGAATGGCGAAGACTATACTCCTCGCGTAATAATTTACCATGGCACGGTATTTTACTAACCAGGCCATACCCAAAATAACATCATACCCGACCATATCCAAGACGAGTAAGTTGACCTGAAAGCGCAATCTACCAAGGTCTATTCCTACCCCTTTGCATATAAACAGTATAAGTGAACCATCACCCATGGAAGACTCCACATTAGTAAAAGTACTTTCGTAAGATTTAAACAATATCGTCAAATAAGCAGAGTTCCTAGCGATAAATGAGTGCGTTATGCCCCTGTCAAATAACACTTGACCCGCATACCCAAAATGGGAAACTTACCCTCGATGGTTGGCGGTGCAGGTGGTGTTGGAGGAAACAAAGCATCGTGAATATTATACAAACACCCATACTAAAGTTTCCCCTACTCTAGAGGGATGGATGGGATAGGTGTTGGAGGTTGTGGATGTGCATGCGAATTCTAAGGGCCTCTAGGCAACTGTCCCACGTTCAATTGTGGACAAGTTCTCCTCATGTAACCCTGTTCACCACACTGAAAACAACGGCTCATAAAATTTTCCAGATGTTAGCCCCGATTGTTATTCTGAAACTGCCCCGCACCTTGGCCATTATGGCCTCGACCCCCGTTATTCTCCCTGCCCGCTTGGCTTTGTGGGCCTAACTGCTGCTGCTGCTGCTGAGCACCCTGACCGTGCCTAAAACCACCTCCGCCAAAGTTGTAACCCCCAAAGCATTTTTTTAGTTGAGTCCCCTTGCAGGAGGTCCCGCTCTTTCTGCTTATTCCCAGACTGTTGTGGTGGTGGTAGTGCTCCACCGACACCATTTCCTCGTTTACTAGCCTGAACAGAATCTGCAATCTTCTTACTCCCCTTCAAGTAAATATGGTGATCCTTGAAATGGAGTAAAGCTGCATTCATCAAATTTCCAAAGGTTTGAAAAGGCAGGTTCACCAATAAGTGTTGCCTTATCCTCCAATTCAAACCCCGATAAATTTTGAAATCCATCTTTCTTATGGAATTACTTCATCCGGCATAAATTTTGCTAAATGAGTAAATTCCTCTTCATATTCCGCCACTGATCACTCCCCTTGAACAACATCCTGAGGCTTCCTCCTCATCTCCTTCTGGATTGCTGGATGAAAATGCTTTCGATCAAATAGAACCCAGAGTTTTGAGATAGTCATGATATACCTTTGTTCCTTAGTTGTCACCGACTCCCACCATTATAGGGCGACCCCTAGAGTTTAAAAGTGGCGAGAATCTATTTTCGTTCCCCGCTACATTCCACCATTCAAAGATGGCGTTGAATATCTTTATTCCATTGATTTTCCACAATCACATCAGCGCCACCCAGAAATTCTGGAGGGTGACCTTTCAGGAAGGATTCTATAACTCTTTCCCACGTGGAGGGTCCCATATGGGCTTAAACCACCGGTGTAGCTGGTTTCTGGGATTGTGGAAGGTTTTGTGCCACAGCGGTCAATGCAACATTGACTGTCTGGGCAAAAATATTAGCCACCTTTGTCGCATTCATCGTTCCCTCTGGTGGTGGGGGCTCTACGTCCTCTGCCACTCGATTTGCCCTTGTCGGGCGACCTTGTCTAGGAGACATCGGAGATAAAAATAAACTGAATCAATATACAGTTAAAACAATTTATCCTTACGGGAAAAATCATAAACGCAGATAAACAAAACAACCCTAGTAATAGGTATTTACATCAAAGAACGCTACAATAGAACGTGATAAGTCCGCATAAATCCTAAGGACTCTAGAACTTGATGCTGTGATACCATCTGTGACACCCCGCTTATGAAAATAAGAGGTGTCCATCCTGTTACTCGGATAAAATAGGAATTATAATTGGTCCATTCTTAGCATCACTGTCATATAATAATAGTACGAGATAACCACCAAATATTTGAAAACGGATTTCATATAATTTTGCAAGTTTGATAAAGACAATTTAGACAGTCCAATTTGTAACAGAAGGTGGATATATATAAATACATGAAATAGTTTAATAACCATTCTACAAAACATAACCGAATAAGTTGTCGGTTAACAGACTAATACAAAAGATTACACCAAGTATTACAGCAGACATTAATAATAGTCGTGGGCAACACGCCCGAATATATCAACGGATCATAACTAGATTATCCAAAAGATTGATGCATCCATTTCAAAAGTACTACAACATCCGCAAAATGCTGTAGCTCCTTGACACTGGGAAGGAAAGATCAAAGCGGGCGCCCTTGTGACGGAGCACCAAGAAGGAAAATATAAACGGGTCAGGGACCGGTTTAATATGATATACATGTGAAACAAATGCATAGCAGTTATGAATACTAACATCATAAGAATGATAAGTTCTCCCTTCATTACGAGATTTATCCTGACCTCTCTTCTAAGTGCATATCCTAGCGCCATACCATTCCAATATAAGTTAAACAACCCTCCAATTAAAAGGAATAACCAAATTCTATTTAACATGCTTAATTTTCCATTTGCAAATTCATAAAATATATCTTCATAGGCCAATTTATTATTCCGGATCATATGCCATAAATTGGTTTATAGGTTCATTAACTCATTCATATGAAAGGCCATTTTTTGTGAGAACAGTTACAATCATAATGCAACGATTCTAAAACCATACTTCCGGGAGTCACCCCACTAGATGCGCCCCTAAAAGCTATCATCTTCCAGGGCCTATAATCAAGACCACCTGGGCACCCTAAATCACGTCGCGTGGGAAATGTCCATATACCTTCGACAGTGAGTCATAACCATACCCGAAATTATCTCACTTCGAATAAAATAATCACACAATGTAACAACCGGTCCTATGGACAAGGACTATATTCTCCCTGCATCACTAGCCAGGGGATTTACCTCATTCGCATAACTTCCCTTATGATAGCATTTAGAGAGGTATGTATATGCATGCCAAAATCACAAGATATTCCAATTTAAAATTTACGTTTCTTATTTTCAGAACCATAAGTGCTTAACGATATAAGCTACCAAGTATAATTACCCTCACACTTGCCCCCAAGAGTCGAAGTGATACTACCTCACTCTACTCTAGTCCTAGGCTCGCTTACTAAATGAAATGAGTCATTAAGTGCTACTAATTAGTCTCCAAAATAAGACCGAATGCCCTCTTACTAACCTAGGGTATTAATCCCCCTTATATAATACCTTAATACTCTTTATTACTTCATATGAGAAGGTTCCTAAGCCTCAAATATAAAATAAAAGGAGTAAAAACCGAGTTGGAAAAATATTCTAAAACAGCAGGATTTCGAATGGATTCGCCTAGGGCTGAATAGATTCACCCCAGAAAGCGAATCGATTCAGTTGAGAAAACCAACCTTTTGTCTAAGCCCGAATCGATTCGGACTTAACCCGAATCGATTTGGTTCCTCACACTTGTAGCCACAATTTTTAGCGAATCGATTCGCTGAGGAGGGCGAATCGATTCGCCCTGGTCGAGATGCCCAGTTATGGCTACGGGTTGATATAAATCCTAAATACCGAAATCCTATTTTCTTCCGTCTAACCCAACATCATCGATTAATAACTTCCCCAAATCATTCCTACACAACAACCCACTAATATATTCAACTCTAATCATGTCTAAATCAAATGTTTAAGGGATTAAACACCAAAATAATCAAAATATATAAATAGTTCAAACTCAAGAACACTAACTGTAAATAAAAATTATTCACACTCAATCATACATTAATGCAAGTTAGAAACTTGCCTCAAGATTGTTGCCTCGGATTAGTTTCTTCTAGCAATGATTCTAAGCTCAAAATAACAAATATCCTATTTCTCTCATTTTTCTCTGAAGCTCCCTCTCTCTCTTTCTCTCTCTCTTTCTAGGTTAAGCACAAATGAGCTTAAATGCTCTTACAAGGCTAAAATACCCAAAGCATTCAAAATACATTAAGTCCAACATTAAATGCTACTACATACTTAAAATGACTCGTAGCATCATAATTAAGTTATAACTATTCAAAAGTACCCCAGAACCCAAAAACACACCTAGCATATATTTTGACTATCTCAACCATTTTCAGACTAATCGTGCCCTCTAAACTGGCATTTGGGATATCATTCATCATTTCATGTTCCAACGTCATTTCAACTCTTTAATAATAACCCGATTGGAATATAAATCATAACCGTCGCTTAAAGTACAATGACGCAACAAAACATATTAACATACTACTTACATTCGCTTTACAGTAAATATGCAAGACTCAGTAAATATTATCTCTTACATCACTTAAAGAAATATTTACTTCAACTTCTTTTATTTTATATAATTAATCCACATGGCAATTTAATATAAAAATAACTACTCATAAATAAGGGGTATTACAGTCATCTATGACCTATACTCTCTCCATTTTCTAATTTTAATTTTGTGAACATTATTGTAACTCCCTCATGTTTCAATGAAATCTCCCATTTTTGTGAGTCTTGTATCATATTGCTGACATAACTGTGCCATTCATATTTAGAAATTTTCCATACGCATTATTTTTGCAAGTCCTCTATCACAATTATGAGGTTGTAAGGACGAGAATAAGTCTATCCACATATCCTCGTATATCTGAGAGATTTATGACCTTTATTTCACCACATTGTGATGTTCTAATTAACCATAGTAAAATGATTTTATCAAATTTCCACCAAATGAACGATGTTAATGCAAGTCCTCTCTCATAATTCCGAGGTTGTGAGGATGAGGCTACAGCTCTCCTCATATCCCCGTATCTCCGATAAATTTATGACCTTTAATTCATAAAATTATGATGTTCTAATTAAGCATAATTAAATGATTTTATCAAGTTTCCACCAAATAAATGATGTTAAGGAAAGTCCTCTCTTGTAGTTCCTAAGGTTGTGAGGATGAGACTAAGTCTCTCCACATATCCTTGTATTTCTGAGAGATTTATGACCTTTAATTCACCACATTGTGATGTTATAATTAACTAATTATTAAATAATTGTATCAAGCACATTGTGATTTTCACCACCTAAGTGATGTTATCACACTATTCCCATTATCGGTGTTATTGAGAGTTTTTGGATGAGAGCGAGTATCCCATGGTCTCTCGTATCACTGAGAGAGAGTCAAAACTAATTCACCATAAAAATGATGTTTTCTTTAGTTTAGAGTAATTAAAACCACATAGTCAATAATTGAAAAAAAAAAGTTATGAGGAAACACTTGCACTTTTTCATTCATCATCACTGCAAAATACATCAAATATAAGCAATTTCTATACATGAAGAGTATGACATACGAATGACACTCATATCTACTGATAATATCTTTTCAAATGATCAGCATTCCAAGGATTGGACAAAGGCTCTCCCACTAGGTTCTCAAGATTGTAGGTTCCAAGGACGACCTAATCAGTGACTCTATACGGACCATGCCAGTTTGAATGTAGGTTTTATCGCTTCTGTCAAACCTTTTTTAAAACCAAATCTCCCACAGTAATCAACCTTGCTTTAATCCTCTTATTATAGAATGTATAAGTTCTTTATTAAGAAGTCTATTGTCTGACCTCAGCGTCCTCTCATATTTCTTCTATCTAGTTCAGGTGAAGCCTTCTTTCCTCATTATTGGCCTCAAGATTATGAGTCTGGACTCTATGATAAAGAAGACCAAACCTAGTGGGGATGACTTCCTCTGACCCATAAGCTGACATGAATGTGTCTCCCATGTAGATGTCTTCTTTGTCGTCCTATAAACCCATAGGTTCCCATGTAACTCGTCCATCCAAAGACCCTTGGAATCTTCCAGCTTCTTCCTGATTTCATCTAATATCATCCTGTAAGAGGGTAGTTTAGATCATATGGACGCGTACCTCCCTTTGAATACAGTAATGATAAGTTAAACATCAACACTATTGATTAACCACAGGGCATACAAACATAACTCAATGAAGATAGACTCAGTTTGAACTCACAAGTCTCTCGTGTATAACTTAGAAGGTAATAATGAACTTAGAAACAACTTTTCCTAGAGGGAACGAGAAAATGAACACCCTAAATACACCTTGGCAGGCAGCCAAACACCCTCACCACCCTCAATCATCTCTGTCAAATATTAAAAGCTTCGTAATAAATGACAATGGTGGGTGAGTAAAAAATCCGGTTCATAATAAATCTCTCTTTGATGTATATTCTCTCTAGTAAATGACTTCTGAACTCTCAATAAGGAGCATGATCTCTCCCTAGAGGTGGTTGGGGTCCTTAAATATCCACCCCACACTAATTCTAAGGAAACTCAGTCATTAATGCCTATAAAAGATATCCCTCATACTTTATGTCACAAACATTAAATACCTGATTCACTAGTTATCTCCACGTCGTAAACATTAAATGCCAAGACATGCCTTTTGCCTAACCACTATGTCTTAGGGGGCTGTCATCATAGAGGTGGCTCACTAACTGTCTGACGGCCCCAAATACCATGGTGGTTTACTCAAGTGCAGATTTGACATTACCTAGCTGGTTAGTGACATAAGATAAAGTGGGTGTGACATTAAGTAGAGAGTTATTTGACTCACAACTGAATGCCCAATGGAACTCAAGGCTACTCCCCCCGAGGTTCTACGGTCAGGGTCCTTTTTATGTTTTACCAGGTGTATATAAGATGGTCAGGACAAGACCCAATGGTGCCTCACTACTCAATCCTCCAAACTACGTTCCTCTGAAGTTCCCACGGTGAGGTCGTTCGATAGAACATGAAAGCTCTCCCAGGCCCTGCCAAGCCTGGTCTCTCGCGAGTACTGTTCGACCTCACATAAAATCATTATCCTCGTTACATCTTTACAATCGTTATAACTCATAGTCTATAAAATAAAAGATACAACAAGACTAAATTAATCAACAGGACTAAAGGGCGAGATCTCTCGGCTAGCTTTTTTGTTGGAAGGCCCTTCTGGGCTTCCACGCTGAGTTTCCATGTTGTGCTGCCACATTGAGCTGCCACACTGAGCTGCCACACTAATCTCAGGATTATCTTCAAGCCACCTCTACATTTGCCCCTTCGTGTAGATATTTATTATTGAAACAAGAAATGTCTACATGAAAACTTCTCAATCCGATGAACTTTCTATGTGTGAGAGAAAAAAAATCTCCCTGATGTACCTGAGTCGAAGCGCTGTGACTTGTTAGCGATTTGCGAAGGGCCATCACCACTTTATCCTCCTACCTAATTTCAACCGTTCTCTCTTTGCTTCAATGACTGATTTTGGAATTCTCCTGAAAGACCTACTGACTTTCTCAAATACCTGTTTGGACTCTGGGGAAGTGAAATTCTCCCATTTCTACTGTTTGTGGAGTATAGTTGTAGGCAGTGATTTTGTCGTTAGGACTACCCCGATCGTTGTGACTTGTGAAATTATCCCTTGTAACGTTTCACTATGTTAAAAAAAGTAAAAATTCTCCCCGATGTAGCTGAGTCATAATTAAACAACGTTTGGACTTGTGGCGAGGGGACATAAAAGCTTTTTTGAACCGTTGGGACAGTTTCTTCGTTGGGAGTTTATTGGATATGTCTGACAAAACTTCTGGCGCCAAAACTCAAACTTGCCTAGGAAGGAAACCCTATCTATTACCCATGAGTCACTTCTCAAATGATGTGGTGCTGTCGTTTTTACTGTTGGGGTACTTCCTGAAGTGCCATGTGTCCATTTGAAATGATTTATAGGCGGCTTTGCACGTGTGGTGGTAGAAAACTCAACCGACGGGTTTAAAAGATCTCAAACGTTTACATTTCAAACTCTTCTCTTTCGTTTGTCTTCTTTATGCTTCCATCTATTCTAGAGAGAGAAACTTTGCTAGAACTCCATTGTTACTAAACTCTCGCCTAGTTTTCTTCTTCCTCTCATCTGTTACACCACCACCTGTGGCTGTGCTCCTCCCTTTTTCATTCCTAGCCCCTCTTTACCAAGTTATTTCTTTCATCGCCACTTATTATGGCTTATTCAAGTCTTTCCAAAGTTACCACCATCGCTACTTAGCCAGGCTCCCCTTCTGCCACCTACGACACTGCTGCTACCCTTAATACGTACACCCTGGACGCTGCTCATCGAGAGCAATTAAGTTTTTACCACCGACCTCCCATCTTTGGCAAAGATGATGAGTTCTCCAATGCATGGAAGATCTGCCATTTTTTGGCCAAGTATAATCCTTTACTACTGGGTGATGAAGATGAGGATTCGTCGAAGTGGGGCTTTCTTCCTCCAGTGGGGACTCTACGCTTTCGGTTGGACCGTGGTGACTTCCCCTACTCTCAAATTGATTTCGAGGCACCTGGGGGATCTCCAACTCATTTTTCTACCTAGCATTCACACATGCAGAGCTCTCACGCTACAGTGCTTGCAAAGGTTGGTCTTCATCGAGCCAACTGGTTTGGAGAGTTCACTCTTTCCAAGAACAAGGCTGCACTCCAAGTACTAGTTTCCAGATGGAACATTAAAACTCACATGTTCTTTACTGCACGGGGAGAGTTCACTATTACGTTGGAGGACGTTTGTAATCTACTTGGGTTTGAGCCTATGGGTGAGTTTACATATCATGATGAGGCCTTAGATGTCGAAGAGACTGCTGACCGAGATGAGCTTGATCGAATCTGTCGTCGTTGCACTGGGTCTTCAAACATGGTCACTTTTACTCCCCTTATCAACTATTTTTTCGAAGCTCCTACTACGAAGGATGTCACTGGTGTAACGGGCCAGGATAAATGTACATCTTTGGAACTACCAGCCTACATTCTTGTGCTTCTTTTGCGTTTATTTTTAACTGGAAAAACCAATGACCAACCCAGGAGGGACCTTATAAACATTTCCATTCATTTATCCAGGGGTTTCAACCTTCCTCTGGCTGCCATTGCTTTGGGTTCCCTCTGCACTTGGCTGGATCAAACCCATATTGACATGGCACGATCACTGGGTCGTTACAACTTGGCCAACTTTGCCAACACTGTTATCTTGACGGGCTTCCTTTATACCCATTTTCCTGCCATTATCGCCAAGTCTATCCCTTACCCTGTGAGTCAAGGCATTAAGTCTCCACGCCTCTTATGCTTCCATAAAAAACAGAGACGAAAGGAGATAATGGGGGTTTTCTATCATTGTAATTCTTTCGTCATGACACCGTACAACGAGTCTACCTTTGTCCATACTTGGAACTTTTTCCATTCTACAACTTCAACGGTCACTTTCATTCCAGTTGTAGAAGATCTTTCGCATGCTGTGGTACTTCTGTTCACTCCTTGATTTCTTCTTTCCTTCACCGAATGGGGGTACACTTTTAAACCTTCTAACCTCGATAGATGTAGCAGGCTGTTAAGTTTGATCAAGGGGCTCCTCGACCTGTGTTTTAACTGAGTAATAAAAATGCTACTTTTTCTAAGGCTTTCACCTTCTACCCTGTAGCAGCAGTACTTGGTGTGACTTCTACCATGGACGGTCGAGTCACCCTTCCTAGTGCCACTAGGAAAGGGGACGTATCTACTTCTTATGCCACCAAGTTCTGTTTGAGGCAACTGACCTTGATTCGTGAGTTCATACAGACTCCCCCCCCCGGTATCCCCGAGTCCTTTCTTTTTCTACTTTAGAGTTGGGTCTCAAAGGCAACTCCACCCTTGGAGTTGAGTTCCCTTTGAATAAAATCGTTAAAGATCCTCTCCTCGAGCTACCCCCTTATTGCCGAATGATACCTACTTCCACGCCCAAACCCACGATCATTGCAACCCCAAAACAACCTTCCCCTACAACCGAAGCTTCCACTGGAGAAGGGCCTTCCCAGTCCCCAGCCAAAAGAACTAGAAAGTCCAAAAGTGGGACTTCCTCAAAATCTAAGTCTCAAACTCAGCCCCAAAACTCTTTGGAGGCATTCCCCATCGCCTCCGTTCCCCGTCCAATGTCTGCAGAGGTAAGTGAAGAGCTGAGAAGGAGGGTTCAGGATGAGGTGGAACATATAAATGTTGAGTTTTAATGATGCGCTCCTGTCGTTCCTCCTACTGTTGCCTTCCCTACCATCCTGGTTGATCCCACGAAACCAGGGTCAAAAAGGAAGAAAATTTCAAAGGTTCCTTGAAGTACTGGCACTGCAGGTGCAAGGAAGAAGATTCTGGGTACCATGTCCCAGAGGAAACGAACTCCTGATGTACATCTCTCCCCAGCTCCCTCTGTTTCTACTTCCTCTCCTCCTTCACCAATAGTTATATCCTCTCATTCTCTCTTTGAGTCTGAGGTATGTATGTGTGTTGTTGATTTTATTCGCATTTTTTTCGAAGGCTGCATCTGTTTAACTCTTAATCACTTTGGTGCAGGAAGTTGGAGAAGAAAGACACCCCCCCCCCCACCTGAGCCCTTTCGTGGGGGTACATTTTGGCTCCTCTCATACTGATGTGACTCCTCCCCATTCTCCCTTGATCGGGCTTACCTACTCCCGTAGTTCGACCTCTCAACGTGTGAAGGGTGCTGCTGGGGGGGGGGGAGTCCATTGAGTCTGTGGGAGTCTCTTTCCAACCAGAGACAACTCCCCCAGCCCCTTCTGAATTATCACCTCAGCACGAGGTCCTTCTGCCCATAGTTCCAGTTGTGAAAAGTGCCCCTGAGGTTGAAATGTCATCGTTGTTAGCCAACATTCTTCTTCCCCCATGTACTGACAAGGCCACTAGCTGCAGTCTCCCTTTTTGGTGCCATTACTGAGGTAAGTAACACTTAGAGTTATTTCTCACTTCTTCTGTATTTAATCCTCATGTCTAATACTTAGCTTTATATTTGCATCTTTCTCCAAGCGTTGCCCCACCCTCTTCTCTTGGTGGTTTACATGCTTCTCAGGCCCAGGTTGATGCTTCTGGCCAGCGTGGTGGTTCTTCTGTACCCACCCATGTTGGGGCATCATTTGGAGGTCCATTGTCTTCTCCGAGTGAGACTCCTACATTGGCCCTGGTACCTTTTGTGGCGAGGGAGATTTACCGACCGTTGAGGCTTTTGTAGTTGAGGGTGTCGTCGAGGCCTCTGCGGAAATAAGCCTGCCCCCAACGGTTCCTACCGTTATGGCCTCCACGGTGACTCCCATTCTCGCTCCCGCTACTGCTGAGGTACTTCATTAGTTTCTCTGTATTTCTCAATCTTTCAAACTTCACCTATAACGATGGATTAACACTGAATCAGTGACTTAATCAACGAAAAAACTTGTTAAGATTTTCCATGAACTCCACCTATATCGGTGACTTAACAACGAAAACACTTGTTAAGATTTTTCATAAACTCCACTTATAATGGTGACTTAACAACGAAAACACTTGTTAAGATTTTTCATAAACTCCACCTATAATGGTGACTTAACAACGAAAACACTTGTTAAGATTTTCCATAAACTCCACCTATAACGGTGGCTTAACAACGAAAACACTTGTTAAGATTTTTCATAAACTCCACCTATAATGGTGACTTAACAATGAAAACACTTGTTAAGATTTTTCATAAACTCCACCTATAATGGTGATATAACAATGAAATCATTTGTTAAGATTTTTCATAAACTCCACCTATATCGGTGACTTAACAATGAAAACACTTGTTAAGATTTTTTCTCTTATCTCATTATTTCTTCTACCTGTTCTCAGGTTGCACGAGAGAATTCTCCACCAGTTCTTTTGCCCATCACTTCACCCCCTCGGGAACCCGTTATCTCAGAAGATTCTAGTCACAACAATCAAAGTTCCACGACTGGTGCAGCTGTCGAGAGCAAATCCGACTGTGATATCCATCTGCCCAACTTAGTTCCTCATGCTTTTTACGTCATGGTCCTTCAGCGTTCTCCTCAAATGCTTGCCAGCCATTTCCTGGTAGTGGAGCAACTTGAAAGCCACCATCCTGAGACTTTTACTATAGATTTCCTACGTTCCAACATCCCCGTGAAGAGCTATAGGCTTCAGGTCATGGGGGCCATTGTTGCTGATATCGTCAGCACTCCCAC
The DNA here is from genome assembly GCA_949130495.1 of Sambucus nigra. Classification (NCBI taxonomy): domain Eukaryota; kingdom Viridiplantae; phylum Streptophyta; class Magnoliopsida; order Dipsacales; family Adoxaceae; genus Sambucus; species Sambucus nigra. The sequence goes on from OX422216.1 coordinate 373,876,145, forward strand.
TTCAAACATTACTAGATCCCCCCTCAACCAATTCTTGGGTTATCTGAGGGAGTTGGGTCGTGATGGATTTCATTTTGACTGGCTTATTGCACACCTAAAAACTTTGAAGAGTCAGCGACTGGATAGTCAGAGGGAGTTGCTGCAAAAACATCGGGAGGATCAACGGGCTGAGGAGGCTAAGTTAGCTGAGCTAGCACCTCAGCTTGAAGCTATTAATAAGGAGGTAGAAGATGTTGAAGAAGCTCTGTGTCTAGTGAAGCTAAAATGAGAGAAACTCCGCATCGAACGTACACAAGCACAAACAAGATTGGAGGTTTCTATAAATGCTCAACAGTCTTGCCTGGAAGATTCTTTGGGCCTTCCTAGACATTTTTTCTCTACACCAGATCTGTGGTTCCTCTTAGGTCAATGAATTTTTGTAAACATTTTCCTTTTCTTCTTCTTATGTAATTCTTAGGAAATAGCTCCCAATTTTGTAATGCCCCAAAGTTTATGAATGAATGAAAAAGATGTATATTTTTTCTTTGTGCTATAACTGTTTGCATATATTATGGAGTTCTATAATTCTCCCATCTCCACTTGAGTTGCAATAATAGACATAAAAAGCAACTTGTATATTCATACCAATAACTAGATACAACAATGGTATAAAATTAATTTCTTACACATGATATACTTTCAACCATTTATTGTTAATCTTAAATGTCTTGTCTTCTTCCATCTTAGAGATTAGGCAATACCCTGAATCATGAGATTATTTTACAATAAAAGGTCCTTCCCAATTCTATGCGAACTTAGGTAGAGGAAGTCCCCTGATGTGCTTTACTGTTGCCTTCAAAATGAGGTCTCCCTCCATGAAATTCCTTGATCTCACTAAGTTATCATATGCCCTGGAGAGCTGCTTCGTATACATTTGAAAGTGATGCATCGCATTATCTTTGTGTTCATCCAACGCTTCCAACTGCACATGTCTATTCCGAGGGAGCATTCTACTTCGTAAGGCATATCGAGTAGAAGGAGCTTCCAACTCTACCAGAAGAATCGCCTCAGCCCCGTAAATAAGCAAGAACGGAGTATACCCTGTGGGCTTCCTCTTGGTTATTTGATAGGCCAACAATATGGCCGGTATCTTATCATACCATGATCCTGGAAAGTACTCCATCATTTTAGCCAGAATATTAACCAAGGTCTTATTAGTTGCCTCGGCTTAACCATTGCCTTTTGGGTATACCACCGTTGAAGTATGATGAACAATGGATTACTTATCTGTGAGCATTGTTACCTCTGAATTGACGAAAGGGGTTTCGTTATCTGAGAGGATAACCTTTGGAATCCCAAAACGACAAATGATGTCTTCTCTGATGAAGTTGCTCACCACCCCCGTTGTTTCCCTTCTTAGTGTTATTGCTTCGGCCCATTTTGTAAAGCACTTCGTTGCTACTAGTATCCATATCTTCCCCATCGAAGAAGGATGTATTAACCCTACCAGGTCGAATGCGCAAGTGTGAAAAGGATAAGGCATTGCCAAGGAGTGTAAGTCCATCGATAGGGCATGGATCATATTTCCATGAAGTTGGCAAGCCTTGCACTTTCGAACGAACTCAGTAGAGTCTTTCTCCATTGTTGGACAATAATATCGCAATGACATCAATTGGTCATAGAACTTGGCCCCTCCCCTCCTATGTGAGCTGGATCGTGTGCCTATTTGAGGACTTCGATTGCTTCTTCCTTTGTGATGTAACGCAATGGACTGTTGAAGTAGCCCCTTCGATAAAGCTGCCCCTCCTGAACATAGAATATCAGGGCCCTTCGTTTAAGTCCCATCGCATCAATCTTCTAAATTAGGATAACTCCATCTTTAATTAAGTCAATATAATGTTGCCTCTAGTCTTCACGAGTTTCAACGAAATGACATTCAGTTGCCTCGAAGAATAACTGGAACTTAGCGCACTTTTGTTGTAACTCTACTGCGTCCTACTTAATTCTAGGACAAAATAACCCTCCCTTCTAATTATCCTGTAAAGAGGTATCTCAGTTATTTTGCAGTGCTCTTCATGTGTTTTCTTCAATCTACGCTCTACTTCTTCTGGGCCGATGCATCTTGATAACCATCCCCTTCATTTCTGAAGTAAAGATTTCCCTGGTTTGTAAAGTATTTGGCTAGTTCTCTCAGCTCCATTGCTCCTTCCCCAGATTCCAATTGCTTCCTAATCTCTCGCCTCCAGTCGTCCTCCTCTTCTATCGGTAGAATTGACTGTACTACGAAGGAGTTGTTCTTCGTTGAATCACGACTGTAGTTGTATCGTTCCTCATGGCCATTTTCTGAGAGATAGTGGCATAGGCGTCTGGATGGCGATTCATCATTCGAGGATGTCTCTTGATCTTGGTCCGATGGAACTGGCTGAGAAGACTCTGAATGATTGTTCGACATGGTGCCAGGATTAGGTGTTTTAATGATTATTCTCCATTCACTTGTTGAATTACTAAGTTTGAATCACCTTTGATACAAAGTGAGCGAATCCCCCTTCGAAGGGCCTCAAGCAACCCCAGGACTAATGCTTCATACTCTACTTTATTATTGGAACAAGGAAAATCTAATTTGTAGAAAAGATGAATCTCATCCATTCCTTTGAAAGAATAACCCCTTCCCCTCCTTTATTTTCCACCGAATATCCAACAAACTGCATCGTCCATTATTCATCACTTACATCCAAGTAATTGGACTGCAAGTCATCTCCTGGAATACTTTCTTTAGGTGGCTCAAACGTCCCACAGGGGAAGATTGCCAATAGATCAGCGTACGCCTGGCTCTTGATTGCGAGAGCTATCACACACTTTAAGTCATATTCTGAGAGGATGAAGAACAACCTAGCTGCCCTACCAATCAATATAGTTATTTCTAGCAAATACTTAATAGGATCACATCTAGTTACAATACGAATTGTAAAAGATAGCATATAATGTCTAAGTTTTTGCTCTACAAAGACTAAGGATAAAAAATTCCTTTCCAAGCTACTATATCTAACCTCTAGCCCATGTATGATTCTGTTGAGGTAGTAGACTGGACGTTCTTGCCCGTCAATCTCTTGTGCCAGCAAATCTCCGACGGACCTCGTGGTGGATGTGAGGTATAGCTTCAACGGTATTCCCACCTTTGGGGGAACCATGGTCTGTGGTGAAACGAGTAGCTTTTTCAGCCCAGTGAGAGACTCCTGGTGAACCTCCTCCCACTTGAATTTCGTGTTCTTTCACAGAAGTTGCATCAACGTGTGCGTCATTTTGGCCAATCCAGGCACAAATATCCTAAGGTAAGAAACTTTACCATCGAAACTTTTCAGTTCCTTCTCCGTTCTTAGATTGGGCATCTCTAATATCATTCGCTGTTTTCTTGATCCATCTATACTCCCTGCCGATCAACCACAAAACCCAAAAAAATTTGACCAGTTACTCCAAAGACACATTTTAGCGGGTTCATCTTCAATTTATACTTCCTACACCGAGCAAACACCTTCTTCAAATCGCTTAGATGGGACTCCTCCTTCCTTAATTTGATGACCAAATCATCGACATAAAATTCCACAAACTTGAGAAAGAATTCATGGAAGATGGCCATCATTGTACTTTGATAAGTATCCCCATAATTCTTGATTCCAAACGACATTACTTTGTACATGAAGTTGCCCAATGGGGTTCTAAACTCCATTTTCTCTACATCCGTTGGGTCTATCTTGATCTGGTTATACCCTATATACCCATCCATGAAGTTGCACATCTCATGACTAGCCGTTGCATCTATCAGGCTATCGATGGAGGGTAGAGGAAACTCATCCTTAGGGAAAGCCCTATTTAAGTCCCTGAAGTTCACACAGATCCTTATTTGATTTTTATCTTTCTTACCCACTGGAAGAATGCTAGACAACCAAAATGGGTGTCGTATCAGTTTGATGAACCCTGCCATCAGTAAGCATTGGGCCTCTTCCTTAATCTTGATGTCTAGCTCAGGCTTGTACGTTCTCATTTCTTGTTTCACTAGAATGGTCGAAGGCATCACGTTCAACTTATGGCAGCTCACTTCCTCATCCAGCCCTTCCATCTCTGTGTGCTTCCACGTAAAAACATCTATGAACTCCTGAATTAACTCAACCAAGGCCTCTCGTTTACCTTTACTGAGATGTTTCAAGATAAAAATAGGCCTTGGATCCTCCTCTTCTTTTTCCAGGTTCAACTACTCCAACTCTTGTGCCTGTGGCTTCGATCGATCTGCCATGTAACCTGGTTCTTCGGCGACTTCTTTCATAAATTCCTGTATGTTAGAGTTATCTATCACCATACATTGTCCCCATTGATCTACCAGAAAGCACTCATATATCGGGTCAGCCTCATTATCAATTTCTTTGGCTGTTCGTTCACACCATTATAACCGATAAACCACCTTTCCTTATTCGTTAACTACCTTTTTGCACTGTCGACTGGTAGTCACCATTGCCTTCCTCTTCTTCTCTCTGGAAGCCTCATCAACTCTTCCTCCTGAAAATTAACTCAGCACGCTTTGTCGTTGGACCTCATGCTCCATTGGGTTCGCTCTAGGTCTCATCTTCCATTGGGTTTGCTTTAGGCCTCATCCTATCTTTGAGCTAGTTTAAAATGTTTTGGGGCCAAGGGACCACCTGCTGGGCTGCTTCATCCATCTCTCCTTTGTTGCTTATGACCTCTTTATTCTGCTCGTTTAAGGGAACCATCCTTTCTCTGATCAAGGGAACCCATGCTCCATCCATTTTTCTCGTTAGGACCCGAACATCTCCAATTCTGTGTAAAATGCTGCATCTACTCGGTGAGCTTTCTCGACAACGAAGGGACTCTTCGTAGCCCTAATGGTCACTTTCGTTCCCTTGATATTAGCCTTGGCACATTGGTAATACGTCGAAGTAACTAGCCCTTGGTTGTGCATCCACACTCTTCCTATCAGCAGATGGTATGAAGTTGCACTCTCTATTACGTGGAACTTGATATGGGAACTCAGATTTCCCATCACAATCCTAACATTCACGTACCCAATGGACTTGGAAGACTAGTTATCATATCCCGAAATCACCAAAGGCATGGGGACTAACCTTTTCTCCAAAATATCAGCTGCGTGGAAAGAGTTAATTGTCATGATATTGATGGAAGCTCCCCCATCCATAACAGTCCTTGAAAAAGTAACCCCGTTAATACTGGCAGTCACATACAATGGCCTGTTACGAGGGAACCTTACGGCCCTATCTACATCGATGAAAGTTATCTCTGATAAAAACCACTTTACCAACCTGGCCATGGCTCCCTTCCATCTTAGCAAAGGGACTACGTTCTTCCTCGCAATGTCAAGTATTGCCTGGATTATTTCCAATCTACTCTCCTTTGGTATCCCTACTTAGTCGAAGAACCATGTAAACTTTGGGGATTTTAAAACTGGATAGTATTCTATGACTTGGTCCGCTTCCTCACCTTCAACGCTGTATACGTCCTCCACGTCTTTAGCTCTTGCTTCATCGTAAGCTAACACTACGTTAGCCATTCCGTTAGTACAATCTTCTAAGGCTTCTTTAAACTCCTCCTGCTTGGTCGTTAGCTCTCTTTCCTCTTTCTCTGCCTCCTCATCATAGGCCACCACCAGATTAGCCCCATGATCTCGGTGTGGGTTGTTATTAATGTTTTGCGAAGGGATTTACAATGTTCCTGCCTTCACATACTTGTTAATGATTGTTGTTAGCGTGAAACAGCTCTTCGTTGGATGCTGGATCTTTTGATGAATTTGGCAATATTTGGAATCCGCCCTCGTTAGAGCGTCGAGTTCCCCAATGGGAATGCCCTTTGATTCGTACACCATTCCTCCTTGGACCATTGCATTGTAACAGTTGACAGCCTCTTTTACTGTACAAGGCAGTGGTGGTGGGTCTTCCCTATCTCTCTCAAACTTCCTCTTATTGTCCTTTTTCGCTACCTTTCCCCTATCTTCTCCTTCGGTATACCCTACCCGCGGGGGCTGAGACCTCCCCCCCCCACAGGTTGTATCGGCTATTTGAACATCATGGGCACTACCACTGGTTTTGGTCGTATAATTAACGAGATATTCCTTGCTGCTTTTAGGAACACTGAAAACTTCCCCTCGCGCGTCTCATTAATAAGATGGCTTGTGTACTTAAGAAGCAGTCCTTCTGCACAGATCTACAGCAACTTGGACTATTTAGCCTCCTCCCTCACATCTACGGACCTTTCCCTGAACCTTCTAATGTAAGACACCACTTTTTCCCCAGGTCATTGCTTCTCCCTCCCCAGTTGGGTCAAAATAAACTCATCTTCCGCCAGAAACAACTTCTGGATGAACAAAACATGCATCTCCTCCTATGTGGAAACACTCTTGGGAGCTAAGTGAGAATACCAAGTGTATGCTTTATCGGTTAAGGATTTAGAAAATTCCCTCATCCTGAGTGTTGATACCAAATTTAGTCTGCTGACATGACTCAATAAAGTAAAGACACGTGGCAATCTACGTGGCAACAACAAACACTTCAGAGGAACTCACATGCTCCGAGGAACCATACTACAACGAGGAACACTGATTCCCCGAGGAGCTCATACGCTCCGAGGAACGAGAACTCTCCGAGGAACTCTTGAGCACCGAGAAGCTTAGGCGGTCCGAGCAACTCAGGCGGTCCGAGCTGCACCTCGAACAAATCATTAATAGCAGGATAACCAACAGTTTGACTGTTCATTAAATGCTTATCATTCAGACGCATACGCTTAAGGGGCATTGATTGTATTACCCTTTCATATGTACATCATTTAATGTATTACGCTTTCACATTACAGCCTCAGGGCTATAAATACATTGCACAATCCTCATTGTAAGGGGACCGGAATTTCTTGAGATAACTTATAATCGAGAATTCCCATACAATCAGCAATACCATAACAGTGGACGTAGGCCATTCTTATAAGGCTGAACCACTTTAAAAATTCTTTGTCTCATTTATTTATCTGTGATTGAATAATTAAATATGATCTAAATTTTCACACAACAGATTGGCGCCGTCTGTGGGAACGACTGGTAATATCGTTTTCCATCAAAAATAATCCATCACAAATGGCCGATATTCCAGAATCTAGCAATCGAAATGCTGGAAGCCCTCCCCATCCATCTGCTCCGCCAAATATTCCAGATCTGGCTGGAATAATGACAAATCTGGCTCAAGGCCAGACCGTCATGCAAGAAACTATGCGTCAACTCATACAAACCCTCCATGGCGGTGAACCAACCCATTCAAGACCACTAAGTATTCAAAGAAATACTCGTACACCTTCTTCACGTACTAGACGTACCAATTCATATCGCAATGAGGAGTCTGAAGATTTTTCTTATCAACCTGGACGAACTTCGTCAGTGCGAGCCACAGATACTGAACAACGTATCACTCTCTCCCCAGAAAGGACCAGTGCGCTAGAAAGATTAAGCAGAGTATCTCCTTTCGATCGATTAGGTCCTAGGAGGAGCAAAAGTCCTCCTAGAGCCCCATCGAGGAGTTTTTGATGACCATCAGACTTAAGGGAAGGATCTGCCCAGTCGCGACCACTTGCTCATCAAGATAGATCCCAGGAAGCCACCTCAACGCGATCAGCTGCTCGAACCAATAGGCCCGAGGAAGGAAATGATGCATGGAAAGGCTCTATTCAAAGGCTGGAGGATAAATTGGGGGAAATGGTTAAAGCTAAGAACCCTCTATAATGAACTTTTGTTCGAGGAACACCTTTTGTCCAGGCCATAGTAGATTTTCCAACACCATCAAAGTTCAAAGCACCTGTTGTGACCCCCAAATATGATGGAAAGACAGACCCTGTCCTTCATATAGAGAAATACCAAGCTGCAGCCGACATCTATGCTGTTCCAGATGAGATGAGATGTAGAGCATTCTCGGGAACTCTTACCGGATCTGCTCAAATATGGCATAATAATCTTCCTCGGGGTAAGATCTCAACTTTTCTTCAACTGGCCGAGTTATTTATTGGGAATTTCTATTTTTGGGCAAAGCCAGTTAAACGAGTAGCACATTTGTTAAGTTTTAGACAAAAGTCTGGTGAGAGCACCATAGATTATATAACTTGTTTTAATAACGAGAAACTTGAAGTCATTGATTATGAAGAGAAGACAGCGATTACCGCCTTGATGAGTGGACTACTGCCCAACAAGTTGTACTATACTTTGGCCAAAGATCCACCTAGAACCATGTCAGACCTGATGGTAAAAGCGTCCAAGATTATGAATGCCGAGGAGGCTATGGCTGCGAAGAAGAACATGGATGCCAAAGAAACCAAGGGGGAAGGTGATAAAGCTAAGAAGAAAGAGCATAAGAACAATGGTAATGACAAACATTCAAGAACAAGGTCGGTATGGGATGCAATGAAGAAATTCGATAATTTTACTCCTTTGAAGAAGGATATCAACCATGTTCTAGAAGAAATCAAGAGCAACGAGGAATTAAACTGGCCAGAGAAAATGAAGGCAGACCCTGACAAGAGGAATAAGGCAAAGTATTACGAGTTTCATAAAGATCATGGCCATATGATAAAAAATTGCATAGCTCTTCAGAATAAAATTGAAACACTCATCAGACGAGGAAAGCTGGCAACATATGTTGATCATGGAAGCGAAAGAAGAAATAACGACCGAACAAGAGAGAGGTCTAGATCTCCTCGTCGAGCAGAGGAGAACAAGAAAAGAAACCATGAAATTGATCCCGAAGACGACCCCGATCTTCCCAAGAGACCAAGACAGCCAGAACGTGAGGTATTTTCAAAACGCTTTGGGTCATTTGACTATAATGTTATAACAGGTGGAGATGCAGGAGGAGGAGACCTTACTGCTAAAAGAAAAGCTTATCTTTGTGAGGCTCAAGCTTGCTCGTACATTCAACGAATAAATTTAGCTGAGGAGGATCGCCCGAGAAAGGTGAATAAAGAGAAGTTGGTCATTGGGTTCTCAAAGAATGACCTTGTAGGTGTTCTATATCCTCATGATGACCCATTGGTGATAAAGATGAGAATGAAGGAGGTAATGATTTCAAGAGTACTAGTCAACAACGGTAGCTCGGCAGACATCATGTTCTACTCGTGCTTCGATAGTTTAAATCTAAAGCTATCTCAACTGGAGCCTTATCATAGACCCCTCCTCGGTTTTGCTGGAGAGAAAGTATTTCCACTTGGAACGATCAAGTTGGATATATTCATTGGTACGTGGCCTGCTTGTTGGACATAAAGAATATGCTTTTTCGTGATGGATAAGAATGTTCAATCATCATACAATATCATCATGGGAAGAGTAGGATTGAAAAAGTTCGAGGCTGTAACATCTACGGTGCATCAGTGCCTGAAATTTCCAATAAATTTTGGAGTAGGAGTTGTGGAAGGTGACCAGAAAGTAGCTCGGGAATGCTATTATTCATCCGCCGAGCAAGAGGAACTGGAGGAATCAAGGAAAAAGACTACTACTTATCAAGTGGAAGAAGGGGCAGAAATTGAATCATTGGATCCTAGAGATGAGTCGCAACTCTTGAAGGGTCACGTGGTGGAAGCTACTGAAAACATCATTCTGGACGACGAACTCCCTGAACGAACTACTCAAGTAGGTTCGTCGTTGGAGGCCTCGCTAAAATAGGAATTGATAACTTTCCTTAGAAGCAGAAAGTAAACTTTTGCGTGGAGTCATGAGGATATGCCCGGAATAGATCCAAATTTCTTATGTCACGAACTCAATGTGAATAAGGAGATCAAGCCAATAAAGCAGAGAAGAAGAGTGTTCAGCCCCGAGAAGAATCAAGCTATACAGGAGTAAGTCGAGAAACTCCAGAAAGCTTGCTTCATTGAAGATGTTAAATATCCAGACTGGTTAGCAAATGTGGTGACGGTGAAAAAGAAGAACAACAAGTAAAGGATGTGTGTAGACTTCACCGACCTCAACAAAGCATGCCCAAATGATCACTTTCCACTGCCCCGAATTGATCAACTAGTCGATGCTACCACGGGACATGAGCTACTGAGCTTCATGGATGCTTATTCTGGCTACAATCAGATTAAAATGAAACCTGAAGACAGGGAGAGTACTTCTTTCATTACCCCTAGGGGAACTTATTGTTATAATGTCATGCCTTTTGGTTTGAAAAATGCAGGTGCGACATATCAGCGGCTCATGAACAAGGTCTTCGCTGAACAAATCAGTTGTAATATGGAAGTCTATGTTGACGATATACTGACAAAGAGCAAGAAAGTTGCCGATCATCTAGTTGACTTAAGTCAGACTTTTGATCAACTAGATAAATATCAAATGAAGATGAACCCGACGAAGTGCATATTTGGAGTACGAGAAGGCATGTTTCTCAGGTACATTGTCAATCAACGAGGCATTGAGGCAAATCCTGAAAAGATCAAATCTCTATTAGGGCTGCGATCTCCAACGACGAAGAAAGAGGTGCAAAGTCTTACAGGACGAGTAGAAGCACTCAACAGATTTGTATCACGAGCAACTGATCGATGTCTCCCATTCTTCAAGACACTCCGAAAGACTTTTGAGTGGAATGATGAATGTGAGAAGGCTTTTCAAGACTTGAAGAAATACTTGGGAGCACCTCCACTATTATCCAGGCCAGTGATGGGAGAAAAATTGTACTTGTACCTAGCAGTATCGAAGAATGCAGTTAGCTCGGCGTTGATAAGAGTGGAGAATGGAGTACAAAAACCAATCTACTACACAAGTAAGGCCTTCCGAGGAGCAGAGATCAGATATCCAAGGTTGGAAAAGTTAGCACTGGCACTGATTGAGGCGAGTAGGAGAATGAGGCCATACTTCCAGGCTCATACTATAGTCGTATATACTGATATGCCGTTGAGGCAAGCCCTTCATAAACCAGAAAAATCAGGGATATTGATGTACTGGGCAATAGAGTTCGGTGAATACGATATAGTCTATGAACCCAGATCATCGCTTAAAGGGCAAGCTGTAGAGGATTTTATAGCAGAGTTCACCTATCCTGATACACCCGAAGAGCAAAAGTTGCTCGCTGATCAACCTGTGGATGCTACAGGATCAACAAACACAAGGTCAGACCAACTCCGGTTGGTAAAAGGGCAAGTGGATGTTACAGGATCATCAAATTCGAGCTCAGATCAACTCCGGTTGGTAAAAGGGCAAGAAAAGATGATCGAAGAAGAGTGAGAAATATCAGGGGAAGATGAAAGGAAGCAACAAATATTTCACCGAGGAAATCTATCAGATCAGAAGTTTGAAGACGAGTTACCTATTGGAGGCTATATGTAGATGGATCATCTTGCACAACAGGCAGTGAGGCAGGGATAGTTTTGAGCACTCCGGACGAGGTCAACATGGAATACGCCCTACGTTTCCAATTCAAGCTTCCAATAATGAGGCTGAGTATGAGGCTATGATTGCAGGTCTTAATTTGGCAAAAATTATGGAGGCCCAGCAAATTATTGTCTTTAGTGATTCTCAATTAATTGTAAATCAAATGTTGGGAATATATGCAGCCAAAGGAGAATTAATGATCAAATACCATGCAAAGGTGATGGAATTGGTATCAGAATTTGCTGCTATTCAGCTGGTCAGAATACCAAGGATGGAGAATGCAAGAGCAGATGCCCTAGCTCGATTAGCATCAGTTACTCATACCGAGCTACGAGGAACAATCTCAATTGAAGTTTTAGCTGGTCGGAGTATAAATGAGGATTTGGCGATGAACTTTATCACCCTTGATTTAGGACCATCTTGGATGGATCCCATCAGGGCATATATTGAGGAGGGAGAATTACCAATTGACAAGCTGGCAGCCAAGAAATTGAAGTTTAAAGCTACTCGGTATGTATTAACTAACGGTATTTTATATAGACGATGAATTATGGCAGGTTTGCAAAGATGTGTACATCCCTCCGAGGTGAAAGAATTGATTGAAGAGATCCATGAAGGGTCCTGTGGAGCCCATGTACCAAGTCGGACGCTTTTGCAAAGGATGATGACGCAGGGATATTACTGGCCGACGATGAGGGCTGATTGTGTAGCCTATGCCAAGAAATGTGACAAGTGCCAGCGCTTCTCCTCCATCCGAATAACTCCACAAGCATTGTTGACACCCATCACTTCCCCTTGGCCATTTGCCATGTGGGGAATAGATTTGGTCGGGCCACTGCCAACGACCAGAGGAAGGTTCAAATACCTCGTCATCGCAGTGGATTATTTTACTAAGTGGGTAGAAGCTGAGCCTCTATTTGATATGAAGTACGAGAAGGTGTACCAATTTATTTAGAAGAACATCATTTATCGATATGGTCTTCCTCATGCTTTCATTACAGACCATGGAACACAATTTGATAACTAGGAGTTCGCTGCCTATTGTCATCAATCAAATGTTTTGAAGATCCACTCAGCACCAAGCCATCCTCAAAGCAATGGACAAACTGAAGTGACAAACAGAACACTGCTGAATGGCTTGAAGAAAAGACTGGACGATGCGAAAGCAAATTGGATCAACGAGTTACAATCAGTACTGTGGGCTTACCGAACTACTCCCCGAGTAGCAACTGGAGAATCACCATATATGCTAGCGTTTGGAAGTGAAGATGTTATACCTGTCGAGTTGGGCCTCCCAACACAAAGGGTACTGAATTTCAATTCCCTTGTCAGCGACTTAATGAGAAGATTGGATTTAGACATGCTCGAGGAAGTTAGAGAAGAAGCAGCCATTAGAAATGCTGCTTACCAACATCGAACATATTTATTCTACAATAAGAGGGTGAAGAAGTGCGACCTAAAAGAAGGAGACTATGTGCTGAAGAAAGTGATTCAAAAGCACAACAAACTGGAGGCAAACTGGCATGGACCATACCAAGTTACAGAAGTTGTTCGACCAGGAACTTACCGAATAGCAACTTTAGAAGGGGAGGAGTTTAAGAATGCATGGAACGCAGAGCACCTGCGCAAGTATTATCAGTGATATGTATTTTCTCCTTTTATTGAAAGTTTTTCGGGGAATACTAGTGCTACACACTACTCGGCGAAACTCGACAAAACTCGGGCTACTTAAAAATTTTCTCGAAAATGCCAGCTAAGGTTGGTCGAGAAACAAATGTATTCCTCCGGGAAGTAAAGCTACCTATATTCCTCCGGGAAGTAAAGCTACCTGTATTCCTCCGGGAAGTAAAGCTACCTGTATTCCTCCGGGAAGTAAAGCTACTTGTATTCCTCCGGGAAGTAAAACTTGTATTCCTACGGGAAATAAAACTATATGTTCTTCGGGAAGTAAAATTTTTCCTAAAAATGCCAACTTATGTCGGTTAGGAAGTAAATATATTCTCGAAAAGGCCAACTTGAGTTGGTAGGGAGGTAAAATTATTTCAAAAAGTGCTAAAAGTTGCTCGCAGAGGAAAAATCCACTAACTATGGATGGTCGGGGATAAAAACCCACTAACTGTAGTTGGTCGAAAACATTTTATGAATACGAGAAAATGATCAAGCAAAATTATTGATACTCGTGACTTTTTAAAATTATTAGTAAGTTGGTCGAGGAATAACTTAGTAATTTTTTATGACTACCACAAATTCAAGCTAGTCGGCAATAAGTTGATCGACAAACAACACAACACAATATTGTTATCTTTTTAACAGACATACATGCACAAATGTAAAGTATTTTACAAGACAATAGCGATTAAGATTGAGAACAAAAATAAAAGTCTTTCATTAAATACAAGAATAGATTACATTGATAATGAAATGTATAATAACTATTACATCAAAATTCCTACTCTATTGGTTTCTTCCCCTCCGCTTTTGATACAGGTTCCTCGCCAGCAGGCGGATCATTTAAAGCAAGAGGAGAGTTTATGAAGTTCAAATCTTTTAACATCCTGATATTCATCACGGATGGTCGATCTAGAAGGTGCTCGGGACGAGATATCTCAACACTTGAATGGAGATTGTAGTCGTCGAGATACTTTGAAATTAAGCATCGAGGAATGGCCCGAGCAGGGATCCAGCTCATATCAAGTTTGAATGGTGGCACGGGTAGGTCGAGCAGCCCAGGATCATGGTAATCCCATAGGTAATGACCCTATTCGAATTGCAGCACACCTAAGGCATTCAACCAGCCTTGCTTGTAGCCCTCATTATTGGCATTCTGGATACGATCGTCCAAGTGGTAAAGAGCCTCATTGTACCCAGCCATACAAAACTCCCTGGGTTATTTGTGGAATTGATATGTCAGTCTTTCCAGCTGCTCGTGAAGACTTTTAATGAAGAGTTCCTTATTCTCCAAGACTGACTGCTGCACAGAAAGCTGCTCTTCCAGGTCCCTGATCTTCTTTGACATTTCAGCCAACACCTGGTTCTTTGCCATTAATTGGAAGGCTTGGTTATCTAAGGCAGATTGAGTCCTCTGTTCCTCAACAAGAATTCGAGCTGCTCTTGCTCGTCACCGAGGAGCTCTTGCTCGTCCACGAGAAGATGTAGAGGGACCACCTCTTTTCAAGATCTCCAATTCGTCCCTCAAGTTGGCGTTCTCGACCTACAAGAACGAGAATCCCTCATCATTCACTGGGATCAAGGCGTTTGAAGTGGAAGCTGCAGACTTCAACTGAGACAACTATTTTTGCAGGTTGTTATTATCTTGCTCTAATAGTTCAGCTATTTGTCTGCACTCCTCGACTTCACCCCTCAAAGTTCTCTCCCTCACATCGTAGCCAGTAAAATGCTTCTCGTACCCCTTGTCAGTATTAAGTTGCTGATACTTCTTCTCATACCCCTCGTGCAAAAGGGCAGTGGATTCTTTGTATTATTGCTGAAGGTCTTCAAGAATGCCTTTGAGATCCTCGATCATATCATAATAAGCCACATTATTGGCCACTGCACGATCAAGCAGGGTCTTCAAGTATTGATAGGACTCAACCTGCCTGTTCCGAAGCATTTTGGCCGAGGATGTCGACAATTTGTGCTGCACTTAGATCTGTGTGACCAGCCTTAAAATAATCATTGCATTGCCTCAACAGCTTGGTATTATGAGCAGATAGTAATTCCATCCTGGCCAGAAACTAGTAGAGAAAGAAGAAACAGTAATCAATAAAAGTACCAACTAAGCATGAAGAAGAGATAACAGTATGCAAGAACAAAAGTTCAAGTTTTATTATATCAAGATTCGGAGTTGCATGTTCATGGTTACATTTGACAAAAGAAAAATATAAAGAGAAACCCGAACAACTCTACACCTTTTTCTTGTCTCCCAAAACCTTCTCGGGAGGCTGGGACAAGGAAGTAGGTTGCTCGGAAGGAACATATAGTAGCTGGGGAAGTGCTGGAGGTTGCTCGGAGGAAGTAGCGAGCTGCTGAAGTTCCTCGGTAGCAGGCTGGATGTCTGGGAGATGATCTCCCATCACCATAGAAGACTCTTCGAAGGAAGCTTCGTCCTCTTCTTCTTCAGGAGTTGGAGGGGGACCAGGGATGTGTCGCAGAAAGAGTTCGGAATTTTCATCCACTTTCATCTCGTGTAGAGTAGCGACCCATCCATCCCTGAAGTACTTAAGGCTGCCATATTCTACTTGTGACATCATGGCAGCCAAGCCCTTATTCCACCCCTTGTCCCAGCCAGCACTGAAAGACTTCTTCACAGCCAATTTTTTCTTCAACTTCTCCGAGGAAAGCTTCTCGGACAGAAGGTTTTCAGCATTCTTCAATTTATTTTCAACCTCCTCCTTCTGTCGATTTACCTCCCGAAGCTAACCCAACTCTTCCTCAGCAACCTTGAGCTTATTCTCAAGTTCTCCAGCATTTTTGAGCTTCTTGTCGAGCTCTTTATTTTTCCCTTCCAAGTCCTTTATTCTCTTCTATAACTCCTTGGAGATTTCAACAACTTCAGCTTTCTCCTGCTCGGTGGAGGCAAGCTTCTTCTCCCAAGTTACCTTATCATTAGCATACTTCTGGCGAGACTCTTCCAAAGACTGCCTCACGCCCATCAAAGCTTCCTCCACACCAGTTGAGGAGCTTGAAGCTTTAATAGCTTCATCCTTCTTCAAAATTGTATTGAAGGAGCTCACCAACTGTAAAAAGAAAATGAAAGCAAGTCAGAAACAGATATAACAAAGGGAAGATGAAAAGTTCAAAGTAAAAGGACTTATAGAAGCAAGGTAGCGAGCTGCCAAAGAGGTAACCATATCCCGAGAAAGGTTTTCTTCGATACCCTGGATCTCGGGAATGATCCAAGTCTTCACCGAGCTCATGATAGAGCTCGGGGGAACGAAAGTGGGAACTCCTCTAGTCGGGGGCTGAGAGATGGTATCAGCCAAATTGACCGAGGAGCTCTTCTTCAGCTTCCTCGGGGGAGCAGGAATAGATTCAAATAAGGAGGAACTCTTGGTCGGTGATATTACAATCACTTCTCCTGGAGCAGCAGCCTTGCTCGGGGCCACTGGGGGCTTCTCGACAACCTTCACAACAGGGGCAGCCGAGGAAGGTGCATCAGTTTTCTTTGTCCCCTCCCCTAGGACGTCAATCTTACTTATTTTTGCCTCTCCAGCACCAGAGGCAGGTTTCTCGAACAAGGTGGGAGGTTTTCTTTTCTTTATCCTTTCACTTAAAGGAATATGTGATTCAAGCGAAGAAGTGGTAGAAGCTGGTACTGGCTCTCCGTCACTTATCACTGGATGAGCAGTGAAAGAAGTGGTGTAGCTCTTGTACTGCAGCAGATACGAGGCTGACCTAATGTGCTCATCGGCAACACTCTGATGCAAACTCCAGATAAGTTTTAAGTGCCTTCTATTCACGTCTGCTTCTTTTGGACACTTTCTTTTGCTATCAACTGCAAATATATAAACATTGAAATATTAGTGGCCCATTTTGTCAAACACAGAAGAAGCATGATTTCAAAATAAGTAAAATGAAATAAAAATAACCTATCCCATTGCCATAGGGAGGGCATCTGGGACCCTGATACACTTCATCCCCAGATAAAGGAGCATTTTGCCAATTTTTTATAACAACTCCGTGCTCAAAATAGTCCCTATTGGCATCCGGGAGATTGACCACTAAAGCCCTATTTAAAAATCTAGTTTTTAAATAAAAGGTGTTATCACCAACTGCCCATCTATAGCAAAACATGATTTCTGGAATTCCTATGCGAGTTCCATGGATTTGATTTAATCTATGAACCCCATTAACTATTCTCCATGTATTGGGGGCTATTCTTGCAGGAACAACGTCAAAGTATTGACAGAATTCCATACATAAGGGATTGGGTGGAAAAAAAAATCCACACTCAACAACAAAGAGACTGGGGAACCAATGTCCCTCAGCCAAACGGAAATAGTCAGAAGGCTCAGAAAGCTCTTCCAGAACAACCCAGGAGGGAATAGAAAAATCAGAGAGAAATTTTTCAAGAGATTCAACAGGGTAAACCATGATGAATAAAGGAAATGAAGAAGGAAGAGGATGTTACAGAAAAAGAGTGGATCTGTTGACAACGAACGGTGAAAAGGATGAACGCCTTGGGAAGACGATGGGAGTGTCTGTGAAGTTTAAATACTCTGCCTTGGGAAACGGTAAAGTAATGACTACAAATTGAAATAATTACGCTATCGGCGGCTAGAAGAACAAAAAGGGCGCGACAATCGAAGCTAGAAGAAATGATTACGCTACCGGTGGCTAGAAGGACAAAAAGGGCGCGACAATCGAAGCGAGTATAAAAATTCAAAAAAGCCTGATTCTATGAATTTGGAAGGAAAAATAAATACAAGGGAAACACTCCTAAAAATCAGGAGGACCATTTAAAACTACCATATTCCGAGAAAGAATGTTCCATACTCCTCAAATTTCGAACTATGAAACATTGGGGGCTTCTGTTGATACCAAATTTAGTCTGCTGACATGGCTCAATAAAGTAAAGACACGTGGCAATCTACATGGCAACAACAAACACTTCAGAGGAACTCACATGCTCCGAGGAACCATACTACAACGAGGAACACTGATTCCCCGAGGAACTCATACGCTTCGAGGAACGAGAACTCTCCGAGGAACTCTTGAGCACCGAGCAACTCAGGCGGTCCGAGCAACTCAGGCGGTCCGAGCTGCACCTCGAACAAAGCATTAATAGCAGGATAACTAACAATTTGACTATTCATTAAATGCTTATCATTCAGACGCATACGCTTAAGGGGCATTGAATGTATTACCCTTTCATATGTAAATCATTTAATGTATTACCCTTTCACATTACAGCCTCAGGGCTATAAATACATTGCACAATCCTGATTGTAAGGGGACCGGAATTTCTTGAGATAACTTGTAATCGAGAATTCCCATACAATCAGCAATACCATAACAATGGACGTAGGCCATTCTTATAAGGCTGAACCACTTTAAAAATTCTTTGTCTCATTTATTTATCTATGATTGAATAATTAGATATGATCTAATTTTTTACATCAACACTGAGTTTCTTGTTATTGCAATGCGCCACCCAGTGTTCAACGAAGCGTTTAATATGTTCCTTCGAGTTTCCACCATTGCCAGTGTATTTTTCAAAAATAGGACAAATATAATCTTTTGGGTAGGGCTCATCGTTGTATTCCTGGGGGTAGGGCATTCGAAAGTCATCGTAGACCAAAGCTACCTCGCCCGCAGATTTTGAGGAGGCTTGCATGAATTTCAGCATCTCTTTTTGCATCTCCTTCCTCATCTCTTCTATGGGCGAAGCCATTGAAGCGACGACAAATGGGGCTATAGGCTACGTGCGCGTTACAGTTGGAGAAATCATCACAGTTGGAGCCATTGATACTCCTGGGGTTCCCACAGTTGGATTTACAGCAGAGGGCGTACTTGCTGGAACTTTTCCCGTTATGACTTCACTTGGTGGGGGCGTTGGGGCTGCCCCTCGTGTCACAAATGATTTGGATTCAAATCCTCCTAACACCGTTGAAGCTACGGGAGTTTGCAAAAACTCATAGAATTTATTCATGAGGAGTGCCACTTGGGCTGGTCCTAAACCAGCGCTCGTTGAAGCCTGTGCCACCACTGGGACACCTGTCGTCACCTGGACTGGAGGTACCTCCAGGCGAGGGGCTCCATCCTTGGAAACCTCTAGCTCTCTCGCCGCCTGTTCTTCATTGTGTTGGATGTCATCAAAGTTAAGCCTTCGATTAACGTTATCCTATGCTATACTCCTTGCTTAGAAGAATGTCTCCCCAACAGAGTTGCCAAATTTAAGAGGGTAGTTTAGATCAGATGGAGGCATAACTCCTTTTGAGTACAATAATGATAAGTTAAACAACAACACTATTGATTAACCACATGACATACAAACATAACTCAATAAAGATAGACTCAGTTTGAACTCACAAGTCTCTCGTGTATAACTCAGAAGGTAATAATGAACTTATAAGAAACTTTGCCTACAGGGAGAGATAAAATGAGCACCCTAGATACACCTTGGCAAGCAGCAAAACACCCTCACCACCCTCAATCATCTCTGTCAAGTATTAAAAGCTTCGTACTAAATGACAATAGTGGGTGAGTAAAAACTCTGGTTCATAATAAATCTCTCTCTGATGTATATTCTCTCTAGCAAATGACTTCTGACCTCTCAATAAGGAGCATGATCTCTCCCCAGAGGTGGTTGGGGTCTTTAAATAGCCCCCCACACTACTTTCGAGGTAACTTGATTATTAATGCCTATGAAAGACATCCCTCATACTTTGTGTCACAAACATCAAATACCTGATGCACTAGTTATCTCCACGTCATAAGCATTAAATGCCAATACATGCCTTTTGCCTAACCACTGTGTCAGGGAGTTGTCATCATAGAGGTAGCTCACCAACTGTCGGACGGCCCCAACTCAATGGCTGATGGAACTCAAGGCATCTCCCCCTGAGGTTCCACGGTCAGAGTCCTTTTATTGTTTTACCAGGTGTATCTAAGATAGTCAGGACAAGCTGATGATACGCAAATATTGCATATTTTATCCTCCGAACGGACGCATTTTAGCCCCCTCAGGTATCTTATTCCCTATATTTATGCTCGTTAACCAGACAACCTCAGATTTTTACGTTAACATATTTTGCAAGGGTTAATTGAGCCTTTATAGGTATTTGGATGCTAAGTGTGAAGTTCGGACGCTTTCCGCTTGGTTTTTATACACAACCGCACGTTCAAGGGAAATTTAGTCAATTCACATTTTAGGCAACTGGCCCATCATCTTCACGAACGTTGTAGCCCTCCTCGTAAGCTTCGCATGGCTATAAATGGTGCGCGATTTCGATTCATAAAGAAGATGTTACGGTGATTTCAATGGACGGGAAAAGCTTGGAATCCAAAACAGCAATGCAGTGGCTGATACCTACTTGATTGATCGACCGACCCATTTGGTCGATCGATCGAGCCTTCTGAACTGCCAAAATTTGGCCTTGATCGATCGATCGACTCTTTTGGTCGGTCGATCGATCCCCTGTTTTTTGCAGATATTTTGGCATTTATTTTCTTTTCTCTTTTCTTTTCTTATTTAATTCCCACTTGGTCTATAAGCCAATTTTGTTGTAATAAACAGATATGAACGATTTTAGGTTAGTTTAGCTTAGGGTTTTGGGGTTTTTTCTTGGTTCTTGTTCGTTTCTCTTTGGTTTGACACCCCATTTGGATTGTAAGTTGACTATTCATCTCCCCTACCATTTAATATAGTTGTATTTCTTCTTTTCTTGCTTTCTAGTTAATTTACAAGCTTTCTAATTTAGGTTTACATGCTTTATTTACATGCTTTGATTACTTGCTTTCTAGTATAGTTTTATCGCGTTTCTTTACCGCTTTATTTACCGCGTTTTTAACATGCTTTCTAGGTAAATTAAATTAGGTTGTGTTTAAATGGAACTCACTTAGGTTAACGCTTTACTTTGCTTGGTGATAATGTTTACGGGTCTATTTCGGGTGCATTATCCTAGTTATTGCGCCTAGGAGATTTGACGGGGCATATCATGTATGTCCCGTGCTTACGACCTTTTGTGCGCAATTTTTGGGATGTTTATTGATGCTAAAATCATATTAGGCTTTTATGTGAATTTAGGGGCGTGACAACCTTTGGTTCAATTAATTGTCGAAACGAGATGCATTTTAAATAACTCATCAACCCATGTAACCATTTTATACAAATTAACTCGGGTGAGGGATATTCGACGCAACCTATAGTTTTACACGCTTTCATAATCTAGTTTCAATACCTTGCCTAGATTAACATTTTCCTTTCATGTATCTTTTACTTTTTAGTTTGTAATCACCTTTTTACACTTTTATTTAGGAGCACTAAATCAATATAAATTCTAACAACTCGTCCCTGTGGATTCTCGATACCCGACGTACCGTTGTGCAGACAGAAAACAACGACTGTGGCCTTACGCGACCACACCTCTCGCACGCTATCAAAATGGGATGATAAGCAAATATTGCGTATTTCATCCTCCGAACGGACGCATTTTTGCCCCCTCGAGTATCTTATTCCCTATATTTATGCTCGTTAACCACACAACCTCGGATTTCTACGCTAACATGTTTTGTAGGGGTTAATCGAGCTTTTATAGGTATTTGGATGCTAAGTGTGAAGTTCAGACGCTTTTCGCTCGGTTTTTGTACACAGTCGCACGTTCAAGGGAAATTTAGTCAATTCACATTTTGGGCACCTAGCCCATCATCTTCACAGAAGTTGTATCCCTCCTCGCAAGCTTTGCGTGGCCATAAATGGTGCGCGATTTCGATTCATAACGAAGAAGTTACGGCGATTTCAGCGGACGAGAAAAGCTTGGAAACCAAAATAGCAATGCAGTGGCTGATATCTGCTTGATCGATCGATCGACCCTTTTGGTCAATCAATCGACCCTTCTGAACAACCGAAATTTGGTCTTGATCGATCGATCCCCCATTTTCTGCAGATAGTTTGGCAGTTCTTTTCTTTTCTTTTCACTTTACTTTTCTTATTTAATTCCCACTTGGTATATAAGCCAATTTTGTTGTAATAAACAGATATGAACGATTTTAGGTTAGTTTAGCTTAGGGTTTTTGGGTTTTTGCTTGGTTCTTCTTCATTTCTCTTTGGTTTGACACCCCATTTGGATTGTAAGTTGACTATTCATCTCCCCTACCATTTAATATAGTTGTATTTCTTCATTTCTTGCTTTCTAGTGTAATTTACATGCTTTCTGATTTAGGTTTACATGCTTTGATTTACGTGTTTTATAGAATAGTTTTATCGCGTTTATTTACACGATTTCATTTACCGTGTTTTTAACATGCTTTCTAGCTAAGTTAAATTAGGTAGTGTTTGAATTGAACTCACTCGATTTGACGTGTTGCTTTACTTTGGTAATGGTGTTTACGAGTCTATTTCGGTGCGTTGTCCTAGTTATTGCGCCTAGGAGATTTGACGGGGCATATCATGTATGCCCCGTGCTTACGACCTTTCGTGCACAATTTTTGGGATATTTGTTAATGCCAAAATCTTATTAGGCTTTTATGCGGATTTATGGGCGTAACAACCCTTGGTTAAATTAACTGTCGAAACTAGACACGTTCCAAATAACTCGTCGACTCATGTAACCATTTTATACAAATTAACTCGGGTGAGGGATATTCGACGCAACCTATAGTTTTACTCGCTTTCATAATCTAGTTTCAATACATTGCCTAGATTAACATTTCCTTTTTATGCATCTTTTCCTTTTTAGTTTGTAATCACCTTTTACACTTTTATTTCGGAGTATTAGATTGTATAAATTCTAGCAACTCGTCCCTGTGGATTTTCGATACCCAACTTACCGCTGTGCTTGCCTTGCAAGTGTAGTAGTAATTTAGGTTTGTTTGTATAGTCGCGGCGAGACGAAAATAACAACTGTGCACTTACACGCGTACACTTCTCGCGCGCTATCACAAGCCCTTAACGGTGCCACACTACTCAATCCTCCAAACCAAGTCCTTCTGAAGTTCCCATGGCGAGATCGTTCGATAAAGCATGAAAGCTCTCCCAGGCCCTATGAAGACTGGTCTCTCGCGAGTACCGTTCGACCTCACACAAAATCATTATCCTCATTACATCTTTACAATCGTTATAACTCATAATCGATAAAACAAAATATACAACAAGACTAAATTAATTAATAAGACTAAATGGCAAGCTCTCTCAGTCAGCTTCTTCACTAGAAGGTCCCTCTGGGCTGCCATGCTGAGTTGTCATGCTGAGCTACCTTAATCCCAAACACTGTTGTAAATGGGGGGAGTATCCCTAATCTCAGGATTATCTCCAAGCCCTCTCTACACATCCTATTAGTGACCTCAGTCTGGTCGTTATCTTGGGGTCAACTCGGCGTGGAGTAGAACTCCTTGATGCCAACCTTTTCATAATATGCCTCTAAGGACTTATTTTTGAATTGATTCCCATTATCAAAAATCAAGGTGTATGGTAGACCATACCTGCAAATGATGTTTCTCCAATTGAACTTAAAGGTCTTCACTTTATTAATGGAAATCATGGCCTCGGCCTCCACCCACTTTGAGAAGTATTCGATAGCCACAAATAGACACCTATAATTACATGCATCTTTAGGTAGAGGTTCCACTAGGTCGATACCCCAAACTTTAAATGGCTAGTGGGTTGTAATGGATAACAAAGGTTGATAAGACTGATGGTGAATGCAAGCATATCTCTGACACTTATCACATTTCTTTACATGGTCGGTCGCGTCCTTTACAAGGGATGACTACCAATATCCCTACATCACAATCCTTTTTTTCTAGGTATCGTCGCCTATATGACTTGAACATGACCCCTCGTGCATAAATCATTGGATGTATTCCACTTCAGTGGGGTGAACACATCGAAGGGAAGGAAGTAGGATGCCTCTTTTGTATAGGACGTCCCCTATGATGGTGAATTTTGCCTCTATGTATTGTAACTTTTTCCTCCTATCCTTTGTATTAGGGATCTCCCCATCTCTCATATATTTTACGAGAGGATCCATCCATGACTCTCTGAGGTTTAACAATAGGCAAAACACAAGCCTGTTGTCATCTTCATTAATACTGGGTTTGCAAAGGATTTCAATTAGGATGATCCTTTTGATCTTCGTTCTGGTTGTGGAGGCTAGTCTTACTAGAGAATCAACTCGACTATTCTACAACTAAAGGATCCTTTTAAATTTGAATACCCAAGATTGTCCATCACTTTTCTAACTCTCATCAAGTACTTGGCTATATTTTCTTCCATGTCCTCGTAGGTCACCAAGACTTGGTTTACAAGCAACTGGGAGTCACTATGTACAACTATCTGGAAAACATTCATTTTCTTGGCAAGGGATAGGCCAACAAGCAGGGCCTCATACTCTGACTCTTTGTTCGATGCTCTAAAATTGAATCTTAGGGCATATTCAATGTTTTTAGAATCTGGGGTTGAGAATATCAATTTAGCCCCACTTCTATTTTCACAAGATAACCCATCCACGAAAAGACTCCATACTTGGCCTTTTTTTGAGAAATTCCCCTCTTTCAATACACCTTTTCTGAACAAAAAATCGCTTTTGGTAGCATCGGCTTGCTCTTTGTTGGGTGATGATTAACTTGCCATAACCATTTCTGTCCCAAGAGAGTAGCCGACCGCCCAACTTTCAAGGCAGACTGCCCAGGTAAAATATTCTATTCAGTAAAGACTCATGTATCTTACGAACACTAAAGTACTTACGGATATATTCAAGTTGATTACCAAAAATCTCAAAGGAGATATTCAGGGTCACCACTAATTATCCACGATCATATTGAGTTATTTACACAACTCAATCTCTTAATTTACACATTTACAAATTGTAAACCCTAGTCCGGGACAATGGGATGTAACCTCGAGCATCGAGAGACACTAATAAGAATATAGTAACCTCTCTGTGGATATAGGCAAGTTGTTGAACCACGTATATCATTTTTGTGTGTGTGATCTTAGTTTCTTCATTTATTATTGTTTTTGTGGATCTTTATTGTTATATTTCTTTCACTCACAATTGACGCCGTCTATGGAAAGCAACTTTTATTTCTATGAAAACATTCATCAACAGAAATTCCATAATCTCTCGCCACAGTAGTAAAATTCCTTAGGCTAGTGACGTACAAGATGACCCAGTCCCATTGAGGGTCACGTCAGACCTTTTCCAATAAATAAGTCCCAGGTTTCGTTAAGAAAGATAGACTTTTGAAGAAATTCAGGGACCACCTAAGTCCACAAAGATTTCCAAGTTAGTTGATGGTTACGATGCTAGGCTTGGAGAACAAGAGGAGGCCACACACCTCCAGGTGAAAGAAAATGCTCACTTGCAAAGGCGACTTGAAAGGATGTAGAGAGATCTCCATCGAGATACCAGGTAGCATCGTGTTAAGACTCCTAGTCCTCATGATATTAATACTCGCATTCGATGGAAGAGATCAAGCACGACCAAGATAGATCTAAATGTGACAAGTTAGAGTGTGATTGATTAGAACACGATCGACCAGAAAGGTGCCACAGAATCAATGATCGTCAAAATGAGAACATCATAATTGTGGTTCATAGAGAGATGGACTAAAATCCATCCCATTAAGGATCTAGGTCTACCAGAGAGCTACCTAGTACAACTCTCAACACCCAAATGAAATCCCCTTTTCAAGGGAAATTGGAGAGGAGGAAATCCAAAAGAATTTTTTTGTTCCCTAGTTTAAGATCTATGATGGGAAGATGGGTCCCATAGATAATGTTTGGCTGTACAAGTAGAAGATGACCCTTTGGATCCATAACGACACATTGATGCACCAGATTTTCACTTCTATCCTACATGACGTAGCACATGAGTGGTTTAAAAATCTTCCCTATAAGCCAGTCAAGAGCTTCAAGGCCTTAACATATGCTTTTACTACTCGCTTCATAACCAACATCTCCCACCCTAAGTGGATGGATGCACTGCTCACGATAAAGAAAAAGTCATAAGACAAATTTCGTGATTATACAAGAGGTATGGGGAAGTTTTTAATAAAGTGGAGGACTTCTCAAAGTAGTCTTCTGTTGCATCCTTCAAGATTGGTCTACCGACCACTTCTCTACTGTACCGGTCCATGACAAGGAAAGAAGCTAACACCATCGACTACCTAAGGGGTTGTATTGAGAAATAAGACAATGTTGTGGATGTGGTTCACTCTAATGCAAGGGAAAATAGTCAAGAAAAGGTAACCAAAAAAGGAGATAAGAGTGACACCCTGAAGAAAGGGAACAAGAATGGGAGTAAGACTAATCCCTCAAAAGCATTACATGTGGTTAACACAGTCTTCAAGGAACTAATCTACAAGATTTTGAGTAAGATCAAGGATCAATCGTTCTCAAGTGGCCTAAGAACATGAGTGGCGACCCAACGAAAAGGAACAACGAGTTGAGATACGCATTCCATAAGGAGGGCGGCCATAGAACCAAAAATTACAAGGCTCTGAAGTCACATTTAGAAGAATTGGCCCAAGTAGAGAATCTTAATGAGTACATTGAAGGAATGTTGATAAGGCTGTAGCCAATGGTGACTAGAAACTAGATAATTTCCTTGATGACGACATGATACAGGAGTTCACGGTGATTCATGGGGTGTTAGACCTAAAACATATCCAAAGGAATGCTATTTGGATGGAGCTGAAGAAGGTTACTGCTGCCGTGGAAGCATTCCAGATCAGCCCTGCAAAGAGATAAGCTGAAAAGTGTCAACGAATAGAGGACGTTGACTATACCAAGCATAATATCTTCATTGAAGAAGATCTAGTTGGATTAAGGACCCCACCTCATAATGCACTCGCGATATCCCTTATAATTACAAATTGGGCGTCGACAAGCTACTGATGGTTCAAGGAAGCTTTTTAGAGGTGAGGTACCTAGAGTTGTTCAACAAGT
This sequence comes from Sambucus nigra, assembly GCA_949130495.1. Classification (NCBI taxonomy): domain Eukaryota; kingdom Viridiplantae; phylum Streptophyta; class Magnoliopsida; order Dipsacales; family Adoxaceae; genus Sambucus; species Sambucus nigra. The sequence continues at coordinate 373,903,144 of OX422216.1, forward strand.
TAAAGATCAACCTCGCTGACCTCTATGAGGATATAGTTCTGTTGGTCGGCTTCGTAGGTCGAATTATAATGTTACTGGGAAAGATAGCCCTACCAGTTGGAGGATGAAAAATCTCAAAGATAATTGAGTTCTTAGTGGTAGACATAGAATCCCCATATTGTTCCATTCTGCGCAGAGGTTGGTTGATCGCCATGAGGGTCATCCCATCCACCTACCATAAGAAGCTGAAGTGTATCATTGACCGAGGCGTGGTCGAGAATCGTGGAGACCAGGACACTACAAGGAAGGGCTTTATCTTGGCCATCCATCCTAGGAGGGAAAAGAAAAAGGAACCAAAAGATGCTCTAGAGGAGGCCCAAGATGGAGCTATGCCCTATAAATAACAATTACGGTATGGACGACCATGGGTGGAGGAGACCAGGGTCCAGCTTGTTGATAGGGTCTTTAAAAGACTTAAGGAAATTCGAGTTGATGATAACTTTCCAGAGAGAAAGTTTCAGATTGAAACCGCACTTACCGATGATGAAAAGAAAGAATTAATTGCCTTATTGAGAATTAATCTGGATGTTTTTCTCTTGGGAGCCATATAATCTGCCAGGGATTGATCCCAATGTAGCTTGCCATAGTCTTCAGCTCGAATCGACCTTCAAGACGATCAATCAGAAGGCTTACTGAATGGCCCCCAAGAAGGCTAAAGAGGTGGAGAACGAAATAGGGAAGCTTTTGGATGCATGATCCATTAGGGAAGTTCAGTTCCTCAAGTGGTTATCCAACCCACTAGTGGTACAGAAGAGCAATGGTAATTGCAGGGTCTGTATCGAATTCATAGATCTCAATAAGGTATGTCTCGAAGACAACTTCCCACTACATAAGATTGATCAGCTAGTTTACGCTACGACAGCACAAGAAAGGATGAGTTTCCTGGATGTCTACTCAGGGTACCATCAAATTCCATTGTTCGTCCCTGACCAGGACAAAACGTCCTTCATAACCCCTATTGGGTTAGTTACAAAGTCATGCCGTTTGGCCAAAAAAATTTAGGGGTGAGTTACCAGAGGCTAGTCACAAAGACATTCAAGTGACAGATGGGTGACACAATTGAGGTCTACATCGACGGCATGTTAGTCAAGAGAAAAAACTGAGATGACCACCTCACGAACTTATCTAGAACCTTCAAAATCCTCAGGAAATACCGAATGAAACTTAATGCAGGTAAGTGTTCATTCGGTGTCCAATCAGGAATGATTCTGCGATTTGGTGATAAAAAGAAGAATTGAGTCCAATACAGACCATATTGACGCAATCAGCAAGATCCATTCTCTGCAGGCGTTACAATATGTTCAAAATCTCACTAGTATGATCGTCGCACTCAACCACTTCAGCTCCAAGTCCTCATAGCATTGCCGACCATTCTTTTATCTTTTAAAAAGGGATAAAGGCCTCATTTGGAATAATGATTTTTCAATAGCTTTGGAGGAGATCAAATCATACCTTAGCAAATCGCCCCTATTGGTGATTACGAAAGATGGAGACTCAATATATCTCTATCTCACAGTATCAGACCACGCTGTGAGCTCGGTTCTGGTATGTGATAAGGACGAATGACAATATCTAGTGTATTTCGCCAGCAAAATGTTTTTGGATGCAGAACAATGCTACTTGCCCCCAAAAATCTTGTCTATGAGCTGGTGGTTGCCTCACAAAAGATGAAGCACTAATTTGAATCTCACTTAATAACAATGATCACTTCTTATCTCCTCAAAGTTATTCTTCGGAGAGCCGACCTCTCTGGATGACTCTATAAGTGGTCAATAGAGCTCGAAAGGTTTGATATCCACTTTCACCCAAGAACAATAATTAAGGGGCAAGCCTTGGATCATTTTATCATCGAATTTATGAGGAATCATCTTATCGACCAAAAATAAAGGGAGCAATCAACAGATAAGGAAGCACAATCTTTATACTGGACCTATACGTTGATGGAGCCTGAAATTCCAAGGGGGTGGGATTAGGAATCATGCTCATCACACTAAAAGACGTCGTCATCGAATAAGGAATCAAGCTAGGATTTTAAGAACCCAACAACAAAGTTGAATACGAAGCACTAATCACTAGCTTGCACAAGGCCCAGATTCTGGGGGCAAGGTACCTCAACGTATTCGGTGATTCCAAACTAGTTTTCAATCAAGTGAGTGGATATTTTAATGAAAAATATGATAGGATTGCAGCCTACCTCACTATAGTGAGAGAAATTATGGTATAATTCGAGACGTTGACATCCAAAAATTCCCCCGAGGGCAAAACAGTCATGCTGACGCCTTACCAATCATAACCTTAGTGGTGTAATCTGATATCAGAAGATCTATCTAGATAGAGTTACTCGCCCAGCTAAGCATCAACCAGACGATAGCCGAATAAGTCCTCCTTGCAGAGAAAGCCCCCAGTTGGATGGATACCATCATTGTCATCTACGAAGCGACATACTTCCTGATGATAAGAGGTTGACTCATTAAGTAAGGGTAATAGAAGCCCATTTCTACCTCATCCTATAAGGAAAACGCTATAAAAGATCATTCATAGTACCATGCCTTCAATTCATCCACCCACATGACACCGAGCAAGTTCTTTATAAACTTCACGATGGTATTTATGGGGGTCATCCAGGAGGAAGGTCATTGGCATTTCGAGCGATTAAGGAAGGTTACTGGTGGACTCACATTCAAAAGGATGCTAGAACTTATGTTCATAGATATGAGAAGAACTAGAACTTATCTCATATGGTCCATTATCTAGATAGCAACCTAAAATCTCTGACGAGTCCATGGCCATTCACGCAATGGGGACTAGATATCGTGGGACCACTACCAACCGCACCTGGAAATTGCAAGTTTTCAGTTGTTGGTATATATTACTTCACCAATTGGGTAGAGGAAGAATCACTGGAAAACATTTATGACACTGACATGATCAGGTTCATCTTGAAAAGCATCGTAACACGCTTTGGAATAATAAGGACTATGACTATCAAAATCGGCACACAATTTGAAAGCATCTTCTTTTAAGGTTTTTATGATAAACATAGCATTAAGCACCATTTTAATTATGTGGAATACCCCCAAAGCAAGGATTAGGTCGAAGATTCTAACAAGACCATGCATGATGATCTAAAGAAGAGGCTGGAATGTGCAAAGGGTGTCTGAATGGACGAGCTCCCCCATGTCCTATGGGCTTACCAAACTACTCCTAAAAAACCGAATGGAGAAATACCCTTTGTGCTTGCCTATGGAATTGAAGCTATTATCCCGTTGGAAAAAGGTCTCCCTACTATGAGAACCACCTTTGTCGACCAAGGTCTTAACAATGATTCACCATGCACTAAACTTGACTTAGAAGATGAGCATAAAGAATAGGACCAAACTATCAGATGAGCACAAAGAATAGGACCAAATCTCGCTTCATACCAACAGGAGTTATCCAAGTAGTATAGCAAGAAAGTTAACCCGAGAAAATTCCTAGTAGGATACTACGTCCTAAGGAAATTCTTCGACAATTCTTTAAAACCATCATATGATAAGCTGGGACCAAACTAGAAAGTACCTTTTAAGGTGATAAGGGACGACCTTCAAGGATCATATCACTTGGAAATGTTGGTGGGCAGGGAGATACCAAGACCATAGAATGAAGCAAATCTCTAGAAGTCCCACTTTTAGTCTTATTTATCTTTTATTAACACATTTAGTTTATGCAAATTTTTATTTCAAACTTATGTTGCTTGCAAGTTATTATTCAATGTATAAAGGCCAGTTGGCTCTCTCACTTTGATCTCATATTGGCTACTTTTAATTTCTTGATTGCATGTCAGTATTATGCACCCTTTCCAAATGATAACTATCCGACCACAGGAAGAAATTATCTTTGGTTAACATAAGACTTCTTAGCTTGTCTTAGATAAAGAACTCCCTTGTGCATAATAGAAGTCGTAGGGATTATAACAAGTTGTTCAACTTGTTTCAATCAAGTAATATAGTATGTCGGTCAGGGTTTGCAGTAGTCATAACAAGTTAGTAAGTATTTCAATTACTATAGCCCTCAGGTCTTTGTTATGAACATAATAGACCTCATGAGTTGCCCCGACGATAATAAAATCCCTACAGGGGATCCTTAGGTAAAAAATCCAACTTAAGTTGGTCACCAACTGTGTTGGTCACATAAAACTTGATCAGGTGGATTGCCCATCAACCAGGTACATTCTCACCATCATCTAACCTAAGCCTAAGGGAGTGTGACGAGATGACCTAAAGGTAAGGAAGATAGAATGATACTATAAAGGCATATTGGACTGGGAGAATGTTCAAGAACAAGTTAGCAAACTCAATTAGTCGACAGGATCCCAAAATGGTTAAACACTTGTCCTTAAATTATTTAGTCGTCTAAAAAGACCAAAAAGATTAACCCTAAATACTAAATCATTTAATTGGCAATAAGCCTAAAATGACTAATAGTATTGCTTGATTGACAAAGGTCCTAAGTAGTCAAGAGACACTAACTCTCACCAACTAGCAATCAAAACACAAAGGCAATTATTAACTCATATTTAGTCAGCACATGATCAAAAGATGGAACAAGTTAGTAAATTAAATTTTATATATTGGAAAAAATTGGGAAGTATAATTAGATCGAGACAAAATATACACAGAACCAACAAGGACCTAGGATGACTTAGGATGGTGCGTAAGATAATCTACTATGCATGCTCTTCGTCCATCATTAGGGTTAGGGGAGAACACCTCCTCATAGTCTTCTAGGTAATGATTGAGGAGCTGGGCAAGAATGACATCAATAAGGATCCATTTGTCAACTTTTGAGAAAAGGTTATGACGATAAGTCATAGAATCAACCTGGTATTTATACCACATATGTGAATCCTTGGTAGTCTTGATGTCCCTGAGGGCAATCAACCACCCACATTTGAACCCTATATCCCTATCCTCCTTTAGCCTCTTTGGGGTATTAGTCTAACCCTCATCGTAGTCAGCCACCCAGGCCTCTCTAGGGCCCATTATGAACAGCTGCCTCAACCTCGTGACGTCTCTTTGAAGACCAACTATAATCACATATTCCCTCTTAACATCATTCTTCAGCTCGATGACCTCCTTTCTTAAATCGTTATTCTTGGCCTGAAGCACTTCACTTACATGGATCACGTCATTCCTCTTAAAGAGCTTGACCTTCAGTCCATTCATTTCATCTTAAACAAAAGAACCAATTTACTCCATCATTTGGAAGATTCTCATAAATTCCTAGAGAGTTTGGTGACTAATGTTAGGTCCCAAGATCATCCCTAACTTTGAGGTGGGGGGAATATAGTCCTCGTCGGGTTATAAACAACACAATTGATAGAATTATAGCCAAACATCGAAATATGTAAAAGGACAAAATGCATTAGAGGGGGTCAAAAGGCCAGTACAGTCAGAAAAAAGAATTAAAGGCACAAAAGGTATACAAAAAAAGAAAGAAGTCATAAACTAAAGGCCTTATTCCTTCACCTGCTTGGATCCATTAACTGCCTTCCCTTTCTTAGAACCTTCTGTTCCTGGTTGGCAGTCGCCTCGATCTTAGCAGACTCGTTCTCAGTATGGTCGGTAGGCTGACCAATGTTTGGCTTTTCTTCTGTAGGAGGGTTAGGCCAAGGAGAGTGTAGTTTCATAAGCTCAGAGTCAGAGGGAACTCCTGCAGGTTTCAGTGCTTGGTCCCATCCTTTTTTAAAGGAAACCTTCTTTACAAATCCCGACTGAATCTCGACAACATCGTAGGTCGTACTCTATCATTTCTTGTTATTGTAGTCCTTCTCCGTGGGGAATTCTTCCTCTGACTTTGAAACTGTTTCAGCTAAGTTCAGATTTTCTTTGGCCAACTTCTTTTTTTCGACGACCACCAAATCCTTGGACGTTTGGAGATCAACATGGGACTTTGTCACACTCTCCCTCTCCAACTCTTAAGCTGCACGAGCATTATCCAAGTCTTTCTTAGACTTCTTCAGGCCATTTTTTAGATCCTGGTTATTTTTGGACTGGTCGACATGACCATATAAAAGAGTAGTAAAATCGGTCAAAAACTACACAAAACAAAAAGAGCTAAGTTAATACGGAAAAGAAAAAATGAAGAACACAAGAGATAAAAGGATAAAGAGAAGAAAATTACCAGAAAAATTCCTTGAGCGGACTTGAGTACAAGCAGGGTTGACCCCAACCTTGAGGAAAGATCGTTGTCGGCGGCGAACACATCCCCTTAGATAAATGAGGGGCAAGAGTAGGGGTATTAGCCACACTAGTCCCCTCGGAATCAAAAGTGAAAAAGGGTGGAGGGGACTTTAATACCAACTTTATTTTGACCTACTCTCTCTTCTTCACTTCCCTTATCTTTCTCTTTCTCTCCCCTTCTTCTCTCTCTTCTTCTTCTTCTTCTTCTTCTTCTTCTTCTCTTCTTCTCCTTTTTTTCTTTCCCCTTGACTGCTGAGCTATAGCCACTAGCCTTTGGGGAATTGACCTCCAATGTCTTCAAGGACTTTATCCTATTAAACATCACCATTTCATCATCAACATCATCAATATTTAGCACTCTCCTCTTTACAGTAGTGCCATCTCTTTCTCCTCTTCTTCTTCTTCTTCTTCTTCTTCTTCTTCTTCTTCTTCTTCTTCTTCTTCTTCTTCTTCTTCTTCTTCTTCTTCTTCTTCTTCTTCTTCTTTTTTCTCCTCTGCCTCTAACACCACTGGTTCTTAGGGACCAACTTCAGGAGCCTAGAGGTTGAGGACTTTATCAATCGGTCGAATGATAAAGCTACTTATAGTATTATTATATTTGAGTAATTAGGCTGTAAAACATGTATGATCGCCATCTAGAATACTTTCATTAATCCTCCGGGCCTTTAGAAGATCGTGAACACTAACTTCACTTTAAGTCAAGCTCGCTATTTTTATCACGGACCGTAAAACCAAAGAATAAAAACATTAGTCAGAGGACATGAAACATGAATAGTAAGTAAGAAAATGAGAAAAAGAAACAATAAGTAAATCAAAGAAATGAGAAAGTAATCAATATGATCTTTCTTAAGGTTAGAAATCTAGGGGCCCTGGTATCTCTCGCCCTTAGCAAGGGGAGAATTTTGCCAATTTCTGGCAATAAACAAATGATCCCAGTAATTTTTGTGAGAATCTTTAAGGTTTATGACTAGGACCCTGTCAGTCGTCTGGCCTTTAAATACAAAATACCATCGTTGGTGCCCGACCAGACATAAAAATAACAGAGATCAATAACACTAGGTTGGTCCTACATAGTGTTTTTATTCTATATAATCCATTCACAATCTTCCAACATTGGGAGCACACTAAACAGGGATAACATCAAAGTATTTGAAAAATATAAGAAATAACGGATTTGGGGGAAATGTCAACCCACCTTGGGTGATCAGTAGGGTGTGAATCGAGTGCCCCCTTCAATGTCACGAATATCTTTAGGGATAGGTGCATAGTCGATTTCAACTCAGTCAAAAATACTATAGGTTTTCCTAAACTCTGATATCTACTTGTTATATAATGATGCCATGAATGATATATAAGAGAAAAAAATCTAAATATAGCCGAATCACAATCGCAGAAGTGTAAAACTAAGAGAAGATGAACAGAACTTACAAGAATTGATGGGAGGTCTGAAGAAAATGAGACGTCGAAGAAGAATGCAGTGGAAGCTCAGTAGACAAAAGAAGGATAGAAAGGTAGCAGACAGAGTAGATGTATCTCAAGCTTGATGTTCGAGCTAATAATGAAACACGACAACCAAGGAAGATTTTGGTGCTTCATATAGATGCGTGAACCAGTTTATTCTCACTTATTTAGTGAAACTACAAGTTTTCAATGGCGTTTGGCCGAGGATGAGCGTGGACTCCCGAGTTCTCCAAATTTTCAAAAAATCCACTCCAATTTTAAAAGGAAAGGTTTTAAGTCACGGGACTTAAATGTGATTAAAATTTGTTGGCCCAAATATTCGGCCCAAAAAATTAAGGGGCAATTATGAGAACCCATTTAGCTTGGTTTAAGAGATTATCCAGCCAACCCAACTTGCAAGACGGACTGCCCATCCCAAATCTTCTATTCAACAAAGACTCATGTATCTTATATAGAGTAAAATACTTACGAATATATTCAAGTTGGTTACCAACAATCTCAGAGGAGATATTCTGGGACACCACTAATTATCCACGATCATATTGTGTTACTTTTACAACTGAATTTCTTAATTTACACATCTACAAATTACAAACCCTGGTCGGGGGCAATGGGATGTTACCTCGAGCATTGAGCGACACTAATAAGAATATAGAAACCTCTCCGTGGACATAAGTAAGTTACCAAACCACATATATCATTATTTTTTGTGGGATCTTACTTTCTACATTTATCATTACTTTTATGGATCTCTATTGTGATATTTCTTGCACTCACACTATCATATCCTCTTTCATTCCTTTACCAGCTTCGGTTAGGTGAATTTGGCCATAAAATCTGCCAATACCTGACCCTTCATTGCAATCCTCAACTAATTCACGATGTCAAAATCTCCTAACTCAATTGACCAAGCCATCAGCCTACCCAATTTCTTAGGTATGGATGACTTGCCTTAAAGGTGTGTCAGTGAGTACCACCATAGTATGAGCTTGGAAATAGGGCTTTATTTTTCTGGAGACATGGATCAGAGAATATGCTGGTTTCTCCATCCTAGGATATTTGAGCTTATCCCCTTAAAGAGCCTTCCTATTGAAATACACAGGCTTTTAAACCCCCTCATCATCTCGAATGATTGAATTGCTAATGGATGACTTAAATACTGCAAAATATAACAATAACTTCTCCCCCTAAATCGATCATGACAGCAGCATAGGTGATCCCATTTTTTTTTTAAATCTTGAAAAGCCTTCTCACATTCCTCATTCCAAATAAATGTTTTCTCAAGATCCTAAAGAACGACAGACACTTATTTGTGGCCCTCTAGACAAATCGGTTGATAGCATCAACTCCTCCTATCAACCTCTGAATATCCTTTATAATTTTCAGTGTCTTAATATCAATCAATGCCTTGATCTTTTCTAGGTTTAACTCAATCCCCCTTTGGTTGACTATAAAGCTGAGTAAATTTTTTACGCTAATTCCGAACACACACTTTGTCAAATTCAACTTCATCTTATAGCTATCCATGGTGTCGAACTTCCTCTCAAGGTTGTCCACATGGTCCTCGGCCTTGAGGATCTTTGTCAGCATATCGTAAACATAAACCTCCATAGTTTTCCCAATCTAATCTTCGAATATTTTTTAACTAACCTCTGATAGGTTACCCCAGTGTTCTTAAGGCTTAATAGCAAGACCTTATAGCAGTAGGTTCCTTTATATGTGATAAAGGAAGTCTTCTCAACATCATCTCCATACATGAAATCTGATTAAACCCCGAATAAGCATCCATGAAGCTCATTAGTTCGTGCCCAGCCTTGGCATGCACCATTTGATCTATCTGAGGTACATGGAATCTATTTTTAAGGCACGCCTTATTTAAATCTGTGAATTCTAAACACATCCTCCATTTTCCATTATTATTAGACACAATCACAACATTAGGTAGTCAATCAGGGTAATGCACTTTACGAATAAACTTGGTTGATTGAATCTTTTTAACCTCGTCTTGGATTACCTCGCACTGGCCTATGGTATAGGTTCTTATCCTCTGGTTCACTTGCTTGACACCCTTATCAATTTTTAGCTGAAGGAAGATAACTTTGATGTTAAGCCCCGGCATATCCCAATGGCTCCATAGGAAGATGCTTTGTCTTTTCCTCAATAGCTCCACTAGCTTTTTTCACCTCTTTCTTTAAGAATGAGCCAATTTGGAAGATTTATGTTTCTTCCTCATGGAGGGCGATGGACTCTACCGCCTCTACAACTTCACCTTTTTCAACTTTCTCTCGTCCCTTGGGTTAAGAGTGTTACAATTATAAGAGGTCATAAGCTCCTTATGATCCTCCTTTTATTCTACTGAGCTGAAGTAACATTCTTGTGCTTCCACCTTGGACTTACCCTACCCCATAAAGAGTCGGGAATTTTACTATTTGGTGAACTGTAGAAGGGACCACCTCAAATTCCTTGAGTGTTACTTTGTCAAGAATGATGTTGTAGGCCGAGAATACGTTCTCATCCATTATAAAGAAGCTTATTCTCATTATTAGGCACCTTGACCAAGTACTCATATAGACATCCATATCAGACACCCCTGGTGGGTGAACCTTCTCTCCACTGAAACCTATCAATAGTTGATGATACATAACTAACCTTTTCTTGTTGAGTTTTAATCCCTTGAAGTAGTCCTAAAACATGACATCGATTGAGTTTTCATCGTCCATAAGTATCCAAGACACCTCGTACCCATGGGCCCTAGTGTTGATGTCCAAAGGGTCCTCATAGGGGGGCCAAGTTATCTATGTCCATTTTCTTTAGCTTCCCCAAATTTGGTCTTATCGTGGTCTAGTTCACATCCAACCACTTTGGATTAGATTTAACTTCTATAATATATGCCTTACGGTTGGTCGGCTCAGTTTATCCACCATCCAACCCTCCACTCATCATCCTTACGTCGAAGGAAATCATTTTTATGCGTCCCTTAGATTCAGGGATCTTAGGTGGGAGATCTAGTTCATCCTCATCGCTGACTGCCTTTTCATCTTTCTTATCGTCTTGGGCCTATCGTCTCAGCCTTTCATCTTTTTGGCACCATCTTTGGCACCACTCCGGTCCACATGCTTCTGGAGTTTTCCTTGGTTTAACATCTTCTCAATCTCATCCTTGAGATCAGATCATTTGTCCATAATATGGTCGAGGTATTGGTTGAAATCACACCATTTTCTCTTGTCCCTCTTATAAGGAGAAGACTTAAGCTTTCCAGGCCACCTAAGTTCCCTGCCATACTTAATTTCATGTAGGATTAGGTTAGGACTTACCGTTAATGGATTATAACTAGCAAACTTGTCATTGGATGACCTAATATCTCCATATTTTCCTTTATCCTTTTGATATTTTCTCCCACTTGCTTCTTTTTCATCTTCTCCTTTTGCTACTATAGCCTCTTCAGTGTTCATAACTCTCCTTGCCGTGGACATAAGTTCTGCCATGTACTTGGGAGGATCCTCGACCAGCTTCCAGAGCAGCTTGGCTTTCTGTAGCCCAATCATAGGGGATGTCATAGAAATATTTTCCTTATAGCCTTCCACTTTAAGTTTCTTTTTGTTGAACCGAGCAATGTAGTCTCTTAGTGTCTCATTTTTCTCTTTTACACGTACAGGAGACGAGTCACTTTCTTCGGGGACTTCATGCCGAAACAAAAGTTATGGAAGAATATTTTGGCTAATTTCTTGAAGTTTTTGATTGAGTTCTTAAGCAGATATGTTTACCACATATGAGCCGCGCATGTGAGGGTGCCAAAGAAGTCTCGCTATCTCATCTTATTTAAGACAGAGTAAATTTTGGATGCTGACTGATATATCTCAATGTGGTGTATCAAATTTATACTGACATCATATTCTGGAGTTACACTAAGAGTCTTGAACTTAATTGGAGTGGGTAAGTTTACTATCTTAGCTACGAAGGTAGATCCTTTCACATAGCCCCAATGGATTGGGTTTCGACTTTTCAACAGATTATCAATTTTATCCTCCAGTCTTTGAATTGAACTGTTCTAAGTATTCTTTATTAACACTATATTATACCACCTTCCTTACTTATCGAATGGAATAGGTACCTACTCTCGTCCAGTAGTTCCCCGTTAACGGTTCATTTCCCTTTGCTCTACTTCCTGGCCTTGTTGAGGCCGATGATTACCACATCCACCGTTCCCTCTGAAAGCAGCATTACTATGAGATCAATATAGTTCGTCTTGTAATTCTCCCACAAGGTCGAGATGATCGAACACTAACCCTCTGTTGATCATGTCAAAGGCTAAAGTTCTTGGCCAGCCTTGTAGTTTTGGCCTTGTGCTATTTCATCAATTTGTTAGTGCTGAGTGAACTATTTCATCAAAAACCTCATATGGTTCCCAACAATCATCCTCATCACAATCATGATCATCTAGATCCTCTTGCACTTATTTTCCTAGGTGAAGTCTCCTAGGGTCGGCCACGTCTCTCCGTCTCTGGTGGCATTGTGCCTCCTTTTGTGGGCTGGGGGTGGTCCCCCTATCATCACATCTATAACCTCCCCTGCGGCTAGAGTAATGATCTCAGTCGCTGCACCTGGAGTCCTTGCCATCATGGTTTGGCTCAAATCCATAAATTACTCTTTCATCTTTTGTTGGGTGGTCACTAGCAAGCACAGTGTTTCCACCGCATCAACCATTTCTAACTGAGGTGGTGATTAGATAGAGTTGGGGCAGTGCCTAGAGGTAAATAGAAAGTCATCAATTCGATAAGAGTGTGGATGAACTAGATGAGGTAAAAGGAAGCTTGTAGGTCCCAACCAAAACTCCTTCAATGGTGATTCAGGTCCATGAATGGTGGAGATCGATCACCACTAAAGATTCAAGTAGGAGCTAAGTTAAAAATGAGGTAAAAAAGACGAAACTGCTTCCCACAGACAACACATAAATGACGGTACTACAGATATCACCATTTAAACTTGTATGGAGCTCAAGTTAGCAATATACAGTAATGTAGGTAATAATTAAGTAAAGCAAATGAAGAAATTATTGAGGGGAAGAAGATGACCCAATGATATAAGTGTTTCAGTCGTAGCCTACTCCACTATTAAAAGTGCTTGGTGCTGTTTTCACTATCAAATGAGGCACTAATGGCCTTGGAATACAACCCTTAATATTTCTCTCTCTACTAAAATTATAAATAGAGTTTAACTTAGGGTTTTTAATATTTGATCTACTTCAAGGAAGAAGATAATAGGTATTTATAGCCTTGGGGGTGCACAGTGCACCCCCAAGCATGTAATAGGTATGCACATGATTAAAGAACCAATTAGAACTATCCATTTGTCCCTGGTACACATATGTCATAATGATGAAATATTCCCTCACATGCTTATGAAGATCTTGGTATAATGGTTTGTCCACGTGGGATAGTGACCCACTAAATCCACATGTGTTCTCCTAGGTGACAAGGGTTGGCCATTATGGGCCAGGCCGAGCCTAGTCGTCATGTCATTCTTCTAACATAACAACCCTCAAAATGATGAGTAGGGTATGGGTCTGCATATGGTCCTTGACCCCCTTGAGATGGACAAGGCCAAAGAAATATAAAAGAATTAGAATCACTGATGTGTCATATGTATGGAGTATTAGCCGAGAATGAGGCCACTTGAGGTTGGGCCTTCGTAAAGTCGACCCATGTGTGTTTCCCCTGATGAGCATTCATGGTTAGCTGTAATACCCCGTACTTTTAAGGATATTTAAATTACTTAAGTGATGTAATTTAATACTTTGAGAAATAATATTTTAGTTCGAAAAGTACAGGAGAAGTTGTATTGGGCTTAAAAGGTGAATTTTTGATAAGTGACTCAGATGGGAATTTGGAATGCACGGTTGGTTTCGAAAGGGCCGAGATAGTCCGAATAGAGTACCCGAGGGTAGTATTTGGGTTCCGGGAACTTTTTGGACTAGTAGGGACTCGCATTTGTGAATACGAGTCAATTTTGGGTTTAATATGGGATAAACCCTCATTTCTCTCTTATAAGCCACGAGAGAAAGAGAAAAGAAACAAGGAAGAACATAAAGAAGGAACAAAATGGATAAAAGATAAGATTTCGGCCAAGCTCCAACGGATTTCGGCATGAGATCATCGAATTTATCCAACCAGACAAGTGTTTAACTTGCTTTAAGTGTGGTTATTTTTCATATTATACTTGATGATGAAAACTATAAGATTTTGTGTTTGGTATTCTTGCACAAAAAGGGGTTTTTGGAAGATGATTTGATAAGAAATTGATGAGATAACAATCCTACATGAAATCTTAGCTAAAATCCATGTTAATGGTGAAATAATTGTTGAGAAAATTGGGAGAAATAGAAATGGCAGGTTAAGGGAGTTAGGGCTTAAATTCTTGAGAAAGTTCCATAATCCCATTAATTAATTGGTGTATTGAGTATATATAAGTGTGTGGATGTTTATATTAATGTTGGGTGATGTTAGAAACCCTAGAAATTGAGTTGGATGAGAGATAGAATAATTTTTTGGAATTTGGAGAAGATGAACTTCCGAAACTGTAGGGACTGGACCGGTCCGAATTGCGGTTCTGGATCGATTTGTTTAAGACCAAATAGGTTCGGTTTTGGAATAGAGGATCGATTGTTTTATCTGGGCACCAGATCGGTTCGTTTTTTGTCCACAGGATCGGTCCGACTTTGTCAGAAAATCAGAATGATTTTCTTGGCCTAAAAAGGATTGGAGACGATTTCCATTTGGAGATAAATGTTAGAGGATCCTAAATTGAGTGCGAGGACCTCTAAAAGAATAAATGGGTGATATATATAAGTCTCAGGTTAGTGGTAAAGATCCGAGGTTTAAATTTAGGAATGTTTGGGACGAACGTCATTGAGGATTTATTCGGAGGTTTCGTACATATATATTTATACGTGTATATTATATATATATATATGCCGATTATACATGGGTAGAATATATATATATATATATATATATGTCGAATAGAAATAAATGAGTAAATCCTAAGGTGCGAATAGGATGATTAAGAATACTAGCTAAACATGATAAGGTACTATTCGAAAATAAGAGATGTAAGTATTATATCATAAGTGAGTGAATACTTATGTGATTAAAATAAGTTGTGCGCATACTTACTGATTGATATAAAATGGTATATTTGGATTATAGGCTAATGCCATGAGAGAGAGGCATTTATTGCCCGATATATATATATACACGGGTATAGAGACAATATATATTATGTGATTTTAAATATATATGCGCGTGAATGATATATTTATGTGGTACATACCCCTCTAGTGCTATCATGGGAAGTTGAGTGATGTGGGTGAATCCCTCTGGCTTGAGGAGCTGGGAGAGTATAGTCCCCATGTCATAGTCGTCCATTATTTATATTCTGTGCTTTTATTCAGGGGTAAGACGTCTTAGGTATGATTCATATTATTTCCAGTGAGGAACTATGGTCGCTTCCCCTACGTTGTGTTTTGGTTTTTTGCATGTCGGTGTGAGAGTCAAACCATTCGTACCGGGGATGATGTGTGAGCATGCCCTGGAAGATGGTAGCACTGAGAGACTGAATCCTTTGAGTTATAACTCTGAGGGATGGTTGTTATACTTATATAGTGTGTGATATATAAGTATAGATATACTATATGTGAATAGTATAGCATTTATACATATATGAGATTGATAACTAGGGAAAGTTATTAATGATGAACGGTTAAATATTAATTAACTTAGACCTTGGACAGACAGATCTCAATAACCAATAAAGGTACATCTTAGTTTATCAGGAGGGTTCATTTTTTGGATTTCGCTTTGCGAGATGTCCCACGCATGAAAGTAGCAAATATCGATAGCTGAGAGATGTTAGTCCCTAGGACATTTTTAGATTATTGTTCTTAGTATAATTATATGGATAAATTGGCTGGGAAGAGTAAGGAATTAGGGGTTCACGCTATGGATAAAGGTCTAAACTAATCTCAACGATCGGGAATGTTAAGTAGTAGTGTATCGGGGGGTTCAATTTGGATTTCGCTTTGCAAGATTCCCCACGCATGAAGCTTGACGTAACGTTGGAAGTTGAGGAGATGTTTGGTCTTTAGTACATGGGTTGGGTACCTCGGTTTCTATTCTTGTACGTAGTTATGACCGATAGAGCTACATAGTAGTGTTCCGAGAGGGTTTCTTGTTTAGATTTCTCTTTGCGAGACGTCCCACACATGAAAGTAGCAAATGTCGGAAGTAGTGAGCGTTAATTATGGACAGTTAAATTATCATCATGTAGTATATGTATAAGATCAGGCGATAGCTTAGAATATTTATATTACGCAGGGTATGAGATAGCGTATGATGACTTAGTTGCTGAGAGAGACTAGTTATCCTGGGTAGTGTCAATAGGGTGCCTAAAATACATGCGATAGGTGCGCACTGTTAGATGAGAGGCGAGGGGTATCTCTTGTGAGTGAGACACGAATTTAAATATGAAGAGTATCATATTTTACATATTAAATTAAATTAAGCACTTGCTAAAATATTTTTCAAAACCCGGGCTCTGACCCGTGTCTATTTTTCTTTTTCTTCCCTTTTGTATACTTTTTAGGTGTCCAGACACAGGGATGCCTGGATGATTATTCATTCGAGTCAGATGTGTTGCCTCAGCCGTGAATGTTTCCAGTAAATTGTTTTGGACGCTTCTATCCTTGTGATCTAGATAGGAGGTACTATTGTGATAATTGCGCAGGTTGCCCAACTGATGTCATTTATTTTTTTTCCAGCGACTTTATTTTACGCTCTTCGAATTGGTTGTATTAAATGTTTATCGATAGTTATTAGTTATTTATTTATTTATTTATTTGTTTATTCCATTTGTTGATTATATTCCTGTGTGAATGGTTTTAATTGTTCTTTTATTTTAATAAGATTATAAGGTTGAAAATTTGATGCCAGACCATAATTAATTGATTTTTTGAGAGTGATGCTGAGAATGAAACCATTTGAGATTCATGTTTAATTTGGTATAGGACTGATCACCCGGTATTTTATTGGGCGGGGTGTCACATTAGCCTTTATCGAGTTGAGATCTATTGATGATGAGTCCACACTTATGTATATCAATCACCTCCTAGACCTTAGTCTTCAATGTGAGTAGAAGGCTGATGGGTAATTTTGGTTGTCCTTGATAAGTAGCTTTTTGCATATAATCGTTGTCTTCAAAAACCAATCTCAAAATTCCCTTGAGTAACTACAAAACTTGTCTAAAACAACTCGTATTGCGATAAGTACGGGTGTCAATACAACTTCTAAGCCGAAAAAAATAATGTGAAAACTTGCAATTTAAATATATTTTTTTGAAAATATTTTTTTAAAACAATTTCAAGTGAAAAATTAACACAAAAGGCTAAAACTATGATATGAATAAATAACGAAAAATAATGTGCAATCAAGTGTGAAAAATGTAAAAAAATCAAGAGACGGGATTACACCGCATTATCAGTCATTTTAATTTCTCAATTTATTAATTTTAAATATTTCGAGATAATATTAAATCGATAATCTAACTCTCGTTACAATTATAAATTTAATAATATCTTTTTCTGAAAACTAATTTAAAAATGTCACACGATGAAAAATTAAGAACTATACTATTTTCAAGAAAATTACCCGCTAGGATCAATTTAATAAAAATAGTATGAATTCTCTAATATCAACATGAAATTAATATTTAGATTTAGTAAAAACCTCTCTATAGTTCGATTCCTAAAATCAAACATTAATTTGTAAAATTAATTTACTATCTCTCGTTACATAAACAATTACAAATTAATTTACCTAGAAATATAAAATTAATTAAACCAATTAATTAAATTAATATCCTATGCAGTGCATCCCACCCCTTGAACAGGGTGCCAAACATTCTTATGTGTGCATAAACAATAATCAATAATATGTCAAGAAGGATATAAATTGAAAAGAGAAGGAAGAAATACGATACGCAAGTTTTTCCACAAATTAGTCTTGAAATGCGCCTTGACATGCATCAAATTATTCACAATTTTCAGTACTTGATTACAAAAATAAAAATAAAAACTAAACCTAAAAGTTATTCTAAACTAAACTATTTTTTTTTAGATTTTTTTTGGAATTTTTTTATTTACCTACTATGTACATAATATACACAGTGTCTCCCTCTATTCTCTGTCTATGAGAGTCCCTCTTTAAACAAGATGGTGCCCTCCTTTATAATAATACCCACGACTTTATTTTTTATTATTGTTGGAGATTCTTGTGGGATTTTTACAAGGCTAAGTCAAAAGCTCTTTGAAAAGGCACATGACTTTATTTTTGGATTGGCTTTGGTTTGTTCCTTTTTTTTTTGGCTTGCCATGTAAAAATCGGATAAGATTTTGAGAAATGGGATTTGGATCTTGGAAGATGGATCGGGAATCGGGTCGAAGTGGGTCTCGGCTTCAACATTGTTTTGGGCGAGTTGGGATGTAATGGGTTTCACCGGCATGCCAGGTTGGGTCGAAGGGTTTCGCCGTCGTGGCAGGTGGCGAATACGTAGAATCTCGGTTGGATGGAATGGGTATAGTGGCGGTTTGAACATGTTCGATTAAGGGAAGGTCTTGGGCGCCCGGGAGTTGAGGTGGGGGACCGAGTTGGGGTAGGAACATAAGTTTATTTATTTATTTTTTAAACAAAGCCACCAACTGCTGGTGTTGGCAGGTGGTTGCCAGAATGGGGCTGGTGGTATTGGAGGGGTAATGGGTTTAGGTGGTAAGGTGTTTTTGGTAATGGAGGTTTTGGGTTATGGTTGTGAGAGGAGAGAGAGAAAGTGGTGTAGGGAAGAAGAAGGGTAGGAGGTTTGTTGGGTGTATGAGAGTGTAGGGTATGTTGGATGTGAGTGAGTTAGGTGTATGTGATTGTGTGGTAATTAGATGTAAGTAAGTGTGTTGTGTGTGTTTAATTTGGACCCTTAAACAAAATAACACTATCTAAAAAGTAAAACTAGACTAAAATAAAAAAATAAAACTCTTTAAAAACTAAAAATCCTAACTAAATAAAATAAAACCAAAAAACTATAAAATACAATCTTAAAAAAATAAATTCCTAAAAACTAATCCTAAGAATAATAAAATCAAATAAAGATTAAAACTAATAAAAATCAAAATCAGAATAAAGAAATATAAGAATAGAAAATAAATCTAAAATAAATCCTACAAATAAAACGACTCAAAATAAAAATCTAGAAAAATAATAAAGGTACAAACTCAATACAAACAGGCCCAGGTGATGGACTGGTCTCGGTTTGGGCTTAAGTTTGGTTATGGAAAAAGGTTCGGAGAATCGGAACTCATCGGTGCAAGCTCAAACTGGACTTCTGACTTCACGATCTTTCTGATTTATTCGATGCACGCTATTGACCTCTACTTTGTCGCAATTACGTCGATTTAGCATCATTTAGTATCGTGACTGCGTATTGACCTACAAAAAGATAAAATACGAACATAATACAAATTTTAATTAAAATGAGTGACTAAAATGAACATATTTGGGGATTAAATTAACACTTTTGAGTGCTTATCACACCACCCCCAAACAGAGCATTGCTAGTCCTTGAGCAAAAATAGAGAGAAAAGAGAGATACATAACCAAAAGTGTGCCACTTTCGCAGGCACTAGCGAATGTACTTAGCATGTGCAACAAGCCGTTAAGCTTATAGGTTTCCTTACAGGACGAATGGTGTCTCGTAAAGATTTGCAATGAATATACTCACAAAATTCAAAATTTTATTGAGATGCAGACTCTAATTTGACGATGAACTGCTATACAACCCAACAAAGAAGGACGTCAAGTAACACCATTTTCAACTATCAAAAAGAAGATATAAAATTACTTAATACCAAAAAGCGTAATCCTTCCTAAAACTCAGCGTGTGTTAGCGTGAAACAATCTTAAGTGTCATTAGAGTAATTCCAAGATTGCCTTTTTAAGAATCAACGCTTTGAGTTCAATTCTCACTGGATATATCTCTCTGAATCGAACTCTCTTAGAATTTGATCAGTGTATCTCTCTAGTGTGTGAGGAGGTGAGTAAATGTAAACAAGTTCAAACATATCACACACTTTACAGAAAATGGCGGATACAATTAAGAAAATTGATCTCGTGAACGAATGCTAACCACTATGTTGAGAATGTCGAGTTATTTACCATATAATCTTCTCATTTGCTCGAACACTTTACCAAGGGTGAAAACAGGGTTTATGTAAGGTATGAAGGAAAAATGAAGAAAATGAATGATATGATGGAGTGTTTTAAGAAGAGTGTGACATAAGTTTGAATAACTAATGTCTTCATTTTTGGAATTTTTGATCGCATGCTTTCTTTTTCTTTGCTTTTTTTTTCTATTTTTTTATTTTTTATTGCAATACATTTTTCTTTTCATAACGAAAATGAAGACAATTTACATGGAAAATTTCAAACATTTTTTTCTCTAAAATTATGGTAGTGATGGGGAATTATATATGGATGGTGTCTGGGACATATATGGATAAGGAAAACAAGGAATGATAATACGTGGAGTGAAGGAAAAAAATGGTAAGTGTATGGAAAAATTAGTTTAGTGCTCGGGATAAACTACAATACACATGTTTCTTATAACTCGAAGATGATGTCATTCTCAGTGATTAAGCCAAATTTGATACATAATGAGACCATGCAATGACTAAGTGTGGTACCCAAAGAAAGTTAAGTCAACTTGTGACTCGGAGATACGTAAAAGCCCTCAAAAAGGTGAAAAACTCAAATCTCACA
This sequence comes from Sambucus nigra, assembly GCA_949130495.1. Lineage (NCBI taxonomy): Eukaryota > Viridiplantae > Streptophyta > Magnoliopsida > Dipsacales > Adoxaceae > Sambucus > Sambucus nigra. Next base: position 373,923,719 of record OX422216.1, read on the forward strand.
GGTTTAAGTCGCCACTAGTGATCTTTTGAAGCTGTCTTGGGAATATATTTACTCTTCAACTTTTGATTGTAAGGTGATAGTGTAAAATTACAGAGTTTAGGAATTCATAGAGCAAATACGCTTTAATAGGTATTAATTTAATTTACTGATAGAAAGTGTAATTTTAGTGTCAAACGCGGGTATTCTGAGACTTATAAGAGAGGGATGATAGACAATTCATGTCATAAAAAAATATTTTTAACTGCACAAAAAGTGTAATATGATTTGTTTCTAAAAAATTTCAAAGTGGTACGATTTTGATAAATTTCCCATCCCCAAACAAAATAGAACATCGTACTCGTTGTTAAAACTATATATAAAAATGAAAAGTGCAAGGGACGAAATATATTACCATAATGCACCACCAGTGAAAATGTACCGCATTATGGAGCAAAGATGAAACATGAAGAACAGATGCGACACAAAAATATGTACAAGTCTATAAAGCATGTGAAAATCATTGGGTGGTGTGAAGCACCACCCCCAAATAGGATAAGACTCATACTCAAAAATAATAAACGACGGGATGCCTCCCAGTAGAGCTAAATTTAACGTCTTCAGCTAGACTGAACCATTCTCACCCTAAAGATAAGAGCTAGGAAAGTGCAGGGCGACAGGAAAATCGGGTGATGATAATCACCCCTAAACAAAACTGAAGTGTCAGTTTTATTGGATAAAGGAAAAAACGGGTCAATGCACTTGTATGGCAGAGTGCATCACACGATGCAAAGCAACGGTGGACCATGGGTGGGTGGGTAGAAAGGTATATGAAAGAACGGTAAGAGAGAGGGTGAACAGTCACCGGTCACGGGCCTGATTGAGAGTAAATATGAGGGAAACAAAGGCCCTATAAGAATGGTGCTCAAGATGGTGGGGTAGGCAAAAGGGTTTGACAATAGTGATAGGTTATGCCTCAGAGAAAGTGCACGACCATTCTATAAATGGACGAGGATAATGGTCGCGCTGGAACACGCCAGGGGGCTGTCGATGAAAAAAATCAACACCACAAGGAAGTGGTGTGCATAGAGTAACAAGATCGGTGTCACGGATGGGGAGAGTAGCTTGAATACTCACATGGATGGTGGGGTCGATGAAAGGTGTACAAATGGGATCGTGTAGAACTAGGGTGGAGGGTGGGTGGAGGTGAGGACCAAATTGCTTAAATGTGAAAAGGGAAATAATAAAAGCAAGGTCCGAATGAAGTGGTGGTGTGGTATGGACAGTGGGTGGGTTGGGTGGGACAAAGGGTGGAGGAAGATGATCTAACTCGAGAGTAGGGAATACACACTCCGCATGAGGCTCAAAGTTATCCTCAAGTGTACACGAAGGAGGAGGTGTGAAAGTGAATGAGGGAGTGAGCAACTTCTCCACTCGAAAGTCACCATTGGAAGTGGTGGAAAATATAATGAGGCATCCAAATCCAAGATAGATGAATCAACATTAATAGCTGACTCAATGGGAGCTAAGCTTGGTGGGATATGATCCATATTCAGAGAGGTAGGAACTATATCGGATTCAATATTAGGACAACAGGGAGCACACATAGCCAGCGTTAACCTATAAGGAATTTATGCCTCGGGAACACACAAGGTTGGCTCGATAGGTGTAAAATCGGGCATAAATATGGATTCAATGGAAGGGAAAAGTCGAACCTCGAGGATGGGTTCTATAGGATAGGGTGGTGTAGGATCAGTCTCACAGTCAATGGATATGTCAACACAATTGTCAACTTGGAACTCGAACCACGGGGTGGTCTCAACTTCAAGATTCTCAGGATGATAGGGTTGGTCACACTCAAAATAAGTGGCACAAGACGACACATCATTATCCCACATGGGGGAAACAATGGGTTAACTAGGGATGAAATCTGACTCGTTCGTACACTCAAATTCATTTAATCTTTATTCAAGACTTTGAAGGGATTCAGTTTAAGAGTGAAGAGTGTGCGCGAACTTTTGCAAGAGGTTGTCGAGAGCGGATGTGCAAGGTGGTAGGGAAGTGGTAGTGGGTGGCGTTGGTGGTTGAGGTGTACATAACTCACTATAGACACTAGGAGGAGGAGAATGCTTGTATGAAGTTTTCAGAATAGGGTCAAGTTGGTCATACACGGGAGAAGCATCTCCATGAGAGACAAAAGGTTGATCAACATGGGGAGCATATAAGGGGACTGATAGGTGTGAGGTGCGCGAGGTTGCGATGACGAATGCTGGAATTTGTAAGGATACACAACATGGCATTGGGATTCGTATTGCATGGAAGGGTGATCAGGCCTCCATGAATAGCTTAGGTACTCATATTCTTCGGCATTGGATATATCGTGAGAATACGCCGAGGGTGGTTCCAAAACAGTGTCATATGGATACACATGTTCCATGGTGGGTTCAAAAGGAGTGAAAATAAATGGACACTCATGGGACAAATGATCCACCAGAAAGCAGTGTGTGCATGGCAAAGAATGGGATGGGTTGACACTCATCACCGGAAGCGGTGGAAGATGAGATGTGTGCGTGGATAGTGCTAGAGTATCAACAATGTGTGATTGAGAGTGAAATCCATAAAGTAGTGTATGCAGGTTCGATTCGGGATCAACGTCCAACAAGCTTCGAGAGAAGGGAAAATGGCCAAAGTATTCTCGTAAAGGACATTCGTCGGCCATGACGAGAGGAATATTTTTTTTGTTTTTTAAATATTTTTCAAAAGAAAAGAAAATATTTTTGTGATTTCTAAAAATAAGAAAAGGAAAATCTTTTTGGCATTTTAAATATGGAAAAAAGGAAAATATTTTTTGGGATTTTTGAAAATATTTTTTTAAAAAAAGAAAGAAAATATTTTTTGGGGATTTTTCGAAAAATGGGAGAACATTGACTCGTGATTTGGACGAACAAACTAAAACTGACTACCGAGAGAATTGAATTGGACACATACGAGTAAAGAAAAAAAATCCTAACGAGCATGTAGCCAATTATTATCTGCAAAATTAGTGAAAGAGGTAGTCAAATTTTAATTAAGTCCGCGGGCGACAAAATCACGGAATTTATCTTTGTGATCGCATGTTGTAAAAATGTGTTCCTACGGGGCTAGCTAGTTCATTGATTTTAAATTTAATGAAAGCTAGGGTAGCACACAATGGATAAAAGAGTGAGTCGGGTGATGAAATCCCTTCTCATTTTAATAACCGGGTCTAGGTCTTAGGTAAATTAATTCATCAAACCATTTAATTTAAGTGCAGTGTAGAAGTTAAACGCACATAGGAGCAAATGATCACATAAAAATTGAACCCGCTTACAGGAGATTCGCGAGAGATAAAGAAGCGTACCTCCCACGGTTTTTACTCAAGTGGAGTGAAGACCGAGTTGAGTCGACCAGGGGGAGATCTCACCTATCTCAGTCTTCCTCGGGAGTCCTACCAATCCAAAGTAGAGAGGCTTCTAAATCCTCGCCTTGGACGCCCTCTCTCTACCTTGTCTGGTTTCCCTTTTCGCTTTTTTTTAATAAATATTACAAATGAATTGGTGTCAAAATGCACACAAATAAATACAAAGCTTCAAAAATCCTATACAAACTGTCGAAGGAGGGAGAAGAAGAATTACAACTATAAATATAAAATAATAAAAATTACAAGTCTTCAACGTTGTCTCCACGTCATTGTCTTCGAAAGTCAATCTCAAAATTCCCTTGAGTACCTACAAAACTTGTCTAAAACAACTCGTATTGCAATAAGTCCGGGTGTCAATCCAACTTCCATGGTGAAACAATTAATGTGAAAACTTGCAATTTAAATATTTTTTTAAAAATATTTTTTATATATTTTTTTAAAACAAATTCAAGGAAAAAATTAACACTAAATGCTAAAACTATGATATGACTATATAACGAAAAATAATGTGCAACCGAGTGTGAAAAATGTGAGAAAGACAAGAGATGAGATTACACCGCATTATCAATCATTTTAATTTCTCAATTTATTAATTTTAAATATTTCAAGATAATATTAAATCAATAATCTAACTCTCATTACAATTATAAATTTAATAATATCTTTTTCAAAAAACTAATTTAAAAATGTCACACGATGAAAAATTAAGAACTATACTATTATCAAGAAAATTACATGCTAGGATCAATTTAATAAAAATAGTATAAATTCTCTAGTCTCAACACAGAATTAATATTTAGATTTAGTAAAAACCTCTCTTTAGTTCGATTCCTAAAATCAAACATTAATTTATAAAATTAATTTACTATCTCTCGATACAGAAATTAATTTGTGAAAATTACAAATTAATTTACCTAGAATTATAAAATTAATGAAGCCAATTAATTAAATTAATATCCTATGCAGTGCATCCCACCGCCTTGAACATGGTATTTAGCCATACATTCCCATGTGTTCATAAACAACAATAAATAATACGACAAGAAGGATATAAATTGAAAAGAGAAGGAAGAAATAGGATACGCAATTTTTTCCACAAATATGTCTTGAAATGCACCTTGACATGCGTCCAATTTCTTCACAATTTTCTGCAGTTGATTACATAAATAAAAATAAAAACTAAACCTAAAAATTATTCTAAACTAAATTAGTTTTTTTTGGAATTTTTTAGGTACCTACTATGTACATAATATACGCAATGTCTCCTGCTATTCTCTGTCTATGAGAGTCTGTCTTTAAACAAGATGGTACCCTCCTTTATAATAATACCCAAGATTTATTTTTTATTGTTCTTGGAGATTCTTGTGGGATTTTTACAAGGCTAAGTCAAAAGCTCTTTGGATAGGCACATGAGTTTATTTTAGATTGGCTTTGGTTTGCTCCTATTTTTTTGGCTTGCCAGGTAAAAATCAGATAAGACTTTAAGAAATGGGATTTAGATCTTGGAAGATGGATTGGGAATTGGGTCGTAGTGGGTCTCGGGTTCAACATAGTTTTGGGCGAGTTGGGATGTAATGAGTTTCGTCGGCATGGCAGGTTGGGTCGGATGGTTTCGGCGGCGTGGCTAGTGACGGATGCGTGGAATCCGGGTTGGATGGAATGGGTATAGTGGAGGTTCGAACAGGTCCGGGTAAAGGAAGGTCGTGGGCGCCCGGGAGTTGAGGTGGGGGACCGGGTTGGAGTAGGAACATAAGTGTTATTTTTTTTGTTTTTTTATTTATTTTTTAAACAAAGCCACCACCTGCTGGTGGTGGCAGGTGGTCACCGGAATGGGGCTACTGGTATTGGAGGGGTAATGGGTTTAGGTGGTAAGGTGTTTTGGGTAATGGAGGTTATGGGTTATGGTGGTGGGAGGAAAGAGAGAAAGTGGTGTAGGGAAGAATAAGGGTAGGGGTATGTTGGGTGTATAAGGGTGTAGGGTATGTTGGGTGTGAGTGAGTTATGTGTATGTGATTGTATGGTAATTGGATGTAAGTGAGTCTGTTGTGTGTGTTTAATTTGGACCCTTAAACAAAATAACACTATCTAAAAAGTAAAACTAGACTAAAATAAAAAATTAAAATCTAAAAAGAAAATTTTACTCTATTACTAAGACGCTCAAAAATAAAAAGAATAAAAAAATAAAACTCTATAAAAACTAAAAACTAAAAAATACAATCTTAGAAAAATAAATTCCTATAAACTAATCCTAAAAATAATAAAATCAAATAAAGATTAAAAATTAATAAAAATCAAAATCAGAAAAAAGAAATATAAGAAAAGAAAATAAATCCTAGAAAATTCTAAATGAATATAAAATAAATCCTACAAATAAAATGACTCAAAATAAAAATAATAAAGGTACAAACTCAACACACACAAACTCAGGTAATGGACTGGGCTCGGTTTAGGCCGATGTTTGGTTACGGGAAAATGTCTGGGGCATCGAAACTCATCGGTGCAAGCTCAAACTGGACTTCTGAGTTCATGATCTTTTTTATTTCTTCGATGCACACTTTTGACCGCTACTTTGTTGCAATTATGCCTATTTAGCATCATTTAATACCGCGACTATGTATTGACATGCAAAATAATAAAATACGAACATAAGGCCAATTTTAAGTAAAAACGAGTGACTAAAATGCACATATTCGGGCTTAAATTAACTGTTTTGGGTTCCTATCAGTCCCCCTAATGAAGATGAGACCCCCTTATATATAGGGCTTGTAAGACGTGAACTTGAGGGTGAGGATGTCCTTTTCAATGCCTTGTGTTGTAGTGCCCCTTGAGTGCCTTCGGTTGGACACTCGTCATCAACTGTGTGGTTTTGCTTGTTGCCAAAGTATGGCCGTTGGTTAGAGTTCCCAAATAATGATTGTGTGGGAAAATGTGTAAAATGATTAGATCATTTAAAAAGCATTAGAACTTTAACTTTTTGTTTCTTCTCCAAACCTTTCGCCTTCGCGCCCAAGATCTTTTACACACCATAGACTTTCTTTCTCTTCTTGCTAGCATGTGGCTTGATCCTGCCCAACTTGCACAAAATTCTATAGGCCCCTTTGTCAATTCTGAATGTGTTTTAAGGATGACAAATAAACTTTCTTTTTATGAAAACCCATTTTCTAATTTTTAATTCACACCAAGCTATGAACCAATTTTAACTTAACCAAATTTTATCTTTATTAATTATAAACATTCATCTAGTGATTAAAAGAAGTAAATTAAGGAAATGAATGCTCACAACGTCGGGTGTACGAGGAAACTACTAAGGGAAAAAACCTCGAACGGCTCAAGCTAGATGATCGAGCGGTAAAAGTGTGTTCGTGTGAGGACACAATCATTGTGTGTTTCGCCGCCGCGATGCAAAAAACCTAAACTACAACTACACTTGACAAGCAAATACAGCGGTAAGTCGGGTATCGTAAGAAATTCACAGGGAGTGATTAAATTTTAGATGTTAATTGTTTTAAAACTTCAAGAATAAAAATGTAAAAGATGATAGGTTGGAAATGGTGATAAAAGAAAAGAGAAGTTAATGCTAAATTAAAGGAAAGCGAGGATCGGGATCGCATACACACATTCATTGGCTAAACAACTACTAATTAGAATTTCGGATCCAAAGCTATTTAACCGAGCATTTTAATTAAGTATAAACTTCACGCAATAAGGAATTTAACCCAAAGTTGCTTGAATAAACATTTAATCGAAAATGTTCACACGCGGATTAAATTCGAATTGTCTCTATAACTCTAACGTTGCATGACAAAGAAAGATAAACGCATAATAATCCGCTTTAATACACGTGGTTTCAATTAAATGCAATTTCACACGAAAACCTAACTTTCGAGGGTCTAAACCCCTAAATGGCGGAACACACTCCCGAACCTATTTATCTACGAACAAATCATGGAAATAAACTAATTTACACTATAAAAGCAATACATAACAATAAATAAACTTATCTAGGCATGGAAAATGGAAAGAAAGCAAGGAAAACAACTAAAATAACTATATTAAGGAAGAAAAGGTTAAGGTACAACTTACAAAACAAAGAGTACAACCATCCAAAGCAAGAGGGATAGGGTTTAGCTCCCATTTACAAAAGCCCTAAATCTAGAAAAAATGAAAGTATATAAGATCCTCCCTTCAAAATGAAGAGATAAGGGTTAAATACAAAATATCCCATGGCAAAATTGTAAATAAAAAGGAAAATTGCCAAATATCTGATGGGCCGAATCGATTTGGCCCCCAAAATATTGGCTACTGTTCCAAGATGAATCGATTTGGCTAGGGGGCCGAATCGATTTGGGTTGGAGCCGAATCGATTTGGCTTCCTGATTTTGGTTTCTTTGGAATCCTCTAACGCTAAAAGTCTCGTAACTTCTTCGTTCGGACTCAGAATCGTGCACCGTTTGCGGCCATGCGAAGCTTGTTCAGAGGGATACAACTTCCATGAAGACATTGGGACAATTTCCCAAATTGTGAATTGACTAAAATTCCCTTACGCGTGAGGATTTGTACGAAACTTCACCGGAATGCATCCAACTTCATACTTAGCACCTGTAATCCCTACAAAAGCCCAAATATACCTCATATAGCATGTTAACATATAAAATGGAGGTTGTCTGATTATCGAGCATAAATATAGGAATTAAGGTACTCGAGGGAGCTAATAACGCGTACGTTAACGGGTGAAATACGCAATATTTGCGTCATATCACTAGACAATCACTATGATGTGGAATTACATGGAACAGAGACAAGTATTACTAATTGACTCGATCCCTACAAAACTTGATGCTCTTCTGATCTTCAACCACTCCTTCATAGTGCCCATAGAGAAAGTCCTTCTTCTACGATGCTCGTCCATAATACACGCATCCATATATATCTCGGTGTCCATTGATATGGCTTGTAACATCTACGATGTTGAATATGAACTCCTTCTCTACTTCACCGAAAAACCTAATGTTGAAGTATAGAACAAATCTTTCTTGGTGAAAAAAAAATCACAATAGCATATTTGAATGAAAACCCGGATCTTTGAAACTCTAAGGATGTTTTGGACTTAGAAAACCTTAGAAAAGCTTGTACAGAAAACGTACTGGTTTGTAAACTATTTTTTAGAATACAAACTTTCAAAATTCGAAAGAAACCATGCCTTAAATAATTTTCTTGAGGTGGCAGCTCGCTCAAACGATATTAACAGTCGCTCGAACGAGATGGATATGTCGCTCCAATGACATAATGATCTCTCTCGAATGACTCCTTATGTCGTTTGGGCGACATAACAAAATAGAGTTTGTATAAAATACAACTCTAGACATCCTTATCAGAATAAAATACAATGTAAACAATTTCAAGCACTTTAAAAACATTTTAAAAATATCTTCTTAATAAAATAACATCCTTATACATATAAAAATCTATTCCGAGTTCCATTAACATTACGCATTCATACCTGAGTGATTTCGGAACGGAATTTGATTTGAAGACAAAATATGCACCATAAAACCAACATGATAAATCTTTAAGCTTTGTCGTAACTCTTCAGCAAACTTCAATACGTCATAATCAGTGTTGGATCATGATAATAAAAAATATGACCTATGACTCAAACGTGTCTTGTTATAGGAATACGCCAAATAAATATACAATGGACTCAATTGGAAATTTTGTCCTTATAAATTCTTAGAGAATTATACTGAGGTTCATATCTTTGTGGAAGTCGAAGTATGAAGACGACCCTTCAGGTTGATTCTTCAAAGCATGTTATAATGTATCATCAACCAAGGCCCAACTGGTCTATTCCCATCTAGGGGCGAGGAGACCCGATAAGAAAATCCTCCAAATTAACTTACCTTAAAAACCATCAGTGGAAGCCGAGTTATTTCTTTATCTCCGAGGCCTAGAAATTCGAGGCCGACGCTACTCGTGACGCCTCTAAGCCCAGGGTTCCTCGTGTTTAGGCAAATCCCTCTATGTTTGATAAGTTGGACCACGACCTCAGCATTAATAATAGGACCGGGGTTAACTTTTAAAGGCGCTAAAGGAGGGACGGGGGTTTGGCTAAGTTTTTCATATTTTCTATTCATAACATGTTTTTCATTCCAGACTATTTTACAAACCACTATCTGCTCTTTTTTACAAATCGGGCTCCTAATATTCTAGACTACACTTAGTATGTAACTGCTCTAAGTCTTTAAGCAGCTTTAAGTAGGAAGGGCAACAAGTAGCCTGCCAATGCTTCCTCAAAGAAAATGACAACTGGTGGCCCGAGCCACACTAAGGCCGGGCATAAACGTAAGAAACCAGTTGATAGGGAAGACCTTCCCTAGCAAAGGGAGATGAGGAAAAGGGTCCATTCTTCTTACCTGAGGCCGACTCCTGCCTCCTAGGGCTCTACTGACGTAGCCATAGAAGCTCATCCGCCACAACTCAAGGCAATCTCTGACTCTCTCATCACCAATGGTGTGAGATCGAAAGTGGTCATCCCTTTCTTCCCCTTTGAGTTTGATAATAACTTTTTGTAGTCAATGGTTGCACCTCAAGTCTTCAATTTCAGAATTCACCACATGAGCCAGGTATTCACTCCAGTCGACCTTATATTTTTCAAAATATTTTTGATAATTCAAAGTCTTGTATCGTCTCGTCTCATACAAACTTATGTACTCTATGTTTTTACATTCCATCTATACCTTTGCTCGTGCAACCTAGTGGTTGGCTAAAAAACTCCCTTACGTATAGGATGTAGAGATGGCCCTCCAGGTCGAGAGATACTGGAAGGATAAGGTGAAATATTTGCGGGATGACCACGCAAAGGCCCTTACTATCCATAAAAAAAAGAGCGATGACGTTCTTACTACTATGAAAAAGAAGCAGGACTTAGTGCTTTAGACCTTGGCCACCAACCATATAACCCAGATAGAAGAAATAGTTAAGAAGTCAAATATTGAGGCCATGGAGGATTTCAAGACATCTGAGGAGTTTGGCGACCTTGGCTACTCGTATCTCGAAAGAGGTGCAAAGATGGCCTGTTGGTGGGCTATTCTAAAATTTCCTGAAGTTATCTCCTCCATCCGACTGGACCTAGAGGGCTTTGATCTAGCAAACCCACTGCCTCAGATGGAACTGGTGGATATTGAGGCATTAACCGCAGCCAAGATCCCTATTCAGGTTCCTGACGAAGTTATTGGGGGATGAGAACTAGAGATAAGGCGCATATGACCCCCGCGGCCTCGGGAGATGTAGTCGGCTTTAATGAGCCTAGTGTCTAGTGTGGTCGTCTGTAACCTGTAGCTCTCCATTTTTTAATTTTAATTTTGTAAACATAAATGTAACGCCCTTGTGTCTCAATGAAATCTGTCATTTTTGCAAGTCTCGTATTGTATTGCTGACATAACTGTGCCATTCACATTTAGAACTTCTCTATTTGCGTTATTTTTACAAGTCCTTTCTTGTAGTTTTGAGGTTATAAGTACGTGAGTAAGTCTCTCCACATATCCTCGTATCTCCGAGAGGTTTATGACCCTTAATTCACCACATTCTGATGTTCTAATTAACCATTATTAAATTATTTTATCAAATTGCCACCAAAATAATGATGTTAATGCAAGTTCTGTCTCGCAGTCCTGAGGTTGTGAGGACGAGACTAAGTCTCTCCATATATCCCCATATCTCCGCGAGATTAATTACCTTCAATTCACCACATTGTGATGTCCTAATTAACCATAATTAAATAATTTTATCAAGTTTTCACCAAACAAATGATGTTAATGCAAGTCCTCTCTCGTAGTTCCTGACGTTATGAGGCCGAGACTAAGTCTCTCCACATATCCTTATATCTTTGAGAGATTTATGGCCTTTAATTCACCACATTTTGATGTTATAATTAACCATAATTAAATGATTTTAACAATATCTTTGTGCTTTTCACCACCTAAGTGATGTTATCACACTACTCCCCCCATCGGTATTATTGAGAGTTCATGGACAAGAGCGAGTCTCCTATGGTCTCTCATATCACTGAGAGCGAGTCAAAACTAATTCATCATAAAAATGATGTTTTTCTAGTTTAGGGTAAAACCACATAGTCAAAAATTAAAAACAAAGATATGAGGAAACACTTGCACTTTTTCATTCATCATCACTTCAAAATACATCAAATACAAACATTTTATGAACATAAAGGGTATGACACACAAATGACACTCTGATCTACTTTTAATATATTTTCAAATGATCTAATTTCTAAGGATTAGTTAAAGGCTCATACTCTAGGTTTTCATGTATGTAGGTTCCAAGGACGACCTCTTCATTGACTCTATACGGCACATGCCAGTTTGGATCTAGTTTGTTCGGCTGCAATCAAACCTTTTTTAACATTAAATCTCCCACAACAACCATCCTTGCTTTAAATCTCTTGTCTTTCTTCTATTAGGTTAAGGTCAACCTCCTTTCCTCATTGTTGGCCTCATGGTTGTATCTCTATTCTCTATGACTGGGAAAACCAAACTCAGTGGGGATGATCGCCTCTCACCCATATGCTGGCATGAATGATGTCTCCCTTATAGGTGTCCTATCTGTCATCCTATAAGCCTATAGGACCCCATGTAACTCGTATGTCCAAAGACCCTCGGCATCTTCCCACTTCTTCTTGATTTAATCTAATATCATCCTATTAGAGACCTCGGTATGTCCATTGGCTTGGGTTCTCCTCGGCGCTGAGTAAAACTGCTTGATGCCAACTGTGGTGACAATTATTATGCAACACAAATAAATATGAAAGAGGTAATAACCAAGAAAGAATAAATAAAATGGCAATCACACAACAACAAGTGTACGTGGTTCAGCAAAGATGTGCCTATGTCCACGATGGTGCAGTCAGTATTTTTTCTCTATATTTTGAAGAATAGGTACAGAGAATACAACTTGTCCTTTGCCCCAGACCTAGGGTTTAATTTATACATGTGTATGTTCATTAGTGGAGATGATGGGTTCCTTCATATTAGCCATCTTCCCTATCTTTTCCCTTCATGGGATTGTGCTCCCCTATAACTTCTCTTCATGGGGTCGTGGGGAGAGACCGGATCAATATGAAAGATAGAGGGCCTGGATTTTGGGCCGCCAGAACTGGGCTACTCATCCAGGCCCATGGTCCTAAATTCTGGGTACCTATAATTACCCCTAAATTTGTTGGGCCATGTTCATGGGTCCAATGAATTTAAATGATCGGCCATTATGGTTGATTTGTGATCCTTCGAAAACTGTGAAGTTGCTTTGGCGGCACCCGCTTCACTATCCGTGCGCTATGATTAGAATTGAAGGCTTGCTGGTATAAGACACATTTCTCTTCGTCGCTTCAGCTTTTCTAGCAATCTTCTATCTTCTGAGAACTCTTACGCTTTGTACCTTCTGCTTTCGATCTCTACTCTCGTTGCTTCTTCGCCATTTGACCTGATCTTCTGTCTTGTAAGTCTCTCGTGCTCTTTGCATTTTCTCTTTGGTTTGTCGTTTTTCTTGTATTTTTCCAATGGCGAAGATTGGAAATAGGTCAATCACGGAGTTTAGAAAATTTTATAATATTCCCGAGTGGGTAGAGATTGAGTGTTGTGCCTCGCCTCCTAGGAACGTTAGGGATATAGAGGATGCACATTGGATTCACGTTTTGTTGCTCTCCCAGTGGGGACTTACCTTTCCCCCTAATGATCTGTTTCTGCATTTCTTTAGCTATCTTGGTATTGTACCTGCACAATGTTCGCCCAATGTATGGAAAATAGTGAATGGCGTGCATAGGATAAATCAATTATACGACACAAGGTTAGGTCTTGCCGAGGTCTGCTTTTGTTACTCCTTCTCTCGAACTAGTTCAGGTGTCCTGTACCTCAAAGCTAGGAGCCCTGATAGGGTATTGGTAGTAAATCTACCTGATTCCCATAAGGACTACTGGCAGGAGGGTCTTCTTGTTAGGAATTGGCAGTTCTCTCCCCAATCTGAAGGGTCAAGATCTGAAAGATTCACTGTTCCCTTTTATGGGGAAGAATATATAGGTAGATATTGGTACTGTTGCTTCAAACTTTGCCGAATTTATGGATTTTCTAACCCCTTTCTGCGTTTTCTTTTACAGCGAGGTCAAAGAATGTGGAACCTGCTCTCAGCGAGGTCCGAATTTCTGAGTTGGTTAAAGCTTGGAACATCAGAGAGCCCTTGGGTGACGGCGAGCATCCCAGATCTGCCGCTTTCTTGTTAGAGTATAAGAACGTGGGTTCCAGCTTTCTAGCACGACCTGTGGATAGTATTCCAGAGTTTGCTTCTCTCGAAGAGACTACTGTCGAGCTAATTCAGTTGGACGAAGAGGAGAGGAGTTCTGAAAGTGAGCCTGTCGGTAATCTTGGTGGAGGGAGCTCTATTGGTAGCAGTTCTTCTAATTTTGAGGAGAATTCTGAAGCTCAAGAATCATCGAGCACTTCTAGCAGTTCTGGTGAAGAGATGCCTCCCAGGAAGAATTTGATCAGAGATGACGATGATGATGATGACGTGCTCCTTGCACAGAGGTCCAAGAAATCGAAGACTGCCTCCGGGTCCATAGCTACTGGTTCTCGGCCTTCTTCTCAGGAGCAAGAGAAGAAGAAGGGAGAGGAGGAGCAGGCGAGAGAGAGAGAGAGGAAAAAGGAGGAGGAGAGAAAGAGAAGGGAGAGAGAAAAAGAGGAGGAGAGGTGGAAGATGGAATTGAGGACCAAAACTGGTCAAGCCCTGGTCCCAGTGTCTGCCTTGCCTGAGGGGGCTTCGGTGGCCACCTCTCCTCAGCTTTCCCCTGCGCTGCTCGAGAGAGCAGTCCTCCCTGCAGATCATGAGAGGGCATTGGGGTCCGATCAACTGGCTCTGCAAGCTATCCAGAGGCTTACCTTGGTAAAGTTACCTTCTAATTCTCAATTTCTTTTAACAAATTTTGATGGTTTCTTCTTCTTGATCCCTCCCTTGTTCTTTGCAGTTTGTGACCGACTTCGCCGTGCTTTATCGCTCTCGTGATGAGCTGGTGAGAAGGAATGGTGAGCTGGAACAGCAAAAATCTGCTCTGGTAGCCAGGGGTTCTCAGCTGGAGGCCGACCTGAAGGCTGCTGACGCAGCTCGAGTTTCATTTGACCTGGCTCTTGTTAATTCTGCTCGCGAGAGAGATGACGCGGTTAGGGAGCTTGGCGAGCTGAGGAAGGCTTATGACCTGGTGTGCTCGAGAAAGCTAGACCTTGCAGAGAAGAACAGGGCTCTGGCCGAGCAATTGGAGGCAGAGAAAGCCCAGACATCAACCCTTAAGGAAGACTCGTACAACTCTGGCTGGGCTGCTGCGTATGAGGACGCTGAGGTTCAGATAGGCTATATCAGCCGTCTGAACTTCAAGAAAGGGTGGAATAACGCTCTCGTGGCTGCTGGGGTGGATGTTGCATCCCCACTCTTTGACGAGCATGATCCAGGGCCAAAGCCAGTCGTGGATGAGGACCCAGCCCCAACTGCTGAAGGCACTGATCCTGTCTCTCAGGCGACTTCTACTGATGCTCCTTTGGTCGAGAGGACAGAGGACACCCCTGCAGAGGGTAATGCCCCTGCTGATGCTGATAAGAACAAGGGACCATCCGCCTCTGGGCCACCCGAGGTTGCTAATTGATAGGGCTGCTTTGTAATTTTTTCTTTTTCAATCTGATGTAACCTCGTTCCTTATTAATGAAAAGACTCCATTTTTGTTTATGCTGATCTCTTTCTTTTACTTGTAGTTGGTTGATGTGGATGATTATATTCCTGTTACCTCCCAACTAGGTAGGACTCTCGGTCCTAATGCAAGCCCTGCAGTTCGCCAGGTCTTTGCTAGACTTTGTAGGTTTGCTAAGTCAAGGAACCAGAAATATAACAATCAGTCTGAGCTAGTGGACAAGTTGAAGGACAGGCTCCAGGATATGGAAGAAATTGGTGCTTCGGTGCAAGAAGAAGTCAGTGCACTGAGAGCAAGGTTGCTGGAGGCCACCGAGATTAATCAGGTTGGGGAGTTCCTGCAGCAGGAAAATGAAGACTTGAGGAGGGAAGTCCTTAGGCTTAAGGAGCACTCGCCGAGCATCGTTTCGGCAGTCCTACAAGGCTCTTCTTCGTCTCGAGCTGCTCGGCCTCCCCTCCCACGTGCTGGTAGGAGTGCCAGGGGTAGGAATAGGGAAGCCGAGGAACAGCGTGAGAGGGAAATGGAGGAGCTGCGCGGCGATGTTCGGCGAGCTTATGTGACTGCTGCTGGGCTCCATAGGGACGTCACCCGTCTATGGCATTTGTTCAAGAACGGTCCTCGACAAGTGTGGTCCCATGGCTACGATCAAGGCTGGATGGAAGCTCCGACGAGACTATCAGATTTCGAGGAGCTATCCTTCATCAGGGGGTGGTTGAGTGCCCTCAAAGAGCTGCAGGTCCCGAGGAACTCGACGCTGTGGTATCGACACGAGATTTCCTCCTCTACTCTGATGCCCAATCCATTCAGGCGGGATGATCGATGGATCCCCATTGATGCTATTCCCCGGTGATTATTGGAATTGGACTCAAATGAGGTCGTGGAGGAGCTCGCTCCTGCTCCTAATGATGGAAGGAGAGCTAAAGTTGCTGATTATCTTGCTCGGAGGCTTCCACCTTCTTGAGATTTTGTTTTTAATAATTGTAAATGTTTGGGCGAGCTTCGCCGAGTAAGCATGTATTATCATTGTTTGTAAATATAAAAGATTAATGAAAAGTTTGAGAGTTGGGCGATTTTGCCTACTAAACGTGTTCATCCAATCCTTTTATATTTTTGCAGCTTTACAATCCTTTGTATTTTGTCATGTGAGTGTCCGCCCAGTCCAGTATAAGAATACCATTGTGCCCTTCCTTTACCTTTTAGGTCATGCCGTCACACTCCCTTAGGCCTAAGTAGGGCAATTGGCGAGGACACACGTGGTATTGGATGTCTTCATCCGGTTAGGATTTTGTTTAACCAAAGTAGGTTTGTTGCCTAAGAATACTCTGTAGGGCTTCATATATTGCCATGGGCAATGCTAAGAGGTCTGTCGTGCTTCATGACGATGACCTGAGGAAGGGTGTTCCCCTGCCATGTCATCCATTATGCCTGTGATTTGGAAAGGATGTGTAATAATATATAATTGTTACTAGTTAGAGAGTGATAAACTGAGAGATTTTCATTGAGAAATGAACTGTCCTTTCACATAATGAGTACAATAAAAGATCTAACAGTAGAACTCCTAAAAATAGAATTTCTTGAGATTAGCTGCGTTCCATGCTCGTGGTATCTCCCTGCCCTCCATCGTTTTCAAATGATAGGCACCTCGCAGGTCGTCTCTAATTATCTTATAAGGTCCTTCCTAGTTCGGGCCCAGTTTACCGTCTGATGGCTTCACTGTGTTGCCCAGGACCTTTCTTAGAACATAGTCCCCAACTTTGAATTTCCTCGGATTGACCCTTTTGTTGTAGTGCTTCGAGAGCTGTTGCTGATAGCTTGCTAGTTTTACTAGGGCAAGTTCCCTGCGCTCGTCGGCCAGGTCGAGTTCAGCGAGCAAAGCCTGATCGTTCTGGCCTTGCTCGACAAGGTCGGATCTCATTGTAGGCAATCCTGCTTCTAGTGGGATAATCGCCTCCATTCCATATGCTAGTGAGAATGGTGTTTCTCCTGTGGCTCGCCTAGGAGTCGTTCTGTATGCCCATAGGATATGCGGTAGTTCGGTTGTCCACACGCCTTTGGCTCACTCTAACCGCTTCTTCAATCCAGCGATCACTGTCTTGTTGGAAGCTTCAGCTGGTCCGTTGCTTTGAGGGTAGGCCACCGAGCTGAAGTGGTGCCTGATCCCGTGTTTGTCGCAGAAGTCCTAAAAAGGGCCACTCTCGAACTGTGTTCCATTGTCAGTGATGATGGTTCTAGGGATTTCGAACCGAGTGATTATATTTCTCCATATGAACCTTATCATGTCGGCATCTCGGATGTTCGCCAATGTTTCTGCCTCGATCCACTTGGTAAAGTAATCAGTTGCAACCAACAGGTATTTGCGATTGCTGGCAGCGGTGGGCAGTGGTCCCACGATGTCCATTCCCCATTGGGCGAAGGGCCAGGGACTGGTCAGGGATTTTAATTCGCTGGCGGGCTGGTGGACCATGGGAGCATGAAGTTGGCATTTTAGGCATTTGCGGACATATACTGCGGAGTCCTTTTGCATGTACGACCACCAATAACCTTCCTTCATTGCTCGGAAGGCTAGAGACCTTCCTCCGACGTGACTTCCACAGATTCCATCGTGAAGCTCGTGAAGCACTGCCTCGACATCGCCTGGGTGGACGCATCTAAGGTAAGGATCGGAGAAAGATCTTTTATACAAGTCGCCTCCTGTGGATAAGTGAAAGCGAGCAGCTTTTACTCTTATCTGGTGGGCAGTTCTTTTGTCCTCTGGGAGCGTTCCATTCTTTAAATAGTCTTTCAAGGGATCCATCCAGCTGGGGGCTGATGCCAATTGGAGTATTGGTTTCGCTTTTGTCAGCTCGCAGTTGGGGTAGATGCTTGGGCAACTGAGGAAATCGATAGGGATGATCCTTTTAAGGCTAGAATCAACTGCCGAGCTCAGGGCTGCTAAGGCGTCAGCGTGGCTGTTTTGCCCCTGGAAAGTTTTTGGATGTTGATCTCTTCAAAGCTTGTCATTAAGTTTTTTACCAAGGAGAGGTAGGCTGCCATTCTCTCGTCTTTTGCGTTATAGTCTCCACTTATCTGATTGGAAACTAGTTGCGAATCTCTGAATACCTGCAAATGCTTTGCTCCCAGAGTTTGTGCCTTTTGGAGACCTGCTATTAAGGCTTCGTATTCTGCTTCGTTGTTGGAGGCTGCAAATCCCAGCCTGATTCCTTGCTCAAGGACTGTATTTTCTGGAGTGATGAGAACAATTCCTACCCCTTCCCCCTTTGAGTTGGAGGCTCCATTAACGAATAGTTTCCAGCTTTCCCCTGTAGCCTGGTTGTTTTGTTCTGTTGGCTTAGGCTGGTCGAAGGGTTCTTCGCCTGTGAATTCAGCTATGAAATCAGCAAGGATTTGACCCTTGATAGCTGTCCTTAGTTGAAATTGGATGTCAAATCGGCCGAGCTCGACTGACCATTTAGACAGTCTGCCCGATAAATCCGCCTTCCTTAGGACAGCCTTGAGGGGGTGTGATGTAAGGACGATGATCGTATGAGCTTCAAAGTAATGCTTCAATTTCCTCGAGGCCATTACTAGGGCGAATGCGAGCTTTTCCAATAGTAGGTAGCGCTGCTCGGCATCTAATAAGGTTTTGCTCACGTAATAGACTAGATGTTGGATTCCTGTAACTTCACACATTAGCGCTGAGCTGACAGCATGACTGGATACAGAGAGGTAGAGGTACAAATAGTCCTTTTGCTGTGGTATAACAAGCAGTGGTGGAGAGTTTAGGTAGGACTTGAGCTCGTCTAATGCTCGTGAGCAACCTGGGGTCCATTCTACTGTTTTACTGCCTTTTAAGAGTTGGAAGAAGGGCTTGCATCTCTTGGAGGATTTAGAAATGAAACGATTTAGAGCAGCGAGCATTCCAGTGAGCTTCTGTACATCTCGGACTGTGCGAGGAGGTTGCACTCTTTTGATTGCATCAATATGGTCCGGATTAGCCTCTATGCCTCGCTTGCTAACCAAATACCCAAGAAACTTTCCTGACTGGACACCGAATGAACACTTGCTCGCGTTGAGTTTCATTCGGTACTTCCTGAGGATTTCGAAGGTAATTGACAGGTCCGAGAGGTGATTTTCCTTCTCCTTGCTCTTGACGAGCATGTCGTCAATGTAGACCTCCATTGTGTCTCCCATTTGATTCTTGAACATTTTAGTAACTAGCCGCTGATTGGTTGCCCCTGCATTTTTTAGCCCAAAAGGCATGACCTTGTAATAGTATAAACCAACCGTCGTGATAAATGCCATTTTGTCTTGATCTGGGGCATACAGGGGGATCTGGTGATATCCTGAGTATGCGTCCAGAAAACTCATTCGTTCGTGAGCTGCGGTGGCGTCTACTAGTTGGTCTATTTTTAGAAGAGGGAAGCTATCCTTAGGGCAGGCTTTGTTGAGGTCAGTGAAGTCTATGCAAACTCTCCACTTCCCGTTGCTTTTCGGAACTACCACTGGGTTGGATAACCATTTGGGGAATTGCACTTCCCGTATGGACCCTGCATCCAGCAGTTTTTCGACTTCTTTTTCTATTGCTCTGGCCTTCTCGGGAGCAGTTCGTCGTGCCTTCTGCGCTATCAGCTTGAATGTGGGATCGACGTGTAACTGATGGCAGACCATATTGGGATCGATTCTTGGCAGCTCATAGGGTTCCCAAGCGAAAACATCTATGTTGCTTCTGAGTAAGGTTAACAAATCCTTTTGCTCTTGGTCAGTGAGTGAGGTCCCGATCAGGAAGATTCTGCTGTTGTCGCCTTCTTTAGCCGTCACTTCTACCAGGTCCTCTACAGCACGCTCGGAGGGGAGGAGCCTGGTCTCTTCCACTCCAGGCCTTCCATATTTTAATTGCTATTTGGAAGGGATTGCACCTTCCTCCACTTTCTCGCTGGTTTGAACGGCTCTTTTCTCTGGCTTTGGTCGGATGGCCGCTATGAAGCACTTCCTTGCCATCGCCTGGTCGCCATGTATCTCCATTACTCCCCGTTCGGTGACATATTTGAGTTTTAAATGGTAGGTCGAGGAGACTGCCTTCATTGCATGGAGCCATCCCCTGCCGAGGATGGCTTGATACGGTGAATCGATGTCGACCACCAAGAATTCGATCATCTTGGAAACATTTCCAGCGCGCACTGGCAGTACTATTTTTCCCAGAGGCATGGTAATCTTCCCAGCGAAGCCGACCAGAGGGACAGTGGTTCCCTTTAGGTCGGCGATGTTCAACTTCAATTTCCGGAACAGGTCGATGTACATTACTTTGGATGAGCTCCCTTGATCGACGAGCACCCTATCGATATCAAAGTTGGCTATCCTGAGTGTAATGACTAAGGCATCGTGATGTTGGGTCCTTACTCCCACAAGATCTTCATCCGTGAAAACAATATGCTCGCCGACGTTTTCCTGACTGTGATTTTGCTGGATCAATCTGAAAAGCTTGCATTACCGCTGTCAGCTTCTTTACCTCCATTCGAGCTGAGTTACCCTGGATTTGCTTAACATCGGATACTCCGTGGATTACTGCGAATTTGTGTCCGGCGTCATCTTCCAATACGTTGTCGGGTTTCGCCTCCTTGTGGGCAGTCACTCTCTCTACCTTCTTTTCCACAAAGTCATTCAAATGTCCGGATTGGGCCAACTCCTCGAGGTGGGACTTAAGAGCCTTGCAATGCTCGGTCTTATGCCCTCCCTCTTTGTGGAAAGTGCATCTTAATGCATTGTTTCTCTTCAAGGGGTCTCCTCCCATTTTCCGGGGCCATTTGACGAACGGCTCATCCTTGATCTTCGTGAGAATTTTGTAAATTGGTTCTTTGAAGACGGTGTTGACCGCCTGGAACGATTTTGTAACGTCAGGGTTCCCTCCGTTTTTGGAGCCATTCTTGCCCCCACTCTTTCCTCCTTTTTTCTGGTTCTCAACTTTCTCACTTCCCTTGGTAGTGAGCTTGGCTCGACCGTTTTCTCCTACATTAAGGCGGGTGACATCTTCCACCTTTGCGTATTTCTCAATCCGGGCCATCAGGTCGTCAATGGTCGTAGCTTCCTTCTTTGTCAAGGACTGGTAAAGGAGGGAAGAACTAGGTAGCCCAATTTTGAATGAAGCCACTTCCACTTCTTCCGCGCAGTTCTCGACCTCGTTGAATAACTCCCAGTACCTCTTCGCGTAGTCTCGGAGTGTCTCCTGTAGCGTTTTCTTCATTGTTAATAGAGCATCCATCCTTTTGGGATGGGAGCTGCTGGTGATGAACCGGGCCGTAAAGAGCTCGGCCAGGGATTTGAAATTTCTGATGGATCGGTGAGGGAGTTTTTCGAACCATTTCTGGGCCACGTCATGGAGGCTCGAGGGGAAAATACGGCACATCAGTGCATCTCGGTGATTCCAGAGGGTCATGGCCTGTCGGTACTGCCTGACATGATCAATGGGATCAGTCTTCCCGTCGTAAATCTTGAACCTTGAAATGGCAAACTTCTTGGGAGCCTCTTCCTCTTCAATTTCCCTCGTGAAGGGTGATGTCATCTGGGTCTTGAGGGATCTCCTGGCGAGTTCTCTAGTCGACCTGGTGCCGCGGTGAGCTGGATGTTGGTCCATTTCTCTACGGACCAGGTTCCGTATGTTGTCATCGCTGCGAGCAGGGCTCTGGTAGCGGCGAGCTCTTCTTAGTTGTTCGCGGAGGTCGTCGTCTGAGTCGCCACCTTCGCCCCCTTAATATTTCCGCCTAGGGCTCCTTCCTCGGCTGCGAGATTTGCTCGCCTGAGGGCTAGGAGTGCGATAGGGGCGTCTCCTGGTATCAGGACGTAGTTCTTTCTCCAGTTTTTACAGTCTTCTTTTCAAGCGAGCATTCTCAGCCTCATATCTGCGAGAAGACTCCTTCTGCTCGTGGAGCCTTGCCTCATATGCATCGATTAATCTGGATATCTGCGTGGACCTTGCTGGTCCTTGACTTTCTTCTGAGGCCGGCCTCTCTAAGCGAGCCCCTTGATTTGAACGTCGGACTTCAGATCTAATCCTGCGAGGAGCAGGTGGCTCCTGAATATCTCCTGCTTGAGGAGCGTTGCTGCTGTGACCAGACATCTTAGATTTTTTCTTGGCGTGGGCTCTTCTCAGGGAAAGATGAACGCTTCCCACAAACGGTGCCAATTGTGGTGACAATTATTATGCAACACAAATAAATATGAAAGAGGTAATAACCAAGAAAGAATAAATAAAATGGCAATCACACAACAACAGGTGTACGTGGTTCAGCGAAGATGTGCCTACGTCCACGATGGTGCAGTCAGTATTATTTCTCTATATTTTGAAGAATAGGTACAGAGAATACAACTTGTCCTTTGCCCCGGGCCTAGGGTTTAATTTATACATGTGTATGTTCGTTAGTGGAGATGATGGGTTCCTTCATATTAGCCATCTTCCCTATCTTTTCCCTTCATGGGATTGTGCTCCCCTATAACTTCTCTTCATGGGGTCGTGGGGAGAGACCGGATCAATATGAAAGATAGAGGGCCTGGATTTTGGGCCGCCAGAACTGGGCTACTCGTCCAGGCCCATGGTCCTAAATTCTAGGTCCCTACACCAACCCTTTCACATTATGCCTTTAAGGAATTATTTTTGAATTACTTCCCCTTGTCAAAAATCAAGGTATGGGGTGGACTATACTTGCAAATTATGTTTCTCCGGATGAAATTGAAGGTGTTCACTTTAATAATGAAAATAATGGCCTTGGACTCCACCCACTTTAGGAAGTAATCAATAGGCATTCTTAGATACCTATAATTGCATGAATCTTTAGGTAGAGGTCCCATCAGGTCAATCCCCAAATTGTAAACGGTCGGGGTTTTTTGATGGATGACAAAGGCTAATGAGGGTGATGGTGAATGCAAGCATATCTCTAGCACTTGTCACATTTCTTTATATGGTTGGCTGTGTCATTTGCAAGGGATGACTACTAGTAGCCCTACATCACAATCCTTTTTTTCTAAGGATCATCCACTATATGACTTGAATATGACCCCTCACTCACATATTGTAAGATGTATTCCACTTCAATGGGGTGAACACATTAGAGGAAAGGAAGTAGGAAGCCTTTTTTGTACTGGATGTCCCCTGTGATGGTGAATTTTGCCTATATACATCATAACTTTTTCCTCTTGGCCTTTGTATCTGGAAGCTACCCATCCCTAATATATTTTATAAGAGGATCCATCCACGACTCTATGAGAATTAGATTTAGGCAAAACTTAAGCCTCTTGTCATCCCCGTCAATATTGGGCTTGTATAGGATTTTAACGAGGATGGTCCTTCTAATCTTTTCATTCTTATAGCAGAGGCTAGTCTTGCTAGAGCATCAACTCGGCTATTCTCTAATTGAGGGATTCTTTTCACTTTGACTTCCCCAAGATTGGCCATCACCTTTAGAACTCTCATCAAGTACTTGGCCATATTTTTTGCTTTGGCCTCGTTGGTCACCAAAAATTGGTTTACAATGAGATGGGAGTCACTATGTACAACCATCTGGAAGACATTCATTATTTTGGTGGGGGAGAGGCCTCTAAGAAGGTACCCGTACTCTGACTCATAATTTGATGCTCTAAAGCTGAATCTCAGGGCATATTTGATATTTGTTCCATCCGGGCCCGAGAGTATCAATTTGTCCCCACTTTTATTTTCACAAGATGAACCATCCACGAAAAGACTCCATATTTGTCCTTATTTTGAGAAATGTCCCTCTTTCAATACACCTTTTCTAAACAAAATATATTTTCCATGTTGGCCGGTTATTGACTTGCCATAACTGTTTTTAATACTACCGTAACCTCTTCCATTCCGATATCGACTACGGCCCAAATGAATTCGGCCCCAAAATTAGCTAATACCTGACCCTTTATTGCAGTCCTCGACTGATACATGATGTCAAACTATCCTAACTAAATTGACCAAGCCATCATCATACCCTATTTCTCAGGTTTATAAATAACTTGCCATCAAGGAGTGTCAGTGAGTACCAACATAGTTTAAAATTAGAAATATGGCTTTATTTTTTGGAGGCGTGGATCAGAGTAGATGTTAGTTTTTCCATCAAAGGATATTTGAGCTCGACCCCTTAAAGGTTCCTATTATTGAAATACACAGGCTTTTGAAACACTCATCATCTCGTACGATTGCAGGGCTAATGGTTGACTCAGATGCTACCAAATATAAAAATTATTTCTCCCCTTAAATCGATCGAGAGAGCAGCATAAGGGATCCCAAATAAGTTTTAAAATCTTGAAAAGCCTTCTCCTAATGCTCGTCCCAGATGAATTCTTTTCTCAAGATCTTAAAGAATAGCAGACACTTATTTGTGAACAGTAACTCTTCCTGTCAACTTCTGAATGTCGTTTATAGTATTCGGTGTCTTCATATTAATCAATGCCTTGATCTTTTATGGGTTTGCCTCAATCCCCTTTTGGTTGACTGTGAAGATGAGGAACCTTTTGGCGCCGACATTGAACACACACTTTATCGGATTCAAATTCATCTTGTAGACATACATAGTGTCGAGTGTCCTCTCAAGGTCAGCCACATGGTCCTCAACCTTGAGGCTTTTATCAACATAATATTAACATAAACCTCCATAGTTTTCCCAATCTGATCTTTGAACATTTTATTGGCCAACCTATGATACGTTTCCCCTGCCATATTTAGTTCAGATGGCATGACCTTATTGCAGTAAGTTCCTTTATCTGTGATAAAGGAAGTTTTCTTAGTGTAATCTTTGTGCATAAAAATCTAATTATACCCCGAATAAGCATCTTTGAAGCTCATCAGTTCATGCCTAGTCATGGCATCAACCATTTGATCTATCTAGGGTAGAAGGAAGCTATCTTTAGGGAAATCCTTATTTAAATCTATGAAGTCTACACACATCCTCCATTTTCCATTGGCTTTCAGCACAATCACAACATTAGACAACAAATTTGGGTAATACACTTCACGTATAAACTCGACTGATTAAATCTTTTTAACCTCATATTGGAGTACCTCGTACCTATCTCTGGAATAGGTTTTCCTCCTCTACTTCACTCGATTGGCACAATTATTAATATTTAGTCAATGGAATATATCTTTGGGGTCAATCCTCGCCATATCCTAATGGCTCTATGCGAAGAAGCTTTGTCTCTTCCTCAGCAGCTCCACTAGCTTTTCTTTCACCTCTTTCTTCAATGATGAGACGATTTGAATGGTTTTTTCAACTTGTCCTCATTGAGGATGATGGATATACCACCTCTGTAGCCTCACCTTTTTTTAACTTCCTCTCATCCCTTGGGTCAAGAGTTTCAATATTGTAAGAGGTCGTGAGCTTCTTGTGAGCCTCCTTTTGCTCTGTTGAGTTGAAGTCTCCCACAGGGTCGAGATGATCGAACATTGACCCTCTACTAAGCCAGTCAAAGGCTAAAGTTATGGGTTGGCCTTGTACTATTTCCTCTGTTGGTTTGTGTTGGGTGAACTGTGTCGTTAGAAACCTCATATTGTTCCCAACAATCATCCTCATCACAATCTTGATCATCTAGATCCTCTTTCACTTATTTTCACAGTCAAAGTCACATGGGATCGGCTATGTATCTCTGCCTCTAGTGGCATTGCATCTCCTTTTGTGGGACGGGGGTGGTCAACCTATCGTCTCATCTAAAACCACCCTGGCGGATGGAGTGATGATTTTCATCATTGTGCCTCAAGTCCTTTTCGTCATGGTTTGGATCTAATCGATAAATTGTTCTTGCATCTTCTCTTGGCTGGCCACCAACGAGCATAGTGTCAGCACCATGTCTGCCATTTCTGACCGAGGTGGTGCTTGACAAGAGCTGGGGCCAACACCTAGAGGCAGATCAGAAGCCATATTTTCGGTGAGAGTGTAGATGACCTAGATGATATAAAATGAGGCTTGAAGGTCCCAACCAAAATTCTTTCAATGGTGATTCAGGTCCAACAATGGTGGAGCTGGATCACCACCAGATATTCAAGCATGAGCTAAGCTAAAAATGAGAGGAAGAAGATGAAACCACTTCCCACAGACGGAGCCAAAATGATTGTACTACAGATGTCACAATTTAAACTTATTTGGAGCTCAAGATAGCAATCTGTAGTAATAGAGGTAAGAGTGCAATAAAGTAAATACAAAAGGAGACGAGGAAAATAAGATGACACATTGATATAAGTGGTCCATCCGTAGCCTACTCCACCGTGAAAATTTTTTGGTGGTGTTTTCACTATCATATGAGGCACTAATGTCCTTGGAATACAACTCTTAAGATTTCTCTCTCTACTGCAAATTTGCACTGAGTTTAGCTTAGGGTTTTTAATATCCGACCCCGTTAAAAGAAGAAAATGATGGGTATTTATAGCCTTGGGGGTGCGTAGTGAGCCCAAAAGCATGTAATGAGTATGCACATGATTAGGAAAATAATTAGAACCATCCATATGTCTCTGGCACCCATATTTCAAGATGATGAAATAATCCCTCACTTGCTCATGAAGATCTTATTATAACGATTTATCCATGCAGGATAATGACCCATTGAATACACATGTGTTATTCCTGGGGTCAAGGGTCGCCCATCATGGGCCAGGATGAGCTGATTTGTTATCTTATTCCTCTAACGTAATGACCCTCAGAATGCTTTGTAGGTTTTGGGTCTTCATATGAGCCTCAGAACCCTTGCTGATGAACGAGGCGAGTAAGGAGATAGAAGATAATTGGGATCACTAATGTTTCATATGTCTGGAGTAGTGGCCAAGGATGAGGCCACTTAAGGTTGGGCCTCCGCTAAGTCGGCCCTTGTGTGTTTCCCCTGATGAGAGTCCAGGGTCTGTCTTGGCCGAGTTGAGATCTGTTGATAACGAGGGTGAAATTTTCATCTTTGACCAGATGTTCAGGGTTAATTTTTGTCTTCCCTTTCATGGCCCTCATCATCAAGCCAAGGCCGAGTTGAAATTTGTTAATGACCAATAGGGTGAAATATCCATCTATGATCAGATGTTCAGGGTCAGCTTCCATCTTCCTTTTTATAGTCCTTGTCATCAACAAATCTTAACTCGACCAAGGTCGACCCTAACCTCTCATTCAGGGGAAACACACATGGGTCGACTCAATGGAGGCCCAAACTCAAGTGGCCTCATCCTCAGCCACTCCTCCAAACATATGAAACATTAGTGATCTCAGTTCTCTTATATCTGCTCGACCTCATCCATCAGTAAGGGGGCTTAGGCCCATATGCAGACCCAAAACCTACTCACCATTTTGAGGGTCATGACATTAGAGGACAAACCTCATGACTCAGCTCAACCTAAGTGGGTCACTATCCCACGTAGATAAATCGTTATAGCAAGATCTTTATGAGCACATGAGGGAATATTTCATCATCATAACTTATGTGTGCCAGGGACATATGGTTAGTTATAATTGGTCGTTTAATCCTATGCATACTTATTGCACGCTTTAGGGGAGCACTATGCACCCCCAAGGCTATAAATACCCATTATCTTCTTCCTTTAAGGGGATTAAATATTGAAAACCGTAAGCTAGTCTCTATTCAGATTTGCAATAGAGGGAGAAATATTGAGAGTTGTAGTCCAAGGCAATTTGTGCCTCATTTAATAGTGAAAACACCACCAAAAACTTTGCACAGTGGAGTAGGCTACAGCTGGACCACTTATATCATTATGTCATCTTCTTTGCCTCATCTCCACCTGTATTTACTTTACTGCACTCTTACCTCCATTACTATATATTTTTGGCTTGAGCTACATATAAGTTTAAGTAGTGATTACTATGATACCATCAACTATCACAATATTTCATTATTTCTCATTATTTTTAAATCAAGATTTAATCTTTCTACAGGGGATCCTATTTTTGTATTTCAATTTGTATAATTCGCATATATATTCTATGAAATCATTTCTCCAAAAACCCATTTGCATACAAATCCCACCCAAAATAATTTGATATAATTATGATATGCATTCATAATTTACTAAGGAAGTAAATTACTTGGTGAAGAAATCCTTTGGTGTTTCTCCCAGCCTAGAATTCTCCCACAACCTTCTCCCAATTGTTCTTCTCTTGAGTCCCTTTGGTCTCTTTTTGGAATTTCTTTGAGTTTTCTTCTATTTTCTCTCCAAATTCTCTCTTAGGCTTTTGGTATTATAAGAAAACCTTTTGATATGATACAGTGGTTAATCACCCAACCCTAACCATTCATTATATAATCCTAAACCCATTGTCATGTATTTTTAATATGACTCGAATACCCCTATGCGGGTCTCGTTTAGTGTAAAAATCCACTGAAACCCAATCACTATCCCCAGGTAGTTAGTTTTGACTATTTTGACCTATTCCGGATCAAACGTGCACTTGAAATCATCCACTGAGTCACCAATCACAAATATCCCTCCTCAACCTAATCTCACCCACACATGTGTTCTAATTAAGATACAGTCAAATCCCGTCGCGCTTACCGACTTTTGATGTAAAACCATTTGACCTTAATTTATTTACGTTATCACACTAGTAAATATTAAATCACAAGAATATTAATCCATTTTGCGCTAATTAATATTGATTTCAAATTTACCTTATTTCCCAATTTACCTTCCTCCTTGAAAAGAAATTTCGTCCCCAAAATTCGAGCATACCTGGAATAAAGAGCTCAAGATGTATCTCGTGTATATCATCCTCTAGCTCCCACGTCGAATCGTTGGCGTTGTGATGTACCCATTGAACGCAAACTAAGGGCACCACCTTATACTACAGCTTACGCTCACTACAATCCAAAAGAGCAACTGGTCTCTCCTTATATGATATATCGGGATGCAAATCAATCTCCTCCAGTAGAATGTGCCAATACGCCATCTCACACCTCTGATGCTTCTTCAACGACGATACATGAAACACGTCGTGAATTCATTATATATTCTCTGGTAAGGCGAGCCTATATGACACTGTCCTTACCCTCTCGATAATGAAAAAAGTCCCCACATACCTTGGTGAGAACTCCCCCTTCTTCTAAAAACCCATAACTCCTTTTATAGGAGACACCCGTAGTAATACCTGGTCACCCACATCAAGATCTACATGTCTCATATCAGTGTTATGATAACATTTTTACCTATCCTAAGCAATCCGTATGAGACCCTGAATGATCTCAATCTTGGCAGAAATATCCTGGATCATCTTAGGTCCAGGGATCTTCTTATCACCCACCTCTAACCCGCATGCGGGTGAATGACAAGGTCGGACATATAATGCCTCATAAGGCGCCATAACTATAGTGAACTATTATGAATTATTATACACAAACTCCACCAGTGAAAAATACTACTCCCAACCTCCTCTAAAATCAAGTATACAGATTCAGGGCATATCCTATAATATCAAATTAATTCGCTGAGTCTGCCCATCAAGCTGCAGATAATAAGTTGTACTCAATTGCAATTTAATCCCCATCGTCTCAAAAAACTCTGCTAAAAATGGGACACAAATATCTTGTCCCAATCAGACATAATATTAATCGGTACCCCGTACGGCCTTATTATCTCGACTATGAATAGTTGGGCATACTGTGCTATTGTATAGCCCATCCGTACTGAAAAAAAAGTGAGCCACCTTGGTTAAACAATCCTCAATCACCCATATGGAATCATGACCATTTTTTGATGTAGGTAGCCCCAAGATAAAGTCCATAGATGTATTCTCTCACTTCCATATCGGAATCTCTAACGGTTGTAATATTTCGATTGGCCTCTGGTGGTCTACCTTCACTAACTGACATGTGGCACATTTCGAGACAAACTCATATATGTGTCGCTTCATACCTTCCCACAAGACTACCTGTGTATATCCTGAAATCTCTTATCCTCATTCAGATGTATCATAAATCTTGGCCCGTGGGCCTCTGTCATAACTGTGTGCCTTAAATCCCCATCCTTTGGAATTATAAGTGTCCCATTGAAGCATAATACTCCTTCAAAATTGATCAAGTAAGACTCCTTCCCCTCTACCAATAATTGACGTACCCCGTCCTAGCAAAATTGATCCCCAACCTACGCTTTCACAACCCGTATAATAATCTCGAGTGTGATAGTAAAGATAGCAATACAAGCCCCAAAAACTTTATCATCATTGGGAAGTTCACTCCACTTAGCTTTCGAGACCGCCTCTAGCTCCCCTATAAGCCATATTCTCAATGAGGCTGCCACTATATTAGACTTCTGCAGGTGGTGCTGGTTATTAAACTAATAGTCCTTCATGAATTCCAACTAGCTACGTTATCGATTATTGAGCTCCTTCTGAGTGAACAGATATTGCAGCGACTTATGATTCGTGAAAAGACTAAATTTCTCCTCCGGGAGATAGTGCCTCCAACTCCTCAAGCCAAAAACTACCACAACTAACTCCAAATCATGTGTGGGGTAGTTAATCCCGTGGGTCTTAAGCTTGTGAGGTCCATAAGCTATAGTCTGATTCTTCTACAATAGCATACCCCCAAGTCCTTATAAGGACGCATCGGTAAATACAAGGTACTCCACTCATACCCTAGGAAGTACGAGCATAGGTTTCGAAGTCAACTTGTCCTTCAGCTCGTCGAAAGCTAATTGACATAATCATATCTCGCACAAATGGCACCCCCTTGCAAGTCAGATTCGTTAACGGACCAACAATATTTGAAAAAAACTTAATAAAACGGTGATAATATCTTGCTAACACCAAGAAACTATGAATCTCTATCGATATTGTGGGGTGACACCACTCCCTCGCCGTTGAAACTTTACTCAGATCCACTGAAGTACCTATGTTAGTTAAAATAAGACCCAAGAACGGCTTCTCATGTAACCAGAATCCACACTTTAAGAACTTGGAGTACAAATGATGATCTCATCACATCTGTAAGACCATATAGAAGTGCTATGCATGCTCGTCCTTTGTTTGAGAATATAATAGAGTATCATCTATCAATACGATCATAAACTAGTCAAGGAAATCTTTGAACACTCTATTTATGAGATCTATGCATACTATTAGGGCATTGGTTATCCCAAACGGCATAACCATGAACTCATACGACCCATATCAGGAAAGGAGCACGATCTTAGGGACATTATTCTCCCTAATGTGCAACTGTTGATACCCAGATCTTATATCAATCTTCGAGAAGTATGATACTCCTTCGACTAGTCAAATAAGTCACTGATTTGAGGCAACAATTATTTATTATGAATCGTGACCTTATTTAGCCATCGTTAATCAATGCAAAATCGAAGTGATCCATCCTTCTTCTTCTTCATAATTAACACTAGACCACCCCACGATGATATACTCCATCGAATAAAACCCTTCCCCAAGAGAAACTAAATTTGGTCTCACAACTCTCGTATATATGATGGGACCATGCAAGCTCGAGCATGTACAATTGGCCTAGTCCCAGACACTAAATCGATAAAAAAAACTTTATGTCCCGACTTGGCATCAAACATGGTATCTCTCAAAACACATTTGCGAACTCCTTAACCACTAGTATCGAGTCTAACAATATAACCAATCATGTGAGGTATCCTCCTCAACATGGTATAGGTGAGTGCATGACCCTTCCTCGAAAAGAGGCATCGCCACCAAGAAAATCTCCTGCCTTGGAATGGCAAACACAATGGTCCTACCAAAACAATCCACCATGGCCCGATACTCTGCCAACCAGTCCATGCCCAAGATGACGTCATAACTAGTCATATCTAATATGAGTAAGTCATCTACTAAACATAATCACTAAAATCTATCCCCACCCCTTTACAAACAAAGTGAGTAAGTGCCCCACTACCCAAAGGAGAATCGACATACATAATAATATTATTCGTCTTTAATAAATCAATAGTGCGTGAAAATATAGTAGCAATAAAAGAATGTGATGCTCCCGTATCAAATAACACCTAACCAATATGCCCATGCATAAGAAATGCACCCTCGACTGCAGGTGGCGCATGCAGTGCCTGCAGTATCATCTTATTCTGGACGTTATAAACACATTCATACTACTTTTGTCCCTGCTACTGTGGAACTATTGGAGTTGGTGTTGCAAGTGGTAAATGCATCTGCTGCCCCTGTTGGTCACCCTATTGTTGCCCCTGGCCTTGGTGTAGGCAATCTATCTACTTGTTATATGTCTCCCTAATAATACCCCATATATTCGCGTACATGGAATTTAATTAATTCGGTAATTTATTCAACTTATTTTAAATTACATGAGTGACATAATTTAATTTAATAAAATAATAACGTCGTTGTTAAATATTAATCAAGAGAGAGAGATAATGATTAATATTGTTTGGTGAATTTACTAAGTGGATAGCAAATAATTTATGGAAATTATGTGTCATAGCTTTCGAGATCGGCGTAATTGGATTTATCTCAACTGGAGTCGCGTGTAGACTAAATTGAGGTTAAGATATGATATTTATTTCGAGTGACTCGAATGATGATTTCGAGATCACGAATGACTCCAGAAGGGTTGAAAAATTAGAATAACCCAAGGTGTTGATTGGGTCCCGGGACAATTTTTAACTAAACCGGCACCGTACGAGGGCATTTTAGTCATTTGGTAACCAAGGGTCAAGATACCTACGAATTTACAACATCCTTATTAGCGTATGGATGGGAGAGGCTAGGGTTAAGAGATTAGAAAACCTAGAGAGGTAATTATACAAGAAGGATAAACCATTTGTGAAGCCTAAGAGAGAGTTCTTCAGATATTACAGTGTATTCTTCCACCCCAATCAACCTTGGAGCGTAGATTGGGAAGGAAGACAAAAAATCCATCTCTAAATCAAGAAATCAGATCATACAATAAAAGGTGAGTGTTTATTTACGATTTCTTTTGAATTTATAATGCCCATGTGCTTAGGGTTTCGAAATATATTGAATAAATTGACGTTCTTGGAAGGAAAAAAATGATTAGAACTCATGTTTTGGGTAGGAATTGCATGTATTATGATTCAACATATGTAGAAGATATGAAATTAGAGAGTATGTGATAATTAATTGAGTGGAAAAACTGAGCGTCCGTGTAATACGCTAGTCGTTGTTATCGGCTTTCACCTCAGTACAAAAACCATAAACTTGTAACTACACTGTTAAGGAGTATAATGGTGAGTCTGGGTATCGAATCCTCGGGGAACTAGGATGAGTGAACGTGACGACAAAGGGATGGTAGTTTAATCCTAAAGTTGATGTTAAAAGAAAAGAAAAGAAAAAGGTGATTGCTTTTTGGATTTTATCTATGAATTAACTAAATTCAATTAAATTAACCTATGGATGAAAAATTAACTAACTAAGAAGGAATTAATATGAATGAAGAAATGGGTTAAGAATACACTCCCCCAAGCCCTAGTTTGAATGCCAGTACTAAATTAGTCATAAATTAGATAATTGATTAGACTCAGTCTTTAGTACTCCAAACCATTACATATATGAGGTTCAAACCCGCATCATACATAACCAAATAATGAGTAAAGCAGTTTTACAATAGTTCATCTGCGTTGAATCCTTAAGCACCCCGGTTACCTAGGGAAAACAAGGTTAAAAGGTCTACAATGGTTGTGAAACTATACAACACAATCTAATCGGATATTTAATTTAGAGGACAAATTTTATATCCATGCATACCACATCGGGTTGGATTCATGCATCCCCACCCTTAAAAACATACCTTAACATGATTAAAATAAAATAAAACTTAAAATTGAAAGTGTAGGAATTCATAACTAAATCTAGAAAATTGAGAACATGACTTGAATTGGGATTGAAAACCTAGAGAGCAACAATTAATTAAACTAACTATGAAAGCAGTAAAAACAATAAATTAAAATTACTTGCAATGGATGGAGGATGAATCTTGAATAGATCTTTGAATCTAAAATAGTAGCCAAACTTCAAAACTAGGGTTCTTGAATGCAAGAATCCTTTAAAAACTAACTACTAGCCTCCTACAATGTGAAGTAACAAGACCTCTTCTTCTTCCTACTAGGGTTTGACCTTTTATATATCAAAAAAATGACTCTTCTCATGCCTCTACACGTTTTACAACTAATAAAAAGGAATTATACAAGAAATTTCAAGATTTGAAACTCTTCAACTTGCAGAATTAATTTCAACTTTTGACTTTCTGTCTCCAACTTTAAATGGGCATAACTTCTTCACCGTAGCTCGGATTGGGGTGATGTTTTTCCAATGTTCTTGTAATTTAGAGATATTCAACTTTCTGGCCTCCCCACCTCCGAAATATGTCTGTAAAATTACAAAAATGCCCTTCAACTCCCCATTTCTTGGTTTCTTTCACTATTTTGCATTCTCTTTCACACTAATTTGCATGAAATACCTGTAAAATACATAATAGATACACGAAACTCGGGGTTCTTATTAGAAGAAGTCATTAGAAATGATATGGGATAAAAGAAAACCAATTACGTTGTTCGAGATATTAAAATTGCTAAATTAAGGGGCTAAAATTAGAAGAATTTATGCTTAGTCAAATCCCCCTAACTTAGAACTTTGCACGTCCCGAGCAATGTAAATGAAGATAAATAAAGTTTCACTCTTGCGAATTCCTTTATTAAAATAAAATTCCACTTTTCCAAGCAAGTGATTGCATTGAGTATATAAAACAAAACTTTAAACCCCTAGGTTACCCTTGTAGGCCGAGTTTTGTCTCGTGAGGGTTTGTAGTGAATACACCCACAAAATTCTTTATTGACTTAAATAAATATCAAAATACTTATAAATTGGAAAATTTAAACTTTTTGAAAAATAATCACCATAAATTCATATTCAAATGTCTCAAACCATAGTGTGTGTGTGTGTGCAAATCCAGAAATTAAACCTCAAATTTCCACCGATTGAGCATTACGTTACTTTCCCAAAATTCGTTTTGATTCAAATTCTTACGGATGCACTCACAAACGAATCACTCGGATTGTGGTTGTTTTCTCTCGATATGCATGATATAAAGATTAAATATAATGGACACAAATTCACGCATACAAAATTGAAAAGAAGGAAATATATGGTGAAAAGATCTCATCATCGGAATACAGTTATTAGGAAACGGGAAACATCATCTCTTAATCACACCATTTTAATCTATTTTATTATCTTTTCATGTCTTAGCTCTCCATGCAGTAATTAATTTCGCCATTCGGACTCGGATAGGACTTTTCGGGTTAATAATGTAAAGGATAAAAATGAGAATGGGCGGAATGTTCGAAATTGGAAAATGTCCTTATGACGTCCATTAGTGATTTTTCGGGAATTTGCTCATTTTTCTCTTTCTTTTACTATTTTTTTTCTTGCTATTGTTCTTTTCTTGCCCTTTTTGTTGCACTTTTCGGACTTAAATTCTTACTTTTTCTATTTTTCACAATTTTGAGCCAATTGGGTTTTTTGGGTTATCAAACGAAAATGAAATATTTTATCAGGCTCAAATTAGGTTGCAAAGGGATAATTTTTTCACAACTTTATTATGGCTAATATTTTTGGGTTAAACAAATGAGGGTCTACTTCGTTGTCCAAATTGCTAATCATATTACCATATGCATCTCGAGATTAATTAAGTTTAGAGATATATTTAGCACGAATTTCGAGACAACATTTCACACATTTCCCATAACCGATCAAAACAAAGGATTGAGATCATCAACGACTTTTTAAAACGCTAACAAGAATTCTGAGTTAATCATAAACTCAGATTGATTTAAAAAATCATAAAAAATAGAAAGGCTCGAAATCTCACCGGGTTTGATCCATCTCCACACTTATTCGTTAAGTCGTCAATTTTCTTTCAATTTCCATCTTCGGTCAATTTTGGCTTAGTGAATTTTGATTGTTAACAATTTGAGACTATAAATAGAATAAATGTGATATTTTGAAAAAATTTAAATTCCAATTTTTATTTATTTTGAGGAAAAATATTTTTGGCTTTTTCAAAAAATTTCAATTTTTTTGAAAATTTTGAAATTATCTAAAAAACACACTTGGAAAGAACATGTGATCGAATCAATGAATCTAAATAATAATGGGAAGAATAATGAATTGAAACAATAATGAAAAGAATATCCCACACCCCCTAACTTAAATGCTGCATTGTCCTCAATACGAATCAAGAACACAACATAAAGTGAGGAAAAGAAAGATATTACACAAAATGGAGCGATCCCCGAAAAGTACGAGCCCATTGAATTTACTAAACATGTTAGAACCAAGCATAGCAAAAATAATAACAAAACCTCTAAACTAAATGAAAAAAAAAGAAATAAGCTAACTATTTTACAACCTACGATTTGAAATTCTAATAAGTTATACACTAGAAGTCGAAAAATTTGAGGGTCCACCCAAAATACAATTTGACTTTCATGGATTAATGGTGTACCCTCGTTAGGATGCATGCCTCCCGAAAAATAAGAATTCCGTTTGAACAACGGAAGGCATATGCAAAGCGAAAGAAACGAACCATCACCTATTAAAAAAATTAGGGGGATAATGAAGGATTTGGGTGCATAGGGGGACAAGTCCCATTGGGATCCAAGAAAAATAGAATCACCTCCCATAGATTTTTCAAGTAGTATGGGAAGTGGGGCACACAAATAGAAAGAGTCCATCTTAAAAAATAATTCAAGCATAGAGTCCTTGTCCTCAAAATCTTCTCCCCCGAAATTTTAAACTGGATCGGGTGGAGTGACACGTCTAAGTGTATGGCTCGTAAGATGAAGCATCTCAAAATAATATTCCCATAAAAGAATCGGATCAACATCCTCAAGACATTCATCCAGTTATTGTGATGGATTTAATGGTTTGATAATAGTGGGTACACAAGGAGACAAAGGATCTTCAACCTCAATTGATTTTGCAATATTTATAAGAGGTTGATATTCAAAAGAAATTGGATCACTCTCAATGATTTCATCCTCAAAAAGGTTAGGTGAAGCGCAAGTCTCGAACTTCTCTAATTTGTCCAAATAATCATTAAACTCCTTGCAAGTTGCTCTAATTTTCAACTCTGTAGCAGCAAGGTCTTCAGATTACTTTTTGATAATAATCAAGAGTTCTTCCAAACTAGGATTCTTTGGTTCTAGCACCTCGGATTCCTCATTTGGTTGAAAACATTCTTCAACTTCAAAAATATCGAAAGAAAAATCATCATTGGGTTCAAATAATGCATCTAACTCTTTCTCCCAATAACGATTTTTTTCTCGATATTCTTTTTCAAGTCTTTCTTCTTCAAGCAATTCATTTTGATAAATTTGGATGGCCTTAGCACTGGGCTTGTATTTATGAGACTCATCTTTAGTGATATTGATCCAATGTTCATAAGTCTTGAGCATCTCCTCCTCACTATTATCATAACAATTAAAGCCACCAAAAGAGTTAAAGTAAGATATTTCAAATTGGAAAATTCAAGAACGTGACAACTTTCTAGCTTTCCCCACCTCCGGAATATGGCTGTAAAATTATGAAAATGCCCTTCAACTCCCCGTTTCTTGGTTTCTTTCACTGTTTTGCATTCTCTTTCACACTAATTTTCATGAAATACCTGTAAAATACATAATAGATACATGAAACTCGGGGTACTTGTTAGAAGAAGTCATTAAAAATGATATGGGATAAAAGAAAATCAATTAAGTTGTTCGAGATATTAAAATTGCTAAATTAAGGGGCAAAATTCAGAAGAATTCATGCTTAGTCAATAATCACCACGAATTAAATCTTGGGTTATGTTAAATATGAATGAAGAACATAAAAATTTAGGGTTTTTTATGAATAAGTGATTTGATCTGTTCTTGAATAGAAATCGTAATATTTCAATGAGAAAATTTCGCTAGAAATCATCCTAATGAATGTATATAATGTTTGGGATAATTGGTTTTGAGTTTGGTGGAAAAGCATGTGAGTTATGATAATAAAATTTTTGAAAAACGCATTTATGTAGAGGAAGAAGATGAACCACTACAAAACGAATCGATTCGGCCCTACGCCAAATCGATTCGATTTGCACAGATTTTCCTATTTCCCCTTTTTGGCCTAAAAAATTCTATAGTTTTGTCGGGGAAACTTTTGGGACTTTATTAAAACATAATGAATCACTTATTGTATTGCAGTGGGCCTATGATGAGGGTTGTCTTAGTCCTAATGAGAGGATTGAGGCGAGGATTTAACATACTTACATCATGACAAAATTAATTCGAGAGAAAGAGAATGAGTTACGGGGAATTTAAGGAAATTTATGTTATAGACCAGTAGCTAATTTTATTGAAGGGTTACTAGGACCCTTAGAGTAGAGAGAAATACTCAGATTAATACGATATCGAGAATAATCCTAACTTGATAGTATGGTGAGTATTCGAGAGATAAATACTACGCACGAAGAATGATAATTAGGTTGTGTGTATACCTACTAATCTAATGTATATATAGGTTGTGTGTATACCTATTATATGATTGGTGTCAAATTTGAACATATATACATTGCTTGCTATCATGGACATTTTCGTGCAGTGGGCGATCCTACCTTGTAGATTCTAGGGAGGTCTGGATTTGTTCCCCAGAACATAAAAGTTAGGGTGACTCTCTATGTGTCGTGTATTAGTGAGACTGACGTATCATTTGGTTACGTTAGGTATGTGCGTAGCCAAAAGGTTTAGAACTATGTTCGCCTCTATTGCTTTCTATTTGGTTTTTGGGTTCGAGGAGACGTGCCAAACAAATAGTCCTTATTTTACTACGAGATGTACATGGAATGATAGCAAAGTATGCCTATTTGCATGGTGGTCCTTTTGAGAGACACCGTAATTATATAATTATATAATTATATACACACACACACACACACTAGTTTGAATAATTCGATTCACGTGTGACAGTAGACAGTTAGATAGTGTGTATATACACACTAGTTTGAATATACATATACACACTATTTTGAATATATATATATACACACTAGTTTGAATAATTCGATTTTCTAGAAGTAGGTCCTTCTTCTTCCTTACGTTTTTGCAATTCTCACCATTAAAGCATCATCCACTCTTCATAAAATTTCACCAAATTCCCAATGAACATAACAATTCTTCTATTATGAGTATAGGAGCAATATTAAATGTAAATATCACATTAATTCATCAAAAATTCCATTTAAGAACCGATTATCTCATAATATTCATAAAACCCTTGTTTTATTATTCTTCATGCATACGCATCATTGAATCTATAATTTCCCATTCTAATCACCACATATATACTGATTCCATTTTCTTATGACATAGGGATTAAATCTACATGCCAATCCTACCCAAGATTCATGTGTTTAATTCTCAAAATCCCAAGAACATCAATTAAAATCACCAAATAATAACCCTACACTACATGGGTGTTTTAACCTTTCAAAATCAAGCAAGATAAACACTTGCCTTATGATATGCAGGTATGATTTTGTTTTCAAGATGATGGAGTCGATCCCTCATCGCTCCGATCACGATTTCGGCAACTTTGGTGGGGAGAACAAGTGTTGCACCTCCAAGAACCCTTTTCTCCTCCTCCCTTGTGGTCTCCTTATTTTCTAATTTGTGTTTACCCTAGCCTCTAACTCCAAGGGGCTAATATGCCCTTTTAATTTTCGGATTTCTCTAAACCACAAACTCCCGAATGATCGAAATACCCTTAAACGATGTCGGGTTGGCAAAAAATAACCTTGGGTTCCAAACTATACACCCGGGTATGCTATTCCGACTATTTCAACCCTTTCGAAATCAACCGTGACCTCTAAATCATCATTTGAGACACTGTATAACAATATCTTATTTTGACCTCAAAATACTCTAGGTTGAGTTCCAACGCAGTCTCGTCGATATTACTCGTTACCACGTATACTAATTTTGTTCATAGATTATTCCGTCAACAATAAATTCTTATCTCACCAAAAATATTAAATTTCATCAAATTACAGCAAACGTGTAATTTAAAATTAAACCCAAATAATTATTGAATAAATTAAATTCCAAATACTCATAAATACGACATATTACACTAAATGTTTTCAAAATATTTTAGGTTCTAACCCTTGCTATAAATATTTTCCAAAACCTTTTAGGCGTCCAGCCATAGGGATGCCAGACTTGACGATCTGTTCCAGGGATGATTAGCTGCAGTATTGTGGAGGTTTGCAGGACTTCATTCGACACTTCCATCTTTCATTCCTAGTTTAGGATTTCATTTCAGTATCTCAGTTGGGCTTGTTTCCCCATTTAGACTTTATATATTCAGTTAGTCAGCTTAGACTTATATTGGGATTTTTTTTATCTATTGGACATATTATTTGGATTTTGATTTTGTAGCTGATGGTTTTGTCGACAAGACATTCATTCATTTATTTATTCTTTGTGATGGTTTAGATTATATTAATTGTGTGAATGTTTTAATTTAGTTTTTCACATATTATTATAACTTGTTTAATGAAAGATAATGATTTTTGGCACCAAATTAATTAACTAATAGGTGGTTAATAATTAATAAGGTTTTCGACAGTGACGCTAAGAATAAATCAAATGAGAAACCTCTTTTAATTTAATAAAGGACTAATCACTCGGTATATAATTAGGTGGGGTGTCACATCTCCACACTAAAAGCAAAGGCTTATAAAATACCCTTATCTCTGGCCCTAGTGGCCTCAGCCCTACTAGCCACCCCCATTGTTCCTTTGGCCTTGCTAGCCCTGGGGACACGATATAGCTTCTGGGATTGGTCCTGCCGACCCTGTATAAATCAACTTTCATCCGACCTAAAAACCCCATAACAGAATCATTAAGAAGAATCCCCTTGCTGGGAATCCCGCTCTTGATGATGACTAGTCTGCTACTACAATGCCCCAATAACACCATTACCTCCTGGCCTGAATAACTGGCTAGATTAGCTCCTCTGTTGTGATGTTTTACATGGAAGTGATGATCCTAATAGTGTAATAATGTGGCATTTATGACATCAATGTACATCTATAATGTTTGGTTCCCCAATACGTTATGTATGATGCTTCAATTCATCCCATTCATAATTTTTAGCATCTTTTTCTCCTCGGTGTTCACTTCGTCAGGCACGAAGTTCACCATATGGGTGAACTCTTCCTCACATTCGGCCACAGACCAACCCTCGTGTGCAACATCTAAAAATATCCTCTACATCTCAGTTTGAAAGTACTTGTAGTCAAATTGAATCCAGACTCAGTTATAGTCGTCATGTCTCTCTCCGCAGATGTAGTTACTGACTCCCACTTATGTAGAGCCGCACCCACTAGATTAAAAATGGCAATAATCTTCTTATGAGTGTCGCGACACTCAACCATGCAAAGGTGACGCTGAATATACCTCTTCCACTGACTGAAAGCTACTACGTTATCACTGCCCTGAAACTCAGGTGGAGGACCCTTCTGAAAGTCCTCTGTAACTCTTTCCCAGACAGATGGCCTTGGGTGGTCCTGAATGGTCGGTGCCACTGACTGCTCCTATTGATCCAGAGGAAACTGCTTAGACATAGTGGTCATTACGGCATTGACTGCTTGAGCAGCAATATTAGCTACCTTTGCAACTATCACTGTCTCTTATGGCACCTGTGGCTCTAGTTGAGCCTCCCCAGCATTGGCCCCTCCAATGGTCCTAGTCAGTCATGCTTTCCTAGATGGCATATGAAATCCGATTGAATCCGTATAAGTCCACAGTAAATAAGAATTATATCAACACAAGAACGTATAAGTCCACATCATCCTGGGCCATCGGGTCAGAATTTCACAACTAAACTCAAAACATATATGTCACTAAAGGCAGTCATATTCATAAGTGAGTGGGTCATAATCGTACCACATTACTCCAGTTGGACTCTAAACTCACATAGAGTGGGCATGCACAGACCTAATACCCTGGGGACCGATATTATACCTGCTGGGATTTGCTGGGAGAGATCGCCTATGGTTCGCAACTTCCACCGATAACATATCCACTAGCAGTAGCTTATAAATCCAACATACTGACTAACCGTGTCTATCACCCCTAGCAGTAGCTTATAAATCCCGAGTCTATACCCGACCCCAAATTATTAAATATTCACTTATTTAATCAATTTATACCTTAAAATAATATTTTGGAGACGTATGCAATCTCAACTAGCCCATATCCCCTTTCTACCTATTTCATCATAATTCATTATGTAATTCCTCGAGTATTATTCATCCCAAAATACTCCAAATCTCACCCCGAATATATCCCGATTATCCTAAGGCATTGCATTAGTGTTAAACAAAATTTGCAAAATTCCTGACTTATTCATGGACATCATAATTTTAGCTTGAAATTAAAATATTAACAAAGTCCCTCAAATAACCAAACCTGGTTGTAACAGGGTTGTCGAACCGATTCCCATAAGTCCTAAACATTAAGTCAATCCATTTTCATATTTAAATCATCTATAGATGATCAACTACATGGGGTTTACCCTTATATCAGAAATTGTGAAATTCTCAACACTGTCGCAGTAATTCATAATTTCTCAATCTTTTTAAATCAAGATTTAATCTTTGTACATGGGATCCTATTTTCAAATTTTAATTCATATAATTCACACACATATTCTATGACATCATTTCTCCAAAACTCATTTGCATATGAATCCCACCCAAAATAATTTTCTCCAATTATGATATGAAGTGATATACATCCATAATTTACTAAGCAAGTTAATTACTTGCCTTAATTAAATTGTCGAGCCTGAATTTGTGTGAAGAAAGCCTTTGGTGATGCCCTTAGCCCAAAATTCTCGCCCAACGTTCTTCCAATTATTTTGCTCTCGAGTCCTTTTGCTCTCCTCTTGCAATGTCTTTGATTTTCTTCTATTTTTTCTATAAATCATCTCTTAGGCTTTTGGCATGACAATAAAATCTTTTCATAGGATAAATTGGATAATCACCCAACCCAGACCTTTCATTATATAAACCTAATCCCGAAATTTGGTTAACATGTATTTTTAAAATGACCCGAATACCCATATATGGGTCATATTCAGTATAAAAAGCCCCTGAACCCCAATCACAACCCCCGTGTACTTAATTTTAACTATTTTGACCTATTTCGGATCAAACGTGCTCTCGAAATCATCATCTGAGTCACCAATCACAAATATCCCATCTCAATCTAATATCACCCACATATGTTTCCTAGTTGAGATAAAATCAAATCCCATTGTTTTTACCCACTTATGACATAATACCATTTGACATTAATTTGTTTACTTTATAACACTAGTAAATATTAAATCACATAAATATGAATCCATTTCATGCTTATTAATATTTATTTCAAATTCATATTATTTTTTAATATATTTAAATTACATACACATGTGTAAATTAATTGCGAAACTATAAATACTCAAAATTACAGGGTGTAACACTTTGTGGTCAGTGAGGGAAGTATCGTTGCGGCAAAAAGTGTTATTGCGGCGATGTTTCAGTAATAATGTTGCTCGCTCCAATTTTGAGAGTGTCAAAGAAACTTTCTCATTTTCACTTCCACGAGGCAGAACTTCGTTGCGGCAAAACTATTAAGTTTTTCTCAATTTTTCATGTTTTTAATTTTTCAAACATTTTACACAAGTAAGGCCAACATAGAAAAGCCACAAGTTTTACACACAATTTGTTTTTACCAAGATGTTTTTAAATTGATTTGTAAAAACACGCGACGTGGGTGAGGGAATTTTCCAATATACCTTTCATCCAATAATATGATATATGAGACAATGTGGATGATCAAAAACTGGCTTTAAGATCATGCAATGTTGATAAATCTTTACGAATAGCTAAATGAAAGACCCTAAGTGTTTTGAAAAATTGAAATAAGGCAACAACCTATGAGGGCACAAATGAGTATCTGAGTGTAACAACCTGCGTAATTTTTGGGGTATTTTGAAAATATAGAGGAAAATAAAGTTTTTGATAAAATTATTTTTCTTGCTCAATAATGTTGGATTTTATTTTTAAAGTCGAGAATTTCAAACGGTTTCGAAAT
The DNA here is from genome assembly GCA_949130495.1 of Sambucus nigra. Taxonomy (NCBI): domain Eukaryota; kingdom Viridiplantae; phylum Streptophyta; class Magnoliopsida; order Dipsacales; family Adoxaceae; genus Sambucus; species Sambucus nigra. The sequence goes on from OX422216.1 coordinate 373,968,008, forward strand.
CTGAGTTAAAACGGATTTTTAATTAATTTTTGAATTTTATCCTTTATAACATTTTTTAAGCGGAACTGTCAAAATAACTGGGCAATCGATCGATCAACGCCAGGGGTCGATCGATCGATCGACCCCAGCAGATTTCGTGCGCTACAAGTTTTTTCAACAGTTTGTGTTGTTTCAAATTCTTTCTTTTGTTGCCTTATTTAAAGGGATCGTGGGCAACCCTTTTTAACCTACTTTTGGCACAACTTTTTGGTAGCATATATATTTTATATTCCTCTCCTTTTTATATACAACTTGGCCCTTGAGATTTGTGAGTTCCAACCTTAGATTAGGGGTGTTCTTGGGAATGTTTTGATGGTGGCTCTTAGAGAAGATTTGATGATTTGGGGAGATGATTTTGATGGTGTAATCTGACTTTTCTGGGTAGAATCATGTTGATTCCTTTTGATGATTTAAGGTATGGTATTTTACACAATATACTCCTTAATCTCTCGAGAGTTATTCCCTTTGATTTCGTGTTTAATTGAACTCATATTTGAATTGTTAAATTCATTAAAATCTTGAAAATAATTGTTGAATTATTTTGATTCATGTGGTATTATTCATGTTGTTATTGAGCACGTTGTCATGAGATTTTAATATAGTACGGAGGTTGGGAACCCGCCAAAATTCCTGATCCCCGGGCTATCACTTGATAAAGCATATGCGGATGGGGTGAGTCCTGGTGACCCATTGATGTGTGGTTGAGAAATTTATTGATAAATGCTTATGAGATTTGCATTTGATTTGAATATTTGTACTTGTGTTATTATGTTTTATTCATCGCTAATATATTTATTGAGCATCTTTCCTGTCGTATTGTGTACTTCCCCATATTTTCTTTTAGTGGTAGGTTAGCGCGGATTTGAGCGCTTTGGACTAATTGCAGATTGATTTTAATGTGAATTATTTTGGGAAGAATATTCGAGAATACAAAATAAGGAGATTTGTATTTTTTTTATTGTATCGAGCATTTTATTTCGAGATAGATAGTTGTATTATTTCGAGAGACTTTTGGTTGTATTTAATTGAATATTTGAGATTAGTGGATTATCTTATTTTATATTGTGAGATTTGTGTTAGATTCTCTATACCTTGTTGTTTGTGGATTTATATAGTTTTATCGCAGTAGCGCTCCGCTCTCCCCAGCGCGGGCGGGGTGTTACAGTGAGTACTCTTACAATCTCCCCCTTTGTCTATTAAGTTGACAAAACACAACAACCAAAGATTACAAGTAACATACTTAACTTCCTATCAATTATGACACAAGACCCGACCAAAGTCATAACATGGTAGAAAATATAAATGCTTACTAACTAAAAACTACAAGAAACTTATCCAACGTACTCAGGACAAAATTTCCTGAAACACACTATCAAACTTCATCAAAATACCAATGTGTGAATAAATTCATAATATGAAATAATTAGTAAAAAGATAATAAGATATGAAGTCTATACTAACCATCACATGAAACAACATTCAACTCTCCCCCTAAATACAAAACCTCCTCCTTTCTATACAAACTTCTCCTCAAAACTTCTCTGTCTTTTTGTAAAGAAATTCGACAAAGAAAAGTAACAAGAAAAGAGAATGAATTAAATCATAAGGAGAACATGAATTCAATGAAATAGATTTAAGGTAGCATAATATATAAGAGGATTTTGTTATTCACAATTTAGATATGCAATACATAGTGAATAGAACTCCAAAACCGTTCTTTTGATACCAAAAAATATAAATGTTGTGAGATATATGACAAGTGTTCATAACAAAGAAAAGATTATGTCAAAGGCAAATAACATAATGAGGTTTATCAACCAATAACATAATATCATATCTCATACGTGAAAAAAAAACAATAACACCATTTAAAGAATAAATTCAATCTCGATGTCAATTAAGAATAACAATTCAAGAACAAATTACTCAAATCTTCAATACTAGTGAAAATTTCCAACACATTTTAAAATATTTTCAACTACCACTTTTATCTTCCTCAACGAGAGATTTGGTTAAAAACCTTTAGTTTCATATCCTTGATGTTAGTCAATTTTGGTTGGATACATATCTTTTAAACATTGCTTTGGTAAAATGTTTTTGCATGTGATGGATTTCACTCATTCATTACTATAATTGGATATTATTTCCAATTTTCAAAGGTATAATCATCCAATCAAAGTTGTAGTTCAAATCACATCACCTCTCATGATTTTTAATATATAATTTATTTCTTAAACTCCTTTAAATTATGAATAAATCTTACACATACACATTTAAGGATAATGGACTCTCTCTCACAATATTCAAATCTTTAAACGGTTTTCAAAAGAGTATACAACGTTTTTATTCCTCATAAAGTGGCATGTATATAATGTGTAGTGCAGTGTAAAGTTTAATAAGATACGATAATGGGTTCCCAATGAGAAGTTTCTCAAAGTTTATAGGACTTTAAAATAAAACAAAAACTACTCATATGATGCACAAAATCAATTTTATTCGAATAAAAAGAAACAGTGTATAAAAATAACCATTTGATATACAATGATATGGAAAGGAGTATATCATCTAAAGAGCATATAAATGATTGTATTTAACAAAACTTTATATGGTGAAGAATACAACCAACTCATATCAGAAAGAACAACATGGCTTAGGATAAAACATGCAAAAAAAGAAAGGATCACAAATCCTAGACATGTTATCCAATCATTCAATCAAAGATGCAAATACCTAATGATTATATGAGAAACTCAACTCTAGTCCAATCATCGCTTAAAGGAACAACTTTTTCTTTAACATGTTCTTTAATAAATGGTGTTGAATGTCTATACAAGTTGTTCTAGATTGTTGAATGGGATTTTTGGATATATCAGTAGAGCTAGTATTTTCACAACAAATAATCATGCAATCTTGACCAATACTATAATCTTCCAACATTTTCTTGATCCAAATGAGTTGTTCGTAACAACTTTCCATCGCAATACACTCTGCTTTGATAGTGGAAAGTAAAATAAAATTTTATTTCTTGGCATGCTAAAAAGACAAAGAAATTCCAAAATGGAAGCACCATCCTGGTGTACTCCTCCTTCCATTAACATATCCCGTCGAATAGGCATCCAAATAAGCCGACAAGTATGTAGTGGTATTCCTAGGATACCGAACACTAAAACTAGTTGTTCCACTAACATACTTGATAAAGAATTTAACATATTTCAAGTGAAACTCCTTAGGATAAGATTTGTAGCAAGCACCAACTCCTATAATAAAAGATATATCAGGATGACTAGCCACAAGGTACAATAAACTACCTATCATGTTGCGATAAAACGTAGCCTCGACATCTTTTCCATTAACATCCTTTTAAGGCTTAATGAAAACACCCTTCTTGTATGTTTAGGCTTAGAATGGTCGAGGTTGAATTTCTTGACAAGGTCCTTTGTATATTTAGATTACGAAATAAAAAATTCCACCATCCATTTAACGCACTTGGAAACAAAGAAATGTGAGTTCTCCAAAAATGATGATATCAAAATTCCTTTTGCACAATCGACCTAAAGTCTTAAGCATTTTCTTAATTTGTGGATCCAAAAACAACATCATCAATGCATACTTGGGAAACCATAATTTTTTCCCACAAGATCTAAAAAATAAAGTCATGTACACATTTCCTCTTTTGAAGCCTTTCCCCACAAGATATGAGATATGTCTTTCGTACCAAGCTTCAGATTCCTCTCTACGAACATACAATGACTTTTTAAGGCGATAAACATGTGTTGGTAATTTGGGTTCCTCAAAGCCCTTTGGTTGTAACACATATACTTCCTATTAGAGATTTCCATTAATAAAGGTGCTCTTCACATCCATTTGATGGAGGTTGAAATCTAAGGCACATGCTATAGCTAAGAGTAAACAAACTTACGCTATTCGAGGAATGAGGACAAAATAATCATCAAAGCCTACACCTTTAACTTTTGTTTCACCTTGAGCCACAAGTCTTGCTTTGTTCCTCAAAGAATTACCATATTCATCACACTTATTTTTGAAAAACCACTTAGTACGGATTACATGAACATCCTTAGGCAAGGCAACAAGATTCCAAGCTTCATATTTATCGAATTGGTCTAATTAGTCTTGCATAAAATTGACCCAATATTCATCCAACAAGGCATCCTTCACATTATTAGGGTCTATTTTGGAAGTGTAACAATGAAAGTTGACTTTTCTTTAGAGTTGAGATCTACTTTTCACTCCAACAATAGGACTATCAATGATTTTTGAAACATTAGGACTTTTCCTAAGCCAAGGAGGTGTATCTCCCACATTCACAACTTCACTAGTTGGTGGGGAAACCTCTTCACACTCATCCACTTCTTCTTCTCCTTCTTTTTAACATGTGGGAAAAAAGGAGGTCGTGTTTTTACAATTATTATCTTTGAAACCAAAGGAATAATTATCATTATTGATGGCATTAATGTTTTACATAACTTTTTTAGAGATGTAATTTTAAATATGGTAGGCATGAATATAAGTGGAATAGCCAAGAAAGATGTGTATATCACTTTAGAATCAAGTATTATCTATCGTTGACTATGTATCCCTTGCTTCCAAAGACTCTAAAGTGTTTGAGTGTGGATTTTTATCCTTTCAATATCTTAAAAGGTTTTTGGTTGGTACTGTACCTCCTATAAACTTAGTTGGCTGTGTGATAATTCTTATAGAAAGTTTAGACCCAAAACATTTTCGAAACATTCTTTCCAATCAATATGGACCTAGTTATCTCTTGGATAGTCTGACCATTCCATTTTTGAGTCATTTTGGGGGTAAACAATTCATGGTATATTCCAACTTCACTACACCAATACGGTATACTCATTCGTTCAAATTCCTTTCTTTGATTACTATAGATTCTCATGATAGTGGATGCCTTTTCGTTTTAAAGTTATTTTCACTTGGGAATAAAAATGTCCTTAGCTTAAGACTAGCTATACAAAATTTCTATAAAAGTAAATCTTGAGAATCTATCTATAATCACAAGAACGTAGTGTCTACCACATATGATTTTTGTACACATTGGACCATAAGGACTATATGTAAAAGATCAAGAACACGTGAGGTGGTAATAACATTTCTAATGTGGACTATGCAATTGTTTAATCATTTTAAGAAGTTAATTCTAAAGGTAGTATGTCTACTAATATTTCTATAGTTCACGTGACCTAACCTCTTATAACAAAGATCTGTCACATCTTTCTTAGCATTCAAACCATAATTGGAGAGACATTAATTATATAACATTCTCCGTGGTACTAGTTCCCTTCCAATTGCATTTACCATTAGTGTCAAGAACTTGACATTCTTTGTTGGTAAAAAGTATGTTGTGACGAATGTCGAATGTTTGACTTATGCTAAACAAGTGAGACTTTAAACCATCCACTAATAGAACATTATCAATCCTATAAAAACCATCCATTTCTATGGTACCCTTACCAACGATGTTTTATTTGTTCCCATCTCCAAAAGTAGTCAACCTGGATTCCTTCCTAATAAGTTTGGAAAATAATGATTAGTTTCTTATCATATGCCTAGAGCACCCACTATCAAAATACCATTGTGAATCATTTGGTAAACTAAGGCAGTGTAAGACACCTTTCTTTCTTATTCTAAAAAACTTTGGTCTAATTATTCTTTCATAAATCTTTGAATTGTCATCAATATGTTTGGATTTTGAATTTTTTCTCAATTTTTGACAAAATAGATTTAGATTTTTTAAAGAGGAAATTAAAACCTCGTTTCAAAATAGAAACTCCATCCAAATGAGGCTTCTTATTCACCTTGGAGTTTTTCATAATCATATCACGATAATATTTCAAATGACGTTCGTCATTGCAAAAAGTAAAGTGATACACAAAACGATGACCAAAGGTTTTGAAATAGTTTTCTTTGTAATGGATATTGAAGACTCTTCGGGCACATTATAGTCTTTTAAGAAGCTTTCACAAAAATAATTTTTCCCTAAGATTTAGATTTAACATGATGGTTTTCAAAACCCATACATGTTTATCAATAAAAGATGTACAATGGGCTAAAAGTAATTTCCCATCCTCTTGGATTTCTTCAATGGTAACCTTGTCATCCTTAACTAGGGATAGAAATGGGTCAGGTTTGGGATGAGTTTGTCAAAACCTGAACCATCACCGCAAAATGTTTTTAAAATCGTCCTTGCCCCACGACCAGTGACAAGTTTTTTTATCTCGCCCAGAACACGTTTAAGTATAAACCCCCTAAATCCTCCCCCGCCGCACCCCACCCCGTTTACATTAAGCGGGTTAAAAACTCGCTCGGGATGGGTTAAAATGCTTATACCGTATGTATAACTTATATATAAAGTTTTATTGTAAATAATATATTAAATATGGGTATTTTAGTAATTATAATAAATAAACGGGGAAGGGCAGAGCGGGTTATACTTTTACATAATAAACCCAAATCCGACCTGTTTATTAAATGGATTTTTTAAAAAAAACATACCCAACCCGTTTAATTTAAATGAGTTTTTAACCCACCCCATTAGGGGAGGGACGATAACCTGGAGGGGCGGGTTAAATTTCCACCCCCATCCTTAACCGAGATTAACTCGTTTTTAAGTGAGGTTATTTTCTCATTTAAATAGTCGTCATGACTTTTACATTCTTCCAACTCACATAGTAAAACTTTTAACCTTTCTTGGAAATCTTTATTCTTATTTTCCATAAAAAGGAGACTCAAATAAGAGATATTTGTTGAGCTTCAACATTGCTTAAAAGAGACCCTTCCATTTTTAAAGAAGCATTTTCTTTTTCACATTTTTTCAATTTAATGGAAGTTTTCAACAAGATCTTATGAAGTCTAGCATTTTTGGGAAATACTTTATTGTAAGCTTTTTGAAGGTCACTATCTTCTCATATAAATAATCATCACTAGAGTATCCAGAAGAAGACAAAGTATCAATATTAGAGGAATATTTATCATTAATGGATGAAGCTTGAAACAACTCTTTATCATTTGATGAAATATCATTTAAAGAGAAAAAATAATATGTAGGTTGAATAATGTTCTTAAAAATATCCATACACCTAAGCATGATGTTATTCTCTATATTAACACAAAAATGCACGATCTACATCTATGGTTTTAAACCTTCACAAAAGAGCAACAAGTTTTGATATTTAGAGTGCGTATTGCATATCAAAATGGAATCGCAAAAATTATTAGGCACACCCAAAATTCTATGTTAAAATTTTTTCCATAATTTTAATCAACAACGTCAATTTTTATCATGTTTAATCATATGGATCACAAAACATGTGGAAAAGATAAAAAAAGAGAACAACAATATATGTACAAGGACGAAAAACACTAATGGGAAAAACCACGAGCCAATGCAATAATCTCACAAATAACTGGGCAAATAATTACAGAGGGAAGTAACAACTAACACTCCTTCTGCGCTAACTCACACCTAACTTTTTTCCAGCAATTTGTAGCGAGATGTAGATTCTTATAAACTGATGGAAGATCTCAATATCTCTTATGTCTTGACACCCATCGACAATGTTGCAAAAGCCTTCATCTTCAAACTTAGGAGATCATAAATGATTCGGATCATGAAAAATAACCTAAAGTATCATAATATTTCTTATTGGGAGAAAGACACAAAATGCATAGAAAGTTTAATTTTTACAAATGATTTCTTCGTAAAAAGCTTCGTCTTCTTTGATACTAATCAACCTCTCAAAATATAGGTGATTAAATGCAAATAAGAGAAGGAAAAATGGACTTCATTTTTAAATTGGGTTCATTCTTTTTTAAAACTATGTTCTTATTTTAAGAGCAAAAGAATGCATACAAAAATCTCTCTAGGTATTTTGCTCTTGAAAAATGTGAGAAGTATTTTGAAATGAAAAGTGTTGATGGTTTAGAAAAGGAAAAACATACAAACAGGTTTATCCATTACCAAGAAAGGCCAAAGGACACATTTCTTATACAGACCATGTGAGAGAGAGAGAGAGAGAGTGGCTGAGGGCTAGGAAATCTAATCAGTTGCCAAAAAGGTACTTTTCCCATAAAAATCAAGAATATCTTTAAAGACCTTTATAACAATTTCACGGACCTATATGTGTCGATGGAGCATTGTTGCTGGAGAATTGCTACAATGAGGGAAATTCTCATTGTGGCGATCCTCTAGTGATAACAAGTTAAAAGAAAATCAAGAGATTTTTTACAGAACCTTCAACGAACTTAATGGCCAGCGAGGGAAGTATTGTTGTAGTAAAAATCATCGATGCGGTGATGCTTCGGTGATAATGCTGCTCATGCTCATTTTGAGATATTTTTATGATGAAACTTTCCTATTTTTCGCATCAGCGAGACACAACTTTGATACAACAAAACTGCTAAGTTTGTCTCAATTTTTCTTATTTATGATTTTTCAACATTTTACACAAGAAAGACCAAGATAGTAAAACCACATGTTTTACACACACAAAACCTTTTTACTAAGATGTTTTGAAATTTACTTGTAAAAGCACGTGATGTGTCAAAAACATTTTTTTACACAAACATTTTTCCTCTTTCTTTACCAAAAGTGTCGAAAACATTTTTTCCTTCTTTTATCCAGATACCCAAAATAATTTTCCCTTCCTTATACCAAAAATATTTTTCCTCCTTTTTACCCAAAAACATTGTGTCCTCCACTTCTCCAAAAATGTCAAAAATATTCTCTTCCCCTTTAAGTAAAGTTTTCCCCTTTTTCTTTCAAAAATAAATTTGAATTTTTCTCCTTCTCAGGTCAATCATGAACTCGACCCTTGGCCTGACTCCCTATTGGTTTCAGTCTTTCGTCCAGCTCCGAGGCTCCATTAGTCCCCTCGTTACTTCCTTCGAGTCTGAACTTCACCTTCACCCGCTTTCCATGGTGAACGTCGACCAAGTACCGAATGTGCAACAAGATTTTGTGACAGCCCTAGCCCCACTCCCTACCAATATTGATAATCTTCAAATCGAGGTTCATGAGATGCGATGAAATGGGGTCCCTATTCCCAAAGAGCCATAGGTTCTCTTCCCTCGCTTTGTGGATCCGCTCGCACTGAGCCAATTTGGGTCCCTGAGGAATATCATCATGCTCCACGTGCCCCTCCTACTAATGATCCACCACCGGCTCAACTCCCTATGCCAAATCTTACCCAGCCAGGGGATAAACTACCCATAATCGTTAATACGGATGAAAAAGGATTGAATAAGGTCAAGAAGGACCTCAATATATTTATAAAGAAGTTTAACCATTTTTGAATCTTTGGTAACTACATGGATTACACCCATAAGTCTCCCTATCCTAAAACAAGGCTACCAGAAAAGTTCAAGATGCTTAACATTGAGAAATTCGGGGTAGTGAACCTCTAATTATTCATCTTTGAAGTTACCATCGAGCCATGACTCTACTAGGAGCCTTCGAGGCAATAATGGCCCAGCTATTCCAATAGACTTTGAAGGACAACGCTCTTCACTAGTTCTTATCTCTGAAAGAGTCCAGAATTCGCAGTTAGGAGGATGTTGCGTACGAATTCATGTCGCAGTACAAGTGTAACAAAGAGTTGTATGTTACCTTTCATGATTTAGAACTTCTCAAATATAACCCTCGCAAACCTATCACTACTTTCATAGTAAGGTGGAGAAAGAAAGCAGACATCGTGACCAACCGGCCTTGTGAATAGGAGTAAGTTAGTATTGTGATGAAGATATTCTTACCCCATTTTTGGGTGGACAGTACTACCCTTATTTTTAGGACCTTCAAGAAGCATGAGTAGAGATTGAAGAAAGTCTTACCAAAACAGAAATTGAGCCGAAGAAAGTATCCGAACAGTTTACTCCTAGTAAGTATGAGAATCCTGCCAATATCGAAATTTCAACCATCAATAGTATCTCTCAGCCTTCTACTTCATGGGCACAATAAAGCCTCCTAACCCAGTCAAAAAAGAATATACCGAGCATCACGCTCCTCTCTACAAAGTTTACTTAGCCCTTTTAAGCCGAAATCATATCAAGCTGTTGGACCTTCTTCCATTACCAAACCCACTTACTAAAAATTTCAAACCAGATGCCCATTGCAATTTCCACCAAAAATTCGACCATACCACAGATCAGTGTTTCCACATCCAAAATGTAATCCAATGTCTGATTGATCGGGGTATAATCGCCCCACTAGCCAATACTAAGCCAAACATTACCCACAATCCACTCCCAAATCATACGAATGCCATATTCCTAGAAGAAGACCTAAAATTTGATCCATCTACCCAGATTGTACTAAGTAAATCACCCATCTTACCCATATATTCCCTAAAACCCCTCTAAGTTTGCCCATATTTTCTCTTACATCCTACCTATTGCCGTTCAGGCCCTGTCACTTCTTACAAGAGCATGCATTTTTGTTCGTACACATTTCGAAGGGAAAGATATGGAATTATTAGGAGTAATAAACTAGCTTCAGAGTTCGGGCTAAAATTTCCCTCAAAGATGACCATTGACTACCAGAGATTCAGTACATTATTCTTGGAAGCTCGAAAATGGGCTCGAGAGTTAGATATTTTGCTGGTACCTACTGATAAAGTCAGTTTAGATAATGTTGTCCAGATCATGGCATACTTATTCTGATAAAATGGTAAAATTTGTAGTATGTCTGAGCTACTTGGTACTTTGAAACTACAAGGGAACTTGGTCCATTCACTTCTACATCACCTCATTGAGTGGGAGAATCTATACAAAGAGGCCATTAAGGTTGTGGAATGCATTGACTTTTCGTGGAAAGATGATGTTATTACCACCGAATGGGGGGACGAATTCAATAGTTCAGAAGAGGAGCAAAGCCCAGAAAAGACTAGCCCAATAGTCATCATATGTGGAATGATATTATTTGAGAAACTATTAAGAGAAATCAATAAGGTGGCCGAACAACCTGAGATAGATGAAGAAACAGGGTTTCTATTTCTCCCCTCTTCTGTGAACGATATGACTAGATCAGGGAGGCATTATCAAGTTCAAAACCTGCAATCATTATCAGTTGATAAGGGAAAAGGTGTTGAGAATCTTCCTATGCCGAAAATGACCCTCGAGGAGAGCAAGATCCTCGATCAGTTGATGAAAACCCAAGCAACATCACTCTTTGGGGACTCTTTATATCTTCCCAACTGCACCGAAATGCCTTGATCAAAATACTCACCGAGCCCCCAGAACCTCATTCCACCATGCCAAAAGAACCAGTGAATCTAATCAGAACTCTAACCTATACTAGAATTCATGCCTTCTCCGAATAAGAAATCCCTAAGAATGGTCCAAATCACAATTATACTCTCAATATCTCTGTTGAAGTCATGGGAAAGACCGTCCCACTTTCAGTTATTGATAATGGACCAGCTCTTCATTTTTACCCATTAAAATCCCTCAATTGCATTGGATTGAAAGTGAGCGACCTTTGTCCAACCTCTATCGTGGTGCGCGATTATGATAATACTCATCGTAAAGTGATGGGATCCGCAATGCTTACAATAGGGGATGGACCTATAAATCCTATTACTGAGTTCAAAGTCATCGACATCCTAACTTGTTTCAATCTGTTGCTCGGACAACCATTGCTCCATAGTATCAAGGGTGTGTCTTCTTCCCTACATCACAAACTAAAGTTCTTCGCCAATAGGCAGGTCATCACCATCTTGGGAGACGATGATAGCACTGAGAATGCAAGCACCAGTAATCCGATACTAGATATATAGCGTGGGGTGAATGATATGCTTCTATCAGGTTTTCGAGTCAAACCACTTTTTCTCCAAGCAGGGGATGATTTTAAAGATAGAGACTATCTAGAACACAACCCTCATGGCAATGCTAATGTGATATAGACGTTAAAAAACATACACTTCATGCTCAAACTAGGGATGGGACAATGATAATAAGGAATACTTGAACCCATAGTATTAAAAAAATATTTTCCTCCTTGTGGCTTGGGTTATCAACCCTCAACACAAGAACTCAGAATGCTCAGCCAACCTAGATTGAAGAGAAGGCTAGAGAGTGCCAAGATTGTCTGAAGATATTTTTGAACGAATGATTCATAAGAGAGGGTGAAGATTTACCCTTTTATAGCTTTCCTGAACCGTGGTACTATCATGTGGACAAGAAAATAAAACTAGGAATGGAGATCTTTTTCTAAGATAGATACTTATGGGTCGAAAGATCCCAGCATCATGTGTGACCACTCTTTGAGAAGACCATAGTGTCTACTGAAGGTTATGAGGGAAGTGACTCTAAGGATTAGTTCAACTTCCAAACACTGGGGCCCACACTCTGCATGTCCCACTCAAGGGATACATCATCGGATCCATCCCGCCTGATCAAAACAGTTGATGAACCTCCCCTTAATTGGAATGTTATGTCGGTTCCACCTACTGAAATGCAACCTAACTAGATGTTTATCCCATTTCCTCTTATTTTGTTGTTCTTCCTAATTCTTATGTAATCAAGACCTCTTTCGATGAGGTTCTCAAGTCCATTTTCCCAATAATGAAACAAATGAAGATTTTTAGTATCTTGTTGTGCCTTACATTAATTATCTCGATTCTAATGAAACTCTTGATGATGATGATTTTGCAAATGAAAAATTCTTAATTGATCTTAATAAGGTCAATAATAAACAACATAACTGCGTTTAAGTTAATGAAGATCACACTATTATTAGTAAATCATTATTCAAATACATTTTTCAAAGTGTTGCGTTAGTTCCATGGATAAGACAACTTATGTTCCATAAACAAGAGAGAAATGAGTGAACCCAGTTGGTTCCCTCTTTGAAATTCTATAATCCCAAAAAGACATTTGTAGTTTATCATCCCAAGTCCCAAGGAAATCTTCCATCATCTTATTCAAAATATTAATTAATGTTTTGTTTGTTTCTTCAGCTGTCCATTTCACTTTGGATAGGAAATAATATAACTATTATGGATGATCTTGTTTTTATCTGTTAGCAATCCCATGTCCATGCATACAAATTATTTTCCATTATATGTGAGAATGACCTTTGGAATGCCAAATAAGCAGATGATGTACTCACGAATGAATTAAGTGACCACTTGAGCAGTTAACCTACATAGAGGAATTAAACTCTACAACCTTAATGACATGGCATGTATCATAGTCCGATGCACTTAGAAGGCTTTGTATAATTTCACAAAGTTAAGGGATTCAACTTCCATTGTGGGCCAATAATAACTCAAAATAATTAATTAATCATATATCTTATCTCTAACCATGTACGAGGTTTCCTGAACCTCTTTTAACACTATTGTCATTTCTTCCTTGGCAAAGCACATCGAGTCCTTCTCGCTATATCATTTTTCGTACAACTCTCATTTACTTATGTAAAAGAGAGCAACCCTTTTCTTCAGGTAGATCTTATTTGCTCCTTCAACGGGAACTCACCATACTTAAAATAAGAGATTATGGATGCTTCCAATCGTCTCCTTTTCTACGAAGTGAGCCTCTACTAGATGATCGAAATAGGTTTGGAATTTCCTAAAACTCTATTGCAATCAAGTGGAATCTTTGCTAATATTGAGACGATAGTAGCCTCCTCAATGAAAATTCCTATAAAGGGGTGTATATGTGACCCCGCAATGCATTGCATTCATAACTCGTAGCTTCCCATGGTCTTCTTCTCCCACAGACCATTCCAAATATCTCCAGGACTCTTAAAGTAACTTACAGCATGTAGTATTTTTCAAGATCTGGTAGTTTTACATTTTCTTCATGTGTTTCCAAATGCTTAACTATTTAGTCTTTCCAATAATTTGCCTTCTCTCTTGGAAACAAAGACTTCACTGTTGTAGGAATTATTCTCCTCCAAATGGTAATTGTATCATCTAGCTCATCCATTTTCAATTTCTGAGCAATTATTTTCAAAGCATTTGGATGTTTGTTCATTGTTTGAGGGTGCCTCTCTATATTAATAGATGAACATCCCTTCAAAAAATGTTGAATGATTACTCGATAAGGGGAAAGGTTAGCATGCTTGAGAGAAAATTTCTGGTTGAATTATTTGACTATGAGATTAGAATATTATCATATGCACAGGACTCTTTCTCCATTTCTTAAATCTTTCAATATCCAAAGTATTAGTGTTTTATACTTTGCTTCATTGTTTGAGTATTTGAAATCTAACTGTTAGGAAAGAGTAATATTTTCTTTGGTATTGGAGAGTATTATTCCATCTCCTCCAGTGACTTGTGCAGATGAATCATCAAACTCCATCTTTCACTCTTCCATTTCTTCACATAAACAAGCTTAAAATTTATCCCTTGGTAGGAGATCAGCCAAATATTGACTTTTAATAGATTTATGTGCAATAATTTTCAAATCATACTCTGAGAGGATGAGAAACCACCTAGCAGATGGTCCAATTAAAATATTTCATGCCACCAAGTATTTGATAGGATCTCATTTTGTAATAAAATGCAATATAAACGTGAGTAATAGTTCCTTAACTTCTTTATCACATTACTAATTCCAAGCAATGTCTTTCCATGCTTGTGTACATGAACTCGGTCCCAGATATCACCATGGACAAGTAATACATGGGCCTCTCTTATCCTTCTTTCTCCTGACTGAACAAAGATTTAATGGATCTTTATGTATAAGTTAAATATAAGATCAAAGGTTTACATGCTTTAAGGGGAATCGTCGTTGAGGGGGATATCAAGAATCTTTAATCCTCTCTAATTATTTTCGCTTCACGTTTCCCTACACCCACTTCACCCTGTCTTTCACAAGTGGCAAGAAAGGATGAGTGATTTGTTTTAAATGTGGTATAAATCTCCTCATGTAAAAAACTTTCCCTGAAAAACTCTGGAGCTACCTCTTTCTCTTTGGCGGTGGCGATATCAAGATTGCCTTATGCTTCTCTCCGACCATTTTCACACCTTGTCGGTTGACAACAAAGCCAAAAAAATTGCATGTTGTGACCCCAAAGGCCCAATTCAAGGGGTTCATCCACATCTTGTACTTCAGAAAACATTCAAAACTCTTCTTAAATCTTGTAGTGAAATTTTTCAATCCGAACGTCTTGGCCTTGTAGTGAAATTTCCCATGAGGAGTTCAAAAATGTGTCTGCATCTTCTAGATCCATCTTGATTTTTTATTGTATCCTATATAACCATTTATGAAACTATAAATTTTATTTCCAGCAGTTGCATCCACCAATCTATCGAGGCTCGACAATTGGAATTCATCCCATGGATGTGCACGATTCAAGTCCCTAAAATCCACGCATATTTTTATTTTCTTTTTATCCCTCTTAAAAATGGGCACAATGCTCGAGGGAAAAATAAAATGTTGTTTGGTCTTGATACAACCTATTGCGAGCAACTTTTCCAATTTTTCCTTTATCTTTAAGTCTAACTCTACTTCATAAGTGAGAGTTTCCTGTCTCATAGGTAAAGCGTTAGTCGAAATATTGAACTTGTGAGAGCTTGCCTCAGGTTATATCCCAACATTTATGTATACTTCCATGAAAAAATATCAATGAACACTTTGATCAAGTTGATGATTTCTTCTCTTTGCTTTGGACTTAAACCTTTATGTATGAATATGGCTCTATCATCACCACCCTCTTCCCCTAAGTTTAACTCTTCTAACTCTCATAGTTACTCATATTTACCGTCTTGCATGCACTCTAGAGCGTATTTTTTTTATCATGCTCTACGATATGAGAATCATTAATTACAAAGCATTATGGCGTCGGATCAATGCTTTCATCCCATAAGTCGCATGGTCATAACATTATAAAGGGTAAATCACTTTGCCATTATGAAAAACTACCTTCTTGCAAGGTCGAGCGGGTTTAGCCTTCTATTTAAGTTTCCTTTTTCCTTTGTCTTTTATCTTAAGGGGTGCCAGTCGTGGTCTTCATGGATGGACATCTTTTATTGACCCCCGTCATGGATTGCTCAGGGCTCCCTAATTCCTTTGATCAATTGAGTATTTCTCCCTTCCTCAAGCTCAGTATAAAATACTTCATCAACTAGGTGGGCTTATTCTATTAAGAAATACCCCTCAGTTTATTTGATGACTATTTATGTCCCACGAATGTTAGTTTTTTCACATTTATGGTATGTACAAGGACAATTCTGTGGGTATGCATACAAACCCTTCCTATCAATAACTTGTAACTAGTGTTGGCATTAATGACATGAAATTTTATGTGGGTAGCAAAACTTGCAGGGGTTTATCACAATATTCACATATCTAATCGACTGCATTCATGCACTTTCAAAGTTTGAGATCACCAAAGGGATTGACACGATCTTCTCTTTTGATATCTTTGTCTCATAAAGCATGGTAATGACCATAATACTGATTGATTCCCCCATGTAAAAATGCTCGTGAAAAACCAATGCTATTCACCAAACCCGTCACATATAGAGGTCTATTATCTTACACAGATAATAATAATATTTTATTGAGTGTTGGACCCTCTGGTGCAACTCACAAAATTTTGCATCCCTCTTATTTAATTGTTATGGGTGCTTTACTGCGTAAGTGGGGCGGAGTTGTTACTCCTTCTCACATAAGTGTTTGATAAAAATCCATATCTTTCTCCGCACTACACGATAATGGTGGAGGAACATCATTTTTTAGATATATTTTCCTTGGTCTACCATTATTTGATGTTCCTTAACCATTTTTCTTTTCCTTAGGACTATCATCAATATAGTTCTAGGCTAGTCTACGAGCAACTTGAAACCTTCCTTATTGTGGTACGACTTGGGACCTATAACTTAATGCCTTTGGTTTTATAATCATCACAATATTCCTTAATGATAGAGTAAACTCCCTGAAGTTATCTTCCCATGTCTAATTGATCTAATGGATTATGAACTCCTTAAGAAAACCTTTAATGCAAATTTGGAACAGACTGGCCTATATGGACTTCTCATGAATGTCAAGAAATCTATCTCAAAATTTCTTTATGCACTGCATCATCTTCTCACCAGGATTTTGGACCTCTTGCTACAAATGCCTCAAAGTAAACTCGTATTTAACTATGAAGAACTTTCAAAGAAACTTGCATGTCCATTTCTTCCTAGGTGGGAATACTGTTTGGTTCCAAGTGAGAATACCACGATTAGGATTTCCAAGTGAGAGTCTTCGACAACTCTTTCAGCTTTATCCTCTTGTCATTACAATGTATACCGGTGTACTCCACAAACCTCTTGATATGCTCTTTAGGATTTTCTCCCCGGTCATTAAACTTAATAAACTTCATTGGATCATACTCCTCTGTGTAGGGTACATCATTAATACTATCAAGAAAAAGGATTCTTCAACTCCTCATCCAAGAAAGGAGACTGAATATATTTAATCTAGAGTATTTTATTCGATTCCTCTAAAGTAACTGATTTTAAAGGTAAGTCTTCCACCTCCATTTTCTTTACCATGGGAGATGCAATAGGAGTTGGGAGTTGCTCGGCCGCTTCTTCTTAGTCTTGGCCGCTTCTTCTTAGCCCGTGCTACCTATAGCGTAGTTTCTCCTTTAGAGGGAGCCACCACTGGTGTGGCATAGACTTTACCTAAACTCGAATATTTACATTGTGCTACTTTAAAAATCTAAGAATAAGCTCATGAGGTTCATCCCTATCAGTAGTAGTTGAGTTGCTTTTCTAGCCCACCAGCGAACCAAGTCCCCGAGTTTATGCAACCATAACCTCTTTATTGGAAGTTTTATCACTTAAACCTACATTACCTACCAAAGTGTCAAACACAAGCTTCTCAAATATTATGGCCATCTATATCCATGGCTGCGAGGATACCTTTCGAGTGGAATTACCAAATATAGGATGGTAGTGGTACTGGGGTCTATTTAGTTTTTTGAGAGGGTGAGGTGTGATCAACACCAATGTAAAACTTTTCTAAGATAATAATATCCAAGAGCAAGAATAAAGACATAAACAAACTTTTCTATTATAATAAATGAGATCCTGGTTATAATAATGATCAATTAATGATTGAATACAAAACTTTTCTATTATAAAATCAAACTGTTGTTAATAAATAAGGAATAAACAGTTTTGAGAGTAATGATTCTTTAAGAGAGTAGAAGTAAGAACTTTAGTATCTGAGAAAGAGTATGGAGAGATATTTTTTACTTTTTTATGGGAGTTTGTGTAGTATAACGGTGCTTCTTATGTTATTGTCAATAAATGTTCACCTAGTGCTCTATTTATAGTCAAACTTTTAGGGTTGGCGTAGCTATTGTACGCCTAATAATATTCCTTCCTGACAAATATCTAATGGCATTTAGTCCTTATCATTATTTGTAATTTTCTACCATAATTTTTCCTTTTATGGGGTGACACCTAGTGTAATAGTTGACAAAAAGGTGATATTGTCGGCCGTTACGCCTAAAAAGAGCTATTATGTCTTTTGTTGAAAATACTTGTTGAAAACATTTTGAAAACTTGAGAGTGACCCTAAGGGTCACTCGCTACTCTTGACTTTAAAAATTATCTGCGAGAACCTCAAATGGTTGCTCTCCATTTTTTGTGATGGTGTAGTGTTTGTGTTTGTGTGAGCACCCTATTGGGTCCCTCGAACCAATATTCTCTCATTCTCAACATATTGAAGTGGTTAATACATAGATCGCTTAATAGTACTTACCTCTCACCCTCCAATCCAAAACTTTCAAGAGGTCCTAAATTGGCTAGTTGCTCAAGCCTTACTTACCCACCTAACGCCTCTTACTAAGTTAACCAATGAACAGTAATGATAAGTGTTAATAAGGGAAGTGATTGTATACTTAGTTTTATGTTGTTGAATTACTGCTCGTGTTTGCCTCCTTCTCTCTAAAACTGGTTATTAATGCACTTGATTCTCTTTACGGCTAAAGGATTCCGTTCAACCTTCCTAATAATTTGATGTTACTCATGTAACCCTCAAGTAACTGAGGGGTTAATCAGGTACCCCTCTACACTTCCGAAGAAATTGTTATAGACTCAAGGATAGAGAGTATTTAACTAAGCTTGACTCCGGGAGTGACATTTGGATTTTTCTTATCTATTCCCTTAATAGTCATGCTTACCATGTCTAAAAAACTAGAGATCGAAAGATGATAGAGTCGATAAATGTTGTTATTGATGATAGAGGCTCCTTTTTAATTTAATGAAGATGATTATAAGAACACATTATTTGTATTTAATATAAGTGAGGAAGGAAACAAAGAATAAATGGATGATTGTGTTAAGTTCCAGCAACTCCACCACCACAAATAAATGTTGAATTGGATGACCCCTCTCTTTGGGTTAAAAAGGGCCATGATGTCTTCAAAACCATTGGAAGTCCTAATATTGGAGTTAAAACCCATTCTCAACCCGAAAAGGAAGTTAATTTTTTGTTACTCTTCTACTCTTGAACCCAAGAATGTGAAATATGACTTTTTAAACGAATATTGGGTCAATGCCAGGCAAGATGAATAGACAAGTTTATCAAATAAGAAGTTTGGAACCTAATTTCTTTGCCGAAAAATGTTAACATTATAAATACCAAATAAATCTTCAAGAACAAATGAGATAAAGAAGTATTGTGTTGTGTAATAAAGCAAGGTTAGTTTCTCAAGGAAACACCCAAGTGGAAGATATTGACTTTGATGAGTCTTTTTTCCCGATTGCTATCCAAGAGTCGGTTCACCTACTTTTAGCTATAGCATGTACCATAGATTTCAAGGTCCATAAAATGTATGTAAATAGTGCATTTTTAAATGGTAATATCCAAGAGGAAGTTTATGTTTCATAATCGAAAGGTTTTGAGGATCCTAATTTCCCAACACACATTTTTTTCCTCAAAAGACATTATATGGTCTTAGATAAATACCTAGAGCTTCATATGCGAGACTTACCTCACATATTGTGGGTAAAGGTTTCGAAAAAGTTAGTGTGGACAAGAATTTATACATTAAGTCTTATTGGAAGATGTAGTGGTAGACCAAGTCTATGTAGACAATATTATTTTTGGCTCCACATGTGAAAACCTTGATCGTAGTTTTGGTTTTATAATGAAAGAACAATTTGAGAGGAGCATTATTGGGGAACCCAAATTTTTCCTTGGTCTTCAAGTGCAACAAATGAAAAAATGGAAATTTATTTCACAATACAAATATGCAAAGGAACTTATAAAGAAATTTGAACTCGAATATTTAAAGAATAAATGCACTCCCATGAGTGTATCCAAAAGTTTGGAAAGGATGTTGATAAGAACGATGTGGGAGAAATATTGTATCATGGTATGATAAGTAGTTTGTTATACCTTATGGCTACTCATTCTAACATATCCTTTAGCGTAGGAATTTGTGCTTTCTACCAATCGCATCTCAAGGAATCCCATCTAAAATAGGTTAAGTGTATCATCAAGTACGTGGGTGGTACAACACGCTTTGGTATTTGGTACCCTCATAGTAATAATACCTCTTCACTGGGGTATTTCGATGCTGATTGGGTGAGAAATGTGGAGAGTAGGAAGAGTACCTCCAGTGGTTGCTTCCATTGGTTGATTGGAACGCCAGAAATAAAATTGTGTTTTTTGTCCATCGTTGAAGAGGGTAGTTATTTTACACAATTATTTTGGATGAAGAAAATATTGAAGGATTGTAGCATTGAACATGATTGCTCGAATATTTATTGTGATAATACTAGTCCCATGGATATATATATACGCATGAAATATATTGACATTCGCCATAACTTATTTGACATCTTACGGAAGACAAGATGGTGTCTTTGAGTTGTGCTGCTACTAAGCATAAATTTTAGATGATATTTTGTAAGGACACAAATTTCCAATTGAGTCATTTGTAGTTTTGTCTCGATTTCGGACAAAAACATTTGATTCATAGGATAGTATTCTTGTGTATCCTTCAAGCCTATGACATGTTAAAGTTGAAGACGTTGCAACCTACTTATCAAGAGAACATCATTGCCGATTTACACGTGCCTCATTTCACGTCATCAACATAGTTTCAAGTCTCAAAAGGTATGAATCATTTTATATATATGTAGGAGACTTGGAATAAATTTTATTGGGTGTAATGTTTATTTAAAATAAAGTTTTTGGGCTCAAAATCAAAAATTGTACATTTTGTCACTTCGTTCGAAATTATCGTTCGAACGAGTTTGTTGTTCGAACGAGAATGTCATTCGAACGATTTTTCCAACGAATTTTGCCATTTGGCCTCTAGAACTTCGTTAGAAGGTCGTTCGAATGAGATTTCCTGTGGGAAAACTTTTTGCCAGTTTTTCTCCACTATCCCACTACCTTTTTCCCACCAACTTTTTGACAGATTTAACTAGTGTGGGAGAAAAAAAATTTAGGCGACTTTTTCATAACCTTTTCTTTACTTAGTGTGTTTTGATAGTAAATTCTTCCAAAGAAAAAGTGCCCTTGATTTTTGGTAACATGATTTAATCCTAAGAACAAAATCAAGGTTTCTACACCCAATACAAAGTTTTGTTTATCCAAGTTTCTACTTCTATATATTTTCTTGGAGAGTGTTTGGCACCGGGTTTTACTTTACCGAATTGAAGAGTTAGTTTGGGTTTACATCTACATCCCATAAAGAAGAAGTTCATTATTTTGTTGCGACATACTCACACGGTGAAAGACATTGTGCGAGGGTTGACGGTTGTCCAAAAGCATCATTGGTTGATTCCAAGGTTCCGGTGGATTTCGGGATTGTCGACTAAGCAGAGGTTGGCACAAAAAGACGCGTCAAGGTCTTGAAGGGATTCGAGTCAAGTTGAGTAAGGCATTTGTCTTGTACTTGTAAAATTTCGTACTTAGTGGACTTAAGGCTAGGGCGGTCCGAGATTTTTTCCTATTGCAGATTTTTCCTCGTACATCGCGGCGTAGTGGTTTTGAATTTATTTTATCTTGCAAATCACCTAGAACGCGTGCTTAGGATTAAAAGGATAGAATTGGGTTTAATTTACAATCTTGCTTAATTTGGTGCAAGTTTAAGTTTGGGTGAAACATAAGATAATTTAATTCAAGTCGGTAATTTAATTTGTTAAATTTGATTTGGCCTAATTTGGTATTATTGAAAATATTGTGTAGGAAAATTTTAGGACTCGTGTTAAATTAATTTTGGGCTAAAAGTAAATTTCTCATAGTTAATTTCATATGTTAGTTTTGTTTGTGAGAAAATCCAAATATTGGTTTGTGTGAATTTTGTGTGTGTGTGTGTGTGTGTGTGTGTGTGTTCACCATAATTCAGTCACTTAGGTTTAATTTTATTTTTGTTTTTAGAAATTAAAATTTGTCCGTAAGTTTATTTTTCATCCTTTTAAGAAAAGAAAATCAAGTAAATTTGGAAAATTAAATTGTTGTGTTGAACCATCTTTATTCCGCATCTTAAAATGAAATTGATTTAAAAGAAGTTTAAAATTGGGGGTCATCAATTTCCAACAAGTGGGATCAGAGCATTGATTTAGAAAAACTCACATTCTCAGATTGGTATCAGAGCCGGAGCACTAATTTATCGCGTTAAAGATACATTTTTTGATTTTATAATTTTTGTGTTCCTTGTATTTTTAGGTGGTTCATTTTTTACTCACTCTCATTTTTGTTTTGTATCTCTCGATGGAGCGTCTTAATGATAATTTGTCCATTTCTAATGATAATGAAGTTTTTTCTATTCGAGAGGAATTTAATGGGCTTAATAAGTGTAATGACAAATTAAGAGAATTAAATTTGAGATTTGTAAAAAGAATTAAGTTTCTTGAAAATGAAATTTATGTTTTAAATCTAGAATTGAACTTTTGCAAACCTCACTATCTCAAAAAGATATTTTTCGTAAAATGCTCATGGACATAAATTACAAATTTAATATTTTAGAAATGTCCAAGAAAGAGAGTGATAGTCGAGAAAAGACGCTTAGGGACAAGTTTGCTCACATTGAGGGGGAGCGTGGTAACCTTCTAAGAGTGATTAAAAATTTAAAGAAGGAGTCCCGTAAAATTGAGGAGTCTAACTTATTACTTGAGTCCGAAATTTTAAAAATGAAAAATGATTTACAAGACTCGAGTAGTATTTGTAATGGTTCTAGCCAATCTTGTTCAAATATTTTTCATTTTTCAAATTTCGGACTCAAGTAGTAAATTAGACTCCTCAATTTTACGGGACTTCTTCTTTAAATTTTCAATCACTTCTAGAAGGTTATCACGCTCCCCCTCAATGTGAGCAAACTTGTCCCTAAGAGTCTTTTCTCGACTATCACTCTCTTTCTTGGACATTTCTAAAATATTAAATTTATAATTTATGTCCATGAGCTTTTTACGGAAAATATCTTTTTGAGATAGTGAGGTTTGCAAAAGTTCAATTCTAGATTTAAAACATAAAATTTCATTTTCAAGAAACTTAATTCTTTTTGCAAATCTCAAATTTAATTCTCTTAATTTTTCATTACACTTATTAAGCCCATTAAATTCCTATCGAATAGCAAAAACTTCATTATCATTAGAATTGGACAAATTTTTAAGACGTTCCATTGAAAGATATAAAACAGAAATGAGAGTGAGCCAAAAATGAACCACCTAAAAATACAAGGAGCGCAAAAATTATAAAAGTCAAAAAATGGATCTTTAATGCAATAAATTAGCGCTCCGGCTCGGATACCAATCTGAATACGTGATTCACTCAAACCAAATTAATTCAATTATCAAGTTTAAAATATCAGGAATAAAAATCATTGGCCATTTAAGTATTCCAACTTGAATTAATTAACCTAAACATACCCAAATATAAAACTTGCACCAAATTAAGCAAGATTATAAATTAAACCGAATTTTATCTTTTTAATCCTAAGCATGTGTTCTATGTGATTTTAAAGATAAAATAAATTCACAACCACTAAGCCGCGATGTACGAGGAAAAACCAGCAACGGGAAAAAAACTCGGACGGCCCTAGCCTTAAGTCCACTAAGTACGGAATTTTATAAGTACAAGACAAATGACTGACTCAACTCAACTCGTCTCCCTTCAAGCCCCTGACACGTCTTCTTGTACTAACCTCTTCTTAGTCGACAATCCCGAAATCCACTGGAACCTTGGAATCCACCAATGAAGCTTTTGGACAATCGTCAACCCTCGCACAATGCCTTTCACCGTGTGAGTATGCATCAGAAAAACAACGAACTTCTTCTTTATGGGATGTAGAAGTAAACCCAAACGAACTCTTCAATTTGGTTGAATAAAACCCGGTGCCAAACACTCTACAAGAAAATATATAGAAGTAGAAACTTGGATAAACAAAATTTTGTATTGGGTGTAGAAACCTTAGTTTTGTTCTTACGATTAAATCATGTTAACAAAAATCAAGGTAACTTTTTCTTTCGAAGAATTTACTCTCAAAACACTCTAAGTGAAGAAAAGGTTATGAAAAAGTCTCCTAAAAATGTTGCTCCCGCACACGTTAAATCTGTTAAAAGGTTAGTGGAAAAAAGGTAGTGGGATAGTGGAGAAAAATTGCCAAAAAGTTTTCCCGTCGAAAATCTCGTTCGAACGACCTTCTAATGAAGTTCCAGAGGCCAAATGAGAAAAGTCATTGGCAAACTCGTTCGAACGATAATTTCAAACGATGTGACAGAATGTACAATTTTTTATTTTGAGCCCAAAGACTTTATTTTAAATAAATATTACACCCAATAACATTTATTCCAAGTCTCCTACATATATATATAAAAGGATTCATACATTTGGAGTCTTGAAACTAAGTTGATGACGTGAAACGAGGCACATGTAAACTTGCAATGATGTTCTCTTCATAAGTAGGCACAACGTCTTAAACTTTAAGATGTCATAGGATTGAAGGATACACAAAAATACAATCCTATGACTCAAATGTTTTTGTCCGAAATTGAGCCAAAACTACAAAGGACTCAATTGGAAATTTGTGTCCTCACAAATCTCCCCCTTCGGCTATTCCGATACAAAAACCAAACCGAAATCCTAAAGGTTTGTCAAGCTCTACTTAACTTAAAAACATCCCACCCAAAAATATGAAACTTGACTGAAGACCCAAGGAACAATATCTTTACCGATGAAAGTTTCCAGTTAGAAGAATTCCTACACACTTAAGCAAACATTAAACGCATAGGGAATATCAAGGAATTAAATGTAATGAAAATAAATACTCCCCCTATATTAATTCTCCCCTTTTTATCTAATAATGACAGAAAATGAAAAATGATTTACAAGACTCGAGTAGTAGTTGTAATGGTTATATCTCATCTTGTTCAAATATTTTCGTTGTTAAAGCTAAGACCATTGATTGTTTTAGAGGGCCAACTTTATCCAAGGACTTTAGAAAAGGTAACACCTTTGGTATCATTCCTCGTGTTTTCACATGCTTGCATTGTGGTAGGAAAGGTCACCTTAGGTCATTTTTTTTTATCTTAAAAGAAGTCCTAGGATGTCTATTTCTAGCATTTCAATAGTTCCCAAACCCCATCATTTATACATCTATATGGGTTAGAAAATAATTTTTAGACTCGCTAGATATTATATTTATTGATTCTCATTTGTTTTCACACGATACCTCCCTTGATAAATCCAAAGGTTGAATGTCTTAGTTGTTTGCATACTCTAGCTTTTTGTGTTTCATATCATATATCATTGCTAGTTGTATGCATGTTTATCATTTTCTAGTCATTGCTTATCTCATATCTCATGCTAGAATTATGATTTTTGTTTATCCTTTGTTATTTTAGTTTGCATTTAATGAAAAATGCAAAAATATTTTTGTTTATCATTTGTGTTTTACCTTTTCGTAATTTAGGCTTAATGAAAATTACAAATGATTTTTGTGTGTCTTTTCAATAAATATCTTAGTTTGTTGGGTTAAAAATTTCAAAAATTCAAAACGATTTGTGCTTTGTGTGTATTTTAGTTTGACATACTTTATGTGGCATATACTTGTGTTTGAATCCCTACTTTTTAGCATCCATGTGGCTAGAACTTTTGGTTAATATTGTCAATCCTTAAAATATTCTTTATCATGCTTAGATGGAGTAGATGGATTTTGTGTTGCTATAATGGATTCTATTTTTATATGCCTCAATTAACACATGCACGAGATCACTTGAAATTTTAACTTCACATGTATATTTTGGCTTTGTGAGGTGTTCTCCCACCAATCTAGTCATCTACGTATTTTTTACCTAAGAGGACTTGTGCATGTTAAATATGTTGCACGTGAGATTTGAGTGATATAAAAATATATATGAATGTGCATGGGGAAGGGGTCCGAAAGGAAATTTATCCTTTACGAGTAAGCCACCGTTTATAATGGACCTAAAAGAAATACGTGGTCCAAAGTCCTAAAAGGCGATGGCATTAAAAGAAAAATAATTTGCCAAGACCTATTTTGTTTAATTGATAGTAATTCAAAAATATGTAAGCTTATTTTGAGGGAGATTGGATGATATATCCACGGTTTGTACAATGTCCGTTTATCCTAGTTGTACTTTCAATGTCATGACTCTATTGGTTTGTAGAATCATCAAAATTCTAGGCCTATGTGCATTGTGTATGTTTGTCAATTGAGTTTAATTTATATGATCACATGAGGTTATATTAAAATGTGATGAAGTTTGCAATCAATTGAGAACTCCGTGAACATGTTTTAAGTGATTGGGTCTAAATATAATTGCTACTAGTTCACACCCCTACACTTCCATTTACCACATGTATTTGGACACATTTTTTCCATTCGAGTGTGAAAATCTTAATGTATCTTGTGTCATGTGTGGTGTTTATACCTATATATATGTGCATGTGCGTTAGTCATATTCATTATGTCCTCATATATATGGTAATTTTTTTAGTATTTTCCTTTCTTGCTAGTTCATCTATGCTTTAATTCATAATTCTTATCTATCTTATTGCATATTTTGGTTGATATCACATGCTTAGTATCTTATGCATCAAATTGGTATCATTTTGTTTGCATCTTAGTTGATATCCTTTTATTTGTATGGATTAGTTATGATTTTGTTGACCATATTCTTTCATTCTCTTATCACTTTATGCTTCATCTTGTTTAATTAGTTCTTTTACCCCTTGTTTATTCCTGAACAAAAAAGGGGAGAATGATAGGGGAGAAATGGTATCCATTCCTATTATTATCGTATCTTGTTTGGGAGATTTATCTTAGGGGGAGACGTCTCCCCCTAAGATAAATCTCCCAAATAAGATATGATAAGAATAGGAATAGATACCATTTCTTCCCCTATCATATTTATCTAAACCTCTTTATGGGAATAGATTTTAATATTTCATATCATCACTATGTGTTTATATTGTTGATTGATTTCTTAGTAAGATTTCTAGAATTTTGAGCTTAAATCCCTATTTGGTATATATCCCGTGACATGTTTCATTTTAATTGATTGTATGATCTTGGCGTAAATTTTTTTTAGTACAATCATTTATATGCTCTTTAGATGATGTACTCCTTTTTCATATCGTGTATATCAAATATCTATTTTGATGACTTTTCTTTTGGTTGAAAATGTGATATCTTCTTTATGACATGGTTTTTTTATATTTTAAGTCTAATCAAATTTGAGAAATTATAGTAAGGAACTCATGAAAAATATGTATGGTCTTTAACAAAGCATTTAAAGTTTCGCTAGACTCGTGAAATCATGTCTAAATTCCTATATGAGTATGTAAAATATTTGTTTTCATGATTTATAAAAGTTGAAAAATCTTATGTTATATCAAAATCATGAGAGAAAAAGTGGTTAGGGCTACAACTTTGATTGGATGATGCTACCTTTAGCAATTGAAAATTGTATCTCATATTTGTTCTTGAGTGAAAGATGTCATTTATAAAAAGAAAACTTGAACAAAGCAATATCTCAAATATTTCAATCTATCCAAAATGGGTAACACCAAAGATGTGAGATTTGAAGAATGATTTATTTTCATGTTTCCTTGATTTCTTTCCTTTTTCTATTGCATGACAAAAAGGGCGATAACATATGGGGAAAGCGATAGATTATCATTTGGGAGTTACCTGAGTCGGGGGGGGGGGGGGGAGGGGTTATGAGAATATGTTAGTTAAAATAAGAGATATGACCCTGCATTATTGTATATATCATTTATTGATACTAAATTTTAATATATTGTTTCTCTATACACATTGTCCTGTTAGGATAAGAGATATTCTCCGTTGATGAATTGAAGAGTGTTTTGTTCTTTCCAGGATTCATGTGATGAGATCTACCTTATAATGTCCAAACCCAAAATTTAAGGTTACCTATTGGTCAACCCGATCCGATTATGCATTGTTAAGTGTGAAGTGGTGTGAAACAACCTAAATAATATTTCTTTTCCATTCTAATTAATTTAGACTACAAAGTGAACATCCAATTCCATTTTCAGAGTATATAAACATAATAATTACAAGTGTGGAACCAGTGAGAAATATCTTAAGGTTCAAGTAATCAGGGATACTAGCTTGAGAATGAAGAATTATTTTCCTGTAAAATACTCTTAAAAGACAGAATTATAATACCCCGTATTTTTATGGCTTTTAAATTTCGGGATCTATTAAATTTAATTTGAGATATTAATTTAATATTAATCCAAAAAAATATTTTAATATTTACTAGCGTGACATGAGTTAGTAATTATTAGGAATTTGTTGAATATTACTAGAAGAGTAAAGTAATATATAATATTGATTTTATTAAAATTGCACGAATGAATAAAATGGCAATTATGTAAATTTAAGTCGGGACGCGCCTGGGTCGTGTTAGGACTAAATTATATATATCTTTCATCAACAAATCAGATCCTTAAATCCCAGTCAAGTATCTATCTTGCTTTGCTTTAGTTAATATTCCACCCATGTTAGTTAAGGATTGTTAAGAACAAGATTTATGGAAGAAATTGATAATTTAGAGATTTTAAATCACGTGTTTTAGAGGAACTAAATATATTCTGGACATCTCAATCATATGTAGAGGATTACCCATGAATTTGTACGAATCTAAAAGCAAGAAATCTGGAAAAGAATTAGGAGAATGGATATTTCATAAAAAATTAGGGCTCTTGATAATTATAATAATTTTACCCCACTAATCTAATACCTTTGACAATTTTGGACATGTTACACGTAGGAAAACATGTATATAGGTATATATGACTGTTAGTAATCTTGTTTGGATGTTTGGGGATAATTAATGATGTTTTGGAGAAGAGTTTTCAATGAAACCCGTAGGTCATAATTTGCAAATTCTGGGCAAGAGCTGCTTGATCGATCGATCGTCCAAAACCATCAATCAATCGATGATTGATCAGTCGACCCCCTTTCCTACATCGATTGATCCCTCCTGGAAAAGTGCATATTTTTCTCCTTTTTATTTAATATGGTTAAAATGTGTAGGAACCCTTGATTACTATTAATAGAGTATAATGGGTTATGAAGAGGACCAGTAGGGTCTAGGTAGACTCCATTGAATATAAATTAATGTGGGATGAAATTGTGGGTTAACGAGGAGTTATTCATTACCTAGGAAATTGTGCGTAAGTTTACTAAAAGATTTAGACTCGTAAAGGATTTAAAATTGAAGGTAAGTGAGAGTATACCTACTGAAATTATACTTAGTGAGATAGAATACTTCGAGAGATGAGAAGTATGTATGAAATAAATTATAAATGAGAATAAAATAGACGAATCTGTTATGCGAGATAATTGAGTAATTTGTGTTATGAACGGATAATTATTGATGATGATGGAAACAGCACCACCATATAAGGTGTTGACAAGCTCAATCAACTGATATCAATGGCAACACAGGAAAATATAAGAGTATATATAAAAGGAGGTCAGGAGAAGAGGATGAACTCCAGTATGTAAGTGGTTCAGCCAATTAGGCCTACGTCCACTGTGCAAGTGAGTGAGTAACCTTACTGAAATAAGGCACTAACGACCATGGATACAATCTCTCAAGCTTTCTCTCTACTCTATCAATTGACAGAGTTTTAGCTAGGGTTAAAATTCTCGATTCCTTTACAAGGTTGAGTATGACCTCAATATATAGTGCTTTGGGGGTGTAATGTACCCCCAAGCTTGCAATGCGCATCTGCATGGAGATCCAGCCAGTGCAAGGGTGACACCTGGCTAATCTCAACTAAGTAATGATGACCTCAATATTCCCCCACGTGGAGGGAATGATTCAGTTATAACAGACTTGTCCAGGTGTTCCAAGACATATATGTGCGCGTAGATGATCTGTTGTCTTTACTTGGTACCAACCTCGGCCTAGATGAGTACGAGGTTGGTGATGTATGACCCAGGGCTTGGCTGAGAATTATATAATAACCTTGGTTGGGATGCCAGTCGAGGTTAGATATCTGAAACATCGACCAGGGCCAATTTCGTCTTGACACTTGATGCTGAGCCTGCAAGGCTTTGTCGATCTTAGGTGAAACTTGTAACGTCGGTTATGGCTGATGTTGACATTGATGCTGATGGATAACCCATGTCCATACTTACCTCGGATGATGCCCTCATCGAGGACATCAGTTGTGGCCGATCTGATGGATAGCTGACCCCATGAGTCATGCAGACCTCGGCTGATACCCAATCATGGTGATACTTGCAACGTCGGTTGTGGCCGACCTGGTGAAGGGTGACATCGCTGATGGGTAAACCTGAGCTATTGTTACCTCGTCCATGATACAGGTCGAGGTTAATGTCTCTGAGCTGACAGGTGCACGTTGGGCATATCAATTATAACTATACGTCGCGGGCGCACCTAATTTAGATAATGTGAATATTTATATATATGAATATGTGACTGTACATATATGTATCCATGAAAAATCTTACCCGGGCTACTTGTTATCACGGAGGTTTTCGCACCGGGACGATCTTATCTCGATTGGACCTTTATGGGGGATATTGACTTGTACCCTAAAAGATAGTATCCTTGATACAAGCTATATGAGAATGATAGTCAGATGTTCTAAGAGATATGAGGGTATGTGCTGACCTCTTAGGACCTGAAACTATGCCTCGCCTCCATTTTTATGTGTATTGTGTTAATAAAGTTTGAAAGTGATGTCGAACTAGTATATCCCTTAGTTTGAGTGATACGGGGGCTTTATGACAAAGTATACCAACACCATAGATATATGTGGGGTGTCGATAATATACATATATTATATGAGTGATTGATATATATATGGAAACTTTATACTGTGTGTATAATCGAGGTTGTGTCAATATCTCCCTCTTCAAGAACTTAATCGAGGCTGTGTTTGTGGATTTCTTTGCTCAATCCTCTTATTACTCATCTCGTACTCCCTCAAGTATCATTTTCACCCTGCCTTTCCATTTTCAGCCCTTTATTTGCATTTCTTGCATTTTTTGGTGGTAGTTTAGGTTTTTCGGTGGTAGTTTAAGGCTTTTTCGGTGACTCTTTGAAATTTCTCGTGAGCTTATTCTTGGTTGTTCTTGGTTTGAAGTCTTTAAAAATCCAAGTTTTATCTTTAGTTTAAGTTATCCAGCTGTTTGTTTGTGGTTTAGAGTCCCAAGTGTAGGGTCGGTTGCCTTATGCTACGACCTCCATATAGGCTTATAGAAGAGTTCCCTTCTCTTAGAGAGAAGACCTTTGCAAAAATTAGGCAGATAGAGCTAGACCAAGAGGAAGCTCGTAGGGCTGAGGCTTTTCCTGTCAGACCCATCTTCCCTCCACCTATGAAGGTGATATACTCCGAGCCAGCTGAGCCTACAAAGGATCCCCACTCCCATGTCTGAGTCTGAGTCGTCTACCTCAGACGCTATGTCTATAGACTCTTTCCAAGAGGCTATGGATTTTTCCATTAGGAAAGATCAGCTCCCTGATCAGGACAAGGTCCAGAGTCGTTCCTCGTCCCATAATGGTGCTAACACCTCACAGACTTCATCTGATGTCGAGATTGTGGGGCCGAGTGTGGTTGTTCCCCCACCCATTGATGCTATCCCTCTGTCGGCCGCGACTAGGGCTGAGTTCGCTCAGATATTTCCCGACGGTGTCCCCTAATCTTCTCAGGCCGACGTTACCAGGGATGAGGATGATGGTTATGAAAGTGATATTGACACCTTGGAGGCGGCCGATATAGAGAGCTATGTCACCAAGTATGACCTCTTAGCCTTTAGGCAGCTCTATTCTATAGGTCCTTCAATCAATCTTAGGAGACCTCTGAGGGGTGAGAGGGCCTTTAATGGCCGAGATGGGGAGATTTGTGTCTATGAGCAGATGTTCAAGTTGGGCTTCCGTATCCCCATCCATTCTTCAATTAGAGCAATACCGTCCCATATCAAACTAGCCCCTTCACAATTATCCCCAAATTCCTGGAGGGTGATGATTGCGGCTATCGTCCTTTAGAGGGCAGTCCATCATTCTGAACTTCCAGTTAGGGTCTTCACAGGATGTTATGTCCCATCCTGTGCCAAAAACCACCCCAGCTACTATCACTTCCTAGCTAGGAAGTCAGATAAAAAGATGCTGCTGGTTACCGAGACCTCCAATCACACCTAAAAACCACAGTATTCTTTTGCCTCAGGGGCATGGGAATTTGTTCCTTGTGCAACCTCTTCATTGTTGGAGCCAAGGACACCTCTGAGGTGGGGTAACGTGTCACTTTCTTCCAAGGTCGACCCTGGCTTAGCCAGGACACCTTACAAAAGGTTAAGGATCTTCAAGATTAGGGGGCACGGTTGACTAGTCAAGTACGAACATCTGATGACCCCCTATTACCTCTCTAAGACTGGCCTGGAGGGAATTCCTTTGACCAAGCTTCATAAGTATTATTTTTCATAAGTTGTACCTCTGACTTTTAATACCTTTGATCTACTAACTCAGATACTTCATTTTGTAGAACCCCCAGAAGGTATCTCTAACGAGCTTTGGGAGATGTTTCCCCAAGCCTTGTTAAGCTGATGAAGAAAGAAGGGCACAATGTAGCCCCTCCTCCTCCCAAACAGAATGTCCGCACGTCCATGGCCGATGCTACTAAGAAAAAGAAAACCACCACTGACTCGGAGGATCAGAGGCCGATTAAAAACCAAAAGGTAGATCATGCCATCCCTATCTCAACAGATGGTGCTCTGGCTGCTCGTCTGGCCCAGCTGAAGATTAACGACAGTTTGATAGGCCATGGTCTGAAGTCTATGGATGCCATCGGCTCTAAAATGATTGACGCAGACAAGCGCTTACTACGCTCTCTGGATACCACCTCTGCTGGCCAAGTTTAGCCTTCATAGGTCAATTCAGGTACCAACTTCTTCTTTTTATTCTTCCAAGTGTAACCTCAGCCTAGATGTACATTAAAACTTGAACTCATACATCTGCCTTTTCATTACAGTGTATTCTATCCATGCACCAATTCATTTATTGGACCTTGAGGAAGTTGCCCCTTATTGAGAAGGGAAAAGAAGCCCTAAAGGTCCAGGCCTCGTTGAATGCTGAGATTGTGCGTCTAAAGGAGGAACTCAAAGAGGCTGACAAGCTGACCAAAAAGAGGGATAGGGATATATCCTCCCTCAAGAAGGACCATGAAGTAGCCTTGAAGGCTAAATATGATTCCCTTCAGTCCAAAGTTGATGCTGCGGTCAAAGCCTCACTAGAGGATGTCTCAGAGAAGATCCTTACTGACTATAAGGTCTCTGATGAGTTCATCAGTTTTGGATTTGAATACCTCAAAGTGGTATTAAAGCAACTGGGAAGTGGGCAGCTTCTAAGGAACAGAAGTCAGGAAGCTTATCTACCTCAGACTTTATCGGTCTAGGCTTTGGTGATCCTCGCTTTGCTCAGGCCTTGCAAGAGGTTGAGGAGGAAGTCACTGCTCCTGCAGAGACTGCACTGTTAGAAGCCACAGAGACTGAGGATGTTAACCCACGAGATAACGGAGCCAAGATTACCCATGTTGGCCAAGTAGACACGTCTGCGGCTGCCGACCCTTGAGCCTTAACTTGTGATTTTTTCTTTTTCGGCTGTAATTTTTTGTAAACTCTGATGACATACTTTGGAGAATATTTGATTTGTAACTGACTACTTCATGTAATACCATCTTATTCAGAGGATTTTTCTTCTTTCAATGAATGCTCTCTTGAATGTTCTTTTAGTCATATAATGATGTTGTCTTAAAGGTCTGAGGTCACCATAATATGGTGCTTACCCTCATGAATTTCACCAAACTAATGATGTTTAAGGCCTGAGGTCATAAAATTATGATGATTACCTTCATTAATTTCACCAAATTAATGGCTTAAATTCTGAGGTCATCAAATTATGATGTCTCACCTCAGACCTTATCACCAAATTATGATGTTTAAGGTCTAAGGTCATCAAATTATGATGCTCACCTCATAATTTCACCAAATTAATGATGTTTAAGGTCTGAGGTCATCAAATTATGATGTTTTACCTCATAATTTCACCAAATTAATGATGTCTAAGGTCTAAGGTCCTCAGATTATGATGTTTCACATCATAATTTCACCAAATTAATCATGTTTAAGGTCCGAGGTCACCAAACTGTGATGTTTCACCTCATAAATTGCCACCAAATTCTGATGTTTAAGGTATGAGGTCAACAAATTATGATGTTTCACCTCATAATTTCACCCAATTAATGATGTTTAAGGTGTGAGGTCTTCAAATTATGATATTTCACCTCATAAATTGCCACCAAATTAATGATGTCTAAGGTCTAAGGTCATCAAATTATGATGTTTCACCTCATAATTTCACCAAATTACTGATGTTTAAGGTTTGAGGTCATCAAATTATGATGTTTCACCTCATAAATTGTAACTAAATTATGATGTTTAATGTCTGAGGTCATCAAATTATGATGTTTCGCCTTATAATTTCACTAAATTAATGATGTTTAAGGTCTGAGGTCACCAAAGTATGATGTTTAAATATAATGAAAGAGTGTTGACACAGGAACTGCTCTTCTCATTAATATCCTCTTCATATAATAATACATTTATTATAAAGAAACAACTACAACATCATATGTAATACTTCTTCAGTTGATCAGCGTTCCATGGATTGGAGAAAGGTTCCCCTTCAAGATTTTTTAGCCGGTAGGTACTGGGTACAACCTCATCGACTACTTTGTAAGGACCATACCAGTTTGGGTGGAGCTTTTTTATTTTCTTCAACGTCTTCTTCAGCAATAGGTCTCCTACAGCTATAGGACTTGATTCACCCTTTGATTATAGAACTTTGTTGTTCTCTGCTGGTAGACTGCCTATTTGATCTCAGCGTCTTCCCTTCTCTCCTCTATTAGATATAAGTCAAGTCTTCTTTCTTTCCCATTCCTCTGAGGGTCATAGGTATGAACTCTGTGGGTGGGGAGACCTACTTCTGTAAGTATGGAGTCTTCTGATCCATGGGCCGACATAAATGGGGTTTCCCCCTTTGGTGTCCTTATCATTGTCCTGTAGGCCTATAGCACAATATAAACCTCTTATGTCGATGTCCCCTTGGCTTCATCCAACCTATTCTTAATCCCATTAAGGATTGTTCAGTTCGTGACTTTAGTTTGCCCATTTTCCCGGGGTCGGCCAAGAGAGGAGAAGAACTGCTTAATCCCCACTCTTTCACAATATTTTTCTAAGGAATAATTCTTGAAATGGGTTCCGTTGTCTGAGATGAGGGTGTTTGGAAGGCCATGTCTGCATATGATGCTTTTTCAGGTGAACTAGAAGGTTTTCTACTCTGTGATCATGATCATCGGCTCAGCCTCTACCCACTTGGAGAAGTAATCAATTGCTACTATCAAAAATCGAGAGTTGTAAGCAGCTCTAGGCAATTATCCCACCAAGCCAATCCCCCATACTACAAATGGCCAAGGATAACTGATTGACATCACAGGTTGATGAGGTTGATGATGGATAGTGGATAATCTCTGGCACTTGTCACTCCTCTTCACGTAGGCAGCAGTATCTTTGGCCAAGGTCGGCCACCAGTATCCCTGCGTAATTATCCTCTTGACTAAAGGTCTTCCTCCTATGTGGCTAGAGCAGGAACCCTCGTGTACATCCTACAGGACGCGGGGGACCTCTGTAGGATGGACACATATGAGTAGAGGTAGTAGAAATCCTTTTTTATATAGGACATGTCCTATTATTTAGAACTTGACAGCTCTGTACCTCAATTTCCTCCTTTCTAACTTCGATTCTGGAAGCTCTCCCTGTCTGATATATCGGATAAGGGGGTCCATCCATGAGTCCCCTAGGTTCAAGTTAAGGTAAGAGCTGGCAACTTCTTATTCCTCAATGGTCGGTTTAAGCAAGATCTCGTGTGGTACTATCCTTCTGATGCCTGTCCTTGTTGCTGAAGAAAACCTTGCTAGTGCATCTGCACGACTGTTGTCTTGGCGAGGTACCCTCTTCATCTTCACCTCTTCGGAGCCTTCTAGCGTCGTTCTTACCCTCTTCAGGTATTTGACCATCCTTTCATCCTTAGCCTCGTATACTCTAAGTACTTGGTTGACAACTAACCTCGAGTCACTGTGAAGTAGGAGTCGTCTAACTCTAAGGGCTTTTTCCAAGGAGAGCCGCGCTATCAGCACTTCATACTCGGACTCATTGTTTGAAGCCTTAAAGTTGAACCTCAGTGCATATTCAACGTCGATACCATCCGGAGCTGATAATATCAACCTTGTGCCGCTTTCACTTTCGCAAGAAGAGGTTCTAAACATCTTTAATTGAAGAGAAATTGTCCTCTGACAGGATCCTATGCTTGAAGAGGTACATGTCTTCCTCATTCTCAACTACATTTTTTCTTGACTCGACCTCGTTCGGATCACAAAAGACGTTACTGTCTGGTTCTCCTGTAATTTCTTGACAATTCTCAATCACAACCTCTTCCCAAGTGAACTCTGCTACAAAATCTGCAAGAGCCTTCCCTTTGATGGAAACCCTTGGTTGATAAATAATGTCATACTCCCCCAACTTGATGGCTCAGGTCATCAATCTACTAGACTTCTCGGGCTTGTGGAGGACCTGTCTTAGTGGTGAATCAGTGAGGATGACCATAGACTCGGCTTGGAAGTATGGCTTCATCTTCCTGAAAGCGTGTATCAGGGCATATGCCAACTTTTCCATTCGAGGATAATTTTGTTCAGACACTTGAAGGGCCTTACTATTAAAATATATCGGCCTCTGCACTCCATCGTCTTCTCTTACTTGGTCCGCACTGATGGCTGATTCTAAGACTGCCATATAAACATATAACTTTTCTCCCAGAATGGGACGAGATAAGAGTAGAGGGGGTCCAAGTTAGGATTTGAGCTCCTTAAAGGCTTTGTCACACTCCTTGTCCTATTCAAAGGCCTTTCTAAGCCCCTTGAAAAAAGGAAGACACTTATCTGTAGCTCTGGAGATAAATATGTTGAGTGAAACAACTCTTCCAGTTAGCCTTTGAACGTCTTTTATAGTTCTCGGTGTCTTTAATTCAAGAAGAGCTTTAATCTTCTTGGGGTTAGCCTCTATTCCCCTTTGATTTATGATGAATCCAAGAAACTTTCCTTCTCCTACTTCGAAGACACACTTGGCAGGGTTGAGCTTCATCCTTTACAAGTCCACGGTGTCAAAATTCCTCTCTAGGTAGACTACGTGAGTGCATGCGTTCAAGCTTTTCTTCAACATGTCATCTACATATACCTCCATGGTCTTTCCAATCTAATATTTAAACATCTTATTTACTAGACGTTGATACATGGCCCCTACATTCTTAAAGCTGAAGGGCATGACCTTATAGCAATAGGTTCCCTTGTCTGTGATGAATCTTGTCTTCTTTGAGTCTTCATCATCCATGAAGATCTGATTGTAACCTGAATACGTATCAATGAATCTCATAAGTACATGCCCTGCCGTGGCATATACCATCTGATCAATTCGGGGTAAGGGATAGTTATCTTTTGGGCAAGACTTATTCATGTCAGTGAAATCTACTCACATCCTCCATTTTTTCGTTGGCTTTCGGCACGATGATGGCGTTAGATAACCACTCAGGGTATATGACCTCCTTGATGAATTTTACCTCTTCTAGCTTTTTGACTTCTTCCCTGATGACATCGTACTTTTCCCGAGAGTAAACTCTTCTCCTTTGCTTGATTGGCTTAGCATCTTCTCCCACATTGAGTTTGTGACACATAATCTCTGGGTCAATTCCTGACATATCTGCATGGCTCCAGGAAAAGACAGACTTTCTCTTCCTTAGAAGCTTTACCAGCTTTTCTTTCATCTCGGGTCTTAGGGCTTTACCGATTTGGATGGTTTTTTTTTGCTTGTCCTCATTGAGGACGATGGATTCTACCTCTTCCGTGGCTTCCCCCTTCTTCAGTTTTATATCATCCCTAGGATCAAGTGTATCAATGTTATACGTTGTTGTTTCCCTCTTATGGTTATCTCTCTCCTCTGCCGAGTTAAAGTAGCATTCTTGTGTCGAGGTTTGATCACCCTGCACTTACCCTACCCCATAGGGGGTCGGGAATTTTAGTATTTGGTGGATCGTCGATGGCACGAACTCAAATTTCTTAAGGGCTACTCATCCTATAATGAACTTGTAGGCCGAGAAGACGTTTTCATCCATAATGAAAAAATTTATCTTCTGGGTCAACCTCTTAGGCCACTCGTCTCCCATTCGTACATCCATCTCATACATGCCCAACGAATGGACCTTTTCACCGCTGAATCCCATCAATGGATGATGAGAGGGTACCAGCCCAGCTCTGCTGAAGCCTAAGCTCTTAAAATAGGTCTAAAACATCACATTTTTGGAACTGCTTCCATCTACGAGGATTCTCTGTACCTCATATCCATGCACTCTTGTTGTAATTACGAGAGGGTCATCATGCGGAGCTAAGATACCTTTGAAGTCAAGTTGGGAGAATCCAACTATAAGAGTATCTATATATACCTTCTTTCTCCTCTTCTTAGCCTCTGAAGATGCCAAATTCATAACCTCCACTTTGGTCACTGACTTAGCCTTTGCCACATGAGCATTACGGTCGGCTACTTCGGAGACACCCCCCGCTAGTCCTCCACACATGGTGTTAACACCAAAGAAGATCATACCAACCCTCTTCATAGGGGCATTGTCGTCTGTCGGTGGGAGGTTAGGATCGTTCTCATCATCCACATCTGAGTCAGCATCTCTTCTTTTTAGGGGATCTTCTCGACATACATCGTTCCTCTTCTTTTTAGGGTCATCTCTTCCCCTCTTAGGTGCTTCACCATCGACATACTTCCTGAGCTTTTCGAACTTCAAAATCTTCGCGATCTCATCCTTTAAGGCAAAGCATTTGTCGATCATATAGCCATAATCTTGGTGAAACTCGCACCATAGGTTCTTGTTCCTCTTATGTGGATGAGCTTTTAACTTCTCTGGCCATCTTAGGGACCTGTCATTCTTTATCTCATTGAGGATGTGTTCGCAGCTCATG
The DNA here is from genome assembly GCA_949130495.1 of Sambucus nigra. Classification (NCBI taxonomy): domain Eukaryota; kingdom Viridiplantae; phylum Streptophyta; class Magnoliopsida; order Dipsacales; family Adoxaceae; genus Sambucus; species Sambucus nigra. Next base: position 374,007,635 of record OX422216.1, read on the forward strand.
GTCAGAGGATTATAGTGTGAAAACTTACCGTCTACAGACCTCTTTTTTTCATATTTCTTCCTTTGGAATTTCCCATTGCTAATTCCATTCTCATCTTCATACTTTGCAGCCATGGCCTTTTCAGCATTCATGAACCTCCCTGCAGTTGCTAACAGCTCTGCCATGGACTTGGGAGGATCTTCAGCAAGCTTCCACATCAAATTCCTCTTCTGAAGTCCTCCGATGAGGGTTGTCATAGCTGTATTCTCTTCGTAATCTTCAACCTCTAATTTTTCTTTATTGAATCTAGCAAGTAGTCTCTTAGGCTCTCGTTCTTGCCTTGCTTGACTTACAACAGATGAGTGGTCTTCTTCTAAGGTCTTACCCCAAAATAGAAATTATAAATGAACCGTTCATCCAAGCCCTTAAAGTTCTCAACAGAGTTCTTCGAAAGAGAAGTAAACTAAATATGTGTATCTCCCGTTAAGTCACATAGAAGGCCCGACACCTCATCTCATCTGGGATTGAGTAAATGTCTATTGCAGGATGGTATATCTTAATATGGTGCACAGGGTTAGTACTACCATCATACTTGGGAAACACCATAAGTGGTTTGAACTTAGCAGGGGTTGGGAAGTTCACTATCTTTTCCACAAATGGGGAGCCCTCTAAGAACCCTCTTTGTAGTGGGTCTTGGCTTTTGATAAGGTTCCTTATCTTCTCTTCAAGACATCGAATGGAGTCATTCCATGGATTTTCAACGTCAGCTTGGCCGAGGTTATCCCCATCCACCTCCAATGAGTGGACAGAGGGTGCCCCAACTGCAGCACAACGTCAGTTATTTACCACCTCTTGCTCCCTATCTTGGCCATGATGGGGTTGACCTTGATGAGGCCGACGCCCTCCATCTTCCCTTTATGAGCCTACTATATTTCTAGACCTGGATAACCTCTGCCTCAGGTCATTAACTTGGCTGAGCCTTTCAAAAAGCGATCAAAAGCTGATCCTATTTACTGGGCACTCTAATCCCTTCTTCCCCCACAACCTCTGCTCTGCTGGATAGGACGTACCATATTATTGGAAACCTCATACGGCTCCCAGCAGTCTTATATAGCATCCTCTGCCTCGATATCATCATACTTATCCTCAGGGCAAGGGTTTCCTTGCCTCCCCAGACGTAAAAGCCTAGGGTCAGCAACGTCCCTCCTCCATTGAGGGGTAGGTTGGTCTTTTTGTGGTGCCTGGGGTGGTCCCCTAGATTTAAGATAGGGTTGAACAGTTACCGGAGTAATCATCTTCGGTGAGACCCTAGGTGGCCTCATCATATTTTGATTGAGCTGTGCAAATTTCTCCTTCATTGCTTGATGTGTCGCAGCCAAGGACCTCAAGGCGGATGCCACCTCAGCCATTTTGGACTAGGGTGGTGCCTGGATGGAACTGGGTCTCCATCACCAGATGGTGGAGGAGGTGGTGGTAACTCCGGTGCCATATCTTGAGGCTAAATAGCGTGTGATGAAAATAAGAGAGCTTAAATACCTTAAAGGACCTCTTTTAATGGTGAAATAGCTTCACACGAAGGGTGATTCCTGGTTCACCACCAGAGTCTCCGATGAGGGTAATCTAGGAAAGGAATAAGTACGTCTTCTTATTCCCACAGACAGTGCCCAAATGATGATGCTGGAAACAGCACCACCAGATAAGGTGTTAACAAGCTCAGTCAAGTGATAATAATGGTAGCACAGGAGAATATAAGAGTATATGTAGAAGGAGGTGAGGAGAAGAGGATGAACTCCAATATGTAAGTGGTTTAGCTAATTAGGCCTACGTCCACTGTGCAAGTAAGTGAGTAATGTCATTGAAATAAGTCACTAACGGCCATGGATATAATCTCTCAAGCTTTCTCTCTCTACTGTATCAATTGACAGAGTTTTAGCTAGGGTTGTAATTCTCGATCCCTTTACAAGGTTGAGAATGACCTCAATATATAGTGCTTGGGGGTGTAATGTACCCCCCAAGCATTAATGTGCATGTTCATGGAGATCTAGCCAGTGCAAGGGTGACACCTAGCTGATCTCAACTAAGAAATGATGACCTTAATATTCCCTCATGTGGAGGGAATGATTCAGTTATAAAAGATTTGTCCACGTGTTCTAAGCCATACATGTGCGCGTAGATGCTTGGCTGTCTTTGCTTAGTACCAACCTCGGCCAGGATGAGTACGAGGTTGGTGAAGTACGATCCCTGCCTTGGCTGAGGATTATATGATGACCTTGGATGGGATGCCAGTCAAGTTTAGATATCTGGAATGTTGGCCAGGGTCGATGTCATCTCGAAACTTGATGCTGAGCCTGCAAGGCTTTTCGATTTTAGGTGAAACTTGTAACCTCGGTTATAGCCGATGTTGACGTTGATGCTGATGGATAACCTATGTCCATACTTACCTCGGATGATGCCCTCCTCGAGGTGATACTTATAACGTCGGTTGTGGCCGACCTGATGGATAACTGACCCCATGAGTCATGCAGACCTCAGCTGATGCCCAATCATGGTGATACTTGCAACATCGGATGTGGCCGACCTAGTGAAGGGAGAAATCATTAATGGGTAAACCTGAGTTATTATTACCTCGGTCGTCGTACAGGTCAAGGTTAATGTCTCTGAGCTGGCAGGTGCACTTTGGGCATATAAATTATAACTATGGGTCGTGGGCTCACCTAATTTAGAAAATGTGAATAGTTATATATATGACTATGTGACTGTGCATATATTATGTATCTGTGTAAAAATCATATCTGAGCTACTTGCTATTACGGAGGTCTTCGCGTCGGGACGGTCTTATCTCGATTGGACCTTTATGGGAGATATTGACTCGTACCCTAGAAGATAGTATCCTTGATACAGGCTATCTGAGAATGATAGTCATATGTTCTAAGAGATGTGAGGGTATGTGTGGGACTCTTAGGACCTGGAACTATGATTCGCCTCCATTTGTATATGTATTGTGTTAATACAGTTCAAGAGTGAATCTGAACTAGTATTTCCCTTAGTTTGAGTGATACGAGGACTTGATAGCAGAGTATGCCAGCACCATTGATTTATATAGGGTGCCGATAGTGTGTGTATATATATATATATATATATGAGTGATTGATATATATATATATATATATATATATATATATATGTGGAAACTTTCTATTGTGTGTATAAGTAGTTAAGTAATGAAAGAAATTCTTCAGCTTTATAATAAGTGTTCGTGAATTTGGTAACGGTACTAAGTGATTCTAAGTAACGTAAGAATATGGAAGAGAATGATTTTTAAAACTAAATATTATGGCCTTGGTACTTCTCGAGATATAACTTTATGGAAAAATAAGTTAGATAGACTTATGTGATCATTAGTACGGTAGGCGTGCACACTAGATGAGAGGTGAGAATTCTCAAGAGAGTGTCGCATACTAACATAGTGGTTATATTAGCCGGTAAGCATTTTAAATGCTTGCTAAACTATTTTTAAAACTGTTTTACACTCGGGCTCTTACCCGTTTTCTATTATTTCTTTCTATCTTGTATATATATATGTATGTATTACAGGTGCCCATCCACAGTGGCATTTTTCACATGTTCTTTGGATTGGACGCGTTGTAGCTGATGTGGGAGTTGCAGGCCATTACTTTACAATACTTCTCCATTGATTCAGTTCTTACTTTAGTTCTTTATAGTTAGGGCATGTGTCGCCCGATTTCTTATTCCTTTTGGATTTGTCAGAGATTTATGTTCATTTATCTTTCCGGTATTCAGTACTCCTTGGGAGTTAACTATTGTCCGGATGATTTCATTTATGGTTCTTAAACTTGGTTTAGATTATCGAGATGGTTTAATTCTTCTGTATTAATTGTCATCCTTAGTATTTATGTGATTCTTGACTGTTGGGTGTTAAAAAGGTTTTCATATTGGTATTTAATAAAGGAAAATTGAGTCTTGAATTTTTTTTTGCACTTAGCTTAATTATTTAGGGTGTTCAAATTGGAAAATATTATTTTACGACGGTGATGCTGAGAATGAACCAACCGGCCACCTTGATTTTAATTTAATAAAGGACTGATCACCCGGTATTTAATTAGGCGGGGTGTTACAGGTGGTATCAGAGCATCAGGTTCTAGTGACCTTTAGGATCTGTGCGGCTTATTATGCTTTCAGCGTAGATTTCTTTGATATAGATCCCTATGTTTAGGATTGCTGATTTCTTTGGTGAGATTTCGTTCTCCTGCTATCACGATATTAGTGAATCCTATTTGCGTTCGGGCATGTTCGAGCAAGGAAGTATGGAAGATGAGGTCCATTGGGCGAGTAGAGGGAGGCAGGGCTTAGTGAGGTTATGAAGTATGTTTGAGGATGATGACTGCAGTCGAGATCACCCCTATTATGACACGAGAGGCCAGGACTGTAAAGACGGCTAAGGCACAGCCTACAAATTCCAAGTGCTACTATAGTCGAAAGAGAATACAAATCAAACTCGCCCAACGTAGTACGCTTGGGAGAGGGTCAAAGAGAAAATTGAGTTGAGTCATCAGTAGAAATTCTAAAAATGCGAGAATTGTGTGTGTTACCCAACGAAGGTAATATATCCAAAGGCTTGGACAAATAGTGGAGTGTGGTTAACTAGAAGTGAAAATTTTGCGTAAAAGTTTTCTTGAATCAGCTGAGCAAAGTTACAATAGTGGGAGTCAAGCACCACCATTAGTAGTGAAATGTTGTGTTAATGGAAGGACCTTAGGTAAAGTTTAACCGCACGTTCTTTCATCAGTTGTTCATAATAAGATGTGAACGTTGTTCTGAACCCAATTATGGAAAGGCTGTACAGGGGTCCATATATAAATGAATTTAGACTTTTAGCAAATCTTGTATCATTGGAAGTGGATACCAATGGAAGAGAATATCTCAAGTGGGAAATCAACTCGTGAGGAAAGATTGACAACACTTATAGAGAATTCTGTTGGATAGTCGATCCATATGGTGACAATGTCACGCATTGTCCGTAGAAATGTTAACGATCTTATGTGAAGGGAGATAAAGTAATTGAAATATTTATTAGAGAGTGAGACTTGATGAAATGCAGTTAGCAATGCACCGCAGGGGGGAGACCCATCAGGGGGCTCATTTAAATAATTAGGATAGCTAAATTCTTACCAAGCAATGGTGAATTCAATAAGGGTTATTGAAGCCAGTAGCACGTTCCTTAGGGACAATAAAACTAAGGGAACGACTAGGGTAGCCATCTGGATCGATACTATTTAAGTCAAAGAGAAGGACGACCCTAATAGGGTCGGTATGACATGAGATAAGTGGGTTATGTGTTGAGGTATTTTGTGGAGAGTAAAACCACACGAGTTAAAATTTTCTGAAGCGAGAAAAGGGACAAAGGTAGGGTGCTTGCAAGGGAAATGGTTAATGTAATTCTTTCTTTGGTTCAGACAGACGCATTATGTATGGAAGACCATTAAGTAGCCAAGGCGATTGCAAAGTAGAAGTAAGAGTTTTATCCTTGGAGGATGAGGCGTGTTTTATGTAATGCGAGCGAGTCACTACATTTTTGTTTATTGCTAGATTCGCATGTGAGAAGAATTTAGTGCATATATCTATAGCGTTATTATTATGTGTATGTTTTCCCTGGCATAGCAGGGTTGTCTTCAGTGTTATCCGCGGAGGATAAATGGGTGCATTGTTTGTGTTATATAATTTATTGAGAATACTCATTTTAGTGTTGTTATATGCGAGTATATTATTGTACTATTTATAATTTTATAAAATGGTTAAAACATTAGTAAGCAGTGATTACAAGGCTATCGGGGTTGCTGCCCTAGTGCAGTATGTTTTGTTCTGCTAATACCTCACCTGCGAGAGGGTTGGGCTCGCAGTCATTTTATATATCTTATAGCAACTTCGCAGTGTATAGTGGTACTAAAATGTTAAATCCCATGGTGTTTAGGGACTTTGTTATAATTAAGTATGTATTGGGTTTATTGTTGAGAGAAAAGATTTAACTCATTATTATGTGTAGCACCCAGGACTTAGTATGAGGAGAAGTGCATTGTTATATTTATCTTTTAGAAATGTGCAAGTTAAGACTTATATTCATCCGTTTGGGGAATGGGATTTTGAGAGTCCCGATTGTATGTATATGAGGTTTATGGAATGTGATCATCACCAATACTGAGCAATAGTGAAATTAGTAAAAACTCCTTTGTTTCAGTACCATTGCAAGAGGAGATATAGTTTTTCTGTCAAGAGACGGAATAGAAGAGTATAGGTTATGGATGGAGGACCTAACGGATTTCGATAACCGACTATGCTAGGTAGTAGTGTATCGGGGGGTTCCTTGTTTGGATTTCACTTTGTGAGACATCCCACACATGAAACTTAGTGTAAGGTTGGAAGTAAAGAGATGTTTGGTCATTAGTCCATGAGTCTAGTACCTCAGTTGTCATAAGAGTCGATAATATTGAAGTTAAAGTTAAGTGACGATTTAAGGCAAGTGGAGCTAGTTATGTGGTAAGGAAACATTAGAAGTTTATTTTACCACCCAATCGAAGGGTGGAATGATTTTAAGGAGGACTTAAAAATTTCAATTTTTAGAGGGATTAAGAGTACCCAAGTGTTGTAAACACATTGTGAGCATAAGGGAAATAAAGAATTGGGTGTTATGCGTGAAGCGTAGATGATGCTTACACCAGTATACACGGTTTATAGGGGGTGTGGGCATCCTGGTTAGTTGTTGCTTGAATCGTTCGAGTTGAAGAGATATGGGAATAGACGCGCGGAATATATGTTTGTGAGAACGACATAACAAAGTGGAACTAGTAGAGTGGATTAAGCATGGATTTTTTTGGGAAGAATAATTTTTTGGAATATTTGTATTATTTTATTGTGTTGTATAGAGCATTGGTGATTTATATTATTTCGAGAGATATTGTTGTATTAATTTGAAGAGATTGAGATTGGTGATTTCTCTTATTTTGAGGGATTTTAGTTAGATGCTCTATACCTTGTTATATTGTGGATTAGTTTAGTTTTATCGAGTAGCGCTTCGTTCGCTCTCCCCGGGCGGGCGAGGTGTTACATATATATGTGTATGATCAGAGAAGCAAACACGAATTTAGTTGGATGGCTATGGGAAGCCATTTAAGGTTATTCCTTGAGAAGGATAAAGCTTAACTATTATGGAAAAAACTCAGAGCGAAGCTTTACCTAGTCAAGTGTGGAAAGAGACTTGCGCGTAGGTTAAATGATAATGTTAGTAAGGTATAAAGGTTCAGCAGTGAACATCTTAGAGAAAAGTGCACGGGTATGAACTTTCGGTATACGCTAATGAAAGAAGGGGAGTGTTAGGTGTCACTTATGTCAGTTATTACAAGTAGAAGTCGGTGTTAAGTGGCACATAGCGAGTAGTTTCCGCGGGCACCACTCATAGATAAAGATCGATTTGAACAAGAGGATCAACCAGAGAATTTTGTAGCAAACCTACGATTCCTAAAATATAAGAGAGCAATTATGTGAAATTTCTTGGATGGGGTGCTAACTTAAAGCTAAAGTCACGAGTTCCTTAGAATGTGTGGAACAAGTTGACCTAAGAAAGTGATTATGATTCTTTTGGGTGATATACACTATTAGACAGTGTGTCCGAACCTTTTTTTGAAAATAAGAATCGCGTCGGTAGGAGGTTCCTCCCGGTATTATTCAAAACTAGAATGGAATCATTGAACCCCACCTTCAACCCAGAGTTTCGAGAAGAAATGGGGATAACGTTTCGTTTTGAGTAGATTGTATCACCCTTAGCCGGGGGGTAGGCGAGGTGATTAAATATTAGTGGAACCGTGTGAAAGTAATTTTAAATTCATGGTGATTATTTCATTTCCACAACGGATGTATCTAGCAATCGACGTTTAGTACAGTAGAGTTCCTTGGAAGCACTCGTACCTGTTTATTGTGGGCAAACTGCTTATTGAAATTTTATGTGTAAAAACCTTAACTATTCTCCCTGTGGTTGTTTAGAGGTGAGTGGATAATTAGGATTTTTGATCGGCTGAGTTAGCGTCTGATGACTATGGTGGATTTATCGCGGCTGTTTTAGGTGACTTTTGAATGTCGTAACAGTTACATTATCGAAAATCGAGATTCGAAGAACTGACAAGAGTGGTCAATTGTCCGCATGGTCTCTCTAAAAAAAGAGAGTTTTATGATTAGATAAAAACTAGTGATTGTTACGTAGTGAGGTGCGGCCTCCCAATAATATTGATACAATAGGGGCCAATGATGAGTAGGCACGTCTTATTCGAATATCAACGGATTGGAGCACAATGTGAAGTGTCGTTACTAAGGTGTGACTCTGTAACTTATGGTATTGAGAGTGTTTCATAAGCTTATTATGAGGCGGGGGACTATAGAAATTCGCCTTAACCGAAAGTCCCTTTTGAGTATTTATAAAGTATCTAGATCTATTTTTACCAGGCATGCCATAGTTTCCGAATTTCGGGACGAAATTCCTTTATTAGGGGGGAAGTATGTAATACCTCGTATTTTTATGGCTTTTAAATTTCGGGATTTATTAAATTTAATTTGAGATATTAATTTAATATTAATAAAAAAATTATTTTAATATTGACTAGTGTGACGTGAGTTAGTAATTATTGGGAATTTGCTGAATATTACTAGAAGAGTAAAGTAATATATAATATTAATTTTATTAAAATTTTCACGAATGAATAAAATGGAAATTATGGAAATTTAACTCGGGACGCGCATGTGTCGTGTCAGGACTAAATTACTATTATTATAAAAGTGAAAATATTATAAATCACCCGTGTGGTCATTTCGAGTGCGCCAAAGTGTCCGAAAGGGTCGAGATAGTCAAAAAAGTGTACCCAGGGGTTTAGTTTCGGTCTCGGGGCATTTTTAGGCCTAATTGACATCCCGGGAGGGTATTATTGACATTTTGTATTTTTGGGTAAATAAACCCACGAATTTTCTTAGAATATATCATCCATTTGGAGTTGTCTCTTAGGGTTAACAAACACAAAACCTAAGCACGGCCATTAGAGAAGAAGGTGAAGAGATTAGAGAAGAAGGTGAAGAGTTTTCAAGTAATACAAGGCCTAGAAATCACCCGATTACACCGCCACTGCCACCAAAACTTAGATCGCACGACGAGGAACACAACTATATCTCTTTCAACAACAAATGAGATACTTGAATCCCAGGCAAGTATCTATCTTTCTTTGTTTTAGTTAATATTCCACCCATGTTATTTTAGGATTGTTAAGAACATGCTTTATGGAAGAAATTGATAATTTAGAGATTTTAAATCGCATGTTTTAGAGGATTACCCACGAATTTGTATGGATCTAAAAGTAAGAAATCTGGAAAAAAATTAGGACAATGGATATTTCATTAAAAATTAGGGTTCTTGATAATTATATTAATTTTACCCCACTAATCCAATACCTTTGATGATTTTGGACACGTTTCACGTAGGAAAGCATGTATATAGGTATATATGACTGTTAGTAATCTTGTTTGGAAGTTTGGGGATCATTAATGGTATTTTGGAGAAGAGTTTTCAATGAAACCCGTAAATAGTAATTTGTAGATTCCGGGCAAGGACTGCTTGATCGATCGATCGTCCAAGAGCATCAATCAATCGATGATCGATTGATCGACCCCGTTTCCTCGATCAATTGATCCCTCTTGGAAAAGTGCATATTTTTCTCCTTTTTGTTTAATCCGGTTAAAATGCGTAGGAACCCGTTATTATTATTAATATAGTATAATGGGTCATGAAGAGGACCACTAGGGTCTAGGTACACTCCGTTGAATGAAAATTAATGTGGGATGAAATTATGGGTTAACAGGGAGTTATTCATTACCTAGGAAATTGTGCATAAGTTTACTAAAAGATTTAGACTCGTAAAGGATTTAGACCAGAAGGTAAGTGAGAGTATACCTACTAAAATTATACTTAGTGAGATAGAATACTTCGAGAGATGAGAAGTATGTATGAAATAAATTATAAATGCGAATAAAATAGACGAATCTGTTATACGATATAATTGAGTAATTTTTGCTAAGAACGGATAATTATAACTATGGGTTGTGGGCGCACCTAATTTAGAAAATGTGAATATTTATATATATGATTGTGTGATTGTGCATATATTATGTATCTATGTAAAAATCATACCCGGGCTACTTGCTATCACGAAGGTTTTTGTGTCGGGACGGTCTTATCACGATTGGACCTTTATGGGGGATATTGACTCGTACCCTAGAAGATAATATCCTCGCTACAGGCTATCTGAGAATGATAGTCAGATGTTCTAAGAGACGTGAGGGTATGTGCTGGCCTCTTAGGACCTGGAACTATGCTTCGCCTCCATTTGTATGTGTATTGTGTGAATACAGTTCGAGAGTGATTCCGAACTAGTATTTCCCTTAGTTTGAGTGGTAAGGGGACTTGATAGCAGAGTATGCCAGCACCACGGATTTATGTGGGGTGCCGATAGTATATATATATTATATGAGTGATATATATATATATATATATATATATATATATATATATATATATATATGGAAACTTTCTACTGTGTGTATAAGTAGTTAAGTAATGAAAAAAATGCTTCAACTTTATAATAAGTGTTCGTGAATTTGGTAACAGTACTAAGTGATTATAAGTAACGTAAGAATATGGAAGAGAATGATTTTTAAAACTAAATATTATGGCCTTGGTACTTCTCGAGATAGAACTTTGTGGAAAAATAAGTTAGATAGACTTATGTGATCATTAGTAAGGTAGGCGTGCACACTAGATAAGAGGTGAGAATTCTCAAGAGAGTGTTGCATACTAACATGGTGGTTATATTAGCCGTTAAGAATTTTAAAAACTTGCTAAACTATTTTTAAAAATGTTTTACACTCGGGGTCTGACCCGTTTTCTGTCATTTCTTTATCTCTTGTATATATATGTATGTATTACAGGTGCCCAGCCACAGGGGCGTCTTGCATAGGTTCTTTGGATTGGAAGCGCTGTAGCTAATGTCGGAGTTGCAGGACATTACTTTAGACGACCTCTTTATTGATTCAGCTCTTACTTTAGTTCTTCATAGTTAGGGCGTGTGTTGCCCGATTTCCTATTCCGTTTGGATTTGTTAGAGATTTATGTTCATTTATATTTTCGGTATTCAGTACTCTTTGGGAGTTAACGATTGTCAGGATGATTTCATTTATGGTTCTTAAACTTGGTGTGGATTATCGAGATGGTTTAGTTCTTGTGTGTTAATTGTCATCCTTGGTATTTATGTGATTCTTAACTGTTGGATATTAAAAAGGTTTTCATATTGGTATTTAATAAAGGAAAATTAAGACTTTAAATTGTTTTGACAGTTAGCTTAATTATTTAGGGTGTTCAAATTGAAAAATATTAGTTTGCGACAGTGATGCTGAGAATGAACCAACCGGTCACCTTGATTTCAATTTAATAAAGAACTGATCACCCAGTATTTAATTAGGTGGCGTGTTATAAGAATCTCAGCTAACCTGATGTGACAAAGAAAACGGAGTGAGTCAATGCCTAGTGGGTTTCCCTAACAAAATGCAATACCGAAAAGAATAGCGAGAAAAATCGAATCCTACATTATAACTAGTATAATCCTACCAAAATCTACATGCAATTACTATAAAGTGTATGCATTAACCATGATTTATTTTTAAAGCATCATCTTTAATCCGGTTAAATTCCGTTAACTCTGATCTTCACCATTTTTCATTATGTATAAAAATGTCCTTTAAACCATTAACTCGGGCAGTTAATTTGGAAAATCACATTCTTGGACTACTTTAAACCATTCAATTTTCTATTAGAAATATCAACTTATTCTTGAATTAACACACACTTGGTGTTTGAAAAGGATTATTCGCACATAACGTGTCAAATATTTACCAATTTTGGAATATAACAAATTATCCACACATTCTTGTGTTAAACATGTGTTTTACGCACCCACTTAGTAACCATCTTATTATTTCTTTAATTTCAAATGTTAGGTCCTTCATTTAATTTCATGTTTGGTTTTAACCAATTTAATTATTACATATTTACCATGACTGATGGACCACGTTGCTTAAACCTCGAAATTAAATTTTCTTTAATCATTTAATTAATAATTCCCCCCTTTTCCTTGAATTTGACAAATTAATTTCTTTTTTTATAATTACCATTTTGTCGTGGAATTCACCGTAACCCATTTATGTTTATGGGCTATCACCGTCTTCCGTCAATGTTGTAGCCAAATTTTCCCTGTCCAGTGGTTTTTAGTCTAAGACGAAGTTAAAACTCTTTTGAAAAAAATACTCTAGTTACTAATTTGTGAAAACTCTTTTACTTGTAATTAAGTTCATTTCCTTACGTTTCAACTATCATTTTTGGCAAAATACTCGGCATGTGCCATATTTATCAGAATACTCAGCTTACACAGTATTTAATAAAAGCTCGATTTATACTATCTCCAATACGTATATAAAAACCATTTTTAAGTTCCCTTTGTTGTATTTTAACATTTTATACCCGTCCATAATCCAAACCACCCAAAACACTTTATGCCTAATTACACTTTTATTACCTTTATACACTTAAACACATATATTGCCTTTATGAATCGTTTTAGAGTTCAATTCATTTAACACAACATTTCAAGTTAATTTCATAATTTTCTAAAATATTGAGGTTCCATTGTAATTTCCTTTACAAAGTTAAAGTCCAACAACTTTAAAATTAGGGACTAACTCCCGAAATCACAAGTTTTGGTGACTTTTATAAATTTACCAAAACTCTAGGGTTATTTTGAAAATATTTACATGTTCAAGGGATTATTTTCATTTACTCAAAAGTTTGGGGGCATTTTCATAATCATTCCTAGCTTCAGGTCCATGTTGTAAATATTCCATAAAATACACTCTTAGAGTCGAAATAATTTTTTTTTAAAACTCTTGGGTCAAAACTATAATTTTAAGAAAGCTTAGATTTAAATTCCATTTATACAAAGTTTGTGGGATAAAACACAATTTGAAATACTATTTGGCCCTAAATAACAACTTGTCCAAAGTCGGGGGTTTATGTAATTTTTCAGAATATTATTTATAGCACACCCCTTAATTCATATTTCTATTCTTAACAATAAACGGTATTCATTTTAGTTAAATATATAAAAGTATTAACACTCCAAATGCATGTATATACCTTATACATACCCCTTTTTACATGTGTTAAAATTTCTGAAATTACTAAGATTCATAAACATATTTACACATGCATGAAAATTCCTAAACGCGTTCTTTAATATATTTAAATACATATATGGATCAAAACTCCCACATGCTATTAGTCCAAAACTTGGAGTAAAGTTAGTGTATAAGGTAGTCACCCACCTACGAAGGTGGCCTTGAAAGTGATACCAGACAATCCTAAAGCCTCTTAACAATGAACCTAAAAATACTCCTAGAAGATCTCCAGTTATACCCTATTCTAGCTCCAAATAACTCTCCAAGAATAACCCGACAAAATACAACAAAATAATTATAACAGCTCTCAAACATTCACAATATGTGTATATTGTGTTATGGATGGGTACTTTTATAGTAGAGGAAGGTTTTATTTTCTCATATTACAAATAAAAAAATGTCGGATGAGTCTATAAGTTAGTTTTAACACTTATCTCCTGACAACACAACAAGGAGGGCCTAGTTTAATGCTTTTAAATATAGAGGAAATGACTTGATATTTTTATTAAAGGAAAAGAGTACAACGTGATAAGGTTTAGACCACTATAGGGTTAACAACTCAACCATCCAAATTGATAGTTGACGAGGCCCCCTAAAGCCCAGTCTTATTCGTAACTTATTTCTATGTCCTTATGGCCTTAGGCCTTCCCTTGCATCAAGAAGATTTGTTGTCGCGATTCCATGTGATCAGTAAGGCCCGAGCCATCTCCATGAGCTAGAATTTTCGTGATGATGGTTGGTCGGCAAGTTCCTTCTTATTGCTACTACTTATTACAGGTAAGCCTCTTTATTTTTTTTTAATTTCTCATGATTAAGACACATATGCAACTCCTTCTTCCATTTAATTCATATGTAATAAAGGCGACGGTATGTATTGTCCAAATCCATGCAATAAAACTTCCTCATAGTACCTTCTTATTTCTCACCCACAAATACATAAAGGTATAACTTAACCCACGTAAAACATGCAACTAACTAACTTTAACTATCTAATTGTATAATTAGTTAATTCCAATGGCTCAAATTAACCCATCAACTTACTAATGTAGTAAATATTTTATTACAAACATCCTGTTTTTATACAACAATTCTCAAACCATGTAATTAATCTAAACTCCCTATATAATTGAAATTACGTGTTTTACCTTAAGTTCTTAACTTGATAGTTCTCAAATATTATTAATCAAAAAATTCACGATTATCTTACTTATACTAATTACACATTCACCTTTATACTTGTCACTGAATTGACATTAAATTAATTAGAATCATCACTACCGCAATACAGAATTACCACCCAAATTAATTCAAAGCGACCTAATTACCCAAGTTTAGCGATAACAACATATAATCATCTCCGTAATTTCATCAAACTAATCAAATGATCATTAAATTATTCCTTATTAACCTTCATCTAAGTATGCAAAATCTTTAAATGTTATTGACCTTGCGAATTTCACTACTCTTAACATTTATAGAAAGTCGGGTGATTACATACCTTATGTGACTTTAGTTAAACTTGTTATAGGTGTTAGGTGTATTTATGTGTTTCATATCTTTTTTATTTTTTCAAGGAATAGACGAAGAGGGATATTATAAGAGTATAGTATACATGTTGTGCCCTCACATAGAATATTGTCTCATTCCATTATCCAAAACCCTTTTGTGTCCAAGAGGATTCTGAAAGCTTCATCAATGTTTAAGACATTGAAGTCAACTTCTTTCATCTTGATATCAAACTGGTCACTTTAATATGAAGGTAAGAGTGACAAATCGGACTTAGAATTCATGGATTTTGAAATCTAAATTGTTCAAATCTTTTTCAAAATCTTCATGCATGATTTTTGTGAATTTTACCACATCCAAAATATCATAGTATTTTTGTCTATGAAAATATATTTTAAAAGAGATTTTTTAGAGTACCAGGATTTTTTTTATGCAGCGAAGTGTTCCCTTCGCTATTTGCGAGTGTCCATGGTATTAGGCAAAATTATGTGGGTTATATGCACGTCGTCCCTCACTGATGATTCGCTACAGTGACAATGATTTTCACTGGTCATGCCTAAAGTCTTTTATTTCATAAAAATTTCCCTGGTGATCTTGCTGACTTGATTAATAAGATCATAAAGAAAGTGGTAGGATGGAAGTTGAAAAACCTATCCCCTGGAGGAAGACTTATCTTGATCAATCATGTTCTTCCATTTATTCCTATTCATACAGTGGCTGCTCTTCATACCCCAAAAATAATAATCAGAAGAATCGAAGCTATATTTGCTAATTTCTTTTGGGGTTTCTCTCAAGAGGATAAATGTAAATACGATTGGACTTCTTGGAAATAAATTTGTCATCCTTTTAATCAAGGAGGTTCGAATACCATAAATATGACTGGTATTATTCAAGCTACTAGTTTAAACTTGTGTTGGTCTCTTTACTGTTCTGAAATTATTTGGGCATCATTCATGAACCACGAATATAATTCCTCTTTGATCTCTTCTTCTTAAGGCTCACATGCCATTAAAAGGATTAAATCTATTCACAATATCTTTGAGGATATCATTATAAAAGACGGGGATTCTTTTATCTTGTCAATAATAACTAATGGCAGCTTTTCTTTCAAATTTGCTTCTATGTCCTATATATCTCAAAATTCTTCTTCGATGGTTTGGAAATTAATTTGGTCTTCTTCTTGTCCTCTCAAGATCTCCATCGTCTCTTGGAAATTACTGCACCAGGCTATACCTCTTGACTCGCGAATTAAAAGGCTTAATATTCAAATAGCTTCTAGATGTAGATGTTGTTATGATCATGAAGAAAACATCACCCACACTTTTCTGAATGACCCTGTTGCTCTTCAAGTGTAGAGTTTATTTGGAAACTTATTTGTATTAAAGTTAATTTTCCACTCTTGTTAATCTATGCTAATAACTTGGTGGATCAAAAAGTACCCAGACCATATCCAATTTCTCACTCACCACCCTCCTATCATCATTTTTTGGGAGATTTGGCTTGCAAGGAACAAAAGTTTTTTTTTATGGAATCGAGATGAATCACCAGCTTATAATTTCTAATGTTATCTTTCTAATGACTTTATTATCTACTGGTATAAAGTTTTATAACAATGTCAACCAGGACGATCATCATATTATTTCTCTTTTTAGCTTGAAAATTCACAAGCAATCGTCTTCTTTCTTAGCTATATCTTGGATAAAGCCTCCTCAAAATATAGTCAAATTAAATGTCAATGGATTCTCTAAAGTTAATCGTGGAAATAGTGGATGTGGTGGAATTCTAAGAGATCATAAAGACGACTTCATATCTGCTTTTTCTTCTTTTGTGGGATTTCAATCAAGCCTTTTTGCTGACCTTGATTTATGCCTGAAGTTGGACATAAAAGACCTTATCATTGAAAAAGATTCTAAATCTCTTTTCCATATTATGCTAAAGACATGGAAGCCTACTTGGAATCTAAAAAATTCCATTGAATATTGTTTAATGTTAATCTTAACTCATCATTTCCAGATTCAGCATATTTATAGAGAAGGTAAATGTGTTGCTAATTGCCTTGCAAATTTGGATGCTTCTTCCTCATTTTCTGCTTCTTACACCTCTTTCGATCAGCTTCCAGGAATTATAAAGGGATGCCTAAAGATTGATAAGATTGGTATTCCTTCAATTAGACCATTACATTAGATTCATGTCTTTCTTTTTGAAAGAGTTGGCGCTTGCGTTCAAATAAGGAAACAATATAATAAATGCCTTTTAACCCAAATTAACCCTAAGCATGCAACTAGGTGTGATTGAAACAATATGAAATCATGCAAGAATTATTCAACACACAAAGTTTCAGGAAAAATCCCCCACAGGGGCAAAACCATTTGTATATCACTATAATTTGTAAAAAACGGTTTACAATCGGATTACAATGAAATACAGGTTGACTAAGAATTACCCTCGGGTATCGGATTCTGTAGTCGCGGCTGGAAGAAAATCCCTTTCCAGTAGGGCTTGCGGCTGGAACTATCCCTGTCCAGTAGGGCTGCAATGAAGAGGAAGAAACGGTCCACTTCACAAAGGGTTGAACAACATCAATGGTGTTCTTTGGGTTACCAAATTTGATTCACAAAGATACGAAAGATGTGTGAATCTAAAAACCTAGAATCATAGGACTCAATAGGTGAAGACTTTAGGGTTGATATGCTCTGAAAATCGTGTATAAGTCTTAAGAAAACCAACTGCTGATCGTGGTTTAAATAAGGGATCGAAACCCTTCAAAATCGGCTGCACGATCTGGCAGTGATTATCCTCGCCGGATCGGTCCGGTCGATTAGGCGGATCGGTCCGGGTAAGTCGGATCGGTTCTTTTTCTAAAACCGGATCGGTCTGGTTGGCATCGGATCGGTCCGGAACTTTTGTCTTCATCGGTTCGCTATGGATCCGGTGGCTACTGGAGTCTGACAAAATGGATCGGTCCGATAGATGGTCGGATCGGTACGGTAAACCGGATCGGTTCTTTTTCTGGACCGGATCGGTCCGGCCAGGTCTGATTCCCAAATTCTTTCTTCTTTTGATCTTCGGATTTTGTTGATGACGATGTGATCTTTTTAACCAACAATCTTGTAACGGCGTATGACATAACATATACATAAAGATGGACAAATTGTCCTTACAAATCTCCCCCTATGTCTATGCCGGAACAAACATAAAAAATCCGAATTATCAAATATGAAATTTCCTATACAAATCTACCCTTCCATGAACCCAAAACTGGAAAGATACATATGAATAAGACTGCATCGTTTGTTCTTCAATTCTTCAGGAATCTTCACGCTTATCTCATCAGGGTGTGTGTCATGGGATTATCAAGGATGTACCTACACACATGAGATAAAGCAAATACCAAGTGACGTATCGAGTTTTGAAATGAGATAAACATTAAGCATATATATCAATGTAAGATGATATTCTCAGAATTTCAAAAACTCCCCCATAATTCATTCTCCCCCTTTTTATGATGTCCCCAAATAGACAAATGAGAGAAATAAATCAAGCAATCAAGTACCGGGATGTCACAAGGCATAAAATCACACCATGAATGAACATAAAACAACCAAGTCGGTGATAGCGTAAAAGAATGGGTGTGATCAAAATTCAATAGGAAAATCAAAGCATACAAACATGACATATGTGCACGATGAATATTGGATATTCCTAACGAATGAACTCAAATGCTTCCTTTGGT
This sequence comes from Sambucus nigra, assembly GCA_949130495.1. Classification (NCBI taxonomy): domain Eukaryota; kingdom Viridiplantae; phylum Streptophyta; class Magnoliopsida; order Dipsacales; family Adoxaceae; genus Sambucus; species Sambucus nigra. Next base: position 374,026,185 of record OX422216.1, read on the forward strand.
GTAAAAGATTGGAAATATATGACATTGACTATCAAATCTACAAATCAAAGCTCAAAGTGATTTCTACACCAATAACGTCCAAAATGATTTTCATGCGTTTTCAGGACTTTCAAGGAAGTGCAAACCCGTTTTTCAGTCTCCAAACTCCCTCAGATTTATATTTTGAATAGAGGTATACTAAATTCTCAAACTTTGGAGAATTGGTGGTGAAAACCTAAATGGCCCATATATGGCATGTATTGCTTTTTATTGCCTTAACAATTTTTTTTTTTTTCCGGGCTCTTTTAACCTCTTAGGACCTCGGATATTAAAATTCCTCCATTTTTTAGGTCCTTTTTAACGGTGGCTTTTGCGCAAAGGATAAGAATCAACTTTCGCAGCCCCTCCCCGTTATGAAAATATGCGCACAGTCTCACCAAACGGTTTTTACATGCAATCCAATCTTGTCAAGTTTTATCGCATTTTATACATTGTATAGACAGGATTGAGATGGAAACACTCAAGCCAACATGAGATTGACAAGTACAACAATCAAATATAGCCGTGCATGTGTGAAAAAAAGGATATAGGAGTCAAGCATGTAGGAAATATCACTAATTACATCTCAAGGACTCCAATCAATGTAAAGCACATGGATGAAATGATGTAGCCTCTCAAATCTCTATCAAACAGTCACATGGATATATGGAATGAAGTTGTGACTTGGTTATCTTAAATGCTCATCCATAAAAGGCAAATCTCTTTTTGAATTTTTCAAAAAAATTTATCAAAATAAAATCTTTTTGTGCTTTTCTCAAAATTTTTCAAAAAAAAATCTTTTTGTATTTTTCTAAGAATAAGAAACAAATACATAAAAGCTGTACAACAAATCTATGGTACATATAAACAGACTAGCAATAGGAAGCATATGATATGACCATGAAGAAGCATCCTATTCTAGACATAGACCAACCCCTCAGTCAACAGTGCAAATCCCCAAAGACTTCCTAAGACTCTCAAATCTAAGGGCATCTAAAGGTTTCGTGAAAATATCGGCTAACTGACGGTCGGTAGGAACAAAACTTAGGGTTACGACTTTCTCTTCAACTAACTGACGTATAAAGTGCTCGCGTAACCTGATGTGCTTTGTGCGCGAATGTTGGACAGGATTGCGGGATATGTGTATCGCGCTCGTGTTATCACAGGAAATGGTCATGGTGTCCTGTGAAATCCCATAATCCTCCAACATTTGCTTCATCCACATGAGTTGCGTGCAACAACTCCCGGCGGCGATGTACTCAGCCTCCGCAGTGGACAAAGAGATGGAGTTTTGCTTCTTGCTCAACCAAGAGACAAGAGCAGAACCAAAGTAGAAACACCCACCAGAAGTGCTCCTACAACCATCTACGTCCCCAGCCCAATCGGCATCCGAATAGGCGGACAAACGGTCATCGGTATCAAAGGAATACCAAATACCGTATGAGAGAGTCCCACTCACGTATTTGATAATACGTTTTAGAGCGAGTAAGTGTGACTCTTTGGGAGACGCCTGATAACGCGCACAGACTCCAACACTAAAGGCAATGTCGGGACGACTAGCAGTCAAGTAGAGAAGACTGCCTATCATACTCCGATACAAGGTTTGCTCTACGTCCTTGCCTGAAGTGTCCTTACTAAGCTTGGTAGTGGTACTTATAGGTGTACGAGCATGCTTAGCGGAGTCTAAACCAAATTTCTTTACTAGGTCTCTAGCATACTTGGATTGGGAGATGAACATCCCATCCTCTAGCTGACGAACCTGGAGACCAAGGAAGAATGTAAGCTCACCTACCATGCTCATCTCAAACTCACTTTTCATCTCCTCCTCAAAGTGGTGAGCATGCTGGGAGCATGTGGATCCAAAGACTATGTCGTCCACATAGACTTGGGCAATCAAGATAGCACCGTCATCTCTCCTGACGAACAACGTCATATCAACTCCCCCTCTCTTGAAGCCACGGGCTAAGAGATAGGAAGTAAGCCTCTCGTACCAAGCACGGGGTGCTTGCTTCAAACCATACAAGGCTTTCCTCAGATAGTAGACGTGTTCAGGGTGCTTAGGGTCTTCAAACCCTTTTGGTTGTTCCACATAAACCTCTTCCTGTAGAATGCCATTCAGAAAGGCACTCTTGACATCCATCTGATATACCTTGAAGTGCAGATGACATGCGATGGCGAGTAGTAAGCGGACGGACTCAAGCCTCGCAACAGGAGCAAATGTCTCTCCAAAGTCTACACCCTCTATCTGTGTGTAGCCTTGAGCGACCAACCTAGCCTTATTTCTGATTATGGTACCATTTTCATCCATTTTATTCTTGAAAATCCACCGGGTACCAATAACATTAGTATCACTAGGTCGGGGGACAAGTTCCCAGACATTGTTCTTCTTAAACTGAAGCAACTCATCCTGCATAGCAGATATCCAGTGTTCATCTTTGAGTGCTTCCTTGTGATTCTTGGGCTCGACTTTGGACGTGTAGCAAAGATGGCTAACAACGTTCTCTAGCTGAGCACGAGTCTTGACCCCTAGAGTGGGATCACCAACAATGGCAGAGGGGTCATGACTCTTGCGAACCCAAGCAGGTGTGTCCCCTAACACAGGAGTAGGGTCCACAGAGTGTGAGAGAGGAACAGGTAAATCACTGTCAGAATAGTCCTCATCCTCACACTGAAGGTTGGGATCAATAATCGTCGGAGGTTCGTCATCTTGCACAGTGACGTTTATTGATTCCATAACCTTAGAGCTCTTCAGGTTAAAAACCCGGTACGCTCTACTGTCTGATGAATATCCTAGCAGTATTCCCTCGTCGCTCCGGGAGTCGAACTTTCCTAATTGCTCTCTATCCCGTAGGATGTAGCATTTACTCCCAAAAACACGGAAATATGCTAGGTTGGGTTTCTTGCCTGTCCACAATTCATAAGGCGTCTTAAGTGTGTGTGGACGCAGATAGACCCTATTCACCGTGTGGCATGCAGTAGACACTGCCTCTGCCCAAAATCTCCTAGAAACTTTACGACCTAGAAGCATAGATCTAGCCATCTCTTGGATCGTTCTATTTTTCCTCTCAACAATCCCATTTTGCTGAGGAGTTCTCACAGCAGAGAACTCATGTTTGATCCCAAGGCTATCACAGTACAAATCCACCTTTGCTTCCTTAAATTCAGTGCCGTTGTCACTACGTATTCTGTTAATAGTGACCCCGTGTTGATTTTGCAGGACACGGCACTTGGTCGTTAGGAATTCAACAGCATCTGATTTCTCTCTTAGAAAACCTACAATAGAGTATCTAGAGAAATCGTCCACCATCACGAGAATGTATCTCTTACCACCTAGACTCTCTGTGCGAGTAGGACCCATAAGATCCATGTGAATTAACTCAAGAGCACGTGAGGTGGTAATGGAATTCAACTTCCTATGTGGGCTACGGATTTGCTTTCCCAACTGACAGGGTCCACAGATCGTGGAAGTTGGCTTTCCAAGTGATGGTAAGCCACGTACTAGGTCCTTTTTGACTAAACGAGATAAGTCTCTAACGTTCATGTGACCTAGACGTTGGTGCCACAGATCCATATGAGTGATCGTGGCGCTGTTGCAGACAAGTGAGGATTTAGGCTCAGTCCCATAACAGTTATCTTCTGTCCTCACCCCTTGCACTAATAGTTTACCGGCTTGATCATAGACCTTACAAGTTTTCCGGTCAAACTTCACTGCAAAGTCATCGTCGCACAGCTGGCTGATGCTAATAAGGTTTGCTTTCAAACCTTTGACGTACAGCACGTTCTCTAGCTTTGGAAATCCTGGTAACTCTACTGTACCTCGTCCTACTATGCTAGATTTGCTACCATCTCCAAAGGTGACTCTCCCATCATTATAATCCTCAAGATGGGTAAAATATGAGGTATCACCTGTCATATGTCTGGAGCAACCACTGTCAAAATACCACTGTGAGGTATTATGGGCTTTGAGAGCGACATGGACAACAAGGGCCTTTTTCTCTTTCTTAGGAACCCAAGAGTAGGTACCTTTTAGTATTCCCTTGTTGTTGTTGGTTTTAGCCGGAATGCGGGGCGCATTCATTGATGGTAAGGTCATCCGTCGGAATTCCTCCATCAAGCTTTGTGATGTGGCGGCTAGAAACTCAACACGCTCTCTCAGACTGGCAAACTCATCAGTCTGAAGTGGTGGAGCAACCGTACGTCGTGTCCGACCCAACTTATAGCAATCATCCCTAAGGTGTCCATTTCTTTTGCAATGGGAGCAAAAGGGCACAATATTAGGAGAACCTTGGTTTGCTTTTCTTGGTCGAACTCTCCTTCTTGGTTTTTTATGACGGCCATAAGGAGTTGTAGTAAACTCAGGAATTGGTCCGGGTGCAATTTGGGACGTGGAGGCACCATCAAAACCTATTCCTTGCCGGTCACCAAAACCTAAAGCGGGACCGAGGAGCATCTTTCCCATCTTCCCAGATCTGTCCTCGATTTGTACCTTGACTTTCCTAGCTCTCTCAACGTCATGAGTAAGCTGAGCAACAAGGGATTCAAGTTTCTTTCGAGTCTCCAGGGAGGAATGGAGCTCACTCGTAAGACTAGCCACTTGTTTAGTCAAGTCCGCTTTCTCTTTCTCAAAACTGCTCTCTCTCTCTTTAAGCAAATTCTCTTTACTAACCCAGGCAGACTCTCTCTCTCTCTCATGGCGGTGCAGGTGGAGGACTCTCTCTCTCTCATCTTTCCTAACTCTTCTTCTAACGCGGTGATCCTAAGAACTAACGCCTTGTTACGTTTTTTAGTTTTGAAAGACTCATCATATAACTCGGCGTAGGCGCGTTGAAGGCTACTCTCGTCCTCACTACCTTCCTCCTCTCCCTCACTCTCTTCGCTCTCGCTGTCGAGGTGTCCCTGTGAAGTAGCATCCTCATCGTCGTGAGATGCACTAGGAGTACTCACATGACTAGCCATGAACGCGGTGAAGTTACGCTCATGCGGTGACTCATCGCCCGAGTCCACCGACTCGACCTCACTGTCGTCACTAAGGGTAGCGTTTAGGACAGCTTTACCCTTTTCCCTATTCAGACGAGTGGCACACTCAAACGCTCTGTGTCCCTTACCGTCGCACTCAAAACACCTCTCACTGTCTTTAGGGGGTTCTTTGAAATCTTTCTTTTCAAACTTATTTTTCTAAAAATTCTTTTTATCTTTGAAATTTCCACCTTTTTTAAATTTCAGAATTTTCTTGAAGTTTTTAGCAAATAATTCCAAATCATCTAAGTCAAACTCACATTCAGAATCAGAAGTTTCTATCTTTCTAGATGACTCGACTCTCTTTCTTGCCGACCCCTCACTTTTTCTTTCTTGGGCTTTAAGGGCAATTCCCTTATCTTTTGGCTTGGCAGATTTGGGAAACATGTCTATTTCATAAGTTTGTAAATCTCCTACCAGTTCTTCCAATTTTAGAGTATTTAAATTACCCAATGAATTTAGCACAGTGACTTTAGGTATAAAACGCTTAGGAAGGGAACGAAGAATCTTTTTAACAACCCTAGCATTTGGAATATGTTCACCAAGATTATAGCTAGTGTTAACAATGTCAGAAAGCCTAGCATAAAATTCATCAAAACATTCATTTTCATGCATGGTGATGGTTTCAAATTGAGTTGTTAAATTTTGCAATTTTGACTCTTTAACAGCATTTGTTCCTTCATGGGTAAGTTGCAAAATATCCCATGCTTCTTTTGACGTGGTGCACGTCATTATGCGTTTGAACTCATCAGGAGTGACAGACCTAGAAATAGCACTTAGACCCTTAGAGTTAAAAGACGACCATTTAAATTCATCATCAGTCCAAGTGATGTCAGGTTTCAAGTTGGTCACATTATCAACAGTCACGGTTGGAGGAGTCCATCCTCGTTCAACCAAAATCCAGACACGTTCATCAATGGCTTTTAAAGCCGACCTCATACGGGCTTTCCAATAGGCATAATTCGACCCGTCAAAAATAGGCATTTTATAATATGACTTCTCCATTTGAACACGCTCTTTTCAAAAATCAATTTATTTCAAAAATTGATATCTTTAGAAAAATTTTGCGGAAAAAGGAATACGCGATAGATTAGCGTAACCTGCTCTGATACCAATTTGAAAGAGTTGGCGCTTGCGTTCAAATAAGGAAACAATATAATAAATGCCTTTTAACCCAAATTAACCCTAAGCATGCAACTAGGTGTGATTGAAACAATATGAAATCATGCAAGAATTATTCAACACACAAAGTTTCAGGAAAAATCCCCCACAGGGGCAAAACCATTTGTATATCACTATAATTTGTAAAAAACGGTTTACAATCGGATTACAATGAAATACAGGTTGACTAAGAATTACCCTCGGGTATCGGATTCTGTAGTCGCGGCTGGAAGAAAATCCCTTTCCAGTAGGGCTTGCGGCTGGAACTATCCCTGTCCAGTAGGGCTGCAATGAAGAGGAAGAAACGGTCCACTTCACAAAGGGTTGAACAACATCAATGGTGTTCTTTGGGTTACCAAATTTGATTCACAAAGATACGAAAGATGTGTGAATCTAAAAACCTAGAATCATAGGACTCAATAGGTGAAGACTTTAGGGTTGATATGCTCTGAAAATCGTGTATAAGTCTTAAGAAAACCAACTGATGATCGTGGTTTAAATAAGGGATCGAAACCCTTCAAAATTGGCTGCACGATCTGGCAGTGATTATCCTCGCCGGATCGGTCCGGTCGATTAGGCGGATCGGTCCTGGTAAGTCGGATCGGTTCTTTTTCTGAAACCGGATCGGTCTGGTTGGCATCGGATCGGTCCGGAACTTTTGTCTTCATCGGTTCGCTATGGATCCGGTGGCTACTGGAGTCTGACAAAACGGATCGGTCCGGTAGATGGTCGGATCGGTCCGGTAAACCGGATCGGTTCTTTTTCTGGACCGGATCGGTCCGGCCAGGTCTGATTCCCAAATTCTTTCTTCTTTTGATCTTCGGATTTTGTTGATGACGATGTGATCTTTTCAACCAACAATCTTGTAACGGCGTATGACATAACATATACATAAAGATGGACAAATTGTCCTTACACTTTTCTTTTAGCATAATCTTTGTAAGGGGAATTCTTTTAAATTCCCTCTTTTTTTGCTCTTTAATTTCTTTGCACTGGGCTCTTAAAAGATCTCCTTTTTTTTTATCTTTCTTCATAACATTTATGCCAACAATGAGAGGCTATTTCTCCTATATCAGTAAAACCTAGGGGGTCATAACCCTCTTACAAAAAAAATATCTTGCGGCTTGCGGCCTGCGGCCTATTTTGCGGATGCTTCGTATCAGCAACAAAGGATGTCATTGCAGCGAACAAACGGCAATGGTCATCAATAGATTTTACCTTTCTACAAAACAAAAGGTCTTTCCTAGATAATTTCAAAAGGCACTTCGGGGGGAAATGGGATATTTTTTTCCACTTTCCTTCTTCATTAAGTCTAGTGGGAGCATGTGCCTAAGATATATACATCATTATCCTTTCTCTTTCATAAGGCTTATAATATTTTCAAATAGAAAAATTCTTTGAAATTTTTTTTGGGAGGTGTTCGCAAGAGGCATAGACAACCTTTTAAATTCCTCCAATAAATAATTAGAAGTCTTGATAAGAAATTCAACTTGGTCTCAAAGACTATCCAGGACCCTATGGTGGTGTGCATAAGCACGTGTATGAGAGGTTGTTCCTAGCTTGTAAAAAAAACTCCCTAAAGTAACCTCCTCATTTTCAATGGGTACAAACATAGATTTTTTTGGGTCGGCCTTGATTAAAGTTCCTTGGATGAGTTCTCCTTGGTGGGTTAGGTGAAGAACCATGAGGACCTATCATAAACTTGGCAGCCTGTTCGGGTGCAATATATGGAGTGGATGTACCATTGTAACCTATGCCTTTTCTCTCTTTAAAACATAAACTTGGACGTAGGAATGTCTTTCGAACTTTCTTGGCTGTTTCCTCTGAAGTGACTTTGACCATCCAGACGCATTCGAAATATTTATCTAGTTGGAAAACATGGGCATCAAGTTTGTCATAAGTCTCTAATGATGCTTGAATATCTCTTGTAAGACTACCCACTTTGTTGGTCAAGTCATTGTTTTCCATCTTGTTGTAGACACCAAATCCTAGTGCCCTCCAAACACCTCATTGGGTCCATAACACTTCTCATCCTACCTTAAGACCTAGGTCCTACTCCTAACCTTGATCCAAAGGCCACCATTCGATCCCGAGCCCCATATGACTTTAGTCAACCCTTTAACCCAATCAAATCTCATTTCACTCTCATAGGTATCTGAATACCCTTTCCAATGATCGATCCCATGCGCGAATTGGCCTCACGGTTCACGCGTACTCACCTTTTTACTCTAAACCCTGATCTAGAGGCCACTAGGCACTCCCGATCCCCGTTTATCTTTGTTCTGCTCTTCAACCTGAACGAAGCTCATTTCACCTTCATAGGGATCTAAATATCCTTTCCAACGGCCCATACCATACATGAATCGATCAGACGATTCACGTGTACCCACCTTTTTACTTAGTCTAGAGGCCATCGGATGCCTTTCGAGCCTCAGTTAAAAGTCAACTCTTGATCTCAAGAGTGTCTCAATAAATTTTCATATGGCTCTGAATCCCTTTTTCAAGGTCCCGATCGTTCACAAATTCGGACTTACGATTTGCATTTTATGCCCACTTTTCTTTAAAAAAAAAGCCATTTTCGGATTGACTATAGGCACCCCAGACCCCTTGCCTGCAGACTAGGGGTATTTTACTTTTCTAGAAATATAGGGGCATGCCTATTGGTAGGACAGAGTCTCTGTTGATCATCATCCTCCGAAAATCCAATTTTTTTACTATTTAAAGAGGTCATGTCCTCATTCACAAGGGACCTTTTTTCAACAATTAGAACACTCCTCGAAATCAGTGCGTCGTAACTCCAAAAAATTTAACTTTTCAACATTGCTTTAATTTTTCTTACCTCACTTTGATACCACCTTTGGCCAGTTACCACATCCCTACTTCATCATCATTCCACCACCATAAAGTCAGCCTACCCTCCTTTAAAAATGAGTAGAAAAATCTTTTTGGAGGTCTATTCCTACTCTTTTCTAATACATTTATTTAGTGTTGTTTACTTACTTTATTTCCACTTTTGATATGTTTTGGTCTTACTCCATTATTTCACATCAACTAACATCTTTTTTTATTACTCTTATTTAGATAATATATTTTCATTAAATCAAAAAAGATAAAAAATAAGGTTCACTTATAAACTCCAAAAGTAGGTTTTGCTTACTTTTTAACGTAATTAAACTGGAGCGCATTTTCTTTAAAAATAACCAAAGAGAAATCCTAAAATTGGATTTATGGGTTAAACCTCGCCCTTATGATATGTCGAACTACGTGGACTTTGATACCTATTATGGCTACATAGGCGTCCTGAGACATTATTAGGATTCGAACAATATTTGTTCATTATGTTACTTTGCTTATATCTCAGATTGAGTATTATTATCCGTATTCTCACGCCTACATATTAATATTCCCTCCTGACATGCACATTCATTTTCCCATAGTTAATTGTAATTCATTGGACACTGACATCATATTTTCTATTGTTTTCTTTCTTATGTATACTCCTTAGGATGACTCCACTCCATCCTTCCCATGGCTTGAGTAGGATGATTCATTTTTCTCATTTAGTTTCACAACGCACACATTATACATTTGAGTCACATCTTGGAGAAAAAAGGCGAACATTATTATTGCCGTTGAGAGAGCGAAATGGATAATGGGTACCTAACACCTTCTTGTTCCGTAACTTAGTTCTCAGACCCTCAACTCGTTTTGTTTCGTATCCATCAGTTTATCTTTTGATTTCGTTATTTAAAATACGACTACATTATTTTGCTTGTGTTTAGCAAAATAAGATGGTGACACCATTCTCTACATTTTCCTCCCCTTTAACGATGATCGATTTATATTTGTGGTAGCCCGCGAAGATCGCGCGAGTGGAGAAAAGAGGATTCCTGTCCTCGAATCCAGACATTCCAGATAGAGATTTTCCCATTATTTTCTCTCTCTCCCTTTCGGGGCTACCCCACACTGGAGGAATCCCCGGATGGCCACATTGGCGACTTTACTGGAGACATCCTTTTTAGAATACTAGACTCTACTTTATATGATTTTAGTTTCCTTTTCTTTCCTTTCTCTCTACTATGAATTTTTCTCATCACATGTATAAACCATCTTTCTATCACATGCTTGGCACTTTACTCACTTGTATATAGTCACCATGTTTCACTCCACTTACTCACACTCACACATGATTCATATTCCTTGTATATATCCATTTTTAGTCTCACTATCATGCACTCTCACTTGAGCATAGCTACGTGTTGCTTATATTTTTCACATACCACTTATATGACTATGCTTAGTCTCACTAGGACACACTTTCATATTTCTCCCACCTATATATATCAACATATTTTCTTCACTCACACATAATACCATGCCACTATCACTTTAAACATACTTCTCACTCATTTGTGTATATCTACATGCCTCACAAATTCTATATACCACATCTATATTTCATGTACATACCTGCTAGTTTTACTCTCCATGTTTATCCTCATTATCTAATGCTACCTGTATATTCTACGTTATCCCCCATAGTTGTAGTATTTCTCTCTCTTAGCATACATAAAGTTCTCCATAAAATGATAATTAAGAGTCATGGACTCTTCCACACTACGTTACTTGAGCATTGCAATATTGACCAATATTTTGTCCCGTACACGGGATCACTTTGTGATGGGTGCCGAATCTGCAGGGCGCGGTTAACCTAAGGGATATGATTCCCCCTTCACTGTACCTCTTAATCGAACTCATCACGGGAGGTATATAATAGGGAAATCATTCACATATGTATAGTATATCAAATTCTCTCTCACACATACCGTCTCTAAAGGTATATCGTGAGCCAATTCTCGTACACTCGAGTATATCAAATAGCTTGTCCACACCTACCAATGAATGATTTCCGTTATAAGTAAGAGGTATATTGTGTAAGTCATACCAAAGGGAGAACCTTTCCACTAACCCGCTAATACGTCAACCTCATATAGGCGTCTGTCAAAGGTTACACATGCCAACTCTTTTGGTTCCAACACGAAACTCTACTAAAATTTCGAGTCACCTTACACTCGAATTTTTACCTTATTTTTCCAATTTTTAAAAGAAGACCCTATCTGTGAGTTAAGAAACAACTCAAATTATACCTTTCATCGTATAGCCTATCATTTCTCCGGACTCAAGTTCCATCCATCATTTTTCTCGCACCTTAGGTAGAGCATAATGCAAGTGCAACCTAATAATAATAACTATGCTGAGAATTTTCCTTTTTCCCTTTTTCAAAAATATTAAAAACTATTTTATCCCTTTGTAAAAAAACAAATATACCAAAAATATTCCTTTTTCCTTAAAAATAAAAACAAAAATTATTGTCCCCTCTCAGGTGCAATCACATACCCCAATCTTGGTTGGGCTCCCTTTTGGCTCATATTTTTCATCAAGCCACCCCAAGAGTTCCACTGCATCTTGTGTTGCTTCTACATAATTAGAGCAATCCCTACAAAGATTATTCATGGAGAACATTGACCAGACTAAAAATGCTCATCCAGATCTGATGGAAGTCCCTAATAAACTCAGTCACAACATTGGTCACCTTTAAGAAGAAAACCCAGAATTTGACACCAACGCACAAATTAAGCCCATCAAAACACCCAGTCCATTTACCATCTCACTCAATAAAGTCTATCCTCCCTTCCTCCTACACCCTAAGAATCATGCTGACCAAGCACTATCACTCCTCACCAAGGCCTACATTATCGTTCATACCCATTCAAAAGGGGAGGCATGGAACTACCTGTGATTTTAGATCAGCTTCAAGAATTTAGGAAGAAATTGCCCTATTAGATAACCCTCCACTGCGAGAGGATCATATCCATGATCATAAAAGCCCATAGGTGGGATCAAAAATCTAATGAATGAGTGTACCAGTAGAAGTCTTCAGTTTAAATGACATTGTGTCGTTTATATCTAATATATTTATAAAGAAGCGATAAGTATGAACTATCTTCTAGCTACTCACAGTTTTGAAACTATAAGGGCATGTCGTCCCTTACGTCTAACACTTTCATGATGAATGGGAAGATCTATATGACGAGGCCATAGAGGTTGTCAACTTATCACGAAAAGATGACATTATGTCCATCAGATGGGGTGATGACTTTAATATCTCAATAATTGAATTGGAGGGTGAAGACTTCCCTTTTTGTGGATTCCCCAAACCGTGGTACAACTTTGTAGAGAAAAATATGAAGTCATGGTTGGAGATCTTCTTTGAAGACAAAGTTATTTGGAATTAAGATCATAAGCATGAGGTGAAGCCTCTAATCAATAAAGTTGTGGAAAGCAACAAGAATTTCGAGGATAATCAGACCGATGAGCCGTTTGACCTTCATACCCTGGGGTTGGATCTTTTCATGATCCACCAAAGATCTGAATAGTTTGACCCTTCCAAGAAGATCACAACTACTATTACACCATTCCTCAACTAGAATGCCATACCTATCAAGCCTTCCTAACTCATTCTTAACCATCTTGTACATCCCCTTCAAGAAACACCTGAATATACTACTTTTTCTTCTATTTCTGATGTAATTATGAATGAGGTCTTTTTTATGAGGTCCTCATCATTGTATTTCTTGAAAATGCTCTCAATGAAATGAATGTTAATTTCAAGTATCTTGTTATGCCTTACATAATTTCCTTTATTATAATTAAATGATTGATGAAGATGATTTAATAAATGAACAATTCTTAACTGATCTTAATAAGGAAAAAAATAAACAACATAATCGTGTTCAAACTAATGATGACGAGATTATTGTTACCAATATGGGTTTAGTAGCCATCAGCGCAAGATTAGGATAGGTTCCACCCTCAACGAGTATGAGTAATCACAATTCAAATATATTCTAAAATATTTTACGGATGTCTTTGCATAGTCAACACCCCTGGTATTTCCCCAAAAATAGCACAGCGCAATATCCCCACCTTCCCAGAAAGCAAACCTATCAAGAAAAAATTGAGAAACTTGCGGACAAAGTGGCCTCTCAAAGTCAAAGACAAAGTGGTGAAACAATTAGACATAGACTTCGTTCTCGTAGTGAAATATCCTACATGTATTGCAAACACAGTCCCTTTGTCGAAATCAGGAGGAAAATTCTGCATATTCTACGACTATTGAGATTTGAACAAAGAATCCCCAAATGATGATTATCCTTTACCTAAAATCTACAGGATCATCGATAACATTGTCAGTAATGCCCTCAAATCATATGTTGATTGTTTTTTCAGGCACATCTTGACCATTAGGGAATGATCTCCTTCATCAATCCAAGGGAACCATTTGTTATGCCACCATATCATCCGGTCTCAAGAACACCGAGGCAACCTACTAAAGGGATGCTAAAACCATTATGCATGATCTTATACATAGGGAGGTTAAATTCTATGTCAACGATATGATCATCAAGTTCAAGACTCGATAAGGTTATATTCTTTCCCTGAGGAAATTCTTCGAACAGCTGCAACAAAACCAAATGTGACTCAACCCACAGAAATGTGTCTTCTGTTTCACAAATGGTAAACTCCTCGACTTCATCATCAGTGAAAAAGGGATTGAGGAATACCTTTCCAAAATAAAGGAAATACTCGAGATGCCAACACCCTTGAGGGAGAAAAAAGTTCATGGATTTTTAGGTAAGCTCTAGTACATTAGTCGGTTCATCAGCCAACTGACCTCTATATGCGAGCCCATTTTCAAGTTTCTCCTAATGGATTCAATTAAAGTCTCGAACGAGTCATGTGAATAAGCCTTTGATAAGATCAAACAATACCTCACCCAAAAATGATTCCTCATGCCTCCACAGCATGATCCCCCCTCTTTATATGCCTCACTATCACCGGCACCGCAGTAGGGCTATGCTATCCTAGTATAGAGAAGAATCCCATAAGAAGAGAGACATTTACTATGCTATTCAAAATCTAGTTGGGTATGAAGTGAACTACATTGTATTGGAAACGGCGTGTGTTATCGTAGTTCGGGTCACGCAAAAGCTTCGTCACTACATGATCGCATTCTCGATCAAACTAGTGTCCTGAATGGATTCGATGAAATACCTATTAGAGAAGCCTGTCGTGTCTAGTCACATGACTCATTGGTTGATTTTATTGGCTAAATTTAAAACCACATATGTCACGTAGAAGGATATGAAGTGAAGATCCATTTTTTATTACCTTGTTAAAAATCCCATGAAAGGAACTAAGGTTTGGATATCCAAATTCCCAAATGAAGACATCCTCTACACTTCTATCAAGGATCTCAGATGGTAGAGGTTCTTTGACGGAGACTCTAATAATAAAGGATACGATATTGGGGTAATTCTGATCGCTACCAACGATTCTTACATTCCCATTGCAATCAAATTGGATTTCCCTTACACCAACGACCTGATGGAAGATGAAGCATGTACCGTGGGGCTTAAGATCGACCTCAAGAGAGGAATCAAGTGAAGATATGACTGTGGAGATTCATTGATGTCAACGGAGATTCATTCCTCATTGTGGGACAAATCCTCAGAAAATAGAAAGTCAGTGATGAGGATCCTCAATCCTTCCATGATCACCTCTAAGATCTCGCCTCCCAATTTGAATATGTAACCTTTCACAATGTTCCTCATTCGAGGAATAGCCTAGACGGTGCACTGGCAACCCTATTCTGTAGGGTCGACATGCCCACAGGGATGATAATGGACCCTTTTTTAATCCAAAAACATGCAGTACCCACTCACTACTACCACATCGATCTAACTACAGAAGAAGATCTGAACATGGTAGGACTAGTATTATGATATTTAGCGCCTCCTCAAGCCAGTTATGTATCCTTAGGATGATGAAAAGAAAGATCGCATGACCATTCATAGGTTGGCAGCTCAGTACATCATTTGTGATAAGGTACTCTTCAAAAGAAATTTCTATAAACCCTACCTGCATTGCATAATAGGGGCTGGGTTTAAACGCGTGATGCGAAAGATCCACAGTTGGGAATGTGGACCCCACATGAATGGTCATATGTTTGCCAAGTATAGTATTCGTCAAGGATATTATGGACTACCCTTATTTAGGATTTCTCTACCTACGTTTGAAGATACCTAAAATGCCAGCAGTTTACCAACCTTCAACACTTGCCTCCTCGGGAGTTAAATAAGATGACTTATCCCTAGCCCTTCTCCACTTGGGGCATAGACATCATTGGGAAAGTCACTCCCAAGGTATAAAACGAGCATGAATTCATCCTGAGCGACATTGACTACTTCACATAATGATTCAAGTTGAGTCATACGCGGTGTTAATTATAAAAAAAAGTAGCTAAATTCATCACAAAGAACATCATTTATCGCTACGGAGTTCCTCACGAGCAAGTATCAGCCAATGGGATCTATTTTAAAGTTAAGGTCATAGAACTAGTTGATGAGTACAGAATCTAAATTCTTAATTCCTTTCCTCACTAGGGGATGTTTAAGCCACCAGCAAAGGCCTCAACACCATTATTAGCAAAATGACCAAAAGCTATAAAGACTGGGCTGACGGGATTCTATATTCCCTTTGGGGCTACCGTACTTCCATCAGAACACCAACAAGGGATACTTCCTACTCTTTAGTATATGGCATGGAAGTATCCCTATCCTTCAAACCTGAAATACCTTACCTACGGGTTATGCTCGAAAGTCAAGTAAGTGAAGAAGATTGGTAAAAAATTGTTATGACGAACTTGTACTCTTAGACGAAAGGAGGTTAAAATCCCTATATCATATACAAGGGTACCATCATCCCATCGTACGATCATTCAATAAATAGGTCAATGGATGTAGTGTCCAAAAAGGAGATTTTGCCCTTAAGTAAATCCTAGAACCCGTCTAGGACCTGAGAGAAAATTTAAGAACAACTGAAGAGGCCTCTACAATGTAAAGAAAATCCTATGAGGTGGCACAGCTATGCTCACAAACCTCGATTGAGAGGAGATGGCGCATCCATTCAATCTGTATTGTCTTAAGAAATTTTACCCCTAATCCGAACTATCTTCATGCTAAGACTCTTCTCACCATCATTTTATTCTTAAAATAAATTTCTCCTCCCTCTCTAATCAGAACTACATAGGAGTTGATCCTCTCAAAAATACCTTTCTAAAAAAATAAGAAGCTCAGAATTTTCAAATCCCATAGAGGTACGTAGGCAGCCCATAAGACACCCTTGGGCATGGTCCTTTCTCTTTTACAAAATGTTATTCTTTTCTCCCTCCAATAATGATATTCTACCTCATCATTTAAACTAATAAGAGGATTGTGTATGCCTTAGCGATTAGTATATATAGTTTAAATAAAAGAATTCATCAAAGGCGTAACAAAATGCATCAAAATTATCATCATCTTTTATTAAGAAACAAAACATGACAATTGCATGAAACATCTGTAATAAGAATGGAAAACAACCAACACACTTATAAGCTTCACAAACCAAACACCTCAAACTTAACATATAAAACATACCCGCATGTTACCAACACCATTGTAAGGACAAATTTCCAATCGAGTCATTTGTTATATTGGTTACATTTTGTTGGACAAAACAATTTTGGGTCATTCCTCATCAAGCATCATACAACGTAAAGATTCGAGCATTGCATCCAAAGTTCACACAACATCAATATGCACGCCATGTTCGCTCTTCCAAAAGGTATATGACCAAAAAACAATTTTACGTGTTGGAGTACTTTTTATAAGCGAGAAATTTTCATTTAGAATAATGTTCGTAAATAATTAATTTTCATAAAGAACTACTTTTGAAATTAATTTGAACAGTTTTTTGAAAAACGGCAATCTCGTTTTGAAGTTTTCTCTAGGTAGTTTGAACGACCTGGATCTAACGACATTCCCCAGCCTATACTGGAAACTCGTTAGAAGTTCGTTAGAAATGTCGTTCGAACGATCTCGTTCGAACGAGATTTCTAATGACCTATCTAATTCGATACTAGAATTTTATTAGATAACTCGTTCGAACGATAAGTCGTTCGAACGACCTCGTTCGAAAGAGTTCTGCCAGATTTGAATTTTTGAACTTATTTTTCAGCAGTTATTTTTCCACAATTGTTTTGGTCCACTACTTTTTCAGTTATATCATATGGACGAAAATGAGTTTCAAAAGCTAAGGAAGTTCCATATTCTCTAGAGAGCATTTTTTAATAACTTCCCTCTTTTTGGCAAAACAATCTCCAACACCTTTATCAACTTTTGAAACAAAACCCCTTCAATCAACTTGACATTCAACAAGCAAGTTTGCTATGGATCTCTACATTCAAGCTTAGTGGAGACGGTGGTTTTGGGCTTCGGTGGATATCGCGAGACGAGGAGTGTCGAGCAACGCGTTGGAGCTTCGTGTACTACAAATTCCGAGGTCGAGGATGACATAATCATGTCTTGAGTGAGTCAATGTATGTAAGTCTTTTAAGTCTCTTGTAAAACCTATTTTGTAGTGGATTTTGTCTAGGCCCAGCCATCCGAGGTTTTTCCCATTTGGGTTTTCCTTGTACATTGGCGCGTTGTGGTTGGAATTTTTGCAATTTAATTTACTAAATCACCTAGATGTATGCTTAGGAGAAAATGGATAAAATTCGAATAATTTTAATTTAATTAACCAAGTTATCAATCTCATTGCATTAATTGAAATTTGTTCTTGCGAACTAGTGAATCTGCTACATATATTAAAATTGGTGAATATCTCTTCTTAGCTAATTTTAAATTGGATTGCGTGTGTGTATTCCACTAATTAAACTAAGAACATATAACCTTGAAACTTCAAATTGGTATCAGAGCTAGTCTCTAAAAGTTATTTAGATGAATCCTGGAGGTTATATGGATAGTTTTTCGTCAAATGGACTACCTTTGTTTGATGGAACTAATTACACCTATTGGAAAGCACGTATGAAATCTGCCCTTAAATCTATTGATGAACGTGTTTGGGTTACTGTTGAAAGAGGATGGTCCCCTCCTACTATGGTTGTTAATGATGAAATTATTTTGACTCTTGTTGAACAGTGGTGCGAGGAAGAACTAAAATGGTGTAACTTTAACTCTAAAGGATTAAATGCCTTATTTGGTGCTGTGTGCCCCGGTGAATTTCGTTGTATAATGACGTGCAAAACGTCAAAGGAAGATTGGAATATTCTCCAAGTTACTCATGAGGGAACTAGTGTTGTTAAAGCTTCAAAACTTCAAAACATAACAACTCAATTTGAAACGATCACCATGAAAGAAACTGAAACATTTGATGAGTTTTATGCTCGTTTATCAGATATAGTTAACTCTTGCTTTAACTTAGGTGAAAAAATACCTGAAAATCGTGTTGTTAAGAAAATACTTAGATGTCTTCCAAAATGGTTCATTACTTAAGTCACTGTTCTTAATTCATTAGGAAATCTAAATACTTTAATACTTTAAGAACTTGTTGGTGATCTTCAAACTTATGAACTAGATATGTTTCCTAAAGATAACAAAAGCAAAGATAAAGGTTTAGCCTTAAAAGTTAAGAAAGTTGATGTGTCTGATTCTGATGAGTCTGATCTAGATCCTGATGATATAGCCTTATTTGCTAAAAAAATTAAAAAATTTCTCAAGTTTAAAAAGCAAAACTCTAAATTTGAAAAACCAAAATTTGAGAACAAAAACAAAGGAGGAAATAAAAAATTCAATAATTAGGATCCGAAGAAGTTCAACAAAGATAACTTTAAAAAGGATGATTTGGAGAGATGTTTGAATGTGAGGGACGTGGTCATAGAGCATTAGAGTGCCCTACAAAACTTAAAAGACAAGATAAAGAAAAAGCATTTTACAATGCTACTCTAAGTGACCGTGATAATGAGTCTGAAGACTCTAATGACTCTAACCCGTGTAGAAATAACTTCACTGCCTTTATGGCAAGCCATGCTAGTAATTCAAATGTGTCATGCCTTAATGTTGACAATTTCAAGGAAAATCTTGAGGTTGTTTCTACTCATTCTACTAGTAGTGATGAAAAAGAGAGTGATAGTGAAATAGATGAGAGTGAACTACAATTAGCTTATTCTGAACTCTACCCTGAATATCTTCGCATTCAAAAAGTTAACAAAAGATTAACCTTTAAAGTCTTAACTTTATAAAAATAGTTGAAAGGCCTGAAGGAGAAGGAGGCTTTAGTTAGCAACTCGAGGCAATTAAGATATCTCTTTCTGAGAAGCTTATCTTGATAGGTAAAGAAAAATGTGACTTATTAATCTCCTTGGAAGGTGTCAATAAAGATCTAAATGAGTACTTAGAGATTAGAAAATCTCTTGAAGTGAAAATTGCCCAACTTGAAAAAGATCTGGAGTCCTCTCGTGAAGCTAAAGTCACACTCGAGGATAATTCAGGAAGAATGGGAAAATTATTTCAAGGTCCTGTTTTTGGATATAAGGAGAAAGGTTATCAGGAGAGAAAGGGTATAGGATATGAAGAAGGAGATTCATCGAAAGTCAAACCCGAACCAGTAGCTAAGTTTGTTACCAAATCTAATGTTTCTAAAATAAGTCCTACTAAGCAACCTTTAAAAGCTGGTCCAAAACAACCCTATATGTGAACATATTGTCACAAACGGGTTCATCTTAAAGATTTTTGCTACAAGCTTGGAAAGAACTCTCAATTCATAAATTCTAAACAACACTATAGCTCCTTAGCTAGTCTTAAGAGTCAAGTTGAGTATCTAGTCACACTAGAGCCAACAAAGAAAAGAAAACAACTCAAGCTTGGGTTAAGAAAAATCATACCTATAAAGCTTTTGTTGATCATGTTGCACTAAAGGCTCAAAATACCTCTCAATGGTACTTTGATAGTGGTTGTTCGAGACATATGGCTGGTGATAAATCTCTATTCACCACTCTTGAAAACTATAAAGATGGTAAAGTCACTTTTGGGGATGGTAGCATATCTCGAATCATGGGTAGAGGATCTATTGAAATCTCTGGGATTCCTGAATTTGAAAATGTCCTTTATGTTGATGGTCTCAAGGCTAATTTGATAAGTATTAGCCTACTATGTGATGAAAATCTTGATGTGAAATTTAGCAATCGGTGTGCACCGTATATGATCAGTGGGGTGAATCTATTTTACAAGGTGTTAGAAATAGTGACAATTGCTATGGAATTATTCCTAAATCATCTTTAGTTTGCAATAGTGCAAAAGCCTCATATGCCGATCTTTAGCATCAAAGATTAGGTCATGTAAACATTAGAGATCTTGATAGATTAGTGAGAAACGAGTTATTTCGAGGCTTACCACCACAAGGAAAG
Source organism: Sambucus nigra (assembly GCA_949130495.1). Lineage (NCBI taxonomy): Eukaryota > Viridiplantae > Streptophyta > Magnoliopsida > Dipsacales > Adoxaceae > Sambucus > Sambucus nigra. The sequence goes on from OX422216.1 coordinate 374,046,730, forward strand.
CCAACCTCCACCATTTACGGGTCGTGTCAATTAGGAAAGCAAATTAAGAGTCCTCATAAGAAGTTAAACTCTATAGCAACCTCTCATGTCTTAGAATTGATACACATGGACCTTATGGGTCCCACTCGTACCGAGAGCATAGGAGGAAAAAGATATATCTTAGTAATGGTGGATGACTTCTTTAGGTACTCTATTGTAGGCTTTCTAAGAGAAAAATATGAGACAGTTGATTTTCTTACTGTTAAGTGTAGAACTCTTTAAAATCAACACGATGCTACCATAAACCGCTTTAGGAGTTTATAATGGAACCGAATTCAAGGAATCCGGTGTGAATGCCTTTTGTGATGAAATAGGAATTAAACATGAATTCTCAGTCGTTCGAACTCCACAACAAAATGGCATAGTTGAAAGAAAAAATCGAACGATCCAAGAAATGGCTAGATCTATGCTCCAAGGAAGAAATGTGCCCCGTAGGTTTTGGGCCGAAGCAGTTAAAACCGTATGTCACTTCGTAAATAGGGTTTATTTGTGTCCTAACACTAACAAAACACCATATGAATTATGGATGGGTAAGAAACCTAATTTGTCCTACTTTAGAGTGTTTGGTAATCCATGCTATATTCTTTGAGATAGAGAACTTCTAGGCAAATTTGACTCAAGGAGTGATGAAGGTATATTCCTAGGATATTCTCAAAATAGTAGAGCCTTTAGAGTATTCAACTTAAGTAGCTCTAAAGTCATGGAATCAATTAATGTTGTCATAAAAGATGAAGCTCCGGCAACATCAATTGATAATGACGAAGATTTGTCATGTGAGTGTGATGTTATGTCAAATGTTGAAAGTATTGAATCTCAAAATGACTTGGTTGTTCCAACTACTGAGAAAAAGGATCCTACTCCTTGGGTGCATAAAAGTCATGACACTTCAAAAATTATAGGAGATCCCGAGGTTTGTGTCAAGACTAGGGCGCAATTAGAAAATGAAGTTACCTATCTATGCTATACCTCTAAAATTGAACCTAAAAACTTTCAAGAAGCATTAAAAGATGAGCATTGGATTAATGTTATGCAAGAAGAACTGTTTCAATTTAAGAAAAATGATGTTTGGGAATTAGTCCCTAGGCCATCTAATACAAATGTCATTGGCACCAAATGGTTTTTAAAAAATAAAATGGATGAAAATGGTGGCATTGTTCGTAATAAAGCTAGATTGGTTGCACAAGGATACGCCCAAATAGAAGGAGTTGACTTTGAAGAAACTTTTGCCCCTGCTGCTAGGTTAGAATCAGTTCGCCTTTTACTTGCCATAGCATGTCACCTCCAATTTAAATTATATCAAATGGATGTAAAAAGTGCCTTTTTAAATGGTATTATTCAAGAAGAAGTCTATGTTGAACAACCGAAAGGGTTTGAAGACCCAAAACATCCTAATCATGTCTTCTTTCTAAAGAAAGTGCTATATGGCTTGAAACAAGCACCCCGTGCTTGGTATGAAAGACTCACTTCTTATCTCCTTTCTCGTGGCTTTTTGAGAGGGGGAGTAGATATGACACTTTTCATTCGCCGTGATGAAAAAGGTATCCTAGTTGCTCAAGAATATGTCGATGACATAGTGTTTGGGTCTACGTGTGATAAACATACTCAATTTTTTTCAAAAGAAATGTATAATGAATTTGAGATGAGTATGGTAGGTGAACTTACTTTCTTTCTAGGTCTTCAAGTTCGTCAACTCGAAAGTGGGATATTTTTATCCCAAACTAAGTATGCTAAAGACCTTATAAAGAAATTTAAACTCGAATCCACTAAATATGCACGCACTCCTATGAGTTCATCGATTAAACTTAGTAAGTATACCGAAGGAAAGGATGTAGAGCACACACTTTTTAGAAGTATGATAGGTACTTTACTTTACCTAACCGCTAGTCGTCCGGATATTTCCTTTAGTGTAGGAGTTTGTGCCCATTATCAAGCCACCCCAAAAGAGTCTCATTTACTTGCTATTAAACGTATTATCAAATATGTTAGTGGGATCCTATCTTTTGGAATTTGGTATTCTTTTGACACAAATGATTGTTTATCGGCCTATTCGGACGCCGATTGGGCAGGAGATGTTGATGGATGTAAAAGTACATCTGGAGGGTGTTTCTATTTTGGAAGTGCACTTGTCTCATGGATGAGCAAGAAATAAAATTCTATTTCTTTGTCCACGGCGGAGGCCGAATACATTGTCGTCGGGAGTCGTTGCACTCAACTCATTTGGATGAAACAAATGTTGGAATATTACGGTATTTCCCAAGGCACTATGACTATCTATTGCGACAATACTAGTGTAATTCACATTTCCCGTAATCCCGTTCAATATTCTAGAACCAAGCATATTAAGATCCATGAACATTTTATTCGTGACTTGATCGAAGAGAAAATTGTTTCTCTAATCTTCGTTTCTACCGATCAACAATTGGCCGATATCTTTACTAAACCTCTAGATGCCCTTAGGTTTGAAAACCTTAGGAAATCAATTGGGGTTTGCTCCATTGATTGAGACCGAAGACGTTTATCTAGTTTAGGTTGTTTCTCTTGTATAATTTTATACCTATGAATTAGATCACTTTTGTATATATTTTATTCAAAATCTCAAAAATATTTCTCTTATTTTCAAGAAAAAACGAGAATGGTTAGAAAAGCTTTAAAAAAATTTTGTCCATATGGCTTTGTGGTCGATGTATTGGGATCACTATATTTTTCCTTATCCACGTGGCTTTCGATGAGTAGTTAATCCACACCTTGTTTATCTTGTGCACAAAATGCTCTTTTATGATATATATTTTTGTGATTTCCTCACACTTTTGCCTTTTGCACACACCGTTCATGAAATATTGCGGATATCTTGTTCACATTGTACTTGCAAAGTGAGATTTGGTGTTGTCTTCTCAATCCTGCCACATCTGTTATAAGCAATCAAAATTGTGCATGATCATCCGTTGCCCGGATTGAAACAAAAGTGATTATATTCTTCCGGTTGGTTTTTCTTGTATTAAACAACTTAAGTGGTAGTTTTTCAATTGGTATTAGAGCTTTGGTTTCTCAAAAGTTTTAAGATCTTGTGTTTCTGAAATTTTTTCTCAAAATAAATTATGGACGAGAAATTTGAGAGATTAGGTAACCTATCCGGACCCCCTCTGTTTGATGGAACCAACTTCCCTTACTGGAAGGTAAGGATAGTGCATTCACCCAAGGGACTTTGGGAGATGATGTCAGGGAAGTTATAAAAAATTATTACACTTTTCCTACTAAACCAATCACTAAATGAAGTACTATGAGGATCAGGAAGTTACTAAGTGAATTCACTAAAGAAGAGAAACAGTTTCACATAATAACAATAAAGGCAAAAATGCTATATTCATGTCTATAAATGAACACGAATTTAAGAGAATATCATTCTCTTCTGCCTCTAAAGAAGCTTGAGACACCCTAGTGACTGCTCATGAGGGTGATACCTGAGTTAAAGCTGCTGAAACTCAAATCCCCCCTTGAAACTAGAGCTCCTCAGAGATATTCGGTGGCACCATGCAAGGCCTGTACAATTTCCTCTCATAGGCGAACATTGTAACCATCCAATCTCGAATGTCATGTAGCCAGCATGTAGATATACATAAACAGTCTACAAAAGAATGAGTCTAGAAAAAGTAAGAAAGTCAGTAGTAAAGGGAGGAAAGACGACAGAAGAAATGCAAAACATAAAAGGAAGTCATACATCTCCACGCACATCCTTCAAAACCAATGACATGTTCGATCTCCTATTTGACTTCCTCCACCTATACATCCTCAAGAAATTCCCCATCCCACTCTCCTTTAAGGATATCAATCCAACATTGTGGCAAATCCCCTCATAGAGCCACATTTGTAGAAAGCAATACAAGATGTCAAAAGTAATAAAAATGGGAAGAAAAATAAGAAAATAAGAGGAAGTTGTATCTAAAGAATACCTTTAGAAATACGTGGGGCCTATAGAGTTTATTGGCAACACCAACTAAAAGTATCAAGAGAATCATAAAGGGAGGCCAACATAAAGCTCCCCCAGTCATACAGATGAATCTCCGAGATTATTCTCAAGTAAGAAAGAAATCGCAAACGGATGACATTACCACTTGTCGCCACCACAGACCCTCTAAGCGAACGAAAAATAAACAATCGAGTTGCTAGTCTCACCTTCAGCCCATCAGTCTCATCAGTCTTCTTAGATAGTAAGGTATTCTTTAACACTGATATTCTAATAGACTCCCCATATACAAGCCGCACAATATCTCCTAAGGCAGCTCGAACTGCAACCTCAGAAACACGCAAAGTTAGATCTACCATAACCTCATGACCCTAATACTCCATCCTTCCAAGGGGTATGTATGGGTGGTCTCCCACCATCTCTTTCCCAGAGCACATGGTACCACTGTAGAACATGGAATCTCATACAAAGCCCCCGCTACAGGGCCAAACCCAGTAGACCCTAACCTTAACTTCATCGCCAAGGTAGGTTTGTCCCAAACTTTATTTATCCCTATCGAGCCCTAGGAGTGAATAGTTAATGAAGTTATGTCGACCTGTGGAAAAATTAAAGAAATATTTCAGCATACCAAGGATAAGAATATAGGTTAAAAGAAAACAAAAATCACCTACATAACCATCCGGGTTCTTCACCCTCCCAGAACAGTGATTCACCGGCTCGCGCAATAGAACTAAACCATCAAGAACCGACTCAAAACTACAATAGGCATTATCTCTCCCTAGTAACATCACCTTAGCCTCTCATCATTCCAAGCCTTCCCATTCATCAGTGGACATCTAAGAATTATCTGTCACACCCTCCATGAGTTCTTCCAAAGAAATACACCCGAAACTAATTTTTAGAAAGAGAAAAGAAGATATTCACTTGAATGAAGGTGTGGACAAATAAAGAGGGTACCCCCATTTATAAGGAACTAAGCGGTATGTCAATCGACTGTCCCTAGACCTGCCTACCGAAAATGACTACTTTACCTCCTCCAAGAAGCCCAAGAGTCCATCCCCTATGTTGATAGGCACCCTTCTAGCTATGCCTATCGAAAGTCCTATTAAAATTTTGTTATAAAAATTCTAGAAACATCCAAAAAAATCCCAGTAAATTCACAAAAATTCCTAGAAAATCCCCACAAGATCGAATGCATGATATCCCGTGAGAACTCATTAAAAAGCATGAAACCACTTATGGAACCCTCATCGACGTACCCCCAACAAGATCAGAATCAAAGTGCACCATCACTCACAATTCCAATACCCAAGAGAAGTTAGAATTGAAGAACGCTCCGAGTCACCAACTATTTAGGTTTGCAGAATTGACATCAACCCCCTGAATCATTCATCTTAACTCTTTAGGTCCACAAAATTAACTTACGTCTGAAGAATCGACCTCGGCCCTTTAAATCGGTTATCTCAACTATTTAGTTCTGCATAATTGACCTAAGTCCATAAAATCGACCTCGACCCTCTTACTCGGTCATCTTAACTATTAGGTCTGCAAAATTAACTTAGGTCTACATAATCGACCTCAACCCTCTGAATCGGTCATCTCAACTATTTAGGTTTAAAGAATCGACTGCGACCATGTGAATCAGTCATCTTAACTATATAGATCCGCAAAATTAACCTAAGTCCGCAGAATCGACATCTTCCCTTTGAATCGGTCATCTCAACTATTAGGTTTGACGAATCAACTTTAACCCTCTGAATCGATCACCTCCAGTATATAGGCCTACAGATTTGACCTCGAACCTGTGAATCGATCACTCCCAATTTGTTAAGGTTCACAGAATTAACCCCGACCCTCTCAATTGGTCACTCTCGGCTCTTTAGGTCCATAGAATTGACCTAGTTCAACATAATTAACCTCGATCCCCTGAATGAGTCATCTCAACTCATTAGGTCCACAGAATTAACCTATGTCGATAGAGTCATACTTGACCCTCTGAATCGGTAATCTCAAGTCTTTAGGTCTAAAGAATTAACCTAGGTTTGCAGAATGGATGGCATCCCTCTAAATTGATCATCTCAACTCTTTACGTCCACATAATTGACCTAGGTTTCTAGAATTATCCTTAACGTTTAAAATCGATCGCCTTCATACCCCAAGCAGAAGTCATGACCTTCCAAAAATCTCAAACATCGATTAGGTGTTTATCATTCTATAACCACTTATAATTCCAAGCTCTGTCGTCAAGGTTCTCTATAGACATGCAATCATAGTACCCTCTAAACACCTCCTTAGATCCCTAAACTTCTCCTCCCACCCTACAACACTAGGTCCTAATAAATCCTGATCCAGAGGACACCAGGCACTCATGAACCCCATATGACCTTGGTCAACTCTCTAACTTGAGAGAAGCTTATTGCACTCTCATATCTCTCTGAATATTTTCTAACAGTCCATGTTGTTTGAAAATCGGCCTCACGGTTCGCGCGTAGTCACCTTTTTACTCTAAACTATAATCTAGAGGCCATTGGGCGCTTCCAAGAACCGTTCGAATTTAGTTAACTCTCCATCCCAAGATAAGTTCATTGCATATATCAAGGGATCTAAATACTCTTTCCAACGATCTATATCGTGCATGAATTGGCCTAATAGTTACTTACTTTTTTACTCCGAGAACCCTTATCTATAGGCCATCGGGCACTTTCGAGCCCCGTTGGGATCTAGTAAAATTTTGAACCAGGGACTGGCTCATGGATTTTCATAGAGCTCTAAATACCCTTTCCAACAGTCCTAGAAGTACGCAATTTGGACTTATGGTTTTTTTTCTAAAAAAAGTCCTTTTCGGACTGCCTATATGCACCTCAGACCCCTTGCCTATTGACATGGGTATACTTACCTTTTCCAGCAAGCTAGGGGTATGTCGATAGGCAGGCCAAGGCCAATGTTGATCAGCACCCTCTTGAAATGCAATTTTTTTACTATTTAAATATGTCATGACCATATTCCCAATGAACCTTTTTTCAATAATCAGAACATTCCCTCGAAATCAGTGAGTCATCACTCCAAAAAATCTAAGTTTCTAACATTCCATTCATCTTTCTTACCTCACTTTCATACCACCTTTTCCAATTATCTTACCCCTACTTCACCATCATTACACCACCATAAAATCTTCTTACCCTCCATCAAAAATAGTAGCAAAATCTTTTTGGAGGTTTATTCCTACTTTTTTCTAATATATTCATTTAGTGTTGTTTACTTACTTTATTTCTACTTTTGATATCTTTTGGCCATACTCCATTATCTCACATCAAATAACATCTTTTTTTATTACTAATATTCACATAATACAATTTCATAAAATCAAAAAAGACAACAAAGAGGGTATGCTTATAAACTCCAAAGGTAGGATTTACTCACTTTTTCTACACATGTACATTTAAGCACATTCTACTCAAAACCAGCCACATAGGAGTCCTAAAATTGGGTTTATAGGTTAAACCCTGAAGCGCCTTAAATTCTTGATTCACTTTAGTCTACATTGTATAAGTTCTCATCTAGTTTGGAAATTGTGACAAAATTGGAGTCCCATTCCCTAGATTCCAAAGAGCCTCGGATTCTTCTCTTTATGTCACACTTGATTCAATTGACGGTATAAATCTCAGTCACACACATTAGGATTGAATTCATTGTTCATATATATTTCATCATTTGATTGTGTGTGAGTTGTGTGTGTGTTAAATCCCATTCAAATTGCTTTTAATAATTTTTTGGAATTTTAAATAAATTTTAAATTATTTTTTGGAAATTAAAATTTGGTTTATAAAATTTTTGGGGCCATTCTGTAATTACTGTTATTACCTTTTTATACCTGAAAGTCTGGTTGGGTAAGATCTGAAAGATCTTGAGACTTCAGGGGAGCTGTGTAACTAAGTTGAAAACACACGTGTGAGAGTTCATCTCAGCCATACACATGTCGTCCTTATATTGGCCAGATTTGTGTTTGTTGCAAGACACAAAACCCTAGTGTTATCTCAGCCCTTGGATCTCTGTAATCAACGCTCTGCATGCGTTCAAACCCACTCCATGTGTATCTATTTTAGACTAATCAGAAGTTGCTTAACTACCACTAATATTACACTATTGGATCAAAGTCTTATGACCTAGACCATATCTCAGCCTTTGACTTGGTGAGCCCTTCTTGAATTTTCCTCTCCTAGTATAAAAGGAGGATTAGTCTTAGCATTTGAGAACTTTTTCCATTTCGTCCAAATAGAGAGAGAGGAGAGAGAGAGAGGAGAGATAGAGGGGAGAGAAGAGAGAAGAGAGAGTCAACCTAAGACTAAATACATCTACCCCCCGATTAGGAAGAGTGATTCTTCTTTTCAAACTGTACTCCTTAGGAATAAGGTTCAACATCAAAATTTCATGAAACCTATGTTTAGAGACTTTCCTAAGGAGTTACCCTCTTCAAGAAATCTACATTGCTCTTACTGTGATATATACGGTCATTCTTTCGAAGGTTGCTACTCTAGACATTTAGCTAATCCTGTCTGTAATACTCCTGTATACCAAAACTTTAACTACTCTAGAAGAAGCCGTAACAATTATGTTCTGCCCAGACAACCAGACAAAAACTCTAACTATAGAAAGAGAAATACCAAACCTAAAAGATCATTTACAAGAAGGATTCCTAGATACTTTCCTAAACCGAATGCTCATATTTTCCCTAAAATTCAAACTCATGCGCAAAAAAATTTTCAACAAAAATCTAATGCTCGAAAATTTTATCAAATGAGAGAAAATAAGCACAAAATGAAAACAAGAGCTATTTAGGTTAGAAAAGATGAGATATTGCCCCAAATGAAGTGTAACATTGTGATTACTACTTTAAAAGTTGAGCGCATTCCTTTTAGATGGTATTTAGACTCTGGGTGTTCAAAATATATGACTGGGGATGACACAAAACTTTTAAACAAAACCAGCTTTGTTGGAGGAAAAATTATTTTTAGGGATTGTGTATCATCTCAAATCATTGGTAAAGGAACACTCCAAGCAGAGGGATTGCCTTTTCTTCAAAATGTTTTTCTAGTAAAAGGTCTTAAGGCTAATCTACTTAGTATCTCGCAATTTTGTGACTCAAATCATACTGTCACCTTTTCAAACTATAATTGCAAAATTTTAAATGAAAAATGTGATTGCATACTTACAGGATTCAGGACTCCTGATAATTATTATACTGTCCAGACTAGTACTGAGGTCTGTAACATTGCCAGAATGGATGACAATGAAATATGGCATAATAGGATGGGTCACATAAATTACGACACCCTTAGTAGATTGTCTTCACAAGAAATAGTTAGAGGAATTCTAAAGATCAAACCTATCTCTAATATTGTATGTGGACCATGTCAGGAAGGAAAAATTATTAAGGCATCTCATAAGAAAGTTAAAGATATCCTTACCTCTAAACCCTTGGAGCTAATCCATATGGACCTAATGGGTCCCTCTCGAAATGTTAGTCTATGTGGACACAGTTACATTCTTGTTATGGTTGATGACTTCACCAGATTTACTTGGGTGGCCTTCTTAAAATAAAAGTCTGACACTTTCCAAACCTTTTTGAAAATTCTACTTCGGATTGAAAATGAGAAGGACATTCAAGTAAATAGAATTCGTAGTGATCTCGGGGGAGAATTCATAGATACTAGTATTACAGAGTATTGTGACTATAATGGTTACAAACATGAATTTAGTGCTCTTAAGACTCCTCAACAAAATGGAATTGCCGAGAGAAAGAATCATACTCTTCAAGAGATGGCACGTGTTATGATTCATGTCAAGTGTTTATCTAAATATTTTTGGGTAGAATCTATTCGTACTGCTTGTCACATTATCAATAGAGTCTATCTTAGGAAGAATTCTAAACAAACTCCTTACGAACTATGGTATGGGAAAAGGTCAAATCTTAAATAAATTAGAACCTTTGGTAGTACGTGTTATGTCTGCAAAGATAGAGAACACTTATCCAAATTTGAGACTCGTGGAGATAAAGCTATCTTCCTAGGATATTCTCTTGATGGTAGAGCATACCGTGTCTATAATCTTCATACAAAGACCTTAATTGAATCCATAAACGTTATTATAAATAACACTACTGTTGAGAGTAAGACTGGAGAACCAACTATTATGGAAGAGTCAGAAAATGTTTTAGAAAATGACTCTCCAGAAATAGATGATTCTTTAACAATTGAAACACCTGAAGTACCTAACTGGGTTTCTAAAGATCATCCCATAGATAATATTATCGGTAACCCTAGTGAGCCTGTACGTACAAGATCTCAATTAAGAAACTATGCTCATTATGCATGTTTTGTTTCCCTTGTGGAACCAAAGAATGTAAATGAGGCCTTGATTGACCCTCATTGGATTTTTTCCATGCAGGAAGAACTTCTTCAATTTTTCATTCATGATCTTTGGTAACTTTTTCCTAGGCTTAATCATAAAAAGGTTATTGGCACACGTTGAATATTTAAAAATAAATATGATGAAAGTGGGATAATCATTAGAAACAAAGCTAGATTAGTGGCTCAAGGATACTCTCAAATTGAAGGAACAGATTTTAACGAGACTTTTGCCCCTATTACTTGCTTAGAATTTGTTCGTCTTCTTTTTGAAATAGCTTGTTACTTTCATTTTATGCTTTACCAAATGGATGTCAAAGCTGCCTTTCTTAATGGAATCTTGACTGAAGAGACCTATGTTGAACAACCCAAAGGGTTCATTGACCCTCAATATCCAAATCATGTTTATCGCCTTAAAAAGGCATTGTATGGTCTGAAACAAGCTCCAAGAGCCTGGTATGAGCGTCTCTCCTTTCTCTTAGACAAAGGTTTTAAAAGAGGTGGAAATGATCAAACCCTTTTTGTCAAACATTTTGACAAAGATATCATTATAGCTCAAGTCTATGTCGACGATATCATTTTTGGATCCACTTCCCCTTCAGAAGTTAAATCATTTTCTGAAATTATGCATAGATAATTTCAAATGTCTCTTATGGGGGAGTTGCAATTTTTTTTGGGTCTTCAAGTCAAACAGAACTCAGAAGGTTTATTTGTATCACAAACGAAATATGCTTTAGAGATTATAAAAAAAATTGGTCCTAAAAGTGCTAAAGAAGCTAAAACTCCCATGAGTACTACGGTCAAGCTCTCTAAAGATGAGAGTGGTAAATCCATAGATCCAACTCTATATCATTGTATGATAGGAACCTTACTATACCTTACTGCCTCGCATCCTGATATTATGTATGCAGTTTGTGTGTGCGCCCGTTATCAAAACAATCCTAAAGACCGCCACTTAGTTTGTGTAAAAAGAATCATTAAATACATAAAAGGCACTCTAAATTTAGGACTTTGGTACACCAATGATAACCCTAGTACTATAATAGGATACACTGATGCCGATTGGGAAGGGTGTACTGATAATAGTAAGAGCACATCAGGAGCATGTCACTATATCGATAACAATTTGGTAGGATGTTGTAGTAAGAAACAAAACCGCACTTCTTTATCTACAGTTGAATCTGAGTACATAGCGGCAGGTAGTTGTTGTGCCCAATTACTTTGGCTTAAGCGAATGCTAAATGATTATTGTATTCAAGAAGACCAATTACATCTTTATTGTGATAATTAAAGAGCGATCATTATCTCTAAAAATTCTATTCAACACTCGCGAGCAAAACATATAAAAATTAGACATCACTTTATATGCGAATTAGTTGAAACTAAGGAATTAGAAGTTAACTATCTTCCTACTGATTTGCATCTCGCAGATATGTTTACAAAACCTTTGGATTACAATAGATTTCATTCTTTGTGAAAATCGATAGGAATGGTTTGTGCTGAATAAACTCGTGTGACTTGAGTATTTTTACCTTTGTCCATTTGAGAAAAAATAAGGGAGTAATTTGAGTCTTACGAGTTCATATTTTTTTCTTGCACATATTTATAAAAATCTTGATCTTAGTATTATTTGTAGGAATCTGTACCGTTGTCTTCAACAGGTTCTATTAGGGTATTGGTGTATAATTAGTTGAATTATGTAATTTTCTGTTTCTAGGAAATGGGTAGATAGAATTTTGTATAGGATTAGTATTTTCTTTATTCCTTCGTATCCTTACAAGTCCTGGATAACTCAAAGGAGATTTTTTCCCATATTTCCACAGGGAGATTGAATAACCTTATACTCTTGACTCACTTGAGTCTACATTGTATAAGTGTTCATCTAGTTTGGAAATTGTGACAAAATTGGAGTCCCATTCCCTAGATTCTAAAGAGCCTCAGATTCTTCTCTTTATGCCACACTTGATTCATTTGAAGGTATAAATCTCAGTCACACATATTAGGATTGAATTCATTGTTCATATATATTGCATCATTTGATTGTGTGTGAGTTGTGTGTGTGTGTTAAATCCCATTTAAATTGCTTTTAATAATTTTTGGGAATTTTAAATAATTTTGGAAATTAAAATTTGGTTTATAAAACTTTTGGGGTCATTCTGTAATTAATGCTATTACCTTTTTAGACCTGAAATTCTAGCTGGGTAATATTCGAAAGCGCTTGAGACTTCAGGGGAGCTATGTAATTAAGTATCAAACACTCTTATGAGAGTTCATCTCAGCCATACACCTGTCATCCTTATAACGGCCAGATTTGTGTTTGTTGCAAGACACATAGCCCTAGTGTTATCTCAGCCCTTGGATGTCTGTAATCAACGCTCTGCATACGTTCAAACCCAATCCTTGTGTATCTCTTTTAGACCAATCAGAAGTTGTTAACCACCTCTTATATTACACCGTTGGATCAAAGTCGTATGACCTAGACCAAATCTCAGCCTTTGATTTGGTGAGACCTTCTTGAATCTTCCTCTCCTAGTATAAAAGGAGGATTAGTCTCAGCATTTGAGAACTTTTGCCATTTCATCCAAATAGAGAGAGAGAAAGAGAGAGAGAGAGAGAGAGAGAGAGAGAGAGAGAGAGAGAGAGAGAGAGAAGAAAGAAACCAGAGAGAACCCCTAGCCCGTTTCAAACCCTAAACTTATTTCTCCTAAACAGTGTATACGAAACACTATACCTGTGTGTTTGAGAGTGTTGTTAGTGGGGGGTTGAAGGTTGTTTAAATATTTTTATCCTCTGAGTTCGAGATCTTATTTCCAACTTAGACACTTCATGTTAGATCTCTTTTCTCTTTCATAGAAATAGTAGATCTGATTATTGCATGTCATATTACACATAGATCTGCATATTTTAGTTTCTCATCTTGAGAAATCATATTTGTTGATTATTCTTTCTGTAAATGTTTTTCAAAACTCCAGAGTCAACAAATATATTTTTTGTTTATAGTTCTTACCAAATAAGACTTTTGACCTAGTTGGAATCGCAATTGTTGGTTTACAATTTCAAAATCATTTTCAAAACTCCTGAAATTGTTTAAGACCTTGGCAGTCTTTCGAGTAAGGTAATCTTGGATTCCGAGATTATTTGAAAGGTAAAATAAAGTTTTTATTGTTTCTAAAGAAGAGAGAAACAGAAAACCGTTCATTTAGATCTAATTTGTAATTCATTAGGACTTATTTGTATAAATAAAGTGTGCGTGTGTGCATGAATGTGTTAGAACACTATCACAAACACTTGTCACACTATAACACAAGAAGTGTTGGCTGTAAGATCTTGATACTTCAAGAGTCGACGTAACGACTGGAACAAAGTGGAGAAGTTAGCAAACTGGGAAAGCCACATCAACATCAGACCTGCAAAGAAGTTAGAATCAAACCAGTAAGTACAAATTCTAAACTTGTATAGGACTGTTTTGTGAGCATGTTTGTTAAATAGTTTGTAACTTGTGAATTTTGTTTTAGTGGATTTTTGGTTGTGACTTAGAAGTCGTCGTGGATTTTTCCTCAGTTGGGTGAGGTTTTACCACGTTAAAAACTCCTTGTACTTAATCTTTCTACATCTCCTCATCTCATTCTTGATAGTGTGCTCACATAAACTTTCTTAGTTTTGTTTTTCAAAACCTGTTAAAAAATCTTGAACATATCTCGTACATGTTTTATTAAACACATCTTGTGTTAATCTGTTTTGATTTAAAGAAAAGAGTTTCTTCAAAAAATAGTTCAGAGTTACTTCAATAGTTTAATCTTGTATTATCAGGATTCGAGTCTTATTTTGTTAATTGTGTTACTTTGTTTATATCTCATCTTTAGTATTATTGTGCGTATTCTCATGCCTACTTATTAGTGTTCCCACCCGACATGCACATTCACTTGCGCATAGTGAATTGTGATTCGGTGGACACCAACATGATATTTTCTATTATTTTCTTTTTTTCGTATACTCATTAGGATAACTCCTCTCCGTCCTTCCCATGATGTGAGTAGGATGATCAATTTTTGTCACTTATTTTCACATCGCGCACATTATACATCTAATTCATACCTTGGAGAAAAAGGAGAATATTATTATAGCCCATGGATACCAAAAGGGCGAAATGGTTGCCTAACACCTTCCCATTCCTTAACTTAGTCCCCGGACCCTCTACTCATTTTGTTTCATATGCATTAGTTTACCTTTTGGTGCCGTTATTTCAGGGACAGATACATTATTTTTCTTGTTTTGAGAAAAATAAGTTGCCGACTCCATTCTCTACATTTTTCTCCCCTTTGACGACGACCGGTTTATATCGGTGATAGCCTGCGAAGATTACACAAGTGGTGAAAATAGGATTATTATCCTCGAATACCCATAGGCTGGAGAGAGATTTCCCCATTATTTTTTCTCTCTCTCCCTTTCGGGGGCTAGCCCGCACTGAATGAATCCACGGATGGCCACACCTACCAAAACAAGTTACTCACTCAAAGATATTATATCCGAAGCCTCACTCTTTCTCAAAATTTCAAATCCTTCTCTAAAGAAAACACCCTAAGACTCAAATTTTTATTTTTATTTTTTAGTTTTCACTATCAGTGTAAAGGTTGGAGTACGCGTATTGGATACCACATTCTTGCTCACTTAAATCATTACCCTTAAACTCTTCGGAATGATTTGACTCATTTTTAGGGTTATCACGTGTAGAAACGTCATCAGTGGTGTGAAACATACTTGAAGTGCTAACATGACTAGCCATGACTGTGCAGAAGTTAAGTTCATGTGGTGATTCATCCCTTAAATCCACCGACTCAATATGATTATCGCTTAGAGTTGCATTATAGGAGGTTTTTCCTTTTCATGTCTCTTAAGCCTAGTGGGATAATCATGGGCTTTGTGACCATTCCCATCACATGCATAAGATCTCATCTTTCAGGGGATTTTCACCCCCTATATTTTTTTATCATTCTCACGAAAAATCTTACTAGCTTTGAAATTTTTATATTAGCTCAAAATTTTTATTTTTAAGTTTGGATAAACTTTGATTTTTGAATTTGAGAAAATTTTTGATTTTTTTAGCAAATAGGGGAAGATCAACTTGATCAATTTTACAATCGAAGTCAGAAAACTCCTCTTCTGAAATTTAGCTTTTAAATCAATTCCTCATTCCTTTTTATTTTGTATATCGGGGAACACGTCTAATTCGTATGTATGAAGATCACCTATGAGATCTTCTAGCCTAATTGTGTCTAGAATTCCCAAATAGTTAAGGACTATAACTTACGTAATAAAACAAAATGGGAGGGACCATAAAATCTTCTTAACAACTCTCATTTCTGGAATATGCTCACCTAAATTAAGAAAGTAATTCAAAATATCATATATACGGCCATAAAATTCATCAAAAATGATAGATTCAAGCATGCGTATAGTCTCAAATTGTGTGATGAGGTTTTGAAGGTTAGAAACATTAACAACATTGGTACCCTTGTATGTGACAAGGAGGATATCATAAGCTTCTTTAGACGTGGTACACATCGTGATGCTATGAAATCAGTTGGGTGTGATAGCAATAAATATAGCATTCAAACCTCAAAAGCAAAATTTATTGAATTTAAAGTCATCTTCAGTCTATAGTAACTAGCTTGAGACTAACGACATTTTCATTAGTCTTTGTAGGAGGAGTTCACCCCCTTTCAACACCAAGACAAACACACTCGTCGATCGATTTTAAAGACGATCTCATTCGAGATTTCCAGAAAGCATAAATCGTGCCATCAAACAAAGGTGGCCTATCGTATGAATTATCCATATAACCCCCAGGATTCATCTAAATAACTTGTATAAAAAAACTATAATACCAATTTGAAAAACATGTAGAGTGGTTCGGTCCGTTAATATGGTCAAATGAAAACTTCATAAATTAGGTCATAAATAAGCGAAATTGGATTTAATCCAATTTTATTTTATTAATTAGGTGAACTAAACATGCAACATAATTGATCTAAATCGAATCAAACAAGCAACAACACAAGATATGAGGAAAAAAACCATCAAAAAAAACACTTTTTAGCACTATTACAACTAAGGTATTACAGAACGACAGAGACAGACTTACTGTAACACTCTCCCTAAGACTTTGATCATAATTGTATGATTTGGTGATGTGGTATGACAAATTAGGATTTAGACTTGTTGAGGTGGACCACAAATCAAATTTGGGTGACTTTGTGGCCTTCGTTCTCATCGAACTGGAATTTCTATGATGCAAAGTTTGGACCCAAGAAAATAGAAGGTAATCGAACAAGGGGTCAATCTTGTTAGAACAGGTTATTCGAATGAGGTTCAAACGAGACTTCTAACGACTTAGGTTTCATTCATTCCTTGTGCGTGCTGACAACTCATTAGAACACCTCATTGGATTGGGCGTTATAACAAGTGAGCAATCTCGTTCGAACGAGGCTTAAGGGTCATTAAAATTACCGGAGATGAGTTTGAAAATCTTATCCTTTTTTATGTGTTGTCACGACGTGGGACGTTGAATTTGATGACTTGTCGACTTCTCAGCGGCCCAGAATAAAACGTGGGATAAAAGAATAGATTTCTCTTAGATTAAAGGGTTGGGTGTAAGGGCACTAGGGGAATTTAACCAATTAGGGTTAATGGAAGTATTTATTTGGGTTTGTCCCATTTGATGCATTCAGATCATATTTCTTTCTCTCTCTAGCCTCGATAGCTCTATCATCCTTCAACCACCACACACCACCCTAGCACCACCAACCCTCCACCTTGTGCCAACATATTTTCCTCATATTCCATATATCTAACCCTTATAAACCCATTTACACCTTTATTGAGCAAAGCTAGGAATTTCAGAGTTGCTGTTGGGGGTTTTTGAGAAGAAGAAGAAGAATGAAGGAAGCATGGAGCTAAAATGGGGTTTTTTGCTTGGATCTTGAATGGAGGCAAGCTTGGTGAAACTAGGCAACCTCTTAAAGTCCACACTAGTAGGTGGGAGGTTATCATCTTCTTCTACCTACATCCTACCATTTTTGGAGCTTCTTTGAGGTGAAAAACACTCTTTAGTTTAAAAACAGTATTTTTCCATAGTGTAGAGTTTGTAAGAGTAGAATGCTTACACGATTTAAGAATGTTATTTCTTATGATTTGTGAAAAAGAGTTCACGAAGGGTTCAATTATTTTGAGCAAAATGTTATATTTCAAGAGAACATGGTGCTCAAACATTTGTATGGAATAAAAATGTTGAAAGAATGTCTATCTCATTAGAGATATTTTATGAACAAATATTTTCAAAGTTTTCTTGTGGAAAATTAGAATTTTTATATAAATAGACATTTGCTCAAGTTTTTAATAGATGAAAATGCATTTTAACTTGAAAAGCATGTTTATGCAAATATTGTGAAATTTTTATAGTAAACCATATATTAGGCCCATTTAATAGGATTTCTGGACTTAAAATCCATCTTTACACACATATAAACGTGTGGTATTTTTATTATGAGTATATAAACAAGTTTAATGAAGGTTTTATTGGATTTAAACATGAAATAAAGAAAATGAAAACTCCAGCCTCTAAAGTGTATGTGTGTGTGTGTGTGTGTGTGTGTATGTGTGTGTGTGTGTGTGTGTTTACAGAATAGAGGATTTTATTAATAAAAACGTGAGAAATCCCTCACTGCAGCTTACAAATAATTATAGAGAAAAAGAACATAATAAATACCCTAAATAAGGGAAGCTAAACTTGAATTTTCAAGTTCCTAATAGAAGGAATTTGAAGCTTATCCACATCTTAAGGAGCCATCTAAAAACTTTAGGAAGATCATCTAATTGGTCAGAGAACTTTAGAGGTAATTCTGAACTTCCCAATTTAGCTAAGAAATCTGCAACCATATTAATAAATGGTGTAGAAAACGTGTTAAATGGATAGTTCAAGACTACATGTAGAACTAAAGGAAAATGTTGTTTTCCATTAAAGTAGTCTCCAAATGTCAAATGATTTCTTTGGTAAAGAAAGTGATAAAATAAAGAGAGTTTCAACTTCATAAATATGTTTCTTCAAAGAGATAAATAAGTGTTAATGAGTTCAAATACTTAATAAGTTAGTGTGGGTAACAAAATAATGCTTTGGGAAATAAAACTTGTGGAAATTGAGGAAAAGACAAGTTTGGAAACAAATGGGTAAAATGGTAATCTTACTTAAAGAGGAACATTTTTATGAAATAAAAATATTGGAAAGGTGTTAAACAAAATGGTCCTAAATGAACATAATTTTTGGATAAAATCAATGCAAGTGCATAAAGGATAAGAAATGATGATTTTAAAGTGTAACACAAGTTGGGGTGAAACAAGGGTTTTGGCTTCAGCTGGTAAAGGAAAGTGTGATAATGGGGACATTTAAAAAATATTAAACAAGTTAATATGGACTTCGATGACACTGGGATAATTAAAGAGGGCCCGAAACCCAGGGTGAATGACTCAAAATCGCTGGCTAGAATATATAGTAGCGTAATCGACGGTATATAGTAGCGTAATCGACGGTGTGGAGCCCGTTACAGTATGTGAATATTAAAAGATTTTGAGATAAAGATAACAAAAATTGGAACATGTCAAGAACTAGTTTGTGTGGTGAATATGAGAAAAAAATAACCTAATTTGAATGAATTAATAAATGTCCCGGTTAAGGATGATGTGGACAAGTAAATGTGAACATTTATTAATGTCCACAAAGTAAAGGAATGGTAAAGTGAGGTGAATAAATGGGTAAATAATCAACCTAAAGACGTGTAAACCCTAATTAACACAAGTGTGTGTTTATGAAAGGCTTTCAAAGGAAAATAAGTATTTTCTAACACGGTGCTTACGTGTGATGAAGGGCGATTTCCAATGAAAATACTAAGATAAATTTGGTATGATCAAAATGGGTAATTTCAATGACAGAAGTGCTTTTCCTAAAACAAGGAGTATTTGTTCCAAGTATTTAATTGGTGTAAATTAAGAAATAAATGTCAAGCCAAATAAGACGAGATTCTTTGTAAGATTAAGACAGACTAATCGAAATAAGTAACATTTTGGGAATAAAAGTGGTTTCATGCATTAATGTGTATATATATATATATATATATATATATATATATGGGGGGTGTATATATAAGGTTATTGAAGGTTCACATAGATAAAATGTATTAGAGCCTCTTTTTTTTCCTTTCGATTCTAAAATTGAATTGTTGTATATTTTTCATTGGGAATTCAGCTCATTCCCTCAGCTTTGTTACGGCAAGTTAGGTGTCGTTTCATATTTTGAGGGCGTTGTATAGGTAAGTATCCTTTTTATTTATGTTAGTAACTCTGTATGCTTGTATTTCGAGGTGCTTGCCACGGGTCCGTCACGTAGTTTGATTTAAATCGAAATCTCATGCTAAACAAGTGAATTGTTAATTAAATAAAACTGGGTTAGTACTATTATGTAGGTTATTTTATTCCACTTCATACCTAACATTCGGGTCGGACCGAGTCGGCCACTTGTAACCCATAAATCTGGGTCGGGGTGTTATAAATGGTATCAGATATCTAGGTTCAAGGTTCCTTTCAGGAATGATGTGTTAAGGTAGGTAGTGGATCTTTCGATACCGATGTTGGTTTTGGTTTGGTCATATTAGATTAGTTATGGTTTTAGTTTTTTTTCTCGACGATGGATCCAAGGAGATTAGCATGATGGGTAATTCACTACCAAGTGATGTGCGACCAATTTAGTTTTCATCAATCGCTTTCGCGCTTCTGATTTAGACACATTAGTGATTTGTGAGTGTTTGTGAGAGCCAATAGTGATAACACCACAGCTTTAGGGGTGAGGTTATTATGTGTCAACCCTTAATGATGCGCGGTCTATATTGAGACTTTAATAGAGCTAAATGACGTCCATTAAATTAGGGGCATGGATCGTGTAAAGTAAATTGTGGAGACTAAGTGACTAGAGTGTCATGACTAAGGGGTGTTGATTGTGATAAGAATGTGTTAAGCTCCCTTGTTAGGTACTTTCGGGTAGTTAATATTGATGATATGATTAGGTGAACTCGATCCTTTAGGTAATGTCATGTTATAGATAATTGATTATTCGGTAGGCATGAGGAACCGTGTTGGTCAACACTTGAGGATGCGTACTCGATCTGAGTCGATAAGATACTATTATTATAATAAGATGCCTTTGTGGCTATTGATTAAAAGTTATACCTTACAAGAAATGATGAGACTTAGGGGAAAATCATGGTAGGTACGTTACCTATGCAACA
This sequence comes from Sambucus nigra, assembly GCA_949130495.1. NCBI lineage: Eukaryota > Viridiplantae > Streptophyta > Magnoliopsida > Dipsacales > Adoxaceae > Sambucus > Sambucus nigra. The sequence goes on from OX422216.1 coordinate 374,067,465, forward strand.
ATGATGGATAAAGTGATGCATGAGTGAAACCTAAATAGTCTTCCACGATAGGGTTGTAAAAAAATGGTGCAATTTTGAGAATATGATCCGTAGTGATGTGGGTGTGGCAGACCTAGAGGCTTATAGGTTGTATACGACGTCTTGTACACTAGAAGAATCATTAGTAGTTTCATTCCAAGGTCGATGCCTGGTTTAGGGCATTATCCATTTAAAACAAGGTTTTTGAACCTTCATTGGATCTCGAGAATGGAGTCATAGGTTACACTTATGCCAAAATCTCGATCGAAAGGAAAATAATATTCTTGTATAGATGTTGTAGCCCGGCCGAGAGGCCTAAGTGATGATGGAATGCGAGACAGTTTTACTATATAAAAGATTTTAGGAAATCCTTGTAGTGTCATTGGGACTAATTATGTGTGGCATCATTGAGGAATAGGAGTCGACTTATTGTGATGCCTAGAGGTGTTGAAAAGTTAAAATGTGTCATGGTTAGAGGTTCGTAGACTAGTGTCTTTGCGAGTGCTTGATGGTTATAACGTTCATGTTGAGAAATTTATGGAGCGTACCCACGATAAGAGAGTCATAGGTGATGAGATCATGTCGAATTTTAATTTCTTTTGCTTGAGGGTATTCTTGGCAACCTTACAAACGAATCAAATTCAGTATCATGAAGTTTTAGTGTTCCAATGATAGTAGTTTTGGGAGTCAGGTGATGATCTTAGGTTATTGGTCAAATTTTAAAAATAATCGAATAGTGCAAATGTGAGATACTGTCATTCCAATTGTCACAAATGTGTGAAGTAACCTTCTAAGAGAGATTGGGAGCTTGTGTCGTGATTGGTCATGATGCTCGGGTATCATGGGATGACTAGTATAGGCTGTGAAATACTGGATTTTAAGGAGTAATAGGAAATGCATTCGGTAATTGATGATGTCATGTTAGAGACTTGAAAATATCACCCAAGAGGGATATCGAAGCATGATCAGGGTATCGGCGTGTGTTGATAGCATAAGTTAAAATAGCCCTCGCAAGGGAGGGACTAGTTCCTGGCACGTCTGACCAAACCAGTATGGATTAGGAGATATATTCATTTATGGTAATTACTTCCCTTATAATGCTGATGGCGATTGGGGTGGTCATCACGTAAATTCAGTTTAAGTAGATATTATAGATAAGCTCTACGATAACCTCGTGTAGGCAAAGGTTATTATAAGGTGAATGTTTCACTGAACAGGGTACTTCCTAAGGAGAATTGGGGACACGATCATGGTATGATAACGTCGACAATGACTTGAGTGTATTAGGTCGATCACGACATCGCTAAAGAGATGGACAAGGTCAGCATTGACAAAGGCATTAGGCAGTCACCAACCGGAGTGGTTCGTATATGTCAAGGAAAGGGGAAGCCTTACCCTTAACGAGGGAAGTCTAATGTTTGACTTTTCAAAGGAAAATATGTTTGTATGTTACTTTTATCTTGTGGGAATGTATGGTTTATGACTCGAGCCATGGCATGTGGCTAGGTAGTACCCAATGAGAACATCTGGGAGGAGTCATGGACTTTAAAGCATGTGGCGTAAAATGCTTTTCGTAAACCATAGTCCATTCCATGAGGATGGGATCTTCTTGGAAAGGTTGTTTATTCTTCTGATTCTCTATGTTTCTTTAAGTTTAGGTAATTGAGGATTGTGTTCTCACAGTTGTGGTAGCCCATATTTATACCATGGTGTGGTACAAAGAGATTTATTACAGTAAAATGCATTTAGACCTAGCATGTCAATGCAACTTGGTAACTGAGTGAGCCCTTATCTAAGGTATCCTTACTATTGTACAGAGTTATGTATATGGGTGGATGCACTTTCGACCGCATAGTTTTATTATACTGTTAAATTGTCTTAGTATTAGTGACCTTATGATTATTTGGCATAGCAGTTAGTGCCTTTTATTATAAAGAGTGAGATGATGACTCGAGGACAGTGTATAGAGCAAAAACTCAAAGAAACATAGCACACAGTATTATTTTTCCTCGGTGAGTGAATTGGTGTAATATTCGGATGAGTGTTCCATAGTTAGATGCCTAGAATGATCCTAGGCTCATAGAAGGGTCTTATAGTAGGTCTCAGTCGGATGCACTATTCAAGTCTCAGTTGTCCTGTCGCCCCTTTAGGTGAGAGACTAGCGACATTAGGTTAGTAACAAGTTTAAGTGAATTTGCGTGTTCGAGAAGACACGAGAATTTTACGAAATAAGATATGTAGTCTGAAAATTGAAATAAATTATGATGATGAACTAGGTGATTAGATACATGTCATTTTCTCTTGGGACAGTGTTGATCACCAGGGAATGTTGCCCCGGTAGAGGCACCAATATACTTTGGTTTTAGCAAAGAAGTCTCAAGAATTGATTGAGTGCAACCACTGGGTACGTGGGGACACGAGGACTGTTATGTAATTTTAATGATTAGCTTGATAGTGAGCATTAGAACATGTTTTATGTCAATTTCTTTGGTGACAGCCCATTGTGGAAGGCCGTGTGATGAATTTTTGTTGATTGAGGAGTTTCATGACTTAGCCCTAAAAGATCCTTATGACTTAGAGTAAGGATTGATAATTTCGGGAGTTCATGGAATCGGTGGATTAAAAATTTTGAGTACAAAATTCCCTAAGGAAGGAATAATGTAACACCCACCGAGAGACTTTGATCGTACATGTATGATTTGGTGACGTGGTGTGACCAGTTAGGCTTTGGACTTGTTGAGCTGAACCAAAAATGAAATTTTTGTGACGCAAAGTTTGGAATGGGGAAAATATAAGTCATTCGAATGAGGGGCCAATCTTATTCAAACAGGACATTCGAATGAGGTTCGAACGAGACTTCTAATGACTTAGGTTTGATCCATTCCTTGCACGTGCTGACATTGGAAAGGTCGTTCAAACGAGTACGAAATATCAGTTGAACGAGGCTTAAGGGTCGATCGAATGACCGGAGTTGAGCTTGAAAATTTAGCCTTTTTATGTGTTGTCACGATGTGGGTCATTAGATTTAATGGCGTGTCGGCTTCTCGATGGCCCGGATCAAAAGGTAGAACAAAAGAACATATTTCCCTTAGATTAAAGGTTTGGGTGTAAGGGAATTTGGGAAATTTAATCACTTAGGGTTAGTGGAAATATTAATATAGGGTTTGGCCCATTTGAGGCATTCCCGTCATATTTTCCCCCTCTTTCTCTATAGCCTTGAGATCTCTCTCATACCTTAACCACCACACACCACCCTATCACCACTACTCCTCCACCTTGTGCCACCATATTATCCTCATACTCCACTATATCTAAGTCTTATGAACCCATTTCCACCATTGTTGGGCAAAACTACGAATTTTGGAGTTATTATTGGGAGTTTTTGGAGAAAAGGACCAAGAAGGAAGTATGGAGATAAAAATGGAATTTTTGTTTCGAGCTTCCATATAGACAAGATTGGTGGACCAAGGAAAACTCTTTAAGGCCACCTTAGGAGGTGGGAGGTTTCCATATCTTCTACCTACATCCTACCATTTTTGGAGCTTCTTTGAGGTGGAAAACTCTACTTTTTAGTTTAAAAACTCTATTTTTCCATAGTGTTAGTCTTGTACATAGAGTTTGTAAGAGTAGAATGCGTACATGATTGAAAAATAATTTTATTATGATTTGTGTAAAAAGGGTTTACAAAGGTTTCAACGGTTTTAAGAAAAAAATTATATTTCAAGAAAACTTGTTGTTTAAATATTTTTATGAATAAAAATGTTGAAAGATTGTTTATCTCGTTATGGATATATTTTGAACAAATATTTTCTTGAAAGGCTAAGATCATACTCTACATTTATCACAACCAAGTGTCATTACTATAAAGGCTAAGATCAATGCGTTCATGCATACTACATGCTTTGGGGGAGGACATTGTACCCCCTAAGCACTATATAAACCTTTTGTCTTCTATATTGTAGTGGATCTCATTATTCACAACCCTAGCAGAACTCTGTCAAAATATATACAGAAGAGGGAGAAAATCTTTAGTGTTGTAATTACAGGCCATTAGTGACATACTTATAGTGAAAACCACCATTCACACTGCACATTGGATGTAGGCTCCGACCGAACCACTTACATGTGGTATCATCTTCTTTTTTGCCTTATCTCCTTCTATCTATACATTTATATCTTCTGTACACCATTATTGTCTGGTTTGAGCTTACAAACAACTTAACCCGGTGATACCATTTTTGGTATCATCATTCTGGCGCCATTTGTGGGAACGAGACGCATCATCTCTTCTTTTGCTTAGCTTTTCCTCACCGGAGTCTCTGGCGGTGAACTAGTCCTCCCTTCTGTGGAGTTGTTTCACCATTGAAAGAGTTGTTGCTGATATGCAAGGCTTTCACTCCTCGATTCTAAGATCTTCTATTAGGCTTTAACATGGCATCAGAATTTCCACCACCACCACCACCGTTGGCCAGTGGTCTTAGTTCCACCAACGCTCCTCCTTAGTAAAAAATGGCTGAGGTGGCGACTACACTGAAATCCTTGGCAACAAGCCAACAGATGATACGAGAGTAGTTGGCTGCCTTCAGTCAGAACGTGATGGTTAGGCCAATAGGATCCCCGACATAGATGATTACTCCAACAGCTGGGGAGCCTCATTAGGGAGCCAGGGGACCACCCCAGGCACCTCGCAAGGATATACCTCCTCTTCAGTGGCGGAGGGATGTTGTTGACCCTAGGAGTTTATGTCTGGGAAAGCAAGGTCAACCCTGCCCGGAGGACCAATATGATGACTATGAGGCAAAAGATGCTAAGATCGATTGTTGGGTGTCATATGAAGTATCTGCGAATATAATACGCCCCATATAAGGAAGTCGAGACCGTGATAGGAAGCCAAGTCAAGATGTCCAACCTAGAGGCTCAACTTTTGACCGATTAAGTAGAGGGTCAGCCTTCGAAAGGCTCAGCCCGGATCTGAGAGAAAGGTTATCCAGGTCAAGGAGCAATGCTGACTCAAGAAGGGAGGGGCAGATGGCTGCCCCCTCGCGGTCGAGACGAGGGTCAGCGAGAAGTGAATAGCCGACGCAGATTAGCTATTAGGGAACCCTCGGTTTGCTTAATGGAGGCAGCAGGAGATAACATTGTCCAGGTTGATGATGTCGAAGTGGATGGGAGACCATATAATAACTCAATTCAGAGGCTAAAAAATAATATAGGAGACATCCTCTGAAGCCGAGACCCTCTTCACAGGGGGTATTATGAGGGATCACCATTTGTGGATAAGATAGTCAACTTTATGACCCCTGGCAAATGTAAGTCGCTAGTGGTTACCCCAAAATATGATAGGAGTACCAACCCTATGCACCATATGTAGATGTACCAGTCGACTGCAGATATCTAATCTATCTCAGATGAGATGAAATGTCATGCATTCTCGAGTACTCTGACTGGAGCTGCCCATATTTGGTTCACCTTACTCCTAAAGAGCTCCAATGAGAATTTTAAGAAAATGGTAGAACGGTTCATCCATAACTTTTATTTCGGGGTAGGACCCTAGAAAAAGACACTCCACCTACTGTACATTAAGCAGGGAAAGAACGAGAGTCTTAGGGAATACATCGCAAGGTTTAATACGGAGAAATTGGAAGTGGAAGACTATGAGGAAAGTATTATAATGACCACGTAAATAGGAGGCTTGAATAAGGGAAAATTTCTTTACAAACTTGCTGAAGACTGCCAAAGTCCATGGCCGAGCTGCTGGCAATAGCTGAAAAGGACATTAATGTCGAGGAAGCTATGGCAGCTAAATATGAAGATGAGAAGGGATCTAGCTGTGGGAGAAAATTTTAGAAAAAGAATAAAGACGAGAAGAAGAGGTCAGTCGATGATAAGTTATTTGGGTATACCTCTCTCATGGTCAGCTACGAGCACATTCTGAATAAGATCAAGAATGATCGGACCCTGATATGGCCTGAGAAGATTAAAACCCCCCTTATAAAAGGACTAAGATCTTATGGTGTGAATTTCACCAAGGCCACGGGCACTTAACACACAAGTGTTTTGCCCTGAAAGATGATATTGATAAGATGCTCAAGGCTAGAAATTAAGGAAGTATGTGAGTAGTGATGGCCCAAAAAGGGGACGCGACGACCCCAGAAGGAGACGGGGTGAAAAATGCAGGGAATATGTCCCAAGGAAGAAGAATGATGCCTCAGATAATGATGATGATAATGACCCGGATCTTCCACTAAAAACTATGATTCGAAGGGGCGACTCCAGATGATCTCGTTTGATGTGAAGATGATATGCGAAGGCCCCATAGGGGAGGCACAGAGGTGGCCGGCAGAAAGTCACACCTTGCAGAAGTCAAAGACCTTCCCAAAGTTGAAGCAGTCCACATGGCCACAGCAGATACAAAGCTAGAGAAGAGAAAGAAGGTAGATATAGATACCTTAATTGTGGGATTTTTTAGGCTTTACTTCAAGGGAATCATAGCTCCTTAGGATCACCTTTTTGTACTCACAACTAGAGTAAATGGGTATAATGTGCCAAGGATATTGGTCGATGGTGGGAGTTCAGCCAATTTTATGTTCTGGCCATGTTTCAAAGCTTTAGGACTTAGCAGGAAGAGGTTGGTCTGGTATCATCATCCTCTGATAGGTTTTAGTGGCAAGAAGGTGCACCCGTTGGGAATGTATGAAATAGAGGTTAGGATGAGAGATGATTATCCCAAGAGGTTAACAAAGAAAGTCAATTTCTTTGTGATGGATGAAAGTGTTTACTCAACTAATAACATTATCATGGGTAGAGTAGACCTCAAAGAATTTGAGGCTGTTCCATCCACTGTACACCAGATGGTAAAATTATCGACCCCATATGGGGTAGGGGAAGTCCAAGGTGATCAAGTGTTGGCATGTGAATGCTATTTTAACTCGGCTGAGGAGAGGGGATCTATTAACTTGGTGGACTAAATCCATCGGCTGAGAAGATTGTGAATGGAGGAGACGACCCTCCACGCACTCACAAAAAGACGAGGGAGGACTTAATTCATAAAACATCATAATTTGGTGGGTACAAATTATTAAGAATCACTCGTGTGGTTGATTTTTAAAACATCATTTGCTTGGTGGAGTAACTCCCTCGGCTGAGAAGACAGTGAATGGAGGGGACGACCCTCCATGCACACTAAAAAAGATGAGGTAGGACTTAATGAATAAAACATCATAACTTTGTGGGAGTAAATTAATAAAAATCACTTGAGTGGTTGGTTGTCAAAACATCACTAACTTGGTGGACTAACTCCCTTCGCTTAGACGACAGTGAATGGAGGGGACGACCCACCACACACTCTAAAAAAGACAAGGGACGACTTAATGCATAAAACATCATAATTTTGTGGGTGCAAATTATTAATAATAACTTGTGTTGTTGATTGTTAAAATATTATTAACTTGGTGGAGTAACTCCCTCGGCTGAGACAACAGTGAATGGAGGGGATGACCCTCCACACACACTCAAAAAGACGAGGGAGGAGTTAATGAATAAAACATCGTAATTTGGAGGGTGGAAATTATTAAAAATAATTTATGTGGTTGATTGTTAAAACATCATTATCCTTGTGGACTAACTCCCTCGGCTGAGAAGACAGTGAATGGAGGGGAAGACCCTCCACACACTCTCAAGAGGACGAGGGAGGACTTAATGCAAAAAAATCTTAATTTGGTGGGCGCAAGTTATTAAAAATCACATGTGTGGTTGATTGTTAAAACATCATTAAATTGGAGTACTAACTCCCTCGAGGACAGTGAATGGAGGAGACGACCCTCCACACACTCTCCAAAAGAAGAGGGGGGACTTAATGCATAAAACATCAAAATTTGGTGGGCGTAAATTATTAAAAATCACTTGTGTGGTTGATTGTTAAAACATCAGTTACTTGGTTGACAAACTCCCTCGGCTGAGAAGACATTGAATGGAGGGGACGACCCTCCACACACTCTCAAAAATACGAGGGAGGACTTAATGCATAAAACATCATAATTTGGTGGGTAAAAATTATTAAAAATCTCTTGTGTGGTTAATTATTAAAATATCATTAAGTTGGTGGACTAACTCCCACGACCGAAAAGACAGTGAATGGAGGGGACAACCCTCCACACACTCTCAAATAGATGAGGGAGGACTTAATGCATAAAATATCATAATTTGGCTTTCGTAAATTATTAAAAATCACATGTGTGGTTGATTGTTAAAACATCATTAACTTGGTGGACTAACTCTCTCGGCTGAGAAGATAGTGAATGGAGGGGATGACCATCCACACACTCGCAAAAAGACGAGGGAGCACATAAAACGTCATAATTTGGTGGGTGAAAATTATTAAAAATAACTTGTGTGGTCGATTGTGAAAACATCATTAACTTGGTGGACTAACTCCCTCGGTTGAGAAGACAGTAAATGGAGGGGACGACCCTCCACAAACTCTCAAAAGGACCAGGGAGGACTTAATGCATAAAACATCATAATTTGGTGGATGAAAATTATTAAAAATCATTTGTGCGGTTGATTGTTAAAACATCATTTACTTGGTGGACTAACTCCCTCGGCTGAGAGGACAGTGAAGGGAGGAGACGACCCTCCACGCACCCTCAAAAATACAAGGGAGGACTGAATGCATAAAATATCATAATGTGGTGGGTACAAATTATTAAAAATCACTTGTGTGGTTGATTGTGAAATCATCATTAACTTGGTGGACTAACTCCTTCATCTGAGAATATAGTGAATGGAGGGGACGACCCTCCACACAGTCCCAAAAAGACGAGGGATGAATTAATGCATAAAACATCATAATTTGGAGGCCGCAAATTATTAAAAATCACATGTGTGGTTGATTGTTAAACCATCATTAACTTGGGGGACTAACTCCCTCGGCTAAGAAGATAGTGAATGGAGGGGACGATCCTCCACACACTCTCAAAAAGACGAGGGAGTACTTAATGCATAAAACATCAAAATATCGTGGATGCAAATTATAAAAAATCACTTGTGTGGTTGATTTGGAGAACATCATTAACTCCGTGGACTAGCTCCCTCGGCTGAGAAGACAGTGAATGGAGGGGACGACCCTCCACACACTCTCAAAAAGACAAGGGAGGACTTAATGCATAAAATATCATAATTTGGTGGGTGCAAATTATTAAAAATCACTTGTGTGGTTGATTGTGAAAACATCATTAACTTGGTGGACTAACTCCCTCGGCTAGAAGACAATGGATGGAGGAGACGACCCTCCACACACTCTCAAAAATACGAGGGAGGAGTTAGTGCATTAAATATCATAATTTGGTGGCTGCAACTTATTAAAAATCACATGTGTGGTTGATTGTTAAAGCTCCATTAACTTGGTGGACAATATCCCTCGGCTGAGAAGACCGTGAATGGAGGGGACGACCTTCCACACACTCTCAAAAAGACGAGGTCGGACTTAATGCTCAAAACACCATAATTTGTTGGGTGCAAAATATTAAAAATCTGTTGTGTGGTTGATTCTAAAAACATCATTAACTTGGTGAACTAACTCCCTCGCCTGAGAAGACAGTGAATGGAAAGGACGACCCTCAATACACTCTCAAAAGGGTGAGATAGGAATTAAAGCATAAAATGGCATAATTTTATGGGTGCAAATTATGAAAAATAACTTGTGTGGTTGGTTGTCCAAACATCATTAACTTGGTTGAATAACTCCCTCGGCTTAGACGAAAGTGAATGGAGGGAACGACCGTCCACACACTCTCAAAATGACGAGGGAGGACTTAATGCATAAAACATCATAATTTGGTGGGTGAAAATTGTTAATAATCACTTCTATGGTTGATTGTTAAAACATCATTAACTTAGTGGACTAACTCCCTCGGCGGAGAAGATAGTAAATGGAGGAGACTACCCTCCACGCATTCTCAAAAACACAAGGCAGGACTTAATGCATAAAACATCATAATTTGGTGGGTGAAAATTATTAAAAATCACTTGTGTGGTTAATTGTTAAAACTTCATTAACTTGGTGGACATACTCCTTCAGCTGATAAGACAGAAAATGGAGGGGACGACCCTGCACGCACTCTCAAAAAGATGAGGGAGGAATTAATGCATAAAACATCATAATTTGGAGAGTGAAAATTATTAACAACCACTTGTGTGGTTGATTGTTAAAACATCATTAACTTGGTGGACTAACTTCCTCAGCTGACAGGACAGTGAATGGAGGAGACGACCCTCCACGCACTCTCAAAAAGAGGATATTGGACTTAATGCATAAAATAATATAATTTGGTGGGTGAAAATTATTAAAAAAAATTGTGTGGTTGATTGTTAAAACATTATTAACTTGGTGGACTATCTCCCTCGGCTGAGAAGACAGTGAATGGAGAGGACGACCCTCCCCATGCTGTCAAAAAGGCGAGACAAGAATAAATGAATAAAACATCTTAATTTAGGGGCTGCAAATTATTAAAAATCACTTGTGTGGTTAGTTGTCAAAATATCATTAACTTGGTAGACTAACTCCCATGATTGAGAAGACAGTGAATGCAGGGGACAACCCTCCACACCCTCTCAAAAAGATGAGGGAGTACTTAATGCATAAAACATCATAATTTGGTGGGTGCAAATTATGAAAAATCACGTACGTGGTTGGTTGTGAAAACATCATTAACTTGGTGTACTAACTCCCTCAGCTGAGAAGACAATGAATGGTGGGGACAACCCTCCACACACTCTCAAAAAGATGAGGGAGGACTTAACGCATAAAACATCATAATTTGGTGGGTGCAAATTATGAAAAATCGCTTATGTGGTTGGTTGTCAAAACATCATTAACTTGGTGGACTAACTCCCTCGATTGATAAGACAATGGATGGAGGGGATGACCCTCCACACACTCTCAAAAAGATGAGGGAGGACTTAATGCAAAAAATATCATAATTTGATGGGCGCAAATTATTAAAAATCACATGTGTGGTTGATTGTTAAAATATCATTAAGTAGGTGGACTAACTCCCTCGGCTGAGAAGACAATGAATGGAGGGGACGACCCTCCACGCACGCTCAAAAAGATGAGCGAGGACTTAATCCATACAAAATCATAATTTGTTGGATGCAAATTATTAAAACTCACTTGTGTGGTTGATTGTTAAAACATCATTAACTTGGTGAACTAACTCCCTCGGCTAAGAAGACAGAGAATGGAGGAGACGACCCTCCAAGCACTCTCAAAAAGACGAAGGAGGACTTAATGCATAAAACATCATAATTTGATAGGTGTAAATTATTAAAAATCACTTGTGTGGTTGATTTTTAAAACATCATTAACTTGGTGGACTAACTCCCTCTGCTCAGACGACAGTGAATGAAGGGGACGACCCCCCACACACTCTCAAAAAGACGATGGAGTACTTAATGCATAAAAGATCATAATTTTGTGGGTGAAAATTATTAAAAATCACTTGTGTGGGTGATTGTTAAAACATCATTAACTTGGTGGACTATCTCCCTCGGTTGAGAAGAAAATGGATGGAGGGGACGACCCTCCACAAACTCCCAAAAAGACGAGGGAGGACTTAATGCATAAAATATCATAATTTGGCGGGTGCAAATTATTAAAAATCACATATGTGCTTGATTGCTAAAATATCATTAACTTGGTGGACTAACTCCCTCGGCTGAGAAGACAGTGAATGGAGGGGACGACCCTCCACACACTCTCAAAAAGATAAAGGAGGACCTAATGCATAAAACCTCATAATTTGGTAGGTGTAAATTATTAAAAATCACTTGTGTGGTTGATTGTTAAAATATCAATTACTTGGTGGACTAACTCCCTCGGCTGAGAAGATAGTGAATGGCAGGGACGACCCTCCACACAATCTAAAAAAGACAAGGGAGGAATTAATGCATAAAACATTGATTGTTAACATCATTAACTTGGTGGACTAACTCCCTTGGCTGAGAAGACAGTGGATGGAAGGGACGACCCTCCACACACTCTCAAAAAGACGAGGGAGGAGTTAGTGCATTAAATATCATAATTTGGTGGCTGCAAATTATTAAAAATCACATGTGTGGTTGATTATTAAAACATCATTAACTTGGTGGACTAACTCCCTCGGCTGAAAAGAGCGTGAATGGAGGGGACGACCTTCCACACACTCTTAAAAAGACGAGGGAGGACTTAATTCATAAAACATCATAATTTAGTGGGTGAAAAATATTAGAAATCACTTGTGTGGTTAATTCTGAAAACATCATTAACTTGGTGAACTAAATCCCTCGGCTGAGAAGACAATGAATGGAAGACACGATCCTCAACACTCTCTCAAAAGGACGAGGGAGGAATTAATGCATAAAACGGCATAATTTTGTGGGTGCAAATTATGAAAAATAACTTGTGTGGTTGGTTGTCAAAACATAATTACCTTGGTGGACTAACTCCCTCGGCTTAGACGACAGTGAATGGAGGGAACGACCGTCAACACACTCTCAAAAAGACGATGGAGGACTTAATGCATAAAACATCATAATTTGGTGGGTGCAAATTAGTAATAATCACTTGTGTGGTTGATTGTTAAAACATCATTAATAAGGTGGACTAACTCCCTCGGCGGAGAAGATAGTGCATGGAGGACACGACCCTCCACGCATTCTCAAAAAGACGAGGGAGGACTTAATGAATAAAATATTATAATTTGATGGGTGAAAATTATTGAAAATCACTTTTGTGGTCGATTGTTAAAGCATCATTAACTTGGTGGACCATCTCCCTCGGTTGATAAGACAGTAAATGGAGGGGACGACCCTCCACGCACTCTCAAAAAGATGAGGGAGGAATTAATGCATAAAACATCATAATTAGGTGAGTGAAAATTATTAACAATCACTTGTGTGGTTGATTGTTAAAACATCATTAACTTGGTGGACTAGCTTCCTCGGCTGAGAGGACCGTGAATGGAGGAGACGACCCTCCACGCACTCTCAAAAAGAGGATATTGGACTTAATGCATAAAATAATATAATTTGGTGGGTGAAAATTATTAAAAACAATTGTGTGGTTGATTGTTAAAACATTATTAACTTGGTGGACTATCTCCCTCGGCTGAGAAGACAGTGAATGGAGAGGACGACCCTCCCCATGCTGTCAAAAAGGCGAGACAAGAATAAATGAATAAAACATCTTAATTTAGGGGCTGCAAATTATTAAAAATCACTTGTGTGGTTAGTTGTCAAAATATCATTAACTTGGTAGACTAACTCCCATGATTGAGAAGACAGTGAATGCAGGGGACAACCCTCCACACCCTCTCAAAAAGATGAGGGAGTACTTAATGCATAAAACATCATAATTTGGTGGGTGAAAATTATGAAAAATCACGTACGTGGTTGGTTGTGAAAACGTCATTAACTTGGTGTACTAACTCCCTCAGCTGAGAAGACAGTGAATGGTGGGGACAACCCTCCGCACACTCTCAAAAAGATGAGGGAGGACTTAACGCATAAAACATCATAATTTGGTGGGTGCAAATTATGAAAAATCGCTTATGTGTTTGGTTGTCAAAACATCATTAACTTGGTGGACTAACTCCCTCGATTGATAAGACAATGGATGGAGGGGATGACCCTCCACACACTCTCAAAAAGATGAGGGAGGACTTAATGCAAAAAATATCATAATTTGATGGGCGCAAATTATTAAAAATCACATGTGTGGTTGATTGTTAAAATATCATTAAGTAGGTGGACTAACTCCCTCGGCTGAGAAGACAATGAATGGAGGGGACGACCCTCCACGCACGCTCAAAAAGACGAGCGAGGACTTAATCCATAAAACATCATAATTTGTTGGATGCAAATTATTAAAACTCACTTGTGTGGTTGATTGTTAAAACATCATTAACTTGGTGGACTAACTCCCTCGGCTAAGAAGACAGAGAATGGAGGAGACGACCCTCCAAGCACTCTCAAAAAGACGAAGGAGGACTTAATGCATAAAACATCATAATTTGATAGGTGTAAATTATTAAAAATCACTTGTGTGGTTGATTTTTAAAACATCATTAACTTGGTGGACTAACTCCCTCCGCTCAGACGACAGTGAATGAAGGGGACGACCCCCCACACACTCTCAAAAAGACGATGGAGTACTTAATGCATAAAAGATCATAATTTTGTGGGTGAAAATTATTAAAAATCACTTGTGTGGTTGATTGTTAAAACATCATTAACTTGGTGGACTAACTCCCTCGGTTGAGAAGAAAATGGATGGAGGGGACGACCCTCCACAAACTCCCAAAAAGACGAGGGAGGACTTAATGCATAAAAGATCATAATTTGGCGGGTGCAAATTATTAAAAATCACACGTGTGCTTGATTGCTAAAATATCATTAACTTGGTGGACTAACTCCCTCGGCTGAGAAGACAGTGAATGGAGGGGACGACCCTCCACACACTCTCAAAAAGACAAAGGAGGACCTAATGCATAAAACATCATAATTTGGTGGGTGCAAATTATTAAAAATCACTTGTGTGATTGATTGTTAAAACATCATTAACTTGGTGGACTGACTCCCTCGGCTCAGACGACAGTGAATGGAGGGGACAACCCTCCACACATTCTCAAAAAGACGAAGGAGGTCTTAATGCATAAAACATCATAATTTGGTGGGTGTAAATTATTAAAAATCACTTGTGTGGTTGATTGTTAAAACATCAATTACTTGGTGGACTAACTCCCTCGGCTGAGAAGATAGTGAATGGCGGGAACGACCCTCCACGCACTCTCAAAAAGACGAGGGAGGACTTAATGCATAAAACATCATAATTTGGTAGGCTCAAATTATTAAAAATCACATGTGTGGTTTATTGTTTAAACATCATTAACTTGGTGGACAAACTCCCTCAATTGAGAAGACAATGGCTGGAGGGGACGAACCTCCACACACTCTCAAAACGATGAGGGAGGACTTGATGCATAAAACATCATAATTTGGTGGGTGAAAATTATTAAAAATAACGTTTTTGGTTGAATGTTAAAACATCATTTACTTGGGGGACTAACTCCTTCGGTTGAGAAGACAGTGAATGGAGGGGACGACCCTCCACACACTCTCAAAAAAGACGAGGGAGGACTTAATTCATAAAACAACATAATTTGGTGGGTGCAAAATATTAAAAATCACTTGTGTGGTTGATTCTGAAAACATCATTAACTTGGTGGACTACCTCACTCTGCTGAGAAGACAGTGAATGGAAGGATCGACCCTCCAGACACTCTCAAAAGGACGAGGGAGGAATAATTGCATACAAAATCATAATTTTGTGGGTGCAAATTATGAAAAATCACTTGTGTGGTTGGTTGTGAAAGAATCATTACCTTGGTGGACTAACTCCCTCGGCTTAGATGACAGTGAAGGGACGGGACGACCCTCCCCACACTCTTAAAATGATGAGCGAGGACTTAATCCATAAAACATCATAATTTGTTGGGTGGAAATTATTAAAAATCACTTGTGTGGTTGATTGTTAAAACATCATTAACTTAGTGGACTAACTCCCTCGGCTGAGAGGACAGTGAACGGAGGAGACGACCCTCCACGCACTCTCAAAATGATGATGGAGGTCTTAATGCATAAAATAACATAATTTGGTGGGTGAAAATTATTAAAAATCACTTGTGTGGTTGATTTTCAAAACATTATTAACTTGGTTGACTATCTCCCTCGGCTGAGAAGACAGTGAATGGAGAGGACAACCCTCCCCACCCTCTCAAAAAGATGAGGGAGTACTTAATGCATAAAACATCATGATTTGGTGGGTGAAAATTATGAAAAATAACTTATGTGGTTGTTTGTGAAAACATCATTAACTTGGTGTATTAACTCCCTCAGCTGAGAAGACAGTGAATGGTGGGGACGACCCTCCACACACTCTCAGAAAGACAAGGGAGGACTTAATGCATAAAACATCATAATTTGGTGGGTGCAAATTATGAAAAATTGCTTATGTTGTTGGTTGTCAAAACATCATTAACTTTGTGGACTAACTCCCTCGTGTGAGAAGACAATGGATGGAGGGAACGACCCTCCACACACTCTCAAAAAGACGAGGGAGGACTTAATGCAAAAAATATCATAATTTGGTGAGCACAAATTATTAAAAATCACATGTGTGCTTGATTGTCAAAATATCATTAACTTGGTGGACTAACTCCCTCGGATGAGAAGACAGTGAATGGAGGGGACGACCCTCCACACACTCTCAAATAGACGAGCGAGGACTTAATCCATAAAACATCATAATTTGTTGGGTGCAAATTATTAAAAATCACTTGTGTGGTTGATTGTTAAAACATCATTAACTTAGTGGACTAACTCCCTCGACTGAAAGGACAGTGAATGGAGGAGACGACCCTCCACGAACTCTCAAAAAGATGATGGAGGTCTTAATGCATAAAATAACATAATTTGGTGGGTGAAAATTATTAAAAATCACTTGTGTGGTTGATTTTTAAAACATTATTGACTTGGTGGACTATCTCCCTCGGCTGAGAAGACAGTGAATGGAGAGGACGACCCTCCCCACGCTGTCAAAAAGGCGAGACAGGAATTAATGAATCAAACATCATAATTTGGGGGCTGCAAAATACTAAAAATCACTTGTGCGGTTGGTTGTCAAAACATCATTAACTTGGTAGACTAACTCCCTTGATTGAGAAGACAGTGAATGGAGGGGACAACCCTCCACACCCTCTCAAAAAGATGAGGGCGTACTTAATGCGTAAAACATCATAATTTGGTGGGTGCAAATTATGAAAAATCACTTATGTGGTTGGTTGTGAAAACATCAATAACTTGGTGGACTATCTCCCTCGGTTGAGAAGACAGTGAATGGAGAGGACGACCCTCCACATGCTCTCAAAAAGACAAGATAGCAATTAATGCATAAATCATCATCATTTGATTGGTGCAAATTATTAAAAATCACTTGTGTGGTTGGTCGTCAAAACATCATTAACTTGGTGTTCTAACTCCCTCGATTGAGAAGATAATGAATGGAGGGGACAACCCCCCCTCCACACTCTCTCAAAAAGATGATGGAGTACTTCATGCATAAAACATCATAATTTGGTGGGTGCAAATTATGAAAATCACGTATGTGGTTGGTTGTGAAAACATCATTAACTTGGTGGACTAACTCCCTCAGCTGAGACGAAAGTGAATGGAGGGGACGACCCTCCACACACTCTCAAAAAGATAAGGGAGGACTTAATGCATAAAACATCATAATTTGGTGGGTGCAAATTATGAAAAATCGCTTATGTGGTTGGTGGTCAAAACATCAATAACTTGGTGGACTAACTCCCTCTGCTCAGACGACAGGGTATGGAAGGGACAACCCTCCACTCTCTCTCAAAAAGACGAGGGAGGACTTAATGCATAAAACATCATAATTTGGTCGGAGAAAATTGTTAAAAATCACTTGTTGGTTGTCAAAACATCATTTACTTGGTGTCATACAAAATAATATAAGATAAAAGCGAGATTTCATTAATTTGATGAAGTATAGCATAAAAAGAGCAGTGTCCATATGCCTCAAAAACACGAGGGTACAAAGAAAAGGGTATGGGCCACTAGCGGCCACCTTATTGGGTCAAATTTGCGGGTGTCAAACCTTAGTGTCATGGCCAGTTGTAGCTACAGGCTGACCTTCCGACTGTCCTTCGGCTATCACTGTGGGATCTTACGACGTCCCCTCACCTTCAACGGTTGTCAAACTCTCTATATGGGACAAAGCCTCATCCATTAGAGGCTATTCAAGGTCAGCAGCCTCCAAAGATGGTCGGATGGAAGACACGGTATCAGTAAACTTCAAGACGACCCATCGACAGGATGTATTGATTCCTCTTTCCAAGTACTCCAAGCCGAAGCCTTGGAACTCATATGAGGTCTTATATGCTTCAACGGCATCGTCCCAGACTTTCATGACTGCTTCGGAAAGGTCGGCTTCGAATTTTGTGGCCTAATTCCTTAAAGCCTCGTCCTTCTCAGTAATGGTGTTATCCTTAAGCTCGAACTATTTGTTATGCTCAAGTTTGAGCTCGTCTATGGCTTGCTGATGAGAGGATTTAACTTTGGGCAGTCGGGTTTTGAGGTCGGCTTTGACCTGAATTTTTCTCTCAACCTCCTGGAACTTCTTTTAGTTCTCAACCATCCATCTGGTGGCTGAGGTCAAGGCACAAACAGACTGTAATAAACCAAGTCAAAGTCAGGAATAAACTTAATATTAGGAAATGTATGACTAAGGTCAAAAGTAAGAAGGAGATACATGAGCCAAGTGGTGAAGTCCAAAATCGTAGACCTTGGTCGGGGGCATCTTGGTTAAAAACTCATAATCGGCAGCCGATGGGGCTGAAAACATGTCTACCTTTGCAGCTCTAAGGTTTGTAATTAAAAAGGTGGGGTGGGTCAAAGTTGGGCTAAACTGGCTAACCAGAATGCCCTTAAGGATGAGGACGAGCTGACATCAAAATACGTTGTTTCAATGGTCGTTGCCCTCTGCCTCGTAGCAGGATCAGGCCGAATGTCCAGAGGGGCCTATAGCTCTTTCCTTTTTCGAGAAGCCCCTGTAGCTAGCCCCCTTGAAGTGGTTTTCTTAAGGGGTGGATGTTGTTTGACCTTCTTCTTGGTAAGACCATCTAATAAACTTGGAGCAGTCATCTCCCAAATGTCATCTGAGACATTAGGAGGACGGCCTACAGAAAGAGAGGACGACATATCAGAAGCAAAGAAAGATACCTGGAAGATGGAAAGGAGCAAACACACCGATGAAAAGCCCTATAAATCTTGCTAGAGAACAAAAATGGCGAGAACAGTAATAGCCAGAGAGAGAGCGCGAAATGGAAGAAGAAGAAAGTGAACCTTGAGTTGTTCCCAAAATTTAAACATAATGCCATTATTTGGCACAGTAAACGAGGTGGCACAAATCCCTCAAGGCAAACCATCATTGGGGCTCAATATCCCAAGCATGATTACCAACCGTCATTCCTGAAGAACACAAGCACGATGGTTGACAAGTGTCGAGTGTCAGATTGAAACCTCATCAACTTGGCAGCCAAAGAGATGATAATACCCCTCAGCCACCTCAACAACATCAATGGTTGAGGAATGGTGTGATTAATATGCCAAAATTTACCCTCGTCTGGGATGATGATGCTCTCAGCCTTAGACCAGGGAGCAAGTGAACCACAGTACCAAGTTTAAGGGTCATATCAGATACTAGGGTTGGCCTAGTCGACCCTCTAAGTACCAAGCATCAGTTTTGGTGCCCGAACCAGCCTGGACCCTTGGCCTACCTGAAGCGTCGACTTGGCCACACAAAATCATTCGATAGACCCTATCCACACACTACAGAATCCATCGTATACATCCTCATAGAGACTAGACTCGGCCTCGGCCTCGGCCTCGACCTCCATGTGCGAGCCGAGGGTGACATCAGCACAACGCATGAATTGGGAGATTCGTGGATCAGTGTGCGTCAGACACATACTCCATGTGGGAAAAACCATTATAATCGTATCATTCCCTCACATGGGGGCAATATTTGGTCATCATACTCTACATGTATCACAGTTAGGTGTCACCACTAGAGAGGCTAAGAGCAGTGCATTCATGCATACTACATGCTTTGGGGGAGGACATTGTACCCCCTAAGAACAATATAAACCTTTTATCTTCTATATTTTAGTGGATCTCATTATTCACAACCCTAGAACAACTCTGTTAAAATATACAGAAGAGAGAGAAAAGCTTGAGTGTTTTATTTACAAGCAATTAGTGCCATACTTTTAGTGAAAACCACCATTCACACTGCATAGTGGATACAGGCTCCAGCCGAACCACTTATATTTGGTATCATCCTCTTATTTGCCTCGTTTCCTTGTATCTATACATTTATATCTTTTGTACACCATTGTTGTCTGGTTTGATCTTACATTCATCTTAACCCAATGATACCGTTTCTAGTATCATCAACTAGTATTATCCCCTCATCTGTTTGTTTGACATTTGATGCCCCGTCAATTACAATATATCTAGCTATTTGTGTTCTAGGTCTCCCCCTGCCTGGTTACACCGTCGTTAGTGGGGATTGCTTCGGGTTACTACTCTTCGATAAATTTGGTGATAAAATTTACTAGTATCTTGTCTTTCACTGTTTCCTTAAATTGAAAATAAATATATAACCTCAATAAATCAACCTACCATGTGTACATTCATCTAGAAAGGTTGGCCTTTTGGAGAACGACTTTTCAAGGAAAAGACGTCATGCCTATGACTGAATATGCATCAAAGTAGTGATTTTAATTCCGCGAGGCTACCATGAGTGAACATACAATCGTTTTTATTGAAAGTGTCGATGTCCAACCTCGATTAGTGTTTTAATGGTGTAGTATATTTAAGCATGATGTCCATCCTTCTAGCAAACTAAGGACGAGCTTAATGTGTGACCGGATACCAAAAGGTATGAGTATAAAGGATCTCATTGTTCTGGGATCATGAGGAGGACGGTTTTCTTAAGTGCCCTTTTGTTTTTTTTAGATCTACTGATCATTTTTCATTCCATATCTCTTTCCTTCCTTCATTAGTATTTGGAAAAAAAGGTCTACATCGCCCAGAGGATTTTGAAATAAAATAATTGAGGGAGATAATCATGTCGGTCAACTTTTGGACCTCCCTTAATGTTTTGGGAGATTTAACTATTCGCATAGCTTTAATCGGGTCATGGATGGTTTCAATCCCCCTGTATCTTACTAGATAGTTAAGGAACTTGTCGAACTAAACTCAAAATGAATATTTCGTACAATTTATCTTCATTTAGGAGTGACGGAGGACCTCAAAGCTCTTTCTTAGATCATAAAGGTGGTTACTAAACTTCACTTTTATAATTACCAACATCTTTTCTATATAAATATCCATTGTGTCTCCCATGTTCTCTCTGAATATCTTGTCCAATAGCCATGAGTAAGCTGCTCCAGCATTTTTTAGTGTCCAAGGCATTACGGTATAGTAATATAGGCCAAGAGTGGTATAAATGATTTTTTGTCCTATTTTAGTTTAAATGGATGGACTTGGTGATACCCCGAGTATCCACTACACCAAAACAGGACAATTGTAATGAGCAAAAACCGTTGCAAAAAATATTTGCAACGGATTAAATTCGTTAGAAAATTGGCGTTATTTATTTTACCAACGAAATTTGTAACGGAAAAAATCCATTACAAATTTAATATTTATAACGGACTAAATCCCTTACAAAATATTTTTGTAACGAATTTGGCATTGGCACACATCTCATATTAGTAACAAAGATACTAACTTGTAACGGTTTTTATCCGTTACAAATATAGAATTCGTAACAGATAAAAACCATTACAATATACATTACAACGGATTGAAAATTTCATATATTTGTAACGGTTGTTTTTATTTGTAACGGTTAAAGTACGTTAGCAATATTATTTTATTTTTAAAGAAATATTAATTTTTCATCAAACAAGTAGATATAAATACACTAGAAAAAACTCGTGCTCAACCAATGGCAATGTAGAACCAATGCCCACAAATTTGACTCAAACAGTAATTTGAAAACACATGTGAAAAAATGAAGGACACTACATTTCAGTAATATTAAATCGATCTAAAACTATATTTCATTCACAACCATTAAAGTTCTCAAAAGAAAATGTACTACAAGATAAACCATTTAGCTTTTAACCATAAACTTGAAATGAAGTCTAACATCATTAAAGTTCTAAACATATTATTCTCTCAAAAATAGGCTTCATTCTTGAATCTTCATATTTCCCCACAAGAACCTGTTGAACAAACTCAATCTCAGTAAATGTGTAAGCATAAATGAGTAAATAACATAAAAGACTGCACATTCATGTGCCATTTGACACGCATGTAATTTTATTTAGGAGTAATCGATACATAATAAACCACCATACCCGATGAGAACGCGATTAGTTTAGACAAGTTACTTTGGTATCACTTGATGTGTTTGTACCTATTTTTATGTCGTTAGGTTGTTTTTATTTTTTGCCCCCAAACACCCATTTTTAACCACAAAAGAAGCATATACTAGTCAATTAGGACAACTGAGAGTCGAATGAGGACACGATTAGTTTAGACAAGTTTCTTTGGTGTCACTTGTTGTGTTTGTATCTATTTCTAGACATCTTGGTTCTTGTTTTAAGTTTTATCCCCCCAACGCCATATTAACCCTAAAAAGAAGCATCTATTAGTCAATCAATCCAACAGAGAGTCCTATGAGGACATACTCAGTTTGCATAAGATACTTTGGTATCGCTTGATGATTTTGTACCTAAATCTAGTCCTCTAACCTCACCAACCACCTGCCTCACTCCCTCATTCAACCACCCAACAAACTAAACCCACCTCTTTCATATGGTTATGGCTCAATTTTCTCACGGGTTTCATTCAAAGATTACAATAGATAATTCAGTGAATGTTGATTTAGATAGATACTTTAGTGTAGAAATTCAATTGTCACTTAAATGCATATTATAACATGCAAATAAAGAATCAATACATAGCTTAGGGTAAAAAGTAATCATATATATCATACTATAAAACATACTTGAACAAATGACTAAAATGTACCAACAAAGTGTCAAAATAAATAATGATACCAAAGTTGCATTTCAATAATTGGTCATACCTGATATACCGGAGAAGAGGGGTTCAACAAATCACGTTAGCCTCTACTTACTGATAATGGAATGAACAAAAAATAAACTCGGCCACTCATTTATCAAGTTTATCTAGAAAAAAATAAAAAAGTATGGGATAGAAAGGGATAGAGGAGAAGGGGAGGACCTAATGTGAGAAATGAATATTTATTGATTACAAAGGAAAAAAATCATCTCTCTCCCTTTAGTAGCTATGCTACATGCCAAAGAAGACAAAAATATCAACAAAGGAACCTCATGGGAAGACAAAAATTGCATTAAAGGACATGGTATTAAAACTACATGACACCATAAGGCTTTTCGAAAAGACGAGTTGCTAATAGAAGAAGTTCTCAAGTTTCTACGTACTTAGAAAAGAAAAAAGAATAGGAAACAAACATTAAAAACTATTACACGCCTTTATACCTAAGAGCAATTATTCATTGTCAATAACATCAAGAGGCCATCAAAGCATTCATAAAAACATCAAACCTCATTTGGCATGTCATAAAGCGTAGACTCTTTAGACATCCGAGGAAATCATAGAGGATTGAGGATGAGGCATGCATAATGAAATAACTCTGAAAAAAACTAATCAGAGTTGAAACATATAAGGCTTATAAACCCGCCGAATCTGCAAGAATCATCGACTTCCTATTTCAATATTTCATGGTCATAAATAACGTAGGTGAAGACATTTGGAAATATCGTTTAGGTCAAATATGGTGATCATTGTATTAAACTTCTTTCAAATTAAAAGGTTTTGATAGACAAGCTTAATAAAATAATAATTTTTTAAGTAACCCTTCACCCGAACTTACCATACATTCGAAGCTCGATATTTAGAAATTCCATCAGAATTTTAATCAACAATAGTCTGAGTTTCAATATTTCTCGACCTCTTACCTTCTTCTTGTAGCGTACCGTGTTGCTCAACACTACGATCTACAGACTATGGTACATGATAACTTTATTGATGGTCAATGAACTCGTTATGGTACTTGATAACCTGTATATTTTTATCAAATATATTAGTTAAACAGTCGAAAAATGACAAGAATGAGAAGGTTAAAATTATCATAAGGCCAAGGCCTAGTAATTCTTCCTCAAATGGAAACGGTGAACTGGGGATGAAATGAAACTCTGTTCGATTGGTGGAAGAGAGGAAGGAGGATAATGACAAGGCCCTGGCTTGCATATTCAGTAATTCTAGCAGTCCAGAGCCTGCTTTGGATGGGAAGAATTTGAGCTGCAAGGGGGATCCTCATCACTAGAAGGCACATTCTCATGTCGATCAATTGACACCACTAGATCATTCACCTGCCAAACCATTATATTTTATCCAAATAATATTAGCAGGAAAAATACATAAATATACTAAATACTATTATAACATCATTTGAATTGTAAGTAGATTCTGAATTGCGTACCATTTAAACATCACAGGTTCCATCTTCGGCTTGGTAAGGGTAGTTGCTCTCTATTTGTATGTCTCCTTTACTCTTGATGAAGTCGGGTGCTAGGTCCATCAGCCCTTCGTTACAACCTTTGTTTTCGTTAGTGTCTCAATCAACAAGCTCTTTCTCAGAGACAGAAACTAACTTATTTTTTTTTATTTGGTTTATTCCCTCAACTCCTACAACTATCAAAAATGCCTACCAACTCCCTGTGACAGGAAAACATTCATCATGAGCATTTGAATATATATACTTCTGTTGCATGCCATTGTTCAAGTCTATATTATGTGAAATACGAGTATGACCTAATTTATGTTTTGGAACTTCTTGACAAGACGTGGTTTTGGTTACTTTATTATGATTGGTTGTGGTAATGAAGATTCTGTATTTATTTACCCTCTAGGGTATAGCCTAAATTATTAGGGATTCTTGTCATGTAAATAGTCACTTGTGAACCTGGGACTTAAAAAAATTATATAGAGATCTTGCATCTATCATTAAATACTGGCCAACCTAGAATTGAAAAGTTAATCAAATTAGAGGGGCCTGGTCATTATATATATTCTAAAATATCTTCTCCTCGGCAAATGGGTATGGCTAGTCAATAGTCACCTTCTGTGTTCTGCTTATTAGCCAGTTTAATCATCATATGGTCTTTCACTCCTTTGAGTGATCGTCATCATCTTGGATCCACTTCTCACACTTCACCTGACCATCAACTGCAAAAAGTCCATAGAGTTACTCAACTGAGAAGTTCCAACTGAAGCAAGACATAAATTTAGAAACAAAAGACAATGGTGGAAACAATTCACACAAAACAACTATTAAAATTCTAGGTAATAAAGTGGTTCAAAGACTAAGTCATTAAGTTTCAAAGACAACTTATCTCCATGCTTCAACAGTCGGTTAACTTGACCAATATGTCCATGAATACGATTATCCAAGATAAGAGAAACCAATGAGACCTCAACATCTTTTTCTAGCACATTAAGCTCCTTTGATATGAATGGAATCGGAATTCTTGTATAAGGCTTGATCAGTTTAAACAATACTTGGGTTCTGACATTCTTCAAAACATCTTCAATATGATCCCCGATCAAACCCTTAATGGTCTATAACATTCCATCTTCTTATTCCCAATGATGATCCCACTAATGTAATTATTATGTAAGAAGAAATATCATTTTAGATAGGTGACTAGTTGTATTTAATATTGGGCCATGTTCGACTTATCTGATCTTAACAACCAGGTATGCGAGGTCAGCCAAGTAAAATTTGATTCTCTTCTTACTGATAATATTATAATTAATGAATAGAATGAAGTGCTAAGGGATAATGTAATTATTGATGAAATCAAATTAAAACGTTAAGCATGTGATAGTTCATCCAGTTTCCAGCAGCAATGTTGTCTCAAATTTTAGCCAGTTGAAATCAGTGGATGTTGGCCAGTTAGATCAATGGATGTTAAAGAGACACCTGTAAAAAAGTTTAATGATGAGGAGACAGATTGCAACAATAATGCTGAAATTTCCATTACAGGAATGATCATGGAGATAAGGGTTCTGCCAAGAAGTTAAATTTGGAAAGAAGTTCTCGTGATGATTCTATGGAGGAGGATGCATTAGAGAGTAAGCAAAATCATTCCAAGTTCAATTCTTCTGATGAAGTGGGAGGTGATGGTATAAAAACTGAAACCATTGTTGGCGTTGTGAGTCATTCTACTATCTGGGGAGAAGAAAAGTGTTCATGCTGAAATTAAGAATGGCCTCGTTGTGCCATCTTCTAAGAGAAAGTTTCATGGCCAAGAAACGGTTGTGAACAATAATGAGACTACAAAAAGGCAGCACAGTTAATAACAAGTGCAATCTTATGATGCAAAATTATTGTTATCGAAAAATAAATCTTTATTTAGAGATATCTCCATTGCCATTAATAGGAAAAACTGCTTTTAATGTAGGTACAATTGTTAATAACAAGTGTTAATAACAAGTGCAATCTTTTGATGTAGGTAAAAATGTTTGGGTATCAGTTGTCATCTTAATGTGCCTATTTGAGGTTCAAAGATTTGGGACAGACAAAGTTGGCTACAACTTTGCTCCAATAATTTTCATTTGGTTCTTATTGAACGATGGAATTGGTGTCTACAATTCCATCAAGTTTGATCCAGCAGTTATTAAAGCTATAAATACACTTTACATAATAGAGTATTTAGAGAGGAACAAAAAAGATGCATGGATTTCCCTGGGAGGTGTCATCCTCTGCACAACAGGTTACAATTTTATTCCATACTAACTACATAGAACTGATTTTTATTCAAACTTAAGAATTTAGTTGGTGATTGGTGTATTCTTTTTTTTAACTTGGAAAGTACTTATTTTTTCTCATTTTTCTTTCATGGAGCTTGATTTTTAATATATTATATAGGAGTAGTATTCATATGTGAAAACAAGGATATTAAAAGAACAACTCGGGAGCCACTCTTCTATTTTTTAATTTTTTTGTCAAAAAAACTTTTCGTAAAAGTTAACTACTTTTCAATATCCTCCAAACATTGTAATCAAATATACTTTTAATTTTAAAATGTAGGATCCGAGGCCTTATTTTTCGATGTTGGGCACTTCACTGATCGACTTTGTCGACCCCCAAGAGGTTAAAATGCGCTTCGATGCTCCTCAGTCTCAGGCATCACCTGTTGTTAAGCAGTAGGGATAATTTAGGGTAGTAAATTCATGAAATACAACAAAATTTTTAGGAATAACACCCCTGATCCCAAACTGATGAAATAATTTAGGCCTGATCCATGAACTAGACTGACAGTATATAAGCAAATGATAATACTTCTCATCATTTTTTAAAAGAAAAATGCACCAATGCGAGGAGATTTACTTGTGAAGATTCCTTGTTTGCATGACGTCACGATTATTTACTGTTCCATGAGCAGAAGCAGAACTTCCTCATGATCCGTTGAATGTCTCATTATATCTCTAGATGCAAATTGAAAGTCCCCAAGGAATTGTTTTGACTTTTCAATTAGTTTTGCCCTAAAATTTTCAACTTGTCAAGAAAAAAGGATAGACACACGGAATGTTAAGAACACAAAGGATATATACAAAAACTTTTCCAACACAATGGATATATACTGTGACACCCCACCTAATTAAATACCAGGTGATCTGTCCTTTGTTAAATTAAATCAAAGTGTCCGGTTTGTTCATTCTTAGCATCATTGTCGAAAAAAAATTCTTTATTAATCACTTAATAAATAATTAAGCTAAGTGACAAAATATTTAATCTCATTAAGTTCGATTGTCGTTATTAATTATGAAACGAGTTTCATGAATACAAATCATAGTATTAAAACCAAACCATTCAAATGAAATTAACATACTAGATAAATTGATCCAATTAAAATATCCCAAATCGTAGGACGATGTAATAAACTAAAATAATCCCAACTAAACTGAATACCGACATAAATAAATGTACAAATCTCTCTGGTTAAAACTGGAAATGGGCGACACATGCCTTATCTAAGGAGAACTAAATGAAAGACTAAGAATACAAGAATGAAGTCGTCTATTGCAAATACCTGCAACCCCCACACTAGCTACAGCATGTCAACAGTCCAAAGATCCAAGCCTGACGCCCCTGTGACTGGGCACTTGTAATACATATATATATATACCAAAGAGAGGAAAGATGACAGGAAACGGGTCAGAGCCCGAATGTAAAACAGCTTTAAAATAGTTTAGCAAGTATTTAAAATGCTTATCAGTTGATATTACATACATGTTAGTACTCGACACTCTTTTGAGAATCCTCACCTCTCATCGAGTGTGCACGCCTATCGTACTACTAAAATGACTCATAAGTCTAACCCAATTCTCCTCCCATAGATTCTGATTCGCGAGACTGTATGTCTATGATTTATTAAAATAACATCTTATTAAGGATCATTTATGTCAATTATGTATATCTCAATACTACTATGAAATCTCAAGCATTTACTATGATTAGGAACGTTTATTCATAATTTATTTACCTATACACACAGTAGAAGATTTCTAGGTATATATATATATATATATATATATATATATATATATATATATATATATATATATATCACTCATACAATATATATACTAATCGGCACCCCACATAAAATCTATGGCGCTGGCATACTCTGCTATCAAGTCCTTATACCTTTCATACAAATGAGGGAAATACTAGTTCGGACTCACTCTCAGACTGTATTAATACAAAATACACATATTAGAGGCGAAGCATGGTTCCAATTCACTAAGAGGTCAGCACATACCCCCATGTCTCTTAGTACCGTCTGATCATCATTCTCAAATAGCCTGTACCAAGGAATCCTATGTTCTAGGGTACAAGTCAATATTCCCCATAAAGGTCACATCGAGATAAGACTGTCCCAGCGAGAAAACCTCTGTGATAGCAAGTAGTGCGGGTACGATAACTACACATAATAATGTGACAAGCATACATAAACACAATTATGTATTTCCACAATTCATATAGGTACCCTCACGACCCATAGTATATCTAGCCATGTGTAGAATATAACGCTCGAGTTCTACGTATAAGTAAATCACTCTTTTTATTCTCTTAATTATTGCAAATCCTTAAATGCTTATCGACTCTCAAAGTGTATCCTCTCGATAAACATAAAATCAGTAGGTGAACCCTCACTACTTTGCTTATATAAGTCTTCATAAATTCTCACAAGAACTACTATAACGTACGCTCGATTTCCCACTAGATTTATATTCCCTAAAACCTAAGGTTAAATCTCATATAAACTCGTCTTACCCGCATCCTATTTATACCATACTGGTCATTCTCATGTCCCATTAAGATATTTAAATTTTATCCAAAGGTCCTTACGTATTGGGGTTGGATTAACATAAAAAGGGGAAGAAGTTTCAGTTTCAAAGAGGGGTGGGTCGATCGATCGATGAAAAGGGATCGACATTCTTGAGTCGATCGATCGCTCAAGCAGGTGTTAGCCCAGTTTCTGCAATTTTAGCCTACGGGTTTCATCCAATCTACATCCTCAAACCTCCATTAACATGTCCCAAACTCCCAACCAAACCTCATAAATGTTATATAAACCAATGTAGGATATTTCTAATGAAAAACATTTGCAAATTCACCAAGAATTGTTGTCAAAGGGGATTATTTCACGAAAATAACACTTAACCCTAGTTCATCCAATTTTCTCAAGAACTCATTTAAATTTTCAGATTTTTATCTCTATTGGGCATCAATTTCATGGATACTATATTACATATGACATATATCCATCCTAACATGGTTTCTACTCCAAATTTGAAATAAAGACTCCTAAATAACATTTTATTTTCTAGAAAACATGAGAGAATACATTCCTACACTAGCATGGATGTGTTATCAACTAAAGAACAGCAAGTTAGATACTTGACTTAGAGATGGAAGTCTGAATCATTGATGATGATGGGTATGGTTTCGTTCCTCGTTCCTCGATCTACGCGTTGGTGGTGGAATTAGTGAGGATGGTGTTGGCTAGGTGGTTCTCTCCCTTGGAAGATTTCCCTCTTCTCTCTTCCTTAGCCTCTCTGCAACTCCAAAGTTTCTACTCTTGAGGACTCTCTCTTCCCATAGATATGCACTCTCTATTTTCGTCATTAATTAAGGCCAAAAATGAAAAATTACCAAAATGCCCTCCCGAGTTACCGGTTAGGCCTAAAAACGTCCTGAGATCCAACTAAACCCCCGGGTACACTTTTTTTATTATCTCGACTCTTTCAGACACATTGGTGAACTCGAAATGACCATACGGGCGACTTATAATTAATTCACTTTTTATTCCATTAATTTAGTCCCGACACGAAACATGCGCGTCCCGACTTAATTTCTATACTTGTCATATTATTCACTCGCGACAATTTCTCAGATATTACTTTACTCATCTAGTAATATTCAATATTATTCTTACCAATAATTACTAACTCTCATCACGCTAGTAAATATTTATTTTCAAATTCGGATTAATATTAAATTAATTTATCCCAATTTAATTTAATTAATCCCATAATTAAATGCCATAAAAATACGGGGTATTACATATACATAAAATTTTCTCTCTTTAAATTGAGGAGAAAAACTATGTCAAAAATTATATCAACACACACAAACATGCATATATACATAGATATACAAATTTATACACACTTACATATGCACATTTTCACACAAAAGTGTGAATCGACATACATACACACACACACTTAATGATTTAGCATCACATAATTGTAACAAACTTATATAAGGGAGATAAATGGAGAGGAGGGTGAAGGGAGGGAATAAATAAGGCCGTGTTTATAGAGATAATAGAAAGAAGTTAAATAAGCAAGGGTAGAAAATGTTTTATCTGTAGACGTTGCGTAAAAGAAGTGAGAAGAGAGGAAAAGAGAAGTAAATAAGAGTGACACGTGGAGTCGGTAAGCTAACTGAGAAATTAACAAGATATCTCTTTGGAGCTTCCATTATGAGATTATAGTATTTGATTGGATGGTATCATAATTGAACTTCCATTATATAATGAAGAATAACTGACAATGAAATTAGCATATATAATGACAAATGTGGACCTATGAAGCTTCAAACGGATAAAAAAATAAAAAGAATAATTGACTATATGAAAAGTAAATGTAAAACATCAAACCCATGTACAAAATAGTTCACTACTAAGAAAAAGACCTCACCGTAGATAGTTCACTACTGAGAAAAATACACAACTGAATTGTATGTGAGTCTGATGTTTGTGAATAAAACCATAACAAAAATTGTGACTGGTCTATTAAAATTGCTCAATGAATCATTTTGTTCTGTATCACTGGTTTTTGTTCTTTTCTTCGTATCTCAAATGTTTTACTACAAATAGTACTTTCGGGAAACCAAAAAACGCTAGTATCCTAGTGATTTACGCATTCATAAAGATTTTGAATATGACATTTCTACTTCATATATTATATTTAGTTGTGCTTGAGAAATGTTTATCAATGTTTTTACATGGACTTTTTCAATATACAAATTTTTAAGGTGAATTAAAACTTGCGTAAGTTGACATGTTTGGATTATATTACCATTCTAGCTTTTTAACCTCTCTTTTAGTTAGAAGTATATTAGACTCCTTTGAACTGATCTAAATTAGACATTCCTCTTAAACCATCAGCAATCGTTGCTTAAACATAAGGCACTAATACCTAACAGGTATTCTATTTGTCTAGGAGTACCACATTGTTAGAGGATAGGATTGTGGATAAATTACCCCTGCTAGAAGAGACTCCACTATCCTAATTTTAAACCTTACCACGATAAAACACTCAACTGCCCACCATTGGACTGCTTTCACTCAACTATCCCAAAATTTACAACCTTCTCACAGTAAAAGACCACTATCTCACAGTTGGGTGCAATACACTCAACCGACTCAAGCAGGAAATATTGACCCTTAAATACATACTCCTCCATCACAAATTAATGGTCCCTATCAAAGTTGACGGTCTTTTAGGGATACTCTCAATTAATGACCAAGATCAAGGCTTCTGCACTATCATGCCATTTGGTTTGGTTCGTTGATTACGTCCACAATGGAAAGTGAACTCTTACTTTGGGACATACCAAAAGAAAAAAATATTGATTATTTATATGGAATCATCTCATGAATGGGACAGTTTACACTCACCCATCCAAAATAATGTGATGGTTTACGAACTTTCATCACTGTTTTGTGTAGTCCTTATTGATGGATTTTCCACCCTCATATTTGCATAATTTTAATACCATAATTCAAGGTGTTCTCCAATCTGTAATGATATGGAAATAGGTAAGAAAATTTTGAAACAAAAGACCAGCAGAAGACACTTTATTAATAGTATACTTATTAAAAACCAAAAAAATATCACATATGAAGTAAAACAGAGGAATAATATAAAATAAAAACAGTAAAATGGGCCATAGGATTTATGCTTTGCCTTTTTTCTCTTAATCTACATTCAAATTTTTTTTACTGGCCAAAGCTAATTTGACCCAATTTCGTAAAATGTCAGTGTCAGAAATGACATTAAAACAATTTACAACCTCTCAGGGTCATGATCGCCTATCAGAATCAACCTTACAAAAGTTTTACCATCGAGATCATAATTGGGAAGGATTTAGTAGTTAGAAATAGGCAGCATATTTACAAGGTGTGTAAATACAACTACAACCTAGAATTATTTAAGTAATGATGACCAATTAAAACATCATTTACATTTCCAAAAATGCCAAATGTATGCAATACAAATTTTAATAACACCTTTGATTTCATAACTAGTTGAAATAGTTTTGATTCAATTAATAGCTAAAATAATTGGTCAATTGATTCAACTAAGTTTAATGGTGTTAATGGAAAGTTTGTAAACAGTGTTTTACAACTCTTATTTCATTTTATCTCATGATCCATCATTTTACACATTATAGATGCCGACCACCACCCACCACCACCCATTACCCATCATTTCTATCATTTAGAATTTGAATGCCAAATGAGCTACAATTAAAAACCACCCATCATCAAACCCTTTCCACAGCCTCGCTTCTGATGTAAACCAATAAACACCAAAATCCACCATCACCATAGTACAACTCATAACCACCAACAACAAGCCCTCAAGAGTATAGATTCAAGATGCATTATACAAGCAGCCACCCACGTGTGTGTGTGTGTGTATATATATATATATATATATATATAGATAGATAGATAGAGAGAGAGAGAGAGAGAGTAATCTATCAGATTCAATCTCCGAACCCATTTAGAAAAAATTTAGCATATTCATCGTATCAATTTCCAATCATTTATGAAATATCATGTAAGCATCAAGGAATAATAAAAAATACCTGATCTCAACTGATGTGCGAGGTCATCGGGGGAGACTTAGATAGGTCGCCAGTAGGGAAAGATACAGAGGGTGCCGGCTTGGGAGGTAGAGAGGTAGTAGGTTAGGTTGTGATGTAATTGGGTTTGGTTTCAAGGAAAGTGGGGGAAATACTCCTCCCCGATCTTTCCTTATTTTTTTCCTTTTTTTCTTTTTTTAACGACTTTTTGCAAATGTACTAATATATTGCAACGGTTTTTTTCTATTTGTAACGGAATTTGGCCGTTACAATTTTTTAATGGACTAAATCCGTTACAATTTACCTGTTTTGGTGTAGTGATCCAAAAATTTTATTATTTCAGTTCGATCATGGCATCAACCAACTGATCTATTTTTGGCGAATAAAAATTATCCCATGGCATATTTTGTTAAAGTCGGTGAAGTAGATACAGACTATCTACTTTATGTTGATCTTCCATACCACCATGGGTTTTAAAATTCGTAAAGGTAATTAAACATCATTGTTGGACCTTTACTCTAGAAGTGACTTCACTACCTATTTTACCAATTTGGCCTTATAGGGCACTATTCGACGAGCCTTTTTTATTATCAGTGAATAGGATGGGATGACGTGTACCGTATGGCACATGACTTCTAGGATTACATTGGGTGTTGTGGCCATTTGTCTCCGGGCCTTTCGGGGTTTCTTCCTTTTATCCTTCTCCAATCTTGGGGTCGATGCTTGTGCGCACTATGGAGAGAGAGTGAGAGAGGTCACACATCCTTTCTAGGAATGCCTCGATCATCGTCGATATGGGGTGATGTAAAGAGATAAAGTTCCCAACCTATTTTGCACAAAATAGGCAAAAGAACATGTTCCCTCCACGAGAGAGTGGCATCAAAGATAGACTAATGCTTGAGAACCCAATTAGATCAGAGGTTAGGGGGATAAGTTACGGAATGTGAAGGTGTTAGGAACTCTTCCCACCCTTTGGTCTCTCATGGGATTATGTTACTATTTTTCTTAATTTCTCCGTGAAGTGTGTGTGCGTGTATATATAAATGGAGATCGGAATCGCTCGACTCGCATCATGAAAAAGACGGAGTGAGGTCATCCATAAAAATGTTCCCAAAATAATAATTAAAAATATGATATGTGCATTTATTGATATATTGATCATTATAATGAAATGATAATATGTGTCAGATAAAACGCAAGTATGAATCACAAGTTTGATATATCTGAATAATACAGGGATAAAATAGGAAAAATGAGGAAAATGGGAAGATAGGACTCGAGCCTCGAGTTTTAACCCAAAATGCCTATGTAGACTATAAAGTCATAGTTCTCATGCGGCACGAGGGTGGGGTTTATCCCATAAAATTAAACGGGAATTTGATTATGTGTGTGTAAGAAAATATTTTTTTTATTTTTAATAGAATGTGGTGACAAATCACGCTGGAATTTATAGGTGTAACCCTCTTTTTCTTGTTATGTTCTTTTTATGGGAAAATATTATGTGCAATATTACTAATAAAGGATTGGAGATTAATATATGTATGATCTAAAGTAAAAGCTAAATTAAAACTTATATAACAAATGCGAAAATAAAGAAATTTAAAAAGAGAAAGAGAACAATGCTTAGACCTTCTTTGGAGATTTGGAGATAGATCTTTACTGATGACGAGTTTCCTTGCAAGTGAGTGAACAATGTAGGGGGGTTTCTAAATTGGGTGTGAAAGTGATAGGAATGAAAGGAGGAAAAGGTATCAAATAAGGAAACCTCGCTGACTTAAGAAGAATGTTACTAAGATCGGTAAAGTCGATGTTCTCTGAGGTGACTTGGAAGGTGAGCTTTTGCTCTCCTTATATAGGGTTAAGGGACTGCCGATTTGCATTATTCTTGCCCTACCTACCAGCAAGTAACCCCAGACACACAATCAATAGGCAGGGAATTGGACCTGCCAATTAGCAATCTCGTGCAGATTTTCCAGAAAAATGGTCGTAAAATGAAATTCGTAAGTCAAAATTATTCAAGGGGAATACTATTGAAAAGGTTATTCAAACACCTTTGAGAATACCTAGGCCGCTCCCAGTAGTCCTTTAAACAAGAGATCATCAGATAATGATGGATTGTTAGTCCAAACCATAAGTTCGAATCGCGCATAGGACGGACCATTGGAAAGGATATACAAGGCATTTTCATGTTAGAAAGAACTTTGTTTGTGGAGACTTGACTTTGGTCATATGGGTCACAAAAGTTCTCGGTGATCTTTCAGAGTAAAATAGATCGTTCGTTCATACCATACGGCTAATTTGTGCATGAGGTGGACTGTTGGAAAGGGTATTCAGTGCCCTTAGAAAAATCATTTAGTCTCGTTCGAGCTGAAGAGTTGGCCATGGTCAAACAGAGCTCGAGATCGCCAGTTTTTAATGGTAAAATGGTTCATTTGTCCAACCCGTTATACTGATTTGTACACGAGGAGGACAACTGGAAAATGGATTTAGATACCTTTAAAGATTCATAGAACTTTCATTCTGACAATGATGTTGACTGGAGTCAAAAGGGGCCCGAGAGCACCCGGTGGCCTATATATCGATACACAGAGTATGACATACGATTTTTAGTGAATTGGGGAGGTGCTAAGGACCTAAGGAGAGACTTAGGGGGTCCTAGAATGTGGTGTCTACAGATCCCCTCAAAGGGTGATCTTAGAACAAGTGAAAGTCATCGAATAGACACCACATGTTGTTTTGGGAAGAGGTTAATTATGCGGACCTAAGGGATGAGGATGACCATTTTAGAGAGTTGAGGTCTATTATGAGGACCAAAGGTAATGCTGGGGATGGATAATTCTATGGGACGAGGTCAATTCTGAGGACCTAAAGTTGAGGCGACTAATTTTGTGGGTCGAGATCAATTCTCAGGACCTAAACTAGTGGCGACCAATTATGCGGGTCGAGGTCAATTTTGAGGACCTAAAGTAGGGGAGAACAATTCTAGGGGTCGAGGTTACTTCTGCGGACTTAAAGTAGGGGTAACCAATAATGCGAGTCAAGGTTAATTCTACGGACCTAAAGTTGAGGCGACCAATTCTGTGGGTCGAGGTCAATTCTGTGGGTCGAGGACAATTCTGCACATCTGAACTGGGGGTTATCGATTCTATGAGTCAAGGTCAATTCTACGGACTTAAAGTTAAGTCAACCAATTCTGCGAGTTGAGGTTAATTCTAAGAACCTAAATTTGTAGTGACCAACTCTATAGGTCGAGGTCAATTCTGAGGACTTAAAGTTATGGCTACCAATTATGCGGGTTGAGGTCAATTATGTGGACCTAAAGTAGGGGTGACCAATTATGCAGGTCAAGATCAATTTTGAGGACCTAAAGTAGTGACTCGGGGGGTTTGATCTCTGGCGTGTCTTATTTTATCTTTTTTGAGACTCTATTGGGGAAGTGCGTCTATTTGGGGATTATGTCCCTTTGAGAAGAGAGAGCTTTGTAGGGGAGCTGAAATTCTTATGGTGGATAGATCGGGGTAAAGCTTAGTCTTAAAATTCCGCTGGGAAACAGCTGATGTCTTGAGGTTTTAGGATTTTGGTGGGGAATGCATTTCTCAGAGACACTGTTACGGAGAGATATCCCACTGGCTTATACCTCCGCTGAGAAAGTTAGATTTGGAAATTTTGCTGGGGAATTGGTAGTGGAGTCCAGGTATGTGGGCGCACCATTTTATGGTTTAAATTAGGGATAAGAATGTAGTTTTAATCTGGCGAGGGACTTAGGGAACTTAAAAATTTGTTTTCTTGGTGAAGAAATGTACCAGTATTTATTTGGCATTTTAAGGAATTTTACAAAGTTTTGGGCATTTTCTAGGATTTTTTGTACAAAATTTTCAAGTGGTTGTCAACCGGCATGTTGCAAGGGTTACCGTTTGGCAATGGCATGGTCTTTTGGGCTACCTTGGGAATTTTCGATCGGTATGCCACTTTGCCTCCTATAAAAATGGGGGAGTTCTCCTCATTTTTCACACCTTCTAGCATTTAGATATCATGCCCTTTCTTGCTAAGATTCGTTCCCAAGCCTTTTTCTTTCTTCGATTCCTAAAAATAGCCTATTTTTTAGGTATCGCGAACCACGTGGCGTGGTTGGGTGTTGACGATTGGGTGAACTTAGAGTGGCGAGCTAGGGTGCCCCTGGCATTGGGCAACGAAAATGCCTTCAGATTGTTCGAGCTAGTTTCTGATGATCGTTTTCTGCTACATGAGCCTTCACATCACCCATCGTCTAGGATGAGGAACCCTAGTGGCTATGTAAGTATTAATGACCTTTGGCATTCTTTTTCTTCTTTTCTTCTTTTGTTCCCTTGAGTTGGCAAAAGGTTTCTTTATTTTAGAAGACTGACATGGCTTCGATGAGCTTTCATTCTCGAGGGACGATGGGGTTTAAGGATGTGTGGGAGTACCTTTCCGCAGTGGTCTACTAGGTAGTTTCTTCTTCGGATTTTGGTCACCTGGAATCTTCTTTGTATGAGACACCGCGCTCCACTGCTATTCTCTGCTCTCTAGGGGATAGGTGGTGGGACACTACCCACACCATTCATTTGGGATTCAAACACAAGTATATGCCACATAAAGTGTGTCAAACTAAAATACACACAAAAAAAATCTTTTTGAGTTTTTCTAATTTTTAACCAAATGTAAAAATATTTACTCAAAAGACAAACAAAAATCATTTGTATTTTTCATTAATCCTAAATTATAAAAAAAATAAAACAAAAATGATAAACAAAAATCTTTTTGTATTTTTCATTTAATGCAAACAAAAATGAAAGAAATATAATACAAAAGATAAAAAAAAAATCATAATTCTAGCATGTGATTAAACATTGAGCATAGACTAGAAAATGATTAAATAAGCATACAATAAGCATGATGATATAGCATGAGGCACAAAAGCTAAAGTATGCAAATAAAACTAACACATTCAACCTTTAGATTTTGCAAGGGAGGAAGCATGTGAAAGTAAATGAGAATCAAATACCCTATCTTGTAAAGCTACCAAGTCGAATCTCCTAACCCAAACTAATGATGAGTGACTATCTTGAGGTGTAGGAATCTTGACAACCTTAGTTTCTTTACGGTGGGATTTTCTAGGAACTCGTTTAGGATTAAAACAAAATTTACTAAGATGACCTTTTCGACCACAATGAGCACAAGTAAAAACACATCGAAAATTGGGACCTAAGGATTGATCTCGAAAGGCTTTCCTAGGTGATTCTCTTAAAACATTGGTTTTGGCTTTTTGAGTTGATTTATTACAAGTATCGAAGCCTAAACCACAAGTGTCATTTTTTATTTGGATCGTGCCTAAGATTTTATCAAGTTTTTCGGACCTACACTCCAAATCAAATTTGACATTACTAGAGTCTTTTAATTATTCTTCTAATTCTAAAATTTTAAACTCTAACAAACCATTTCTCTATTCAAACTCGAGAAGCTCCTTTTTCAAGGATTCCATTAAACCCCTAAGGCTATCTCTCTCGCCTTCTATATATTCTAACTTTTCTCGAAGAGATTTTTCTCGGGTCCTAAGGTCTTCCACTAACGTACTATCATCAACGACCTTGACACGCTCTCTTAAACTTGATTCTAACTTCAAATTACCCCTTTTTAATTTAATAGATTCTTCATAAAGTTCTTGAAAAGCATTTTGAAGTTCACTCACATTAACCTCTTCTTCATTTTTACTCTCTCTTTCTTCTTCACTCTCACTACCATCAAAAACAAGGGAGTCATAAACTATGACCTTGTAAGTGTCATGTGTTAAAGTTTCATCAATAGACGAGTTCTCACTATCACTCACATGACTAGCCATAAAAGCCACAAAGTCGGCCTTAGTGGGGGAATCGGGTCCCTCTTCATTATCACTATCACTAAGGGTTGCATTAAAGGCAATTGGTTTCTTACCCTCTCTCCTTAGTTTAGTGGGACACTCAAAAGCCCTATGGCCATACCCATCACAACCAAAGCATTTTTCGGACTCGTCCCTATTTACATTTTCTTTAGAAATTTTAGAGATCCTCTCAGCTTTGTCATGCTTAGAAGTTTCAAATTTCTTAAAGTCATTTTCAAATTTATCTTTGTTAATTTTAAGAAACTTTCAAAATTTCCAAGCAAACAAGGCCATATCTTCCGAGCCACTATCACTCTCGCTCTCTACTACTTATTTTTCCTCTTTCCGGGATTTTAAAGCAATGCCCTTTTCAATTTTATTTTCAATTTTAGAGGAAAACATGTCTAGTTCATAGGTTTGTAAATCACCTACAAGCTCTTATAATTTCATAGAGGCTAAAGTTGGTAAAGAATTTAAAACGGTCATTTTTGGAA
The DNA here is from genome assembly GCA_949130495.1 of Sambucus nigra. Taxonomy (NCBI): domain Eukaryota; kingdom Viridiplantae; phylum Streptophyta; class Magnoliopsida; order Dipsacales; family Adoxaceae; genus Sambucus; species Sambucus nigra. The sequence continues at coordinate 374,107,054 of OX422216.1, forward strand.
TAAATCTATTGGCAACGGACCGTAAAATTTTCTTTACTACTCGGTTGTCGGGTATTTTCTCTCCCAAATTAAAAGATAAATTAACAATATCAGAATGTCTAGAATAAAATTCATCAAATGTTTCTTTATCGTTCATTTTGATGGTTTCCAATTGAGTGGTGAGGTTTTGGAGTTTCTAAGCTTTAACGACACTTGTACCTTCGTGAGTGAGTTGTAAAATATCCCACACTTCTTTAGCGGTCTCACACGTCATAATGCGTCGAAATTCATCCGGTGTGACAGCGCTAAACAAGGCATTTAAACCTCGAGAATTAAAGTTTGAAAGTTTAAATTCACCATCACTCAATCTATCGGCCGGTTTTGGAACACGTTCATTTTCTACTAAATGAGTTGGTGGAGACCACCCGTTAACTACAGACATCCAAACCCTCTCGTCGATAGATTTAAGTGCCGATTTCATACGCACTTTCCAATATGTGTAATTAGAACCATCAAAAATTGGAAATTTTGAGAATGGGGAAAATTCCATTTTAGCCAAAAATATTTAAAGGATCTTTAACGAAATAATTTATCGCTTTGGCTCTTATACCAATTTGAAAACGACCCGAAGGCCCCCAGTTTTAAAATACAAAAGTAATTTCCTTTGAAATAGATATGCAGAAGCGTTAGTTGATGGTTCAATAAAAACAAATTTAATTTACTTCAAAATTAAAATTAAACACAAGTGAAATAGGATTAACACACACACACAATTTAAATTTCACTTAAACCATATTAATTAATCCAAGTCCTAGAAAATCTGCCTAAGTCATATTTCTCAATTTTATCAAGTTAGGCCAAATCAATTTTATCAATTAAATTAAATGACTTGAATTAAATTAACATAAACATTACCCAATATTAATTTGCACCAAATTAAACAAGAGTAGTGATTAAACCAAATTTTATCTTTTTACCTAAGCATGCGTTCTAGGTGATATAGCAAGATAAAATTAAACAATGGATCACTACGCCGCGATGTACGAGGAAAAACCCATAACGGGAAACAACCTCGAACGGCCCTAGCCTTAAGTCCACTAAGTATGGATTTACAAATTAAAAGACAGAAAGACTTACAACACCCGACTCGATCCCTCTCACGCCTCGACACTTCTTCTTGTAAACACCTCCGCCTAGTAGACAACCCCGGAGCTCCACTGGAATCTCGGCCTTCACCAATGAGACATAGGTCCACTGTCAACCACACATGGTATCTTTCACCACGTGAGAATGCCGCAGCAAATTAAACTCTTCTTCTTTATGGGATATAGAAGAAAACCTAAACTTCTCTTCAAACGAATGTAGAGATAAACCGGTGTCAAACGCTCCAAGCAAAGTATATGTATATATGAACTTGGATAAACAAACTTTGGGTGTAAAACAAGTGTTTAAAAGATTTTTCTTGAAAGAATAAACACACAAAAATAATGAACTTTTTCTTGGAAAGATGAACTCTCAAAAACACTCTCTAGGAGTTGGTAGGATGTGAAAAAGTTAGTTCTAAAAGTTGGTTCCCGCACCTTATCAAATTTGACAAAATATAGTGGGGAAAGGTAGTGGAAAAAGTGGGAAAACCGTCAAAAACTGCCCAAAAAAATTTCCCGCCAAAACTCGTTCAAATGACTTTTTCGTTCGAACGACTTTTCATTCGAACAGATTTACTAACGAAGTTCCAAAATGGAAAAATGAAATTCGTCATAAATCTCATTCGAAGACCTGGCATCTCATTCGAACGAGATGACAGTTCGTTCGAATGACCTAGCAATCTCGTTCGAATGAGATTCCAGTGTGTATCGAGCGACGTTCCAGAAAAACAAAAAAAATGAAATATTAATTTTTAAGCCCAAAACTATTTTGCTGAGCAAAACAAATTCGATAAAATTAATTTATAAAAATTATAAATTACACCAATTGAATTCCAAGCACCTATATATATATATATATATATATATATATATATATATATATATATATATATATATATATATATATATATATATATAATTGCATTCATACTGTAGGAGCATGGAACAATGTTGTTGACGCAGAAACGAGACACTTTAAACTCAGCATTTTAATGAAGCTTTAAACTTGGCCGCTACGACTTCAACTTTAGTACGTCATAGCCTTGAAGGATGATCAATAACTCTATCATATGACTCAAACGTTTTTGTCTGGAATTGAGCCAAAACTACAAAGGACTCAATTGGAAATTTGTGTTCTTACATTTTCGAATATCCCTCTTTATGATTGGGGAAGCCTGACCTTGGAGACCCTTTATTCTTCTTTGGATGCTTTCTGCCAGTGCTTCCAGAACACCTTTACTGGGGTCACGTATCTTCTGGAGGTAATTCTGACACTTTTGCTTTATGTATTTTCTTGTATTTCCTTTTGGTTTTCCTTGATTGCTGATTTTTTTTCCTTTATACAAACGTGGTTTTATAAGGCGATTGGGCTTAATGCCTATTTGATTAGTTTACATAACGAGGAGCTGGGGGACTTCTGTCAAATGTATCGATAGCAGAAGTCCAACCGGTGGTTAAAGTCATCTCCTTTTCTGTCGGCAGTGCGTCAGGCCTTGAACACCCTGACGAGAGACCAGGTTATTCCTTTTTCTTTTGAATCTTTTTTTGACATTTTCTCTGTTTGTGCAAATATTGATCTTTATTGGAAATTACAGGTGATTTTCTATCCCTGGGGGATGGTTGTCCAGTACACGGGGGTGACTGGGGAGCATGGGCAGATGTGTCGGTTGCTAGCACACGAGCTCGACTACTTTTAGCATTTGGGGGAGAGAGTGGTTTAATAAATTGTGGAGGAGGAGGTGGTAGTTCCACCGGTGGCACCCCTTATTTACATGAAGCGGGTGCGGGAGATGTCAGAGTAGGCCGGGACGGTGGCTATGATTGGCGAGCCTTATTCATCATATAAGGATACGATGGCACCCTATGACTATCTCAACTTTTTGACGAGTTGGTTGATGCCTTCTTGTATCTATGACAAGGTGAACATGCCTCCGCCTCCTGCAGCTTCGAGAAGGGATACGATAGGTCGATGAGGTTCTCTCCTAGCACAGGTGGTGCATCGTCGTCAGCAGTGGTAGTAGAGGTTCCATTTTATTCATCTTGCCCGACCTTCGTATAATTTCTGATTGGACGGAGGAGAATCGCTACGTATGCATCATCGCCCTAGTTCGATGGATCTGGAGTGTTAGGGTAGAAAGAGGATGTCCTTCAGCTAGAGGTATATTTTTTCGCTTTCTTTGTCCTTATCCATTTATCTTTATTAATTTGTTTACAGCATGTTCAGGTGTCGACTACTTCGCTTCGAGATATCCGGGACTTGGTGGCCTCACTAACTGCCTACATCAAGGACTGATCTGTATCGAGGAGTGGAGGATCCACATCTCACCACCGAGGGAGGCGCTCTCGTCATAGGGATGGGGGCTCTTAGAGAGATAATATAAGAGATGGGGGTTTCGGTCTGAGTCCCACCGTCTTTTTTAGCTTTTTTTATTTTTCTTCTTTTTCCTCAATAATGTAATGAAGCGAGTGGCAATATATATATATATATATATATATATATATATATATATATAATGAATGATGTTTTTGTTTATTTATCATTGCTTTTAATGACTTGATCTACATGCACTTTTTACTTTGTTGCTGAGATCGTAAAAAGGATGGGATATTAGAATAACTCAAGAGAAAATTTATTTTCAGAAAGAATGATAAAATGGATAATATAGGAAGAAACAACTCGTATTTTTTTATTAAATAAGGATTTATTTTCTTAGATTTTTTATTTTGATAAAAAAGGAAAGATAGGATTTTCTAAAATAAGGGGGTGTCGATCGGCATACCCCTTGTCTTAACCATCGGCAAGTGGCTTTGATTGCAATTTTTGCAACTTCAAAGTACTTGGTGAGGCAGTCATTTATTTGGGTTCCTCAGATTATTTATTGTTTATCCAAGTTTCTATGTACAAAAAGGGGTAAGGTGATGAGGCTTTTTCACCCATTCTCATTTCCTCTTCTTTTTTGCTTATTTCTTGCCTCCTGTCTTATTATTTCCCAAAATGAACCTTCCCATGAGTGAAGAATTTTCTTCATATCTCGAGAATTTGGAATTTATGTGTATTTAAAATATAGATTATGATGCTTTTAACTTATGTTGGGTCTCTTTATGGTGATATCGGTCCATTGACTGGAACATGCTAGATGCGGTAGCACAATTTTGGTATCCCGAGGATCATATTTTTCACCTTGGCTTGGATGAGGTATATTCGACCTATGAGGAGCTTTCATATATGTTGGGGTGTTAATCCCAATATGGCGGCAGCCATGCCTGAATTCTCTTGATCTTCTTGAGAGCTATTAGCAGGACTTCTCCACATCTCTCCTTCTATGGTTCGGCCATTGGTCACCAGGGAATGATGTTTCTCCCAGTTGTCCTGTATTCTGCGTCTACGGGACTTCAACGATGCAAATAATGTCAAGGTTATTGCTTTGGTCTTAACTTTGAAACTACTGGTGGTGACCATGGACTTAATGGTGGACCCTCAATTGGATTCCATTACAGCATGGATGTGATATCATCGCAATCCTATGGTGTTGATAATGGCAGAGACCCTGGACAGTCTAGATGTTTGTCGAGAAGGACATTTTGATTTTCTGAGAGGAAGCCTGAATATATTGTTCATGTAGTTGGCTGAGAGATTACATTTAGCAATCCTCCCGAAATATCCCTTGGCAGTTATGCCGAATTTCTTCACCCGTTATTTCATCATCTTTGGCCCATCCATAGAGAACTGGATAAACTGGTTCATGGAGTACGGAGCTCGATGTCTGAGTTGGTTTGTGTCGTGGTGGGGGGAGTTACACCCCATTCTAGAACTGAGGGAATATCAGCACATTTGGTTAGTTGGCCTTCGACAGACCTCATTCTATTTCCCCTCACAACTTCTTCATCAAGTCAGATGGGAGCAAATTATGCCTTCCCGTACCTTGGATTTCTTTCTAGTGGAGGATTTGACTGAAGGCTTGCATATGTGGTTGGGTTCTCAGTGTAATAATTATCGATTTTCAACCCATCCCTATCAATTTGTTGATAGGGTTTGTCATGTTTCTAGGGATTATATGAAATGGCTATAGAAGAGGGTAGTGGCTAAGATCTTGGCAGAGGAGACAAGACAGAGATGGTTTGTCATGTTTGACACTATAGAGGGGGCGTAGTGGTTTTCTCTAGGATGGTTCGAGCTTATCATTTCATGGAGCACATTCAGCATACCAATCAAGTAAGGGAAGTTTGGGAGGCCCAATGAGTAGATGATGATGATGGCGCGGGGTCTTTCGGTAGTTACGAATAAAAAAGTTGGTGTTTATTTGTGAAGATTTTATGATGGATATATGTTTGGTTTGTTTTGGTTCTTGGTAAATAATGTGGGGAGGTTTGGTTAGTTTTATTTTAGGGACACCTTGGTTAAAGGGGGTAGTTATTTGACTCCCTACACTAATATTTCATGTAATTGAACCAAAATTTCCCATTTATGGAGTATAAAAGGATTTTAATTATTTTATTATGCCTCTTGATGAGTTTTACATTTGAATTATCTATACCAATCGCTAAGGCATACATAATCCTTTTGTTCATGTAAATGATAAAATGATATGTCGTTCTCGAAGGTAAGAAAGTAATAGATTTTTGTGAAAAAATAAGGGGACCGTGCCCATTTAAAGCGTATGAGTTGCCTACGTACCTATGGGGGTTTTGAAAAAAAATGAGTGTCATGCTGAAAGCAAGAGGTTTATTTTAAAGGATCAAGTCCCACATAGTTCTGGGTAGAGGTAGGTGAATAATTTTTTTCTTAGAATAAAAGGGGGATGAAAATAGTCGTAGCGCGCTGAGACTTTAAACTAAGGGTAAAATTTCTTAAGTCATTCCAAGTTGACTAGACGCGCTATCTCTTCTCTGTCAAAGTTAGTGAGCATAGCGATGCCATCAAACAGGATCTTCTTCACGATGTAGGGGCCACTCCAATTTGGATTAAATTTCCTTCTAGGTTCCTAGACGGGTTCAATGATTTTTTTTAGGGCTAAGTCCCCTTTTTGTACACCAAGGTCCTTGACGCTCCTATCGAATAATTACACTATCGGGAGACGGTATCCTTGTATATGATATAGAGCCTTTAGCCTCCGAGTAGTAACTCGTCGAAGTATCTCTGATGCCAGTCTTCCTCGTTGACTTTTCTCTCATGTATGACACATAATGTAGGTATTTCTAGTTCAACGGGTAAGAAAGTATCCTTGTCATATACTATAGAGTAAGGGGTATCCCCATTAAATGCCCGGAATGAAGTGAAGTAGCCACAGAGAGCATAAGGGATCTGGTCGGCCCAGTCTCTATAACTTTTGATCAACTTACTCATGATTTCTTTGAGGTTATTATTAGCATCTTCAATTGCACCATTAGTTTATGGTCGGCAGGGAGAAGATTTATGTCTCTGAATCCCATACTCATCCCCCAATTATGTGACTTCTACCTCAAAATGTAACCCATTATCTGACACTAGATCATGGGGAATCGTATATCATCAGATGATGTTCTTTTGGATGAACTTACCTACCTTTTTATCACTCAGCACTGCGTATGACTCGGATTTGTCCCATTTGGGGAAGTAATTAATGGTAACCAGGATGAACTCGTGCCCATTGGAGGCTTTAAGTTTGACTTTCCCTGTGATATCGATGCCCTATATGGATCAAAAATGGGAAAAGTCATGTTGTATAATTCTTATGGAGGCAAATGTTGAAGATTGGCAAACTATCGGCACTTTAAGGCATCCTCGATCATAGGCGGTGCAATCCTGAACTATGGTAGTCCAATAGAACCTTTATCGAATAATCTTCTTGGTGATGATATGGCCATTCATATGGGGTCCGCATTCCCCATTGTGAATTTTCTTCATCATTTCTTCAATGATAGCCCTTGCAATGCAATACAAATGGATCCCATCGAAGTTTCTCTTGAATAGTGCTTTATTACAGACAATGTATTGGGCATCCATTATGCGAAGGGCTGCTCAGTATTTCTTGTTGGCATCTTTGGGGTACCTACCGTTCTTAAGAAGGTGCCAAATATTATAGTACCAGAATTTGACCATGTTAAAATCGTCTTCTATGGCGAGCTTAATATGGTAGCAGTGGTCTATTTATCTTATTTTTGGACTATGAAGGGGGCTATAGTTATTCCCTCGGGCATGTTGACCATAGAGGCGAGAGTAGCAAGAACATCAGCTAAGATGTTCCTTGCTCAGGGCAAGTAGTGGAATGTGATATCTCATAACTGGGAGGCCAACTCTTCTAGGTCGGTGTGGAAGGGTAGGAGTTTTTCATCTTTGACTTTCCATCTTTCAAGGACTTGGTAGGCATTAGATACCTTTCTTGAGAGAAACTTTGAGGCCTACAGTACATTCATCATATTCAATCATATTGTTTGTGAAAGGAAAACCCAACTTCATGTCAATGGGAGTGTGAGAGTCATCATGGGAAATCAAGAGTATCACAATGTCGTATCCTTTTTTATTGGCAGCACCGTTAAAGAACATTAGCCATCGTAGGTCTACCTGAGAGGTGTAACGGATATCTTGATTCGGGATCCAAATGTCAACTTCTTTTATGGGGTAGTCAGATATGGCTCTTCCTCTCATTGATTTTTACGTGACATACACAATATCAAACTCGGCTAGCATCATCAACCATCAAGCCATTCAAATGGATAGGGCAGGTTTCTCAAGAAGGTATTTGATAGGATCCATTAGAGACACGAGTCTGATGGTAAAAGAGAATATGTGATGCCTTAATTTCTAAGTAACCTAGACAAGGGCCACATGTGCTTTCTTCATGGCAGTGTAGTTGACTTCGTACCCATCCAATTTGCATCTGGCGTAATATATATCCCTTTCCTCAGATTTATCCAAGGTATTAGGTGAGTAAATCTCCAGCCACGGTATCTGTTACGGTCAAGTATAGGAGTAGAAGGAGACCAGGTTGCGGTGGTATGAGTACCGAAGGTCGGGTAAGGTACAGCTTTATTCGATCAAAGGATTCTTGACAGGCCTCATTTCATACTTTGGTAGAATCCTTTCAGAGGAGTTTGAATATGGGTTCACAAATAGAAGTCAATTGGTTGATGAACCGGCTGATATACTGTAATTTTCCCAAGAATCTCCGGACTTCCTTATCCATTCGGGGTGGTGGAATTTCAAGTATAGCTTTCAGTTTGATAGGATTTGCTTTAATTCCCTTCTCGCTAACCATGAATCCCAAAATATTTCCTTTGGTGACGTCAAAAATGCATTTTTTAGGCTAAGTCGCATATGGTATCGCCGTAGTATTTCGAAGAATTTTTAAGGGCGGGAATATGACCTTCTCGAGTCTTAGACTTAATATTCGTATCATTCACATAGACCTCTACCTCTTTGTGTATCAGATAATGCAAGATGGTTATGGCAGCCCTTTGGTAGGTAGACCCTGCATTTTTAAGACCGAATGGAATAACTGTGTAACAAAAGTTTCCCCAAGGGGTGATGAATGTGATTTTTTCTTAATGATCAGGGTGCATCTTGATCTGATTGTATCAAGAAAACCCATAAACGAATTACTTGAGAGCGTGACTGGTCGTGTTGTCCATGATCATGTCGATATTGGGCAATGGGTGATCATCTGTAGGATATTCTTTCATCAAATCCCAGTAGTCAATGCACATGCGGACTTTTCCTCCTAGCCATGTGGGATATTCGATCACCTGGATGAATCCTACGTTCAATTGTTTGATTCTTTAACCTTGAGAGACCATTCGGTAAGGAGCTTTCGCATTTTTTTCTTGATTGGTTTTCATTTCAAGAGAGTTGGAATCTCGTGTTGAGCTATTTCAGGATCGATGTCGGGTATGTCATTATAGGACCATGTGAAGATGTCCACCAATTCCTTTAACAATTCTTCAAGTTGCGTTCCATCCTAATCTCGTACAAATTGACTACTAGATACGAGATTAACCACAACAGTTTCATCCTCATAAATTTGAATCCGGTTATGTTGTTTGTAATTAAACTTATTAAGATCAGTTACGAATTATTCATTTGCAAAACCATCATCATCAAGAGTTTTATTTGAATCAAAATCTTCGTTTATTCAAAATCTTCGAGATACTCAAAATCTTTGTTTATTCAATTCTCGAGAAAAATAGCGGTGAGAACCTCGTCAAAGGAGGTCTCGATTACATTGTTATCCAAAAAAAGAGGAACAATAAAAGAGGAAGAGATAGCCTAAACATCTGGGTTATGTTGTGCTTCATCAGGTGGCACTGGTATAGCATTCCAGTTGAGGAGGGGTTCATCAGCAGCCTTGATTAGGATGGATAGATCTGATGATGTTGCGCCTATGTCTAACCTGTAGAGAGTGAGCCCCAGTGTCTGTATATTAAATCAGTCCTTAAAGTCATTTCCCTCGAAAGCCTCAGTAACAACTGTAGATTTCTTAATGAGTGGTTGTAGATGATTTTGGGAGTCCTCGACCCACGAGTAAATATCTTGAAAGAAGATCTCTATCTCTGGCTTCATCTTCTCGTCCACGTGATAATAATATGGTTTGGAAAAGACACAAAAGGTAAAAAATTCACCCTCATTAACTAATCTTTTATTCAAGGAATCCCCCGACACAGTCTTGGTAGTTTCTAAACTTCTCTTCAACCGTGGTTAACGGAGCATTCTGAGTTGCTCTGATGATGGTTAATAACCCAAGCCCCATGGACGAAAGGCCTTCTTCAGTACTATGTGCTAAAGGATCCCTTGTTATTGACGTCCCATCCCGAGTTCGATCTTGAATTAAATATTCTTGAACATTTGTATTACGTTGACATTGCTGTGAGGGTTGTACTACAGATAGTATAAGAGGGTAGTTTAGATAAGATGGAGGCGTAACCCCTTTTGAGTACGGTAATGATAAGTTAATTAGCCAAAACCTTAGATTAATTATAGGACATGCACACACAAACTCAATGAAGATGAACTCAGTTTAAACTCATAAATCTCTCGTGTATAACTCAGAAGGTAGTAACGGACTTAGAAGTAACTTCGCTAGAGGGAGAGAGAAGTAAGCACCCTAGATACACCTTGGCAGGCAGCCAAACACACCAACCACCCTCAAGAATCTCTGTCCATTATTAAAAGCTTCGTAATAAATGACAATGGTGGGTGAGTAAAACTCTCTCTGGTTTGCAATAAATCTCTCGGATGTATATTATCTCTAGTAATAACTTCTGAACTCTAAAAAGATCCCTCTTCCTCAAAGGTGGTTGGGGTCCTTAAATACCCCCCCCCCCCCCCCCCACACACACACACACACACGCACACACCACCCCCAAGGCAACTCAATCATCAATGCCTGTGAAAGACATCCCTCATACTTTATGTCACAAACATTAAATACCTGATGCACTAGTTGTCTCTACGTCATAAACATTAAATGCCAAGACATGCCTTTTGCCTAATCGTTGTGTGTCAGGGAGCTATTATCGCAGAGGTGGCTCACCAACTGCCTGACAGCCCCAAATACCATGGTGGTTTACATAAGTGCATGTCTCACATTGTTTAGCTGGCAAGTGACATCACCTATAGTATATGTAACATTAAGTGGAGGATTATTTGGTTCATAACTCAACACCCGATGGAACTCCAAGCTACTCCGCCCGGGGTTCCACGCTCAGGGTTCTTCGGTGTTTTACCAGGTGTATCTAAGATGGTCAGATAAGCCCGAACGGTGCCTCACTTCTCAATCCTCCAAACCATGTCCCTCTAAAGTTCCCACGGCGAGGTCATTCGATAGAGCATGAAAGCTCTCCCAGGCCCTGCCAAGCCTGGTCTCTCGCGAGTACTATTTGACCTCACACTAAAACTAATTATTCTCATTACAAACGTTATATCTTATAGTCAATATAAATAAATATACAATATGACTAAAACAATAAGCTAAAATACAAGTTTCCACACTGAGCTGCCTTGCTGAGTTGCACGGTGAGTTGCCAAGCTAAGTTTCCTCGACTTCTTAATCTCGAACACTGTTGCTAATGTGGAATTACCTCTAATCTCAAAATTACCTTCAAGCCCCCTCTAAATTTGCCCCTTCGTGGAGAGATTTTTTGGAACAAGAAATGTCTGCACGAAACTTATCAAACTGATGAACCTTCTCTGCGTGAAAAAAAATTATGGCATCCTTTCCTTCGTTAGAACCACAGCGATATAATCTCCAGGAAAAAGTAAAATTCTCCCCGATGTACCTGAGTCGAAGCACTACGACTTGTTAGGGCTTTGACGAAGGGGCATCGCCACTTTTTCCTTATACTATGCTTCAACCGTTCTAGATTTATTATTTGAAATTCTCCCGAAAGGCCTGCTAACCATCTCAAATACTCATTTTGATTCTTGGTAGGTGAAATTCTCCCTTGTAATGCTTTGCTATGTTCGAAAAAGCATAAATCCTCCCCGATGCAGTTGAGAAACCATTTAAATAATGTTTGTACTTGTGGTAAGGGGACATCATCGCTATTTTTTTTTTAACCGTTGGGACATCTTTTCCGTTGGGAGTTATTGGATATGTCTGACAAAAATTATGGCGCCAAAACTCAAACTTGATGAAGAAGGAAACTCCTTCTATTCCCTAGGCGTCGCTTCTTAAATGACATGGCGCTGTCTTTTCAGCTGTCAAAATAGTTACCGAAGTGCCACATATTCATTTGAAATGATTATAGGCGGTCGAGCACTTGTGATGGTGGGAAACTAAAAAGTTAGGTTTAAAAGGCTTCAAACTCCTCTTTTATTTCAAAACCCTTCTCTTTCCCTCATCTTCTTTAATCTCCCGTATTCTTTAGAGAGAGAGAACAGTGCGCAAACCTCCATTGTTGTTTAATTCTTTACTCAGTATCTTCCATTTCTCATCTTTTGCACCACCACCTCTGGTTGTGCTCCTCCCTCCTTGTTCGTAGCCCTTCTTACTTAGTTATACCATTCATCTCCACTCTATTATGGCTTCTTCAAGTACTTCTAAGGTTTTCACCACCACCGCTCAGCCAAGCTATCCTTCTACCGCTTCTGGCGATGTTTTTGCCCCTAGCGGCGCTACCCTGAATGCTGCTCGTCAAGAGAAACTACGCTTCTATCGTCGGGCGCCCATCTTTGACGAAGATGATAATTTTTTTGATGCATGCAAGACTTGACATTTCTCATCCAAGTTCGTCCCCTTACTTTTTGGTGATGAGGAAATGGATTCATCAAAGTGGGGTTATCTTCCACCAGAGGGGACTCTGCATTTTCCCCTGGACCGTGGTGACTTCCCTTATTCTCAAATTGACTTCGAAGCACCCGGGGGGTCACCAACCCATTTCAGGGCCTGGCATACACATATGCAGAGTTCTCATGCTACTACTCTTACAAATTTTGGGCTTCATTGAGCCTACTGGTTTGGGGAGTTCACCCTCTCTAAGGACAACGCAGCGCTCCAAGTGCTAGTTTCCATATGGAACATCATAACTCACGGGTTCTTTGCTGCGTGGGGAGAGTTCACTATTACGTTGGAGGATTTTTGCGAGCTCCTGGGGTTTGAGCCAATGGTTGATTTCACATATCATGATGAGTCCCTAGATGCGGAAGAGGCTGCAGATCGATCTAAGCTGGATCGAATCTACTGCAGTTGCACTGGTTCTTCAAACAAAGCCACATTTACTCCCCTCATCAGCTATTTTTTCAAAGCTCCAACACTAAAGGATGTCAATACTGCAACGGGCCGAGGTAGAGGTACATCCCTGGAACTACCATCCTACATACTTGTGTTGCTTTCACACTTCTTCCTGACTGGGAAACCCAACGATCATCCCAAGAGGTACCTTATAAATATTTCCATTCATTTGGCCAGGGGTTTCAACCTTCCTCTGACCGCCATCGCCTTGGGGTCCCTCTACACCTGGTTGGATCGAACCCACATCGACATGGAAATATTACTGGGCCATTATAACTTGGCCAATTTTGCCAACACCATCATTTTGACGGGCTTTCTTTACACCCATTTTCCTGCCATTGCCGCCAAGTCTATTTCTCTGCCTGTGGGTGGTATCCAGCCCCACGCCTCCTATGTTTTCACAAAAAACAAAGTCGAAAGGAGATAATGGAAGTTTTTAATGCTTTAGACTCCTTTGTGAGGAGGCGATATAGTGAGTCTACATTTACCCATAGTTGGGATTTCTTTCCTTTTGCAGCCACAACGGTCAAGTTTATCCCAGTTGTAGAAGATCCCTCACAAGCTGTGGTGCTTCTATTTACCCCTCAGGTTTCTTCCTTCCTATACTAAATGGGGTTACACCTCAGAGCCCTACAACCCTGATAGATGTAGAAGACAGTTCGAGTTTGATCAGGGGGACCTCGACCTATGTTTCGACACAACCACCTAAGGGCCACTTTCGCTAAAGCCTGTACTTTCTATACTGTAGCCACGGTTCTTGGTGTGATGTCCACTATCGATGGCCGTGTCAACCTTGCTAATGCCACTAAGAAGGTAGACGTATCCACCTCATTTTCCACCAAGTTCCATTTGGGACAGTTGGAAATGATTCGTGAGTACATTCAGTCCACCCCTCAATATCCCACAGTCCTTGCTTTCCCTTCTTCTGAACTAGGTCTTAAGGGGAACTCTGTGATTAGCGTTGAGTTTCCCTTATGTAAAACCATTAAAGAATCTCCCCAGGATCTACCCCTTCATTACCCAATGATCCCAACTGCCACTACAAAACCCAAGGCCATTGCAGCTCCCAAATAAACTGCCCCTTCGATCAAAGCTGCAACAGAAGAAGGGCTTTCTTAGCCACCTGCTAAGAAGGCCAAGAAGTTTAATTCCTTAAATTCTAAGCCCCAAGTTCAAACACAAACTCATTTGGAAGCATTTCCCATTGCCTCCATTCCCCCTCCTATGTCTCTAGAGGTAGCTGAAGAGTTGAGGAGGCAGGTGCAAGCTGTGGTTAAAAGAATAAATACTGAGTTTCAATGGCTCTCTATCGTCGTTCCTCCTTTAACTTCCTTTCCCACGATCGTGGTTGATCCGACTGAGACATGGGCAAAGAGGAGAAAAAGGTCAAGGGTACCTCAAGTTGGTGATGCAACGAGTATAAGGAAGAAAACTCAGGGCACTAAGCCGCAGAAGAAACGAACAGTTGATATACCTCTATCTTCTACCCCCTCTGTTGTTACCTCCTCGCCACCTTCACCAGTGGTTATATCTTCTCGTTCTCCCTCTGGATATGAGGTATGCGTGCATTCTTTATATCTAATTCCCCTTCTCTTAAGGTGTGTTGCATTTGCTCATTTCTTAATAAGAAAATGTTTTGGTGCAGGGAGTTGAAGAAGAAGGGCCCATTCCCCCCAGCCCCCCCGTAATTCATTTCATGGGGGCGTTGCGGTATCTCTCCAGTAGACACTAACCTTTCCCGTTCCCCTCTGATAACTCTTACTTACTCTCATCGTTCATCCACCCAACGGGCTAGAGATGCTGCTGAGGGGGCTACTACCGTTGAATATACTGAGGCAATGAGCCCACCCCCAGCTTCTTCTGAATTAGAACCTCATCCCAAGGATCTTTCGCCCCTTGTTCCAGTTGCATAAAGTTCCCCTGAGGTAACATACTATCTATTACCTGTTAGGTCTGGAAACATTTCTCTACTCCACCCCTTTTCTTTCTGTGTAATATGCTGAACCTTGGCATGTTGGGGTGCCCCAGGTTGAGATGGCATCTCTGGTAGCCAGCATCCTTCTTCCCCGTGTATTGATGAGACCTCTGATTGCAATTCCCCTCTTTATTGCCATAACGTGGGTAAGTAACTTTATAAGTATTTCTCTTTTTTTTTACTACTAATTTGTCATTTTTAACACTTAGTTTTGTTGCTGCAGCTTTCTCCAAGTCTCTCTCCGCCCTTTGCTCTTAGTGGCCTTTCCATTTCCAAGTCCCAGGTTGATGCTGTTGTCCCACGTGGTGATTCTTTAGTGCCTGTCCATGCTGGGGCGTCGCTTGGAGATTCCTCATGTTCTTTCAGCGAGACTCCCTCATTAGCCCTAGTACCGTTTGTTGGCGAGGGAGCTTTGGCTACCGTTGAGGCTTCTGAGGCAATGATCCTGCCTCCAACGGTTCCTGCCCCGATGGCCTCCACGGTGGCTTCGGTTCTCTCCCTTTCTATGACTGAGATATTTTGCTAATTTCTCTGCATTCTTGTTGAAAAAATTATCGCAAACTCCACCTATAAGGGTGACTTAACAACGAAAATGCTTGTTAAGATTTTTTTCATAAGCTCCACCTATATTGGTGACTTAACAACGAAAAGACTTGTTAAGATTTTTCATCAACTCCACCCATATCGATGACTTAACAACGAAAACACTTGTTAAGATTTTTTCATAAACTCCACCTATATTGGTGACTTAACAACGAAAACACTTGTTAAGGTTTTTTCCTCAACTCCACTTATATCGGTGACTTAACAACGAAAACACTTGTTAAGATTTTTTCATAAACTCCACCTATATCGGTGACTTAACAATGAAAACACTTGTTAAGGTTTTTTCATCAACTCCACCTATATCGGTGACTTAACAACGAAAACACTTGTTATGATTTATTCATCAACTCCACCTATATCGGTGACTTAACAACAAAAACACTAGTTAAGATTTTTTCATAAACTCCACCTATATCAGTGACTTAACAAAGAAAACACTTGTTCAGGTTTTTTTTCATCAACTCCTTATTTCCTCTAACTGTTTTCAGGTTGCTCAGGAGGATTCTCCACCAGTTCCTTCGCCCATTGCCTCACCCCATTGGGAACCTGTCATTTCAAAAGATTCTAGCCATAATGATCAAGGTTCCACGATCAATGCTACTGCAAAGAGCAAATCTGGCTGTGAGCTTCCTATGCCCGACCTAGCTCCTCATGCCTTCTGCCTGATGATGCTTCAGCGTTCTCCTCAGATGCCTGCCAACCATCGTCTGGTTATTGAACAGCTTGTAAATCACCATCCTGAGACGTTCACGGTGGATTGCCTGCGTTCAAACATCTCCGTTATGGGTTACAGGCTTCAAGGCATGGATACCATCGTTGCTAAGATTGTCAACACTCCGACCTTAAACGTTATCAGACCCCTCCTTAACCAGTTTCTGGGTTATCTGAGAGAGTTGGGTCATGACGAGTTTCTTTTTGGCTGGCTTATCACGCATTTGAAGACCATGAAGAGCTAACGAGTGGACAGCCAGAGGGAACTTTTACAAAAACATCAGGAGGATCAGCGGACCGAGGAAGATAAGTTGGCCAAGTGAGCACCTCTTCTAGAAGCTGTTGATAAAGATATGGAAGACATCGAAGAAGCTTTACGTCTGGTGAAGCTGAAATGAGAGTAACTCCTGATCGAGCGCACACAAGCACAAACAGGGCTGAAGGTCTCTATTAATGCTCAACGGTCTTGCCAAACAGCTTCTTCGGGCCTCCCTGGAGATTTTTTCTCTTCTCCAGATCTGTGGTTCCTCTTAAGCCAATGAACTTGTATATATATATTTTTTCTTTTCTTCTCATGTAATTCTTGGGCAATAGCTCCCAATTTTGTAATGCCCCAAAGTTTATGAATGGAAAAAGATATTTATTTTCTCATTCCATTTCTTTGTGTTACAACTATTTGCATAGATTAGGAAGTGTGAAGTTTTGTAATTCTTTTCATCTCTACTTGAGTTATAATAAAAAGAAATTATATACTCATCATAAAAAGAACTTGTGTATTCATAGCAACAGCCAGCTACTTCAGTGGTCCAAACATAATTGCCTACATATGATAGACTTTCAACCATTTATTGTTAATCTTAAATGGTTTATCTTCTTCCATCCTAGAAATTAAGCAATAACCTGAGTCATGATCTTCTTTTATAATGAAAGGTCCTTCCTAATTTGATGCAAACTTGGGTAGAGGAAACCCCCTGATGTGTTTCACTGCTGCTTTCAATACGAGGTCTCCCTCCACGAACTTTCTTGGTCTTACCAAGTTATCATATGCCCTGGAGAGCTGTTTCGTATACATTTGAAAGTGTTTCATCGCAGTATCTCTGTGTTTATCCAACGCTTCCAACTGCACATGTCTATTCTGAGGGAGCATGCTACTTCGCAAAGCATATCAAGTAGAGGGAACTTCTAACTCTACTGGGAGAATCGCCTCGGCCATATAAACAAGAGAGAACGGTGTATACCTTGTGGTCTTCCTCCTAGTTATTCGATAGGCCCATAATACGGCTGGTATCTTGTCGTCCCACGATTCTAGAAAATCCACCATTATTTTAGCCAAGATATTAACCAAAGTTGGCCTGACCGTTCCTCTTTGGATATGCCACCGTAGAAGTATGATGGACAATGGAGTACTTGTCTGTGAGCATCGTTACTTCTGAATTGACGAAAGGGGTTCCATTGTCTGAAAGGATAACCTTTGGGATCCCAAAATGGCAAATGATGTATTCTCTGATGAAGTTGCTCACCATCCCCGTTGTTTCCCTTCTCAGTGGTATCACTTCGGCCCACTTTTTGAAACACTCTGTTGCTACTAGTATCCATATCTTCCCCCTCGAAGAAGGATGCATTGCCCCCACCAGGTTGAACGCCCAAGTGTGAAAAGGATAAGGTGTTACCAGGGAGTGTAGGTCCACTGATGGCGCATGGATCATATTTCCATGAAGTTGGCAAGCCTTGCACCTTCGAACAAAATTTGCAGAATCTTTCTCCATCGTTAGCCAATAGTATCCCAAAGTCATCAAATGGTCATATAACTTGGCCCCTCCTATATGAGTTGGATCGTGTGCCTGTTTGAGGACCTCGACCACTTATTCCTTCATGATGCAACGCAACGGCCTGTTAAAGTATCCCCTTTGATAAAGTTGTCCCTCCTCAACGTAGAATCTCGGGGCCCTTCATCGGAGACCCATCACATCAATTTTCTCTATTGGGATAACTCCATCTTTAATAAAGTCAATATAGGGATGTCTCTAGTCAGCTTGAACCTCCAAGAAATGATATTCGACTGCCTTGAAGAATAATTGGTATTTATATAACTTCCGTTATAGCTCTATCGCGTCCTGCTTCATTTTTGGCCAAAAATACCCCTCCCTTTGCATTCTTCGATAGAGGGGTATCTCAGTTGTTTCGCAGTGCTCTTCGTGTGTTTTCTTTAATCTTCGCTTTGCTTCTTCAGGACAGATGCACCTCGACAACCATCTTCCTGCATTACTGAAGTAAAGGTTCCCTTTATTCGTTAAGTATTAGGCTAATTCTCTCAGCCCCATCGCTCCTTCCCCAGATTCTAATTGCCTTTTGATCTCCCCCCTACAGTCTGTGTCCTCTTCCATTGGTAGAATTGACTGTACCATCGAAGGAGATGTTCTTCATTGGATCACGACGGTAGTTGTATCGATCCTCATGACCATCTTCTGGGTAATGGTGGCATATGCATCTGGGTGACGATTCATTGTTCTGGGTTGTCTCTTGATCTTGGTCCGATGGAACTGGCAGATGAGCCTCTGAATGATTGTCCTGTACGGTGCCAGGCTCATGTGTTTTAATGCGTACTCTCTATTCACTTGTTGAACCACCAAGTTTGAATCCCCTTTGATGCAAAGTGAACGAATCCCCCTTCGAAGAGCCTCTAGCAATCTCAACACTAATGCTTCATATTCTGCCTCGTTGTTAGAACAAGGGAAATCTAACTTGTAGGAAAGGCAAATCTCCTCCATTCCTTTTGAAAGAATAACCCATTCTCCTCCTTTATTTTTTATCGAGGATCCATCGAACTGCATTGTCCATTCCTCATCCATCGCGTCTAGGTGATTCACCTGCAAATCGTCTCCTGGAATACTTTCTTTCGGTGGCTCAAACGTTCCTGAGGGGAAAATAGCTAACAGATCATCATACTCCTGGCTTTTGATTGCGCGAGGAACCATGCACTTCAAGTCATACTTGGATAGGATGAGGAACGACCTAGCTGCTCTACCAATCAAAATCGTTCTTACTAGCAAATACTTAATCGGATCACATCTAGTCATAATATGAATTGTAAAAGACAACATATAATGTCTAAGTTTTTTCACTACAAAGACTAAGGCGAAACGATGCCTTTCTAAGCTACTGTATCTGACTTCTGGTCCATGGATGATCCTGCTGAGATAGTAGGCTGGCCGTTCTTTCCCGTCAACCTCTTGTGCTAACAAAGCTCCCACGGACCTTGTGGTCGATGTGAGGTACAGCTGCAACGGTATTCCCACCTTTGGGGGAACCATGGTCTGTGGTGAAATGAGCAGCTTCTTTAGTCCGTCGAGAGACTCTTGGTGAATCTATTCCCACCTGAATTTTATGTTCTTTCGCAATAGTTGCATCAGTGGGTGTGTTATTTTGGAAAATCCAGGCACAAATCTCCTAAGGTATGAGACTTTGCCGAGGAAACTCTTCAGCTCCTTCACCGTTCTTAGGCATATCATTTCCAAGATCCCCCGCTGTTTGTCCTGGTCCATCTGCACCCCTTGTCGATCAACCACAAAGCCTAGGAATTTCCCACTTGTCACTACAAAAACACACTTCAGTGGGTTCATCTTCAATTTATACTTCCTGCAATGGGAAAACACGTTCCTCAAATCGCTCAGATGGGAATCCTCCTTCCTCGATTTGATGACCAAATCATCCACATATAATTCCACAAATTTGTGGAAGAAGTAATGGAAAATGTCCATCATAGCTCTCTGGTAAGTCGCCCCAACATTCTTGATACCAAATGGCATCACCGTGTACATGAAGTTGACCAACGGGGTTCTGAATGTTGTTTTCTATGCATCTGAGGGGTCCATCTTGATTTGTTTGTACCCTACATACCCATCCATGAAGCTATACATCTCATGACCAGCAGTCGCATCTATCAGGCAATCGATGGATGACAAAGGGAACTCATCTTTGGGATAATCTCTGTTCAAATCTATGTAATCCACATAGATCCTTATTTAATTTTTGTCTTTCTTTCCCACTAGGACAATGCTAAATAGCCAGAGTGGGTGTTTTATCGGTGTGATGAACCCTACCATTA
Source organism: Sambucus nigra (assembly GCA_949130495.1). Classification (NCBI taxonomy): domain Eukaryota; kingdom Viridiplantae; phylum Streptophyta; class Magnoliopsida; order Dipsacales; family Adoxaceae; genus Sambucus; species Sambucus nigra. The sequence goes on from OX422216.1 coordinate 374,127,280, forward strand.
ATAAGCGTTGAACCTCTTCCTTGATCTTCAAATCTAGCTCAGGCTTATATGTTCTCATCGCTTGTTTCACTGGAATTGCTTAAGGCATTACGTTCAACTTTTGGCAGCATCCAACCCCTCCATCTCCGTGTATTTCCACGCCAAAACATTTATAAATTCCCGAATCAACTCCACCAAGGCCTTTCATTTTTCTTCACTGAGATCTTTCGAGATGAATATGGGACTTGGGTCCTCCTCTTCTCTCGCCAGGTTCAATTGCTCCAGTTCTTGTGTCTGCAGTTCCGGTCGATCTGTCATGTAATCTGGTTCCTTGGCGACTTCCTCCACAAGTTCCTGTATGCTGGAGTTATCTATCACGATACATTGCCCCCATTGATCTAGAATAAAGCATTCATATATCGGGTCAAGCTCATCATTAATTTCTTTGGCCGCCCACTCACACCATTATAATCGATATACCACTTTTCCTTCCTCGATAATGACCTTCTTGCACTGTCTGCTAGTAGTGGTGACTGCCTTCCTCTTCTTCTCTCTAGAAGCCTCGGCAACTCTTTCTCCTGATAATCGGCTCAGCACGCTTTGTCATTAGACCTCATATTCCATCGGATCCACTCTGGCCCTCATCCTATCTTTGAGCTGCTTCGAGATGTTTTGGGGTCAAGGGACAACCTGGTGAGCTTCTTCGGTCATCACTCTTATGTTGCTTGCAACCTCTTTACTCTGCTCATTCAAGGGCCCCATCCTTTCTCTGATTGAGGGAACTCATACTCCCTCCATTCTTCTCATTAAGATGCGAACATCCTCCTCTAATTCAGTGTAAAATGTCGCGTCTACCAAGTGAGCTTCTTCGATAGAGAATGGCCTCTTCGTATCCCTAATGGTCACCTCTGTTCCCTTGATGTTGGCTTTGGCACATTGATGGTACGTTAAAGGAACTATCCCTTGGTTTTGCATCCATACCCTTCCATTTAGCAGATAATAGGAAGTTTCACTCTCTATTACGTGGAACTTGACATAGGAACTCAGATTTCCCATTACAATCCCAACATTAACATACCCAATGGATTTAGAAGATTGGTTATCATACCCCAAAATCACCAAAGGCATGGTTACCAACCTTTCTTCTGGAATATTGGCTCCGTGAAAAGAGTTGATTGGCATGATATTGGTGGAAGCTCCCCCATCCATAAGAGTCCTTGCGAAGCTAACTCTGTTGAAGCTAGAAGTCACATACAATGGCTTGTTATGAGGGAACCAGACATCCCTATCTACATCACTGAAGGTTACTTCTGACAGAAACCTTCTCACCAACCTGGACATGGGTCCCTTTCATCTCAGCGAAGGGACTGCGTTCTTCCTCACAATATCAAGTATTGCCTGGGTTATCTCCAACCTACTCTCTTTCGGTATCCCCACCTGGTCGAAGAACCAGGTAAATTTAGGGGATTTTGAAATTGTACAGTACTCTAGGACTGGGTATGCTTCCTCACCTTCAACGCTAAACACATCCTCCACGCCTTTGGTGCTTGCCTCATCGTAGGCTTGTACTACATTAGCCATTCCCCTCGCACAATCTTCCAGATCTTCTTCATACTCTTCTTGATTCTTCGTTGACTCTCTTTCTCCTCTCTCCGCCTCTTCATCATAGGCCACTACAAGATTGGCCCCATATGCTGGCAGTTGGTCATTGTTAACATTCTATGGAGGGATTTGCAGCTTCCCTGCCTTCACATACTTATCGATGATTCTCCTCATCATAAAATAACTCTCTGTTGGGTACTGGATCTTCCGATGGACCAGGCAATACTTGGGATTCACCCTCGTTGCCGCCTTGGGTTCCTCAAAGGGAATGTCCTTTGGTTCGTAGACTGTTACTCCTTGGACCATCACATTGTAACAGCTGACCGCTTCCTCCACTATACAAGGCAATGGTGGTGGGTCCTCCCTGTCTCTTCCAAACTTTCTCTTATTGTCCTTCTTCGGTGACTTGCCACCATCTCCTCCCTCGGTGTACCCTACCCGTCGGGGCTGAGACCTCCCCCCCCCCCCCCCCCCCCGTAGGTTGTATCGGCTGCCTAAACATCATGGGCACCACCACCGAATTTAGTCGTACCACCAAGGAGATATTTCTTATCACTCATAAGAACACCAAAAAAGTCCCCTTACGCGTTTCATTAATAAGATGACAGATGTACTGCGGAATCAGTCCTTCTGCACAGATCTTTAATAACTTGGACTCTTTGGCCTCCTCCCTCACGTCGAGGGATCTTTCCCTGAACCTTCAGACGTAGGCCACCACTTCTTCCCCGGATCCTTGCTTCTCCCTCCCTAGCTGGGTCAAAGTAAACTCATGTTTCACCAGAAAGAACTTTTGGACGAACAACACATGCATCTCTTCCCATGTAGAAACGCTTTTCGGAGCCAAATGATAATACCAGGTATATGCTTTATCGGTTAAGGATTTAGAGAACTCCCTCAACCTGAACTTCTTATTATTACAATGTGCTCCCAAGTGTTTAATGAAGCAGTTAATGTGCTCCTTCGGGTTCCCACCTTTCCCTGTGTATTTTTCAAAAATAGGAGGAATATAGTCCTTTGGATAGGGCTCATCTTGTATTCTTGGGGATAAGGTGTTCGAAAGTCATCAAAGACCGAAGCTACCTCTCCAGCAGATTACGAGGAGGCTTGCATGAACTTCAGCATCTCTTTCTGCATCTCCTTTCTCATTTCCTCCATGGTTGATACTATTGGGGAAACAACTAACGGGACCATGAACTGAGTGCCCGCTGCAGCCGAAGAAGTCATCATAGTTGGGGCCATTGATACTCCTGATGTTCCCACTGTTGGGTTCACAATAGAGGGTATGCTCGCTGGGACCATTCCCATTACACCTACACTTAGATTAATTATAGGACATGCACACACAAACTCAATGAAGATGAACTCAGTTTAAACTCATAAATCTCTCGTGTATAACTCAGAAGGAAGTAATGAACTTAGAAGTAACTTTGCTAGAGGGAGAGAGAAGTAAGCACCCTAAATACACCATGGAAGGCAGCTAAACACACCAACCACCCTCAAGAATCTCTATCAGGTATTAAAAGCTTCGTAATAAATGACAATGGTTGGTGAGTAAAACTCTCTCTGGTTTGTAATAAATCTCTCGGATGTATATTATCTCTAGTAATAACTTCTAAACTCTAAAAAGATCCCTCTTCCTCAAAGGTTGTTGGGGTCCTTAAATAGACCCCACACACCACCACCAAGGTAACTCAGTCATCAATGCCTGTGAAAGACCTCCCTCATACTTTATGTCACAAACATTAAATACCTGATGCATTTTTTTCCTCCACATCATAAATATTAAATACCAAGACATACCTTTTGCCTAACCACTGTGTGTTAGGGGGCTGTTGTCGCAGAGGTGGCTCACCAACTGCCTATCAACCCCAAATACCATGGTGGTTTACTCAAGTGCATGTCTGACATTGTTTAGCTGGATAGTGACATCACCTACCGTAGATGTGAAATTAAATAGAGGGTTGTTTTGTTCACAACTCAACGCCCGATGGAACTCCAACCTGCTCCACCCGGGGTTCCACGGTCAGGGTTCTTCGGTGTTTTACCAGGTGTATCTAAGATGGTCGGACAAGCCCCATTGGTTCCTCACTTCTAAATCCTCCAAAACAATTCCCTCTAAAGTTCCCACAGCGAGGTCATTCGATAAAGCATGAAAGCTCTCCCAGGCCCTGCCAAGCCTAGTCTCTCGCGAGTACCGTTTGACCTCACACTAAAACTCATTATTATTCTCATTACATCATTACAACCATTATAGCTTATAGTCAATATAAACAAAGATACAATATGACTAACACAACAATCTAAAATGCAAGTTGCCATGCTGAGCTGCCTCGCTGAGTTGCCACGGTGAGTTTCCACGCAAAGCTGCCTCGGCTTCTTAATCCCGAACACTGTTGCTAATGTGTAATAACCTCTAATCTCAAAATTACCTTTAATCCCCCTCTACAGATAGAATCGATCTCTAAAATCATCCCCTGCTAGGAGTGTAAGTGGTTTGACTCGTAATCCAAAAAGAAGCATGTCATTCGCCTCATGCTCTATTTTTAGTATCGAATTAATGATGCTTAAATTCTTTGTATTATCATCGTCGCCCAAGATGGTGATGACCTTCCACTCGGCAAAGAATTTTAGTTTCTTATGGAGACAGGAAGATACTCCTTTTATGCTAGGAAGCCACAATCGACCAAATAATAAATTGAAATAAGCGGGTATGTCAATAATAGGATTATAGAGCCATCCCCTATTGTGAGTGTTATGGATCCTATCACCTCTCGACAAGTGCTTTCATAGGCACGCACTATGACGGAAGTTGGATTAAGGCCGCTTACTTTCAAACCTAAGAAATTTAAGGTTTTTTAATAGGAAAACATTGAGTGTTGATCCGTTATCGACGAGTGAGAGGTATTCCTCATCAACTCAAAGGAGATGTTGAGAGCATAGTTATGATTAGGACCAAACGTTGAGATTTCTTCTTTAGAAAAGGAAAGAAATCTATTAAAGGTTAAGGACCAAACAAGGTTGAAGGATTATTATAGAGTGGTGAAAGGAGGGACTTTGGTCCAGATAAGTAATTTTATCAAAGAGTTTCAGTGTAGCTGGTAATACGTGAAGAGTCCCCACAAGGTGATGTAAGCATGAGTTTTCTTAAATTGGTCGAGGACTTTGCTTTCCTTGATGGTCATTTCTAGAATGGAGAGTTTCTTAACAACTCACTTTCCTTTATCTATCCCTATTTACTGAGGATTAGGACTCTGGTAGTGTCTCTCAGCTCTTATCATATAGTTCACAAAGGAGGGGAAGAATAAAAAACCCCATTTCTTCATCTACTTAGAGCTGATCAACCACTTTGTTGATTTCCCCTAGCATATCTTCAAAAGATATCATCCCACACACACTGATTACTGGACTAACATTTTCTTGTCTTGGTTCTTCGTCTGACCTATCTATCTCGTCCCCCCATCTAGTGGCAATGATGTTATCTTTCCATGAGAAACCAATGCATTTAACAACCTCAACGGCTTATTTATATTGATCCTCCCACACAAAAGGGAGGTACAAAAGTAAAGGGACCAACCACCCTTGTAGCTTTAAGGCATTGAGTAACTCGGACATACTGCAAATCTCATTGGTCTGTCGGAACAAGCCTGCCATAATATGTAATGCATTGTCTAAACTGACTTCGTCAACGGGTACCACCCAATTATCTGACTGTCGAGCCCACTTTTGGGCTTCTATGAACAGTATGCTAAACTCCTGTAAGTCAATGGTCATTTCAGAGGGCAATTTCAGCCCAAACTCGAGAAGTTCGTTTAATACTGGTGGAAATTTCATATCCTTCCCTCCAGGCCGGTTAAAAATGGCAATATACGCTATTGTGAAAAGTGACAGAGCTTAGTCAGAAAAATAGGTAGGATGTAAGAGAAAATATGAGCGGACTTTAAGGGGTTTGGGTGAAAATATGGGTATGATGGGTGCTTTACTGAGTACAATCTGGGTACATAGACCAAATTCCAGGTCATTCTCTAGGAAAATGGCATTTATATGGTTTAGAAATGGATTGTGAGTGGTGTTTCATTGGGGATTGGTCGGTGGGGCGATGACACCCCGATCAATTAAACCTTGGATTACATTTCGGAGATGGAAGAACTGATAAGTGGTGTCAATAGCAGTTTGGTAAAAATCACAATGGGCGTCGGGTTCGAAATTTTAGCAAAGTGGGTTCAGTAACGGATGAGGTTTTGACCTAACAAGGCTTAGTAGATTTTCGAGAGGAGAGCATGAAGCTCGGTGTACTTTTTTCTGACTGGGTTGGAATGATTTTTTGTCACCTAAAAGGTAGCGGGCAATTAGATATTGTTGATGGTCGAAACAGCAGCAGGCTTCTCACATTTTCTTGGAGTGAACTGTCTGAATACTTTCTTTGTCTCAGCTTTTGTCTTGGCAATAATTTCTTCAATATCCACGCCTACTTCCTGGAGGTCTTGGAAATGTGGGTAATATTATCCTCCCATTGTTTCTCAGACATTGGGTAAGAAGTGTTTCTTCAAAGTACTAACTTGCTCCTTTTTAGAAGGCCGATTGGTCATAGTGGATGCTTTCTCACTCCACCTTGCTATGAAATTGTTGATAGTTTCTCCGAGTTTTTTTTAAAAGTTCTAAATCGCAACATGTAACCTCCAACTCCTCATTGTATTTATATTGCGACATAAATTCTCGGGCAATATTCTCCCAACTAAAAAATTTGGATTCCTTAAGGGATAAAAACCAACGAAGAGCGATGTCCTTCAAAGTCTGTTGGAACATCTAGGCTATTTATTCCACGGAGTCACCTAGGAGTGTCATGGCTCGGTGGTATCTTTGGAGATGAACAATTGGGGGGCCGCTACCTCTAAACTTCTCAATGTTAGGCATCTTGAATTTTTTTGGTAGCCTTGCTTTAGGGTAGGGAGACATTGGGTGTAATTCATGTAGTTCCCAGAGATTTGGATCGGGTCAAACTTCTTTGTCAGCATCTTAAGGTCCTCCTTAAACTTATTTAAATATTCTTCCTTCATATCGACAGGTACTGGTACGTTAGCCCCTGGATGGGCAAGATTTGGTATAGGGAGTTGAGCTACTGGTGGCCCATTGGCAGGAGGCGCACGTGGGATATAATGATATTCTTCTAGGACCGAAATAGGCTCAAGTGCGGGTGGACCCATAGCGCGAGGGAAGATTACCTCAAGATCCTCGAGAATTAGGATTCTATTTCACTACATCTCATGAACCTCGATTTCAAGGTTGTTAATCTTAACGGTAAGTTGGACGAGGACTATCATCAAATCAGGCTTCATTTTCCATATTGACAGTAGATTTCAAACTCGAATGAAGTATCAAAAGAACTGATGGAGCTTAGAGGTGGTTTTATATAAGATCAAAGCCAATATGGAGTCAAGCGAAGGGTCAGGTATGCGATCGAACTGAGAAGAAAAATTATTCGAATTTATTTTTGAAATAGAAAAGGAAGAATTATTTTTAATGGAAAAGAGGAAAATATTTTTGACACCTTTTGGAAAGGGGAGGGAAAAAATGGTATTTTGGATAATACTAGGTAAAATGTTTTTGGTATTTTGGTAAAAGAGGAAAATTATTTTTTGACGCTTTTAGTAAGGAATGGGGGAAAAAATAATAGAAGACACTTAGCATGATTATTATTAAATTTATATTTTCACTTGTATTAGGTTTACTTAAATGCAAAAGAAATGTCAGATGGGACCCGAGCCTAGGAAAATTGGGTTTGAAGAATATGTAAAACATGTTTTGACTTGTTGCCAAGATCATATATAGGGTCTCATTTTCAAAAAAGACAAAATCACGCGAAAATTTGGGTGGCATGCTAACTCGGCATTTCAGCAGCTTTTCGTATAGTAATTGCCAAACTAAATATGAGTGCCCTAGGTTTGACGCCTATATAAGGGGATGCAGTTGTGGGGTTAGTGGAAAGGTTCCGCTTTGGCATGACTCCCATGATATACGTCTTTCTTTTGAGGGAAATTAGTACGGGTGAAAAATCCATTTGATATACCTAAGTGTACGTTTATTGCCTCACTATATATATCATGGGAACAGTACGTATGAGAGAGAATTTAATATACTCAATGTCCGTGAACAAGTTCCCTTCTCTATACTTTCCATCATGAGTTCGGTCAAGCGGTATGATGCGGTGGGAACCATTCGATATACGTCGAAGGTACGTCACCAATGGAAGGTGAGAGTCATATTGCTTAGGCTAACTACGACATGCCGGACCAGCAGCCATCAAAAAGAGACCCCCCAGTACAGGATAATTTTTTGTTAATATAGCAATGCTCTTGGTGATGTAGTGTGCAAAATGCATGATTCTTTATTACTATATGATGGAGAGAGTATTTTATTTGGCATGATGAGAACTTGTACTAATAAGGAAGAATGTACAAGTTTCGTGAAAAGTAAATCTAGCATGGAGCATAAAGATTACACAAATCATGGATACGTGGGAGTGAGTTATGTGTGAATATCTATAAGTGAGTGTGAGACAGTGAGCCTAAGCATAGGTAAATTACAAGTGGTGTGTGATAAGTATAAGTGAGCGCGGATATATACAAGTGTGATAAGTGGAGGTGTGTTCTAGTGACGCCTAAGCATGGATATTCTAAGTGGTGTGTGAAGCATGTGGATATAAGTGAACCAATATACAAGTGTTGGTAGTGTGAGGTGTACATGGAGAGTGTTTACAAAAAGTGAGTGAGGGATGATATAAACATGACGTAGATATATATAAGAAATAATAAGAAAAAGGTAATATACAGGTAGGTGCATATGCACACAAGCAGAAAATGATAACACCTATGCAAACAGATCTTAGCCCTCTTATGTAAGTATTCCCCAGCGGAGTCGCCACTCTGGCCATCCCTCCACCTGGGCTTTTTGAGGTTTCTTCCTTTTCTCCTTCTCCATTCTCTAGGGTAGATAATCACGTGCGCGATGGAGAGAGAGGGAGGTCTCGCATCCTTTATAGGAATGCCTAAACCGTCGTCGATTTGGGGTAATGTAAAGAGATAGAGTCGCCAGCCTATTTTACACAAAATAGGCAAAAGAACATGTTTCCACCTCGAGAAAGAAACATCAAAGACAAACTGATGCTTGCGAAACCAATTAGATCAGAGGTTCAGGGGCTAAGTTAAGGAATGGGAAGGTATTACGCACCCATTCCTCCCTTTCGGTCTCTCATGGGCTTACATTACTATTTTCCTTAATTTCTCCATGAAGTGTGTGCACGTGTATATATATATATATATATATATATATATATATATATATATAGAGAGAGAGAGAGAGAGAGAGATCGGAATCGCTCGACTTGCATCATGGAAAAGACAAAGTGAGGTCATCCATAGGAATGTTCTCAAAAATAATAATTAAAAATATGATATATGCATTTATTGAGATACTTACCATTATGATGAAATGATAATATGTGTAAGATAAAACGCAAGTATGAATTACAAGTATGATAGATAGATAGATAGATAGATAGATAGATAGATAGATAGATAGATAGATAGATAGATAGATAGATAGATAGATAGATAGATAGATAGATAGATAGATAGATAGATAGATAGATAGATAGATAGATAAAATAGGAAAATGGAAATATATCACTTGAGCCTCAAGTTTTAACCCAAAACGCCTGCGTAGCCTATAAAGGCATTTAAGTCCACATAGTTCACATACGGCACGAGGGTGGGGTTTATCCCGTAAAATCAATTGGGAATTTTATTATATGCGTGTGTAAGAAAAAGGTTTTTTTAGTTTTGAGAGAATGTGGTGACAAATTCCATTGGAATTTATAGGTGTAACCCTCTTTTTCTTGTTTTGGGTTTTTTGATAGAAAATATATTATATGCAACATTACTAATAAAGGATTGGAGACTAATATGTGTATGATCAAAAGTAAAAGCTAAATTTAGAACTTATATAACTAATGCAAAAATTAAAGAAATTTCAAGAAAGAGAAGAATGTTTGACCTTCTTTGAAGATTTGGAGATTGATCTTGATTGATGATGAGCTTCCTTGTAAGTGAATGAAGGATGTAGGGGGATTTTGGTAAAATTGGGTGTGAAAGTGATAGGAATGAAAGGAGGAAAAAGGTTTCAAATAAGGAAACCTCGCTGACTTAATAAGAATGTTACAGAGATCACTGAAGTTGATATTCTTTGCGGTGCCTTGGAAGGTGAGCTCATTCTCATCTTATATAGGGTTAAGGGACTGACGATCGGCATTGTCCTTGCCCTGCCTATCGGCAAGTAACCCTAGACACACCGCCGATAGGCAGGGCAATGAACCTGCTAATTGGTAGTCTCGTGTAGATTTTTCAGAAATATGATCATAAAATGTAATACCTAAGTCCAAATCATGCACAGGCATACCGTTGGAAAGGTTATTCATAGATATTTGAGAATCTGACCACTCCCGAGTCTTGGAATTGACTTTGGGTCAAACGGGACTTGAAAGCGCTCATCAGTCCTTTGGATATGATATCGTCTAACGACAATGGATCGTTTGTCCAAAATGTAAGTCCGAATCGCACATGGGGTAGACCATTGGAAAGGTTATACGAGGCACTTCAACGTTCTAAAGAGATTCGCTCGGTTTGGAGAGTTGACTTTGCCCAAATGAAGTCCAGAAGTGCCTTGGGACCTTTCGGAGAAAAATTAATCATTCATTCATACCGTAAGGCTGATTTGTGCATGGGGAAGACCATTGGAAAGTGTATTTAGTGGCCTTCAAAGATTCATTAAGCCTCATTCAAGATGAAGAGCTGACATTAGTCAAACGGAGTTCGAGATTGCCCAGTGGCATTCGAATCAATTTTTAAGGGAAAACGGATCGTTCTTCTGAAAGGTTATGCCATTTTGTGCATGGAGTGGATCGTTGGAAAGGTATTTCAGTGCACTTTAAATATTCATTGAGCTTTCGCTCTGACGATGGAGTTTACTGGGGTAAAATTGGGGTTCGGGAGTGTTCGGTGGCCTTTAGATCTATTTTTAGAAGTAAAATGGTCCATTCGTTCGAACCGTCATGACGATTCGTGCACGGGATAGACCATTGGAAAGGGGATTCAAATCACTTCAAATATTCATTGAGCTTTCGCTCTGACGATGAAGTTGATTGGAGTCAAAGGCAGCGCTTAATGGCCTCTAGATCGATACTCGGTGCATAACCTAGTGTTTATAGTGAATTGGGAAGGTGCTAGGGACCTAAGGAGATACTTAGGGGGTCCTAGAATGTGGTGTCTACAAGTACTTCATATGACTACCAAAAAAACATATTTTAGTTACCTTCGAGAAAATAGCCCAATTTGTTCTTTTCATTGATTATTAAGGTGTTGCCAGTCAGATACTTTTTACACTGATATTCGTCATCAAACATTACTTCGAGGGCTTCCATGAACCTGTCGGTGGGAGCGACTCTAGTATCCTCCTCCAGGTTGCACGTGCTATAGTTTTATTTGGATGGGACTAATCCAGCTTGAGTATTCTCCTCCACTGTTTCCTTCTTATTTTCTTCCCAAGGCTTAATTGTTACATTAGAGAATTGTCGAGAAAAATCCTTGTTACCACATATCTCCATGACTCCCTATTCAGTATTTCATTTGATCTTTTGATGGTAAGTGAAAGAACTTCCCTCGTCGTATGCATCCATCATCTTCTAATGATGGAGTAAATAGTGAATTTACATGGGTGACCAAGAATTCATTAAGTTTTGATATTCCTAAGGCCTGAGCTGGGATCACTACTTTTCCCAAAGGTATAATCATTTTGCCAATGAATCCGACCATTTGAATGGTGTCTTACTATAAATCTTCTAAGCACAAGTTAAGTTGGTTGAACAACTTAAGATACATTTCCTTCAATGAAATCCCATAGTCAATAAGTATTTTGTACACAACCGAGTTAGGAATCCTAATAATGACTACTAATATGTCATAATGGTGGATTCTAAACCCAACCAAGTCTTCTTCCGTAAAGACTATGTATTTGGTGTAGTCTATCTCCTCTATTTGATGATGTTTTTTATGGTTGTCTTTTTTGGTCTATCTGCAAGTATTATAATATCGTGGTGATCCTTCAAATTCATCCTAAACTCATTTCCCTTTATCTAGTTGGGGATAGAGTCCTCATGGATCAAAGAAAATGTTTGTCCCATTTCGGCATCATCGAGAATATTTTTTTGGTTTTTAGTGTTTTTGACTCTTGCCACCTCCGTTATATACATACTCGTACAAATGGTCATCCTTAAATAGTTCTTCCAGGTGTGACAGAACCCCTATATTTCTCTATTTTATGCTCATGGTCCTTATGATAGGAGAATCTTAAGGTAGGGCTTCTCTCCAATGCATCTTCACACATTTTCCTCGATCATTTGAAATATTATTGATCATTAATTTTAGGCATGATATTGTATATTGCCTTTTTAAAAATCGTGTTAATATCACGATTAGCTTTGGCCAGGTCAGACTCTTTGCCCCTCTTTTTCCATCATTTTATTCATGCATCCCATTCTTGGGCACAATGTCTTTATATCCATTCTTATATTCATTTTCTCCATTTATATTCTGGTTTTCCCTTGTGACCACATCTTCCACTTTATCATACTTCTTAATCCTTGACATGAGGTCATCAATAATAGTTTCTTCTTTCTTGGTGAGAGATTGGTATAGCATGGACTTGTTCGGTAGATTGATTTTGAAAGAAGCAGTCGTGACTTGCTCAGTTCAGTCCTCCAATTCGTTGCAAACTTCCCAATAATTTTGGGCATATTCTCGCAGAGTCTCCAATGGTTTATTCTTTAGCATGAGAAGGGAGTCCATTTTTCTTGGGGGAGATGTTCAAAATCAAGGCTTTTACGAGTTGTTTAAAACATGAGATCGACCTGGATGGGAGTTTCTAAAACCATTTTTGGGTCGAGTCTCCTAAAATAGTTGGGAAATTTTGGCACATCACAGGTTCATTGTTATTACACAACGTTGTGGCTTGGAAGTACTACTGAAGATGGTTAGTGGGATTTTTTTACCCATCATGGATTTTGAACCTAGGTACAAATTTCTTTGATGACTCAAATTCCTCAACATATTGGGTAAAAGGAGACTTCATATGGCTTATGATTCCCCTCCTTATTCATTCAACATGCAAGCTCCATGATGCGTCGGATGGTCATATAGATAATTTTATATGAAATTAGGAAGTTCCTATGTGATACCCCATATAATTCACAAATAGATTGAGTAGGTTTAATAAAAAAATCATGGGAATCAAAAACATTTAGTGACATTCTCAGCATAACAAAATAAAAACTGAATAATTAAATATAATGATAGACAAAATAGTGAACAAGATAACAACATCTCTGATAGCATCCAAATATCGATACAAAATGAAACAAAATCTGGAATAAAATCTCAAATATAAAATCCAATAACTTCTTATATTGAAATATACAAATATAATAGGATATACAATAGCAACACCGCTCGACTTAAACATACTTTGAAGGAGAAATAGAACTTCTCTATAGATACTCCTCCAATGAAATCCACCCATGCAACGGCATCAACAATGGCCTACGACCTGTAAAAATAGATTCAACAACAACGTAAACATCAAGTTTACAAAGGATAAGAATTTAACTAAAGTTGGGTTATAATAATAATAATAATAATAATAATAATAATAATAATAATAATAATAATAATAATAATAATAATAATAATAATAATAATAATAATAATAATAATAATAATAATAATAATAATAATAATATATTTTCCTCCCAAGTTAAGCGAATTTTAAGTCATTTAAGTTACCCAGCCCAAACCACCTAAAATAAGCATGCGGCTAATCCCCAAACCCAAGTGACCCCGTGATTATATTATATTCATCTCAACTGAATATAAGTAAAGGGTTCATAATTGTACAGTCTATACATCTTAAGTATATGAACATACAAGGGAATACACTCTCTATGTCTATGATAATAACTTATTTCAGACTTGGTGTTTAAAAGATCTTCCAACTCACCAAATGCCCCGTGGCAGGGTAGAGGTCCCAAGGCTTGCCCTCGACCTCAGACAGGACACTACTTATAAAGCCTTAGCTACCCTCAAGGGTGATATATGGTTCTGTAGTATACATCAATAGTACATTCTTCTCCCAAGGAAGGATTGTAATTCCAACATAGCTCCTCAAGCCAGCTCAGATACCACAACATCAAGGTTCATCATGACTGGCTCTCAAAACCAACCTTGGATTGAAGGATAATGAACACCCAAGGTCACCACAGCATATTCATAGGGTGTGGTAGTATGAATTATTTCAGGATCATTTTTTAGCTTCAAGATCAGTTTCGAGCAACTCCCTGGTTCCTACAGGCCTCTAGTAAGGCAATTGTAAACCGGTTGACGAAGTAGGTGAGAAGCAAAATATTGTTCCATTAACTGCCACTACCTATCCCCACTTGTATTTAATCATCCCGTCAGCATTAAATGCACTAAATAACTAACTGATGCCACCTTCCATTACTTTGCACAACACTCCACCAACTTATTATCAGTGGCAGACCTTAGGGACACCATAGACATGATGTAAGTGTCCACTCGTTCTCTCTCCAAGAGTTTCCCTATAAATAGAAAGTTGATAAAAGGTGGAAAAGGTATTTATCTCAAGCATTCAAATAGACTAAGGCATCCAAGCAACCAGACTCATAAGAGTTCTAGCATTTCATAAGTGTTTCACACTTCGTTCAACTTACAGCCTACTGTAATGAGAGTATACTTGTAACTTGAAATTGTTCCATTACTTATACACTTTGTGCATCTTGTAGAAAACTAAAATATCACCTTAGCACCCTTAGATAAGTCATTATGTTACTTCCTAAGGTCCTTAGCGCTACTGACAAAGGTCATAAGACCTCAGACTCTCTTGACCAAAGCTTAAGAAGTTTCTTAGACTATAGTACTTTATTTACTTTCTAATGTACTAGCGGAACACCTTTGATAGTTGACGTAGGACCCTTATCTGAGGTCCAAACCACTTTAAACATTTGTCTCTTACTTTGACATATCTCTCCTCTTACTCTTTTGATGTCCATAGGGGAGCACCTATGGGTTTAAAGTCACTTATGATTTTAACACTCATCAGTCTACATACACATAAGTAATAGTCCATTATGCGTACATCATAATGGGATACTTTCAAGACCTCACATAATAAAGGCCTATTTACATTGCCTTCGGGGATCGTTCGCGTGTACAAGGTATAGTTGTAGGTTATCCCAAACCTGTAACTTCAAAGCATATATAAGGGATAACCACTACTCATTCACACCAGTCATATGGCTCTATACCCCAGGATATATAAAAAGATCACCCCATGAATTACATCTAGATACAATGGGTATTTTCATCACATAGTGTTCAGGGTAATCATAATAAAGGGTAAATATCATATCTATCTACTGGGGAACCAACACGGTCTCCGTCGTACACGCCCCCATAAGGATTTCTAGGACTATATATTCCACAAGTACTCAAACCCAGTATGTTGCACATAAATCAAGTAAAAAAGTATGACCCTACTCAAACAGGACAGACAAACAAATAAAAACCCCAATCGTTATGGTTACATATAAAGTCTCTAACTATTGTTAGTTAATATGCAAGTCAGCTATAATCTTTTATATATAGCGTTAGTCTGATCTCCCAAGGTTCTCCAAGTATAGGTGTCTCGCACACCAACCTTTACCAACATTATCGTAACACCACCTATATTTTATATCATTTAAATTGGTATAATTATATAATTAAGTTTTGTGAATAAATTTATTGAATATAACGGTGCACGATTTAGTGATGCGATGATACCGAATGTGTGCATTGGCTGAATAATTAAATTGCATGTTACGTGAATTATTATTACCACATGACTAGTATAATTAAAATGTGTAATTTATTCTAGGCATTGTTTGAGTACGTTTTGGAGTAATTTAGGAACTCGATTAGGCATTTTAAAAATCTTAAGTTGGGACGGGGGGATAGGTATACCCTCAGAGGAGATTTTGGACCAATCCGAGTGTTATTATAGGTAGGGGTGTGCACGGGTCGGTTCGGTTCGGTTTTGGACCGCGATTCAGACCGACCCGATCGGTTCGGTTTTGGAAAAAATCAGTCCGAAACCGAATCGACGATGAAAAAAACTGCCGGTTTCGGTTCGGTTCGGTTTCGATTCGGTTTTAACCGATTTTCAGTTTTGGTTGGTTTTTTGTAGGTCGGTTTTCGATTTTGGTCGGTTTTGGAGGTTGGTTAATGGTGTTTGGATATAAAAATAAAAGATATTTAAGGGTTTTTTAATATATAATATTGAAGTCGGTTCGGTTCGGTTCGAATCGTTTTTTTCTTTGTCTAAACCGACAACCGAACCGATATTGTCGGTTTTTTAAATCCTTAAATCGTAAACCGAACCGGGCTAAAAAAACCGTCGGTTTCGGTTCGGTTCGGGCCGGTTCGGTTTTCGGTTCGGTCGATTTTTTTGCACACCCCTAATTATAGGCTTATTTGGGGACCCAAAATTGCGTATCATGGGGGGACACGGGATTAAGGGTTTTATTAAGAGTATAACTAACTTAATTGAGAATTCCATCCACTCCTAAGAAAGCCTAGCAACCTTATACATTCTGGGAAAGTTAGCAAAGTTGGAGAAGAAAAGGGGAATAAAGGCTCAAAGGAGGAGGCTTCTATTATTTCTAAAAAGCAAGAATTTTCTTACAAAACTTTTAATAATATTTTTCTGGATTCATATGCATATCTCTCATAATAATTTCGAATTATAAATTTTATTAGAGATTGAAATATAAATAGATTTGGATCTAGGGTTATTTAGCATTAATTGATGTTAATTATGTTTTGAGAATTAAATACCTGGTGACAAACCCATAATTGATATTATTTTATTGGAGCAATTGCTAATAGAATCCATGCGATGGTATTAATGTTTATTATTGAATTCAAATCATGTATTGATCTTACTATGTACGAAATTTGTAGATGAGAATTATGGACTTAATGGATTTAGACAACTTGTGATATTTATATCTAATAACTTGTATTATCGAGGACTATCATGCGTAGATTTAATATAGAACGATGTAGACACGCTTGCTTGACTATAATATAGTCATG
The DNA here is from genome assembly GCA_949130495.1 of Sambucus nigra. Classification (NCBI taxonomy): domain Eukaryota; kingdom Viridiplantae; phylum Streptophyta; class Magnoliopsida; order Dipsacales; family Adoxaceae; genus Sambucus; species Sambucus nigra. Next base: position 374,144,118 of record OX422216.1, read on the forward strand.
GTTATAAAAATTGAGTCGCATAAAGCCTTAAAAATGATTATGTAATTTTAGAGAAGAAACCCATATTGAAAATTAACAAATTTGTGCTCACTGCCAGAAGCGAATCAATTAGGCTCCCAGGGAGAATCGATATAGCCTGGAGAGACTCAATTCGGCTCCAAGGGAGAATTAATTTGGCTCCTAGGGCTTGGTTCAGGGTCAGACCATGGAAACGTTAGGGAAATTTTTATAAATCCAAGCAAGTATATGGGAGGTTCTCCAAGTGAAGTAATATTTTGATTAAAAATGGATTTATGTTATTATCCAATAAAAGGTGAATTGAAAAATTAACTAGAGTTTTATGTGACACATTACCTAGTCACTTATCCAAAGGGTTTTCTAAGGCTCACCCCCTTGCCATTTTAGCTCCTCACTATTGCTTATGTGACATTTAGCCATAAATGGCCAACAACTCTAATCACGACTCATAAGATACATTCATCAGCTAATGACCGCCAAGGGTCCCACCCACAAGGACATCATCATATCTAATCAAGACTGACTATACTTATCCCTAAGTGTTACCCCACAAAAATTTACATACTTATTGAATTTACCATCAATCATTATATTACCCCAAGGATCGAATTTGCCTACTCATTTCATATGTGTCACACCTAAGGCAGTATATGGTTCAAAAATCACGATTTTCCTTTACATAATCATAACACTCTAATAATCAATCCCAACCATTGATTATTCACGCTTGGTTCCATTTTCCCAACGGGATATATCTCATTCTATCAACATTTCCAAAGACTCTATGTCCACAAGGACTGGTGCACAAACACCTCACACTATGAACCTCGGCGTCACCACTTATTGGTTTACATGGACAACCTTAAATTATTAACACACTAAATCAACAATGTAGGAGCGATTTATAACCATATTTTTAATTGCATGTGGCTTGACCCTAGTCTAACTTGTCGCGCTAACTCCTAGACTTCACCATCGAGGACACGAACTAAACCGTCATCAAACTAGCATGACCGACCCAACCACAACAACGTTGAAAAATCCACTACTGACCTAACTTCATCACTCTCGAAAGGAACCTTGAAACCTAGAGATCTGATACCACTTGTAACTCCCCGACCCAGATTTATGGGTTACCCATGGGTCAACCCGATCTGAATCAAGCCATTAGGTGTGAATTGCAATGAACCAACCTAAATAATATTGCTAGTCCAGTTTTATTTTAATTATCACTTCACTTGTTAGCATGGGATTCCAGTTTTAAGATAAACTACGTGAGGGACCCATGGGGAGCATCCCGAAGTCCAAGTAAACATAGCTACTAACGTAAACACAAATAAAATATACTTACCAGCAAATACCCTCAAAATACGAAATTACTCACAACCTATCATAATAAAGTGGGGACGTGAGCTTATGCCCAGTGAGATTCATACAACAATATAGAACAAACGAAAAAAAGGAATACTCGCACGCTACAACCACGTTCATGTAAAAATATGTTATATCTATATACGTATACCTTTGAAATACACATGCCAATGCATTAGACACTTTATTTCTGAAAACCTTACTTGCCCAGATTAATAGAACTTAATCTTATTAAATGATTTCATTATTCACATTTAGCAACTCCCACCACATTGAACACACACGGTCCAACACTTGAAGACACTACACTTTATTTTATTCGACTCCATTCCTTTACCAGAAATTTTACCCTTTTGTTCATTTAAACGTACTTAAGTATTTTCATTGAAAATTACCATTTCAACACATGCATTCATCGTGTTAGAAAATACTTATTTACCTTTTGAAAATCCATTTTATAACACATTCTTGTTCGTATTTACCTATCTTATGGACATTAGTAGATGTAGGCATTAACTTGTCCATTTCACATTTACCGGAACATTTATTACATTCATACAAGTGAGATTTTTTTAACACGTTTACCACACAACTCATTACTTGACATGTTCCATGTTTCATTTAACATTCTCGGATTCTTCCTATACCGCATACTTACACGGGCTCTACACCGACGGCTATGCGCACCATATGCTCTGGCCAGTGGTTAAGAACTTTTCATCTAAGGGCTTCGGGCCCTTATTGATTTATCTTGGTGTCATCCGCGTACCTTTAATTTGTTTTAACATTTTACCAATTTCCACATAATCTCCTTTCCCTTTATACCTGACTGAATCCAAAACTCGGGACTTTAGTGCCCCAGTTTGCATTACACTTGAAAATTTATCACTTTGTGCCCTTTATAGTTTAATCTTGACTTTTATTCCCAAAAATCATATTCATTTAGGATGACCTCGTGTAACACCTTTTCAACATTTTTATTTCATAAAAATGTTCCGCTGTAAGTAAAATTACCATTTTTCTCATTTATTTCCAAATTGCACTTTTACTCCATTTTCACGAGTGTTATTTTCACGAAAACACTATTAAGTTACTTATACCAACTTCTTAATTGTTTTAACCCTTTAAAAAAAATTTACACTTTGAGTAATCTTACTTCCTCTTTATCACATAAGTGTTAATATTTCACAATATTGGTAAGTTATACTCATTAACCATTCCATGTTTTCCTATCAACACTTAATTAGTGCTTTTCACCAACATTCATATTCTTTACTTATTCATTCAGGAAACACGCTTATACTTAAGACTACTTCTATAAGAAATTTCTCATTTCCTTTACTTAACACGTAGTCGTTTAACTTCATACGCACTTTGTCTTTTAGTCCTAATTACACATACTTTGAAGAATAAAAGTTCCAACTTTTATTATCTCATGTTTAACCCAATAAAATCTTCTTTAAATTTGTCCACATATATATTATCAAAACACTAAAATACTACCAAATGGATTAAACGTGCATTTCACAAAATAAAGACATCTCATCAATTTCTTCAAACTTGGCAAATGTCCATTTATTCATAAAGTCTCCATTTTGCAAAAAACTTAAAAATTTATATTCCATAAATATTTTGACAACATTACATCATTCCACATTTTTATTTCATAAAAATGACCATTGCTTCTTTTCACTAGAAATACACCAAGAATGACATTTCTTACATTTTTATTTCATAAAAATGTATATTATCTCTTTTACTAGAAAACACATAAAACTAATATTTTTACATTTTTATTCCATAAAAATTTATATTATCTCTTCTACTGAAAAATACACAAAGCTAATATTTTCTTACATTCTATTCCATAAAAATTCCCATTATTTATATTCTAATATTTATTTGTTCCAAGACCCATTTTAAATCATCTTTTTGATATCCATTACATACAAATGTCAAGGTGATTAATAATCAACAGTAGGATGCAAGACAATACCTTACACACATATATTTAATCTAATATATATAAATAACATGCTGAAATTGTAATACCCATTAAAGTTGAATCCAAGTTAGTCTACCCACCTCAAATGAAGCTCAACAATGGTGGAAATGGTGTAGAAGATGGAGGATAGCCCAACTCCAAAGGCAGCCTCAAGGGGATCTCTAGAATCCCTCTAAAACTTGTCTCCATGACTCCATTCTCCATCTTCATGGAATCCCTCTTCAATCTCCAAGAAACCCTCTTCAATACCCATTTAAAACATCAAGAACACCATTTTTATCTTCACTCCAAGGTCACCTAAGGTTTCTACTTTGAAGTATGAGGTGGGACTGTGCAGGATGGGTTATGGTTGGAGAGTTTAGATAGAGAGAGTGTTGAAAATTTTAATAAGATTTCTCTCCCCCAAAACTACACGATTTGCCTTCTTATAATCCAAGCCAAAGAGGTGTTACCAAATGAGGTAACCTCATCACCTCAAGACCTTACCAAATCAGGTATTAAACCACCCATAAATCGATAACTCATATAATCCAAAGGTTGGTGTTGAGACAGCAAACAAATGAACTCCCACGTGGGCCATAACTGAGAGGCGCGATCGACCGCGGACCCTTGGTCGGTCGACCGGCCCTAGTGTAAAAATATGTTTTCTCCCAATTTCGACCGAAGGAATTTTTCTATATATTTTTAGTACCCCCAAAACTTGGTCAAATTAATTTTATAGCCAAAGGGGAGTCTTTTAAAAATGGTGCAAAGTTCCATCTTGTGGCGCCGCGTACCGTCGCACTATTACTTTATTTTAACCGTGTCCATGTCACGTTCATTCCTCGACCAATTCAAATCGCACTCTACCAATATATTAATCATAATCATTTGAACCCAAATGTCTCTCCATTCGGACCATGCAACGTGAGATTTTCCTTTTTAATCACTATGTGCGACGCGCCACTCTTGGCTAATATTGGCTCAATACTCACGCATCTATTTTCTTCAAATATTTCTCCGAATAAAATACCTAATTATAATTAAAATATTTATTTCTAGGACGGGTATCGCTAGAGCACGAGCCTGACACCAAAGGTAGATGTCTCCGTGTGTCGTGTGTGTGTGTGTGTGTGTGTGTGTCTATATATATATATATATTCATTAAAAATGAATTAATGTAGTCTAATGATGTATACCATTGTTAATGAATACAATGCTACGCAAATACAAAATGTGATGAGATGGTATTTTTGTGGGGTAGTATTATGGGGTTAGTCTATGGGAGTGAGAACATGTGTGTAGAAATTTACCTCCCAATTATATGTGGGCTTGTGGCTCTTAATATTTCTTTGGTGGCGTAGAGAGAAAATCACATGTTTGGGTTTGGGTTGCATATGCGTATAGTATTACACTTAGATGGGGGGTGGGAAACTTACTACATGTGAGAGCCCATGCGCGGTATGTAATGTGAATTGATTGCACTATTATCTATTGGTTTTGTAAGTTAATTATTACAACTTTAGGGTGCTGAGCCAAATCATCAAAGAAAAATTTCAAGCTATCAGAGACAGGAACAGCAGGGCTGACAGAAGATCATACCTGCAGTTGCAATTGCATTTTCTCAACAGATTCAGCTACTTGATTCTAACATAGTTTGCTACTCTTTATTTATTTCAGGTTTTATATTCCTGAGATTGTATGGGCATAAGCCCGAGATTGTTTTATTCCAGTTATGTTGGGACGGATCATTTATGATTTATGTGAGTTGGGACTTACTCACTGAAAGTTTATTATTTCATATTGTTTTATTATGTGGATGTTTAAATTAAAATTAGATTTTTAAGGTTGATGCTGAGAATGGTATAAATTGTTAGACGAGATCCATCTTGGGAAATTGTGTGGCCAACCTTTACGTGGAAAATGGGGGTTTTTATAGTTGGTATCAGAGCATTCAAGTCACAGTGTCCTTAGGACTGTGTTGCGCTCGTTACGTTCCGCGTTGCATTCTTTGATATGTAGATCCCTATGTTTATGAATTATTGTACTCTTTATAATATGTTACTAATACGAACCAAGTTTACTTCAGATTGCAAATACTCAATGTGATATACCATAATGTACTAGAAAGGAGGTTGCAGAGGATAGGGCTCAACAGGAGCCGCAGCCACACAGCCATTACTAGTGCCACCCATGGTTACTCAAGCAAACATAGCCACCATAGTGACTTAGGTAGTCTCTATAGCGATGGATTCCATGCTACAGTACTTTCAGCCAAAGTAGGAGCCACCCTCCTCCCCGACAGCCGATGGTGCTATTGGTTCAATCACATAGCTCAGTTTGAGAGAGAGCTAGGGAGGCCTTCACCAAAGGCCACCCACTAGACTTTGCTAGGAGTATAGATATCATAGTTGGAAGTCAATGGAAGAAGGATATTCATAAACCCTTGAGGATAGTTGAGTGCACAACGGTGCACAAGCAGATATTATCTTCATTCGGATCAGTAGGAGCAGCCCTATAGTGGTGGGAGTATGTCACTAACCTAGAAGAGAGGGACAGGATGACCATTGATGAGTTCTAGATAAAGTATGAGGGAAAGTATTTTTCACCCTCCATAAAATCATTGATGAGGAGGAAATTTATGTACCTAAAATAAGAGGGTCGTACCATAACAGAGTATAGGAAGGAGTTTACCGCATTGTCAGTTTTTGCTAAAGATACAGTAAAAACTGAAGAGAAGTAAATAGAGAAGTTTGTATCTGCAATATCTTGGCACACCAGGAAATCCTTATTGGGGAACCCAAATTTTACCACCTACACTCAGATGGTGAATGTCATTTTACTGCGTTATATTAGGATCATCGGTCATTTTAGAAGAGTAAGGGCGAGAAAAGATCCAATTTAAAGTCGTCGAGCCAAAAAGGCAAGGCAGGTGGGAATGGTAATCAAGGGGTTCAGCAGTTTAAGGGGTCCCAGATGAGAGATCAGTTCAAGAAGCACAGGGGTTTCGATAATCGGAACAAACATGGCTAATTAGGCCAGGGACAGTAGCCGAAGGGAAATCAGGGCCAGTGGTAGCAATACCAAGGCTAGTAGGGCTAACAAGGGCAACATCCGGATAGGCATAACTTTTATGGAAACTGATACATTTATGGAAAGAAGGGAAACATAATAAAGAGGTCCCCTTTGGGAAATCGAGGGCACGGGAGTAGGGAGGATAGCATGGATATCATGGACCTTAGGGGAAACTTCAACAGTTGCCACCCCTATCAGTGGTCATAGTTCCAGCACTACCAACTCCACCTGGATCCCCTCAAGGGTAACAATCACACTTATAGTATGGGCATGTGTATCACGTCATACCCAAATAAGGAACAGTACCAGTATAGCCGGTGGAGGGTATGTTCCCTATTTTTGGGCATGTATGGAACATTTTATCTGATACTGGTGCATCGCATTCATTTGTTACTACTGGTTTTGCTATGTCATCAGGGTTAGTAGACTTAAAGTGTGATATAGTACTCTATATTAATTCACCCGTGGGTAGAGGAGAATCTATATGTTTCATGTGCATGGGTATAGGGATAGACATTGGGAGACTTAGGTTCATGGCAGCCTACTTATTTTAGATATATAAAAGTATGATGTTATCCTGGGGATGGATTGGTTAGTTACTTACAGGTCTTGTGTTTATTGTTATGGGATATCCATCATCTTTTCCACTATGTGTAATATATGTACTTGGTTATGATGACACACCCAAACGGAGGGTCGAGAATGCATTTATATTACATTGAGAAGGAGACTTCAGATGAGGTAATTATTTCCCTAGAGTCCATTTTGATTGTTAGGGAATGTTCAGATGTGTTTGGAGAGATTCAAGGATTAGCACTGAGTAAGGAGATCGAGTTTTTGATTGACTTGATTTTGAATATGAGACCTATTGCCCGTGAATTGAATCATATAGTTCCTTTAAATATGAGATCTTAGGGACCAAATTCGATAGTTATTGGGTTAGGGATTTATTACGATGATTACTTCACCTTAGAGTGCTCCCGTCCTATTCGTGAAGAAGAAGGACGGATCATTGAGGTTGTGTATTAATTATAGGGACTTGAACAAGGTCATTATATAAAACAAGTATCCATTACATCGTATTAATGATCTATTCGACTAGTTGAGGGTTGGTTTAGATTTTTCTAAGATTGATTTGAGGTCAAGTACCATTAGTTGAGGATTCGAGTTCTGGATGTTTCGAAGATAGAATTTTTAACCAAATATGGATCTTATGAGTTCATGGTTATGCTTTTCAGTCTGACCAACGCACCGGAAGTGTTCATGGACCTAATAAATAGGGTGTTTAGGGTCTTTCCAAATTAATTTGTTATCGTGTTCATAGATGACATATTGATTTATTATCAGACCGTAAATGAGCACGCACAACACTTGCGAATAATCTTACAGATGTTACGGTACCATTAGCTCCATGCCTAGTTCCAGAAATTCAGAGTTTGATTAAGGGAGGCTCAGTTCTTGGGCCACGTTGTATCTGAGATGGGGATATCAGTGGATTCGGGAAAGGTTTCTACGGTGATGGAGTGGGTACAGCCCACTACACCTACAGAGGTACATAATTTTCTTACTTTGGCAGAGTACTACCGTCAATTCATTCAAGAATTCTCGAATAAAGTCGAGCCTCTAATGAATTTGACGTGGAAAGTTGTACCATTTGTTTGGGACAATGGATGAAGGTCAGGTTGACTTTGTCTCTGGTACCCTCTTTACCTCGTGGCGGAATAGACTTTAAAGTCTTTACAAATGCGTCCTTACAAGGGCTTGGAGGTGTATTGAGGCAGGAAGAGAAGTTGGTTGCTTATAATTCCTCGAAGCTTAATCCTCAAGAGGGGAATCACCCCACCTATGATTTGGAGTTTGCATTCATAGTGTTTTCCTTACACATTTATAGGCATTATCTTTTGGGGGGAGAAATTTCAGTTATTTATGGACCATAAAAGTTTACAGTATTTGTTTATTCAAAGGGAGTTGAACAATAAGCAGCGTTAGTGGATTGATTTTGTGAAAGACTATCAGTTTGATATTCAGTATCACCCGATCAAGGCGAATGTAGTGGCATGTGCCTTGAGCTGTAACCCGATAATCGAGCTAGCAGTAGTGTGGAAGGTGAAATGGGGTTCACTTCGTACAGATGATAAGCTATCATGTTATTTTGTGGTAGTTCTTACCATCACACCTGAAATCATCATTTAGGTCATAAAGCACAGACAGAAGATCATGTTTGCTAGGAAAAAGTTAGGTAGTTGTTGGAAGAGGGGGAAGAGTATTATTCAATTAGTTCGAATGGGTGATTGAGGTCCCATGGAAAGTTAGTAGTTCCAAAAGATAAAGAATTATGACGAACAGTTATGACTAAGGCACATAGGTCATATTTTTTAGTACATCCCGATGGAGATAAGATGTACCAGGACATGAGGCCCCATTATTGATGGGGAGATATGAACAAGGACATAACCATTTTTGTGTCCAAGTGTGCCACATGCCAAATGTTAAAGGTGGACAATCAGCGATCAATAGGTGTTCTACAGCCTCTTAATATTTTGATTTATAAATAGGAGAAAATCTCCATTGATTTTATTATAGGGTTATCTAGGTCACAGTGCAAACACAAAGTCATCTGGGTGATCGTTGATCGTTTAACAAAGGTAGGTCACTTCTTTCCAGTTCAGGCAGACTACACTTCGGAGTATTACATCAAAATATTTCTTGTATAGATTATAAATTTGCATGGTCTACCACTTAATATTGTGTTGTATGGGGACAAGACGTTCGCGTCCCACATTTGGAGAAGTTTCCAGTAGTCATTAGGGGCAGAGTTAAGGTTGAGTAACTTGTATCACCCACAAATGGATGTTTAGACAAAGAAGGTGAATCAGATGTTAGAGTACATGTTGCGAATGTGCATTTTGGACTTCAAATTTATTTAGGAGGAGTACTTACCACTGGTGGAGTTTGCTTACAACAACAGTTGCCCGTTCACTATCGGTATGGAACCTTTCGAGGAATTATACAAGAGTCCTTATCGTTTGCCCTCTTATTGGTTAGAAGTGGGGGAGAGCAAGTTTCTTGGATCGGAGTTCATCCAAGATACATCGGAGAATGTGGATATGATTAAGGCTAGGATTAGAATTATCCAGGATCGATAAAAGAGTTGTGTTAAAACATATATGAGGCACTTGGATTTCGAGGTTGGGAATCATGTGTTAACTAGGGTGTCTCCTATGAAGGGAGTAATACGGATTGGGGAAAAAAGGAAATTGGCTCCCCGATATGTGGGACCGTTCCCATTATTGAGAAGATTAGATGAGTAGTGTATCGGTTAGTCTTACCAGATCACCTACAGAGGATCCAAGATATTTTTCATGTTTCGGCATTACGAATATTCCTTAGAGATGAGGTAGCTAATCAACACATAGATCTTGACGAGATAAAGCTCCAGTCCGACATGAGTTACGAGGAGAAACATGTAGCCATTCTGGGTCGTAAGGAGCATAGACTTCATTACGAAGTAGTTCCTTTAGTATACATGCCCAATGATGATTAATTGATGTGGTATAGGTAGGATGACATAAGAGAGAAGTATCTGGAACTCTTCGAGTCAGGTACGTTCCGAATTTCGAGGACAAAATTTCGTTATCGGGGGGAGAATATAACACCCCGTATATTTGATATCATTTAAATTGTTGGAATTCTATAATCAAGTTGTGTGAATAAATTGCTGGAATATGATTGTGCATGATTTTGTGATGTGATTATACTGAATGTGTGTATTGGTAGAATAATTAAATTGCATGTTACTTGATTACTGTTATCACATGACTAGTGTAACTAAAATGTGTAATTTATTATAGACATTGTTTGAGTATGCTTTGGAGTGATTTAGGAACTCATTTAGGAATTTTAAACATCTTCAGTTGGGCCCGGTGGATAGGTATACCCTTATGGGAGATTCGATACCAGTCCGAGTGTTATTTTAGGCTTATTTGGGGGGCGAAATTGGGTATTAAGGGGAGATACGGAATTAAGGATTTTATTAAGAGTGTAACCCAACTTAATTAAGTATTTCATCCACTTCTAAGAAAACCCAATAGCCTTACACATTCTGGGGATGTTACCAAAGTTAGAGAAGAAGAGAAGAATAAAGGCTCAAATAAGGAGGCTTATATCATCTCTAAAAGGCAAGAATTTTCTTGCAAAACTTTTAATAATTTATTTCTTAATTCATTTACATGTCTCTCATAACAATTCCAGGTTATAAATTTGAATGGAGATTTAAATAATGATAAATTTTAACTTAGAATTGTTTAGAATTAATTCATGTTAATTATGTTTTGAGAATTAAATGCCTTAGTGATAAACTCAGAATTGATATCGTTTAATTGGAGAAATTGCTATTAAAATCTATGTGATAGGTTTAATGTTTGTTACTGAAATCAAATCATGCATTAACCTTACTATTCTAGGAATTTTTAGATGAGAATTATGGACTTTTTGGGTTTAGACAACGTGTGACTTTTATGATCTAATATCTTGTATTATCGGGGATTATCATGCGTAGATTGGTTATAGAGCGATCTAGACACATTTTCTTGACTATAATATAATCATGGTTATAAAAAATGAGTTGTATAAAGGCTTAAAAACAATTATGGAATTTTTTTGAAGGAATCCATATTGAAAATTAACAAATATGGACTCACAGCTAGAAGTGAATCGATTCGACTCCAACGGCGAATCGATTCGGCTTTGGTCAGGGTTAGACCGTGGAAATGTTCAAAAAAATTTAAGAGTCCAAACGAGTATATGGGAGGTTGTCCAAGTTAAGGAATATTTAATTAAAAATGGATTTGTATTCTTATCCAATAAATGGTGAATTTAACAATTAACTAGAGTGTTAATATTAGAGAAAATGATTTATATTTCGAGAATTATGAAATCAAGTTACGGTAGTTGTGAATATAATTACCTATACATATTGTGTTATATATGTATGCATTTATTATTTATGTGGACATACCCGTGTTTATAAAAGGCCTATCGATTGGGGTTGCGTATGTTGTCGGACCGATACCACGCGTTGGCTGAGGTGGGCTAAGCATAATGTAGGTTGTTACTTTAGGTCATACGTTCAGGGGCACTACTTCGTGATAAGATAAATGGGATGGACGGATCCATTTTCATATCCGAGGGTATGTGCATGAGATGGTGTAATGCGTAGTGACCGCCATACTTATATATATATTGTGTTTACATCCTTTTAGTGCATCCTTTTAGTGAAGGGCCCTTCCGGACTTACCGATAAAGCACGACATGGACACCAAAGGTAGATGCATTTGTGTGTCGTATATATATATATTTCTGAATCGATGTAGTCTAATGATGTATACCACTATCAATAAGCACAATGCTATTTAAAATACATAATGAGATGCGGTGGTATTTCTGTGTGGTAGTATTTTGGGGTTAGTCTTTGGGACTGAGATCATATATTTATATATTTACCTCTCGATTTTATTTGAGCAAATGGCCCTTAATATTGTTATGTTGGCGTAGAGACCAAATTACATGTTTGGGTTTGGGTTGGATATCCGTATAGTATCACACTTAGATGATGGGTGACATATTTACTACATATGAGAGTCGATGGGCGGTATGTAATTTGAATTGACTGTACTATTATTTATTAGTTTTGTAAGTTAATTCTTGCAACTTAAGGGCACTGACCTAAATCACCAAATTATTTTCAAGGTTATCCTAAACAGGCACAGCAGGGCTAACTGAGGATCAGACCTGCAGTTGCATTTTCTTAGCGGATTGAGCTCCTTGATTATAGCATAGGTTTCTACTCTTTATTTATTTCAATTTTTATATTCGATAGATTGTATGGGCATAACCCGAGACTTATTTATTCCAGATAGAGATTTCCAGGTATGTTAAGATGGATGATTTATGATTTATGTGAGTTGGGACTTATTGACGGTCAGTTTATTATTTTATTGTGCGTGGATATTTAAATTAAAATTATATTTTTACGGATGATGCTGAGAATGGTATAAATTGTTGGACGAGCCCAATCTTCGGTGTGTTATGGCTGGCCAGCCTTTACGTGGAAAATGGGGGTTGTTATAATTATCATAATAAAATCACTATCCTACTCAATGGTTTATTCAAACATTCTAAACTATCGGGTGATATACATAATAACTAGGAATCTATTTAACTCATAACTTCTCTCCATACATGGCCCAATACTCAAGGTCCTCAAATAACTATATAGAAATCCCATCTATTTTTTAATTTTCACCTAACATATTATATTGTAACCCCAAAATAACTCCCCAATCAAAACCCTAACCAAATGAACATAACACAAATCCCAAACCCAAAATCACCAACCCATAATTTCACCCTTGCGCACTATTGGGAAAATATTCATAATAAATTCACTAAAATTGCAAAAAAATTGCAAAACTAGCGCCCACGCTTTCATAATTCAAAAATCTACAATTCCAAGTTTACAAAGTCGTTCGAATGACATAACCTATGTGGTTCTAATGATATTACAAAAGTCATTCATATGAGGTTCCACATCTCGTTCGAACGAGATTGACGCAGATCTTCTTCCCCAAATCCCAAAATTCGCCATTAACAACCTTAAAATCACACTTTTGATCTCTACTAGATCCTAAGCCCATCATCCTTTAGATTTAGGGTCTACAACATCAATATCAACCTAATTACTCAAGTTTGAGGTGACTAATTCAAGGTTTAAGCATTAAAATCCATTCATGGGTTTACGAACCCTAAATTTATCAATCTAACTCATTTTTACTCAGATTCAATACGATCTCAAGGGGTTTCTGCATGATTTATTGATACGATTCTCAATACAAAATTTTAGTCCAATTCAATATTAATTCATTATATTTCTCATCAAATCATTCGAGTTAATTAACTAAGGTTTTAGAGTTTATATTTGTCAATTAATTAATCTTTAAAGTTGATTAATCTGAAACTATACTCATGTGAATTCAAAACTAACGGACTACTACTACCATAATTCAAATCCAATTAAAGTCTTAAATGATTCAAACTTTCCTTGTGGATTGATTGAGAAATCAATTCCTAGAACCTCCCAATCCTTATTTTCCCTTGGGTTCGTATCCATTATTAGGCTTTGGCCCAACTTAAACCCCACCTTAATGAGTCTAAGTGATCTTCTAAATGGTTTAAAACCCCACCCAAGTTATTTACCAACACAATGGACTTAATCCCCATTATATTAAGTCAAATCGGACGTTCTATACATCCCTAAAAGCCAACTTGATATATGATGCTACACAAACTAATATATACAGTACGAGCCCAAATATTAATTAACGAATTATCGTGTGTTAATTTAAATTTCAAATACGAATAATATAATACATATAAATATAAATAGTGACATCACAAGTCACATAAAGCACACATAAATAATTTTCACAAGTACATAAAGCATAGAAAATACGGAGTATTACATTCTTACCCCCTTATGAAAGAAATTTCGTCATCGAAATTAGAATTTATTATAGTTCTACTCAAAATTCTAAGAATATATCTACCGTAGTGTCCTCACACTCTATACAGAATTTACTCATCCTATGACCTAATAGACACTAACGTCTATTTTCATAAGTCGCATTCAACAAACACTTAGCCAAACTAGTCCAGTCAATGAAATGTTAATTTTTCCCTCGGGGAGGTCAAATAGTACCTACCTCACCCTATCAACAAGTATAAAAATTAGCTAATCATCGTAATCTGAACTTCATAATTCCCATCCTCAAAGAAATCTTCAAAATCATTTGAATGACCTCCTGGGACCTCCAACCATGCTTATGTTTGACTCGGAAGCTAATTTTCCTACTATGACAACACTCACATACTCTTTAGTGAACATTACTTCTTCTAAAGTGTCTCGAACCCCTCCAAATATAAAGAAATAATGGTTAGTGTAACTCAAATGACCCTAAACTTCTCCATATCCTTTTTGGAACCTCTTATCCCAATCAAAATCAATAGGTCTACTCTTCAACTTCCATACTAGGATTTTGAACACTGCAACTCTTTGAATGTCTCTGGTGTTCTATCTTCTTCACTGGAAGGAGCACCATCTCGGCACAAGCTATGTTAAAAATGCTTCACCGTACCAACAATACGAACTCAATAAATTACTATACATCCACTCACTTCAAGGAAGTAAAGTGGATCACAAAACACGCGCTTTATTCAAAACTGCCTTCCATAGCTTAGGACCCTTTGGCATAAATAATCTCCCTTATAAAAATAACCCTCTCCTATCATCGAATGGAGAAAGGTAACTCCTCCCAATTATGGCTTTTATACCATCTTCGAGTAGAAAATTTGACATCGGGGCATGTACCACCTTGAACTTAAATTTAGGTGTAAAGTCCAATACTGCTACATAACTCTCGTTTCAACAAGATATTCTCGCCAATCACAACTAACGGATCTTCACGTGTAGTCAAAATGAATTACAAGAAGTGCACGCTCCATAATACATTAGAAAACTACCTTCAAAATATTATCCTCCCAATTCTACCACTGATGATAACTCGTTCACAAAAAGAAATCACTATCCTCAATTGTTCTAACGCGTCTTTGATACGCAATAACAAACATTTGTCTTGTGTCGTGACCTTACCCAGTCCCACATGGTCCACACATCAACTGATTGTCTTTTGGGAGCCTTCCCCACACTAATGTATTCTAGGAATAACATACCAATCGAACGTTGCATTGCCCGCTCGTGTGATATATTATATCTCCAACGGAGTTAACCGAATACAATGCCCTCGCAACAAGCACAATGATAGTGCCAATTCTAAGTCTATAACTACTCCCTTACATATATGGTAACTAGGTACATATTTAGATATATCTAAAAAATTTGAACTTTGGGTAAAATCCCTACAGAATTGTAGTCTGCTCTTAATGTACACACATCTATACCTAAGTGAGTGTTAGACCCTCTTCCAAGCCTAAGCATAACATAAAAATATCCTTGGTTCGAAAATAGCAAACATAAAGAGTAGTACATAGTTATCCAAACAATCTCAAAATATGATGATTTTTTATCAAAAAAGTTAAAAAAGAGACTGAAAACCAAGTTGACCAAACAAATTGTCACGTATCTATAATCATGATGTAAATCAAACCCCTACGTGGGGGAGACGTCATTGGATTTTAGGTTATCGGATTTAATGATAATTAGTGAACGTACGGAGAAAACACGTTAAGCAGGGAGACACAAAGGGATAGGCCTAGTGGAGCCGAAACGTGTTGTGAAAGAAACACTGGTAGATTTGTGCCACAAGTTAATATATGAGGTAATATCGGGAAGAATTTAATAATGATGAGTAAAGTCATCGGAATATTTGGAGAATATAGCCACGCCGAGAATGCGGGGGCCGAAATTGATACAAAAATGGTTACGTAAGTGATGATCGGAGGCTTGTGCAACTATGCACGAGATATAGGGTGTATGGACACCCTGGGAGGAGCCATAGCCTCTACTATGCAGATACTTAGCAGATTCAGGGAGAAGATGCAAAGACGATGATGTTGGGTGTATTCCACAGGAATGGGAATAAGTTGTCCCCCGAATTATGGAATGATTAAACATGGGTGTGTTTGGAAGTGACAGTGAGTGCATCACAACGTATGGTGTGCTATCACTAGGATTCATGAGTGAGATGGGTATTAGTGTATGTGTAGACCGTAATAGCCATAATATATATATATATATATATATATATATATATATATATATATATATATATATATATATATACCGTGGAATAGCGGGGATTCTTTGGTGTTAACCACGTGAGTGTGGGGATACACGAAGAGGATGGTTGAATTATACGATAGATTTCTACTTTCGAGGATTATGGGAGTAGTGTGGATGTTTTCCAAGTTTCAACAGTGTAGCTATAGTTGGGGCTATAATGAATAGCTATACTACGACTGGGTGTTAGCGGTACCACGGTATGAATTATCGTGAATAGGTTTCACCTGAGATAAGGCCTAGCATATATATACGGTAACGTATGTTAAAATGTGTTGCATGTTAATGTACTAATATTGTTAGATTGAAATCCTAGAGAGTAGGGACATTTCTGATGTGATTTCGAGTGGTTGGACATTGTCGAGCGGGAAGATATAGCTCAGATTTTACTTTCGCGCAAGGAAACTAGTGATAGTAAGGGCGCGATAGTAGGTGTTGTCTTTTTACATAAGAGTTTATATGTATAATTTTATGTCGAGAGAGGGGTATTTGGAATGTTATAACTGTGGGATTGGATTTATATTACGGTTTATGTCTTGGTAATAGCCCGGTTTCATTTCATGCGGTTAAGCACAGGTACATGTTGTATGGGCACCCTGGTTAATTAATCTGATTATTACGAATAATTCACGATTAGAAGTGGGAGATATGGGTGTAGGATGATAGGGGTAGGCGTTTTGGGAGCCAGTTGATACTGGAAGTGGGAGAGATGGAGCTAATTAATCTAACTATTTGATGTCGCCTTCTTGAGGCATTAAGTTGGAAGATGTTAAAAATTTATTTGGATGGCAATTTGGAGTGCAGGGTTGAATCCGGATGGGTCAAAATAGTTGGAAATGAGTGGACATATGTATATATTGGGTCTCGGGACTTAATTAGACATAATTGAGCTCCAAATAAAGAGTTTGGGCCCTTTTTAGGAGGCCCATAGACCCAAAAATAGGAATTTAGTTTTTAACCCTAAGTGTGTAAGGGTGAGGAAACTTAAAGTCATTTTAGAAGACTAAAATTAGGATGAGAATAAGAGGAGAGCCATTAGAAGACAAGTTGTGTGTGTGTGTGTGTGTGTGTGTGTGTGTGTGTGTGTATTATTTATAAATATTTGTGTGAATAATATTTATAGTAAAGCATACCCATTCTAGTGCTATCAGGGGAGGTTGCGCGATGTGGGGGAATCCCCTGGCTAGAGAATGCAGGGTGAGTATAGTCCCCAGCTCATAGCGTTCGAGTTCAAGAATGAGACACTTTGGGTATGATTCGGTCTCATTACCATGGGAAACTATGGCCTCCTCCACAACATTTGTACATTTTTTTCTAACGTGGAGCTAACCGTGTCACGGTTTCGGGTGGATGAGTATCCCCGATTATGATAGCATCTAGATAACACCCGATGAGTGCCTACTCGGGGGATAGTATATATATATATATATATATATATATATATATATATATATCCACGACATGTATATGTGAATGTTATAGGATTTGTACATATAGATGGTAAAATTATATACGGGATAATACAGGATGAGAATTGTATAATTAATATAACTTGTGAAACGGTTATATAGTATTGAATGGGAATTGATTTCATAAGTTAGTGTGAATAACGACTTATAACTCATATACGTAATGTGAATCGTATAGGTGGTTTAACTCGTGGGAATGTTATATAGCATTAAGTGAGAAATGACTTAAATAAGTTAACGAGACTAATAACTTATAAAGCATACTAAACCCACTAGGGTTAGAGTAGTGGGAAATCATGGGATATATGTGACAAGGATAGTTACGGGGTGGTTAGCTAGATGGGTCAGATATAGCACGTTAGGCGTGCACATTAGTGGAGGGGTGAGGTGTCCTTAAGAGAGTGTACGATACTAACTTAAATATGAAGAGTATACTTGCATTTTAATTGACTAGATTTAAATTCATTTCTAAATATTTTCAAAATGTTTTGGGTTCTAACCCTTGCTATAAAATCTTTTAGGTGTCCAGCCACAGGGACACCAGAAATTTTCTATTCCAGGGTTACGCAGTTGTGGCACATGTAGATGTTGCAGGACTTTGACTCAGCCGCTTCAGTCATTTCATTTCTAGAGTAAGATGAAATCAGTATTTTCTCCACTTTATTTCAGTTAGATGATGTATTCAGTTATTCCTCTTGTGGTTTATTTTTGTTATTTGATTTGTGGTTGATGGTTGTCTCGGCAAGGATTATATTTATTCCTGTCTAGTATTGTTCATTTCAGTATTTGTGTGAATGGTTAGTTTTATATATTCTTTTGCATGATGTTATTGGGATATTTACTAAAAAAGATAAAATTTGGCACCATGTCTTTTGAATACTAGGTGGTTAGTAAGTTTTAAAAACTTTTTCAATAGTGATGCTAAGAATGAACCAGATGAGATTCCTATTTAATTTGGTATAGGACTGATCACCTGGTATTTTATTAGGCGAGGTATCACATATGGTATTAGAGCCAGGTTTTAGTGTCCTTAGGATGTGTGCGACTTTTCACGTTTCAGCGTAGCGTTATTTGATATAGAGCCTTATTATAGGATTGTTGTATTCCTTCACGTATGTGATTTATGTTCTCCTGCTATAGGGTATAGTTCATGTGATTCATATACGGTTTCGGTAGAGCATGGTAGATCGAACATTATAGAACAACCAACGTGGGACGTTAGAAGGATTGCAGTACGGGGGACTCAACAGAAGCCATAGAGTAATCTAGAAATACTAACACTATAGGAGTCACCATGATAATTGTTCAAATAATTGAAGTTGGAGAAACCGTTGGAGTGCAATAGTTTCCCCAAGAATCGTTGGGAAGGACGATGGTGAAAAGCTAAAACACCAAGGGGTGAAGGCCGAAGAAAATTTTATTTCAGAAGAACAATCTGCTAGGATTCGAGGGAGATGAGGAAGAGTGATTTACCAGTGGATAGAGAACATCCAATTGGGATCACATGTGGGAGAGTGTAGTGTCACTCGAGTCAAAAATTTTGGCAAGGCAGTTTGCCCTTAGGAGCAGTATGGGGTGACGGAGCCAGTCACCACACCCATGGAGAGATACCATGAATAACGAACCATGTGGGGAGGTTAAATTGAGAAACAAGGTAAATTTCAGTAATCTTTCCAATAAGGGTCGGACAGTGGCTGGATGGTAAGGAAAGTTGACGGAGTTCATAAAATTTATAACCGATGAGAGAGATACGAAGAATAAAATAGGGTTTATAAGTTGATATTAGACCCGTGGGTAGAATGTACAAGCGTGGATAGGAGATCTGGATAGGATAACTGGTGTCGTTGTCGTCAAGATTGTACATTTACATTCGTATCAATGCTTTGGAGAGAGGGGAGCTAAGGGAGTCAAAAAATTTGTTAGAGGAGTAAGATTAGATTTTTAGTGCTAGTAAGGTTCCAAGGGAAGGAATACCCAGTAGGGCACCAGATTAATGATCGAGATCAATGAAACCTCTACCGAGTGACGGTGGGTTTACTTAGGACTATCAAGGCCAGAAAATAGTCTATTGGATCAGTGGATCCAAAGGGACAATTGGTGTAGCAACAGGGTCAAGACTACCAGGTTCACAAAAAGGACAATCCCCACATGGCCAGTGGGGATAGAGAAAAGGGGATGACACCGAGAGGTGTCATATGTGTAAAAGAGTAGAAACACATGAATGGATCTTATCCATGGAAAGTTAGGGGACAGGAGCTAGATGCCTAGTAGGGGCATCTGTTGGATAAATTTTTGATTTGGTTAGGACGCAGGTGTTATGTCTATTAACCGTTGAGCCGAAAGTATTATGAGTAACTGAAACTACAAGATTTATTATGAGATTATCGGGATATGTTTTATGTGATGAAAGCTGGTCACAATAATGTATTAGTACTAGATTCCCGTGAAAAATGGATTTAGTGGAAGTATCATTAATATGACTAGTATGTGTATTTTTATCATGGAGTAGCGGGGTACTCTTCGGTTCCACCTGAAAGGAATGGGTGGGTTACATTGAGACGATGTATTTCTTGAGGACTAGCTCCTTTGAGAAGTGATAATTGAGGTATGGTTTTATCTTGGGTACGGATGAGTTCGAAATGGTGGGTGATCATAACAAGGCTATCGTGTTCGTTATTTTAGTGTCGGACGAATATTCTAATTAGATGTCTCACCTGGAAGAGGGCTGAGCAATATCATAGTGGTAATATTGTGTGAAGTAGGATTTATAGAGTGCAGTTGTCTAGTTATATTGGATCCCAGTGCGTAGGACTTTTACTGATGATATTTAAGGGAGGTAGGGTTACCGTGGAGCAGAGAGATTTAGCTCATCATTAATATTTAGCGTTGCGGGCTTAGTGATAGTACGAGAGCAGTAGTATATGACTTATTTAGAGACGCGAGAGTCCATGATAGACTTGTGAGTATAGGGGCAAGGTTTGAGAGTTCCGGGGATATGCTTTGGGTTATGTGGATGACCAATAATGCTGAGGAATAGTGCATTGGGGAAAAAGTTCTTTTGGGATTTGCTAGAAAGTGTTATACGCATAAGCCTTGATAAAATGTCAAAAGTGTGGAGACTTCATTGGATTTTAGGTCATCGGATTTAATGATAATTAGTGAACGTTTGGAGAAAACACGTTAAGCAAGGAGACACTAAGGGATAGGGCTAGTGGAGCCGAAAAGTGTTGTGAAAGAAACACTGGTAGATTTGCGCCACGAGTTAATAGGTGAGGTAATATCGGGAAGAATTTAGTAGTGATGAGTAAAGTCATCCGAATATTTGGAGAATATAGCCACGTCGAGAATACGGGGGCCGAAATTAAGACAAATATGGTTACGTAAGTGATGATCGGAGGTTTGTGCAATTATGCACGAGATATATGATGTATGGGCACCCTGGGAGGAGACAGAGCCTCTAGTGTGCAGATACTTAGCAAATTTGGTGAGAAGACGCAAAGGCGATGATGTTGGGTATATTCCGCAGGAATGGGAATAAGTTATCCCCCGAATTATGGAATGATTAAGCATGGGAGTATTTGGAAGTGACAGTGAGTGCGTCACAACGTATGGTGTGATATCACTAGGATTCGTGAGTGAGACGGATATTAGTGGATGTGTAGACCATAATAGTTATAATATATATATATATATCACTACACCAAATCTGCCCATTTGTCAAGGTCATTGACCTTGACAAATTCACCTTGTCAAGGTCAATGACCGTGACATTTCGAGGCGAGACAACTTTTTTTGTCACGGTCGTGTCACGGTCATTGACCTTGACAAAAAACTCGCGTTTTGTGTCACGGTCGTGTCAACGTCAATGACCGTGACACGTTTGTCACGGTTTATAACCGTGACAAAGCCGTGACCCTTTTTAAAAAAATTGTCACAGTCATTGGCCGTGACACGCCCGTGTCAATTTTGTCACGGACGTGTCACGGTCAATGACCGTGACAATTCTGGGCAGAATTAAAAAAAACTGCTGGGCAGTATGGCCACTGCCACTGCCCAGCAGTATATTTGTACCTGTTATAGCAACGTTGTACATGTTCCACACATCATATATCCGAACAAACTAAAGATAATGCAAATATATATTCAAATAAGAAACTATTTAAAAAGAAACAACATCACCATCATTTTATCTCAAATCTACAAACTATTTGCATGGAAAAGAGATTTTGTACCGCGACGCTCGGGAACACCTCCTTATCCTTCCCTTCTCGTCCGAATAGCGACATAAGTATAGAGCATATGTGGCCTACCCTTAGGGCCACTCCCTGTCCCCTGAATTGAAATAAAGTAAAATTAGTATCCGCCCCTCAAATATAGATAAATATAAATTGTAATTGAAATCGAAATCGAAAATGACATATAAATATAAATACATTACCTGTAGTGTCACTCAAACAGCTAACTTGAGCTCATATGGCACCTCCTTCCAACTAATGTACCCCGGGCAATCGTGTCAATTATAATTCTCTTCATATCTAAACACTAAGAAATACCATAATCCTATGGAGGTATGCGTTGCAAATTCCTTCCAACCGTTGTGTAGCCAAAAATCAGCAGTTGAAGTTGTCAACTCCACCTTTGAATGGAGTATGGAAAGTGGTGGGGTGTGGAAAGTGGAATTGACAACTTCAACCGGTGATGTTTGGCTACATAACGGTTGGGAGAAATTTGCAGAGCATCGCTCCATAGGATTATGGCATTTCTTAGTGTTCGGATAGACGAAGAGATTCAGTCTCCTCTCCACAAATAGGACACCCCAAATAACTATGTACTAATCACCTATTAAAGGTAAGAAGCGTATATTCATGGATTAGTATAAACAAAACTTAGATGTAGTTGGAATATTTATGTATTAATCTCCTCTCCACACACGCACACTACACAAGAGTGAAAATGATAAAGTGCAGATCAAGTAAAAGCATTAAAAATGGATGTTTCGGTACAAATTGAAATAATTATTACAAATTGAAAAATTGTTTCAAATTCGGGTTATCATCAAAAATGGATTGATATTCGGTAGGAGCAGCCAAGTCATCCACACTACTATTTAGACGCCTTGGCGCGTGTTGGACAATTGACCACGGCTCGTTGTTGATATACTCCGAGTAAAACACTTGCTTAACCTTTTGAAATGCACAAACAAATGGCTCATCGCTCACGTGGTCGTTGCTCTTCAACTTGGACAAGTCAACCATGATCAAATTGGTGACAGGATCAACTTTAGAAGCATTTTTATCCTCAACTCTTACCCATTCACAGTAAAATACAACCTCTTTGAAGCTTATATAATCCAATTCAAATATATTTTGGATTACACCATAGTAAGTCATTTCAGCTTCAACGAGGTTTTTATCTTTTGCGCTCGCTCGAAAGAAAGTAAGAGCCTTGTATGAAATTCCCGAGTTCTGTACATTTGTACTTTCCTCGTACACTTTAGCGCCGAAAATGTAACCGTTCAATCGATATTTTTTGTACTCTTGTGCCACGAACAAGGGTCCAGTGGCTAGACGAGCAAGCCTTGATGTCGCATCACCCATCTTTAGGAGCTGAGAATATAGATAAATTAATTATATTAGTGGTAAAATTTGAGTGTAATGTAACGTTATATAACGACTGTTTTCATTGTAATTACCTCTTGTGTCAACCATAGCCTAAATTCGCTGTCTGATTGTACCACTGTTTTTCGTCTTTTATTGTTCTCACAGGCTTCATATTTACTGCATATTACAAAATTAATCATGTATAAAATAATCTAAAATAATGTTAAACATTATAATATTCGAAACTTACTTTTTCCATTCTTCGACATCTTCATGTGTGTCAAATAGATAACGAGCTACTTGTTCATGTTGCAAACTCGTTAATTTCACTCGTTTTCCCATCACATTACCACCATCATCGAGGAATTCATCAGTGTCATCAACACTGGTAGAGTCAGTCATATATTCCCGAGTATATATTGATGACTCCACGGTGATGTATTCCTCTGCAATTGATCCTGCAATATATCGCGTATTCTTGACGTAATCTTTAAAAACTTTCATCAATCTTTCAAACGGATACATCCACCGATATCTAACTGGACCACAAAGAAGTGCCTCGTCGCATAGGTGTACCAACAAGTGAACACTTATGTCAAAGAATGCTGGGGGAAAGTACTTCTCCAATACACAAATCGCTTCTTTCACAGCCAATTTTGCGGCCACTATGTGTTCTCGATTCACTACCTTCTCACACAAGAGGGAGAAGGTAATACTAATTTGCATAATAGCCCTACGCAAATCCTTGTGCTTGGAGAAACAGTGCTTAAACAATAGAGGAACCAATTGCATGATCACATGCCAATCGTGGGACTTACACTTATGTAAATCATGAGTAGCATAATTCACAATCATTTGCAAGTTGGACGAAAAAGTATATGGGCCCTTCAAATTATATATTGTGTCTAGAAGCACCTTCCTTTCCTCACTCGTCAAAGTAAACGCACCAGGGGCAATTATTGTCCTTCCCCTACTATCTTCTTTCAACCATAGTTGTGGTTTAAGTTTTAACGTTTTAAGGTCTTTTCGTGCATTTTCTCCATCCTTCGAATGACTCCCCCCAAGGCAAGTACCCACAATATGTTCAGCGAAGTTCTTCTCTGCATGCATCACATCCAATACATGGCGAACCGGGTTTTTCTTCCAATAAGGCAAGTCAAATAAAATTGACCTCCGAGACCATGCCTTTCTTATCTCAGTTTCATTCCCAGTTGGGGTCTTCTTATGCTTGACATTCTTAAATTTGGGATTCTTACCTGGCATATTTGGGCCACATTCAGAAGATTTACTTTCAATTTCTGAACCCGAAAGTTGTCTCGGCGGTAGCCTATGTTCAACTCCGCCCAATAAAAAATTGGAAGCTTTCTCAAATCTGAAACTATGAGCTGGGGGTAAAAACCTCCTGTGGCAATGGTATACATTTTTTAAGCTGGAGGACAGACGAAGAGATTCAGTCTCCTCTCCATAAATAGGACACCCCAAATAACCATGTACTACACATCCGGATAATGTCCCATAAGCTGGAAAATCATGAATTGCCCACATCAACATAGCTTTCAGCGTAAACTCTTCTTTTCTAAAAGATTCAAATGATTGCACACCATCTTCCCACAACTCATTTAATTCTTCTACAAAAGGAGCCAGGTAGATATCAATGTCTTCACTTGGTGCCTTTGGCCCAGGTATCAATAAATCCATCATCGAAAATTCAGGTCTCATACACTGTGAAGGAGGGAGGTTGAGTGGGGCTAGGATCACTGGCCATACACTCTGATTGGTGCTTAGATTTCCAAATGGATTGAAACCATCTGTTGATATAGCCAAACGAATGTTGCTTTGTTCTCGAGCAAAATTGGGATACTCATAATTCATCATCCGCCAGGCAGTAGAATCAATAGGATGACGCATGATATTACCCCCTACTTCTGCCCTAGCATGCCAAGTCATTGCCTCTGCAATCCATGGTACTGTGAAAAATCGCTTTAATCTAGGCCCAACGGGAAAATATTTCAATACTTTTTGAGGCACTTTTGAGCTTGTGCCTTCCTTACTAGTAGATTGGACATATCTAGGTTCATCGCATATCGGACAACGATCGAGATTTTCATACTCCTTTCGGTATAGTATGCAGTCATACACACAAGCATGAATCGATTAATACTTCATTCCCAAACCTTTCAAACTGTTCTTCATAACAGGATAGCTATTTGGAAGTGTATTCACCTTGGGTAATAAGCCCTTCACCCATTTCAGAATTCCCGTCACGCTATTGCCAGACAAACTGTACTGTGTCTTCAAACTGTGCAAACCAACCATGGCATGTAAAGTTGTTTGATCTTTCTCACAGCCAGAGTATAACGGTTGGGTCGCCTTAAATTTTAAACTTTGGTAGTCATCGTCAAGTTTTATCGTGTTATCTTCACGAGCACTTGAATCTTCTACATCATCAGTAACCTCATTCTCCTCAGCTTCATAAACTCCGTACGCATCATCAACTAAATCCTCTAACATATTATGATCTACGTCGTCCCCTTCTTCATCTATTCTACTTGTTGAAGGATGTTGTGAAGGTTGGTCAGGGACAAAAGGAACTTTCAATTCACCGTGAAAACTCCAAAATCGATAACTATCTTGCATACCCGATCTTAACAAATGTAGTTCAACTGTTTTCCACTCAAACACCTTACCATTCTTACACCTAGCACACGGACACGGAAACTCTTCATCATTACGACATCTCTTTGCATATTTCACAAATTCGTTAGCACCTCTGCGAAACACATCCCCCATTCTATTAGTCTCACCCATCCACTCTTTGTATTTCGGATATCCCATCACAGCTACCACAACTAAACACCTATTAAAGGTAAACAAAACTTAGATTTATAGTATGTTTTTTTTAATTATCCCATCATTTAATTATCCTATTAAAGGGTATGTGGTCCTATCCCATTCAAGAATGCATTTTTCTGTAATATACTTAACAGCTCATGCACATTGTTACGATTTGAAAAAAATTCGACAGCATATCCCCTTAGTTCTCCAAGTACACGACGTAGATTGGCAGGTGTGAGTGTTATTTCAATTGGTCAATTAAAATAACAGTCACACTTGTCAATCTAGTATGTACCCAGAGAACATTAAGATACGACTGCAGAACTTCCTCCAAAAGTAACAACTTTAAGCCAATAAGAATATTATACAAAAATTATACAGTCTCAAACTGTCCAAACGGGACAATTCGAGAGATCTCATTACAGAGGTAATGACTCTCGAACGGGTCTAAGGGTTATTGAATGCGTACGCATAAGAACTAGAATGCTAGTATCTATGCGCACTATATTTAATTTCAAGTATGTTTCATATAATGGGATAATTCAAATACAAAAATAAATTCATGGGATAATTCAAATACAAAAATAAATTCATGTATTGACCACATACACACACACACACACACTATCTAAGCTGTTCTATAGGTATAAAACAATTATTATCCAACTATTATCAATTATTTATTTTGAATGTAAATAATATTCAAAACCCCACCCACCCCCACCCCCACCCCCTCAGATTAATTCAAGACATAAGACCCTAAAGGGAATCCTATCTGCAACAAGATTCTAGTTAGTAAAGAAAACATAACAGAATATGGTGGAATCCAATACACTACAAAACCATTTAATAATATTTAAAAAATTCAAAACCATTTAATAATATTTAAGCACTAAAATTAATTTAATTTAATTTAACCTAGGAATCAATCAGATATTTTTATCCTATGTTTACTAATGATAAAATTATGAAAAATGACACCACCACACACACACACACACCGCACCCCACCCCACCCCACCCCCTGCCCCCTCCACCACCCCCTCCCCCACCCTGCCCCACCCCGCCCCACCCCCTGCCACCCCTTCACCACCCCCTCCCCCACCCTGCCCTACCCCATCCCACCCCCTGCCCCCTCCACCACCCCCTCCACCACCCTGCCCCACCCCGCCCCACCCCCTGCCACCCCTTCACCACCCCCTCCCCCACCCTGCCCCACCCCACCCATCCCCCTGCCCCCTCCCCCACCCTGCCCCACCCCGTCCCACCCCCTGCCCCCCTCCACCACCCCCTCCCCCACCCTGCCCCACCCCACCCCGCCCCACCCTGCCCCACCCCCCACACACGCACACACATACACACAGATATATATACACACACACACATAACTATACAGACAAATATATATATAAATGGAAGAGAGAGAGAGAGAGAGAACAGCGTCGAGAGAGAGAGAGAGAGAGAGAGAGAGAGGGAGGGAACGGTGGGAGGGAAAAAAGAAGGGGGAAAGGGTTTTTGCTGGAAAAGTTGTCACGGTCGTGTCAAGGTCATTGACCGTGACAATTCGTTGTCACGGTCGTGTCAAGGTCAATGACCGTGACATAAAACACGTGTTTTTTTGTCACGGTCAATGACCTTGACAAGGCTGGCCGGCTGAAAGGTGACAATTTGCCCATTTTGGTGTAGTGTATATATATATATAAGTACCGTGGGATAGCGGGGATTCTTTGGTGTTAACCACGTGAGTGTAGGGGGTACATAAAGAGGATGGTTGCATTATACGAGAGATTTCTACTTTCGAGGATTATGGGAGTAGTGTGGATGTTTTTCCAAGTTTCAATGGTGTCACTATAGTTGGGTCTATAATGAATAGCTATACTAAGACTGGGTGTTAGCGGTACCACGGTATGAATTATCGTGAATAGGTTTCACCTGAGATAAGGCCTAGAGTATATATACGGTAATGTATGTTAAAATGTGTTGCATGTTAATGTAGTAATATTTTTAAATTGAAATCCTGGGGAGTAGGGACATTTCTGATGTTATTCCGAGTGGTTGGACTTATTGTCGAGCAGGAAGATATAGCTCAGATTTTACTTTCGCGCAAGGAAACTAGTGATAGTAAGGGCGCGGTAGTAGGTGTTGTATTTTTACATAAGAGTGGATATGTATAATTTTCTGCCGAGAGAGGGGTATTTGGAATGTTATAACTGTGGGATTGAAGTTATATTACGGTTTAAGTCTTGGTAAAAGCCGGGTTTCATTTCGTGCGGTTAAGCATGGGTACATGGTGTATGAGCACCCTAATTAATTAATCTTATTATTACAAATAATTCATGATTCGAAGTGGGAGAGATGGGTGTAGGATCTTAAGGGTAGGCATCTTGGGAGATAGTTGATACTGGAAGTACTAGGCTTATCCGAATTTCGAGGACAAAATTCCGTTGTAAGGGGGGAAGTATGTAACACCCCATAAATTCAAGGACCTTTAATTAAATAAAAGATTTGGAGAAAAATAATTTATTTTATTTGGAGGGATTGAAATCAATGATTTGTGAATTTGTAAATTTGAGTAATTTATTTATTTGGCGAATTGAGGATTACATATTTTAGGACTATTTGATGTCGCCTTCTTAAGGCCTTAAAGGTGAAAGATGTTATAAATTTATTCGGATGGAAATTTGGAGTGCACGACTGAATCCGAATGGATCAAAATAGGACATAAGTATATATTGGGTCTTGGGACTTAATTAGACATAATTGAGCTCCAAATAAAGAGTTTGGGCCCTTTTTAGGAGGCCCATATACCCAAAAACGGGAATTGAGTTTTTAACCCTAAGTGTGTAAGGGTGAGGCAACTTAAAGTCATTTTAGAAAATTAAAATTAAGATGAGAATAAGAGGAGAGCCATTACAAGACAAGTTGGGGATTTGGGGCGATAGATTCAGGAAGAAGAGGAGATCCTTGCATTCAATCCAACATTCTCATCCAAAGGCTTTAATCTAAAAATTGAGGCAAGTGGTTTAATTTGCTATTGTTAATTTTCCTTTACCTATTCATATTAAAGGAGGTGAAATCAATTAATATCTTAGGGTCTATGTTTCATTATAAATTGGGGATTTTCATTGTTAGGAGTTATAATTTTGTAAGAGATTACAAGATTTGGTTGATTTGATGCTCTAATTGATGTAATTGTTAGGGTTAGATTGAATATGATAAAAGGATGGATTTAAGATGAATCTTGAAAAGTTTTGATGAAGAAATCTGTACAGAATTGAGGTATTAATTTTTCTAATGGTGATTCTGTCCGCTTTGCCCTGTAGAAAATCGCGTTTCCTGACTTTTGTTCTGTGGTACGTCTTCTGCAAAAACGGCTCCAAAATACCCCAAAACGGCATTTTAAAAATCTAGGCAGACTCGTGGGGAACATTTTAAGAAATATTTTTTAGTTGTTATTCCGTTGGAGATCTCCTAGATTGATATGTGTGACTAATTACCCTTGGATGAATTAGAGGTTTAATTAAATTGGAGAGATCAAGGTTTATGATTGAGTGATTGAAACCTTGTTAATTACGTAGGGGAAACTTAATTGGATGAAATTGAACATTGAATTGGGAATATTGAATTTTGGACCGAGAGAGAGAGTCCGGGCATAATTAGTAGGGTGACACCAAAATATTGATAAATTAAGTAGTGTAAAATTAATTGGAATAAAGTCGGACCATAGACTTATATGTTTTAGGCTTGTGTATGGGCATAGTACACCGGTAGCCTAGATTTCTATATGTGTGTGTGTGTGTGTGTGTGTGTGTGTGTGTGTGTGTGTGTGTGTGTGTGATTTATAAATATTTATGTGAATAATATTTATAGTAAAGCTTACCCATTCTAGTGCTATCAGGGGAGGTTGCGCGATGTAGGTGAATCCCCTGGCTAGAGAATGCAGGGTGAGTATAGTCCCCAGCTCATAGCGTTCGAGTTCAGGAATGAGACCCTTTGGGTATGATTCGGTCTCATTACCGTGGAAAACTTTGGCTGCCTCCACAGCGTTTGTACATTTTTCTCTAACGTGGAGCTAACTGTGTCAGGGTTTCGGGTGGATGAGTATACCCGATTATGATAGCATCTAGATAACACCCGATGAGTGCCTACTCGGGGTACAGTATATATATTTACGACATGTATATGTGAATGTTGTAGGATTTGTACATATATATGGTATAATTATATACGGGATAATACAGGATGAGAATTTTATAATTAATATAACCGGTGAAACGGTTATATAATATTTAATGGGAATTGATTTCATAAGTTAGTGTGAATAATAACTTATAACTCATATAAGTAATGTGAATCGTATAAGTGATATAACTCGTGAGAATGTTATAAATCATTAAGTGAGAAATGACTTAAATAAGTTAACGAAGTTCTAACGTCTACAAAGTTCTAAGCAGACGTTATTATATAGGGTTTAATCCTAGGCAACAAAGTTCTAACATCTACAAAAAAGGAAATGAGGAAAAGCAACGAACCCACTCAAGACCTTAGGACAATAGAAACTGGAATGCTCTGATACCAACTATGATCCCCTGTAAAAATTCATAAATAAATTGATCAGGTCTATTACAAAATCATGATAATCAAGAACATTTTGTAACATTTTCAGCATAACGAAATAAATCAAAACTGAACAGGTGAATTTAATGCGAGACAAAATACTGAATAAGATAAAACCATAAAATGAAATGAACTATGGAATAACAATTTATCTTAAATATAAAATTCATACAACTGCCTGTACCAAAATATAAAAATATAACAAGAGATAGAAGAGAAACATTGCTCGACTTCTACATCCTATGAAATAGAAATAGAAATTCGCTATAGATACCCATCCAACGAAATTCACCCATGTTACGGCAGCAACAACGGCCTGAGACATGTAAAAACATATTCAACAACAACATAAACAACAAACTTACAATAATAAGAATTTAACTAAAGTTAGGCCATAATAATATTAATACATCTTCCTCCCATGTCAAGTGAATTTTTTCAAGTCACTTAAGTTACCCAACCTAAACAACCTAAAATAAGCATGCAGCTAATCAACAAACCCAAGTGAACCCCATGATTATATTTGAAATTGTTCTTCTTGTTTGTCTCAATCTTGAGACTTTATTTTTTCTCTAAGACATTTTGTGTGTGCCCTTTAGGTTTATTATTATTAGTTTCTTAGTCTTTTTATTTGATCCATGTATTAACTTAATTTTTTTTTTTTTCTTAAAATGATTTCTTTATCAAATTATCCACGTTATTTTTATTTATTTTTTGCATTTATTGTTTATTCAATATGTTTAAACATTGTTTTAAATAAACAAAAATCGATTTTGTTTATTTTAAAGGTTTAAACAAAAATTAAAGGGTTATGATTGTGTGTAATGGTTTTAACGGTTTGGATCAAGGTTTTTTTGTGTTTCTTTCCTTAATCCATGTGTAGCCATTTCAACCAATGGGAATTGGTTCCTTTGTCATCACAATTTGTCCAAGTGGGGTTGTCG
Source organism: Sambucus nigra (assembly GCA_949130495.1). Lineage (NCBI taxonomy): Eukaryota > Viridiplantae > Streptophyta > Magnoliopsida > Dipsacales > Adoxaceae > Sambucus > Sambucus nigra. The sequence continues at coordinate 374,175,884 of OX422216.1, forward strand.
ACCATTCTATCATTTGAGAGAGTTTTTGACCTTGGTACCCCTCCTGTTGCAATGGTAAAATACGCATGTGTCCTTAGGTTTGTTGCTTCCCCTTTTTACCCCTTGCTGCCTAAAGGAATGTTCATTTATACCCTTATAAGTTGGGTTTATTATTTACGTACCTTACCATTTTTTGGTTTCATTTATATACTTTGAGATCAGGTCATTTCATTTTTTAGGGTTTTGAGATTCATTTCACAGTCAACATTAATTTTTTTCACTTTCTCTCTCTACATATTTGGTTTCGATTTATAATTTTTGAGAGTGTTTTTTCCTCTATCCTCACTCTTTTAAGGATCATACCTGATCGTATTTGTTGTGGGTTTTGAGGTTCAATTTTGTAAGATTTGAGGGTTGATCGTGTGTGGCTTTTGTTTTACGAGTTTTGGGGTGTTTGGTCCTCACTGGTGGTGAGTCTTTCCGGTGGTGGTGCTTTTTTTTCTCTTGTGGTGTTTGCGGCCTGATTTTTTTTTATTTTCCCAGATCTGCGTGTGTGCGTGTGTTTTAGATTTGCAGGTGCAAATTTTGGTGAACTGTGTGTGCTTGTGTTTTAGAAATCGTGTGTGTGAGTTTATTGTGTATTGGTTCCGCATTTTTTTTTAACTTTAACTCAGTGTATACTCGGACTAATCTCAGGTCCAAACTCGGACTAACCTTGGACCTTAAATTTGGATTAATCTTGGACTAATTATGGAATTAACTCACTGATTTGACTCACTAGTTTAACTCACCAATTTAACTTAACTCATTTAGTTATCTTGTGGGTGGGTGGGTGGGAGGGTGGGTAATTTATTTTTAAGATAACTCGTGTGTGCAGCCTGTTTTTTTGGAACTGATTAAAACATATTTATTTCATTTTAAAATCATATTATTTTGTGTGTGTTTTGGCTTGTACAAAAACCTATTTAGCAATGTGTTTGAATTTGTACCTGTTTTTCTTTTTAATCACAAATTTGGCATTATTCTTGTTAATTAAAATTAGACATAACCAGGATTGTGTTTGTCCCATCATATAAACAAGATAATTTCTTTTGTTCTAATTAAAACAATCTTATAATTAAAATATGTGTGTTGTACAACTTCACGGGGTCTAGGGTTTGAGTGTGTAGTTGTGCATATGTAGTCACTATTACCAGGGTGTTATTGGGTTGACTGATTGTCAGTCAAGTTCGGTTGTATTTAGACTAGGCTAGGTATATGGGTTTGTATTTGCTTAGTTTAAATTCATTGTAAACAGGTGGAATATAATTTGTAACTTATAATTGGTAATGGTGGACTTGGGTATGTGAGTTGTCCTGGGACTAGGGACACGGGGTTTACCACCACTGTGGGTTCATCAAGAACAAATATTGTGTCACTATCTACTGTGTGTACATCAGTTTCAATCTAGCTTTAAATTAATTTTAAAAAGAGTGGAGTTTATTTAATAACTAATACACGTTAGGGTGGTTAGGTTTTTTCAAGTGGTATCAGAGCTTCAAGAGTCAATTTTTAAAAGTTTTATTCCGCAAAGATCCTGAACTCCTTTTTTTTATTAATTTAATCAATATGTTTTTATGGGTGACCATAATCGGTCTTCCATACGTCCTCCCTTGTTTGATGGTGACAATTTCTCATACTGAAAAGTAAGAATGGTTGTGCACATCCAACAGTTGGGAGTTGAGGTATGGGATGTCATTGAAACTGGGTTTTCTATTCCTACAAATTTTGTTGGTGATGATACTCAAATTTCTGTACGAAAACCCCTTTCTGAATGGACCAAAGAGAAAAAGTTAAACTCGTAGTCTAACAATAAAGGCAAAAATGTTATTTTCCAAGCGATGAATACAACTGAATTTAAAATAATTTCAGCTTGCACCACATGGAAAGAGGCTTGGGACATTCTAATGACCACTCGTGAAGGAGAGTCTGGGGTTAAAAGAGCTAAGTCTCAAATGTTAGTTAGAATGTATGATTCTCTTTTTATGAAAGATAAGGAGAAATTTGATGAATTTTACCTGAAATTGCAGGATATTTTAAATCAATCACATGCTAATGGTGTAGTTTATAGTGATGCTGAAATATGTGATAAAATACTTAGGTCTCTTCCTAAGAGCTTTGATTTAATTTCTCATACTATTTGTGATAATTTAGATAGTTACACCCCTCATCTTTTGTGTAGTAAGCTTAAAACCTTTGAATTACATAACACACTTAGAGATGAGCAAAGAGAAAAAGTTCTTGTACAAAGTATGCTGAATTTTAGTTTTAATATTAACAATTTAGCTTTTACTTCTTCCTTGTTTAATGTTGACACTCGAGTCTTTGGACAAAGAAATTGATTTGCTTTCTAATCACTTTAATAAGTTTGTTAAGTTTAGGAATAAGTTTGCTTCAAGAGAAGGTCAACCTAGCTTTACCAATGCACCTCATAATAACTTTTTGGAAAAGAAAATTTGTGAAAAATCATAACCTAACAATGATATCAGTCATATTCAATGTAGTAAATGCAATAAATTTGGTCATTATGCTAATAACTATTTTTTCAAATCAAAAAGGGAATCTTCAAGTAAAGTTCATATTTCTAAAACTTGGGATAATAATTTCGATAATGACAATGACAATGACAATGATGAAATGTATAAAAATTTATGGCATTTGCATCATTTTGTGATATTAAGTCAGAAAACATTTTTGGTAGCTTTTCTAATGCTTCTGATGATTCGGATTTACATGTAGATAATTATGCGTTAGAAATTGTGAGTGTATCTCATGTTATTCCTGCTCATACTCACCTTACTGCCACTACATCATTTTCACATAGTGGTAGTATATTTGATGATGTTGATGAATCTAATGTAGATAATTCTGCCATTTTAGAAGGGCGCGTGAGTACGAGTTTAGAAGGTTGTGTGAATACTAATGTCATTCATAACCCTATTGAGGACTGCACTAACTTAGTTCAAATTAATTCTAGGTTGATGGCTAAAAATGATGTTTCAAACAATCAAATTAAGTCTATAACTGAATAATCTATTTTTCACATAGGTGAACTTTAAAATCATGGGTCATTTTTAGAGAAAAGAATAGTTATGCTAACAGATCTTAATCACTCTCTTGAAATTAAAAACAAGGAAATTTTATTTAAATTTGATGAATCTAAAAATGAACTTAAGGCTGTTTTGAATAAATATGATCAATGTAAAAGGAACTAGAGGTCACTTCGAAAAAGTTAAACAGTTATTGGAATGCTGGTGATTCAGTTAAGTTTATTAATCAGAAAACGTGTTATGACCCAACCAACTCTTATTCTGATTTTGTTCCTGTAAAAGGACTTGGTTTTTAGGGTAAAGAATTTTATGTAACTAATTTTTTCAATTCTAAGGAACAATTTCCTAACTCATATGAGATTAGGCTGTCATATAAACATGCTGAAAATGAAGGTTGTTCAACTTCTGCTAAACCTGCTTTGTTATGTAGTTTTTGTCATTAATCTAGACATTTAGAAAAATTATGTTTTAAGAAATCTGGACAAAATAAAACTGGTTTAGGCAAATTCAGAATGTTGGGAATATTAAGACTGCAAAAATCTCTTTTCAGTGTAATTTTTGTTCTAAAATTGGATATTTAGAGATTTTTTGTTATAAAATGTTGAATTTAAATAGTAATGTTGAAGTTAAAAATCAGCACCATTGTAACACTACCAAGTGTGCTGAAAGGAAAGTGTTTCATTGCAATTTTTGTTCAAAATTTGGACACTTAGAACAGTTTTATTTTAAGCTTTTGGGTTTGACTAGAAAAAATGAAAATGATGTTCAACGAAACATACCGTTAAATGAAAATTTTAGGCCCGTGTATCGGTGTAATTTTTGTTGTAAAGTGGGCCATTTGGGACAATTATGTTATAAGCGTTTAAATAAATAACAAATTTGGTGTTAATAATTTACCCAGGTAAAGCCCCTCTTTATCTACCGAGGTACCAGTCGTACATGCCCCATAAGGATATCTCCCTACTATGTATCCCACGACTACTCGGACGCGGAATGTTGCACATAAATCAAATAAACAAGTACGATCCTACTTAGCCGATCCAAACAAACAAATATAAACCCCAATCAGGAGGGTTACACATAAAGTCTCTAACTATTGTTAGTTAATATGCAAGTTAACTATAATGTGTTATATATAGCACTATGTTGATATCCCAAGGCTCCCCGAGTCTAAGTATCTCGCTATAACGCCCCAGCTCAGATTGATAGATTACCCGTGGTCAATCCAGTACGACTCGAGCATTAGGTGTGAAGTGCAATGAAACAATCTACATAATGTTGCTAATCTATTTTTATTTTAATTAACAATTCACTTGTTTAGCATGCAATTTCAATTTCAAATTAAACTACGTGAGGGACCCGTGGGGAAACCCCTAAGTCCAAGAATACAGAGCTACTAACTTAAAATCAAAGAAAGTACTTACCTGTATTAAGCTCTCAAATATGAAATCGTGCCCAGCCTGCCATAACAAAATGAATGAGTGAGCCGAATACTCAGTGGGCAATATACAAATGCAGTATATAATCTAACGACAGAAAGAAGACTCAAACACGTTATACCTGCGTGCACATGCAACTACATTGTGTATATATATACACACACACATACACACACATATATACATATACATATACTTAATGCATGAAACCGTCTTACTTCCGAAAAACTTATTTATTCCAACTAATTCACATTAATCTTGTAAAAGACTTCCTTTTTCTCATTTTGACGTTTATCCGTTTATTTAACACACAGGGTTAAATATTTGAAACAACTCCACTTGGTTTGACCGAAAACTATTTCTTTATCAAAATTACCCTCTCCATTTTAACCAATCCACATTCATCAGAAATCACTCTTTCTGCACACGCAAACACCGTGTTAGAAAATACCTATTTAGCCATTGAAAATTTTTCACAACATACCTTTGTATTAATTATGGTTAAAGCTATTTGGTTTTTTAACCACTCATTTACCCACTTACTTTACCTTTTCTTTACCTTATGGATGTTAATCAATTATACATTTACTTGTACTTTTTATCCCTTACCGGAATATTTATTAATTCATTCAAGTTAGGTTGTGTTAACACATTTCTCCACACAACCCATTTCTTAACATGTTCCTTATTCTTTTATCTTTTTCTCAGAATCTTCGATAACTGTATACTTTAGCGGGTTCCACACCATCGGCTATGCCCACTTTATGCTCTGGCCAGTGATTTTGGATCTTTCGCCCCGGGACTTTAGGCTCTCCTTAATTTTCTCAGTATCATTCGAGATACTTTTTAATATATTTTACATTTCGCAAATATCCACATTATTCCACCTTTCCTTTTTACCCGACCGAAGCCAAACTCGAGGTTCCATCCCAACTTGTGTTACATTTTGAAAATCATCATTTCATGTCCTTTACACAATAGCCTTGATTTTATTCCAAAAAATCATGTTCATTAGGACTATCATGTGTAACACCCTTTTCAGCATTTTTATTTCATAAAAATGTTCCACTTTACGCAAAATTGTTGTTTTACCCATTTGTTTCCAAACTCACCCTTTACTCCAATCTCACAAGTGTTCATTTTTCAAAACACCATTAAGTTACCCGTGCTAACTTCTTAAGTATTTTCAACACATTTTTAACCTTTTGGAGTAATATTCTTCTCGATTGGAATTATCTTTATTTCAATACTTTAATTTCCAGGAATCACTGAACAAATGAGACTACTTTATAAGAAAAACATCATTTTCTTTTATTAACATAAGTAATCTTACAACTTACACTTATTACCTATAATCCCTTTTTCACACACTTTGAAGACTAAAGTTTCTATTTTTCTTATTTCAGGTTTCAACCCAATGAAACCTTCTTTAAACTAGTTTATATGTTCATTATCAAAATACTACAAGTTTATAATCATGAGAAGATGTATTTTAATCCTAAAATCCTATCAAATGGGTTAAACATACATTTCATTCTTGAAAATTAGAACACTTGCAAAAATGCATTTTTAAGATAAAAAGACATTTTATTTCTTCAAACTCAACAATGTCCCTTGTCATAAAATCTTCATTTTCCAAGAGACTTTGAGATGTTATTTCACCAAACATTTTTAGCAAGATCAACATCATTTTTCAAGTCATTTTATTTCATAAAATGTTTAACTTCAAAGTTCTAGAAATGCCATTTTTACAATTAAAAAAAATAGTTTCTTTTTTAAAAAAACTTTGAAATATTTACTCATCCTTTATTTTCAACAAAATAATATTTTTGTCAACATTTTTATTCCATAAAAATGTTTAAATCTATTAGAAACGCCTCATTTTATCACATGTAATATACTCTTAATTTCTAATAACAAGATTATTAATACACAAAAATAGAGTCTTAATCTAAGAGTAGGTTTTTCCACCTCAAATGAAGCTCCAACAATGGAAGGCATAAAATGTCTTAGAAGATAGGAACCTCCCACATCCTAAGGTGGCCTCAAGGAGGTTGTCTAGCTTCACCAATCTTGCCTTCATGAAATCTCCATTAAAAACTCTCTTCAAGCTCCATGAAACTCCCATCTTTATCTTCTCCAAAAACCCCCAGTAACATCTCCAAATTTCATAGCTATGCTCAACAATAGTGGAAATTGGTATCCAAAGCTTTGATATGGTGAAGACTAAATGAATATGATGGTTTAAGGTGGATATTCAGTGGTGGAATGGTGGTTTGAGGTGGAAAGAGGTGGAGGACATGATTAATAATGGTGGAAGATCACCCATCTCTCTCTCTTCTTCCAACTCAAAGATAAACCCAAATGAATCAAACAACCCTTATAAAACACCCCCAAACCTTAACAATCCCGTTTTTTGCCAACTAGGCTTACCAAATTTCTACAATTAAACAATCCAAAGGCCAAAAATATGACAGTGCACAGGGGAAAGTTAGATTAAAAATTTCTCTATAACCTCGTTCGAACGAGATTGGCTTCTCGTTCAAACTCTGCGAATGACCTTTTAACGGCCTGGACTTATTATGCAGTGGAATCTCGTTAGAACCTAGTTCGATCGCTTGCTTCAAATGAACCTTGATTCTTATTTGAATGAGGTGACTTTCATTCGAACGACCCTTCTTATATTTCCTTAATTTTTCTCCAAATTTAACCCACAACTTCCTCTAATTATCATTAAGCTTCCAAAAATAGTCAAATCAAAATATAATCCCAGTTATAATTATCCAAATCCCAATGTTCTCATTTTAGTTCAACTTATGCTGGAAAATAATTAAAATATTAGTGCGGGGTATTACAAATTTCCCTCCGTGGGAAATTTCGTCCCCAAAATTCTCGATCTACCCATTCTTCAAATTCCTGGGGTTTACCAACTCTTATTATAAGTCATAGAAACCCACTAAGACAACATCATTGAATTACTTGATAACTAAGATCACACCACACGTCCTTACACGAGGTTTGTTGTCAAAGGCTCAATATGCGACATGCTTCAATGCTCACCATTTCGCTAACCATGAAGGTCACGTAGCTGACTCCTAGTCTTCACTCAATTGATGATCATACTCAATTGAATCCTAGGAATATCTTTGTTAATACCTAAAGCATATCGGTGCCTTCACAGGAAACCCTCTTTAATGATCGACACTCACCCAAGAGTGCACCACAATACGACCACTTATCAAATTCATCGTCAAGAACCATTTTCAATCATAGGACTACACACTAGGGGTGGCCATAGGCCTGAGGCCCATCAAGCCCACCCAGCCCGCCCAATAAAAAAATAGGGCTTGGGTAAGTTGAATATGCCCGCAAAGCGGGATTGGGAAAATTTATAGGCCCGATTTTTTTGGGGGGCGGGCTTGGGCATGAATTCTTAGGCCTGATGAGGCCCGGCCCGGCCCGAGGTACGGGAATTATATATATATATATGTATGTGTGTGTGTGTGTGTGTGTGTGTGTGTGTGTGTGTGTGTGTGTGTGTGTGTAAAGTTTAAGACTACAAAGTAATAAATAAATATATAAAGTGGGGAACTTTTATAAATATCTTGGCCAAATATATATATAAATAAATAACAGTAACCGACCAAATATATATATAAATAAATAAATTTTATAAATATATATATATAATTTTTTATTTTAAAAAAACAGTAATCGGGCTTGGCCAAAGGGCCCAGGTAAAGATCTTTCAAATTTGAGCGGGCTTGGGATTACATAATAAGTCCCGATCTGGGCCCGAGCTGGCTTGGGATAGCTCATAATTTTATAAGCCCGGCCCGAGGCCCAACCGGGCCTGCCTAGGCCCCGCCCGTGGCCACCCCTACTACACACCCAGTGTCCCACAATTTTTTAAGTTATACCGACCATGCAAATTTTATCTGAGCTTGACATTATCCATGCATTGCTAATTTTTCATTCTAAGAAGTAATACATCTACCAAATTATCACGGTGCATTCGGTTGACACCTTTCGCAGCGTCACTCTGATGAACCTAAAACTACTCTAAACGTCTCACCTTTGAACACTCACTTATCACTCGCTCTAATCCACTCACCGAGGTAAAGCAACACCGTGTTCTAAGTTTCCTCGATTTCTAACACTATATAATATCCTCAATCCATCATCCCGGTCTTTCCAACAAGAACCACTAACTGCCATATCGGCCATTCGAAAGATAGTTAATCCTAAGAAAAGCAATTACTATGATCAGAACGTGGGGATAAAAGTGCAGCTACCCGCACACTTCACTTTGTGTAATAGCAAGAATACCTCAAATAGGGCGCACCCAGTTACCAAGTTGCATTGACCATACCCAGCCCACCTCGCTCTACCAGGCACAATCGTGTCGTACCATGACATGGTACCAATTCGAGTTACCACATAGATGAGAATATTGATCCCTAATTACCGAAATCAAAAAGTACACATAGGAGACAGAAGGAACGCGCAACCATTTTAAGGAAACCCTACCCGTACGCATCAAACCATGATTTAAGAAAGCGAACATACGCCATATGCTTGAATTCTTATCACTCATCTCAGGCGTCCTCAATGGGTTCTAACCTAACAATATACCTTGGCTTGGGTCACCAACCGTGACGAATGGAATCGCGACCATTCATCCTCTCAAGATGAAAGCAACATACAAACTTATCGTTCTCTAGAAAGTCAGTGCCCGACTTCCCTACTTGGGAGTAAGGCCCTCCCCCTCACATCCTTAGTACACATAAACCACTATGGTTGGCGAAGTCCTTCCCTTATTTACACTGAACTAGTCCATTTACTGATGACGACGTCACCAACCTACTACATTTAGGTTGCTATCTGTATTATTATATTGTGATCTCAACCCCAAATCCCCTTAGGTAGTATTTCATTCAAGCAAAATGTTCACCTTGTGGTGTCCTTTGACTATATGAGATTGTCACCAAGCTTACTTCTAGTAACTATCCAAACTGAACTCACATGATGAACACACTCGCCGCCATTGGAATTCAAAGGGTAGTAAGTACCACACAGGGCTACCTCTTATAATTCGTACTATCTGGGAAGGACATGCTAAGAACTTATCCTTACCTTGCTAAGGCTATCCTAGCATACCATTGACACATGCCAACATTCTAGTCATACTTTGATATTATCCCACCTTGGTTGCCATTTTCAAGTCTCCACATGGCGTCATCAACCTAATCCTCAAATACCTTTCCTAATACTCCTCAAATGAAGTTTCACGTCTCCACTATTAGTCATTCCATGACATTCGGGCACTACGGCCCATAAACGACACGAGCTTCTAATTCCTCTTTGAAGGATACACCACCCATCTGTGATGCTTCAAAAAATTATGCCCAGTATGTACACTATTCGACTCTCTAAACCTTGACCAACAACCTTAAAATCATTACCTGACCTTCAACACAATCATTACTAGGATGCTAATTCTTCTTCATACTGGACTTAATTAGTTTCCTAAGGACACCAAACACATTCTATGTAACAGTCCTCAAGACCCAATAAGATTCCATCATCCATACGTTTCTCGTTGTAGGTGCACTTTACAAACCCTTAAATACCCACATCATGATTACAAGGTTCTTGAAAAACACTAGTATACGAGCTTCTACATATGGCATTTTAACCATTGATTACCTTAAGACATTATAACAAGTTAATTTCTACCCCTAATGACGCCACACACAAACTATCATACGGGCACTCCAAGATGCCCATAAACCACACTCACACTAGAATTACCTCTTATTTATCCATTACCTCGACAGCTAAAATGATACTTGACACTTAGATAATAATACCATCTGTCTTCTAAACGGTTATGACCATAATCCACGTACCCAACCAAAACTAATACTACTAAGGGTTCTGGAAGGATACAGGACGCCGCCTACAACCTGCAACCCTCTAAGTCTGCATCACCGACATCACTATAAAGATTCTATTCCCTGAAATCACAACACATTTTCTCAAACCCCGACAAAGAAGATATCCTAGAGTTCACTCCTAAGTCTCCTCAACCATCATTGCTTCTTATGTAATATACTTGCCACAATTTGCTCGCAACTCTCATCATACCCTACGTGGTACAACTTTAAATCAAGAATCACCAGGACACTTACTTGTAACGATACTATCTTACCGATTTAGACCAAGTCGAGGATCGAATTTTCCAAATCACCTCATCGATACTATCTACCCAAAAGTACCTAGTGGAGGAACTTAACGCCTTTCTATCACCAATCAACACTATTTAAGTATGACACACTATCTACCTAATCTCCATAGTTGGCTTTAAATGATTCATATTTCTAATTCGACCGGCGTCATTCTCCATTCTCTACATCTCAATTAGATTCTCATATCATTACGGATTGACACGCAAGCACCTCACACTATAAAACATGCGATGTCGCCACTACTGACTTGTACAGACACTTGTAACTTATCAACATATCTAAATCAGAAGTGTAGAAGATATTAACAACAAATAACTTGGTCGCCTACCATTTGGCAATGAATTCACCCGTCATACTAACCTCATTGACTTCATTGTCGAGGACACGAGCTAAACCATCACCAAAACTCCCGTGACCGGCCCAAACCAACGCCAACATTAAAAGATCCAATACTGACCTTACCATTTCACTCCCGAAAGGAACCTTGAACCTGCAGCTCTGATACTATTTGTAATGCCCCGGCCCAAATTTATGGGTTACCCATAGTCAACCCGGTCCGACTCGAGCGTACAATTTTATTTTAATTAACATTTTACTTGTTTAGCATGCGATTCCAATTTCAAATCAAACTATGTGAGTGACCCAAGGGGGGAACCCCTGAGACCAAGAATGCAGATCTATAAACATAAAATCAAAGAGAGTACTTACATGTATAATGCTCGTAAATACGAAACCACACCCAACCTGTCGTAACAAAACTAGGGAATGAGTCGAATGCTTAGTGGGCAATGTACAAATGCAATATAGAATCGAACGACAAAAAGAATACCCTAAAACGTTATACCTGCGTGCACATGCAACTACCTTGTATATATATATATATATATATATATATATATATATATATATATATATATATACACTTAATACATGAAACCGTTTTACTTTCGAAAACCTTGTTTATTCTGATTAATTCACCTTAATCTTATAAAAGACTTATTTTTCTCATTTTGATGTTTTTCCCTTTTTTTAACACACAAGGTTAAATATTTGAAATAACTCCACTTAATTTGACCAATAGCCATTTCTTTACCGAAATTACCCTTTCCATTTTAACCAATTTATATTAGTAATTTTATTGAAAATCACCCTTTCAACACACGCGAACACCGTGTTAGAAAATATTTATTTTGCCTTTGAAAAACTTTCACAACACACATTTGTGTTAATTATAGGTTAAACATCTTAGATTTCTTAACCAACCATTTACCCACTTACTTTACCTTTTCATTACATTACGGATGTTAATCAATTACACGTTTACTTATCCATTTTATCCTTTTACCGGAACATTTATTAACTCATTCAAGTTAGGTTGTCTTAACACATTTCACCACACGACCCATTTCTTGACATGTTTATTATTCCTTTAGCTTTTTCTCATAATCTTCCATAACTGCGTACTTTAACGGGCTCCACACCGCCGACTTGCGCACCATATGTTCTGACCACTGAGTTTGGGTCTTTCAACCCAGGGCTCTGGACCCTTTTTAATTTTTTTGGTGTCATCCGAGTTCCTTACTAATCTGTTTTAACATTTTTCAATGTCCATATTATTACACCTTTCCTTTTACTCGGCCGAAGCTAAACTCGGGGTTCCACCCCAACTTGTGTTACACTTTGAAAATCATCATTTTGTGTCCTTTACACATAGCCTTGATTTTATTCCAAAAAATCATGTCCATTAAGACTATCATTTGTAACACCCTTTTCAACATTTTTATTTCATAAAAATATTCCACGCTATGTAAAATTACCATTTTATCCATTTGTTTCCAAACTCACCCTTTACTTCAATTTCACAAGTGTTAATTTTTCAAAACACCATTAAGTTACCCACACTAACTTCTCAAGTGTTTTAACATGTTAACACCTTTTTGACCTTTTGGAGTAATATTCTTCTCAATTGAAAACATTTTTATTTCAATACTTTTATTTCCAAGAATCATTGAACATATGAGACTACTTTATAAGAAAAATATATTTTCTTTCATTAACACATGTAGTCTTACAACCTTACATTTATCACCTATAATATCTCTTTCACACACTTTGAAGACTAATATTTCTACTTCCCAACATGAGAAGATGGATTTTAATCCTAAAATCCTATCAAATCGGATAAACATACATTTCATTCTAGAAATTTATAATACTTGCAAAAATGTACTTTCAAGACACAAAGACATTTTATTTCATCAAACTCAACAATATCTCAATTCATAAAATCTTCATTTTCCAACCGACTTTGGGATGTTATTTCACCAAATATTTTTAGCAAGATCAACATCATTTTTCAAAATATTTTATTTTATAAAATGTTTAACTACAAACTTCTAGAAATTCTATTTTTGCAAAAAGGCCCAAACTTAGTTTCTTTTCAAGAAAACTTTGAAATGTTTACTCATCGTTTATTTTCAACAAAACAATATCTTTTCCAAAATTATTATTCTATAGAATTGTTTATTACATATTTATTAGAAACTCGTCATTTTATCTTATGCAATCGACTCTTAAATTCTAATAATAAGACTACTAATACACAAAAATAAAGTCTTAAACTAAGAGTAGGTTTTTCCACCTCAAATGAAGCTCCAACAATGGAAGGCATGAAATGTCTAAGAAGATCTCAACCTCCCACCTCCTAAGGTGGACTCAAGGAGGTTAACTAGCTCCACTAATCTTATCTCCATGAAAGATCCATCAAAAATCCTCTTCAAGCTCCATGAAACTCCCATCTTCATCTTCTCCAAAACACCCCAACAACATCTCCAAATTTTGTAGTTATGCTCAACAATGGTGGAAATGGGTATCCAAAGCTTTGATATGGTGAAGACTACAAGAATATGATGGTTTAAGGTGGATATTTAGTGGTGGAATGGTGGTTTGAGGTGGAAAAAGGTAAAGGACATGCTTAACAATGATAAAAGACCACCCCTATCTCTGTCTCTCTCTTCTTCTAACTCAAAGATAAACCCAAATGAACCAAACAACCCTTATAAAACATGCCCAAACCTTAACAATTTTTCTTTTTCCCATCTGGGCTTACTAGATTTTGACAACTCGACAATATAAAGGCCAAAAACGTGATAGCACACAAGGGAAACTTGGATTAAAAAAATTTGCGTAACCTCATTCGAACGAGATACATCCCTCATTCTAATGAGATTGGTTTCTCGTTTGAACTCTGCTTGGAACCACCTTTGAACGACCAGGACATATTACGCAGTGGGATCTCGTTCAAACCTCGTTCGATCCCTTGCTTTAAACTAGCTTTGATTCTCGTTTGAAAGATCTAAGTTTTAGAACGACCCTTCTTATATTTCATTAATTTTTCTCCAAATTTAACACACAACTTCACTAATTATTATCAAGCCTCCAAAAATAGTCAAATCATAATATAATCCCAGTTATAATTATCCAAATCCCGAGCTTCTTATTTTAGTTCAACTTATGCAGGAGGCGGGGTATTACACTCGCACACCCAACCTTTATAATCATTATCATAATACAATTACTACCTTACATAACGGTTTATCAATACATACTAAACTATTGAGCACAATCGCTAGTTATTATCTCATAATTTATCTCCATACTCGGACTTATACTCTAGGTCCTCAAACAACTATAAATATATCTCATTTATTCTTGAATAAATACCCTAACATATCAGATTGTAATCTGGAAACAAATCCTCACTCAAAACTATAACCAAACGAACAAAACGTAAAGCCCAAACCCAAAATCACCAACCCAGAATTTCAGCCTTGTGCAATATTGGTAAAATATTCATAATAAATTCAATAAAACTCCAAAAAAACAAATACGAAACCAATGCCCATGCATTCATAATTCAAAAATATACAATTCCAAGTTTTCAATGTCATTCGAACAACCTAACATATGTCGTTCGAATGATATTTCTATAGTTGTTCAAAGGAGGTACCACGTCTCATTCAAACGAGCTTAAAATGAGATTGACACAGACATTCTACTCCAACTCCTAAAATATGTTAGTAATGACCTCAAAACCTCACTTTCGAGCCTCCAGTCAATCCTAAACCCAACCTTCTTTAAATTTAGGGTCTACAACATCAATATCAACCTAATTACTCAAGTTTTAAGTGATTAATTCAAGGTTTAAGCATCAAAATCCATTTATGGGTTTAAGAATCCTAAGTTCATCAATCTATGTAATTTCTATTCATATTCAATCCAATCTCAAGGAGCTTTTGCATGATTTGTTAGTATAATTCTTAATACAACAGTTTAAATTCGATTTCTATATTAATTCATTAGATTTATCAACAAATCATTCAAGTTGATTAACTAAGGGTTTAGTGTTTAAAATTTTCAATTAACTAATCTCAAAAGTTGATTAATCTTAGATTATACTCATGTTGACTAAGAATCCAATAGACTACTACTATCATAACACAAATCCAATTAAATTCTTAAACGAACTTACCTTATGGATTGATTAAGAAATCAATCCCAAAAACCTCCCAATTCTTCTTCATCCTTGGGTGCCTCTCCATTCCTTAGACTCTAGGGTTTATCTGAAGCCTCAAATGTGTTTTTGGTTAGCTAATTAACCTAAATAATAGGCTTCCCACAAAATTAGGCGTTAGCCCAAATTTAACCCTAACCTAATCATCACAAATGATCTTCTAAATGGTCTAGAACTTCATCCAAGCTATGTACCAACCTAATGGGCTTAAATCCTAATATATTAAGTCAAAAGGAATGTTCTAACGTCCCCAAAAGCCAATCCAAGATATGATGCTATGCAGACTAATATTTATCTGCTACGAGTCTAAATAATTATTAACGAGTTGTCGTAAGTCAAATTCGATTTCAAATATGAATAATATAACACGTATAAATATAAATAGTAACATCACATGTCATAGAAATCACACATTAATAATTTTCACAATTAAATTACGCATAAAAAATACGGGGTATTACATACTCTTTCTTGGCTTATTATGCGAGCTCCGTGGCATTGAGTACTCCTTCCTCGGCTCTGAGTCCTACTAACCTGAGAGTTATAAGTGCGAACAACCTTGTGATTCTTATAATTTTCACATCGTAGTGCATGCTCGTGGTTGTCCAAATAACGTTGGAGATGATTATTCTCTTCTTGTTATGAGTGAGCAGTTTAAGCATCAATAAATCGTGAGCTCTAGTTTGAGTGTCGTCTCCCGTAGCTCTCATTAATTTTTTTCCCTCTAGGGCCTATAACAAGAACTGGGTTTCTTATATCTCACTGCAGTTGGACCAAGAATCTGATCCTAGGGTATACATTGGTTGCACGATCACTCTTGTGGTTGTCATGGAATTTCGGATACTCATATCGCTCATTAGTCATGATGCAACTGGTGTTGGCTAGTGAGATTGAGGAAAATACAGAACGACGCCAATTATAGGTGGAACAATCCTATTGTTCTCAAATTTAACAATCACACAAGCCATAGAGACTAAAATGATAATGCTGGAAATAAAATGTCACACACACAAGAAGACATGATGTGCGTGGTTCAGCAACGTGTCTACGTTCATGGGGTGCTCTTCCTTTCTTTATTGATTTACAAAGTATTTTGACAGACTTTTTGTAGTGTCGGTATATACATGGCCCTCATTAAGGTTTGATTAATATTTATAGATGGCGTGGTGAGAGTCCCTAATCTTATTGGACTCTTTCATGTTGATCATGAATACCCGATATCCCTTATCTTCTCATTAATGTTAGTGGTTATAGCTGATGGTGCCTATCATTTTCGTGAATGGACTCCACGCCATTCCTCACGTGCTCAAATTTGCGCTTACTTATATATATATATATATATATATATATATATATATATATATATATATATATATATATATATATATATATATAGAGAGAGAGAGAGAGAGAGAGAGAGAGAGAGAGAGAGAGAACGTTGATGGTTAGTGATGTATGAGCAGTCTATGGCGACAGTGAAGGTTTTAGGTTCGAGTTACAGAAAGTGGAAGTTAAAAAGATAATATGCATATAAAGTTTATATATTAGATGAATCCACACATGGGAGGTGAAAAAGAATAGATATTTTGAAATGTGAAATCTTTATTTACCTGCTAACGCACCTGTGTTGTGAATTCAGTTGAATTTAAGGTACAATTGATGATTTCTTAATTCAATTTGAATTCCAACATCCGGAGTGGGAATTTACACTGTGTATGTGTGTGTACAGTCATTCTCTCAAACGGACCGGAAAAAAATAGACAAAAAATGAACTGGCATTTGTCAAAGTTTAAAGTCGTGACAAATGCACTAGTCCAATTTTTTTTTTAAAGGAAGAGAAATAGCATTTGTCACGGCTTCTGACCATGAAAAATGTTATCGAGTATTTGATCCGATTTCCCTGGCTCGTTTTAGAGAATTTTTGTATATATCTTTTATATTCTTTTATATGATCTAAAATGCACTATGCTCATTTAATATTGCTAATCACTCAACCTATCCATGTGGCAATACTCCTTTGTATTTTTCGTTCATTTCAACCACCACTTCAACTCCGATCTCTTAGCCATCTATTGAAAAAATGACTCTTCATATTCTCAAGTACTTCATATTTGGTGTTTGCCTTTTCGATTTCCACCTCTTTATATCTCCTTAAATCCATCACTTTCTCCAATTCATTTTCACCACTTTTCCTTTTTTTTCTTTCTATGGTGAAACATGAATAACCAACATCCATAGCCTACTGATTTGGCGGTTCTCAATGTAACAACTCGCGTAATTTTTGGGGTATTTTCAAAATATAGAGGAAAATAAAGTTTTTGGTAAAAATATTTTTTATTGCTCAATTATGTTGAGAACTACTTTGAAAGACGAGAATTTCAAATGGTTTGGAAATCGGAGTTAAACGAATTTTTAATTGATTTTTGAAATTTATCACTTATAATATTTTTTTAAGCGGAACAGTCAAATACCTGGGCGATCGATCGATCGACCCCAGCAGATTTCGTGCGCTCCAAGGATTTTTGGAGAGTTTTGGTTTGTTTCAACTTCTTATCTTTTTGCCTTATAAAAAGGAGGTCGTGGGTAGACCTTGCAAACCAACTTTTGGCACATCAAATATGCAGCAAACATATTTTTATTTCCTCTCTTTTTATATACACTTAGCCCCTTTAATTTATGCATTCAACCCTAGTTTTTGGAGGTGTTCTTGGGGCTGTTTTGGTGTTGGATCTTGGAGGAGTTTTGATGATTATTAGGAGATGATTTTGATGGTGTAATCTGACTTTTCTGGGCAAAATTATGTTGGATTCTTTTGGTGGTTTAAGATATGGGATTTTACACAATATGCTCCTTAATCTCGCGAGTGTTATTCCCTTTGATTTCATGTGATTATTAAACTCATATTTGAATTGCTAAATTCTTTTGAAAATCTGGAAATTATTGTTGGAATCTGATTTTTTATTCATGTGGTATTATAGTTGTATTGAGGATGTTGTCATGAGATTTTAATATGGCACTGATGTTGGGCACCCGCCAAGATTCCTGTTCCGGCTACTCGATAAAGTATGGTGCGGTATGGTGAGGTCTGGTGACTCGGATTAATATGTTGTTGAGAAATTATATTGATAAAATGCTTATGAAATTCGCTTTTGATTTGAATATTCGTACTCGTAATGTTACGCTTTATTCACTGCTGATATTTGAGAATACAAGATGAGAAGATTTGTATTTATTTTTTTATGTATAGAGCATTGAAGATTTATTTTTATTTTCGAGATAGTTAGTTGTTTTATTTCGAGAGATAATTATTGTATTTAAATTTGAGAATTGAGATTTGTGATTTCTTGTTTATTGTGGGATTTATTTAGATGCTCTATACCTTGTGTATTGTGGATTTGGTTAGTTTTATCGAGTAACACCTCTGCTCTCTCCAGGCGGGGTGTTACAGAAGGGACAATTATTGAATTTAAATTTGAGAATTGAGATTAGTGGTTTATTGTTTATTGTGGGATTTATTTAGATTCTCTATACCTTGTGTAATGTGGATTTGGTTAGTTTTATCGCAGTAGCGCTCCGCGCACTCTCCCCGGGCGGGCGCAGTGTTACAGAATGGTATCAGAGCATTGGAGATTTATTTTTATTTTTGAGATAGTTAGTTGTTTTATTTTGAGAGATAACTATTGTATTTAAATTTAAGAATTGAGATTAGATGTTTCTTGTTTATTGTGGGATTTATTTAGATGCTCTGATACCATTCTGTAACACACACACACGCACACACACACATACACGCCCGGGGAGAGCGCACGGAGCGCTGACGAGAATTTCAAACAGTTTCGAAAATGGAGTTAAAACGGATTTTATATGAATTTTTAAATATTTATCCCTTATAACATTTTTAAGCGGAACTGTCAATTTTTCTGGGCGATCGATCGATCGATCCCTTCAGTTTTCGTGCGCGACAAGCTGTTTTGAGGAGTTTTGATTTGTTTCAAACTCTATTCTTTTTGCCTTATTTAAAGGGTTCATGGGTGACCATTTTAGAACAAACTTTTGGCACAAAAATATGCAGCAAACATATTTTTATTTTCTCTGTTTTTATATACACTTAGCCCCTTTAATTTATGCATTCAAACCTAGTTTTTGGAGGTGTTCTTGGGGATGTTTTGGTGTTGGATCTTGGAGGAGTTTTGATGATTCTTGGGAGCTGATTTTTGATGGTTTAATATCTGATTTCTGGGCAGAATTATGATGGTGGTTTAAGGTATGGGATTTACACAATATGCTCTTTAAATCTCTCGAGAGTTATGCCGTTGATTTCATGTTTAATTGGACTCATATTTGAATTGATAAATTCTTTGAAATTTGGTGGAATAATTGTTGAATTATTTTGATTCATGTGGTATCATTATAGTTGTGTTGGGCATGTTGTCATGAGATTTTAATATGGCACTGATATTGGGCACCCTCCAAGATTCCTGTTCCGGCTACTTGATAAAGTATGGCGCGGTATGGTGAGGCCTGGTGACTCGGTTAATGTGTTGTTGAGAAATTATATTGATAAAAATACTTATGAGATTCGCATTTGATTTGAATATTCATACTCGTATTGTTACACTTTATTCACCGCTAATATTTGTTGAGCATCGTTCCTGCCGAATTGTGTACTTCCCCATATTTTTTCTTAGTTGGCAGGTGAGCGCGGATTTTGGGCGCTATGGACCAATTGGGATGATTTTAGCGTGGATTATTTTGGGAAGAATATTTGAGAATACAAGAAGAGAAAAATTGTATTTATTTTTTTATGTATAGAGCATTGGAGATTTATTTTTATTTTCGAGATAGATAATTATTTTATTTTAAGAGACTTTTGTTGTATTTATTTGAAGATTGAGATTAGTGGTTTCTCTTTTTATTGTGGGATTTAGATGATCTATACTTGTTGTTTGTGGATTTGGTTAGTTATATCGAGTAGCACCTCCGCTCTCTCCGGGCGGGGTGTTACAGAATGGTATCAAAGCTTAGGTATACGACCACCCTCGGGTCTTGGGTTTTGGATCTGCTGCATTTTTATTGCTTGTATTTGGAGATAGAAATTTTAGATGATCGTTTCATGATAGGTTCCGAGATTAGATGTCAGGAATTTATTTTTGGGAGACGAGAGTATTTTTGGAGATAGTTGTAGTGGCTTGATTTTTTAGAGTTAGGCATTCGGCGAATTTCGAGTACGAAATTTCATTGTTAGTGGGGAAGTGTAACAACCCGCATAATTTTTGGGGTATTTTCAAAATATACAGGAAAAATAAAGTTTTTGATAAAATTATTTTTGTTGCTCAAAAATATTGAATTTTATTTTAAAGACGAGAATTTCAAACGGTTTCGTAAACGGAGTTAAAATATATTTTGGGAGACGGAATTATTTTTGGAGATTGTTGTAGTGGCCTGCTTTTGAGAGTTAGGCTTTCGACGAATTTCGAGGGCGAAATTACATTGTTAGTGGGGAAGTGTAACAATCCGCGTAATTTTTGGGGTATTTTCAAAATATAGAGGAAAATAAAGTTTTTAATAAAATTATTTTTTATTGCTCAATTATGTTGAGAATTATTTTTAAAGACGAGAATTTCAAACGGTTTCGAAATCGAAGTTAAAACGAATTTTTAATTGATTTTTGAAGTTTATCCCTTAAAATATTTTTTTAAGCGGAACTGTCAAAACACCTGGGCGATCGATCGACCCCGGCAGATTTCGTGCGCTGCAAGGATTTTTGGAGAGTTTTGGTTTGTTTCAACTTCTTAGCTTTTTGCCTTATAAAAAGGAGGTCATGGGCAGACCTTGCAAACCAACTTTTGGCACATCAAATATGCAGCAAACATATTTTTATTTCCTCTCTTTTTATATACACTTAGATCCTTTAATTTATGCATTTCACCCTAGTTTTTGGAGGTGTTCTTAGGGCTGTTTTGGTGTTGGATCTTGGAGGAGTTTTGATGATTATTAGGAGATGATTTTGATGGTGTAATCTGACTTTTCTGGGCAAAATTATGTTGGATTCTTTTGGTGGTTTAAGATATGGGGTTTTACACAATATGCTCCTTAATCTCGCGAGTGTTATTCCCTTTGATTTCATGTGATTATTGAACTCATATTTGAATTGCTAAATTCTTTTAAAAATCTGGAAATTATTGTTGGAATCTGATTTTTTATTCATGTGGTATTATAGTTGTATTGAGGATGTTGTCATGAGATTTTAATATGGCACCGATGTTGGGCAGTCGCCAATATTCCTGTTCCGGCTACTCGATAAAGTATGGCGCGGTATGGTGAGGTCTGGTGACTCGGATTAATGTGTTGTTGAGAAATTATATTGATAAAATGCTTATGAGATTCGCTTTTGATTTGAATATTCGTACTCGTAATGTTACGCTTTATTCACCGCTAATATTTGAGAATACAAGATGAGAAGATTTGTATTTATTTTTTTATGTATAGAGCATTGAAGATTTATTTTTATTTTCGAGATAGTTAGTTGTTTTATTTCGAGAGATAATTATTGTATTTAAATTTGAGAATTGAGATTTGTGATTTCTTGTTTATTGTGGGATTTATTTAGATGCTCTATACCTTGTGTATTGTGAATTTGGTTAGTTTTATCACAATAGCACTTTGCCCGCTCTCCCCGGGCGGGCGGGGTGTTATACTCAATATTTTTGTGACACCCCGTCTAATTAAATACCAGGTAGCTACTCCTTTATTAAATTAATATAGAATATCCAATTGGTTCAGTCTTAGTATCAGTGTCGAAAAACTTTTAATTTATTTCTACCCACCTAATATTTTAAAAAAAAAGATGTCAAATTTTATTAATTAAACCAACACTTAAACAAGAATTTATATAATAAACCATCGATCACATAACCAATCTCATATAAATGCTCAACGAGATGAATTCAAATAATTCTGGAGTAAACACTCCGATAATAAAGATGTCAGAGTAAATAATGTCCCAATACAAGAGTCTGAATAAATAATAAACCAAAAAAAACTGAAATAATGAAAGTCTGCAACTACAACCTCTAAGTAAGAATGGCCGACATGCCCTAACTGATACAAATGACTCTGAAGGAATCAAGAATAAAATGAGAACGTCTACTACTAAGATCCTGTAACTTCCACAGCAGCTACAGCACGTCATCATAATGGAATTCCTATACTTGGTGTCCCTGTGGTTGGGCACCTAAAAGGTTTTTACAAAACAAAAATAGATTTGGAGGAAAATGGGTCAGAGCCCGATGTGAAAACAGTTTAAAAGTGTAGCAAGTGACTTAAATTACAATTAAACATCACATATTATAAACACATTAGTTGCGTACTCTCACATGAGTTTCTTACCTCTCAGCTACTATGTACGCCTAACGTAAGCCTTTAACCCATCCTAGTTATGCCACTATCTAACTAGTTTGTTCCACTCCTGCCTTCGCACTCTAACATAGAGTATCTACACGTAACCCCCAAATAAGCCATATTTATAACCCATGTTCACATTCATTAAATTACTTATCTCAAGTGTTAATTAAATTCTCATACTTAACCCATTCAAATATCTTAGTTATTCACATCTACTAAGCAACAATGAACCAGTCACAAGTATATAAGTACATCACTCTCAGTACATAAATACATATATGGCACCCCTAGGCTAAGTTGCGGTGCACGCATACTCTGCTATCAAATCCATGTACATCACGTACGTAAGGATCACGTGTTCCGAATCACTCAGGAACGATCTAAATACAAATCACACATATTGGAGGCGAACATAGTTCACATACCCATGGGTCACGCACATACCTATGCTCCCATGGTCAGCTGACTTATCAGCTCACAAATAAGTCATTCACAGTACTATGTCCTTAAGGTAACAGTCTAAATCCCCCCCGAAGGCACACAAGGATAAGAGGGTCCTTTTTCAGAATAAAAACTAACCTCCCCTGATAGCAAGTATGGTAGGTATGTCATACACATACACTAGGCATTCACACAACCTAAGTAATCATATATCAATATAGATGTTCACACATTTCATCTAGTTAGTCTCGTACGCAGTAAGTTTACCCCGAACATTACACATAATATAAATTCCGTTTGATAACTCTCTCGTCATATCAATTTGGGTACTTAAACCTATCTCAAAAGGTTACTAGGTTTCTTATTAAATTCTTATGTTATCTCAGCACTTAAAGTCACTCCGTTCCTGCCCTTAACCTTACGTCATCATAAATTCCCATTATAGTTTCAATTCGAACGCTCTCTAATCGTACCTCACTCGGTAGCCCTCATAAGCAATATCAATCAATCCCATAAGTTATACCATTCTCCGATAATAATTAATACCCTACGGATCTTATCTAAGCCCCACCATATTATATTTAACACTCTAATAACTAACATCGGCTTTGGAATAATCTTTAACCTTAGAAAGAAACAATTGTCAAAAACCAGAAGGGGTCGATCGATCAAATAAAGGGTATCGATCGATCGATGGATTCGATCGATCGACATTCTTGAGTCGATCGATCGATCAAACAGGTATCAGCCCAGAAATCCTTAACAGTTACGGGTTATCAACTTTTTACACCTCTAAATCTTCATTCTAACGTCCAAAACTCACAATTCAATATACTAATCATCTTACTAACATGTTTACCTCATTCCCCACGTTTTAGATTCATCAGATCGACCTATAACATCAATTATTTGGATTAATTTACCCAATTTTCATATAAAAACCTAGTTTTCCTATTTCTTTAAGAACATCCCATAATCCAATCAAATTTTGAAATTCTTTATCCATAAATCTTAAATTCGTAGTTGTTATCATTTCCAACATAAACCTACATGCAAGTCCTACCCAGATTATGATTTTTAAACCATTCAATTTTCATTATTTATGATAAATCTTCAATTCTATAAAAACATGTAAAGTATATGCTTTGAATCTTTGCAAGATAAATCACTTGCCTGTAAATCTGATATTTTAATCCATTGTTGTTGTTCAAGGGCTGGTCCTCTCTTCTTTTCGGTCACAATTCCGTTCAAATTGGTGGTGGTGGGTGGTGGTTTTGGTTTGGGGACTTTTTGTAACCTCTCATCTTACTCACGTAGCCAACCTCTTTGTTTTTGGCTGATAATGGCCTTTCTAATAATATATAATTAAACACTAAAATTCGTTACTCTTAATTCCTTAATTTTTAAAATGACCGAAATACCCTTCTGGGTTGCAGGATTGGCCTAAAAATGCTCCGGGACCCAAACTAAACCCCCGGCTAGTGTTTTCTGATTATCTTGACCCTTCTGGACACGTTGGCGCACTCAAAAGCTCATACGGATGACATAAAAATAAAATACTTTTAAATCCTTTAAATTGGGTCTTGACACGACTGACACGCGCGTCCCAACTAAATTATTGAAACTGTCGTATTTTCAAGTCACGACATTTTTAATAAATCCAATGATCACATATTATCATAATCACTCAGTAATATTCAACAACATATTAATAACTAAATACTAACTCTTGTCTCGCTAGCATTGAAATCTGAATTAATTTTTCAACTAATAAATCCAAATTAATTTAACAAATCCCATAATTAAAAGCAATTCCATTTAATTAACCTCATAATTAAAAGTCATAAAAATACGGGGTATTACAATTTTATGGTGAGTCGATGACCTCTCTATCGATAACTGATTTAGAGTAAATTATGGTGAGGTGTTTTGGTATAAATCATGGTTTGATTCCGGCCATTCTTGGTGTGTCAGTTCTGGCCATTAATGGTGGTTCAATTTAGACACATTTGTTGTGGCCGTTTGTCTGGTTGTTGAGAAAATAGATGAAAAATAATGATTTTATACTTTTATACTTTGGATTTTTGTATTGGAGAAAAATATTGACACATTTTACTGAAAAAGTAATGTTATGATGTATATGTTGCGTTTGACTAAGGCGAAGTAAAATAAAGAAGAAAAAAGGGTGCAAGATTACTTTACAATCGTTACTTAAGGGCGGTATCGAGTTGTAACCATTGAAATTGTAATTTATATATATATATATATATATATAATCACGTATACACAAACGTCTTGATCGCACATCGGGCGAATTTACAACTATTGTAATTAAAAACTCCATTTATATGTATATGGAGACATGAAATAGATCATCTATGGAATGTCTAACATGAAGGAGGTATTCAAATGGGGCGGTTGCTTAAAAGGTAAGACGTTTTTATGGAGGAGAGAGAATTAAGAATAAGGACATGAGTGCATGAGATTGTTGACCTCAGTTGTGTCCATTATATGTGACATAAAGTATGGCCTTTTGGTATTGTTATTGGAGGTCCTTATCAGTACAGAAGGGAGCAGGTTTTTTGTTAGGTGTGTTCACTATAAAAAGAATCTATCAGACGTTGACACATTTTAGATCAACAAGCACCCCCTCAATCATAGCATGCAAAACCCAAAACAACCTTTTCAAGTTCATAATGTACAATGCATACATATATATCCATATGGTCATTTGCTAAAAGTTTGTGTGAATTCAAGTAGAGACTTGACTCATTCAAAGGTTTCATTCAAAGGTTATTGATTAGCTTGACAGAATTGGCCATTTTGAGATGGATAGATTTAAATTCCATTGTTTATATTTGCAAAAAATTTAACTCTAATCTTGTTGCAAAAGCTGTATTGATTTTTACCAGGACAATTTACAGTACATCTAGATAAAATGCAATATTGTTTACTCCAAAATTAGTTAAACTAGTTTTAGTTTTCGTTGAGATATAGTTGCACATAAATGGTGGTTAGAGCAGATTGAGAAATTTTAAGTTAGTTGCGCAAAGAATTTCAATAAGAAAAATGTTATGTGTCCCAAACAACTCCACCAAATCATCCCCCAAATAACTTTGAGTGTTATACCTTATGGTATGGGTCCCGCCAGGACACAACTCATCAATGCTATTTGAAAAAGATTTGAGAAAATTATTTGGTACCCATAACACCACTCTTTTAATAATATACATAAGTAATTATTTCACCTCCTCTCATATCTGACCCTCATTGTTGACATTTCTACTTTTTTAGACAGGAGATAAGACATTTATTCACATCAAGTGAAAAGGTTTCAAAAAGTATGGCATATATTAAGGGTATAGTTATTAACACTCCAAAAAATCTTCTAACACCCCATTTTTTTTTCAAATAAAAGTTAAAGACTTTTATACCCTTATGATTAATTCTTTTCATTTTTTTCACTTACAAAAATATATAAACCTCTTTTTTACCCCAAAAATTATATACATAATTTTAAAAAATGAACTATAAAAATACAAGGACCGTAAAAAATATTATATAATTTTAAAAAATGAACTATTAAAAAAAGCAAAAACCTCTTTTTTACCCTGAAATCATTTTTTTAAACAAATAAGAACACGACTCAATTAAAAAGAGACACGACACGTGATAAAAAAAATTTCTCCACCTAAAACGAGCACCACCCAAATAAAAACAATACAACGCAAAATCTTTTTTTTTACCGAACACGAAAACGATCAACGAAAGATGTTGTCCGACATGAAATCTAATTTTTATTTCGCTAACACAAATGCAACACAAATAATAGTGAAACGAAACAATACGACATGCCACAAACTTTAAAAAAAAAAGGATACGAACACGACCTAGTTAAAACGCTGCATGCCATAAAATATTATTTTTTCACCTAACACGAATATGATTCAAATTAAAAATATAAAATAAACTAAAAAAAACTTTAATAATTAGATTATTTTAAAAAGGCACCATAAATAGAAAAATGGAATAAATGGTACATGAATTTTAAAACAAAAAAAAATGTTAATATTTTATTTTATCTAACACAAACACAGTCTAATTAAAATACAACACGATAAGACATGGATTCTCATTTGTTTACCTAACACGACCCAAATAAATGTGACAATATATTAAATCTTATTTTTTAATCTAACATGAGCATGATCTAATTTTTGTTTATCAAACAGTTTTTTATCAAGAAAAAAAACGTTTTTTTAATAAAATTGTATTTTATTAAAACTGTTTGTAATAAAAATTATTTTTACTAAAACTGTATTTTATTAAAAATGCAAAACAGTTTAAAAGGGTTCAAACTGTTTTAAAAAAATACAGTTTTAAAACTGTTTTGCATTTTAATAAAAACAATTTAAAACTGTTTTAAAAAAAATCAATTTTAAAACTGTTTTACATTTTTAATAAAAACAATTTAAAACTGTAAACAGTTTAAAAAAATACAATTTAAAACTGTTTTTAAAAAATACAATTTTAAAACTGCTTTACATTTTTAATAAAAACACTTTTAAAAATGTTTAATAAAATACAGTTTTAAGACTGTTTTACGTTTTTAATAAAACATTTTTTTTAATAAAATGTTGTTCTTAATTAAAACTGTTTTTATTTAAATTGTATATTAATAAAACCCTTTTTTTTAATAAAAGTCTTTTTTTTTATTAAAACTGTATTTTATTAAAACTGTTTTATAATTATTAAAAAAAAAACAGATTTGAGGGACTACATTGGCCAAAATAGTTTTGAAATGTTTTTGTAATCAGTTATGAAAAGTAACAAAACATTTTTTTATATAAAAAAAAATATTAAAAATACAAATTTTTAATTATTTTTCAAATACATTTGTTTTAATTGGAGAGAAAAAAAGTAGAAATTTAAATTTTGTAAATTTAAGGGTATAATTGATATTTGATTAGAAAATGAAATGTTAAAAGAATTATTTGGAGTGCCAGTAGCTACTCTCTATATTAAAACAAAATCATAAATGTATTATTTATGTTTGCTTCTTATGTTGTTATATAACATCAAAAGGTTGATAAAATAGTGTACAGCAGGTAGAAAGACATAATTTGCATGACTTGTTATGAAAGAAGCCGACCTCAATGTCATTGTTCCACTATAAAATGCTAGGTGGGCAATGGCAGATAGTCTATTTTAGAACAATCACTTTAATATATATATATATATATTTTAAGAATTTAAAAATATTTTATGTATATTTTTAGGGGTTCATTTTAAAATGAATTTAATTTTTTAGGGGGCATTTTATCAACTATAAAAAAAAAATTATATAAAGAATGGTTCAACTTTTGATCCAACTCATTTAAAATTCTCATTTTCTAGGAACTCATTTTTTCAACTTTTTGGTATCCACTCTCTCTCTCTTTCATTTGCAATTTCCACCGCCCCACTCTCTCTCTCTCTCCAACATCCCTTTTTCTCTCTGTGTACAAATGCACTTGATGCTAGATTGTTTCAATTCTTTTTGTACTACTTCTATTATTTTTGTTTTGATTTTTATAGGAGGTCTAATAAAGGCATAGTCAACAATCAAGAAACTACTCATAGTTTAAAAAGCTTGATGACAAATGTAAGATTAAGACCTCTTTATATTTTTTTTATGAAAAAAAAAATTGATTGCTAAAACAAACAATAGTTTTTTAATCTATTTTCTTTTAAGTATGAATAGGTTTTTAAAGTAAATGTAGATTGTTGTTGGCTATGTTTTTTTATACTAATTTATTTTCTTACTTATTAATCTTTTTTTATGTAATTATTTTTTTTTGTTATTAGGCTCTTACTTTCTACACTAACCAAGTAAATAAAATTGGAGAGGGAATAATGAATGGCTCAAACCAGGTGACATTTTTTCATATTTCTTTTATATTCAATCAATTAAGATATTTATAGAATAAATTATCTATTAGATTCTTTGTTGATTGTGTGTTTACTCAGTGATTTTGTAAGTAGAAATGCTAGAAGAACTATTTTTCAATGAGTTTTTAGGTATTTAATATTTTTCTATAATATTTTTTTGCAAGGGCCTTAAATTTAGTTTTGCACAGGGCACTCCAAATCTCAGGATCGGCTCTGTATAAAATTAATAGAAAATTAAGGTAATGGTCATGTTTCTTTCTATATTTGGATTTTTAGGACAATGTTTTTCAAGTTTATAAATCTAGTCCTTGTGGTACAATAGCATTTATTTGTGTGGTCTCTTTAGAGTTAGGAGTTCATTTTTTTTTTCCGCGCCAGTGGCACCATTTTTCACAATTTTTCATGGTGCTTTTTATTAGAGGGACTAAATTTATAAAATTATGTGAAGTGTCTTATTTTTATACACTTTGAGAACTATGAGAACCTTTTTCCAAACCCCCTAAAATCAAAAAGAAAAAATAAAAAGAAAAGAAAAGAAAAGAAATATCCAATAGCCCGCATGTACTAGACACAAAGAATAGCATTGCATTTTAAAAAAAGAACAAAAACAATTATGTTATTAAAATTTTAAAACTCAAAATTACAAAAAGAAAATATAACAGATTAATTATTTTTTGGATAATTGTTATTAATCCTTACTTTCTCTAATGTATGTGATTATGTATATGAGATAATAGGAGAGGAAGAAATGTTAGAGAGAGAGAGATAGAAACGGTTGAAGTGTTTTGTATTCTCTTTCATATCTGTTACAACATGGAACAAACTCTATTTATAGTTGAAACCTAATGGGCTAATATACAAATCAGGGCTTGGGCCTTTTAACTAACATACAAAAATGATTTGGGCCTGCTATAAGACCAAAACTAAATACAATGTGGGCCATAATATATATATACTTAGCATCCCCCCTCAAACTCATGTGGGATCCATAATGAGTTTGGAACAATGGCGTCTAAAGCAATCCGTAGAAAGGCCCTTGGTGAGAATATCAGCTAATTGATCAAATAAAGAGATAAAATCGATAAGAACATCTTTGCGTAGAACTTTCTCTCGAACATAATGATAGTCTACTTCAATGTGTTTGATGCGAGCATGAAAAACTGGATTAGCGGTCAAGGCTAAGGCCGACACATTATCACACCAAATCTGAGGAGGACGAGGAAGATAAACGTGTAAATCACATAATAACTGTCGTAACCAAGACAATTCAGTTGTAGTACTGGCAAGAGCGTGATACTCCGCCTCGGTGGAGGAGCGAGAGACAATATGATGCTTCTTAGATCCCCAATGTATTGGATTATTGCTAATTAAAATGATAAAACCAGTCGTGGAGACGATCATTGGGATCACCAGCCCAATCTGCATCACAAAATGCGGTGATATCTAACTGCCCAGATGAAAACATAATACCAGAATTTGAAGTTCCGTTAAGATAGCACAAAATATGTTTCATAGCAGCATAATGAGCATCAATGGGTTGATGCATAAACTGACAAACGTACGAAACAGTGAATGCGATATCCGGACGAGTAAAAGTCAAATACTGCAAGGCACCCACAATTCTCCGATAATGTGTTAGATCAGGTAATGAATTACCAACGATGTGAGGAAGACGAGTAGTTGCACATGGAGTAAGGACAGGTTTGCAATCTGCCATCTTAACTTTGGTAAGAAGATCAACCAAATATCTATGTTGATGAATAAAAATTCCAGAATCGGAACGTTGAATTTCTAGCCCAAGAAAATATTTTAAAGGACTAAGATCTTTCATTTCAAACAAGGAACCCAAGTCAGAAATTAATGATGCAACATAATTTGGGTCATTTCCTATTAAAATAATATCATCAACATAGAGAAGTAAGATAGTGATTGAAGTTCCTTGACATCGCACAAACAAGGAAGAATCAACACTTGATGCATGAAAGTTCAAAGTAGATAGGTGAGATGTAAAGCGGTCAAACCATGCCCGTGGAGCTTGTTTATGTCCATATAAGGACTTGTACAACCAACACACATAATTTAGATTAGCAGCATCAACAAAATCGGGTGGCTGGGACATGTAGACTTCCTCTTTTAAAAAACCATGTAAAAAGGCACTTTTAATATCAAGTTGACGAAGTTGCCACTTAAATTGTGCCGCAAGAGCCAAAACAAGTCTAGTGATGGTCTTTTTTACTACCGGACTAAAAGTCTCCTCATAATCCAAACCAACTTCTTGGTGAAAGCCTTTTGCAACAAGGCGAGCTTTATAATGAGAAATGGTGCCATCTAAATGGTGCTTTATTTTATAGACCCATTTACAACCAACAATATTGCGATTTGATGGGGGAGGAACAAGAGTCCATGTTTGTTGAGAGCAAAGAGCAGAAAATCCTTTTTGCATGGCTTGCTGCCATTCTAACTGTGAAGAAGCCTGTTTAAAGGTGGTTGGCTCACATGGAGGTTTACAAGCCAAAAAAACTTTCTTCTTTACAATACCAGATTTGGATCGAGTTTGCATAGGATGTAGAGAAGTAACAGGAGGAACTTCTGGATTTTCTACTTCATTAACAGGACTTTGGTTTTCGACAACAAGAGAATTGTTATGTGGTATAGGATAAGGAGATGGAACATGCACATCTAAACAGACTGAATCCACTTCAGAGGGAGTTCTCAAGATTGGAGCAGAGGAAGGCATTGTACCCAATTGAGATGAATATCGAAACGGACTAATGGAAATAGATTGTGTAAGGACATTTTTGTCCATTATCAATTTGTATGTCATACGCCGTTACACCGTTGAAGAAACTCAAGATCGCATCTACATCAACGGATCCGAATATCAAAGCATCTTCAACATCATAGCCTCTGCGAGAATGAACTTGGTAAAATTTTGTTTTTACGTTCCTTAAAGTTCATATTTAGTATTGGGAAATTTTTATAAAATGCTTTTTATAAAAATAAGAAGTAAGTTTTTTTAAGCAAAATGAGGCTTTTAAAAGGATTTTATTTTTCTGGGAAAATCGGACCGATCCGGCCCCATACCGGACCGATCCGCTTGCTCGAAGTCCAGTAGACCCCGGATCCATAACGAACCGATGAAGATAAATATCCGAACCGATCCGATGTCAACCGGACCGATCCGATTGCAATTAAAAGAACCGATCCGGTCTACCGGACCGATCCGCCTCAATCCGGACCGGTCCGCCTGGGATAATTACGAGCAGTCCCAGTTTTTGAAAACTCTTTCCTTGGTTTTCTTATTTAAATCCAACTTCGGGGAGTTATTTTTTAAGACTTTTCAACACGATTTTCAGAGTCCTAAATACTCTAAGTCTTCACCTTTTTGATGTGCCAAACATTTTTTTGATTCACACCAAAAATCCCAATTACTTTTGTGAATCTTTTGGAACCCTAGAACACAAGCTTTGCTATTGTTCAACCCTTGTGGAGAAGCCGTTCTCTTCTTCATTGCAGCCCTACTGGAAAGGGAAAATTCCAGCCGCCGACATAGGAACCGACACCTGCGGGTATTTCTGTGTCACACTGTTTCTAGCCGTTGCTTTGAAGGTTTACCGAAGACACCGTGCGTTACACTTGTGGGCGATTATCAGGTTGTATGTAAGTCAATGGTCTTGTAAATTCTTTAAAGTTCTAGAAATAAAAGGTTTTGCCCTTCGGGGATTTTTCCTTAAACTTTGTGTGTTGAATAATTCTTGCATGATTTCATATTGTTTCAATCACACCTAGTTGCATGCTTAGGGTTAATTTGGGTTAAAAGGAATTTAATTAAAATTGGTTTTTATTTGAGAAGTCGCAATATTTCCGCTGTAGCTGCACTCTCAAATTGGTATCAGAGCGGGTTACGCTAATTTATCGCGTGATCCTGATTTTTCGAGGATTTATTTTTTTTTGATACAATTTGACTTCTCACGTCGTCAAATTGGTATCAGAGCCTGTTGCACTAAGTTATTGTGATTTGATTCTGATTTTGCACAAAAATGGCTTTTGATGGTTTTGATGATCTTCGATGTCAAATTTTTGAAAAAATTAATTGGAAAATTCACACGAACTCTTGTTTTAAATCTTCTGTTGAAAACGAATCTGAGAGATGTCCTTGTTGTGAGGGTGTTGGTCACACGTTACATGAGTGTACCACAAATTTAAAGAAGAAATTGAATAAACCGATTTCTCATGTTTCTACCCTTAGTGATTGTGATTCGGAAGAAGAAGTTTTTTGTGCTTCTAGGCGAGAGTTTCCCATCCGTGTGATTAGTGATGATAGTGAAAGTGATGGGAGTGTGGATGAAAGTGAGGAGGAAAGTGTAGATGAGCATGACTTGCAAACTGCTTTCAATGAACTTTATGCTGAAACTTTGAAAACAAAGAAAGAAAATTTGAAATTGAAAGCTCAATTGAAAGAGTGTGCCATAAAAAATAATGATTTTTTAGTTGAAGAACTTAGGGCTCATGTGAAAATTTTGAAAGAGAAGCTTGAGTACGTCGAGGGTGAGAGAGATAGTCTTAGAGGGTTGATGGAGACTATGAAAAAGGAGCTTTTAGAGTTTGAGGATTCTAAACGAGTACTTGAATCTAGGATAGGTGAACTTGAGGTGAAATTGAAAGATTCAAGTAAAGTGAAATTTGATTTGGAGTCTAGGTCTGAAAAACTTGATAAGATTTTAGGCACAGTCGAGATCAAAACGGATAGGGGTGGGATTGGTCTTGAAAAATATGTTGCACCCATTCCCACACGTGTGAGAGAGCCTCCTAGGATTGTTAAGAAAGAGGCACCTAAGTTTGTTAAAAAGGCGCCCCATAGGAACATCGTGAGAGAACCTCCTAGGATCATTAGGAGAGACCCACCTAGGCAAACTCGGAGAGAGCAACCGATAAATTTGAGGAGAGGGCCACCTTTAGGTAACACACACCGCCCGATTTACACTTGCACACATTGCGGTAGGCAAGGTCATCTTAGGCGATTTTGTTACAAGCTTTTAAATGGACCTAGGAAGGTTAATGAAAGAATAAATTCGATTCCCAAAACCCCCACACTTCGTTACAAATCTATTTGGGTTAGAAAATCGGATTTAGAGGCTTATGGTTTATTTGTCCACGATTCCCGTTTGCTTGCACGTGATTCACCCCATGTGAAATCTTTTGGTTGATTGTGATTGCATGTTTGTCATACACTAGTTGTGGTTTCATGTTATATTTTTACTAGTGTGATGACTTGTACTTTTTGTATAAATTCTTGTTTTTGAATTTTATTTTTGAAAAATACAAAAAGATTTTATTTTGATAAAATTTTGAAAAATACAAAAAGATTTTTTTTCTTGCACCGTTTATGGATGAACACTTTGGATGACCGAGTCACAACATCATTCCATTTTTTTCATGTGACTATTTGATAGTGTTTTGAGACAATAGGTCAATTCATCCATGTGCTTTATAATGTTTGGAGTCATTAAGATGTAATTAAGTGTTACTTCCTACATGTTTGACTCATGTTTCCTTTATTGCACACATGCACGGATTTGTTTGATTATTGTGCTTGTCTTATCACATGTTGGTTGGGTGTTTTTACTTCAATCCTGTCCTTAAAACGAATCAAGCGCGATAATTTTTTGATAAGGAAATTGTGCATATATGAACCGTTTTGTGAGTTTATGTGCTTTATTTAAAAACGGGGAGGGGCTGCGAAAGGTAATTATCTATCCTTTGCGCAAAAGCCACCGTTAAATTGGACCTAAAAAATGGAGGAATTTTATTATCCGAGGTCCAAAGAGGTTCAAAGAGCCCGAAAAAATTGAAAGGCAATAAAAAGAAATTCATGCCAAATATGGGCCATTTAGGTTTTTGCACCAATTCTCCAAAGTTTGAGAATTTAGATTACCTCTAAAAGAAAATATATTTGAGGGTGTTTGGTTGGAGAATTTAAAACGGGTTTGCACGTCCTTGATATTTGAAAATGCGCTACATAGTTTTGGACGTTATTGGTGTGGAAATCACTTTGACTTTGATTTGTTGATTTGTATAAGACGATGTCATCTAAATTCAACAAATTTTTTTTTACACCTAAGGATACTTTTGATGATCATTCGTTAGGAGTACACATATGCATCGTGCACATATGATTGATTGAGTTGATTTACCTATCGAATGTGTTCACACCCATTCATTCCATTTCCATGACTTGGTTGTTTGAGTCAAAATCCATGGTGTGATTTTTGTATCATTTTTGTTCATATTGGTATCCTATCTTTGTATGAAAATTTTGAAATATAAAAAAAAAAAAATCAAAAATAGGTTGTATTTGTTTTGTACCGTGACACCCCGCCTTTACTTATTTGATTCATTCTTCTCATTTGTCTATTTGGGGACATCATAAAAAGGGGGAGAAAGAATTATCATATTATGGGGGAGTTTGTAGTTTGGGGGAGTTTTTGAGATGTTGCTTATGTTTTTATCATATATTCATATCCATGTTTATCTCATTTCAAACTCGATATGTCACGTGGTATTTGCTTTGTCTCATGTGTGTAGGTATGAAGATTGAAGATCAATATGTTGCACACCCTGATGAGAAAAGCTTTGAGATTGGATGATTGTTGAAGATTGAAGAACAAACGATGAAGATTTATACCTTTGTATCTTTCCATCTTTAGGGTTCATGGGAGGGTAGATTTGTATAGGTCATTAGTTGATAATTCGGATATTTTTTATGTATGTACCGGCATAGACATAGGGGGAGATTTGTAAGGACATTTTTGTCCATTATCAATTTGTATGTCATACGCCGTTACACCGTTGAAGAAACTCAAGATCGCATCTACATCAACGGATCCGAATATCAAAGCATCTTCAACATCATAGCCTCTGCGAGAATGAACTTGGTAAAATTTTGTTTTTACGTTCCTTAAAGTTCATATTTAGTATTGGGAAATTTTTATAAAATGCTTTTTATAAAAATAAGAAGTAAGTTTTTTTAAGCAAAATGAGGCTTTTAAAAGGATTTTATTTTTCTGGGAAAATCGGACCGATCCGGCCCCATACCGGACCGATCCGCTTGCTCGAAGTCCAGTAGACCCCGGATCCATAACGAACCGATGAAGATAAATATCCGAACCGATCCGATGTCAACCGGACCGATCCGATTGCAATTAAAAGAACCGATCCGGTCTACCGGACCGATCCGCCTCAATCCGGACCGGTCCGCCTGGGATAATTACGAGCAGTCCCAGTTTTTGAAAACTCTTTCCTTGGTTTTCTTATTTAAATCCAACTTCGGGGAGTTATTTTTTAAGACTTTTCAACACGATTTTCAGAGTCCTAAATACTCTAAGTCTTCACCTTTTTGATGTGCCAAACATTTTTTTGATTCACACCAAAAATCCCAATTACTTTTGTGAATCTTTTGGAACCCTAGAACACAAGCTTTGCTATTGTTCAACCCTTGTGGAGAAGCCGTTCTCTTCTTCATTGCAGCCCTACTGGAAAGGGAAAATTCCAGCCGCCGACATAGGAACCGACACCTGCGGGTATTTCTGTGTCACACTGTTTCTAGCCGTTGCTTTGAAGGTTTACCGAAGACACCGTGCGTTACACTTGTGGGCGATTATCAGGTTGTATGTAAGTCAATGGTCTTGTAAATTCTTTAAAGTTCTAGAAATAAAAGGTTTTGCCCTTCGGGGATTTTTCCTTAAACTTTGTGTGTTGAATAATTCTTGCATGATTTCATATTGTTTCAATCACACCTAGTTGCATGCTTAGGGTTAATTTGGGTTAAAAGGAATTTAATTAAAATTGGTTTTTATTTGAGAAGTCGCAATATTTCCGCTGTAGCTGCACTCTCAAATTGGTATCAGAGCGGGTTACGCTAATTTATCGCGTGATCCTGATTTTTCGAGGATTTATTTTTTTTTGATACAATTTGACTTCTCACGTCGTCAAATTGGTATCAGAGCCTGTTGCACTAAGTTATTGTGATTTGATTCTGATTTTGCACAAAAATGGCTTTTGATGGTTTTGATGATCTTCGATGTCAAATTTTTGAAAAAATTAATTGGAAAATTCACACGAACTCTTGTTTTAAATCTTCTGTTGAAAACGAATCTGAGAGATGTCCTTGTTGTGAGGGTGTTGGTCACACGTTACATGAGTGTACCACAAATTTAAAGAAGAAATTGAATAAACCGATTTCTCATGTTTCTACCCTTAGTGATTGTGATTCGGAAGAAGAAGTTTTTTGTGCTTCTAGGCGAGAGTTTCCCATCCGTGTGATTAGTGATGATAGTGAAAGTGATGGGAGTGTGGATGAAAGTGAGGAGGAAAGTGTAGATGAGCATGACTTGCAAACTGCTTTCAATGAACTTTATGCTGAAACTTTGAAAACAAAGAAAGAAAATTTGAAATTGAAAGCTCAATTGAAAGAGTGTGCCATAAAAAATAATGATTTTTTAGTTGAAGAACTTAGGGCTCATGTGAAAATTTTGAAAGAGAAGCTTGAGTACGTCGAGGGTGAGAGAGATAGTCTTAGAGGGTTGATGGAGACTATGAAAAAGGAGCTTTTAGAGTTTGAGGATTCTAAACGAGTACTTGAATCTAGGATAGGTGAACTTGAGGTGAAATTGAAAGATTCAAGTAAAGTGAAATTTGATTTGGAGTCTAGGTCTGAAAAACTTGATAAGATTTTAGGCACAGTCGAGATCAAAACGGATAGGGGTGGGATTGGTCTTGAAAAATATGTTGCACCCATTCCCACACGTGTGAGAGAGCCTCCTAGGATTGTTAAGAAAGAGGCACCTAAGTTTGTTAAAAAGGCGCCCCATAGGAACATCGTGAGAGAACCTCCTAGGATCATTAGGAGAGACCCACCTAGGCAAATTCGGAGAGAGCAACCGATAAATTTGAGGAGAGGGCCACCTTTAGGTAACACACACCGCCCGATTTACACTTGCACACATTGCGGTAGGCAAGGTCATCTTAGGCGATTTTGTTACAAGCTTTTAAATGGACCTAGGAAGGTTAATGAAAGAATAAATTCGATTCCCAAAACCCCCACACTTCGTTACAAATCTATTTGGGTTAGAAAATCGGATTTAGAGGCTTATGGTTTATTTGTCCACGATTCCCGTTTGCTTGCACGTGATTCACCCCATGTGAAATCTTTTGGTTGATTGTGATTGCATGTTTTTCATACACTAGTTGTGGTTTCATGTTATATTTTTACTAGTGTGATGACTTGTACTTTTTGTATAAATTCTTGTTTTTGAATTTTATTTTTGAAAAATACAAAAAGATTTTATTTTGATAAAATTTTGAAAAATACAAAAAGATTTTTTTTCTTGCACCGTTTATGGATGAACACTTTGGATGACCGAGTCACAACATCATTCCATTTTTTTCATGTGACTATTTGATAGTGTTTTGAGACAATAGGTCAATTCATCCATGTGCTTTATAATGTTTGGAGTCATTAAGATGTAATTAAGTGTTACTTCCTACATGTTTGACTCATGTTTCCTTTATTGCACACATGCACGGATTTGTTTGATTATTGTGCTTGTCTTATCACATGTTGGTTGGGTGTTTTTACTTCAATCCTGTCCTTAAAACGAATCAAGCGCGATAATTTTTTGATAAGGAAATTGTGCATATATGAACCGTTTTGTGAGTTTATGTGCTTTATTTAAAAACGGGGAGGGGCTGCGAAAGGTAATTATCTATCCTTTGCGCAAAAGCCACCGTTAAATTGGACCTAAAAAATGGAGGAATTTTATTATCCGAGGTCCAAAGAGGTTCAAAGAGCCCGAAAAAATTGAAAGGCAATAAAAAGAAATTCATGCCAAATATGGGCCATTTAGGTTTTTGCACCAATTCTCCAAAGTTTGAGAATTTAGATTACCTCTAAAAGAAAATATATTTGAGGGTGTTTGGTTGGAGAATTTAAAACGGGTTTGCACGTCCTTGATATTTGAAAATGCGCTACATAGTTTTGGACGTTATTGGTGTGGAAATCACTTTGACTTTGATTTGTTGATTTGTATAAGACGATGTCATCTAAATTCAACAAATTTTTTTTTACACCTAAGGATACTTTTGATGATCATTCGTTAGGAGTACACATATGCATCGTGCACATATGATTGATTGAGTTGATTTACCTATCGAATGTGTTCACACCCATTCATTCCATTTCCATGACTTGGTTGTTTGAGTCAAAATCCATGGTGTGATTTTTGTATCATTTTTGTTCATATTGGTATCCTATCTTTGTATGAAAATTTTGAAATATAAAAAAAAAAAAATCAAAAATAGGTTGTATTTGTTTTGTACCGTGACACCCCGCCTTTACTTATTTGATTCATTCTTCTCATTTGTCTATTTGGGGACATCATAAAAAGGGGGAGAAAGAATTATCATATTATGGGGGAGTTTGTAGTTTGGGGGAGTTTTTGAGATGTTGCTTATGTTTTTATCATATATTCATATCCATGTTTATCTCATTTCAAACTCGATATGTCACGTGGTATTTGCTTTGTCTCATGTGTGTAGGTATGAAGATTGAAGATCAATATGTTGCACACCCTGATGAGAAAAGCTTTGAGATTGGATGATTGTTGAAGATTGAAGAACAAACGATGAAGATTTATACCTTTGTATCTTTCCATCTTTAGGGTTCATGGGAGGGTAGATTTGTATAGGTCATTAGTTGATAATTCGGATATTTTTTATGTATGTACCGGCATAGACATAGGGGGAGATTTGTAAGGACATTTTTGTCCATTATCAATTTGTATGTCATACGCCGTTACACCGTTGAAGAAACTCAAGATCGCATCTACATCAACGGATCCGAATATCAAAGCATCTTCAACATCATAGCCTCTGCGAGAATGAACTTGGTAAAATTTTGTTTTTACGTTCCTTAAAGTTCATATTTAGTATTGGGAAATTTTTATAAAATGCTTTTTATAAAAATAAGAAGTAAGTTTTTTTAAGCAAAATGAGGCTTTTAAAAGGATTTTATTTTTCTGGGAAAATCGGACCGATCCGGCCCCATACCGGACCGATCCGCTTGCTCGAAGTCCAGTAGACCCCGGATCCATAACGAACCGATGAAGATAAATATCCGAACCGATCCGATGTCAACCGGACCGATCCGATTGCAATTAAAAGAACCGATCCGGTCTACCGGACCGATCCGCCTCAATCCGGACCGGTCCGCCTGGGATAATTACGAGCAGTCCCAGTTTTTGAAAACTCTTTCCTTGGTTTTCTTATTTAAATCCAACTTCGGGGAGTTATTTTTTAAGACTTTTCAACACGATTTTCAGAGTCCTAAATACTCTAAGTCTTCACCTTTTTGATGTGCCAAACATTTTTTTGATTCACACCAAAAATCCCAATTACTTTTGTGAATCTTTTGGAACCCTAGAACACAAGCTTTGCTATTGTTCAACCCTTGTGGAGAAGCCGTTCTCTTCTTCATTGCAGCCCTACTGGAAAGGGAAAATTCCAGCCGCCGACATAGGAACCGACACCTGCGGGTATTTCTGTGTCACACTGTTTCTAGCCGTTGCTTTGAAGGTTTACCGAAGACACCGTGCGTTACACTTGTGGGCGATTATCAGGTTGTATGTAAGTCAATGGTCTTGTAAATTCTTTAAAGTTCTAGAAATAAAAGGTTTTGCCCTTCGGGGATTTTTCCTTAAACTTTGTGTGTTGAATAATTCTTGCATGATTTCATATTGTTTCAATCACACCTAGTTGCATGCTTAGGGTTAATTTGGGTTAAAAGGAATTTAATTAAAATTGGTTTTTATTTGAGAAGTCGCAATATTTCCGCTGTAGCTGCACTCTCAAATTGGTATCAGAGCGGGTTACGCTAATTTATCGCGTGATCCTGATTTTTCGAGGATTTATTTTTTTTTGATACAATTTGACTTCTCACGTCGTCAAATTGGTATCAGAGCCTGTTGCACTAAGTTATTGTGATTTGATTCTGATTTTGCACAAAAATGGCTTTTGATGGTTTTGATGATCTTCGATGTCAAATTTTTGAAAAAATTAATTGGAAAATTCACACGAACTCTTGTTTTAAATCTTCTGTTGAAAACGAATCTGAGAGATGTCCTTGTTGTGAGGGTGTTGGTCACACGTTACATGAGTGTACCACAAATTTAAAGAAGAAATTGAATAAACCGATTTCTCATGTTTCTACCCTTAGTGATTGTGATTCGGAAGAAGAAGTTTTTTGTGCTTCTAGGCGAGAGTTTCCCATCCGTGTGATTAGTGATGATAGTGAAAGTGATGGG
The DNA here is from genome assembly GCA_949130495.1 of Sambucus nigra. Lineage (NCBI taxonomy): Eukaryota > Viridiplantae > Streptophyta > Magnoliopsida > Dipsacales > Adoxaceae > Sambucus > Sambucus nigra. Next base: position 374,217,350 of record OX422216.1, read on the forward strand.
AGTGTGGATGAAAGTGAGGAGGAAAGTGTAGATGAGCATGACTTGCAAACTGCTTTCAATGAACTTTATGCTGAAACTTTGAAAACAAAGAAAGAAAATTTGAAATTGAAAGCTCAATTGAAAGAGTGTGCCATAAAAAATAATGATTTTTTAGTTGAAGAACTTAGGGCTCATGTGAAAATTTTGAAAGAGAAGCTTGAGTACGTCGAGGGTGAGAGAGATAGTCTTAGAGGGTTGATGGAGACTATGAAAAAGGAGCTTTTAGAGTTTGAGGATTCTAAACGAGTACTTGAATCTAGGATAGGTGAACTTGAGGTGAAATTGAAAGATTCAAGTAAAGTGAAATTTGATTTGGAGTCTAGGTCTGAAAAACTTGATAAGATTTTAGGCACAGTCGAGATCAAAACGGATAGGGGTGGGATTGGTCTTGAAAAATATGTTGCACCCATTCCCACACGTGTGAGAGAGCCTCCTAGGATTGTTAAGAAAGAGGCACCTAAGTTTGTTAAAAAGGCGCCCCATAGGAACATCGTGAGAGAACCTCCTAGGATCATTAGGAGAGACCCACCTAGGCAAATTCGGAGAGAGCAACCGATAAATTTGAGGAGAGGGCCACCTTTAGGTAACACACACCGCCCGATTTACACTTGCACACATTGCGGTAGGCAAGGTCATCTTAGGCGATTTTGTTACAAGCTTTTAAATGGACCTAGGAAGGTTAATGAAAGAATAAATTCGATTCCCAAAACCCCCACACTTCGTTACAAATCTATTTGGGTTAGAAAATCGGATTTAGAGGCTTATGGTTTATTTGTCCACGATTCCCGTTTGCTTGCACGTGATTCACCCCATGTGAAATCTTTTGGTTGATTGTGATTGCATGTTTGTCATACACTAGTTGTGGTTTCATGTTATATTTTTACTAGTGTGATGACTTGTACTTTTTGTATAAATTCTTGTTTTTGAATTTTATTTTTGAAAAATACAAAAAGATTTTATTTTGATAAAATTTTGAAAAATACAAAAAGATTTTTTTTCTTGCACCGTTTATGGATGAACACTTTGGATGACCGAGTCACAACATCATTCCATTTTTTTCATGTGACTATTTGATAGTGTTTTGAGACAATAGGTCAATTCATCCATGTGCTTTATAATGTTTGGAGTCATTAAGATGTAATTAAGTGTTACTTCCTACATGTTTGACTCATGTTTCCTTTATTGCACACATGCACGGATTTGTTTGATTATTGTGCTTGTCTTATCACATGTTGGTTGGGTGTTTTTACTTCAATCCTGTCCTTAAAACGAATCAAGCGCGATAATTTTTTGATAAGGAAATTGTGCATATATGAACCGTTTTGTGAGTTTATGTGCTTTATTTAAAAACGGGGAGGGGCTGCGAAAGGTAATTATCTATCCTTTGCGCAAAAGCCACCGTTAAATTGGACCTAAAAAATGGAGGAATTTTATTATCCGAGGTCCAAAGAGGTTCAAAGAGCCCGAAAAAATTGAAAGGCAATAAAAAGAAATTCATGCCAAATATGGGCCATTTAGGTTTTTGCACCAATTCTCCAAAGTTTGAGAATTTAGATTACCTCTAAAAGAAAATATATTTGAGGGTGTTTGGTTGGAGAATTTAAAACGGGTTTGCACGTCCTTGATATTTGAAAATGCGCTACATAGTTTTGGACGTTATTGGTGTGGAAATCACTTTGACTTTGATTTGTTGATTTGTATAAGACGATGTCATCTAAATTCAACAAATTTTTTTTTACACCTAAGGATACTTTTGATGATCATTCGTTAGGAGTACACATATGCATCGTGCACATATGATTGATTGAGTTGATTTACCTATCGAATGTGTTCACACCCATTCATTCCATTTCCATGACTTGGTTGTTTGAGTCAAAATCCATGGTGTGATTTTTGTATCATTTTTGTTCATATTGGTATCCTATCTTTGTATGAAAATTTTGAAATATAAAAAAAAAAAAATCAAAAATAGGTTGTATTTGTTTTGTACCGTGACACCCCGCCTTTACTTATTTGATTCATTCTTCTCATTTGTCTATTTGGGGACATCATAAAAAGGGGGAGAAAGAATTATCATATTATGGGGGAGTTTGTAGTTTGGGGGAGTTTTTGAGATGTTGCTTATGTTTTTATCATATATTCATATCCATGTTTATCTCATTTCAAACTCGATATGTCACGTGGTATTTGCTTTGTCTCATGTGTGTAGGTATGAAGATTGAAGATCAATATGTTGCACACCCTGATGAGAAAAGCTTTGAGATTGGATGATTGTTGAAGATTGAAGAACAAACGATGAAGATTTATACCTTTGTATCTTTCCATCTTTAGGGTTCATGGGAGGGTAGATTTGTATAGGTCATTAGTTGATAATTCGGATATTTTTTATGTATGTACCGGCATAGACATAGGGGGAGATTTGTAAGGACATTTTTGTCCATTATCAATTTGTATGTCATACGCCGTTACACCGTTGAAGAAACTCAAGATCGCATCTACATCAACGGATCCGAATATCAAAGCATCTTCAACATCATAGCCTCTGCGAGAATGAACTTGGTAAAATTTTGTTTTTACGTTCCTTAAAGTTCATATTTAGTATTGGGAAATTTTTATAAAATGCTTTTTATAAAAATAAGAAGTAAGTTTTTTTAAGCAAAATGAGGCTTTTAAAAGGATTTTATTTTTCTGGGAAAATCGGACCGATCCGGCCCCATACCGGACCGATCCGCTTGCTCGAAGTCCAGTAGACCCCGGATCCATAACGAACCGATGAAGATAAATATCCGAACCGATCCGATGTCAACCGGACCGATCCGATTGCAATTAAAAGAACCGATCCGGTCTACCGGACCGATCCGCCTCAATCCGGACCGGTCCGCCTGGGATAATTACGAGCAGTCCCAGTTTTTGAAAACTCTTTCCTTGGTTTTCTTATTTAAATCCAACTTCGGGGAGTTATTTTTTAAGACTTTTCAACACGATTTTCAGAGTCCTAAATACTCTAAGTCTTCACCTTTTTGATGTGCCAAACATTTTTTTGATTCACACCAAAAATCCCAATTACTTTTGTGAATCTTTTGGAACCCTAGAACACAAGCTTTGCTATTGTTCAACCCTTGTGGAGAAGCCGTTCTCTTCTTCATTGCAGCCCTACTGGAAAGGGAAAATTCCAGCCGCCGACATAGGAACCGACACCTGCGGGTATTTCTGTGTCACACTGTTTCTAGCCGTTGCTTTGAAGGTTTACCGAAGACACCGTGCGTTACACTTGTGGGCGATTATCAGGTTGTATGTAAGTCAATGGTCTTGTAAATTCTTTAAAGTTCTAGAAATAAAAGGTTTTGCCCTTCGGGGATTTTTCCTTAAACTTTGTGTGTTGAATAATTCTTGCATGATTTCATATTGTTTCAATCACACCTAGTTGCATGCTTAGGGTTAATTTGGGTTAAAAGGAATTTAATTAAAATTGGTTTTTATTTGAGAAGTCGCAATATTTCCGCTGTAGCTGCACTCTCAAATTGGTATCAGAGCGGGTTACGCTAATTTATCGCGTGATCCTGATTTTTCGAGGATTTATTTTTTTTTGATACAATTTGACTTCTCACGTCGTCAAATTGGTATCAGAGCCTGTTGCACTAAGTTATTGTGATTTGATTCTGATTTTGCACAAAAATGGCTTTTGATGGTTTTGATGATCTTCGATGTCAAATTTTTGAAAAAATTAATTGGAAAATTCACACGAACTCTTGTTTTAAATCTTCTGTTGAAAACGAATCTGAGAGATGTCCTTGTTGTGAGGGTGTTGGTCACACGTTACATGAGTGTACCACAAATTTAAAGAAGAAATTGAATAAACCGATTTCTCATGTTTCTACCCTTAGTGATTGTGATTCGGAAGAAGAAGTTTTTTGTGCTTCTAGGCGAGAGTTTCCCATCCGTGTGATTAGTGATGATAGTGAAAGTGATGGGAGTGTGGATGAAAGTGAGGAGGAAAGTGTAGATGAGCATGACTTGCAAACTGCTTTCAATGAACTTTATGCTGAAACTTTGAAAACAAAGAAAGAAAATTTGAAATTGAAAGCTCAATTGAAAGAGTGTGCCATAAAAAATAATGATTTTTTAGTTGAAGAACTTAGGGCTCATGTGAAAATTTTGAAAGAGAAGCTTGAGTACGTCGAGGGTGAGAGAGATAGTCTTAGAGGGTTGATGGAGACTATGAAAAAGGAGCTTTTAGAGTTTGAGGATTCTAAACGAGTACTTGAATCTAGGATAGGTGAACTTGAGGTGAAATTGAAAGATTCAAGTAAAGTGAAATTTGATTTGGAGTCTAGGTCTGAAAAACTTGATAAGATTTTAGGCACAGTCGAGATCAAAACGGATAGGGGTGGGATTGGTCTTGAAAAATATGTTGCACCCATTCCCACACGTGTGAGAGAGCCTCCTAGGATTGTTAAGAAAGAGGCACCTAAGTTTGTTAAAAAGGCGCCCCATAGGAACATCGTGAGAGAACCTCCTAGGATCATTAGGAGAGACCCACCTAGGCAAATTCGGAGAGAGCAACCGATAAATTTGAGGAGAGGGCCACCTTTAGGTAACACACACCGCCCGATTTACACTTGCACACATTGCGGTAGGCAAGGTCATCTTAGGCGATTTTGTTACAAGCTTTTAAATGGACCTAGGAAGGTTAATGAAAGAATAAATTCGATTCCCAAAACCCCCACACTTCGTTACAAATCTATTTGGGTTAGAAAATCGGATTTAGAGGCTTATGGTTTATTTGTCCACGATTCCCGTTTGCTTGCACGTGATTCACCCCATGTGAAATCTTTTGGTTGATTGTGATTGCATGTTTGTCATACACTAGTTGTGGTTTCATGTTATATTTTTACTAGTGTGATGACTTGTACTTTTTGTATAAATTCTTGTTTTTGAATTTTATTTTTGAAAAATACAAAAAGATTTTATTTTGATAAAATTTTGAAAAATACAAAAAGATTTTTTTTCTTGCACCGTTTATGGATGAACACTTTGGATGACCGAGTCACAACATCATTCCATTTTTTTCATGTGACTATTTGATAGTGTTTTGAGACAATAGGTCAATTCATCCATGTGCTTTATAATGTTTGGAGTCATTAAGATGTAATTAAGTGTTACTTCCTACATGTTTGACTCATGTTTCCTTTATTGCACACATGCACGGATTTGTTTGATTATTGTGCTTGTCTTATCACATGTTGGTTGGGTGTTTTTACTTCAATCCTGTCCTTAAAACGAATCAAGCGCGATAATTTTTTGATAAGGAAATTGTGCATATATGAACCGTTTTGTGAGTTTATGTGCTTTATTTAAAAACGGGGAGGGGCTGCGAAAGGTAATTATCTATCCTTTGCGCAAAAGCCACCGTTAAATTGGACCTAAAAAATGGAGGAATTTTATTATCCGAGGTCCAAAGAGGTTCAAAGAGCCCGAAAAAATTGAAAGGCAATAAAAAGAAATTCATGCCAAATATGGGCCATTTAGGTTTTTGCACCAATTCTCCAAAGTTTGAGAATTTAGATTACCTCTAAAAGAAAATATATTTGAGGGTGTTTGGTTGGAGAATTTAAAACGGGTTTGCACGTCCTTGATATTTGAAAATGCGCTACATAGTTTTGGACGTTATTGGTGTGGAAATCACTTTGACTTTGATTTGTTGATTTGTATAAGACGATGTCATCTAAATTCAACAAATTTTTTTTTACACCTAAGGATACTTTTGATGATCATTCGTTAGGAGTACACATATGCATCGTGCACATATGATTGATTGAGTTGATTTACCTATCGAATGTGTTCACACCCATTCATTCCATTTCCATGACTTGGTTGTTTGAGTCAAAATCCATGGTGTGATTTTTGTATCATTTTTGTTCATATTGGTATCCTATCTTTGTATGAAAATTTTGAAATATAAAAAAAAAAAAATCAAAAATAGGTTGTATTTGTTTTGTACCGTGACACCCCGCCTTTACTTATTTGATTCATTCTTCTCATTTGTCTATTTGGGGACATCATAAAAAGGGGGAGAAAGAATTATCATATTATGGGGGAGTTTGTAGTTTGGGGGAGTTTTTGAGATGTTGCTTATGTTTTTATCATATATTCATATCCATGTTTATCTCATTTCAAACTCGATATGTCACGTGGTATTTGCTTTGTCTCATGTGTGTAGGTATGAAGATTGAAGATCAATATGTTGCACACCCTGATGAGAAAAGCTTTGAGATTGGATGATTGTTGAAGATTGAAGAACAAACGATGAAGATTTATACCTTTGTATCTTTCCATCTTTAGGGTTCATGGGAGGGTAGATTTGTATAGGTCATTAGTTGATAATTCGGATATTTTTTATGTATGTACCGGCATAGACATAGGGGGAGATTTGTAAGGACATTTTTGTCCATTATCAATTTGTATGTCATACGCCGTTACACCGTTGAAGAAACTCAAGATCGCATCTACATCAACGGATCCGAATATCAAAGCATCTTCAACATCATAGCCTCTGCG